>CM075779.1:58576375-61278191 GCA_037974665.1 Ehretia macrophylla
ACTTGGGAGATTCTGAGTCGTGGGCTGATTTGCTTATAGATTCCCATAGTTAAGATTGTGGTGATCCCTCCATCCTGGATTATACGTGTTCGAAAAGGGATCATACTTCCTTTGTGGTTGTCCAGAAAAACCACCTATTGCATTTACTTGTTCAACGGGCTTATCTTGAAGAGTTGGGCATATGTCGGTTAGGTGCCCCACTACTAAACAAATCCCACAAGCCTTCGCCGTTTGCATATTACCTACAGCCATTTGACGTACAAGAGAAGTTAGACTCGAAATCTGTTCTTCAAGGGAAAAAATATTTACCTCATTAACACGCTTAGACGGAGAGTCCATCCTAGTGCCAAATTGTTGAGAATTGGCCGCCATATTTGCAATTAAATTCTTCGCGGCCTCTGGAGTTTTATCCACCAAAGCTCCTCCACTCGCGGCATCAATCATACTCTTATCAGTGGGTAGAAGGCCCTCATAGAAATACTGGATAAGTAGCTGCTCACTAATCTGATGATGGGGGCAGCTCGCACATAGTCTTTTGAAATGTTCACAATATTCGTGTAGGGACTCCCCACTATGCTGTCTTATACCACAAATTTCTTTTCGAATGTTTGCTGCCCTTGAAGCTGGGAAATATTTCTTCAAAAATAACCTCTTCATCTCATTCCATGTGGTAATACTTCTGGAGGGTAGATAGTAGAGCCAATCCTTAGCCGAATCTTTCAAAGAAAACATAAAGGCCCTTAATTTAATCTGCTCGTCAGTCACCCCCATGGGTTTCATACTCGTGCATACCACATGAAGGTCCATAAGATAATGGAATCCTAATCTAAATAGAATAAGAAAATATTAACGGTGAAGCAAACTCCTAATATAACTAGGAAAGCCTAAAATAACTAGAAAAGTCCTAATACAATTAGAATAGCTAAAATAGCTGGAATTTTCGTGCACCACATCCTCCACCATCAACTAGAAGCTTCTAGATAAAAAGCATTCTAGAACATTAAACATCACAGGTATAGAAAATTCATGTCCAATTTCAAACCTTGATGAAGCCATTATTTTTCAAAACTCAAAACATGAAAGTTGTAGATCTTCTTCTTGGCTTTCCATAACATCTTGAATCGCCTCAATCGGAGTTCGGATGAGAGAGTTATGCCCAAAAAATGTAACAGTATCGGAGTTGTCCAGAATTGCACGATTTAACTTCGTTTTGCACTTAACGCCTCTATTTACATCCTAAATCAAAATATAAAAATACTGAGTGTATTTAGGCATCAAATAGGTGTAAAAGATTAAACATTAACGGAGAGAAATATGACATTTTGCATTCTTATCATATTACTCTTGAGTCCACAAGAGTTACACAAGCTCCTTCAAGTGTAGGTGAAGCTTAACCTACTATCCTCTCTTCCTTTGAGTCCGCAAAGGATTACAATAGTTCTTCTCATAATGATTCTCTCAATCTATGTGAAAGAGTGTATTACAAAGATTGTGTGATAATATGAATGACAATTATAACTCTTATTTGAGTTTGATATTACAATTGAAGAATACTTTGAATGCTCAAAGATATGAAAATGATAGCTCAAGATTTCTCAATGAAAATAATATGAAAAGCTCTTTGAATTAGCTTAGAAATCTGAAGATTAAGGCTTGGAAAGATGTTTTAGATGGTGAGAGAACTTGGCTTAAAAAAAGGAAAAGGTTAGACACAAAACGGATATTAAGCATAAATCCTGGATTTTTCCCGTTAAGCCATCCAGTTGTTGAGGCCTTCTTTAGGGTGCCCTGAAAAAGCATGTATCGCCCAAATTAGCCTTCTCTATCGGGCGTTGTACTTCCTATCCGGGCGACCGGATAAGGCCAATAATGCCCGGATGCTGAAAAAATACTGGAAAATGATATTTTGAGCCCCAAAATAATTTGTTTAATTGTAAAGCATTTGGGCACATATATAAAAATATACTTAGCATTTTTTATCATCCCAAAACATTTTCAAAACTCTTGAAAGGATTTAAAATGATTTGTATAACACAAGAGTTTGAAAACAAACAAAAAAGAGCTGTTTTTTAAAAAGATTTTGAATTGAAATTTGTACGAAAAATAATTTGCAAATATCAAAAATCTTTTATGAAAAAACTTTTTTGGAGAAATTATGAGCTTCACAAATTATACTTAGACAAACAACATTTTTAAACCGGTACCTCTTATGTCGCCACGTCTCCTTTCTTGTGACTCCCTCTTTATTGTCGGAATCTTCAACTCGAATTCTTCGAATAAACATGTATTTTTCTTCGGTTCTTCATAATTTGATTCCTCATGAAGAACTTCATTTGAATGAGTCAAGACAAGAGAATACCTTTTGGGCTTTGATGCAATTCTGATTGGGTTTGGACTTTGATCCAATAGCTTTCTAGCCTTCGACTAAAATTAGTTGATCCATGTTGATGTGGACTTGCTTTGTTGGATTAAATGTCTTACCCAAAGTACAAAGAGAATACTAAAGCATAATTTAGATGTTTTGTTATTATCAAAATAAATATTATAAGCTTTTTAGGCCAACAGACATCTTTTGGCCTAGGAACTAAGGTCCATATATCATTTCTCACAAATTAATTCAATTCATCTTGCATAGTATTTATCTAAATTCATCCTTCAGAGCTTCATTAACATTTTTGGGTTCAAAAGAAGAAGTGAAGCAAACAAACCTTATTATGTCTTTATATTTTGGCTTGAGTTTACCTCTGGTTCAGATCCCATCATGTATTGAGCCTATCACATCTTCTGCAGCATGATTTTTATAGACATGATGGGATTCAGGTTGAGGTTCTTCAGTGATTCTTCTGCTATTCCACCACATGTTGTAACATCCCGTGAACCAGTATCTTTCTGCTCAACCTTTTTGTTTGATGTTGCAATTAGATCAGTCGCAGCAAGTTTCTTCCTTTCTTCTTCCTTCGGTGTTACAACACTGTCTGCAGTATCATCATTCATTTTGTTGGTATTGGTTTCTTCCATCGATTTACCTGCATAATTTTGAGTTTTATCAACTACCATATTAACAGATTCTATTATAGTCCTGGTGGTTAAATTAAAAACCCGATAAGCCCGGCTATTAGATGCATAACCAAGAAAAATACCTTTGACACATTTAGCATCGAACTTTCCTATTTGTTCTCTATCATTCAACATGTAACACGTACTCCCAAACACATTAAAATAATCCAGTGAAGATTTCTTACCTTTTCAAATTTCATAAGGTGTTTTGGTGGTACTTGGTTGCAAAAACACTCAGTTAATGGTGTAACATGCAGTGTTCACTACTTCTGCCCAAAACCTGTAAGGAATATTTTTATCATTCAACATCACACGAGCCATTTCTTGAATTGCTCTATTCTTTCTCTCAACCACACCATTTTGTTGTGGGGTTTTTGGTGCAGAGAATTCGTGAGTTATTCCAAGTGCATTGTAAAACTCAGTGAAAGAATGATTCTCAAACTCTTTACCATTGTCACTCTTTATCCTAATGATTCTCTGAATGTTGCAACATTTTTCAGTTTTCAACCTTAAGCACAATTTCTTAAAAATATCAAAAACGTCATATTTTTCTCTGAGGAAATCCACAAATGTATATCTAGAGAAATCATCCACACAACCAAACACATATCTTTTACCTCTGATGCTTTCGGTTTACATTGGACCCATGAGATCCATGTGCAGCAGTTCCAAGATGTTCTTGGTCGACACATGTTGTAACATCTTGTGTGACGCTCTTACCTGTTTGTCCATTTGACAAGAACCACAAACACTTGATTTTCTATCTTTCAGCTTTGGCATACCTCGTATTGTACCTACATTCACAATTTTGGTCAGCAATTTATAATTTAAGTGTCCTAAACTCTGGTGCCAAATTTCAGCGTTGTCACAGGTATTGCTGTAACAAGGTAATGGTTGTTCATGAGATGGTGTAAGCATGTAGCAGTTGTCAGATGACCTCTTTCCTGTAAGCACACAATTGTTAGTCACATCTAACACATGACAGCCATCTTTAGTGAATTTTACATGCAATACCTGATCGCACAATTGACTAGTACTAATGAGATTAACCTTTAAGCCATCCCCATGCAGCTCCTTCTTGAGCCTTGGAAATCCTTCGACGTCAAGTGTTCCTTTTCCAAGTATCTTCTCTTTAACACCATCTCCAAATGTAACTTGGCCTTCATCGTACTCCCTGTAGTTGCTCAATACTTCACGCCTACCTGTCATATGCCTAGAACATCCACTATCAAAATACCAAGAGTTAGCAGTACATGATTGGGTAGAGGTATAAGCAACAAAACAAACTAAGTCAGATTTCTTCGGCCAAAATTGTTTTACCTTGTGTTGCAACAACACTTGTGATGATCTCTTTTTTTATTTGAGAAACTTACCTTTTTCCAGCACTCTTTGAAACTTGAAACAATGAGGTTTGATGTGTCTAGGTGCAAGGCAAAAATGACAGATGGGAACAAATCTATTCTTCTTTTTCCTTTGTTGCTTCTGTGCTGCTGTAGTCGGTGTCGTAGCATCAGTAACTAGAACATTTTTACTGTTATTCAGTGTTATTGCAACATTATGTTGTAGTTTTGGATCTTTTGAACTTTTGACAGAGACAGTCTTTCCAAAGAATTTCCCTCCATAAAAACCAAGTCCAGTATGATCACTGCTCGATTTTTGAATGGACAACATGTGATCCAATTTTTCAATTCCAGAATTTAGCATTTTTATATTATGCTGCATTTGTTTCAATTCATGTTGCAACATTTACACTTCCATGTGCCTTTTCTCAACCAGGTCTTTCAGTTCGGATTCTTATTTTTCCAATTCAAGGATCCTCAATTCCAGTCCTTGGTTCTTGCATACGATCACCCACTTTTTGTACATGTCTTTGTACATTTTCATGACTTCTTTATCATCCAAATCACCATCATTGTCGGACTCAATACAGTCAGATTCACTTATTTCATCTTCTGTCTCACCCGGTGTTGCAACAACTGTATTAGCTTCTCCGTCCAGACTAATCTCTAGCGGTGTTTTTGCAACATTGAATGCAACAAAGTTATTGGTGTCCTTTGCATCACTCTCTGAGGATTCTTCTGACTCTTCATCACTCCAGGTAACCTTCATAGCCTTTTTTTTTCTTCTTCAAGGTATTTGCACATTCAGATTGAATGTGGCCAAAGCCCTCGCATTCTCGGCATTATATGTCTTTACTTTTTTTCTTTTCGTCAGTTGGTTTGGAGTTTTGTTTCTTGAATGGGCCAGTTGTTGTTGCAACATATGGCTTCTTGTCAAAGTTCAACTTACTAAAACATTTTCTCCGCTTGTCCCACTTTTTCAAGACTTTGTTGAAATTCTTGGTAAGCAAGGCTAAGGATTAAGAGATTTCAGAGTCCTCACCATCCGAATAGCTTACTGTTTCTTTTCTTTCCACTTTGGTTTGCAAAGCAATGCCTTTTTATTTCCGTTTCTACTTAAACTTCATCTCAAAAGTTTGAAGTGACCTTATCAATTCATCGATCTTAAGTTCATCAACATTCTTGGATTCTTCGATGGCAGCAACTTTAATTTCAAATCTATTTGGGAGAGCAAGGTTTTCCTCATAAGCTTCGAATCTGAATACTTTTCATCTAAAGCAAAGACTTCATTAGCAATTTCGCACAGTTTGACATTGAAATCGGCAATTGTTTCATCCTCCTGCATCCTCAGTTCCTCAAACCTAGTGGCAATCATCTGCAATTTTGATCTTCTTACTAATGTTGTACCCTTATATGCTGTTTGCAAAATATCCCAAGCTTCCTTAGCAGATTCACACGTCGAGATTAACTTGAATTGATTCAAATCAATAGCATTGAATATTGCATTCAGTGCCTTGGAATTCCAGCTTGCCAAAAGATCTTCATCCTTGGTCCATTCTGTTTCAGGTTTTGTTGTAACAATGCCCTGAGCATCTGTTTTGGTAGGAGTTGTCTAGCTAGTCTGTAATGCCCCGACCCGTATACCTGCAAAGGCTAAGGCCGGAACGCGACATTCATAACTTGTAAATCTATAAATTGAAAGCTTAACAACCTATATATCCATTTTTATATTCCATCAAAGTTCAAAAGTCAACCAAGCCATCGGCCTTAGAAAAGGAACCATAATTAGTTACATATGTACAAGACCTCGAAACACCTGTTCAAACGTAAGAGCTAACCAACAATCAGGTTTCTAGACCTCAAAAGAATGTAAGTATTTAGTTACATTAGAGTTGTCCAAAAGAATAATTTATACAACATTTATATCTCAAGTACATCAACAAGTAGTGATCACATAAAGCAGAAGTCCTCGGGATCACACCAAGGAGTTCTGTCGTCATCTTGAATAGCCTACTCAGGCTCAATCTCACCTGAAATGTGAAAAGAGGGGTGAGCTAGATCCTCACGTATAGCTCAATGAGGGTGAGCAAGAAAGGTTTTCGTAAAGGTTTTTTTTTCTTTTCGCAAACGGTTGATAAAACATGTCATGCATATATCCACACAAAAATATCCTTAGCCCAAGTCTTCAATTAGAAATGAGAGGGTCGAGATATACCAGCAAACCCAGAGGTCCCGTCACTTCCTCTATTAACAATGGGAGGGTCGAGATATACCGGCAATTCCGGAGGTCCCGTCACTTCCTCCATTAACAATGGTTATAACCGCCGCGCATATACAACTCAAATACTTTTGTAATTATCAATGGATGTTAAACAATCAGATAGTATTTATGCATATACAACACTTGTGGAGTTTCAAGTAATTCCAAGTATCATGGGATAGAGAAAAGACATCAATAGACTACTTAAAACGACAAGCAAACGCAAACACAAGCGAAACTATGGATTCCTTGCAATGTTTCTGCATTAGCCTAACTTAGGAGACAATTCTACCTATGTTCCCAAACTCCAATACATCTAATTTTGGTATAGAATCGAAGCTTATCGAATGTAGATAACTCTAGAATCAAACAGAACTCAATTCGGAGTTGAATTGAGTGAGATATGGCCTCCGGAAAAACATTGCGCGAATCTGTCAAAAAATCCGGACGAGTCATCCAGTCGAGTTACTCGACTGGATTTACTCGACCGGATCATGGTCAGAGAGCATCCGGACGAGTCATCCGGTCGAGTTACTCGACCGTATTTTACTCGACCGGATGGAGCATTTTACACACGAATTTGACTTGTTTTTGCTCCAAACTTAATTTTTCAAGCTCATTCTAAGTAGACAACTAAACTCAACCATAAACCACCTTAAACCATAAGTTTTCTAGCTCCTAAACTCATACAACTCAACTACAACACCAAATCTTCGCAACATTCAACTTGACACCCAAGTTCAAAACTCCATTTTTTCTTCTTCCAAACTACAACAACTCAAGCATACTCCACACATATAATACTTCATTTAACTCATATTACAAATTATCATAATCATCAAAAGCATAGGAGATAAGTTCAAGCCAAGGAAATCATAAACCCAACATCTTGAAACCCTAGTTTGAACATACTAAACTCAAATTCACCAAACAAGCTTGTATCTATCATCATCATGCTCTATATACATATATAATACATAATCATGAACCACATGATCTTTACAAAACATTTTGAAAACATCCCTCAGCTTGTTCAAGAGTTTGAATGTACGCAATGGTGCAAGCAAGGTAAATGCAAGAAGTTGAGTTGAAAATGCTATGTAGTGGTGTGATTCTTCCTCCCCTCCTTCTTCTCTCTTGTCTTGGTTGAGTTCTCGTGTGTGTGTGTAGAGATTTTGTGTGTGTTGAGTAGTGTAGTGTGTGTTGTAGGGATTTGGTGTGTGTTTTGTGTGTATTATGTGTTGATAGAATAATATCTAAACCAAAAGACCACCTTGCCCTTGCAACTTAATGCTATTTATTTCATGCTATTCTAGTTGTAATCTAATTTCTTTAGTTAGCTAGCATACGAATTGGAACCCAATTAGCGTATAGGACATCTAATTTACTCAAATATACGTTAATCAATACAATGCACGTAAATCGAGATAAATGATCTTAAAACAATATAAATGCACATAAATCAATATAAAAGCATACAAAATAATTTAATTATGTATGATATGGCCTATATGCATATGTGGTCTCAGGCTGGGCTTTACATAGTCAAAATCACTTTCCAGGCCTTATCATTAATTGACTTGATGAACGCCCTCATCCAAGCCTTCTAATATGAGTGTAATTCGCACCATCCAACAGCGGTGGTTTAGTGATTGAACCTCCTTCACGCAAGGTGTCCATACCTATTCCTGCAAAACTAACAACTCAAACCTCCCAAGAATCTAACCGAATTAGTTCGTAACCAGCTCTGATACCATTTGATAGAGTTGATGCAGCTAAAGTATGGACCAATTTGGATTTAATATAAATAGTTAAAGAAACAATGCAGTACCATGGTGCAGCAGAACTCTGTTACAGGTAATATTACAACATTAATTGGTCTTACAGTTCATTAACAGTCTGTTACTTTAATTACTTACCCCGTTAATGAGGTGTTCCACTTAATGTTCCAACATAGTTAATGACAACCAATAACATCAGAAATAATAATGTTGTAATAGAAACAAGAACATCAAGATTTAACGTAGTTCAACCGTGGGGTCTACGTCCACAGGACCAACCCCTGGTCCAACAAACCAATTCATTAAGTAATATCAAGTTACAACATTAAAGGACTTACACAAGTAAAGACTTCCTCTTGACCTTCGACATCTCAATAAAGAACTCCTTAACGAACTTTGGTTTGACGAGCTCCCCTCGACTTGCAACGTCCTCTTCCGAGAACAACACATTCTTCTCCTGAATAATGTATACAGAAGACAGTAGTGAACAAACAGTCAGAGCCTAATACAAATCAAATCTTGACTTATAGTCAAAGACAAAGTTGCAACCCTCAATACAATTAATACCTCACACACAGATCGTGTTGCAACATGACACGAAACATAATACTTCCTAAGGTCTTTTCTTCAAGTTGTCCGCGTCTCTTTCTTTCTTGTCGCTTACTTTTTCATGTCCTGTGCTTTAATATAAATACTTGTCATGCCTTGTGTCTCAAGAAAAGTTCATTCTAAAAAATAACCCTATTTTCCTTTTTTTTTTTATAGTTTTTAATGCAATCACAAGACTTTTTCTTTTATGGTAAGTTACCATAATATTTTACCTGCACATTGAAAAGGTAAAACACAACTATAGTAAAATCATATTTTTTTGTAAAAACATAGCTAATTAATTATCAATCAATATTAATGGCCTCAACAGAATTGAAGTTCACTTATTGACAAAAAAAAAATGAATAAGTTGACTTGACTTGACTTGAACTGCAATTTGTTTAACGCAACCCAGTCGAAATGATATTCCTTAAACTCAATCAATCTCGCGACAAAAAGAAAAAAATAAATAAATAACTCAACCAATCTACAAACATATCACTATTTATTTGCCCTAACTGTTGTTTTCAAAAGCCTAGATGGACCAAAAAACTTATTTACAAGGATTATAACAACAAACAATCGATTATTAAAAGAATGTTTTCAACCTAAAGATGCACAAATTGGAGAAATAGTTGCTACATATAAGCCAAGGGTGCATGTGCACCCTTTGGCTTAAGTGAGGGGCATATTAGTAATTGACTAATTCACATTAAAAAATAGAAATGCATAAAAAAATAGAGAAAATATTATTTTACCCCCTTTTGATATGCGAAACTATCACTTTACCTCATATGTGCGTAAAGTTTCATGTATTATTAAAAAGTCCTCACGCTATCCCCTCCATGTCTCTTTTAAGCTATTAAATGACATTTTTTTCCTTTTATAATAATGCATATATATTTTTTCTTTTTTTTTTCCCTTCATCTCCACCTATTTACCACTAAATAAAAAAAAAATTAAAAAGATCATCTTCCCCAACCCCCCTCCCCCCTACCCCCACCCCTACCCAACAGCCCCCACATTTCCCACCCCCACGGTACTGCGCCAGCTCCAGCGCAACAGCGAAACCCTACTACGCCTCGTGTGGGGGTACGGGGGTGGGGGAAGATGATTACTTTTTAAATTTTTTGCAAGCTTTTTCACGGTGAATTTCTTTTCCATATTTCTTAATCCAACCTTATTTTTCGTCTTCAAATTAAAAACCCAAATCATAAGTTAGTTATTCTTTCATCCTTATTTTCAGGTAGTTTTAACATACTTAATCATCTAAAATAATAAATTATTTATTAGTATTATCTATCCATCAATATTAATTAATTAATTTTAATTTTGTTTGTGTGATGGAGATGAAAAGTGGAGGGATGCGATTGTGCATGAATCGTGTGTGTATTTGAATTCTCTGTGGGTGGGGGTGTTGTGAGTATGTATTCAGTTACGTTTTTAAAACATAGGGGGGTAATCAATTTATTTATAAAGCACAGAGGATATTAAATTACGTTTTCAAAATACATGGTGATAATCAGTTTATTTATAAAATATAAGGAGTATTGTGCTCTCTAATTTGATAAAACACAACAAGTATTAAGTGTTTACTCAAACTTTAATTTTTAAATTACGAAAACAAATGTTTACTGGGGCAGTCTTTTACTATAAAGGTATGAAGCATTATTTGTTTTCTGGGGCAGTATTTTACTATAAAGGTATGAAGCATTGCTTCCATCATGTTAATTAATTGCCAATATTAAACATTCAGCAATTGTTAACTCTCGAAAGTGGCATAAATCATTCTCCACTTTAATTTGTTTATTTATAGGCAATAGAATGATAATGGAATAATGAATCAATTCATGTTAACTGATCTGCCTAACTAGAGATATCCAACACTAGTTGACTATAGAGAGCGGAGCCTTGGTCTATGGGCAAATAGGTGGACCTTAATTATTTAGCTAAGTCACAGCTTTCCTGAGGATTAACTTTATTTTTCTCTCAATTTAAGAAAATAATATTAGGATACTATTGTTAAATATCTTCCAGTGAAACTTTACTATCCTTTCTATAATAAGAGTTCTTACCATAGAAACGTTGAGTTTCGACACTTGATGCCACACATTTACCCACCGAGGGTGGTGAAGACATATCTAGTGTCTTTAAACAATTCTTAATTTCTCATATCTTGCAATTCATATTTGGATATTGGATATAAAAATATTAAGAGTTACATTAAGAGTCAATAAAGTACATGTCTCTTTCATTTTATTAAGAGATATCATTAAGAAATACGTATTTGGATCTTGGGTATAAATTAAAAATCATTAAGAGATACATACTCTTTATGAGAGTCGTGATCCTATGTTTCAAGTCATTGAGTGAACCGGTGTCTAATTGGATCATAAAATTTATTCACACGTTGGTCAACTTAAATAAGAACATGTACATGGAAATTATATATATTCTAGAAAGCAAAAAAAAAAAAAGTTAGTCTCATTTGTAGTTACAATATTCTTCGATTAAGGGATTAATGGAAGCCAAAGTAACCATTGATCATCAAGTCCATGTTTGAGTGTGTTTGACAGCGGAGTAGATTATATGATGAGGTCGAATGTAACTGTTGACACTTAAATTGACAGATATTAATTGGTTTTAGTTGTTCTTAGAAACTATTAAAGACGTGGTTATCTCATACGAAAACAAACAAATACAACGGAGATTATATTATTTTTCACTATAAAAATCACAAGAAGCAATAGAGAAAGAACAAACAATGAATCCAACAAATGTATTGTTGAAGTTGTACACATAAAAAGGAACGAATCATGCATGTATAGCAAATCATAACTGTTTAATATTACCATATGGATTCCAACTCAAATCATTATCAAATGAATCTTCAGTTGTGTGCTTATGAACCATGGACTTGGAACAGGTCATTTTCTGCATTATGCTAGCAAACAACGATAGCAAGTTAGTACCCCTACAAATATTTCAATCCAATAATGGGATATAATTAGTTGACAGATGATGTTCAGAAACATGTAAATGGAATCTGATTGGTAGATATAAACATAACATATTTTATAATTTATGTTGAAATTAGAATAACGATTGTTGGGGGCAATGATGTTGATCATAAGCCATGTCTTTAGTGAATTTAAATCACTATAGCTTTCATATTGTAATTCGTGTAGCTTTTCAAAATTTTAACGGTGAAATGGATGTTGGTTTCATAACGATTTGGGTTGGAATATATAGGATGATGTTTAAAAATTATATTTTCATATGATTTTTTTTTTTTTTTTTTTTGTTTCCATGTATAGTTAATTAAGAGAGTTAATTTAGTTGATATTTTAGTATTTAACACTTTTAAATCATGGTTAAGATGCTAGTGTATAAGGACTACTTTTGTCCATTGATTATGGTTGTTGACACATGACATCAATCAATATGTATTGTACGAAATTGTAAAAGAGCCAAGTCCTAGCTTTAAGTAGGAGTATAGTATTATAATTGGTTCTGACTTTATTTAGTTTACACTTTTCTATTGCTAGACAAAAATATTTATTTTCGAAAGTAACAAAAAAGATAATACATTCGGGCTTATAGACAATAAAAAGCAAATATTAATCGACTTCGGAAGATCGATGGAGAAGGTAGAAAAATCATCTTAGTCATTACATTTTAATGATTGGGCACTAACACATGCCCCTTCTAACTTATCCTTAATGTATAAATTTTATAAAGAAACCAAAATGAGTTTTGTCTCACTAGGTAGGCTCGGTTATATAGATTATAAGACGTCATTTATTTCTATCGAGAGTCGTATCTTCTGTTAGCCTCATACACACAAAGTTTTGTCTGAGTATCTCCGTCTAAGATATTTTAAATTTTCGTCTACTCCTCTTCTGATGTATTATCTCTAAACCTTCTCACTATCGAATATGCGTTTCGACAGGTCTTCTTCTTAATGTATAAATAATAATAAAAAATTATTTTTATTTATAAGAGAGTAAGTAACACTTTATCACCTATTGTAAATGAAATAAAAATTATTATTTTTTATATCTCAACTTCCTCAAAGGTAGTTATGTACATTTATATTTTAAGTGATAAAAAAAAATTAATTACTTAGATAATTTTTTATTATTAAATATTGTTCAAAGATGCAAATTTTTATATAACTTTTTTTCCACTTTTTGTTGGTTCATCTCCCATTGGAAACACATCTACGTCTAGCTTGACCATTCAGCTGTGCCTATTATTAGAGATAAACAGATCAAGTTCTTGTATTATATACAATTGCCTGCGTGAAGCACCATGCATATAATTATACACACATCATCATATAGTGATATAGCTAGTCACATTTTCTATGACTATTTTAATTCATTCCCATTTTCTTTCAGCACGTAAACAAGCATGAACTCAAACTTCTACTTTAGGACTATAAATAAGGGAAAGAATAGACGAACATTAAGCCATCGTCACGCTTTCAAACACAAACACAAACACACACACACACACACACACATGGAGAGCACTCAGCAGCAGCAGCAAGTGAGCAACCGTGTGGTAGCTGTTAGAGAGAGCCCACCTCTAACCTCCATTAACGCGAACAACGACAGCAACAAACAGTACAATCAGGAGGATCTTGAGCACCAGGTCTGTCCACTCTTTCCCTTACAATATTTGCTAAAGCCGTGATTCAAATTTATAAACTTTAATTATACTAGATTGTTATTCGATTATTTCACCTAATTCATGTGGTACTTTAATTAGCCTTCGTAGAGCTTTCATTTAATCATTTGAGGTTCTTTAAACAGAAACCTGGATGGAGAAACTTCTTGTCGTATGTGGGGCCTGGTTTCCTAGTTTCATTGGCGTACCTCGACCCAGGGAACTGTAAGTACTTTATCATGCTCTACTGGTGTAATACCCGAGAGTCACTGGTACTAGTTATTGAAAAGTGAGTTTAAGCCTAACATTAGATGTTTGGTGATTAATACGTGCTATATGTAAGAATTTTAGTTTCGAAACGGGACAACTACTTTCTAATTATTGGATCAAGAAATTAAATGGCTTCTAACATGTAAAATTTTATATTTTTACAGTGGAAACTGATATGCAAGCTGGAGCAAGCCATGGATACGAGGTAAGTAAATAATAAAACAAAAAGCTATGGGTGAATGCGTAAATTGAAGAGCAAGATAGCTAATTATCAAGTTTAATTTGTAAATTGGATAATTTACTGAAATGGTCCTACATCTTTATCTTTTTTGACATTTAAGTTTTGTATCTTCCTTCATCTTTTATTTTTGTGACAATCGTTAGTTCTTAGAGCAAAATTCGTTAAAAAAATAACGTTAATGAGCTTGTGGATGCAAAATTTATAAATCTTCAAGGGTAAAATTATCATGCGATAAAATATAAGCATCTTAAAGTTTATACTTTGCGACCACGTGTCATTCACGTGCTCACTAACGTTATTTTTTAACAAATTTTGCTCCAAGGATTAGTGAATGTCACTAAAATAAAAAATAAAGGACCATTTTGTCTAAAATGAAATATAAGGGACTTAAATGTCAAAAAAGACAAAGATGTAGAACTATTTCGATAAATTACCCTTGTAAATTGTCAGCTACTATGGGTGATCCTTATCGGGTTGATCTTCGCCCTTATAATCCAATCACTTGCTGCAAATCTTGGCGTAACCACCGGTAAGACAATGCATACTCCATTATATGTTCTATCGGTTCAAAACTATTGAAAATAATAAATAATATAAAATTTTTTCTTTTAACATCATAAGATTTTAAATGAAGTAATAATTTAATATAATATTAGAGTCTAAGTTAACAATCACTGACACCAATTAAAAACAATATCAAAACTGTTCACATGACTCAAAATTAATAAATCCCGTCTGTACGTACTTGATATATGAAATAAAAATAATATAATAAATTCATTTCTAATACCTTAACCTTTTAAATGAGATGTTAATTTAATAAAAACCAATGTCAAGTTAATTGAACTTTTTCTTGTGGGAAAATAAACTCTATTCACTTAGTTAATTTTATTGAATTCTTAAACTACAAATATTCCACATATTATTATTTCCGACTTAGTTTACAGTTTCTTTAATAAGTGAATAAATATTCCAAAATATACTTACTTTGATAGAAACAAGCTAGATTGCATGAACAATTTGAGAGAAAGTGAGTGTAAATATTTATTGATGAAACTGTTTTGCAGGCAAACATCTATCAGAGTTATGCAAGGCTGAATACCCAAAGTACGTCAAATACTGCCTGTGGTTGCTAGCTGAATTAGCGGTCATAGCTGCAGACATTCCTGAAGGTATATATGATTTATTTACGATTGATAAATAGTTGCTTTTTAAAGAACTATTCAACACGGACGTCACCTCAGGCGGTGTAGTAAGGGTGGGCTTCACACATAAGTGAGGCCCAACCCCACATAACTACCTAGACAATTTTGCTTCTTTTAAGGAAAATATTTTATTCATGCTGACTAATAGATTAGTCTTTCACATGTTAAGAATATTTTTAATGAGGGCTTTAAATTACAATGATTATCACTTTTTAATAAAAATAAAGACTCTTGAAAAAAAAAAGTAACACTAATGGACATTTTAGAGACCCAAATTCAAAATTTTGGTTCAAAGTTAACACATTTTAACAAAAATAGAGACTAGTCTCTATTTTTTTTTAACAAATTTATTAAAGAAAATAGAGACTTAAGAAAAAGACAAAAAATTTAGAGACCACATAAGTCTTTTCAATAAATCAGATTTGACATCTGATTAACAACTTTAACCAACAAATAAAATAAAAAATTGACAACTTCAAAAAAAATGGAATTTGGTTGAATAAAAAAATGGAAGAGGCGGCGGGTCCCACCATGGGTCCTTAAATTTAGAACCCTCACTGGGGAATATTTTTTTTTTTAGAGACTCTAAAGCTATCTCCAACAGTTTCTCTATTTTTCTCCCTACATATAAAAAATTTTGGTCATTTCTCTACATATAGAGTTTCTAATTTTAGTTTAGCTCCAACAGTTTCCCTACATTATGATTTTAGGGAATCCATTTTTCATTGTCACTCCAGCAGCTTCTCTATTTTAAGGAATCTTTATTTTTGTTTTACTCTAAAGTCTCCGTACATATTATTTTTAATTAAAATTTGTAATTAAATCAATTTGATATCTTAAATTGTAATTTAAAAAATTACAACCAAAGCCAAATTGTAATTAATAAAATTTCATAATTTAATTTAGAATTAAACAAAGGAGAAATAATAGTAATATGTAATTAGTCATGCCAAACAAAAAATAAAATTATATAAACAAAGTTACAATTAAAAAAAGTTGTCATGCCAAACAGTAGTTAATAATATTAGAATATCTAAATTGTAATTAAACTAAAATTTTAACTCTAAAACTACATTATATATAACCCATCCCCATTTTCCTTTTTCATTTGCTGCCTATAATCTTAAACGCTTCATCTTCTCCCCATCCCATATCCATATCCGAAACACATACAACCCACCCCACCCCCATCCCCTTCATCTCAATGTCAGATGGTGGTGCTGCCACCACTACGCCGCTATTTGGTGATGTCGCTACTTCCACCGCCAAGCAACCACTATGCTACCACCACAGCAAGCCACCACCATGCTACCACCATAACCTATTGTTGTTCTTTTTTGCTGATTTTTTTTTTTTTTTTACTTTTTGGATATAATTTTTTTTTTTTTGCTAATTTTTTTCTAAAAAAAAAAATTACCGAGGGTTTCTTATTTCTGCTTCCGTGGACTAATTTTTTTATTTTAACAGATTTGGGTGTATTTTTTTGGTTGAATATAGAGATCAAGTGACCGTTGGAGACATTTTTTGTTTTTGGATGCAATTTTTTTTTTTTTACTGTCAAATCATTTTCAAAATGGTTTAGGGGATGAATTCAGTAACTCCACATGTGGAGATGCTGAAAAGTAAATGTAGGAATTCTCTACAAAGGAAACCAACTTATTCCCTAGATGTGGGGTAAAATGAGTTTTACATATCCTGTTGGAGATGACCTAAAAAATACGAGTCTCCAAATAGGACTCTAAAAAGTAATAGGGCTTTAAATTTGTTTATAGAGCCCCTTAAAATAGAACCTCTATTCAGTATAGCCTAAGTAGCACTTAAAAGTGTGACCGTATAAGTCTCACTAATATATAAAAGACTAATATTAGTCCAAATTTGTTAAAGAGTTTTCCTTTCTTTTATTTGTTTTGGAAAAGCTAAACGAAGCATTGACATAGTTTATGTTTCAATTTATATGTGACAGTGATTGGAACCGCCTTTGCACTTAATATATTGTTCCACATACCAGTTTGGGTGGGAGTTCTTTGCACTGGTTTGAGCACTCTTCTACTACTTGGCCTGCAGCGATATGGGGTAACATTGAATAGACTTTCATTTTGCTTTCGATTTCTTTTTCCTCTTTGATTTTATTATGATGAGAATCTTACACTTTGATCCGCTATTAGGATATCTCCACTAAAGTCTTTAAATTTAGGGTCTCTATATCTAAATATAGAGATCTTAAATATTTTAGAGACTCTACTTAAGTCTCATGTATTTTTTTGAGTCTTTAAAAAAAAATTTAACTCCAATGAGGGTCTTAACTAAGTTGAGTCTCTATATTATGTTTAATTTAATTTTGCCTACTAATTTGATTACTTGTTATTTTTCGTGCCATTTTTTTTAATATTATTTATATTATTGTAATTTTTTTAACGAATATTTCGACCAAAAAATAAATTAATTCTGACAACAGTAGAATTTATTGACATGAATGACATTTAATTACATCCGATTACATTTGAATATATTATTTTCAATCTCATCTATCCATTCTTTGTCATCAACTAAAATCTTATATCCAAATCGTCAATCTCATCCGTTTGTTTGTTATCATCAACTAAAATTTCTTATCCAAATAAGCGCGACATAAAGCAATATCTTCTTAAATTGTGAAATTGCGACCCTTGAAATCTCCTTTTGCATTCTCCATAGCTGAAAAAGAAAAAAGAAAAAAAAAGATAGTTAGTATTAAATTATGTGTTAAAAAAATATAACGTTAAATTAAGCATTTAAAAATAATTACAAAATTAAATTAAATATTAACTTATCTATTCATAATAAATTTTTCATAGCTTAAAAAGAAAAAAAGATATAGAAAATTAGTAAAAATATATTATGAATATAAAATATAATTACAAAATTAAAGTAAGTATTAACTAAAATATAGAAATTAAAATTTATGAATAATTAAAGTAACTATTAACTAAAAAATAATTAATGAATAAAAAAATAGGTGACATATTATAAATATAAAAAATATTTGATGAATAAAAAAAATTAGGTGATATATTATGAATATAAAAAAAATTAATGAATAAAAAAAAATTACAACCTATATAAACCCTCACCCTTTTTTTCTTGTAAAAAAAATAAAAATTCTTCCATCTTTTCCCTTCTCTCTCTCGTCACCCTACCCCTTACCCCCTGCCACAGCCACCCCTTCCCCCACCCCCTCCTCCCCATGCTCCACCCCTTCCCCTCCCCTCCCCTCCCTTTCCAGTGCCCCTGTGACTCCCCTCCCCCACCCAACGCCACCCTCTCTCCCTTCCCATCCCTTCTCTTCCCCTCCCTTTCTGTCATACATGTGACCCCCCTCCCCCACCCACCCCCTGCTACCATGATACCCCCTCCCCTACCCTCCTCCCCATGTGCCACCCTACAAAAGATTGGATCTATTGGGATGGAGATACCTTTTGTTTTTTTGTTTTTTTTTGGAAAACAATTTTTTGTGTATAACTTTTGTATGATTTTTTTTTTTTTTTTGTGATGTTGGATCTGCTGCGAATTGTTGGTTGTATATATAGAAGATTTTATTTTTTTACTGTTGCAACGTTCATCTGACCGTTGCAAGGTTGTTTTTTCTTTGAATTTTTGGTTGCAACGTTTAGTTTTGAACATTGCAGGTTTTTTTCTGTTGTAACGTTTAGATCTAAACGTTGCAAGTAACTTTTTTTTGTTTTTGTTGCAACGTTCACATCTGAACGTTGAAAATACCCTTAGGCCTCGAACAAATCAGAGACGAGAATCCTCTTGTAACATTCTTTTATAATATTATAAGAAAATTTTAATAATGATGAACAGTTCAAATTATTTTATCATAACTACATATATAGTTTATAATAATTAGATATCTTTAAAAACGTTGTAACACGATGAGGGTTCAAGTCAAACAACTTAACTCTTTTTATATCATATTATCATTTAGCTATTATAACAACTATTTGGCTTCAATCAATAGAATAACAAGGCAAATAGCTTCACACAATATGAAAAGGCAACAAATTACATGAGAAGATCATATTTTAACTATGATCAAGTGGAAAAATACCCTTGATTATTTAATTAATCTACGACAACAATCTTGTCTTCCCACTATTTCTATGATTTGATTACATAAATTAACTACCTCTCAAATTAACTAACCCAATAAAATTATGTGTACTTTGTGTCACGCCTCGACCCCGACCCCGATCCCGACCCATTGCTAGACTAAGTACGAAACATGATGTTCATAACACTTATTCCTAAGATTAATAACTTAATAGCTTTAAAACCTGTGATTAATAATTTAATAACATGTACAACCATTAAAAACACCACAAGAAGTTCCCATAGACTTTCAAAGTTCTTCCAAGTGATCGGCCTTAAAGGATTACAACACCCGGTTTCATATTACAATATCTAAATTCATCAACATAACATTCCAATCCTAGGACTAATAAGTAAAATAATCAACTTAACTAGGTATCTAGTGGACCAACAGAATATTACAACAGATCAAATAGTTCAATTACAAAATCATAGTCTTTATAGTAAGAAGTTGTTCTCCGCAAACAAGCACATAGATCACACAAAGCATGAATCTGACTCACCACATCAATGAAGCTTGCAACCATATAGGAGCTTGCTCGGGTTAGTCTTCACTTGAAATTGTCAAAAAAAAGGTGAGCTTATCCGACACCAAAGCTTTGCGAGGGAGGAAAACAAGAAAGGTTTTCATAAAGTTTTTATCATTTCGCAAACTCCTTTATAAAACCATGTTGTGCATATACAACATAATCAAGCATAATAACAAGAAATCAACTATTCTCCCAGAGCGAGAGTAGTTGAACATATAATAAAAAAATACAGGCAACACTTTTCTTCGAGGACCTTAAGGGACCAAGTAAGAATGGCTGCAAAAGTTGGAGATGACCAGTCTCGAAGCTTCATAACAAGATCTTCCTCAATATATCGATTAGAAGGGTACTCTATGGAGACAACCCAATACCATAATAAGATTCCCTTGGGGTACCAAAGAGCCCGGCGAGGACATACTCCCGATGTAACAATGAGCCCAATGAGATAAACACGAGTTGATTCTCCTAGGGTAACTGTTGTCCCTTGATTAAATCTAAAAGGGGATGAATTAAGTTATATAGGCAATACTACTACTTTTCGTTTAGGTAATATACTACCAATGATCAATCAAAAACAATCTTAAACAAATATGCACTGAAACAACATAAAGTGTAGGTGAGACAAAATATCAAACACTTAATGTGCAGAAATTAATGCTAAGAGAGAGTTGAGAGAAAGAGATTGTAAATCGAGATTTAGCGTGGTTTGGCCCCCGCCTAAGTCCACGACCTAAGCTCCCCGCTTAGGATTTCAACAATATTTACTATTGTGACTCTTCAAATATTGGTGAATCTATAAACCAACTACAACAATAGTTCAAACTTTTACAATAGAGAATTCTTTCTCAAAACAAAGCTTCAATCCTAACACCTTTGACAAGGAAGTCCTTCCTTTCAAAGTGTTTAACTCTCTCTTTTGATAAGTGTTTGAGATTTACAATAAAAACCATCTTTTACGGTTGATGAATACAATTAATGTTTCTCTCAATATTGCTCATAAATTCTTGCCCTAGTATAGCACAATGATGATTCAAAGATGAATATGGTGTTAGAAATCAAGAGAAATTGCTTTGAATCAATGCTTTGGAAGAGGGCTGTTGAGAGACATTAATAGAGGCTGAGAGGTGTGCAATTAATGCATTTGCAACGTTTACAAACAACTCTATTTTTTAAACAGCGTTTTGACATGACCGGATGACCCTCGCTCGACTGATCGACAGAAATAGGAGACCTCTTTCGGTGGAGAGGCTCCGGGCGGAAGACCCTATATGCACTGGATGCTCTAGGGTCTACCGGTTTGATCAAAACTTGCAAAGACTAGGGTTTTTGGATGTTTCTTTTAAGAGTCTTTTGTAAAGCCTTTTTCAAAAATATATGAAGTTTTTTTCAAATATTTCAAAATGACTTTTAAGAATTATCATTGAGCATATACCATTTGCAAGACCCAAACCCCGATCAAGTCACAACCGGTACCCCTTATGACTTCCGTCTCAATCCTTATAACTCCATCTTCATTCTTTGAATCTTTTTCCTTCCTTGAGTTGATAGATGATCTTCTTTCTTCTTTAGCTTAATGAACTTGGATACGGAGTCAATCTTGATTCATCACATTCATGCACACTTAAACAAACTCATTAAACATAATCATGGTTTGTTATCATCAAAACCAAGATTATAAGCCCTTTGGGCTAACAATCTCTCCATTTTTTATGATGACAAAACTTTTCTAAGATAGTAATAACAATGTAAGAATAATGAGTTTAAGAGAGCATTTAGTTCACTTTAAGTTTGCTTGAACCTGCAATTTTAAGATATAAGTTTGTACAAGCTCCCCCTTAGTTAACCAATTTAAGATTAGGTCTCCCCCTCAATTTGTGTATACTTTAACTAAAGTTGATTTCTTGTTCCCCCTCAATGTATGAGTCTTCTTTTAAGCTCAAGTTTCTAAGTTTTATCATGCTAGCTTTTTTGTATTACTATTTCTACACATATTTTCTCCCTTTTTTGTCATTAGCAAACAAGGTAATAGAAGAAAAAGAGCAATAATATAAAGCAAAGTATAGAAAATGAAAACTAAAGAGCAAGATAATGGAAGCATATATTGGAAGAACATAGAAAGTTGAAAACTTAAACATGGAAAATGAATGAAAAGTTGTGTTTTGAAAATTAAATGCAATATCTAGGGGATAGAGGAAAGGAAAACATCCTAGGCATCTCAAGGCATCCTTCTTAGTCTTTCATAAACTTCTCATAAAACTTCTCAAGCATGGTCTTCATACCCTTCATCTCGGTGTTTACTTGATCAAAGCCAACTCCAATATCCAAGAATAAATGATCAACTCGCAAAGTCAAATAGTCAAGCTTGGTATTGACTTCTTCAAGAGTGGTTTGGCGAGATTTTCTTCTTGTAAAAGTACTTACACCTCCAATGTCAGCCCGTGAAGCCCTAATGTCTGCATCTCTTGCTTCGTCACCTCCTTCATCACTTTTGCTTGCTGCTTCACCTTCATCATCATCCTCCCCAAGGTTATAATTTTCAATATCGTCAGCTACTACAATTTGACTCTTGAGGAATTAACGATGCTCGATATAGATGATCTCGTTATTCACAAGAGGCATAAATTATCTATCAAGACAATATTTATCAAGAGGATAGGTGGTAATATTCAAAAGTTCAAACGGACCAACATGAGCAACATCTTTTTGACGAAAAAGATAACACAAGATCATTCCATAGGGCATGGACTTCTTCTTGAAAGCCAACATGTGACTAAGCATGATGTGGGAAAGGTGAACTTTTACCTTTTTGTAAATGAGATGCATCACATAGCCCGTGAAGAATGGAATAGACCCGTCTTTCATACTTCGAGGAATGATAACTTGATTCATGATATATAGAAGCAATCGTTTTTCAGCACAAATGTCATCTCTTTTAGGTATGTATGTCTCTGACTTTCCTGAGCCTTCCCACAAAGTAGTAATCATCTTGGTGTGGGCATTCTGGTACATCCCTTTTGTTAAGTTGGCAGAGGAGTAAATCGTTAGGCCGCTAGTTAGAATGCCAAGCATTCTAGCCACATCACGTTCACTCACAAATATATTTACTCTATTAACTCTATTTTTCAACCCACGTACACCATCTTCTTCTCCTTCCACCATATAGGCATAGAATTCACGAACCCATTGTTCATAATTGATATCTTCAAGTCCAAAGAGAAGAAGCCACCTTTGATGTTGAAGCAATTTATAGAGATGGGTTTGTACCAAAAAATTTGGAGGATCAAGAAGTTTACCCCATAATATCTCTTTCTTGGAGTAATCTCCCAGTGCAATAACATGCATAGGATCCCATAGGTCAATTGTATAAGGTCTAAATCCGGTCTTTCTTTTCTTGGAAGCTTGTCTTGATAAGGATGCCATGAGTAGTAAGGAAGAAAATCCAAGAAAATACAAGAAAAACTTGGTTGGGGAACTTTAACAAACACTTGGTATGCAAGAGAGGTTTGTAAAAATTCTTATGAAGATTTGAAGGAATTGAAGAATGCTTGAGTGGGTTATGAAGAATTCTTAAGCTTAACCCTTTTTTTATAGTAAAAATATGAAGTTGAAGGGTTGCAAGCTTTAATGGATGTTTATGGGGTTTAATGGAAAAGATGGAGAGTTTTTTGAAAAGATTGAATTGAATGAATAAGGTTAAAAACGTGTTTTAAAGTTGGTGCCCGGTAGTGTAGCGGCCGGATGAGGGTAAGACAACCCATCGACCGGTGTTAAGACCCTATTCCATTCGTGGCATTTCCACTGGATGAGGGGTGAAGCCACCGGTCGACCGGTGGGCTCACCTTCTTTCGGTTGAGCAGTTTCTACTAGGGAATTTCTTTTGGCTTAGAAAACTCAAATTTTTGCAACTTTAGCACATTTTAAGCATACCTAAATCTCTTCAAATCACACAAAATTGATTCTCATGCAATGGTTTGGTAAAAATATCTACTAATTGATGCAGGGAATCAACATATTCAAGTACAACATCCCCTTTTTGAACATGATCTCTAATGAAATGATGTCTAATTTCAATATGTTTAGTTCTAGAATGTTGTATGGGATTCTTGGTGAGATTAATAGCACTTGTATTGTCACATCTAATAGGCACATTATCGTACACAAAACCATAATCGAGCAAGTTTTGTTTCATCCAAAGAATTTGGGCTACGCAATTTTTGGCAGATACGTATCCAGCTTCGGTTGTAGAGAGAGCTACATTATTTTTCTTTTTACTAGACCATGAGATTAAAGATTGACCTAGAAATTGGCAACATCAATTAGTACTCTTTCTATCTACTCGATCTCTAGTATAATCCGCATCTGAATAACCTAAAAGTTCAAATGATGTGTCTTTCAGATACTGTAATCTTAAATCTATAGTCCCCTTAAGATATCTAATGATTCTTTTTCCTGCATTTAAGTGAGACTTTTTGAGATAAGATTGTAAACGAGCACATAAGCACACATCAAATATAATATCGGGTCTAAAGGCAATTAAACAAAGAAAACTTCAGATCATACCTCTATATTGTTTTTCATCTACCTTGTTACCTTCCTCATCTTTGTCAAGTTTGATTGAGGTTAACATTGGTGTACTCATTTCTTTTTATGACTCAAGCTCAAACTTCTTGATGAGTTCTCTAGTATACTAGGCTTGGTTGATGAAAGTACCCTATTGTATTTACTTGATTTAGAATCCGAGAAAGAAATTCAACTCTCTCATCACACTCATTTCGAATTTCTTGTGCATACACTTAGAGAAATACTTACAGAGAGATTCATTAGTGGCACCAAAAATTATATCATCAACATAAATTTGTATAAGTAATATATATTTGCCTTTTGTTTTAACAAAGATAGTAGAGTCTAATTTGCCTATAGTAAACCATTTTTCAAGCAAATAATTACTAAGCCTATCATACTATGCTCTAGGTGCTTGCTTAAGACCATACAGTGCCTTATCTAGTTTATATACATGATTTGACAAGTTAGAATCTTCAAATCCGAGTGGTTGTTTCATATAAACTTCTTCCTTAAGATAGCCATTTAGAAATGAACTTTTTACATCTATTTGATATAATTTAAAGCCATATAACATGCAAAGGCAAGAAGCATACGAATAGATTCAAGTCTAGCTACATGAGCAAAGGTTTCATCATAATCTATGCCTTCTTCTTGATTATACCCTTAAGCCACTAGCCTAGATTTGTTTTTATTTACTACCCCGGATTCATCTAGTTTATTCTTAAATACCCATTTTGTATCAATTATAAGATGATCCTTAGGTATTTCAACTAGATGTCATACTTTACTTCTTTCAAATTGGTTTAATTCTTCTTGCATGACAATTATCCAATCTTCATGATCTAATGCTTCTTTAACATTTTTAGGCTCAACTTGGGAAAGAAAAACAATATGTTCACAATAAGAATTTAGGTTGGAATGAGTTCTTACTCCTTTGGAAGGATCACCAAGAATTTGATCATTTGGGTGATCTCTCACAAACTTCCTGTCACGCCCCAACTCGACCCCTCTTACAATCAGTCAGGACGCAACGGAATTTCGGCAGTATAACGACAGTAACATGAACATCAGGGCTCTAAACCAACCCTTAATAACAACATACATCAAACTCCACAAATCACCAACCAACTCCACAATCAAATCAACAACATACAACGCAACTATTTCATACATTAAATATTCTTTCATCAACTCATTCATAGTTATGCGCCTCCGTTCCAACATAATACATTTACTATATAACATACACTTCCAAAATAGATTATAGCCTACCTAGCAACCTAATCATAGACAAAATAAAGACTACTAAGATTGCATCAACTAATTCGTTATCTTTTCAACATCTTTTACATAATGAACTACAAAGCATATAAAAGTCTACTAAGTTAATATACAAGATAGTAAAACAATACAACACCAAGGATAAGACTCTAGAACATAGGACTCATCCACGTAAGGCACGTTTTCTACATTCTCCTCTTCAGGAGGCACGTACCCGTAATCCTATAAAAGTACACCTGTATGCATGCAATAATAGAGAGTGAGCTTATATAAATAAGCCCAGTGAGGATCCGATAGATCTCGAGTAAGGTCTACTAAACTCCTTGGAATAATCCTTTGAGTCAGTAAACACACAATAACATCAATAATACTATCATCACATAACTATATGACCATTCAATAAAGGATACTCTCTCTAGTTGGTGTAACTCCAAACGCCATCACGATCTTAACCATTCTTCTTATAACTCCCCATTACTCACGCACCCAGGGTACCCTCAATAACCTCTCCCTCCATGACACCTCCGTCACGCGAGCTGGAGGCAGTCTCTGATAGTCATGCCGTTATCAACCCGACAGCCCGATGCTGCCCGAGAGGTGGCACACACATACCAGAGACTCAGCAATAAATATAAACATCAATCATCAATATTCCGAGAGATCAGCAACGAAAGTGCCCGATTCCCGTAATCAATAATCAATCAATATTCTGAGAGATCAGCAACGAAAGTGCCCGATTCCCATACTCAATAATCAATCAATAATCATCATATTATCATCATCAATAATCATATCAATAATCAATTTAACAACAATTAACTAAGTTAGATGACAAAGTAGGCCATCCAACCAGACATGCATTAAACACACAATCAAACCCTAGTTTACCCATCAACAACTCATAATTCAATCACTCAAACCACACCTGATCAACTAAGGCTCAATTCAATAATTTAAAGAAAGATAACCTAAACTTCAAATAATCATATCTTACATTCTACTAATCCAAACAACCCCAAATCAGTTTCAAACACTCACTCATTCAACCAACTACATTATCCCTCTCGGAAATCCACCATAACACCTCCAAATCATGCCCGATAACCCTAAAACCCTAGGATATCTTGGCTGGATTTTCCGGACTTTCCCACGAGCAATGTAATCAAAAATTCGGCATTACAACAGTGCTAACACGTAATTATCAAGTATTTAGAAATCGACGGCAATCGATTTCGATCATCACAACTCAATTAATTCAACATTGAACAAATTAATCAAAATTTAATACCCGAAAAATAAAAATTATGCTACATCCGATAGAAACTCATAGTATTACCACTAAACGATCCCTAGCATGCAAGGAGCAATAATCTAACATCAGATTACAATTCTAACGGTTCAAATTTCATTTATACGCAAAAACATAAAAATGACATTTTGAGATCTAGAATTTTTCTCTCACCTTTGATGTGTTTTGATGCAAGAAATGTGTAGAATGGATGCCAAACAATCAATTTCAAGCTTTGAATCACTCAATTCGGCTTTGAAACGCAAAATCTGTGAGAAAAATGCTTTGAAAATGCCTTTATCTATCTCCTCCAAGGAGCCACGGTTTTGTGTGTGTTTTTGGTGGTGTTTTGCTTTGTTTTTAATGTGTGTTGATCATATATTGACTTTAGTGTTTTCTTGACTTTAAATGCATTTTATTGATCACCAAAGTTCAAAACAATTATTCAACACCCAAGATAGCTCAAGTAAATTATTTTTAGGTGACAAGAAGTTTTACAATCAAACAATTTCACCCGAGTCGGCTTAAAACTCGATTTTCGCAAAAGTCAGTGTAAAAACCCTAATAAATTCTTAAGCCGATTTTAAAACTATTTTAATCAAACACAGGTCTATTAAAGTCCGTGGTCTAGGTCTAGAAGGGTTAAAAAGACCAGTTTCAAAATTTTAGCAGACGTGTTTCGAAAACACTATTCACTAAAAATCGACGATAAAATTTCTGATCCCGTTTTTGATGAAAATTTCATGAATGCACATTTAGCACGTATTAGGAGTATTGACATCAAAATTATAACATTCTAGGTCATTAGCACATAAATAGGTCAAATGCACGCAAAACGAGATAAAACACGTAAATCGAGTTAAAGCAGAAAAGTGGGATTTCACATTCTCCCCTCCTTAAAACAATTGCGTCCGCACAATTCTCGAACTGACAGACAATTAAATCCTCAATTGTTACACTTAACAATACTTCTCTTAGTTCTCATTTATCTCTTAGGATGACACCTAACCAAAGACCTCAAAAGAACAAACTCTGTTGACTGCAAATTGATGATCATAATTCCCAAGACAATCTTCAATTCATAATTCTCTCCTACCTAATATCATATTGCAGATGAAAGAAATTGCAACTCCAAGTCTTAGCATGACACCACTACTTATCAACCATTGATTTCAATATTTCCTTAAATGTCACGCCCCAACTCGACCCCTCCTATAATCAGTCAGGACGCAACGGAATTTCGGCAGTATAACGACAGTGAATAGGATACCGAGGCTCTAAACCAACCTCTTTAGAACATCATACATCAAACTCCATAAAAAATCCCAACAATCATCTCCTCAATTAAGTTAACAACATACAACACATCCATATTATACAATAATCATTCTTCAACATTTCAATCATAGTTATACGCATCCGTTCCAACTTAATACATATGCTATACATACATTTCAAAATAGATTATACAAAATATTATTTTACAACAACTAAGATAATCTCCTGGCAATGACTCCTGCACATAAATAGGTCAAATGCACGCAAAACAAGATAAAACACGTAAATCGAGTTAAAGCAGAAAAGTGGGGTTTCACATTCTCCCCTCCTTAAAACAATTGCGTCCGCGCAATTCTCGAACTGACAGACAGTTAAATTCTCAATCGTTACACTTAACAATACTTCTCTTAGTTCTCATTTATCTCTTAGGATAACACCTAACCAAAGACCTCAAAAGAACAACCTCTATTGACTGCAAGTTGATGATCATAGTTCCAAGACAATCTTCAATTCATAATTCTTTCCTACCTAATATCATATTGCATATGAAAGAATTTGTAACTCCAAAGTCTTAGCATGACACCACTTATTATCAATCATCTCATACTACACAAAAGAGCTCTATGAACACCCCGAGGGTTTAAAAACTCATTCACGATAACATGAATGATTATTGATGAAGGAAATATTTCAAAAGTGACATTTGTCAGAATATGGCTCTTATGAAATTTACAAGGAAATACGAATATGGAAAGTCATATTCGAGCCAACAATCAAGGGAACAAGAGGTCAAACAAATTAGAGAATCAAGAGGTTAATAGTTTAATAAGGAAGCATGATAACTAAGATAAGAAATGTCTCAGCACCTATTAGTTAAATAAGTACGAACAAAGGATGATGACGGATCAAAATAGTGCTGAGTATGTTGAACAAAAATTCCTGAACAAGTAGATATTTCAATTCTCGATGATTGTTCAAGGAACCAACAAGTAAGTTGTACTTGAGGCGAAATGAAATTAAGAAATAAGAAATGATTAATTCGATAGAAATCATAAGTGGCAAGAGTATCTCAGCATACAATAACCAAAGAAGTATAAATAAGAAGGACAATGGCGAGTATATTGAATGAACAATTACAAGCAAAGTAATGGCTCAGGATTTAATAATAAAATAATAGGATTAACAAAGATCAACAAGAATGTCAATGATGTACTTAGGTAGGAAGTACATCAAGCAAGTGAAATTCGAATAAGTAAACTGGTATACCAAAGGAAAAATTACTTTCAAATGAATAGTAATAGGATGAAATGAAATATTGAAACCAATGGCTGGAGATATAGAATGAAATATAGAAGTCTCAAACCTTAACTCCAATAAGCGACATTGCTATAAGAAGCATATATGAATGTTAAGAATAGAAACAAAGTCAAATGGGTATAGGATCCATTAATCCAATAAGCAAAACTTTCAAGAAACAATTGATAGGCTAGAAAAGTGTAACCCTCTCTCAAATAAGTGAGAATAGAGTAGAAAAGAATAATAAGACCGATAGAATTATGAAGCACAGGAAGGGTGTCCCACCTACACACTTAAACACCAACAAGTCAAATTCTACAATCTATCTTCCTCCAAAACAAGACACTAAGGAGATCTAAAGAACCTAAGGAGTCATAACAATCACCAAACAAGATAAATCACTCCAAAATTTTACATTCCGTACCAGACCAATCACTAAACAAGATAAATCACCGATTACCCAACAAGATTAACTAATGAGGACTCCAAAATCTGATAACGCAATACAGATTCATATTAACCCATTATAACACTAGTGAATCATCAATCAACAATTTAAAAAGTCATACCACCTAGAATTCAAAAGCTTGACATAAGCAAATAAATGTTCAGCCATCGAAATGCATTCTTATTTCCTCAAATTATTCTATCTCCCAACAATTACATCTTCGAATAAAGTAACTTTAGTCAGGAATCACTCCAATTGTTTCCAAGGTTTAAAGATCAAAACTTCAAAATATCCATTAATAATATAGCAATCTCAAATAGTAGAAATATTCACATGTTATACCACACTTCATTTCATTCACAAATATACATCACTAATTCCTCAAATAAATTCACTCTAAAATAACCTCAAGGAAGTATAATCTGAGTTGAGACTCCAAAAGTGTCTAATCACAACCTCACAGAAACCTCAACTTATGATTCATATCCAAGTAATAATAAGTTAAACATGGCAACAAAAGTAATTATAATCATCAAGATACATTGCTATTTTCCTCGAACAACTTCATTCTCGCTAAAGGAACATCAAGATCTATCCACTAAGCCGAAACTAAAATCCATAAACATAACAATTAAAATCTCACTGATAAACTACTAGAATAATAATAATTCAAAATCATGGCCTACTTCTATTTTCGAAAACTCTTGCAGTCATCCTTACTTCACCTAAAAAAAATCACCCACAGTTATAGAATATATACAATTACATCACATGAAAACAAGTACAACGTAATGCATGATTATCATATAATATAACATTATCACATAACACACAATTCAGCATATAAGAAGCCAACATCACATAAACAGGTTATATCACAGAAGTAAGTTATAAACAATTAAAGTCACATAAGCAACAAACGACACATAAAGCACTTTGATCACATAAAACACAATTGTCACATAATACACATTAATCACATAATGCACATTAATCACATAATGAACATTAATTACAACACATTGAGTACGTATAGCAAGTTATCACATAAAACACATTGACCACATTAGTTCACTTAACACACAAGGCATATTGGTCACATAGAAAGTTAGACACCTAAGTAAATTAATCACATAAACATATTAACATATGTTTCACTTTTCTTTCACTTAATACATACTTGCATGCTTAGACCACTACCCACATTCCGAGGATACCCCGGTTGACAGCTAATCAAGATCTGATACCACTTAAATGTCACGCCCCAACTCGATCCCTCCTATAATCAGTCAGGACGCAACGGAATTTCGGCAGTATAACGACAGTGAATAGGATACCGAGGCTCTAAACCAACCTCTTTAGAACATCATACATCAAACTCCATAAACAATCCCAACAATCATCTCCTCAATTAAGTTAACAACATACAACACATCCATATTATACAATAATCATTCTTCAACATTTCAATCATAGTTATACGCCTCCGTTCCAACTTAATACATATGCTATACATACATTTCAAAATAGATTATACAAAATATTATTTTACAACAACTAAGATAATCTCCTGGCAATGACTCCTGCACATAAATAGGTCAAATGCACGCATAACAAGATAAAACACGTAAATCGAGTTAAAGCAGAAAAGTGGGCTTTCACATTTCCAACACCTTGGTAGATCTTCATTTGTTGTAGCTTCTTGAACATTTTGCATTGGTTGTTCATAGTCTTGTGAATTTGTTAGAGATTCACCATCCTTTGAGATTTGACCCTTTTCAAGATGTATCTCCTTTGGATCACTTGGTTTCCCTCATTGCCAATGGTTGTAGGTAGGATTTGAATGTGTATTTCGGAAACTCCTACATCATCATCATTCTTTCTCAGGGCAAAAAGATTAGTTTCATCAAAATCCACATGCATAGACTTTTTAATAAGCATGTTTCTTTTGTTAAAAACTCTATAAGCGTTGCTTCTAGAAGAGTAATCCATAAAAAGTCCTTCATCCAATTTAGAATCAAATTTGCCAAGATGTTCTTTTGTATTTAGAATGAAACATTTACAACCAAATATTTTAAACTTAGACACATTTGGTACTCTACATTTCCATAATTCATAAGGTATTTTCTTTAGAAAAGATCTAATTAGAACATAATATGCGGTATTTATGGCTTCACCCCAAAAATATATTTGCAAGTTGTTTTCTTTCAACATTGTTCTTGTCATTTCTTATAAAATCCGGTTATTCATTTCCACTACCCCATTTTGTTGAGGAGTTCTAGGAGCCAAAAAATTATGTTCAATGCCACGTACTTCACAATAGTCCATAAAAGATGCATTTATAAATTTGGTGCCTTGGTTACTATGAATACAATTTATATAATAGCCTCTCTCATTTTGCACCTTATTACAAAGTTTAGCAAATTCATTGAAGGCATCATTTTTATGTGCAAGGGGTCTTACCCATGTAAATCTAGTGTAATCATCTATGATAACATAGACATATCTAGATCCACCTATGCTTGCCACATCCATTGGACCAAAAAGATCCATATGTAATTTTTGTAAAGATCTTGATGTGGTTACCTTGCTAATTATTTTGAAAGATATTTTTTATTGTTTTCCAAATTGGCATGCATCACGTAAATAGTCTTTTTGAAATCTAGTCTTAGAAAGACCTATGACAAGTTCTTTTCTAGAAATTTTAGTAAGTAGATCCTTGCGAGCATGATCAAGTCTCCTATGTCATAACCATGAGTCTTCATTAATGGTAACTAAGCATGTCACATTTTGACACTTTAATTCATGGAAATTAATCACATACACATCATCGCATCTATTGCCAACAAACAACACTTTATCATACACCTTGCAACAAGTAGATAGAAATTCAACTCTAAATCCACTATCACAAAATTGGCTCACACTTAGCAAATTATGTCTAAGACCTTTAACATACAAGACATCATGAATGGAAAGAGAGTTTATATCTCCTATGTTACCCTTATCAATGACTTTGCCTCCTTCATTCCCTCCATAGCTAACTTTACCTTTAAAATCTTTGTCAATCTCATAGAAGAAAGAGGCATCACTCGTCATGTGCCTTGAGCACCCACTATCAATAACACAAGTATCTTTATACTTTACCTTTAGGGCAACCTATCGTTCATAGAAACAAATCAAGTTCATTTTGGTCCCCAAGATTCTATTGGGTCCTTTAGTGTTAGTACGAAGTTCTAACACTTCTAACAACCTATTTGGGTCTAAGCCATAAAGGAATGTGAGAATCTCTTCCTACCATGTTTTTAAATCTACATCATGATACATTGTGACCAATCTTCTCACAATAAGTACATCTCTTAAATGATCTTTTTGATGTTGTGGCTACATGCCAAGCGGATGATGTTTTGACAAAATGGTTTTGAAAACTTTTTGGATGTGGCTTATAGCCAATTCCTATTTTGTCAATTTGTACTTTATGTAATTCTTTTAATGGTGGATAGACACTTGAGGATTGAGAGGCTTTCACAAAGGTAGTTTTTGAGAACTTTGGTTTAGAAAATGGCTCATAGCCAATCCCACCTTTGTCAAATAGTACTTTTTAGGAGCCAAGGATTTCATCCAAGGTTTTTGTTCCCTTTGAAAATCTAGCAAGGTCATTTTGTAAATCAAGAACTTGTTTTTTAAAATCTTTGACATTTGCTTCATTTTTTATCTTTAAATGATGATACTCATAAATCTTTTTGGTAAAAGTATCATTCTCATTTCTAAGCTCTCTAATTTCTTTTTGAAGTTCATAATTTTTTTTTTGAAAATTCTTTACTTTTCAATATGCAAGGAGAAAACTATCATGTAGTTTTGAAAATTCATTTGTTAGTTTCTCAAAAGTGCATTCATCATCATTAGAAGAAGAAGATTCATCATAAGACGAAGAAGTTACCTCATCATCTCTAGCCATGAAGTACACAAAATCGGCCACTTCGATTTCGCTTCTATTTTCACCATCGGTTGATACATCATTTTCAACACAAGCCTTCATTGCCTTTTGATTTCCTTTAATCAATTTTGGACACTTTACTTTGATGTGTCCCAGTTTGTCACAATTGAAGCACTTGATCTCCTCTTTGGTCTTCTTCATCTTCTCTTTGAGTCTCTTCTTGAATTTGTTGTTAGTGGGCTTTCCTTTCTTCATCTTTTTGTATTTCAAGAATTTCTTAAAATTCTTTGCAAGGAGTACAAACTCATTAAGATCACTATCATATTTGTCTTGATCACTTGATTGAGATTGAGCAATGAAAGCAAGAGATTTCCTTGTCGTCTTTTCTTCTTCATCTCATTCCTTCTCTTGATTCAATAGAAGTTCCTCCGTCTCAAGGTTGCAAATGAGCTCATGCTCCTTTAACTTGGAGAGATTGGTTAATTCTCTAATTGATGTCACATTTGGTTTGTATTCTTTTGGAAATGTCATGAGAATCTTCCGGTTGAGTTCTTCATTTGGATACTTCTTTCCAAGAGCACTCAAGTTGTTTACGATTTTGGAGAATCTTTGATGCATTTCATTTAGTGATTCTCTGGCCTTCATACAAAACAATTCATACTTATGGATATGAAGATCAATTTTGGTATTCTTCACTTGAGACGTCCCTTGATAAGACATGTGTAACATCTCCCAAATCTCGTGAGCGGTTTCACATTGACTCTCACGACTATACTCAGTTTCGTTTAGGGCACAATAGAGGATGTTCTTGGCTCTTGAGTTCTTGGTCATCATGATAATATTTTGATCATTGAACTCACTCATTTCCTTAGGTACTTTGATGGCTTTGACTTTATCACCTTTACTTGAACTTAAAGCATCACCATCTTTGACCATCACCTCCTTCATTGGAACATAAGGGTCATCTTCAACTAATGACCATAGGGCATAGTCAACGGCTTGAATGCATGTCTCCATCTTGTTCTTCCAATAATTGAAATTGGTACCTACAAATAATGGTGGCCTATTAGTGGAGTAACTTTCAAAGAAAGGAGAAATAATATTGTTTGTCATTTATCTTTTCTTTACTACATGCAAAGTCCTAGCTCTTGATACCCTTTGTTATCCCTTAATTAAACCTAAGAAGGGGGTGAATTAGGTTATATAGGCAATACTACTACTTTTTTGTTTAGGCAATATACTAGCAATGATCAATCAAAAACAATCTTAAACATATATGCATTCAAGCAATATAAAGTGTAGGTGAGATAAAATATCAAACACTTAGTGTGTAGAAATTAATGCTAAGAGAGAGTTGAGAGAAAAAGATTGCAAATCGAGATTTAGCGTGGTTCGGGCCCCGCCTAAGTCCACGACCTAAGCTCTCCGGTTAAGATTTCAACAATCTTCATTATTGTGACTCTTCAAATGTTGGTGAGTCCACATACCAACTGCAACAATAGTTTAAGCTTTTACAATAGAGAATTCTTTCTCAAAACAAAGCTTCAATCCCAATACCTTTGACAAGGAAGTCCTTCATTTCAAAGTGTTTAACTCTCTATTTTGATAAGTGTTTGAGATTTACAATAAAAGCCCTCTTTAAGGGTTGATGAATACAATGAATGTTTCTCTCAATATTGCTAACAAATTCTTGCTCTAGTATAACACAATGATGGTTCAAAGATGAATATGGTGTTAGAAATCAAGAGTAATTGCTTTGAATCAATGCTTTGGAAGAGGGCTGTTGAGAGACATTAATAGAGGCTGAGAGGTATGCAATTAATGCATTTGTAATGTTCACAAATGGCTCTATTTTTAAAATAGCTTTTTGGCATGACCGGACGACCCCTGCTCAACCGGAAGATGAGACCTCTTTCGGTGGAGAGGCTCCGGGCTGAAGACCCTATATGCACCGGTCGACCGGTTGCTCTAGGGTCTACCGGTTTGATCAAAACTTGCAAAGACTTGGGTTTTTGGATGTTTCTTTTAAGAGTCTTTTGTAAAGCCTTTTTCAAAGATATATGAAATTGTTTTCAAATATTTCAAAATGACTTTTAAGAATCATCATTGAGCATATACCATTTGCAAGACCCAAACCCCGATCAAGTCCCAACCAGTACCCCTTATGACTTTCGTCTCCATCATTATAGCTCCATCTTCACTCTTTGAATCTTTATCCTTCTTTGAGTTGATGGATGATCTTCTTTCTTCTTTAGCTCAATGAACTTGGATACAAAGTCAATCTTGATTTATCACATTCATGCACACTTAAACAAACTCATTAAATATAATCATGGTTTGTTATCATCGAAACCAAGATTGGAAGCCCTTTGGGCTAACAGTAACAAAGAGTCCGGCCAGGACAAACTTCCATTTTGAGATCGCGACCCATCACGGAGCACTTTCTCACTAATTTTGTTAAATACGTGTGAAATTATCCTTCACAAGACTCTTGATGTTTTTTCAGGGCTTTGTTATGAGAACATAATTGGAAGAAATAAGGGCTGAAGTTTAGACTGTTCACAGTAGTTCTACCTATAGAAAAGATAATCAAACATGAGACAACCCATTTACGATTCCAACACATACTCCCGGGGTAATAACGAGCCTAGTGAGATAAACACGAACCAACTCTCCTAGGGTAACAAAGAGCCCGTCGAGGATATACTCCCGGGGAAACAATGAGCCTAGCGAGAGCGAATGGAAACAGGACCATGGTAGTCGAGGCTAAAATGCCTTTATAATTACGAACTTGATATAACATGATCACAACCAATTAATAAGAAACAAGTATATTCGAGCATATATATGATCCAAACTTAATCAAGCATACTTAAGCAATTACATGATTCAAACTTATTCAAGCGTATTCATGATTCGAGCATAATCCAAGCGTGTTCAAACTTATACATGAGCCAAGCTTAATCAAGAATATTCTTGATTCACACAACATAATCATGTCAATCATTTATCATATGGTTTAGAAAGTAAACATGTGAATATCTTGCATGTCTAAACATTTTCAATGCCACAAATAACGCCTCTTAATGGCTATTGATCATGCTTGACATATGACATCAAAACAATACAATAAAGCCAACAAAAGGTATCAATTTCTTAATGGAAAATAGTGGAAGTCAGTCGAGTAGTCGGTAGAGTGATTCGACCTGCTTAGTCGACCGGCATGGTCAGTGAGTTTAGGCGAATGTTGGTCAAGTAGTCGAGCGAGTTTAGTCGCTCGGCTTAGTCGATCAGCCTGGACAACACCAACGCGAATTTGTACAATCTTGTTCTTCACCTTATAGTTGTGCTTCTATCATCAACCAAGCACATAACATACTCAAATGATATTGTTAAATAACATATACAAGCTCAAGAATCATGCTATAACACTCTTGAATCAACAATTAACATCCAATGTACCCAAGAATTCACAAAGACTCAAGAACTCCAAAATTACCATCTCCTAAAATGCTAGATTCATACTCTCAATCCTTGCACACAAGTTATACACTTTCTAACACAAGCAAGAACATCATCTAATTCATTATATAACTCCTCAAGATCATCAAAAGCTAGTTAACAAATCACAAACTCAACAAGTAAAGCTCAAAGGCACAAAATAAACTCATGTACATCTTGGTCATGCCCAACAAACACGATGAACACATAACCATGAATCATATGGCTTTAGAAAAGCTTTTGAAAACATCCCTCACCTTAGATCTTGAGTATGAAAGCAAGAGGAGCAAGAGAAACGATGAAGCTAGCTTGTAGATGCAAGAAAATGCCCTGATTCTCCCTCTTTCTTCTTCTTCTTCTTCTTTTTTCTCTCTTATTTCTTCTTTCTTCCTCTTTAGATCGTGTGTATGAGTGTGTGTGGTATGTGCAACATTTTTGTGTGTGTAAATGGTGTAATGTGTGTGTTTGGTTGGGTAGAGAATATCTTATAAGTCCAAATGCCCAAATTAGCCTATCAACTAGTTTGCCATATAGTTGGGTTGTAATTGCTTTTAGTTAGCTAATGCAATATGATAAAACTTAATTAATGCTTACGATATTAAAGACACGTAAATACACATAAATGAACATAAATGCACGTTCAACGAGGCATGTGCTCATAAAACGATGTAAATGCACATTAATTGATATAAATGCATATTAAATTATGCAAAAATATATGAAATGCTATAAAATGCACATGGATCTGTACGAGGTCTCACACTTTGTCCCTTAGTTTCCTTGTCTATATTTAGAGTATATATTCAGGTGGTCTTCATTGTCGTATGTTGCATATTAATCAATTAAGATTTGCAGAAAATAACATGGAATATATCAAGTTAAAAATCATAGTTGTGAGATATAGTCATTGTATTAAATAATCTGGAAACTTGTGCCCATAATGACATGGCTACTACATAGTCATCACCATACACAAGGGCGGAGCTAGGAATTTAATATTAGGGGAAAGGGATGCAATATTCAAATAAGAAGATTAATTACAGGAAAAAAAGGGAATCAATAACTTTTTTTAACGATACTGTATAGATTTTTTTGAAAAAAAAAACCTTGGAGGGCCAGGGCCCCACCGGCCCCTCTAGCTCTGCCCCTGAGTCCATATGTTGACTAACGTTACAAAATGAGTAAACGATGTAACGATTCATGTAAAGTAGTATACCTCAAAACACATAAAATATACCATAGATATTGTTTATGCGACTTTTATATGAGATTTCAAAATTGTTACATGAATTTTCACATTATTTTACTCTATATGTTATTAATTATTGTGTGTAAATTGCTATTCACGAGTCAATTGAAAAATAAATTAAACTCTTATTTTTTTTTCCCCCTTCTAAAAGCCTTGAAAATTTATTTGGAGTAGGTGAGGAAACTTGAAATGTTGATCGCGGTGCTGGTGCTCCTCATGGCTGCGTGTTTCTTCGGCGAGCTAAGTTATGTAAGGCCTCATGCAAAGGGTGTGATTGAGGGAATGTTTATTCCAAAGCTTAGTGGTCAAGGAGCCACTGGAGATGCCATTGCCTTAATGGGTGCCCTAGTAATGCCGTATGTTAATTCTTTGCTCTAGAAATAATCTAATAAATCGACTTGACTCGAAAAATTGATTCATATGATTTATAATATGAACCTTAATATCGAAGATTATTTTCCAAAAAAAATAAAAGATGAAAACTTTATGCCATTGTGTAACTTGGGGAAAAAAAAGAAGAAGTGATTAATCTGGCTTTTTGTCTTCGATGAATTAAGGAATATTTAAGTGTGATAGTAGTTATTGATGTTGATGCAATTTCTTCTTATAATTCTCATGACTATTTTTTGTGAACAGGCATAATCTTTTTCTCCACTCAGCTCTTGTACTCTCTAGGAAGATACCAAATTCAGTACGTGGAATCAATGTAAGTGGAAAAGACGATCTGTGTTTAATCTTACAGGTGAAAAATAAATGGTGAATTTCATAAATAAATAAAAAGCTACTGTGTGTGTGTGTGTGTTTCTTTTTTTTTTTTTTGTGTGTGTGTTTCTTTTTTTCTTTTTTCTTTTTTTGTGTGTGTGTCTCAAGAATGTCACTGTATTTAAATTATCTAACATTTGTACCTAAAGTTTCATTTTGAAAATTTAGTGGCTAAAGTTTTAAAAGTGTGACATGTTTCGTTTTGGGAAAAATTAATTTTTATTAGTTATTTCTCTTTTAAAAAGTATTGTGTTGTGTTTAGGACTTATCTCATATATCGGAGCTTAATTATTCTATAAAACTTTAGTGATTACAAGGTTAATTTACAAACAAACCATAAAAACTAATGATTTAGGAACTATTCATTCCATTAACATCATTTAATAAAATGTGTGCTTGCTTGACTAGTTTGTGTAGAATATAGATCAATTAATCACTAATATGGCTTCATTGTTAATTTTACAGGACGCGTGTCGATTCTTCTTGATGGAGAGTGGAATGGCTCTATTTGTAGCATTCTTAATCAATGTAGCAGTTATCTCAGTAACCGGAACTGTTTGCACTGCCAAAGACCTCTCAGCAGACAATTTAGATCGTTGCAATGATCTTACTCTCAATTCTGCCTCCTTCCTTCTCAAGGTTCAAAGCAAATTCAGCCCATGTAATTCTTGATTAGAGTAATGGCAAGATGTTGCGAGATCAGTTCTCATAAATGACACATTTTAATATATATTTTAATATTTAAGCGTTCTTGCTTAAACTAATTACCTTTATATATGGCAGAATGTTTTGGGAAAATCAAGCTCCACTGTCTACGCCATTGCGTTATTAGCATCAGGTCAAAGCTCTACAATTACAGGCACTTATGCTGGACAATATATCATGCAGGTAAAAACATTTTCTATCATTTTTAAAGTATTCAAGGCCTGATCCACTATAGTGCCGATAGAGGCTACTGTTCTCACTGCGGGCTCAAAATATTTTCTAAAATGTTTGTATTTATTTCATATTTTTTAAAATACAATTTAAATAACCTTCACTGAAAAAATATGAAGGTTGCACCCACCGAAACAAAATTTTAGATTTGTCTCTATATACTATCCGTGTATGCTTTTGTCACGCCCTGAGTCCAGAATTTCAAAATCCAGGCGAGCTAGACTAGTGTTGAACGTATAAGAAATAAGTACTTGAACCCTCTTTTCTATTGACCCAAAATAGTTCACTCAAATTATCATTTATACCTACAAGATTCGATATTTATAAATCACTCAAATTTACAATCGGCGGGATATCACAATTTTTTATTAATATAACCAATCAATATGAATATTATTGTAGTATCTCAACATAATTAACTTTCGGTGTATTTCAATAGGGTTTCTTGGATCTTAAATGAAGACATGGATTAGGAATTTTATGACAAGGTGCATTGCTATAACACCTAGTCTTATTGTCTCAATGATTGGTGGATCTTCAGGAGCTGGTCGCCTCATCATCATTGCATCGGTATAGTTTATAAGACCTAATTAGTTTAATGGAGTTTGTATTAAGAATTTTGTATCTACCTTACTAGAAAATATTTTGAACAATTTCTTTTGTCTTCTTATTGTTGGTCTTTTCAGATGATACTTTCCTTCGAGCTTCCATTTGCTCTCATTCCTCTACTCAAGTTTAGCAGTAGTAGCACCAAGATGGGGCCACACAAGAATTCAATCTTTGTGAGTACCTCATCTCTTGTACCCTTTGATTTGCTCATAAATAACTGCCATCTTAATTATTCATGAAGCTAATGATATAAGTTTAGGATTCGAAACAGTCATGAAGCTATTTCTTTGGAATAAATCATGCTAGGCCTTGTTTGACTAATCTAGAACATGACTACTTTGGGCAGTTTTATGTGTTCTGCAATTTACACCATTGGTGTGAATTCAAAGGGCTTCCTATGGAGAGTTCCCTATCATAAAAGATAAATAAATAAATAAAAAGTCTTTTTTTTCTAATTAAAATTAAAGGGATAAATAGCTGAAATTACAAAGAAACAAGAGGAGATCATTGCCTCCCTTGCTAAAGAATTATTCTTAATGAATTGTCCATATATATATTATGATTTTCAAACCTAATTCCAAGTCAAAATAGACCATCCTATTCACACATTGATTTGCGTCTCTATACACTTACACCACCTGAAAACCCGAGCGCTCACTTAGCATCGTCTTGAAAATATACATTACATTACTTTGACCATGTATACCATATATATATATAGATCCATGTCATTCTGGGAGTTCATTAATTAAGTCTTCTTCATCTTCTCGACTAACCATTTTCCAATTTCTACAATTCAGATTATTGTCTTCTCGTGGATACTAGGGTTGGGAATCATCGGCATCAACGTCTATTACTTGAGTACTGCCTTCGTCGATTGGCTAATCCACAACAACTTACCAAAAGCAGCAAATGTGTTTATTGGACTTGCAGTATTTCCATTAATGGCAGTTTACATCCTTTCTGTGATCTATCTTATGTTCCGCAAAGACACTGTTGTCACATACATTGAGCCAACAAAACATGATCCAATTGCTCAAATGCGTATGGAGGATGGGAATGCTAATAATACAAGTGGAGTATATGAATTAGGAAGTACCCCCATTAGACAGGATCTTGCTAGTATCCCATTGCCTAAATAGTACTGTTTTCTCCATTGTTGTACTATATAATAAAGCTTTGAGTTATAGTAGAAGGTTGTTTGTGGGTTTGATCACTTCGTTCTGTTAAGTTAACAGGTCAGTTTGACTGAGGTTTGGTTGTATTGTATCTCGGGTGCTCACTGCTAGGCATTAGCAGAAGTCAGAAAATGCTTTCAGGCAGCTGATCATGGGAGTTATAATCATAAAAGTTTAATCGTTCTTGCTCGCATGTGGTATTTACTATGTATTGACTGTTCATTTACCTATTCTACGTACAAATCAAGTTTGCATTTATAATATTGTTTCACACGTTTGACTAACTTGAATATGAATCAACCTCTCTCGAGTATAGGTAAAAAAACCACAGTTTAAAATATCAGTGAGCACAAGTGGTGTGTTTTTCAATTCTCGGGCTTATTGGAAAGTTGTCATTTTCCATTGATATTTGTATTTAGTTTGTAGTTTTTTATTATGTAAATGATTAATTAACATGTTGTTGAAATGAGTGGGCTTTTGAGTATTTTTGCTATTTTGAGCCTGTAATTAATTACTTATGATTTCGGTTTCAGCTTCTTTATTGTTGTGTATATATGTTGTATATTTTTGTATATACTTTTTGGTTGAAGGTTTATTTTGGCAGTGATTTTAAGGATGTGGGTGAAACTAAGTTGTATGTTGGAGGTAGCATTAAATGTTTTGATTCACGTAACTACGATACTATGTCATTAATTGTATTAGACAATATTGCTAGTGAAATAGGATGTGGGAATCATTTCAGATTCTGTTATAGGAAACCTAGTATGAATTTAGACAATGGATTGCAGTTGTTGATGATAGAGAAAGATGTGTTAGAAATGAGGGCACTAACAAATGAAACTGATGAAAGATGCATAGACTAGTTTGCAATTGGGGATCATAATGTTTTACAGTTGACATTATCCAGTCAAGTTGAGTCATGTGTTGGTGGAAATGTTAAGGGTGGAGATGTTGTTAGTTGTTTGAAGGAACCTGAGGAACCGTATCTTAGTTTTGTACCATTGGGTTATCCGAATAATCCTACACTAAGTACACAAAGTACACCAAGTACACGGAGCAAATTAGAGATTAAGAGAATTGGACCAAGGATGGATAAAGAAAAAAGAAAGGTGACTGCGGTTGATGAGATTGCTAGCAATAATGGACATGACAGTTGTGAGACTCTAGACCCGTATTCATGTGTATTTACTATTTAGTGTCATTTATGTGCATTTATGTGTCTTTAATTGTTTAAATTGCTACTTTATATTAAACATGCAAACTATACTTAACCTTAATTTATATAAAATGAATATCATACTATTTATTATGTGTATTATTTGAATTTATTTTCTTGTATTCAAAGGAAGATTTTCATTATCTTACCAAAAAATGAGCTCCGAAATCAAAGTGAATTTTCAATTATTTTTAATTTCACATTTTTCCCTCGATACTTATCATATTTAAAGTATTCGTTCATCAAAATTACATGCGTAGCATATTGAGAGCAAGAGTTATAAAAATATTAGTGTCCCGTATGAATAGTAACCATGTAGAAACTGGTTTGGGTCATTTATTGAAACTAGCTAGCTTTGGGCCTTAGTTTAGTTAAAAAAATGATTTAATTAAGCCCAATTAGCAAAGCAAAGCCCAACCACAACTCAATATAAGTCTTGCAAGCCAAATAATAGATCAAACAAAATCAAAAAAAAAAAAAGAAAAAAAGAAGAAGAAGACAAACCCGTCAGGTTCAAGAGAGGAAAAAGAGAGAAAGTATACTTAGGGCTTGTGATTGTGAGTTAATCCAAGATGATTCCAAGAGGATTCAAGCTAATCTCTTTGGATTTAAGCTATCTAGGTGAGGGATTGCATCTTCTTTGGCATTATTATTGCTTATTAATGTTTCTTTAAGATTTTCTTTAAAGTAGATAAAAATTGTAAAGTGTTCTTATGCATATCTAGCTTATCTATTCGTGTTCATAATGTTGGTAGAACAATCTTTTATAAGTCTTGTTAGCTAATTAAGTAGTTAGAGTTGTATATGAAACTTAGTTAGCTTTATGCAAAAGTTGAACTCCAAGTGCTTGTATAAATGCTTAAATGAGGTAGAAGGAATGTAATATTGCCTTGAACATGCCTATTATAGCTTTGAGCAAGGAAATAGCAAAGAAATCCATGTATTGTGTGTTTGTGTGGTTTCGGCCAGATGGCCCTTTTTGTGCTGGCTTTTCTCTTTTTGTTACCTTAAGCTTTTTATTGACTAAAATGGCTTAGGAGTTGATCTATATGGCATTTCACTTAAGATTGAGAGCAAGAGAAAAAAATATATCTTAATAATGTGAAATGAAAAGTTAGCTAGGATGGATAGGTTGGCAATAAATGTAATAGTTAAAAAGTATTGAGGATATATGCATGTTGATGATTAAGAATTAAAGGTATTTGCAAATCATGATGATTAAATGTAATGTATAGTAACGGTTTTGAGCATTCTAGTTAAATGTGGACTTATTCAATTGTTTCTTTTAATTGTTATTGTTTAAGTGCTAAGTAAAGCTACCTTGAATACTAGTTATTGCCTATTTATATGCTTAAAAAAGGTAAAGAATATATTACTTGATCATTGTAGCTATGTGCTAAGTTGGTGAATACTAAGTAAGTTGCTAACTTGATGAACGTGGGAATTTAATTATTAATTGAATGATATAACATGCTTATACTCAGTAGGTCATGGTAACGTCATGAGACTCCAGACGATCGATGTCGTTGGTGTATTGGCATGACTACCATGGCCAAGTAGCAGCATGACACTCCGGACGACTGATATCGTCGGTGTATTGGCATGACTACCCTAGTGTCGGAAGTGGTTGGTAGCATCGTGTCACTCTAGACGGCCAAGTTCGTCAATGTATTGACATGACTACCACGAGCTCGTACGTGGATTTGTATGCGGTGTCAAGCTTGACTATGTTTTATCTGAGTTAAAGGTCTTTATTACTATGGTTGTTATGTGGTTATCTAGTGTTACTCTTACTTGAACCCTATGTCTTTGGAGAGCTACTTGGAATTATATATTTTTTTTTAGGTGTTTACTTAGTATTGTTTTATTATTAACGTCTTCAAGTCATACAAGAAAAAAAGGCTGAGGTGACGGTCGAAATCTGTAGTCTAGCAGTAGCCAAATTGGGATGGGCGACCGCTAGGTTACAGATTCCCGTCCGTTGTAAAAAGTCACGTTACCAAATTGATATTCTGTAGTCCATTCGTAGCCAATTCTGAAAATTAATTTGTATTTATTTGTTATAACTTCCGTAGCAAAATAGCCGTAACCCATCCGTAGCCAATTAAAATTTAATTTTTTTTATTAATTATTAACGTCCGTAGCAAATTCGTAGCCGTTTCGATAGGAAATCGTCCGTAGCCCACGACTACGAATTGATATCCGTAGAATATCAGTAGTCCCTTTTTCCATAGCCAATCCGTAGCCCGTCCGTAACTAACTAAAATTTTGATTTTTTTTTATTAATTATTAACGTCCGTAGCAAAGCAATAGCCATTTTAGTCGTAAATCGACGGTCGCCCACGGCTACAGATTGTTATGGTAGCCAATCCGTAGCCTTTTGTAGGCACATTGCTTTAGCTATTCCATCGCTAATTAATTATTTAATTTAAAAAATTATTAATATAAAAAAAATTATATTAACAAAAAAATTAAAAATACAAATTATTATTTACAAAAATTTTAATATTTACAATAAATTTATAATATTTACAAAAAAAAGTAATGCAAAAATAATATTAATTTACAAAAAAAACTAAATGATCTACTATTGTCTTCTAATCATCTCGCTCACATGATTTTAGTGCCTGCAAAGCTTTCCTTTTCTCTTTCTATATTTTCTCATGCTCTTCCAAAGTCATCTCCTATTATACCACAAACAAATATACATAAATAACACACAATTATTGCTTGAAGATATTTAGAGCAGTTTAATTTATTAAATTCCTCATCTATATATATATATATATATATATATATATATATATATATATATATATATATATATCCAGTGAAATAGTATTAAAAAGACACCAAAAGCTCATGAATTAGAAGAGAAAATACTTAATAAGAAACTTGGAATCAGTTCAAGGCTTCTAGCAAGAAATGTAATTGAATCTCTTAAATAATGTTTTGCGTATGGAAGTGTCGTTTGTATGAAATTACCTTATTATCTACCCTTTTAATATATAATTCTTCGTATCACAAATGTCATTTGCATAAAAGGGGATACAAGTTGGAGAAAATTGATGCATTCATATAGAAAAGAGAAATTCTACCATATTTTGAACCATTGTAAGCCAAATCTCCACAGTCCTTAACAGGGGTAATTCTATTGTCAAACATATAAGAAAAATATTCAGTCACGTTCCCTCCACCGAGTATGCATTTAGAAAAGCTTGAAAACACAGGGACATAGTTCTTGCAATACCACAACACTCAACTCCATATGAAGAAGGATTATCTTCTCTAACATCATCATTCCAATTCGATAAAGACCCGAATGGATCATTCTCCACTTTTTCTTTAAATCTCAACAAAGTCAATCCTAAATCACTTAACAAAAGAATTCCATTTAAACACGTGATTCCATTATTTCAATTCTAAATTAGCATGACTCTATTATTTTAATTCTAAATTAGCACAACTCTATTATTTCAACTCTAAATTAGCACATGACTTTATTATTTTCACATATGACAAATGAATAACACCACTAATCAAATAACATTTCATATTCGCTACATCAGCATTAACATATACATATTATCAACATTAAAATATATACATATTGAACTATAAGCGTGGTACATATTCAACTCTAAACTATTTACCTATAGATAGAGATAGGAATATGATAGTGGTGCTCTTGGTGGTGGTGATGGTGCCATTAATGGTGGTGATGATGCCCTTGATAGTAGTGATGGGGGTGGTACTCTTGGTGATGTCTTTGGTGGTGCCCTTGGTAGTGATGACAAATACAAATTAAATAAATAAATGATAAAACCAATAAATTATAAATAAAATATAGATTATATATATATACACAGACACAAATATAAACTAGTATATTACACCACCTTTGATGGTATTGGTGATGCCCTTGATAGTGGTTGTTGGTGGTGGTGTCCTTGGTGTTGATGGTGTCACGCCCTGACCCAACCCTCTCCTAAAAGTCAAGTCCAAATGCTACAATAATCGGACAGAGTCTCCCCTTAATTACGGACATTCCAAAACCTGTACAGTTATACTCAATACCAACAACAAATACACAAGAACACTTTCTTGAAGCTTTGCTTATGCATAACATGTTAAACACAACATTTCTTCATAATAGGTCTATATAAGCCTAGAAACATTTACAAGTCTAGGTAATTTAAATTTCATGTAGTAGAAAGCTTCTAAGTGTCACAGTATTAGCTAGACCTGTCTTTACTCACAAGTTCTTAAGAAGAATTACAATTCATAAAGCAAAGATTTTCTAAGTTCAAAAATAAGCTAAGTATGTTTTAGTTACATTTCCAAAGTGATTCATAAACTTGCAACTAAACTCTTTGATTTTAATAAGTCAAAAACTATGATCTAACATGTGCATAATGGAACTTTGTTGCAAAACGAATATCAAACTTGCAAAACATCATAATCCAATCGTTTAATTCAATATAACTCATAAAACATTCACAACTAATAATTCAATCATTTCACAAATCTAGTGATCGCAAAGTAGGCTATCACTTGTAGCATTCACACACAATTCACTTGGTAATCATTTTTAGCAATCTAACTAACTAACAACATAAACAAGTCACATTTCCACTTGAAATCCAAGGAAATTTACAAGATTCCAACTTTAAACCTTATTTTGCAAGCATGTATCAATATATATATATATATATATATATATATATATATATATATATATATATATGTTGTATGCAACGTATGTAGGCTAAAAACACTCATTCAAGCATTTTATCAAACATATATTCAACATATTATACAACTACATCAAACAACAACACCCACATAAAGTCTTTAACTTTCAACAACATTCTACACATGTACTTCACATTTACTTCATAATAAACAACCTAGCATGTGAATTCATAGCCCTATTTATCACCAAAGGCCCAAAATATTTAAGTAGTATATTGTACTACCAAATAACATTTCATATTGCACAACCAAATATGACTACAATACACCATTTTTAATTCACACAATATTTATGTAAAATATAATACCAAATATTTATGTCAAATATCACTAAATAAAATTAGAAATAAACACAAAATTAAGTACAAAAACTATAGATTAAAAAAATAAAAATCTAAAATTCACACACATACATATATATATATATACACACACATATATATATACATATGTGTATAATAGACAAAAAAGAGGGAAAATATAAACCTTAAACTATTTACATATAGAAAAGAGAAAAGGAGAAGGTGGTCATAGTGGTGGTAGTGGTGGTACCCTTGGTGGTGTTAGTGGCGCCTTTGGTGCTGATTGGTGGGGGTAATGGTGCCTTTGGTAGCTGTGATGGTAGCCATGGTGGTTGGTGGTAGTGGCTTAGAGAGAAAAGAAAAAAAAATTTGTAAAGACAGAGAATAAAGGGGAAAAAAGTAGGGGGAAATGAAAAAACTCAAAAAATATTTCGTAGTTGTAGGTGAAAAAATAAATGCGGGTGATAGAATGACTACGGGTATGTATAGCCACAAAAAAATAAATAAAATAAATAAATAAAATTGTTTTGCCGGAGGGCCTGCCGACGGGCCCTTTGGCGGCAGACTGAAACAAATGTGTAGCCTCGGTCCCTCCGGTAGGTCCTCCGGTCGGCCAAGATTTTTTTTTTTTTTTTTTTTTTAAAAAAAAAATTCTCCTTTCTAAACATCCCAAATTTATGTTTTTGCAATATTTAAAGGCTTATTTAATTTAGTTATTTTTTTTAAAGTTTATATGTACTTTATTATATATATGATATGTTTAGTTTAATTTAACTTAAGTTTGTATATAATTTGTTATATATACATTTTAGACAAACTTCATTTTTTTTCTTGTTTTATTATTAGGCTATGGATACATAAAAGTCAGTAGCCCATCCGTAGTTAGGGGTTACGTATGGTCTACAGACTACTAATAGTTTGTATTCTAACTTGTTAATAGGTAGAACAACGTATTAAAATGTGTTAATATATTCATATTTTTCTTGTTTATGAAGTTTAGACACAATGTGAGAGTTTTAGACTCCTAAATTAAACGTTTATTAACATTAACGCAATGTTAAGTGAGAATATGATAAGTTCGATTTAAACGGCTATTGATTTCCTATGAGATTTCTCTATAAAAGTACGTACGTTAATGAAATACGAATCAAGTTTATTTTTATTTGAAAAACCTGCAACTCAAGTGAAGTTTACTACGTTATAAGTGCAATCAAAATTCCATAATTCAAATTAAAAGTGATAAACCTCTTTTTTTGTTGAATTTCGTAGCCTAGCAGTAGCCAAATAGCTACCGATAGGCTACGGGAAAAAGAATTCCGTAGTCTCGCAGTAGCCAATTTGCTACTGCTAGTCTACGAAAGGGTCGAATTTCGTAGTCCATCTGTAGCTAAGGAATGCGGATGGACTATAGAAAAGTAATAATATGTATTATAACTTTTAGGTAGGAACAACATATTAAAACGTGTTAATATGTTCATATTTTTTTTGTTTATGAAATTTAGACACAATATGAGAGTTTTTTGACTTCTAGATTGAACGTTTATTAATATTAACACAATGTTAAGTGAAAATATGATAAGTTCGATTTAAATGGCAATTGATTTCTCTATAAAAGTACGTACGTTAATGAAATACGGACCAAGTTTATTTTTATTTAAAAAATTTGTAACTGAAGTGAAGTTTACTACGTTATAGGTGCAATCAAAATTCCATAATTCAAATTAAAAATGATAAACCTCAATTTTTTGTTACTGCTAGGCCACGGAAGTGTTGAATTCCGTTACCCATTCGTAACTAGGGACAACGGATGGGCTACAAACAACTAATAATATGTATTCTAACTTAATAATAGGTAAGAACAACGTATTAAAACGTGTTAATATGTCTATATTTTTCTTGTTTATGAAATTTAGACACAATGTGAGAGTTTTTCAACTCCTAAATTGAACGTTTATTAATATTAACGCAATGTTAAGTGAAAACATGATAAGTTTGATTTAAACGGCAATTGATTTCTCTATAAAAGTACGCACGTTAATGAAATACGGACCAAGTTTATTTTTATTTGAAAAATTTGCAACTCAAGTGAAATTTACTATGTTGTAGGTACAATCAAAATTCTATAATTCAAATTAAAAACGATAAACCTCAATTTTTGTTGAATTTCGTAGCCAAGCAGTAGCCAATTGGCTATTGCTGGCTACGAAAGTGTCGAATTCCGTAGCTCATCCGTAGCTAGGGATTATAGATGGGCTACGGACAACTAATAATATGTATTCTAAATTGTTAATAGGTATGAACAACGTATTAAAACATGTTAATATCTTCATATTTTTCTTGTTTATGAAATTTAGATACAATGTGACAATTTTTTAACTCCTAAATTGAACGTTTATTAACATTAATGCAATGTTAAGTGAGAACATAATAAGTTCAATTTAAATGGCTATTGATTTCCTATGAGATTTTCTCTATAAAAGTACATACGTTAATGAAATACGGACTAAGTTTATTTTTATTTGAAAAATTTGCAACTCAAGTGAAGTTTACTACGTTGTAGGTGCAATCAAAATTCTATAATTCAAATTAAAAATGATAAACCTCAATTTTTGTTGAATTCTGTAGCCTAGCAGTAGCCAATTGGTTATTGCTGGACTACGAAAGTATCGAATTTCGTATCTCATCTGTAGCTAGGGACTACAGATGGGTTACAGACAACTAATAATATGTATTCTAACTTGTTAATAGGTAGGAACAACGTATTAAAATATGTTAATATCTTCATATTTTTCTTGTTTATGAAGTTTAAACACAATGTGACAGTTTTTTGACTCCTAAATTGAACATTTATTAACATTAATGCATTGTTAAGTGAAAACATGATAACTTCGATTTAAACGACAATTGATTTCTCTACAAAAGTATACACGTTAATGAAATATGGACCAAGTTTATTTTTATTTAAAAAATTTACAACTTAAGTAAAGTTTACTATGTTGTAGGTGCAATCAAAATTCCATAATTCAAATAAAAAATGATAAAACTCGATTTTTTGTTGAAGTTCGTAGTTTAGCAGTAGTTAAGGCTATTGTTGGGCTACAGAATAGTCAAATTCCGTAACCCATCCACGGATGAGCTATGAACTTTGTCATTTTATTTTTTCCTATTTAATTAAAATATCTGTATTTATTTTTTTAAAACAGTTTTTGAATAATATATATAATCTGTAGCTAATCCGTGACTATCGGCCACTGCATGGCTACAGAGTTTTTTATGAATTTTTTTGTCAAATTAATTAAATAATTTGTAGCTAGTTTATAGCAAATTTGCTACGGCTAGGCTACAAAATATTTTTTTTATTAATTAAAATTATTATTCATAGCCAATCCGTGACTATTTTGCCCACTACATGGCTACGGACATTTTCATGAATTTTTTACTGAATTAATTAAATAATTCGTAGCTAGTCTGTAGCAAATTTGTCACGGCTAGGCTAAGGAATATTATTTTTTATTAGTTAAAATTATGATCCGTAGCCAAGTTTTGTCGCTATTTCAATGGAGCCTAAGTAGGCTACGGATGGGCTAGAAATTTTTTGCCCGTAGCAAATCCGTAGCTTGACAGTAGCTAATTTACTACGGAAAGAATCCGTCGCTCGAGTGCTATTTTCTTGTAGTGAGTTTCAGGTATAAAACTACTTTTTATCTTTTTCTACGTATTAAATGTTTTCAGGTTTCTTCTTGCATTCCTTAAAAGCTAGTTAATTCTATTATTGAATGTCCTACATGCATTGCATGAAATGGTTTTTGAAAACTTCTCGGTTATTCCCTCCCTCACTGAGCATAAGTGTATGTCACCCTTTTTATTAACAATTTTACAAGCAATACGGAGATTATTTCCAAGAAGTAGAAGAACAAGTTGTGGACTACTTTGATTGCTCGTAGATGAAGTTGAATGTCTTGCGTGATTCCATGTATTTGTATTTCAATTTGTGGCTTAGTAACCTTGTCTATCGATATATATTCAATGTATATAGGAGTTGCTCATGTAAAATTAAACTACCAGTAAAATGTTATGTTTTCTAGTTTTCATAATTCCTTAGTTATCATTGTAACTGATGTATGTGTAATGATGGATAAGGAGCTAGAACTACCGTATGGACTAGAATGGGAGTTTGCATAAGTTGTGATTATTGTTTGGGTTGTATTCTTCTGAGTGCAGGATTTGGTTAGGCCTAAATACAAGGGAGACTCCGTCTGTTTTTCCTTGTTATTGGTGCCTTAGGGGTTTTGGATTGGTGTCCCGATTCTGTGAGGGGTTGGGATGTTACAACAATGATGCATCTGACAATGATAGTGATGGGTTTAGTTTTCTTGATAGTGACAATGACTTAAATGACAATAAAGATGACAAGTTGTTTGATGAAAATATAGATCCTGAAGTTGAATGAGCTGGTGTATTCAAACTATATGAGAAACTAGAAGATTCAATTCCAGTTGAAGATGACGGTAATATACCACTTGTGGAAGGTTCTTCTGAGGACTTAAGGGATGACAACTTACACAGTTGGCATTCAGATGGTAATGTGGATGAGAACGGGAAAAAGCATGAGAGGTTTAAAAGATTTAGAAAACAAGTAGATATGGAAGATCCTCAATTTGCATTAGGTATGATATTCACAAATATTGAAGAGCTTTGACTTGCTATCAAGGCACATAGAGTGAAACATCACAAAAGTGTGAAATTCGTGAAAAATGGCAAGACGAAAGTTCGAGCTAAGTGTGATTAAAGGTCATGCGAGTGGTTCATAAATGCAATATATGTGAAAGAGAGTGATACTTTTCAAATAAGAAGCTTGAATAATGTTCACAATTGTGGTGCTGATTTCGATCACAAGCATTTGACTTATAAATAGTTGGCTGAGCGATACTTTCAGTTAGTGAGTGTGTATTATTACTTTCAGTACTTTGTGTGTGTCTTAATGTTGTAGTACTTTGTCTATGTGATGGCTTTCACTTTGGTTTGTCAAACAATTTAAATTTTGAGTTTGCGTTAGAAATGACTATGTACTTTGTGTTAATTAATGATATTTTAATCCATTGGATTTAGATATTGTGATTCTTGTTTGTGGTAGTAGATGTAAGTTTGTGTATACTATAACAAGTTGTTTAACTATTGAAGTCAACAGGACTATTTTTGCAGTTTTTTAAATGTCAAGTGAACTCTTTAACAGGCTGTTTAACTTTTGAATGTCACCATGACTATTTTTGAAGACAACACATTACAGATTAGAGGATCAACCCAAGCATGGATGCAATACTCTTTAGCATAGATATTAAATACAACAACACAACACCAAAATGCATGTACAATTCACAAAATTTGTCGATTTTCTCGACTCAACAACTGCATTGGTGCCACAAATTAAGCTACTCTTAGACAACAACACATCTACACCAAAATACAACACAAATTAAGCTAGTATTCATCAGCATTAATCAATATCTAGACCTACTTATTAACATCTTTATCAGCATTAAAATGCAACAAACGCATAAGACCAGCCACCGGAAGCATTTCTTCAATCTCTTTCTCTCAACTTCACGCTATTCACGCAATTCTTGCAATTCGACATCTTTCCTATTCATCGCCCTTAGCAAACCGGGAATTATTTGTTTATTCATTTCATAAATTGGAGGATCAACCCAATAAAAAAAACCACAATCTTTACCATCAAGGTAACCTTCGCAGAGTATAGACCTTCTGCCCGGATATAAGTCAGTCCAAGAGGTGATAATTTTGCCTTGTTTTTCACAAAAAATATTATGTTGCCACGGTGAATAGCTTGGAATCATGGCTGAAATTCGATATAGCATTAAATACATCAAAATAAATAAACAAAAAAGCTGACGAGCAAGCTATAAGACATGTATTCGATATGTTTCCACTTTTGAACAAAAATGTATTCAATATGCTTCCACTTTTTTGAACTAAATCTTCAAGATCCTAAAAAACAAAACTAAATCTGATGCAACCTAAGATACCACATATTACTCAGTACACAAAAGCCCATGAATTGATCTTTAAATCTCAAGTATTACTGTAATTATTTTAATCCATATATATAACTGCAATTATTGGCAATCACCTTGTACAATACCTTTGTGACCACGGGAATGTAAGACCAATAGCGAATCGTTGACGGAAATACAAGAGCAAGAGACGAGTGAATATAGAGAAGAAGGAGTTGACGATGACCAAGGGATTTGGGCCTAAACGATTTAGGAATTTGGGGATTTGGTTTTTGAATTTTAAATCGGGTATTGGGTAAGAAATAAAGGAAATATGCTGACTACTGTAAAAAGACGACATTGCCCTTGATAAAATGGCTCATGTGTCGTGCATGTGATCAATACGTTAAAATTTTAACGAAAGAACCGACGATGACACAACTTTGGAAGATAAGAGACTGACATATGGTCATTTTGAAGATGAGGGACCAACTAGATAATAGCAAAAAATATAAGGGACCTGATAGGTCATAAACCTTTTTCTTTCTCTTTAAGAAACAAAGTTTGTGTGTTTTTTCCTTCAAAATTTCGTTGAAACAAAAACAATTGAAAAATGACATGTTTACGAATTTGATAGAGTTGATGCAACTAAAGTATGGACTAGTTTGGATTTAATATAACTAGTTAAAGAAATAATGCAATACCGTGGTGCAACAGAACTTTGTTATAGGTGATATTGCAACATTAATTGGTCTTACAGTTCAGTAACAGTCTATTACTTTAATTACTTAGCTCGTTAATGAGGTGTTCCACTTAATGTTCTAACATAGTCAGTAACAACCAATAGCAGCAAAAATAAAAATGTTGTAACAGAAACAAGAATACCAAGATTTAACGTAGTTCAACCGTGCGGTCTACGTCACCGAGACCAACCGCTGGTCCAACAAACCAATTCATTAGGTAATATTAAGTTACAACATTAAAGGACTTACACAAGTAAAGACTCTATCCTTTTGACCTTCGACGCCTCAATAAAGAACTCCTTAATGTACTTTGGTTTAATGAGCTCACCTCGACTTGCAACGTCCTCTCCCGAGAATAACACCTTCTTCTCCCGAAGAATGTATACAGAAGACAACAGTGAACAAACACTCAAAGCCTAATACAGATCAGATCTTGACTTACAGTCAAAGACAAAGTTGCAACCCTTAATAAAATAAAGACCTCACACACAGATCGTGTTGCAATATGACACGGAACAAAATAATTCCTAAGGTCTTTTCTTCAAGTTGTCCACATCTCTTTCTCTCTTGTCGCCTACTTTTTCATGTCCTGTGCTTCAATATAAATACTTGTCATGCCTTGTGTCTCAAGAAAAGTTCCTTCTAAAAAACAACCATATTTTCCTTTTTTTTTTTTATAGTTTTTAATGCAATCACATGACTTCTTCTTTTATGGTAAGTTACCATAATATTTTACCTGCACATTGAAAAGGTAAAACACAACTATGGCAAAATTATACGTTTTGCAAAAACATAGCCAATTAATCGACAATCAACATTAATGGCCTCAACAATCTCCCCCTTTGGCTTTGTTTTGGCAAAACCCATTTAGCACAAGAATGTGCAGAAGAGAAGTTCCAACACCGAGGTTTCGGTTGTTCCCGTGGTAACATGAGGAGTAGCACGAGTACAATAGTACCAGAGTAGTATTGTTAAAGAACAAAGTAGTAGATTGCAACTGATAGTAGAACATAATAAAACCACACAAACAGAAGAGCAAGAACCAGCCTATAAAACAAATGTATCAGAGCATAACAAGGTGCAGAGATAGAAACAGCTAGTAAAATAGCAAGACAACTAGTAAAGTAGCAAGACAACCCCATCAAGCAGTCTCCCCCTTTTTGCCAAACCAAAGACAAGAAAAATAAAAGGAGAAAATATTATCAGAGCCACAGATAGAAAGAAAAATAGGAACATGAACCAATAGACAGAAAGGAATCAGTATCATGTAGAAGGGGGACCCATCAAATGCGCTATAATGGTAGTCTTCCCTTTGAGGAGGTGAGCCAGAGTCTGATGAATTTGATCTTGATTAGCTTGGATATTCTCTTGCTCTTGCGTAGCTCCTCAATGGCCTTGTGAAGTTATTGTAGATGTTGCAATATGGCAGACTGATCAGTAAATGAACTTGCATTCCCTGTAGTAGAGGGCGTGACAACACCAATTGGCCCCCCTGGAGATCATTCTTATGGGCACCCTGCAAAAATTTATTTGAAAAGAACAAGAGAGAGGAAAGGTAGTACAATTCCTCGCACTGATGTAGGATTTGATGTTGTGACAAGAGAAGCCCATGAATAAGGCAGGGATATGGCAAGTATTGACTAGCAAAGTCTTTTGCCCCTTCTTCATTGATTCGATCAAAAATAACTTGCCCTATATCAAAATTGATCCTAGTGCCCACAGAATACAACAATTTTCCCAATTCAACACTCAAGGTTGTAGAATACTTTGTGGGGTACTAGTTGACAATGGCCATCTTATGCAAAACAACATACTTAGAAGTGAGTTTGTGGCTAGGTAACCTCACATCTGGTGTCCATTCACAGGGTTCACTCACCAGCTCAGTGGCAACAACAGTCAAAGAGATATTAGGAATAAACTCCTCAGCAGACTCACACTCAAGATAGGCATTAATGGCAGAGGGTGAGAAAGTGAAAACATGATTATGAACATAAATCCTATAATAGTACTTCAATGTTGCAACATCGATGTTCTGGTACAAATTTGAGTAGAATTCATAGACCAAAGTACCAGAGAAAGGGCACAATTTGTCAAACGAAGTTAACAGCTTCCTATCCCTAAGCAAATTTTTGATACCAGTGTTCCGATAAGACCTCAAATTTATTAATTTTTCCACAAGAAACTTGCGTTATGACAATGTTCAGAACTTAGTTTGAGACTCTGAAATGTAGAATCTTGAGGAAAAAGCAAAAGGAATATCATATTTGTTAAATTCATTTGAATCTAAAGCAAGATATAACATGTTCATAGCTTTAAAGTTTCTTTCACAAATTTTGAAATCATCATCATTATAGTTTTTTTCTGATTTAGGGACAGTGATGCTTTGTTCTCTTCCCTTTTTAGTTAGAGTAGGATTGGTTGGTCCATTTTTTTTTATCACATTCCAAACTCTTATGTCATTTGCTAGAATATAGATTCTCATCCTAGTTTTCCAAAAAGAATAGTTTGTTCCATTAAACAATGGTGGTTTAGAGGAAGATTGTCCTTCAACTATATTAGACATTGATGAGCTTGCCATAGGGATCCTCTACTAGATGTTAAGCTATATGTAGAGTACTAGCTCTTGATACCACTTGTTAGCCATTGATAACCTAAGAAGCGGGGAGGAAGGGGGGTGAATTAGGTTGTTTGGCAAGGTTAAACAATTTAAAAATTCTTGATGCGGAAAAAATATCTAGTAAAAGATGATAATGCTCTAGAAGTTCTTGTAGGCAATTTGTCAAACACTTAGTGAGCACACAAGTATATTGAAGGAACGATATCCGGGATTGCATATATAGAATAAAAATTTTGCAGCGAAAGATAGCATGAAATATAATTTTTCATAACATATATAACATTTATATGTGTAGTCAATCCCAATACTTGATATTTATGCAATATACATCACAAACCAAAGGTAATATAAGAAGAGAATAATACCTCTTGAAGACCAAAGGTTAGAATCACTTGGTGAAGCTTTGAGAACTCCTTGAACCCTCCACAAGTGTAGAAGTCCTAGATTGTCCACCTAGCAATTTGAAAAAGCCTTTCCTCCTCCTTGAGTTGTAGTGCTAGCAAACTCCTTGGAAGATTCATGAACAAGAATACTTCTCTTATCTTGAAAGATTACTTAAAACTACACTTAGTTTAGATATCTTTCTTAGTCTCAATTTAATCCAACATGACAAAGCTAAATGAAGAACAAACACTTGTGTTCTTATAACCATCTATGGTGTATGTATGTGTTGCTGATTTTTCAGAATCAAGAAGAAGACCAAAAGCCTTTTTTACTTCACTCACTTAGCCATGTATAAGCATGAGAAAATGAGCAGAATTTTCTCTTTCCTTTTTGGTTGAACTGGCTGTGTATATGCTTAAGGATTAAAGAAGTCTCTGTCTTCTTTCTCTTGAGAAGACACAAGACCAAGAGACAAGGCTTTTTCTTGTCTTTCTCTTTTCCTTGATTCATGCAAAACACAAGACTTTGAATATATAACTTTGTCTTCTTTTGCTTTGGTTTTTCCGTGAAACACAACACACACAAATACATTTGTCTTACAAGTTGTCATCACAAGACAAGTTGCTATTATTTAACTCTTAAATAAAGCCTACAATTGTTGACCAATTTCAACCCTTGAATTAATAGATGGATGGCTAGGATTTTGATCTTGGTGCTTTGTGTTTATTGGGTAATATTTCGCCACATCAACATGTTGGCAACCAATAGGAAAAATCAGATTTTACCTATTTGCACTAAGCACCCAAAACTTTCCCAAGCTTACAAATTTGCTCCATTAACTTTTAATGGTTGAGACTATAATTATTAACTCTTAATAATTTCTTAGAGAAGATGATTCAAGTCTAAACAAGATTTAATCTCCTTGCTAATATGGTGTGACTTTCTAGGTTCATATTAAACAAGACTTAATCTCCTTGCTAATATGGTGTGACTTTCTAGGTTCATAGCCAAATAGCACTAAGGAAACATTAAACACCTTTAATGTCAATCAGGTTCTTGATTTGTTTCAAGAATTTCTCCTTTAATTCTTGAAACACCCTTAAGGTCTTGAGTGACGTCTAGCAACATATCAAGATAATTTATAAGGCAATGAAGTAATCACGTAATGAACCTATTTATAGTTGCCGATTACCGTGCAATCCAATCATTCCATTAATTGTCCCGTTGAGCAAGACCCATGATTCGATTAAATTCATAAACTCGATACTATGCATAGATCTAATTGGTGTAATGAGAATTGATACATGGAAAACCCTTTCTCTATCATTCATACATTGGCCAAGGATTTCTTCATTAAATAACCAAGCTTAGATCACATAGGACATCGCCTCACGACGGAGGTTAATGGATCCTATCTTGACCACTACCTGTCAATCACTATACTAAACGAATGAAACTGCGAAAGGACGTATCTCATCTCATTTGTCGAGACAGGCATTATCCAAACGCTTGAATCAAACCCCAATACATATGACAGCCGTAATGCCTCAAGTCTAAGGATTACATGCACAATCGCAACGGATAACAAATTATTAATCCAAAGTCATGTAATTTGTTCTTCACGTCACATTCAGAGAACTATTCAACTAATAGTCACCCACATATTTGTTAGTCGCATCACTATGCTATTATGGCACGTGGCTCACTATCCTTTATCATCAACATCCTTATGTTGATTAAAGGTAACAACACATGTGATAATTCATAATAGATTATTGAAGTCCCGATCAAATAATCTAAGGACTATGAACGCTTTAAGTATTTATCATATTAAGGAAATACGCCAACATATTCTAAACGCTTTTAGAATACATTCCTCTAATGAAAATACTAGGGATTCATTCATACACGTAAAGAAGGAGAATATGAATGTTCTAATTATGTCAATATGTAAACGAACATATAAACACTAATGCCATAAGTAAATGTCAAAATGCCCCAATATATGTCATCCAAATATGTAGCATTAGGGCATATTTCTAACATATATAACACTAGATAAGTAATTAGAACTTCAAAAATAAACTCCAAACAGATAACTCAACAATTATCAAACAGTTAATATAAGCAATATTCACATGAAGGTAAATGACTTGGAAATAAAAAGAGTAGAGTAAGAGAAATCAAACACAATGATTTTCAAGTGGTTCATACTCCCAAAAGCCTAGTCCACCACCTAAGGTCTTTCCTTCCCTTAGGATTTAAGAACTTTTCACTAAGATATTTCTTCAAATGTGGTGAAGCAAAAACCAACTACTTTTACTCTTGAGTCCACAAGAGTTACACAAGCTCCTTCAAGTGTAGGTGAAACTTAACCTACTATTCTCTCTTCCTTTGAGTCCACAAAGGATTACAATACTTCTTCTCATAATGATTCTCTCAATCTATGTGAAAGAGTGTATTACAAAGATTGTGTGATAATATGAATGACAATTGCAACTCCTATTTGAGTTTGATATTACAATTGAAGAATACTTTGAAAGCTCAAATATATGAAAATGATAGCTCAAGATTTCTCAATGAAAATAATATGAAAATCTCTTTGAATTAGCTTAGAAATCTGAAAATTAAGGCTTGAAGAGGTGTTTTAGATGGTGAGAGAGCATGGTTTAAAAAGAGGGAAAAGTTAGACACAAAACAGATATTAAGCATAAATCATGGATTTTTCCCGTTAAGTCATCCGGTCGCTGAAGCCTTCTTCCGGGTGCCCGAAAAAGCATGTATCTCCTGGATCAGCCTTCTCTGCCGGGCGTTATGCCTCCTATTCAGGCGACCAGATAAGGCCAATAAAGCCCGAATGCTAAAAAAATGCTGGAAAGTGATATTTTGAGCCCCAAAACAATTTGTTTAATTGTAAAGCATTTGGGCACATATATAAAAATATAATTAGCATTTTTTATCATCCCAAAACATTTTCAAAACTCTTGAAAGGATTTACAACGATTTGTATAACACAAGAGTTTGAAAACAAACAAAAAGAGCTGTTTTTTAAAAAGATTTTGAATTGAAATTTGTACGAAAGATAATTTGCAAATATGAAAAATATTTTATGAAAAAACATTTTTAGAGAAATTATGAGCTTCACAAATCATACTTAGACAAACAATATTTTTAAACTGGTACCCTTTATGTCGCCATATCTCCTTTCTTGTGACTCCTTCTCCTTCTTTATCGTCGGAATCTTCAACTTGAATTCTTCCAATAAACAAGTCTTTTTCGTCGGTTCTTCATAATTTGATTCCTCATGAAGAACTTCATTTGAATTAGTCAAGACAAGATAATACCTTTTGGGCTTTGATGTAATTTCTGATTGGGCTTGGACTTTGATCCAATAGCTTTATAGCCTTTGACTAAAATTAGTTGATCCATGTTGATGTGGACTTGCTTTGTTGGATTGAATGTCTTACCCAAAGCACAAAGAGAATGCTAAAGCATAATTTAGATGTTTTGTTATTAACAAAATAAAGATTATAAGCTTTTTAGGTCAACAATCTCCTCCTTTTTGATGACGACAAAACATTGAATTTAGCAAGCATGAAATAGTTGAGATTGAAGAATAAAACTTGATTTGAAGTATCCCCCTCAATTTGTATTTGATTGAATCATTTGTTTGCACATGAAAAATAAGTTCCCCCTGAATAAGTGCATAACATTATGAAGTAGAATCATACATACGTATTTTAATGCTAGATTTCAATATTCCTTTTCTCCCCCTATTTGACATCAACAAAATATAGTTCATAGAACATTGAAGAGCAAATAGTCATACGAGAAGTTGTAAACAAAAGCAAGATGACATATCAAAGAACCAAAATATCCAATCAATTGTAAGTACAGAGAAGTATTTGATGTAAGGAAATCATGAAAGCTAAAAAGTTGTTGGAAGAAAAAAAAATCTCAGGGCATCCACAAACTAAGGACCAATGTGGTAGTCATATAAAGGCTTCAACATCTGCTCCATACGATCCAAACGAACATGTTGTGCATTCAGGCGGGCAAGGATTTCATCATATGAGGAGGATTGAGATGAAGATGATCCAGCTCTTTGTCCTTGAGAACTACCAATACCACTTCTGACTTTACGTTCCATAGGATCTTTAAAATTAGTGGGGTCAACATTAAGAGATTCAAACACAAGAGGATCATTACTCGTATCATCACCAACATTGAGAACTTGAGAGTTATGGATTTTCAACTTTTGGTGGGTGAGGCTGGTGACATTGAGAAGATATGATTTATCACTAATGGTCTCAAACTCTTGATCACGCGGAACTTCTAGCAACTCAAAAAGATATGTTAAGGGTACTCCATAGGCAAGTTGGTTTTGGGCTTCCTTGGTGTGGATGATATGGTTAATAATGATGTGTGGAAGATTTATACGTTTGGCTTCATACATCAAGTACATCAGCAAAGTAGTGAATTTAGGAATAGAACCATCCTTAAATTCTCTTGGAATAATGACTTCATGAAGAATATATAGCAAAAGCTTTTTTTCTAGAGTTATATCCTTAGTCTTAGGATAACTCAAGGTACTTCTTCCCGTCCCTTCCTATAAAAATTCTATAACTTTGGCTTCTAGATTATCAAGAACACATTTCGGCATGCCTCTATAAGAATAAAGCTTAGTGCCTTGATTTAGAATTCCAAAAACTCGAGCAACAACACTTGCAGACAATTCCAAGTCTTTAGACTTAACTTGACTATTCAACTTAATGGTGTTGATATCTAAGTTCATATAGCAATAGAATTCTCTAATCCATAAAGTACACCCTTTGTTTTAAAATCTCAACATAGGTAGCCAACCTTGAGCATCTAGGATTCTTAAAATTCTAGTACCATTAAGCAAAGTAGGAGGGTCCAAAGTCTTACCCCATAGGATGTTTTGTTGTGGGAAGACATTTGGATTGTCAATGATTTGAGGAGCCGAGGATGAAGATTCTCCCATCTTGTGCTTCTTAGGGTCAGCCTTTGGTGGTGCTATTGAGAATTTGCAAGATTTTGAAGCCTTTGAAAGAAAATTTTCATTGAGGAATTCTGTTGAACACCTTGTAGACAAGGATTTTGAAGGACTTATTGTTGAAGATTTGGAAAGCTTTGATGATGCAAAAACAAGATTTTGATGATGAAGAAGTGTTTTGATGCAAATAATGGTGAGGGATTAAGAAAGTGTTGATTTTGAAATATGTGGGATTGAGAGAGAATTGAGTTTGTTTTTGAAGAGGTTTTGAAAAAGTTATGAAAAAGCTGGAAAATACATTTCTTATTGCTGAAATCCGGGCGATAGGCCCTTTATCCGGGCGCCCGGATGAGGGCAATAACACCCGACAGTGGCTTCTCATCCAGTCGTTGCATGCTTCTTCCGATCGCCCGGAAGAATGCAGTAACGCCCGGATCACCATTTTGCTAAAAAAATCATTTTTTTACAAATTCAAGTGACCCAAAACATTCCTAATTTTCTTCTAATGGCTCAAAATTGATTCTCATGTAATGGTTTTGTAAAATGTCAGCAAGTTGATCAGAGAATCAACAAATTCAAGTTCAATATCACCTTTTTGCACATGATCTCTTATAAAATAATGACAAATTTCAATATGCTTAGTTCTAGAATATTGAATTGGATTCTTTGATAGACTTATAGCACTTGTATTATCATATTTGATCGGCACACGATCATATTCTAGATCAAAGTCAAGCAGAGTTTGTTTCATCCAAAGAATTTGTGCAACATAACTACCCATAGCTACATACTCGGCTTCTGCCGTTGAAAGAGCTACACTATATTATTTCTTGCTAGACCATGAAACTAAATCATGTCCTAGAAATTGACAACTACTGCTAGTGCTTTTTCTATCAATCTTACAACCTGTATAATCCGCATCGGAGTATCCTAGGAGTTCGAAATATGTGCCTTTAGGATAAAGGAGTCCTAAATTAATTGTACCCTTAAGGTATCTAATAATTCTTTTTACAGCATTTAAGTGGGATTCCTTTGGAGAAGATTAAAAACGAGCACATAAGCACACAAAAAATATAATATTAGGTCTTAAGGCAGTTAAATAGAGAAGGCTTCCGATCATACCTTGATATTACTTTTCATCAATCGATTTATATTTTTCATCTTTATCAAGCTTGATTGACGTTCCCATAGGAGTGTTCATTTCTTTTGTGGTTTCAAACCCGAACTTCTTGATGAGTTCCTTAATGTACTTGGCTTGATTTATAAAGATCCCTTCCTTTGTTTGTTTGATTTGAAGTCCAAGGAAGAAATTTAATTCTCCCATCATGCTCATTTCAAATTCTTTATGCATACATTCAGAGAAATACTTGCAAAGGGATTCGTTAGTAGCACCAAAGATAATATCATCAACATATATTTGAACAAGTAAGATATCTTTAGCTTTTCTTTTTACAAATAATGTAGAGTCTAATTTACCTCTAGAAAACCCGTTATCAATTAGATAATTACTTAATCTATCATACCATGCTCTGGGTGCTTGTTTAAGTCCATAAAGAGCTTTTTGAAGTTTGAATACATGACTTGATAAATTTGTATTTTCAAAACCGGGTGGTTGTTCAACATACACTTCTTCTTGAAGATAACCATTTAAGAAAGCACTTTTGACATCCATTTGATAAAGTTTGAAGTTCATAAAACATGTATATGCTAGCAACATTCTAATGGATTCAAGTCGAGCTACTGGTGCAAAGGTTTCTTCATAGTCTATTCCTTCTTCTTGGTTATACCCTTGTGCAACCAATCTAGTATTATTTCTAGTTATATTACCGGATTCATCTAGTTTGTTTCGAAAAACCCATTTTGTACCAATAATCGGGTAATTATTAGGTCTTTCAACTAAGGTCCAAACTTGATTTCTTTTGAATTGATTAAGCTCTTTTTGCATAGCAATAATCCAATCATCATCCAATAATGCTTCTTTTATATTCTTAGGTTCAATTTGAGATATAAAAGCAACATGTTCACAAAAAGTATTTAAATTGGAATGAGTTCTTACACCTTGTGATGGATCTCCTTGGATTTGATCATTTGGATGATTTTTGAAAAATTTCTAACATCTTGGAAGATCTTGATTTGTTAAAATGATTTGATCATTTGATGTTGGTTGTTCTTCCTCAATTGGAGTAAAAATTTAATTGCTTGTGGATGTATTACCTTCTTCACTTGTAGGGATAATTTGACTTTGTTCTTCAACTTGTTGAATGCTTATATCATTATCTTCGTCTTTTCTTATCATGAAGGGAGTTTCATCAAAATTGATATACATAGATTCCTCAATTACTGAGGTTCTTTTATTGTATACTCGATATGCTTTGCTTCTAGAAGAAAAACCAATAAAGATACCTTAATCGGATTTTGAATCAAACTTACAAAGGTGATCTTTATTATTTAAGATGAAGCATTTAAATCTAAAAACTTTAAAATGTGAAATATTTGGAGTACGTCTTTTCCATAGTTCATATGGAGTTTTTTTAGAGAAGGTCTAATTAAAACTCTATTTAAAACATAGCAAGCCGTATTGACAACTTCTCCCCAAAAGTATGTGGCAAGTTGTTTTCTTTCAACATTATTCTTTCCATTTCTTGTAGAGTTCGATTTTTCCTTTCAACAACCCCATTTTGTTGAGGAGTTCTAGGAGCCGAAAAGTTATGCTCAATGCCATTTTGTTCATATAGTTCCACAAAAGATGCATTTATGAATTTTGTGCCTTAATTACTATGAATGCATGAAATGTAGTATCCTTTCTCATTTTGCACTCTTTTACAAAATTTTGCAAATTCATTGAAGACATCACTTTTGAGAGCAAGAAACATGACCCATGTATATCTAGTATAATCAACAACAATAACAAAAACATATTTAGATCCTCATAGACTTGTTACATCCATTGGTCCAAAAAGGTCCATATGAAGTTTTTTGTAAAGCTTTTGATGTGGTCACATGACTAATGATTTTGAAAGATGATTTATGTTATTTTTCAAATTGACATGCATCACATAAATGATCTTTTTCAAACTTGGTCTTGGGAAGACCTCTTACAAGATCCTTTCTAGAAAGTTTACCAAGAAGATCCATGCCAATATGTTCTAATCTTCTATGCCATAACCAAGAACTTTCATTTGTTGTGATTAAACAATCAATATTTTGGCATGATATACTTTCAAAGTCAATGATATAGACATTTTCATGTCTATTTGCAATAAACAACACATTTATCATTTTGTCAAAAATGATGCAACATGATGATTTAAATTCAACTAGATAATCATTATCACATAATTGACTTACACTTAGCAAATTATGTTATAATCCTTTCACAAGTAGCACATCATGGATATATATATTATTTTTATTTCCAATGCTACCTTTACCAATAATTTTAAATTTCTCATTATTTCCAAAGTTCACAAAGCCTTTGTATTTTTTGATAAGCTCATAGAAAAGAGATGGATCACCGGTCATATGTCTTGAACATTCACTATCAATGACCCAATTTTCTTCATACTTCATCCTTAGGGTAACCTATATTCAAAAACAAAATATAGGTCCCCAAATTTTATTGGGTCCTAGATTGTTAGTATTGATTTTTAGCGCATTTAATAATCTATTTTGGTTTGAGCCAAGAAGGAATTTTAGAATCTCTACCTACTATATTTTGAAATTCACAATGTGATGTTATATGACTTTGTTTTTCACAATAGGTGCATGATTTTTGAAATCTTTTTGATGTTGATGCTTCATTTGTAGAATATGATACTTTTACAAAATAATTTTTGAGAGTTTTTTGTTTTAAAGAAGGTTCATATCCTATTCCACTTTTATCAAAAGTCATTTTTTGTGAGCCAAACATTTTATCAAAATTTTCTTTTCCTTTTATAAATCTTGCTAGGCTTCTATTTAATCCTTGATTTTCTTTTTCAAGTTTTCCAATTTTTGTTTGAAGATTATCATTTTCAAAATGAATTTTAAGTACCTTTTCATAAGCACAATTTCAATCTTTTTTAAGCAACTTATTTTATTCTTTTAAAGCATTATTTTTCTTTTGAAGTTCATGTATCTTGATAATTGCAATTTCAAAACTATCATGCATTTTTGAAAATTCATATTGTAATTCTTCAAAATAACATTCATTATCAATTAATGAGCTAGAAGAATGATATTTGAAGTTAAAAGAAGAACATACCTCATCATCCTCTTTTGTCATAAGACAAACGATGTTTGCTACTTTTTCATTTTCGCTTTCTTCACCGGTTGATGCATCGTCATCAACGTATGTTGCTTTCAAAGCTTTTCATCCTTTGGATTGGATTGGTTTTGGACAATTTGCTTTTGTGTGACTCATCTTGTCACAGTTGAAACATCTTCCTTCTTCTTTTGGTTTGTTTATCCTTTTGTTCATAAACTTATTGTAAGGAACTTTGCTTGCCTTTTTGAATTTTAGAAATTTCTTAAAGTTCCTTGTAAGAAGAGTTATCTTATCATCATCTTCTTTGTTTTCTTCTTCTTCATCACTTGAGTAAGCCTTTGATGCAAGAAGTATAAGTGACTTCTTGTTATTCCTTTTTTCTTCTTCTCGATCCTTCTTCTTCAACTCATGACTCATAAGAGATCCCATAAGTTCACTAAGAGTGAGAGTTTTAAGGTCTCTAGCATCCTCAATAGCCGTTACTTTAGCTTCCCATGGCTCGGTTAAACTTCGGAGAACTTTTTCTACCAATTATTCGTTATAATACTCTTTTCCAAGAGATTTAAGAGCATTAACAATATCGATAAATCTAGAAAATATTTGTTCAATATTTTCATCAAATGACATTTTGAACATTTCATATTTATGAACAAGCATGTTTATTCTAGTTTCTTTAACTTGGATAGTTCCTTCATATGTGAATTCTAATTGATCCCAAATTTCTTTAGCACTTTTGCATCCAGAAATTTTGTTAAACTCATTTGAATCTAAAACAAGATATAACATATTCATAGCTTTAAAGTTTCTTTCACACATTTTGAAATCATCATCATTATAATCTTTTTCCGGTTTAGGGACAATGATGCTTTGTTCTCCTTTTTTTTTTAGTTAGAGTAGGATTGGTTGATCTATTTTTTATCACATTCCAAACTCTTATGTCATTTGCTAGAATATAGATTCTCATCCTAGTTTTTCAAAAAGAATAGTTTGTTCCATTAAACAATGGTGGTCTAGAGGAAGATTGTCATTCAACTATATTAGACATTGATGAGCATGCCATAGGGATCCTCTACTAGATGTTAAGCTATATGTAGAGTACTAGCTTTTGATACCACTTGTTGGCCCTTGATAACCTAAGAGGAGGGGTAAATTAGGTTGTTTGGCAAGGTTAAATAATTTAAAAATTCTTGATGCGGAAACAATGTCTAGTGAAAGATGCTCTAGAAGTTCTTGTAGGTAATTTGTCAAACACTTAGTGAGCACACAAGTATATAACACTAGATAAGCAATTAGAACTTCAAAAATAAACTCCAAATAGATAACTCAACAATTATCAAACAGTTAATATGAACAATATTCACATGAAGGTAAATGACTTGGAAATAAAAAGAGTAGAGTAAGAGAAATCAAACACAATGATTTTTAAGTAGTTCGCACTCCTAGAGACCTAGTCCACGACCTAAGGTCTTCCTTTCCCTTAGGATTTAACACTCTTCACTAAGATGCTTCTTCAAATATTGGTAAAGCAAAAACCAACTATTATTACTCTTGAGTCCACAAGAGTTACACAAGCTTCTTCAAGTATAGGTGAAACTTAACCTACTATCCTCTCTTCCTTTGAGTCCATAAAGGATTACAATAGTTCTTCTCATAATGATTCTCTCAATCTATGTGAAAGATTGTATTACAAAGATTGTGTGATAATATGAATAACAATTGTAACTCTTATTTGAGTTTGATATTACAATTGAAGAATACTTTGAATGCTCAAAGATATGAAAATGATAGCTCAAGATTTCTCAATGAAAATAATATGAAAAGCTCTTTGAATTAGCTTAGAAATATGAAGATTAAGGCTTGGAGAGATGTTTTAAATGGTGAGAGAACATGGCTTAAAAAGAGGAAAAAGTTAGACACAAAACGAATATTAAGCATAAATCCTGGATTTTTCCCGTTAAGCCATCCGGTTGTTGAGGCCTTCTTTAGGGTGCCCTGAAAAGGCATGTATTGCCCGAATCAGCCTTCTCTATCGGGCGTTGTACCTCCTATACGGGTGACCGGATAAGGCCAGTAATGCCCGGATGCTGAAAAAATGCTGGAAAGTGATATTTTGAGCCCCAAAACAATTTGTTTAATTGTAAAGTATTTGGGCTCATATATAAAAATATACTTAGCATTTTTTATCATCCCAAAACATTTTCAAAACTCTTGAAATGATTTAAAATGATTTGTATAACACAAGAGTTTGAAAACAAACAAAAAAGAGCTATCTTTTAAAAAGATTTTGAATTGAAATTTGTACGAAAAATAATTTGCAAATATGAAAAATCTTTTATGAAAAAACTTTTTTGGAGAAATTATGAGCTTCACAAATTATACTTAGACAAACAACATTTTTAAACCGGTACCCCTTATGTCGCCACGTCTTCTTCCTTATGACTCCCTTTTTATCGTCGGAATCTTCAACTCGAATTCTTCGAATAAACAAGTCTTTTTCTTCGGTTCTTCATAACTTGATTCCTCATGAAGAACTTCATTTGAAAGAGTCAAGACAAGAGAATACCTTTTGGGATTTGATGCAATTTCTGATTGGGCTTGGACTTTGATCCAATAGCTTTATTGCCTTTGACTGAAATTAGTTGATCCATGTTGATGTGGACTTACTTTGTTGGATTAAATGTCTTACCCAAAGTACAAAGAGAATACTAAAGCATAATTTAGATGTTTTGTTATTATCAAAATAAATATTATAAGCTTTTTAGGCCAATAGACATCTTTTGGCCTAGGAACTAAGGTCCATATATCATATCTCACAAATTAATTCAATTCATCTTGCATGCCATTTATCTAAATTCATCCTTCAGGGCGTCATTGACATTTTTTGGTTCAAAAGAAGAAGTGAAACAAACAAACCTTATTATGTCTTTATCTTTTGGCTTGAGTTTACCTCTAGTTCAGATCCCATTATGTATTGAGCCTATTACATCTTCTCCAGCATAATTTTTATGGACATGAGGGAGTTCAGCTTGAGGTTCTTTAGTGATTTCTTCTGCTATTCCACCACATGTTGTAACATCCCGTGAACCAGTATCTTTCTGCCCAACCTTTTTGTTTGATGTTGCAATTGGATCAGTCGCAGCAAGTTTCTTCCTTCGGTGTTGCAACATTGTCTGCAGCATCATCATTCATTTTGTTGGTGCTGGTTTCTTCTATCGATTTACCTGCATAATTTTGAGTTTTATCAACTACCACATTAACAGATTCCATTATAGTCCTGGTTGTTAAATTAAAAACCCGATAAGCCTGACTATTAGATGCATAACCAAGAAAAATACCTTTGACACATTTAGCATCAAACTTACTTATTTGTTATCTATCATTCAACATGTAACACGTACTCCCAAACACATGAAAATAATCCAGTGAAGGTTTCTTACTCTTTCAAATTCCATAAGGTGTTTTGGTGGTACCTGGTTGCAAAAAGATTCGGTTAATGGTGTAACATGCAGTGTTCACTACTTCTTCCCAAAACCTGTGAGGAATATTTTTATCATTTAACATCACACGAGCCATTTCTTGAATTGCTTTATTCTTTCTCTCAACCACACCATTTTGTTGTGGGGTTTTTGATGCAGAGAATTCGTGAGTTATTCCAAGTGCATTGTAAAACTCAGTGAAATAATGATTCTCAAACTCTTTACCATTGTCACTCTTTATCCTGATAATTCTCTGAATGTTGCAACATTTTTCAGTTTTCAACCTTAAGCACAATTTCTTAAAAACATCAAAAACGTCAGATTTTTCTCTAAGGAAATCCAAAAATGTATATCTAAAGAAATCATCCACACAACCAAACACATATCTTTTACCTCTGATGCTCTCAGTTTGCATTGGACCCATGAGATCCATGTGCAGCAGTTCCAAGATGTTCTTGGTCGACACATGTTGCAACATCTTGTATGACGCTCTTACCTATTTATCCATTTGACAAGAACCACAAACACCTGATTTCCTATCTTTCAGCTTTGGCACACCTCGTACTATACCTACATTCACAATTTTGGTCAGCAATTTATAATTTAAGTGTCCTAATCTCTGGTGCCAAATTTCAGTGTTGTCACAGGTATTGCTGTAACAAGGTAATGGTTGTTCATGAGATGGTGTAAGTATGTAGCAGTTGTCAGATGACCTCTTTCCTGTAAGCATACAATTGTTAGTCACATCTAATACATGACAACCATCTTTAGTGAATTTTACATACAATCCCTGATCGCAAAATTGACTAATACTAATGAGATTAACCTTTAAGCCATCCCCATGCAGCACCTTCTTGAGCCTTGGAAATCCTTCGATGTCAAATGTTCATTTTCCAAGTATCTTCTCTTTAACACCATCTCCAAATATAACTTGGCCTTCATCGTACTCCCTGTAGTTGTTCAATACTTCATGCCTACCTGTCATATGTCTAGAACATCCACTATCAAAATACCAAGAGTTAGCAGTACATGATTGGGTAGGGGTATAAGCAACAAAACAAACTAAGTCAGATTTCTTCACCCAAAATTGTTTTACCTTGTGTTGCAACAACACTTGTGATTATCTCTTTTTTTATTTGAGAAACTTACCTTTTTCCAAGATTCTTTGAAACTTGAAACAATGAGGTTTGATGTGTCTAGGTGCAAGGCAAAAATGATAGATGGGAACAAATATATTCTTCTTTTTCCTTTGTTGCTTCTGTGCTGCTGTAGTCGGTGTCGTAACGTCAGTAACTAGAACATTTTTACTGTTATTCAGTGCTATTGCAACATTATGTTGTAGTTTTGGATCTTTTGAACTTTTGACAGAGACAGTCTTTCCAAAGGATTCCCCTCCAAAAAAACCAAGTCTAGTATGATCACTGCTCGATTTTTGAATGGACAACATGTGATCCAGTTTTTCAATTCCAGAATTTAGCATTTTATATTACGCTGCATTTGTTTCAATTCATGTTGCAACATCTACACTTCCATGTGCCTTTTCTCAACCAAGTCTTTCAGTTCGGATTTTTGTTTTTCCAGTTCAAGGATCCTCAATTCCAGTCCTTGGTTCTTGCACACGATCACCACTTTTTGTACATGTCTTTGTACATTTTAATGACTTCTTTATCATCCAAATCACCATCATTGTCGGACCCAATACAGTCAAATTCACTTATTTCATCTTCTGTCTCACCCGGTGTTGCAACAACTGTATTAGCTTCTCCATCCAGACTGATCTCTAGCGGTGTTGTTGCAACATTGAATGCAACAAAGTTATTGGTGTGCTCTGCATCACTCTCTGAGGATTCTTCTGACTCTTCATCACTCCAGGTAACCTTCATAGCCTTTTTCTTCTTCTTCAAGGTATTTACACATTCAGATTGAATGTGGCCAAAGCCCTCGCATTCTCGGCATTGTATGTCTTTACTTTTTTTCTTTTCGTTAGTTGGTTTGGAGTTTTGTTTCTTGAATGGGCCAATTGTTGTTGCAATATATGGCTTCTTATCAACGTTCGACTGACTAAAACATTTTCTCCGCTTGTCCCACTTTTTCAAGACTTTGTTGAAATTCTTGGTAAGCAAGGCTAAGGATTCAAAGATTTCAGAGTCCTCATCATCAGAATCGCTTACTGTTTCTTTTCTTTCCACTTTGGTTCGCAAAGCAATGCCTTTTTCTTTCCCTTTTTGCTTAAACTTCATCTCAAAAGTTTGAAGTGACCTTATTAATTCATCGATCTTAAGTTCATCAACATTCTTGGATTCTTCTATGGCGGCAACTTTAATTTCAAAAATTTCTAGGAGAGCAAGGTTTTCCTCATAAGCTTCGAATCAAAATACTTTTCACTTAAAGCAAAGGCTTCATTAGCAATTTCGCATAGTTTGACATTGAAATCGGCAATTGTTTCATCCTCCTGCATCCTCAGTTCCTCGAACCTAGTGGCAAGCATCTACAATTTTGATCTTCTTACTAATGTTGTACCCTCATATGTTGTTTGCAAAATCTCTCAAGCTTCCTTAGCAGATTCACACGTCAAGATTAACTTGAATTGATTCAAATCAACAGCATTGAATATTACATTTAGTGCCTTGGATTTCCAGCTTGCCAAAAGATCTTCATCCTTGGTCCATTCTGTTTCAGGTTTTGTTGTAACAATGCCCTGAGCATCTGTTTTGGTGGGAGCTATCCAGCTAGCCAAAATCACTTTCCAGACCTTATCATTAATTGACTTGATGAACGCCCTCATCCAAGCCTTCTAATATGAGTAATTCGCACCATCCAACAGCGGTGGTTTAGTGATTGAACCTCCTTTACGCAAGGTGTCCATACCTATTCCTGCAAAACAAACAACTCAAACCTCCCAAGAATCTAACCGAATCAGTTCGTAACCAGCTCTGATACCACTTGATAGAGTTGATGCAACTAAAGTATGGACCAGTTTGGATTTAATATAAATAGTTAAAGAAATAATGCAGTACCATGGTGCAGCAGAACTCTGTTACAGGTAATATTGTAACATTAATTGGTCTTACAGTTCATTAACAGTCTGTTACTTTAATTACTTAGCCCGTTAATGAGGTGTTCCACTTAATGTTCTAACATAGTTAATGACAACCAATAGCAGCAGAAATAATAACGTTGTAATAGAAACAAGAACACCAAGATTTAACGTGGTTCAACCATGCGGTCTACGTCCACGGGACCAACCCCTGGTCCAACAAACCAATTCATTAAGTAATATCAAGTTACAATATTAAAGGACTTACACAAGTAAAGACTTCCTCTTGACCTTCGACATCTCAATAAAAAACTCCTTAACGAACTTTGGTTTGATGAGCTCCCCTCGACTTGCAACGTCCTCTTTCGATAACAACACATTCTTCTCCTGAATAATGTATACAGAAGACAGTAGTGAACAAACACTCAGAGCCTAATACAAATCAAATCCTGACTTATAGTCAAAGACAAAGTTGCAACCCTCAATACAATTAATACCTCACACACAGATCGTGTTGCAACATGACACGGAACATAATACTTCCTAAGGTCTTTTCTTCAAGTTGTCCGCATCTCTCTCTTTCTTATCACTTACTTTTTCATGTCCTGTGCTTTAATATAAATACTTGTCATGCCTTGTGTCTGAAGAAAAGTTCCTTCTCAAAAACAACCCTATGTTCCTTTTTTTATTGTTTTTAATACAATCACAAGACTTTTTCTTTTATGGTAAGTTACCATAATATTTTAACTGCACATTGAAAAGGTAAAACACAACTATAGTAAAATCATATGTTCTGTAAAAACATAGCTAATTAATCGTCAATCAATATTAATGGCCTCAACAGAATTGAAGTTCACTTATTGACAAAAAAAATGAATAAGTTGACTTGACTTGACTTGAACTGCAATTTGTTTAACGCAACCCAGTCGAAATGATATTCCTTAAACTCAATCAATCTCACGACAAAAAAAAAAAAATAAATAAATAACTCAACCAATCTACAAACATATCACTATTTATTTGCCCTAACTGTTGTTTTCAAAAGCCTAGATGGACCAAAAAACTTATTTACAAGGATTATAACAACAAACAATCGATTATTAAAAGAATGTTTTCAACCTAAAGATGCACAAATTGGAGAAATAGTTGCAACACATAAGCCAATTGGCTTAAGTGAAGGGCATATTAGTAATTGACTAATTCACATTAAAAAAGAGAAATGCATAAAAAATAGAGAAAATATCATCTTACCCCCCTGTGATATGCGAAACTATCACTTTATTCCATATGTGCGTAAAACTCTACGAAAGTTTTATGTATTATTAAAAAGTCCTCACGCTATCCCCTCCATGTCTCTTTTAAGCTACTAAATGACACTTATTTTTCCTTTTATAATAATGCATATATTTTTTTCTTTTTTTTCCCTTCATCTCCACCTATTTACCACTAAATAAAAAAAAATTAAAAAGATCATCTTCCCCAACCCCCCTACCCCCTACCCCCTACCCCCACCCCTATCCAACATCCCCCACCTTTCCCACCCCCACGTTACTGCGCCAGCTCCAACGCAATAGCGAAACGCTACTGCGCCAGCTCCAAGGCAATAGCAAAACGCTACTACGCCTCATGTGGGGGTGCGGGGGTAGGGGAAGATGATTATTTTTTAAATTTTTTGCAAGCTTTTTCACGGTGAATTTCTTTTCCATATTTCTTAATCCAACCTTATTTTTCGTCTTCAAATTAGAAACCCAAATCATAAGTTATTTATTCTTTCATCTTTATTTTCAGATAGTTTTAACATACTTAATCATCTAAAATAATAAATTATTTATTAGTATTATCTATCCATCAATATTAATTAATTAATTTTAATTTTGTTTGTGTGATGGAGATGAAAAGTGGAGGGATACGATTGTGTATGAATCGTGTGTGTATTTGAATTCTCTGTGGGTGGGGGTGTTGTGAGTATGTATTCAGTTACGTTTTTAAAATATAGGGGGGGTAATCAACTTATTTATAAAACACAGAGGGTATTAAGTTACGTTTTCAAAATGCAGGGTGATAATCAGCTTATTTATAAAATATAAGGGGTATTGTGTTCTTTAATTTGATAAAACATAATGGGTATTAAGTCGTTTATTCAAACTTTAATTTTTAAATTACGAAAACAAATGTTTACTGGGGCGGTCTTTTACTATAAAGGTATGAAGCATTATTTGTTTTCTGGGGCAGTCTTGTACTATAAAGGTATGAAGCATTGCTTCCATCATGTTAATTAATTGCCAACACTAGTTAACTCTCGAAAGTGGCATAAATCATTCTCCACTTTAATTTGTTTATTTATAGGCAATAGAATGATAATGGAATAATGAATCAATTCATGTTAACTGATCTGCTTAACTAGAGATATCCAACACTAGTTGACTATAGAGAGCGGAGCCTTGGTCTATGGGCAAATAGGTGGACCTTAATTATTTAGCTACGTCACAGCTTTCCTGAGGATTAACTTTATTTTTTTCTCAATTTAAGAAAATAATATTAGGATACTATTGTTAAATATCTTCCAGTGAAACTTTACCATCCTTTGTATAATAAGAGTTCTTACGATAGAAATGTTGAGTTTCGACACTTGATGCCACACATTTACCCACCGAGGGTGGTGAAGACATATCTAGTGTCTTTAAACAATTCTTAATTTCTCATATCTTGCAATTCATATTTGGATATTGGATATAAAAATATTAACAGTTAACATTAAGAGTCAATAAAGTACATGTCTCTTTCATTTTATTAGGAGATATCATTAAGAAATACATATTTGGATCTTGGGTATAAATTAAAAATCATTAAGAGATACATACTCTTTATGAGAGTCGTGATCCTATGTTTCAAGTCATTGAGTGAACCGGTGTCTAATTGGATCATAAAATTTATTTACACGCTGGTCAAATTAAATAAGAACATGTACATGGAAATTATATATATTCTAGAAAGCAAAAAAAAAAAAAGTTAGTCTCATTTGTAGTTACAAGATTCTTCGATTAAGGGATTAATGGAAGCCAAAGTAACCATTGATCATCAAGTCCATGTTTGAGTGTGTGTTTGACAGCGGAGTAGATTATATGATGAGGTCGAATGTAACTGTTGACACTTAAATTGACAGATATTAATTGGTTTTAGTTGTTCTTAGAAACTATTAAAGACGTGGTTATCTCATACGAAAACAAACAAATACAACGGAGATTATATTATTTTTCTCTATAAAAATCACAACAAGCAATAGAGAAAGAACAAACAATGAATCCAACAAATGTATTGTTGAAGTTGTACACATAAAAAGGAACGAATCATGCATGTATAGCAAATCATAACTGTTTAATATTACCATATGGATTCCAACTCAAATCATTATCAAATGAATCTTCAGTTGTGTGCTTATGAACCATGGACTTGGAACAGGTCATTTTCTGCATTATGCTAGCAAACAACGATAGCAAGTTAGTACCCCTACAAATATTTCAATCCAATAACGGGGTATAATTAGTTGACAGATGATGTTCAAAAACATTTAAGTGGGATCTGACTCGTAAATATAAACATAACATATTTGATAATTTATGTTGAAATTAGAATAACGATTGTTGGAGGCAATGATGTTGATCATAAGCCATGTCTTTAGTGAATTTAAATCACTATAGCTTTCATATTGTAATTCGTGTAGCTTTTCAAAATTTTAATGGTGAAATGGATGTTGGTTTCATAACGATTTGGGTTGGAATATATAGGATGATGTTTAAAAATTATATTTTCATATGATTTTTTTTTTGTTTGTTTCCATGTATAGTTAATTAAGAGAGTTAATTTAGTTGATATTTTAGTATTTAACACTTTTAAATCATGGTTAAGATGCTAGTGTATAAGGACTACTTTTGTCCATTGATTATGGTTGTTGACACATGGCATCAATCAATTTGAGTATTGTACGAAATTGTAAAAGAGCCAAGTCCTAGCTTTAAGTAGGAGTATAGTATTATAATTGGTTCTGACTTTATTTAGTTTACACTTTTCTATTGCTAGACAAAAATATTTATTTTCGAAAGTAACAAAAAAGATAATACATTCGGGCTTATAGACAATAAAAAGCAAATATTAATCGACTTCGGAAGATCGATGGAGAAGGTAGAAAAATCATCTTAGTCATTACATTTTAATGATTGGGCACTAACACATGCCCCTTCTAACTTGTCCTTAATGTATAAATTTTATAAACAAACCAAAATGAGTTTTCTCTCACTAGGTAAGCTCGATTATATGGATCATACGATGTCATTTATTTCTATCGAGAGTCGTATCTTCTCTTAGCCCCATACACACAAAGTTTTGTCTGAGTATCTCCGTCTAAGTTATTTTAAATTTTCGTCTACTCCTCTTCTGATGTATTATCTCTAAACTTTTTCACTATCGAACATGCGTTCGACAGGTCTTCTTCTTAATGTATAAATAATAATAATAAAAAAAATATTTATAAGAGTAAGTAACACTTTATCACCTATTGTAAATGAAATAAAACAGCTTATCCTCTAATTCTGTTTATATCTCAACTTCCTCAAAGGTAGTTATGTACATTTATATTTTAAGTGATAAAAAAATATATATATTAATTACTTAGATAATTTTTTATTATTAAATATTGTTCAAAGATGCAAATTGTTATATAACTTTTTTTCCACTTTTTGTTGGTTCATCTCCCATTGAAAACACATCTACGTCTAGCTTGACCATTCAGCTGTGCCTATTATTAGAGATAAACTGATCAAGTTCTTGTATTATATACAATTGCCTCCGAGAAGCCCCATGCTTTTAGTTATACACACATCATCATATAGTGATATAGCTAGTCGCATTTTCTATGACTATTTTAATTCATTCCCATTTTCTTGCAGCACGTAAACAAGCATGAATTCAAACTTCTACTTTAGGACTATAAATAAGGGAAAGAATAGACGAACATTAAGCCATCGTCGCGCTTTCAAACACAAAAACACACACACACACACACATGGAGAGCACACAACAGCAGCAAGTGAACGGCCGTGTGGTAGCTGTTAGAGAGAGCCCACCTCTAACCTCCATTAACGCGAACGACGACAGCAACAAACAGTACAATCAGGAGGATCTTGAGCACCAGGTCTGTCCACTCTTTCCTTTACAATATTTGCTAAAGGCGTGATTCAAATTTATAAATTTTAATTATACTAAATTATTACTCGACCATTTCATCCAATTGCGTGTAGTATTTTAATTAGCCTTCATAGAGCTTTCATGTAATCATTTGCGGGTCTTTAAACAGAAACCTGCTGGATGGAGAAACTTCTTGTCGTATGTGGGGCCTGGTTTCCTAGTTTCATTGGCGTACCTCGACCCAGGGAACTGTAAGTACTATATCATGCTCCCGAGAGTCACTCGTACTAGTTATAGAAAAGTGAGTTTAAGCCTTTACATTAGATGTCTGGTAATTATTACGTCCTATATGTGAGAATTTTGGTTCCGGGACGGGACAACTGTTTTCTAATTATCAGATCAAAAAATTAAAAGGCTTCTAACATGTAAAATTGTATATTTTTACAGTGGAAACTGACATGCAAGCTGGAGCAAGCCATGGATATGAGGTAAGTAAATAATAAAACATAAATCTGTGGGAAATTTATAAGCTCAATATGCCATTAGTTGAGAGAAATGTGTGAATGTGCAAATTGAAGAGCGAGATATATAGTTAATTATCAAGTTTAATTTGTAAATTTTCAGCTACTATGGGTGATCCTTATCGGGTTGATCTTCGCCCTTATAATCCAATCACTTGCTGCAAATCTTGGCGTAACCACCGGTAAGACAATGCATACTCCATATGTTCTATCGGTTCAAAACTATTGAAAACAATAAATAATATAAAAATTCCTCTTCTAACACCATAAGATTTTAGATGAAGCAACAATTTAATATAATATCAGAACCTAAGTTAACAATCACCGACACCATTTAAAAATAATATTAAAACTGTTCACATGACTCAAAATTAATAAATCCCGTTTGTACGTATTTGATGTATTAAATAAAAATAATATAATAAATTTCTTTCTAACACCTTAACCTTTTAAATGAGGGGTTAATTTAATAAAAACCAATGTCAAGTTAATTGAACTTTTTCTTGTAGGAAAATAAACTATATTCACTTAGCTTAATTTTATTGAATTCTTAAACTACAAATATTCCACATACTATTATTTTCAACTTAGTTTACAGTTTCTTTAATAAGTGAATAAATATTCCAAAATATACTTACTGTGATAGAAACAAGCCAGATTGCATGAACAATTTGAGAGAAAGAGAATGTAAATATTTATTGATGAAACTGTTTTGCAGGCAAACATCTATCAGAGTTATGCAAGGCTGAATACCCAAAGTACGTCAAATACTGCCTGTGGTTGCTAGCTGAATTAGCGGTCATAGCTGCAGACATTCCTGAAGGTATATATAATTTATTTACGATTGATAAATAGTTGCTTTTTAAGGAAATTATTCAACAACGTCACCTCAGGCGGTGTAGTAAGGGTGGGCTTCACACATAAGTGAGGCCCAACCCCACATAACTGCGTAGACAATTTTGCTTCTTTTAAGGAAAATATTTTATTCATGCAGACTAATAGATTAGTTTTTCACATGTTAAGAATATCTTTAATGAGTGCTTTAAATTACAATGATTATCACTTTTTAGCAAAAATAAAGACTCTTGAAAAAAAAAAACTAATATTGGACATTTTAGAGACCCAAATTCAAAATTTTGATTCAAAGTTAACATATTTTAACAAAAATAGAGACTAGCCTCTATTTTTTTCAACAAATTTATTGAAGAAAATAGAGACTTAAAAAAAAGACAAAAATTTAGAGACCACATAAGTCTTTTCAACAAATCAGATTTGACATATGATTAACAACTTTAACCAATAAATAGAATAAAAAATTGACAACTTCAAAAAAAATGGAATTTGGTTGAATAAAAAAATGGAAGAGGTGGCGGGTCATACCATGGGTCCTTAAATTTAGAACCCTCACTGGGGAATTTTTTTTTTTTTTAGAGACTCTAAAGCTATTTTCAATAGTTTCTCTATTTTTCTCCTTACATGTAAAAAATTTTGGTTATTTCTTTACATGTAGAGTTTCTAATTTCAGTTTAACTCCAACAGTTTTCCTACATTTTTATTTTAGGGAATCCCTATTTCATTGTCACTCCAGTAGCTTCTCTATTTTAGAGAATCTTATTTTTGTTTTACTCCAAAGTCTCCCTACATATTATTTTTAATTAAAATTTGTAATTAAATCAATTTGATATCTTAAATTGTAATTTAAAAAATTACAACCAAAGCCAAATTGTAATTAATAAAATTTCATAATTTAATTTAGAATTAAACAAAGGAGAAATAATAGTAATATGTAATTAGTCATGCCAAATAATTAATAAAATTAGATAAACAAAGTTACAATTAAAAAAAGTTTGTCATGCCAAACAGTAGTTAATAATATTAGAATATCTAAATTGCAATTAAACTAAAATTCTAACCCTAAAACTACATTATATATAACTCATCCCCATTTTCCTTTTTCATTTTCTGCCTATAATCTTAAACGCTTTACCTTCTCCCCATCCCATATCTATATCCATATCCGAAACACATACAACCCACCCCACCTCCTTTATCTCAATGTTAGATGGTGGTGCTGCCACCACTACGCTGCTATTTGGTGATGTCGCTACTTCCACCGCCAAGCAACCACTATGCTACCACCACAGCAAGCCACCACCATGCTACCACCATAAACTATTGTTGTTCTTTTTTGCTGATTTTTTTTTTTTTTTTTACTTTTTGGATATAAATTTTTTTTTTTTGCTAATTTTTTTGAAGATAAAACTTGTTTTGCTAATTTTTTTCTAAAAAAAAAAATTACCTAGGGTTTTTTATTTCTGCTTTCGTGGACTGATTTTTTATTTTAACAGATTTGGGTGTATTTTTTTGGTTGAATATAGAGATCAAGTGACCGTTGGAGACATTTTTTGTTTTTGGATGCAATTTTTTTTTTTTTTTACTGTCAAATCATTTTCAAAATGATTTAGGGGATGAATTCAGCAACTCCACATGTGGAGATGTTGAAAAGTGAATGTAGGGATTCTTTACAAAAGGAACCAACTTATTCTCTAAATGTGGGGTAAAATGAGTTTTATATATCCTGTTGGAGATGACTTAAAAAATACATGAGTCTCTAAATATGACTCTAAAAAGCAATAGGGCTCTAAATTTGTTTATAGAGCCCCTCAAAATAGAACTTCTATTCAGTATAGCCTAAGTAGCACTTAAAAGTGTGATCGTGTAAGTCTCGCTAATATATAAAAGACTAATATTAGTCCGTATTTGTTAATGAGTTTTCCTTTCTTTTAATTGTTTTGGAAAAGCTAAACGAAGCATTGACATAGTTTATGTTTCAATTTATATGTGACAGTGATTGGAACCGCCTTTGCACTTAATATATTGTTCCACATACCAGTTTGGGTGGGAGTTCTTTGCACTGGTTTGAGCACTCTTCTACTACTTGGCCTGCAGCGATATGGGGTAACATTGAATAGACTTTCATTTTGCCTTCGATTTCTTTTTCCTCTTTGATTTTATTATGATGAGAATCTTATACTTTGATCCGCTATTAGGGTATTTCCACTAAAGTCTTTAAATTTAGGGTCTTTATATCTAAATATAGAGACCTTAAATATTTTAGAGATTTTACTTAAGCCTCATGTGTTTTTTTGAATCTCTAAACAAAAGTTAACTCCAATGAGGGTCTTAACTAAGTTGAGTCTCTATATTATGTTTAATTTAATTTTGCCTACTAATTTGTTACTTGTTATTTTTCGTGCCATTTTTTTAATATTATTTATATTATCGTAATTTTTTTTAACGAATATTTCTATCAAAAAATAAATTAATTCTGCTAACGGTAGAATTTATTGACATGGATGACATTTAATTACATCCGATTACATTTGAATATATTATTTTCAATCTCATCCGTCCATTTGTTGTCATCAACTAAAATCTTATATCCAAATCGTTAATCTCATCCGTCTGTTTGTTATCATCAACTAAAATTTCTTATCCAAATAAGCGAGACATAAAGCAATATCTTCTTGAATTGTGAAATTGCAACTTCTGAAACCTCCTTTTGCATTCTTCATAGCTGAAAAGGAAAAAAAAAAAAAAAGATAGTTAGTATTAAATTATGTGTTAAAAAAATATAAAGTTAAATTAAGAATTAAAAAATAATTACAAAATTAAATTAAATATTAACTTATCTATGCATAATAAATTTTCCATAGCTTAAAAGGAAAAAAAGATATAGAAAATTAGTAAAAATATATTATGAATATAAAATATAATTACAAAATAAAAGTAAGTATTAACTAAAATATAGAAATTAAATTTTATGAATAATTAAAGTAACTATTAACTAAAAAATAATTAATGAATAAAAAAATAGGTGACATATTATGAATAAAAAATAATAATTAATGAATAAAAAAAATAGGTGACATATTATAAATATAAAAAATAATTAATGAATAAAAAAAAAGGTGATATATTATGAATATAAAAAATAATTAATGAATAAAAAAAATTACAACTTATATAAACCCCCACCCTTTTTTTCTTGTAAAAAAAATAAAAATTCTTCCATCTTTCCCTTCTCTCTCCCGTCACCCTACCCCCTACCCCCTGCCACAGCCATCCCTTCCCCCACCCCCTCCTCCCCATGCGCCACATGTGGTAACACAATCCCACATCGGAAGTCTTGGAAGTGAGAGAGCTGGATATAAGAGCACGTCTCTTATATCAGCCCAGGCGCCTTTTGAGAGGAGACTCTCGAAGGGACAAAACTGTGAGGGGCCTTTGCTTGCGGGCAGGGTAACCCAATAGCGGACAATACCTGGGTAGTATCGGCCCTGTGAGACTCTGCGTGGGCTCCACGTGGGGAGCGGGGTCATTACAAATGGTATCAGAGCTAGTCTTCCTTTGTGCTCGTGACCCGCAAGGGCGCGGGGCCTCTTAAGGGGGGTGGAATGTGGTAACACAATCCCACATTGGAAGTCTTGGAAGTGAGAGAGCTGGATATAAGAGCACGTCTCTTATATCAGCCCAGGCGCCTTTTGAGAGGAGATTCTCGAAGGGACAAAACCGTGAGGGGCCTTTGCCTACGGGCAGGGTAACCCAATAGCGGACAATACCTGGGTAGTATCGGCCCTGTGAGACTCTGCGTGGGCTCCACGTGGGGAGCGGGGTCGTTACACCACCCCTTCCCCTTCCCTCCCTTTCCAGTGCCCCCGTGACTCCCCTCCCCCACCCAATGCCACCCTCTCTCCCCTCCCCTCCCCTCCCCTCCTCTCCCTTTCTATCACACACGTGACCCCCCTCCCCTATCCACCCCCTGCCACCATGATACCCCCTCCCCCATCCTCCTCCCCATGTGCCACCCCACAAAAGATTGGATCTGTTGGGATGGAGATACCTTTTGTTTTTTTTTGGAAAACAATTTTTTTCGTGTATAACTTTTGTATGATTTTTTTTTTTTTTTTTTTTTTTGTGATGTTGGATCTGCTGCGAATTGTTGGTTGTATATATAGAAGATTTTATTTTTTTTATTGTTGCAACGTTCATCTGACCGTTGCAAGGTTGTTTTTTCTTTGAATTTTTGGTTGCAATGTTCAGATCTGAACGTTGCAAGTTTTTTTTTCTGTTGTAACGTTTAGATCTGAATGTTGCAAGTAATTTTTTTTTTGTTTTTGTTGCAACGTTTAGATCTGAACGTTGGAAATACCCTTAGGCCTCGAACAAATCAAAGACGAGAATCCTCTTGCAACATTCTTTTATAATATTATAAGAAAAATTTAATAATGATGAACTGTTCAGATTATTTTATCATAACTACATATATAGTTTATAATAATTAGATATCTTTAAAAACGTTGTAACACGATGAGGGTTCAAGTCAAACAACTTAACTCTTTTTATATCATATTATCATTTAGCTATTATAACAACTATTTGGCTTCAATCAATAGAATAACAAGGAAAATAGCTTCACACAATATGAAAAGGCAACAAATTACATGAGAAGATCATATTTTAACTATGATCAAGTGGAAAAATACCCCTTGATTATTTAATTAATCTACAACAACAATCTTGTCTTCCCACTATTTCTATGATTTGATTACATAAATTAACTACCTCTCAAATTAACTAACCCAATAAAATTATGTGTATTTTGTGTCACGCCTTGACCCTGACCTAGACCCCGATCCCGACCCATTGCTAGACTAAGTCTGAAACATGATGTTCATAACACTTATTCCTGAGATTAATAACTTAATAGCTTTAAAACCTGTGATTAATAATTTAATAACATGTACAACCATTAAAAACACCACAAGAAATTCCTATAGACTTTCAAAGTTCTTCCAAGTGATCGGCCTTAAAAGATTACAACACCCAGTTTCATATTACAATATCTAAATTCATCTGCATAACATTCCAATCCTAGGACTAATAAGTAAAATAATCAACTTAGCTAGGTATCTAGTGGACCAACAGAATATTACAACATATCAAATAGTTCAATTACAAAATCATAGTCTTTACAGTAAAAAGTTGTTCTCCGCAAACAAGCACGTAGATCACTCAAAGCATGAATCTGACTCACCACATCAATGAAACTTGCAACCATATAGGAGCTTGCTCGGGCTAGTATTCACTTGAAATTGTCAAAAAAGGGGTGAGCTTATCTGACACCAAAGCTTTGCGAGGGAGGAAAACAAGAAGGGTTTTCATAAAGGTTTTATCATTTCGCAAACTCCTTTATAAAACCATGTTGTGCATATATAACAAGTAACAAAACATAATCAAGCATAATAATGAGAAATCAACTATTCTCCCTGAGCAAAAATGGTTGAACATATAATAAAAAAATACGGGCAACACTTTTCTTAGGGACCAAGTAAGAATGGCTGCAAAAGTTGGAGATGGCCAGTCTCGAAGCTTCATAACAAGATCTTCCTCAATATATCGATTAGAAGGGTACTTTATGGAGACAACCCAATACCATAATAAGATTCCCTTGGGGTAGAAAAGAGCCCGGCGAGGACATACTCCTGATGTAACAATGAGCCCAATGAGATAAACACGAGTTGATTCTCCTAGGGTAACTGTTGTCCCTTAATTAAATCTAAAATGGGGTAAATTAGGTTATATAGGCAATACTACTACTTTTCGTTTAGGTAATATACTACCAATGATCAATCAAAAACAATCTTAAATAAATATGCACTCAAACAATATAAAGTGTAGGTGAGACAAAATATCAAACACTTAGTGTGCAGAAATTAATGCTAAGAGAGAGTTGAGAGAAAGAGATTGCAAATCGAGATTTAGCGTGGTTTGGCCCCCGCCTAAGTCCACAACCTAAGCTCCCCGCTTAGGATTTCAACAATATTTACTATTGTGACTCTTCAAATATTGGTGAATCCATAAACCAACTACAACAATAGTTCAAGCTTTTATAATAGAGAATTCTTTCTCAAAACAAAGCTTTAATCCTAACACCTTTGACAAGGAAGTCCTTCATTTCAAAGTGTTTAACTCTCTCTTTTGATAAGTGTTTGAGATTTACAATAAAAACCATCTTTTACAGTTGATGAATACAATTAATGATTCTCTCAATATTGCTCATAAATTCTTGCTCTAGTATAGCACAATGATGATTCAAAGATGAATATGGTGTTAGAAATCAAGAGAAATTACTTTGAATCGATGCTTTGGAAGAAGGCTGTTGAGAGACATTAATATAGGCTGAGAGGTGTGCAATTAATGCATTTGCAACGTTCACAAATGACTCTATTTTTAAAACAATGTTTTGACACGATTGGATGACCCCAGCTCAACCGATCGACAGAAAGAGGAGACCTCTTTCGGTGGAGAGGCTCCGGGCAGAAGACCCTATATGCACTAGATGCTCTAGGGTCTACCGGTTTGATCAAAACTTGCAAAGACTAGGGTTTTTGGATGTTTCTTTTAAGAGTCTTTTGTAAAGCCTTTTTCAAAAATATATAAAGTTTTTTTCAAATATTTCAAAATGACTTTTAAGAATTATCATTGAGCATATACCATTTGCAAGACCCAAATCCCGATCAAGTCCCAACTGGTACCTCTTATGACTTCCGTTTCAATCCTTATATCTCTATCTTCATTCTTTGAATCTTTTTCCTTCCTTGAGTTGATAGATGATCTTCTTTCTTCTTTAGCTCAATGAACTTGGATACGGAGTCAATCTTGATTCATTACATTCATGCACACTTAAACAAACTCATTAAACATAATCATGGTTTGTTATCATCAAAACCAAGATTATAAGCCCTTTGGGCTAACAATCTCTCCTTTTTTTTATGATGACAAAACTTTTCTAAGATAGTAATAACAATGTAAGCATAATGAGTTTAAGAGAGCATTTAGTTCACTTTAAGTTTGCTTGAACCTACAATTTTAAGATATAAATTTGTACAAGCTCCCCCTTAGTTAACCAATTTAAGATTAGGTCTCCCCCTCAATTTGTGTATACTTTAACTAAAGTTGATTTCTTGTTCTCCCTCAATGTATGAGTCTTCTTTTAGGCTCAAGTTTCTAAGTTTTATCATGTTAGCTTTTTTGTATTACTATTTCTACACATACTTTCTCCCTTTTTTGTCATTAGCAAACAAGGTAATAGAAGAGAAAGAGCAATAATATAAAGCAAAGTATAGAAAATGAAAACTAAAGAGCAAGATAATGGAAGCATATATTGGAAGAACATAGAAAGTTGAAAACTTAAACATGGAAAATGAATGAAAAGTTGTGTTTTGAAAACTAAATGCAATATCTAGGGGATAGAGGAAAGGAAAACATCCTAGGCATCTTAAGGCATCCTTCTTAGTCTTTCATAAACTTTTCATAGAACTTCTCAAGCATGGTCTTCATACCCTTCATCTCGGTGTTTACTTGATCAAAGCCAACTCCAATATCCGAGAATAAATGATCAACTCGCAAAGTCAAATTGTCAAGCTTGGTATTGACTTCTTCAAGAGTGGTTTGGCGAGATTTTCTTCTTGTAAAAGTACTTACACCTCCAATGTCAGCCCGTGAAACCCCAATGTCTGCATCTCTTGATTCGTCACCTCCTTCATCACTTTTGTTTGCTGCTTTACCTTCATCATCCTCCTCCCCAAGGTTATAATTTTCAATATCGTCAGCTGCTACAATTTGACTCTTGAGGAATTAACGATGCTCGATATAGATGATCTCGTTATTCACAAGAGGCATAAATTGTCTATCAAGACAATATTTATCAATAGGATAGGTGGTAATATTCAAAAGTTCAAACGGACCAACACGAGCAACATCTTTTTGACGAAAAAGATAACACAAGATCATTCCATAGGGCATGGACTTTTTCTTGAAAGCCAACATGTGACTAAGCATGATGTGGGGAAGGTAAACTTTTACCTTTTTGTAAATGAGATACATCACATAGCCCGTGAAGAATGGAATAGACCCGTCTTTCACACTTTGAGAAATGATAACTTGATTCATGATATATAAAAGCAATCGTTTTTCAGCACAAATGTCATCTCTTTTAGGTATGTATGTCTCTGACTTTCCCGAGCCTTCCCACAAAGTAGTAATCATCTTGGCGTGGGCATTCTGGTATAGCCTTTTTGTTAAGTTGGCAGAGGAGTAGATCGTTAGGCCGCTAGTTGGAATGCCAAGCATTCTAGCCACATCACATTCACTCACAAATATATTTACTCTATTAACTGTACTTTTCAACCCACGTACACCATCTTCTTCTCCTTCCACCATATAGGCATAGAATTCACGAACCCATTGATCAAAATTGATATCTTCAAGTCTACAAAGAAGAAGCTACCTTTGATGTCGAAGCAATTTATAGAGATAGGTTTGTACCAAAAAATTTGGAGGATCAAGAAGTTTACCCCATAATATCTCTTTCTTGGAGTAATCTCCCGGTGCAATAACATGCATAGGATCCCATAGGTCAATTGTATGAGGCCTAAATCCGGTCTTTCTTTTCTTGGAAGCTTGTCTTGATAAGGATGCCATGAGTAATAAGGAAGAAAATCCAAGAAAATGCAAGAAAAACTTGGTTGGGGAACTTTAACAAACACTTGGTATACAAGAGAGGTTTGTAAAAATTCTTATGAAGATTTGAATGAATTGAAGAATACTTGAGTGGGTTATGAAGAATTCTTAAGCTTAGCCCTTTTTTTATAGTAAAAATATGAAGTTGAAGGGTTGCAAGCTTTAATGGATGTTTATGGGGTTTAATGGAGAGTTTTTTGAAAAGATTGAATTGAATGAATGAGGTTAAAAACGTGTTTTAAAGTTGGTGCCCGGTAGTATAGCGGCCGGATGAGGTTAAGACAACCCATCGACCGGTGTTAAGACCCTATTCCGCCCGTGCTATTTCCACCGTACGAGGGGTGAAGCCATTGGTCGACCGGTGGGTTCACCTTATTTCGGTTGAGCAGTTTCTACTAGGGAATTTCTTTTGGCTTAGAAAACTCAAATTTTTTCGACTTTAGCACATTTTATGCATACCTAACTCTCTTCGAATCACACAAAATTGATTCTCATGCAATGGTTTAGTAAAAATATCTACTAATTGATGCAAGGAATCAACATATTCAAGTACAACATCCCCTTTTTGAACATGATCTCTAATAAAATGATGTCTAATTTCAATATGTTTAGTTCTAGAATGTTGTATGGGATTCTTAGTGAGATTAATGGCACTTGTATTGTCACATGTAATAGGCACATTATCGTACACAAAACCATAATCGAGCAAGTTTTGTTTTATCCAAAGAATTTGGGCTACGTAATTTTTGGCAGATACATATTCAGCTTCGGTTGTAGAGAGAGCTACATTATTTTTCTTTTTACTAGACCATGAGATTAATGACTGACCTAGAAATTGGTAACATCAATTAGTACTCTTTCTATCTACTCGATCTCTAGTATAATCCGCATCTGAATAACCTAGAAGTTCAAATGATGTGTCTTTCGGATACCGTAATCTTAAATCTATAGTCCCCTTAAGATATCTAATGATTCTTTTTACTGCATTTAAGTGAAACTTTTTGAGATAAGATTGTAAGCGAGCACATAAGCACACAACAAATATAATATCGGGTCTAAAGGCAATTAAATAAAGAAGGCTTCCGATCATACCTCTATATTGTTTTTCATCTACCTTGTTACCTTCCTCATCTTTGTCAAGTTTGATTAAGGTTAACATTGGTGTACTCTTTTTTTTTATGACTCAAGCCCAAACTTCTTGATGAGTTCTCTAGTATACTTGGCTTGGTTGATGAAAGTACCCTCTTGTATTTGCTTGATTTAGAGTCCGAGAAAGAAATTCAACTCTCTCATCATACTCATTTCGAATTTCTTGTGCATACACTTAGAGAAATACTTACAAATAGATTCATTAGTGGCACTAAAGATTATATCATCAACATAAATTTGTACAAGCAATATATATTTGCCTTTTGTTTTAACAAAGATAGTAGAGTCTAATTTGCCTATAATAAACTTTTTTTCAAGCAAATAATTACTAAGCCTATCATACCATGCTCTAGGTGCTTGCTTAAGACCATACAGTGCCTGATCTAGTTTATATACATGATTTGACAAGTTAGAATCTTCAAATCCAGGTAGTTGTTTCACATAAACTTCTTCCTTAAGATAGCCATTTAGAAATGAACTTTTTACATCCATTTGAAATAATTTAAAGTCCATATAACATGCAAAGGCAAGAAGCATACGAATAGATTCAAGTCTAGCTACATGAACAAATGTTTCATCATAATCTATGCCTTCTTCTTGATTATACCTTTAAGCCACTAGCTTAGATTTGTTTTTAGTTACTACCCCGGATTCATCTAGTTTATTCCTAAATACTCATTTTGTATCAATTATAGGATAATCCTTAGGTATTTCAACTAGATGTCATACTTTATTTCTTTCAATTTAGTTTAATTCTTCTTGCATGACAATTATCCAATCTTCATGATCTAATGCTTCTTTAACATTTTTAGGCTTAACTTGGGAAAGAAAAACAATATATTCACAATAAGAATTTAGGTTGGAACGAGTTCTTACTCCCTTGGAAGGATCACCAAGAATTTGATCATTTGGGTGATCTCTCATAAACTTCCAACACCTTGGTAGATCTTCATTTGTTGTAGCTTCTTGAACATTTTGCATTGGTTGTTCATAGTCTTGTGAATTTGTTAGAGATTCACCATCCTTTGAGATTTGACCCTTTTCAAGATATATCTCCTTTGGATCACTTGGGTTTCCCTCATTGCCAATGGTTGTAGGTAGGATTTGAATGTCTACTTCGGAAACTCCTACATCATCATCATTCTTTCTCAGGGAAAAAGGATTAGTTCATCAAAATTCATATGCATAGACTATTTAATAAGCATGTTTCTTTTGTTAAAAACTCTATAAGCCTTGCTCTAGAAGAGTAACCCATAAAAAGTCATTCATCCGATTTAGAATCAAATTTGCCAAGATGTTCTTTTGTATTTAGAATGAAACATTTACAACCAAATACTTTAAAGTCAGACATATTTGGTGCTCTACCTTTCCATAATTCATAAGGTGTTTTCTTTAGAAAAGATCTAATTAGAACATAATATGCGGTATTTATGGCTTCACCCCAAAAATATGTTGGCAATTTGTTTTCTTTCAACATTGTTCTTGTCATTTCTTGTAAAGTCCGGTTCTTCATTTCCACTACCCTATTTTGTTGAGGAGTTTTAGGAGCCGAAAAATTATGTTCAATGCCACATACTTCACAATAGTCCATATAAGATGCATTTATAAATTTGGTGCCTTGGTTACTATGAATATAATTTATATAATAGTCTTTCTCATTTTGCACCTTATTACAAAGTTTAGCAAATTCACTGAAGGCATCATTTTTATGTGCAAGGGGTCTCACCCATGTAAATCTATTGTAATCATCTATAATAACATAGACATATCTAGATCCACCTATGCTTGCCACATCCATTAGACCAAAAAGATCTCTATGTAATTTTTGTAAAGCTCTTGATGTGGTTACCTTGCTAATTGTTTTGAAAGATATTTTTTTGTTGTTTTTCAAATTGGCATGCATCACATAAATAGTCTTTTTGAAATCTAGTCTTAGAAAGACCTATGACAAGTTCTTTTCTAGAAAGTTTAGTAAGTAGATCCTTGCGAGCATGATCAAGTCTCCTATGTCATAACCATGAGTCTTCATTAATGGTAACTAAGCATGTCACATTTTGACACTTTAATTCATGGAAATTAATCACATACACATCATCGCATCTATTGTCAACAAACAACACTTTATCATACACCTTGCAATAAGTAGATAGAAATTCAACTCTAAATCCACTATCACAAAATTGGCTCACACTTAGCAAATTATGTCTAAGACTTTTAACATACAAGACATCATGAATTGAAAGAGAGTTTATATCTCCTATGTTACCCTTATCAATGACTTTGCCTCCTTCATTCCCTCCATAGCTAACTTTACCTTTAAAATCTTTGTCAATCTCATAAAAGAAAGAGGCATCACCCGTCATGTGCCTTGAGCACCCACTATCAATAACACAAGTTTCTTTATACTTCACCTTTAGGGCAACCTATCGTTCATAGAAACAAATCAAGTTCATTTTGGTCCCCAAGATTCTATTGGGTCCTTTAGTATTAGTACGAAGTTCTAACACTTCTAACAACTTATTTGGGTCTAAACCATAAAGGAATGTGAGAATCTCTTCCTACCATGTTTCTAAATCTACATCGTGATACATTGTGACCAATCTTTTCACAATAAGTACATCTCTTAAATGATCTTCTTGATGTTGAGGCTACATGCTAAGAGGATGATGTTTTGACAAAATGGTTTTAAAAACTTTTTGGATGTGGCTTATAGCCAATTCCTATTTTGTCAATTTGTACTTTATGTGATTCTTTTAATAGTGGATAGACACTTGAGGACTGAGAGGCTTTCACAAATGTAGTTTTTGAGAACTTTGGTTTAGAAAATGGCTCATAACCAATCCTACCTTTGTCAAATGGTACTTTTTAGAAGCCAAGGATTTCATCCAAGGTTTTTGTTCCTTTTGAAAATCTAGCAAGGTCATTTTGTAAATCAAGAACTTGTTTTTTAAAATCTTTGACCTTTGCTTCATTTTTTATCTTTAAATGATGATACTCATAAATCTTTTTGGTAAGAGTATCATTCTCATTTCTAAGCTCTTTAATTTCTTTTTGAAGTTCATCATTTTCTTTTTAAAAATTCTTTACTTTTGAATATGCAAGGAGAAAACTATCATGTAGTTTTGAAAATTCATTTGTTAGTTTCTCAAAAGTGCATTCATCATCATTAGAAGAAGAAGATTCATCACAAGACGAAGAAGTTACCTCATCATTTCTAGCCATGAAGCACACAAAATCGGCCACTTCGATTTCACTTCCATTTTCACCATCGGTTGATACATCATTTTCAACACAAGCCTTCATTGCCTTTTGATTTCCTTTAATCAATTTTGGACACTTTGCTTTGATGTGTCTCAGCTTGTCATAATTGAAGCACTTGATCTCCTCTTTGGTCTTCTTTATCTTCTCTTTGAGTCTCCTCTTGAATTTGTTGTTAGTGGGCTTTCCTTGCTTCATCTTTTTGTATTTCAAGAATTTCTTAAAATTCTTTGCAAGGAGTGCAAGCTCATTAAGATCACTATCATCTTTGTCTTAATCACTTGATTGAGATTGAGCAATGAGAGCAAGAGATTTCTTTGTCGTCTTTTCTTCTTCATCTCATACCTTCTCTTGATTCAATACAAGTTCCTCCGTCTCAAGGTTGCAAATGAGCTCATGCACATTTAACTTGGAGAGATTGGTTAATTCTCTAATTGATGTCACATTTGGTTTGTATTCTTTTGGAAATATCATAAGAATCTTCCGGTTGAGTTCTTCATTTGGATACTTTTTTCCAAGAGCACTCAAGTTGTTTACGATTTTGGAGAATCTTTGATGCATTTCATTTAGTGATTCTCTGGCCTTCATACGAAACAATTCATACTTATGGATATGAAGATCAATTTTGGTATTCTTCAGTTGAGACGTGCCTTGATAAGATATGTGTAACATCTCCCAAATCTCTTGAGCGGTTTCACATTGACTCTTACGACTATACTCAGTTTCGTTTAGGGCATAATAGAGGATGTTCTTGGCTCTTGAGTTCTTGGTCATCATGATAATATTTTGATCATTGAACTCACTCATTTCCTTAGGTACTTTGATGGCTTTGACTTTATCACCTTTACTTGAACTTAAAGCATCACCATCTTTGACCATCACCTCCTTCATTGGAATATAAGGGTCATCTTCAACTAATGACCATAGGGCATAATCAACATCTTGTTCTTTCAATAATTGAAATTGGTACCTACAAATAATGGAGGCCTATTAGTGGAGTAACTTTCAAAGAAAGGAGAAATAGTATTGTTTGTCATTTATCTTTTCTTTGCTAGATGTTAAGCTATATGTAAAGTCCTAGCTCTTGATACCCTTTGTTATCCCTTAATTAAACCTATGAAGAGGGTGAATTTGGTTATATAGGCAATACTACTACTTTTTTGTTTAGGCAATATACTAGCAATGATCAATCAAAAACAATCTTAAACATATATGCATTCAAGCAATATAAAGTGTAGGTGAGATAAAATATCAAACACTTAGTGTGTAGAAATTAATGCTAAGAGAGAGTTGAGAGAAAAAGATTGCAAATCGAGATTTAGCGTGGTTCGGGCCCCGCCTAAGTCCACGACCTAAGCTCTCCGCTTAAGATTTCAACAATCTTCACTATTGTGACTCTTCAAATGTTGGTGAGTCCACATACCAACTACAACAATAGTTTAAGCTTTTACAATAGAGAATTCTTTCTCAAAACAAAGCTTCAATCCCAACATCTTTGACAACGAAGTCCTTCATTTCAAAGTGTTTAACTCTCTCTTTTGATAAGTGTTTGAGATTTACAATAAAAGCCCTCTATTAGGGTTGATGAATACAATGAATGTTTCTTTCAATATTGCTAACAAATTCCTACTCTAGTATAGCACAATGATGGTTCAAAGATGAATATGGTGTTAGAAATCAAGAGTAATTTCTTTGAATCAATGCTTTGGAAGAGGGCTGTTGAGAGATATTAATAGAGGCTGAGAGGTGTGCAATTAATGCATTTGTAATGTTCACAAATGGCTCTATTTTTAAAACAGCGTTTTGGCACGACCGAACGACCCCTGCTCAACCGGAAGATGAGACCTCTTTCGGTGGTGAGGCTCCGTGCTGAAGACCCTATATACACCGGTCGACCGGTTGCTCTAGGGTCGACCGGTTTGATCAAAACTTGCAAAGACTTAGGTTTTTGGATGTTTCTTTTAAGAGTCTTTTGTAAAGCCTTTTTCAAAGATATATGAAATTTTTTTCAAATATTTCAAAATGAATTTTAAGAATCATCATTGAGCATATATCATTTTCAAGACTCAAAACCCGATCAAGTCCCAACCGATACCCCTTATGACTTTTGTCTCCATCCTTATAGCTCCATCTTCATTCTTTGAATCTTTATCCTTCCTTGAGTTGATTTATGATCTTCTTTCTTCTTTAGCTCAATGAACTTGGATACAAAGTCAATCTTGATTTATTACATTCATGCACACTTAAACAAACTCATTAAATATAATCATGGTTTGTTATCATCAAAACCAAGATTAGAAGCCCTTTAGGCTAACAGTAACAAAGAGTTCGGCTAGGACAAACTTCCATTTTGAAATCGCGACCCATCGCGGAGCACTTTCTCACTAATTTTATTAAATAAGTGTGAAATTATCCTTCACAAGACTCTTGATGTTTTTTCAGGGCTTGGGTATGAGAACATAATTGGAAAAAATAAGGGTTGAAGTTTAGACTGTTCACAGTAGTTCTACCTATAGAAAAGACAATCAAACAGGAGACAACCCATTTATGATTCCAACACATACTCCCGGGGTAATAATGAGCTTAACGAGATTAACACGAACCAACTCTCCTAGGGTAACAAAGAGCCCGTCGAGGATATACTCTCGGGGAAACAATGAGCCTAGTTAGAGCGAGTGGAAACAGGACCATGGTAGTCGAGGCTAAAATGCCTCTATAATTACGAACTTGATATAACATGATCACAACCAATTAATAAGAAACAAGTATATTCGAGCATATATATGATCCAAACTTAATCAAGCATACTTAAGCAATTACATGATTCAAACTTATTCAAGTGTATTCATGATTCGAGCATAATCCAAGCGTGTTCAAACTTATACATGAGCCAAGCTTAATCAAGCATATTCTTGATTCACACAACATAATCATGTCAATAATTTATCATATGGTTTAGAAAGTAAACACGTGAATATCTTGTATGTCTAAACATTTTTAATGCCACAAAAACGCCTATTAATGGCTATTGATCATGCTTGACATATGACATCAAAACAATACAATAACGCCAACAAAAGGTATCAATTTCTTAATGAAAAATAGTGGAAGTCAGTCGAGTAGTCAGTAGAGTGACTGGACCTGCTTAGTCGACCGGCATGGTCAGTGAGTTTAGGCAAATGTCGATCAAGTAGTCGAGCGAGTTTAGTCGCTCGGCTTAGTCGATCAGCCTGGACAACACCAATGTGAATTTGTACAATCTTGTTCTTTACCTTATGGTTGTGCTTCTATCATCAACCAAACACATAACATACTCAAATGACATTGTTAAATAGCATATACAAGCTCAAGAATCATGCTATAACACTCTTGAATCAACAATTAACATCCAACGTACCCAAGAATTCACAAAGACTCAAGAACTCCAAAATTACCATCTAAGTCCTAAAATGCTAGATTCATACTCTCAATCCTTGCACACAAGTTATACACTTTCTAACACAAGCAAGAACATCATCTAATTCATTATATAACTCCTCAAGATCATCAAAAGCTTGTTAACAAAGCGCTAACTCAACAAGTAAAGCTCAAAGCCACAAAATAAACTCATGTACATCTTGGTCATGCCCAACAAACATGATAAACACATAACCATGAATCATATGTCTTTAGAAAAGCTTTTGAAAACATCCCTCACCTTAGATCTTGAGTATGAAAGCAAGAGAAGCAAGAGAAATGATGAAGCTAGCTAGTAGATGCAAGAAAATGCCCTGATTCTCACTCTTTCTTCTTCTTCTTCTTCTTTTTTCTCTCTTCTTTCTTCTTTCTTCCTCTTTAGATGGTGTGTGTGAGTATGTGTGGTATGTGCAACATTTTTGTGTGTGTAAATGGTGTAATGTGTGCGTTTGGTTAGGTAGAGAATATCTTATAAGTCCAAATGCCCAAATTAGCCTATTAACTAAATGAAATCTACTAGTTTGCCATATAGTTGGGTTTTAATTGCTTTTAGTTAGCTAATGCAATATGATAAAACTTAATTAATGCTTACGATAATAAAGACACGTAAGTACACATAAATGAACATAAATGCATGTTCAACGTGGCATGTGCTCGTAAAATGATGTAAATGACATTAATTGATATAAATGCATATTAAATTATGCAAAAATATATGAAATGCTATAAAATGCACATAGATCTGTACGAGGTCTCACACTTTGTCCCTTAGTTGCCTTGTCTATATTTAGAGTATATATTCAGGTGGTCTTCATTGTCGTATGTTGCATATTAATCAATTAAGATTTGCAGAAAATAACATGGAATATATAAAGTTAAAAATCATATTTGTGAGATATAATCATTGTATTAAATAATCTAGAAACTTGTGCCCATAATGACATGGCTACTACATAGTCATCACCATACACAAGGGCGGAGCTAGGAATTTAATATTAGGGGAAAGGGGTGCAATATTCAAATAAGAAGATTAATTACAGGAAAAAAGGGAATTAATCACTTTTTTTAACGATACTGTATATATTTTTTTGGAAAAAAAAAAACCTTGAAGGGCCAGGGCCCCACCGGCCCCTCTAGCTCTGCCCCTAAGTCCATATGTTGACTAACGTTACAAAATGAATAAACGATGTAACAATTCATGTAAAGTAGTATACCTCAAAACACAAAATATACCATAGATATTGTTTATGCAACATTTATATGAGATTTCAAAATTGTTACATGAATTTTCACATTATTTTACTCTATATGTTATTAATTATTATGTGTAAATTGCTATTCACGAGTCAATTGAAAAATAAATTAAACTCTTATTTTTTTTTCCCCCCTTCTAAAAGCCTTGAAAATTTATTTGGAGTAGGTGAGGAAACTTGAAATGTTGATCGCGGTGCTGGTGCTCCTCATGGCTGCGTGTTTCTTCGGCGAGCTAAGTTATGTAAGGCCTCATGCAAAGGGTGTGATTGAGGGAATGTTTATTCCAAAGCTTAGTGGTCAAGGAGCCACTGGAGATGCCATTGCCTTAATGGGTGCCCTAGTAATGCCGTATGTTAATTCTTTGCTCTAGAAATAATCTAATAAATCGACTTGGCTCGAAAAATTGACTCATATGATTTATAATATGAACCTTAATATCGAAGATTATTTTCCAAAAAAATAAAGGAAGAAAACTTTATGCCATTGTGTAACTTGGGGGAAAAAAGAAGAAGAAGAAGTGATTAATCTGGCTTTTCGTCTTCGATGAATTAAGGAATATTTAAGTGTGATAGTAGTTATTGATGTTGATGCAATTTCTTCTTATAATTCTCATGCCTATTTTTTGTGAACAGGCATAATCTTTTTCTCCACTCAGCTCTTGTACTCTCTAGGAAGATACCAAATTCAGTACGTGGAATCAATGTAAGTGGAAAAGACGATCTGTTTTTAATCTTACAGGTGAAAAATAAATGGTGAATTTCATAAATAAATAAAAAGTTACTGTGTGTGTGTGTGTGTTTCTTTTTTTCTTTTTTTTTTGTGTGTGTGCTTCTTTTTTTCTTTTTTCTTTTTTTGTGTGTGTGTCTCAAGAATGTCACTGTATTTAAATTATCTAACATTTGTACCTAAAGTTTCATTTTGAAAATTTAGTGGCTAAACTTTTAAAAGTGTGACATGTTTCGTTTTGGGAAAAATTAATTTTTATTAGTTATTTCTCTTTTAAAAAGTATTGTGTTGTGTTTAGGACTTATCTCATATATCGGAGCTTAATTATTCTATAAAACTTTAGTGATTACAAGGTTAATTTACAAACAAACCATAAAAACTAATGATTTAGGAACTATTCATTCCATTAACATCATTTAATAAAATGTGTGCTTGCTTGACTAGTTTGTGTAGAATATAGATCAATTAATCACTAATATGGCTTCATCGTTAATTTTACAGGACGCGTGTCGATTCTTCTTGATGGAGAGTGGAATGGCTCTATTTGTAGCATTCTTAATCAATGTAGCAGTTATCTCAGTAACCGGAACTGTTTGCACTGCCAAAGACCTCTCAGCAGACAATTTAGATCGTTGCAATGATCTTACTCTCAATTCTGCCTCCTTCCTTCTCAAGGTTCAAAGCAAATTCAGCCCATGTAATTCTTGATTAGAGTAATGGCAAGACGTTGCAAGATCAGTTCTCGTAGATGACACCTTTTAATATATATTTTAATATTTAAACATTCTTGCTTAAACTAATTACCTTTATATATGGCAGAATGTTTTGGGAAAATCAAGCTCCACTGTCTACGCCATTGCGTTATTAGCATCAGGTCAAAGCTCTACAATTACAGGCACTTATGCTGGACAATATATCATGCAGGTAAAAACATTTTCTATCATCTTTTTAAGTATTCAAGGCCTGATCCAGTATAGTGCCGATAGAGGCTACTGTTCTCACTGCGGGCTCAAAATATTTTCTAAAATGTTTGTATTTATTTCATATTTTTTAAAATACAATCTAAATAACCTTCACTGAAAAAATATGAAGGTTGCACCCACCGAAACAAAATTTTAGATTTGTCTCTATATACGATCCGTGTATGCTTTTGTCACGCTCTGAGTTTAGAATTCCAAAATCCAGGCGAGCTAAACTAGAGTTGAACGTATAAGAAATAAGTACTTAAACTCTCTTTTCTATTGATCCAAAATAGTTAACTTAAATTATCCTTTATATTTACAAGATTCGATATTTATAAATTACTCAAATTTACAATCGGCGGGATATCACAGTTTTTTTATTAATATGACCAATCAATATGAATATTATTGTAGTATCTCAACATAATTAACTTTTGGTGTATTTCAATAGGGTTTCTTGGATCTTAAAATGAAGACATGGATTAGGAATTTTATGACAAGGTGCATTGCTATAACACCGAGTCTTATTGTCTCAATGATTGGTGGATCTTCAGGAGCTGGTCGCCTCATCATCATTGCATCGGTATAAGACCTAATTAGTTTAATGGAGTTTGTATTAAGAATTTTGTATCTACCTTACTAGAAAATATTTTGAACAATTTCTTTTGTCTTCTTATTGTTGGTCTTTTCAGATGATACTTTCCTTCGAGCTTCCATTTGCTCTCATTCCTCTACTCAAGTTTAGCAGTAGTAGCACCAAGATGGGGCCACACAAGAATTCAATCTTTGTGAGTACTTCATCTCTTGTACCCTTTGATTTGCTCATAAATAACTGCCATCTTAATTATTCATGAACCTAAATGATATAAGTTTAGGATTCGAATCAGTCCTGAAACTATTTCTTTGGAATAAATCATGCTACGCCTTGTTTGACTAATCTAAAACGTGACTATTTCGAGTAGTTTTATGTGTTCTAAAGTTTATACCATTTGTGTGAATTCAAAAGATTTTTTTACGAGAAGTTCCCTATCATAAAAGATAAATAAATAAAAAAGAAGTCTTTTGTGCTAATTAAAATTAAAGGGAGGGATAGCCGAAATTAGAAAGAAATTTTACGAGGAGATCATTGCCCCCCTTACTAAAGAATTATCCTTAATGAATCGTCCATATATATTATGATGTTCAAAAGCTAATTCCAGGTCAAAATAGACCAACCTATTTATAAATCGATTTGCGTCTTTATACACTTACACCACCTGAAATCCCAAGCGCTCAATTAGCATCTTCTTGAAAATATACATTACATTACTCTGATCATGTATACCATATATATATAGATCCATGTCATTTTGGGAGTTCATTAATTAAGTCGTACTTCATCTTCTAGACTAACCATTTTCCAATTTCTACAATTCAGATTATTGTTTTCTCGTGGATACTAGGGTTGGGAATCATCGGCATCAACATCTATTACTTAAGTACTGCCTTCGTCGATTGGCTAATCCACAACAACTTACCAAAGGCAGGAAATGTGTTCATTGGACTTGCAGTATTTCCATTGATGGCAGTTTACATCCTTTCTGTGATCTATCTTATGTTCCGCAAAGACAGTGTTGTCACATACATTGAACCAACGACAAAACACGATCTAATTGCTCAAACGCGTATGGAGGATGGGAATGCTAATCATACAAGTGGGGTATATGAATTAGGAAGTACCCCCATTAGAGAGGATCTTGCTAGTATCCCATTGCCTAAATAGTACTGTTTTCTCCATTGTTGTACTATATAATAAAGCTTTGAGTTATAGTAGAAGCTTGTTTGTGGGTTTGATCACTTCGTTCTGTTAAGTTAACAGGTCAGTTTGACTGAGGTTTGTTTGCATTGTATCTCGGGTGCTCACTGCCAGTCATTAGCAGAAGTCTGAAAATGCTTTCAGGCAGCTGATCAAGGGAGTTATAATTATGAAAGTTTAATCGTTACGTTCTTGTTCTCATGTGGGTATTCACTGTTCATTTACCTATTCTACATACAAATCAAGTTTCCATTTATAATATTGTTTCACACGTTTGACTAACTTGAAATATACTTTGAAACACATCTAAAAGATTTATGCTCTTATAATGAATTTAATGTGATCCATCAAAGATGAGTTCCTTGTCATCGAAAAAAAAAAATTATATATTAACCAATCTACTCGAAGTGAACAAAATTGCCACTAGAGTTTTGGTCTAGTAGTAAGGTTACTCGTTATATGCGAGAGATTACGAGTTAAAGTCTCGCTAGTTACATTATATAACCCAAGGCCTCCCCTAAATGTTTTTAAAAAAAAGTGAACAGAATTATAATATATTTAAAGAAATCGATTTTTTGCTTTCTCATCTTTAAAATAACGTAGAAGCACACACATTGTCGGTTAAGATGGAAAATTTGCGATATAAAAATATTTGTATTGTTTCATATCGAAACCAGTATTGAAGTTTAATCTTCTAATTTGCTGGGATAAAGAAAGAACCTAGGGTCGTCAAAATGATAGTTTGGGAATTTCATTAGGAAAGGCGTCCTTTACTAAATGTGACATGGAATTTATACATTTTGAGTTCATAAAATTTTCGATCTAGTAAGTTGTTACATTGGCCTCATCTTTACCCTATCTCGAAGAAGGAGTTACCTCTGTGCCCCAGAGGTCTTCAAGCCTTGGCATTTTGAATTTTTTTACTGACTGGCCTATTTGATTTGAACCTGTGAAAATTTCATTTTTAACTAAATTACAAAACACAAACTTTGCAACGACTTTTTGAATAGAAATTCGATAGTCAAGAAAATACCGTAAAGTGTAAAGTGATCTTGTACTAAATGATCAGTTAGTCTAATCCTTTCTGATCTAAAGAGACAATACTCTTTTAAGTAATTGTAGTTTAGAAATGGACTAATATCTAGAGTCTTGTCATATATCGATATTGTTCAAAGAGTCAATTTAGTTCCCAAAAATACTACGTGCATTGTATGTGCACCTTTTGTTTGTCCAATAATGAAAATGATAAGTTTTTTGCGCCTCATATTTTAGGGGTCAAACCTGTATGAAAAATGATTCATGACATAATTTAAAACATTTACAGTTATTGACTTTTTTTCATCATGTTATGTAATATAAAAAGATCCAAATTCCATCTTCAAGCTCATGAAATTTGTCCCAATGAAATAAAAATAGAGTAACACTACCACTAGCCATTTGGTCTAATAGTATAATTATCTCTTTCGATATAAAAAGTTTTAAAATCAAGTTTCGTGTGTAATATTTTAAGTGACATAAAATGTCTTCGCTCTCCCTCATATCAAACAAACAAATAAATAAATAAATAATAAAAACCAAGGTAACACTTAACCCCGACTACCAAATTTGTTTAGTATTTTGGGCTTTTATCCGGATTCAGCAGCAACCCAACCAATCATCAATGGGCCTAAACAACCTAACCCATACCCATTAGGATTTTCATTTAATACAAATCCAATTCCAGCCCATCAAATCCCCCAAAAACCTATCATATAAATCCCACCACTTTCTAGGGTTTCAGAAATCACTACTCAATTCAGCTGCTGCATCCCCATAGTGCAACCTTCATCTTCATCCGCCACCAGCAGCAGCAGCCGCCACCGCCGCAACCATGGTACCACCATAATACACACATATGTATATACTTCAATATTTGTTTATTTTATACTTAGATGTGTAGTACTTATACGAAATCGTGAATTTGTTTATTTTTCAGATTATTCCAGAGAAGAACCGTAGAGAGATCTCCAAATACCTCTTCCAAGGTACGTACTTTCCTGATTTTCATGTTCGTATACATGCATATACTTAATGTAATTGTGTTTAGTGATTGATTATTAATTTGTGAAATTTGTAGAGGTAGTGTACTTGTAAGAAATCGTATAATGTACCTGTATTTTGTAAGTGATTGTGTATTTGTTCATAATGTATTGTAGAGGGAGTGTTCTTATACGATATCGTATCTGTGTTTTTTTGTATCATTCGTATAATGTACCTTTATCTAGTGAGAGTGATTGTGTATTTGTTAATGTATTGTAGAGGGAGTGTGCTATGCAAAGAAAGACTACAACTTGGCAAAGCATCCCGATATAGATGTGCCGAACCTGCAGGTGATTAAGCTGATGCAGAGCTTCAAGTCAAAGGAATATGTCCGTGAGACCTTCGCTTGGATGCATTACTACTGGTTCCTAACCAATGATGGAATTGAATTCCTCCGAACTTACCTCAACCTTCCATCTGAAATCGTGCCGGCTACTCTTAAGAAGTCAGCCAAGCCCCTTGGCCGGCCCTTGGGTGGTGATCGCCCACGGTATGATTACTGTATAAATTGGATTGGATTGTATTGGAGCAAATGAATATTCATTGTTTTGTTTATGTTACATTTTTTTTTTTTGAAAGGTGAATCTATTTTTCCCCCTTCTCCCTCCAACCCTGAGAATTGAACCCTGGACCTCCCAAGTCCAGGGTGATAGCCCTTGCCACGGGGCTACCACTCAATTCTCTTGTTTATGTTGCATTGTTGGAAAATGTAATGTGTCCCTTGATTGAATTTGCAGTGGCCCACCAAGGTTTGAGGGTGGGGATAGACCTAGGTTTGGTGGTGACAGGGAAGGGTACCGCCGTGGAGGTCCACCTGGTGAATTTGGAGGTGGCGACAAGGGTGGAGCTCCTGCTGATTACCAACCTGCTTTCAGGGTAACAATTTCAACTCTTTGCTGTGTCATTGGTTTCTATATTGCTTTATAGCTTGTTAATTGTTAGATAGATTTCGTTTCATTATTCACGGTAATATACTTTAAGATAGTTACTTGTTTCGATCGATCTATTAGTAGGGAAAAAAAGTCAAATAGGTCATTACAATTAAATAATGAAGTTTTTCCTTGTTTTCATATTAGTTTTTGCATGATTTACTTGGTGAGAATATGATGATTTAGTTGGTATCTTTAAGTTTGTGTTGGAAAGTTGTTTAGGGATCCGCAGCCAATAGGTTGAAACTATAATACTTTTTAAGTGATTTCTGCATTCATTATTTATTGCAGCGAACTCAAATTTGGTAGGAGGAATGTTGCTTTGTTAAATTAACCTATTTTGCCTTGTAATACTCAGATAAATATGTTCCAACTTCCAACTCTAGTGATATCCTGAACTAAAGGGATGGAGCTCTTCCCTTGTTCCCCACTAGTAAGACAATTGTGTAGCACATTCACGCATATGCCTTGTCTCATTTGATGAGAGTCTACTGCTGAAGGAAATGCCATTTAGATATTCATCATTAGGAAAAAGTTAAGCACAGGAAATAGGAATTGAATTCTAATGGGCTCGATGTGGCAGTTTTCTGTTTCATCTTTATGTTTCTCTTTCACAAGTTTGATGCTTCATTACTTTGTGACTCAATGTTTAGTATTTGGGAAACTCTTCAATCAGTCCGAACTGATTTAGTTTCTCACATATATTAGTGGGACCCACACATGTAGGTCCTACCAACTATGTGAGAGACTGACTTATCAGTCCAGACTTGTGCAAGTATTTTTCTTAGTATTTTGTACATCTATAACATATATAATCATTCATCACACTTCAAGCATTTGTTGTTGTTATAAGGTCATTGTTATGTAAATTTGGCACAATTGTTACAGTTGAAGGACGGCATAAGTTTACTTTCAAAATCAGCTGTTGATTTTCCCCCTATCAATGTTTTATAATTGGTTTATTCATGTTTGATACCTTCTTTGTTGGACTTGTGTCAATATTATATAAGTTGTAACTTATCTTTTTATTGTATGTCGGTTGAAGTTGTTGAAAATCTCCCGCCTCACACTCTTGAAGAGTGTGTACCTCCTGATTTTCTTCAATGTAGAATTTGAGATTCTGCCATATGCTCTTGGTTTAGATGTTATATTACAAAGCTACTATCATTCACGAAAAATCATGATCATGATCCGTATACTGTGACCATCTTGTCGTATCTCATCTAATTGGTTATGAATGTGCAGGGTGCCGGTGGAAGACCTGGCTTTGGACGTGGAGCTGGAGGATATGGTGGTGCACCTCCTAGTTCAAGCTTCTCTTAAGTTTTTCATTAGTGAAGTTTCATAGTCATTGCAAGTTAGCAGTTGAGGAGTTGGTCTGATGTTGAAAGTTCATGTTCCTACTCTCGTTTAAATATATATTTTGAACTATGTGATGCCTCCTACAGTTTTGTGTACTCATGTTGTTTCTTACTAATTCTAGATTTTTCGGAGATTTATGGCAATTTAATTTTACATTCAATCAACTCTGCTATCTAATACAACATTATGATCCTCCTAGTTAATTATTGCTTTTGTACATCAATGTTATTAATTAGTTGTTTCTTGATATTTCCTTGGTTAGATGCAATAACAATAATTTGCAAACAAGTGTTTAGTGTGTGTTTTTCAACGTGTTTACAGAATATATGGCCCTTGGATTTGGGGCATGTCAGCAGGGAGTATGCTCTGCTCGAGATTATATTTCTAGGTCAGGATAGACTCCTATAAGGCTCTGTCAGTTTAGGCTGTTGATTTTGTCAGGTTCCTCACATGTGCGGTGTACCTGGCTCTCTTAGCCGGTACAATCCGGCAGGCGGATAGGAGAATAATTCTTCTAGCTTTGACGTTTCTGCACATTGCAGAGGAAATTTTTCTATGGTTACCTTGTCTGGTCTGAGGTGTTGCCTCGGATCAAACATGTAATTAGGGAATTTCTTTTGGGTCATTTGTAATTAGGAATTGAAGGTTGGGTGATGTTCATGTGATTTCCTTGATCATGGCCTTCGGCGCATCTTTTGGGGTTTGTTTCGGTTCAAGAAGGAAAAATAATAAAATAAGAAATTATAAATTCATAGAGGAAAAGAAAAGCGAATTAAATAGAATCATAAAGAAAATGATCATAAAGGTTATTTGTTCTTTTTTGTATGTATTAGAAAGCAATTAAAATGGTAGGATAAATTTGAAATATAAATTGATATATTTCACCCTAAAAGTCAAATAGGAAATGGGTATAATAGGAATTTCACGAGAACATTAGTAGCTTCACTTTAGGGTTAAATTCAGGTTATCTATTATTTATAAGGATTGGCACTTATTTAACTTTCAAGTTTAAAAACCCCACTTGCTAACCCACCCTCTTCTTCACTTGCTGTTAAAAACTTAATGGCACATTATAATAGTTCTAAATGTTGGACAAAAATACCCCTACATCTAAATGCAACACACATCTCATACCAAGTCCTACTTTCCTCTATTATCATCATCAAAACACACCCCAACTGTACACACATACAATATAAACATACACCAAAGACACGCATTAATGCACATACAGACCACACCAACACACACATATATAACATGAAACATGCACACAGACACACCAAACATATACTGGCGATTGTGGGGATTGGGACACTAACGACTGTAGAGGTTGGGGCTTGGGTCGTGGGAGGTAGGGATGGGGATTAGGGTGTTGCAATGGCTTTGGGGGTGGGGATGGGTTCTACCGACTATGGGGGGAAGAGGGAAGGGGTAGAGGGAAGGGGTGAGGGTTTATGTTTTGAGAAATTTTGGAATTCTTCTTATAAAGGATAAATTTGTCTCTAGATATATATAATTAGAAGGGTAATTTAGTCATTGCAAATTTTTGTTTTAGGAGAATGAGAAGTCAGTTAAAATTGACTCAAGTCAAGGTTAGTATGTGAAATTTTCAAAGATGAAGGTTAATAAGTATCAACGTATGTAAAGGTTAGGGATAAAAGGTAGAGTTAATCCTTCACTTTATGAGCTTAATTCGCTTTCAACTCAATGATTTTTTGTGAGTTGTTATTGCTAGACAAAAATGTTTATTTTAGAAAAAAAAAAAGGTATACTATTGCAATCGATTAAGGAAAGTATAACTTTTGAGTAAATGAAAAAGGCACGATAATCAGTGTAGCCAATATACTTTGTGATGAGTATAAACACAAGTTCCTTTTTAATTTAGGGTAAATAGTGTATCGGCCCCCTGTGGTTTACTATAAGTGCAAGTCGGGTCCCTATGGTTTCATAATTAGCTTATAACTACCTGTACTTTTCAAAATTGAAGCATGCGTGCCCCCTCCATCAAACAATCTATCAATTTTAACAGAATTTGTTATGCACGCGTTAGTAACGCAACTGTTTGTGTTTTTTACACGATTGACCAATATGTATGAGATGTGTAATGGCCCCCTGTGTTTTTAATGATGATGCGCAATAACCCCTTGTGTTTTTAATGATGGTGTGCAATGACCCCTTGTGTTTTTAAAGATATTTGATATGCTGACATTACAATCAGGGGCATTTGTGTCATTTTGATGTTGCCGTTAAAATTTTAAACGGACTTGGACCAAAGGGGCACGTGTATTTCAATTTTTAAAAGTACAAGGGGCTATAAGCCAATTATGAAACTACAGGGACCCGACTTACACTTATAGTAAACCACAGGGGGTCGAGATGCTATTTACCTTTTAATTTATTATTATAGTACAAATAAAGCAATAGTATTTTTACTTAGAGTTAGTAACCCTTTACCACTAATGTATATGAAGAAGTAGTGATTTATTCCCCAATATTTGTTTATATCATTTAACCTTCTTAAGGGTTGTTATCTACACTTATAATTCTTCCATTTTTGTTGTGAAAGGATCAAATGATACAACAAAATAGGGTAAAAAGCACTTTCTTTCTCTTGTTTGAAGTAATCACTTCTAAGTTACAAGTAGTGTAAGCTCAAACCTTGCTTGCTATGAAATGTTTTTATTGTTTTGGAGTATTCCTTCTAGCACCAATTGATTTTAAATAGAAGCTCAAGTTTTTTTTTTAAAATAGTATATGAGTTAGACCTTGATCCAATGTTATTCATCCACGTTTTATCAATTTTTGTTTTGGACCTTGAATTTGGCATCCACCTTTTCCTGTAACGCCCCGATTTCTCGTGGAATTAGGACCACTAAAAATAACCCGATCCAAACTCCAAGGCACAAAAAATGAGGGAAAACGAACAAAGTTTTTCCTGTACCTAAGCCAAACCAAAAACCTGTACGCAGAAGAACTCAACCACAAACAACAGCCACAACATGTATAAAGTCTCATTTCCAGTCTAAAGGATAGTTCTAGCCTTCTTACCTTTCAAGTTATATGCATTCAAATTCGTTATTTTTTCTACCATGCTATTACGTCTTTAATAATGAATTATGAGTTACATGTGAAGAGGTATTAGAGGGCTAACCTTCTAATAACAGTTAGTTTTATGATGAAATCTCCAATTTCTTTGGCATGATACCAGACAAAAGGTGTTATATGATGTGTTTGGCTCAAAACAATGCGATATTTGAAGCTTTAATCATTTGTTGTGCAAACCATGCAACAATTATATAGAATAAGGATCCTCTTAAAATATTATAAAGCCATAAACATATTTCAAAGGTTTTAAACTATCAACAATATTGTATTTTTATATAATTGTATTAATAATTTATTACAATTAAATCTCATTCATAATATTATTACCAACTATATGTAAAGAAACTGCCAGTGAAGTGAGAAATTCTTCAGTGGACTTAGACCATGGCCCATCCATGGTCCAAGTTTGTAAAATTAACCCCAAACTATTAACAAATTATACTTTTTTATTCTTCCTCATTTTCACAAACCCACCACTACCCTTCCACCATTTTCACCACCTTCTTCTCTCAAACTCAACAAACCCACCACCTTTCTCCACCATTTCTTCTCTCTATCACCTTCACCAAATCCACTACCCTTGACCTACTCCTTAACCGATCCACCACCACTCCTTTACCATTTTTTCTCCTTCACCTCCAACAAACCCACTACCTTCAATTACCATATTTTCCCTTTTCATCCCAATAAACTCACCACCCTTTACCTTGCATTTCTACCACCATCTTTCATCTATTTGGTTCTCCCTCTACACCTTAACAAAACCATTTCCTTCGTCTTAACTCGAACTCAACCCTCTTCACCGGAAATCCATCATTCCTGAACTCCAACCTACTCTACCTCGACGCCTAGCATTCCATGAACTCTAATAATTGTCGAGAATGGTGATTTATCAAGTGGGTTTGATTAAGATGTTGAATATTACATTTTGGAGGTTAGATCTGTACATAGAATGAGGAGATGAGTAATTTGATCTAAAAATTTATTAAAACTAATGTCAAAAGGTTAATTTTTCACCTTGCCGAAATAGTTTTCCGACAACTTTTCTGTAATCAGAAAATGCTATAATACAAGAGGGGTTACTTTATAATTTCTTAAATTATAAGGGTGATATTATAATTATGCCAGACAATATTAATGATGTGGAAAAGTATTATTGACTTAGACCCATTCTAAGTCCACTGAAGAATTTCCCAAACAACACGGAGAAGACTTTAAGTCGTCCATGTTCAAAGAGAATCATGATCAATGTTGTCTTCTTTAATTAATTGTGAAGGACCAGCTAGTTTTTTTTTTTTTTTTCTTCATGCGATATAGTCAATATCTTTGTATATAATTTCACGTAATACACTACATTTCGATATGATAGAAGGGTTGATCCTCCTCTAATTCAGAACATCCAAGGTATCGTCCTTTAAGTTTAATTTGCAGTTTCTTTAGATATGACTATTTCTTGGTTTGCACATAGCAATGACTAAAGCTTAAACTCTCACACTATTTTGAGCCCAACACAATAAAACACCCCTTTATTTCATACATTTATCCATTTAATAAGACCATATTGACACATCAAACAATGGGGCATTTACGTGAGGAAATAATAACAGAAGAGTTAGAATTAACTTATTTTGGAATTATTCCTTTTCTTCACTTTATCGTAGTTAACAAAGAAAACAAAAGAAACACTCCCAATTTTTGAAAGTAAAATGCACTATACCCCTATATTTTTATGAAGTTATATTAAACTTTATGTTTAATTCAACAGTCACGTTATAAATTTTATGTTACGAAAAATATTACATATTCTCTCATGCCGTCTATTTTTCTGTCAATTTTAACATTTAATGTAACACACGTGCCTATGATTCAAATATGATATATATTAGGCTATAAAATATATGGAAAAAGACGAAAAATATCATATTTCTCAAGCATATTACAAAATAAAGAATGTGGTAAATACCCCTCTGATATTAAACAAAGTTGCAAATACATCCTTCTTATATTACAACAGTTGCAAATAATCCCTCCGACTGATTTATTTTCATAGGAAACTCAACAACAGATTACAACAAACTTTTTTATTTAATATCATTCTTTATGCACAAACTTAAGAATGAGAGTTTACTACAACGAACAAAAAAAAATACACCTTCACTTTAATAGACAAAGAAAACTGGCCAAAAAATAAAGAAATCAGAAAATTGACAAACTCATTTCGCGATTAAGTAACTATCATACCTTTATTTTGAATCACATTCTTCTACAAGCGCAATCCACCTTCAATCGAAGCGGGATTAAGCTTTTTCAAGTGTTTTTCTTTGGTTTCTTTCTCTAGGATTTTAGAAAAAAGGTATTTAGGCATTCATAAAGTTATTTTGCAAATGGTAAAAATGCTAGAAGTTTAAAGGAGGGCTATTTCATCTTTTAACATCGCTAACTAATGGAGTTAAATAAAACTTTATTTTTGAAACATGTGTGCAGTATTTTTCGTAACACAAAAATTATAATACGATTTAAAAAAATACTAAATTTATGATACAATTTTATAAAACACATGAGAGTATGGCTATTCCCATATAATGCAAGGGAAATACAAAAGGGACTAGCCAAAGCCAGTCGGGCAAAGATCTTCCTGTAACGGGAGATTATGGGGAGCTGGTATTTACTTGACATAATCACATGAAAACAACGTTTCCTAGTGTGCCACTTGCAGGCAACTCTTTCCACACCCTCCCCCCCCCCTCTTCCAATCTAGTCAATCACACTATTAATGAGAGACCCCTCTCGGCACTTGCATGACTCGACATTAAACAAACAAAGAAGACCACACTGTACTGATTATGACATAAATGTCTTCCATTTCGTGGAAAAAAGTATTATGCCATAGGTAAGAAATCAAAGAGACTAAATGCATTCATCAGTGTATATTGTTCCTCATTCATCGTTATCAATACCATTTTGAAGATGATTGCTAATGCAAAGAAGATCATTTTTTTTTTTTTAAAAGAGGGAACTTTACTCTGAAATTTTATTAATATTCAAGAAGTTAACACAAAGTTTAGAAGGGGACATCAAGCCCAACCTCCAAAGAAGATGGGGGACTTACCTGCCCCATCCTCCAATTTAGTCTAAAAGAGGTACAAATCACCTCTTTTTACAAAGAGCCTAAGCATTTTACCTAATCGAAGCCTAAGATCATATTGCTCTGGAAGTTATTAGCAAACATGATTTTAGAAATGGAGATACAACCTTTCTCAATGAGCATAAACTTACATGGAGACGGCATTTTAAAGTAAAACTAAAACTTAATAAAGTTGCCAAACATTGCAGAAAGAAAACTACATCGAATAAGCTTTTCACTTGTTCATGAAGCCACCTCTGCAGCAGCGAGACAGCTTAACAACTGTTATTACATATAACCAGTCTTGCATACTATTTATGAACTCAAAAAAGGCATATCTTAAGGATCTATTCAGTATCAAACTGCCACAAATTCCCCAAAATCCAACGACGAAGCCAAGTGCCGTGCTAAGAAAAAATCCTGTGGTTATGAACTTGTCCTCATGCTCTTCAGCACCTCCTTCGAGATTTGGATATTGAGGAAGCTCATCTCCAGGGCAAACTCGTGTAAGCGGTTCACCACAAAGTCCAGGATTGCTTGCATATGATGAGGCATTGAAAGACTGCAACTGAGTGCCCGTTGGTATTCTTCCTGTTAAGTTGTTGTATGACAAGTCCAGCAAACCAAGGAGACTTATCTGGGAAAGGCTTGAAGGAATCTCGCCAAAAATTTGGTTTCTCGAAAGATCAAGAAAATCTAATGACTTCAACTTACCAATTTCTGGTGGAAGGATCCCTGTAAGATGATTTCTGGAGAGGTTCAAAGCAATTAGACCAATAAGACTAGTAACTTCAAGAGGAATATCTCCTGTCAATCTATTGCTCGAGAGATCAATGCCTTTGACAAATGGTAGAGTGCTTGTGTACTTTGCTTCTCTTCCTTTCCATGTTAAAAATGCCTCGTAGGAGAATATATGTTCAACAGAATCAACAGAACCAAATACAAACCCACGGCTAATGTTCTGCATTGCACTCCCTTCTTGAATCATTGCAGAAAAGTTGCTAATACATTTTGGTATTGTCCCAGAAATCTTATTCCCGGATAAGTCCAAAATCTGAATTAGCGAAAGATTGCAAATGTTTTGGGGTATGCTTCCACTAAAGTTGTTCCAACTCAAGTCAAGAACAAGTAGTTCTGATAAGTTTCTCCCCAGCCATTCTGGTATAGCGCCAGACAATTTGTTTTCTCCAAGGTCAATGAAGTGTAAATTTTCAGAATGTTGCCAAGATCTAGGTAGTTCCTTTGTGAAACTATTTTTTCTCAATAGCAATGCTTGAATCTGAGGTAACAAGCCCATGGAACTAGGAATTTTCCCAGAGAGATTATTGTTATTCAAATTAAGAAAATTTAGACTGCTGAGGTGAGCCCAGCAATCAAAAAGCTCTCCAGATAGTTGGTTGTCTGAGAGATCAAGATAGTATATGTAATCCAAGGGAGAATTGCACAAAAATGTAATCTCCCCTGACAACCTATTTTTTGAGAGATCCACCATTTTAGTGGTGTTAGGAAGTCGTGGTATAGGACCTTCGAAATGATTAGAACTCAAATTCAACATAACAAGATCACTGACCTTTGTGTACAAGTCTGGTAGGGTGTTGTACATCAGATTGCTTGAAATATCTAATTCTTTGACTCCTGACATTTGGTCCCAAAACCAACTAGGGATCTCATCAGAAATTCCAGTAGTTGATAAACCAATATAAGACATGATATTTTGAGTTTGAATCCATTTTGGGAAATGGGGTCCAAGCTTACAATTTCCAAGTTGTAAGACCTGCAACTGGAAAGGAGGGATCCAATCCGAGCAAAATCTTAATGCTAAACCCGAGTTAAATGACAAGTCTAGACTTTGTAAGCGCGAGAGATTCCGCAAGTGAGATTGAGAGATTACTCCTTCCAAATTATTTGAACCAAGGTACAACTTTTCAAGAGTTGTAAGGAGTCCAATACTCTCTGGGAGAACTCCACCTATTTGATTTCCTGACAAATCCATAATGACAAGATTTGTAAGGAGTCCAATACTCTCTGGGAGAACTCCACCTATTTGATTTTTTGACAAATCCAGAACGGTAAGATTTGGAAGTTCTCCAAAGGCCTTTGGGATGGAACCATTAAGTTCGTTCAACTGCAGCCTCAGCTCTTTCAAAGATTGAAATTCAACAATAGTATCAGGCAAGGGACCACTCATTAGATTCCAATCTAGATTTAGATACTCCAATGTCCTCGATACACGCCTTGACAAGTTCTTGAGAAACTCAAGCATTTGTCCTTCTAAAGTATTATAGGAAAGATCAAGATGCATAAGAGACGCTATATTTGCAAAACCATCAGGAAGAGGGCCATGTAAATTGTTACCTGAAAGTGTGATTTCAGTAACGCTGTTGTTAAAGTTTAACAACCAACAATACACAGAGGAATTGAGATAATTATATGAGAGATCAATGATATCGAGGGGCGCTGAATAGTTGATAGAGTATAGTGAAGAAGGAGTGAGATAAGGCAACACACAAAAACGCATGGAGAAGACTCTTAGCCTAGAAAGACTACTTACTGTTGGCGCCCAGTCACTGCTGAGAGTTAAAGACTGAAGATAAAGAGTAGTTAGCGATTGAAGAGAAGAAAGCCACTGAAGATTATCTGTTACCAAGCTGATGGGGAACTTTTCCGTAGAAACCAGCAGATGATAGATTCAAGTACGTCAATCTTGTAAAAGAACCGAAAAACGGTGGAATGTTGCCATCAAACTGATTGTTACTAAGGTCTAAATGTTTCAAATACTTGAGTTCAAGCAACGAAATACTAATCTGACCCATTAAAGGCTCAAGGTCATACGGACTTTGTAGATTTAGTGTGATAACATTACCAGTTCGGTTATCACAGTAGACCCCGTGCCATTTACAACAGTCCGTTTTGTATTCTTGAGATCCCCATGAAGAGAGTCGATTGTAGTCATCTACAACCTCTTGTTTGAACTTTAGAAGAGCTTGTCTTTCTTTTTCTATGCACTTGATTTGATGATCAGCAGCACGCACTGAATGGATGATTCCGAAAGCAATATTTTTGTTGCAGTAAAATAACAAACACAAGAGAAAGGTGAAGAATTTTGCTATAGTGCTCATCTTCAGAATGGTATTAGTTACAATAAATGAAGAAGAAGAACAAAGTATTTGCGAATCCATTAAGTATCTTTGATTTCTTAAATAGGCATGCATGGTAGCTACTGTTTTCTACGCGGGAAATTAATTGGAGTATAATTTCATGCCATTACCGTATGTAATAACCAGGCAAAAAAAAAAAAGGGTTTATGATCTATTAGATCCCTTTATTTTTTCACTGTTGTCTATTTCGTCCCTTATTTTTAAAACGGATATAGGTTAGTCCCTTATCTTTTAAACGTGTGCTACCATGAGTCATTCTGTTCAAAAAGTAACGGATTAATCACGTGATGAGCACATGACAATTTTTTGCAGGGGCTTTATTGTCTTTTTAGCGTGGTCAGCATATATCCCTTATGCCTTACCCAACCATACCCGATTCACAACCCATAAACCAAATCTAAAATCCCTAATTCTTTAAAACCCTTATCCCCCAAATCCCTAAATTTCTTCATCCCTAAAATCCAAATTCTTTTCAGTCATCTTGCACTTCCTTTTTTAGCGTCGTGAGCTTGTAGGAGAGGTTTTAGCGCCATCATTTTGCATTCCCGTCAGCGTTTCATGACCGAGGTAAACTTCTCATCACCGAGGTCGTCATCTTGTATTCGTTCGAGCATGCCTTTCACCCAGTACAAAAGCTTCATAACCCATTTTATGAGCAATGTCCATTTGTTCCGTTTCCTTTAATTTCTTTATTCCGTTTTCATTGCATTCCCGATGTGAAGAATCGTTTGTCGTCAATGCATAGAAGTTGTAATTAACTCCATTTGGTTGTTGTTTAGTAATGTTTGGAATTAAAAGTGACAAAATTCCTTGCTCTTTGTTGGTATAAGCTACTAAATTCAATGAATTAAAGGAAAATTCAGTGACTAAATTCCTTGCTCTCTGATTTTCCTGAAAATTTATGAATGTTTTCTTATTGTTTGAACAGTGACTTACTCATTTATATGTTAATTTCAGTGAATTTCATGAATTTACTAATAATTGATATTGGTCAAATTTCATTGAATTTTGTGCATTAGGGAATTTCTCTTTATCACCATGGCAGCAGTGTGTTTTTGCGGAAAATAGGGCAAAGTTATCACCTCATGGACTGACTACAATCCGGGGAGGAGGTTCATACGTTGCGAAGGTTACGTTGAGTGTAAAGGCTGTGGTTTTTTTTGATTGGGTTGATCCTCCAATGTGTGCAAGGAGTAAACAAATAATTCCTGGTTTGCTAAGGGCGATGAATAGGAAAGATGCCGAATTGCAAGAACTGCGTGAACAACATGAAGTTGAGAAAAAAAGATTAAAGAAGTACTTTTGGTGGCTGATCTTTTGCGTTTGTTGCATTGGAATACTTATAAAGATGTTAATAAGTAGGTCTAGTTGATTCATTATGATGAAGACTAGTTTAATTTGTGTTGTATGTTGGTTTAGATATGTACCAATGCATTTGTTGATTTGTGAAAATCGACAAATTTTGTAAATTGTACATGCATTTTTGTGCTTTAGTATGTAAAAAGTCTACTTGACATCACCATGTGTTTATCTTTTCATGCATTTATGTGGTTTAGTATGTAAAGAGTCTACTTGACATCACCCTGTGTTTATCTTTTCATGCATTTATGTGGTTTAGTATGTAAAGAGTCTACTTGATATTTTAAAAACTGCAAAAGGTATCTCAAACACATAAAGTAACCTGTTAAAGAGTCCACCTGTTAAATAGTACACTTGATAGTTAAACACCTTGTTATCGCAAACACAAAGCTACATACCACAAATGGTACCCTATCACAAACAAGAATCACAATATCCAAATCAAAAAGGATTAAAACATCATTCATTAACACAAAGGGAGTACACTTGATACTTAAACACCATTAACACAAAGTTACATACCACAAAGGGTACCCTACCACAAACAAGAGTCACAATATCCAAATCAAAAAGGATTAAAACATCATTCATTAACACAAAGCTCATCAATTCTTTTTGTCAACGGAGTTTGAACTTGGTCCTTTGCTGGTTTTTGTTCTCTTGGTCTGAGTTGAACTTGCAGCAGTTTGTTAGTACCACTAGAACTTTCAGCAAGACACATTTGTTCCATTTCCAAGTGCTTATACTTGGCTTGACCATGGAAGATCCAATCTTTACTGGTTTGTCACAAGTCATTGGTGATGGTGCCTTGACATGCAAACTCGTTTATGCTGGAATGAATGGTGGTCTTTTGGGTTTATTTCATGTACCGAGTGCTTCATTAACCTAAAAATAAACAATAGAAATGTCAATAGTGGAATTTGAAAGATAGTGCTAATATAAGAGTTTTAATACCTTTTCTTTGGACTTTGTATGTGTAGATGTAGACTCGGGAATACCAAAGCAACTTGCATTCCGCTTCCTAAATGTCTCAACAACCTTTGCAGTACAAGTTCTCATATCGTGACCTTGCTTCAAGTACACTCTACACCTTCCTTTTCTCACTGGTTGTTTCTCTGCATTTCTAGGCCTGCTAATAATAGTGACATCACTTCTACTAGCTGTATTTAATGCATCCACATTCACTTGACTATTATCATAATCGACATGCACATCAGTATTGTTTGTTGTCACGTTGACATTGCTATTTGCCTCTGCTGTAATACCCACATTGCTGCATATTGATGCCACATTCACTTGACTTGATTTTCCTACAACTCGAACCTCTCTTTTAGATATTTGCAACTGTACACTACTAGCATTAGTACTAATGTCTCCACATGATTGAACTTGATTCTCTGTTGATTGAGATTGATTCTCTGGCACTCTTGAGCATTTCCTTTTGTTATGCCCTTCTTCACCACATGATGAACATCTACCTCGCAATCCCTTTCTGCCAAGTGTTCCAATTTTTTCACTTGCTCTTGTTTAAGGTCTCCTTGTTGTTGTACTTGATTGGACTTCATCTGGGTCATTCCTTATACTTTTTATTGGTCTCCCAGGCAGCCTAATTCTTTTTGGTGGATGAACTGGAGGATTTCCTGTAACCGGCCACAAATCAAGAGCATTGATCGGGCATATGACAGGCTCATATGCTCTGATGTAAGCTTCCTTGCTGTAACATTCATGTACAAAATCTTCAGGGTCACATCTAGCGTGTTGCATTGCACTAATTGCATGTACACAAGGAATTCCAGTGAGTTCCCACTTCCTACAAGTACAAACTTTAAGATCCAAGTCAACAGTATATTGCTCTATTCCAAGGGACCTAATTTGGAACTTTTTATCCCCACTAAATGTTGCATTCCAAGGTCCACTCTGAAGCCTTCTTTTGTGGAGAAGCCTACTTATCTTTGGACAAATCTTCCTAGTGTATCTCATCATCTGATCTCTTTTCAATTGCATTTTGGTCATCAAGTACAACCTGATCTTCTCTAGCATTATCAGAATTGGTTTATCCCTAGCAGGCATAATAGCAGCATTGAAACTTTCACACATGTTGTTCAACAACATATCACATTTGCTACCTGTCTGAAAATGAGACCTAGTCCAAAAGCTTGGACATTCATTTGCCAACCATTGAAATGCCTTGTCATCCGTCTCCTTCAACCCTTCCATAATTGCATTAAAATGTTGGATTAAGGTAGCTCTTGCAGCATTCCACATATAATCCTTCAATCTAAGTCCCTTATGCAACTTTTTGAAGTTGTTGTACAAATGTCTCACGCAATGCCTATGTTCAACATGAGGTAGAATCTCTGAAATTGCAGGTCCAGGTCCCTAAAAAAATAGAAAACATTTTCATTAACGAACATAGTGCATACATAATCATAATAAAAAGAAAGGTTATAGAGAATATACCTGTTGCTTTTCTGTGATAATAACCCAATTACTTTGATCAATAATCTCCAAATCTTGCACCAATAACCCAAGAAACCAACTCCAAGTGGTCTTATCTTCAGTTTCTACAATAGCATATGCCACAGGATATATGCAATTGTTGGCATCTGTGCCAATAGCACATAACAAAATCCCAGGATGAGGTCCTTTGAGATGACAACCATCTAGACCAATAATAGGTCTACATCCCTGTAAAAAAACCTTTCCTACAAGCTTCAAGACAAACATAGAATCCAAGAAATCTTTCTTCCCCGGTTTCCTCATCCACTGTAGTTTCCATACCCACAGTTGTACCAGGATTTGTTCTCTTTATCTCCTCAGAATAGTCCCATAGTCTCTTGTATTGATCTGCGAATTGTCCATCGATAAACTTTCTAACATAATCAAATGTCCTGTAGACAGTCATCCTTGACACATTTACTTGGAAATCATTGTGCACCTTAGTTTGAAAATCAATTGCATCCCAATGCGTAGTCATTCTTAAATGATCCAAGTATCGCACACCTAATTCTTTATAAGTCAAATGCTTGTGATCAAAATCAGCACCACAATTGTGAACATTGTTCAAGCTTCTAATTTGAAAAGTATCACTCTCTTTCACATATATTGCATTTATAAACCACTCGCATGACCTTCCCTCACACTTAGTCCGAACTCTAATCTTGTCATTTTTCACAAATTTCACATTCTTGCGATGTTTCACTTTATGTTGTTTGATAGCTTGTCGAAGCTTTTCAACATTTGTGAATATCATACCTAATACAAATTGAGGATCTTCCATATCTACTTGTCTTCTAAATCTTTCAAACCTCTCACGCTTTTTCCCATTCTTATCCACATCACCATCTGAATGCCAACTGTATAAGCTATCATCACTCAAGTCCTCAGAAGAACCTTCCCCAATTGGTATAGTACCGTAATGATCAACTGGAAATGCATCTTCCATTTTGTCATATAGCTTGAATACACCAACCCATTCAACTTCAGGGTCTATATTTTCATCAAACATCCTGTCATCCTCATCGTCATTTAAGTCATTCTCACTGTCATGAAAACTAGACCCATCACTATCATTGTCAGATGCATCACTAACATGTCCATCATTGTTAACATTCTCATAAACTGCATCCACCTTTCTTTTTCCTTTATCCTTCGTTGGTTCAATTCTTTTAACTGCTGATTTGGTCCGTTTACTTGGTATACTTTGTGTACTTGGTGTAGGATTATCCGGACAACCCAAGGGTACAAAACTAAGGTATGGTTCATCCGGTTCCTTCAAACAACCAACAGTTTCTCCACCATTAACATTTCCACGAACACATGACTCAACTTGACTGGGTAATATCAATTGTAATACATTCTGCTCCCCAATTACATACAAGTTTATGTATTTTTCATCAATTTCATTTACTAGTGATGTCATATCCAACACATTTTTCTCTATCATCAACAATTGCCATCCATTATCTAAATTCATACTAGGTCTCCTATAACAAAACCCTGAATAATTCTCATATCCCAATTCACTAGCAATACTATCTAATACATTCAATGACATAGTATCGTACTTACACGAGTCAACAAATTTGATGTTACCTCCGACATACAAATTAGATCCACCGACATCCTTAAAATCACCGCCATAATGATTCCTTACAGTTGACTTTTTATCAATAGCTTTTGAAATTCCCTAAAGATTATGACTGAATCATGCTTTGCCAAAGAGTTAAGTCCATTTTCCAATCAAAAAATTGAACTTCAAAGTCAGGATATATAGTCGTCATGACTACTTTAGCCAAAAAAATAAAAAATTACACTTCCTAATTTATGCCAAAACCCTAGGTCCTTTACACCCAATTTTTTTTTCATGCGCAACCAAATTGAACCCTAAGTCTATGCAGTTTTCATTAATTACATTTGCTGCTGCCATGAATTTAAATAAAATTTCAAGTTATTGTCGCCCGTGTGTGTATATATATATATATATATATATATATAGCGAGAGAGAGACAACGAGAGAGTACAGTGAAGTTGCAGCAACTTACTTATCACCATCGCGAACACGATTTTGTCGGCGTGTGAAGTTGCAATAGAGATGTCGGTGGCGTTGCAGCGAGAAGAATTTCGAAGTTAGGTTATCTCCATTATCAATGTGTGGTTATCGGGTTTCAAATTTGGGAATTTTAGTATATTGTAGTGAATTCCTTACAAAAAGACGCTTTTGCCCATAAAAGACTATAAAGCCCCTGCAAAAAATTATCATGTGCTCACCACGTGACTATTCCGTTACTTTTTGGACAGAAGGACTGACGGTGGCACACGTTTAAAAGATAAGGGACTAAACTATGTCTGTTTTAAAGATGAGGGACGAAATAGACAATAGCAAAAAAGATAAGGGATCCAATAGGTCATAAACCCAAAAAAAAATAAAGATAAAAATAAAAGTGGGAAACAAATTAGTAAGAAATGGGGAACAAAGTAGAGTGGAGTGATGGACAAATTAGAGTGGAGTTATGATGAAAAGCATGACAATGATGACTTTGGACTACTTAAAAAAAAAAAAAAAGGGAGAAGAATGTATAAGAGTGATCAGACGCCCCCATTTTGTTTTGCTTATACCATTTCCTTCATTCTTCACTCAAACAATTGTAGAGACCTTAGGTAAAAACTTCTTCGGAGAGGTAAGTGATTTAATAAAATTCATATGCTAGAAAATTTATCATAGGTTGTGAAACAATTTCTAGAATTAATTGTTGATGACTTATTTGGTAATAGAAAGTCTGGTTTATGTGTTTAGAAGATTGAAGGGGTGACTAAGATTTGCGATATTGTGAATTGAGAATTTTTTTTTTTTTGGAATTAAAGTGTAAGTAGAATTCATCTATCATTCTCCAATTATTATAAATAATTAAAAATACAAAAAACTACTAATAAAAAATAATAAAATAAAATAAAAATAAATAATAATAATAATAATAAAAAATAAAAGGATAATTCTGTCATATTATATAAGTCATTCGTATTAAAACTCTTGTATACTAACTACCAAATATGAGTTTGAATCAACATATTTCCTATCTTAATTTCTAGAGCATACTAAGCATGTCAATTCTATTTCTAAATTCATTCCATTCTCAATTCCATTTCGTTTCTTAGCTCATTCTATTTTTGTCCAAATTCATTTCAGTGTACCAATCGCTACATTATGCTTTGGACAAGATAATGACATAAAGATATGTGAATTGGGCCAGATGAGACCTTTCGTGTTAAATTTTCGGTTAGTGTTAGAAGTGAATGACTACTTATGAGACTCGGAATAAATGGAATAATTGAGGAACTTGACCTTATCTAGTGGTTTTTTTTTTGGAGATATAATTTGTGATTTTAGTGGTCTGAATTATGTATTTAATAGTTGTAAACCTTGCGAGCTTGAGGGTTATACCCTTTAGACATACGGCATATGACGTGTCTAGATTAGGAATGTGACATAGTTGGCTTACAAAATAACAAATTTTATTTATTTATTTTTTTTCTTTTATCATACCAACTATGTATCTAAATATGAAGAAATAAAAAGAGTAAGAAAGATAGGGTAGTATGCATATAGCAACACTATATGGTGTTCTACTGCTGTAGGTGAATAGGCGCCTTCTTGCTATGTGCAAGATGTCAAGGCAAATTGGGTTTCTCGAAGATAGCCTGGTAAACATTACTTTACCTATTTATGTTAATTTTAGAAAAATAGTTTCTTAATTCAATTTTGGCTCCTTAATATTAAATTATTGGCTTTATTCCTGGGTCGGTGGTACAATATTTGCTTTAAATCTGAAGATCTCGAGATCAATTATTGTGTATAATATCATAACTGATATAAATGTGTTATAATAAACACTTGTCCCACATCAAAAAATCAAAAAGTCTAAGATCACGTTATAAGATCCTAACATACTCCACTTGACACCAAATGGTTTTAGAATGAAACCTCAGTTATCTTAACAGGGTATCAGAGTTGGGCCTTTGGTCCAATTTTAATCATTCGCGTATGACTCATCTCAAATTAGGTCTACGTTTGTTCAATCTTTTGCATATGTCATATTTTACGCATCTTCAATCTTCCAAGTGTGTCTTACGTGTATTTAAACTATCACATGTGTTAATCTATTATGTGTGATCCATCTCAAAATAAGACTTCATCCATTTAGTGAAGAAACTAAATTCACGATTTGGAGTTGAAGACATGTGATTGTAAATTATTGCTTCGAGAAATAAACAGGAGTTGATGTACCTAATGATATTACTAAATATACATTATTGATTACGACTGTATATGAATTTTTAGTTATTTTCGTTACGAGTATTACTCGTCAAATGTAATTTGCTCTACAAATCATATAAATTGTTGATTTCGTCTAGTAGTTCTTCATGCTTTAGTAATTTGCTCTATATTTTTATTGTGGGATAAGTTCTCTTAACTTTTGTTTGCTCATTATTTGCATTTCTACCTACTTTCTTTGTAGTTGAAACAAAGTAAGCGCTAATGCTTTGGACAAGATAATGACATAAAGATATGTGAATTAGGCGATGAGACCTTCCGTCTTCAATTTTCGGTTAGTGTTAGAATGAATGACTACTTATGATACTCGGATTAAATGGAATAATTGAGGAACTTGACCTCATCCAGTGATTTTTTTTGGAGATAAAATTTTGTGATTTTTGTGGATCTGAATTATGTATTTAATAGTTGCGCGTCTTGCGGGCTTGAAGGTTGTACCCTTTAGGTATGTGACATGCATGTGACGTGTCTAGATTAGGAACTTGACATAGTTGGCTTACAAAAATAATAAATTTTTCAATTTTTCTTTTTCTTTTACCATACCAACTGAGTACCTAATTAATATGAGGAAATAAAAGAGTAAGAAAGATAGGGTGGTATGCATATAGCAACACTATATGGCGTTCTACTGCAGTGGGTGAATACATGGTGCGTACTTGCTATGTTCAAAATGTCAAGGCAAATTGGGTTTCTCGAAGATAGCCTGGTAAATATTACTTTACCTATTTATGCTAATTTTAAGAAAAGTAGTATTTTTTTACACTTATTTAAAATATTTAATATCGTTAATCTTTTTAATTCAATTTGACTCCTCAATATTTAATTATTGATTTTGTCCGTGGGTCCGTGGTACAATATTTGCTTTAAATGCGAAAGATTTCAAGACCAAATCGTGTGTAATATCGATATAAATGTCTTTAGGCCTAAAGAAAAAGGGCCACCTATTACTTTGAATTTCACTTATTATCATGGTTGTGAACCTTTGTCTTCTGTCATTAACTTGAAGATCCATTTGTTCTTAAGTGATCTTCTTCATTTAAACAGTTATACCAAGTCAAAGATATAAGTTTCATACAGAAAATGCACGGCATCCTTAGTAACCCTTTCTACATGGAGAAATGGAAGAAGTCAATACAGCTCAGAGAAGACTGAGAGTGATCACCCAAGTCCAAAAGAGGATTAATGTAGTAGGTCACCACTCACATGGAGAAATGGAAAAAGTCAATACAACTCAGTAACCCTTTAATTTAAGTACATTCATCATTAATGTAGTAGGTCACCACTTACAATATGCTATGACACTCAATGTTAACAAGACGAATAACTTAACGTCTTTCGCAGCATTAATATTGTGGCATAGTATGTGTTCCTTTCTTATTTTTCACTACAATAGAACATTTAGTCAGTCACCTGCAAACAAAACAAAGAATCTAGAACTTGTTTATTTTAGTTGGATATACCCAATCAAAAACTACCATTCTTATAATTATATATGTGCATTCTTAATTATTTATTTATTTGTTGTTATTCACCTTGAAAGTTGTATTTGTAAGTGTTTACAGGAAAATGATTAAGTAAATTTATATAATTATTAGTCTCTCATGTATTAGCAGATTTCACGTCTCTTATGTTTGGAAGTATTTCTGTCATTTGACGGTCAATTCGGGATGTCACATACAACATCTTTGATTTCTTATATACGATATATTAGTTACCTTGTTTTACACAGTAAACTAGAATATAAGTCATTCAAGTCCAACATAGTCATGATCGGTGTTGTCTTATTTTATTGAGAGTGTCGGACTGGCTAACTATATCATACAACTAATCCATACTAAGACATCCAACAATGGGACATTTATGTGAGGAGATAATGAGAAAGAAGATTTAGAATTTATTTTGGAATTGTTCTTTTCTTTAAGTCCACTTAATTGCAAAGAAAATAAAGAAAGAATATTGTTATACCACTTTATTTTTAGGGGAAATATTACTCCACCCCCTGTGATATACGAAACTATCATGCTATCCCCTTTTATTTACAAAACTATTACAAACTCTCCTGTATTTTTAAAAAAACCTCACACTACCCTCTTCAATGACATTTTTACTCTTTTATATTTTTTATATTTTTTTTTTTCTTTTTTCTCTTTATTTTCACCTATTTTTTATTTATATTAATTTTTTTTTCTTTAAAAAACCCCACCTACCCCCACCCCCACCCCCTTCCCCCTTCCCCCTTCCCCCTTCCCCAACCCCCACCATGACCCCACGCACCCCCACCATCACCCCACGCACCACGTTGTTGTTGGTCAGAGCAACAGTGAGGTGCTACTACTCCGGTAGGGGGTGGGGAGGGGAAGGTGGGGTTTTTTTTTGGGGGGTGGGGGTGGGGGTGGGGGTGGGGGAGGGTGGGGTTTTTTTTATTAAAATTTTTTAATTTTTTTTAGTATAAATAAAAAATAAGTAAAAATAAAGAGAAAAGAGAAAAAAGAAAAAATGTATATATAAATTATAAAATGGTAAAAATGTCATAGAGAAGGGTAGTGTGAGGTTTTTCTAAAAATATAGGGAGATTTGTGATAGTTGTACAAACATAAAGAGAGTAACGTGATAGTTTCGTATATCACAGGATGTTGGAGTGATATTTCCTCTTATATTTATTACTTTCACCTTATATTGATGTTTGGTTAGCATTAGAGATAGTAATAGAGTTTGGGGTGGGGGACTACCCAATGCCCCTTCCGTCACCTAAAAGATTACTCCGATACCCGTCCCGTCCCGGTCCCCTCTTTCTTCACCCCATCCTTCGCCCCCACCCCGTTGCTGAGTTTCCATGGAGATTGTGGATTACCCGGTAGGTTGTTCTAATCGTATGATCTAAGTTTAATTATTTGAATCATGTATGAAGTAATGGTGGTCTATTGTATGGGCTCAAAACTGTGTGAAAGTTAAAACTTTAGCCATTGCTGTCTGTTTGAAGAGGAGGTTTGACACTCCATTATATCAGAATGTGTATTGCCAGAAAGTATAAAAAAGAGACATTATAAACGAGTCAAGTCCTCCCATCATAGAAGTGTCAGGCAACTAAACCAAACTTATTTGACTACATCGCATGCATGAAAAAGAAAACACTAGTTGGTTCTACACGATTAATTACAGAAGAAAACATCGATGATGACTTTCTTTGAACATGGACGACTTGAAGTCTTCTCCGCGTTTCGACCAAAAAAAGGAAAAAAAAAAAAAGTCTTCTCCGCGTTAGAAAAACTAGTATGCCATAGATAAGAAAGCAAAGATACAATGTTTTGTGCTGTTTCTTGTGTTTGTTATTTTTACTACATGAAACATGCTTTTGGATTCCATTCAATAGGCGGTGCTGGTCCTCAAAATTTTTCAATTTCATCCTTATTAGTTTTTTAAAAGGTTTCAATTTCGTCCTTATTATTTTTCTAAAAGTTTCAATTACGTCTTTATTGTATTTTTAAACTTTTAAATTCGTCCCTATTATTCAAAGACTAAATTGAAATTCTCTGAAAAATAATAGAGACAAATTTGAATTTTTTTAGAACACAAAAGGGAATAAATTGACTAATTTTGAATAATAGAGACAAAATTGAAACTTTAGAAAAATAATAGGGATGAAATTGAAACTTTTGAGAAAATTATAGGGATGCAATTGAGAAATTTTATACAATAGAGACCAAATTAAAACTTTTTTAAAATAATAGGGACTAAATGCGACATTTTTCGTAGATAAGAAATCAAAGATACTAAATGCATTCATCAGTGTCTATTGTTCCTCATTCATTGTTATCAATACCATTTTGAAGATGATTGCTTATGCAAAGAAGATCTTATTGTTCTGGGAGTTATTAGCAATCACGATTTTAGAAATGGAGATACAATCTCTCCCAATGAGAATAAACTTACATGGAGACGGCATTTTAAAGTAAAACTAAAACTAAACAAAAAGTTGCCAAACATTGCAGAAATAAAACTACATCGAATAAGCTTTTCACTTATTCATGAAGCCACCTGCAAAGACAGCTTAACAACTGATATTACATATAACCAGTCTTGTACACTATTTAGGAACTCAAAAAAGGCATGTCTTAAGGATCTATTCAGAAACAAACTGCCACAAACTCCCCAAAATCCAATGATGAAGCCAAGCGTCGTGCTAAGATAAAATCCTGTGGTTATGAACTTGTCCTCATGCTCTTCAGCACCTCCTTTGAGATTTGGATCTTGAGGTAGCTCATCTCCTGGGAAAACTCGTGTAAGCGGTTCACCACATAGTCCAGGATTGCCCGCATATGATGAGGCATCGAAAGACTGTGACTGAGTGCCTGTTGGTATTCTTCCTTTTAAGTTGTTGTATGACAAGTCCAGCAAACTAAGGAGACTTATCTGGGAAAGGCTTAAAGGAATCTCACCAAAATTTTGGTTTCTCGAAAAATCAAGAAAATCTAATGACTTCAACTTACCAATTTCTGGTGGAAGGATCCCTGTTAGATGATTTCTGGAGATGTTCAAAGCAATTAGACCAATAAGACTAGTAACTTCAAGATGAATATCTCCTGTCAATCTATTGCTCGAGAGATCAATGCCTTCGACAAATGGTAGAGTGCTTTTGTACTTTGCTTCTCTTCCTTTCCATGTCAAAAATGCCTCGAAGGAGAACATATGTATAATAGAATTATCAAGAGAACCAGATACAACCGCATAGCTGACATTCTTCATTGCACTCCCTTCTTGAATCATTGCAGAAAAGTTGCTAATACATTTTGGTATTGTCCCAGAAATCTTATTCCCGGATAAGTCCAAAATCTGAATTAGCGAAAGATTGCAAATGTTTTGGGGTATGCTTCCACTAAAGTTGTTCCAACTCAAGTCAAGAACAACCAGTTTTGATAAGTTTCTCCCCATCCATTCTGGTATAGCGCCAGACAACCTGTTTTCTCCAAGATCAATGAAGTTCAAATTTTCAGAATGTTGCCAAGATCTAGGTAGTTCCTTTGTGAAACTATTTTTTCTCAACAGCAATGCTCGAATCCAAGGTAACGAGCCCATGGAAGTAGGAATTTTCCCAGAAAGATTATTGTTATTCAAATTAAGAAATCGTAGATGGCGGAGGTGAGCCCAGCAATCGGAAAGCTCTCCAGATAGTTGGTTGTCTGAGAGATCAAGATAGTCTATGTAATCCAAGGGAGAATTGCACAAAAATGTAATCTCCCCTGACAACCTATTTTTTGAGAGATCCACCATTTCAATGGTGTTAGGAAGTCGTGGTATGGGACCTTTGAAATGATTAAAACTCAAATTCAACATAACAAGATCACTGACTTTTGTGTACAAGTCCGGTAGGGTGTTTTCCATCAGATTGTTTGAAAGATCTAATATTTTGACTCCTAACTTTTGGTCCCAAAACCAACTAGGAGTCTCATCAGAAATTCCAGTTGTTGATAAATTAATCTCAGATATGTTCTTTTGAGTTTGAATCCATTTTGGGAAATGAGGTCCAAGTTTACAATTTCCAAGTCTTAAGACCTGCAACTGGAAAGGAGGGATCCAATCCGAGTGGAATATTAATGCTAAACCCGAGTCGAATGACAAGTCTAGCATTTTTAAGCGCGAGAGATTCCGCAAGTGAGATTGAGAGATTACTCCTTCCAAATTATTTGAACCAAGGTACAACTTTTCAAGAGTTGTAAGGTGTCCAATACTCTCCGGGAGAGCTCCACCTATTTGATTTCTTGACAAATCCAGAATGGTAAGATTTGGAAGTTCTCCAAATGCTTTTGGCATGGAACCATTAAGTTCATTCCACGACAACCTCAGCTCTTTCAAAGATAGAAATTCGACAATAGTATCAGGCAACGGACCACTTATTAAATTCCCTTCCAGGTTTAGGTACTCCAGTGTCCTTGATACATGCCGTGACAAGTTATTTAGAAACTCAACCATTTGTCCTTGTAAAATATTTATGGAAAGATCAAGATGCATAAGAGACACTATATTTGCAAAACCATCAGGAATGGGGCCATGTAAATTGTTACCTGAAAGGTTGATTTTGGTAACGCTATTATTGAAGTTGAACAACCAACTATACACAGAGGAATTGAGATTATTATAAGAGAGGTCAATGATATCGAGGGGTGCTGAATAGTTTATAGAGTTTAGTGAAGAAGCAGTGAGATGAGGCAACGGACAACCACGCATGGTGAAGACTCTTAGCCTAGAAAGACTACTTACTGCTCCCGCCCAATCACTGTTGAGAGTTAAAGACTCAAGATAAAGAGTTGTTAGCGATTGAAGAGAAGAAAGCCACTGAAGATTATCTATATAAATCATCAAGTAATTAGGGGCCGAAAGATGAAAAGTTTTTAAACTAGAAAGGTTACCAAGCTGATGCGGCACTTTTCCGTAAAAACCAGCATATGATAGATTCAAGTACGTCAATCTCGTAAAAGAACCGAAAAACGGTGGAATGTTTCCATCAAATTCATTGTAACTAAGGTCTAAATGTTCCAAATACTTGACTTGAAGCAATGAAACACTAATCTGACCCGTTAAAGGCTCAAGAGGGATGACAAAATTATTGACACCATAAGGACCGCGCAGATTTAGTCTGATAACGTTGCCAGTTCGGTTATCGCAGTAGACGCCGTGCCATTTACAACAGTCTGTTTGGAATTCTTCAGATCCGCATGAAGAGAGTCGGTTGTAGTTATCTACAACTTCTTGTTTGAACTTGAGGAGAGCTTGTCTTTCTTTTCCTACACACTTGATTTGATGATGATCAGGAGGAGCACGCACTGTATGGATGATTCCAAAAGCAATATTTTTGTTGTAGTAAAATAACAAACACAGGAGAATGGTGAAGAATTTTGCTATAGTGCTCATCTTCAGAATGGTATTAGCTAGTTACAATAAATGAAGAAGAAGAACAAAGTATTTGCGAATCCATTTAGTATGTTTGATTTCTCTTATATACGGCATGGTAGCTATTTTTTTCTACGGAAAATTGTATCGTGCACAACGTAATTCGTCCTCTGTCTACGTTTACAGTCTCACCTCTGCAATTCCAAAGAGCGTCATGATCGTCTTCTTTAATTAATTGTGTAGGAGCAGCTAGTGTTGTTCTTTTTTTTCTTCATGCGATATAGTGAAATAAGTATAGCTGCCTAACACTTCTATCAAGGGAGGACTTGGCTTGTGTACAATATCTTTGTATATAATTTCACATTAATAATACACATGTCTCGATGTGATGGCAGGGTTCAGCCTCCTCTAATTCAGAACTTCCAAGGTATCTTTCTTTGCAGTTGCTTTAATTAAAAACTCACACTGTTTTGAGCCCAACACAATAAAACACCCCTTTATTTCATACATTTATCCATTTAATAAGGAAAAATGTCACATTTAATTTAAAATTAGTTAATTTAATTTTTATTATTTTTAAAAAATAATAGGACTAAATTGAGAATTTTTGAGAAATATAGTGAACGAATTTAATTTTTTTAAAAAAATAATAGGATTTAAATTGACTAATTTTAAATAATATGGACGAAATTAAAATTTTTTAAAAATAATAGGGATGAAATTGAAATTTTTTAAAAAAACATAGGAAAGATATTGAAAAAACTTTAAATAACAGGGACTAAATTAAAATTTATTTAGAGAAACAATATGGACTAATATGACATTTTCCCATTTAGTAACACCACATTAACAGATCAAACAATGGGGCATTTACGTGAGGAAATAATGACAGAAGAGTTAGGATTAACTTACTTTGGAATTATTTTTTTTCTTCACTTCGACGTAGTTAACAAAGAAAGAAAAAGAAACAGTCCATTTTTTTTTTGGGATAAATGAAGGATTTCATATAATGCAAGGGAAATACAAAAGGGACTAGCCAAAGCCAGTCGGGCTCCTGTAATAGGAGATTAAGGGGAGCTGGAAGGTTAGAATACCAGTCTAGGGGAAATGTGCCATCTTGATTGACGGAAACCCTTTTATCCTCTTTTCTTGGAGGAAAATTAATTCCCCTATCCAAAACATCCTAATTTTAGTATGGGATCACTTGCTTATTTACAAAACGCCCAACTTTTTTTTAGCAGCTAAATTGATTAATTTTCAATTTAAACATTTTTTAAAAATGCATATAATTTTAAAAAACGTAATCTCAATTTACTCCTTAATAGTTTTACTCTCGGATCAGTTGATTTGTACAGCTTACTTGATTCTTCAATTTGTTTATCTCTAGCAAGAATAATTCAATTATAAATTCCAAATCTTCATTGGTATTTATATATTTCCTAACAAGAATGCCAATTTTCTTTTTAATCGAGGGAGACCTAATCATGTACAATGTAACCAATAAGATACGAACTCGCAACCTCTCGTATTACTGCAATAACATTTCTATTAAAACAAAGCCCAACTGGCAACAGAAATGTCTATTGTTTGTTATGTTAACGCGGTGGCCTAAGACGGATAGCTTTGTACGTATATCAGTTATAAAATAAAGGGTGTTTCATAATCTTGCAAATAGAGTAAGAGTTGAAGCTTTGGCCATCGCCTTGTGCAAGCTGCTTCGAAGTTCTGAAGCTGATCCGTCCACCATACTGTGTGCTAAGCAGCGTATTTGACTATAGGTTACTCTTTTGAGCAATCAACTGGATGTTTCTGGTTGGTTGAGAGGTGCTCGAAACGCACCTCACACATTACGTCTCGATCGTTTAGGTCGTTTTGAAGTTCTTTCCTCGACTACATTACATGTAAACAATATTTCTTCCGACTTTTCCCCAGTCCTAGCATAGCGTGACTCTCATGACTAATAGAAAAATAGAAATAAAAGACAATGTGTGCCGCATGCATGCTATTTATTCGACCATCTCACATGAAAACAACGTTTCCTGTTGATCTTTTGGCTACTCCCATCCTGGCGTGCCACTTGCAGGCAACTTATTTGACTAGTCAACCACACTACTAATCAAATAACACAACATTGGTCATGACCCTCTTGGCACTTGCATGACTCGACATTAAACAAAGAAAGTAGACCACACTGTACAGATTATACATAATCATAAATGTATTCCATTTCGTGGAAAAAGTAACTCGTATGCCATAATCCAAGCCTAAGATCATATTGTTCTGGAAGTTATTAGCGAACATGATTTTAGAAATGGAGATACAACATTTCTCAATGAGCATAAACTTACATGGAGACGGCATTTTAAAGTAAAACCAAAACTAAACAAAGTTGCCAAACATTGCAGAAAGAAAACTACATCGAATAAGCTTTCACTTATTCATGAAGCCACCTCTCCAACAGCGAGACAGCTTAAGAACTGTAATTACATATAACCAGTCTTGCATACTATTTATGAACTCAAACAAGGTAGATCTTAAGGATCTATTTAGTATCAAACTGCCACAAATTCCCCAAAATCCAACGATGAAGCCAAGCGCCGTACTAAGATAAAATCCTGTGGTTATGAACTTGTCCTCATGCTGTTCAGCATCTCCTTCGAGAGTTGGATTTTGTGGTAGCTCATCTCCTGGGCAAACTCGTGTAAGCGGTTCACCACAAAGTCCAGGATTGCTTGCATATGTTGAGGCATTGAAAGACTGCAACTGAGTGCCTGTTGGTATTCTTCCTGTTAAGTTGTTGTATGACAAGTCCAGCAGACTAAGGAGACTTATCTGGGAAAGGCTTGGAGGAATCTCGCCAAAAATTTGGTTTCTCGAAAGATCAAGAAAATCTAATGACTTCAACTTACCAATTTCTGGTGGAAGGATCCCAGTTAGATGACTAATAAGACTAGCAACTTCAAAAGGAATAAAATAACTCGAGAGATCAATGCTTTTGACAAATAGTAGAGTGCTTTTGTGCTCTGCTTCTCTTCCTTTCCATGTCAAAAATGCCTCGAAGGAGAACTTAAGAAAAATAAAAGAATCAACGAGAGAACTAGATAGTACCCCCCTTGACATAACGTTCTTCAATGATTCACTCCCTTGAATCATTACAGAAAAGTTGCTAATACATTTTGGTATTGTCCCCGAAATTTTATTCCCCGATAAGTCCAAAATTTGAATTATTGAAAGATTGCAAATGTTTTGGGGTATGCTTCCACTAAAGTTGTTCCAACTTAAGTCAAGAACAATCAGTCTAGATAAGTTTCTCCCCAGCCATTCTGGTATAGCGCCAGACAATCTATTTTCTCCTAGTTCAATGGAGTACAAATTTTCAGAATGTTGCCAAGATATAGGTAGTTCCTTTGTGAAACTGTTGTTTCTCAACAATAAAGCTTCAAGAGGTAACAAGCCCATGGAACTAGGAATTTTCCCAGAGAAATTATTGTTATTCAAATTAAGAAATAGTAGAGTGCCGAGGTGAGCCCAGCAATCAGAAAGCTCTCCGGATAGTTGGTTGTCTGAGAGATCAAGATAGTATATGTAATCCAAGGGAGAATTGCACAAAAATGCAATCTCTCCTGACAACCTATTTTTTGAGAGATCCACCATTTTAGTGGTTTTAGGAAGTCGTGGTATAGGACCTTTGAAATAATTAGAACTTAAATTCAACATAACAAGATCACTGACCTTTGTGTACAAGTCTGGTAGGGTGTTGTACATCAGATTGTTTGAAAGATCTAATACTTTGACTCCTGACACTTGGTCCCAGAACCAACTAGGAATCTCATCAAAAATTCCATTAGTTGATAAATCAATCTCAGATATGTTCTTTTGAGTTTGAATCCATTGTGGGAAATGAGGTCCAAGCTTACAATTTCCAAGTCTTAAGACCTGCAATTGGAAAGGAGGGATCCAATCCGAATCCAGTCTTAATTCTAAACCCGAGTTGAATGACAAGTCTAGCACTTGTAAGCGCAAGAGATTTCACAAGTGAGATTGAGAGATTACTCCTTCCAAATTATTTGAACAAAGGTGCAACTTTTCAAGAGTTGTAAGGAGTCCAATACTCTCCGGGAGAACTCCACCTATTTGATTTCCTGACAAATCCAAAAAGATAAGATGTGTAAAGAGTCCAAGCTGATGTGAAATTTTTCCGTAAAAACCAGCAGTTGATAGATTCAAGTACGTCAATCTTGTAAGAGAACCGAAAAACGGTGGAATGTTGCCATCAAACTGATTGTAACTAAGGTCTAAATGTTCCAAATACTTGAGTTCAAGCAATGAAACACTAATCTGACCTGTTAAAGGCTCAGGAGGGATAACCTCATGGACATCATAAACCGGATTGTGCAAATTTAATTTGATAACGTTACCGGTTCGGTTATCACAGTAGACGCCGTGCCATTTACAACAGTCTGTTTGGAATTCTTCAGATCCCCATGAAGAGAGTCGGTTGTAGTTATCTACAACTTCTTGTTTGAACTTGAGGAGAGCTTGTCTTTCTTTTTCTACACACTTAATTTGATGATGATCAGGAGCAGCACGCACCGAATGGACGATTCCAAAAGCAATATTTTTGTTGTAGTAAAAAAACAAACACAAGAGAAAGGTGAAGAATTTTGCTATAGTGCTCATCTTCAGAATGGTATTAGTTACAATAAATAAAGAAGAACAAAGTATTTGCGAATCCATTCAGTATCTTTGATTTCTTATATAGGCATGCATGGTAGCTATTCTTTTCTACGCGGATAATTGGAGTATAAGTCATCCAAGTCCCAAGGGTCGTGATCAATGTGATATTCGGTGATCGGACAACCATATATCAGATAATGGCAGAGCTCTGTGATTAATGGGGTCGTGATGGGGGATTTGGTTCACGCTTAACTTATTAAGTCAGGTGATGCGAAGCAGTTTTTGCTCGCCCACTAATTAAATTAAGTAATCTTGTCTATTCTCGTGGATTGGGTTAGGTTGAGTTGGGTTAGGTGGAAATGTTTCCCTTGTTAGCAAAAAAATAACAAAATGGCTAAAGCATCAACTTCACACTGTTTTGAGCTGACTAAATTATCAAACACCCTTTTTGTCACCTATTTATTACATTTTATGTGGATGTTTAGCTTATAATAGCCCAAATGCGTGGCCTAATTTTTCGCCAACTAATATTACCACTAATTGAAGTGTTTAAGTTGGGAAAGTGTTACTGCAAGTGGTTAGCGGTAGAAGTTTTCACAACAAAGGTTGAAATATTTTGGGGCTAAAGTTGAATTCAATTAATTAGGAGATTTTGATCTGGTCTTCAAACGCTAAAAAAATTTTGTGAAGATTTTCAAGGAGGAATTGAAGATTAAAAGTATGCATATTGTAGGCTTCATCCATTTAGTGAAGAGATTAAATTCACGATTTAGAGTCGAAGACTTGTGAATGTAAATTATTACTTCGAGAAATAAATAGGAGTTGATGTACCTAGTGATATTACTAACTATACATTATTGATTACGATCGTATATGAATTTTTAGTTATTTTATTTTACAAGTATTACTCGTCAAATGAATTCGCTCTACAAATCATATAAATTGTTGATTTCATCTAGTATTTCTTCTTGCTTTAGTAATTTTTCTCTATATTTTTGTTGTGGGATAAATTCTCTTAACTTTTGTTTGCTTATTATTTGCATTTCGACATGCTTTCTTTGCAGTTGAAACAAAATAAGCGCTTATGCTTTGGGCAAGATAATGACATGAAGATATGTGAATTGGGCCAGATGAGGCCCTCTGTGCTCAACTTCCAGTTAGTGTTAGAATTGAATGACTACTTATGAGACTCGGATTAAATGGAATAATGGAGGAACTTGACCTCAGCTAGAGATGTTTTTTGGAGATATAATTTGTGATTTTATTGACTCTAAATTATTTATTTAATAGCTATGCACTTTGTGGGCTTGAGGGTTATACCCTTTAGGTATGCGGCATGTGACAGTGTCTAGATTAGGAAGGTGATATAGTTGGCTAACAGAAATAAAAAAAAAAAATTATATTTTTCTATTTTCTTTTACCATACCAACTAAGTATATAAATACGAGGAAATAAAAGAGTAAGAAAGAAAACGTAGTAAGCATATAGCAACACCATATGGCGCTCTTCTGCATGTGCAGTAGGTGAATAACATTACTTTACCTATTTATGCTAGTTTTAGAAAAATAGTATTTTTTTACACTTATCTAAAATACTTAATATTGTTAATATTTTTAATTTAATTTTCGCTCTTCAATATTAAATTTTTGACTTTGTCCATGTGTCCGTGATACAATATTTGCTTTAAATGCAAAAAATCTCAGTATCAATTCTGAATTCTCGTGTGCAATAAATAAAAAATAAAAAAACCTTTGTCTTATGTCATTAACTTGAAGATCCATTCGTTCTTAAGTGATTTTCTTCGTTTAAATAGTTCTACCAAGTCAAAGATATAAGTTTCATTGAGGAAATGCATGGCATCCTAGGTCATGATCGATGTGGTCTTCGAATTTCTAAAAACCAAAATAGAAGCAGTTTTTTGTTGTTGTTGTTGTTGCTTGAATATTGAATATTCAATTTAATATAATAACAAGTATTTTTATTTTTAAATCAGATAAATTATTAATTATTTATAATTCAATTCGTTGAAAAAAAAAAGACCCAACTAAGGACTGACCATGTCAGGCCGCAAAAATAAAAATGGTCATTTGAACAAAGTTAACGCAACGAAGTTTCTTGTATATATATTATATACGTATTTATATGTCTTGCGTCAGTTATAACTGAATTTTTTAGAGGTGCTGTGTGTGGACAATCATTATAATTTAAGTAGGTCATTATTAACGTACATAACAGGTCACCACTTACAATATGCTACAAGATACTCAATGTTAACAAGATGAATACCTTAAAGTCTTTCGCAGCATTAATATTGTGGCCTATTATGTGTTCCTTTCTTATTTTTCAGTACAATAGAACATTTAGTCAGTCATCAGCAACAAAGCAAAGAATGTGGAACTTGTTTATTTTAGTTGGATATGCCCAATCGAAAACTACCATTCTTTATTATTTACTTATTAGTTGTTGTTCACCTTATAAGTTGTATTTAAAAGTGTTTATAGGAAAATTATTAAGTAAATTTATATAAGTATTAGTCACTCACGTATTAACGGATTTTACATTTTCTATGTTTAGAAGTATTTCAGTCATTTGACAATCAATTCGGAATGTCATATACAACATTTTTTTGATTTCTTATATACGAAATATTAATTACCTTATTCTACACGGTAAATTGAAATATAAGTCATTCAAGTCCAAAACAGTCATGATCGGTGTGGTCTTCTTTTATTGAGAGTGTCGGACCAGCTAATTGTTAGAAGAATGTGTGGGAAAATGAGAAATTGCCCGCGTTTAGTTTCGCCTACATTTTGCTTATGATGCATGAAGTATGTGGGCAGATGCATGAAGTATGTGGGTTGTCTCCCCACGTTCAGTGCCTTTTCACACATGGACAAAATGGAGATGGTGGGCTGGGGAAGTTACCCCACGTTTCTGCACATTCAGATTAGAGGTAGTGGGAAGAAGCAGTTATCCCACTTCCAACACCTTGTTGCACGATGAAGATGGAAAGCATGGCTGGTCAGATGGCTCATCTATAAATAGCTCCTCTGCTCATTTCATTCGAAAAAGAAGCATTAGCATTATTGCATACAGAGTATACGTAGGTATAGCATAGCATTTTTTGAGAGAGAGTTTATACACTATGAGTTCGATAACTTTTGTATTTTGTGGTACTTCTAATATAAAAGATAGAGCCATTATATCTTGGGAAGTTATTGCTATTGAGCCGTAAATACTGTAGCAAATCAAATTAACTTTAAGAATATCGAGTTTTACTCGAACCTCAGTTTGTTTACTGATGTATTTATATAAACATCTTATTTGTCTTCTTTACTGTTTATTTAATTAGATTTATATTCATGTATTGTTAATATTTAATTCTTTGTTTTCTGTTGCTTATTCCTTTTTATCGTTTTGTCTCCGCTGCCTTAATTCTTATTCGCACAAATAATCCAACACTAACTATATCATACAGCTAATCTATACCAAGACATCAAACAATGCGATATTTATGTGAGGAGATAATGACAAAGAAGATTTAGAATTTATTTTGGAATTATTCTTTTCTTCAACTCCACTTAATTGACAAAGAAAATAAAAGAAAGGATGTTGTTATACCGTTTTATTTTTCACTGTTACCTTATATATAAATGTTTTGGTTACCATTAGGGATGATATAATAGAACAGGTTTGGGGCGGGGACTACCCAACACCTCGCCCTGTCTCTTAAAATATTTCTCTAACACCCGTCCCGCCTCTACTTTCTTCACCCCCATCCCTTGCTCCTGCCCCTACCCCGAGTCCCCGTGAAGATTGTGGATTACTCAGTGTTTTTTTTATTGTATTTTTAAATCATGTGATATTAAGTTTAATTTGAACTAAGTGACTTACAAATAATTAATTATGAATATAAATATAGGTGTTGAAAAAGGGTCAAATATGAGTTATATATTTATTTGTGTGCTTCTAATTAAATAATAAAAACAACACTATAGTAACTAAGTTTTAAACATTTAAAATAAGTTTCGACTAAAATAATTGCTATGAAAATTTTATGTGGAAAAAGAATACTTCTTTGTACTATTGATGCACATTGATAACTACAAAATTTGTTTTTTACTTATTGTATGTCCACATAAATTAGTAATGGCATGTAATGTCTTGATTAAAAAATATGATTATAAAGTTATCATGAGTAATATTTAATTCTTCTTCATTCTTTGGATAATGTGTTACTGTTTCGTTGAGACTCTTGCTTCCTTTTAATGGTATGTGTGACAACAAATTACTCGTCGTCTTTTGACTTGTGCTACCAAGATTGTGGCCTCAACCACCACCTCTTTGGATTTCAACTATGTTTCGTTATGGCATATCCTAGGTTATTTTGTTCTTTGTATATTCTCTTAATTAACTGCATGTACTTTCTATCTTCGAAAAGTGAGTATTTGCATTGTATTTAGATAAGTAATGATATTGTCGCTCCATGAGTGGTAACTCACGCTCAAAACTCCTGATATGCATCTGCATAATTTTGATAAGTTATTTTTCATACTTGGTTATTTTTATGAAAGTCTTTGAAAAGTAAATTTATGATTCTTATAATATGAGTAAAGACACTTATACATAACGACTGCAATATAATTTCTTTTTTTCAAATGTATGCACATCCTTACTACAACGACTATGCATACCCTCACAACAAGGACGCTCCCCGACTAGCTCTAATAGTCTCAAGGGTTAACTGCCCTTTGCAAGTGTAATACTTTAATAATATGTGCAACTTTTTCATTTTGCCCACCTTGCCAATTCCGTTTACAATCGTCAATAGAAAATAACTCTATAGCTGTAGATAGATAGGAATCAGATCCCATACGGCAGAGGAAATGAAGGACATCATCACTCGTCTAAAACGAGAAGATGTAAGGCAGATTCTGCGCCCGGACTTGACGATAAAATGATAAGTGATACGACATTCATAGAACCACCAAATAAAAATAAAACTATAATCGCAATTAGTTTCTCGGATTCAGTATCTGTACACCAACATTCCTAATTGAGATCTTCCCTGTCTAAATTCCAATCAATCATAACAACAAAGAGACAAGTTTGAGTTCGTAGAAGTGTCGAGAATGGCTGCTGCCTCAAGCAACTCTTCTGAAAACCTATTTTCACTTGGAAGACTTGGTCGGCATGCTATTGATCCGATTAGTCTTTAAGCTTTAAGCTTCTAAGAGAGTGAACATTAACCTAACATTAATGTGTTTACCCCAAAAAATTTTGGATCTTCCCGTTAAAAGATGTGAACAAGCATTAGGCTTATACATAATTATGCTTTGGGAGCTTCAGACAAGCACTTTCTATGTCTGAATGCTGAAATGAGAGCGAATGAGTAATACGAGAATAGATAGTAGAACACATCTTTTGATTTCAGCTGTTGTTTTTCCCCCTATCAATGTTTAATCATTGGTTTACTCATGTTTGATACCTTCTTTGTTGGACTTGTGTCAATATTATATAAATTGTAACATATCTTTTTGTTAGATTTATTGCAGTGTAAGTATGAATAATTTGATTAACTAATGGAGTTAAGTGGTGTAAAAGAAAATTGTTACAGACGGTATTGTAACATTAACTGAACCACTCAAACTATCTCAATAACTTAATAGTCAGTTTCACTTAATGTTGCAATATAAACAGAGAACGTATAAAGCAGCGGAATAAGGTAAAGCTGTAACAGACTAAAAAATACCAAGATTTAACGTGGTTCAACCGTGCGGTCTCCGTCCACAAGACCAACCCCTGGTCCAACAAACCAATTCATTAAGAAATATCAATTTACATCATCAATGGACTTACACAAGTAAATACTCCCTCTTGACCTTTGACGCTTCGATGAAGAACTCCTTAGTGAATTCTAGTTTGGCAAGCTCCCCTCGACTTGCAACGTTTTCTCCCGAGAACTACACTTTCTTCTCCCGAAGAATGATTGAAGAATATTGTAATCTGGACATTCAAGGCTTACACAAGTTGCTCATGACAAAACTAAACAGAATCGCAACACTGATAAATCAGGAATTTAAACACAGATTGTGTTGCAAGATAATATGAAACAATGGACAAAATTTTCTTATATTTGCTTGCCGCATTGTCCACCTCCTACGTGACCTATTCCACATATATATATATACTGGATTGTTGCAGGACATCATTGCTTGGGCTTCAAGAAAGGCCTCTTCCCATAAAACCCTAATCTTTCTTTTATTCTTCATTTCCTTATGAACAGGCAATCAATGCAATTTCTTAATCATCACAAAGCTCCATCTTTTATGGTAAGTTACCATAATATTTTTTCCGCAAAATACAAATAGTAATAACAATAGTTTTGCTAAAACATAGCCAATCAGAATCCAATTAATTATTGCCTAAACATAATCCATCAGAATCCAATTAAGTTTATTGCCTTAACACTTTTTATTGTATGTCGGTTGAAGTTGTCCAAAATCTCCCGCCTCGCACTCTTGAAGAGTTTTTACCTCCTGATTTTCTTCAATGTTATAGAAATTTGAAATTCTAGAATTATGCTCTTCTTTAGATATTATACGACAAAGCTACCATCATTTACAAAAATAACATTATCATTATCAAGATATTGTGACCTCCTTGTCATATCTCGTCTAACTGGTTATGAACGTGCAGGGTGCCGGTTGAAGACCTGGCTTTGGACGTGGAGCTGGAGGATATGGTGGTGCACCTCCTAGTTCAAGCTTCTCATAAGCTTTTCACTAGTGAAGTTTCATAGTCATTGCAAGTTAGCAGTTGAGGAGTTGGTCTGATGTTGAAAGTTCATGTCCCTACTCTCGTTTAAATACATATTTTGAACTATGTGATGCCTCATACAGTTTTGTGTACTCTTGTTGTTTCTTACTAATTCTAGATTTTTCGGAGATTTATGGCAATTTAATTTTACATTCAATCAACTCTGCTATCTAATACAACATTACGATCCTCCTAGTCAATTGCTGCTTTTGTACACCAATATTAGCTGCTGTTTCTTCATGTTTCCTTGGTTAGATGCCATAACAGTAATTTGCAGACAAGTGTTTAGAGTATGTCAGCAGGGAGTATGCTCTGCTCAAGATTATATGTCTAGGTCAGGAAAGACTCCTATAAGGCTGTTGGTTTAGGCTGTTGGTTTTGTCCGGTTCTCACATGTGCGGTGTACTTGGCTCTCTTAGCTGGTACAATCGGGCAGGCGGATAGGAGAATAATTCTTCCTGCTTTTACAATTCTGCACATTGCAGAGGAAATTCTTCAGTGGTTACCTTGTCTATGGTCTAAAGGTGTCTGCCTCCGATCAAATGTGTAATTAGGAATTGAAGGTTTGGTGATATCCATGTGATTTCCATGATCATGGCCTTTGGCGCATCTTTTGGGTTTTTTTTCGGTTCAGGAAGGAAAAATAATAAAAGAAAAGAAATTATAAATTCATGAACTAAAAGAAAAGCAAATTAAATCTTGTTTGACTTAAAAAATAATTAAAAGGGTAGGATAAATTCGAAAACTAAATTGATATATTTTGCCCCAACAGCCAAATAGAAAATGGGTATAATAGGAATTTCAAAATAGTCGTAATTCTTTTCCCCCTTTTAACTTTAGTAGCTTTATACTTTATGATCTTGACATATAATTATTTGCTTTCAACTCTATTTTTGAGTTGTTATTGCTATACAAAAAATGTTTATCTTAGAAAAGAACAAAAAAAAAAAAAACTACTATTGCAATCGATTTGACTACAAACTGTAAATAAAAGGTAAGTACTAATTAATTTTTTGGTAGGTGAAAAAGGTACAATAATCACTTTAGCCAATATATTTTCATGACGAGTACAAGCACAAGCTCCTTTTAATTTATACTTAAAGTACAAATAATGCAATAATACTTTTATTTAGAGTTAGTAACACTTTACCACTAATATATATGAAAAGGTAGTGATTTACCCCTCAATATTTGTTTATATCGTTTAACCTTCTCAAGGGTAGTTATGTGCGCTCATAATTCTTCCATTTTTGTTGTAAGTGGATCAAATGATACAAAATAATAGGGTAAAAAGTACTTTATTTTCGTAATATATCTAAAACGTAACACTTTACACCCTTTACGTTTATTTTCTATGACTTAAATCCTCCCCCCTCCACTTACTAACACGTTTCCTTTCATGTTAATATAAACATCAGAAATAAAGTGAATGTTGTTTAATTATGATCTGCTAGTTAACGGTTGTTAAAAAAAATGATCGTAAAGACAAAGAAGCTGGTTACAGTTCAACATGGCTAATAGGCCGAGCTTAGGTGGTCAATTGTCCAGACTGGCTCGTTAAAGCCCGACACAACATGGACTGACACATTGAACCAGTACAGGTACGGACCCAGAATTTCAATATAAAGGGGGCTGATATCATTTTTATTTATCGTTATATTTATATGATAGTAAAGCTAAATAAATAAAAAATTGGGGGGCCTATAAATATTTTTTTTAAAAATATAACTAAATTTTTTTTAAAAAAATATAAAATTGGGGGTCCAGGCTCCCCTCGGTCCCCACCTAGAACCACCACTGAACCAGTATAGCTCGTAAGCCAATACTGAATACACGTAATGTAAAGTGCTGCTTCTAAACATAAGAAATTGAATTTGGAAATGAATTCTGTAAAATTTTATGGAATTCATTTGTTTCAAACCGTATGTTAGTGTTTGGATGATTTGCTTTGTGAGAATGGGATGATTTACTTGGTTGCTTATGTTTTCCAAGGAGGAAAACTACTTACTGATTTCTGCATTATATCTGAGATGTCGTGTTTACAGGGCTAACAGGAGAGACATTCTTGACATGAATGAGAGGAGATGTCAGATCAATATAACTAACCTCGCCTATTGGGATAAGGATTAATTTGTTTTGGTTTGATTTGAACCGAGTCTTGTACTAAACTAACAAAGATGACACTCCCCTCTCGCTCCCTAGGAGCAAGACAATATCTACTAGGTTTACGCATATGCCTTACCTCACGTGATGCGAGTCTACTGCAGAAGGAAAGACCATTTAGATGTTCATCGTTAAGGAAAAGTATGGTCCAGGAAATAGTAGTTGAAGTCTAACGTGTTTGATATGGCAGATTTCTTGTTTCATTTCCAGTGTTCTATATATTCCATCCAGTTCGATGCCTCATTACCTTGTGATTTCAATGTTTAGTACTAAATACATCTATTATAACATCAGTATTAAGTTGTTCCCCACAGTTCAAGCAGCTTTGCTATAAACCATTGTTCTGATAATTTGCCACACTTGAAGACTGCATAAATTTACTTTCAACACCAGTTGTTCTGCTTTTAGCCCATCTCTATCAATGTTTGATGATTGGTTTATGCACAAGTTCTACATTCTTTAATGGACTTGTATCAGTGTTACATAAAGCGTAATATGCTTTTGATTTCTCGTTCCAGTCGTCGAAGATGTCCAAAATATCCCGCCTTCCATTCTTGACCTTTCCCTTTGTGAAATTCCATAGTTTAACAATGTAGTGGATCTCATCTTTGATTTTGAACCCTAATATGGTAAAGCCTGTAATTTAGCTGCATCCATTAGACAGTGGGGAAGCATATATCAATGTGTTGGCTGAGCAGTTTTCTTCTGATTATGTTTGATGTTATTATAAAATTTGAGATCGCGTCATACGCTCTTGTTTGATCTTATATGACAAAACTAGTACGCTTTACTGCATACCATTGGATTTGCCAAGAAATTGTTGCTCTCTTGTCATATTTCATCTAATTAGTTATGAATGTGCAAGGTGCTGGTGGCTGAGCAGTTTTTCCCTCTGATTCTCTTTGATGTTATCACTGTCTACGCTTTACGGCATGTCATTGGCTTTGGCAAGATATTGTGATCATCTCGTCATATGTCATCTAATTAACAATGAATGTACTCACAGGGAGCTGGTGGAAGACCTGGTTTTGGACGTGGAGACGGAGGGCGTGGTGCTCCGCCTCCTGGTTCAAGCTTCTCGTAGGTCTTCACTAAGTGAAGTAATTTCATAGTCATTGCAAGTTAGGAATGGGAGGGGTTGGTCTGATATGGGTAAAGTTCATGTCCCTACACTCATTCAAATATATAAGTCGAACTATGTGATGTTTCCTACAGTTTTGTCTACATTGCTCCAAGTCTAGATTTTTTAAGGATTTAAAGGCAATTTGTTTGGACATGTAGTGGACTCTGCTTTTCTAATACTCCATTATAATCCTTCAAGTCTTCTCTGGTTTGTATTGACTGTAAATTGTACTCCAATTCTCCAGTGCAGCAAAAATAATTTGCAAAGCAAATCAAATATACCATTTTGAAGATGATCCCTAGTGCAAAGTTCTTCTACTGTTTCTTTTCTTTGTTATTTCATTACGAGTTTGGATTCCATTTGATAGGTGCTGCTGATCATCGAATCAAGTGTGCAGAAAATCATCAGAAACAAGCACTCCTCAAGTTCAAACAAGTCCTTACAGATATATACAGCCTACTCTCTTCATGGGAAACTGATGTACACCAAACTGATTAATTGTTGTGAATGGCCCGGGGTCTATTGCGATAATCAAAATGTTATTGTTATCGGACTTGATCTTGGTGAATGACTAACTAATTGTTCTAATATTCACACTATAAAAAACTAACGCAGGCTACAAAAAAAAAATTATTTCACCATTAGTAAATAAAATTATTTGTTCAAAAGAAGTAATCTTTAATCTATAAAAACAACGCCACAATATCGGATCGGCCTGGGTCTCGTTCTCGCGTTCATAAAAAAATTAAAAAACCGGAATGTGGCAATGAGAGTGACAGTTCCTTTGACGACGACAATAAACTGTAATTTTATTTTTTATAAAAAATCATATTAACATATATACAAATATAAAAATAAAAACTGGCCATCCTGATCCAGCAACATCATATTCTCTAGGAGCAGCAGGGCATGATGCAGCGCCAAATGCAGGAACAACTGGCCATCCTGTGCCAACAACACGAGGATGAAAAGCAAAAGATTGAGCAAATATTACATACCGTTTGAGAAAAATCCGCCCACCACAACAGCCTCACCAGTCGGACAACCTCCACCGCAACAATAGATTTAATATTTTTATAATATTTATTATGAATATTTCTTTGTATAAATTAAAGTTTATATTTTAATATTTTCTTTGGTATTTTATTTGTTTTTAAAAACCTTTAAATGGCGAAGGCTTTAGAAATAAAAAAGTAAAATTCGTCACAGATGGGCGATGAATTTAGGAAAAATTAAAAATAAAAAATAAATTACACCACAGATTCGGAATGAACTTAAAAAAATTAAAAATAACAAATTAAAGTTGTTAACGGTTTGGCGACAGACTGAATAAAATAATTAAAAATATTAAATTAAATTTAGCAACGGATGAGATGGTTCTCTCCGTCACAATCGCTGCGCGACTAGAGCTTTTCGAGCAGCCCTATTTCGTTCCAAACTCATCGCCACTTTTTTTTTCCTTCCCGTGATGGTCCGGCGATAGTTTTTGAACCGTGGCCCGAGTCCTTTTCTCTTGGAGTGAAGATAATGTGGTATTATTGAATGGATAAAGGTATGAAATAATGAGGTTTGACACTTTCGTATCAGAATGTATATTGCGTAAAAGTATAAAAAGAGAGATTATAAACGAGCCAAGTCCTCCGATCATAGGAGTGTTCGGCAACTAAACATCGATAATGACTCTTTGAACATGGACGACTTGAAGTCTTCTCCGCGTTTCAACCAAAAAAAGGAAAAAATTCTTCTCCGCATTGTACTTGTAAGAAAATATTTTCCAATGTAGCTTTCTGATCTTCTCATTCAATATTTATAACCAGTTGTACAACAGCTTTCAGTTACAAAAGATTACAATCGCAAGCCATGAACTTATCTACAATCAGTTTGAATAAGTCTTGAAATATGAGATAAGAGACATTTACAAGATTTTGAACTAAAACTAACTGTAATCTATATCACACTTAACAGTACTGACTCTGACTTATTTTTTTCTTGCTAATCGTACTGACTCTGACTTATAATTCAACTCTCTGTGTTAGAAAAACTAACTAGTATCCCATAGATAAGAAAGCAAAGATATTATATGTCACGTCCTGAAATTTAACGCAGTAAATTCAAGACGAGATTATCACGTGTCTAAAAAGACAAGTCCTCCTAAGCCCACAAAGTTCAAATCTTTCGATAAAACAAACTATAATCCATTAATAAATAAATAATTCAGAGCTTCTATAGTCCTAAAAATAAGCATTTAATCTTTAATTACAATAGAATTCTCCAAAAATAATAATAATCATAATTCTCAACAAATTCTCTCGAATCTTTAGCTCTGGTCAAGTGATTTCTAGCCTGGTAAATCCTGATCTAACTTTGTTGTCTGCAAAGAGAAAATGAAATGAGTGAGCGAAACAATGCTCAGTAAGTAGATTTACCCTGAAGAAAGCGAAAGTTCAGAGATCAATAAAATATCCAAATAATCACGAAATAATATTAGGTACTACAGAACACTATAATAAGCCGTGGCTACTTTACAGCAGCGCGGTCACACGTACAGATTCAAAATTCATAATAGTCGATAATAATATTTGACAACAAGCAGAGACGACTAATTAACTCTCAGCCGTATAGGATTCGATACACAGCTTGTATAGTTCGTAAGACCTAAATCAAAAGCTCAAATTTAATTTATCAGAAGGATCGATACAGATAACTGAACAAGAATCACGAATGAATAACAGAATAACGAACTAAAAGATATTTGCAAAACAACAAATGGGGTAAATCAAAAGGAAAGGTAAACTACTTACAAAAATTAATCAAAAGCTTTCAAGGCTAACGTCACCAATTCCAAAAATTATAGAAGTCGATTTCTCAAATCTTGCAGATTGAATGATTTCATTAATTTTCTCTTATGCCAATCTCTCACGTTGGCGATGCTATTTATAAGAGAACTAATGAATATTCTAATGGCTATCAACAATATTTTAGTCTATTGGAATTTCCATTAAGAATTTTTAAAACCAAAGTTAGGTCATGACTTGACAAATATTAATTTTTAATCACCCCCTAGGCTTACTTTAACTAAATGAAATTCTCAAAATAGTGCACTGAATCAGCAAGCATAACCTTTGATATATTTAGTCAATAAATTAATACACCACTATAATATTGGGGTATTACATTATATGCATTCACCAGTATTTTTTTCTTCATTAAGTCTATCTCATACCATTTCAAGATGACTTTTTGAACATGGACGACTTGAAGTCTTCTCCACGTTTTGACCAAAAAAAGATAAAAATCTCCTCCGCGCTGTACTGACTCTGACTTATCTATTTTTTTGTTTGTTATTTTACTACATGAAACATGCTTTTGGATTCCATTCAATAGGTGCTGCTAGTCAATGGATCTAGACACTTAAATTCAGGGATGTACTTATATCGTGAGAGAAATTAGAGTGTACTATGATATAATAAAATTATCTAATATAATTAATTTTTAAAAAAAAAACTAAAAGAAAAAATGTCTATTTTCCAAGTTTAGCGGTGTATGTGCTCCTCCTCAACAAAGTGTAAGTCTGCCACTGCTACTAATCCTCAGATCATGTGTGTACGTAGAGAAAGACAAGCTCTTCTCAAGTTCAAACAAGGGCTTATAGATACAAATGACTGACTCAAAATTTCAATTTGGTCTTTATAGTTCAAAATTTCTCAACTTCATCCTTATTGTTTCTTCAAAAGTTTCAATTTCGTCCCTATTATCTTCTAAAAGGTTCAATTTTGTTCCAATTATTTTCCTAAATGTTTCAATTCTATTTTTATTATTTTTTTAAAAGTTTTAAATTCGTCTCTATTATTCAAGAACTAAATTAAAATTTTCTGAGAAATAATATGGACGAATTTAAATTTTTTTAGAAAATAATAGAGAGTAAATTGACTAATTTTGAATAATAGGGACGAATTAGAAACTTTAGGAAAATAATAAGGATGAAATTGAAACTCTTTAAAAACAATGAGGACGAAATTGAAACTTTTGAGAAAATAATAAGGATAAAATTAAATAAAATTAAATAATAAGAACCAAATTGAAACTTTTTTTGAAATAATAGGGACTAAATATGACATTTTTTCAAGATAAAAAATCAAAGATAGAAAATGCATTCATCGGTGTATATTGTTCATCATTCATTGTTATCAATACCATTTTGAAGATGATTGCTAATGCAAAGGAGATTATATTGTTCTGGAAGTTATTAGCAAACATGATTTTAGAAATGAAGATGCAACCTCTCTCTATGTATAAGCATAAACTTTTACATGGAGACAGCATTTTAAAGTAAAACTAAAACTAAAACTAAACAAAGTTGCCAAGCCTTGCAGAAAAGAAAACTACATCGAATAAGCTTTTCAGTTATTCATGAAGCCACCTCTGCAGCAGCGAGACAGCTTAAGAACTGTTATTACATATAACCAGTCTTGCATACTATTTATGAACTCAAAAAAGGCATATCTTAAGGATCTATTCAGTATCAAACTGCCACAAATTCCCCAAAATCCAATGATGAAGCCAAGCGCCATGCTAAGATAAAATCCTGTGGTTATGAACTTGTCCTCATGCTCTTCAACACCTCCTTCGAGATTTGGATCTTGAGGTAGCTCATCTCCTGGGCAAAATCGTGTAAGCGGTTCACCACAAAGTCCAGAATTGCCCGCATATGATGAGGCATCGAAAGACTGTAACTGATTGCCTGTTGGTATTCTTCCTGTTAAGTTGTTGTATGACAAGTCCAGCACACCAAGGAGACTCATCTGGGAAAGGCTTGAAGGAATCTCGCCAAAAATTTGGTTTCTCGAAAGATCAAGAAAATCTAACGACTTCAACTTACCAATTTCTGGTGGAAGGATCCCTGTTAGATGATTTCTGGAGAGGTTCAAAGCAATTAGACCAGTAAGACTAGTAACTTCAAGAGGAATATCTCCCGTCAATCTATTGCTCGAGAGATCAATGCCTTTGACAAATGGTAGAGTGCTTCTGTACTTTGCTTCTCTTCCTTTCCATGTCAACAATGCCTCGTAGGAGAACATATGTAAAATAGAATCAACAAAATAACTAGATAGTAGCAAAAAGCCAAAGTTCTGCATTGCACTCCCTTCTTGAATCATTGCAGAAAAGTTGCTAATACATTTTGGTATTCTCCCAGAAATATTATTCCCGGATAAGTCCAAAATTTGAATTAGGGAAAGATTGCAAATGTTTTGGGGTATGCTTCCACTAAAGTTGTTCCAACTCAAGTCAAGAACAATCAGTTTTGATAAGTTTTTCCCCAGCCATTCTGGTATAGCGCCAGACAATCTGTTTTCTCCAAGATCAATGAAGAACAAATTTTCAGAATGTTGCCAAGATCTAGGTAGTTCCTCTGTGAAACTATTTTTTCTCAACAGCAATGCATGAATTAGAGGTAACGAGCCAATGGAACTAGGAATTTTCCCAGAGAGATTATTGTTATTCAAATTAAGAAAATATAGACTGCCAAGGTGATCCCAGCAATCAAAAAGCTCTCCAGAGAGTTGGTTGTCAGAGATATCAAGATAGAATAGGTCACCCAAGGGAGAATTGGAGAAAAAGGAAATCTCCCCTGACAACCTATTTTTTGAGAGATCCACCACTCCAATGGTCTTAGGAAGTCGTGGTATAGGACCTTTGAGATCATTAGAACTCAAATTCAAAAAACCAAGATCACTGACCTTTGTGTACAAGTCTGGAAGGGTGTTATCCATCATATTGTTTGAAAGATCCAATACTTTGACTCCTGCCATTTGGTCCCAGAACCAACTTGGGATCTCATTAGAAATTCCAGTATTTGATAAATCAATGTCAGATATGTTCCTTTGAGTTTGAATCCATTTTGGAAAATGAGGTCCAAGCTTACAATTTCCAAGTCTTAAGACTTGCAACTGGAAAGGAGGGATCCAATCGGAGTGGAATCTTAATGCTAAACCCGAGTTGAGTGACAAGTCTAGAATTTGTAAGCGCGACAGATCTCGCAAGTGCGATTCAGAGATTACTCCTCCCAAATTATTTGAACCAAGGTACAACTTTTCAAGAGCTGTAAGGAGTCCAGTACTCTTTGGAAGAACTCCACCTATTTGGTTTCTTGACAAATCCATAACAGTAAGATTTGGAAGTTCTTTAAAGGCTTTTGGCATGGAACCATTAAGTTTGTTCCCCTGCAGCCTCAGCTCTTTCAAAGATTGAAAGACAATAGTATCAGGCAACGGACCACTTATTTGATTCACATCCAGATTTAGGTACTCCAATGTCCTTGATACACGCCTTGACAAGTTCTTTAGAAACTCAAGTATTTGTCCTTCTAAATTATTATGGGAAAGATCAAGATGCACAAGAGACACTATATTTGCAAACCCATCGGGAAGAGGGCCATGTAAATTGTTACCTGAAAGTGTGATTTCAGTAACGCTATTACTGAAGTTGAACAACCAACTATACACAGAGGAATTGAGATTATTATCAGAGAGATCAATGATATCGAGGGGCGCTGAATAGTTGATAGAGTTTAGTGAAGAAGGAGTGAGATAAGGCAACGAACAAAAACCCATGGAGAAGACTCTTAGCCTAGAAAGACTACTTACTGCTGCCGCCCAATCACCGCTGAGAGTTAAAGACTCAAGATAAAGAGTTGTTAACGATTGAAGAGAAGAAATCCACTGGAGATTATCTGTATACAAGTCGTCAGAGACAAGATGAAAAGTTTTTAAACTAGAAAGGTTACCAAGCTGATGTGGAACTTTTCCGTAAAAACCAGCATATGATAGATTCAAGTACGTCAATCTTGTAAAAGAACCCAAAAACGGTGGAATGTTGCCATCAAAATGATTGTAACTAAGGTCTAAATGTTCCAAATACTTGAGTTCAAGAATTGAAACACTAATCTGACCCATTAAGGGCTCCTGAATGATATGTATATAGTCAACATTCAGACTCGGACCCTGCAGATTTAGTTTGATAACATTACCAGTTCGGTTATCACAGTAGACCCCGTGCCATTTACAACAGTCCGTTTGGAATTCTTCAGATCCCCATGAAGAGAGTCGGTTGTAGTTATCTACAACCTCTTGTTTGAACTTGAGGAGAGCCTGTCTTTCTTTTTCTACACACTTGATTTGATGATGATCAGGAGCAGCACGCACTGAATGGATGATTCCGAAAGCAATATTTTTGTTGCAGTAAAACAACAAGCACAAGAGAGAAGTGAAGAATTTTGCTATAGTGCTCATCTTCAGAATGGTATTAGTTACAATAAATGACGAAGAAGAACAAAGTAATATTTGCGAATTCATTTAGTATCTTTGATTTCTTATATAGGCATGGTATCTTATTTTTTTGTTAGATACACCCCTATCTCACAACCGGTTCATCCAGTTGCCTCGCAGGAGTGCCCACTTTAGAATTTCGAAGCAACTTCCTTGGCAGTTTCTTTAGAAATGACCGGGTTTGCACGTAGCAATAGCTAGCAGGGCATCAACTTTCACACTATTTTGAGCTGACTACATTTTCAAATACCCTTTAGTTTATAAGTCACAAAGCTAACCATCCAATGCCACTGAAAGGGATAAATTTATGAGAAATGTTAAATGCTACTATATTTTTATTATTCTTTTATTATATTTATGTGGTTGTTATTATATTTTTATTACTCTTTAACCACTAATTGAAGTGGTTAAGTTGGGCAAGTGTAACAAGTGGTTAGTGGTAGAAGTTTTCACATAATGGTTGATTTTGAGGCTAAAATGGAATAAAAGAATTTTATATATAATTAAGGAGACTTTAATTTGGTCTGTCAGTTACAAAATAAAACAGGAAATTAAACACTTTTTTTCCCATCTCATCTCCAATCTGACCTTCAAAAAACCTAACATTTATGGTCAAGATTTTCAAGGAGGAATCGAAACTTTAAGTGTGTATATTGTAGGCTTCACCCATGTGGACTTGTGATTATGAATTATTGTTTTAAGAAAAAAACAGAAGGTGAAACTCTCCTTTTTCATCTGCTCCTACTAAAATCATGAAATTTTTGTAATAATTGCTTGCAACATACCAATCTGTTGTTGCTGCAATGATCTGATCCTATTCATGCGTGCTAGTGCAAGAATATGAGGTTCTGTGCTTAAACCTTCTGTATCTGACATTGAACACTGAACAATCTTATGTATCTGATATTGATACAAATGTGATTTTAAAACCTCCAACAAAATTTTTAAGAGTTGAAAAGGAGATAATTGATCTTACTTTTTTAGTGATTGACTCGGGCTTACATCCTCACAAGATGATTCATCATATATGCTGAATTTTTTTTTTCCTTCTGACTTCTCTGAACAGGATGATTCATCTATGTTGTTAATTATGGCATTATGAGCTTGATGCACTTAATCATCTTGACTTGAAAATTTTATCTAGCATATTAGATCTATGTAGAGGATTGGTGAAAACTAGAAAATCAAAAGCTTATCATTTACTTGATAGATTTTAACTCTTTGTGTCGAGAACGAACTTTTTTTTTGCCATGAAAGTTATCAAAACAGGGCTTTGAAATAGGATGGATGGTGACTTTCTCAAAGACAGCCTAGTAAACATTACTTTACCTAATCTTATATTAATTCTTGTGAGTAAAAAACTTTTAGGTCCCTGAGATTTTGTAAAAGTAACTTTTTGGTTCCTCAACTTTGGAAAAGTGATCATTTGATCTATTTTTTACAGAAAATGTTCACTTTTTTATGATTTTTCTATTTTACCCTTGGACCCATTTTCTTCATGCATGGCATTACGCACTATTTTAACAGGCATGGGATATCACCAAAAATTAGAAAAAAATCACCAAAAATTTTCAAAAAATTCACAAAATATACCTATCCAAACCAAAACAAAAAAAATACAATTTCTACAAAATGACTTCAATATCATCATCTACCACAGTTAGAGAAGAAATAAACGGAATAATTATCAAGTTAAAAAATAGGATATATTATTGTGGGTCAAAAGCAACTGATCACATATCTGAATAGGAAATATGAGAATCCGTTGTTAAATTTGTCGTTAATTAATTACGGAATTAACGAAGGAAATAAGTATTTATCTCAAAAAATAAATGTTACAAGTCATAATTTCTTATAAAATGCAATTTACACTTCGTTAACAATATAATCAAGTATTTTTCAACTTAATTTGATGTCCGAGCCATTTTCAGAATGAAAATCGACAAAATTGGGTTTATTTTATTGCTTATCTTTAATTTTTTTCTAAATCCCGTTGCTAATTTTGTCGCTATTTAGTGAGAAAATTATGACATATCGTCACTATTCCGTCGCAAATCTATCAACCATCACTAATCCATCGCGATGTTGCGAGATATTAGTGACGAAATTTAGTTATAAATTTTTCCATTGCAACTTCGTCACTAATATGTTACTAATTAGTGACTAAATGTTTTCCTCGCTAAATCTGTTGTCACTTAGTAACGAAAAAAATTCGTCGCCCGTGTTAATTTTTCTTGTAGTGGACCACTTTATTTTTTTGTTTTGATTTTAAAAGAGAAAAATCAAAATATCTCCTATTTTTTAACTTGATAATTGTTTCGTTTATTTCTTCTTTAATTGTGGTGGATGATGATGTTAAAGTCATTTTGTAAAAATTGTATTTTTTTTATTTTGGTTTGGACAAATATATTTTGTAATTTTTTTGGTGATTTTTTTTTTATTTTTTGTAATATCCCATAGCTGTCAAAATGGTGCATAATGCCATGCATAAGAGAGAAAATGAGTCCAAGGGTAAAATAGGAACATCACAAAAAATTTAACATTTTCCGTCAATTTTTCATCAAAAATAGACCAAATTGTCACTTTTCAAAAGTTGAAGGACCAAAAAGTTACTTTTACAAAACCTCAGGAACCTAAAGGTTTTTTACTCTAATTCTTGTAAAATAGTTTTTTTTTTACACTTATTTATGTTTAAAATTTTTAATGTCGTTAATCTTTTTAATTGAATATTGGTCCCTCAATATTAAATTCTTGACTCCGTCCCTGAGTCTACTTGTATGATTTTTGTTTTAAATATAAGAGATTTTGAGATCAATTTTTATATGTAATATCGTAGTGATATAAATGGCTTTAGACTCCCTTTAAATTTAACAAGAAAGAAAAAAGGCCACCTATTAATTACTTGGATTTCGCTTATTGTCATGGTTGTGAACTTTTGTCTTTTGTCATCAACTTGAAGACCCATTTGTTCTTCAGTACTCTTCTTCGTTTAAATAGTTCTATCAAGTCAAAGATATAATTTTCATACAGGAAATGCACGGTATACTAGTAACCTTTTCTACACTGAGAAATGCAAAAAATGGCACAGTCAACTCTGCTCAGAGAAGACTGAAAATAATCACCCAAGTCCAAAAGAGGGTCATGATCGATGTGGCCCGCAAATTTCTAAGGGTAAATTGCGCCTAACCCCCTTGTGATTTACCATAAGTGCATGGAACCCCCTTGTGTTGATCAAATTAGCACATTACCCCCCTGTTGTTATTAAAAAAGGTGCACGGAACCCTTCTCCGTTAAGAAAATCGTTTAACTTAACTGGAAGTATGATGCACGCGCGTCGTTTGCGATTTTGCAACAATAAATTGATATTTTTCACTTTATTATTGACTTTTTAGATCAAAATACCCTCACATAAAACCAACCCTTACCCCCAAATCCTAAATCCCTAACTCCTAAATCCCCAATCCCAAACCCTAACCCCCAAATCGTGCTATGTGTGTGAGTGTGTGAGAATGCGTTCCATTTTGATTGCTTCCATAATCCACCTATATATATACATATATATGTATATATGGAGGCCTCCAAGAGTGATGAGCAGTAGTACTTCGTTGACATCATCGCCGGCGTAGTCATCAATATCAATGGCTGCGATCGTCGGAGTGAACGCGAATTCGACGTCATCGTCGATGTTTGGCTTGGATGAGTGTCATTTCCCTACTAACCTCATCTCCATTCAAGACCGTAAAGACGAAGCGCTAAATGCTTTAAAGTCGGATTCATTTTTTTTTTTTGCTAAGTTGGTCATGCTCTTTTTTTTCTTTTCTTTTTTCAACATCACTGTGGTGTTGGAAGCATAGTGGGTATTGGTGGCAGAGGGAAATAGTGGTGGGTTTAAGGGTGGTGGTGGCTGGGTTTAAGTGGTGGCGGGTTGAGTGGTGGTGGTAGTTGGGTTTGGTGATGGTAGCAGGTTTGGGGGTGATGGTGACGGGTTTGGGTGGTAGTGGCAGGGTTTGGTTGTGGTGGTGGGTTTGGGTGGTGGTGGTGGCTGGTTTGGGTGGTGGTGGTGGTGGGGGGTTTGGGTTTGGTCTGCTTTTTTTTTTTTTTAATTTTGATGAGGGTATATTTGTTATTTTGATATTTCTGTTAAAAAATTAACAGAAGTTAGCTAATGGAGAGAGTATGCACTATTTCTGTTTAGCACAAGGGGGTAATATGCTAATTTGATCAACACAAGGGGGTATCATGCACTTATGATCAATTACAGGGGGGCTAGGCACAATTTACCCAATTTCTAAAATTATCTAATGGCCAGGGAGTGGACAATTAACACAAACACATACAGCAGAACCCCTTTAAATTAATAGTGCTGGGACTACTAAATTCTTTTAATTTAGCGAGATATTAATTTATCAATAAATTAATAACTATTAATTAATAGAGATATAATGTCTTTTTTCAGTCCAATTTGAAAATATAAGTAATGAGAATAGAAGATAAAATTTAATTTAGTGAGATTATAAAAAAGTTTTTATAATCTCGTATCTAAGTCCTTGTAGTATTAGGATGAAAACTAATTTCTCTAATGTTGTATCCTAATCATTGTAGGATTATCTCAATTTTTTCTCTTTAAATAATATATGAAATTCAACTAGATTTGAAATTCAACAAAAGACAGGCTACTCTTGATTCATATTTTAAGAAAATCTCATAATCAATTTATTATATACTTTTTAGCTAATTATTAATTTATAAAATATTTGAATCAATAAAATACAAAGAAATTTTTTTAAAATGTATTATCTTATAATTTTATCGAATTTATCAACTTTTTACACTGGTCCCAAGTCAGGACCAGATATTTTTATTAATTAAAAGAGATTATTAATTTATCGAGTATTAATTTAAAGAGGTTCTACTGTATATACATATTAGTTACTTTTTTTTACACAATAAACTAGAATATAAGTCATTCAAGTTTAAAAAAGTTATGAGGGTAAATTGCATACAACCCCTTGTGTTAGATCGAAAGTATGCATAAAATCCTATATTATGAAAAGTAGTAGTTACCCCCCTATGTTTTATCCGAATGTTGCACATTACACCCCGCCGTTTAAAAATCCGTTATAGTTAACGAAAATGTAATACATGTGCGTGGCTCTCGTCTATCATAGATTTGATGGACAAAAATACCTTTGAGTGAAATATGATTTATCCCCTTGTGTTTTGCTAAATGTGCACTATAGACCCTGTGTTATGAAAAAGTAGCATCTATCCCCCTGTGTTATGACAAAACGTTGCATACTCGCTTAGGGGGTTATAAACTATATAAGGGCAAAATAGTCTTTTGACAAAATATGTTAATCAAAGTTGACGGAAATAAACTTTGGGCGAGTATGCAACGTTTAGTATTAACACAGAGGGTTATATGCTACTTTTCATAACACAGGGACTATGGTGCAATTACTGTAAAACACAGGAGGGTAAACTATATTTCACTCAAGTTATGATCGGCATGGTCTTCTTTTATTAATAGTGTGGGACTAACTAACTACAGTATATCATACAGCTAATCTATACTAGGACATCCAACAATGGGACATTTCTGTAAGGAAATAATGACAAAGAAGATTTAGAATTTATTTTGGAATTATTCTTTTCTTCAACTCCATTTAATTGGCAAAAAATATAGAAGGATGTTATACCATTTTATTTTTATTACTCTCACCTTATATATAGATATTTGGTTAGCATTAGAGATGGTAATAGAACAGGTTTGAGGCGGGGAACTACCCAACGCCTCACCCACCCCGTCACCTAAAAGATTACTCCAACACCCACCCCACCCTTGCTTTTTTAACCCCCATCCCTTGCCCTCGCCCCATCCCTGAGTCCATGTGAAGATTGTGGATTACCTAGTGGGTTTTTTATTAAGAGGTGCTGCTGCATCACGAACTTTATAATTTAAGGTGGATCCAATGTAATCCACCTTGCCAATACCGTTTACAATCATCAATAGAAAATAACCCTATAGCTGTAGATAGGAATCAGACCATAAGGCAGAGGAAATGAAAGACATTATCACTCGTCTAAAACGAGAAAATGTTTTAGGCAGATTCCGCACCCGAACTTGATGATAAAATGATAAGAGATACGGCATTCATAGAACCACCAAATAAAACTATAATCGCAACTAGTTTCTCGGATTCAGTATCTGTACAGAAACATTCCTAATTGAGATCTTCCCAATCTAAATTGCAATCAATCATAACAACAATAGAGACAAGTTTGAGTTCAAAGGAGTGACGAGAATGGCTGCCTCGAGCAACTCTTCTTCAACCTATTTTCACTTGGAAGACTTGGTCGGCATGCTATTGATCCGATCAGTCTTAGAATCACTGCGGCAGAGGCTTCAATAACTTCAACCCTCTCCAAACAAATGAGAGGATAATGCAGATCCCCACGTTGAAATTTTCTCAATTGTCCTCTCGCAGGAAGGTTGCAAGAGAATAAGCTATTATTTCAAGCAATTCCAATGCTGAATCACTTCTTTCACTAACCTACTTATCCAACAAAGCTACTTGCGGTTAAGTCCCAAATAATATATATATCCAACAATGTCGGACACTGCATTCAATTCCTCCATTATCCTAAACCTGATTTAGTCCCAGATACAGGCTTCATCATCTGATGACTGAGAGCAGGCTGGGAATTTGCAGCAGCATTGAACATAGCATTGGGAGGAGAGCAAGATGGGTGTAGAGTAGAAAGAGGCAGCCGTGGACCAAGTCCATACATCGCTTGCTGTGACACAAGTGACATGTGGGGATGCATTGATTGGTTATTACCATATCCAGGAACGAAGGGTTGTGGAGTGCCAGAAACGACTTGTTGCCTGTTATTTCCAGTATTATTACCAACAATGGCAGGACCAATATTTGGAATCCCAGTCGGACGAGACACTCCAGCAGATCCAAACTGTGTTGACATCATCAGGGCACGCTCTGCAGCAGCCCTCTGCCTTGTCGTCTCCATGCCCTCACATTCTCGCATCAAGTAGGTCTCCACTTCCGCAAACTGCTTGAGCTTCAATTCTAACCTCTTTAACTGCAAAAGGAGTGAAAGAAAATAGTTACATACCTGGAACTCTTGTTTTCTCATCCAGAAGCTGATGTTGCTTACCAGCACAGAAATGAAAAGGTAGAGTGAAAATAACTTAACCCAGCTAAATAATGGAAAATGATTTTTTCAAATCAATAGAAAGACTATATCATTAAGAGGGTAATAAGGCAATTCTTTTACTCGCATTCATTTTAGTGGAGTCAAATGACCTGCCTGACCTTTAGGGAAAAATTACTGGAAAGCATACTTAGATACCAAAAGGTTTGTTCGTTTACATTATTTGACCTCCCTCTGTTGCAAAGAATATAAAGGACCAGGGTCTATGTGCAATATTACAATCAGAAAGATAATAATGCATTAACAAGTTAACAAACGTATTAAACTGGCCATATAGCATTTGCAATCAGTTCATGCACCCTTATTAACAGAAAACATTAACATCGCCAGGGTCAAGAAATAGATTAAAGATTCCAGTAAGATCAGCTCCAATGGCTTTAACCCTTGAATCAGCTACTAAAAACTGTAATCAACACCAAGCTATCTTTACAGTTTATATCTAATTTATTGAATACAAGCATATTCTTAATAAAAGGATCAATTGGAATATTCAAGAGATGATTCATCAGTGTATATTGTTCCTCATTCACTGTTATCAATGCCATTTTGAAGATGATTGCTAATGCAAAGGAGATTATATTCTTCTGGAAGTTATTAGCAAACATGATTTTAGAAATGAAGATGCAACCTCTCTCTATATATAAGCATAAACTTTTACATGGAGACAGCATTTTAAAGTCAAACTAAAACTAAACAAAGTTGCCAAGCCTTGCAGAAAAGAAAACTACATCGAATAAGCTTTTCATTTATTCATCAAGCCACCTCTGCCGCAGCGAGACAGCTTAAGAACTGTTATTACTTATAACCAGTCTTGCATACTATTTATGAACTCAAAAAAGGCATGTCTTAAGGATCTATTCAGTATCAAACTGCCACAAATTCCCCAAAATCCAACGATGAAGCCAAGCGCTGTGCTAAGATAAAATCCTGTGGTTATGAACTTGTCCTCATGCTCTCCAGCACCTCCTTCGAGATTTGGAATTTGAGGTAGCTCATCTCCTGGGCAAACTCGTGCAAGCGGTTCACCACAAAGTCCAGGATTGCCTGCATATGATGAGGCATTGAAACTCTGCAACTGAGTGTCTGTTGGTATTCTTCCTGTTAAGTTGTTGTATGACAAGTCCAGCACACCAAGGAGACTCATCTGGGAAAGGCTTGAAGGAATCTCGCCAAAAATTTGGTTCCTCGAAAGATCAAGAAAATCTAATGACTTCAACTTACCAATTTCTGGTGGAAGGATCCCAGTTAGATGATTTCTGGAGAGGTTCAAAGCAACTAGGCCAATAAGAGTAGTAACTTCGAGAGGAATATCTCCTGTCAATCTATTGCTCGAGAGATCAATGCTTTTGACAAATTGTAGAGTGCTTTTGTACTCTGCTTCTCTTCCTTTCCATGTTAAAAATGCCTCGTAGGAGAATATATGTTCAACAGAATCAAATACAAACCCACGGCTAATGTTCTGCATTGCACTCCCTTCTTGAATCATTGCAGAAAAGTTGCTAATACATTTTGGTATTGTCCCAGAAATCTTATTCCCAGATAAGTCCAAAATCTGAATTAGCGAAAGATTGCATATGTTTTGGGGTATGCTTCCACTAAAGTTGTTCCAACTCAAGTCAAGAACAATTAGTTCTGATAAGTTTCTCCCCAGCCATTCTGGTATAGCGCCAGACAATTTGTTTTCTCCAAGTTCAATGAAGCGCAAATTTTCAGAATGTTGCCAAGATCTCGGTAGTTCCTTTGTGAAACTATTTTTTCTCAATAGCAATGCTTGAATCTGAGGTAACGAGCCCATGGAACTAGGAATTTTCCCAGAGAGATTATTGTTATTCAAATTAAGAAAATTTAGACTGCTGAGGTGAGCCCAGCAATCAAAAAACTCTCCAGATAGTTGGTTGTCTGAGAGATCAAGATAGTATATGTAATCCAAGGGAGAATTGCACAAAAATATGTAATCTCCCCTGACAACCTTTTTTTTTAGAGATCCACCATTTTAGTGGTGTTAGGAAGTAGTGGTATAGGACCTTTGATATAATTAGAACTTAAATTCAACATAACAAGATCACAGACCTTTGTGTACAAGTCTGGTAGGGTGTTGTACATCAGATTGTTTGAAAGATCTAATTCTTTGACTCCTGACTTTTGGTCCCAAAACCAATTAGGGATCTCATCAGAAATTCCAGTAGTTGATAAACCAATATAAGAGATGATATTTTGAGTTTGAATCCATTTTGGGAAATGAGGTCCAAACTTACAATTTCCAAGTTGTAAGACCTGCAACTGGAAAGGAGGGATCCAATCCGAGCGAAATCTTAATGCTAAACCCGAGTTAAATGACAAGTCTAGCCTTTGTAAGCGCGAGAGATTCCGCAAGTGAGATTGAGAGAGTACTCCTTCCAAATTATTTGAACCAAGGTACAACTTTTCAAGAGTTGTAAGGAGTCCAATACTCTCTGGGAGAACTCCACCTATTTGATTTCCTGACAAATCCAGAACGACAAGATTTGTAAGGATTCCAATACTCCCTGGGAGAACTCCACCTATTTGATTTGCTGACAAATCCTAAACAGTAAGATTTGGAAGTTCTCCAAAGGCCTTTGAGATGGAACCATTAAGTTAGTTCAGCTGCAGCCTCAGCTCTTTCAAAGATTGAAATTCAACAATAGTATCAGGCAAAAGACCACTCATAAGATTCCAATCTAGATTTAGATAATCCAATGTCCTCGATACACGCCTTGACAAGGTCTTGAGAAACTCAAGCATTTGTCCTTCTAAAGTATTATAGGAAAGATCAAGATGGATAAGAGACGCTATATTTGCAAAACCATCAAGAAGAGAACCATGTAAATTGTTACCTGAAAGTGTGATTTCAGTAACGCTGTTGTAAAAGTTGAACAACCAAAAATACACAGAGGATTTGAGATAATTATATGAGAGATCAATGATATCGAGGGGCGCTGAATAGTTGATAGAGTTTAGTGAAGAAGGAGTGAGAAAAGGCAACGCACAAAAACGCATGGAGAAGACTCTTAGCCTAGAAAGACTACTTACTGCTGCCGCCCAATCACTGCTGAGAGATAAAGACTGAAGATAAAGAGTAGTTAGCGATTGAAGAGAAGAAAGCCACTGAAGATTATCTACATACAAGTCGTCAGAAAGATGAAAAGTTTTTAAACTAGAAAGGTTACCAAGCTGATGGGGATTTTTTTTCCGTAGAAACCAGCAGATGATAGATTCAAGTACTTCAATCTTGCAAAATAACCGAAAAACGGTGGAATGTTGTCATCAAACTGATTGTTACTAAGATCTAAATGTTCCAAATACTTGAGTTCAAGCAACGAAATACTAATCTGACCCATTAAAGGCTCAAGGTAATGCGGACTTTGTAGATTTAGTGTGATAACATTATCAGTTCGGTTATCACAGTAGACCCCGTGCCATTTACAACAGTCCGTTTTGTATTTTTGAGATCCCCATGAAGAGAGTCGATTGTAGTCATCTACCACCTCTTGTTTGAACTTGAGGAGAACTTGTCTTTCTTTTTCTACGCACTTGATTTGATGATCAGGAGCAGCACGCACTGAATGGATGATTCCAAAAGCATTATTTTTGTTGCAGTAAAATATCAAACACAAGAGAAAGGTGAAGAATTTTGCTATAGTGCTCATCTTCAGAATGGTATTAGTTACAATAAATGAAGAAGAAGAACAAAGTATTGGCGAATACATTTAGTATCTTTGATTTCTTATATAGGCATGCGTGGTAGCTATTCTTTTCTTCGCGGTTAATTCATTGGAGTATAATTTCAGGCCAATACCGCACATAGAAGAACTAAGTCATCCAAGTCCCAAGGGTCGTGATCGATGTGATAATTCTTTTCTTAAACATTGCCTTAGCTCACTGCTTATCTAATGGGCTTCGTTGTTTTCATGCAAAATTGAGATGAATAGACAAGCATTGACAGATGCTATATTACTCGTCATTGGTTATATAGGTTCCATTTGAAATCTCATGAGAAAATGTGAGATTATATAAGATTATAATATTAGTTCTTGATAACTGATAATTATATATGTCAGATAAGTTCATGCTATGGTGTTTAATTCTTGATGACATGTGCAGATTCCAGGTGCTTTCCAAAAAATCATCTAATTATTGTAACACACCAAAGGTGTTCGGCGGAATGCCGAGGTGAACTTGCATTGAAAAATTTCATAGTTGTGATGCTTTATTGACATAAAAGGATTATTATATTAAATTATATATGTTGAAATATCTGAAGATTGTAAGATAACAGCTAGAAATCTTCTTTGAGCAGTGGGATTTCTTGAGCAGTGTGCTTGTGATTAAATATTGACTAATGTATTCTAGGGCAATGTGATGTTTAAATTTTGTAAGTCTTGTTTGGTCTATTTAAGTGATCTGATTGTAAGAATGTAACTAAGAGAGATTTATGGAAGAATGTTTTTCATCAATCCTATCTTACATTATGGTATCTAGAGCCAAAACACGTTCTTAAAACTTTAGCAATAAACAAACAGAATACACAAAAAAAAAAAAACTTATCTCAGTTCCTTCGTCGTGAGGAACAGCTGACGCCGTCGTCGTGAGGAGCAGTCGGCGCCGTCGTTGTGAGGAGCAGTCAGCGCCGTCGTCATGAGGAGCAGCCGGCAATGTCGTCTTGAGGAGCAGCCGGCGACGTTGTCGTGAACTCCGACGTCGGCGTCGTGAGCAGAAATTTCTCCGGCCAGCTTCGTCGTCTCCGGTTAGCTATGGTTTGCTGCTAGCCTTCGACGCTGCTATTTGTAACCTCCATCAAAGCTTTTCTCACGTTGTCCCTGGCGATATATCAGATCCACGATCTCGCCGTCTCCGTCCAGCTTCGTCGTCCCTGACGTGTCTCGCCATCTCCGACGTGCGTCTCTGCCACCACGGCATCTTCACCAGTAAGGTGGTTCAGCAAGCTTTCCTTATCAGAACATTGCTCTTCTTGTAAGATCGTCGCCGGTGAGACCATGTGTTTAGTAGATTATGCAGTTACATGGTTACTGCTAGCCGTAGTCATCATCGCTGGATCTGCACCTATCACCGCCGGCGAAACCACGTTCTTTTGTTGCGGTGTTGCTGTTCTGTGATATTGTTCATGGCTTTTATGAGGTGTTAAGCCATCTCACCATCATTTTCTTCAAAGCCAGTGTCTAGCATCTGTCATCAACAAGCTTCTCTTTTCTGATAAGTATTAGCTTTCTTTTTAACCTCTCTAAATATCATTTTTTTTTAGTTGCTCTTAATAGTAGTGTAGTTATTCCTACTATTCTTGAGATATATCATCTATGGCATCAGAAAAAGCAGACACCAATCAGTCAACTATTCCTGTACGTATGGACTTATCTTGTGAGCCTAATACACTTGCACAGCGAGTCACAAGTGTGTTATTAAATGAAAAAAATTTCCATGCTTGGTCTCGTTCATTCCGCCTTTATCTTGGTGGAAAACGTAAAATTGGATGGATTTTAGGTTCGGAGCCTAAACCAAAAGAAACAGATCCTAATTTTGCTCAATGGCATGCGGATAATTGTGTTATCTTGGGTTGGATGTTCAATTCCATGGAGGACCGAATCTATAATATGTTTATGTATCATGAGACAGTTCATGGTCTGTGGAGTTCCCTAACAAAGATGTATGCCCATACACGTCATGATTCTCGAATTTTTGAGCTTTACCGTGAAATTTCTCATGCTTCTCAGACGACTTTGGGATTCTCTGTTGCAGATTACTTTGGATATCTCCAAACTAGATGGGAAGAACTAGCTCAATATGAGCCTTTGACTGACTTCCCCAATGATGCTGAAATTGAGACTAAACGTCTAGATCATCGTCGCACTTATCAGTTCTTGTGATGGGTATCAAGTCTGAGTTCGAGAATCTTCGGACTCAGATTTAAAATACATCTCCTCTACCTTCTCTATATGAGGCATTCGCGATTGTGGATGGTGATGATCGAAGGCGTCTTCTTCTTGCACCCGAACCCACTCAGTCTGTTCCAGATCAGATGGCATTTGCTGCTCCTTCAGGTTCTCGGCAAACAGGTACTCGTCCGTATTGCCAACATTGTCGGAAACCTGGTCACCTCATTGACCGTTGTTTCACTCTTCATCCTGAATTAAAGCAACAATATCCTCGAAACCGTGGTGGTGGACAAAAGAAAGGAGGTCCTCGTATTGGAGCTGTGGCCGAATTGGCATCTCCTTCAGTCTCAACAGAACTAGTTTCTACCCACCCAAATTATAGTCAACTTCAGGCTCAGATTGCTCAACTTCAACTACACTTGGGGCTCACTTCATCTTCTAGCCCCACGGCTGCCCTTGCTACAGGTACTCCTATCGCCCTTCATGGTAAGTCAGGCCAACCGTCTTGGATTCTGGATTCCGGTGCCAATAATCATATGACTGGTGAGCTCTCTATTTTTTCCTCTTCTGTCAGTTCCGTCAATCAATCCGTTCAAATTGCTGATGGAACGTCTATTCCTATCCGTTGTCAAGGAGATGCCTATTTATCCTCAGATATTACTCTTCGCTCTATTTACTATGTCCCCAACTTTGCTTATAATCTATTGTCTGTTAGTCGTCTTGCCAAGAGTCTTCACTGTGCAGTTGTCTTCTTACCTAACAATTGTTTCTTGCAGGACCTGACTTCGAAGAAGATTTTTGGCAAGGGGTATGAGCACGATGGACTTTACTACTTTGGCGAACCTGTAACCTCTACTATACAATTGTCCAGTCTACAGGCTTCTGTGTCTCCAATTTTTGATACTCCTATTCGCTCTCTTCAAAACTTAGATTTGTGGCATGCCCGTTTAAGACATGCAAACTTTCAATATTTATGTTGGTTATTTCCATCTTTTAATAAAGCATGCAAGGATTTTAAGTTCAATTGTGTGACTTGTGAATTGTCAAAACATACCCGCACTACATATATTCCTCGCATGCATCGAGCTCCCTGTGCCTTTGACCTTGTTCACTCTGATATTTGGGGTCCCTCTCCTATCACGGCCCTTTCTCACCATCGTTACTATGTTACATTTATAGGTGATTATAGTCGTTGTACTTGGGTCTATCTGATGAAGAAAAAATCTGAAGTCTTCACTCATTTCACTCACTTCCTTCAAATGGTCAAAACCCAATTCAACACTGTTGTCCGCAGTATTCGCTATGATAATAGTAGAGAATATCTTACCAATGATTTTCGGGCCGAACTTAATAAAAAAGGCATTCTTCAACAGCTTACTTGTCCTTACACACCTGAACAGAATGGTGTGGCAGAACAGAAGAATCGCCACATTATGTCTACAGTTCGCTGTCTTTTATCTGGTATGAATGTACCTCGATATTTTTGGCACCTCGCTGTCCTCACCGCTACATACATTATCAATCGTACCCCTAGTCGTGTCCTCCAAGGTCAACCACCTCTGCACATTCTTAAGCCAAATACTGTCCTCTTTCTTATTCTCCCACGAGTATTTGGTTGTACATGCTTTGTTCAAAATCGCAGCCCTACTCGTACTAAGTTAGATGATAAAGCTATTCGATGTATCTTTCTTGGGTACTCTTCTCTGTCTAAAGGATATCGGTGTTATGACCCGGTGACCCGTCACTTCTACCACTCAATGGATGTCACATTCCTTGAGACTGTACATTTCTTCCCTCCTCCGTCCCTGCCTTTAGAGCATCTTCCGGAAGTGTCTTCTACAGAGGAACCCCCATATCTTCCTCGCCCTGTTCCCCTTCCTGATACATCTCCGCCGTCTCCTGCACCATTGTCAAGCCCCAATGATGATATCCCTCTTGTCTCTTCTCCGGCTCCCCTACAGGTTTACTCCCGGCGTCCTCGTGCTCCCGCTCTACTGCCAGCTTCTTCTCCGAATTCAGGTAACCCTCCTTCTCCTTTGGTCCCTGAATATGCCCCTCCTCGTTACCCCACTCGTGACTGACGCCCCCCTGCCCGTTACTTACTTTCCAATAGTACTCATCATCCTATTGCGCAGTTTATGTCATTTCAGGGTCTCTCCGATCAGTATAAATTTTTTGTTGGTCAGGTTGATTCAGTCTCTATCCCTCGCTCAGTTTTAGAGGCCCTACAGAATCCTTTATGGGTGGCTGCTATGAAAGTAGAAATGGATGCCCTCTAACAAAATCAAACGTGGGAGTTGGTTGATCTCCCGGTTGGTGAAAAGACCGTTGGATGCAAGTAGGTGTTTAGTGTTAAGTATCTCGCAGATGGCACCATTGATCGATATAAGGCGCATCTTGTCGCTAAAGGGTTTACTCAGGTACCCGGTAAGGACTTTGGTGCCACATTTTCTCCTGTCGCCAAGTTAACTACAATTAGACTTATTGTCTCTTTGCCTGCCTCATATTCTTGGCCTCTCCACCAGTTGGATGTCAAAAATGCATTTCTTAATGGTGATCTCTCTGAGACTATCTACATGGATCATCCACCAGGTTTTCGGGCTCAAGGGGAGTATTCGGGGAAAGTGTGTCGCCTTCGTAAATCCCTTTATGGGCTTAAACAATCCCCTCGTGCTTGGTTCAACCGTTTCAGTGAGGTGGTTCTTACTATGGGGTTTATTAGGTGCAACTCTGATCATACATCCTTTGTTCGATGCTATCCTCAAGGTCGGTGCATTGTTATATCAGTTTACGTGGATGATATTATTATTACTGGAGATGACACTCATGGAATTGTTCAAGTAAAACGTGACCTTGGGATAATGTTTGACATTAAGGATTTGGGCAAGCTTCGATATTTTTTGGGTATTGAGGTGGCTCGAAATCGCCATGGTATATCTTTATCCCAGAGAAAATATGCATTGGATCTTCTCCAAGATACAGGCATGCTAGGTTGTCGACCTGCCGCGACACCTATGGACCCCAATCTTAAGTTAACAAGGGAATCAGGGGAATTGTTAGCCGAGCCATCAATATATCAGAGACTTGTGGGACGACTTATCTATTTGACTAACACAAGGCCAGACCTTATTTATGCAGTGAGTATTGTAAGCCAATTCATGCATGCACCTCGTACCTCTCATCTGGATGCTGCCTATCATATCCTTCGGTATCTTAAATCTTCTCCTGGACTTGGAACCTTTTATGCAACGGGTATACAAAAAGGATTGTCCTGTTACACTGATGCGGATTATGCAGGGTCAAAGAGCGATAGGCGTTCTACCTCAGGGATATGCACCTTCCGTGGCAATCACCTTATCTCATGGAAAAGTAAGAAACAAGCAGTTGTCTCACGATCTTCCGCAGAAGCTGAGTACCGTGCTATGGCCCAAGGAACATGTGAACTACTTTGGCTACGCTCTCTCCTATCTGAGTTAGGGTCTCCAATAACCGACTCATCCATCTTATTATGTGACAATAAATCTGCTATTATGCTGTCCTCTGACTCAGTCCTTCATGAGAGGACAAAACACATTGAGGTTAATATCCATTTTATTTGGGAGAAAGTTCGCTCAGGGGTTATCACACCTTTCTTTGTTACATCATCTGAGCAGGCTGCTGACATGTTTACTAAGTCCCTTGGACCGTCACTTCTCCAATCAGCCCGTGGCAAGCTCGGACTCGTCAATATCTTCACCCCAACTTGAGGGGGAGTGTTGAAATATCTGAAGATTGTAAGATAACAGCTAGAAATCTTCCTTGAGCAGTGGGATTTCTTGAGCAGTGTGCCTGTGATTAAATATTGACTAATGTATTCTAGGGCAATGTGATGTTTAAATTTTGTAAGTCTTGTTTGGTCTATTTAAGTGATCTGATTGTAAGAATGTAACTAAGAGAGATTTATGGAAGAATGTTTTTCATCAATCCTATCTTACATTAATATAAGAATAGCATAAATCAACAATGCAGGGCCTTCGACTTTATATGATGATTATTATCATATTATATTAGATAAGATGCTTGTGTTGCTTTTGTTGACTTTGCAGTGGCCATAGTCAAAATGGGTTACATGTTGATCGAAGCAGAGGCCTTGAGCTTGAGTACGGCTTTATATTCAAAACCGAGCAACGAAGCAACGATGAAGCTTAATCGAATGCCTTGAGGTAACTTCCGCATAATTTGCACTAAAGGTGCTCGATGAAATGCCTCATGAAAGGTGTCCAGGTTCACACGCTCCTATCCTTCTTGAATATGAGGTGTCGGGTATCATTACATGATGATTGTTCGATAACATGCTTGTGAGCTATTTGATAAATTGACTGAGAGCTATTTACCAGCTATTTGGTAAATAGCTCTATAACATGAAAGTATTTGCCAGTAGAATTTACTCTAGTCCTGTAATCCTTTTCTCTACACAAATTTAATTTTCCTTGGACAAAGAAAATCAAATGGATTTGATTGCATCTGGTTCTGAATCACTAATGAACATTTCAAAGATATATAATTATCTTGAGAACAATGTCAAGATTTTCTGCAACAGTATACTTCTAGGATTGGGATTCCAAAGCCGGGGGTTTGAGCTTGATTTCTTCTATGCTCTAATACTTTAAATTTATTAACATTGAAGATGATACTAGGGTAGCATTGGCATGCTTTGTTCCCATATGCAAATAGAACTTTCATAAACATGGAAACTGCACAAATGAGGAACATAGCTAAATATATAAAATGAAACATAGCTTGTCACTTTCATGTGCTATTTGTACTTTCTTTCTTCTTCATAAATTTACTATTCTATTTTCAGACCTCTTTTTCGTTAAGATTGGGGAAGGAACTGATTAGGAAAGAAAATATAAAGGTGTTAAACTCATTGATGTGCTTTGCATTAGAACAACATCATGACCTGCTATTCGTGCTTCTCTTATGTCACCATGATGACCTATAATCTTCCTTATTACAACAACATGATGATTACTCATGCATGCTATTTTAATGTGTGCTATTATGTGGATATAGCGTGATTTTTCCAAATACCTATTATACATTTTAACCAAAGTATACATCTTATAGATGTGCCCAAAGGTATTCATCAAAAAGCCAAGGTGGACCTCGCATTAGAAAACTGGGCCAAGTGTATATTTCTCATGCTATGAGCCAAAGGTGTTCGACAAAAGGCCAAAGTGAACCTTGCACTTAAAATATGATGGTGAATGCTTCGCCGGTAACACTGAGGATGGTATCAAAAGTTTATAGCATTTTTATCCATCATATCTCTCATGATTACTTTTGCACCGCTCGATTATTATGCAACACTGCAATATTGTGTTGTTATGGATCACTTGTCACCTCTATTAAATGCATATCAACTCGATCTAGTTAATCATTTTTGTTCTCTAGTGAAGGTGCTTTACATGCCTATGAAGTATGGTGAGACTATAATTAGTACTCCAAGTTATGTTTATCAAGATTTTCTATCATTATGATTAGATAAAAAAAGGAATGTTATATGCTTGCAACTTTCTGTTATGAATTCTAGAAAGAAAGATTTTGGGGTCTTCACAAGATATACCCCTGAATGGAAAATTTTCATAAACCTGTGGCAGTAAGATCATTTGCAGGAAACTTACAAATCGAGATTCAAAAGTTGGTATACTTATTATCTCAAAGAGCTTTATGTTAGATCCTAACCTACAATTGCATCATTTTTAGTTATACATTGATACCTATTGTAGGAAATCGATCCTATTAACTTACTATGATGTCCAAAAGGCAATGGAAATGCTAAGCAGATCCACAGCTCCTATAGTGTCAATATAATTATTATCTCATTACTCGACTGATTCTAGTCTTCCGCATAGCACTTCCTTTGATTGTTTCTCAGAAAATCAACAGCAAGGGCCGTCAAACCAGCATGAGCTTAACCTCAATAAGGGTGATTAGATCAGAACAACCTGACCTCAGTAGAGCTCTCCGGACCTAGGGGTTCATACAAAGTTACCTCCCAAACCACCGAGAAAGGTATCAATAATTTCTTTTTTTTAGATAATAAATATATATAGCATTGTCAACTACTAACATGACAGGAATTGGCCCAAATACCATGAACTACCATTTCAACGGGGTCCAAGTTGTCAACCTATTCAGCAGCAGAGCCTGCCCAAGGGCGTAAGAGCTTCAAGCCATTACAGTCGAATAGAAGTGCCAATTGTGCCCGATACGGGAGAGGCAATCAAACCAGAAAAGGTCATAAATGACCAATGAAGACAAGGTCTAAGGACCAAAACCCATAAATGGAAAAAAAGGACATAGTGTGCCGATCAAAGGTCATAAATGACCAATGAAGATAAGTCTAAATACCAACACCCTCAAAAGGGAATCGGGCGACCGAGCCAAAAAGGTCTAAAGATCGACACCCTCAAAAGGGAATCAGGTGACCGAACCAAAGGTCAAAAGACCACTATTCGAAATAGGAATCAGGTGACTGAGCCAAAAAGTCGAAAGGCTATAACCCAAGATGGGAATCTAGCCACCGAGCCAAAGATCGAAAGATCAATAGCCTGAGATGAGCATCAGGCCATTGAGTCTAAGGTCGAGAAACCATCACTCAAGGAGGAAAAGTCCTTAGACTATATACATTCAGGGTTAGGCTGAGGGTCATCAAACCAAGGATTCAAGCGGCCATAAATCCAAGGACCGAGGATCCTAAGAGGTCAGATAATTTAAATCCTACAAAAGAAAATGGTTAAAAAAAAGGTTTTCTTAACTATTGTCTCGGGCAAATATAAGTTTAATTCAGAATTGAAAGGTTAAGCAAAAGACAAGTGTGGAAAGAGATTACAAAATCGAGCTAAATCCTGATGCCATCAAAGCTTAACTTGGGGACCATGGGAACCCGAGGCCACAGGCCTGCAAAGCCCAACTTTAGGCCCTCAGCACTGAATATCAAGACCATTAGAGATGAGCCACAAGTTATAAGAGCCAGCCTAAGGGCATAAGAGCTCCAAATCTTTAGAGCTAGCCCCTAAGGTCGTAAGTGCCCGAGGCCAACAATGTCAACATTAAAGCCGAATTTCGAGACAAGGTTCATTAGAACTAGGGAAAGGTCAATCCGACCCCGAAGTCATTAGAACCAAAGAAGGGTCATTCGACCTCGAGGTTATTAAGGTCGAGAAATGGACATTTACCCTTGAAGTTATTAATTAAAAGGGGTCATTCAACCCTGAGGTAATTAGAACTGAAGAAGTGTTATCTAATCCCGAGACCATTAATCGAATAGGGTCATCCAACTCTGAGAACATTAGAACTAAAAGTCATCCGACCTCAAGGTTCCTAGACCAAAGACAGTCGTTTGACCCAAACCAGTTAAAGCCAAGTTTCTCCTAAGTACTGATCCCAAAAATAGAGATTGAACCATAAAATAAGAGGCAAGCGATAATCGTCGGGGGGCTACGATAGACATTAAACAACATTGGGAGAGAACCCCAAATCTGGTTTCATGATGAAAACCGAGATGAGGGTCTGGGGGGCTTGCTCGGCTTGACCAAAAACTCAAAACTAAAGTCATACAAGGGTTGTCACCTCCTCGGCGGCCTACAAACCACATGTCATCCAAGATATATTTCCCAGGATGCAAAGAAGACTTGATTTAACAACAAGGATACAATGATGAATTAATGAGGTCGATATAGGGTCTAAAGGCCCAAATCCGACCAAAAGGATAACAAAATTCAGCGACTGATAAACAAAATTAACCCGAGACCGAGCAAATATAGTCTAATATATATCCCGAAGAAATGATAAAAATGGAAAACGCCTCAAGTAAGGTGATCAAGCTTTCATTTAGTTCAAAAACCGTAATTCAGAGCTCAAAGAGAGCTGACATATCCCAGTAAACTCATAAAACCCCAACCTTTGGGTCATGAGAGAGACCCTGCAAGGGGACGGGAAAGGTTTATTCTAAGAGGCTTTATATTTATTATCCTTAGTTATTCCCTCGCAACTTGGGTGAACACTTGACTCGTCCTTGATCTATGAGCGCCTATTATACTCTTAACCATTCTCCAAGGAGTAGACTTGATAAATTTGGATCCACAGGATCTCGGGATCTTATTTTCCGACTTAGCAAACCTTTGTTGACTCCGAGTGCAAGCATCCATAAAGGTAATACTAATGTTGCCAGGATAAATTCAATGTTGTCAAGTATAGCAATTATCATTTACCACCTTGCCAATTCAATTAAACAATGATTAGACCGAACCTAGTCATAAGGGCAAAAGTGGAGAAATGTACCAAGGAAATGAAAACATGTTAGTAAGTGATTCCCTGACCTCTTGCAGAGATCAGGAAATCGGGGGGCTCATGATATGGGTAGAAATCCGACCCTATGTGAATAGATAAAAATGATCCCAAAGTCTAAATAAACTACGCTTGAACCTCCGACCTGGGGTGAGACGACCCGACCTCGTCCGATGACGAACCTCCAAGACTCGAGCTTAATAGGACCTGTCCCGACCTGGAGACATCTCGAGAGTCGAGACCCATTAACCACTTTAGTAATGGGACATATGTCACTCTCTAGTAGCTTGAGTATTAGTATAAATACAAGGGCACATATTTGGCAAAAGGAAACTAATATGAGGCATACACACACAAAAAAGGCTATCTCTCTCTAATATCTGATCTCTTTTATTTTTTCTTGCTCATATGCAACCCTAGATCCTGAAACTTACTTGATCGTCAGAGGGGTCCCTCGAGGCATACCTCCGGTTGGCCTTGTTTTGCAGGTTAATCACTTCCGAAGCGGAGCGACAAGCCGATCAAGCTCGGAACCAGATTTTGACATTAACAATATACATTATTAATTGCAAATGCATATGAATTTTTAGTTATTTTCTCTTACGAGTATTAGTTGTCAAATGTAATTCACTCTACAAATTATATAAATTGTCGATTTTCTCTAGTATTTTTTCTTGCTTTAGTAATTTGCTCTATATTTTTGTTGGGGGATAAGTTCTCTTACTTAGCTTTTGTTTGCTCATTATTTGCATTTATGTCAGCTTTCTTTGCAGTTGAAACAATGTAAGCGCTTATGCTTTGGGCAAAATGATCACATAAAGATATGTGAATTGGGCCAGATGAGACCTCCCGTGTTCAATTTTCGGTTATTGTTAGAATTGAATGACTACTCGGATTAAATAGAATAATTGAGGAACTTGACCTCATCTCATGATTTTGTTGGAGATTTATTATAATTTATGATTTTAGTGGTTTTTGAATTATGTATTTAATAGTCATGCACCTTGCAAGCTTGAGGTTATACCCTTTAGTCACACAGTGCCTTCTTTCTATGTACAAGATGTTAAGGCAAATTGGGTTTCTCAAAGATAGCCTCATAATCATTATTTTACCTATTCATGTTAATTTTTGCAAAGTATATAGTATTTTTTTTTTGTTTAAGTTTACACTTAATTATGTTTATATATTTAATATTGTTAATCTTCTTAACTGAATATTGGTTTTTCCAATATTAAATTTTTAGCTCCATTCCTGAGTCCGTGATATAATTTTTACTTTAAATGCAAGAGATATCAAAATTCTCGTATGATATAAATAACTTTAGGCCTCCGCTAAATCAACAAGAAAGAAAAAGGCCACCTATTACTTGGATTTCGCTTATTATCATGGTTGTGAACTTTTATCTTCTATCATTAACTTGAAGATCCATTTGTTCTTCAGTGCTCTTCTTCGTTTAAACAATTCTACCAAGTCAAAGATATAAGTTTCATGCAGGAAATGCACGGTATCCTAGTAACCCATTCTACACGGAGAAATGGAAAAAATGTCATAGTCACTACAACTCAGAGAAGACTGAGAGTAAATCACCCAAGTCCAAAAGAAGGTCATGATGTAAGAAGTTTTTTTTGCTTAAGGTGGCCTTCATGACCACATAAAGTGCAAAACAAATTTTGATGGTTCAATGACCAAAGTCATGAACCAATATGTAATCTCCTACATAATGAAATATTTGGTGGATTCATGAAATGACAAGAAGAGTATAGAGAGTCCATGTATCTAGTCTTATATTGAATCCATATTCATGAAAAGTTTAATAACCACCTAAATTATAATCTTACATATAATGATATACTTAAGAGGGTTAGTGGTTTATTAATTATCCTATATAATGTCATAGTTAGTAGGATTAAAGGGTTCATAAAAAGTTATGTAATTTATAGTGCAATAAAGTCTTTGATGGGTGAACTTGATTTGTCACATTGGATGGTGTTTATCGATATTTTCGAGTATCTTAATGCATATGAGATATTCAAAATTCTAAAGGGAGCATTGAGTGGTAATATGGTTTCTTCTCTCATCTGTTGTTAGTTTGGAATTGTAGACAATTTGGAATAAAGGCTAGTATCTCAAAATTACAGAACAATTCTAAAACATTTATTTACATGTCAGGCAACTAAACCAAACTTATTTGACTACATCGCATGCATGGAATTAATTACAGAAGAAAACATCGATGATGACTCTCTTTGAACACGGACGACTTGAAGTCTTCTCCGCGTTTCGACCGAAAAAAGAAAAAAATTATTCTCCGCGTTGTACTGACTCTGACTTATACTTCAACTCTCCGTGTTAGAAAAACTAACTAGTATGCCATAGATAAGAAAGCAAAGATACTATTATGCATGTGCATTCACCAGTATTTGTTTGTCTATCTCATACCATTTCAAAATGACCACTAGTACAAATTTTGTTATGCTGTTTCTTGTACGTTTTTTATTTTACTACAAGAAACATGCTTTTGGATTCCATTCAATAGGTGCTGCTGATCCTCAAATAAAGTGTGTAGAGAAAGAGAGACAAGCTCTTCTCAAGTTCAAACAGTAGCGACTCAAAATTTCAATTTGGTCTTTATTGTTCAAAATTTTCAATTTCATCCCTATTATTTTTTCAAAAGTTTCAATTTCGTCTCTATTATTTTTTTAAAAGTTTTAATTTCGTCCTTATTGTTTTCTAAAGTTTCAAATTCGTCCATATTATTTAATGACTAAATTGTAATTTTTTGAGAAATAATATGGACGAATTTGAATTTTTTTAGAAAATAATAGAGACTAAATTGACTAATTTTGAATAATATGGACGAATTTAAAGCTGTAGAGAAAAAATAGGGGAGAAATTGAAATGTTTTAGAAACAATACGAATGAAATTGAAACTTTTGAAAAGATAATAGGGATAAAATTGAGAAATTTTAAACAATAAAGACTAAATTAAAACTTTTTTCAAAAAATAGGGAAATGTGACATTTTCCCTAGATAAAAAATCAAAGATACTAAATGCATTCATCAGTATATTGTTCCTCATTCATCGTTATCAATACCATTTTGAAGATTATTCCTAATGCAAAGAAGATCATATATATATGTATATAAAAGGAGGGGGACCTCACTCCAAAATTTTATTAATATTCAAAAAGTTAATACAAAGTTCGGAGTGGGACATCAAGCCTAACCTCCGAAAGAGAATGGGGACTTACCTGCCCTATCGTCCAATCTAGTCTAAAAAATGTACAAACCACCTCTTTTTAAAAAAAGCCTAAGAGCATTTTACCTAATCCAAGCCTAAGATCATATTGTTCTGGAAGTTATTAGCAAACATGATTTTAGAAATGGAGATACAACCTTTCTCAATGAGCATAAACTTACACGGAGACGACATTTTAAAGTAAAACTAAAACTAATCAACGTTGCCAAACATTGCAGAAAAGAAAACTACATATCTCGATAAGCTTTTCACTTATTCATGAAGCCACCTCTGCAGCAGCGAGACAGCTTAACAACTGTTATTACATATAACCAGTCTTGCATACTATTTATGAACTCAAAAAAGGCATATCTTAAGGATCTATTCAGTATCAAACTGCCACAAACTCCCCAAAATCCAACGATGAAGCCAAGCGCCGTGCTAAGATAAAATCCTGTGGTTATGAACTTGTCATCATGCTCTTCAGCACCTCCTTCGAGATTTGGATCTTGAGGTTGCTCATCTCCTGGGCAAACTCGTGTAAGCGGTTCACCACAAAGTCCAGGATTGCCTGCGTATGATGAGGCATTGAAAGACTGTAACTGAGTGCCTGTTGGTATTCTTCCTGTTAAGTTGTTGTATGACAAGTCCAGTACACCAAGGAGACTCATTTGCGATAGGCTAGAAGGAATTTCTCCAAAAAATTGGTTTCTTGAAAGATCAAGAAAATCTAATGACTTCAACTTACCAATTTCTGGTGGAAGGATCCCAATTAGATGATTTCTGGAGAGGTTCAAAGCAACTAGACCAACAAGACTAGTAACTTCAAGAGGAATATCTCCTGTCAATCTATTGCTCGAGAGATCAATGCTTTTGACAAATGGTAGAGTGCTTTTGTACTTTGCTTCTCTTCCTTTCCATGTCAAAACTGCCACGTGGGGGAACCTATAATAAAGAGCATCAACAAGAGAACTAGATACAAACAACAAACTAAACTTCTGCCTTGCACTCCCTTCTTGAATCATTGCAGAAAATTTGCTAATACATTTCGGTATCGTCCCAGAAATCTTATTCCCGGATAAGTCCAAAATCTGAATTACCGAAAGATTGCAAATGTTTTGGGGTATGCTTCCACTAAAGTTGTTCCAACTTAAGTCGAGAAGAATCAGTTTTGTTAAGTTTCTCCCCATCCATTCTGGTATAGCGCCGGACAATCTGTTTTCTCCAAGATCAATGAAGTACAAAGTTTTAGAATGTTGCCAAGATCTAGGTAGTTCCTTTGTGAAACTATTGTTTCTCAACAGCAAACCTCGAATCCGAGGTAACGAGCCCATGGAACTAGGAATTTTCCCAGAGAGATTATTGTTATTCAAATTAAGAAATCCTAGATTGTCGAGGTGGGCCCAACAATCGGGAAGCTTTCCAGATAGATGGTTGTCTGAGAGATCAAGATAGACTAGGTCATCCAAGGGATAATTGCACAAAAATGTAATCTCCCCTGACAACCTATTTTTTGAGAGATCCACCATTCCACTGGTGTTTGGAAGTCGTGGTATAGGACCTTTGAAATGATTGGAACTTAAATTCAACATAACAAGATCACTAATCTTTGTATACAAGTCTGGTAGGATGTTATCCATCAGATTGTTTGAAAGATCTAATATTTTGACTCCTGACATTTGGTCCCAGAACCAAGTAGGGATCTCATCAGAAATTCTAGTAGTCGATAAATCAATCTCAAATATGTTCTTTTGAGTTTGAATCCATTTTGGGAAATGAGGTCCAAGCTTACAATTTCCAAGTCTTAAGACCTGCAACTGGAAAGGAGGGATCCAATCCGAGTGGAATCTTAATGCTAAACCCGAGTTGAATGACAAGTCTAGCATTTTTAAGCGCGAGAGATTCCGCAAGTGAGATTGAGAGATTACTCCTTCCAAATTATTTGAACCAAGGTACAACTTTTCAAGAGTTGTAAGGAGTCCAATACTCTCTGGGAGAACTCCACCTATTTGATTTCCTGACAAATCCAGAACTGTAAGATTTGGAAGTTCTCCAAAGGATTTTGGCATGGAACCATTAAGTTTGTTCCCCTGCAGCCTCAGCTCTTTCAAAGATTGAAATTCGACAATAGTATCAGACAAAGGACCACTTATTAGATTTCGATCCACATTTAGGAACTCCAATGTCCTTGATACACGCCTTGACAAGTTGTTTAGAAACTCAGGCATTTGTCCTTGTAATCTATTATTGGAAAGATCAAGATGCAGAAGAGACACTATATTTGCAAAACCATCAGAAATGGGGCCATGTAAATTGTTATTTGAAAGTGTGATCTTAGTAACGCTCTTATTAAAGTTGAACAACCAACTATATACAGAGGAATTGAGACCATTAGCAGGGAGATCAATGATATCGAGGGGCGCTGAATAGTTGATAGAGTTTAGTGAAGAAAGAGTAAGATAAGGCAACGTACAAAAACGCATGGAGAAGACTCGTAGCATAGAAAGACTACTTACTGCTGCCGGCCAATCACTGCTGAGATCTAAACGCCTAAGATAAAGAGTTGTTAGCGATTGAAGAGAAGAAAGCCACTGAAGATTATCTATATCCAAGAAGTAAGAGTCCGTAAGATCAAAAGTTTTTAGACTAGAAAGGTTACCAAGCTGATGCGGAACTTTTCCGTAAAAACCAGCAAATGATAGATTCAAGTACGTTAATCTTGTAAAAGAACCCAAAAACGATGGAATGTTGCCACCAAACTCATTCAAGCTAAGGTCTAAATGTTCCAAATACTTGAGTTCAAGCAATGAAATACTAATCTGACCCATTAAAGGCTCAAGAGGTATAAATCCATCGACACCATACGGACCGTGCAGATTTAGTGTGATAACGTTACCAGTTCGGTTATCGCAGTAGACCCCGTGCCATTTACAACAATCCGTTTGGTATTCTTCAGACCCCCATGAAGAGAGTCGGTTGTAGTCATCTATAACCTCTTGTTTGAACTTGAGGAGAGCTTGTCTTTCTTTTCCTACACACTTGATTTGATGATGATCAGGAGCAGCACGCACTGAATGGATGATTCCAAAAGCAATATTTTTGTTGCAGTAAAATAACAAACACAAGAGAAAGGTGAAGAATTTTGCTATAGTGCTCATCTTCAGAATGGTATTAGTTACAATAAATGAAGAAGAAGAACAAAGTATTTGCGAATACAATTAATATCTTTGATTTCTTATATAGGCATGGTACTTGTTGCCTCGCAGGAGTGTGCCCCCACTTTAGAATTTCGAAGCAACTTCCTTGGCAGTTTCTTTAGAAATGACCGGTGGTTTGCACGTAGCAATAGCTAGAGCATCAACTTTCACACTATTTTGAGCTGACTACATTATCAAAGACCCTTTAGTTTACAAGTCACAAAGCTAACCGTCCAATGCCACCGCAAGGGATAAATTTATAAGAAATGTTAGATGTCACCTTATTTGTAATAGGCTAAATGCATGGTTTTATTTTTTGCCAACTAATTATTACCACTAATTGAAGTGGTTAAGTTGGGCAAGTGTAACAAGTGGTTAGTGGTAGAAGTTTTCACATAAAGGTTGATTTTGGGGCTAAAATGGAATAAATTAAAGAATTTTATATATAATTAAGGAGACTTTAATTTGGTCTGTCAGTTACAAAATAAAACAGGAAATTAAACACTTTTTTTCCCATCTCATCTCCAATCTGACCTTCAAAAAACCTAACATTTATGGTCATGATTTTCAAGGAGGAATCGAAACTTTAAGTGCGTATATTGTAGGCTTCACCCATGTAGAGAAGAGATTAAATTCATGATTTGAGTTGAAGACTTGTGATTATGAATTATTGTTTTAAGAAACAAACAGGAGGTGAAACTCTCATTTTTCATCGACTCCTACTAAACTCATGAAATTTTAGTAATAATTGCTTGCAACATACCAATCTGTTGTTGTTGCAATGATCCGATCCTATTATGCGTGCTAGTGCAAGACTGTGAGGTTTTGTGCTTAAACTTTTTGTATCTGATATTGAACACTGAACAACCTTATGTATCTGATATTGATACAAATGTGATTTTAAAACCTCCAACAAAATTTCTAAGAGTTAAAAAGGAGACAATTGATCTTACTTCTTTAGTGGGTGACCTGGGCTTATATCCTCACAAGATGATTCATCATATATGTTGACATTTTGTTTCCTTCTGACTTCCCTGAACAGGGTGATTCATCTATGTTATCAATTATAGCATTATGAGCTTGATGGACTTAATCATTTTGACTTGAAAATTTTATCTAGCATATTAGATCTATGTAGAGGATTGGTGAAAATTAGAAAATCAAAAGCTTATCATTTACTTGATAGATTGATACTGTTAGATTTTAACTCTTCGTGTCGATAACAACTAGAGAACGAACTTAACTCTTCGTGTCGATAACAACTAGAGAACGAACGTTTTTTCCATGAAAGCTATCAAAACAAGGCTTCGCAATAGGATGGATGGTGACTTTCTCAAAGATAGCCTAGTAAACATTACTTTACCTAATCTTATATTAATTCTTGTAAAATAGTATTTTTTTTACACTTATTTATGTTTAAAATATTTAATGTCATTAATCTTTTTAATTGAATATTGGCCCCCCAATATTAAATTCTTGACTCCGTCCCTGAGTCTACTGGTATGATTTTTTCTTTAAATGCAAGAGATTTTTAGATCAATTTTCGTATATAATACCGTAGTGATATAAATGGTTTTCAACCCTCCTTAAATTCAACAAGAAAGAAAAAAGGCCACCTATTAATTACTTGGTTTCGCTTATTGTCAATGGTTGTGAACTTTTTTCTTTTGTCATCAACTTGAAGACCCATTTGTTCTTCGGTGCTCTTCTTCGTTTAAATAGTTCTACCAAATCAACGATATAATTTTCATACAGGAAATGCACGGCATACTAGTAATCTTTTCTACACGGAGAAATGGAAAAAATGGCACAGTCAACACAGTTCAGAGAAGACTGAGAATAATCACCCAAGTCCAAAAGAGGGTCATTATCGATGTGGCCCGCAAATTTCTAAAATTATCTAATGGGCAATGCACGGCATACTAGTAACCTTTTCTACACGGAGAAATGTAAAAAATGACACAGTCAACACAACTCAGAGAAGATTGAGAGTAATCACCCAAGTCCAAAAGAGGGTCACGATCGATGTGGCCCACAAATTTCTAAAATTATCTAATGGCCAGGGAGTGGACAATTAACACACACACATATATATATATATATACACGATATATTAGTTACTTTTTTTTTTTTACACAATAAACTAAAATATAAGTCATTCAAGTTTTAAAAAATCATGATCGGTGTGGTCTTTTTTTATTAATAGTGTGGGACTAGCTAACTACAGTATATCATACAGCTAATCCATACTAGGACATCCAACAATGGGACATTTATGTAAGGAGATAATGACAAAGAAGATTTATAATTTATTTTGGAATTATTCTTTTCTTCAACAACACTTAATTGGCAAAGAATATAGAAAGATGTTATACCACTTTATTTTTATCACTCTCACCTTATATATAGATGTTTGGTTAGTATTTGGGATGATAATAGACCAAGTTTGAGGTGGAGGACTACCCAACGCCTCACCCCGTCATGTAAAAGATTACTCCAACACCCGCCCCGCCCTTGCTTTTTTAACCCCCATCCCTTGCCTTCGCCCTCGCCCCATCCCTGAGTCCATGTGGAGATTGTGGATTACCCAGTGGGATTGTGAATTACCCAGTGGGTTTTTTATTAAGAGGTGCTGTTGCACCACGAACTTTATAACTTAAGGTAGATCTAATGTAATCCCATCTTACCAATACCGTTTACAATCATCAATAGAAAATAACCCTATAGCTGTAGATAGGAATCAGACCATAAGACAGAGGAAATGAAAGACATCATCACTCGTCTAAAACGAGAAAATGTTAAGGCAGATTCCGCGCCCGAACTTGATGATAAAATGATAAGAGATACGACATAGAACCACCAAATAAAACTATAATCGCAACTAGTTTCTCGGATTCTGTATCTGTACAGAAACATTCCTAATTGAGATCTTCCCTGTCTAAATTGCAATCAATCATAACAACAATAGAGACAAGTTTGAGTTCATAGAAGTGACGAGAATGGCTGCCTCGAGCAACTCTTCTTCAACCTATTTTCACTTGGAAGACTTGGTCGGCATGCTATTGATCCGATCAGTCTTAGTCCCTCACGTATTAACGGATTTCACCTCTCCTATGTTTGGAAGTATTTCAGTTATTTGACAGTCAATTTGGGATGTCACATATAACATCTTTGATTTCTTATGTACGACATATTAGTTACCTTATTCTACACGGTGAACTGGAATATAAGTCATTCATAATCGGTGTGGTCTTCTTTTATTGAGAGTGTCGGACCAGCTAATTATATTATACAGCTAATCCATACTAAGATATCAAACAATGCGACATTTATGTGAGGAGATAATGACAAAGAAGATTTAGAATTTATTTTGGAATTATTATTTTCTTCAACTCCACTTAATTGGCAAAGAAAATAAAAGAAAGGATGTTATACCCTTTTTTTTTTTTTTAATCTCTGTTACCTTATAACACCTCGCCCCGTTACTTAAAATATTTCTCTAACACCCATCCCGCCCACGCTTTCTTCACCCTCATCCCTTGCTTCTGCCTCCTCCCCGAGTGCCCGTGGAGTTTGTGAATTATCCAGTTTGTTTTTTATTATATTTTTAAATCATGTGATATTAAGTTTAATTTGAACTAAGTGACTTACAAATAATTAATTATGAATATAAATATAGGTGTTGAAGGGTCAAATATGAGTTATATATTCATTTGTGTGCTTCTAATTAAATAATAAAAACAACACTATAGTAACTAAGTTTTAAACTTTTAAAATAAGTTCCGGCTAAAATATATAATTGCTATGAAAATTATGTGAAAAAAGAATACTTCTTTGTACTATTGATGCACATTGATAACTACAAAATTTTTTTTTTAGTTATTGTATGTCCACATAAATTAGTAATGGCATGTAATGTCTTGATAAAAAAAAATTATTATAAAGTTATCATGAGTAATATTTTTTTCTTCTCCATTCTTTGGATAATGTGTTACTGTTTCGTTGAGACTCTTGCTTCCTTTTGGTGGTATGTGTGACAACAAATCACTCTTCGTCTTTTGACCTGTACTATCAGGATTGTAGCCTCAACCACCACCTCTTTGGATTCCAACTATGTTTCGTTATGGCATATCTTGGGTCATTTTGTTCTTCGTATACTCTCTAAATTAATTGCATGTACTTTGTATCTTCGAAAAGTAAGCATTCGCATTGTATTTAGATAAGTGATGATATTGTCGCTCCATGAGTAGTAGCTCACGCTAAAAACTCCTGATATGAATCTGCATAATTTCGATGAGTTATTTTTCACACATGGTTATTTTTATGAAAGTCTTTGAAAAGTAAATTTATGATTCTTATCATATCAGTGAAGACACTTATACATAACGACTACAATATAATTCTTTTTTTTCAAATTTATGCACATCCTTGCAACAACGATCTCCCCAACTCGCTCTAATAGTCTCAAGGGTTAACTGCCCTTTGCAAGTGTAATACTTTTAATAATATTTGCAACTTTTTTCATTTTGCCCACCTTGCCAATACCATTTACAATCATCAATAGAAAATAACCCTATAGCTGTAGATAGATAGGAATCAGATCCCATACGGCAGAGGAAACGAAGGACATCATCACTCGTCTAAAACGAGAAGATGTAAGGCAGATTCTGCGCCCAGACTTGACGATAAAATGATAAGTGATACGACATTCATAGAACCACCAAATAAAAATAAAACTATAATCGCAATTAGTTTCTCGGATTCAGTATCTGTACTGCAACATTCCTAATTGAGATCTTCCCTGTCTAAATTGCAATCAATCATAACAACAATAGAGACAAGTTTGAGTTCTTAGGAGTGACGAGAATGGCTGCCTCGAGCAACTCTTCTTCAACACATTTTCACTTGGAAGACTTGGTCGGCATGCTATTGATCCGATCAGTCTTTGACTCACTGCGGCAAAGGCCTCAATAACTTCAACCCTCTCCAAACAAGTGAGAGGATAATGGAGATCCCCACGTTGAAATTTTCTCAATTATTCTCTCGCAGGAAGGTTGCAAGAGAATAAGATATTATTTCAAGCAATTCCAATGCTGAATCACTTCTTTCACTGACCTACACGCGGTTAAGTCCCAAATAATATATATATCCAACAAAGTCGGACACTGCATTCAATTCCTCCATTATCCTAAACCTGATTTAGTCCCAGATACAGGCCTCATCATCGGATGACTGAGAGCAGGCTGGGAATTTGCAGCAGCATTGAACATAGCATTGGGAGGAGAGGAAAATGGGTGTAGAGCAGAAAGAGGCAGCCGTGGACCAAGTCCATACATCGCTTGCTGTGACACAAGTGACATGTGGGGATGCATTGATTGGTTATTACCATATCCAGGAACGAAGGGTTGTGGAGTGCCGGAAACGACTTGTTGCCTGTTATTTCCAGTATTATTACCAACAATGGCAGGACCAATATTTGGAATCCCAGTCGGACGAGACACTCCAGCAGATCCAAACTGTGTTGACATCATAAGGGCACGCTCTGCAGCAGCCCTCTGCCTTGTCCTCTCCATGCCCTCACATTCATATATTAATGTTAAATCATTCATCACACTTCAAGCATTTGTTGTTGTTATAAGGTCATTGTTATGTTAATTTGGCACAATCGTTACAGTTGAAGGACGGCATAAGTTTACTTTCAAAATCAGCTGTTGATTTTCCCCCTTTCAATGTTTTATAATTGGTTTATTCATGTTTGATACATTCTTTGTTGGACTTGTGTCAATATTATATAAGTTGTAACTTATCTTTTTATTGTATGTCGGTTGAAGTTGTCGAAAATCTCCCGCCTCGCACTCTTGAAGAGTGTGTACCTCCTGATTTTCTTCAATGTTATAGAATTTGAGATTCTGCCATATGCTCTTGTTTAGACATTATATGACAAAGCTACTATCATTCACGAAAAATCATGATCATGATCCGTATACTGTGACCAGCTTGTCGTATCTCATCTAATTGGTTATGAATGTGCAGGGTGCCGGTGGAAGACCTGGCTTTGGACGTGGAGCTGGAGGATATGGTGGTGCACCTCCTAGTTCAAGCTTCTCTTAAGTTTTTCATTAGTGAAGTTTCATAGTCATTGCAAGTTAGCAGTTGAGGAGTTGGTCTGATGTTGAAAGTTCAGGTCCCTACTCTCGTTTAAATATATATTTTGAACTATGTGATGCCTCCTACAGTTTTGTGTACTCTTGTTGTTTCTTACTAATTCTAGATTTTTCGGATATTTATGGCAATTTAATTTTACATTCAATCAACTCTGCTATCTAATACAACATTATGATCCTCCTAGTCAATTATTGCTTTTGTACATCAATGTTAGCTGCTGTTTCTTGATATTTCCTTGGTTAGATGCAATAACAATAATTTGCAAACAAGTGTTTAGTGTGTGTTTTTCAACGTGTTTACAGAATATATGGCCCTTGGATTTGGGGCATGTCAGCAGGGAGTATGCTCTGCTCGAGATTATATTTCTAGGTCAGGAAAGACTCCTATAAGGCTGTCAGTTTAGGCTGTTGATTTTGTCAGGTTCCTCACATGTGCGGTGTACCTGGCTCTCTTAGCCGGTACAGCCGGTACAATCCGGCAGGCGGATAGGAGAATAATTCTTCTAGCTTTGACGTTTCTGCACATTGCAGAGGAAATTTTTCTATGGTTACCTTGTCTGTGGTCTGAGGTGTTGCCTCGGCTCAAATATGTAATTAGGGAATTTCTTTTGGGTCATTTGTAATTAGGAATTGAAGGTTGGGTGATGTTCATGTGATTTCCTTGATCATGGCCTTCGGCGCATATTTTGGGGTTTGTTTCGGTTCAAGAAGGAAAAATAATAAAAGAAGAAATTATAAATTCATAGAGGAAAAGAAAAGCGAATTAAATAGAATCATAAAGAAAATGATCATAAAGGTTATTTGATCTTTTTTGTATGTATTAGAAAGCAATTAAAATGGTAGGATAAATTTGAAATATAAATTGATTTATTTTACCCTAAAAGTCAAATAGGAAATGGGTATAATAGGAATTTCACGAGAACATTAGTAGCTTCACTTTAGGGTTAAATTCAGGTTATCTATTATTTATAAGGATTGGCACTTATTTAACTTTCAAGTTTAAAAACCCCACTTGCTAACCCACCCTCTTCTTCACTTGCCGTTAAAAACTTAATGGCACATTATAATAGTTCTAAATGTTGGACAAAAATACCCCTACATCTAAATGCAACACACATCTCATACCAAGTCCTACTTTCCTCTATTATCATCATCAAAACACACCCCAATCGCACACACATACAATATAAACATACACCAAAGACACGCATTAATGCACATACAGACCATACCAACACACACATATATAACACGAAACATGCACACAGACACACCAAACATAGACTAGCGATTGTGGGGATTGGGACACTAACGACTGTAGAGGCTGGGGCTTGGGTCGTGGGAGGTGGGGATGGGGATTAGGGTGTCGCAATGGCTTTGGGGGTGGGGATGGGTCCTACCAACTATGGAGGGAAGAGGGAAGGGGTGAGGGTTTATGTTTTGAGAAATTTGGAATTCTTCTTATAAAGGATAAATTTGTCTCTAGATATATATAATTAGAAGGGTAATTTAGTCATTGCAAATTTTTGTTTTAGCAGAATTAGAAGTCAGTTAAAATTGATTCAAGTCAAAGGTTAGTATGTGAAATTTTCAAAGAAGAAGGTTAATAAGTATCAACGTATGTAAAGGTTAGGGATAAAAGGTGGAGTTAATCCTTCACTTTATGAGCTTAATTCGCTTTCAACTCAAGGGTTTTTTGTGAGTTGTTATTGCTAGACAAAAATGTTTATTTTAGAAAAAAAAAAAAAGGTATACTATTGCAATCGATTAAGGAAAGTATAATTTTTGAGTAAATGAAAAAGGCACGATAATCAGTGTAACCAATATACTTTGTGATGAGTACAAACACAAGCTCCTTTTTAATTTAGGGTAAATAGCGTCTCGGCCTCCTGTGATTTATCATAAGTGCAAGTCGAGTCCTTATGGTTTCATAATTAGCTTATAACCACCTGTACTTTTCAAAATTGAAGCATGCGTGCCCCTTCCATCAAACAATTTATCAATTTTAACATAATTTGTTATGCACGCGCTAGTAACGCAACTGTTTGTGTTTTTTACACGATTGACCAATATGTATGAGGTATGTAATGGCCCCCTGTGTTTTTAATGATGGTGCGCAATAGCCCCCTGTGTTTTTAATGATGGTGCGCAATAACCCTTTGTGTTTTTAAAGATATTTGATATGTTGACATTACAATCAGGGGCATTTGTGTCATTTTGATGGTGTCGTTAAAATTTTAAACGGACTTGGACTAAAGGGGCACATGTGCTTCAATTTTCAAAAGCACAGGGGGTTATAAGCCAATTATGAAACTACAAGGACCCAACTTGCACTTATGGTAAACCACAGGGGGTCGAGATGGTATTTACCCTTTAATTTATTATTAGAGTACAAATAAAGCAATAGTATTTTTACTTAGAGTTAGTAACCCTTTACCACTAATGTATATGAAGAAGTAGTGATTTATTCTCCAATATTTGTTTATATCATTTAACCTTCTTAAGGGTTGTTATCAACACTTATAATTCTTCCATTTTTGTTGTCAAAGGATCAAATGATACAACATAATAGGGTAAAAAGCACTTTCTTTCTCTTGTTTGAAGTAATCACTTCAAAGTTACAAGTAGTGTAAGCTCAAACCTTGCTTGCTATGAAATGTTTTTATTGTTTTGGAGTATTCCTTCTAGCACCAATTGATTTTAAATAGAAGCTCAAGTTTTTTTTAAAATAGTATATGAGTTAGACCTTGATCCAATGTTATTCATCCACGTTTTATCAATTTTTGTTTTGGACCTTGAATTTGGCATCCATCTTTTCCTGTAACGTCCCGATCTCTCGTGGAATCAGGACCACTAAAAATAACCCGATCCAAACTCCAAGGCACAAAAAATGAGGGAAAACGAACAAAGTTTTTCCTGTACCTAAGCCAAACCAAAAACTTGCACGCATAAGAACTCAACCACAAACAATAACCATAACATGTATAAAGGATAGTTCTAGCCTTCTTACCTTTCAAGTTATATGCATTCAAATTCATTATTTTTTCTACCATGCTATTGCGTCTTTAATAATGAATTATGAGTCACATGTGAAGAGATATTAGAGGGCTAACCTTCTAATAACAGTTAGTTTTATGATGAAATCTCCAATTTATTTGACATGATACCAGACAAAGGGTGTTATATGATGTGTTTGGCTCAAAACAATGCGATATTTGAAGCTTTAATCATTTGTTGTGCAAACCATGCAACAATTATATAGAATAAGGATCCTCTCAAAATATTATAACGCCATAAACATATTTCAAAGGTTTTAAACTATCAACAATATTGTATTTTTATATAATTGTATTAATAATTTATTACAATTAAATCTCATTCATAATATTATTACCAACTATATGTAAAGAAACTGCAAGTGAAGTGATAAATTCTTCAGTGGACTTAGACCATGGCCCATCCATGGTCCAAGTTTGTAAAATTAACCCCAAACTATTAACAAATTATACTTTTTTATTCTTCCTCATTTTCACAAACCCACCACTACCCTTCCACCTTTTTCACCACCTTCTTCTCTCAAACTCAACAAACCCACCACCTTTCTCCACCATTTCTTCTCTCTATCACCTTCACCAAATCCATTACCCTTGACCTACTCCTTAACCGATCCACCACCACTCCTCTACCATTTTTTCTCCTTCACTCCAACAAACCCACTACCTTCAATTACCATATTTTCCCTTTTCTTCCCAACAAACTCACCACCCTTTACCTTGCATTTCTGCCACTATCTTTCATCTATTTGGTTCTCCCTCTACACCTTAACAAAACCATTTCCTTCGTCTTAACTCGAACTCAACCCTCTTCACCGGAAATCCACCATTCCTGAACTCCAACCTACTCCACCTCGGCGCCTAGCATTCCATGAACTCTAATAATTGTCGAGAATGGTGATTTATCAAGCGGGTTTGATTAAGATGTTGAATATTACATTTTGGAGGTTAGATCTGTACATAGAATGAGGAGATGAGTAATTTGATGTAAAAATTTATTAAAACTAATGTCAAAAGGTTAATTTTTCACCTTGACGAAATATTTTTCCGACAACTTTTCCGTAATCAGAAAACGCTATAATACAAGAGGGGTTACTTTATAATTTCTTAAATTATAAGGGTGATATTATAATTATGCCAGACAATATTAATGATGTGGAAAAGTATTATTGACTTAGACCCATTCTAAGTCCACTGAAGAATTTCCCAAACAACACGGAAAAGACTTTAAGTCGTCCATGTTCAAAGAGAGTCATGACCAATGTTGTCTTCTTTAATTAATTGTGTAGGACCAGCTAGTGTTTTTTTTTTTTTTTTTATTCATGCGATATAGTCAATATCTTTGTATATAATTTCACGTAATACACTACATTTCGATATGATAGGAGGGTTTATCCTCCTCTAATTCAGAACATCCAAGGTATCGTCCTTTAAGTTTAATTTGCAGTTTCTTTAGATATGACTATTTCTTGGTTTGCACATAGCAATGACTAAAGCTTAAACTCTCACACTATTTTGAGCCCAACACAATAAAACACCCCTTTATTTCATACATTTATCCATTTAATAAGACCACACTAACACATCAAACAATGGGGCATTTACGTGAGGAAATAATGACAGAAGAGTTAGAATTAACTTATTTTGGAATTATTCCTTTTCTTCACTTTATCGTAGTTAACAAAGAAAACAAAAGAAACACTCCCAATTTTTTAAAGTAAAATGCACTATACCCCTATATTTTTATGAAGTTATATTAAACTTTGTGTTTAATTCAACAGTTACGTTATAAATTTATGTTACGAAAAATATTACATATTCTCTCATGTCGTCTATTTTTCTGTCAATTTTAACATTTAATGTAACACACGCGCCTATGATTCAAATATGATATTTATTAGGCTATAAAATATATGGAAAAAGACGAAAAATATCATATTTCTCAAGCATATTACAAATAAAGAATGTGGTAAATACCCCTCTGATATTAAACAAAGTTGCAAATACATCCTTCTTATATTACAACAGTTGCAAATAATCCCTCCGACTGATTTATTTTCATAGGAAACTCAACAACAGATTACAACAAACTTTTTATTTAATATCATTCTTTATGCACAAACTTAAGAATGAGAGTTTACTACAACGAACAACAAAAAATACACCTTCACTTTGAAATAGACAAAGAAAACTGGCCAAAAAATAAAAAAATTAGAAAATTGACAAACTCATTTCGCGATTAAGTAACTATCATACCTTTATTTTGAATCACATTTTTCTACAAGCGTAATACACCTTCAATCGAAGCGGGATTAAGCTTTTCCAAGTGTTTTTCTTTGATTTCTTTCTCTAGGGTTTTAGAAAAAGGTTATTTAGGCATTCATAAAGTTATTTTGCAAATGGTAAAAATGCTAGAAGTTTAAAGGAGGGCTATTTCATCTTTTAACATCGCTAACTAATGGAGTTAAATAAAACTTTATTTTTGAAACATGTGTGCAGTATTTTTCGTAACACAAAAAATATAATGTGATTTAAAAAAATACTAAACTTATGATACAATTTTATAAAACACATGAGAGTATGGCCATTTTCATATAATGCAAGGGAAATACAAAAGGGACTAGCCAAAGCCAGTCGGGCAAAGATCTTCCTGTAACGGGAGATTGTGGGGAGCTGGTATTTACTTGACATAATCACATGAAAACAACGTTTCCTAGTGTGCCACTTGCAGGCAACTTATTTGGCTAGTCAATTACACTCCCCCCCTCCCCTTCTTCCAATCTAGTCAATCACACTATTAATGAGAGACCCCTCTAGGCACTTGCATGACTCTGACATTAAACAAACAAAGAAGACCACACTGTACTGATTATGACATAAATGTCTTTCATTTCGTGGAAAATAGTATGCCATTCATCAGTGTATATTGTTCCTCATTCATTGTTATCAATACCATTTTGAAGATGATTGCTAATGCAAAGAAGATCATTTTAAAAAAAAAAAAAAAAAAGAGGGGGACTTCCCTCCAAAATTTTATTGATATTGAAAAAGTTAATACAAAGTTTGGAGGGGAACATCAAGCCCAACTTCCGAAGAAAATGGGAACTTACCTGTTCCATCCTTCAATCTAGTCTAAAAGAGGTACAAACCACTTCTTTTTACAAAGAGCCTAAGCATTTTACCTAATCCAAGCCTAAGATCATATTCTTCTGGAAGTTATTAGCAAACATGATTTTAGAAATGGAGATACAACCTTTCTCAATGAGCATAAACTTACATGGAGACGACATTTTAAAGTAAAACTAAAACTAAACAAAGTTGCCAAACATTGCAGAAAAGAAAACTACATCGAATAAGCTTTTCACTAATTCATGAAGCCACCTCTGCAGCAGCGAGACAGCTTAACAACTGTTATTACAAATAACCAGTCTTGCATACTATTTATGAACTCAAAAAAGGCATATCTTAAGGATCTATTCAGTATCAAACTGCCACAAATTCCCCAAAATCCAACGATGAAGCCAAGTGCCGTGCTAAGAAAAAATCCTGTGGTTATGAACTTGTCCTCATGCTCTTCAGCACCTCCTTCGAGATTTGGATATTGAGGGAGCTCATCTCCTGGGCAAACTCGTGTAAGCGGTTCACCACAAAGTCCAGGATTGCCTGCATATGATGAGGCATTAAAACTCTGTAACTGAGTGCCTGTTGGTATTCTTCCTGTTAAGTTGTTGCATGACAAGTCCAGCACAGAAAGGAGACTCATCTGGGAAAGGCTTGAAGGAATTTCGCCAAAAATTTGGTTTCTCGAAAGATCAAGAAAATCTAATGACTTCAACTTACCAATTTCTGGTGGAAGGATCCCAGATAGATGATTTCTGGAGAGGTTCAAAGAAACTAGACCAACAAGACTAGTAACTTCAAGAGGAATATCTCCTGTCAATCTATTGCTCGAGAGATCAATGCTTTTGACAAATGGTAGAATGCTTTTGTACTTTGCTTCTCTTCCTTTCCATGTCAAAACTGCCTCGTAGGAGAATATATGTTCAACGGAATCAACAGAACTAGATATAAACCCACGACTAACGTTCCGCATTGCACTCCCTTCTTGAATCATTGCAGAAAAGTTGCTAATACATTTTGGTATTGTCCCAGAAATCTTATTCCCGGATAAGTCCAAAATCTGAATTTGCGAAAGATTGCAAATGTTTTGGGGTATGCTTCCACTAAAGTTGCTCCAACTCAAGTCAAGAACAAGTAGTTCTGATAAGTTTCTCCCCAGCCATTCTGGTATAGCTCCAGACAATTTGTTTTCTCCAAGGTCAATGAAGTGCAAATTTTCAGAATGTTGCCAAAATCTAGGTAGTTCCTTTGTGAAACTATTTTTTCTCAATAGCAATGCTTGAATCTGAGGTAACAAGCCCATGGAACTAGGAATTTTATCAGAGAGATTATTGTTATTCAAATTAAGAAAATTTAGACTGCTGAGGTGAGCCCAGCAATCAAAAAGCTCTCCAGATAGTTGGTTGTCTGAGAGATCAATATAGTATATGTAATCCAAGGGAGAATTGCACAAAAATGTAATCTCCCCTGACAACCTATTTTTTGAGAGATCCACCATTACAGTGGTATTAGGAAGTCGTGGTATAGGACCTTTGAAATGATTAGAACTCAAATTCAACATAACAAGATCACTGACCTTTGTGTACAAGTCTGGTAGGGTGTTGTACATCAGATTGTTTGAAAGATCTAATTCTTTGACTCCTGACATTTGGTCCCAAAACCCACTAGGGATCTCATCAGAAATTCCAGTAGTTGATAAACCAATATAAGATATGATATTTTGAGTTTGAATCCATTTTGGGAAATGAGGTCCAAGCTTACAATTTCCAAGTTGTAAGACCTGCAACTGGAAAGGAGGGATCCAATCCGAGCAAAATCTTAATGCTAAACCCGAGTTAAATGACAAGTCTAGACTTTGTAAGCGCGAGAGATTCCGCAAGGGAGATTGAGAGATTACTCCTTCCAAATTATTTGAACCAAGGTACAACTTTTCAAGAGTTGTAAGGAGTCCAATACTCTCTGGGAGAACTCCACCTATTTGATTTCCTGACAAATCCATAATGACAAGATTTGTAAGGAGTCCAATACTCTCTGGGAGAACTCCACCTATTTGATTTGCTGACAAATCCAGAACAACAAGATTTGTAAGGAGTCCAATACTCTCTGGGAGAACTCCACCTATTTGATTTCTTGACAAATCCAGAACGGTAAGATTTGGAAGTTCTCCAAAGGCCTTCGGGATGGAACCATTAAGTTGGTTCAACTGCAGCCTCAGCTCTTTCAAAGATTGAAATTCAACAATAGTATCAGGCAAAGGACCACTCATTAGATTCCAATCTAGATTTAGATACTCCAATGTCCTCGATACACGCCTTGACAAGTTCTTGAGCAACTCAAGCATTTGTCCTTCTAAAGTATTATAGGAAAGATCAAGATGCATAAGAGACGCTATATTTGCAAAACCATCAGGAAGAGGGCCATGTAAATTGTTACCTGAAAGTGTGATTTCAGTAACGCTGTTGTTAAAGTTGAACAACCAACGATACACGGAGGAATTGAGATCATTAGAAGTGAGATCAATGATATCGAGGGGCGCTGAATAGTTGATAGAGTTTAGTGAAGAAGGAGTGAGATAAGGCAACACACAAAAACGCATGGAGAAGACTCTTAGCCTACAAAGACTACTTACTGTTGGCGCCCAGTCACTGCTGAGATTTAAAGACTGAAGATAAAGAGTAGTTAGCGATTGAAGAGAAGAAAGCCACTGAAGATTATCTACATACTAACATACAAGTCGTCAGAAAGATGAAAAGTTTTTAAACTAGAAAGGTTACCAAGCTGATGGGGAACTTTTCCGTAGAAACCAGCAGATGATAGATTCAAGTACGTCAATCTTGTAAAAGAACCAAAAAAGGGTGGAATGTTGCCATCAAACTGATTGTTACTAAGGTCTAAATGTTTCAAATACTTGAGTTCAAGCAACGAAATACTAATCTGACCCATTAAAGGCTCAAGGTCATACGGACTTTGTAGATTTAGTGTGATAACATTACCGGTTCGGTTATTACAGTAGACCCCGTGCCATTTACAACAGTCCGTTTTGTATTCTTCAGATCCCCATGAAGAGAGTCGATTGTAGTCATCTACAACCTCTTGTTTGAACTTGAGGAGAGCTTGTCTTTCTTTTTCTACACACTTGATTTGATGATGATCAGGAGCAGCACGCACTGAATGGATGATTCCAAAAGCAATATTTTTGTTGCAGTAAAATAACAAACACAAGAGAAAGGTGAAGAATTTTGCTATAGTGCTCATCTTCAGAATGGTATTAGTTACAACAAATGAAGAAGAAGAACAAAGTATTTGCGAATCCATTAAGTATCTTTGATTTCTTAAATAGGCATGCATGGTAGGTACTGTTTTCTACGCGGGAAATTAATTGGAGTATAATTTCATGCCATTACCGTATGTAATAACCAGGCAAAAAAAAAAAAAAGGTTTATGACCTATTGGATCTCTAATCTTTTTCGCTATTATCTATTTCGTCCCTCATTTTTAAAACGCATATAGGTCAGTCCCTTATATTTTAAACGTGTGCCACCGTCAGTCCTTCTGTTCAAAAAGTAACGGATTAATCACGTGATGAGCACATGACAATTTTTTGCAAGGGCTTTATTGTCTTTTTAGCGTGGTCAGCATATATCCCTTATGCCTTACCCAACCATACCCGATTCACAACCCATAAACCAAATCTAAAATCCCTAATTCTTTAAAACCCTTATCCCTCAAATCCCTAAATTTCTTCATCCCTAAAATCCTAATTCTTTTCAGTCATCTTGCACTTCCTTTTTTAGCATCGTGAGCTTGTAGGAGAGGTTTTAGCGCCGTCATTTTGCATTCCCGTCAGTGTTTCATGACCGAGGTAAACTTCTTATCACCGAGGTCGTCATCTTGCATTCGTTCGAGCATGCCATTTCACCCAGTAACCCATTTTATGAGCAATGCCCATTTGTTCCGTTTTCTTTAATTTCTTTGTTCCGTTTTCATTGCATTCCCGATGTGAAGAATCGTTTGTCGTCAATGCATAGATGTTGTAATTAACTCCATTTGGTTGTTGTTTAGTAATGTTTGGAATTAAAAGTGACAAAATTCCTTGCTCTTTGTTGGTATAAGCTACTAAATTCAATGAATTAAAGGAAAATTCAGTGACTAAATTCCTTGCTCCTTGATTTTCCTGAAAATTTATGAATGTTTTCTTATTGTTTGAGCAATGACTTACTCATTTGTATGTTAATTTCAGCGAATTTACTAATAATTGATATTGGTAAAATTTCATTGAATTTTGTGCATTAGGGAATTTCGCTTTATCACCATGGCAGCAGTGTGTTTTTGCGGAAAACAGGGCAAAGTTATCACCTCATGGACTGACTACAATCCGGGGAGGAGGTTCATACGTTGCAAAGGTTACGTTGAGGGTAAAGGCTGTGGTTTTTTTGATTGGGTTGATCCTCCAATGTGTGCAAGGAGTAAACAAATAATTCCTGGTTTGCTAAGGGCGATGATAGGAAAGATGCCGAATTGCAAGAACTACGTGAACAACGTGAAGTTGAGAAAAAAAGATTAAAGAAGCACTTCTGGTGGCTGATCTTTTGCGTTTGTTGCATTGGAATACTTATAAAGATGTTAATAAGTAGGTCTAGTTGATTGATTATGATGAAGACTAGTTTAATTTGTGTTGTATGTTGGTTTAGATATGTACCAATGCAGTTGTTGATTTGTGAAAATCGACAAATTTTGTAAATTGTACATGCATTTTTGTGCTTTAGTATGTAAAAAGTCTACTTGACATCACCCTGTGTTTATCTTTTCATGCATTTATGTGGTTTAATATGTAAAGAGTCTACTTGACATTTTAAAAACTACAAGGGGTATCTCAAACACATAAAGTAACCTGTTAAAGAGTCCACCTGTTAAAGAGTACACTTGATAGTTAAACACCCTGTTATCACAAACATAAAGTTACATACCACAAATGGTACCCTACCACAAACAAGAATCACAATATCCAAATCAAAAAAGATTAAAACATCATTCATTAACACAAAGGGAGTACACTTGATACTTAAACACCATTAACACAAAGTTACATACCACAAAGGGTACCTTACCACAAACAAGAGTCACAATATCCAAATGAAAAAGGATTAAAACATCATTCATTAACACACTCATCAATTCTTTTTGTCAACGGAGTTTGAACTTGGTCCTTTGCTGGTTTTTGTTCTCTTGGTCTGAGTTGAACTTGCAGCAGGTTTGTTAGTATCACTAGAACTTTCAGCAAGCAGGGACTTGAGGCTCACACATTTGTTCCCTTTCCAAGTGCTTGTGCTTGGCTTGACCATGGAAGATCCAATATTTACTAGTTTGTCACAAGTCATTGGTGATGGTGCCTTGACATCCAAACTCGCTCCCATTGGAATGAATGGTGGTCTTTTGGGTTCATTTCGCGTACCGAGTGCTTCAGTAATGTAAAAATAAATAATAGAAGTGTCAATAGTGGAATTTGAAAAATAGTGCTAATACAAGAGTTTTAATACCTTTTCTTTGGACTTTGTATATGTAGATGTAGACTCGGGAATACCAAAGCAATTTGCATTCCACTTCTTAAATGTCTCAGCAACCTTTGCAGTACAAGTTCTCATATCGTGACCTTGCTTCAAGCACACTCTACACCTTCATTTTCTCACTGGTTATTTCTCTCCATTTCTTGGCCTGCTAATATTAGTGACATCACTTCTACTAGTTGGATTTAATGCATCCACATTCACTTGACTATTATCAGAATCGACATGCACATCAGTATTGTTTGTTATCACATTGACATTGTTATTTGCCTCTACTGTAATACTCACATTGCTGCATACTGATGCCACCTTCACTTGGCTTGATTTTGCTGCAACTCGAACCTCTTTTCTAGATATTTGCAACTATACACTGCTAGCATTAGTACTAATGTCTCCACATGATTGAACTTGATTCTTTGTTGATTGAGATTGATTCTCTGGCACTCTTGAGAATTTCATTTTGTTATGCCCCTCTTCACCGCATGATGAACATCTACCTCGCAATCCCTTTTCTGCCAAGTGTTCCAATTTTTTCACTTACTCTTGTTTGAGGTCTCCTTGTTGTTGTACTTGACTGGACTTCATCTGGCTCATTCCTTCTACTTTTTCTTGGTTTCCCAGGCAGCCTAATTCTTTTTGGTGGATGAACTGGAAGATTTCCTGTAACCTGCCACAAATCAGGACCATTGATCGAGTATATGACAAGCTCATATGCTCTCATGTAAGCTTCCTTGCTGTAACATTCATGTACAAAATCTTTAGGGTCACATCCAGCGTGTTGTATTGCACTAATTGTATGTACACAAGGAATTCCATTGAGCTCCCACTTCCTACAAGTACAAACTTTAAGATCCAAGTCAATAGTATATTGCTCTATTCCAAGGGACCTAATTTGAAACTTTTTATCCCCACTAAATGTTGCATTCCAAGGTCCACTCTAAAGCCTTCTTTTGTGGAGAAGCCTACTTATCTTTGGACAAATCTTCCCAGTGTATCTCATTATCCGATCTCTTTTCAATTGCATTTTGGTCATCAAGTACAACCTGATCTTCTCTAGCATTATCAGAATTGGTTTATCCCTAGCAGGCATGATAGCAGAATTGAAACTTTCACACATGTTGTTCAACAACATATCACATTTGTTACCTGTCCGAAAATGAGACCTAGTCCAAAAGCTGGGACATTCATTTGCCAACCATTGAAATGCCTTATCATCTGTCTCCTTCAAGCCTGCTATAATTGCATTAAAATGTTGGACTAAGGTAGCTCTTGCAGCATTCCACATATAATCCTTCAATCTAAGTCCTTTATGCAACTTTTTGAAGTTGTTGTACAAATGTCTCACGCAATGCCTATGTTCAACATGAGGTAGAATCTCTGAAATTGCAGGTCCAAGTCCCTAAAAAAATAGAAAACATTTTCATTAACGAACATAGTGCATACATAATCATAATAAAAAGAAAGGTTATAGAGAATATACCTTTTGCTTATCTGTGATAATAACCCAATTACTTTGATCAATAATCTCCAAATCTTGCACCAATAACCCAAGAAACCAACTCCAAGTGGTCTTATCTTTAGTTTCTACAATAGCATATGCCACAGGATATATGCAATTGTTGGCATCTGTTCCAATAGCACATAACAAAATCCCAGGATAAGGTCCTTTGAGATGACAACCATCTAGACCAATAATAGGTCTACATCCCTATAAAAAAACCTCTCATACACGCTTCAAGACAAACATAGAATCTCAGAAATCTTTCTTCCCCGGTTTTCTCATCCACTATAGTTTCCATACCCACAGTTGTACCAGGATTTGTTCTCTTTATCTCCTCAGAATAGTCCCATAGTCTCTTGTATTGATCTGCGAATTGTCCATCGATAAACTTTCTAACATAATCAAATGTCCTGTAGACAGTCCTCTTTGACACATTTACTTGGAAATCACTGTGCACCTTAGTTTGAAAATCAATTGCATCCCAATGCGTAGTCATTCTTAAATGATCCAAGTATCGCGCACCTAATTCTTTATAAGTCAAATGCTTGTGATCAAAATCAGCACCACAATTGTGAACATTGTTCAAGCTTTTAATTTGAAAAGTATCATTCTCTTTCACATATATTGCATTTATAAACTACTCGCATGACCCTCCCTCACACTTAGTTCGAACTCTAATCTTGTCATTTTTCACAAATTTCACATTCTTGCGATGTTTCACTCTATGTTGTTTGATAGCTTGTCGAAGCTCTTCAACATTTGTGAATATCATACTTAATACAAATTGAGGATCTTCCATATCCACTTGTCTCCTAAATCTTTCAAACCTCTCACGCTTTTTCCCATTCTCATCCACATCACCATCTGAATGCCAACTGTATAAGCTATCATCACTCAAGTCCTCATAAGAACCTTCCCCAATTGGTATAGTACTGTAATGATCAACTGAAAATGCATCTTCCATTTTGTCATATAGCTTGAATACACCAACCTATTCAACTTCAGGGTCTATATTTTCATCAAACATCTTGTCATCCTCATAGTCATTTAAGTCATTCTCACTGTCATGAAAACTAGACCCATCACTATCATTGTCAGATGCATCACTGACATGTCCATCATTGTTAACATTCTCATAAACCGCAGTCACCTTTCTTTTTCCTTTATCCTTCGTTGGTTCAATTCTTTTAACTGCTGATTTAGTCCGTTTACTTGGTGTACTTTGTGTACTTGGTGTAGGATTATCCGGACAACCCAAGGGTACAAAACTAAGGTATGGTTCATCCGGTTCCTTCAAACAAATAGCTTCTCCACCATTAACATTTCCATCAACACATGACTCAACTTGACTGGGTAATGTCAACTGTAATACATTATGCTCCCCAATTACATACAAGTCTATGTATTTTTCATCAATTTCATTTACTAGTGATGTCATATCCAACACATCTTTCTCTGTCATCAACAATTGCCATCCATTATCTAAATTCATACTAGGTCTCCTATAATAAAACCCCAAATAATTCTTATATCCCAATTCACTAGCTATCGTACTTACACGAGTCAACAAATTTGATGTTACCTCCGACATACAAATTAGATCCACCGACATCCTTAAAATTACCGCCATAATGAATCTTCAACCAAAATGTTTCTACAAAAACATACAACATATATACACAACAATAAAGAAGCAAAAATTGATATTCAACTGATTTTAGCAAATATCAAATTTTGGTTCTCACAATTAAATACTTTTAGTAAATTTTCATATAATTCTTTGATTCCTTTCAGTCGACTTTTTATCAATAGCTTTTCAAATTCCCTAAAGATTATGACTGAATCATGCTTTGCCAAAGAGTTAAGTCCATTTTCCAATCAAAAAATTAAACTTCAAAGTCAGGATATATAGTCATCATGACTACTTCTATCAGCAAGATTTAACTTCAACAATATAAGAGTTAGAATACCTAACTTCCTCTTTCAGATATAAGAAAAATAATTACGCTTAGCCGAAAAAATAAAAAATTACACTTCCTAATTACTGCCAAAACCCTAGGTCCTTTACACCCATTTTTTTTTCATGCGCAACCAAATTGAAACCCTAAGTCTTTGCATTTTTCATTAATTACATTTGCTACTGCCCTGAATTTGAATAAAATTTCAAGTTATTGTCGCTAGTGTGTGTATATATATATATAGCGAGAGAGAGACAACGAGAGAGTACAATGAAGTTGCAGCAACTTACTTGTCACCATCGCGAACACGATTTTGCCTGCGTGTGAAGTTGCAGTAGAGATGTCAGTGGCGTTGCAGCGAGAAGAATTTCGAAGTTAGGTTATCTCCATTATCAATGTGTGGTTATCAGGTTTCAAATTTAGGAATTTTAGTATATTGTAGTGAATCCCTTACAAAAAGACGCTTTTGCCCATAAAAGACAATAAAGCCCCTGCAAAAAATTGTCATGTGCTCACCACGTGATTAATCCATTACTTTTTGGACGGAAGGACTGACGGTGGCACACGTTTAAAAGATAAGGGACTAACCTATGTCCGTTTTAAAAATGAGGAACGAAATAGACAATAGCAAAAAAGATAAGAGATCCAATAGGTCATAAACCCAAAAAAAAATAAAGATAAAAATAAAAGTGGGAAACAAATTAGTAATAAATGGGAAACAAAGTAGAGTGGAGTGATGGACAAATTAGAGTGGAGTTATGATGAAAAGCATGACAATGATGACTTTGGACTACTTAAAAAAAAAGAAAAAGGAGAAGAATGTATAAGAGTGATCAGACGCCCCCATTTTGTTTTGCTTATACCATTTCTTTCATTATTCACTCAAACAATTGTAGAGACCTTAGGTAGAAACTTCTTCGGAGAGGTAAGTGATTTAATAAAATTCATATGCTAGAAAATTTATCATAGATTGTGAAACAATTTCTAGAATTAATTGTTGATGACTTATTTGGTAATAGAAAGTCTGGTTTATGTGTTTAGAAGATTGAAGTGGTGACTAAGATTTGTGATATTGTGAATTGAGAATTTTTTTTTTTTGGAATCAAAGTGTAAGTGGAATTCATCTATCTTTCTCCAATTATTATAAATAAATAAAAATACCAAAAACTACTAATAAAAAATAATAAAATAAAATAAATAATAAATAATAATAATAAAAAATAAATAAATAAAAGGGTAATTCTATCATATTATATAAGTCATTCGCATAAAAACTCTTGTATACTAACTACCAAATATGGGTTTGAATCAACATATTTCCTATCTTAATTTCTTGAGCATACTCAGCATGTCAATTCTATTTCTAAATTCATTCCATTCTCAATTCCATTTTGTTTCTTAGCTCATTCTATTTTTGTCCAAATTCATTTCAGTGTACCAATCACTACATTATGCTTTGGACAAGATAATGACATAAAGATATGTGAATTGGGCCAGATGAGACCTTTCGTGTTAAATTTTCGATTAGTGTTAGAAGTGAATGACTACTTATGAGACTCGAAATAAATGGAATAATTGAGGAACTTGACCTCATCTAGTGGTTTTTTTTTGAGATATAATTTGTGATTTTAGTGGTCTGAATTATGTATTTAATAGTTGTACACCTTGCGAGCTTGAGGGTTGTACCCTTTAGACATACGGCATATGACGTGTCTAGATTAGGAATATGACATAGTTGGCTTACAAAATAACAAATTTTTTTATTTATTTCTTTTCTTTTATCATACCAACTATGTATCTAAATATGAAGAAATAAAAAGAGTAAGAAAGATAGGGTATATGCATATAGCAACACCATATGGCGTTCTACTGCTGTAGGTGAATAGGCGCCTTCTTGCTATGTGCAAGATGTCAAGGCAAATCGGGTTTCTCGAAGATAGCCTGGTAAACATTACTTTGCCTATTTATGTTAATTTTAGAAAAATAGTTTCTTAATTCAATTTTGGCTCCTTAATATTAAATTATTGTGTTTATTCCTGGGTCGGTGGTACAATATTTGCTTTAAATATAAAGATCTCAAGATCAATTCTTGTGTATAATATCATAACTAATATAAATGTGTTATAATATATACTTGTCCCACATCAAAAAATCTATGATCATTTTATAAGATCCTGACATACTTTACTTGACACCAAATGGTTTTAGAATGGAACCTCAGTTATCTTAACAGGGTATCAGAGTTGGTTCTTTGGTCCAATTTTAATCATTCGCGTATGACTCATCTCAAATTAGGTCTACGTTTGTTCAATCTTTTGCATATGTCATATTTTACGCATCTTCAATCTTCCAAGTGTGTCTTACGTGTATTTAACCTTTACATGTGTTAATTTATTATGTGTGACCCATCTCAAAATAAGACTTCATCCATTTAGTGAAGAAACTAAATTCACGATTTGGAGTTGAAGACATGTGATTGTAAATTATTGCTTAGAGAAATAAACAGGAGTTGATGTACCTAATGATATTACTAAATATACATATTGATTACGACTGTATATGAATTTTTAGTTATTTTCGTTTACGAGTATTACTCGTCAAATGTAATTTGCTCAACAAATCATATAAATTGTTGATTTCGTCTAGTAGTACTTCATGCTTTAGTAATTTGCTCTATATTTTTATTGTGGGATAAGTTCTCTTACCTAACTTTTGTTTGCTCATTATTTGCATTTCTACCTGCTTTCTTTGTAGTTGAAACAAAGTAACTGCTAATGCTTTGGACAAGATAATGACATAAAGATATGAGAATTAGGCGATGAGACCTTCCGTCTTCAATTTTCGGTTAGTGTTAGAATGAATGACTACTTATGATACTCGGATTAAATGGAATAATTGAGGAACTTGACCTCATCCAGTGATTTTTTTTTTTGGAGATAAAATTTTGTGATTTTTGTGGATTTGAATTATGTATTTAATAGTTGCGCGTCTTGCGGGCTTGAAGGTTGTACCCTTTAGGTATGTGGCATGCATGTGACATGTCTAGATTAGGAACTTGACATAGTTGGCTTATAAAAATAATAAATTTTTCTATTTTTCTTTTTTCTTTTACCATACCAACTAAGTATCTAATTAATATGAGGAAATAAAAGAGTAAGAAAGATAGGGTGATATGCATACAGCAACACCATATGGCGTTCTACTGCAGTGGGTGAATACACGGTGCGTACTTGCTATGTTCAAAATGTCAAGGCAAATTGGGTTTCTGAAAAGATAGCCTGGTAAATATTTTGCTAATTTTAAGAAAAATAGTATTTTTTTACACTTATTTAAAATATTTAATATATTTAATATTTTTAATTCAATTTTGACTCCTCAATATTAAATTATTGATTTTGTCCCTGGGTCCATGGTACAATATTTGCTTTAAATGCGAAAGATCTCAAGACCAATTCGTGTGTAATATTGATATAAATGTCTTTAGGCCTAAAGAAAAAAGGCCACCTATTACTTGAATTTCGCTTATTATCATGGTTGTGAACCTTTGTCTTCTGTCATTAACTTGAAGATCCATTTGTTCTTAAGTGTTCTTCTTCGTTTAAGCAGTTATACCAAGTCAAAGATATAAGTTTCATACAGGAAATGCACGGCATCCTTAGTAACCCTTTCTACATGGAGAAATGGAAAAAGTCAATACAGCTCAGAGAAGACTGAGAGTGATCACCCAAGTCCAAAAGAGGATTAATGTAGTAGGTCACCACTCACATGGAGAAATGGAAAAAGTCAATACAGTTCAGTAACCCTTTAATTTTAAGTACATTCATCATTAATGTAGGAGGTCACCACTTACAATATGCTATGACACTCAATGTTAACAAGACGAATAACTTAACGTCTTTTGCAGCATTAATATTGTGGCATAGTATGTGTTCCTTTCTTATTTTTCACTACAATAGAACATTTAGTCGGTTACTTGCAAACAAAACAAAGAATCTGGAACTTGTTTATTTTAGTTGGATATACCCAACCAAAAACTACCATTCTTATAATTATATATGTGCATTCTTAATTATTTATTTATTTGTTGTTGTTCACCTTGAAAGTTGTATTTGTAAGTGTTTACAGGAAAATTATTAAGTAAATTTATATAACTATTAGTCTCTCATGCATTAACAGATTTCACGTCTCTTATATTTGGAAGTATTTCTGTCATTTGACGGTCAATTCGGGATGTCACATACAACATCTTTGATTTCTTATATACGATATATTAGTTACTTTTTTTTACACAGTAAACTAGAATATAAGTCATTCAAGTCGATACCCGTCCCGTCCCGTCCCGGTCCCCTCTTTCTTCACCCCATCCTTCGCCCCCACCCCGTTGCTGAGTTTCCATGGAGATTGTGGATTACCCGGTAGGTTGTTCTAATCGTATGATCTAAGTTTAATTATTTGAATCATGTATGAAGTGATGGTGGTCTATTGTATGGGCTCAAAACTGTGTGAAAGTTAAAACTTTAGCCATTGCTGTCTGTTTGAAGAGGAGGTTTGACACTCCATTATATCAGAATGTGTATTGCCAGAAAGTATAAAAAAGAGACATTATAAACGAGTCAAGTCCTCCCATCATATAAGTGTCAGGCAACTAAACCAAACTTATTTGACTACATCGCATGCATGAAAAAGAAAACACTACCTGGTTCTACACGATTAATTACAGAAAAAAACATCGATGATGACTTTCTTTGAACATGAACGACTTGAAGTCTTCTCCGCGTTTCGACCAAAAAAAGAAAAAAAAAAAAAGTCTTCTCCGCGTTGGAAAAACTATCTAGTATGCCATAGATAAGAAAGCAAAGATACAATGTTCTTGTGCTGTTTCTTATGTTTCTTATTTTACTACATGAAACATGTTTTTGGATTCCATTCAATAGGTGGTGCTGATCCTCAGATCAAGAGTGTAGAGAAAGAGAAACGAGCTCTTCTCAAGTTCAAACAGGAGCTTACATATATGAACTACTGACTCAAAATTTCAATTTGGTCTCTATTGCTCAAAATTTTTCAATTTCATCCTTATTATTTCTCAAAAAATTTCAATTTCGTTCTTATTATTTTTCTAAAAGTTTCGATTCCATTCTCATTGTATTTTTAAACTTTTAAATTCATTCCTATTATTCAAGGACTAAATTGAAATTCTCTGAGAAATAATAGAGACAAATTTGAATTTTTTTTAGAACACAAAAGGGAATAAATTGACTAATTTTGAATAATAGAGACGAAATTGAAACTTTTGAAAAATAATAGAAATGAAATTGAAACTTTTGAGAAAATAATAGGGATGCAATTGAGAAATTTTATACAATATAGACCAAATTAAAACTTTTTAAAATAATAGGGACTAAATGCGACATTTTTCCTAGATAAGAAATCAAAGATACTAAATGCATTCATCAGTGTCTAATGTTCCTCATTCATTGTTATCAATACCATTTTGAAGATGATTGCTTATGCAAAGAAGATCTTATTGTTCTGGAAGTTATTAGCAATCATGATTTTAGAAATGGAGATACAATCTCTCCCAATGAGAATAAACTTACATGGAGACGGCATTTTAAAGTAAACTAAAACTAAACAAAAAGTTGCCAAACATTGCAGAAATAAAACTACATCGAATAAGCTTTTCACTTATATTCATGAAGCCACCTCTCCAGCAGCGAGACAGCTTAACAACTGTTATTACATATATAAACAGTCTGGTACATTATTTAGGAACTCAAAAAAGGCATGTGTAACGACCAACTCTAGAGGTGACCCAATCTGTTGGCCATTATCTTTCGGTTTTGCGTATGACATCAAGAAGTGCCTTGATCTCAGGTTTTAACTTGGGGATAATTTTGTAAATAACTAAATTGGGGTGTGTTTGTAATTTTATATGATTTTGTTTTAAAGAAAGAAACCTGCAGCTATTAGAATTCTTTACGACTCTTCTTCCTCTACTATTCACATGAGGCTCAAGCAACCGGATAGAGTTTGAAGGCTTGTATATGGTAAATTTCAGTGTACGACCTTGCAATCAGAAAAGGGGTTTATGCTTATATTATTAGTCAAAAGGTGTTACATTTGAAAGGCTTGGACACTTTGTCAATGTGGGGAAAAGTTGCGTCAATATGTATTGAGATTGTGGGATTAATGTAAGTGGATCTTGCCCTTTGTAATGCATTCTCAGAATCTGATTTTCTTTGTAAATATTCCAAATGTTATTATATTTATGTGTCTACATATATATTCCTTGCGTGTCTTAACCAAGGTTTGGATTGTCCTGATTCTTTCTGTATCGAAAATCTGTCCAAGCTAATAGTTATTATCTCATTGAACTTATAAATATTTTATGCCAAATTCTTCATACAAAGGTATTGTCTAGAATGCCTGTGTATCAATTATTTTATCCAAATCAAAGAAATAGATTCTATTATAATATGATGGTAGCAACTGTTCTCCTGCAATTCATGGACTAAATTTTCAATAGTTTTCTATTTTCATTGATCAGTACTATTCCTTACTACTCGTTGATAGTCCATGTTGTCACATATTGCACAGTGACAAATATCTCTTGTTCCGAACCACCATTTGCACCCTTTAATCTTTCTTGTAGCCTTTGTTGTGATTCCTTCTAAACTCAATAATCTATTTTTGTGTTAATGTCACCCTTTAGGGGTTGACTATGTCTCGCAATGGTCTCCTTCGGATATCCTTTCACTTCCACCTATTTTTTGTCTAAGACTATATACAACTTCTCACTCACATATGGCTGTGTTTTACTAATAGTACTGATACTGTTACGGTACCGCAACACAGATATTGTTACTGTGTTGCACTCGCGGATACTGATACCGCTACTATATGATTAGGGGGCCCCATATTTATTACTGAACCGTTGTTGCACGGGTTAAATGTAGCCACAGCTTTCTATCCTATGATGTGCATTGAGATGCTATGATCGTTATGTGATGATTTACTTCTGGAGATGAATTTTTCGTTATCTCTTCTATGAGTATTAATAGTGTTCTAGTCAATTATAATTTGTTCTGCAAGCGATACAATTTGTTAATCTCATATGGTGCTATTTGCTTGCTTTAGTCATCTATCCTAATGTTTATTGTGGGATGAGTTCCCTTACTGAGCTTTTATTCGCTCACTATTTTTGCTTCCGCCTGCTTTCTTTGCAGTTAAAAAGGATTAAGCGTTTGAGCATTGAGATATCTGGATAAGATGGTGTGGACTAGATGAGAGTTCCTTTGTCTATTATTATTATTTTTAGTTATTTAGTGTCAAATTGAATAAATGTGCACGTTACTGAGATTGGTTGTAATTATTGAGGGATGCGATCTCACCTTTATGGTTTTGTTTAATTGGAGATTATTTATTGATTGAGTGGTATGTTTGTTCAGAGATTTATTAATTCGGGATTTTAGTAGTTCTGAATTATTTATTTTATGGTTGTGCGCCTAGTGAACTTGAGGGGTTATACCCTTTAGGCTCGCGGCATGTCACACATTGTTTTTGGGGCGTGACAGCATGTCTTAAGGATCTATTCAGAAACAAACAGCCACAAACTCCCCAAAATCCAACGATGAAGCCAAGCGTCGTGCTAAGATAAAATCCTGTGGTTGTGAACTTGTCCTCATGCTCTTCAACACCTCCTTTGAGATTTGGATCTTGAGGTAGCTCATCTCCTGGGCAAACTCGTGTAAGCGGTTCACCACATAGTCCAGGATTGCCCGCGTATGATGAGGCATCGAAAGACTGTAACTGAGTGCCTGTTGGTACTCTTCCTTTTAAGTTGTTGCATGACAAGTCCAGCAAACCAAGGAGACTTATCTGGGAAAGGCTTGAAGGAATCTCGCCAAAAATTTGGTTTCTCGAAAGATCAAGAAAATCTAATAACTTCAACTTACCAATTTATGGTGGAAGGATCCCAGTTAGATGATTTCTGGAGAGGTTCAAAGCAATTAGACCAATAAGACTAGTAACTTCAAGAGGAATATCTCCTGTCAATCTATTGCTCGAGAGATCAATGGCTTTGACAAATGGTAGAGTGCTTTTGTACTTTGCTTCTCTTCCTTTCCATGTCAAAAATGCCTCGAAGGAGAACATATGTATAATAGAATTATCAAGAGAACCAGATACAACCGCATAGCTGACATTCTTCATTCCACTCCCTTCTTGAATCATTGCAGAAAAGTTGCTAATACATTTTGGTATTGTCCCAGAAATCTTATTCCCAGATAAGTCCAAAATTTGAATTAGCGAAAGATTGCAAATGTTTTGGGGTATGCTTCCACTAAAGTTGTTCCAACTCAAGTCGAGAACAACCAGTTTTGATAAGTTTCTCCCCAGCCATTCTGGTATAGCGCCAGACAACCTGTTTTCTCCAAGATCAATGAAGTTCAAATTTTCAGAATGTTGCCAAGATCTAGGTAGTTCCTTTGTGAAACTATTTTTTCTCAACAGCAATGCTCGAATCCAAGGTAACGAGCCCATGGAAGTAGGAATTTTCCCAGAGAGATTATTGTTATTCAAATTAAGAAATCGTAGATGGCGGAGGTGAGCCCAGCAATCGGAAAGCTCTCCAGATAGTTGGTTGTCTGAGAGATCAAGATAGTCTATGTAATCCAAGGGAGAATTGCACAAAAATGTAATCTCCCCTGACAACCTATTTTTTGAGAGATCCACCATTTCAATGGTGTTAGGAAGTCGTGGTATGGGACCTTTAAAATGATTAAAACTCAAATTCAACATAACAAGGTCACTGACTTTTGTGTACAAGTCCGGTAGGGTGTTTGCCATCAGATTGTTTGAAAGATCTAATATTTTGACTCCTAACTTTTGGTCCCAAAACCAACTAGGAATCTCATCAGAAATTCCAGTGTTGATAAATTAATCTCAGATATGTTCTTTTGAGTTTGAATCCATTTTGGGAAATGAGGTCCAAGTTTACAATTTCCAAGTCTTAAGACCTGCAACTGGAAAGGAGGGATCCAATCCGAGTGGAATATTAATGCTAAACCCGAGTTGAATGACAAGTCTAGCATTTTTAAGCGCGAGAGATTCCGCAAGTGAGATTGAGAGATTACTCCTTCCAAATTATTTGAACCAAGGTACAACTTTTCAAGAGTTGTAAGGTGTCCAATACTCTCCGGGAGAGCTCCACCTATTTGATTTCTTGACAAATCCAGAATGGTAAGATTTGGAAGTTCTCCAAATGCTTTTGGCATGGAACCATTAAGTTCATTCCACGACAACCTCAGCTCTTTCAAAGATAGAAATTCGACAATAGTATCAGGCAACGGACCACTTATTAAATTCCCTTCCAGGTTTAGGTACTCCAGTGTCCTTGATACATGCCGTGACAAGTTATTTAGAAACTCAACCATTTGTCCTTGTAAAATATTTATGGAAAGATCAAGATGCATAAGAGACTATATTTGCAAAACCATCAGGAATGGGGCCATGTAAATTGTTACCTGAAAGGTTGATTTTAGTAACGCTATTATTGAAGTTGAACAACCAACTATACACTGAGGAATTGAGATTATTATAAGAGAGGTCAATGATATCGAGGGGTGCTGAATAGTTGATAGAGTTTAGTGAAGAAGCAGTGAGATGAGGCAACGGACAACCACGCATGGTGAAGACTCTTAGCCTAGAAAGACTACTTACTGCTCCCGCCCAATCACTGTTGAGAGTTAAAAACTCAAGATAAAGAGTTGTTAGCGATTGAAGAGAAGAAAGCCACTGAAGATTATCTATATAAATCATCAAGTAATTACGGGCCGAAAGATGAAAAGTTTTTAAACTAGAAAGGTTACCAAGCTGATGCGGCACTTTTCCGTAAAAACCAGCATATGATAGATTCAAGTACGTCAATCTCGTAAAAGAACCGAAAAACGGTGGAATGTTTCCATCAAATTCATTGTAACTAAGGTCTAAATGTTCCAAATACTTGACTTGAAGCAATGAAACACTAATCTGACCCGTTAAAGGCTCAAGAGGGATGACAAAATTATTGACACCATAAGGACCGCGCAGATTTAGTCTGATAACGTTGCCAGTTCGGTTATCGCAGTAGACGCCGTGCCATTTACAACAGTCTGTTTGGAATTCTTCAGATCCCCATGAAGAGAGTCGGTTGTAGTTATCTACAACTTCTTGTTTGAACTTGAGGAGAGCTTGTCTTTCTTTTCCTACACACTTGGTTTGATGATGATCAGGAGCAGCACGCACTGAATGGATGATTCCAAAAGCAATATTTTTGTTGTAGTAAAATAACAAACACAAGAGAATGGTGAAGAATTTTGCTATAGTGCTCATCTTCAGAATGGTATTAGTTAGTTACAATAAATGAAGAAGAAGAACAAAGTATTTGCGAATCCATTTAGTATGTTTGATTTCTCTTATATACGGCATGGTAGCTATTTTTTTCTACGGAAAATTGTATCGTGCACAACGTAATTCGTCCTCTGTTTACGTTTACAGTCTCACCTCTGCAATTCCAAAGAGCGTCATGATCGTCTTCTTTAATTAATTGTGTAGGACCAGCTAGTGTTGTTCTTTTTTTTCTTCATGCGATATAGTGAAATAAGTATAGCTGCCTAACACTTCTATCAAGGGAGGACTTGGCTTGTGTACAATATCTTTGTATATAATTTCACATTAATAATACACATGTCTCGATGTGATGGCAGGGTTCAGCCTCCTCTGATTCAGAACTTCCAAGGTATCTTTCTTTGCAGTTGCTTTAATTAAAAACTCACACTGTTTTGAGCCCAACACAATAAAACACCCCTTTATTTCATACATTTATCCATTTAATATATAAGGGAAAATATCACATTTAATTTAAAATTAGTTAATTTAGTTTTTATTATTTTTAAAAAATAATAGGACTAATTTGAGAATTTTTGAGAAATATAGTGAACGAATTTAATTTTTTTTAGAAATTAATAGGGTTTATATTGACTAATTTTGAATAATAGGGACGAAATTAAAATTTTTAAAAAATAATAGGAACGAAATTGAATTTTTTTAGAAACATAGGAAAGATATTGAAAAAACTTTAAATAACAGGGACTAAATTAAAATTTTAGAAAAACAATATGAACTAATATGACATTTTCCCATTTAGTAACACCACATTAACAGATCAAACAATGGGGCATTTACGTGAGGAAATAATGACAGAAGAGTTGGGATTAACTTACTTTGGAATTATTTTTTTTCTTCACTTCTACGTAGTTAACAAAGAAAGAAAAAGAAACAGACCTTTTTTTTTTTGGGATAAATGAAGGATTTCATATAATGCAAGGGAAATACAAAAGGGACTAGCCAAAGCCAGTTGGGCTCCTGTAATAGGAGATTAAGGGGAGCTGGAAGGTCAAAATACCAGTCTGGGGAGAAATGTGCCATCTTGATTGACGGAAACCCTTTTATCCTCTTTTCTTGGAGGAAAATTAATTCCCTTATCCAAAACATCCTAATTTTAGTAAGGGATCACTTGCTTATTTACAAAATGTCAATCTTTTATTTTTAGCGGCTAAATTGATTTTTAAATTTAAACATTCTTTAAAAATGCACATAATTTCAAAAAATGTAACCGTAATTTACTCATTAATAGTTATACTCTCAGGATTAGTGGGACTGCAATCTCAGTTGACCTGTACAGCTTACTTGATTTTTCAATTTGTTTATCTCTAATAAGAATAATTCAATTCTAAATTCTAAATCTTCATTGGTATTATATATTTCAATTTGCATGCTATTTATTTGACCATATCACGTGAAAACAACGTTTCCTGTTGATCTTTTGGCTACTCCCATCCTGGCGTGCCACTTGCAGGCAACTTATTTGACTAGTCAACCAGACTATTAATCAAAGAACACAACATTGATCATGACCCTCTTGGCAGTTGCATGACTCGACATTAGACAAACAAAGTAGACCACACTGTACAGATTATACATAAATCATAAACGTATTCCATTTCGTGGAATTTTTTAAAATGTGGACCAATTGAATTATTAGTATTTTTTTATTTTAAAAAATAGGTTAAAGTTAACTGTTAAACTCCATTATATATTTTATAGCAATTCACTTCAGTTGGGCCTAGATCCAATCTAGATCATTTTTTTTTATTTTTAAAATGAGGGGTACTTCCCTCCAAAATTTTATTAATATTCAAAAATTAACACAAAATTCAGAGGAGGACATCAAGTCTAACCTCCGACAAAAGATGGAGACTTACCTGCCCTAGCGTCCAATCTAGTCTAAAAGAGGCACAAACCGCCTCTTTTTACAAAGAGCCACAAACCGCCTCTTTTTACAAAGAGCCTAAGCATTTTACCTAATCCAAGCCTAAGATTTACCTAATCCAAGCCTAAGATCATATTGTTCTGGAAGTTATTAGTATTTTTAGAGACTCTGTACTTTTTAGAGATTCGGGCTCACTTTTGGTAATTTTGATATTTACTTTATAAATTTTTATTTTACCAAATGAACTATATTATGTAATAATTGTATAATACTAAAATTTCTATTTTAGAGATTCTAGTAAAGATATCCTATAATATCAGTGAAGACACTTATCCATAACGATTGCAATATAAATTTTTTTTTTCAAATGTAGTATACACATCATTACAAAAACGACTATGCATACCCTCACAACCTGGAATTTTGGTAAGTGGGACCTCCACTTAGCCCATTAAGTTATCCATTTATTTTTAATTTTTATAACTGTTCAATTAGGCACCCATTGAGAATTGAGATCAGTGACGGAGCAAGACTAATAATCTGTGCAACTTTGTCATTTTGCCCTCCTTGCCAATGCCATTTACAGTCATCAATAGAAAATAACCCTATAGCTGTGGATAGATAGGAATCACACCATACGGCAGAGGAAATGAAAGACATCATCCTCACTCGTCTAAAACGAGAAGATGCAAGGCAGATTCCGCACCCGAACTTGACGATAAAATGATAAGAGATACGACATTCATAGAACCACCAAATAAAACTATAATCGCAATTAGTTTATCGGATTCAGTATCTGCACAGCAACATTAATTCCTAATTGAGATCTTCCCTGTCTAAATTGCAATCAATCATAACAACAGTAGAGACAAGTTTGAGTTCATACTTGTGACGAGAATGGCTGCTGCCTCGAGCAACTCTTCTTCAACCTATTTTCACTTGGAAGACTTGGTCGGCATGCTATTGATCCGATCAGTCTTAGAATCACTGCGGCAGAGGCTTCAATAATGGAAATCCCCATGTTGAAATTTTCTCAATTGTTCTCTCGCAGGAAGGTTGCAAGAGAATAAGATATTATTTCAAGCAATTCCAATGCTGAATCACTTATTCTTTCACTGACCTACTTATCCAACAAAGCTACTATCATTTGCAGAAAATCATTATCATTATCAAGATATTGTGACCTCCTTGTCATATCTCATCTAACTGGTTATGAACGCGCAGGGTGCCGGTTGAAGACCTGGCTTTGGACGTGGAGATGGAGGATATGGTGGTGCACCTCCTAGTTCAAGCTTCTCATAAGTTTTTCATTAGTGAAGTTTCATAGTCATTGCAAGTTAGCAGTTGAGGAGTTGGTCTGATGTTGAAAGTTCATGTCCCTACACTCCCGTTTAAATATATATTTTTGAACTATGTGATGCCTCCTACAGTTTTGTGTAGATTATTCGAAGATTTATGGCAATTTAATTTTACATTCAATCGACTCTAGTAGAATGTTGACATATAGTTATTTATATATTCGATTTTAGGATAAATTCGAAAACTAAATTGACTCTACTAAAGTATATTTGATCTCGTGTGAATAGGGCTAACAGGCCATGGCGGATCTATAGATCCTCACCTTGGAAGAAAAAAAAAAAAAATCTTTATTTTTTTGGTAACAGGAGAGACATTTTTGACATGAATGAGATGAGATGTCAAATCAATATAACTAATATCGCCTACTGGGATAAGGCTTGATTTGATTTGGTTTGATTTTAACTGAGTCTTGTACTAAACTAAAAAAGATGACACTCCCCTCTCGCTCCCTAGGAGCAAGACAATATCTACCAGGTTTGCGCATATGCCTTACCTCATGTGATGTGAGTCTACTGCAGAAGGAAAGACCATTTAGATGTTCATCGTTAAGGAAAAGTATGGTCCAGGAAATAGTAGTTGAAGTCTAACGTGTTTGGTATGGCAGATTTCTTGTTTCATTTCCAGTGTTCTATATATTCCATCCATGTTCGATGCCTCATTACATTGTGATTTCAATGTTTAGTATTAAATACATCTATTATCACATCAGTATTAAGTTGTTCATCACAGTTCAAGCAGCTTTGCTATAAACCATTGTTCTGTTAATTTGCCACTTGAAGACTGCATAAATTTACTTTCAACACCAGTTGTTCTGTTTTTAGCCCATCTCTATCAATGTTTGATGATTGATTTATTCACAAGTTCTACATTCTTTAATGGACTTGTATCAGTGTTACATAAAGCGTAATATGCTTTTGATTTCTCATTCCAGTCGAAGATGTCCAAAATATCCCGCCTTCCATTCTTGACCTTTCCCTTTGTGAAATTCCATAGTTTAACAATGTAGTGGATCTCATCTTTGATTATGAACCTTAATATGGTAAAGCCTGTAATTAGCTGCATCCATTAGACAGTTGGGAAGCATCAATGTGTTGGCTGAGCAGTTTTCTTCTGATTGTGTTTGATGTTATTATAAAATTTGAGATCACGTCATACGCTCTTGTTTGATCTTATATGACAAAACTACTACACTTTACTGCATACCATTGGCTTTGCCAAGAAATTGTTGCTCTCTTATCATATTTCATCTAATTAGTTATGAATGTGCAAGGTGCTGGTGGCTGAGCAGTTTTACCCTCTGATTCTCTTTGATGTTATCACTGTCTAGGCTTTACGGCATGTCATTGGCTTTGGCAAGATATTGTGATCATCTTGTCATATGTCATCTAATTAACAATGAATGAACTTACAGGGAGCTGGTGGAAGACCTGGTTTTGGACATGGAGCCGGAGGACGTGGTGCTCGGCCTCCTAGTTCAAGCTTCTCGTAGGTCTTCCCTAAGTGAAGTTTCATAGTCATTGCAAGTAAGGAATGAAGGGGTTGGTCTGATATGGGTAAGTTCATGTCCCTACACTCGTTCAAATATATAAGTCGAACTATGTGATGTCTCCTACAGTTTTGTCTACATTGCTCTAAGTCAAGATTTCTCAAGGATTTAAAGGCAATTTGTTTGGACATGTAATGGACTCTGCTTTTCTATTACTCCATTACAATCTTCCTAGTCAAGTGTTGCTTTCGTGCAACAATATTAGCTGCTTGTTTTCTTGGTTAAATGCAGTAACAGTTATTTGTAGGCAAATCTTTGGAGTATGTCCTAAAACGTGTGTAATGATCTCACATCAGGATTTCACCCTTATATTGGGTGGTTCTTAAGTGCAAAAGGGTTCTTCTACCTAATAGACTAGTTAATCTTTTGGATTGAGTTCTCTCTTTGAGCTTGAGTTGCTACATGTTTGCCGAACATTTGGGTCTTGGATAAGGGTCATCTTGGTACGGACTACGGAGTATGCTCGAGATTGTACTAAAGTGGCTATACATGAGAACAATCATGTAATCAGACCCCATATTGCCCCGGCCTCCTTGGGTCTCATCCATTGCCCTTCCATCATAGAGGCGTTACACATACGCAGCAAACCTGTTTGACTTTTTCACATGAAAACAAATTTTTGTTTTGATTTTTAATTAGCTGATCCTACACTATTAATTATAGAGGACCACATTGATCTTGACCCTTTCTGGACTTGGATGACTCTGGTCCAAAATGGCCTTGCCTTAGCCTGTTAAGGCGCTGAGGGTGCACCTTATCCTGTTAAGGCGTGCCTTTTAATACACTGGATCGAATGAATATTTATTGTTGTCTATATTACATTGTTGGAAAATGTAATGTGTCCCTTGATTGAATTTGCAGAGGCCCACCGAGGTTTGAGGGTGGGGATAGACCTAGGTTTGGTGGTGACAGGGAAGGGTACCGCCGTGGAGGTCCACCTGGTGAATTTGAAGGTGGCGACAAGGGTGGAGCTCCTGCCGATTACCAACCTGCTTTCAGGGTAACAATTCTACTCTTTGCTGAGTAATTGGAATCTACATTGCGTTACAGCTTGTTAATTGTTAGATTTTGTTTCATTATTCCCTGTAATATCCTTTAATATGGTTACTTGTTTCCATCAATCTTTTAGTAGGAAAAATATGGCATGATGGTCATTTCAATTAAACAATGAAGTTTTCCTACTAGTTTTGCATGATTTACTTAGTGAGAATATGATGATTTAGTTGGTATCTTTAAGTTTGTGGTGGAAAATTGATTAGGGATCCACAGCCAACAGGTTGAAACTATAATACTTTTTAAGTGATTTCTGCATTCATTATTTATTGCAGCCAACTCAAATTTGGTAGGAGGAATGTTGCTTTGTCAAATTAACCTATTTTTCCTTGTAATACTTAGATAAATATGTTCCAACTCTAGTGATTTCCTGAACTAAAGAGATGGAGCTCTTCTCTTGTTCCCCACTGGTAAGACAATTGTGTAGCACATTCACGCATATGCCTTGTCTTATTTGATGAGAGTACTGCTGAAGGAAATGCCATTTAGATATTCATCATTAGGAAAAATTTAAATAGAGGAAATAGGAATTGAATTCTAATGTGCTCGATATGGCCGTTTTCTGTTTCATCTTTATGCTTCTCTTCCATAAGTTTGATGCTTCATTACTTTGTGACTCATTGTTTAGTATTTGGAAACTCTTCAATTAGTTTGAATTGATGTTAGTTTTTCACATATTAATGGGACTCACATATAGGACCCACCAACCATGTGAGAAACTGACTTATCAGTCTGGACTTATGCAAATATTTTCGTTAGTATTTAACATATATTAATGGTAAATCATTCATCACACTTCAAGCATTTGTTGTTGTTATATAATGTCATTGTCATGTTAATTTGGCACAATGGTTACAGTTGAAGGACAACATAAGTTTACTTTCAAAATCATGAAGGACAACATAAGTTTACTTTCAAAATCAGCCCCCCCACCCGCCATTCTTCTCTCTATGAATGTTTAATAATTGGTTTATTCATGTTTGATACCTTCTTTGTAGGACTTGTGTCAATATTCTGTAAACTATAACATATCTTTTGATTGTATGTCGGTTGAAGTTGTCCAAAATTTCCCGCCTCGTACTCTTGAGGAGTGTTGTAACGATCCACTTTTTTTGTAATTCAACTAGCCCAAATATAATTAAATTAGAAGGATATAAGTGGGCTAGTCTCATTTGAAAAATCAAATTATTCTAGTTGGACCTTGGATATTGTTATAATTGTTATTTTCCCTAAGATGCTTAATTAAGAGCCCAATCCTATTACTTAATTCCTAAACCTAAGATTATCATATAAATACACCCCATCTCTTATCGCCTCACGGGAAAGATAGGAGAAAGTGATGAGAATGCATCCTCATGCTTGGGCAGGCACTCCAACATCATCATCATAGAATATTCGCGTACCTAGGATTATGATTAGCTCGAAGGATCTGTGGCTTTGATAGCTTTAGAACACATTTTGGAAAAAAGGTAAATGGAAAGACCCCCATATAGTTTTCGGTATTCCTTACGACATCTTTTGTGAACAAAACATATAGTATATTTTGCGTTATTGACTTATTCTACAACTATTGATTTGTGTATAAATTTATAAATCATTATCATGTGTATGACACTCTGAACGATTTGTCATAACTTCAAATTATTTTGAGAAGTATAAATTAAATTAATAAATGGTGTCAAATCTATTACTGTTTGTTGTATTTCTTTCCTCGTATGTATTTTCAATTTATTTTTTTTAAACCAATATAAATTCATAGTACGTTGGTAAAGATAAAAAAAAAAAAAGAGGCAATAGTGATGACTATTCATCACTCCTCAAATAGTGACTGTCACGGTTTAACAATGACAAAACCGTCATTGAGCCGTGCTACTGTTCGTCACAATAATCAGTGACTAAAAGTCACATTGCTTTTCTTGGTTTACACTTTTCTTCTCTTTGTTTGTTCTTTTTATTTATTGTAACTATCAACAAAAGCTTTTGATCATCTTAAACCTCTTTATCACTTTAGTTAAATATTATTTTCTTTTTATTGTTCTAAATGTAGTCTCTTCTTGTTTCAATTTTTAATGCATCCTTGTTCTATTTTTAGTCTCGAGGGTCTTTATAGGGGTTTTAAAGAATTATATACTTTGATTGTTTGAAAAACTATACTCAACTTTGGGACAAAGGATTTTAATTTGATTGCATCATATACATTCACAAGGGGTTTATCCCCTTTTATATATTGTATCATAATGGATGTGAACCCGAGTGCCGTATATTCTTGGGTGGTACTTTTGTGCCCTTGTTGGTAGGGATCGTACACCAACATATCGTGGGGTAGTGCACTATTATTTCGTAAGAGACTCCCTCTTGCTTTTGGTGGTATGTGCGATAACAAACTACTTTTTGGACTGTACTACCAGGAATGTAGCCTCGGCCATCATATTACTGGATTCATTATTGATACTTTGGGTTCATTTTCATTATGACACTATTTTGGTTATTTTGTCACCTTTTGCCATTTGCATTATAGATGATTGTTATTGTGTGTGTGATTTATAGCGTTTTACCACGTTTTCAAAAATTATGATTTTTGGCATCCATTTCTCATATGTGGTTTCTTATGTCCTATCGTTTATCACATTAAGTATTATGTGTTTTCGTACTGTATGGTTTCGTGGTATTTATGGGATCCTTACTACTTACTGAGATTTTATCTCACTTTTTCGTTTTGCTTTTCTTGAAAATTATACTTTTGCAGGTGTTAAACGTATATATACTTTGCTTGAGACTTTGGGGACTAGATGGCCTTTCGTGGCGCAGATCTCCTTAGTACCTTTGGAGTATTTAGATTCAATTGATTTAAGATTTACTTAAATTAGTTCCCTTCATATTGGTTTGGATTTTTCTCTTGAATGATGTAACTTTTGAGGTTATACCTTAATGGTGTTTGGGGAGTTGAACAATTACTTCCTTTTTGTATTTTGGATTAGATGCTCTGAACTGCTTTATGCCTTGGGTTTTTAGTTTATTTTGTTTAGTGTTTTGCGGGTTTAGGAAGTTGATCTTCTTAGGTTCACGACGGTCTCGTTCCCAAATTGATGTCAACAAATTTAAGGGCGTGACAGAATGGTATCAGAGCAATAAGTTTTGATCATTGAAGGACTTGTGGATTGGGTAGCTAAGTTTTTGCTGCGTATTAGAGTGCCTAGATTTATATTTATTGCTTTGAGTATAATCGTGCTTAGGCTTAATTTGTTGCTTCGAGTATAAGAACACATATATTTGTGTTTAATGATTTTAAAACTTTGAATTGTGCTTTTCCATATTTTTTATCTTAGAAATTAAGTTTTGACCCCACAATTTTAAGTTTTGAACGATGTACAGGGAGAATACGAAGAATTGCTTTAAGCTTCTAAGAGAGTGAACATTAACCTAACATTAATGTGTTTACCCCAAGAAATTTTGGTTCTTCCCGTTAAAAGATCTGAACAAGCATTAGGCTTATACAGAATTGTGCTTTGGGAGCTTCAGACAAGCACTTTCTATGTCTGAATGCAAAAATGAGAGCGAATGAGTAATACAAGAATAGATAGTAGAACACATCTTTTGATTTCAGCTGTTGTTTTTCCCCCTATCAATGTTTAATCATTGGTTTACTCATGTTTGATACCTTCTTTGTTGGACATGTGTCAATATTATATAAATTGTAACATATCTTTTTGTTGTATGTCGGTTGAAGTTGTCCAAAATCTCCCGCCTCGCACTCTTGGAGGAGTGTTTACCTCCTGATTTTCTTCAATGTTATAGAATTTGAGATTCTGTCATATGTTCTTGTTTAGATATTATACGACAAAGCTACCATCATTTACAAAAAATCATTATCATTATCAAGATATTGTGACCATCTTGTCATATCTCATCTAACTAGTTATGAAGAAGACTTGGCTTTGGACGTGGAGCTGGAGGATACAGTGGTGCACTGTTATAGTTGCTAGTGTTGGGTCAGGTGGTGAAGAGAGTGTGATCAGATTGAGAGAAGAGGCAGGCCGAACTAAGAATAATAATATGACCCAAATTGCAATTATAAGCAATGGCCCAAGGAAAAGTAATCGCAGGATCATCAGATCCAACTGCTTAGACTATGTGGCTATTCTGTTAAGTGAGAATCATGTGATGTAAGGCACAATATATCCTAAAGGCTACGTGAGAGTGAGGCCAAGAGAGAAGTATTTTCTTTTGTTTTCTTTAGCTTTCTTCTCTAGAAGAGTCTGTTGTTAAATTTCTTACTTTGCTTATCATCAATACTACCCAGTTGAGCTATTTCTAGTGTTCAATTTACTCCCTAAATATCCAAACCATTACATTGGTGCTTTCATTAAAAGCATGGCCGATGGTACCAGACTCAACGCCATGGATGACACGGTAACGAAGCTTCTGCAAACTACAACACATAATACTCAAAAAGCCCGATGACTTTCACCAAAAACATAGTGACCTCCCTTATACGCTCACGACGATTGATGGCAAACTCGATCAGTTGTAGCTCCTCATGGAGAAATTCGTGGCACGTAATGCCCTTTCCTCCACTTCTTCAACGATGACGACGGCCACTCATGGTGATTCTCGGACATCTGGAGGTTATGCAATTGGTGCCTACAATAACTAGGCAAACTTGTGGCATAGCGGTCAGTACATGACGTACCCTTCTAATCAAGATCAAATCTACAGCTCAGATCCCTATGCAGGTTATATTACTACTGGTGATGTTGCTACTGGTTGTTTATATGCTTATCACTATCAGCAACACTATAAGCAATAGGCTGACTATTATAGTCAAACTCAAACAAAAGTCGGTTGTGCTCTGGGGATAGTGAATTGTTTCATGTTGGAAGAGAAGACAAAGGATATGCGTGAGAAGGCAGACTATGACGCTGGTAATTAGGGTAATTTGAAGGTCGGTGGTGAAAATGAGGGTCAAGAAGAGGGTGTCGTGTTCACGGGGACAAATGTTGAGTTGACTATGGGGCAAGATAATGGAGAGAAGGAAGAGTAAGTTATTGTCGAAAAGGATGGCATTAAAGATATCGAAATGGTGTATGTCGCGAATAGGACTTCGGATAAGATCACACAGTTGACTGGTAATGTCTACTTATATCGTTTGGAAGATGTGCGTCGACTATTCGATGAAATTCCTGTGAGGGTTGTGGCTTCTTGGAATGCAATGATTTTTTGGGTCTGCTCAAATTGGTAGATTCAAAGAGGCGTTGGGTGCAATTGAATTGGGAGATTGGGTAAAGTCTTGGATTAAGTTATTTGCTCAAATACTTTATCGGAATATAGCTATTTGGAATGCGATGAAATTCTATAGTGATGAGGAGCTGTATAAGGATATGCGTGAAGGAATGAAGGTACGAACCATGGTAGTGTCTGAGTTGGTTTTCGATGAGAAGTGGAAAGGGCAGACTGCGAAGGATTTGCCTAGAACATTCACAGGGCATCTTGCTCTGGATGAAGATGGAAGAAATGTTTTGAGGCGTTTGTTAGGAATCGTGCATAGTATTTAAAATTTTATAATTAAATAAACGCAGTGGAAATCATTAATACACATGCATCCATTCATGGCTAATTACGTAGATTATAATCATGCATAAAAATTGACATTAATTACGCATAGGAGGATTTTAGGATTACCTTTCCAGTGACGAATCTGTTGCAGAATCTGAACGATCAAAAACTCCCCAATTGTGAAGCCTCCAAAAGTATCCACACAGAATCTGTTCCCTTAATTGGATTTCACCCCCACTAAGTTTTCTAGAGAAATCTTACATATTATTCTGACTATAATTTTTGTGCTAGCTAAACCTGTCAGAATAGTACAATATATAGGAGACACATGTGACCTAGGGCCACATGTGGACTGGACTTAAACTAACCAGTCTTAGGCTCCAAAATAACCAGATCATTATCAAGTTACTACGAGCTCAATTAAATTAATATTAGGACGATCCTAAAATTAATTTAATATTTTCTCTAATCCAATTAATCTGCAAATTCTATTTGTGTGTGACCTCTCGAGTTCATAATTAATTGGCAGCGAAATAATATTAATCTAATTAATATTTAATTATAACTCTTCTAATTTAATTCTCGCAAGTCGTGAGTAATACCTAGCAGTATATCACGTCTACCCAACTAATGATGAAGTGTAAATTCTACGAACCCTTAGTAACTATCATGCAATCAATTCATTCTGTCTGAATCATCCCAATTGAGTTAGAGTCATGGATAGGGTCGTCAAACTCTATTACTCAATCATATATCCAAATCTATTTAATCAATAATTTATGAATAATGCGTGGACCGACTTTCACTATTCTATCTCGGCCAAGAATTTCTAGTTACTCGATTAATAGATCGCATAGGATCCCTAATTGACAGATTCCATATCTACACACACCAATCTCCATGCCGGAATAGATCGTAACCACTAAGTACATTATCCAATCCTTGATGAGGACTAGTTTTATTGCACCAACAAATTATGTTATCCCTAACACAAGATAACCGTGGTATCTCAGGTCTAAGGACTAATTGTAGCATTACACTGTACAACGAATTATTGACCATTCCATGTAATTCGTTGTACTAGCGGTCATATCCAGTCACTTGTTCTCAACAAGCACTTATACATCTACCTTTACGATATGAGACTAATCGCCCAAATCAATATCCCATATTATTCTGATGGTAGACTGCAATCCGATCTTTTCGGATAAATTAACGCTCAATTAATTCATCCTACGATCGGGGACTATTTTAGAATATATTTAAGAATATAGATTATGTCACTCATAACTTTACTCTTAAGGATAAAATTTATAAATATTATTCTAAGGACTTTTATTTAAATAATTAATTGCATTAATTATATTTAAATAAACTGTCCATATTAAATAAATAATATAATTATTATGTCCTAAAATTAGCTTTTAGGGCATATAATCCAACAATCCCCCTCTTGCACTAAAGCAATTACTCTTGTATCTTATACCCATCTTCTCAAGATGGTAATCCAATGACTGCTGAATCATTTTCTTAGTTAGTAGACTAGTAGCGTCAACTGTTGACGTTATTTACTGCACAATATCATTTTTTCCACAATCTCTGATCGATGTGGTAATGCCTTTTTAACGAGCTTTGGATCTCCAGTGAGACCTAGGTTCTTTAGCTTGCACTACAACTCCATTGTCGTCACAACACTACCCGTTGACTTAATGGAAAGAACCATCCTGAGTTTAATTACGAACTCCTAGATCCAAATCGCTTCCTCTTGTCACATCTGATGCAACGATACACTCAACCTCTGAAATTTGCAATTGTACCAATATTTGGAACCTTTCCAAATAATTGCTCTTCCGTTACAGATGAGTATGAACCCAAATATGGATTTCCAATAATCCACTTCAGACTCTCAATTTGAATTTGTATAACTTTTAAGTTTCACCTTCTCCATATACCAAGAACATTTCTTCAGTGCTTCTCAAGTGTTTAAGAATGTTCTTGATTTGCTTTCCAACGTTCCTAACTTGGATCAGACAGATATCTGCTCATAACACTTACAGCATTTATGATATCATGTTTTTGTACACAACATGACGTATATAAGATTCTTAATTGCTGCAACACTTTGAACCTTATGTGTCCAGTCTCTCTCTCTTTAGCAGTCTCAGGACTCTCAGCCTTAGAGAAATAAATGTCATGTCTTAAAAGAGAACAATCATCTTTTAGAATCTGTGTACATGTTAAACACCTTTAACACCCTTTTGGAAAACCCCATTAATCCTTTTGATTTATCGCTATAGATCATCTTCCAAGGATTTAGGTAGATTATTCCAAAATTTACTTGGAAAGTTTAGTTGAATAACTTAGACCTACTTGTGTGGATAAGGTTTATCTTCATTCTCAAAGATGTCAAACCGAATGTTCTAGATTATTTAGGCTTGGTTAAGTCCATAAATGGATCCCTTTAGCTTGCACTCTTTTGTGATTCATCACTGGTCTCAAAACATATTGACAATCTCATATTAATGTCTTCATTAATGAAGTCATTATGGAATGTCATTTTGACATCCATCTACCATATCTCATAATAGTAGTGTACAACTATGGCCAATAAATCATAATGAATTTCAACAATTGGTGAAAAGGTTTCCTCATAGTCAACTCTTTGCCTATGACTATAATCTTTCACCATTTGTTTTAAAGGTCTCCACATTTCTCTCTCTTGTATGACCTGTAAGTCCACAAGCTTGCATGAAATTCATTTAAGATTTTATGGCCTTAAGCCATTTAAGCCTATGTCTAACATAACTTTTCATAAAAAATCATCAACATGATTATCGTTTTATTGATCTGGGTAAAGCTGTGAAATAATCAGTTGCTCTTTGGATTGGGTTTTCTAGAATCAAATCCTAGATTTGACTTAGGTTAGCTGGTTGTTTAGTGACTCCTACTGAGTCATACTTTTCTTCCTATACTATCTTCTTAGATGAACTATTCTTCCAAGAAGAAGTTGTATTTGCTAACAGTCTTTCTAGTCAACAAGGGAATAAAAGTCATATCCCAACGAATCTTTGGGATAACCAATTAACCTTGTCCAATCTTATTTTCAATTTATCAATCTCAAGCCTTTGATTGAAAGCAGGATAACCCTCATTCTTAACACCTTAAGACTAGGTATCCTGTTTTCTCATATCCTATATGAAGTATTTAAGATTAACTTGAAAGTGACCTTATCCAAGAGATGGACTGCTATAAGGAGAATATAGTCTCACACGCAAAATTATAAATCAACATAGTTTATCATTTACCAGACCATGTCTAACAAGGTCCAACTCATTCTTTCTGACACTTCATCAAGCATCAGAGAACCAAAAGGAGTCAATAAAATAACTATGTTATTTTCTTTTGAGATGCTATCAGAAACTGAGGGTAAGAACTCTCCATGATCTCATTATTGAGACTTACTTCTCATTTCTAGTTTGATTTATTTACTTTAGTTCTGAATTCTTTGAACATTTCAAACAATTCAAATCCATTCTTATGACAATCATAAGTATTTGTAAGTTAGCTAAATCCTCATTGGGCTATTTCGCCAAATGGCCCACATACATCCCTATGTATAAACCCTAAATATTTGTGGTTCTTCAACTTTGTCCCACAAAGGGTGATTTGATCATTTTTAAGAACACAAGATCCACGTGTTGGGAATGTCCCGGGACCTCAAGGGCTTACCTGTCCTTCTTTCACCAACTAAGTGATTCTTGTTTCTTCTATATGACCTAATTGTAAGTGCCACAATAATCTAAAGATATCTGTATCTCTTGATCTCGCATATTATTCGTTTATCATGTTGTACATAATGCGTATAAAACTTTGCTCATTATTTTTCCAGTGTCAATTCATTTATTTCCCAAATAAATGAAACACATGAACAATAATTATTCCAAAAATTAATGAACACCCAGATGGGTAAACAAGAAGACGAGATGTATTTATAGAGGACATCAATTTCTCTTCAAACTCTTTGAAGTCCTTTGAATTTCCCTATCTTAGTAGTCCTCCTTTTCTTGCAGTGGAAATAATATCCTTTTACCAATTAAATTTCACCTTTCCAGATCTACCCTTGAGACATTACTCTCATGTCCAAAGGTTGTGTCAAATGTATTCACACGGATAAATCCATTATGAACGACAAGAGAAAACTAAGAATTGACTTTGAGGATTAGATTTGTCTGCATATGATAAACCATGAATAAACTTATGGACTCAAGATACTCATTCTGAGAACACATGCTCTCAAATCAATTCCTCTAGTTATTCTTTGGAATAATTTTCTAGATATCTCATATTTACCACTATATATCACATATCTAGTTGTCCTATCTTGCATACTTCACAACTCTTGTGAGTAATTAATGATGGATATATTATCCATGCTCTCTTGCATCTTTTGACAACTCATTTAAGCATCTAGAACGTGTATGACTTTATCAGATTTGAGAACGATTCTCAAAACGTTGAGCTAGTCATCGAAATTTGGTCTTAGTCAAAATAGAAGGTTGGGTTCCTATCTGATATTATATAGGCAATAATTTCTATGGATGTTAGATAATTATATTATTAACCATTTGATTTGGGTCTTTAAATCAAATAGTAACCCCCACTAAATATTTCGAATATCACACTTTCCTAGTAGAAAACGGAAAAACAATAAGGTGTTTTTCTTAGTGGAATTGGGGGCCCATTCATTTTAACCCATCTCACATTTTAGATTTTTGGTGAAATTAAAGCAAATAGGTGAATAACCTCTTATCCAATATATCTCATACAAATTTCAATTATTCTTGCCTCCAATCCTTTCGAACTCACATTATATATTTTTGGTCTCCAAGATTGTTTAAGTTAAACCCATTATCCTGGAAATTTGGATCAATGCAATACCGACACCTTACATGATAGATATTTGGTTGCCAATAAGAATCTAAATTTTTCACATCTCGTACTTATATAGACTTAGTTCATATGTTGAAACAAATAAATTACTCCTATGTGTCCATATCCAGCTACTTACTTGCCCAACATATAAACCAATCTACGATAACGGAAGACAATGATATAATATTCTCAAGACTATACCATTATTAACTTAATATTTAATTTTGGAAGGTTTGCTGGTCTTTAGTTTAGGTCTCACTTTTCACATGCTTCTAATTTCAATTTATTGTATAAATAAAACATAAACATACATGCATTCATCATATATTTATCGCATAAATAAATAAATAAATGCATAAAATAAAATGAGATGATCATGGATTAGAAGCATTATCAACCCGAGCCACTTGGTTGAATACCTAAATCAAATAAAGGGCCCACAAGATGAATTCATGGGCTGCTCCTCCTTGGCTTCACAAAACTCCTTTTGCGAACTAGGCCCACCAACTCTTGATGTCTTCATTTTGATATTCCATTGTATTTATGTACATAGATTCCTAATCTAATGGGGATACATAAATGGGAATAGGGTTTTACATATATAAAACGGGGATAAGAGGTATGCAAGCCTCATTTTAAAATATTACATAAAACCCAAAATGGGTAAATAAATTAACTAATGACACTCATCCATTCATTTATCCATCCATACATTCATACAAGACTAGTCCATGATCACCCACAAATATAGCAAATGATAAAGAAAAGTAATCTACGAATATAGCACAATTAGTCTCCCAATATAATCTCATTATATTAGGTTTATCCAATTAATATACACATTTTTTAATTTGGATCCTCAAATATCTCATATTTAAATAAATATAATCTCATTCTATTTATAGTAATTAATTAATAAATAAATTATTAATTAACTACAAGTATAGCACAATTAATTTTCTAATGTAAACTCTTTACATTAGTTTTTCCAATTTAATAAACTCTTTATTAAATTTATTCTATTTAATAAACTCTTTATTAAATTTACTCCATAAATATCACATATTTACAAAATATAAATATAATCAAATTATATTTAATAATTAATAAACTATTTATTAATTTAAACTATCAATAATATATTTGGGCTCTTTAATTTGTCTTACAAAATTATAAAAGCTAGATCCAAAATAATAAAACAATACTCCAACTGTTATTTCATTATATCCTGAACCCTATAGCCCAATGCATAAAAACATGTCCATTCAGCCCAAAGAAATAAAAAAGCTTTCTCATTTTAATTGCAAGCCTAATCCATATAATTAAATAAGTCTAACTCATAAAATTCATATTCGGATTTACTGTGGCCCAAGCTAGAGCCGAACAGCCCAAAAGAATTATAGAAGAATAAAAAAAAATAACCCAATACCCAACACCTTGGGTTTGGGTTCGGTTTGGATCCATCCATAAGTCCAACCCGATTAGGATTCGGGTCAGGTTGAAAACCTACCTGAATCAGAAAATACCTCTTTTTTTTCTTTATTTATTCTTTACCAGCGCCGCCCCTCCCCTTACCCGTTCTTCTTCTTTCACCTTCAAGCTACCATTGCCGCTTCCATCATGGCAGCGGCCCTCCGTGGCTTGGTATGGTGAAAGAACTGTGGCGCGAGGAGCGACCATCGCTCTCGCGTCGCCTTCTTCTTCGCAACAAATCTGCTACCACTATGGCAGCAGCGCTGCTGCCATTGTGGTAGTCGCAACAGCGACTATGGCACCACTGCGTGAGGAGCAGCAGCTCCTCACGTGGCCTGCTGTACCGCGAAGAGCCGTTGCTCCTCGTGGCTTTAGCCACACGGCATGGCCATTGGCCGAGATGAATACCATGCTTCTTGCAGCCTGTGGTTCTTGCAGCGCGCCACCAAACCATGGTGGCGCTGTTACTACATGCGATGGGGTAGGTATCGCGATTTTAAAAAACTTTTTCCAAAATATTTTTTTTTTAAATTTTAAAATAGAAAAATAGTTGAGGAAGATGACGTATAGTGGGCTGCTAGCAATTAAAACAAAACATTGCCAGAAAAACAACATATTGAAAGCTATTAATTCCTTTATGAATAGTTTCATGAACTATCAAATTTCACAAAACACTTTCATGTTTTAGGGCTGATTTGTAACTAAACAAATTTTATGGACAGATTTATGAACAAATTCATAAAAGGCAATTCTGACATATAGTTTCATAAACTACAAAAATCGACAAACAGTTTCTCAAACTATTCATAAAAGGCAATTCTGACATATAGTTTCATAAACTACAAAAATCGACAAACAGTTTCTCAAACTATTGAAGATAATTTAATCGTGCTATATGTGCTATAAACGAATAATCATGTAAAAGATATAAACGGTGGCTCTGATACCACTGTTGAAAATCGTGCATGGTATTTAAAATTTTATAATTAAATAAACGCATCATAAATTATTAATACACATGCATCCGTTCATGGCTAATTACGTAGATTATAATCATGCATAATAATCGGCATTAATTACACATAGGAGGATTTTAAGATTACCATTCCGGTGACAAATCTGTTGCAAAATCTGAACGATCCAAAGTTTCTCAATTGTGAAGCCTCCGAAAGTATCCACACAGAATCTGCACCCATAATTAGATTTCACCCCCACTAATTTTTCTAGAGAAATCTTACATATTATTCTGACTATGATTTTTGTGTTAGCTAAACCTGTCAGAATAATACAATATATAGGAGACACATGTGACCTAGACCCACATGTGGACTGGACTTAAACTAACCAGTCTTGGGCTCCAAAATAACCAGATCAATATCAAGTTACTACAAGCCCAATTAAATTAATATTAGGACGATCTTAAAATTAATTTAATTTTTCTATAATCTAATTAATCTGCAAATTTCATTTGTGTGTGACCTCTCGAGTTCATAATTAATTAGCAGTGAAATAATATTAATCTAATTAATATTTAATTAAAACTCTTCTAATTTAATTCTCGCAAGTCGTGAGTGATACCTAGCAATATATCACGACTATCCAACTAATGATGAAGTGTAAATTCTACGAACCTTTAGTAACTCATGGATAGGGTCGTGAAACTCTATTACTCAATCATATGTCTAAATCTATTTAATAAGTAACTCATGAATAATACGTGGAACGACTTCTACTATTCTACCTAGGTCAAGGATTTCTAGTTACTCGATTAATAGATTGCATAGGATTCCTAATTGACATATTCCATATCTACACGCACCAATCTCCATGCCGGAATAGATCGTAACCACTAAGTATATTATCCAATCCTTGATGAGGATTAGCTTTATTGCACCAGCAAATTATGTTATCCATAACACAAGATAACCGTGTTGTCTCAAGTCTAAGGACTAATTGCAGCATTACACTGTACAATGAATTATTGACCATTCCATATAATTCATTGTACTAGCGGTCATGTCTAGTCACTTGTTCTCAACAAGCACTTATACATCTACCTTTACGATATGAGACTAACAGCCCAAATCAATATCCCATATTGTTTGGATGGTAGACTGCAATCTGATCTTTTCGGATAAATTAACGCCCAATTAATTCATCCTACGATCGGGGACTATTTTAGAATATATTTATGAATATAGATTATGTCACTCATATCCTTACTCTTAAGGATAAAATCTATAAATATTATTCTAAGGAATTTTATTTAAATAATTAATCACATTAATTATATTTAAATAAACTACCCACATTAAATAAATAATATAATTATTATGTCCTAAAATTGGCTTTTAGGGCATATAATCCAACAACGTATACTAATAGCCTTTGTTCGTCATACTTCCGCTGTTGGCTGCCATCAGGCCATGAATTTCTTTGCGGATCTATTATTGCTACTGATGCCGAAAGAAAATGCATTGTGGACATTAAGGAGCATTCTTGATGGTTATTATTCAGAAAGCACTGCGTTATTTAGAAATGGGTATTATAGGGCTAAAAATGTAAAAGATAGAAGAAAATGTGCTTGAGAATGCTGAGCTACAATTAAAATCTAATTTGCAACGTGCTCAACAAGAATTCAGGCTTAGGCTGATAAGCATAAAACATAACATAAGATCAAAAGTGGTGATTGGGTCCTTGTCATAATTATCTCAGATTATTCTTTTATGGATAAGATTTTGAAGGCGGAGAGAAACTATATATTGAGTATTATTAAGAAGATTAAGGCTGTGTTGTTGATTCATAAGAGAATTTTGCTGGATGCGGTGATAGATTTGTCATTGTATTATTTGGCTAAAGCAAAGAACTTGGTGGTTAAAGATGTGGAAAGGGATGAGTTAGAGTGTAATACCAAGGCTTTGAATTATTTGTCTATTGCAAATATTGAGCATTTCAAGGCAGAGCAATTGGGTTACACTGATTTGGTTGAAAATGTTTCGCTTGGGGATAGTGGAAAGATTACGAAGATTACGGGGATTAAAGATATGAGAATGATTGCTACTGTATTGGTCCATGGGTCAAATCAATTGGTGATTGATGAGGCTGAGAGCAGTTTGCATGATGTTTTACGTGTGGTGAAGTGTTCGGTGAACAAAAAGTTCTTGATTGCTGGAGGTGTGGCGCCCGAGATTGAGTTTTACAGGCAGGTCTCTTTGTGTGGGTGCGACAATAATAGGTTGGGGAAAATATTTTTGGTCTGTTTCAAGTTGAAGCCCCCATTGGCAAGGTAGAGTATCGATTGAGTCCTCTTGCTGAATCAAAGCTACACCTTGTCTTCCATATCTCATTGCTTAAACGAGCTGTCGGCACACATGATCAGCTACCTACTATTGTGGTGTTGCCTCATCCTCCTTCCATGCCTAAAATAGATCTTTCTGCTATAATTTCACAGAGTGAAATAGTTTGTAATGGCAAGAATCACAAGCAACTGCTGGTGCAACGAGAAACCCTGCCACTAGAAAAAGTGACTTGGCTTCATGAGGATAGGTTCTTGAAGGCTTATCATGACTTGAACCTTGAGGACAAGGTTTTGCTTCAAGGGGATGGTAATGTTATAGTTACTAGTGTTGGGCCAGCTGGTGAAGATAGTATGATTAGATTGAAAGAAGAGGCAGACTGAACCGAGAATAATAATACGACCCAAATTGCAATTATGAGCAATGGCCTAAGGAAAAGTAATCGCATGATCATCAGACCCAACTGCTTAGACTATGTGGCTATTCTGTTAAGTGAGAATCATGTGATGTAAGGTACTATATATCCTAAAGGCTACGTGAGAGTGAGGCAAAAGAGAAGTATTTTCTTTTGTTTTCCTTTAGCTTTCTTCTCTAGAAGAGTATGTTGTTAAATTTCTTACTTTGTTTATCATCAATGCTACCCAGTTGAGCTATTTCTACTATTCAATTTACTCCTTAAATATCCAAACCATTACATGCACCTCCTAGTTCAAGTTTCTCATAAGTTTTTCATTAGTGAAGTTTCATAGTCATTGCAAGTTAGTAGTTGAGGAGTTGGTCTGATGTTGAAAGTTCATGTCCTTACTCGTTTAAATATAAATTGAACTATGTGATGCCTAGTTTTGTGTACTCTGGTTGTTTCTTACTAACTTTAGATTTTTTGAAGATTTGTGGCAATTTAATTTTACATTCAATCAACTCTGCTTTCTGATCACTACAACATTTTTGGTTTCTTGCAACCTTAAATTCAACATGTAAGAAAATCGTTGCTATAAATGTCATTTTGCAACGATTTTAATTAACTGTTGCAATAACTATAACCTTTTGCAACGATTTTAATTAACTGTTGCAATATCTATAACCTTTTGCAATGATTTTAATTAACTGTTGTAATATCTATAACCTTTTATAACGCTTTGCATTAGACTATTGTAATATCTATAATATACTACGCTTTTTTTATGAAGTGTTACTTATTTCATTCATTTTTTGCAACGGTTTGTAAAATTATGGGTTAGTTGCAACTTATAAAATAAATTCTTTTGCAACTATTTTATTAGTATTGAGTCTTACAGTTGCAAAATCTATGAAGTGTTGTGTATCGTATTTGATTTTAGGTAATGGTATGTAAAAGTATTGGGTTAAATGCAATGCAAGAAAACTATTGCTTATTTTATATTTATTTGGTGAGACATCTTGAGATATTTTATTCATAAAGAAATTTGAGTTTTAGTTATTGATAATGAGAAACTATCATAACTAATTATTTGAAACAAAGAGAAAAAAAATTGAAAAAAAAAAGTTGATTAATTAGGTTTCTTTTTTTACCCCTTTATTTCTTCAATTTGTTTTTTTTCAAAATTTAGATTTTTCATTGTTTCTTAGTTTTAAACTACTGTCGACTAGTTAAAAATCCAAGACAAGTTTATGAAAAAGAGCATTGTAGTTGTAAAAGATTATATTTATATTTCTAAAAATTATTACAAAAGTGTTGACTATTAGAGATATAAATGAATATAATAAACTTTTATGTAACAACTTAACTGTTACATGAGATGATTGGTTTGACATAGTTATAGAGTTCATTATCAAAAAGGTCTTGGGTCCGAGTCTCATCACTACCTATGTAGAACAAATTATCTAAGTGCAACTCAATAAAGAAAAAAGAAAGAGAATCTCTCATCTATATATATATATATATATATATATATATATATATATTTTAAAGAATGGTGAACTTACAACTATAAGATAACAGTTGCTTATGCTTTTGGAAACCGTTGCAAATACGAAAATATTTATCATGTAGTCTTTAAAAAAAAACCGTTGCAAAAAGAATCAGTTGCAATGATTTTTTGACCGTTACTATTTATTTATAAAAAACCGTTGCAGTAGATATTTGACAATGAGAGCGGATTCAACGGTAAGAAAACTGAAGAATTTAAGTACACAATACAGATCTTCATAAACCGAATAAAATTAAATACTAACCTTGTAGTATGCGGAAGAGTTTACAAGAATTAACCACGTTCGTTCCACCGTTAAATAATCGCGAATCGGAGTCCAAAATACATGTACGATCTTGGACTATATGGCCACAACTTAAGAACCCTTTTGATTTAATTGTTTACACATAGTAAACTGGCAGAGAGAGTTTGGGAGAGAGAAGAGTGAAGAAGACAGAAGACTTTTCTTCTATTATATGAGAACTAACGTACGTTCTTTTTTTTTTTTTTTTACTTTTTGGATATAGTGGGAAGTTATTTACATAACTTCCCACAACTCCCTTTTGACCCATACTAAATGGGTCGGGTCTGGTCAACCCACATTGGGCGACCTAACCCTAATATCCAACATCTCCCACTCGCACAAGATGGGTAGACCTATATCCACCACTATCTTTCTCTACGACCTTGTCAGGAACCACCATCAAATTCATACGGGCAAATAAGTCGTGCGACCCGCGAGCACACAACAAGTGGAAGCTCAGACCATGCACCTGTTAAGGATGACATGGGAGCAATGGTCTTCAACGGAAGTAAAAATCTCGCTGTACCCTAGACCAATTTTAAGTTCACATCAGTCAACACAACACCTTATCCCTCGTAGGCTATGTTTGACCTTTAAATCTCAAACATGTATTCATAGTTATGTTCGATCACAAAGATTGTTCAATCACAAAGATTGTATAACTGGTCGACCAATGAACACATGTAGCGCTAGATGTAAACAGTCTTCTCTTCGCTCAATATCCTTCTAAATCAAGTCAACTGCTTTCCCGGACATGTCCCATATGATCGAATCTAACGTGATCTTTAGGCAACATACCAAAGTAGCTAACATTGAACTTGACCTATTAGAATATGAGCGTAGGTCACTAAGGGTATCCAAAAGAAGCATTTATTGCTTCAAGGACTCACACAGTGGTGAAGTAGGGATTCATTCACCCACTTCCTTTTACGGTCACAAAGCACACATGGTATGAAACATGTGTTACGGTGTGACTTCCCTTCAAAAGGGGCGTATGTCTTTACCTAAATCAAACACCGTACAGATCTTGATCTAGTTATCACTCAGAAACTAACCTGAATCCTCAAACTTAATACACCTAGTAATCGAGGTTTCACGTCTGGCTATAAACAAGTTTTATGGACCGTAGGAATCCATATCAACCTCATGTCAGTTTTTTTTATTATAACATATACAAATAAGAGGTCTCATCTTAATATTGTCATAGGAACCAATTCTAAACCAATACTTAAGGCGACATATTTTATATGAGTATAGTATTTCCTGACGAATACTAACCAACTCATATTGTCTCATCTCTGCACGTTCCTACTACGCTACAGGAAATTGCTCGTGTGAGAGAGCCAATCTCATCAACTTGTCAACATACTTTTTGATGTCAATATGTGCTAGCATACTCATACTCGATTTCTTCCAAGCTTATCACAAAGATAAGGTACCAAGCAAACACATGAAGAAAATTTTGTTCACTATGAACTGGCATAAAACACTCACTAGTATGAGTACATTAGTAATTGCGCATTACCTTACTAGACATCAATATCAAAGCCTACGCAACGCTAGAGATTCTACTGCAACAAATGCATATCTCTGGAGATGGGCTTATGAAGGAGGTCACTGTCATCTCATGCGTAGGTGAGTGATCCACAGTCGCTTCCTTTTATGACATAAAGTCATACTTAACGTCTATGTACCAGATCTTGTCATGAAATTTAGGATCCTTAGCATAGGCGACGGATAATTAGTGGACACAATAGATCGTCATTGCCCGTCTAGCAACTGACTCATCTCAAGTCCATCATAATCTCTCGAGCCATACTGCATTTTGCATAGTTACTGAGCATGCCACATAGCTCAATTTCAGAGTTCCACAATACTATGCATTTTTGCTTCTTGCTACTCCACGAATTAGTGCCAATAATCAGCAAGAAAGCATGTACGAAGAGGTATCTTATCACTCATTTGGGTCACCACCCAAGTTAGCGTATGTGGATATCTTCCCACAAAGATCAGCACTTCAACGACATAGGCAAAACTAAATTGCCCTTTAATACCTCATGATCCTTTTGACAATGGTGCAATGAAGTTATCAAAGCTTTGATTGATATCTCATGACAAGATCAAATATCTAATCACGTATACACCACAATATATACTAGGTCTCTATGGTGCTTGAATAGGAAATATTTTTATATCATCAATCTATTCTAGCATTTAGGGATATAATCATTTAGCTTAGGCTTTCACCTCTAACTACAAGAGTATATAAAGGTTTGTAGACTTATACGTAGAGTTATTCAAGAACATTCTTGATTCATGACTCTTGCTACACAACAAGAATCTTTAGATAGACCCCTCTGGATCTTGACTCTAAACATATAAACTACTCTACCATTATCCTTCATTAGTAATCTTATGAAAAACTTATTTTCACAATCGCCCGACAATGAAACAAATTCACATTGATCACGAAACAAGTTCTAGTTGATCATACCGGTATTACTATTGCAAGTGAACATGATCCACAAACCGGTTAATGAAACGAACTCACATTGATCGTGAAATAAAGTCATATATGAAACCAATTCATAGTGCTATATGAAACAAATTTATAGTGATCAACCGGTGTTTATCTCCCACTTGGATCAGTGAACGGAAACAAGTTCTCCAGTCCTACTGAAAGATTGCGAGAAATAGGACTATTACGCGTCTTCAATTCCAATAACTGAGTCTCCCACTAGGAAATTCTTTGACCAAGAATGTTGAGTTTAGACACACTCCTACTCTTTGTCCATCAATGAACATTCAATTTTGAAGTGTTCAATGTACAAAATGGAAATGTTTCATTTCCTTTCGGTTTCAGTTTCTCATGTTTATGAGAAATATTATGAACAAAGTAGCCAACTCCCAGAGTCATAAGTCATTGTGGACTAGTTCACTATTCATCCATGACTTATAGGGTCTTGAAGTGTCTAATTATAAGGGAACTTGGTTAAATATATGTATTAGAATTGCGTATTCTAAACACAAAATTGAGAAATTCATATGACACATCATATACATAACCATATCCAATGAGGTTTTATTCCTTTTTCTACAACATCTCATAGTTGCAAAGTTTTTGAAATAGTTAGCTCTCGTGTTATACCTCTTTCATTACAAGACTTTGAACTAATCAAATAGATATACTTAACCACATTCAGTTATCGATTTCATTTTCTGTCTCATGGATTCTCACAAGTTTAAAATTACTTACAAAGTAAATAAAAGCTTTGGACTTGTGAGAAAACATAAAGGACAAGCTCACAACTAATGAAATCGTTAGTAATGAAATATTAGGCCTTTTGTCATGCCCTAACATTCTTTGAACCAAGAAATTTCGGGATGAATTAATTGCAATGGAAAACTAGCTCGCAAACTTACATATTTATTGTGGTGTTATCGGCTAGGCAAATTTCACACAGAGGAAGGTAGAATTGCGCTAATCACAGTCTCAAAAGTCATTTTCTTGTGAGTCTGTTCATTATATTTTGACCGAGTATGCCTAGCTTGCTATGCTACAAATCTCAAAGATATAGCATAAATAACACAACGGTTTTTATGTTCAGCGCATAGAACAAGGAAACCATGTACAATGTAGCCAGATTTATGATGAGTTGTTCCTAACAATTCAACTGAGTACTTATAAAGTATAAGACCTAATCGTAAAGGGATTTGAATGTACAGACCAAGTTGACTTGAAAAACCAGAGCTTCTAGCACATTGTGGAAAAATATAGAGTTTGACCATCACATAATGGTACTTATCAAGTGTCAATGCCCTTGACTTCAACTCGTGAGTTATTACAAAAATAACCATATTTTGATCTAAAATCAAAAGGTATCCCACAAAAGCTCCTACGTTTTTAGTCATGAGGACAAACGTTTGATCTTCAAATTAGGGCAATCCCGAGCTTAGTGATCCTTTTGTGACAATTGTAGCACATAACTATCACAATGTTAAATTGCAATTTCCACATATACGTCTGTCCTCTATGGTTTTCTCAGTGGTATTGCCCTTTTTTACTTGGACCCACATGATCCTTGCTTATTGGTCTTGGTTACATAAGCTTGACCAGCAGCCCTTCTGGCTAAAAGGCATTCTACCCGACCTCCAATTGACACTTAACGTTTGGAATGTGTTAACATTTCCTTTTCATGTCAAGATAACAATCATGTGCACTTAGCTCATATGGTAAGGATATGATAACAACGTACGTTTGTTGACCATCAATGAAAGTGTGGCCAATTGTCTTCAATTCTCAAATTGTGTTCGACATCTCAGAAATGCTATCACTCAGTAGCATTGAGACTTTTGCGGCATGTGTCGAACTCAATATAAGCTGACTCAGCTTAAAAATGAAAATTCCACTGAACTTCTCTTTCAAGCTTTCAAGCAATCCCTCAGTATTAGGTTAAACTTCGTAGGCAGCAAATGAGATATAATGCACGGTGCTCTGCAACGCGATGCGAGCATTAACATTTTTCAGCCTGATAAGCCTATTACCTCCGATGCTGAGTGGTGTTACCACCCTAATGGTGCATCACAACATAACTCAGTGTTTCAAGTACCTATTTGTTGCACAAGGATATTCTGAACTTGATGATGCCACATTTGCAATCATCACCGTTCATTTTTCCTACAACAATGATATTTTGCAGTTATCATAAAGAACCACAACATAGACATCCTTGATGTTCGGTACTAGCACATTTGGATGTTTAATTCTACTTGAACAAGTTTTTAAATGTAATAAAGTGACATAAGATATAGTACCAACAGATTGTAGTACAACCTGCCAAATTCTATATTCAAATGTCACAATTATCACAATTTAATCCTATTCGAGTAGAAACATTAGTTCCGTATATGAATTACATAAATTCACATGTGTGGTAACTAATAGTTCTAGATTAGAATTACACAAATCACAATCTTAGAACTCCCACTCAAATAAAGAATTAATAAACTAATTATTAACATATGCAACATATGCTTATGATAACAACAAGAATTAGAAAAATATTTAACATATAAACAACTAACAGTGTTAGGCAAAAAGAACTACTCCTCAATGTTCTCCTTTCTTTTATAATTGTTGTGGACAACCAAAGTTGACACATTCAATTATTTTAACACATATGGACCATGACAATTGGGCATGTAGAAGTTGTCTCAAACTTATCGAGACCCAAAAGACACAAATTTGGTTCTACGTGTGTTAGGAGGAAATGAGAGTACATTTAACACTACACATGAAATCACGTATGACTATCACATGCTCATAAAAAAAAAAGTTATCCCATAAAACATTTAATATTACACATAATCATTAAATATAAAACGATCTATAGGATAATTATTTTGGGCTTACAACAATGTGTGCTCATATGGTCAGTAATGTTGGAAGTATTTATCGCAGTTTGTTTAACTCGCTCAATCCTCGAATGACCGCTAAAGTCCCCGGGAAAATAAACGACTTTAGTACATAATGGTCCAATCAAGTAATTTCAAAAATTAATAGTGCACATAGCATCTATTAATATTATACACAACAAGTTGTATGATGAAATGACATAAATTTCATACTATAAAATGAAATTACAAAAAATTTCATGTCACTTGTTGCAAAGATTCCAACGTAATTACACAAATTTTAGAATTTTAAATGAAATTACAAAAATTCATGCCCCTAATCGCAAATATTACAAGGAAATTACAAAAATTTTAGGCATTTATATGAAATTACAAAAATTTCATGCCTATATTGTAATAATTACAATTGAATCACAAAGAAATTTGGGCAATTAAATGAAAACACTCATGATTTCATGTCTAAATTGAAATTAAATTTAAATTATGTACTTACTCTGCGAGAAATAGGAGCCTAAAATACAATTATCACAAAGATAATGACCCTTATTGAGAATATTGGGGTCAAAACATAAATAATACAAAGTTATGGGGTCAAATCGTAAATAATACAAAGTTATAGGGGTCAAACTATAAATAATACAAAGTTATAGGGTCAAACCATAAATAATACAAAGTTATAGGGTCAAATCGTAAATAACACAAAGTTATGGGGGCAAACCATAAATAATCCAAAGTTATGGGGTCAAAATATAATAACACAAAGTTATGTATTTATTTATTTTTATTTATTAAAAAATAAAAAATAAAATTGCCAAGCCTAGCCGAGCCGAGCCATTACTGAGCCGAATTGAGCCGATACACAAGTCAAGCCATCAAGCTGAGATCACAAAGGGCTGTCACGTGGCCCTTTGAGGGCTTGTTGGTCAAATAATTAATTAAAAACTTATTTTAATTAATTAATCAATATTTTTTATAAAAAAATATATTATATTTGTGTGCCACGTGGCCTAACAAAAATGTGCCACGTGGCCCACTAAAAGGCAGGACGTGATCAATCACGTCACAAAGACGTGATTTGAATCACGTCAAAAATTTTTACACAATTTTTTTTTTATTTATTAATTTTAGCCACTAAGGCATGTCCATGTGGAATCTCTCGATTGGGCCACGTGGCCCCCATGTCCAGACCATGCTCTGTATAGTTTTTACGTTTTTCAACGCGCACACACTACACCAAGAACACACATTACACCAAAAATTTTCAGATTTTCGTAAAAATCTTTAAAACATTATATCTTTCGTGTTTCTTAGCCAAAATTAATGAATAATATATCTACGAAAAGCTCTCGACGAGCCCGTTCTAACAGTACCAAATACACAATTTTTGGAGCATGTTACAAGCACGAAAAAGGGCCAAAACAGTGACAAAAAACACAGAAAAAATATTTTAATCAGTTTGACAATCAAACTTTAAAAATTCGTAATAAATTCATTACTTAACGAAAAATTACGAAATTTATGCTGTTAGAATCCTTGCAACGAGAACTTTCTATCAGTACCAAAAATACACATACTTATGATACTTCACAGAAACGTAAATTAACAATTATTACGTTAAAAAAATATGCATATACACATATATACTGCAAAGATCAAATATCTACGGAGAACCAACGATTTGGCTCTGATACCAATGAAGAATTTAAGTACACAATACGGATCTTCATAAACCGAATAAAATTAAATACTAACCTCGTAGTATGCGGAAGAGTTTGCAAGAATTAACCACATTCGTTCCACCGTTAAACAGTCGCGAATCGGAGTCCAAAATACATGTACGATCTTGGACTATATGGCCACAACTTAAGAGCCCTTTTGATTTAATTGTTTACACATAGTAAACTGGCAGAAAGAGTTTGGGAGAGAGAAGAGTGAAGAAGACAGAAGACTTTTCTTCTATTATATGAGAACTAACGTACGTTCTTTTTTTTTTTTTTAACTTTTTGGATATAGTGGGAAGTTATACATAACTTCCCACAACTCCCTTTTGACCCATACTAAATGGGTCGGGTCTGGTCAACCCACATTGGGCGACCTAACCCTAATATCCAACAAAAACCGTTGCCTAATGTCATTTGCAATGATTTTTAGTTCATCTGCAACGGCTTTCAAATGTTGCAAGAGCTAAAAAATGTGATAGTGGATACAACATTACGATCCTCCTAGTCAATTATTGCTTTTGTACATCAATGTTAGTTGCTGTTTCTTGATGTTTCCTTGGTTAGATGCAATAACAATAATTTGGAAATAAGTGTTTAAAGTGTGTTTTTCAACGAGTTTACAGAATATATGGCCCTTGGATTTGGGTCATGTCAGCAGGAGTATGCTCTGCTCAAGATTATATTTCAAGGTCCAGAAAGACTCCTATAAGGCTATCGTTTTAAGTGGTTGGTTTTGTCAGGTTCTCACATGTGTGATGTACTCAGCTCTCTTAGCCGGTACAATTCGGCAGGCGGATGGGAGAATAATTCTTCTAGCTTTGACGATTCTGCACATTGCAGAGGAAATTCTTCTATGGTTACCTTGTTTGTGGTCTAAGGTGTCTGCCTCGGATCAAATATGTAATTAAGAATTTCTTTTGGGTCATCTATAATTAGGAATTGGAGGTTAGGTGATGTTCATGTGATTTCCATGATCATGGCCTGTGGCGCATCTTTTAGGGTTTGTTTCGGTTCAAGAAGGAAAATTAATAAAAGAAAAGAAATTATAAATTCATAAAGGAAAAGAAAAGTGAATTAAATCTTGTTTGAATTAAATAGAATCATAAAGAAAATGATCATAAAGGTTATTTGATCTTTTTTGTATGTATTAGAAAGCAATTAAAATGGTAGGATAAATTTGAAAAATAGATTGACATATTTTACCCTAAAAGCCAAAGAGGAAATGGGTATAATAAGAATTTCATGTGAACATTAATAGCTTCACTTTAGGGTTAAATCTAGGTTATATCCTATTCTTTATAAGGATTGGCACTTATTTATCTTTCATGTTTAAAAACCCCACTTACTAACCTTCTTCTTCACGTACCGTTAAAAACTTAATGGCACATTATAATTGTTCTAAATGTTGGACAAAAATACCCCGACATCTAAACGCAACGCACATCCCACACCAAGCCCCGATTTTCTTCCATCATCATCATCAAAGCACACCCCAAACACACACATATATAATATAAGCATACACCAAAGACGCACACCAACGCACACATAGATCATACTAACACACATATATAGACACAAAACACGCAAACACAGAGACACATCGAAGACAAACTAGAGGTTGTGGGGATTGGGACACTAACAACTATAGAGGCTGAGGCTTCGGTGGTGGGTGGCTATGGGAGGTGGGGATGGGGTAAGTACACGACTGTGGGGTGGGGATTGGGGTATCGTAGTGGCTTTTGGGGCGGGGATGGGGCCTTCCGACCGTGGGGGTTTGAGGGTCGGGGGTGCGGGGTGGGGGTTTATGGTTTGAGAAATTTTGGAATTCTTCTTATAAAGGATAAACTTGTCTCTAGATATAATTAGAAGGGTAATTTAGTCATTGTAAATTTTTATTTTAGCAGAATTAGAAGTCAGTTAAAATTGACTCAAGTCAAAGGTTAGTATGTGAAGTTTTCAAAGATAAAGGTTAGTAAGTGTCATAAAAGTTAGGGATAAAAGGTGGAGTTAACCCTTCACTTTATGAGCTTAATTCGCTTTCAACTCAATAGTTTTTGTGAGTTGTTATTGCTAGACAAAAATGTTTACTTTAGAAAAGAAAAAAAATACTATTTCAATCGATTAAGGAAAGTATAATTTTTGGGTAGATGAAAAAGGCACGATAATCAGTTTGGCCAATATATTTTTGTGATGAGTACAAACACAAGCTCCTTTTTAATTTATTATGAGAGTACAAATAATGAAATAATACTTTTACTTAGAGTTAGTAACCCTTTACCACTAATGCATATGAAGAAGTAGTGATTTATTCCCCAATATTTGTCTATATCATTTAACCTTCTTAAGGGTAGTTATCTACACTTATAATTCTTCCATTTTTTGTTGTGAAAGTAGGGTGGAGGGAGGGGGGCCAACCTTTAAAAAAAAAATATATTTAATATTTTTTTTTTGAAAAATAGATTTGCCCCCCCAATAAATATTATAAAAGTTGTTAAAATTTATAACATGTGGTTTAGCTTGGTGGTTAGCCATGAGTGTATTCATATAGTTGATGTGGGTTTGACTCACCACAGCGCTACATGCTTTAATTTTTTGCTAGTCTCCTTGTAAGTTGTAAATTGGTGAAAGAAAAAAAAAAAGAAAGGGGTAGGGAAGGGCCATTGGGACTTCCTATGCCAATTGTTTGCAGAAAAATGAACTTAAAAGCTCTGTGCAACTGTGTTTCACTTTTTTTTTTAAAACAAAACTATCATCATCTTCATCTTCTTCTCAAATTCTCCTTGCAAATCTCAATTTTATTGCACAACATCTTCCAGCAAATCTCAAGTTAAAAGGTATATATGCATAACTTTATTGCACAATATTATTTTATGAAAGCATAATACCAACATAGTTATGCAAATCAAGGGCATGAAAATAATTTTATTGTGCTTATTTATTAATTTTTATTACCTATATAATTTTATGAATGCATAAACATGATTTATTTATTTTTATTTTTTTTTTCAGTGGGTGAACATATGAACACAAGACAACAATAAGTCACTAAGGTAAAGAATTTTTGATTGAAATACATCTCATAATAATTTTTTTGTGTATAACATTTGTTGTTAATTATATTTTGATAGTCAATTTTCTGTTATAAATAGATAATTTTAATAAGGTGTAACTTATTGATTTTTTGCTAGTTAAGTTTAGATTTTCTAATTATTTTATTTTTTGAAAATTATTTTCAGGCCAAAATATGAGTAAATCCAAATCCCAACACACAAGGCTTCATTTTGTTAGGTTAGTTTATATTTTATTAACTTGTTTCTTATCTATCTTTTGTTTGGTAGTTTGCATATATATTGAATAATTATTTGATATGAATATGATTTGTGCTTGTCATTTTTTTTGTAGTATATGTCAGATTTGTATTTTTGGTTGTATCAAATCAACTTATAATGTTAAAAGTTTCAAGTTTGTTCAAATATAAAAATATAATTTATATTTAATTGAATTCTTAATTAGTTTTTTATTATTTTATTTTATTTTTTAGGTCTTTTTTTTACTGGTTAGAAAAATTATGTATAAGAAAAACATTGTACAAAAAAAAAAAATCTCGGCCCTCCCAATTTTCAATTCCTAGCTCCGCCCCTGTGTGAAAAGATCAAATGATACAACAAAATAGGGTAAAAAGCACTTTCTCTCTCTTGTTTGAAGTAACCACGTCAAAGTTACAAGTAGTGTAAGCTCAAAAATTGCTTGCTATGAAATTTATTATTGTTTTGGAGTATTCATTCTAGCACCAATTGATTTATATAGAAGCTCAAGTTTTTTTTTTAAAATAATATATGAGTTAGACCTTGATTCAATGTTATTCATCCATGTTCTATCAATTTTTGTTTCAGACCTTGAATTTGGTATCCACCTTTTCCAATTCGGTATTTCTTCTACCATGTTATTGCGTCTTTAATAATGAATTATGGGTCACACGTGAAGGGGTATTAGAGGGCTAACCTTCTAATAACAATTAATTTTAGGATGAAATCTCCAATTTCTTTGACATGATACTAGCGTGACAAAAGGTGTTATATGATGTGTTTGGCTCCAAACAATGCGATATTTGAAACTTTAATCATTTGTGCTGCAAACCATGCAACAGTCATATGGAATAAGGATTCTCTCAAAATATTATAACGCCATAAATAGGTTTCAAAGGTTTTGAACTATCAACAATATTTTTTTATATATATAATTGTACTAATTATTGATGACGATTAAATCTCATTCATAATATCATTACCAACTATATGTAAAGAATTTGCCAGTGAAGCGAGAAATTCTTCAATGGACTTAGACCATGGCCTATCCATGGTCTAAGTTTGTAAAACTAACCCCAAACTATTAACAAATTATATTTTTTTCTTCTTCTTCATTTTCACAAAGCCACCCCTACCCTTCCACCATTTTCACCACCTTCTTCTCTTAAACTCAACAAACCACGACCTTTCTCCACCATTTCTTCTCTTTATCACCTCCACCAAACCCACCACCCTTGACCTACTCCTTAACAGATCCATCACCATTCCTCTACCTTCAATTACCATATTTTCCCTCTTCATCCCAACAAACTCACCACCCTTTACCTTCTATTTCTACCACCATCTTTCATCTATTTGATTCTCCCTCTACCCCTTAACAAAACTACCATTTCCTTCGTTTTAACCCAAACACAACCCTTTTAACCAGAAATCCACCATTCCCAAACCCCAACCTGCTCCACCTTGACGCCTAGCACTCCATGAACTCTAATTATTGTCGAAAATGATGATTTATCAAGTGGGTTTGATTAAGATGTTGAATATTATATTTTGGAGGTTAGATCGGTACTTAGAATGAGGTGACGAGTAATTTGATCTAAAATTAAAACTAATGTCAAAAAGTTAATTTTTCACCTTGCCAAAAAAAAATTTCGACAACTTTCCTATAATCAGAAAAAGATATAGTACAAGAGTGGTCACTTTTATAATTTTTTAAATTATAAGGATGTTGTTATAATTATGCCAGATAATATTAATGATGTGACATAAGTGTTATTGACTTAGACCATGAATGGAGCCATAATCTAAGTCCACTGAAGAATTTTCCGAACAACACGAAGAAGATTTCAAGTAGTCCATGTTCAAAGAGATCGTCATGATCAATGTTGTCTTCTTTAATTAATATTGTACAATATCTTTGTATATAATTTCACAATCCTTTAATTTTCAGTGTCTTTAGATATGACTTGCGTGGTTTGCATATAGCAATGACTAAAGCTTAAACTCTCACACTGTTTTGAGCCCAACACAATAAGACACCCCTTTATTTCATACATTTATCCATTTAATAAGACCACATTAACACATCAAACAATGGGCCGGGCATTTACGTGGAGAAATAATGACAGAAGAGTTAGAATTAACTTATTTTTGAATTATTGTTAGAATTAACTTATTTTGAAATTATTCTTTTTCTTCACTTTATCGAAGTTAACAAAGAAATCAAAAGAAACAGTCCTAATTTTTTTTGAGTAAAATGCATCATACACCCTATGTTTTTATAAAATTCTATAAAATTCTATGTTTTCAAAAATCACGTTATAAATTATGTGTTAAAAAAAATGTTGCATATTCCCCCGGCCTGTGCCGTCTTTTTTTTTTTGTTGTCAATTTTAACATTTAATATAATACACGCGCCTATGGTTCAGATATGACATTTATCAAAAAATATATGGAAAAATATGAAAAATACACTATTTTCAAGCATATTACAAAATAAAAAATATGGTAAATACCCCTCTGATATTAAATAAAGTTGCAAATACCCCCTTCTAATATTACAACGGTTGCAAATAACCCCTTTGACTGACTTATTTTCATAGGAAACTCAACAACAAACTACAACAAACTTTTATTTAATACCATTCTTTATGCACAAACTTAAGAATTAGAGTTTACTACAACGAACAATAAAAAATACACATTCATTTTGAAATAGACAAAAAAAAGGCCAAAAAATAAAGAAATCAGAAAATTGACAAACTCATTTCGCGATTAAGTAACTATCATACTTTTATTTTGAATCACATTCTGCTACAAGCATAATACACCTTCAATCAAAGTGGGATTAAGCTTTTCCAAGTGTTTTTTTTTTGTTTCTCTCTCTAGGGTTTAGAAATGGGGTATTTAGGCTTTCGTAAAGTTATTTAGCAAATGGTAAAAATGCTAGAAGTTTAAAGGAGAGTTATTTCATCTGTTAACATCGCTAACTAATGGAGTTAAATAAAATTTTATCTTTGAGACATGTGTGCAACATTTTTCGTAACACAAAATTTATAATGCAATTTTAAAAAATACAAAATTTATGATACAATTTTATAAATCACATGAGAGTATGGCTATTCCCATATAATGCAAGGGAAATACAAAAGGGACTAGCCAAAGCCAGTCGGCCAAAGGTCTTCCTGTAACGGGAGATTAAGGGGAGCTGGTATTTACTTGAGATTATCACATGAAAACAACGTTTCCTGTTGATATTTTGGCTATTCCCATCCTAGTGTGCCACTTGCAGGCAACTTATTTGGCTAGTCAATTACACTTTTTTTTTTTTTGCCCCTTCCAATCTAGTCAATCACACTATTAATGAGAGACCCCTCTCGGCATTTGCATGACTCGACATTTAAACAAAGAAGACCACATTGTACTGATTATGAAAAAAGTAGTATGCCACAGGTAAGAAATCAAAGATACTAAATGCATTCATCAGTGTATATTGTTCCTCATTCATGGTTATCAATACCATTTTGAAGATGATTGCTAAGGCAAAGAATATCACTTTTTTTTTAAATAAAAAAAAAAGAGGGAGACATTTCTCCGAAATTTTATTAATATTCAAAAAGTTAACACAAAGTTTGGAGGGGACATCAAGCCCAACCTCCAAAGAAGATGGGGGACTTACCTGTCTCATCTTTCAATCTAGTTTAATGCTTGTGATTGTCTGATCAATAATTGCATAATTCGTGGTTTGGTTTGAGACTGAGAAGTGATAACTAAATTAGACCACGTGTGAAATACCATTAAATCATCATAAGCTAGAGATAGTTATGAGATCTAGTGCAGCACTTGAGTTTCTAGGGCTTAATGCGTTCCATAAGTTCACAGTTATCACAGAGATGTAGTTAGCTTGCTTATTGGGATAGGTTATTGATGCTTGAGAAAAATTTATATCTACATTTACAAAATTGCTGGCAACATAGGGAATAGGCGTCAATTGATTTCAATCAATAGTTTCAAATATGATTAATCTTGGTGAAATCGAAACCCCTAAAGCCTTTTAATTATTGAATTACCATCTTTTTTTCATTTCGTAATTGTTTTAGTTACTATTATTATAAGTTCTATAATTTCTTTAGTCGTTAATTACAAATTCTTAATTCGTGATTATCCAAATAAAGTTAGAGCTAAATCAATTTTGGTACTTAATAATCACAGTTCTCATGGAACAATATTTACTTATCACTTTATTGCTTGTTACGATACGTGCACTTGCGTTAAAAATCACACAACAAAGTACAAATGCAAGCTCCTTTTTAATTTATTACTAGAGTACAAATAATGCAATAATATTTTTACTTAGAGTTAGTAACATGTTGGATATGAAATGCGCCGATCCGATCTAAATTTGCTTTGTCCTTGACCGAGTTGAGGTCCTACACAAATAAAGAAAATGGACAACATGTGTTATCTCCCACATTCTTCCTCAGGCGAGAGAATTAGTGGTTGGCTCGGGTAAATTATCCAACAATATGATGACAAATTTAGAAGTTGGATTAAAATGAATCTCCTTTTCCACTTTCCTAATGCTATTTATAGTAAATGTAGAAGACTTTTCAGGTGGGCTCCACCTATCCTTGCCTTCTAATTTGATGACAAGTGGATTGGTACTAATGACTCTCTTTTTTCCTTTTGGGACGTTTTAGTAATTGCATAATTCGTTATTTTTGGGCCATATCATAACCCTTTACCACTTATGTATATGAAGAAGTAGTGATTTATTCCCCAATATTTGTTTATGTCATTTAACCTTCTTAAGGGTTGTTATCTACACTTATAATTCTTCCATTTTTGTTGTGAAATGATCAAATGATACAACATAATAGGGTGAATGTGGTAACCCTATCCCACATCGGAAGGTTATGAGTCTGGGCCAATGAATATATAGAGTTCGCTCGTATATTCGTGCACGACCGTTTTCCTGGCAATGGCTGGGAGGCGACAAAATCGTGATGGGGATGGGCTCCAAAGCAGACAATTCATGCATAGTGCGCTTCCGGGCCCACTCGCCATGGCCTCGATGCTAGCTTGGGCCCTAAGTCCAAGAGGTATCCTGCAGGCGTGGGGGTATTAGTTTCGGGGTGTTACAAAATGGTATCAGAGTGGACCTTCCTTTGTACCAGTGGCCCGCGAAGGCGCTGGGCCTCCTTAAGGGGGCGGATGTGGTAACCCCATCCCACATCGGAAGGTTACAAGTCTGGGCCACTGAATATATAGAGTTCGCTCGTATATTCGTGCACGGCCGTTTTCTTGGCAGTGGTTGGGAGGCGACAAAACCGCGAGGGGTATGGGTTCCAAAGTGGACAATTCGTGCATAGTGCACTTCCGAGCCCACTCGTCATGGCCTCGGTGCTCGCTTGGGCCCTAAGTCCAAGTGGTGTCCTGCAGGCATGGGGGTGTTGGTTTCGGGGCATTACAGTGAAACCACTTTTTTTCTCTTGTTTGAAGTAATCACTTCAAAGTTACAAGTAATGTAAGCTCAAACCTTGCTTGCTATGAATTTTTTTTTATTTTATTATTTTGGAGTATTCCTTCTAACACCAATTAATTTTAAATGAAAGTTCAAGTTTTTTTTTTTAAATAGTATCTAAGTTAGACCTTGATCTAATGTTATCCATTCACATTCTATCAATTTTTTTTTTGGACCTTGAATTTGGTATCCACCTTTTCCAATTCGTTATTTTTTCTACCATGTTATTGCATCTTTAATAATGAATTGTGGGTTACACGTGAAGGGGTATTAGAGGGCAAACCTTCTAATAACAATTAGTTTTAGGATTAAATCTCCAATTTCTTTGACATGATACTAGCGTGACAAAGGGTGTTATATGATGTGTTTGGCTCAAAACAATGCGATATTTGAAGCTTTAATCATTTGTTGTGCAAACCATGCAACAATCATATGGAATAAGGATCCTCTCAAAATATTATAACGTCATAAACAGGTTTCAAAGGTTTTGAACTATCAACAATATTGTATTTTTATATAATTGTATTAATAATTTATAATTATTAAATCTTATTCATTATATCATAACCAACTATATGTAAAGAAACTGCCAGTGAAGCGGGAAATTCTTTAGTGGACTTAGACCATGGTCTAAGTTTGTAAAACTAACCCCAAACTATTAATAAATTATACTTTTTTCTTCTTCCTCATTTTCACAAAGCCACCACTAACCTTCTACCATTTTCATCACCTTCTTCTCTCAAACTCAACAAACGACTACCTTTATCCACTATTTCATCTATGTATCACCTCCACCAAACCCACCAGTCTTGACCTTTTCCTTAACAGATCCACCACCATTCCTCTACCATTTTTTCTCCATCGCCTCCAACAAACCCACTACCTTCAATTACCATATTTTTTCTTGTCATCCTAACAAACTCATCACTCTTTACCTTCTATTTCTACCACTATCTTTCATCTCTTTGGTTCTCCCTCTACACCTTAACAAAACCACCATTTCCTTCATCTTAACCCGAACTCAACCATCTTCACTGGAAATCCACCATTCTCAAACCCCAACCTATTCGACCTTGACGCCTAGCATTCCATGAACTCTAATAATTGTCGAAAATGGTGATTGGAAAATGTCACATTCATCCCTATTGTTTACTAATAATTTTAGGTTGAGCCCCATTGTTTAAAATGTTTCAATTCCATTCTTATTGTTTCTTTAAAAAATTCAATTTCATCCATATTATTTCTAAAAAGATTCAATTTAGTCCTTATCGTTTTCTAATAGTTTGAATTTGGTCCCTATTGTTTAAAATATCTCAATTTTATCCCTATTATTTCTTAAAAGTTTTAATTTCGTCCCTATTATTTCTTAGAAAATTTCAATTTAGTCATTAAATAATAGAGACGAATTTGAAACTTTAAGAAAATAATAGGAATAAAATTGAAACTTTTAAGAAAATAATAGAAACAAAATTGAAACTTTTTGAAAATAATAGGGATGACATTGAAACTTTATGGAAACAATAAGGATAAAATAAAGAAATTATAAATAATAGGGATGAAATTGAAATTATTGGAAAAATAATAGGGACAAAATTGACACATTTTAAACAATAGAGACCAAATTGAAATTTTTTGAAAATAATAGGGACTAAATCCAATGGTGATTTATCTAGTGGGTTTGATTAAGATGTTGAATAATACATCTTGGAGGTTAGATATGTACTTAGAATGAGGAGATGAGTAATTTGATCTAAAAATTTATTAAAACTAATGTCAAAAAGTTAATTTTTCACCTTGCCGGAATATTTTTCAGACAACTTTTCGGTAATCAAAAAATGCTATAGTACAAGAGGGGTCACTTTATAACTTCTTAAATTATAAGGGTGTTATTATAATTATGTCAGACAATATTAATAATGTGGCAAAGTGTTATTGACTTAGATCATAAATCGAGCCATAATCTAAGTGCGCTGAAAATTTTTCCGAACAACACGGAGAAGACTTCAAGTCGTCCGTGTTCAAAGAGAGTCATGATCACTATTGTCTTTTCCTCATGTGATATAGTCAATATGTTTGTATATAATTTCACGTAATACACATTTGGATATGATGGAAGGGTTTATCCTCCTCTAATTCAAAACATCCAAGGTATCGTCCTTTAATTTGCAGTTTCTTTAGATATGACTATTGTGTGGTTTGCACATAGCAATGACTAAAGCTTAAAATCTCACACTGTTTTGAGCCCAACACAATAAAACACCCCTTTATTTCATACATTTATCCATTTAATAAGACCACATTAACACATCAAATAATGGGGCATTTACGTGAGGAAAAAATGACAGAAGTGTTAGAATTAACTTATTTTGGAATTATTCTTTTTCTTCACTTTATCGTAGTAAACAAAGAAAACAAAAGAAACAGTCCTAATTTTTTTGAATAAAATGTATAATACCCCTTATGTTTTTATAAAGTTGTATCAAACTCTGTGTTTTCAAAAGTAACGTTATAAATTATGTGTTACAAAAAATATTGCATATTTCCCCATGCTGTTTATTTTTCTGTCAATTTTAACATTTAATGTAATACACATGCATATGATTCAAATATGGCATATATTAGGCTATAAAATATATGAAAAAGACGAAAAATAGCTTATTTCTTAAGCATATTACAAAAAAAAGAATGTGGTAAAAAACCCTATGATAATAAACAAAGTTGCAAATACCACATACTGAAATTAGAACGGTTGCAAATAACCCCTCTAATTGATTTATTTTCACAGAAAACTCAACAACAGACTACAACAAACTTTTTATTTAATACCATTCTTTATGGACAAACTTAAGAATGAGAGTTTAATACAACGAACAAAAAAAATACACTTTCACTTTGAAATAGACAAAAAAAAGGCCGAAAAAATAAAGAAATCAGAAAATTGACAAACTCATTTCGCGATTAAGTAACTATCATATCTTTATTTTGAATCACATTCTTTTGGAAGCATAATACACCTTCAATCGAAGCGGGATTAAGCTTTTCCAAGTGTTGTTTCTTTGGTTTCTCTCTCTAGGGTTTTAGAAAAAGCATATTTAGGCTTTTGTAAAGTTATTTTGCAAATGGTAAAAATGCTAGAAGTTTAAAGGAGGGCTATTTCATCTTTTAACATCACTAACTAATGGAGTTAAATAAAATTTTATTTTTGAAACATGTGTTCAGTATTTTTCATAACACAAAAATTATAATGCGATTTTAAAAAATACAAGACTTTTATAAAACATATGAGAGTATGGCTATTCCCATATAATGCAAGGGAAATACAAAAGGGACTAGCCAAAGCCAGTCGGGCAAAGATCTTTGTTTGTTTAATGTCGAGTCATGCAAGTGCCGAGAGGGGTCTCTCATTAATAGTGTGATTGACTAGTGTGCCACTTGCAGGCAACTTATTTGGCTAGTCAATCACACTATTAATGAGAGACCCCTCTCGGCACTTGCATGACTCGACATTAAACAAACAAAGAAGACCACAGTGTGCTGATTATGACATAAATGTCTTCCATTTCGTGGAAAAAAGTAGTATGCCATAGGTAAGAAATCAAAGATACTAAATGCATTCATCAGTGTATATTGTTCCTCATTCATCGTTATCAATACCATTTTGAAGATGATTGCTAATACAAAGAAGATAATTTTTTTTTTTTTAAAAAAAGGGAGACTTCCCTCCGAAATTTTATTAATATTCAAAAAGCTAACGCAAAGTTTGGAGGGGACATCAAGCCCAACCTCCGAAGAAGATGAGGATTTACCTATCCCATTCTCCAATCTAGTCTAAAAGAGGTACAAACCACCTCTTTTTACAAAGAGCCTAAGCATTTTACCTAATCCAAGCCTAGCTAAGATCATATTGTTCTGGAAGTTATTAGCAAACATGATTTTAGAAATGGAGATACAACCTTTCTCAATGAGCATAAACTTACATGGAGACGACATTTTAAAGTAAAACTAAAACTAAACAAAGTTGCCAAACATTGCAGAAATAAAACTACATCGAATAAGCTTTCACTTATTCATGAAGCCACCTCTGCAGCAGCGAGACAGCTTAAGAGCTATTATTACATACAACCAGTCTTGCATACTATTTATGAACTCAAAAAAGGCATATCTTAAGGATCTATTCAGTATCAAACTGCCACAAATTCCCCAAAATCCAATGATGAAGCCAAGCGCCGTACTAAGATAAAATCCTGTGGTTATGAACTTGTCCTCATGCTCTTCAGCACCTCCTTCGAGATTTGGATCTTGAGGTAGCTCATCTTCTGGGCAAACTCGTGTAAGCGGTTCACCACAAAGTCCAGAATTGTTTGCGTATGATGAGGCATCGAAAGACTGTAACTGAGTGCCTGTTGGTATTCTTCCTGTTAAGTTGTTGTATGACAAGTCCAACATACCAAGGAGACTTATCTGGGAAAGGCTTGAAGGAATCTCGCCAAAAATTCGGTTTCTTGAAAGATCAAGAAAATCTAATGACTTCAACTTACCAATTTCTGGTGGAAGGATCCCTGTTAGATGATTTCTGGAGAGGTTCAAACCAAAAACTTCAAGAGGAATATCTCCTGTCAATCTATTACTCGAGAGATCAATGCCTTTGACAAATGGTAAAGTGCTTTTGTACTTTGCTTCTCTTCCTTTCCATGTCAAAAATGCCTCGAAGGAGAACATATGTATAATAGAATTGTGAAGAGAACTAAATACAAGCCCAATGCTAAGGTTCTGCATTGCACTCCATTCTTGAATCATTGCAGAAAAGTTGCTGATACATTTTGGTATTCTCCCAGAGATCTTATTCCCAGATAAGTCCAAAATTTGAATTAGTGAAAGATTGCAAATGTTTTGGGGTACACTTCCACTAAAGTTGTTCCAACTCAAGTCAAGAACAATCAGTTGTGATAAGTTTCTTCCCAGCCATTCTGGTATAGCTCCAGACAATTTGTTTTCTCCAAGTTCAATGAAGTTCAAAGATTCAGAATATTGCCAAGATCTAGGTAGTTCCTTTGTGAAACTATTTTTTCTCAACAACAATGTTTTAAGCAGAGGTAACGAGCCCATGGAAGTAGGAATTTTCCCAGAGAGATTATTGTTATTCAAATTAAGAAATTCTAGATTTTCAAGGTGAGCCCAGCAATCGGAAAGCTCTCCAGATAGTTGGTTGTCTGAGAGATCAAGATAGAATATGTAATCCAAGGGAGAATTGCACAAAAATGTAATCTCCCCTGACAACTTATTTTTTGAGAGATCCACCATTTCAATGGTGTTAGGAAGTCGTGGTATAGGACCTTTGAAATGATTAAGACTCAAATTCAACATAACAAGATCACTGACCTTTGTGTACAAATCTGGTAGGGTGTTATCCATCCGATTGTTTGAAAGATCTAATTCTTTGACTCCTGATATTTGGTCCCAGAACCAACTAGGAATCTCATCAGAAATTCCAGTAGTTGATAAATCAATCTCATATATGTTCTTTTGAGTTTGAATCCATTTTGGAAAATAAGGTCCAAGCTTACAATTTCTAAGTCTTAAGACCTGTAACTGGAAATGAGGGATCCAATCCAAGCGAAATCTTAATGCTAAACCCGAGTTAAATGACAAGTCTAGCATTTGTAAGTGCGAGAGATTCCGCAAGTGAGATTGAGAGATTACTCCTTCCAAATTATTTCCTGACAAATCCAGAACGGTAAGATTTGGAAGTTCTCCAAATGCTTTTGGGATGGAACCATTAAGTTCGTTCCACTGCAGCCTCAGCTCTTTCAAAGATTGAAATTCGACAATAGTATCAGGCAAAGGACCCCTCATTAGATTCCCATCTAGATTTAGGTACTCCAATGTCCTTGATACACGCCTTGAAAAGTTCTTTAGAAACTCAAGCATTTGTCCTTCTAAATTATTATCGGATAGATCAAGATGCACAAGAGACACTATATTTGCAAAACCATCAGGAAGAGGGCCATGTAAATTGTTTCCTGAAAGTGTGATTTCAGTAACGCTATTATTAAAGTTGAACAACCAACTATATATCACAGAGGAATTGAGATTATTATGATAGAGATCAATGATATCGAGGGGCGCAGAATAGTTGATAGAGTTTAGTGAAGGAGTGAGATAAGGCAACTCACAAACACGCATGGAGAAGACTCTAAGCCTAGAAAGACTGCTTACTGCTGCCGCCCAGTCACTGTTGAGGGTTAAAGACCCAAGATAAAGAGTTGTTAGCGATTGAAGAGAAGAAAGCCACTGAATATTATCGATGTACAAGAAGATCGAGTAATTAGAGATCGAGTAAGAGGACTTAAGATGAAAAGTTTTTAAACTAGAAAGGTTACCAAGTTGATGTGGAACTTTTCCGTAAAATCCAGCAAATGATAGATCCAAGTACGTCAATCTTGTAAAAGAACCGAAAAACGATGGAATGTTGCTAACAAAATCATTGTAACTAAGGTCTAAATGTTCCAAATACTTGAGTTCAAGCAATGAAATACTAATCTGACCCATTAAAGGCTGCTCAAGGTCATGCAGACCTTGCAGATTTAGTGTGATAACATTACCAGTTCGGTTATCGCAGTAGACCCCGTGCCATTTACAACAGTCTGTTTGGAATTCTTCAGATTCCCATGAAGAGAGTCGGTCGTATTTATCTACAACCTCTTGTTTGAACTTGAGGAGAGCTTGTCTTTCTTTTTCTACGCACTTGATTTGATGATCAGGAGCAGCACGCACTGAATGGATGATTCCAAAAGCATTATTTTTGTTGTAGTAAAATAACAAACACAAGAGAAAGGTGAAGATTTTTGCTCTAGTGCTTATCTTTAGAATGGTATTAGTTTCAATAAATGAAGAAGAAGAACAAAGTATTTGCGAATCCATTTAGTATCTTTGATTTCTTATATAGGGCATGGTAGCTATTCTTTTCTAAGCGGATAATTGGAGTATAATTTCAGGCCATTACAATACATAGAAGAAAAACTAAGTCATCCAAGTCCCAAGGGTCGTGATCGATGTGATATTCGGTGATCGGACAACCATATATCGGATAATGGCAGAGCTCCGCGATTAATGAGGTCGGACTAGAACCTGGAAGTCAAGAAGAAATGGTGTTTTCATGCGATACTGAGAGTTCGGCTGCTTTTATGCAATTGTATATGAATTTTTAGTTTTTTTTTTTTTTTTTTACGAGTATTACTCGTCAAATGTAATTCGCTCTACAAATCATATAAATTGTTGATTTCGTCTAGTATTTCTTCTTGCTTTAGTAATTTGCTCTATATTTTTGTTGTGGGATAAATTCTCTTACTTAACTTTTGTTTTGCATTTCGACATGCCTTCTTTGCCGTTGAAACAAAGTAAGTGCTTATGCTTTGAGCAAGATAATGACATGAAGATATGTGAATTGGGCCAGATGAGACCTTCCGTGTTCAATTTTCGGTTAGTGTTAGAATTGAATGGCTACTTATGAGACACGTATTAAATGAAATAATTGAGGAACTTGACCTCATCTAGTGATTTTTTTGGGAGATATAATTTGTGATTTTAGTTGCTCTAAATTATGTATTTAATAGTTATGCACCTTGCAGGCTTGAGGGTTATACCCTTTAGGTATGCGGCATGTGACAGTACTGTCTAGATTAGGAACGTGATATAGTTGGCTAACATAAATAAATAAAAAATCTATTTTCTCTCTTTTCTTTTATCACACCAACTAAGTATTTGAATATGAGGAAATAAAAGAGTAAGAAAGAGAGGGTGGTAATCATATAACAACACCATACGGCGTTCTACTGCAGTAGGTGAATACATGGTGCCTTCTTGCTATGTGCAAAATGTTAAGCCAAATCGGGTTTCTCCAAGATAGCCTGGGAAACATTACTTTACCTATTATGCTAATTTTAGAAAAATAGTATTTTTTTTACACTTATCTAAAATATTTAATATGGTTAATCTTCTTAATTCAATTTTGGCTCTCCAATATTAAATTTTTGATTTTGTCTATGTGTCTGTGGTACAATATCTACTTTAAATGCAAAAAATCTCAAGACCAATTATGAATTCTCGTGTGCAATATCATAATTGATATAAATGGCTTTAGGCCTAAAGAAAAAGCCACCTATTATCATGGTTGTGAACCTTTGTCTTCTTAGACCAAAAAAAAAAAAAAAAACCTTTGTCTTCTGTCATTAACTTGAAGATCCATTTGTTCTTAAGTGCTTTTCTTCGTTTATATTGTTCTACCAAGTCAAAGATATAAGTTTCATGCAGGAAATGCACGGCATCCTAGTAACCCTTTCTACACGGAGAAATGGAAAAATTGTCATAGGCAATACAGCTTAGAGAAGACTGAAAGTGATCACCCAAGTCCAAAAGAAGGTCATGATCGATGTGGTCTTCGAATTTCTATAAATAAAAAAAATGGAAGTAGTTTTTATATAATTTTTTTTTTGTTGAGAGAATATTGAATATTCAATTTAATATAATAACAAGCATTTTTGTTTTCAAATCAGATAAATTATTAATTATTTATAATTAATTCAATTCGTTAGAAAAAAAGACCTAACTAGGTACTGACCATGCCAGGCTGTGAAAATAAGAATGACTCTTTGAACAAAGTCAACACAACAGGTTTCTTGTATATATATTATATACATATTTATTTGTCTTGCGTCAGTTACCTCCATCAAGTAACTGAATTTCTTAAGGTTTTGTGTGGACGATCATTTTAATTTAAGTAGGTCATTATTAACGTACGTAACCACTTACAGTATGCTACAAGATACTCAATGTTAACAAGTTGAATACCTTAAAGTCTTTCGGAGCATTAATGTGGCCTATTATGTGTTCCTTTCTTATTTTTCAGTACAATAGAACATTTAGTCAGTCACCTGCAAACAAAGCAAAGAATGTGGAACTTGTTTATTTTAGTTGGATATGCCCAATAAATAGCACTGGACCCCTTTATGGTTTGTTAAAAGTGTACAAGTCCCCCTGTACTTTGAAAAGTGCACCGTAATCCTCTGTGGTCTGAAAAACGTAGCACCACAGCCCCTCTGTTAAAAAAATAATAATTTTAACGGCAAGTGAGTTACACGCGCGGGTCATGCAACTTTGATTTTTTTAAAACAATTTTGTCAATAAAATGTGTTTGTCAATTGACCAAAAAATCATTTTAACAAAAAAAAAGAAAAAAAAAATCCGCACATGTCTTTCATCGTCCCCACCACCCTCTCCCCACTTTCGATACTTACAATCTAGTTTGCCACCATCTTTATCGGGAGTTCCGATGGCCTGGCGAGAAACCCAGACCCCAGCCCCATCGGAACTCCCGTTGCCATCCTTTGTACCATATTGTTGCCTCCTTTGCTATCACTTCCAACAAAGATCGACTAAAAGAATAGGTAGAATTGATTATTATATTTTTCTTTTCTTTCTCCTTTCATCCTTTATCTTCCTCTACTATTATAGCCACCACCATCCCCACCTCTATGACCATCTCTTATCTTTTTTCACTGCTAGCCCTTTCATACTTTAAACACATAAACAAACACAATGAAGAAATTTTGGTAGGTGAAAAATGTTCAAATCCTAATCATCATCTGCAATTGTAAAAATTAATTCAAGATGATTTTTTTCCCAAATCAGAAGCATTATAACTCTAATCTTTCATATTCTTTTCTTAGGTATGCAAACCAAAGCATTCCAACAAATTAATCCAGTACTAATTTGGATGGAGATCTTGGAGATGGTGGGAGGGGAGGGGAGGGGAGGGGAGGGGGGGGGGGGGGGGGGAGGGGCGGTAATGGTGGTGGTAGAGGGCAGATTAAGAAAAGAAAAAAAAAAAAGAGGAATATAAGAAGTATGTATATGGCGTGTACATATATATATATATATATATATAAACAAAAGGAGAAAAGAGAGAAAAGAAAAGGAATTGAGGGTATTTGGGTCATTTAATAATTTCGGTTAAAAATTTTGACGGAAAAGAGACAGAGGGGGCACGTGTGCCATTTTTTCAAATCACAAGAGGTTTTGGTGCACTTTTAAAAGTATAGGGGGATCATACGCATTTTTGGCAAACCATAGGCAGCTACGGTGCTATTTACCCTTCTTTATAATTATATATGTGCATTCTTAATTATTTACTTATTAGTTGTTGTTCAGCTTGTAAGTTGTATTTAAAAGTGTTTACAGGAAAATTATTAAGTAAATTTATATAAGTGTTAGTCTTTCACGTATTAACGGATTTCACGTCTCCTATGTTTAGAAGTATTTTCAGTTATTTGACAGTCAATTCTAGATGTCACATACAGCATATTTGATTTCTTATATACGACATATTAGTTACCTTATTCTACACGGTGAACTAAAATATAAGTCATTCAAGTCTAAAACAGTCATGATCGGTGTGGTCTTCTTTTATTGAGAGTGTCGAACCAGCTAACTATATCATACAACTAAGACATTAAACAATGTGACATTTATGTGAGGAGATAATGACAAAGAAGATTTAGAATTTATTTTGGAATTATTCTTTTCTTCAACTCCACTTAATTGGCAAAGAAAATAAAAGAAAGGATGTTGTTATACCCTTTTTTATCACTGTTACCTTATATGTAGATGTTTGGTTAGTATTAGGGATGGTAATAGAGCAAGTTTAGGGCATTTTGCAACATTCTGAAAAAACACAGGGGGTTTCATACCACTTTTCAAAACACAAGTTTTATTGTGCAACTTTAATGAAATACAAGGAGGTGTTGTGCATTTATTGTTATACCACTTTATTTTTATTACTCTCATCTTTTATTGATGTAATAGAGCAGGTTTGGGGTGAGGGATTACCCAATGCCCCGCCCGTCATGTAAAAAATTACTCCGATACTCGTCCCGTCCTTGCTTTCTTCACCCCCATGCTTTGCCCCCGCCCTGTTCCCAAGTTTCCGTGGAGATTGTGGATTACCCAGTGGACTTTTTTTTTAATTAGTTTTTTAAATCATATGATATAAGTTTAATTTCAATCATGTATTAAGTAATGGTGGGTTATTGTGTGGGCTCAAAATTGTGTGAAAGTCAAAACTTTGGCCATTAATGTGTGTTTGAAGAGAAGGTTTGACACTCCTTCGTATAGCGTGAAAGTATAAAAAGAGAGATTATAAGCGAGCCAAGTCGTCCTCCCACCATAGAAATGTTAGGCAACTAAACCAAACTTATTTGACTATATCGCATGCATGAAAAAGAAAACACTAGCTGGTTCTACACAATTAATTACAGAAGACAACATCGATAATGACTCTGACTCTGACTTGTAATACTTCCAACTCTCCGTGTTAGAAAAACTAACTAGTGTGCCATAGATAAGAAAGCAAAGATACTAGTACAAAGTTGTTATTCTTTTCTACGCGGTTAATTAATTGGAGTATAATTTCAGGCCAATACCGCACATAAAAGAACTAAGTCATCCAAGTCCCAAGGGTCGTGATCGATGTGATATTCGGTGATCGGACATCCACATATCAGATAATGGCAGAGCTCCGTGATTAATGGGGTCGGACTAGAACCTGGAAGTCAAGAAGAAATGTTGTTTTCATGAGAGTTTGGCTGCTTTTATGCAACCATTTCTCTGATGGGAAGCATCACCTTCATCTTTTAAGAGAAAATTCTTCTGTAGATGTGGATGTACCCTCTCTTTAGAATTTCGAAGCAGCTTCCTTGCAGTTTCTTTAGAAATGACCGGTGGTTTGCACGTAGCAGTAGCTAGAGCATCATGCCTCCAAGGCACGGCTCAAATGGGAAGCGATCCACTCACCTACCTGTTCATTTCTTGATTCACCTGATGTTTTTCTGAGGTAGGGCTCTAACCGGCGATTTAGTTCACGCTAAACTTATTAGGCCAGATGATGCGACGTAGTTTTTGCTTGCCCACTAATTAGATTAAGTAATTTTGTCTAACCTCGTGGGCTGGATTGAGTGGAGATATTTCCCTTTTTAGCACAAAAAAAAAAAAAATTGCTAAAGCATCAACTCTATCAAACACACTTTTTATTACTAATTTATCACATTTTATATGGATGTTTAGCTTATAATAGCCCAAATACGTGTCCTATTTTTTCGTCAACTAATTATTACCACTAATTGAAGTGTTTAAGTTGAGCAAGTCTAACAAGTGATTACCGGTGGGAGTTTTCACAACAAAGATTGAATTTTGGGGCTAACGTTGAATTCAATTAAGGAGATTTTCATTTGGTATGTCAGTTAAAAAATAAAACAGGAACGTTAAACAGTTTTTTTTCCTATCTCATCTCGAAAGACTTGATCTGGCCTACAAAAGCTAAAAAAAATTTGTGAAGATTTTCAAGGAGAAATCAAAGATTTAAAGTGTGTATATTGTAGGTTTCATCCATTTAGTGAAGAGATTAAATTCACGATTTGGAATTGAAGATTTGTAAATTTTTGTTTCGAGAAATAAACAGGAGTTGATGTACCTAGTGATATTACTAATTATACATTATTGATTACGACTGTATATGAATTTTTAGTTATTTTCTTTTACGAGTATTACTCGTCAGATGTAATTCGTTCTACAAATCATATAAATTATTGATTTCGTCTAGTATTTTTTCTTGCTTTAGTAATTTGCCTTATATTTTTATTGTGGGATAAATTCTCTTACTTAACTTTTGTTTGCTTATTATTTGCATTTCGACATGCTTTCTTTGTAGTTGAAACAAAGTAAGTGCTTATGCTTTGGGGAAGATAATGACATGAAGATATGTGAATTGGGCCAGATGAGACCTTCTGTGTTCAATTTTGGGTTAGTGTTAGAATTGAATGACTACTTATCAGACCGGATTAAATGGAATAATTGAGGAACTTGATCTTAGCTAGTGATTTTTTTTGGAGATATAATTTGTGATTTTAGTGGCTCTAAATTATGTATTTAATAGTTATGCGCCTTGCGGGCTTGAGGGTTATACACTACAAAAAAAAAAAAATTCGATTTTGTGATAGACGGTTCCCTTCACCGTGCTCTCGCCAATTTAGATTTTGTGACGGCACGGTGAAGCAAAACGTCCGTCATACACAAGGTTGTCGGCAAAATCGTTCCCCTCACCAAATCGTCACCAATTTGGCAACGACTGCCAAACTATCTCCATCACTTCTCCAAATCCTCCTTCACCAAGCCCTCTCCATTCTTTCCCTTTTTTCAGGCCATCACCAATGATTGTCGTCACCTAACCCTCGCCAATCTTTCCCCTCACCAAACTCTCACCACCTTAACCCGTCACCAAACATCACCAAAATTGTCGTCGCCAAGCCCTCATCAACTTTTCTTGTTGCCAAGCCGTCACCAACCTTTGCCATCACCAAATATGGTTGTCACCTAACCGTCACCAAAGATGGTCGTCACCTAGCTGTTGCCAATTTTTAAATAATTTTTTTAAAACTTTTTATAATTAGAATAACATATTTAAATGGTAGAATTTACAAATATAAAAATCATATAAGAAATAAATTAACTAAAATTTGAAAATCAAAATTCAATTTAAATTTTAAATTACAAAATATTTTAATTACATATATGATTCCAAAATGTTTTAATTACATATACAATTACAAATTGGCTACCCACAATTTAACCTAACCCTATGCATTTGTGGCTTCTCCGAAACTATTCACGAGCTTTGAATCTCTATAAGCTTTTGTCATTGATGCACTTTTGATAGCCTTTCAAATTGAAGTTTCACCTCATTTTATTCTTCATTTATCATTCAACATGACTGATCCTAGAGGACTATAACCATAAATAACAAAATAAAATTATAAGATAAATTCAATGCACAACAAACCTCGAAGATAAGTTGTGAAAATTAAGAACAATGTCAGCAATAGGGACTTGATATCTGGACCAAATACTAGTCTGCCTCCAAGCAAGAATCTTTGCAGCGATAAAGAGGAGTTAGTTTTTATGGCCAGGTTTTGCAGGTAAAAAACATGTCCAAGGTGCCATTTGAAATCTATATTTTAAATGTGAGCTTGGAATAACAGAGGGGATTGAACCATAGGTCAAATGATAAAGAATTCATGCACTGATACATCTGAACATATAGAAATTAAAAAAAGCCGCTGCATTGTCCAATGCTAATATGTGGAAATTGAATACTCAAAAAATCTTCGTTTGATGAGTTCAAAAAATAATATGTTTCTTAATTACACAAAGCTTGCTCCTGAATAAGACTATGCAACGTCGATGAACATCCTGAATGCTGCCAAATTTTAGTGACATCCTCCTAGTCAGGCGCAGTGGTGTGACAGTTTGAAGTCAGAAGAAAAAGGAAGGAAATAAGCAGTTGTGCATCATGGTTTTGAAAGTCTATTTTTTCAACAAAAAAAATAATAATATTACTCATTTCATTGGAGTGACTATTTTAATCTTATACATTACACAACCAAACAAGTTGTGATATCGAAATCTTTGGTCTTTCGGTGCATGAGGTATGGAAGTATATACTATACAATTATCATATCTTCTTTATAATTAGTAATCAACAAAATTAAAGAAAAAAACAAAAAAGGAATTTGACAAAGAAAAAGGGAAGGAAAAAGAGATTAAGAAAGAAGGATGAAAGATGATGAAGAAGATAGAAGGCATACATTATTTCCTTAATTTTCAGACTTGATATAGCCAGATTGATTGGTCATTGTTCTCGACAACACACCTACTGGAGTCAGAAAGGTGACATAAAGGCGGGTGAGTGGGCGGATTCATCTTTCTTTTTTTCTTCTTGTGATGCAGTATTGGACAAAAGATGTTGCAGAGTCCCATGGACCTTGTAGACTATACCAACATCATCATCTCCCTAAGTCAGATTTTTCTACAAACAAAAGGATAATAATGTTTTTTTTATATATATATTTGTAACTGGCAAACAAACAAGCCGTTCAATGCTTTCAACATATATATGCATATATATATATATATATATATATATAGATATATAATATTCCAAATTATAGATCCCAGAGAATGTTTCCTGAGAATGAAAATTCATCATTAGCCCCAAATGCCTAAACGTTGTTCATATTGTCTGCAATTGATGATCCCTTTCTTCTTTTCTTTTAGTAAGAAACTGGCACTAGCTACATCTCATCCTTCAATCGAGGTCATGTGTAATTCAAAATACTTAAAGTCTTATATCTATGTTACCAGTAATAATGAATTTAAGTCATTATAAATTAAACACATATGTTTTACAGAATCAATGTGGGACGAAATGTCACACCCATATTCATATACAGAAAAACAAGAAAACAAGCAATCTATGAACAAGAGTTAGCTCTTACTACTTGCTCTTTTTTATTTTTTTAGGTTTTATGGGTAGGTCTCATGAGATCTATGCTGACCGTCGGAAACACAAATTTTACCGCAACGAGAATACCTTTTTCAATTAACCAACCTAGAGAGCCAATCCAATCATCAAGCTAAAGTACCAGTGTGTTGCATTGCTTCCTGTTAACACTGTTTCTTTTCAATGAGAGTAAGAAAATAACAAAAGATAAACAAGACCTTTTCTTTTGTCCTTTTTCTTCTTTGACTAATTCAAGACTAATCATCTCTAGTCATCTTATCGATCTGTCAAATTCAAAGGCTAAGTGGTAAAATTCCTCAAATTCAACGTCTTAATTTTAGTAATAAGCAAACATTCACGGTAGACGCATACACATGCAGACAAAACTTGTTCCGTTCTTATACTCCACACATGTGAAATCTGTACTTTTATTATGCTACCATCAACTTAATACACCCCAAGCATACATAGATATATCTGACCCCATCAAAACCAAGAGATCTGTTATCCATTTAGTATATACTTCCTCAAAAATTAAGAGAAATCGAATATGTATTCAAATCTAATAAAGTAAGAATTATTATGGAAATAAAAAAAAATAAGAGCCAGAATCAAAAAGCTAATATAAATTTCTTCAGGCATACTTAAGAACAAATATCCAAATATCCAAATATCACTTTGCTTCTGCCAGTAACACAGAACTTTTACTTATTGTAAATTAAGAGGCAATGAGTAACTGGAAGAACCAAAGAAGAGACGTGAGGGAAGAAAATGAAAAAAACCACTGATTAATTCTTTGTTTTCTCCTATCTAATTTCATAGCTTGAAGTAAAAATGAGAAGACTTGCCACTGATTCAATCTTTTCCTTCTCTTATCTAATCTTATCTATGAAGTCAAATGAAAAGATAAGGCCTAAAATGAAGAAATATCATGTCAGGTTTGCCTTTCAAAACGTTAGTAGACTTTAAGCTAAAATATAATATCAATAGAGTTACTCCAGTATGTAGCCTTAGAAAGATTACTAATCTGTTGCAGATTTATAACTAAATATATAAACGTGGCATGATCCTTATCTGATTCTCAGCCTACCATCTATTTCATCTCATATCTCCTTAAGATGGGGCTGTCTCATCTTTTACATAGAAGACACTAATAACTACAAATCATAGGAGCACCAATTAGTATTACAAAAGACATACCCAAGTCTGTCATTGAGTGTTCCCTTTATTGAAGTTTTTTATAGTAATCTCTTTTCTTTAAGATTTACATATTGAGCTACACTCACGTTGCAGGTATGTAGATAAAGTCAAAATTAAATAAAAGAGTTCTATTTTTTTGACCTACAATTCTAGAAACACACTCTTTAACCTTTGTTCTGATAGGTAAAGGTAACAAACGCGTACACACATTTCATTCACGATAACAATTTAATTTTACATTAGTTGCATTTCTGTATTACAGTGATTCGATTAGCTAAGATCAACAATTTCAAGGGTTCAAATCATACAATTTAGAAACATGCCAAATGAGGAAACTTAAGGTTAGTGCTCAATTCAGTACAAAGAATGAATCCAGTTATCATCCTACAACACATTACACAATAAATCTAACTATATTAGATCCACAGTTATCATTTCAAAACCAAAGCTTCCGATTACAAACCTTCACTTGGCTCCAATCCGTAATGCTCGTCGATGAAGAATCATCGGTCTCCTCTTCTTCTTCATCTTCAGGCTATTAAAATTTTTAACAGAAAATTAAATCAAAAACAAAAAATTACACAATATATTAAATTGAAACAAAAACAGTAAAGTAAAAAAGATTTGGTTTTAATGTATATAGATGTATGTATACATATGTATATATGGATACATATACATAAACAAATTCCTAAGATCGTTAACATTTATACAAGTTCCTAAGATTATTAACAACAACGACAATGAAATTCAATTACAAATTACTGGACAAAGCAGAACTCGCCGGCGGAGGACCAAATCGGAACCCTTGATCATCTTCTTCGTCGTCATCGTCATCAGCCAAAGCTTGCGAAGACGCCATCACTTGCGCTAAACGCTGCGCCGCAGCTTTAGTGACCACGTTCTATGACCTCGTGCTGATCGATTCCCCACTCCATTGCCTATATTGTCTTGGGTTGTTTGGGTTGGTTTTGAGTATTTGGTTCTTGGTTTGTTGTTGATTGGGTTCGAAATTGAATGTATGTTAAATACATGTTGAGTTGGATGACCTACTTTGTCATCTAACTTAATTGTTTCAGAATTGTATAGTTGTTGATTGTTAAATGTTATTTAATTGATTGTTGATACAAAACTGTAAGGAGCACGCTCGGGGTTAATCCGGGACGTTACATTGTTAACTAATTAATTGATTGTTGAATTTAATCGAGGGGCGACCTTCTCTGTTGTCCTTTCTGAGCGTGTTGATTGCATGATTGAGTGATTAGTTGTGCATGCGAATATTTAAAACAATTGTTATCGGGCTTGGTTGTGTTGTGTTACCCTGGGCGGCCTCGGGTTTGCCAAGCAATAACCCGACCACCATGGCCAATTCCCTCACTCGTATGGACAGGAAAATCCATGGGTGCTGGGTCGTACTATCAGGGTTTCCAGATTCTCTTGAGTGGGAGTAACAAGGTGGGAATGTTAAAGTTCGTGAAATGATTGGATAGAGTCCAACGGCGTCAAAGGAACAAGTGTATCGTATCCTTACTGATTGTTTACTTTTATTGCTGAATTTGTATTGTTATTAATGTTTATTGTGTGTTATTGTTCATAGGATGATTTCCAAGGTGGTAAAGTAAATGATTTTAAAGATCTATTGAATTCCTCACTGGGGCTTTGTTTTATATAAGCTCACTCTCATTCATTGTTTGCAATCAGGTGTTACTGAACCGGATTATAGGTATGTGCCTCAGGAAGCTGAGTATGTGCCTTCTGTGGAGGAGTCTTATGTGCCGGAGTCATCTCCATGAGTTTGTCTTAGTTTTTGTAATATGTTGTATTGTATAACTTACTTAAAGATAAGGACTTATATAATTCTAGTATAGTAGTATTTCTTTTGAACATGATTAGATTGCTAGACTGGTTTATAATCTATTTTGCATTTGTATGATATAGCTTATGGATTGATGTTGGAACGGAGGAGTATAACTTAGGAATGAACTGTTGAATGGTTGTTTAATATATGGAAATGGTTGTGTTGTATGTTGTTGAATTGATTGTGGAGTTGTTGTTGATCTTTGAAGTTGATTGTATGAGTTACAAAGGGGTTGGTTTAGAGCCCCGGTATCTGTATTACTGTCGTTATATTGCCTAAATTCCTTTGCGTCCTGACTGATGGTAGGTGGGATCGAGTTGGAACGTGACAGAGAGTCACCACCCAAGTCTAAAAGAGGGTCATGGTCAATGTGGTCTTTGAATTTCTAAAGAAAAATGGAAATAATTTTTCTTTTTTTTTTGTTGCTTGAATATTGAATATTCAATTTAATATAATACAAGCATTTTTGTTTTCAAATTAGATAAATTATTAATTATTTATAATTCAATTTGTTGGAAATAAAAAGGCTCGGCTAGGTACTAATAGGTCAGGCCATTGGAAAAAAGAAGGCTATTTAATAAACGTCTAGCGCAACGAGGTTTTCTTATATATATATATACATATATCTCTATCTCTATTATTACATAAAAGAATATGAAGGGGCAAAGTTGTCTAAGCATGCACATTTATAGGTCGTCAATGCATTAGAGTGCTTGTACCATGTGCTAACAATTTTATACTTTTCATGATTTTTGACTACAATGTCCTTGAGTCTCATCTCGTTGCTCAAATGACATGTGGCAATTTATTAATGCAATTACATTTTAACCCTTGCTCTAGAATGTTCAATATACATTTATAGGTTTATTATAGTATTTAGGACATTTTCTTGTTCCATTTTGGAGAGTTCTATCTCTTCACCTATTCTTTCTTTTTCGCAGACATAAAGACCAACCTTTTTCTTCTACCCTTCTCATCGGGTCCGTCTTTTTTTTTTCTCTCATCAAAGTAGGCTTTGTGTAAATATGTGTGGGTTGCCTGTTTGTGCGTTCTGTGTATGTGTGTGGTAGTGGTGTGTGTGCGCAAAGAGCATGTGTGTGTGTGATATGTGCGTGTTTGTGTGGGTGGTGGTGGTGGAGGGGTGGTATGTGTATGTGACTTGTAGTTTAGAGGCTTTATTCTTGCTTTGTTTCATGTATGCGTTTTTTTTCTATTTTTTCAAAATCTTGTAGGATGTAGATGCAAGATTTTCTTTTTTATGTAAGAAAAATTGTCTTTTTTTTTTGTCTTTATTCTTGTTTTGTTAACATTAAAAAAACATTATAGTGATAACAAAACCAGCTTAACTATTTTCCTTATTACTTTGCTTTCCCACCCCCTATTTTTTGAAGAGTTTTTAACATATTTGATTAGGAAAAATATTATTAAAAAGTTCAAAATTATTTTTTTATGTTTAGAGTGTCTGATGTTTTTGTGATTGGTTTTATAGGTTTGGTGGGATGCTGTTGTGAGTTTCTGTAAAAAGATTGAATTTTTTTGGATCGGTTTGAAGATTTAGGATTAGGATTTTATTGAGTGGAAAAAGGATGGGGAAGGATGATAGTATGCTGCTTTCGACTGTAAGACCACTAGTAAAGCGCCTAGCAGGATTGAGAAAGAAGCAAGCAGGTCACGAATGTAAGTATATTAAATCCTCTCTACCATTTAGAACATAATACCATTTCATCTATGATAAAGCTGCTAGCTTTGTATGTTTTTCAGTTAGAGATTTGCTTCATTATGTATTTTAGTGTTTCAGTTCCGTGGGTTGATCAGTTGGCTATATGAGAGCTTCCGTCTAAAAGTTGGTGGTAAACTGTGCAATTCAAATTTGGGTAATTTGCCCTTGGTATCGGTAGATCATTGCGAGAACTAGATTTTTGTGATAACAGGGAAATCTTTTAAAGAAATGAGTTTTAATCATTGTAATCATGGAATTTTTCAATCTATTCTCATTGTGGCTAATGTCTTTTACTTTTTTTTTGGGAAGTAAAAGAAGGTGATGAATTAATTGTCCTTTACTATTTATTCACAAAATTGATCTCTTCTGTAATTATTTGAACTTTATTCGTTGCCTTGATTGTGTAACAATCATTATACATCTACAAGACCGAAGTTGAGTTTGATATTATGGTTAGCAACAAATCTTAGTTATGATGTTTAGAATCCGAATTATCATATACTTTTTAATGCAAAGAAATTTTGGTGCGTAGTTATCAGTTTAGAGCATTAGCTATCTTGAAGCTCTTTTTTTCTTTTTTCCCTGTTTCATGCATTGAATTCTCTGTAGGTTGTTGACTTGGGAGGATGCCTACTACACCAATAATGAGCACCATGAGAAGAAGTGTTTTAGTGATACCATGGGTCATTTTCATGAAGATGGGCATTGTTCAAGGAAACCTGTTGGGTTGGTTTTCTTATTTGTGATGATGTTGTTTGTGTTTTAGACCATTCTTCCCCTCAATACAAATATTCCTGAAGCTTATGCCAATGGTACAAGTGAGGAGCCAATGAGTCATGATTTTGTTAAAATTCAATTTGTTGATGCTTGCATTTACAATATAGGAACTTAGTCTTAGTCTATTTCTCTATTTTGTTCAGGCATTTATTCAGAATTTGGTGTTGTTCTTTACATAATTCTACAAGGTGAGTATCTTTCTACTTATATTATTAGCACAATGAATCATTTCCATACAAAATATGTCTTTCTCGCTTCTAATTGGAAGATATTCTTATCTAACTAATAACATATTTCATAAGAAAAAAGTAGTGCGAGGAAAAGATGCTACCTGTTTGTCTCTCTGCTTGGAAAGAGGCTTTGGATAGGGAGTCTGTAAATCCCCAAGTGGTGTATGCTGACAACCATTTCTTCCCAAGTCATTCAATCTTAGTTCCAGAGTTGTCTAGGGGATTCATGCCATTATTTGATCTTTTTTTATGCTTTCTGCAAGAAAAACTTCCACTTCTTAGACTGCTGAATTTAAAAAACCTGAAGAATTAGTCTCTTTTTATATAATCTATGTGTTAGGATGTTAGATTTTGTCCCATCGATTTTACTTGATGTCTGAAACTGTGTGCTCCGGTTCTTTATGAAAATTATTCATGAATTCTGGATCAATTTTTCGACACGCTTCTAGAATCAAATGTGATTTTGTTATCATAAGAAAGGTTGGCTTATAGATATGACATAAGGGAGCAATTGGTCAAAGTAGTTTAGCATCTCGAATCATGTATGTAAATTGCATTCTTAAGACCTAAAATGCTTCAGCCAATTATGCATTTGAATTTTAGGCATTATATAGTATTATCTGTGAACTGTATGTGATATTAGGTTGAACTATTTTGTGAATTGAATGATTTCTCTGCAGGCTCATATCCGGGTACTAGAATATACACAAGAGAACATAAGTGGTTTGTTAATAGGTCTTGAATACCTCATTAACATCTCATATGTGGATGACACAGAGGTTTTTAAGTTAGTGTCAAAACCAAATCTGTTCATGGAACATTTAGTACATAAGTTGTTGGTGCTATTCTCATAGCTATTTTTTAACTGTAGGTTTGTTTGGACTATTAGAACTCCTCAGTGCTAGAGCTCTTTAAAGTACATCAAAATCTAGACAATCCAGCTATATCACAAGATTGTTGTGGTCTTCTTCTGTATGCCCTCTAACCAAATCTGATTCCGTGAATGTTTAATTTTATTGAAATCAATATGTCATTTCATAATCAATATGTTTTTACTTTTATGCATGACTACTCTATCCTTGTCGATACGAGTTACAACGTTAGCCTGTTACTGTGTCACCTGAAATCTCATATGTCTAATATGTGGTTCACTTGTATTGTATACATTTTTTTCCAAGTGTGACATGATCATATCGACACTTTTTCTACTAGGAAGCTTTCTTTTTACATCTACATGCCTTCTTCTTTGATCTATGGTTTGTTAACATGCTTTGGTTCTAATTTTGCGGGCATCTTTGAAGACAAAGAGGTTTAAACCTTACCGGGAATCTTTCAGTTGCAAGCTAAGTTGAATACATTCACTATTCTCACTTGTAGTTTAAGTTATTGGATTTTCTCACAAGGTAAGTCAATGTGAATTTTGTTGATTTCCAGAACTGGCTACAAATGGTGGTCGAATACACTTACTTTGGATTAACTTTTTACCTTCTTAGCCACTCTTTTGTAAATCACTACTTTGCAAAAATGAACTATAAATGTAATACAACAATTATTCTATATTTTGAAATTCACAATATCATGTTGTCAATTTACTTTTTTTGGGGTCATAATCATGTTATGGAATAAAAAAGTTTGTAATTAAAACTATATATATTTTTATAAAATAATTTTATTTATAATATTTTTTTAATGTTTATTGGGTTTAGCCCGTGCATATGCACGGGAAAGCCCAACTAGTATATATATATATATATATATACACGATCACTTTAGTTTAAGAGGTCATCATTAACGTAATAGGTCACCATTAACAATATGTTACAAGATAATCAATGTTAACAAGTTGAATACCTTAAAAGTCTTTCGGAGCATTAATATTGTGGCCTATTATGTATTCCTTTTTTATTTTTCACTACAATAGAACATTTAGTTGGTTACCTGCAAACGAAGCAAAGAATGTGGAACTTGTTTATTTTAGTTGGATATACCCAATCGAAAACTACCATTCTTTATAATTATATATGTGCATTCTTAATTATTTACTTGTTAGTTGTTGTTCACCTTGTAAGTTGTATTTGTAAGTGTTTACAAGAAAATTATTAAGTAAATTTATATAACTATTAGTCTCTCATGTATCAACGGTTCAGTTATTTCACAGTCAATTCGGGATGTCACATACAACATCTTTGATTTCTTTATACGGCATATTAGCTACCTTTTTTTTACACGGTGAACTGGAATATAAAGTCATTCAAGTCCAAAATAGTATTTCACGTATTAATGGATTTCACGCCTCTCATATTTTGAAGTATTTCAGTCATTTGATGGACAATTCAGAATGTCACATACAACATTTTTTATTTCTTATATACGACATATTTCGTTACCTTTTTCTATACGGTGAACTAGAATATAAGTCGTTCAATTCCAAAAGAGTCATGACCGGTGTAGTCTTCTTATATTAAAAGTGTCGGACCAGGTAACTATATCATGCAGCTAATCCATACTAAGACATCAACAATGAGGAGATAATGACAAAGAAGATTTAGAATTTAGTATGGAATTACTCTTTTCTTCAAGTCCACTTAATTGCCAAAGAAAATAAAAGAAATAGTATTGTTATACCATTTTATTTTTATTACTCTCACCTTATATAGAATGTTTGGTTAGCATTAGGCATAGTACTAGAGCAGGTTTGGGGTGGGAGATTACCCAACGCCCCATTCGTTACCTAAAAGATACTCCAATACTCGCTTTCTTCTCCCCCATCCCTTGCCCTACCCCGTACCCAAGTTCCCATGGAGATTGTGGATTACCTAGTGGATTTTTTTAAATCATATGATGTAAGTTTAATTTGAACCAAGTCACTTCAATAAATTAAAAGTTTAATTAATTATGAGTATAAATATAGGTGTTAAAAAAAGATCAATTATGAGTTATATATTGATTGGTGTGCTTCTAATTAAATAATAATATAGTAACTGAGTTTCAAACATTTAAAATAAGTTCTGACTAAATAATTGTTATGTAAATTATAAGTGGAAAAAGAATACTTTTTGTGCTATTGATGCACAAAACTACAAAAAAAAAAAATTAGTTATTATATGTCCACATAAAATTAGTAATCTCAAAATTTTAAAATATTACCATTAATTATTGTTGATGCAAAAATTGGGCTTGGACCCTTGGTCCAACCAAGGCGGTTTACTTAGCCCCGGACGATACTAGTATTTGGGCCAAGGCTCGAATATTGCACCTCGAGTCGCGGCCTACTCCCGGAAAAGCCCATTTGGAGGTCCCAAGTTCTGCGCTAGGCCTAAATATCGAACTGTCTCATATAAGCGACTAGCGACGTACTCGAGCACGACCCAAGGCCTTGCCGGGTACTAACAGATAAGTGACCAAGGAAGAGACCTTAAGCGACTAGCCTACCGTAGAGAATGATGGTCAACAAGTTCGGATGGAGGCCTATCCTACGAGATAAGCAGTTACTTCCTCAAAGTAGTCTACTTGATTTACAAGTCTCAGGAGGTAGAGCCACTCTCGACTTATCACAATCGCCCAGCCTACGAGAAGGGGACTACCACTGAAGGAGTTGGACTAGAAACTACCTTTATCCTACGCGATAAGTGATCAAGTAGTCTACTAGGAATACAAGTCCCAAGAGTCCGTGACTCTTGGCCGACCCACACCTATAAATAGGCCATGCCTAAACAAGGAGAGGGTATCGAGTATTAGCCACACCCAACAATACTTTACCTCTCTCCCCTACGAAATCACAACCTACTTTCCCGATATAAATGCTACAACCACGGTAGTCTCTGATTATCCCTCCTTATAATCCTCATTTGCTTCCCCCTTCCGATACATTACTGACTTGAGCATCGGAGTGTTTTTGGCCGGCACCACACCGGTGCCCTAAGACTCACGCGTTCGATCGCTTTATATCTTTACAAGTTGCTGGTGGCCACAATTCGTGATTGTTGATTTTGATATCTACAATTTGGCGCCCACCATGGGGCCCTGGCAACTTAGTTACCCAAACAGAAGGCTACAAACTCTTGATCACTCTTATTTTCGACAAAAGCCATGGCTGAAAGTAACATTCAAAATGATATCCAGGCGCAGATGGAGGCCTTGATGACCGAGATGGAAGCATGCAAAGACAAACTTAAGGAGCTCGAGGCAGAAAACACTGTCTTTCGCCAGGAGAATATTGAGCTAGAGGAAAGGGTCAAGAACCTCACATCGACCACCGCCCCTTTGAACCGCGGGAAGGCAATCGCCCATGGTAAGATGGTAGCGCCCATGCAATCCCTTGGATCCACACCCCAGCAGACGCCTGGCAGTGGAGTCTATCTCCAAACCACTGTCACAACTGAATGACCTCTAACGCAGCCAGCAGAGGAGGGAGGACCGAGCCGTGATATCCTTCGGCGATTCCAGGAGATTGAGTCCCTCATCTAGAGGATTCTCGGGGTACTTGCCCCCATTAAGAGGAGTGTGGTAAACAGCTTTGCTGACTCCCCGTTTGTTGACACCATTGCAATAGTGGAGATGCCTGCTAAATTCAGTCTTCCAAACATGAGGCCTTATGATGGGACTACTAACCCTGATGATCACATAATGTAATACAAGCAGAAGATATTCACCGTGGCCGTCCTGCAAGATTCGAGGGAAACATGTATATATAAAGGCTTCGGCTCTAGTTTGGTAAGACCTGCCTTGCAATGGTATACTAACCTACCAAACAACTGTATTGCTTCATTTGCCCAACTGACAGACATGTTTGTGGAACAATTCGCGAGTAGCAGGAAGTTAGAGAAACAGTCTGATGACCTCTACTTGATTGTACAAAGGAGAAGCGAGCTTATGCGCGACTTTGTAGGGAGGTTCAACAAGGAGAAGGTAGTCATCCCCTAGTGTAACATGGCCTCGGCCATCTCAGCCTTTCGCAAGCGCCTGATCCCCGAGTCTAACCTATATAAGGAATTAACCAAGTACCCATGCAAGACCATGGAGGATATTCTGACGAAAGCTTTGGCTCAGATTAAGTGGGAGGAAGATGAGTCAAACTATCGCCCTTCACTACCGCACCGTGATAGGGGTGATCACAGGCGCTCTTTAACGTCTGATCCGCATGGTAAGAGACACGAGCCTTACCCTATAGAGGAACGAAGAAGTAAACGATCACGCAATGACAAGAGACTACTTGACCAGAGGCGAGACCGCAACCCAGACATACGGAGAATGCCAAACTATAACCTCAGTATAGCTCCGACTGAGCTTGTTCATACTTCGAAGATGATGGGCAACACCGTCAAGTGGACGTAGAAGATTAGGTCCCCGGCCGACTGGAGAGATAAAACTAAGTGGTACGACTTCCATGACGACTATGGGCACGCAACTGAGGAGTGCATTGGCCTCAAAAAAGAAGTCGCAGAGTTGCTAAAGAGGGGCCACTTTACCCAGTTCTTGATCGACAGAGGGAAACAAACCATAGCCCAGCGAGAGGGAAAACAAAAGGCTCGAGAGGTCACCCCACCTAAGCCGCCACGCCTTGAGTGAACAGTGAATTGCATCACTGGTAGATTATAGGTCAGTGGTATCAGCCACTCAGTAGCGAGAAGACACGTTCGACAGGCAGTCGGTTTTAGCTTAAAGCCTCGGCCACCTAGGGAATTTGAGCCTGAACAGATTATCACGTTCTCTAACAACGAAGCAGTCTACTTAGATGATCCACACCATGACACCCTAGTGATAACATTAAGGGTGGCCAACTGCCAGGTCAAACGGATACTAGTCGACAATGGCAACTCAGCCAACGTCCTTATGCTAGATGCCCTTAAATGAATAGGGATCGATAAAGCCTGTGTCACTCGTCGTTCAACCACCCTAATCAGGTTCAGAGGCTAACACAAAAGCACCATTTGAGAGATTGTGCTCCCAACTTACGCCGACGGCATTAACTACAATACTCAATTCTTAGTGATAGATTGTCCATCCTTCTACAATATCATACTGGGGCGTTTGTGGATCCATGAGATGAAAGCCATACCATCAACCTACCACTAGGTAATCAAGTTCCTGACTAGATGGGGAACAAGAGAAATAAGAGGAGAGCAAAGGGGCTTTCGCGAATGTTACCGCTCTACCTTGAGGAGAGCTGTCCATGAAGTTCTATATCAGGTGGAGCAAACTACAACACGAGGTTACCCTGACCAGCCTACCATGGAAGAGCTCGACGAAGTACAAATCCACCCCGACCATCCAGATCATGTCGTTCAGATTGGTTCAAAGTTAAAGTTAGGATTGCGAGACTAGTTGGTAGATTTCCTCAGCCATTACTACAACTACTTCGCTTGGTCTCATGTGAACATGACCGGAATTGACCCAGCAGTTATGGTTCACAAATTACAAGTTGACCCAGCGTATCCTCCTGTGAAACAGAAACGGAGGGAGTTCGCAATAGAGAGGAATCATATCATCAATGAAGAGGTGCAGAAGCTGATTAACATTGGATCCGTTCGCGAGGTCCTTTACCCTGATTGGCTGACAAATGTGGTGGTTGTAAGGAAGAAGAACGGAAAGTGGAAAGTTTGTATCAATTTTACAGACCTGAACAAGGCGTGCCTAAAAGACTTATTTTTTCTCCCGCACATAGATACAATGGTGGATGCAACGGCAGGGCACAAGTTTTTCACTTTTATGGATGTCTTTTTCGGCTACAACCAAATACTCATGCATCCAGAGGATCAAGAGAAGACAGCGTTAATCACTAGACAGCGTTAATCACTAAACGAGGGATATACTGCTATAAAGTCATGCCCTTTGGCTTGAAGAACGCTAGTGCAACCTACCAACGTTTGGTCAATAAGATATTCGCTGATTTGCTGGGACAAACCATGGGGATTTACATCGACAACATGCTAGTGAAATCACTTGCGCCAGACGTTTGAAATTTTGAAGAAATACAACATGAAGCTAAATCCCACGAAATGTTCCTTCGGGGTCATCTCTGGAAAGTTCTTGGGATACTTAGTCACCCAGTGCGGGATCGAGGCCCACCCGGATCAGATAAGGTTCATCCTTAACATTCTGTCTCCGACTAATGTCAAGGAAGTGCAGAAGCTCACTAGGAGGCTCGCAGCTCTAACTAGATTTATTTCACGGTCCTCTGAGAAGTGTCACGCCTTCTTCGATACCCTCCGGAAGAATAAAGACTTTACTTGGACACCTCCCTATGAAGAGGCACTACAACAACTTAAGGCATACCTTACCAGGCCGCCGCTGCTCTCAAAGCCGAAAGATGGTGAAACCCTACTAATATACTTGGTTGTCTCAGAGACCGCTGTAAGAACTGTCTTAGTGCAAGAGGAATGAAGGAAACAACACCCAGTCTATTATACAAGCAGAGCTCTACTCAATGCCGAGACCAAGTACAGTCAACTGGATAAGCTAGCATTGGGCCTCGTTAATGCAACACGCAAGCTAAGGCCATATTAATAATGCCATCCAATAACAGTGCTGACAACCTTTCCCCTCAAGTTCGTACTACATAAACCAGAACTCTCTGGACAATTGTTGAAGTGGGCAGTCAAGCTTAGCGAGTATGAAATCTCCTATCAGCCATGGACTATAATCAAATCACAAGCCCTGGCAGACTTTGTGGCAGACTTCATGCCCGGCATCCACTTATTAGCCGAGAAAGAATTGTTGTGCCTTGGTGTCTCATCGGAACAAGAAAATTGGATGTTGAGGATGGATGGGACAAGTAACGCCAAAGGTATCAACCTCGGGTTAGTGTTACAGTCTCCCGAGGAGGACGTCATTGAGCAATCGGTCAAGTGTAGTTTCAAAGCCACCAACAACGAAGCAGAGTCCGAAGCCTTGATTGAGGGACTCATTTTTGCCAAGGAGATGAACATCAAGAGGATAACTGTCAACAGTGATTTGTAGTTAGTAGTCAACTAGATCCTAGGAACCTACCAAGCACGAGGTAACAAGATGGCAGCCTACTTGTCACTTGCCAAAGAGCTATAGGCAGCTTTCGAGGAGTTCGAGATAAAGCAATTGAGTAGAGAAAATAATGGCCATGCCGATGCTCTAGCGACCCTAGAGGCATCTACCCAAGTGGTAGCTCCTGAGGTAGTTCTCGTCGTCTACCTTCAGTAGCCCGCCGTTTGGAAGGAAAAGTCGGAAGTGGTAACGTGAATCAGTGATATGCCATCTTGGATGACTCCTATCATTCAGTATATCCGAGATGACGTCCTACCTAAGGATCACAACGAGGCGCGAAAGCTCAAAGCCAAAGCTGCCAGGTTATGTCTCATTGAGGGAAAGCTCTACAGGAGGTCTTATTTCGGGCCCTACCTTTGTTGCATCAATAAGGAAGAGTCTAATTATGTCCCGGCCGAACTACATGAAGGACACTGTAGCAACCATTCTGGAGCACGCAGCCTCGCTAATAGGGTACTTACAGCAGGGTACTACTGGCCTACTATGCATACCGACACCATAGAGTATGTGAAAAGATGCGACAATTGCCAGAGGTTTGCGTAAGTTTCTCATCAACCGCCTAAACCATTTGCCATGATTTCTGCCCCGTGGCCATTCATGAAGTGGGGTATGGACATTGTGGGTAAACTACCAATCGCGCCGGGACAGCGCATTTACATGCTCTTTGTTACTGACTATTTCACCAAATGGATCGAGGCTGAGGCCTACCACCAAGTCCGAGACAAAGAGGTGAAGAATTTTGTGTGGAGGAACATTATATGTAGGTTCGGGGTACTGAAGGAAATCTTCACAAACAATGGCTCCCAATTTATTAGTCACGACTTCCGAGACTTCTGCAAAGAATAGAAGATCCAGTTAACCTTCTCCACTTCGCGCTATCCACAAGCCAACGATCAAGCTGAATCATCCAACAAGACAATCATCTCGACTCTCAAGAAGAGATTGGAGAGTTCGAAAGGAAAATAGGCTGACGAGCTCCCGGGAGTGTTATAGTCTCATCGGATTATGGCAAGGTCTTCGACGGGAGAGACACCATTCTCCTTGGTGTATGGCGCCGAGGCAGTCATTCCAGCAGAAGTTGGGCTTCCAACCCTCCGGGTTGAGCAAGCGTCTGAGGAGCAGAATAGTCAAGAACTTAGTCATTTGCTCGACACTGTTGATGAGAAGAGAGAACGGGCTCTTATTCGAATTGCAACTTACCACCAGAAAGTAGCGCGACACTTCAATAAGAACATCTGAGTCAGGACCTTCAAAGAAGGAGATTGGGTCTTGATGAGGGTATTCCCGAACACCAAGGAGATCAACGCCGGGAAGCTAGGACCTACTTGGGAGGGACCCTACCTCATCACGAAGGTGGTCGGTCATGGAACCTATAAGCTTTGATCCGTAGAAGGCAAAGATATTGGGAATAGTTAGAATGCTGTCTACCTCAAGAAGTACTACTTTTAGGCATATTGTTAGCTCGCCCACTAGGGGTTGACAGAGTTCATTAGTTTTTCCCTCTATGGGGTTAGTAGTTTCTAGTCAGCTACCTCTTCGTGGGGGTCTTTCGTTAATGCCAATGTGGTTCGTGGCACGCCCAAGCGCGAGTCAACGTAGTGAGTTTCAATGAATGAAGCACTTTTCTTAGTTTAATTCATTCATATTATCATCAACTCAAACATAGCGAGCCTACCCAGGGACAAACTAACTAGGCATACCCGCACGCAATTGATACGATAACAACGCATGCTTCAAAGTAGTAGGCTCTCATGACTAACCTACGGTCCTACATGACCGTGCTGAGTCCTATGAAGACCAGCCTATGGTCCTAGGCAGCCACACTAAGATGCCTAAAGGGCGCAACCTACTATGGTAAGGTCCAAGTGATATACCTACCAACTAAGACGCCTAAATGGCACAGCCTACTATTGTAGGGTCCAAGTGACCTACCTACTAAATAAGACGCCTAAATGGCGCAACATATTATGGTTGGGTCCAAGTGACCTACCTATCAAACAAAACGCCTAAAGGGCGCGACCTACTATGGTAGGGTCCAAGTGATATACCTACCAACTAAGACACCTAAATGGTGCAACTTACTATGGTAGGGTCCAAGTGACCTACCTACCAACTAAGACACCTAAATGGCGCAGCTTACTATGGTAGGGTCCAAGAGACCCACCTACCAATTAAGATGCCTAAAGGGCGCAACCTACTATGGTAGGGTCCAACTGACCCATCAACTAACTATGACGCCTAAATGGCGCAACCTACTGTGGTAGGGTCCAAGTAACCCACCTACCAACTAAGATGCCTAAAAGGTGCAACCTACTTTTGTAGGCTCCGAAGTGGTTAACCGATCAATTGAGAGTCCCAAGCGGAGTAACCTACTAAGGCAAAGTTTGAAATTTACAACGTATCAACTTGACCCCTATATGCTGTGACCTACCACGGTAGGTTCCGCAATGATAGTATGGTCTCCTACACGGTAGGTTGTTAAGGGGTGATAGGTGCACACCTAAGGAGCTCCAAATGGGATATCCAACAATTTGAGTCATGACAATTAAAGCTTAACCAATATTGGGCCGCTCTGCAACTGCGGATAAATGGCTAGGCTATCCACATGATAATCTGTTATACACAAAATGTTGAATAATTTGCGAAACGGTGAAAACATACACGAAAGCGTTTATGGAAGGAAACATAGATTACTTCTGAAACCATAAAAGTAAAGTTATGATTTGCCAACCACATAGCAAAAGAGAACGAGGGCACCATGCGCGCAGAGCATGTGGCCCCAGGTCATTGGCTTCTTTCGCACTAGAAATACATAACTAGAGCATCATATATGCATTACATATACAAAAAGGAACCAGCAGTACAAGACCCATACATACCAAGCTAGAGTTTGGACAAAAAAGAGATAAGCAGGATGTGCCGCAAGTCACCCTGACGACGGTTCAGCAGACTGATTAGGCAGGTCCCCCGGGGGCAGATCACCAGTAATTTCCTCCACTTCGGATGGGCCTGCCTCTATGGCATAACAAAAATTCTCATAACGCTTGATGATGCCGTTGTAATCCCAATCGCTAGTCTTCTCGTCCCTGAACTCTTTCATTAATCTAGCCTCCGTTAAGAGGGACGCGTCATCGATGATATCCTCTAGTTGAGACTCTAGTCCTTTTTTCTTAACTCTCCATGCGTCCTCCTTGAACTTCAACTCAAAAGCAACCTCTGATAGTGCGCAGTCTTTCTTGATCACCCCTTGCTCAAGGGCACCCCCGCGCTCCTTCGCCTTCTTGGTTGCTTCATTTGCCATGGCTAAAGATTTTGCAAGTGCTGTATTTGAGGCACTGGCATTTTCAAGCTTCTTATGGAGTTTTGCTACTTCCCTGTTTTTGTAAAGGATAGCCTCGAGCGCTTGCAACCCCGAAAGAGACCATGCAAAAGTTAGAACCAGTAAGGGCAAAGATAATTACAGAATGTACAAATCCACAATACCTGAAAGGCGTAGGTCACACCCCACTCATCGGAGGCAAACGTCGTCATCCTCCTCAGCAGGGCCACATCATCGGCGAAGAGCAGCTTCGACACCGGTGCTAGCACTGAACTCGCATTAGAGATGGATGACGCCTCAGGAGGAAACTCAACTGTGAGATGGTCTGTCAGAGGGGGCGGTTCAGCAGCGGGGCGCCTCTGTGACACTTGGCGAGACTCGACCTGGCTGGATTGAACCACGGGAATAGCCAGGACAGTGGGGGGTATAATCGGCTCAGAGTCCCCCGCTTGCGCTTTTTTGCCCTTCTGAAGACGCCGTTGCATCGCTTGTTCACTATTTGCAGCTTGGTACTTACCCGTCATGATATTGTCTGCATATTCTCGGACAAGCAGATCGCGTAAGGTTGGAAGGTTGGATGATTTGTAACCGAAACCTTCCAGTGCTCTCCGGTTAACTAATATCGTGGGAAGCTTAGCCAGGGAAGGGAAAGGCCTACCTTCAAGAGAATAAAGGACTTGCTTCTAAATCACAGATGATTGTAGCTTGGATTCCGATAGAATAACATAGTGCAAATGGTCTTTCTCAGGTAGTGCCAAGATCGCCCTAATTCGATCCCTTGTATATGGACCCTCTGTGGAGTAGTTGATGCCAATCCTACCTGCGCAAGCGGAAAGAAAAATATTAGTCCTCAGTACAAAGAGTGTTAGTCAGAGAAAACAACAAGTTAAAAAACTCACGAGTACGGTCCCAGATACGAAGGATATATGGTTCTCCCTCAAGCACCACTTCGCTGGAAAGGAAAAAATATTTTTCTTTCCAGTAACGGTTATTAGGAGGAAGAATCACCAAGGGGACCTTCCTTGGCTTGGGTGCGAGGTGGTATCGGCCGGGTTCGTCTTCTTTTAAATAATACCAGTATAACAACTCGGCTAACCCAAACAGTATACCTACGCGTTCTCCCAGGACCTCACACCCGAGAAGCACACGCCAAGCACTCGGCATTAGCTGACCCAGGGCGATTTCATAATGCCGCAATAGCTGACAAGCTAGCGAGGGTAAGGGAAGACGAAGGCCGATCTGGAAGGCACGTTCATAAATACACACCCAACCGGGAGAGTCCCAGTCTGCCCTCTCATAGCGTTCTGGCAATCAGATGATACACCCCTCGGGAATGCTATAGGAGACCCTGATTCGAGCGATGTCAATTGGCTTAAGGCACGAACGGGGGCCCACCAACAATATGTTCCTTGGGAGACCAACTAATTCTCCAAGGTCGACTGACGGTGTGTTAGGAGGGACAAATCCTACTACATGCACTGCACTCGCTAGCTCTTTTAAGTTAATTTGTCCCTCATACGACCAACTATCTGCAACGGTCACTTTGTCGGTGCTACAGTATAACTCTTCTCCCTAAAGTTCGGCCGACTCTCCCTCACTCCTAAATTGGGAATCTTCCACGGCAGACCTTGCATCCTCTTGTGAGAACATGCCTACCTACGAACAACAAGTGATGCTTTAGAACAGCAATAATGGCAGACGACAAGAGACGATGCTACGCTTATGACCAACGACTAACATACAGTCACAGAACCACAGGAAGGTTGACCCTACCTCGGCGGCAGAAAGTGGCCCCTAATAGGTAGCCTACCTTGTCATGTTGAGGGTATCACCTATCATTAAAGCCCAAGGCCACAGCCTACTGTAGATCATTAAGGTGTTGCATGTTCTGAAGTCTAAAGTTGTAGCCTACCTTGAGCCTCTAAGGTATTACTTTCCCTTAAGGACAAAGGTTGCAGCCTACCGTGAGTCGCTATGCTAACGCCTACTTTAAAGTCTAAGATCACGGCCTACCGTGGGTCACTATGTTGACACCTACCATCAACATTTCAAGTCGTAACTTACCCAAAGGGAGTCGCACTCGACGAAACGAAACACATGCATGTGTAGACAGACATGCATAGTTACGCATAGGCATACGTACATTAGAACAGCTACCAAGCAAGCTGAAAATAGGGGATTGCACTTCTACAATCTACGTTTTGCAAGGAAGTAGAAGTGACAAAGGGAACAAATTTTCGTTGAAGCCCATAGGAGGCGACATTCAACGGTAATTATACCATAAAGAGAGAAGGACGTCAATGAATTAAACCCAGCAACGGTACGCCAAACATGCATTCTAACTCACTGAATGTGTGTGTATAGATGCATACATGTGTATGGAGATATCTTAACAATAGAGCAAAAAGAACGAACAACCACCCACAATATGAAAACGTAATTCAGATTTGGATTTTTATGTGCATACACCTACGTATTTGCAATGCAGATGTTGAATAACATCTGTTAATGATTGAGCAGTCATCTTACGCATGTTCAGTTTCATGTATCATTAAGTGTAGAGTAAAGGACAAAGTACGGGAACAAAGAAGCAAAATTTAATGAAAGAAGATTAAAACCTAATCAAGCTTGGCTTTACTAGTTCAATCATTCAAGGAAGGTGAAATACAAATCAGGCAAAATTCAAGCAGAAATACCAACCCCTACGATGCAGAAGATGAAAGGTGGAAGTATGCTGCAGCTTTTTTTTTTATAAAAAAGAAGAAGACAAACAACAACAAAAGTCAAATGGGGGCAAGGGGTTGTCAGCCTGCTCCGCCACGTGGCAGAAAAGGGCCCCTTGCGGCCCCACGTGGCTGGGTAAGCATTAAATGCCTGCCCAACCAACATGCTGCCTGGACAGGACAACTCCCAATTGTCATGTCTGATGGCTGCAACACGCCAGTCATGTTGGCGCATTGACAGCACGCTACAGCCTCAATGGCCTACTATAGCGAATGATGGTCGACAAGTTCGGATGGAGGCCTATCCTACGAGATAAGCGGTTACTTCCTCAAAGTAGTCTACTTGATTTACAAGTCCCAGGAGGTATAGCGACTCTCGACCTATCACAATTGCCCAGCCTACGAGAAAGGGACTACCACTTAAGGACTTGGGCTAGAAACTACCTCTATCCTACACGATAAGTGATCAGGTAGTCTACTAGGAACACAAGTTCCAAGGGTCCGTGATTCTTGGCCGACCCATACTTATAAGTAGGCTATACCTACACAATGAAAGGGTATCGAATATTAGCCACACCCAGCAATACTTTACCTCTCTTCCCTAGAAATCACAGCCTACTTTCCCCATATCAACGCCTCAACCATGGTAGTCTCCGATTATCCCTCCTTATAATCCTCGTTTGCTTCCCCCTTCTAATACATTATTGACTTGAGCGTCGGAGTATTTTCAACCGGTACCACACCAGTGTCCCAAGACTCACGTCGTTCGATCGCTTTCTGTCTTTATAGGTTGCTGGTGGCCCGCAATTCGTGATTACAGATTTTGACATCTACAATTATATTATTTGAAACGATCTTGAAGTAAGACTAAAACAACTAAAGAATTTCTTGAAACCACTATAATCAACAACAAAATAGAAATATTGATGTGAGATGATTGTAAAAGCTCGTAATGGCATGTAGTGTGTTTAAAAAAAAAATTGACTATAGAATTATTATGGGCAATATTTTTCTCTTCCCCGCTCTTTGGATGGTGTGCTACTGCTTTGTTAAGACTCTTGCTTTCTTTCGGTGGTATGTGTGACAAAAAATCATTCTTCGTCTTTCGGCATGTGCTACCAGAATTGTGGCTTTGGATTTCGACTATGTTTCGTTATGACATATCTTGGGTCATTTTGTTCTTTGTATACTCTCTTAAGTAATATATTGCATGTACTTCAAAAAGTGAGAATCAAGTTAATATACTCTCTTAAATATATGCTTCATGACAGCAACGACTATAAACACCTCATAACAAATATGCTCTGTTGCGGGCTCTAATAGTCTCAAGGGTTAATGACCTGGCATTTTGGTAAGTGGGACCCCTACTTAGCCCATTAAGTTAACCATTTATTTTAATTTTACTTTTAAATTTTATAATTGCTCAATTAGGAACCAATGAGAATCGAGATGTTCATTATTGAGATTGGAATACACAAGTCAATAAGAGCAAGAATCAAGAATTAATATGAAGATGTACGAGTTACAAAATCGAGATAATAGATAATAAATGGGCCACACGTAAATGAATATAACTTAATCAATGGCTCAACTTTGTTATAGTACTTGAATTTGTCTCATTTAATGAACTAGGATAAGGAAAAAAAAAACCTAGGATACATGCATTATTTTGGTTTGTTTAAAGGTGTTGACCTCCAAGTTTGAAGAAGGAAAAGATAGTTGCCTAGCTATTGTCATAGCTCGAAAATTTTGACAAAACTAGGTATTTACTCTAATTGTATAAAATGGCCTTGAATAAAATACACTTGTATGACTTTGTAATACGCTATGTTATAAGCATATTTTGTCCCATAATTGTTGCATATAGTATGTGATTATTTCATGCAAACTGGACTTGTTGGTATATGAGACACGTAAAGGACTGTGAACTTATGATCTTTATTAGTTGGGGATAAATGCCACTATTTACGAATCTTATTGGCTAAGAATGAACTCCGACCTCTATGACCCTTATTGGCTGGGAATAAATGCCACTATTTACAAATCTTATTGGCTAAGAATGAAATCCGACCTCTATAACTCTTATTGGTTGCGGATAAATGCCACTATTTACGAATCTTATTGGCTAAGAATGAAATCTGATCATTATGACCCTTATTGGCTAGGGATAAATGCCAAGATATATGACTCTACGGCAGAGGATAAACGCCAATTTTTGGGTAGTACGCAATTTATCGAACTGGAATTAATTTCAAAAAAAACTATTTTCTACAACGGGTCGTCGCCAATTGGCGACAGTATAGTGACGGAAGTCGATGTCGCTAGTTTGGTATGTGCAAATTGTTGATAATAGATAATAAATAACATATATATATATATATATATATATATATATATATATATTTACTAACGAATTGTCTAAAATTGTTATGTCTTAAATCTGTCTTACAGGCTAAGTATGAAGAATTGATGCAGCAGGCCACAGTTCGTCCAAGGCCGATTCAGCAGCGACACCGATAGACTATGATTCACTCTTCTTGCAGACTGTGGGCAAACCCAACAGAGGGTGCATATATGGGGTCAGGTCTTCTGCTTCTGTTGGGTCTGCACACCACAACCCACCAGGCAGACGCAAGATCATGGAGATAGAGATACAATAGGCTGTTGCTAAGGCCACGACACCGTTGAATGAGAAGATTGATCTGCAACACTCCGAGAATGAGGAATTGTATAAAATGCAACAAGAACAGAATAACCAGCTTCAACGACTTCAAGAAGAAAACAATGTTGAACTTCGAGAACTGCGTGCACAGATCGCACTGCTGACAAAGATGATGACGATGCCACCTACTCATCAGGATCCACCTCAATCCAGTGATGGAATTGAAGAATAATTTTCTTGTTTTTATGTTATGTTAAGTTATAACAAAGAGTTTGTTTAATTACATTTAGGATATGTTTCTTTTAATGGCCTGGTACAATATTCTTTTCAATATGAATTAACTATAATTTCTATTACATGGTTGAGCATTATATCTTGTTTTAACAAATAAATAATTAATAATTTCAAAAAACATTTAAAGACTTTTTGTGAAAAAATCATAATAATAATAATAATTTTGATATTGGTGACGACATGGTGACGGAATTTTACGGTTTATTTTGGAGACGGGGTGGAGACGGTTTTTTTGGAGACGACGCGAAGACGAAATAAAGACGGCATATTTTTTGAGACGGCTTGGAGACGGTTTTCTTTAGAGACGGTTTCGAAACGGAATAGAGACGACATATTTTTGGAGACGGCATGTTTTTGAAGACGGAATGGAGACACTATATTTTTAGAGATGGTTTGGAAATGGAATGGAGACGGCTTGGAGACAGAATGGAGACACCATGTTTTTGGAGATGGTGTGGAGACGGCATTTTTTTGGAGATGGTGTGGAGACGACACTTTTGGGAGACGAATTTGGCGACTGACTAAAACAGCGTCGCCAAAAGTGATGAATTGGCGACGGGGTGACAGATTGGCAACGATACTTTTGGCGACGGTCAATTTTCATCTCCGAGCTGTCGCCAACTGTCGCTAAAACCCATTTGGCGACGGCATGGAGACAATTTTTGATCGTCACCTAAAGCAATTTTTTTGTAGTGATTCCACTAGGCTTATGATATATGAAGGTAGTATAACTTTTAGCTTGAACGTGAGAGATTTCTTGGCTTTGGGAGCTTCGAAATTCTGGCACTAACTTTGCTTCTATTTGTATTTTTTAACTTTGTCAATTACGACTAACGTATTTCTTTTGGAAATCGATTTTAAGGCCCCAAGGGATTCTATCAGAGATCACCTCTTACTAAGATTTTTTTTATCTCATTCTGTCTTTGTTTTTTAAATGTTTCTTTGCAGAAGATAGGGAGTAGGCTGTGGACTTGGCTTGTTTGGGAATGTGGCCCTTTTTCACTTTGAACACAGCTAATAAATGTTGAACAATTCATTATTCTCTTCGTTCTTTGAACCTTGAGATTTGTTTTGGTTCTCGGGTTAAGAATTGTAATCACTCACTTTTTTTTTTTGGGACCTATTTAGTTACTTGTCATTTGGAGATATATTTTTGCTACGTTAATGGTCGACTTAGATGCTCTGACTATATGTTTCTCATCCAATATTATGTTGTGAACTTAACAATATCAAGGATAGTGCCTTGCGCATTGTGGGAGATTGTCCTCCTATAATGCGCAGCATGTCACGTTGTTGGAGCGTGACATCTCACAATCGTTTTGAGGGAATAATTCAACATCAGCAAGGAACTTAACTAATTTAGAAACTCTTGTTCTTTGTAATAACTACTTCTTGAGATTCGATAATGTTAAGTGGCTTTTTTTCCTCTTTCACACTCTTAAGATATCTTATTTTTGGAGAATAAATCTCAGTAATGCAACCGATTGGGCAAAAGAAATGAGTAGTCTTCTTACGATACGAATGTTCAACTTGTTTGATTGTGAGCTCCCTCTCATCTCCCCTTTCTCACTTAACTGTGTCAACTATTTAAGATCATTCACTATCCTCGATATTGTCTTTTATGCTAATCTCAGTTCTTCTATGTATTTTTAGGTCTTCAACTTCAGTAAATAATCTTATTAAGGGTAAATTTCACAAATAGTATTCATTGTTTATATCGTTTTTTAATTTCATTCTCATTATTTTAAAAGGGATGTGTTTAGTCTCAAAAATTGAAAAAAGTTTCAATTTAGTATCGAATGTTTATGTTTTCTTTCAATTTCGTTTACATTGTTTCCAAAGTAATGGATTTAGTCTCCAAAATTTGGAAAAAAATTCAGTTAATCCTTGTTGTTTGATCTGCACATGAAACTTTCGAGACTAAATTGACAAAAAATTAAAACTTTGTGGACTAAATTGATATTTTTTTCATAAACTTAGGGATTAAGGGAATTACTTTTGAAACAATAAGGATGAAACTAAAAAATTGTGTAAAATTAATGACCAAGCACGTCACTTGTGAAACAATAATAACAAAAATGAAAAGGCATGCCAACATGGGGGACCATTTGTAATTTGCCCTAAGATTAACCGCTCAAAAACCAATTTACAACGCACCATTTCTAACGATTGTTCCTATGCGGTCTCTTATACATCTTGATGTTTCAAATGATAAGCTATAAGGTAGTATTATAATCTACTTGGGCAATAATAGTTTAAAATCACTATTCTCTTCTCGTAACAATTTAAAAGGATACATGCCTGAGTTGATTAAGAACTTGTCATGGCATCTAACAAAAACTTTGGAGTACCCAAATTTGAATGGAAAATTAGTGGTCCAACGCCTAATGGTACTGTCTAATCTTTATCTTTAAAGGAGCTAATTAGACTGAGATCAAATAAAATTAGTAGTTCCATGCCCAAAGCTTTAGGACAACTTTAAAATCTTACAATTCTAGATCTGGTAGAAAATGAAACATAAATGGTTGTTGCCTGATTTTGCATTGGCACCATCATTGAGAGAATCCTACCTTGGCAAAGATCACGTTAGTGTAATTCTAATTTCATGTCGGATTCTTCATAAAACCGAAATAGGATGAACAGAAAACTAACCTCTTTTTGAATTTCTTGAATAAAACCGCAATCTATAATACTTGCAGCTTGATTGTAGGCTAAGGTTCACAACTTAAGAACTAGAGAAATTATGAAAAGACTTAAGAGAGAAAAAGGCAGAGAGAAAGAGAGAGTTTTCTGTATTCTTGGATTTTGCACTAAAAAACAGACGTATCGTTCTGTTCTTTTTTCATATCGGGGTTATTAGAGAGTTAGTGGAGAATTACACAGCCCATCTTAGGCGACGTATGACCCGATATCCAACCTAATTCAATCAGCTAAGCAGCCCCAAGGATGTCATGGATCGTGCCAGAAAAAACTTGTTTTCTCCATTGCCATGGGTCAGACTTTCATCAATTTATGCCATTGCCATGAAGCATTGGATCACACAGTATGGCTCCATACACTTTCTCCTTTCAAATAATATTGTTTAACCCAAGAAGGCCCAATAGCGTGAGGTTTCGAAAAGATAAACCAAATCTGTTTCAATGAGTTAAGCCATTTTTTTTTTTTTCGTTTTTGGTAAAAAGTTGAGGCCAAATTTGAATCATTCATTCTCCTCACACCAAGCCCTCCTTCCGTGGCCGTTTTGCACACTTTTGATCCCCCAGGTCCACAAAAATCTGGCAAACTTTTTCTCCATCTCATTCATCACACTTTTGGACAAAGAGAGAATAGCTGACCAGTAGGATTGGATATTAATAAACACAGATTTTATAAGAACGAGCCCACAGGAAAAAGACAGCCACCTAGTGGACTAATGATGTTCTCTTCGCTAAATTGGTATATGCAATCATCTATTGGGAAAAATTGTATCTATTAATTTAAAAGAAATGGGAGTGATAGTGAGGGTTTTCCTTTTCTCGACTTTAAAGGGATTTTTCTTTTTCTTTTTTTGGGTTGAAAATTACGAACTTCTTTATTAAAAGCACATCATCCAATTCGTATTAAAGGAATGTCAAAACGAAGTATTGGAGTTTGGGATAAATTAAAGAAGAAACCCCTAACCTTGCATGCGATCCACAATCTGAACCTTGCGTTCATTCCTATGGACATGCCTAAAGCTTGAGTTAGATAACCTTGCGAGCAAAAATTTTGCATATATTAAAAGAGTAAATTGTTTGCCGCCCCCCTGTGTTTTGCTCGAAATACTCATTCACTCCCTATATTTTTAAAATAGGTTCATTATCCCCCTATGATTTTCGGAATGTAACTGACCTCCCCTTCAGTTAGAAAAATCGTCTAATTTAACGGCAATTGTAACACACGCGCTTAAAATGCGATTTTTTTATGCTTTTGGTTAAAATAAATTCTTTATTGGACAAAAATACCCTTTTAGTAAATTTCTTGCCGCCCCCTGTGTTTTTCCTAAAATACTCATTCACCCCCTGTGTTTTTAAAATAGGCTTATTACCCCCTTGTGTTTTTTTGATTTTAACTTTATGTAAGGGTATAACGATCAATTAACTAATTTTGTAACGTTTGCTAACGGAATAAGCGATTTTGGGTGCGTCAGCTTAATCGAAAAAACACAGGGGGGTAATGAGCCTATTTGAAAAACACAGGGGGTGAATGAGTATTTCGGGCAAAACACAGGGGGGCGGCAAGCAATTTACTCTATATTAAAATAAGGTCAATTTTCCAATTGTATATTGTAGTAGAAGAGCCAGCAGTCACAACTTCAAATTTAGTCAATTCTGTGTAGTAGTTGGTGAAGCTATTAGTTGCTACAAACAGACTCACTCTTATGCCATCTTCAATGGGGGCTCTAAATTGAGGGGTTATAAATTTAAATTTAGAGCCCCTTAGCAATTTAGAGCCCCAAGTGTTTTTTAGGGGCTCTAAAAAAAATTCATCCCCAATGAGGGGCTCTATAAAGTTGGGGCTCTATATTATGTTTAATTTAATTTTACAAACTAATATGAATATATGTTATTTTTTCTCGTATGTTAATTTTCTTTTGATAAATTATTATCTTCATAGTAACTTTTATTTATGAATATTTCGACCAAAAAAATAATTAATTCTGACAATGGTAAAATTTATTGAATTATGATGACGTTTAATTACGATCATTTTGTATTTTTTAATTTTATTATATTCTCTTTTGTGAATTAATTTGTATTAATTAAAATTAAAATCTCTGATCCGAATAACATCAATTGGGTTGAATTTTCTTGATTCAATCTCAACCATCAATTTCAATGTAATAATTAATCATGTTTTAAAATTTTAAATAGAATTTATCTAAATTCTTAAATAAAAAAAAATTAATAAAAAGCCTTTTAAAAAAAATTTCGAAATAGATTGAATTTCAATGTAATAATTAATCATGCGTTAAAATTTTTAATAGAATTTATCTAAATTCTTTTTTAAAAAAAAATTAAAAAAGCCTTTTAAAAAAAATTCAATGTAATTTTAATCATGATTTAAATTTTAAATAGAATTTACCTAAATTCTAAAAAAAAAAATTAAAAACAAAGGATTTAAAAAAAATTAATCCCAACCATTTTTTAAAAAAAAATTAAAAAAAAAAAGAAAACCCTACATATAAAACCCATCCCATCCCCCGTTTTCCACTATCACACTCCACTGCCCCACCCCCCCGCATGAGCTTTTCTTCACCTCTTCACGTACCACACCCCATCCCACCTCCCATTTCTCTCCCCCCCTTCCCCGCCGACGCACGCACCCCATCCTATCCCACACGCCTACCCACCCATCCCGCTGCAACACCTCCCCGCTGTACCCACCCACCCCGCTGCCTCCTCCATTTTCTTTTTTAGATTCGCGGTGCCATTCCACCCCACCCCACACACCCACCCACCTACCCCGCTGCAATACCTCCTCGTTGCACCCACCTACCCCGCTGCCTCCTCCATTTTTTTTTTCAGATCCGCGACGCCACCCTACCCTACCCCACCCCTCCTTAATTTTTTTTCGCTGATTATATATATCGCAAATCGTGGGTGTTCTAAAAAATAAATTTTTTTTGTATATATAAACACAAAAAGGGATAGAAATTGAATTTGTGCATATACTTTTTTTTTTGTTTTTTTGGGCAATTGAACAAATTTTTGGGCGATTTGTGTATATTGGCGATGAATGCACACTTTGTTTTTGAACGTTCTGCAACTCCAACGCGCAATTTTTTTTTTCAGATTGCTGTCCTTTTTTTTTGTCTGAAATACATATATATATATATATATATATATATATATATATATATATATATATATATATATATATATATATTTTTGCATTAAGTCAGATATGATTTGGAAGAGGAGCCCCACGGGGCTCTATTTTGTTTTGTCTTTTTCCTGGGGCTCCATTTTGTTCAACAAATTTGTTGAACAAAATGGAGCTCGGGCTCTATTTTTGGTGAAATCTGTTAAATTTGACACAAAAGTAGCAAAAAGTAGTAATTTAGGGCTCTATAATAACCATTGGTGTTGCCTTTTTGCTTCAAAATGCTCTATATTTACAAAAAAAATTATAATCATTGTGTTTTAGAGCTTACATTGAGCTTGCCCTTATGAAGGCACTTGCCTCTGCTTGTGTGGCACTTTCAGCCATTATTTTGAATGACTTTCTAACAAGTTGTCTAACGACTTCCTGCTCTAAAATCTACAATTAAGATCAAGTGATTTTCACCTCCGTAATTCCTTTGTTAGTAGGTACTAACAATTTGTTCATCCCAAAAGGCATAGATATTCGAAAAGGATGAAGAGATCTCTCATAGACAATGTTGGAGGTTAGAGTTTTGTCTTTTTTTTTTCCCTTCTGTCAGTGGCGGAGCCAGGCACCGGGAGTTAGGGGGTGTATTAAGTGACGGAATCAGTAATCGGGGTTAGGGGCACTCATTAATACAATTTTTTTTTTATATAAATTACAAAAAAAAAAAAAAGTGTTGTCTTTGTGCCTAGGATCACAATGTTTAAAAATAAATAATTCATGAGTATTCGAATCCGAACTATTTCACTAAAGATACAAAATAATCAATTAAAAATTAAAAAAAAAATCTAAATATCATTCAAATAAATGTAAAATTAAACTAGAATAAGAGTTAAAAACAATATAAAATTAAACGAATCAAAATTCATACACAAAGATAAACACAAAGAGTCTCTAAAATATAAAAAAATAAATTGAAAACTTATTTAAGAATAAGTGAATATAAGTGAAAAAAAATATGGGAGAAAAGCATGAGGAAAGAGAAATAAAAATAATAGGGAATTTTTTTTAAATAAAATAAAATATTTTAAAAAATCTCAAATTTCAAGGGGTGCGCACCCCCTAGAGCCTACATGGCTCCGCTCCTACCTTCCGTAGTAAGGCCAATGGAGTGCTATTTATAGGGGTTCTCCAAACTTATGTCTTAAGTCGGGCCTATTGTCACGTAGGCCCGAATTAACCCAAACTCAATCTATTATCCACAAAATGAGATCTGGACTTAGGTTAGAGTTTGACCATTACAATACTCATGCTCACTTAAATACACAAACTCAATCTATTATCTACAAAATGAGCTAGATCTTGACTTAGGCTAGAGTTTGACCATTACAATACTCATGCTCACTTAAATACACAGACATTTTTAAGCTTAACCATTATTTTATTTCATTATATTGATAGGACATCTCCAAGCTCAACCAATATTTTTTTTTCATTCTATTGATTGGTTCTAACTCTAAAAAACCCCAAGTCGATAAGTAGAACCATAATGCAACTTGTCTTACAGTTTGGTTCCCCAATCAAACAAACCTTCAAAGGGTCTTCTTTGATTGGATGCAAATGAATGTTGGCTATTCTTTAGATAAAAGTCAGAGGATGGCGCAGAGCTGGCAAATGGGCCAGCCCAGCACAGCCCGGCCGAATTGTGGGTTAAGAAAAATGAGCCCGGCTCAGCACATATGTTTAGTAGGCTGAGCTGGGCTGGGCTCAATTTTTGAAATATAAGACCCAGCTTGGCCCACGGGCCCGCTACCACGAGTCGCGAGCTGGGCCGAGCTGCGCTGGGCCAACCCATCTTTTTATTTTTATTTTTTATTAGTGTATTCTAAATTTTAATAGTTGGATTAATAACGAAAAAAGTTGAAGCTTAACCTTTTTTTACGAAAAAGTTAATTTAACAATTAACAAGACATAAGTTGATTGATAATATTAATATAAATGATAAAATATTACTTAACAAACCACAAGTTCACGAAACATGGATACGTTACTAATAAACATAAAAAAAGAACATTATATAAATGCTTGAAGAAAGTTGGTGAAGTTCTCTATTTTATTATGCTCCTTGTGCAGGTGCTGGGCCTATTGGTGGTGGCGGTGGCGGTGGTTGATGATTAAAATAGTTTAGAACATTTGAGTGCTGAGATACAAGATGTCTTACAGGTGTTTCAATTCCAAATTGATGACAAAATATATATTTACGTTTACAATAGTTACAAATTACATTCTCATGTTCTTCAAAGTAAGCAAAATGATTCCAAACATTTGAACGTAATCGTTGTGAAAGATTTTCTTCCCCAATAGCCATAGATATTGTGTATTCTCTTGTAGTAAAATAAAGAGACAATAGGTAGTAAAATAAATATATAGTTTTGTAGTAAAATGAAGTTGAATACACTAACTATTTATAAGAAAAATTACATGTACAAATTATAATATCAATATGGGTTTTATCTGGGCTCAAATTGGGCCTGAGTTGGGCTGGGCTTGGGCACAAATGGGCTTAGACACAAATGGGCTGGGTCTAAAAATATATGACCCAGCTCACCCCACCTATATGTGGTGGGCTGAGCCGAGTCGAACCCACTTTCATTCGAACTGGGCTGAACCCGAATTTTCATGTGCTGGGCTAAATTGGGCCTGTATCAGCCCGGCCCAAATGCCACCTCTAGCATGGCGTGTTCCGTAATAGAGGAGTCCTCTTATTTTCATAATTAAGAGATTTATATGATAAAAGCAAAGTGTCTTTTTTTCTGAGAACATAGTCAACCAAATTCCTATTCAAGATCATTACAGTTCTTTTTTGAAGCTTCTTAAAAAGAATGATTTGGAGGATCTTAAATCCAATGAGAAAGAAAGTCTATTGAACTGGATTTATTGATAGAATTAATATTTCATAAAAGAATTACCGGAATCTTGTTATGTTGCTTTTAAAAGTCCACTAATCTTTTAAATTGACCAACCAATAGCTACATAAACGTTTTTCAATAACTGCCAAGTGCCAACCCAGCCACCTTGTCAGCTGCCTCAAATGAAATATTATAGTAAGTTTTATGTTTTCAACAGCTGGTGCATTTCATTTTGGAGAGGAGAGTTGCCCTTATACAAAACTAGGGCTATTAGGAGCTGCAGGAGTGGTCAGGATGGAAGTAGTCTAACTTGTGGGGCCATAACGTCCGAGGTTTGGGTAGAGTGACTGGGTGAAAACATATCCTGACCAAAATTCTTATATTCAAATCTATATTCTCTCATCTTAAATTTTGGGACATCATCACTCGTCTAAAAGAGAAGATGTAAGGCAGGTTCCGCGCCCGAACTTGACAATAAAATGATAAGAGTCAAGAGATACGACATAGAACCACCAAATAAAACTATAATCGCAACTAGTTTCAAGGATTCAGTATCTGTACAGGAACATTCCTAATTGGGATCTGCCCTGTCTAAATTGCAATCAATCATAACAACAATAGAGACAAGTTTGAGTTCATTGGAGTGACGATAATGGCTGCCTCAAGCAACTCTTCTTCAACCTATTTTATTGTATGTCGGTTGAAGTTGTCCAAAATCTCCCGCCTCGCACTCTTGAGAAGTTTTTACCTACTGATTTTCTTCAATGTTATAGAATTTGAGATTCTATCATATGCTTTTGTTTAGATATTATACAACAAAGCTACTATCATTTGCAAAAAATCATTATCATTATCAAGATATTGTGACCACCTTGTCATATCTCATCTAACTGGTTATGAACGTGCAGGGTGCCGGTTGAAGACCTGGCTTTGGACGTGGAGCTGGAGGATACGGTGGTGCACCTCCTAGTTCAAGCTTCTCATAAGTTTTTCGTTAGTGAAGTTTCATGGTCATTGCAAGTTAGCAGTTGAGGAGTTGGTCTGATGTTGAAAGTTCACGTCCCTACTCTCGTTTAAATATATATTTTGAACTATGTGATGCCTCCTACAGTTTTGTGTAATCTTAGGTTATTTTCAATGGGGGACTTTAAAATATAAAGTTTTTTATTTTTGGGCATTTTTGTATTTTTTTAGAGCTCCGTACCTTAAAAAGTACGTGGGGTCCACCACTTTTAGCTTAAAAGATGTCAAAATAGTGCTACGGGCTCCAAAATGCTGAACATTTTGGAGCCTAGAGCACTATTTTGGCATCTTTTAACCCAAAAGTGGTGGACTCCACGTACTTTTTCCATAAATAGTGTTACTTTTTAAGGTATGGAACTCTAAAAAAGTATAAAAATATCTAAAAATATAAAGTTTTACATTTTAGAGCCCCCATTGAGCTTGCCCTTATTGTTTCTTACTAATTCTAGATGTTTCGGAGATTTATGGCAATTTAATTTTACATTCAATCGACTCTGTTATCTGATACAACATCACTCCTAGTCAATTGTTGCTTTTGTAGACCAATATTAGCTGCTGTTTCTTCATGTTTCCTTGGTTAGATGCCATAACAGTAATTTGCAGACAAGTGTTTAGAGTATGTCAGCAGGGAGTATGCTCTGCTCAAGATTATATGTCTAGGTCAGGAAAGACTCCTATAAGGCTGTTGGTTTAGGCTGTTGGTTTTGTCCGGTTCTCACATGTGCGGTGTACTTGGCTCTCTTAGCTGGTACAATCGGGCAGGCGGATAGGAGAATAATTCTTCCTGCTTTTACAATTCTGCACATTGCAGAGGAAATTCTTATGTGGTTACCTTGTCTATGGTCTAAAGGTGTCTGCCTCCGATCAAATGTGTAATTAGGAATTGAAGGTCTGGTGATGTCCATGTGATTTCCATGATCAAGGCCTTTGGCGCATCTTTTGGTGATTGTTTCCGTTCAGGAAGGAAAAATAATAAAAGAAAAGAAATTATAAATTCATGAACTAAAAGAAAAGCAAATTAAATCTTGTTTGACTTAAAAAATAATTAAAAGGGTAGGATAAATTCGAAAACTAAATTGATATATTTTGCCCCAACAGCCAAATAGAAAATGGGTATAATAGGAATTTCAAAATAGTCGTAATTCTTTTCCCCCTTTTAACTTTAGTAGCTTTATACTTTATGATCTTGACATATAATTATTTGCTTTCAACTCTATTTTTGAGTTGTTATTGCTATACAAAAAATGTTTATCTTAGAAAAGAACAAAAAAAAAAAAAAAAAAAAACTACTATTGCAATCGATTTGACTACAAACTGGAAATAAAAGGTAAGTACTAATTAATTTTTTGGTAGGTGAAAAAGGTACAATAATCACTTTAGCCAATATATTTTCATGACGAGTACAAGCACAAGCTCCTTTTAATTTATACTTAAAGTACAAATAATGCAATAATACTTTTATTTAGAGTTAGTAACACTTTACCACTAATATATATGAAAAGGTAGTGATTTACCCCTCAATATTTGTTTATATCGTTTAACCTTCTCAAGGGTAGTTATGTGCGCTCATAATTCTTCCATTTTTGTTGTAAGTGGATCAAATGATACAAAATAATAGGGTAAAAAGTACTTTATTTTCGTAATCTATCTAAAACGTAACACTTTACACCCTTTACGTTTATTTTCTATGACTTCAATCCTCCCCCCTCCACTTACTAACACGTTTCCTTTCATGTTAATATAAACATCAGAAATAAAGTGAATGTTGTTTAATTATGATCTGCTAGTTAACTGTTGTTAAAAAAAAATGATCGTAAAGACAAAGAAGCTGGTTACAGTTCAACATGGCTAATAGGCCGAGCTTAGGTGGTCAATTGTCCAGACTGGCTCGTTAAAGCCCGACACAACATGGACTGACACATTGAACCAGTACAGAGACGGACCCAGAATTTCAATATAAAGGGGTCCGATATCATTTTTATTTATCGTTATATTTATATGATAGTAAAGCTAAATAAATAAAAAATTGGGGGGCCTATAAATATTTTTTTTAAAAATATAACTAAATTTTTTTAAAAAAAATATAAAATTGGGGGGTCCAGGCTCCCCTCGGTCCCCACCTAGAACCACCACTGAACCAGTATAGCTCGTAAGCCAATACTGAATACACGTAATGTAAAGAGCTGCTTCTAAACATAAGAAATTGAATTTGGAAATGAATTCTATAAAATTTTATAGAATTCATTTGTTTCAAACCGTATGTTAGTGTTTGGATGATTTGCTTTGTGAGAATGGGATGATTTACTTGGTAGCTTATGTTTTCCAAGGAGGAAAACTACTTACTGATTTCTGCATTATATCTGAGATGTCGTGTGTATAGGGCTAACAGGAGAGACATTCTTGACATGAATGAGAAGAGATGTCAGATCAATATAACTAATATCGCCTACTGGGATAAGGATTGATTTGTTTTGGTTTGATTTGAACCGAGTCTTGTACTAAACTAACAAAGATGACACTCCCCTCTCGCTCCCTAGGAGCAAGACAATATCTACTAGGTTTACGCATATGCCTTACCTCACGTGATGCGAGTCTACTGCAGAAGGAAAGACCATTTAGATGTTCATCGTTAAGGAAAAGTATGGTCCAGGAAATAGTAGTTGAAGTCTAACGTGTTTGATATGGCAGATTTCTTGTTTCATTTCCAGTGTTCTATATATTCCATCCAGTTCGATGCCTCATTACCTTGTGATTTCAATGTTTAGTACTAAATACATCTATTATAACATCACTATTAAGTTGTTCCCCACAGTTCAAGCAGCTTTGCTATAAACCATTGTTCTCATAATTTGCCACACTTGAAGACTGCATAAATTTACTTTCAACACCAGTTGTTCTGCTTTTAGCCCATCTCTATCAATGTTTGATGATTGGTTTATGCAGAAGTTCTACATTGTTTAATGGACTTGTATCAGTGTTACATAAAGCGTAATATGCTTTTGATTTCTCGTTCCAGTCGTCGAAGATGTCCAAAATATCCCGCCTTCCATTCTTGACCTTTCCCTTTGTGAAATTCCATAGTTTAACAATGTAGTGGATCTCATCTTTGATTTTGAACCCTAATATGGTAAAGCCTGTAATTTAGCTGCATCCATTAGACAGTGGGGAAGCATATATGAAAGATTTTTAAATACAAAGGTTCTATTTCTTGTTTTATCACTGTACATGCGTACAACATTTATAGGCTTTCCATGACATATCTACAACAACTGATCAGAAGAACTATTGACTAAAAGATTACAACAGAGATTCAAAAATTGAACTAAAGATAATAATATTTTAAATTGAACCAAAGACTAAGTCAAGCTTATCCGTTATCACGCCCCCTCAAGTGAAACCGGATCACAAACGGTGAGCTTGATCCGAAGTGTTGAGAATCGGGTGCGGGAAAGACCCTTTGTCATGATGTCTGCCAACTGATCCACTGAAGAAATAAAACAAACCTTAAGTTGTTGTGCGGCAACCTTCTCCCGAACAAAATGAACATCGACCTCAATGTGTTTAGTACGAGCATGGTACACAGGATTAGCAGTGAGATACGTTGCTCCAATATTGTCACACCACAAAGTAGGAGGAGAGGATTGCGGCACATGAAGATCGACAAGTAAAGACTGAAGCCAACACAACTCAGCAGTGGTGTAGGCAATGGCTCTATATTCTGCCTCAGTACTAGAACGAGCTGTAGTTGTTTGCTTTTTGGCAGACCAAGATATAAGATTTGACCCAAGAAAGATGCAATACCCATGCGTACTCCGCCTATCGTCAGGACAACCAGCCCAGTCAGAATCAGAATAAGCATGAAGATCAAAACCAGATGATGCGCGGAGATGCAGACCATAAGACGAAGTACCTTTAAGATACCTCAGAATGCGTTTGACTGCTGTCCAATGGGTCTCTGTAGGCTGGTGCATAAACTGACATACTTTGTTCACAGCCAACGCTATATCTGGTCGCGTGATTGTTAGATACTGAAGGGCACCTACGATACTTCGATACTGGGTAGGATCTGAAAAAGGGTCACCTTCATATTGGGACAGCTGTTGATTAGGAGCAATGGGCGAGGATACTGGTTTGGCCCCTTCAAGCTTTGCACGGGCAAGTAACTCAGTAACATACTTCTGTTGAGATAGCAATAACCCATCAGATAGTTGGTGAACATGAATACCTAGAAAGTAAGACAATGACCCGAGATCTTTGAGTGTAAATTGACAGTTAAGCATAGCAATGATAGACCCAACAGTGGCAGAACAGCTGCCAGTAATGATAATGTCATCAACATACACCAGAAGAAAAACCACTATGTCATCACGAAAACGAACAAATAACGAAGAATCGGATTTTGAAGCAATGAAACCCAACTGAACAAGATAGGTGCTAAGGCGGGAAAACCACGCACGTGGAGCCTGTTTTAGCCCATACAATGCCTTTTGCAGCTTACATACATGATGCGGATAAGATGGATGAACAAATCCCGGAGGCTGAACCATATACACTTCCTCGTTAAGAAGACCATGTAGAAAAGCATTATTGACATCGAGCTGTCGTAAGGGCCACTTCTTGGAGATTGCAATAGAGAGAATGACTCGTATAGTGGCAGGTTTAATGACAGGACTAAAAGTCTCACTATAGTCAATGCCTTCCTCCTGGCTATAACCTTTCGCAACCAAACGTGCTTTATACCGTTCAATTTCACCAGTCTGTTTTCTTTTGAGTCGAAATACCCATTTACAACCAACTACATTCGCGTGTGAGGGCTTAGGAACCAATAACCAAGTGCCGTTATGCATTAAAGCATTATACTCAGAAGACATCGCTGCACGCCAACAAGAGTGTTTTTGAGCTTGAGAAAATGAAGAGGGCTCCTGTGTAGTCATGACTGAATCGACACTAGCATGAAAAGTCTGGTAATCAGACCAGTCCTTTGAAGTGCGCGTATTATCTCTGGACCGCGTGGTCATGGGGTGTAAAGAGAGAGAAGTAGATGTCTGTATGGGATTGTCAGAAAGTGCCGTGTCAATAAATGGGACACAACTGGGGTCACGGGTAGAAAGAATGGGCAAAGAAGAAATTGGAACCGCAGGTGCTATTGAAGATGATGGAACGTCAGCAGTAGGCGCGTGAGAGTCATTGGGAGAGGATGAAAAATCAAGTTGAGTAGAGGGGGCCCCACATGGAGAAAAAATGGAAGCTTGTTGTCTGAGTGGTGTTAAAGCCGAGGAAGAGATATTTAAAGGAGTTAGATGAGATGTTTGAGCAGGCACGGGAAGCGAGGGAGTCATAATAGACCTAGGAGTGTGCATTGATGCTGACACAGGAGAGAGAGAGGAGTGGGACGTATGAGGCTGGCTAGTATCAATTGGCAAGATATTGGGCACAGAGCGCACTGACGAGGATACATCGAGGGAGTTGGGGACACGAGGTGCAGGGAAAAGAGGAAATGAATTACAACTGGAGCGATGAGACGAAACCTGAGTAGGACCTGAGGATAGCTGCGACTCATTAAATGGCAAAGCAGACACAGAACGAAAAGGAAATAAGGACTCGTCAAAAACAACATGGCGCGATATGTAGACTTTATCTTTGTCCGGAAAATAACATCGATAACCTTTATGGTTATCGCTATATCCTAAGAACACACATGGGGCAGACTTAGGACTGAGTTTATCTAGCTTATATGGTCCAAGATAAGGAAAACACCTACACCCAAAAACCCGAAGAAAGTTGTAATCTGGTGGTTTATGAAACAAAAGCAAAAAAGGAGATTTGTTGCGCAACACAGGTGTCGGGAGACGATTAATGAGGAACACAGCGGTGGAGAAGGCTTCAAGCCAGAATTTTTTTGGCATGGCAGAGTGGAACATTAGAGTAGTGCCCATTTCTGTGATGTGTCTAATCTTTCGTTCAGCTAAACCATTCTGTTCAGGGGTATGAGGACAAGAGATTTTGTATTGAATACCATGTTTGGCAATAAATTGTGAGAATTGACCGTGAGTTAACTCTTTGGCACCATCGCATTGAAAATATTGAATACGACTGGAAAATAAATTTTCTGCAAGAGACTTAAAATGACAAAATGAAGAGAAGCAGTCACTTTTATTACGCAATGGATACAACCAAGTGAATCGACTAAAATCATCAATAAAGAGCACAAAATATCTAAAACCCGAACAAGATTGGACCGGGGCTGGACCCCATACATCACAGTGTACAAGTTCTAATGGCGACTTGGACACATGAAAAGAAGAATTAAAAGCTAACCTATGACTCTTGCCTAACATGCAAGCAGTACAAATTTTTTTCACTGAAGTAAAATCAGAAAAATCTAAGGAATACTGAGACTTGAGGGATGTCAGAACTTGCTGGGAAGGATGTCCGAGACGATTATGCCATCGATCGGTGGATACTCGAGTTGCTGAAAGTGCGAGACAGGGATTGGACTGTGGAATTGGTAGACTGTAGAGGCTGGAATCAACGTGGCCTTGTAGGAGAGGAGTCCCGGTGCGGAGGTCCTTAACAAGACATTTAGAGGGAAAAAATTCTAATGAGACATTGTTATCACGGGTAAATTGAGAGACAGAAAGAAGATGACGAGTAATTTTAGGAACATGTAAAATTTTGTTAAGAGAAAACATACGATCAGAATTAGAAAAGGAAGAGGACCCAATATTAGTAATGGAAAGAGACTTACCATCACCAATCTGCACATGATCAGAGCCAGTGTAAGGCTGCATTTGCTGTATAAGTGTTGGGTCATAAGTCATGTGAGATGTTGCACCGGAGTCGGGAATCCAAGAGGGAGGTGACGGAGTAGGAAGAAGAGGCGGTAAGGAAGACTGAGTATGATGATAGCCAGCAAACTGAGGAGACGGAACATAATTTTTGGACTGAGGTTGGGCATATCTGTAGCGACAACGTTGAGCCGAATGGCCTTGTTTCTTGCAAATTTGACACGTCCCACGGTATTTGGAGCCGTTGGATTGACCATGAGACTGCTTTGAAGAGTTTGGCACAGTAGAGTTGTTATAAGGAGACATGTGACCATGAGTGGGTGGAGAAGACCGAGGCATGTTGGAATAACCACCTGACACCACAGGAGAGAAAGAGGGTGGTAAATATGACTGATGGTGGGAAAATAAGGCTTGGGAGAGAGATGTGTCGGACTGAGGAGATTCTTCAGCATCAGACAAGATTCGTTGCTCATGAGTGAGTAGTTTAGCTCTTAATTGTGCAAATGAAGGAGGCTGAGCTAAATTTTCAATCGACGTGATAAAGGGGCGATAGGACTTAGGAAGGCCAGCAAGTGTAATAACAACAAGATCAGAATCTGATACTGGGTCACCAATTGCAGTAAGGGAGGAGGAGAGAAGCCGAATTTGGTGAAGATAGTCGGCAATTGAAAGGGTATTTTTCTTAATGTTTAGGAGTTGAGACCGAATGAGGGAACGTCGAGCTAACGATTGATGCAAAAATGATTCCTCAAGGGATACCCAAAGGTCACGGGCAGTGTCAAAACCAAGTGCTTGATGCACAAGAGTGTCAGATAAGGTTGCAGAAATGCAGGCTGTAACAAAGCTGTTACAGCAGGCCCATTCATCAAGGGAAAGAGACGGAGTGGAGATAGTGGCATCAGCACTGGAAGTCGTAGCTGATTTAGAGGGATCACTGAGAGAACCATCCACATATTTCAGAAGATGATTAAATTTCAGAAAGTGTGTCATTTGAGATTTCCACGTAAGATAGTTGGTGGAATCCAAAACAACAGTGACAAAAGACTTTACATTGTAGCTGGGCAAAGAAAAGGATGGAGTTGTCGGTGGAGTAGTTGATGGAGTAGTTGAGGCGGCCATGGATCACAATCAGCAATAAAGAGGAATGGGAAAGACAGGATAAGAGGAAGGGACGTAAGTCACAAGACTACTGATACCATGAAAGATTTTTAAATACAAAGGTTCTATTTCTTTTTTTATCACTGTACATGCGTACAACATTTATAGGCTTTCCATGACATATCTACAACAACTGATCAGAAGAACTATTGACTAAAAGATTACAACAGAGATTCAAAAATTGAACTAAAGATAATAATATTTTAAATTGAACCAAAGACTAAGTCAAGCTTATCCGTTATCAATATATCAATGTGTTGGCTGAGCAGTTTTCTTCTGATTATGTTTGATGTTATTATAAAATTTGAGATCGCGTCATACGCTCTTGTTTGATCTTATATGACAAAACTAGTACGCTTTACTGCATACCATTGGATTTGCCAAGAAATTGTTGCTCTCTTGTCATATTTCATCTAATTAGTTATGAATGTGCAAGGTGCTGGTGGCTGAGCAGTTTTTCCCTCTGATTCTCTTTGATGTTATCACTGTCTACGCTTTACGGCATGTCATTGGCTTTGGCAAGATATTGTGATCATCTCGTCATATGTCATCTAATTAACAATGAATGTACTCACAGGGAGCTGGTGGAAGACCTGGTTTTGGACGTGGAGACGGAGGGCGTGGTGCTCCGCCTCCTGGTTCAAGCTTCTCGTAGGTCTTCACTAAGTGAAGTAATTTCATAGTCATTGCAAGTTAGGAATGGGAGGGGTTGGTCTGATATGGGTAAAGTTCATGTCCCTACACTCATTCAAATATATAAGTCGAACTATGTGATGTTTCCTACAGTTTTGTCTACATTGCTCCAAGTCTAGATTTTTTAAGGATTTAAAGGCAATTTGTTTGGACATGTAGTGGACTCTGCTTTTCTAATACTCCATTATAATCCTTCAAGTCTTCTCTGGTTTGTATTGACTGTAAATTGTACTCCAATTCTCCAGTGCAGCAAAAATAATTTGCAAAGCAAATCAAATATACCATTTTGAAGATGATCCCTAGTGCAAAGTTCTTCTACTGTTTCTTTTCTTTGTTATTTCATTACGAGTTTGGATTCCATTTGATAGGTGCTGCTGATCATCGAATCAAGTGTGCAGAAAATCATCAGAAACAAGCACTCCTCAAGTTCAAACAAGTCCTTACAGATATATACAGCCTACTCTCTTCATGGGAAACTGATGTACACCAAACTGATTAATTGTTGTGAATGGCCCGGGGTCTATTGCGATAATCAAAATGTTATTGTTATCGGACTTGATCTTGGTGAATGACTAACTAATTGTTCTAATATTCACACTATAAAAAACTAACGCAGGCTACAAAAAAAAAATTATTTAACGATTAGTAAATAAAATTATTTGTTCAAAAGAAGTAATCTTTAATCTATAAAAACAACGCCACAATATCGGATCGGCCTGGGTCTCGTTCTCGCGTTCATAAAAAAATTAAAAAACCGGAATGTGGCAATGAGAGTGACAGTTCCTTTGACGACGATAATAAACTGTAATTTTATTTTTTATAAAAAATCATATTAACATATATACAAATATAAAAATAAAAACTGGCCATCCTGATCCAGCAACATCATATTCTCTAGGAGCAGCAGGGCATGATGCAGCGCCAAATGCAGGAACAACTGGCCATCCTGTGCCAACAACACGAGGATGAAAAGCAAAAGATTGAGCAAATATTACATACCGTTTGAGAAAAATCCGCCCACCACAACAGCCTCACCAGTCGGACAACCTCCACCGCAACAATAGATTTAATATTTTTATAATATTTATTATGAATATTTCTTTGTATAAATTAAAGTTTATATTTTAATATTTTCTTTTGTATTTTATTTGTTTTTAAAAACCTTTAAATGGCAAAGACTTTAGAAATAAAAAAGTAAAATTCGTCACAGATGGGCGATGAATTTAGGAAAAATTAAAAATAAAAAATAAATTACACCACAGATTCGGAATGAACTTAAAAAAATTAAAAATAACAAATTAAAGTTGTTAACGGTTTGGCGACATACTGAATAAAATAATTAAAAATATTAAATTAAATTTAGCAACGGATGAGATGGTTCTCTCCGTCACAATCGCTGCGCGACTAGAGCTTTTCGAGCAGCCCTATTTCGTTCCAAACTCATCGCCACTTTTTTTTTTTTTTTTCCTTCCCCTGATGGTCGGACGATAGTTTTTGAACCGTGGCCCGAGTCCTTTTCTCTTGTAGTGAATATAATGTGGTATTATTGAATGGATAAATGTATGAAATCATGAGGTTTGACACTTTCGTATGAGAATGTATATTGCGTAAAAGTATAAAAAGAGAGATTATAAACGAGCCAAGTCCTCCGATCATAGGAGGGTTCGGCAACTACACATGGATAATTGCTCTTTGAACATGGACGACTTGAAGTCTTCTCGGCGTTTCGACCAAAAAAAGAAAAAAATTCTTCTCCGCGTTGTACTAGTAAGAAAATATTTTCCCTTGTAGCTTTCTGATCTTCTCATTCAATATTTATAACCAGTTGTACAACAGTTTTCAGTTACAAAAGATTACAATCGCAAGTCATGAGCTTATCTACAATCAGTTTGAATAAGTCTTGAAATATGAGATAAGAGATATTTACAAGATTTTGAACTAAAACTAACTGTAATCTATATCACACTTAACAGTACTGACTCTGACTTATTTTTTTCTTGCTAATCGTACTGACTCTGACTTATAATTCAACTCTCTGTGTTAGAAAAACTAACTAGTATCCCATAGATAAGAAAGCAAAGATATTATATGTCACGTCCTGAAATTTAACGCAGTAAATCCAAGACGAGATTATCACGTGTCTAAAAAGACAAGTCCTCCTAAGCCCACAAAGTTCAAATCTTTCGATAAAACAAACTATAATCCATTAATAAATAAATAATTCAGAGCTTCTATAGTCCTAAAAATAAGCATTTAATCTTTAATTACAATAGAATTCTCCAAAAAAAATAATAATCATAATTCTCAACAAATCCACTCGAATCTTTAGCTCTGGTCAAGAGATTTCTAGCCCGGTAAATCCTGATCTAACTTTGTTGTCTGCAAAGAGAAAATGAAATGAGTGAGCGAAACAATGCTCAGTAAGTAGATTTACCCTGAAGAAAGCGAAAGTTCAGAGATCAATAAAATATCCAAATAATCACGAAATAATATTAGGTACTACAGAACACTATAATAACCCGTGCCTACTTTACAGCAGCGCGGTCACACGTACAGATTCAAAATTCATAATAGTCGATAACAATATTTGACAACAAGCAGAGACGACTAATTAACTCCCAGCCGTATAGGATTCGATACACAGCTTGTATAGTTCGTAAGACCTAAATCAAAAGCTCAAATTTAATTTATCAGAAGGATCGATACAGATAACTGAACAAGAATCACGAATGAATAACAGAATAACGAACTAAACGATATTTGCAAAACAACAAATGGGGTAAATCAAAAGGAAAGGTAAACTACTTACAAAAATTAATCAAAAGCTTTCAAGGCTAACGTCACCAATTCCAAAAATTATAGAAGTCTATTTCTCAAATCTTGCAGATTGAATGATTTCATTAATTTTCTCTTATGCCAATCTCTCACATTGGCGATGCTATTTATAAGAGAACTAATGAATATTCTAATGGCTATCAACAATATTTTAGTCTATTGGAATTTCCATTAAGAATTTTTAAAACCAAAGTTAGGTCATCACTTGACAAATATTACTTTTTAATCACCACCTAGGCTTACTTTAACTAAATGAAATTCTCAAAATAGTGCACTGAATCAGCAAGCATAACCTTTGATATATTTAGTCAATAAATTAATACACCACTATAATATTGGGGTATTACATTATATGCATTCACCAGTATTTTTTTCTTCATTAAGTCTATCTCATACCATTTCAAGATGACTTTTTGAACATGGACGACTTGAAGTCTTCTCCGCGTTTTGACCAAAAAAAGATAAAAATCTCCTCCGCGCTGTACTGACTCTGACTTATCTATTTTTTGTGTTTGTTATTTTACTACATGAAACATGCTTTTGGATTCCATTCAATAGGTGCTGCTAGTCAATGGATCTAGACACTTAAATTCAGGGATGTACTTATATCATGAGAGAAATTAGAGTGTACTATGATATAATAAAATTATCTAATATAATTAATTTTTTTTTAAAAAACCAAAAGAAAAAATGTCTATTTTCCAAGTTTAGCGGTGTATGTGCTCCTCCTCAACAAAGTGTAAGTCTGCCACTGCTACTAATCCTCAGATCATGTGTGTATGTAGAGAAAGACAAGCTCTTCTCAAGTTCAAACAAGGGCTTATAGATACAAATGACTGACTCAAAATTTCAATTTGGTCTTTATAGTTCAAAATTTCTCAACTTCATCCTTATTGTTTCTTCAAAAGTTTCAATTTCGTCCCTATTATCTTCTAAAAGGTTCAATTTTGTTCCAATTATTTTCCTAAATGTTTCAATTCTATTTTTATTATTTTTTTAAAAGTTTTAAATTCGTCTCTATTATTCAAGAACTAAATTAAAATTTTCTGAGAAATAATATGGACGAATTTAAATTTTTTTAGAAAATAATAGAGAGTAAATTGACTAATTTTGAATAATAGGGACGAATTAGAAACTTTAGGAAAATAATAGGGATGAAATTGAAACTCTTTAGAAACAATGAGGACGAAATTGAAACTTTTGAGAAAATAATAAGGATAAAATTAAAAAAAATTAAATAATAAGAACCAAATTGAAACTTTTTTTGAAATAATAGGGACTAAATATGACATTTTTTCAAGATAAAAAATCAAAGATAGAAAATGCATTCATCGGTGTATATTGTTCATCATTCATTGTTATCAATACCATTTTGAAGATGATTGCTAATGCAAAGGAGATTATATTGTTCTGGAAGTTATTAGCAAACATGATTTTAGAAATGAAGATGCAACCTCTCTCTATGTATAAGCATAAACTTTTACATGGAGACAGCATTTTAAAGTAAAACTAAAACTAAAACTAAACAAAGTTGCCAAGCCTTGCAGAAAAGAAAACTACATCGAATAAGCTTTTCAGTTATTCATGAAGCCACCTCTGCAGCAGCGAGACAGCTTAAGAACTGTTATTACATATAACCAGTCTTTCATACTATTTATGAACTCAAAAAAGGCATATCTTAAAGGATCTATTCAGTATCAAACTGCCACAAATTCCCCAAAATCCAATGATGAAGCCAAGCGCCATGCTAAGATAAAATCCTGTAGTTATGAACTTGTCCTCATGCTCTTCAACACCTCCTTCGAGATTTGGATTTTGAGGTAGCTCATCTCCTGGGCAAAATCGTGTAAGCGGTTCACCACAAAGTCCAGAATTGCCCGCATATGATGAGGCATCGAAAGACTGTAACTGAGTGCCTGTTGGTATTCTTCCTGTTAAGTTGTTGTATGACAAGTCCAGCACACCAAGGAGACTCATCTGGGAAAGGCTTGAAGGAATCTCGCCAAAAATTTGGTTTCTCGAAAGATCAAGAAAATCTAACGACTTCAACTTACCAATTTCTGGTGGAAGGATCCCTGTTAGATGATTTCTGGAGAGGTTCAAAGCAATTAGACCAGTAAGACTAGTAACTTCAAGAGGAATATCTCCCGTCAATCTATTGCTCGAGAGATCAATGCCTTTGACAAATGGTAGAGTGCTTCTGTACTTTGCTTCTCTTCCTTTCCATGTCAACAATGCCTCGTAGGAGAACATATGTAAAATAGAATCAACAAAATAACTAGATAGTAGCAAAAAGCCAAAGTTCTGCATTGCACTCCCTTCTTGAATCATTGCAGAAAAGTTGCTAATACATTTTGGTATTCTCCCAGAAATATTATTCCCGGATAAGTCCAAAATTTGAATTAGGGAAAGATTGCAAATGTTTTGGGGTATGCTTCCACTAAAGTTGTTCCAACTCAAGTCAAGAACAATCAGTTTTGATAAGTTTTTCCCCAGCCATTCTGGTATAGCGCCAGACAATCTGTTTTCTCCAAGATCAATGAAGAACAAATTTTCAGAATGTTGCCAAGATCTAGGTAGTTCCTCTGTGAAACTATTTTTTCTCAACAGCAATGCATGAATTAGAGGTAACGAGCCAATGGAACTAGGAATTTTCCCAGAGAGATTATTGTTATTCAAATTAAGAAAATATAGACTGCCGAGGTGATCCCAGCAATCAAAAAGCTCTCCAGATAGTTGGTTGTCAGAGATATCAAGATAGAATAGGTCACCCAAGGGAGAATTGCACAAAAATGTAATCTCCCCTGACAACCTATTTTTTGAGAGATCCACCATTCCAATGGTCTTAGGAAGTCGTGGTATAGGACCTTTGAGATCATTAGAACTCAAATTCAAAAAAACAAGATCACTGACCTTTGTGTACAAGTCTGGAAGGGTGTTATCCATCATATTGTTTGAAAGATCCAATACTTTGACTCCTGCCATTTGGTCCCAGAACCAACTTGGGATCTCATTAGAAATTCCAGTATTTGATAAATCAATCTCAGATATGTTCCTTTGAGTTTGAATCCATTTTGGAAAATGAGGTCCAAGCTTACAATTTCCAAGTCTTAAGACTTGCAACTGGAAAGGAGGGATCCAATCGGAGTGGAATCTTAATGCTAAACCCGAGTTGAGTGACAAGTCTAGAATTTGTAAGCGCGACAGATCTCGCAAGTGCGATTCAGAGATTACTCCTCCCAAATTATTTGAACCAAGGTACAACTTTTCAAGAGCTGTAAGGAGTCCAGTACTCTTTGGAAGAACTCCACCTATTTGGTTTCTTGACAAATCCATAACAGTAAGATTTGGAAGTTCTTTAAAGGCTTTTGGCATGGAACCATTAAGTTTGTTCCCCTGCAGCCTCAGCTTTTTCAAAGATTGAAAGACAATAGTATCAGGCAACGGACCACTTATTTGATTCACATCCAGATTTAGGTACTCCAATGTCCTTGATACACGCCTTGACAAGTTCTTTAGAACCTCAAGTATTTGTCCTTCTAAATTATTATGGGAAAGATCAAGATGCACAAGAGACACTAAATTTGCAAACCCATCGGGAAGAGGGCCATGTAAATTGTTATATGGAAGACTGATTTTAGTAACGGTATTATTGAAGTTGAACAACCAACTAAACACAGAGGAATTGAGATGATTAGAAGAGAGATCAATGATATCGAGGGGCGCTGAATAGTTGATAGAGTTTAGTGAAGAAGGAGTGAGATAAGGCAACGAACAAAAACCCATGGAGAAGACTCTTAGCCTAGAAAGACTACTTACTGCTGCCGCCCAATCACCGCTGAGAGTTAAAGACTCAAGATAAAGAGTTGTTAACGATTGAAGAGAAGAAAGCCACTGGAGATTATCTGTATACAAGTCGTCAGAGACAAGATGAAAAGTTTTTAAACTAGAAAGGTTACCAAGCTGATGTGGAACTTTTCCGTAAAAACCAGCATATGATAGATTCAAGTACGTCAATCTTGTAAAAGAACCCAAAAACGGTGGAATGTTGCCATCAAAATGATTGTAACTAAGGTCTAAATGTTCCAAATACTTGAGTTCAAGCAATGAAACACTAATCTGACCCATTAAGGGCTCCTGAATGATATGTATATAGTCAACATTCAGACTCGGACCCTGCAGATTTAGTTTGATAGCATTACCAGTTCGGTTATCACAGTAGACCCCGTGCCATTTACAACAGTCCGTTTGGAATTCTTCAGATCCCCATGAAGAGAGTCGGTTGTAGTTATCTACAACCTCTTGTTTGAACTTGAGGAGAGCCTGTCTTTCTTTTTCTACACACTTGATTTGATGATGATCAGGAGCAGCACGCACTGAATGGATGATTCCGAAAGCAATATTTTTGTTGCAGTAAAATAACAAGCACAAGAGAGAAGTGAAGAATTTTGCTATAGTGCTTATCTTCAGAATGGTATTAGTTACAATAATTGACGAAGAAGAACAAAGTAATATTTGCGAATTCATTTAGTATCTTTGATTTCTTATATAGGCATGGTATCTTATTTTTTTGTTAGATACACCCCTATCTCACAACCGGTTCATCCAGTTGCCTCGCAGGAGTGCCCACTTTAGAATTTCGAAGCAACTTCCTTGGCAGTTTCTTTAGAAATGACCGGGTTTGCACGTAGCAATAGCTAGCAGAGCATCAACTTTCACACTATTTTGAGCTGACTACATTTTCAAATACCCTTTAGTTTATAAGTCACAAAGCTAACCATCCAATGCCACTGAAAGGGATAAATTTATGAGAAGTGTTAAATGCTACTATATTTTTATTATTCTTTTATTATATTTTATGTGGTTGTTATTATATTTTTATTACTCTTTAACCACTAATTGAAGTGGTTAAGTTGGGCAAGTGTAACAAGTGGTTAGTGGTAGAAGTTTTCACATAAAGGTTGATTTTGAGGCTAAAATGGAATAAAAGAATTTTATATATAATTAAGGAGACTTTAATTTGGTCTGTCAGTTACAAAATAAAACAGGAAATTAAACACTTTTTTTCCCATCTCATCTCCAATCTGACCTTCAAAAAACCTAACATTTATGGTCAAGATTTTCAAGGAGGAATCGAAACTTTAAGTGTGTATATTGTAGGCTTCACCCATGTGGACTTGTGATTATGAATTATTGTTTTAAGAAAAAAACAGAAGGTGAAACTCTCCTTTTTCATCTGCTCCTACTAAAATCATGAAATTTTTGTAATAATTGCTTGCAACATACCAATCTGTTGTTGCTGCAATGATCTGATCCTATTCATGCGTGCTAGTGCAAGAATATGAGGTTTTGTGCTTAAACCTTCTGTATCTGACATTGAACACTGAACAACCTTCTGTATCTGATATTGATACAAATGTGATTTTAAAACCTCCAACAAAATTTTTAAGAGTTGAAAAGGAGATAATTGATCTTACTTTTTTAGTGGGTGACTCGGGCTTACATCCTCACAAGATGATTCATCATATATGCTGAATTTTTTTTTCCTTTTGACTTCTCTGAACAGGATGATTCATCTATGTTGTCAATTATAGCATTATGAGCTTGATGCACTTAATCATCTTGACTTGAAAATTTTATCTAGCATATTAGATCTATGTAGAGGATTGGTGAGAACTAGAAAATCAAAAGCTTATCATTTACTTGATAGATTTTAACTCTTTGTGTCAAGAACGAACTTTTTTTTTGCCATGAAAGTTATCAAAACAGGGCTTTGAAATAGGATGGATAGTGACTTTCTCAAAGACAGCCTAGTAAACATTACTTTACCTAATCTTATATTAATTCTTGTGAGTAAAAAACCTTTAGGTCCCTGAGGCTTTGTAAAAGTAACTTTTTGGTTCCTCAACTTTGGAAAAGTGATCATTTGATCCATTTTCTACGAAAAATATTAACCTTTTTGTGATTTTTCTATTTTACCCTTGGACCCATTTTCTTCATGCATGGCATTATGCACTATTTTGACAGGCATGGGATATCACCAAAAATTAGAAAAAAATCACCAAAAATTTCTAAAAAATTCACAAAATATACCTATCCAAACCAAAACAAAAAAATACAATTTCTACAAAATGACTTCAATATCATCATCCACCACAGTTAGAGAAGAAATAAACGGAATAATTATCAAGTTAAAAAATAGGATATATTATTGTGGGTCAAAAGCAACTGATCACATATCTGAATAGGAAATATGAGAATCCGTTGTTAAATTTGTCGTTAATTAATGACAGAATTAGCGAAGGAAATAAGTATTTATCTCAAAAAATAAATGTTACAAGTCATAATTTCTTATAAAATGCATTTTACACTTCATTAACAATATAATCAAGTATTTTTCAACTTAATTTGATGTCCGAGCCATTTTCAAAATGAAAATCGACAAAATTGGGTTTATTTTATTGCTTATCTTTAATTTTTTTCTAAATCTCGTTGCTAATTTTGTCGCTATTTAGTGACTTATTTAGTGAGAAAATTATGACATATCGTCACTATTCCGTCGCAAATCTATCAGCCATCACTAATCCATCGCGATGTTGCGAGATATTAGTGACAAAATTTAGTTATAAATTTTTCCAATGCAAAGTCGTCACTAATATGTTACTAATTAGTGACTGAATGTTTTTCTCGCTAAATCTATTGTCACTTAGTGACGAAAAAAATTCGTCGCCAGTTTTAATTTTTCTTGTAGTGGACCACTTCATTTTTTTGTTTTGATTTTAAAAGAGAAAAATCAAAATATCTCCTATTTTTTAACTTGATAATTGTTTCGTTTATTTCTTCTTTAACTATGGTGGATGATGATGTTGAAGTCATTTTATAGAAATTGTATTTTTTTATTTTGGTTTGGACATGTATATTTTGTGAATTTTTTGGTGATTTTTTTTTTCTGATTTTTGGTGATATCCTATAGCTGCCAAAATAGTGCATATTGCTATGCATGAGAGAGAAAATGGGTCCAAGGGTAAAATAGGAACATCACAAAAAAGTTAACATTTTCTATTAATTTTCCGTAAAAAATGGATCAAATAGTCACTTTTCAAAAGTTGAAGGACCAAAAGGTTACTTTTACAAAACTTCAGGAACCTAAAGATTTTTTACTCTAATTCTTGTAAAATAGTTTTTTTTTTACACTTATTTATGTTTAAAATTTTTAATATCGTTAATCTTTTTAATTGAATATTGGTCCCTCAATATTAAATTCTTGACTCCGTCCCTGAGTCTACTTGTATGATTTTTGTTTTAAATGTAAGAGATTTTAAGATCAATTTTTATATGTAATATCGTAGTGATATAAATGGCTTTAGACTCCCTTTAAATTCGACAAGAAAGAAAAAAGGCCACCTATTAATTACTTGGATTTCGCTTATTGTCATGGTTGTGAACTTTTGTCTTTTGTCATCAACTTGAAGACCCATTTGTTCTTCAGTACTCTTCTTCGTTTAAATAGTTCTATCAAGTCAAAGATATAATTTTCATACAGGAAATGCACGGTATACTAGTAACCTTTTCTACACGGAGAAATGCAAAAAATGGCACAGTCAACTCTGCTCAGAGAAGACTGAAAATAATCACCCAAGTCCAAAAGAGGGTCATGATCGATGTGGCCCACAAATTTCTAAGGGTAAATTGCGCCTAGCCCCCCTGTGGTTTACTATAAGTGCATGGAACCCCTTTGTGTTGATCAAATTAGCACATTACCCCCCTGTGGTTATTCAAAAAGGTGCACGGAACCCCCATCCGTTAAGAAAATCGTTTAACTTAACTGGAAGTGTGATGCACGCGCGTCCTTTGCGATTTTGCAACAATAAATTGATAATTTTCACTTTATTATTGACTTTTTGGATCAAAATACCCTCACATAAAACCAACCCTTACCCCCAAATCCTAAATCCCTAACTCCTAAATCCCCAATCCCAAACCCTAACCCCCAAATCGTGCTATGTGTGTGAGTGTGTGAGAATGCGTTTCATTTTGATTGCTTCCATAATCCACATATATATACATATATATAGATATATATACATATATATGTATGTATGGAGGCCTCCAAGAGTGATGAGCAGTAGTACTTCGTTGACATCATCGCCGGCGTAGTCATCAATATCAATGGCTGCGATCGTCGGAGTGAACACGAATTCGACGTCATCGTCGATGTTTGGCTTGGATGAGTGTCATTTCCCTACTGACCTCATCTCCATTCAAGACCGTAAAGACGAAGCGCTAAATGCTTTAAAGTCGGATTCATTTTTTTTTTTTTGCTAAGTTGGTCATGCTCTTTTTTTTCTTTTCTTTTTTCAACATCACTGTGGTGTTGGAAGCATAGTGGGTATTGGTGGCAGAGGGAAGTGGTGGTGGGTTTAAGGGTGGTGGTAGCTGGGTTTGGGTGGTGGCGGGTTAAGTGGTGGTGGTAGTTGGGTTTGGTGATGGTAGCAGGTTTGGGGGTGATGGTAGCGGGTCTGGGTGGTGGTGGCGGGGTTTGGTTGTGGTGGTGGGTTTGGGTGGTGGTGGTGGCTGGTTTGGGTGGTGGTGGTGGTGGTGGTTTCGGTTTGCTCTGCTTTTTTTTTTTAAATTTTGATGAGGGTATATTTGTTATTTTGATAATTCTGTTAAAAAATTAACAGAAGTTAGCTAATGGGGAGAGTATGCACCATTTTTGTTTAGCACAAGGAGTAATATGCTAATTTGATCAACACAAGGGGGTATCATGCACTTATGATCAATCACAGGGGGGCTAGGCACAATTTACCCAATTTCTAAAATTATCTAATGGCCAGGGAGTGGACAATTAACACAGACACATATATACATATTAGTTACTTTTTTTTACACAATAAACTAGAATATAAGTCATTCAAGTTTAAAAAAGTTATGAGGGTAAATTGCATACAATCCCCTGTGTTAGACCGAAAGTATGCATAAAATCCTATGTTATGAAAAGTAGTAGTTACCCCCCTATGTTTTATCCGAATGTTGCACATTACACCCCGCCGTTTAAAAATCCGTTATAGTTAACGAAAATGTAATACATGCGCGTGGCTCTCGTCTATCATAGATTTGATGGACAAAAATACCTTTGAGTGAAATATGGTTTACCCCCTTGTGTTTTGCTAAATGTGCACTATAGACCCTGTGTTATGAAAAAGTAGCATCTATCCCCCTGTGTTATGACAAAACGTTGCATACTCGCTTAAGGGGTTATAAACTATATAAAGGCAAAAAAGTCTTTTGACAAAATCTGTTAATCAAAGTTGACGGAAATAAACTTTGGGCGAGTATGCAACGTTTGGTATTAACACATGGGATTATATGCTACTTTTCATAACAAAGGGGCTATGGTGCAATTACTGTAAAACACAGGAGGGTAAACTATATTTCACTCAAGTTATGATCGGCATGGTCTTCTTTTATTAATAGTATGGGACTAACTAACTACAGTATATCATACAGCTAAGCTATACTAGGACATCCAACAATGGGACATTTATGTAAGGAAATAATGACAAAGAAGATTTATAATTTATTTTGGAATTATTCTTTTCTTCAACTCCATTTAATTGGCAAAAAATATAGAAGGATGTTATACCATTTTATTTTTATCACTCTCACCTTATATATAGATATTTGGTTAGCATTAGAGATGGTAATAGAACAGGTTTGAGGCGGGGAACTACCCAACGCCTCACCCACTCCGTCACCTAAAAGATTACTCCAACACCCACCCCACCCTTGCTTTTTTAACCTCCATCCCTTGCCCTCGCCCCATCCCTGAGTCCATGTGGAGATTGTGGATTACTTAGTGGGTTTTTTATTAAGAGGTGTTGCTGCATCACGAACTTTATAATTTAAGGTGGATCCAATGTAATCCACCTTGCCAATACCGTTTACAATCATCAATAGAAAATAACCCTATAGCTGTAGATAGGAATCAGACCATAAGGCTGAGGAAATGAAAGACATCATCACTCGTCTAAAACGAGAAAATGTTTTAGGCAGATTCCACACCCGAACTTGATGATAAAATGATAAGAGATACGGCATTCATAGAACCACCAAATAAAACTATAATCGCAACTAGTTTCTCGGATTCAGTATCTGTACAGAAACATTCCTAATTGAGATCTTCCCAATCTAAATTGCAATCAATCATAACAACAATAGAGACAAGTTTGAGTTCATAGGAGTGACGAGAATGGCAGCCTCGAGCAACTCTTCTTCAACCTATTTTCACTTGGAAGACTTGGTCGGCATGCTATTGATCCGATCAGTCTTAGAATCACTGCGGCAGAGGCTTCAATAACTTCAACCCTCTCCAAACAAATGAGAGGATAATGCAGATCCCCACGTTGAAATTTTCTCAATTGTCCTCTCGCAGGAAGGTTGCAAGAGAATAAGCTATTATTTCAAGCAATTCCAATGCTGAATCACTTCTTTCACTGACCTACTTATCCAACAAAGCTACTCGCGGTTAAGTCCCAAATAATATATATATCCAACAATGTCGGACACTGCATTCAATTCCTCCATTATCCTAAACCTGATTTAGTCCCAGATACAGGCTTCATCATCTGCATTCAAGATGGGTGTAGAGCAGAAAGAGGCAGCCGTGGACCAAGTCCATACATCGCTTGCTGTGACACAAGTGACATGTGGGGATGCATTGATTGGTTATTACCATATCCAGGAACGAAGGGTTGTGGAGTGCCGGAAACGACTTGTTGCCTGTTATTTCCAGTATTATTACCAACAATGGCAGGACCAATATTTGGAATCCCAGTCAGACGAGACACTCCAGCAGTTCCAAACTGTGTTGATATCATAAGGGCACGCTCTGCAGCAGCCCTCTGCCTTGTCCTCTCCATGCCCTCACATTCTCGCATCAAGTAGGTCTCCACTTCCGCAAACTGCTTGAGCTTCAATTCTAACCTCTTTAACTGCAAAAGGAGTGAAAGAAAATAGTTACATACCTGGAACTCTTGTTTTCTCATCCAGAAGCTGATGTTGCTTACCAGCACAGAAATGAAAAGGTAGAGTGAAAATAACCTAACCCAGCTAAATAATGGAATATGATTTTTTCTAATCAATAAAAACTATATCATTAAGAGGATAATAAGGCAATTCTTTTACTCGCTTTCATTTTAGTGGAGTCAAATGACCTGCCTGACCTTTGGGGAAAAATTACTGGAAAGCATACTTAGATACCAAAAGGTTTGTTCGTTTACATTATTTGACCTCCCTCTGTTGCAAAGAATATAAAGGACCAGGGTCTATGTGCAATATTACAATCAGAAAGATAATAATGCATTAACAAGTTAACAAACGTATTAAACTGGCCATATAGCATTTGCAATCAGTTCATGCACCCTTATTAACAAAAAACATTAACATCGCCAGGGACAAGAAATAGATTAAAGATTCCAGTAAGATCAGCTCCAATGGCTTTAACCCTTGAATCAGCTATTAAAAACTGTAATCAACACCAAGCTATCTTTACAGTTTATATCTAATTTATTGAATACAAGCATATTCTTAATAAAAGGATCAATTGGAATATTCAAGAGATGATTCATCAGTGTATATTGTTCCTCATTCACTGTTATCAATGCCATTTTGAAGATGATTGCTAATGCAAAGGAGATTATATTCTTCTGGAAGTTATTAGCAAACATGATTTTAGAAATGAAGATGCAACCTCTCTCTATATATAAGCATAAACTTTTACATGGAGACAGCATTTTAAAGTCAAACTAAAACTAAACAAAGTTGCCAAGCCTTGCAGAAAGAAAACTACATCGAATAAGCTTTCATTTATTCATGAAGCCACCTCTGCAGCAGCGACACAGCTTAAGAACTGTTATTACATATAACCAGTCTTGCATACCATTTATGAACTCAAAAAAGGCATATCTTAAGGATCTATTCAGTATCAAACTGCCACAAATTCCCCAAAATCCAACCATGAAGCCAAGCGCCGTGCTAAGATAAAATCCTGTGGTTATGAACTTGTCCTCATGCTCTTTAGCACCTCCTTCGAGATTTGGAATTTGAGGTAGCTCATCTCCTGGGCAAACTCGTGCAAGCGGTTCACCACAAAGTCCAGGATTGCATGCATATGATGAGGCATTGAAACTCTGTAACTGAGTGCCTGTTGGTATTCTTCCTGTTAAGTTGTTGTATGGCAAGTCCAGCACACCAAGGAGACTCATCTGGGAAAGGCTTGAAGGAATCTCGCCAAAAATTTTGTTTCTCGAAAGATCAAGAAAATCTAATGACTTCAACTTACCAATTTCTGGTGGAAGGATCCCTGTTAGATGATTTCTGGAGAGGTTCAAAGCAACTAGCCAATAACAGTAGTAACTTCGAGAGGAATATCTCCTGTCAATCTATTGCTCGAGAGACCAATGCTTTTGACAAATTGTAGAGTGCTTTTGTACTCTGCTTCCCTTCCTTTCCATGTTAAAAATGCCTCGTAGGAGAATATATGTTCAACAGAGTCAAATACAAACCCACGGCTAAGGTTCTGCATTGCACTCCCTTCTTGGATCATTGCAGAAAAGTTGCTAATACATTTTGGTATTGTCCCAGAAATCTTATTCCCAGATAAGTCCAAAATCTGAATTAGCGAAAGATTGCATATGTTTTGGGGTAGGCTTCCACTAAAGTTGTTCCAACTCGAGTCAAGAACAATTAGTTCTGATAAGTTTCTCCCCAGCCATTCTGGTATAGCGCCAGACAATTTGTTTTCTCCAAGTTCAATGAAGCGCAAATTTTCAGAATGTTGCCAAGATCTCGGTAGTTCCTTTGTGAAACTATTTTTTCACAATACCAATGGTTGAATCTGAGGTAACGAGCCCATGGAACTAGGAATTTTCCCAGAGAGATTATTGTTATTCAAATTAAGAAAATTTAGACTGCTGAGGTGAGCCCAGCAATCAAAAAACTCTCCAGATAGTTGGTTGTCTGAGAGATCAAGATAGTATATGTAATCCAAGGGAGAATTGCACAAAAATATGTAATCTCCCCTGACAACCTTTTTTTTTAGAGATCCACCATTTTAGTGGTGTTAGGAAGTAGTGGTATAGGACCTTTGATATAATTAGAACTTAAATTCAACATAACAAGATCACAGACCTTTGTGTACAAGTCTGGTAGGGTGTTGTACATCAGATTGTTTGAAAGATCTAATTCTTTGACTCCTGACTTTTGGTCCCAAAACCAATTAGGGATCTCATCAGAAATTCCAGTCACTGGCGGAGGCACATGCTTGTCAGTGGGGGCTGCAGCCCCCACTGACCTATAAAAATTGTTAAAATTTTTATATATTTTTTTAAAAAAAGTTAGATATCTATGTATTTTTAGTTAAAAAAAATTAATTAGCCCCTACTGAAAAATAAAAGTAGTAGTATAGTTCAAAAATTATGAATTTTAGCCCCCATTGGTCCATAAAAATGTTAAAATTTCTATATATTTTTTGAAAAAAAATTAGATATCTATGTATTTTTAGTTAAAAAAAAATTAATTAGCCTCCACTAAAAAATAAAAGTACTCGTATAGTTTAAAAATTATGGATTTTAGCCCCCATTGGCCCACAAAAACCTTAAAATTTCTATGTATTTTTTGAAAAAAATTTAAATATCTATGTATTTTTAGTTAAAAAAAATTAATTAACTCCACTGGAAAAAAAAAAAAAACTCGTATAGTTTAAAAATTATAAATTTTAGCCCCCACTAACATGAAATCATGGCTCCGCCCCTGATTCCAGTAGTTGATAAACCAATATAAGATATGATATTTTGAGTTTGAATCCATTTTGGGAAATGAGGTCCGAGGTCTTACAATTTCCAAGTTGTAAGACCTGCAACTGGAAAGGAGGGATCCAATCCGAGCAAAATCTTAATGCTAAACCCGAGTTAAATGACAAGTCTAGCCTTTGTAAGCGCGAGAGATTCCGCAAGTGAGATTGAGAGAGTACTCCTTCCAAATTATTTGAACCAAGGTACAACTTTTCAAGAGTTGTAAGGAGTCCAATACTCTCTGGGAGAACTCCACCTATTTGATTTCCTGACAAATCCAGAACGACAAGATTTGTAAGGATTCCAATATTCCCTGGGAGAACTCCACCTATTTGATTTGCTGACAAATCCTAAACAGTAAGATTTGGAAGTTCTCCAAAGGCCTTTGAGATGGAACCATTAAGTTAGTTCAGCTGCAGCCTCAGCTCTTTCAAAGATTGAAATTCAACAATAGTATCAGGCAAAAGACCACTCATAAGATTCCAATCTAGATTTAGATAATCCAATGTCCTCGATACACGCCTTGACAAGTTCTTGAGAAACTCAAGCATTTGTCCTTCTCAAGTATTATAGGAAAGATCAAGATGCATAAGAGACGCTATATTTGCAAAACCATCAGGAAGAGGGCCATGTAAATTGTTACCTGAAAGTGTGATTTCAGTAACGCTATTGTTAAAGTTGAACAACCAACTATACACAGAGGAATTGAGATAATTATATGAGAGATCAATGATATCGAGGGGCGCTGAATAGTTGATAGAGTTTAGTGAAGAAGGAGTGAGAAAAGGCAACGCACAAAAACGCATGGAGAAGACTCTTAGCCTAGAAAGACTACTTACTGCTGCCGCCCAATCACTGCTGAGAGATAAAGACTGAAGATAAAGAGTAGTTAGCGATTGAAGAGAAGAAAGCCACTGAAGATTATCTACATACAAGTCGTCAGAAAGATGAAAAGTTTTTAAACTAGAAAGGTTACCAAGCTGATGGGGAACTTTTCCGTAGAAACCAGCAGATGATAGATTCAAGTACGTCAATCTTGTAAAAGAACCGAAAAACGGTGGAATGTTGCCATCAAACTGATTGTTACTAAGGTCTAAATGTTCCAAATACTTGAGTTCAAGCAACGAAATACTAATCTGACCCATTAAAGGCTCAAGGTAATAGGGACTTTGTAGATTTAGTGTGATAACATTACCGGTTCGGTTATTACAGTAGACCCCGTGCCATTTACAACAGTCCGTTTTGTATTCTTGAGATCCCCATGAAGAGAGTCGATTGTAGTCATCTACAACCTCTTGTTTGAACTTGAGGAGAGCTTGTCTTTCTTTTTCTACGCACTTGATTTGATGATCAGGAGCAGCACGCACTGAATGGATGATTCCAAAAGCAATATTTTTGTTGCAGTAAAATAACAAACACAAGAGAAAGGTGAAGAATTTTGCTATAGTGCTCATCTTCAGAATGGTATTAGTTACAATAAATGAAGAAGAAGAACAAAGTATTAGCGAATACATTTAGTATCTTTGATTTCTTATATAGGCATGCATGGTAGCTATTCTTTTCTTCGCGGTTAATTAATTGGAGTATAATTTCAGGCCAATACCGCACATAGAAGAACTAAGTCATCCAAGTCCCAAGGGTCGTGATCGATGTGATAATTCTTTTCTTAAACATTGCCTTAGCTCACTGCTCATCTAATGGGCTTCGTTGTTTTCATGCGAAATTGAGATGAATAGACAAGCATTGACAGATGCTATATTACCCGTCATTGGTTATATAGGTTCCATTTGAAATCTCATGAGAAAATGTGAGATTATATAAGATTATAATATTAGTTCTTGATAACTGATAATTATATGTCAGATAAGTTCATGCTATGGTGTTTAATTCTTGATGATATGTGCAGATTCCAGGTGCTTTCTAAAAAATAATCTAATTCCTGTAACACACCAAAGGTGTTCGGCGGAATGCCGAGGTGAACTTGCATTGAAAAACTTCATAGTTGTGATGCTATTCTTATATAATTTAATCATCATATAAAGTCGAAGGCCCTGCATTGTTGATTTATGCTATTCTTATATAATTTAATATAATAATCCTCTTATGTCAACAAAGCATCACAATCATTATATCAAGGTATGTTTTGTTCTGATGTTATAAGGCATGAGCTAAAGATCTGATTTTCGTCTAACATGTGGTATCAGAGCAAGGTTGAAGTTTATGTCTTATAACTCATTTATGGTTTTAGTTCCATATTATGAAAAGTTTTATGGAACGAAATGTTTAAATTTTTGATAACTTTGATTTATCACATTGGATGGTGTTCATCGATATTTTCGAGTATCTTAATGCATATGAGATATTCAAAATTCTAAAGCGAGCATTGAGTGGTAATAAGGTTTCTTCTGTCATCTGTTGTTAGTTTGGAATTGTAGACAATTTGGAATAAAGGCTAGTATCTCAAAATTACAGAACAATTCTAAAACATTTATTTACATGTCAGGCAACAAAACCAAACTTATTTGACTACATCGCACGCATGGAATTAATTACAGAAGAAAACATCGATGATGACTCTCTTTGAACACGTACGACTTGAATTCTTCTCCGCGTTTCGACCGAAAAAAGAAAAAAATTCTTCTCCGCGTTGTACTGACTGTGACTTATACTTCCAACTCTCCGTGTTAGAAAAACTAACTAGTATGCCATAGATAAGAAAGCAAAGATACTATTATGCATATGCATTCACCAGTATTTTTTTGTCTATCTCATACCATTTCAAAATGACCACTAGTACAAATTTTGTTATGCTGTTTCTTGTACGTTTTTTATTTTACTACAAGAAACATGCTTTTGGATTCCATTCAATAGGTGCTGCTGATCCTCAGATAAAGTGTGTAGAGAAAGAGAGACAAGCTCTTCTCAAGTTCAAACAAGAGCGACTCAAAATTTCAATTTGGTCTTTATTGTTCAAAATTTTCAATTTCATCCCTATTATTTTTTCAAAAGTTTCAATTTCGTCTCTATTATTTTCTTAAAAGTTTTAATTTCGTCCTTATTATTTTCTAAAGTTTCAAATTCGTCCATATTATTTAATGACTAAATTGTAATTTTTTGAGAAATAATAGGGACGAATTTGAATTTTTTTAAAAAATAATAGAAACTAAATTGACTAATTTTGAATAATATGGACGAATTTAAAACTGTAGAGAAAAAATAGGGGAGAAATTGAAATGTTTTAGAAACAATACGAATGAAATTGAAACTTTTGAAAAGATAATAGGGATAAAATTGAGAAATTTTAAACAATAAAGACTAAATTAAAACTTTTTTCAAAAAATAGAGAAATGTGACATTTTCCCTAGATAAAAAATCAAAGATACTAAATGCATTCATCAGTGTATATTGTTCCTCATTCATCGTTATCAATACCATTTTGAAGATTATTCCTAATGCAAAGAAGATCATATATATATGTATATAAAAGGAGGGGGACTTCCCTCCAAAATTTTATTAATATTCAAAAAGTTAATACAAAGTTCGAAGGGGGATATCAAGCCTAACCTTCGAAGGAGGATGGGGACTTACCTGCCCCATTGTCCAATTTAGTCTAAAAAATATACAAACCACCTCTTTTTAAAAAGAGTCTAAGAGCATTTTACCTAATCCAAGCCTAAGATCATATTGTTCTGGAAGTTATTAGCAAACATGATTTTAGAAATGGAGATACAACCTTTCCGAATGAGCATAAACTTACATGGAGACGACATTTTAAAGTAAAACTAAAACTAAACAAAGTTGCCAAACATTGCAGAAAATAAAACTACATCGAATAAGCTTTCACTTATTCATGAAGCCACATCTGCAGCAGCGAGACAGCTTAAGAACTGTTATTACATATAACCAGTCTTGCATACTATTTATGAACTCAAAAAAGGCATATCTTAAGGATCTATTCAGTATCAAACTAAAACAAATTCCCCAAAATCCAATGATGAAGCCAAGCGCCGTACTAAGATAAAATCCTGTGGTTATGAACTTGTCCTCATCCTCTTCAGCACCTCCTTCGAGATTTGGATCTTGAGGTAGTTTTGGATCTTGAGGTAGCTCATCTCCTGGGCAAACTTGTGAAAGCGGTTCACCACAAAGTCCAGGATTGCCTGCGTATGATGAGGCATTGAAAGACTGTAACTGAGTGCCTGTTGGTATTCTACCTGTTAAGTTGTTGTACGAGAAGTCCAGCAGACTAAGGCGACTAATCTGGGAAAGGCTTGAAGGAATCTCGCCAAAAATTTGATTTCTCGAAAGATCAAGAAAATCTAATGACTTCAACTTACCAATTTCTGTTGGAAGGATCCCAGTTAGATGATTTCTGGAGAGGTTCAAAGCAACTAGACCGATAAGGCTAGTAACTTCAAGAGGAATATCTCCTGTCAATCTATTGCTCGAGAGATCAATGCTTTTGACAAATTCTAGAGTGCTCTTGTATTCTAGAGTGCTCTTGTACTCTACTTCTCTTCCTTTCCATGTTAAAAATGCCTCGTAGAAGAATGTATGATCAACAGGATCAAAAAGGCTATAAAACCAATTGCCACTGCCCCGCATTGCACTCCCTTCCTGAATCATTGCAGAAAAGTTGCTGATACATTTTGGTATTCTCCCAGAAATCTTATTCCCAGATAAGTCCAAAATTTGAATTAGCGAAAGATTGCAAATTTGTTGGGGTATGCTTCCACTAAAGTTGTTCCAACTCAAGTCAAGAACAATCAGTTGTGATAGGTTTCTCCCCAGCCATTCTGGTATAGTGCCAGACAATCTGTTTTCTCCAAGATCAATGAAGTGCAAATTTTCAGAATGTTTCCAAGATCTAGGTAGTTCCTTTGTGAAACTATTTTTTCTCAATAGCAATGCTCGAATCTGAGGTAACGAGCCCATGGAACTAGGAATTTTCCCAGAGAGATTATTGTTATTCAAATTAAGAAATTCTAGAGAGTCAAGGTGAGCCCAGCAATCGGAAAGCTCTCCAGATAGTTGGTTGTCTGAAAGATCAAGATAGAATAGGTAATCCAAGGGAGAATTGCACAAAAATGTAATCTCCCCTGACAACCTATTTTTTGAGAGATCCACCCTTCTAATGGTGTTAGGAAGTCGCGGTATAGGACCTTTGAAATGATTAGAACTCAAATTCAAGACAATAAGATCACTGACTTTTGTGTACAAGTCTGGGAGGGTGTTATCCATCATATTGTTTGAAAGATCTAATACTTTAACTCCTAACATTTGGTCCCAGGACCAACTAGGGATCTCATCAGAAATTCCAGTAGTTGATAAAGCAATCACAGATATGTTCTTTTGAGTTTGAATCCATTTTGGGAAATGAGGTCCAAGCTTACAATTTCGAAGTCTTAAGACCTGCAACTGGAAAGGAGGGATCCAATTTGAGTGGAATCTTAATGCTAAACCCGAGTTGAATGACAAGTCTAGCATTTGTAACCGCGAGAGATTTTGCAAATGAGATTGAGAGATTACTCCTTCAAAATTATTTGAACGAAGAAATAATGCTTCAAGATTAGTAAGGAGTCCAATCCTCCCTGGGAGAACTCCACCTATTTGATTGAATGACAGATCCAAAATGGTAAGATTTGGAAGTTCTCCAAAGGCTTTTGGCATGGAACCATTAAGTTTGTTCCCCTGCAGCCTCAGCTCTTTCAAAGATTGAAATTCGACAATAGAATTGGGCAACGGGCCACTTATTGGATTTGACAAGTTCTTTAGAAACTCAAGCATTTGTCCTTCTAAATTATTATAGGAAAGATCAAGATGCACAAGAGACACTATATTTGCAAAACCATCAGGAATGGGGCCATGTAAATTGTTACCTGAAAGGTTGATTTTAGTTACGCTATTATTGAAGTTGAACAACCAACTATACACAGAGGAATTGAGCTTATTATTAGGGAGATCAATGATATCGAGGGGCGCTGAATAGTTGATAGAGTTTAGTGAAGAAGGAGTGAGATAAGGCAACTTACAGACACGCATGGAGAAGACTCTTAGCTTAGAAAGACTACTTACTGCTGCTGCCCAATTACTAAAAAAAAATAAATTCGAAAGATAAAGAGTTGTTAGAGATTGAAGAGAAGAAAGCCATTGATGATTATTGATGTACAAGAACGAGGAAAAAGAGGCCGCAAGATGAAAAGTTTTTAAACTAGAAAGGTTACCAAGCTGATGTGGAACTTCTCCGGAAAAACCAGCAAATGATAGATCCAAGTACGTCAATCTTGCAAAAGAACCGAAAAACGGTGGAATGTTGCCATGAAACCAATTGTTACTAAGGTCTAAATGTTCCAAATACTTGAGTTCAAGCAATGAAACACTAATCTGACCAACTAAAGGCTCAATTGGAAAACGTATTTTGTTATACGGACCTTGCAGATTTAGTGTGATAACATTACCAGTTCGGTTATGGCAGTAGACCCCGTGCCATTTACAACAGTCTGTTTGGAATTCTTCAGATCCCCATGAAGAGAGTCGGTTATAGTCATCTACAACCTCTTGTTTGAACTTGAGGAGAGCTTGTCTTTCTTTTTCTACACACTTGATTTGATGATGATCAGGAGCAGCACGCACTGAATGGATGATTCCAAAAGCATTATTTTTGTTGTAGTAAAATAACAAACACAAGAGAAAGGTGAAGTATTTTGTTATAGTGCTCATCTTCAGAATGGCATAGGTAGTAGTTACAATAAATGAAGAAGAAGAAGAAGAAGAGAGTATTTGCGAATCCATTGAGTATCTTTGATTTCTTATATAGGCTTGCATGGTAGCTATTCTTTTCTACGCGGATAATTGGTGTATAATTTTCAGGCCATTACAATACATAGAAGAAAAACTAAGTCATCCAAGTCCCAAGGGTCGTGATCGATGTGATATTCCGTGATCGGACAACCACATATCAGATAATGTCAGAGCTCCGTGATTAATGGGGTCGGACTAGAACCTGGAAGTCAAGAAGAAATGTTGTTTTCATGTGATACTGATAGTTTGGCTGCTTTTATGCAATTGTATATGAATTTTTAGTTATTTTATTTTACAGAGTATTACTCGTCAAATGTAATTCGCTCTACAAATCATATAAATTGTTGATTTTCTCTAGTATTTCTTCTTGCTTTAGTAATTTGCTCTATATTTTTGTTATGGGATAAATTCTCTTACTTAATTTTTGTTTTGCATTTCGACATGCTTTTTTTGCAATTGAAACAAAGTAAGCACTTATACTTTGGGCAAAATAATGACATGAAGATACGTGAATTGGGCGAGATGAGACCTTCAGTGTTCAATTTTCGGTTAGTGTTAGAATTGAATGACTACTTATGGGACTCGAATTAAATGGAATAATTGAGAAACTTGACCTTATCTAGTGATATTTTTTGGAGATATAATTAGTAATTTTAGTGGCTCTAAATTATGTATTTAATAGTTATGCGCCTTGCGGGCTTGAGGGTTATACCTTTTAGGTATGTGTCATGTGACAGTGTCTAGATTAGAAACATGATACAATTGGCTAATATAAATAAATAAATAAAATTATATTTCTCTCTTTTCTTTTACCATACCAACTAAGTATCAAAATATGAGAAAATAAAAGAGTAAGAAAGAGAGGGTGGTAAGCATATAGCAACACCATATGACGTTCTGCTCTAGTAGGTGAATACATGGTGCCTTCTTGCTATGTGCAAAATGTTAAGGCAAATCGGGTTTCCCCAAGATAGCCTGGTAGACATTACTTTACCTATTTAAGCTAACTTCAGAAAAATAGTATTTTTTTACACTTATCTAAAATATTTAATATCATTAATCTTCTTAATTCAATATTGACTTTCCAATATTAAATTTTGACTTTGTCCAAGTGTCCGTGGTACAATATCTACTTTAAATGTAAAAAATTTCAAGACTAATTCTTAATTCTCGTGTGCAATATATCGTAACTGATATAAATGGCTTTAGGCCTAAAGAAAAAGCCACCTATTACATGGATAATTCGCTTATTATCATGGTTGTGAACCTTTGTCTTCTTTGACAAAAAAAAAAAAAAAAAAAAACATTTGCCTTCTGTCATTAACTTGATGATCCATTTGTTCTTAAGTGCTTTTCTTCGTTTAAACAATTCTACCAAGTCAAAGATACAAGTTTCATGCAGGAAATGCACGACATCCTAGTAACCCTTTTTACACGAAGAAATGGAAAAATTGTCATAGGCAATACAGCTTAGAGAAGACTGAGAGTGATCACCCAAGTCCAAAAGAGGGTCATGATCGATGTGGTCTTCGAATTTCTAAAAAAAAAAAAATGGAAGTAGTTTTTTTTTTTTTTAGAAGTTTAAATATTGAATATTCAATTTAATATAATAACAAGCATTTTTGTTTTCAAATCAGATAAATTATTAATTATTTATAATTCAATTCGTTGGAAAAAAAAAAAAAAAAAGACCCAACTAGGTACTTTTGAACAAAGTCAACACAACAAGGTTTCTTGTATATATATTATATACATATTTATTTGTCTTGCATCAGGTACTTCCATCAAGTAACTGAATTTCTTACGGGTACTATGTAGACGATTATTTTGATTTAAGTAGGTCATTATTAACGTACGTAATAAGTCACCACTTACAATATGGTACAAGATACTCAATGTTAACAAGTTGGTGGTACAATATTTACTTTAAATAAGAAAATTTTCGAGATCAATTATTCTCATGTCTAATATCGTAACTGATATAAATGGCTTTAGGCCTAAAGAAAAAAGGCCACCTATTACTTGGATTTTGCTTATTATAATGGTTGTGAACCTTTGTCCTCTGTTATTAACTTGAAGATCCATTTGTTCTTAAGTGCTCTTCTTCGTTTAAACAGTTCTACCAAGTCAAGACATAAGTTTCATGCAAGAAATGCACAGCATCCTAGTAACCCTTTCTACACGGAGAAATGGAAAAAATGTCATAGTCAATACAGCTCAAAGAAGACTGAGAGTGATCACCCAAGTCCAAAAGAGGATCATGATCGATGTGTCCTACAAATTTCTAGAATTTTGTTTTGTGTCAGTTACTTCCATCAAGTACTTGAATTTGTTACGGGTACTGTGTGTACCCAATCGATGTGTACCCAATCGAAACTACCATTCCTATGGTTATATATGTGCATTCTTAATTATGTTACTTATTAGTTGTTATTCACTTTGTAAAATTGGATTAAATTCTATCAATTTTAGAGGAAAATGATTAAGTCAATTTAGATAACTATTAGTCTCTCACATATTAACAGGTTTAACCTCTCTCGTGTTTGAAAGTATTTCAGTCATTTGACAACCAATTCAAGACGTGATCAAAAGGAGACGTCACATACACAGCATCTTTGATTTCTTATATATGACATATTTGTTACTTTTTTCTACACGGTGAACTGCAACAATGGGACATTTATGTAAGGAGATAATAACAAATAAGATTTAGAAATTATTTTGGAATTATTCTTTTCTTCAACTCCACTTAATTGGCAAAGAAATTAAAAGAAAGGATATTATACCGTTTTTATCACTCTCACCTAATATATAGATGGTTGGTTAGCATTAAGAATAATAATAAAGCAAATTTGGGGTGAAAGACTATCCAACGCCTCACCCCGTCACCTAAAAAATTACTCCAACACCGGCCCCACCCCTACTTTTTTAACCCTCATCCATTGCCCTCACCCCCATCCCCGAGTCTATGTGGAGATTGTGGATTACTCAAGTGTAATTTTTATTAAGATGTGCTGCTACACTACGAACTTTATAATTTAAGGTGAAGCTACCATCCCCGAGTCTATGTGGAGATTGTGGATTACTCAAGTGTAATTTTTATTAAGAGGTGCTGCTACACTACGAACTTTATAATTTAAAATGAATCTAATATAATCCCACCTTGCCAATACGGTTTACAATCATCAATAGAAAATAACCCTATAGCTGTAGATAGGAATCAGACAATAAGGCAGAGGAAATGGAAGACATCATCATCACTCATCTAAAACGAGAAAATGTTAAAAAGGCAGATTCCGCGCCCGAACTTGATGATAAAATGATAAGAGATACGACATTCATAGAACCACCAAATAAAACTATAATCGCAATTAGTTTCCCGGATTCAGTATCTGTACAGCAACATTCCTAATTGAGATCTTCCCTGTCTAAATTGCAATCAATCATAACAACAGTAGAGACATGTTTGAGTTCATACAAGTGACGAGAATGGCTGCCTCGAGCAACTCTTCTTCAACCTATTTTCACTTGAAAGACTTGGTCAGCATGCTATTGATCCGATGAGTCTTAGAATCACTGCAGCAGAGGCTTCAGTAACTTCAACCCTCTCCAAACAAGTGAGAGGATAATGGAGATCCCCACGTTGAAATTTTCTCAATTATTCTCTCGCAGGAAGGTTGCAAGAGAATAAGATATTATTTCAAGCAATTCCAATGCTGAATCACTTCTTTCACTGACCTACTCGCGGTTAAGTCCCAAATAATATATATATCCAAAAAGTCGGACACTGCATTCAATTCCTCCATTATCCTAAACCTGATTTAGTCCCAGAGACAGGCCTCATCATCGGATAACTGAGAGCAGGCTGGGAATTTGCAGCAGCATTGAACATAGCATTGGGAGGAGAGGAAGATGGGTGTAGAGCAGAAAGAGGCAGCCGTGGACCAAGTCCATACATCGCTTGCTGTGACACAAGTGACATGTGGGGATGCATTGATTGGTTATTACCATATCCAGGAACGAAGGGTTGTGGAGTGCCGGAAACGACTTGTTGCCTGTTATTTCCAGTATTATTACCAACAATGGCAGGACCAATATTTGGAATCCCAGTCGGACGAGACACTCCAGCAGATCCAAACTGTGTTGACATCATAAGGGCACGCTCTGCAGCAGCCCTCTGCCTTGTCCTTTCCATGCCCTCACATTCTCGCATCAAGTAGGTCTCCACTTCCGCAAACTGCTTGAGCTTCAATTCTAACCTCTTTAACTGCAAAAGGAGTGAAATAAAATAGTTACATACAAGGAACTCGTGTTTCCTCATCCAGAAGCTGATGTTGCTTACCAGCACAGAAATGAAAAGGTAGAGTGAAAATAACCTAACCCAGCTAAATAATGGAATATGATTTTTTCAAATCAATAAAAAGACTATATCATTAAGAGGGTAATAAGGCAATTCTTTTACTCGCATTCATTTTAGTGGAGTCAAATGACCTGCCTGACCTTTAGGGAAAAATTACTGGAAAGCATACTTAGATACCAAAAGGTTTGTTCGTTTACATTATTTGACCTCCCTCTGTTGCAAAGAATATCAAGGACCAGGGTCTATGTGCAATATTACAATCAGAAAGACAATAATGCATTAACAAGTTAACAAACGTATTATTAAACTGGCCATATAGCATTTGCAATCAGTTCATGCACCCTTATTAACAGAAAACATTAAGATCGCCAAGGATGTATCAAGAACTAGATTAAAGATTCCAGTAAGGTCAGCTCCAATGACTTTAAGCCTTGAATCAGCTACTAAAAACTGTAATCAACATCAAGCTATCTTTACAGTTTATATCTAATTTATTGAATACAATCACATTCTTAATAAAAGGATCAATTGGAATATTCAAGAGATGCTATAGAATAAGACTTTTAAGGAAACGTGCATAAATGCTACTTTGATATATCATAAAACCACAGGTCTGCACAACAATAACGGAGGCATTAACCCACAAAAGATTTCGGGCTCCACCACTGTTTGACTATGTGCTGAGTTACTAATGCTAAATGCATTCATGCAAATTACATGGCAGATCTCCTGACATTTTGACAAATAAAATACATGTTTAGATGGAGATAAACGATGTACAAGGAATGAGTAATACGAGAATAAATACTAGAACACATCTTTTGATTTTAGCTGTTGTTTTTCCCCCTATCAATGTTTAATAATTGGTTTATTCATGTTTGATACCTTCTTTGTTGGACTTGTGTCAATATTTTATAAATTGTAACATATCTTTTTATTGTATGTTGGTTGAAGTTGTCCAAAATCTCCCGCCTCGCATTCTTGAGGAGTGTTTACCTCCTGATTTTCTTCAATGTTATAGAATTTGAGATTCTGTCATATGCTATTGTTTAGATATTATACAACAAAGCTACTATCATTTACAAAAAATCATTATCATTATCAAGATATTGTGACCTTCTTGTCATATCTCATCTAACTGGTTATGAACGTGCAGGGTGCCGGTGGAAGACCTGGCTTTGGACGTGGAGCTGGAGGATACGGTGGTGCACCTCCTAGTTCAATTTTCTCATAAGTTTTTCATTAGTGAAGTTTCATAGTCATTGCAAGTTTAGCAGTTGAGGAGTTGGTCTGATGCTGAAAGTTCATGTCCCTACTCTCGTTTAAATATATATTTTGAACTATGTGATGCCTCCTACAGTTTTGCGTACTCTGGTTGTTTCTTACTAAGTCTAGATTATTCGAAGATTTATGGCAATTTAATTTTACATTCAATCGACTCTGCTATCTGATACAACATCACGATACTCCTAGTCAATTGTTGCAAACAGTAAATAATAAAATTGCAAAAAATATTGACAAAAAAGAAAACGCAAACAAATGGCGGTGTGCATCTTATCTGATAAAATAAAATAAAACAAATTATAAAATTAGCGATATTCGGAAAGTAAATTAGTCAGTTGCAAAACCAAAGTTTTGACTTCATTAACCATTTAGTACAAGCTTTACGAATTTCAACTATAAACAAGTCAGAATAAAATTTTAAATTGTAAATTCCCTCCATTAGTATAAATCAAAATTGAAGATCATGCTTGTACAATGTTGAAATACAATTGAAAGTATAATTCTCCCCTAAAACGATTTTTAAATCAGCATGAAAAATTAATTTTCCATTTTAACGAAGAGTGAAGCGAAAATAAAAAAATATTCAAATTCATGCCATATCATAAATTGAGGTCAACAGCACAGTACAAATTCCCGCCTTAGCAACATTAATTGTTAATGTGTATGTTTGCCTATAGATTTTTCATATTCTTTTGTCATTTCAAATAATGGAAATGACTTGTAACACATGCTAAATGTGGAATCAAAATAAGGTAATAAATGTGGAATCAACGGCCCAATCATGTTTTAAAAATAAAAAAATGAATTATATTTTTAGGGTCAAACAAGAAAATAAAGCGAAAAAAATACAACATTATAGTGGAACAAAAAAATTAAAGTTTAAGTGTAATCCATAACGTTTAGTATATTAAAATACAATCAAAAGATATTAGACAATTACTATAATTAAAAAATCAATGAACAATGTTTAGGGAATGGGGTAAGGGATCGATGATGTTTTTTTTCTTACATGTAGAGAAGTTGAAAATGGATATAGGGATCCCCAACATTCATAGGAATGGGATAGGGGATATGTTGGAGACCGTTTCTACTCATCCCCACCCTATATGTAGAGTAAGAGATGAGATAAAAAATCTCTTGGAGTTGGCCTTAGGCCATCTCCAACTCATTCCCTGTTTTTCATTTTACTCTACACGTAGGAAAATTTTAGGGATATTGGTATCCAATATCTTCCTTACGCACATCTCCACATGTAGAGAATTCCTACATCCAAATTTAACTATCTCCACATGTAGAGATGTAATAACAATTCTCTAAACCCATCTCTACATCTCCCTATGTGAAGTTAAAAAAAAAAAAATAGAGAATTTTTAAAATAAGGAAGCTGTTGAAGTGACACTTAAATTTTTGGTCCTTGAAATAGGTAATTTACATGATATAGTTGTTAGAGTGAAACGAAAATATGGAATCTCCAAATGTGGAGAAATAGTCTAAATTCTCTACATGTATAGTAAAATATAGGGAATGTGTTGGAGTTGGCCTAAGAAATGTTATCCCTTTTCCCCTCACTATCCTACCCTATAACTCAACACTATTCGATGAAACCAAAATAACCTTTACCATAACATATGAACAAGTACAAATATATATACCCTTTTCACTAAAGGTATCGATTGGTATATATACCTATTAATTAAAGGTAGCTATTGATACAATGAAAAAAAATTGGACATAGATAGAATGAGTTGAGGAACGGAATATGACTGTGAATGGAATGAACATGAGAATTGGAATGACATTCTTGGCGTACTCAACGAATAAGATACAAATACAAGTATATTGATTCCATACCCATATGTGTGTTAGTATACAAGAGTAATAATGAAAATGACTTTTATAATGTGACATAATTATCTTTTTATCATTGTACGGTTAAAAATAAGAATAAACATTAACATAATTGTACTTAACAAGAACATGATAAATAATAATAATAATAATAGCAATAATAATAATAATAATGATTATGACAATTATATCGTTAATAATAATTTATTATTATTATTATTATTATTATTGTTATTGATATTATTATTTTATTAGTAATATTATTAATTTTCCACAAGAATCTACACATACAAGGGTACTAAATACATCTACTACCACATCAGTATTAAGTCGTTCATCACAGTTCAAGCAGCTTGCTATAAACCATTGTTCTGTTAATTTGGCACTTGAAGACTGCATAAATTTTCTTTCAAAACCAGTTGTTCTGTTTTTTGCCCATCTCTATCAATGTTTGATGATTGATTTATTTACAAGTTCTACTTTCTTTAATACACTTGTTACTTGTATCAGTGTTACATAAAGCGTAATATGCTTTTGATTTCTCGTTCCAGTCGAAGATGTCCAAAATATCCCGCCTTCTACTCTTGACCTTTCTCTTTATGAAATTCCATATTGGTGGGCTGTGTCTAACAATGTAGTGGATCTCATCTTTTATTTTGAACCTTAATATGGTAGCCTGTAATTTAGCTGCATCTATTAGACAATCGGGAAGCATTAATGTGTTGGCTGAGCAGTTTTCTTCTGATTGTGTTTGATGTTATTATAAAATTTGAGATCGCGTCATACGCTCTTGTTTGATCTTATATGACAAAGCTACTACGCTTTACGGCATGTCATTGGCTTATATATATAAACAAACTTCTGAAACGTAATCTTCTTTTTCAAGTAGTAATGAAAAAGTTCTTCATCCGTCGGGTGAAACCGGAACCCTGGCGGAACACCACCATTTGATGAACCCTTCGAATGAACATCAACCACTTCAAGCCGAATTTACTATTTTTATTTATCTATTAATATATAACTCTAGCTCTCCCAATATATATTGCTTAATTTCTCTGGGATTTAATTGGAAAGAGCATGCAGTTAAGCAATCTGTCTTTAGGCTTATATATATATATATATATATATATATATATATATATATATATATATCTCCTCTTTGTCAATTGTCAACGGACGTGTTGTGATGTGAGAAAGTTGCCGTCCGGTGACGCCGCCGCCGGGAAAGCTTAAAGCTAACGTAAACAGCAAGTAAAAGCAATATCAGACTAGGATAAAGAATTATTCTGTGTTAGAAAATAAATCCTGCAGCCACATTGTTTCATGAAGAGACATACTTTTTCTACAATAGTTGCATCTCTTCTTCCAAAGGGTGTCTAGTATCAAGGGTTGTGTCCATTTGAGTAAAAGGACATAAAAGACAACTCTCTGCAGAATTCCCTTACTTATATATACCTCCCAAGGCTCCATTTTGCATTCCATTAATTTTGTCTCAAACATTCACTTGATAGAGCACGAGAGAAATAGCACTAGATTGTGTTGTGTGAAACATTGGTAGGCTCTGATAGTCTATCATTTGAAGGACGAATTCAACTCAAGAACAAGAGTAGATTTGCAAAGCCATAGCAACAGGTAAACAAGTTTTTAGTTCGATAAAGGTATGCTTCCGCATTTGACTTGGTTATATTTTGTGCAATATAACAATGGTATCAGAGCCATTTGAAACTTGTGTCGTTGTTTTAAGTTTATATGAAATGGTTTAATATCAGAATAATATGCTATGTGCATATACATGAGTAAATCCTGTACATTATATTTTTTTATGGGTTTCTGTGAAGTATTTTGAATTTAAAAACCATTTAGATATTCTTATTCTATTCTAAATAATGAATCCAATGATGCAAATTTCGTTCAATTTGGATAAGAAATGAGTGAGTTATGATTTTTTTTTGAATATTTTGTTGCATGGCTGATTTTGTACTATTAAAAATGAAATTTATACATTGTTGCATTGAAGATGACGACATCAACGTCGTCGTTTGATTAAGTTAAGGATGCCCAATGATACTGCAAAACGTGGTTGTCTGACATCGCGACACTTGGATGTATAGATGTTTAACTACTTAACCGCTAGGCTGGGGATATCCCTTGGCCTTAAATGTCATGCAAATATGCTTATACCTCTGGATAGGTTTATGAAAGTAAAACATTTAATTTTATATATATTTGGAATATATGAAATAATATATTTTGATATTATGGTTTTATAAATATGTATATTCCAGTCCAAATTGAAATTATTTTCTATATTATTTGAAAAATACATGTTTAATTGATTAAATGCATATAAAAATATATTTGCACTATATATATAAGGAGTGGGGGTATGAATGAGTTAAATTATATTTTTCTCATTCAAAATTTTGCTTATAGTTTATCTAATTAATAATAAATAAAACCTTAAATGTGAGTGATGATTTTGAGCCTAGCGAAAATTTCGATCTCAATTCTTAGTAATATTTACTATTGTTAGATTTTTTAATTATGTAGCAAAATTTATGTATATGTATATGTGCTAAATATCCAATATGTGCATAAAAATGTAGTGACATGGCTTTGAATAACAACGTTATGGCGGACCTCGCTAAAGTTGAGAAACTTGATGGAAATAACAATGATATATGGCATCGTAAGATCTAGTATCTCCTTAATGAGCGAGAGGTCTTGGAAATGTAAACCCAAAGCATGGAGAAACCCACTGAGGGTAGTTCTACCCAAAATAAGAAAGAGATGGAGACCTATGAAAAATGGGTCAAGAGTGATCGTAGTGCACGGTTTGCCATGTTGAGTTACATGCACAATGATCTAATTGGCGAGTTTGAAAATTATAAAACTACCAAGGAAATGTGAGATGCCTTGAAGACAAAATTTGTTGGCACATCTGTAACCAAGTTGAGAGCCTTGACACTTAAGTTTGAGACTCACAAAATAGCTGCTAACACTAAGATGGTTGACCATATAAGAAAGATGTCGGCAATGATTCGTGAACTCAAGGCAGCCGGTAATAATATCTCTAACGAGCAACAAGTTCTAACCGTCCTTTGTTCTTTGCCTGACTCCTAGGAACAAATGAAACTTACTATGACGCATAATGAAAATATTAAGACTTTTTCTGATATATCGCATCATCTGGAGTTAGAGGCTAAAAGACAAAAGGCAAAAGGCCTTGCCTCTATGTCTATTGCTGAGCCTAGCCAACGCGGGAATTCAAAGTCCAAGCGTAAGCATGATAACAAAGCAAAAAATAACGGAAAAGATGAACAAGCTTAGAAAAAGAAAAAGGGTGGCAACAACCGAAAAGGCAAGTGTGGGAATGGAAAGTTTAAGGGAAAATGCTACAATTGTGATAAACTGGGACACAAGGCTAGTAATTGCACTGAGCCTAAGAAGGTACAACCTAACCCTTTCAAACAAAATGATTGCTTTGTTTGTAGTCATGTTTTTGTTGCTCATTCTTTTCCTAATTGGATTATAGATTCAGGAGCAACACGACATGTCGCAAGGGACCGAATAGGTTCCATCGCGTACCGTCGGATTCCTGCAGGAATTCAACATGTCTACATGGGGAACAATACTAGTGAAGAGGTGATAGGAATTGGAACCTATCAGCTTAAGATGTGAACTGGTCGTTCTATACTTTTGTATGATGTTCTCTATGTACCTAGAATTCAACGTAACTTGATATCTGTAATAGCTATGGTTGGCTAGGGTTTATGATGCATTCAAACGGTGCATTATAATTAGGTGCAAAATGACCAAGTTTTAATAACACACAACTGCATGGATCTTCGTACTGTAGTGTGCTCTGAATGCAGAGTCGAATTTCACAAGGAAGCTCCTAAGTTAGTTCGGTTGAATAAGTGCGTATGAAAGTGTTCTAAGTGAGTGTTGGAAAGTAAAAGACAAATAGATTAGGTGGTTTGATAAAAGAAAAGAAAAACTAAGTTAACTAATCTAAAGTTAGAATTGGGAGTGTAAATAGGGGTAGGTTTTTTTAAAGCTCGGATTAATATTAAGGTAGTTAATCTAGTCTCGGAAATAGGATTCTCTAATTCTATGCAAGAGGTTAAGCTATAAGTATTAACCTAGTCAATTATCTTAGTTTATTAAAATCTCGATTACTACTCTGATGTAGGTGTCGTTTCATCCTTCGTATGGATCTGTCCTTGCAACCTGGTGTAAACGGTCTATTTCAACTAAGTAATTAACATCTCATTTCTAGTCTATAAACTAAGGTCTACTTAAAAGCATTACCTATAGTCTCTTGGAATCTTTAAGGTTGTCAAGCTATTGATTCACTATTAAAGCATGGATATATGACACGAAAATAAAGCAATCATAATATCTACTTAAAAGCATTATGTATGAAAAACAATACTTAATTAATACAAGTCATATATTATATATGAATTAAATCAGTCCAAATCATGGAGACCGGTAAATTAAAATACCATTAATATATAATCAAAATCCCGAATTAACATGGGCATTATAACGACATTCAAATATAAAAGAGATTAAAGAGATGTTCCCCCATAAATGAAGTCGAAGTTCGAGGTCGGAGTCCCGAACACAGCTACGAGATTTTCTCCTTTTCCTATGCCCCAGGAATTCGGGCATTACCTCCGCCGTATTTTCCCCCAACTACTAACTATTTATACTACATATTTAAAATACCCTAAATTAACACTAAAAGAGAAATTAAAAACAATTAAAATAAAATCCTAAAATTATTTTCTATATCATTTTCGGTTGGGGTTGAGGTTGGGGTTGGGGTTGGGAGGGGGGGTATTAATAGGGCCAGATTCAGGGGCGTGCTCGAGCACCCATTTTTCGGTCCTTTGGGTGCGCGACACGTGGCAGCTTTTGGAAGGTCCCTGAGGTGCGCTCAAGCGCCCGTCTGCTGACTTTTTCAGCTCCGATTGTTGACTTAGACCAACCCGTTGACCAAGGAGTTTTCGAGCATTTTTCACTGTTTTGACCCTCCAAACAATGAATTTTGGCTTAAATCACACCGTGCACCGCGTTTTGCTCAAGAGGCCGTTTCTACCCGAAAAACTGGTATGATTTGTAAAAAACGGACATAGGTCACTATTTACACTTGATCTGGCCAAATTATTTCTCTATTAGCTTCATTCTTCTACCGTTTCTTGAGCCTTTGCCATCACACAACTCTTTGACTTGCATTTTGTTATTTTAAGTCCAGTATTTTTTCTTTTAAGGATCAACCTATATTGCATCAAAAGTGTATTAAGTGTTGCATTTATTCCACAAGTTAAGATGCAATAGTAGGTAAATACAGTGGTTTGAGTACTACAAATTCAATCACATCAGTTTACTTTCAATTTTAGCATAAACTTCGTAGATATCTACTTAGACTCCATGTTTTATGGTAGTGGACACATTATTGATGGTTTTTATGTACTAGATGTTGATAATAATTTATATTATGATGCATTTTATGCTTCAAATGATAATGATATTATATCTAGTTCTATTAAATGGCATGCTAGACTAGGTCATATAGGACATGAAAGATAGCAAGATTGGCAAGTGTAGGCCTTCTAGGCTCGCTTACTAAGGTTCATTTACCTATATGTGAGCCTTGTTTGGTTGGAAAAGCCACTAGAAAACCTTTTGGGAAAGGTAAACGGACTTCTTCTCTTCTAGAACTAGTTTATTCTGACATTTGTGGACCTATGAATGTAAGGGCACGCCATGGTGCTTACTATTTCATCACATTCATAGATGATTATTCACGATTTGGTTATGTGTTTTTGCTTACATATAAATCTGAGGCATTAAGTTGCTTCAAACGCTTCTTCAATCTTGTGGAAAACCAAAAGGATAAAAGCCTAAAGGTTCTTCACACGGATAGAGGTCGTGAATACTTGTCTGATCAATTCAAGGAATTGTATGAGGAAAAAGGCATCATTAGGCAATTGACGATTCCCAGTACTCCACAACAAAATAGTGTTGCAGAAAGAAGGAATCAGGCTTTATTGGATATGGTTAGGTCGATGATGGTGCAAGCAAATCTTCCAATTCACTTTTGGGGAAATGCTTTATTAACGGCTGCCTACATTCTTAACTGAGTACCCTCAAAGTCAGTCAAATCTACACCATATGTGTTATGGACTGGTTTTCAACCAGACTTGAGTCACTTGCAACCTTGGGGGTCTGTAGGATATGTAAAAATATCACATCCTCATGGAAAATTAGGTCCTAAGGCCCAAAAGTGTACTTTTATTCGATATCCAGAATACTCAAAAGGCTATGTGATTTTACATAAAAGAAATGATGGTGTATTGACTGAAATAGAGTCTCGTAATATGGATTTTATGGAGGATATTTATCCTAGTAGAGGTGAACTTAGAACAGACATAGAGTTTTATGAGATGGTAGATGAAATCTCTACACCATCTCTCAGCGAGGATAGGGGATTAGTTCCTCAACCGGATGATAATAATCATAATGTCGCCGAGGATAGTGGGAGAGATATCTTGGATAGTGGAAGCACTCCATTAGGGGAACTGATCGCGTCGTTTTACGATCAAAAATATAGTAAGAAGTTTAAACGATTGGAAATATTACTTAACTTGAATTACCTCTAGCGGTGGCGAGTAGAGGGTCGATCCACGGAGATTGGGTTATCAAATTAAGTTAAGTCCTTAATTTAGAATTGTTGACTATATCCCATTACGGATAAGTTTGATTAAGTCCAAAAGTCCAAAGGTACGGTAAATTAAGTCCAAAAATCTAAGAAATATCCAAAGATACGGTAGTAACGAGATGAATTGTTCAAAGGTATTAAATTGAAGAATTACAACACTTAACAATAAAAATGAAACTGAAAATAAAAAGGGTTAATGATTCAGGGTGGTTATAGCTCGGTATACGTAAGTACAAAGTTATTGATTTAGATTAAAAGTTAAGTCCTTTAGAAATAGGGCTACAAGCTCCTACTACTAAGATGAGCCTTTAGTTACGTAAGTGATAAGATTAATTGGTTAACAAGACTGGATGTATTGGTACAACCTAACGATTTTCAATCTCTCAATTAATCTTTCACTTATATAACCTGGAGGTGTCGGTACAACCAGCGTAGAGTCCCTCCGAGGTAGTCTCGTATTGTCACTGGTTTACAAAACCGAGAGTATATGTACTTTCAATTAAATGTAACATAACTACAAGTATACGTACAGTTAATCAAAGAATACTTAGAAATAAAAATACGAGACTTTAATAAATCTGAATCAAAACATATGTACAAGAGTATCCTCACATGTACCACCTCGAATCTCGGGTCTAATGTGCCATAACAAACTGTAAAGTACAAGAAATCATAACGAAAACCGAAATAAAAGAATACTTATCGTGTTAAATGAATTTCGATAGACCGGTATGATTTTGATATGCTAATGGCTCACTAGACCCTCCCCTCGAGATTAAAACTTTGCACACAACTAAGAATAATAATTAAAACACTCAAAACTCACTTCACAAATACTAGAGTAGCAAAAATTGAGCTAAGAAGAGAAAATGGTATGGTTTTCATTGATGAAAATCGTGCTATTTATAGGCAAAATTTTAGGAGGGCGCTCAAGCGCCCTTCTCCACTAATAATTTTTTTTATATATTTTTTTCGTCTTTTCCTTCCACACTTTATCGCCTATTTGTCCGCCATTTTTAAAAAGTGGCGCTCAAGCGAGGAAAAAGGGCGCTTGAGCGCACGTCTAGTTTTAAAGTCATTCTACCATTCTTCACTAGTGTTGCGCTGAATTTCTAGTTCAAATGTTAGTTTTTGTGGCCGTTTTTGCTATTTCTTTTTCAAAACCTATATTGCACTAAAATTATGTAAAATATACAATTAAACTTGAAATAATAATGCAATATACATGATTTGATGGGTTAAAATTAGTAAAAATATGGATATATCAACCTCCTCAAACCCATTCTTTGCTTGTCCTCAAGTAAAGGCATCAACTATTTCATATATTCAAAAATATTAAATCTAAGCAGTCAATGTATTCATACAGTTATATTTTATAAAATACAAGATTAACAATGAGTTTGTCTTTCAAACAATTCTACCCCAAGAAATCATCTTGTATCTAGAAGAATAGAAACCAACTTAATTACAAAAAATCATTCGAGCCTTTTTAAGCACTTGTAACTCAATTAAGAGGTAAATAAATTAGTCACGTAAAATTTGTAAAATTGAAAATATTTTCTATGGATAGTAATGAAATATTAAAACTCAACTACCTTCTAAATCGTGTAATACTCCCTTGGATTTTTTTCTATATATATATATATATATATATGTTGGTTGATGACTCGAATGATAGATGTTGGTTGATTCAACGACTTCATTGAAGTATTACCTTTCTTCGATTGAATTGTGTATGGTGAAAGAAGGCTTGTCTGGTAGCAAATATATTGATAGCTTTTTCATAACAAATATGCTCAAAAATGGTTAGAAGAAGGCATTTGTTATGAATTTCTTTTATCCATCTGTTTGCTGAATCAACACTTTTGATATTTGGATGACATTGAGCGAGTCAATCTATACATTTTTTTTTCAAAGGAGTATACCGATCTAGAAAAATAACTCAAATTTTAATCAAACATAACCTCTCACATTGAAAACACCTCAATCTACTCCTTTTTTTGATAATTAATCAAAAACCTCTAATTGAATCATGTGACACTGTTGGGATGTAATAATAGTTAACAAGGTTTCAAAAATTGTAGATACAAACTCAACTCTAGTGGCTAATCATTTTTCTATTCCAAATTCACAGTTAATTCAAATATTTTATCACAATCTAACCATATTTCAACAATTAACCACTCAAATTTAATTATTATGAATAAGTGAAGTAAAAGTTTTGAATTTTTTTTTTTTTTGTATCAGGTTGGTATCAACTTTTTTTATCCTCAAACCTGAGCCTTACATTGTCATCAATGAAAGAAAACTATGTAATGCAAAGTAAAAAGAAAGATACAACCTGATAAACAATCCAAGCAATGTTCCTCAAAAACTTCTGAAAGAAGAATTGTCAAACAAAATTTCAAAAACCAACATTAGTCGTGAGTTTAAATAAAAACTAAAATATTTCTAAAGAACTATGAAATAAAAAGCATAAACAGAATAAAATAAAATAAAACACGCCATCCGAGTTTCTGTGGCAGTGGCTGCTGAGGACCTGCTCCCGAACCTCTCAACAAAGCAACGTCCGTCCTTAAAGGAGCAACATCATCTTTCAGCCCATCGATCTTAGTATTCATTGGTTGAATTTCTCTGTACATTTTTTCCATCAAAGACTCTTCAGGTTGAGTACTCGGTTGCTGTGAAGAGGTGGTTCCTTCAACAAGCTGAGTGGCGGTCCTCGGGGCATTTAAAGCTAAGGGCATCTTTCTAACAACTCGCTCTAAATGTTTAAGACTCTTTTTGAACTCAGATTCACCATACGCAGTAATAGGGAGGACTATGGTTGGCTCATCAGGTGAAAAAGGAAAATTAAACCACCGAAGTAAAGAAACTATCAATCGAGGAAAACGAAGTGTAGATGTAGCATCAAATCTCCTCATGTGGTCTATAAGACTCATCATATTTTCCCCAATTACAGCCCCAACATCAAAAAGTTCACCTTGATAAATCCAATATAATACTTGTAAAACAACTCTCGTCCTCTCTTGATCATGACCATATGGGCAAAGATTCTTTTTAACAATGATATCAATTAACAACATATCCCTCGGAAGGGAAGATCTCCTTATACCTACACCATGTTCCAGAACCGGACCCCCACACAATTTAGTAGCAATTTCCAAATCTGTAATTCTAGTAGGAAAGTCCTCAGTTGTCGCATAAAACATATCATGCCCACACATAATAGTCATGATATCAACAGTAGTAAATGTAAATTCAAAACCATCAACTGACGCACTAAATGTACCATCATCATAAGAAAAATGCTCATAAAAACGTCGAATAAGACGAGGAAAAACAAGAACATCATCAAAAGGTGGATGCAGAATGCAGTCAAGATAATATCCCTTAAAATATTCAAAAGCACGTGCTCCACCTTCAGAAGCCCTCAAATCATCTGAAAAATCAGTTTCAGCCTCAATTTGAGCATTCTTAAGTCATGCAATCAATGACAATCTCTGTCTCTTTGGAGCTATAGTCTAAATAGAACAAAACACGAAATCAGAAAAATCATTAAAAACACAAAACAATTTGTTTTTTTTTCCTTTACGTAGAAACTGTTTATACAAACAACACCTATTAACAACCACAAAATTACCCTTAACAATACACAATATCGACTGGCCATCCACTCAAATTCTCCAACATTAACACAATATGTAAATCTTATAATTAGAACAACAGGAAATAAGAGATATAAATAGAAATAAATATATGTATAGTAATCTGAATTTTTTTAATTTTTCAGATTTTTTTTTAAAATTAAAATTAAAGGAAATCTAAACAGAAAACTTAAAACTAAAATCTAACTAAATTCTATATACATATACATACGCATATACATACACATATACATACATAAATTTGAAAAAAAAATCATACCAAAACGAAGTTCGGAAGCTATAGAACAACAATAATCTGAAAACAAGCAGTAAAAATTATCTTAAAACCTTCAAAAATGCGTATATACATACATATATAAACGTACACATACAGATCTAAACTTGAAATAAAGCTGAAAAAATGCGAAAATAAGAAAGAAAGCATAAAAATTCACCTTGGGTTGCAGATCTGTAGTTGATTTGGGGTGGGGAAAGGTTTTGGTGATTTTTGGGGGTGATTTCCGTGGGGTGGGGTTTTTTTTTTATGTTTTATAGCTGCTGCAATTGAGGCTTAGGTTATAAGCCCCTATTGCAATAGGGCGCTCGAGCGCCTGCAAGGCGAGCTCGAGCGCCCTGCTGCGGTTGTTTTTATTTTTTTACAGATATTTATTTTTATATAATATATAATATATACATTATTAATAGTAATAGAACAAACGACAATCCTACCCTATATATCTATTTGAATATACATAAATACTATAAATAATGAAACAAACCACACAATGTTTTATTAAATATTAAAATAGTACATAAGAAAATGAAAATTACAACTACACAAAATTATCTTCGAATCGTGGGAATGCAAGAACATTTTCTTTCTACCTAACATACCTATGATTCCACTTGATAAAGAGATAAATAAGAAAAAGGTAAAAGATGAATACACTTGCAAATGAGTACACAACCATGGCAAATTGATCGTTCATGAGAGTTCCAAATATCATTGTGTAGTAGTAGAGAAATTAAATTGGAAAAATTTGTGAGAGAGAGAGAGAGAGAAAGAGAGAAGGATGCGGTGAAGATGAATGAGTAAAAGAAGGAAGGGGTAGGGTTTTAAAATTGGTCTGCTATGGCTGACAGCGCTCGAATGGGGGATTAAGCGCGCTCGATCTTGGTCTTCCCAACCTTTTTTTTTTAATCACAAAATAGGACGATAGAATATTCCTCAAACCTATTTTCTACAAGATCACACTTTTATTATCATAAAATAAAATTGGTACAAGAAACATAAACACACAAAGATACTAATTCAAAAAAAAATTGAAAATTTAAATACACACATTTGCAAAATATTTTTCTAATTACATCATGCTTCTAAAATGACACAACACTCCAAAAAAAAAAAAATTATTACAAAACAAAAAGTTAAACATTCTGCAATCTTCTAACTCAATCGAGTGAATTTCCAATCTTGACTAAGATGTAAACAAGAAAGAGTAGGATGGTGCATGCATACTCGACGATTATCACAGCATGAGCAAAATCAGCTTCCATTTTTTTTTTAATATAGAATTAAATTAAGACAAGCACACATCATAGCAAGAAAATGCAACCATATTAAATTTCACCCTTAAGTTGATCTCACACAAATAGGCGCCAACACCTACAAGGAAAAAGGATAGCAGAGTATAAGAATATACAAATGAACACCGACCGATAGTCATCCATCAAGATTCAAACCTTAACTCCGCTTCCAAAAGAAATAGTTGGATCCAGATTTAATTTAAGAATCTTTGAGTTTAGACTAAATTTAGAGTTCAACAACGTAACAAAGAGTTATCCGCCAGTTTGGAAGGCAACACTGGAAGCCTAGGGAATGCAAAAATAGGATCCCAATCCTATTTCAGTTTCATACCTATGCAGCAAAGTAAACCACATCTGAACACTAAATGAATGGCATCAAAATCTGGATAGTAAATCTACCTGCCATAGCGTAAGAATTGGCCGAAGCAGAGGTAATGAATCACCTATCACATGCCCTTCAGAATGGTATTAGTTATCTTTCTCTCAAATACCATGAGAGCTACTATTTACATAACGGTGGAAAAAGACCTCCTAATGTTGAGGTTAACACCAATTTAAAGCTAATTGGTAACCAAGCGACAACATCTAGGATGTACCTTGGAATGTTTCCGCCATGAGATCCTAGATAACCCAGAGATCACTTGGGTTTATGTGAGGCATACACCCTAGTACAAACTGTAACGCCCTAAACCCAACCCCACGCTATAGGCTAAGTCCGGACCTGTCACTCGGATATAGTCTCTTCTGTACCGTGGACTAAACTGGTACCTGCAATAATCACATACAATGCCTGAACCACAACAATTACTTCATACAATCTAACTTCCTAGTTTTTTAGAACCAACCAAATTCACAAGGCTATCCGAGTATTGGCACAATAAAGTAGAAACATACAAGCATGCCGGTTCAATCCTAACTTAAAAAGTACTTTATTTCCGTAATATATCTAAAACGTAACACTTTACACCCTTTACGTTTATTTTCTATGACTTAAATCCTCCCCCCTCCACTTACTAACACGTTTCCTTTCATGTTAATATAAACATCAGAAATAAAGTGAATGTTGTTTAATTATGATCTGCTAGTTAACTGTTGTTAAAAAAAAATGATCGTAAAGACAAAGAAGCTGGTTACAGTTCAACATGGCTAATAGGCCGAGCTTAGGTGGTCAATTGTCCAGACTGGCTCGTTAAAGCCCGACACAACATGGACTGACACATTGAACCAGTACAGAGACGGACCCACAATATCAATATAAAGGGATCCGATATCATTTTTATTTATCGTTATATTTATATGATAGTAAAGCTAAATAAATAAAAAATTGGGGGGCCTATAAATATTTTTTTTAAAAATATAACTAAATTTTTTTAAAAAAATATAAAATTGGGGGGTCCAGGCTCCCCTCGGTCCCCACCTAGAACCACCACTGAACCAGTATAGCTCGTAAGCCAATACTGAATACACGTAATGTAAAGAGCTGCTTCTAAACATAAGAAATTGAATTTGGAAATGAATTCTATAAAATTTTATAGAATTCATTTGTTTCAAACCGTATGTTAGTGTTTGGATGATTTGCTTTGTGAGAATGGGATGATTTACTTGGTAGCTTATGTTTTCCAAGGAGGAAAACTACTTACTGATTTCTGCATTATATCTGAGATGTCGTGTGTATAGGGCTAACAGGAGAGACATTCTTGACATGAATGAGAAGAGATGTCAGATCAATATAACTAATATCGCCTACTGGGATAAGGATTGATTTGTTTTGGTTTGATTTGAACCGAGTCTTGTACTAAACTAACAAAGATGACACTCCCCTCTCGCTCCCTAGGAGCAAGACAATATCTACTAGGTTTACGCATATGCCTTACCTCATGTGATGCGAGTCTACTGCAGAAGGAAAGACCATTTAGATGTTCATCGTTAAGGAAAAGTATGGTCCAGGAAATAGTAGTTGAAGTCTAACGTGTTTGATATGGCAGATTTCTTGTTTCATTTCCAGTGTTCTATATATTCCATCCAGTTCGATGCCTCATTACCTTGTGATTTCAATGTTTAGTACTAAATACATCTATTATAACATCAGTATTAAGTTGTTCCCCACAGTTCAAGCAGCTTTGCTATAAACCATTGTTCTGATAATTTGCCACACTTGAAGACTGCATAAATTTACTTTCAACACCAGTTGTTCTGCTTTTAGCCCATCTCTATCAATGTTTGATGATTGGTTTATGCACAAGTTCTACATTCTTTAATGGACTTGTATCAGTGTTACATAAAGCGTAATATGCTTTTGATTTCTCGTTCCAGTCGTCGAAGATGTCCAAAATATCCCGCCTTCCATTCTTGACCTTTCCCTTTGTGAAATTCCATAGTTTAACAATGTAGTGGATCTCATCTTTGATTTTGAACCCTAATATGGTAAAGCCTGTAATTTAGCTGCATCCATTAGACAGTGGGGAAGCATATATCAATGTGTTGGCTGAGCAGTTTTCTTCTGATTATGTTTGATGTTATTATAAAATTTGAGATCGCGTCATACGCTCTTGTTTGATCTTATATGACAAAACTAGTACGCTTTACTGCATACCATTGGATTTGCCAAGAAATTGTTGCTCTCTTGTCATATTTCATCTAATTAGTTATGAATGTTTTACCCTCTGATTCTCTTTGATGTTATCACTGTCTACGCTTTACGGCATGTCATTGGCTTTGGCAAGATATTGTGATCATCTTGTCATATGTCATCTAATTAACAATGAATGTACTCACAGGGAGCTGGTGGAAGACATGGTTTTGGACGTGGAGACGGAGGGCGTGGTGCTCCGCCTCCTGGTTCAAGCTTCTCGTAGGTCTTCACTAAGTGAAGTAATTTCATAGTCATTGCAAGTTAGGAATGGGAGGGGTTGGTCTGATATGGGTAAAGTTCATGTCCCTACACTCATTCAAATATATAAGTCGAACTATGTGATGTTTCCTACAGTTTTGTCTACATTGCTCCAAGTCTAGATTTTTTAAGGATTTAAAGGCAATTTGTTTGGACATGTAGTGGACTCTGCTTTTCTAATACTCCATTATAATCCTTCAAGTCTTCTCTGGTTTGTATTGACTGTAAATTGTACTCCAATTCTCCAGTGCAGCAAAAATAATTTGCAAAGCAAATCAAATATACCATTTTGAAGATGATCCCTAGTGCAAAGTTCTTCTATTGTTTCTTTTCTTTGTTATTTCATTACGAGTTTGGATTCCATTTGATAGGTGCTGCTGATCATCGAATCAAGTGTGCAGAAAATCATCAGAAACAAGCACTCCTCAAGTTCAAACAAGTCCTTACAGATATATACAGCCTACTCTCTTCATGGGAAACTGATGTACACCAAACTGATTAATTGTTGTGAATGGCCCGGGGTCTATTGCGATAATCAAAATGTTATTGTTATCGGACTTGATCTTGGTGAATGACTAACTAATTGTTCTAATATTCACACTATAAAAAACTAACGCAGGCTACAAAAAAAAAAATTATTTAACCATTAGTAAATAAAATTATTTGTTCAAAAGAAGTAATCTTTAATCTATAAAAACAACGCCACAATATCGGATCGGCCTGGGTCTCGTTCTCGCGTTCATAAAAAAATTAAAAAACCGGAATGTGGCAATGAGAGTGACAGTTCCTTTGACGACGACAATAAACTGTAATTTTATTTTTTATAAAAAATCATATTAACATATATACAAATATAAAAATAAAAACTGGCCATCCTGATCCAGCAACATCATATTCTCTAGGAGCAGCAGGGCATGATGCAGCGCCAAATGCAGGAACAACTGGCCATCCTGTGCCAACAACACGAGGATGAAAAGCAAAAGATTGAGCAAATATTACAAACCGTTTGAGAAAAATCCGCCCACCACAACAGCCTCACCAGTCGGACAACCTCCACCGCAACAATAGATTTAATATTTTTATAATATTTATTATGAATATTTCTTTGTATAAATTAAAGTTTATATTTTAATATTTTCTTTTGTATTTTATTTGTTTTTAAAAACCTTTAAATGGCGAAGACTTTAGAAATAAAAAAGTAAAATTCGTCACAGATGGGCGATGAATTTAGAAAAAATTAAAAATAAAAAATAAATTACACCACAGATTCGGAATGAACTTAAAAAAATTAAAAATAACAAATTAAAGTTGTTAACGGTTTGGCGACAGACTGAATAAAATAATTAAAAATATTAAATTAAATTTAGCAACGGATGAGATGCTTCTCTCCGTCACGATCGCTGCGCGACTAGAGCTTTTCGAGCAGCCCTATTTCGTTCCAAACTCATCGCCCCTTTTTTTTTTTTTTTTTTCCTTCCCCTGATGGTCGGACGATAGTTTTTGAACCGTGGCCCGAGTCCTTTTCTCTTGTAGTGAATATAATGTGGTATTATTGAATGGATAAATGTATGAAATAATGAGGTTTGACACTTTCGTATCAGAATGTATATTGCGTAAAAGTATAAAAAGAGAGATTATAAACGAGCCAAGTCCTCCGATCATAGGAGTGTTCGGCAACTAAACATCGATAATGACTCTTTGAACATGGACGACTTGAAGTCTTCTCCGCGTTTCAACCAAAAAAAGGAAAAAATTCTTCTCCGCATTGTACTTGTAAGAAAATATTTTCCAATGTAGCTTTCTGATCTTCTCATTCAATATTTATAACCAGTTGTACAACAGCTTTCAGTTACAAAAGATTACAATCGCAAGCCATGAACTTATCTACAATCAGTTTGAATAAGTCTTGAAATATGAGATAAGAGACATTTACAAGATTTTGAACTAAAACTAACTGTAATCTATATCACACTTAACAGTACTGACTCTGACTTATTTTTTTCTTGCTAATCGTACTGACTCTGACTTATAATTCAACTCTCCGTGTTAGAAAAACTAACTAGTATCCCATAGATAAGAAAGCAAAGATATTATATGTCACGTCCGGAAATTTAACGCAGTAAATTCAAGACGAGATTATCACGTGTCTAAAAAGACAAGTCCTCCTAAGCCCACAAAGTTCAAATCTTTCGATAAAACAAACTATAATCCATTAATAAATAAATAATTCAGAGCTTCTATAGTCCTAAAAATAAGCATTTAATCTTTAATTACAATAGAATTCTCCAAAAATAATAATAATCATAATTCTCAATAAATCCATTTGAATCTTTAGCTCTGGTTGCGTGATTTCTAGCCCGGTAAACCCCGATCTAACTTTCTTGTCTGCAAAGAGAAAATGAAATGAGTGAGCGAAACAATACTCAGTAAGTACATTTACCCTGAAGAATGCGAAAGATCAGAGAACAATAAAATATCCAAATAATCACGAAATAATATCAGGTACTACGGAACACTATAACAAGCCGTGGCTACTTTACAGCAGCGCTGTCACACGTACAGATTCAAAATTCATAATAGTCGATAACAATATTTGACAACAAGCAGAGACGACTAATTAACTCTCAGCCGTATAGGATTCGATACACAGCTTGTATAGTTCGTAAGACCTAAATCAAAAGCTCAAATTTAATTTATCAGAAGGATCGATACAGATAACTGAACAAGAATCACGAATGAATAACAGAATAACGAACTAAACGATATTTGCAAAACAACAAATGGGGTAAATCAAAAGGAAAGGTAAACTACTTACAAAAATTAATCAAAAGCTTTCAAGGCTAACGTCACCAATTCCAAAAATTATAGAAGTCGATTTCTCAAATCTTGCAGATTGAATGATTTCATTAATTTTCTCTTATGCCAATCTCTCACGTTGGCGATGCTATTTATAAGAGAACTAATGAATATTCTAATGGCTATCAACAATATTTTAGTCTATTGGAATTTCCATTAAGAATTTTTAAAACCAAAGTTAGGTCATGACTTGACAAATATTAATTTTTAATCACCACCTAGGCTTACTTTAACTAAATGAAATTCTCAAAATAGTGCACTGAATCAGCAAGCATAACCTTTGATATATTTAGTCAATAAATTAATACACCACTATAATATTGGGGTATTACATTATATGCATTCACCAGTATTTTTTTCTTCATTAAGTCTATCTCATACCATTTCAAGATGACTTTTTGAACATGGACGACTTGAAGTCTTCTCCGCGTTTTGACCAAAAAAAGATAAAAATCTCCTCCGCGCTGTACTGACTCTGACTTATCTATTTTTTGTGTTTGTTATTTTACTACATGAAACATGCTTTTGGATTCCATTCAATAGGTGCTGCTAGTCAATGGATCTAGACACTTAAATTCAGGGATGTACTTATATCATGAGAGAAATTAGAGTGTACTATGATATAATAAAATTATCTAATATAATTAATTTTTTTTAAAAAAACCAAAAGAAAAAATGTCTATTTTCCAAGTTTAGCGGTGTATGTGCTCCTCCTCAACAAAGTGTAAGTCTGCCACTGCTACTAATCCTCAGATCATGTGTGTACGTAGAGAAAGACAAGCTCTTCTCAAGTTCAAACAAGGGCTTATAGATACAAATGACTGACTCAAAATTTCAATTTGGTCTTTATAGTTCAAAATTTCTCAACTTCATCCTTATTGTTTCTTCAAAAGTTTCAATTTCGTCCCTATTATCTTCTAAAAGGTTCAATTTTGTTCCAATTATTTTCCTAAATGTTTCAATTCTATTTTTATTATTTTTTTAAAAGTTTTAAATTCGTCTCTATTATTCAAGAACTAAATTAAAATTTTCTGAGAAATAATATGGACGAATTTAAATTTTTTTAGAAAATAATAGAGAGTAAATTGACTAATTTTGAATAATAGGGACGAATTAGAAACTTTAGGAAAATAATAGGGATGAAATTGAAACTCTTTAGAAACAATGAGGACGAAATTGAAACTTTTGAGAAAATAATAAGGATAAAATTAAAAAAAATTAAATAATAAGAACCAAATTGAAACTTTTTTTGAAATAATAGGGACTAAATATGACATTTTTTCAAGATAAAAAATCAAAGATAGAAAATGCATTCATCGGTGTATATTGTTCATCATTCATTGTTATCAATACCATTTTGAAGATGATTGCTAATGCAAAGGAGATTATATTGTTCTGGAAGTTATTAGCAAACATGATTTTAGAAATGAAGATGCAACCTCTCTCTATGTATAAGCATAAACTTTTACATGGAGACAGCATTTTAAAGTAAAACTAAAACTAAAACTAAACAAAGTTGCCAAGCCTTGCAGAAAAGAAAACTACATCGAATAAGCTTTTCAGTTATTCATGAAGCCACCTCTGCAGCAGCGAGACAGCTTAAGAACTGTTATTACATATAACCAGTCTTTCATACTATTTATGAACTCAAAAAAGGCATATCTTAAAGGATCTATTCAGTATCAAACTGCCACAAATTCCCCAAAATCCAATGATGAAGCCAAGCGCCATGCTAAGATAAAATCCTGTAGTTATGAACTTGTCCTCATGCTCTTCAACACCTCCTTCGAGATTTGGATCTTGAGGTAGCTCATCTCCTGGGCAAAATCGTGTAAGCGGTTCACCACAAAGTCCAGAATTGCCCGCATATGATGAGGCATCGAAAGACTGTAACTGATTGCCTGTTGGTATTCTTCCTGTTAAGTTGTTGTATGACAAGTCCAGCACACCAAGGAGACTCATCTGGGAAAGGCTTGAAGGAATCTCGCCAAAAATTTGGTTTCTCGAAAGATCAAGAAAATCTAACGACTTCAACTTACCAATTTCTGGTGGAAGGATCCCTGTTAGATGATTTCTGGAGAGGTTCAAAGCAATTAGACCAGTAAGACTAGTAACTTCAAGAGGAATATCTCCCGTCAATCTATTGCTCGAGAGATCAATGCCTTTGACAAATGGTAGAGTGCTTCTGTACTTTGCTTCTCTTCCTTTCCATGTCAACAATGCCTCGTAGGAGAACATATGTAAAATAGAATCAACAAAATAACTAGATAGTAGCAAAAAGCCAAAGTTCTGCATTGCACTCCCTTCTTGAATCATTGCAGAAAAGTTGCTAATACATTTTGGTATTCTCCCAGAAATATTATTCCCGGATAAGTCCAAAATTTGAATTAGGGAAAGATTGCAAATGTTTTGGGGTATGCTTCCACTAAAGTTGTTCCAACTCAAGTCAAGAACAATCAGTTTTGATAAGTTTTTCCCCAGCCATTCTGGTATAGCGCCAGACAATCTGTTTTCTCCAAGATCAATGAAGAACAAATTTTCAGAATGTTGCCAAGATCTAGGTAGTTCCTCTGTGAAACTATTTTTTCTCAACAGCAATGCATGAATTAGAGGTAACGAGCCAATGGAACTAGGAATTTTCCCAGAGAGATTATTGTTATTCAAATTAAGAAAATATAGACTGCCGAGGTGATCCCAGCAATCAAAAAGCTCTCCAGATAGTTGGTTGTCAGAGATATCAAGATAGAATAGGTCACCCAAGGGAGAATTGCACAAAAATGTAATCTCCCCTGACAACCTATTTTTTGAGAGATCCACCATTCCAATGGTCTTAGGAAGTCGTGGTATAGGACCTTTGAGATCATTAGAACTCAAATTCAAAAAAACAAGATCACTGACCTTTGTGTACAAGTCTGGAAGGGTGTTATCCATCATATTGTTTGAAAGATCCAATACTTTGACTCCTGCCATTTGGTCCCAGAACCAACTTGGGATCTCATTAGAAATTCCAGTATTTGATAAATCAATCTCAGATATGTTCCTTTGAGTTTGAATCCATTTTGGAAAATGAGGTCCAAGCTTACAATTTCCAAGTCTTAAGACTTGCAACTGGAAAGGAGGGATCCAATCGGAGTGGAATCTTAATGCTAAACCCGAGTTGAGTGACAAGTCTAGAATTTGTAAGCGCGACAGATCTCGCAAGTGCGATTCAGAGATTACTCCTCCCAAATTATTTGAACCAAGGTACAACTTTTCAAGAGCTGTAAGGAGTCCAGTACTCTTTGGAAGAACTCCACCTATTTGGTTTCTTGACAAATCCATAACAGTAAGATTTGGAAGTTCTTTAAAGGCTTTTGGCATGGAACCATTAAGTTTGTTCCCCTGCAGCCTCAGCTTTTTCAAAGATTGAAAGACAATAGTATCAGGCAACGGACCACTTATTTGATTCACATCCAGATTTAGGTACTCCAATGTCCTTGATACACGCCTTGACAAGTTCTTTAGAAACTCAAGTATTTGTCCTTCTAAATTATTATGGGAAAGATCAAGATGCACAAGAGACACTATATTTGCAAACCCATCGGGAAGAGGGCCATGTAAATTGTTATATGGAAGACTGATTTTAGTAACGGTATTATTGAAGTTGAACAACCAACTAAACACAGAGGAATTGAGATGATTAGAAGAGAGATCAATGATATCGAGGGGCGCTGAATAGTTGATAGAGTTTAGTGAAGAAGGAGTGAGATAAGGCAACGAACAAAAACCCATGGAGAAGACTCTTAGCCTAGAAAGACTACTTACTGCTGCCGCCCAATCACCGCTGAGAGTTAAAGACTCAAGATAAAGAGTTGTTAACGATTGAAGAGAAGAAAGCCACTGGAGATTATCTGTATACAAGTCGTCAGAGACAAGATGAAAAGTTTTTAAACTAGAAAGGTTACCAAGCTGATGTGGAACTTTTCCGTAAAAACCAGCATATGATAGATTCAAGTACGTCAATCTTGTAAAAGAACCCAAAAACGGTGGAATGTTGCCATCAAAATGATTGTAACTAAGGTCTAAATGTTCCAAATACTTGAGTTCAAGCAATGAAACACTAATCTGACCCATTAAGGGCTCCTGAATGATATGTATATAGTCAACATTCAGACTCGGACCCTGCAGATTTAGTTTGATAGCATTACCAGTTCGGTTATCACAGTAGACCCCGTGCCATTTACAACAGTCCGTTTGGAATTCTTCAGATCCCCATGAAGAGAGTCGGTTGTAGTTATCTACAACCTCTTGTTTGAACTTGAGGAGAGCCTGTCTTTCTTTTTCTACACACTTGATTTGATGATGATCAGGAGCAGCACGCACTGAATGGATGATTCCGAAAGCAATATTTTTGTTGCAGTAAAATAACAAGCACAAGAGAGAAGTGAAGAATTTTGCTATAGTGCTTATCTTCAGAATGGTATTAGTTACAATAATTGACGAAGAAGAACAAAGTAATATTTGCGAATTCATTTAGTATCTTTGATTTCTTATATAGGCATGGTATCTTATTTTTTTGTTAGATACACCCCTATCTCACAACCGGTTCATCCAGTTGCCTCGCAGGAGTGCCCACTTTAGAATTTCGAAGCAACTTCCTTGGCAGTTTCTTTAGAAATGACCGGGTTTGCACGTAGCAATAGCTAGCAGAGCATCAACTTTCACACTATTTTGAGCTGACTACATTTTCAAATACCCTTTAGTTTATAAGTCACAAAGCTAACCATCCAATGCCACTGAAAGGGATAAATTTATGAGAAGTGTTAAATGCTACTATATTTTTATTATTCTTTTATTATATTTTATGTGGTTGTTATTATATTTTTATTACTCTTTAACCACTAATTGAAGTGGTTAAGTTGGGCAAGTGTAACAAGTGGTTAGTGGTAGAAGTTTTCACATAAAGGTTGATTTTGAGGCTAAAATGGAATAAAAGAATTTTATATATAATTAAGGAGACTTTAATTTGGTCTGTCAGTTACAAAATAAAACAGGAAATTAAACACTTTTTTTCCCATCTCATCTCCAATCTGACCTTCAAAAAACCTAACATTTATGGTCAAGATTTTCAAGGAGGAATCGAAACTTTAAGTGTGTATATTGTAGGCTTCACCCATGTGGACTTGTGATTATGAATTATTGTTTTAAGAAAAAAACAGAAGGTGAAACTCTCCTTTTTCATCTGCTCCTACTAAAATCATGAAATTTTTGTAATAATTGCTTGCAACATACCAATCTGTTGTTGCTGCAATGATCTGATCCTATTCATGCGTGCTAGTGCAAGAATATGAGGTTTTGTGCTTAAACCTTCTGTATCTGACATTGAACACTGAACAACCTTCTGTATCTGATATTGATACAAATGTGATTTTAAAACCTCCAACAAAATTTTTAAGAGTTGAAAAGGAGATAATTGATCTTACTTTTTTAGTGGGTGACTCGGGCTTACATCCTCACAAGATGATTCATCATATATGCTGAATTTTTTTTTCCTTTTGACTTCTCTGAACAGGATGATTCATCTATGTTGTCAATTATAGCATTATGAGCTTGATGCACTTAATCATCTTGACTTGAAAATTTTATCTAGCATATTAGATCTATGTAGAGGATTGGTGAGAACTAGAAAATCAAAAGCTTATCATTTGCTTGATAGATTTTAACTCTTTGTGTCAAGAACGAACTTTTTTTTTGCCATGAAAGTTATCAAAACAGGGCTTTGAAATAGGATGGATAGTGACTTTCTCAAAGACAGCCTAGTAAACATTACTTTACCTAATCTTATATTAATTCTTGTGAGTAAAAAACCTTTAGGTCCCTGAGGCTTTGTAAAAGTAACTTTTTGGTTCCTCAACTTTGGAAAAGTGATCATTTGATCCATTTTCTACGAAAAATATTAACCTTTTTGTGATTTTTCTATTTTACCCTTGGACCCATTTTCTTCATGCATGGCATTATGCACTATTTTGACAGGCATGGGATATCACCAAAAATTAGAAAAAAATCACCAAAAATTTCTAAAAAATTCACAAAATATACCTATCCAAACCAAAACAAAAAAATATAATTTTTACAAAATGTCTTCAATATCATCATCCACCACAGTTAGAGAAGAAATAAACGTAATAATTATCAAGTTAAAAAATAGGATATATTATTGTGGGTCAAAAGCAACTGATCACATATCTGAATAGGAAATATGAGAATCCGTTGTTAAATTTGTCGTTAATTAATGACAGAATTAGCGAAGGAAATAAGTATTTATCTCAAAAAATAAATGTTACAAGTCATAATTTCTTATAAAATGCATTTTACACTTCATTAACAATATAATCAAGTATTTTTCAACTTAATTTGATGTCCGAGCCATTTTCAAAATGAAAATCGACAAAATTGGGTTTATTTTATTGCTTATCTTTAATTTTTTTCTAAATCTCGTTGCTAATTTTGTCGCTATTTAGTGACTTATTTAGTGAGAAAATTATGACATATCGTCACTATTCCGTCGCAAATCTATCAGCCATCACTAATCCATCGCGATGTTGCGAGATATTAGTGACAAAATTTAGTTATAAATTTTTCCAATGCAAAGTCGTCACTAATATGTTACTAATTAGTGACTGAATGTTTTTCTCGCTAAATCTATTGTCACTTAGTGACGAAAAAAATTCGTCGCCAGTTTTAATTTTTCTTGTAGTGGACCACTTCATTTTTTTGTTTTGATTTTAAAAGAGAAAAATCAAAATATCTCCTATTTTTTAACTTGATAATTGTTTCGTTTATTTCTTCTTTAACTGTGGTGGATGATGATGTTAAAGTCATTTTATAGAAATTGTATTTTTTTTATTTTGGTTTGGACAAATATATTTTGTGATTTTTTTGGTTATTTTTTTTGATTTTTGGTAATATCCCATAGCTGTCAAAATGGTGCATAATGCCATGCATAAGAGAGAAAATGAGTCCAAGGGTAAAATAGGAACATCACAAAAAATTTAACATTTTCCGTCAATTTTTCATAAAAAATGGACCAAATTGTCACTTTTCAAAAGTTGAAGGACCAAAAAGTTACTTTTACAAAACCTCAGGAACCTAAAGGTTTTTTACTCTAATTCTTGTAAAATAGTTTTTTTTTTACACTTATTTATGTTTAAAATTTTTAATATCGTTAATCTTTTTAATTGAATATTGGTCCCTCAATATTAAATTCTTGACTCCGTCCCTGAGTCTACTTGTATGATTTTTGTTTTAAATGTAAGAGATTTTAAGATCAATTTTTATATGTAATATCGTAGTGATATAAATGGCTTTAGACTCCCTTTAAATTCGACAAGAAAGAAAAAAGGCCACCTATTAATTACTTGGATTTCGCTTATTGTCATGGTTGTGAACTTTTGTCTTTTGTCATCAACTTGAAGACCCATTTGTTCTTCAGTACTCTTCTTCGTTTAAATAGTTCTATCAAGTCAAAGATATAATTTTCATACAGGAAATGCACGGTATACTAGTAACCTTTTCTACACGGAGAAATGCAAAAAATGGCACAGTCAACTCTGCTCAGAGAAGACTGAAAATAATCACCCAAGTCCAAAAGAGGGTCATGATCGATGTGGCCCACAAATTTCTAAGGGTAAATTGCGCCTAGCCCCCCTGTGGTTTACTATAAGTGCATGGAACCCCTTTGTGTTGATCAAATTAGCACATTACCCCCCTGTGGTTATTCAAAAAGGTGCACGGAACCCCCATCCGTTAAGAAAATCGTTTAACTTAACTGGAAGTGTGATGCACGCGCGTCCTTTGCGATTTTGCAACAATAAATTGATAATTTTCACTTTATTATTGACTTTTTGGATCAAAATACCCTCACATAAAACCAACCCTTACCCCCAAATCCTAAATCCCTAACTCCTAAATCCCCAATCCCAAACCCTAACCCCCAAATCGTGCTATGTGTGTGAGTGTGTGAGAATGCGTTTCATTTTGATTGCTTCCATAATCCACATATATATACATATATATAGATATATATACATATATATGTATGTATGGAGGCCTCCAAGAGTGATGAGCAGTAGTACTTCGTTGACATCATCGCCGGCGTAGTCATCAATATCAATGGCTGCGATCGTCGGAGTGAACACGAATTCGACGTCATCGTCGATGTTTGGCTTGGATGAGTGTCATTTCCCTACTGACCTCATCTCCATTCAAGACCGTAAAGACGAAGCGCTAAATGCTTTAAAGTCGGATTCATTTTTTTTTTTTTGCTAAGTTGGTCATGCTCTTTTTTTTCTTTTCTTTTTTCAACATCACTGTGGTGTTGGAAGCATAGTGGGTATTGGTGGCAGAGGGAAGTGGTGGTGGGTTTAAGGGTGGTGGTAGCTGGGTTTGGGTGGTGGCGGGTTAAGTGGTGGTGGTAGTTGGGTTTGGTGATGGTAGCAGGTTTGGGGGTGATGGTAGCGGGTCTGGGTGGTGGTGGCGGGGTTTGGTTGTGGTGGTGGGTTTGGGTGGTGGTGGTGGCTGGTTTGGGTGGTGGTGGTGGTGGTGGTTTCGGTTTGCTCTGCTTTTTTTTTTTAAATTTTGATGAGGGTATATTTGTTATTTTGATAATTCTGTTAAAAAATTAACAGAAGTTAGCTAATGGGGAGAGTATGCACCATTTTTGTTTAGCACAAGGAGTAATATGCTAATTTGATCAACACAAGGGGGTATCATGCACTTATGATCAATCACAGGGGGGCTAGGCACAATTTACCCAATTTCTAAAATTATCTAATGGCCAGGGAGTGGACAATTAACACAGACACATATATACATATTAGTTACTTTTTTTTACACAATAAACTAGAATATAAGTCATTCAAGTTTAAAAAAGTTATGAGGGTAAATTGCATACAATCCCCTGTGTTAGACCGAAAGTATGCATAAAATCCTATGTTATGAAAAGTAGTAGTTACCCCCCTATGTTTTATCCGAATGTTGCACATTACACCCCGCCGTTTAAAAATCCGTTATAGTTAACGAAAATGTAATACATGCGCGTGGCTCTCGTCTATCATAGATTTGATGGACAAAAATACCTTTGAGTGAAATATGGTTTACCCCCTTGTGTTTTGCTAAATGTGCACTATAGACCCTGTGTTATGAAAAAGTAGCATCTATCCCCCTGTGTTATGACAAAACGTTGCATACTCGCTTAAGGGGTTATAAACTATATAAGGGCAAAATAGTCTTTTGACAAAATCTGTTAATCAAAGTTGACGGAAATAAACTTTGGGCGAGTATGCAACGTTTGGTATTAACACATGGGGTTATATGCTACTTTTCATAACACAGGGACTATGGTGCAATTACTGTAAAACACAGGAGGGTAAACTATATTTCACTCAAGTTATGATCGGCATGGTCTTCTTTTATTAATAGTATGGGACTAACTAACTACAGTATATCATACAGCTAAGCTATACTAGGACATCCAACAATGGGACATTTATGTAAGGAAATAATGACAAAGAAGATTTATAATTTATTTTGGAATTATTCTTTTCTTCAACTCCATTTAATTGGCAAAAAATATAGAAGGATGTTATACCATTTTATTTTTATCACTCTCACCTTATATATAGATATTTGGTTAGCATTAGAGATGGTAATAGAACAGGTTTGAGGCGGGGAACTACCCAACGCCTCACCCACTCCGTCACCTAAAAGATTACTCCAACACCCACCCCACCCTTGCTTTTTTAACCTCCATCCCTTGCCCTCGCCCCATCCCTGAGTCCATGTGGAGATTGTGGATTACTTAGTGGGTTTTTTATTAAGAGGTGTTGCTGCATCACGAACTTTATAATTTAAGGTGGATCCAATGTAATCCACCTTGCCAATACCGTTTACAATCATCAATAGAAAATAACCCTATAGCTGTAGATAGGAATCAGACCATAAGGCTGAGGAAATGAAAGACATCATCACTCGTCTAAAACGAGAAAATGTTTTAGGCAGATTCCACACCCGAACTTGATGATAAAATGATAAGAGATACGGCATTCATAGAACCACCAAATAAAACTATAATCGCAACTAGTTTCTCGGATTCAGTATCTGTACAGAAACATTCCTAATTGAGATCTTCCCAATCTAAATTGCAATCAATCATAACAACAATAGAGACAAGTTTGAGTTCATAGGAGTGACGAGAATGGCAGCCTCGAGCAACTCTTCTTCAACCTATTTTCACTTGGAAGACTTGGTCGGCATGCTATTGATCCGATCAGTCTTAGAATCACTGCGGCAGAGGCTTCAATAACTTCAACCCTCTCCAAACAAATGAGAGGATAATGCAGATCCCCACGTTGAAATTTTCTCAATTGTCCTCTCGCAGGAAGGTTGCAAGAGAATAAGCTATTATTTCAAGCAATTCCAATGCTGAATCACTTCTTTCACTGACCTACTTATCCAACAAAGCTACTCGCGGTTAAGTCCCAAATAATATATATATCCAACAATGTCGGACACTGCATTCAATTCCTCCATTATCCTAAACCTGATTTAGTCCCAGATACAGGCTTCATCATCTGCATTCAAGATGGGTGTAGAGCAGAAAGAGGCAGACGTGGACCAAGTCCATACATCGCTTGCTGTGACACAAGTGACATGTGGGGATGCATTGATTGGTTATTACCATATCCAGGAACGAAGGGTTGTGTAGTGCCGGAAACGACTTGTTGCCTGTTATTTCTACTATTATTACCAACAATGGCAGGACCAATATTTGGAATCCCAGTCAGACGAGACACTCCAGCAGTTCCAAACTGTGTTGATATCATAAGGGCACGCTCTGCAGCAGCCCTCTGCCTTGTCCTCTCCATGCCCTCACATTCTCGCATCAAGTAGGTCTCCACTTCCGCAAACTGCTTGAGCTTCAATTCTAACCTCTTTAACTGCAAAAGGAGTGAAAGAAAATAGTTACATACCTGGAACTCTTGTTTTCTCATCCAGAAGCTGATGTTGCTTACCAGCACAGAAATGAAAAGGTAGAGTGAAAATAACCTAACCCAGCTAAATAATGGAATATGATTTTTTCTAATCAATAAAAACTATATCATTAAGAGGATAATAAGGCAATTCTTTTACTCGCTTTCATTTTAGTGGAGTCAAATGACCTGCCTGACCTTTGGGGAAAAATTACTGGAAAGCATACTTAGATACCAAAAGGTTTGTTCGTTTACATTATTTGACCTCCCTCTGTTGCAAAGAATATAAAGGACCAGGGTCTATGTGCAATATTACAATCAGAAAGATAATAATGCATTAACAAGTTAACAAACGTATTAAACTGGCCATATAGCATTTGCAATCAGTTCATGCACCCTTATTAACAGAAAACATTAACATCGCCAGGGTCAAGAAATAGATTAAAGATTCCAGTAAGATCAGCTCCAATGGCTTTAACCCTTGAATCAGCTACTAAAAACTGTAATCAACACCAAGCTATCTTTACAGTTTATATCTAATTTATTGAATACAAGCATATTCTTAATAAAAGGATCAATTGGAATATTCAAGAGATGATTCATCAGTGTATATAGTTCCTCATTCACTGTTATCAATGACATTTTGAAGATGATTGCTAATGCAAAGGAGATTATATTCTTCTGGAAGTTATTAGCAAACATGATTTTAGAAATGAAGATGCAACCTCTCTCTATATATAAGCATAAACTTTTACATGGAGACAGCATTTTAAAGTCAAACTAAAACTAAACAAAGTTGCCAAGCCTTGCAGAAAAGAAAACTACATCGAATAAGCTTTTCATTTATTCATGAAGCCACCTCTGCAGCAGCGAGACAGCTTAAGAACTGTTATTACTTATAACCAGTCTTGCATACTATTTATGAACTCAAAAAAGGAATGTCTTAAGGATCTATTCAGTATCAAACTTGCACAAATTCACCAAAATCCAACGATGAAGCCAAGCGCCGTGCTAAGATAAAATCCTGTGGTTATGAACTTGTCCTCATGCTCTCCAGCACCTCCTTCAAGATTTGGAATTTGAGGTAGCTCATCTCCTGGGCAAACTCGTGCAAGCGGTTCACCACAAAGTCCAGGATTGCCTGCATATGATGAGGAATTGAAACTCTGTAACTGAGTGTCTGTTGGTATTCTTCCTGTTAAGTTGTTGTATGACAAGTCCAGCACACCAAGGAGACTCATCTGGGAAAGGCTTGAAGGAATCTCGCCAAAAATTTGGTTTCTCGAAAGATCAAGAAAATCTAATGACTTCAACTTACCAATTTCTGGTGGAAGGATCCCAGTTAGATGATTTCTGGAGAGGTTCAAAGCAACTAGCCAATAAGAGTAGTAACTTCGAGAGGAATATCTCCTGTCAATCTATTGCTCGAGAGACCAATGCTTTTGACAAATTGTAGAGTGCTTTTGTACTCTGCTTCCCTTCCTTTCCATGTTAAAAATGCCTCGTAGGAGAATATATGTTCAACAGAATCAAATACAAACCCACGGCTAATGTTCTGCATTGCACTCCCTTCTTGAATCATTGCAGAAAAGTTGCTAATACATTTTGGTATTGTCCCAGAAATCTTATTCCCAGATAAGTCCAAAATCTGAATTAGCAAAAGATTGCATATGTTTTGGGGTAGGCTTCCACTAAAGTTGTTCCAACTCGAGTCAAGAACAATTAGTTCTGATAAGTTTCTCCCCAGCCATTCTGGTATAGCGCCAGACAATTTGTTTTCTCCAAGTTCAATGAAGCGCAAATTTTCAGAATGTTGCCAAGATCTCGGTAGTTCCTTTGTGAAACTATTTTTTCTCAATAGCAATGCTTGAATCTGAGGTAACGAGCCCATGGAACTAGGAATTTTCCCAGAGAGATTATTGTTATTCAAATTAAGAAAATTTAGACTGCTGAGGTGAGCCCAGCAATCAAAAAACTCTCCAGATAGTTGGTTGTCTGAGAGATCAAGATAGTATATGTAATCCAAGGGAGAATTGCACAAAAATATGTCATCTCCCCTGACAACCTTTTTTTTTAGAGATCCACCATTTTAGTGGTGTTAGGAAGTAGTGGTATAGGACCTTTGATATAATTAGAACTTAAATTCAACATAACAAGATCACAGACCTTTGTGTACAAGTCTGGTAGGGTGTTGTACATCAGATTGTTTGAAAGATCTAATTCTTTGACTCCTGACTTTTGGTCCCAAAACCAATTAGGGATCTCATCAGAAATTCCAGTCACTGGCGGAGGCACATGCTGGTCAGTGGGGGCTGCAGCCCCCACTAACCTATAAAAATTATTAAAATTTTTATGTATTTTTTTAAAAGAAGTTAGATATCTATGTATTTTTAGTTAAAAAAAATTAATTAGCCCCCACTGAAAAATAAAAGTACTTGTATAGTTCAAAAATTATGAATTTTAGCCCCCACTGGCCCATAAAAATGTTAAAATTTCTATATATTTTTTGAAAAAAAATTAGATATCTATGTATTTTTAGTTAAAAAAAAATTAATTAGTCCCCACTAAAAAATAAAAGTACTCGTATAGTTTAAAAATTATGGATTTTAGCTCCCATTGGCCCATAAAAACCTTAAAATTCCTATGTATTTTTTGAAAAAAAATTAAATATCTATGTATTTTTAGTTAAAAAAATTAATTAACTCCACTGGAAAAAAAAAAAAAAAACTCGTATAGTTTAAAAATTATAAATTTTAGCCCCCACTAACATGAAATCATGGCTCCGCCCCTGATTCCAGTAGTTGATAAACCAATATAAGATATGATATTTTGAGTTTGAATCCATTTTGGGAAATGAGGTCCGAGGTCTTACAATTTCCAAGTTGTAAGACCTGCAACTGGAAAGGAGGGATCCAATCCGAGCAAAATCTTAATGCTAAACCCGAGTTAAATGACAAGTCTAGCCTTTGTAAGCGCGAGAGATTCCGCAAGTGAGATTGAGAGAGTACTCCTTCCAAATTATTTGAACCAAGGTACAACTTTTCAAGAGTTGTAAGGAGTCCAATACTCTCTGGGAGAACTCCACCTATTTGATTTCCTGACAAATCCAGAACGACAAGATTTGTAAGGATTCCAATATTCCCTGGGAGAACTCCACCTATTTGATTTGCTGACAAATCCTAAACAGTAAGATTTGGAAGTTCTCCAAAGGCCTTTGAGATGGAACCATTAAGTTAGTTCAGCTGCAGCCTCAGCTCTTTCAAAGATTGAAATTCAACAATAGTATCAGGCAAAAGACCACTCATAAGATTCCAATCTAGATTTAGATAATCCAATGTCCTCGATACACGCCTTGACAAGTTCTTGAGAAACTCAAGCATTTGTCCTTCTCAAGTATTATAGGAAAGATCAAGATGCATAAGAGACGCTATATTTGCAAAACCATCAGGAAGAGGGCCATGTAAATTGTTACCTGAAAGTGTGATTTCAGTAACGCTATTGTTAAAGTTGAACAACCAACTATACACAGAGGAATTGAGATAATTATATGAGAGATCAATGATATCGAGGGGCGCTGAATAGTTGATAGAGTTTAGTGAAGAAGGAGTGAGAAAAGGCAACGCACAAAAACGCATGGAGAAGACTCTTAGCCTAGAAAGACTACTTACTGCTGCCGCCCAATCACTGCTGAGAGATAAAGACTGAAGATAAAGAGTAGTTAGCGATTGAAGAGAAGAAAGCCACTGAAGATTATCTACATACAAGTCGTCAGAAAGATGAAAAGTTTTTAAACTAGAAAGGTTACCAAGCTGATGGGGATTTTTTTCCGTAGAAACCAGCAGATGATAGATTCAAGTACGTCAATCTTGCAAAATAACCGAAAAACGGTGGACTGTTGTCATCAAACTGATTGTTACTAAGATCTAAATGTTCCAAATACTTGAGTTCAAGCAACGAAATACTAATCTGACCCATTAAAGGCTCAAGGTAATGCGGACTTTGTAGATTTAGTGTGATAACATTACCAGTTCGGTTATCACAGTAGACCCCGTGCCATTTACAACAGTCCGTTTTGTATTCTTGAGATCCCCATGAAGAGAGTCGATTGTAGTCATCTATCACCTCTTGTTTGAACTTGAGGAGAACTTGTCTTTCTTTTTCTACGCACTTGATTTGATGATCAGGAGCAGCACGCACTGAATGGATGATTCCAAAAGCATTATTTTTGTTGCAGTAAAATATCAAACACAAGAGAAAGGTGAAGAATTTTGCTATAGTGCTCATCTTCAGAATGGTATTAGTTACAATAAATGAAGAAGAAGAACAAAGTATTAGCGAATACATTTAGTATCTTTGATTTCTTATATAGGCATGCATGGTAGCTATTCTTTTCTTCGCGGTTAATTAATTGGAGTATAATTTCAGGCCAATACCGCACATAGAAGAACTAAGTCATCCAAGTCCCAAGGGTCGTGATCGATGTGATAATTCTTTTCTTAAACATTGCCTTAGCTCACTGCTCATCTAATGGGCTTCGTTGTTTTCATGCGAAATTGAGATGAATAGACAAGCATTGACAGATGCTATATTACCCGTCATTGGTTATATAGGTTCCATTTGAAATCTCATGAGAAAATGTGAGATTATATAAGATTATAATATTAGTTCTTGATAACTGATAATTATATGTCAGATAAGTTCATGCTATGGTGTTTAATTCTTGATGATATGTGCAGATTCCAGGTGCTTTCTAAAAAATAATCTAATTCCTGTAACACACCAAAGGTGTTCGGCGGAATGCCGAGGTGAACTTGCATTGAAAAACTTCATAGTTGTGATGCTATTCTTATATAATTTAATCATCATATAAAGTCGAAGGCCCTGCATTGTTGATTTATGCTATTCTTATATAATTTAATATAATAATCCTCTTATGTCAACAAAGCATCACAATCATTATATCAAGGTATGTTTTGTTCTGATGTTATAAGGCATGAGCTAAAGATCTGATTTTCGTCTAACATGTGGTATCAGAGCAAGGTTGAAGTTTATGTCTTATAACTCATTTATGGTTTTAGTTCCATATTATGAAAAGTTTTATGGAACGAAATGTTTAAATTTTTGATAACTTTGATTTATCACATTGGATGGTGTTCATCGATATTTTCGAGTATCTTAATGCATATGAGATATTCAAAATTCTAAAGCGAGCATTGAGTGGTAATAAGGTTTCTTCTGTCATCTGTTGTTAGTTTGGAATTGTAGACAATTTGGAATAAAGGCTAGTATCTCAAAATTACAGAACAATTCTAAAACATTTATTTACATGTCAGGCAACAAAACCAAACTTATTTGACTACATCGCACGCATGGAATTAATTACAGAAGAAAACATCGATGATGACTCTCTTTGAACACGTACGACTTGAATTCTTCTCCGCGTTTCGACCGAAAAAAGAAAAAAATTCTTCTCCGCGTTGTACTGACTGTGACTTATACTTCCAACTCTCCGTGTTAGAAAAACTAACTAGTATGCCATAGATAAGAAAGCAAAGATACTATTATGCATATGCATTCACCAGTATTTTTTTGTCTATCTCATACCATTTCAAGATGACCACTAGTACAAAGTTGTTATGCTGCTTCTTGTGCTTGTTATTTTACTACATGAAACATGCTTTTGGATTCCATTCAATAGGTGCTGCTGATCCTCAGATCATGTGCGGTGAGAAAGAGAGACAAGCTCTTCTCAAGTTCAAACAAGAGCGACTCAAAATTTCAATTTGGTCTTTATTGTTCAAAATTTTCAATTTCATCCCTATTATTTTTTCAAAAGTTTCAATTTCGTCTCTATTATTTTCTTAAAAGTTTTAATTTCGTCCTTATTATTTTCTAAAGTTTCAAATTCGTCCATATTATTTAATGACTAAATTGTAATTTTTTGAGAAATAATATGGACGAATTTGAATTTTTTTAAAAAATAATAGAAACTAAATTGACTAATTTTGAATAATATGGACGAATTTAAAACTGTAGAGAAAAAATAGGGGAGAAATTGAAATGTTTTAGAAACAATACGAATGAAATTGAAACTTTTGAAAAGATAATAGGGATAAAATTGAGAAATTTTAAACAATAAAGACTAAATTAAAACTTTTTTCAAAAAATAGAGAAATGTGACATTTTCCCTAGATAAAAAATCAAAGATACTAAATGCATTCATCAGTGTATATTGTTCCTCATTCATCGTTATCAATACCATTTTGAAGATTATTCCTAATGCAAAGAAGATCATATATATATGTATATAAAAGGAGGGGGACTTCCCTCCAAAATTTTATTAATATTCAAAAAGTTAATACAAAGTTCGAAGGGGGATATCAAGCCTAACCTTCGAAGGAGGATGGGGGACTTACCTGCCCCATTGTCCAATTTAGTCTAAAAAATATACAAACCACCTCTTTTTAAAAAGAGTCTAAGAGCATTTTACCTAATCCAAGCCTAAGATCATATTGTTCTGGAAGTTATTAGCAAACATGATTTTAGAAATGGAGATACAACCTTTCCGAATGAGCATAAACTTACATGGAGACGACATTTTAAAGTAAAACTAAAACTAAACAAAGTTGCCAAACATTGCAGAAAATAAAACTACATCGAATAAGCTTTCACTTATTCATGAAGCCACATCTGCAGCAGCGAGACAGCTTAAGAACTGTTATTACATATAACCAGTCTTGCATACTATTTATGAACTCAAAAAAGGCATATCTTAAGGATCTATTCAGTATCAAACTAAAACAAATTCCCCAAAATCCAATGATGAAGCCAAGCGCCGTACTAAGATAAAATCCTGTGGTTATGAACTTGTCCTCATCCTCTTCAGCACCTCCTTCGAGATTTGGATCTTGAGGTAGTTTTGGATCTTGAGGTAGCTCATCTCCTGGGCAAACTTGTGAAAGCAGTTCACCACAAAGTCCAGGATTGCCTGCGTATGATGAGGCATTGAAAGACTGTAACTGAGTGCCTGTTGGTATTCTACCTGTTAAGTTGTTGTACGAGAAGTCCAGCAGACTAAGGCGACTAATCTGGGAAAGGCTTGAAGGAATCTCGCCAAAAATTTGATTTCTCGAAAGATCAAGAAAATCTAATGACTTCAACTTACCAATTTCTGTTGGAAGGATCCCAGTTAGATGATTTCTGGAGAGGTTCAAAGCAACTAGACCGATAAGGCTAGTAACTTCAAGAGGAATATCTCCTGTCAATCTATTGCTCGAGAGATCAATGCTTTTGACAAATTCTAGAGTGCTCTTGTATTCTAGAGTGCTCTTGTACTCTACTTCTCTTCCTTTCCATGTTAAAAATGCCTCGTAGAAGAATGTATGATCAACAGGATCAAAAAGGCTATAAAACCAATTGCCACTGCCCCGCATTGCACTCCCTTCCTGAATCATTGCAGAAAAGTTGCTGATACATTTTGGTATTCTCCCAGAAATCTTATTCCCAGATAAGTCCAAAATTTGAATTAGCGAAAGATTGCAAATTTGTTGGGGTATGCTTCCACTAAAGTTGTTCCAACTCAAGTCAAGAACAATCAGTTGTGATAGGTTTCTCCCCAGCCATTCTGGTATAGTGCCAGACAATCTGTTTTCTCCAAGATCAATGAAGTGCAAATTTTCAGAATGTTTCCAAGATCTAGGTAGTTCCTTTGTGAAACTATTTTTTCTCAATAGCAATGCTCGAATCTGAGGTAACGAGCCCATGGAACTAGGAATTTTCCCAGAGAGATTATTGTTATTCAAATTAAGAAATTCTAGAGAGTCAAGGTGAGCCCAGCAATCGGAAAGCTCTCCAGATAGTTGGTTGTCTGAAAGATCAAGATAGAATAGGTAATCCAAGGGAGAATTGCACAAAAATGTAATCTCCCCTGACAACCTATTTTTTGAGAGATCCACCCTTCTAATGGTGTTAGGAAGTCGCGGTATAGGACCTTTGAAATGATTAGAACTCAAATTCAAGACAATAAGATCACTGACTTTTGTGTACAAGTCTGGGAGGGTGTTATCCATCGTATTGTTTGAAAGATCTAATACTTTAACTCCTAACATTTGGTCCCAGAACCAACTAGGGATCTCATCAGAAATTCCAGTAGTTGATAAATCAATCACAGATATGTTCTTTTGAGTTTGAATCCATTTTGGGAAATGAGGTCCAAGCTTACAATTTCGAAGTCTTAAGACCTGCAACTGGAAAGGAGGGATCCAATTTGAGTGGAATCTTAATGCTAAACCCGAGTTGAATGACAAGTCTAGCATTTGTAACCGCGAGAGATTTTGCAAATGAGATTGAGAGATTACTCCTTCAAAATTATTTGAACGAAGAAATAATGCTTCAAGATTAGTAAGGAGTCCAATACTCCCTGGGAGAACTCCACCTATTTGATTGAATGACAGATCCAAAATGGTAAGATTTGGAAGTTCTCCAAAGGCTTTTGGCATGGAACCATTAAGTTTGTTCCCCTGCAGCCTCAGCTCTTTCAAAGATTGAAATTCGACAATAGAATTGGGCAACGGGCCACTTATTGGATTTGACAAGTTCTTTAGAAACTCAAGCATTTGTCCTTCTAAATTATTATAGGAAAGATCAAGATGCACAAGAGACACTATATTTGCAAAACCATCAGGAATGGGGCCATGTAAATTGTTACCTGAAAGGTTGATTTTAGTTACGCTATTATTGAAGTTGAACAACCAACTATACACAGAGGAATTGAGCTTATTATTAGGGAGATCAATGATATCGAGGGGCGCTGAATAGTTGATAGAGTTTAGTGAAGAAGGAGTGAGATAAGGCAACTTACAGACACGCATGGAGAAGACTCTTAGCTTAGAAAGACTACTTACTGCTGCTGCCCAATTACTAAAAAAAAATAAATTCGAAAGATAAAGAGTTGTTAGAGATTGAAGAGAAGAAAGCCATTGATGATTATTGATGTACAAGAACGAGGAAAAAGAGGCCGCAAGATGAAAAGTTTTTAAACTAGAAAGGTTACCAAGCTGATGTGGAACTTCTCCGGAAAAACCAGCAAATGATAGATCCAAGTACGTCAATCTTGCAAAAGAACCGAAAAACGGTGGAATGTTGCCATGAAACCAATTGTTACTAAGGTCTAAATGTTCCAAATACTTGAGTTCAAGCAATGAAACACTAATCTGACCAACTAAAGGCTCAATTGGAAAACGTATTTTGTTATACGGACCTTGCAGATTTAGTGTGATAACATTACCAGTTCGGTTATGGCAGTAGACCCCGTGCCATTTACAACAGTCTGTTTGGAATTCTTCAGATCCCCATGAAGAGAGTCGGTTATAGTCATCTACAACCTCTTGTTTGAACTTGAGGAGAGCTTGTCTTTCTTTTTCTACACACTTGATTTGATGATGATCAGGAGCAGCACGCACTGAATGGATGATTCCAAAAGCATTATTTTTGTTGTAGTAAAATAACAAACACAAGAGAAAGGTGAAGTATTTTGTTATAGTGCTCATCTTCAGAATGGCATAGGTAGTAGTTACAATAAATGAAGAAGAAGAAGAAGAAGAGAGTATTTGCGAATCCATTGAGTATCTTTGATTTCTTATATAGGCTTGCATGGTAGCTATTCTTTTCTACGCGGATAATTTCAGGCAATTACAATACATAGAAGAAAAACTAAGCCATCCAAGTCCCAAGGGTCGTGATCGATGTGATATTCCGTGATCGGACAACCACATATCAGATAATGTCAGAGCTCCGTGATTAATGGGGTCGGACTAGAACCTGGAAGTCAAGAAGAAATGTTGTTTTCATGTGATACTGATAGTTTGGCTGCTTTTATGCAATTGTATATGAATTTTTAGTTATTTTATTTTACAGAGTATTACTCGTCAAATGTAATTCGCTCTACAAATCATATAAATTGTTGATTTTCTCTAGTATTTCTTCTTGCTTTAGTAATTTGCTCTATATTTTTGTTATGGGATAAATTCTCTTACTTAATTTTTGTTTTGCATTTCGACATGCTTTTTTTGCAATTGAAACAAAGTAAGCACTTATACTTTGGGCAAAATAATGACATGAAGATACGTGAATTGGGCGAGATGAGACCTTCAGTGTTCAATTTTCGGTTAGTGTTAGAATTGAATGACTACTTATGGGACTCGAATTAAATGGAATAATTGAGAAACTTGACCTTATCTAGTGATATTTTTTGGAGATATAATTAGTAATTTTAGTGGCTCTAAATTATGTATTTAATAGTTATGCGCCTTGCGGGCTTGAGGGTTATACCTTTTAGGTATGTGTCATGTGACAGTGTCTAGATTAGAAACATGATACAATTGGCTAATATAAATAAATAAATAAAATTATATTTCTCTCTTTTCTTTTACCATACCAACTAAGTATCAAAATATGAGAAAATAAAAGAGTAAGAAAGAGAGGGTGGTAAGCATATAGCAACACCATATGACGTTCTGCTGTAGTAGGTGAATACATGGTGCCTTCTTGCTATGTGCAAAATGTTAAGGCAAATCGGGTTTCCCCAAGATAGCCTGGTAGACATTACTTTACCTATTTAAGCTAACTTCAGAAAAATAGTATTTTTTTACACTTATCTAAAATATTTAATATCATTAATCTTCTTAATTCAATATTGACTTTCCAATATTAAATTTTGACTTTGTCCAAGTGTCCGTGGTACAATATCTACTTTAAATGTAAAAAATTTCAAGACTAATTCTTAATTCTCGTGTGCAATATATCGTAACTGATATAAATGGCTTTAGGCCTAAAGAAAAAGCCACCTATTACATGGATAATTCGCTTATTATCATGGTTGTGAACCTTTGTCTTCTTTGACAAAAAAAAAAAAAAAAAAAACATTTGCCTTCTGTCATTAACTTGATGATCCATTTGTTCTTAAGTGCTTTTCTTCGTTTAAACAATTCTACCAAGTCAAAGATACAAGTTTCATGCAGGAAATGCACGACATCCTAGTAACCCTTTTTACACGAAGAAATGGAAAAATTGTCATAGGCAATACAGCTTAGAGAAGACTGAGAGTGATCACCCAAGTCCAAAAGAGGGTCATGATCGATGTGGTCTTCGAATTTCTAAAAAAAAAAAAATGGAAGTAGTTTTTTTTTTTTTTAGAAGTTTAAATATTGAATATTCAATTTAATATAATAACAAGCATTTTTGTTTTCAAATCAGATAAATTATTAATTATTTATAATTCAATTCGTTGGAAAAAAAAAAAAAAAAAGACCCAACTAGGTACTTTTGAACAAAGTCAACACAACAAGGTTTCTTGTATATATATTATATACATATTTATTTGTCTTGCATCAGGTACTTCCATCAAGTAACTGAATTTCTTAGGGGTACTATGTAGACGATTATTTTGATTTAAGTAGGTCATTATTAACGTACGTAATAAGTCACCACTTACAATATGGTACAAGATACTCAATGTTAACAAGTTGGTGGTACAATATTTACTTTAAATAAGAAAATTTTCGAGATCAATTATTCTCATGTCTAATATCGTAACTGATATAAATGGCTTTAGGCCTAAAGAAAAAAGGCCACCTATTACTTGGATTTTGCTTATTATAATGGTTGTGAACCTTTGTCCTCTGTTATTAACTTGAAGATCCATTTGTTCTTAAGTGCTCTTCTTCGTTTAAACAGTTCTACCAAGTCAAGACATAAGTTTCATGCAAGAAATGCACAGCATCCTAGTAACCCTTTCTACACGGAGAAATGGAAAAAATGTCATAGTCAATACAGCTCAAAGAAGACTGAGAGTGATCACCCAAGTCCAAAAGAGGATCATGATCGATGTGTCCTACAAATTTCTAGAATTTTGTTTTGTGTCAGTTACTTCCATCAAGTACTTGAATTTGTTACGGGTACTGTGTGTACCCAATCGATGTGTACCCAATCGAAACTACCATTCCTATGGTTATATATGTGCATTCTTAATTATGTTACTTATTAGTTGTTATTCACTTTGTAAAATTGGATTAAATTCTATCAATTTTAGAGGAAAATGATTAAGTCAATTTAGATAACTATTAGTCTCTCACATATTAACAGGTTTAACCTCTCTCGTGTTTGAAAGTATTTCAGTCATTTGACAACCAATTCAAGACGTGATCAAAAGGAGACGTCACATACACAGCATCTTTGATTTCTTATATATGACATATTTGTTACTTTTTTCTACACGGTGAACTGCAACAATGGGACATTTATGTAAGGAGATAATAACAAATAAGATTTAGAAATTATTTTGGAATTATTCTTTTCTTCAACTCCACTTAATTGGCAAAGAAATTAAAAGAAAGGATATTATACCGTTTTTATCACTCTCACCTAATATATAGATGGTTGGTTAGCATTAAGAATAATAATAAAGCAAATTTGGGGTGAAAGACTATCCAACGCCTCACCCCGTCACCTAAAAAATTACTCCAACACCGGCCCCACCCCTACTTTTTTAACCCTCATCCATTGCCCTCACCCCCATCCCCGAGTCTATGTGGAGATTGTGAATTACTCAAGTGTAATTTTTATTAAGATGTGCTGCTACACTACGAACTTTATAATTTAAGGTGAAGCTACCATCCCCGAGTCTATGTGGAGATTGTGGATTACTCAAGTGTAATTTTTATTAAGAGGTGCTGCTACACTACGAACTTTATAATTTAAAATGAATCTAATATAATCCCACCTTGCCAATACGGTTTACAATCATCAATAGAAAATAACCCTATAGCTGTAGATAGGAATCAGACAATAAGGCAGAGGAAATGGAAGACATCATCATCACTCATCTAAAACGAGAAAATGTTAAAAAGGCAGATTCCGCGCCCGAACTTGATGATAAAATGATAAGAGATACGACATTCATAGAACCACCAAATAAAACTATAATCGCAATTAGTTTCCCGGATTCAGTATCTGTACAGCAACATTCCTAATTGAGATCTTCCCTGTCTAAATTGCAATCAATCATAACAACAGTAGAGACATGTTTGAGTTCATACAAGTGACGAGAATGGCTGCCTCGAGCAACTCTTCTTCAACCTATTTTCACTTGGAAGACTTGGTCAGCATGCTATTGATCCGATCAGTCTTAGAATCACTGCAGCAGAGGCTTCAGTAACTTCAACCCTCTCCAAACAAGTGAGAGGATAATGGAGATCCCCACGTTGAAATTTTCTCAATTATTCTCTCGCAGGAAGGTTGCAAGAGAATAAGATATTATTTCAAGCAATTCCAATGCTGAATCACTTCTTTCACTGACCTACTCGCGGTTAAGTCCCAAATAATATATATATCCAAAAAGTCGGACACTGCATTCAATTCCTCCATTATCCTAAACCTGATTTAGTCCCAGATACAGGCCTCATCATCGGATAACTGAGAGCAGGCTGGGAATTTGCAGCAGCATTGAACATAGCATTGGGAGGAGAGGAAGATGGGTGGAGAGCAGAAATAGGCAGCCGTGGACCAAGTCCATACATCGCTTGCTGTGACACAAGTGACATGTGGGGATGCATTGATTGGTTATTACCATATCCAGGAACGAAGGGTTGTGGAGTGCCGGAAACGACTTGTTGCCTGTTATTTCCAGTATTATTACCAACAATGGCAGGACCAATATTTGGAATCCCAGTCGGACGAGACACTCCAGCAGATCCAAACTGTGTTGACATCATAAGGGCACGCTCTGCAGCAGCCCTCTGCCTTGTCCTTTCCATGCCCTCACATTCTCGCATCAAGTAGGTCTCCACTTCCGCAAACTGCTTGAGCTTCAATTCTAACCTCTTTAACTGCAAAAGGAGTGAAATAAAATAGTTACATACAAGGAACTCGTGTTTCCTCATCCAGAAGCTGATGTTGCTTACCAGCACAGAAATGAAAAGGTAGAGTGAAAATAACCTAACCCAGCTAAATAATGGAATATGATTTTTTCAAATCAATAAAAAGACTATATCATTAAGAGGGTAATAAGGCAATTCTTTTACTCGCATTCATTTTAGTGGAGTCAAATGACCTGCCTGACCTTTAGGGAAAAATTACTGGAAAGCATACTTAGATACCAAAAGGTTTGTTCGTTTACATTATTTGACCTCCCTCTGTTGCAAAGAATATCAAGGACCAGGGTCTATGTGCAATATTACAATCAGAAAGACAATAATGCATTAACAAGTTAACAAACGTATTATTAAACTGGCCATATAGCATTTGCAATCAGTTCATGCACCCTTATTAACAGAAAACATTAAGATCGCCAAGGATGTATCAAGAACTAGATTAAAGATTCCAGTAAGGTCAGCTCCAATGACTTTAAGCCTTGAATCAGCTACTAAAAACTGTAATCAACATCAAGCTATCTTTACAGTTTATATCTAATTTATTGAATACAATCACATTCTTAATAAAAGGATCAATTGGAATATTCAAGAGATGCTATAGAATAAGACTTTTAAGGAAACGTGCATAAATGCTACTTTGATATATCATAAAACCACAGGTCTGCACAACAATAACGGAGGCATTAACCCACAAAAGATTTCGGGCTCCACCACTGTTTGACTATGTGCTGAGTTACTAATGCTAAATGCATTCATGCAAATTACATGGCAGATCTCCTGACATTTTGACAAATAAAATACATGTTTAGATGGAGATAAACGATGTACAAGGAATGAGTAATACGAGAATAAATACTAGAACACATCTTTTGATTTTAGCTGTTGTTTTTCCCTCTATCAATGTTTAATAATTGGTTTATTCATGTTTGATACCTTCTTTGTTGGACTTGTGTCAATATTTTATAAATTGTAACATATCTTTTTATTGTATGTTGGTTGAAGTTGTCCAAAATCTCCCGCCTCGCATTCTTGAGGAGTGTTTACCTCCTGATTTTCTTCAATGTTATAGAATTTGAGATTCTGTCATATGCTATTGTTTAGATATTATACAACAAAGCTACTATCATTTACAAAAAATCATTATCATTATCAAGATATTGTGACCTTCTTGTCATATCTCATCTAACTGGTTATGAACGTGCAGGGTGCCGGTGGAAGACCTGGCTTTGGACGTGGAGCTGGAGGATACGGTGGTGCACCTCCTAGTTCAATTTTCTCATAAGTTTTTCATTAGTGAAGTTTCATAGTCATTGCAAGTTTAGCAGTTGAGGAGTTGGTCTGATGCTGAAAGTTCATGTCCCTACTCTCGTTTAAATATATATTTTGAACTATGTGATGCCTCCTACAGTTTTGCGTACTCTGGTTGTTTCTTACTAAGTCTAGATTATTCGAAGATTTATGGCAATTTAATTTTACATTCAATCGACTCTGCTATCTGATACAACATCACGATACTCCTAGTCAATTGTTGCAAACAGTAAATAATAAAATTGCAAAAAATATTGACAAAAAAGAAAACGCAAACAAATGGCGGTGTGCATCTTATCTGATAAAATAAAATAAAACAAATTATAAAATTAGCGATATTCGGAAAGTAAATTAGTCAGTTGCAAAACCAAAGTTTTGACTTCATTAACCATTTAGTACAAGCTTTACGAATTTCAACTATAAACAAGTCAGAATAAAATTTTAAATTGTAAATTCCCTCCATTAGTATAAATCAAAATTGAAGATCATGCTTGTACAATGTTGAAATACAATTGAAAGTATAATTCTCCCCTAAAACGATTTTTAAATCAGCATGAAAAATTAATTTTCCATTTTAACGAAGAGTGAAGCGAAAATAAAAAAATATTCAAATTCATGCCATATCATAAATTGAGGTCAACAGCACAGTACAAATTCCCGCCTTAGCAACATTAATTGTTAATGTGTATGTTTGCCTATAGATTTTTCATATTCTTTTGTCATTTCAAATAATGGAAATGACTTGTAACACATGCTAAATGTGGAATCAAAATAAGGTAATAAATGTGGAATCAACGGCCCAATCATGTTTTAAAAATAAAAAAATGAATTATATTTTTAGGGTCAAACAAGAAAATAAAGCGAAAAAAATACAATATTATAGTGGAACAAAAAAATTAAAGTTTAAGTGTAATCCATAACGTTTAGTATATTAAAATACAATCAAAAGATATTAGACAATTACTATAATTAAAAAATCAATGAACAATGTTTAGGGAATGGGGTAAGGGATCGATGATGTTTTTTTTCTTACATGTAGAGAAGTTGAAAATGGATATAGGGATCCCCAACATTCATAGGAATGGGATAGGGGATATGTTGGAGACCGTTTCTACTCATCCCCACCCTATATGTAGAGTAAGAGATGAGATAAAAAATCTCTTGGAGTTGGCCTTAGGCCATCTCCAACTCATTCCCTGTTTTTCATTTTACTCTACACGTAGGAAAATTTTAGGGATATTGGTATCCAATATCTTCCTTACGCACATCTCCACATGTAGAGAATTCCTACATCCAAATTTAACTATCTCCACATGTAGAGATGTAATAACAATTCTCTAAACCCATCTCTACATCTCCCTATGTGAAGTTAAAAAAAAAAAAATAGAGAATTTTTAAAATAAGGAAGCTGTTGAAGTGACACTTAAATTTTTGGTCCTTGAAATAGGTAATTTACATGATATAGTTGTTAGAGTGAAACGAAAATATGGAATCTCCAAATGTGGAGAAATAGTCTAAATTCTCTACATGTATAGTAAAATATAGGGAATGTGTTGGAGTTGGCCTAAGAAATGTTATCCCTTTTCCCCTCACTATCCTACCCTATAACTCAACACTATTCGATGAAACCAAAATAACCTTTACCATAACATATGAACAAGTACAAATATATATACCCTTTTCACTAAAGGTATCGATTGGTATATATACCTATTAATTAAAGGTAGCTATTGATACAATGAAAAAAAATTGGACATAGATAGAATGAGTTGAGGAACGGAATATGACTGTGAATGGAATGAACATGAGAATTGGAATGACATTCTTGGCGTACTCAACGAATAAGATACAAATACAAGTATATTGATTCCATACCCATATGTGTGTTAGTATACAAGAGTAATAATGAAAATGACTTTTATAATGTGACATAATTATCTTTTTATCATTGTACGGTTAAAAATAAGAATAAGCATCAACATAATTGTAATTAACAAGAACATGATAAATAATAATAATAATAATAGCAATAATAATAATAATAATGATTATGACAATTATATCGTTAATAATAATTTATTATTATTATTATTATTATTGTTGTTATTGATATTATTATTTTATTAGTAATATTATTAATTTTCCACAAGAATCTACACATACAAGGGTACTAAATACATCTACTACCACATCAGTATTAAGTCGTTCATCACAGTTCAAGCAGCTTGCTATAAACCATTGTTCTGTTAATTTGCCACTTGAAGACTGCATAAATTTACTTTCAAAACCAGTTGTTCTGTTTTTTGCCCATCTCTATCAATGTTTGATGATTGATTTATTTACAAGTTCTACTTTCTTTAATACACTTGTTCCTTGTATCAGTGTTACATAAAGCGTAATATGCTTTTGATTTCTCGTTCCAGTCGAAGATGTCCAAAATATCCCGCCTTCTACTCTTGACCTTTCTCTTTATGAAATTCCATATTGGTGGGCTGTGTCTAACAATGTAGTGGATCTCATCTTTTATTTTGAACCTTAATATGGTAGCCTGTAATTTAGCTGCATCTATTAGACAATCGGGAAGCATTAATGTGTTGGCTGAGCAGTTTTCTTCTGATTGTGTTTGATGTTATTATAAAATTTGAGATCGCGTCATACGCTCTTGTTTGATCTTATATGACAAAGCTACTACGCTTTACGGCATGTCATTGGCTTATATATATAAACAAACTTCTGAAACGTAATCTTCTTTTTCAAGTAGTAATGAAAAAGTTCTTCATCCGTCGGGTGAAACCGGAACCCTGGCGGAACACCACCATTTGATGAACCCTTCGAATGAACATCAACCACTTCAAGCCGAATTTACTATTTTTATTTATCTATTAATATATAACTCTAGCTCTCCCAATATATATTGCTTAATTTCTCTGGGATTTAATTGGAAAGAGCATGCAGTTAAGCAATCTGTCTTTAGGCTTATATATATATATATATATATATATATATATATATATATATATATATCTCCTCTTTGTCAATTGTCAACGGACGTGTTGTGATGTGAGAAAGTTGCCGTCCGGTGACGCCGCCGCCGGGAAAGCTTAAAGCTAACGTAAACAGCAAGTAAAAGCAATATCAGACTAGGATAAAGAATTATTCTGTGTTAGAAAATAAATCCTGCAGCCACATTGTTTCATGAAGAGACATACTTTTTCTACAATAGTTGCATCTCTTCTTCCAAAGGGTGTCTAGTATCAAGGGTTGTGTCCATTTGAGTAAAAGGACATAAAAGACAACTCTCTGCAGAATTCCCTTACTTATATATACCTCCCAAGGCTCCATTTTGCATTCCATTAATTTTGTCTCAAACATTCACTTGATAGAGCACGAGAGAAATAGCACTAGATTGTGTTGTGTGAAACATTGGTAGGCTCTGATAGTCTATCATTTGAAGGACGAATTCAACTCAAGAACAAGAGTAGATTTGCAAAGCCATAGCAACAGGTAAACAAGTTTTTAGTTCGATAAAGGTATGCTTCCGCATTTGACTTGGTTATATTTTGTGCAATATAACAATGGTATCAGAGCCATTTGAAACTTGTGTCGTTGTTTTAAGTTTATATGAAATGGTTTAATATCAGAATAATATGCTATGTGCATATACATGAGTAAATCCTGTACATTATATTTTTTTATGGGTTTCTGTGAAGTATTTTGAATTTAAAAACCATTTAGATATTCTTATTCTATTCTAAATAATGAATCCAATGATGCAAATTTCGTTCAATTTGGATAAGAAATGAGTGAGTTATGATTTTTTTTTGAATATTTTGTTGCATGGCTGATTTTGTACTATTAAAAATGAAATTTATACATTGTTGCATTGAAGATGACGACATCAACGTCGTCGTTTGATTAAGTTAAGGATGCCCAATGATACTGCAAAACGTGGTTGTCTGACATCGCGACACTTGGCATGTATAGATGTTTAACTACTTAACCGCTAGGCTGGGGATATCCCTTGGCCTTAAATGTCATGCAAATATGCTTATACCTCTGGATAGGTTTATGAAAGTAAAACATTTAATTTTATATATATTTGGAATATATGAAATAATATATTTTGATATTATGGTTTTATAAATATGTATATTCCAGTCCAAATTGAAATTATTTTCTATATTATTTGAAAAATACATGTTTAATTGATTAAATGCATATAAAAATATATTTGCACTATATATATAAGGAGTGGGGGTATGAATGAGTTAAATTATATTTTTCTCATTCAAAATTTTGCTTATAGTTTATCTAATTAATAATAAATAAAACCTTAAATGTGAGTGATGATTTTGAGCCTAGCGAAAATTTCGATCTCAATTCTTAGTAATATTTACTATTGTTAGATTTTTTAATTATGTAGCAAAATTTATGTATATGTATATGTGCTAAATATCCAATATGTGCATAAAAATGTAGTGACATGGCTTTGAATAACAACGTTATGGCGGACCTCGCTAAAGTTGAGAAACTTGATGGAAATAACAATGATATATGGCATCGTAAGATCTAGTATCTCCTTAATGAGCGAGAGGTCTTGGAAATGTAAACCCAAAGCATGGAGAAACCCACTGAGGGTAGTTCTACCCAAAATAAGAAAGAGATGGAGACCTATGAAAAATGGGTCAAGAGTGATCGTAGTGCACGGTTTGCCATGTTGAGTTACATGCACAATGATCTAATTGGCGAGTTTGAAAATTATAAAACTACCAAGGAAATGTGAGATGCCTTGAAGACAAAATTTGTTGGCACATCTGTAACCAAGTTGAGAGCCTTGACACTTAAGTTTGAGACTCACAAAATAGCTGCTAACACTAAGATGGTTGACCATATAAGAAAGATGTCGGCAATGATTCGTGAACTCAAGGCAGCCGGTAATAATATCTCTAACGAGCAACAAGTTCTAACCGTCCTTTGTTCTTTGCCTGACTCCTAGGAACAAATGAAACTTACTATGACGCATAATGAAAATATTAAGACTTTTTCTGATATATCGCATCATCTGGAGTTAGAGGCTAAAAGACAAAAGGCAAAAGGCCTTGCCTCTATGTCTATTGCTGAGCCTAGCCAACGCGGGAATTCAAAGTCCAAGCGTAAGCATGATAACAAAGCAAAAAATAACGGAAAAGATGAACAAGCTTAGAAAAAGAAAAAGGGTGGCAACAACCGAAAAGGCAAGTGTGGGAATGGAAAGTTTAAGGGAAAATGCTACAATTGTGATAAACTGGGACACAAGGCTAGTAATTGCACTGAGCCTAAGAAGGTACAACCTAACCCTTTCAAACAAAATGATTGCTTTGTTTGTAGTCATGTTTTTGTTGCTCATTCTTTTCCTAATTGGATTATAGATTCAGGAGCAACACGACATGTCGCAAGGGACCGAATAGGTTCCATCGCGTACCGTCGGATTCCTGCAGGAATTCAACATGTCTACATGGGGAACAATACTAGTGAAGAGGTGATAGGAATTGGAACCTATCAGCTTAAGATGTGAACTGGTCGTTCTATACTTTTGTATGATGTTCTCTATGTACCTAGAATTCAACGTAACTTGATATCTGTAATAGCTATGGTTGGCTAGGGTTTATGATGCATTCAAACGGTGCATTATAATTAGGTGCAAAATGACCAAGTTTTAATAACACACAAGTGCATGGATCTTCGTAGTGTAGTGTGCTCTGAATGCAGAGTCGAATTTCACAAGGAAGCTCCTAAGTTAGTTCGGTTGAATAAGTGCGTATGAAAGTGTTCTAAGTGAGTGTTGGAAAGTAAAAGACAAATAGATTAGGTGGTTTGATAAAAAAAAAGAAAAACTAAGTTAACAAATCTAAAGTTAGAGTTGGGAGTGTAACTAGGGGTAGGTTTTTTTAAAGCTAGGATTAATATTAAGGTAGTTAATCTAGTATCGGAAATAGGATTCTCTAATTCTATGCAAGAGGTTAAGCTATAAGTATTAACCTAGTCAATTATCTTAGTTTATTAAAATCTCGATTACTACTCTGATGTAGGTGTCGTTTCATCCTTCGTATGGATCTGTCCTTGCAACCTGGTGTAAACGGTCTATTTCAACTAAGTAATTAACATCTCATTTCTAGTCTATAAACTAAGGTCTACTTAAAAGCATTACCTATAGTCTCTTGGAATCTTTAAGGTTGTCAAGCTATTGATTCACTATTAAAGCATGGATATATGACACGAAAATAAAGCAATCATAATATCTACTTAAAAGCATTATGTATGAAAAACAATACTTAATTAATACAAGTCATATATTATATATGAATTAAATCAGTCCAAATCATGGAGACCGGTAAATTAAAATACCATTAATATATAATCAAAATCCCGAATTAACATGGGCATTATAACGACATTCAAATATAAAAGAGATTAAAGAGATGTTCCCCCATAAATGAAGTCGAAGTTCGAGGTCGGAGTCCCGAACACAGCTACGAGATTTTCTCCTTTTCCTATGCCCCAGGAATTCGGGCATTACCTCCGCCGTATTTTCCCCCAACTACTAACTATTTATACTACATATTTAAAATACCCTAAATTAACACTAAAAGAGAAATTAAAAACAATTAAAATAAAATCCTAAAATTATTTTCTATATCATTTTCGGTTGGGGTTGAGGTTGGGGTTGGGGTTGGGAGGGGGGGTATTAATAGGGCCAGATTCAGGGGCGTGCTCGAGCACCCATTTTTCGGTCCTTTGGCTGCGCGACACGTGGCAGCTTTTGGAAGGTCCCTGAGGTGCGCTCAAGCGCCCGTCTGCTGACTTTTTCAGCTCCGATTGTTGACTTTGACCAAGACGTTGACCAAGGAGTTTTCGAGCATTTTTCACTGTTTTGACCCTCCAAACAATGAATTTTGGCTTAAATCACACCGTGCACCGCGTTTTGCTCAAAAGGCCGTTTCTACCCGAAAAACTGGTATGATTTGTAAAAAACGGACATAGGTCACTATTTACACTTGATCTGGCCAAATTATTTCTCTATTAGCTTCATTCTTCTACCGTTTCTTGAGCCTTTGCCATCACACAACTCTTTGACTTGCATTTTGTTATTTTAAGTCCAGTATTTTTTCTTTTAAGGATCAACCTATATTGCATCAAAAGTGTATTAAGTGTTGCATTTATTCCACAAGTTAAGATGCAATAGTAGGTAAATACAGTGGTTTGAGTACTACAAATTCAATCACATCAGTTTACTTTCAATTTTAGCATAAACTTCGTAGATATCTACTTAGACTCCATGTTTTATGGTAGTGGACACATTATTGATGGTTTTTATGTACTAGATGTTGATAATAATTTATATTATGATGCATTTTATGCTTCAAATGATAATGATATTATATCTAGTTCTATTAAATGGCATGCTAGACTAGGTCATATAGGACATGAAAGATAGCAAGATTGGCAAGTGTAGGCCTTCTAGGCTCGCTTACTAAGGTTCATTTACCTATATGTGAGCCTTGTTTGGTTGGAAAAGCCACTAGAAAACCTTTTGGGAAAGGTAAACGGACTTCTTCTCTTCTAGAACTAGTTTATTCTGACATTTGTGGACCTATGAATGTAAGGGCACGCCATGGTGCTTACTATTTCATCACATTCATAGATGATTATTCACGATTTGGTTATGTGTTTTTGCTTACATATAAATCTGAGGCATTAAGTTGCTTCAAACGCTTCTTCAATCTTGTGGAAAACCAAAAGGATAAAAGCCTAAAGGTTCTTCACACGGATAGAGGTCGTGAATACTTGTCTGATCAATTCAAGGAATTGTATGAGGAAAAAGGCATCATTAGGCAATTGACGATTCCCAGTACTCCACAACAAAATAGTGTTGCAGAAAGAAGGAATCAGGCTTTATTGGATATGGTTAGGTCGATGATGGTGCAAGCAAATCTTCCAATTCACTTTTGGGGAAATGCTTTATTAACGGCTGCCTACATTCTTAACTGAGGACCCTCAAAGTCAGTCAAATCTACACCATATGTGTTATGGACTGGTTTTCAACCAGACTTGAGACACTTGCAACCTTGGGGGTCTGTAGGATATGTAAAAATATCACATCCTCATGGAAAATTAGGTCCTAAGGCCCAAAAGTGTACTTTTATTCGATATCCAGAATACTCAAAAGGCTATGTGATTTTACATAAAAGAAATGATGGTGTATTGACTGAAATAGAGTCTCGTAATATGGATTTTATGGAGGATATTTATCCTAGTAGAGGTGAACTTAGAACAGACATAGAGTTTTATGAGATGGTAGATGAAATCTCTACACCATCTCTCAGCGAGGATAGGGGATTAGTTCCTCAACCGGATGATAATAATCATAATGTCGCCGAGGATAGTGGGAGAGATATCTTGGATAGTGGAAGCACTCCATTAGGGGAACTGATCGCGTCGTTTTACGATCAAAAATATAGTAAGAAGTTTAAACGATTGGAAATATTACTTAACTTGAATTACCTCTAGCGGTGGCGAGTAGAGGGTCGATCCACGGAGATTGGGTTATCAAATTAAGTTAAGTCCTTAATTTAGAATTGTTGACTATATCCCATTACGGATAAGTTTGATTAAGTCCAAAAGTCCAAAGGTACGGTAAATTAAGTCCAAAAATCTAAGAAATATCCAAAGATACGGTAGTAACGAGATGAATTGTTCAAAGGTATTAAATTGAAGAATTACAACACTTAACAATAAAAATGAAACTGAAAATAAAAAGGGTTAATGATTCAGGGTGGTTATAGCTCGCTATAAGTAAGTACAAAGTTATTGATTTAGATTAAAAGTTAAGTCCTTTAGAAATAGGGCTACAAGCTCCTACTACTAAGATGAGCCTTTAGTTACGTAAGTGATAAGATTAATTGATTAACAAGACTGGATGTATTGGTACAACCTAACGATTTTCAATCTCTCAATTAATCTTTCACTTATGTAACCTGGAGGTGTCGGTACAACCAGACTAGAGTCCATCCGAGGTAGTCTCGTATTGTCACTGGTTTACAAAACCGAGAGTATATGTACTTTCAATTAAATGTAACATAACTACAAGTATACGTACAGTTAATCAAAGAATACTTAGAAATAAAAATACGAGACTTTAATAAATCTGAATCAAAACATATGTACAAGAGTATCCTCACATGTACCACCTCGAATCTCGGGTCTAATGTGCCATAACAAACTGTAAAGTACAAGAAATCATAACGAAAACCGAAATAAAAGAATACTTATCGTGTTAAATGAATTTCGGTAGACCGGTATGATTTCGGTATGCTGATGGCTCACTAGACCCTCCCATCGGGATTAAAATTTTGCACACAACTACGAATAATAATTAAAACACTCAAAACTCACTTCACAAATAATAGAGTAGCAGAAATTGAGCTAAGAAGAGAAAATGGTACGGTTTTCAACAATGAAAACTGTGCTTTTTATAGGCAAAATTTCAAGAGGGCGCTCGAACGCCCTTCTGCACTAATAATTTTTTTTATATTTTTGTTCATCTTTTCCTTCCACACTTTGTCGCCCATTTGTCCGCGATTTGTAAAAAGTGGCGGTCAGGCGAGGAACAGGGGCTCTCGACCGCGCGTCTAGTTTTAAAGACATTCTACCATTCTTCACTAGTGTTGCGCTGAATTTCTAGTTCAAATGTTAGTTTTTGTGGCCGTTTTTGCTATTTCTTTTTCAAAACCTATATTGCACTAAAATTATGTAAAATATACAATTAAACTTGAAATAATAATGCAATATACATGATTTGATGGGTTAAAATTAGTAAAAATATGGATATATCAACCTCCTCAAACCCATTCTTTGCTTGTCCTCAAGTAAAGGCATCAACTATTTCATATATTCAAAAATATTAAATCTAAGCAGTCAATGTATTCATACAGTTATATTTTATAAAATACAAGATTAACAATGAGTTTGTCTTTCAAACAATTCTACCCCAAGAAATCATCTTGTATCTAGAAGAATAGAAACCAACTTAATTACAAAAAATCATTCGAGCCTTTTTAAGCACTTGTAACTCAATTAAGAGGTAAATAAATTAGTCACGTAAAATTTGTAAAATTGAAAATATTTTCTATGGATAGTAATGAAATATTAAAACTCAACTACCTTCTAAATCGTGTAATACTCCCTTGGATTTTTTTCTATATATATATATATATATATATGTTGGTTGATGACTCGAATGATAGATGTTGGTTGATTCAACGACTTCATTGAAGTATTACCTTTCTTCGATTGAATTGTGTATGGTGAAAGAAGGCTTGTCTGGTAGGAAATATATTGATAGCTTTTTCATAACAAATATGCTCAAAAATGGTTAGAAGAAAGCATTTGTTATGAATTTCTTTTATGCATCTGTTTGCTGAATCAACACTTTTGATATTTGGATGACATTGAGCGAGTCAATCTATACATTTTTTTTTCAAAGGAGTATACCGATCTAGAAAAATAAGTCAAATTTTAATCAAACATAACATCTCACATTGAAAACACCTCAATCTACTCCTTTTTTTGATAATTAATCAAAAACCTCTAATTGAATCATGTGACACTGTTGGGATGTAATAATAGTTAACAAGGTTTCAAAAATTGTAGATACAAACTCAACTCTAGTGGCTAATCATTTTTCTATTCCAAATTCACAATTAATTCAAATATTTTATCACAATCTAACCATATTTCAACAATTAACCACTCAAATTTAATTATTATGAATAAGTGAAGTAAAAGTTTTGAATTTTTTTTTTTTTTGTATCAGGTTGGTATCAACTTTTTTTATCCTCAAACCTGAGCCTTACATTGTCATCAATGAAAGAAAACTATGTAATGCAAAGTAAAAAGAAAGATACAACCTGATAAACAATCCAAGCAATGTTCCTCAAAAACTTCTGAAAGAAGAATTGTCAAACAAAATTTCAAAAACCAACATTAGTCGTGAGTTTAAATAAAAACTAAAATATTTCTAAAGAACTATGAAATAAAAAGCATAAACAGAATAAAATAAAATAAAACACGCCATCCGAGTTTCTGTGGCAGTGGCTGCTGAGGACCTGCTCCCGAACCTCTCAACAAAGCAACGTCCGTCCTTAAAGGAGCAACATCATCTTTCAGCCCATCGATCTTAGTATTCATTGGTTGAATTTCTCTGTACATTTTTTCCATCAAAGACTCTTCAGGTTGAGTACTCGGTTGCTGTGAAGAGGTGGTTCCTTCAACAAGCTGAGTGGCGGTCCTCGGGGCATTTAAAGCTAAGGGCATCTTTCTAACAACTCGCTCTAAATGTTTAAGACTCTTTTTGAACTCAGATTCACCATACGCAGTAATAGGGAGGACTATGGTTGGCTCATCAGGTGAAAAAGGAAAATTAAACCACCGAAGTAAAGAAACTATCAATCGAGGAAAACGAAGTGTAGATGTAGCATCAAATCTCCTCATGTGGTCTATAAGACTCATCATATTTTCCCTAATTACAGCTCCAACATCAAAAAGTTCACCTTGATAAATACAATATAATACCTGTAAAACAACTCTCGTCCTCTCTTGATCATGACCATATGGGCAAAGATTCTTTTTAACAATGATATCAATTAACAACATATCCCTCGGAAGGGAAGATCTCCTTATACCTACACCATGTTCCAGAACCGGACCCCCACACAATTTAGTAGCAATTTCCAAATCTGTAATTCTAGTAGGAAAGTCCTCAGTTGTCGCATAAAACATATCATGCCCACACATAATAGTCATGATATCAACAGTAGTAAATGTAAATTCAAAACCATCAACTGACGCACTAAATGTACCATCATCATAAGAAAAATGCTCATAAAAACGTCGAATAAGACGAGGAAAAACAAGAACATCATCAAAAGGTGGATGCAGAATGCAGTCAAGATAATATCCCTTAAAATATTCAAAAGCACGTGCTCCACCTTCAGAAGCCCTCAAATCATCTGAAAAATCAGTTTCAGCCTCAATTTGAGCATTCTTAAGTCATGCAATCAATGACAATCTCTGTCTCTTTGGAGCTATAGTCTAAATAGAACAAAACACGAAATCAGAAAAATCATTAAAAACACAAAACAATTTGTTTTTTTTTCCTTTACGTAGAAACTGTTTATACAAACAACACCTATTAACAACCACAAAATTACCCTTAACAATACACAATATCGACTGGCCATCCACTCAAATTCTCCAACATTAACACAATATGTAAATCTTATAATTAGAACAACAGGAAATAAGAGATATAAATAGAAATAAATATATGTATAGTAATCTGAATTTTTTTAATTTTTCAGATTTTTTTTTAAAATTAAAATTAAAGGAAATCTAAACAGAAAACTTAAAACTAAAATCTAACTAAATTCTATATACATATACATACGCATATACATACACATATACATACATAAATTTGAAAAAAAAATCATACCAAAACGAAGTTCGGAAGCTATAGAACAACAATAATCTGAAAACAAGCAGTAAAAATTATCTTAAAACCTTCAAAAATGCGTATATACATACATATATAAACGTACACATACAGATCTAAACTTGAAATAAAGCTGAAAAAATGGAAAAATAAGAAAGAAAGCATAAAAATTCACCTTGGGTTGCAGATCTGTAGTTGATTTGGGGTGGGGAAAGGTTTTGGTGATTTTTGGGGGTGATTTCCGTGGGGTGGGGTTTTTTTTTTATGTTTTATAGCTGCTGCAATTGAGGCTTAGGTTATAAGCCCCTATTGCAATAGGGCGCTCGAGCGCCTGCAAGGCGAGCTCGAGCTCCCTGCTGCGTTTTTTTTTATTTTTTTACAGATATTTATTTTTATATAATATATAATATATACATTATTAATAGTAATAGAACAAACGAAAATCCTACCATATATATATATATGAATATACATAAATACTATAAATAATGAAACAAACCACACAATATTTTATTAAATATTAAAATAGTACATAAGAAAATGAAAATTACAACTACACAAAATTATCTTCGAATCGTGGGAATGCAAGAACATTTTCTTTCTACCTAACATACCTATGATTCCACTTGATAAAGAGATAAATAAGAAAAAGGTAAAAGATGAATACACTTGCAAATGAGTACACAACCATGGCAAATTGATCGTTCATGAGAGTTCCAAATATCATTGTGTAGTAGTAGAGAAATTAAATTGGAAAAATTTGTGAGAGAGAGAGAGAGAGAAAGAGAGAAGGATGCGGTGAAGATGAATGAGTAAAAGAAGGAAGGGGTAGGGTTTTAAAATTCGTCTGCTATGGCTGACAGCGCTCGAATGGGGGATTAAGCGCGCTCGATCTTGGTCTTCCCAACCTTTTTTTTTTAATCACAAAATAGGACGATAGAATATTCCTCAAACCTATTTTCTACAAGATCACACTTTTATTATCATAAAATAAAATTGGTACAAGAAACATAAACACACAAAGATACTAATTCAAAAAAAAATTGAAAATTTAAATACACACATTTGCAAAATATTTTTCTAATTACATCATGCTTCTAAAATGACACAACACTCCAAAAAAAAAAAAATTATTACAAAACAAAAAGTTAAACATTCTGCAATCTTCTAACTCAATCGAGTGAATTTCCAATCTTGACTAAGATGTAAACAAGAAAGAGTAGGATGGTGCATGCATACTCGACGATTATCACAGCATGAGCAAAATCAGCTTCCATTTTTTTTTTAATATAGAATTAAATTAAGACAAGCACACATCATAGCAAGAAAATGCAACCATATTAAATTTCACCCTTAAGTTGATCTCACACAAATAGGCGCCAACACCTACAAGGAAAAAGGATAGCAGAGTATAAGAATATACAAATGAACACCGACCGATAGTCATCCATCAAGATTCAAACCTTAACTCCGCTTCCAAAAGAAATAGTTGGATCCAGATTTAATTTAAGAATCTTTGAGTTTAGACTAAATTTAGAGTTCAACAACGTAACAAAGAGTTATCCGCCAGTTTGGAAGGCAACACTGGAAGCCTAGGGAATGCAAAAATAGGACCCCATTCCTATTCCAGTTTCATACCTATGCACCAAAGTAAACCACATCTGAACACTAAATGAATGGCATCAAAATCTGGATAGTAAATCTACCTGCCATAGCGTAAGAATTGGCCGAAGCAGAGGTAATGAATCACCTATCACATGCCCTTCAGAATGGTATTAGTTATCTTTCTCTCAAATACCATGAGAGCTACTATTTACATAACGGTGGAAAAAGACCTCCTAATGTTGAGGTTAACACCAATTTAAAGCTAATTGGTAACCAAGCGACAACATCTAGGATGTACCTTGGAATGTTTCCGCCATGAGATCCTAGATAACCCAGAGATCACTTGGGTTTATGTGAGGCATACACCCTAGTACAAACTGTAACGCCCTAAACCCAACCCCACGCTATAGGCTAAGTCCGGACCTGTCACTCGGATATAGTCTCTTCTGTACCGTGGACTAAACTGGTACCTGCAATAATCACATACAATGCCTGAACCACAACAATTACTTCATACAATCTAACTTCCTAGTTTTTTAGAACCAACCAAATTCACAAGGCTATCCGAGTATTGGCACAATAAAGTAGAAACATACAAGCATGCCGGTTCAATCCTAACTTAAAAAGTACTTTATTTCCGTAATATATCTAAAACGTAACACTTTACACCCTTTACGTTTATTTTCTATGACTTAAATCCTCCCCCCTCCACTTACTAACACGTTTCCTTTCATGTTAATATAAACATCAGAAATAAAGTGAATGTTGTTTAATTATGATCTGCTAGTTAACTGTTGTTAAAAAAAAATGATCGTAAAGACAAAGAAGCTGGTTACAGTTCAACATGGCTAATAGGCCGAGCTTAGGTGGTCAATTGTCCAGACTGGCTCGTTAAAGCCCGACACAACATGGACTGACACATTGAACCAGTACAGAGACGGACCCAGAATTTCAATATAAAGGGATCCGATATCATTTTTATTTATCGTTATATTTATATGATAGTAAAGCTAAATAAATAAAAAATTGGGGGGCCTATAAATATTTTTTTTAAAAATATAACTAAATTTTTTTAAAAAAAATATAAAATTGGGGGGTCCAGGCTCCCCTCGGTCCCCACCTAGAACCACCACTGAACCAATATAGCTCGTAAGCCAATACTGAATACATGTAATGTAAAGAGCTGCTTCTAAACATAAGAAATTGAATTTGGAAATGAATTCTGTAAAATTTTATAAAATTCATTTGTTTCAAACCGTATGTTAGTGTTTGGATGATTTGCTTTGTGAGAATGGGATGATTTACTTGGTAGCTTATGTTTTCCAAGCAGGAAAACTACTTACTGATTTCTGCATTATATCTGAGATGTCGTGTGTATAGGGCTAACAGGAGAGACATTCTTGACATGAATGAGAAGAGATGTCAGATCAATATAACTAATATCGCCTACTGGGATAAGGATTGATTTGTTTTGGTTTGATTTGAACCGAGTCTTGTACTAAACTAACAAAGATGACACTCCCCTCTCGCTCCCTAGGAGCAAGACAATATCTACTAGGTTTACGCATATGCCTTACCTCATGTGATGCGAGTCTACTGCAGAAGGAAAGACCATTTAGATGTTCATCGTTAAGGAAAAGTATGGTCCAGGAAATAGTAGTTGAAGTCTAACGTGTTTGATATGGCAGATTTCTTGTTTCATTTCCAGTGTTCTATATATTCCATCCAGTTCGATGCCTCATTACCTTGTGATTTCAATGTTTAGTACTAAATACATCTATTATAACATCAGTATTAAGTTGTTCCCCACAGTTCAAGCAGCTTTGCTATAAACCATTGTTCTGATAATTTGCCACACTTGAAGACTGCATAAATTTACTTTCAACACCAGTTGTTCTGCTTTTAGCCCATCTCTATCAATGTTTGATGATTGGTTTATGCACAAGTTCTACATTCTTTAATGGACTTGTATCAGTGTTACATAAAGCGTAATATGCTTTTGATTTCTCGTTCCAGTCGTCGAAGATGTCCAAAATATCCCGCCTTCCATTCTTGACCTTTCCCTTTGTGAAATTCCATAGTTTAACAATGTAGTGGATCTCATCTTTGATTTTGAACCCTAATATGGTAAAGCCTGTAATTTAGCTGCATCCATTAGACAGTGGGGAAGCATATATCAATGTGTTGGCTGAGCAGTTTTCTTCTGATTATGTTTGATGTTATTATAAAATTTGAGATCGCGTCATACGCTCTTGTTTGATCTTATATGACAAAACTAGTACGCTTTACTGCATACCATTGGATTTGCCAAGAAATTGTTGCTCTCTTGTCATATTTCATCTAATTAGTTATGAATGTTTTACCCTCTGATTCTCTTTGATGTTATCACTGTCTACGCTTTACGGCATGTCATTGGCTTTGGCAAGATATTGTGATCATCTTGTCATATGTCATCTAATTAACAATGAATGTACTCACAGGGAGCTGGTGGAAGACATGGTTTTGGACGTGGAGACGGAGGGCGTGGTGCTCCGCCTCCTGGTTCAAGCTTCTCGTAGGTCTTCACTAAGTGAAGTAATTTCATAGTCATTGCAAGTTAGGAATGGGAGGGGTTGGTCTGATATGGGTAAAGTTCATGTCCCTACACTCATTCAAATATATAAGTCGAACTATGTGATGTTTCCTACAGTTTTGTGTACATTGCTCCAAGTCTAGATTTTTTAAGGATTTAAAGGCAATTTGTTTGGACATGTAGTGGACTCTGCTTTTCTAATACTCCATTATAATCCTTCAAGTCTTCCCTGGTTTGTATTGACTGTAAATTGTACTCCAATTCTCCAGTGCAGCAAAAATAATTTGCAAAGCAAATCAAATATACCATTTTGAAGATGATCCCTAGTGCAAAGTTCTTCTACTGTTTCTTTTGTTTGTTATTTCATTACGAGTTTGGATTCCATTTGATAGGTGCTGCTGATCATCGAATCAAGTGTGCAGAAAATCATCAGAAACAAGCACTCCTCAAGTTCAAACAAGTCCTTACAGATATATACAGCCTACTCTCTTCATGGGAAACTGATGTACACCAAACTGATTAATTGTTGTGAATGGCCCGGGGTCTATTGCGATAATCAAAATGTTATTGTTATCGGACTTGATCTTGGTGAATGACTAACTAATTGTTCTAATATTCACACTATAAAAAACTAACGCAGGCTACAAAAAAAAAATTATTTCACCATTAGTAAATAAAATTATTTGTTCAAAAGAAGTAATCTTTAATCTATAAAAACAACGCCACAATATCGGGTCGGGCTGGGTCTCGTTCTCGCGTTCATAAAAAAATTAAAAAACCGGAATGTGGCAATGAGTGTCACAGTTCCTTTAACGACGACAATAAACTGTAATTTTATTTTTTATAAAAAATCATATTAACATATATACAAATATAAAAATAAAAACTGGCCATCCTGATCCAGCAACATCATATTCTCTAGGAGCAGCAGGGCATGATGCAGCGCCAAATGCAGGAACAACTGGCCATCCTGTGCCAACAACACGAGGATGAAAAGCAAAAGATTGAGCAAATATTACATACCGTTTGAGAAAAATCCGCCCACCACAACAGCCTCACCAGTCGGACAACCTCCACCGCAACAATAGATTTAATATTTTTATAATATTTATTATGAATATTTCTTTGTATAAATTAAAGTTTATATTTTAATATTTTCTTTTGTATTTTATTTGTTTTTAAAAACCTTTAAATGGCGAAGACTTTAGAAATAAAAAAGTAAAATTCGTCACAGATGGGCGATGAATTTAGGAAAAATTAAAAATAAAAAATAAATTACACCACAGATTCGGAATGAACTTAAAAAAATTAAAAATAACAAATTAAAGTTGTTAACGGTTTGGCGACATACTGAATAAAATAATTAAAAATATTAAATTAAATTTAGCAACGGATGAGATGGTTCTCTCCGTCACAATCGCTGCGCGACTAGAGCTTTTCGAGCAGCCCTATTTCGTTCCAAACTCATCGCCACTTTTTTTTTTTTTTTTCCTTCCCGTGATGGTGGGGCGATAGTTTTTGAACCGTGGCCCGAGTCGTTTTCTCTTGTAGTGAATATAATGTGGTATTATTGAATGGATAAATGTATGAAATAATGAGGTGTGACACTTTCGTATCAGAATGTATATTGCGTAAAAGTATAAAAAGAGAGATTATAAACGAGCCACGTCCTCCGACCATAGGAGTGTTCGGCAACTAAACATCGATAATGACTCTTTGAACATGGACGACTTGAAGTCTTCTCCGCGTTTCAACCAAAAAAAGGAAAAAATTCTTCTCCGCGTTGTACTAGTAAGAAAATATTTTCCCTTGTAGCTTTCTGATCTTCTCATTCAATATTTATAACCAGTTGTACAACAGTTTTCAGTTACAAAAGATTACAATCGCAAGCCATGAACTTATCTACAATCAGTTTGAATAAGTCTTGAAATATGAGATAAGAGATATTTACAAGATTTTGAACTAAAACTAACTGTAATCTATATCACACTTAACAGTACTGACTCTGACTTATTTTTTTCTTGCTAATCGTACTGACTCTGACTTATAATTCAACTCTCCGTGTTAGAAAAACTAACTAGTATCCCATAGATAAGAAAGCAAAGATATTATATGTCACATCCGGAAATTTAACGCAGTAAATTCAAGACGAGATTATCACGTGTCTAAAAAGACAAGTCCTCCTAAGCCCACAAAGTTCAAATCTTTCGATAAAACAAACTATAATCCATTAATAAATAAATAATTCAGAGCTTCTATAGTCCTAAAAATAAGCATTTAATCTTTAATTACAATAGAATTCTCCAAAAATAATAATAATCATAATTCTCACCAATTCCACTCGAATCTTTAGCTTTGGTCAAGTGATTTCTCGCTCGGTAATTCTTGATCTAACTTTGTTGTCTGAAAAGAGAAAATGAAATGAGTGAGCGAAACAATGCTCAGTAAGTAGATTTACCCTGAAGAAAGCGAAAGTTCAGAGATCAATAAAATATCCAAATAATCACGAAATAATATTAGGTACTACAGAACACTATAATAAGCCGTGCCTACTTTACAGCAGCGCGGTCACACGTACAGATTCAAAATTCATAATAGTCGATAACAATATTTGACAACAAGCAGAGACGACTAATTAACTCCCAGCCGTATAGGATTCGATACACAGCTTGTATAGTTCGTAAGACCTAAATCAAAAGCTCAAATTTAATTTATCAGAAGGATCGATACAGATAACTGAACAAGAATCACGAATGAATAACAGAATAACGAACTAAACGATATTTGCAAAACAACAAATGGGGTAAATCAAAAGGAAAGGTAAACTACTTACAAAAATTAATCAAAAGCTTTCAAGGCTAACGTCACCAATTCCAAAAATTATAGAAGTCGATTTCTCAAATCTTGCAGATTGAATGATTTCATTAATTTTCTCTTATGCCAATCTCTCACGTTGGCGATGCTATTTATAAGAGAACTAATGAATATTCTAATGGCTATCAACAATATTTTAGTCTATTGGAATTTCCATTAAGAATTTTTAAAACCAAAGTTAGGTCATGACTTGACAAATATTAATTTTTAATCACCACCTAGGCTTACTTTAACTAAATGAAATTCTCAAAATAGTGCACTGAATCAGCAAGCATAACCTTTGATATATTTAGTCAATAAATTAATACACCACTATAATATTGGGGTATTACATTATATGCATTCACCAGTATTTTTTTCTTCATTAAGTATATCTCATACCATTTCAAGATGACTTTTTGAACATGGACGACTTGAAGTCTTCTCCGCGTTTTGACCAAAAAAAGATAAAAATCTCCTCCGCGCTGTACTGACTCTGACTTATCTATTTTTTGTGCTTGTTATTTTACTACATGAAACATGCTTTTGGATTCCATTCAATAGGTGCTGCTAGTCAATGGATCTAGACACTTAAATTCAGGGATGTATTTATATCGTGAGAGAAATTAGAGTGTACTATGATATAATAAAATTATCTAATATAATTAATTTTTTTTTAAAAAACCAAAAGAAAAAATGTCTATTTTCCAAGTTTAGCGGTGTATGTGCTCCTCCTCAACAAAGTGTAAGTCTGCCACTGCTACTAATCCTCAGATCATGTGTGTATGTAGAGAAAGACAAGCTCTTCTCAAGTTCAAACAAGGGCTTATAGATACAAATGACTGACTCAAAATTTCAATTTGGTCTTTATAGTTCAAAATTTCTCAACTTCATCCTTATTGTTTCTTCAAAAGTTTCAATTTCGTCCCTATTATCTTCTAAAAGGTTCAATTTTGTTCCAATTATTTTCCTAAATGTTTCAATTCTATTTTTATTATTTTTTTAAAAGTTTTAAATTCGTCTCTATTATTCAAGAACTAAATTAAAATTTTCTGAGAAATAATATGGACGAATTTAAATTTTTTTAGAAAATAATAGAGAGTAAATTGACTAATTTTGAATAATAAGGACGAATTAGAAACTTTAGGAAAATAATAGGGATGAAATTGAAACTCTTTAGAAACAATGAGGACGAAATTGAAACTTTTGAGAAAATAATAAGGATAAAATTAAAAAAAATTAAATAATAAGAACCAAATTGAAACTTTTTTTGAAATAATAGGGACTAAATATGACATTTTTTCAAGATAAAAAATCAAAGATAGAAAATGCATTCATCGGTGTATATTGTTCATCATTCATTGTTATCAATACCATTTTGAAGATGATTGCTAATGCAAAGGAGATTATATTGTTCTGGAAGTTATTAGCAAACATGATTTTAGAAATGAAGATGCAACCTCTCTCTATGTATAAGCATAAACTTTTACATGGAGACAGCATTTTAAAGTAAAACTAAAACTAAAACTAAACAAAGTTGCCAAGCCTTGCAGAAAAGAAAACTACATCGAATAAGCTTTTCAGTTATTCATGAAGCCACCTCTGCAGCAGCGAGACAGCTTAAGAACTGTTATTACATATAACCAGTCTTTCATACTATTTATGAACTCAAAAAAGGCATATCTTAAAGGATCTATTCAGTATCAAACTGCCACAAATTCCCCAAAATCCAATGATGAAGCCAAGCGCCATGCTAAGATAAAATCCTGTAGTTATGAACTTGTCCTCATGCTCTTCAACACCTCCTTCGAGATTTGGATCTTGAGGTAGCTCATCTCCTGGGCAAAATCGTGTAAGCGGTTCACCACAAAGTCCAGAATTGCCCGCATATGATGAGGCATCGAAAGACTGTAACTGAGTGCCTGTTGGTATTCTTCCTGTTAAGTTGTTGTATGACAAGTCCAGCACACCAAGGAGACTCATCTGGGAAAGGCTTGAAGGAATCTCGCCAAAAATTTGGTTTCTCGAAAGATCAAGAAAATCTAACGACTTCAACTTACCAATTTCTGGTGGAAGGATCCCTGTTAGATGATTTCTGGAGAGGTTCAAAGCAATTAGACCAGTAAGACTAGTAACTTCAAGAGGAATATCTCCCGTCAATCTATTGCTCGAGAGATCAATGCCTTTGACAAATGGTAGAGTGCTTCTGTACTTTGCTTCTCTTCCTTTCCATGTCAACAATGCCTCGTAGGAGAACATATGTAAAATAGAATCAACAAAATAACTAGATAGAAGCAAAAAGCCAAAGTTCTGCCTTGCCCTCCCTTCTTGAATCATTGCAGAAAAGTTGCTAATACATTTTGGTATTCTCCCAGAAATATTATTCCCGGATAAGTCCAAAATTTGAATTAGGGAAAGATTGCAAATGTTTTGGGGTATGCTTCCACTAAAGTTGTTCCAACTCAAGTCAAGAACAATCAGTTTTGATAAGTTTTTCCCCAGCCATTCTGGTATAGCGCCAGACAATCTGTTTTCTCCAAGATCAATGAAGAACAAATTTTCAGAATGTTGCCAAGATCTAGGTAGTTCCTCTGTGAAACTATTTTTTCTCAACAGCAATGCATGAATTAGAGGTAACGAGCCAATGGAACTAGGAATTTTCCCAGAGAGATTATTGTTATTCAAATTAAGAAAATATAGACTGCCAAGGTGATCCCAGCAATCAAAAAGCTCTCCAGATAGTTGGTTGTCAGAGATATCAAGATAGAATAGGTCACCCAAGGGAGAATTGCACAAAAATGTAATCTCCCCTGACAACCTATTTTTTGAGAGATCCACCATTCCAATGGTCTTAGGAAGTCGTGGTATAGGACCTTTGAGATCATTAGAACTCAAATTCAAAAAAACAAGATCACTGACCTTTGTGTACAAGTCTGGAAGGGTGTTATCCATCATATTGTTTGAAAGATCCAATACTTTGACTCCTGCCATTTGGTCCCAGAACCAACTTGGGATCTCATTAGAAATTCCAGTATTTGATAAATCAATCTCAGATATGTTCCTTTGAGTTTGAATCCATTTTGGAAAATGAGGTCCAAGCTTACAATTTCCAAGTCTTAAGACTTGCAACTGGAAAGGAGGGATCCAATCGGAGTGGAATCTTAATGCTAAACCCGAGTTGAGTGACAAGTCTAGAATTTGTAAGCGCGACAGATCTCGCAAGTGCGATTCAGAGATTACTCCTCCCAAATTATTTGAACCAAGGTACAACTTTTCAAGAGCTGTAAGGAGTCCAGTACTCTTTGGAAGAACTCCACCTATTTGGTTTCTTGACAAATCCATAACAGTAAGATTTGGAAGTTCTTTAAAGGCTTTTGGCATGGAACCATTAAGTTTGTTCCCCTGCAGCCTCAGCTTTTTCAAAGATTGAAAGACAATAGTATCAGGCAACGGACCACTTATTTGATTCACATCCAGATTTAGGTACTCCAATGTCCTTGATACACGCCTTGACAAGTTCTTTAGAACCTCAAGTATTTGTCCTTCTAAATTATTATGGGAAAGATCAAGATGCACAAGAGACACTAAATTTGCAAACCCATCGGGAAGAGGGCCATGTAAATTGTTATATGGAAGACTGATTTTAGTAACGGTATTATTGAAGTTGAACAACCAACTAAACACAGAGGAATTGAGATGATTAGAAGAGAGATCAATGATATCGAGGGGCGCTGAATAGTTGATAGAGTTTAGTGAAGAAGGAGTGAGATAAGGCAACGAACAAAAACCCATGGAGAAGACTCTTAGCCTAGAAAGACTACTTACTGCTGCCGCCCAATCACCGCTGAGAGTTAAAGACTCAAGATAAAGAGTTGTTAACGATTGAAGAGAAGAAAGCCACTGGAGATTATCTGTATACAAGTCGTCAGAGACAAGATGAAAAGTTTTTAAACTAGAAAGGTTACCAAGCTGATGTGGAACTTTTCCGTAAAAACCAGCATATGATAGATTCAAGTACGTCAATCTTGTAAAAGAACCCAAAAACGGTGGAATGTTGCCATCAAAATGATTGTAACTAAGGTCTAAATGTTCCAAATACTTGAGTTCAAGCAATGAAACACTAATCTGACCCATTAAGGGCTCCTGAATGATATGTATATAGTCAACATTCAGACTCGGACCCTGCAGATTTAGTTTGATAGCATTACCAGTTCGGTTATCACAGTAGACCCCGTGCCATTTACAACAGTCCGTTTGGAATTCTTCAGATCCCCATGAAGAGAGTCGGTTGTAGTTATCTACAACCTCTTGTTTGAACTTGAGGAGAGCCTGTCTTTCTTTTTCTACACACTTGATTTGATGATGATCAGGAGCAGCACGCACTGAATGGATGATTCCGAAAGCAATATTTTTGTTGCAGTAAAATAACAAGCACAAGAGAGAAGTGAAGAATTTTGCTATAGTGCTTATCTTCAGAATGGTATTAGTTACAATAATTGACGAAGAAGAACAAAGTAATATTTGCGAATTCATTTAGTATCTTTGATTTCTTATATAGGCATGGTATCTTATTTTTTTGTTAGATACACCCCTATCTCACAACCGGTTCATCCAGTTGCCTCGCAGGAGTGCCCACTTTAGAATTTCGAAGCAACTTCCTTGGCAGTTTCTTTAGAAATGACCGGGTTTGCACGTAGCAATAGCTAGCAGAGCATCAACTTTCACACTATTTTGAGCTGACTACATTTTCAAATACCCTTTAGTTTATAAGTCACAAAGCTAACCATCCAATGCCACTGAAAGGGATAAATTTATGAGAAGTGTTAAATGCTACTATATTTTTATTATTCTTTTATTATATTTTATGTGGTTGTTATTATATTTTTATTACTCTTTAACCACTAATTGAAGTGGTTAAGTTGGGCAAGTGTAACAAGTGGTTAGTGGTAGAAGTTTTCACATAATGGTTGATTTTGAGGCTAAAATGGAATAAAAGAATTTTATATATAATTAAGGAGACTTTAATTTGGTCTGTCAGTTACAAAATAAAACAGGAAATTAAACACTTTTTTTCCCATCTCATCTCCAATCTGACCTTCAAAAAACCTAACATTTATGGTCAAGATTTTCAAGGAGGAATCGAAACTTTAAGTGTGTATATTGTAGGCTTCACCCATGTGGACTTGTGATTATGAATTATTGTTTTAAGAAAAAAACAGAAGGTGAAACTCTCCTTTTTCATCTGCTCCTACTAAAATCATGAAATTTTTGTAATAATTGCTTGCAACATACCAATCTGTTGTTGCTGCAATGATCTGATCCTATTCATGCGTGCTAGTGCAAGAATATGAGGTTTTGTGCTTAAACCTTCTGTATCTGACATTGAACACTGAACAACCTTCTGTATCTGATATTGATACAAATGTGATTTTAAAACCTCCAACAAAATTTTTAAGAGTTGAAAAGGAGATAATTGATCTTACTTTTTTAGTGGGTGACTCGGGCTTACATCCTCACAAGATGATTCATCATATATGCTGAATTTTTTTTTCCTTTTGACTTCTCTGAACAGGATGATTCATCTATGTTGTCAATTATAGCATTATGAGCTTGATGCACTTAATCATCTTGACTTGAAAATTTTATCTAGCATATTAGATCTATGTAGAGGATTGGTGAGAACTAGAAAATCAAAAGCTTATCATTTGCTTGATAGATTTTAACTCTTTGTGTCAAGAACGAACTTTTTTTTTGCCATGAAAGTTATCAAAACAGGGCTTTGAAATAGGATGGATAGTGACTTTCTCAAAGACAGCCTAGTAAACATTACTTTACCTAATCTTATATTAATTCTTGTGAGTAAAAAACCTTTAGGTCCCTGAGGCTTTGTAAAAGTAACTTTTTGGTTCCTCAACTTTGGAAAAGTGATCATTTGATCCATTTTCTACGAAAAATATTAACCTTTTTGTGATTTTTCTATTTTACCCTTGGACCCATTTTCTTCATGCATGGCATTATGCACTATTTTGACAGGCATGGGATATCACCAAAAATTAGAAAAAAATCACCAAAAATTTCTAAAAAATTCACAAAATATACCTATCCAAACCAAAACAAAAAAATACAATTTCTACAAAATGACTTCAATATCATCATCCACCACAGTTAGAGAAGAAATAAACGGAATAATTATCAAGTTAAAAAATAGGATATATTATTGTGGGTCAAAAGCAACTGATCACATATCTGAATAGGAAATATGAGAATCCGTTGTTAAATTTGTCGTTAATTAGTGACGGAATTAGCGAAGGAAATAAATATTTATCTCAAAAAATAAATGTTACAAATTATAATTTCTTATAAAATGCATTTTACACTCTGTTGACAATATGAATAAGTATTTTTCAACTTAATTTGATATCTGAGCCATTTTCAGAATAAAAATTCATAAAACTGGGTTTATTTTATTGCTTATCTTTAATTTTTTTCTAAATTCTGTCGCTAATTTTGTCGCTATATAGTGACAGATTTAGTGAGAGAATTATGACATGTTATCACTATTCCGTCGTAAATCTATTAGCCATCACTAATCCATCGCGATGTTGCAAGATATTAGTGACAAAATTTAGTTATAAATTTTTCCAATGCAAAGTCGTCACTAATATGTTACTAATTAGTGACTGAATGTTTTTCTCGCTAAATCTATTGTCACTTAGTGACGAAAAAAATTCGTCGCCAGTTTTAATTTTTCTTGTAGTGGACCACTTCATTTTTTTGTTTTGATTTTAAAAGAGAAAAATCAAAATATCTCCTATTTTTTAACTTGATAATTGTTTCGTTTATTTCTTCTTTAACTGTGGTGGATGATGATGTTAAAGTCATTTTATAGAAATTGTATTTTTTTTATTTTGGTTTGGACAAATATATTTTGTGATTTTTTTGGTTATTTTTTTTGATTTTTGGTAATATCCCATAGCTGTCAAAATGGTGCATAATGCCATGCATAAGAGAGAAAATGAGTCCAAGGGTAAAATAGGAACATCACAAAAAATTTAACATTTTCCGTCAATTTTTCATAAAAAATGGATCAAATAGTCACTTTTCAAAAGTTGAAGGACCAAAAGGTTACTTTTACAAAACTTCAGGAACCTAAAGATTTTTTACTCTAATTCTTGTAAAATAGTTTTTTTTTTACACTTATTTATGTTTAAAATTTTTAATATCGTTAATCTTTTTAATTGAATATTGGTCCCTCAATATTAAATTCTTGACTCCGTCCCTGAGTCTACTTGTATGATTTTTGTTTTAAATGTAAGAGATTTTAAGATCAATTTTTATATGTAATATCGTAGTGATATAAATGGCTTTAGACTCCCTTTAAATTCGACAAGAAAGAAAAAAGGCCACCTATTAATTACTTGGATTTCGCTTATTGTCATGGTTGTGAACTTTTGTCTTTTGTCATCAACTTGAAGACCCATTTGTTCTTCAGTACTCTTCTTCGTTTAAATAGTTCTATCAAGTCAAAGATATAATTTTCATACAGGAAATGCACGGTATACTAGTAACCTTTTCTACACGGAGAAATGCAAAAAATGGCACAGTCAACTCTGCTCAGAGAAGACTGAAAATAATCACCCAAGTCCAAAAGAGGGTCATGATCGATGTGGCCCACAAATTTCTAAGGGTAAATTGCGCCTAGCCCCCCTGTGGTTTACTATAAGTGCATGGAACCCCTTTGTGTTGATCAAATTAGCACATTACCCCCCTGTGGTTATTCAAAAAGGTGCACGGAACCCCCATCCGTTAAGAAAATCGTTTAACTTAACTGGAAGTGTGATGCACGCGCGTCCTTTGCGATTTTGCAACAATAAATTGATAATTTTCACTTTATTATTGACTTTTTGGATCAAAATACCCTCACATAAAACCAACCCTTACCCCCAAATCCTAAATCCCTAACTCCTAAATCCCCAATCCCAAACCCTAACCCCCAAATCGTGCTATGTGTGTGAGTGTGTGAGAATGCGTTTCATTTTGATTGCTTCCATAATCCACATATATATACATATATATAGATATATATACATATATATGTATGTATGGAGGCCTCCAAGAGTGATGAGCAGTAGTACTTCGTTGACATCATCGCCGGCGTAGTCATCAATATCAATGGCTGCGATCGTCGGAGTGAACACGAATTCGACGTCATCGTCGATGTTTGGCTTGGATGAGTGTCATTTCCCTACTGACCTCATCTCCATTCAAGACCGTAAAGACGAAGCGCTAAATGCTTTAAAGTCGGATTCATTTTTTTTTTTTTGCTAAGTTGGTCATGCTCTTTTTTTTCTTTTCTTTTTTCAACATCACTGTGGTGTTGGAAGCATAGTGGGTATTGGTGGCAGAGGGAAGTGGTGGTGGGTTTAAGGGTGGTGGTAGCTGGGTTTGGGTGGTGGCGGGTTAAGTGGTGGTGGTAGTTGGGTTTGGTGATGGTAGCAGGTTTGGGGGTGATGGTAGCGGGTCTGGGTGGTGGTGGCGGGGTTTGGTTGTGGTGGTGGGTTTGGGTGGTGGTGGTGGCTGGTTTGGGTGGTGGTGGTGGTGGTGGTTTCGGTTTGCTCTGCTTTTTTTTTTTAAATTTTGATGAGGGTATATTTGTTATTTTGATAATTCTGTTAAAAAATTAACAGAAGTTAGCTAATGGGGAGAGTATGCACCATTTTTGTTTAGCACAAGGAGTAATATGCTAATTTGATCAACACAAGGGGGTATCATGCACTTATGATCAATCACAGGGGGGCTAGGCACAATTTACCCAATTTCTAAAATTATCTAATGGCCAGGGAGTGGACAATTAACACAGACACATATATACATATTAGTTACTTTTTTTTACACAATAAACTAGAATATAAGTCATTCAAGTTTAAAAAAGTTATGAGGGTAAATTGCATACAATCCCCTGTGTTAGACCGAAAGTATGCATAAAATCCTATGTTATGAAAAGTAGTAGTTACCCCCCTATGTTTTATCCGAATGTTGCACATTACACCCCGCCGTTTAAAAATCCGTTATAGTTAACGAAAATGTAATACATGCGCGTGGCTCTCGTCTATCATAGATTTGATGGACAAAAATACCTTTGAGTGAAATATGGTTTACCCCCTTGTGTTTTGCTAAATGTGCACTATAGACCCTGTGTTATGAAAAAGTAGCATCTATCCCCCTGTGTTATGACAAAACGTTGCATACTCGCTTAAGGGGTTATAAACTATATAAGGGCAAAATAGTCTTTTGACAAAATCTGTTAATCAAAGTTGACGGAAATAAACTTTGGGCGAGTATGCAACGTTTGGTATTAACACATGGGGTTATATGCTACTTTTCATAACACAGGGACTATGGTGCAATTACTGTAAAACACAGGAGGGTAAACTATATTTCACTCAAGTTATGATCGGCATGGTCTTCTTTTATTAATAGTATGGGACTAACTAACTACAGTATATCATACAGCTAAGCTATACTAGGACATCCAACAATGGGACATTTATGTAAGGAAATAATGACAAAGAAGATTTATAATTTATTTTGGAATTATTCTTTTCTTCAACTCCATTTAATTGGCAAAAAATATAGAAGGATGTTATACCATTTTATTTTTATCACTCTCACCTTATATATAGATATTTGGTTAGCATTAGAGATGGTAATAGAACAGGTTTGAGGCGGGGAACTACCCAACGCCTCACCCACTCCGTCACCTAAAAGATTACTCCAACACCCACCCCACCCTTGCTTTTTTAACCTCCATCCCTTGCCCTCGCCCCATCCCTGAGTCCATGTGGAGATTGTGGATTACTTAGTGGGTTTTTTATTAAGAGGTGTTGCTGCATCACGAACTTTATAATTTAAGGTGGATCCAATGTAATCCACCTTGCCAATACCGTTTACAATCATCAATAGAAAATAACCCTATAGCTGTAGATAGGAATCAGACCATAAGGCTGAGGAAATGAAAGACATCATCACTCGTCTAAAACGAGAAAATGTTTTAGGCAGATTCCACACCCGAACTTGATGATAAAATGATAAGAGATACGGCATTCATAGAACCACCAAATAAAACTATAATCGCAACTAGTTTCTCGGATTCAGTATCTGTACAGAAACATTCCTAATTGAGATCTTCCCAATCTAAATTGCAATCAATCATAACAACAATAGAGACAAGTTTGAGTTCATAGGAGTGACGAGAATGGCAGCCTCGAGCAACTCTTCTTCAACCTATTTTCACTTGGAAGACTTGGTCGGCATGCTATTGATCCGATCAGTCTTAGAATCACTGCGGCAGAGGCTTCAATAACTTCAACCCTCTCCAAACAAATGAGAGGATAATGCAGATCCCCACGTTGAAATTTTCTCAATTGTCCTCTCGCAGGAAGGTTGCAAGAGAATAAGCTATTATTTCAAGCAATTCCAATGCTGAATCACTTCTTTCACTGACCTACTTATCCAACAAAGCTACTCGCGGTTAAGTCCCAAATAATATATATATCCAACAATGTCGGACACTGCATTCAATTCCTCCATTATCCTAAACCTGATTTAGTCCCAGATACAGGCTTCATCATCTGCATTCAAGATGGGTGTAGAGCAGAAAGAGGCAGCCGTGGACCAAGTCCATACATCGCTTGCTGTGACACAAGTGACATGTGGGGATGCATTGATTGGTTATTACCATATCCAGGAACGAAGGGTTGTGGAGTGCCGGAAACGACTTGTTGCCTGTTATTTCCAGTATTATTACCAACAATGGCAGGACCAATATTTGGAATCCCAGTCAGACGAGACACTCCAGCAGTTCCAAACTGTGTTGATATCATAAGGGCACGCTCTGCAGCAGCCCTCTGCCTTGTCCTCTCCATGCCCTCACATTCTCGCATCAAGTAGGTCTCCACTTCCGCAAACTGCTTGAGCTTCAATTCTAACCTCTTTAACTGCAAAAGGAGTGAAAGAAAATAGTTACATACCTGGAACTCTTGTTTTCTCATCCAGAAGCTGATGTTGCTTACCAGCACAGAAATGAAAAGGTAGAGTGAAAATAACCTAACCCAGCTAAATAATGGAATATGATTTTTTCTAATCAATAAAAACTATATCATTAAGAGGATAATAAGGCAATTCTTTTACTCGCTTTCATTTTAGTGGAGTCAAATGACCTGCCTGACCTTTGGGGAAAAATTACTGGAAAGCATACTTAGATACCAAAAGGTTTGTTCGTTTACATTATTTGACCTCCCTCTGTTGCAAAGAATATAAAGGACCAGGGTCTATGTGCAATATTACAATCAGAAAGATAATAATGCATTAACAAGTTAACAAACGTATTAAACTGGCCATATAGCATTTGCAATCAGTTCATGCACCCTTATTAACAGAAAACATTAACATCGCCAGGGTCAAGAAATAGATTAAAGATTCCAGTAAGATCAGCTCCAATGGCTTTAACCCTTGAATCAGCTACTAAAAACTGTAATCAACACCAAGCTATCTTTACAGTTTATATCTAATTTATTGAATACAAGCATATTCTTAATAAAAGGATCAATTGGAATATTCAAGAGATGATTCATCAGTGTATATTGTTCCTCATTCACTGTTATCAATGGCATTTTGAAGATGAGTGCTAATGCAAAGGAGATTATATTCTTCTGGAAGTTATTAGCAAACATGATTTCAGAAATGAAGATGCAACCTCTCTGGATATATAAGCATAAACTTTTACATGGAGACAGCATTTTAAAGTCAAACTAAAACTAAACAAAGTTGCTAAGCCTTGCAAAAAAGAAAACTACATCGAATAAGCTTTTCACTTATTCATGAAGCCACCTCTGCAGCAGCGAGACAGCTTAAGAACTGTTAGTACATATAACCAGTCTTGCATACTATTTATGAACTCAAAAAAGGCATATCTTAAGGATCTATTCAGTATCAAACTGCCACAAATTCCCCAAAATCCAACCATGAAGCCAAGCGCCGTGCTAAGATAAAATCCTGTGGTTATGAACTTGTCCTCATGCTCTTCAGCACCTCCTTCGAGATTTGGAATATGAGGTAGCTCATCTCCTGGGCAAACTCGTGCAAGCGGTTCACCACAAAGTCCAGGATTGCCTGCATATGATGAGGCATCAAAAGACTGCAACTGAGTGCCTGTTGGTATTTTTCCTGTTAAGTTGTTGTATGACAAGTCCAGCAGACTAAGGAGACTTATCTGGGAAAGGCTTGGAGGAATCTCGCCAAAAATTTGGTTTCTCGAAAGATCAAGAAAATCTAATGACTTCAACTTACCAATTTCTGGTGGAAGGATACTAGTTAGATGATTTCTGGAGAGGTTCAAAGCAACTAGGCCAACAAGATTAGTAACTTCAAGAGGAATCTCTCCTGTCAATCTATTACTCGAGAGATCAATGCTTTTGACAAATAGTAGAGTGCTTTTGTACTCTGCTTCCCTTCCTTTCCATGTTAAAAATGCCTCGTAGGAGAATATATGTTCAACAGAATCAAATACAAACCCACGGCTAATGTTCTGCATTGCACTCCCTTCTTGAATCATTGCAGAAAAGTTGCTAATACATTTTGGTATTGTCCCAGAAATCTTATTCCCAGATAAGTCCAAAATCTGAATTAGCGAAAGATTGCATATGTTTTGGGGTAGGCTTCCACTAAAGTTGTTCCAACTCGAGTCAAGAACAATTAGTTCTGATAAGTTTCTCCCCAGCCATTCTGGTATAGCGCCAGACAATTTGTTTTCTCCAAGTTCAATGAAGCGCAAATTTTCAGAATGTTGCCAAGATCTCGGTAGTTCCTTTGTGAAACTATTTTTTCTCAATAGCAATGCTTGAATCTGAGGTAACGAGCCCATGGAACTAGGAATTTTCCCAGAGAGATTATTGTTATTCAAATTAAGAAAATTTAGACTGCTGAGGTGAGCCCAGCAATCAAAAAACTCTCCAGATAGTTGGTTGTCTGAGAGATCAAGATAGTATATGTAATCCAAGGGAGAATTGCACAAAAATATGTAATCTCCCCTGACAACCTTTTTTTTTAGAGATCCACCATTTTAGTGGTGTTAGGAAGTAGTGGTATAGGACCTTTGATATAATTAGAACTTAAATTCAACATAACAAGATCACAGACCTTTGTGTACAAGTCTGGTAGGGTGTTGTACATCAGATTGTTTGAAAGATCTAATTCTTTGACTCCTGACTTTTGGTCCCAAAACCAATTAGGGATCTCATCAGAAATTCCAGTCACTGGCGGAGGCACATGTTGGTGAGTGGGGCCCGCAGCCCCCACTGACTTATAAAAATTGTTAAAATTTTTATGTATTTTTTAAAAAAAAGTTAGATATTTATATATTTTTAGTTAAAAAAAATTAATTAGTCCCTACTGAAAAATAAAAGTACTTGTATAGTTCAAAAATTATGGAATTTAGCCCCCACTGGCCCATAAAAATGTTAAAATTTTTATATATTTTTGAAAAAAAATTAGATATTTATGTATTTTTAGTTAAAAAAAATTAATTAGTCCCCACTAAAAAATAAAAGTACTCGTATAGTTTAAAAATTATGGATTTTAGCTCCCATTGGCCCATAAAAACCTTAAAATTTCTATGTATTTTTTGAAAAAAATTTAAATATCTATGTATTTTTAGTTAAAAAAATTAATTAACTCCACTGGAAAAAAAAAAAAAACTCGTATAGTTTAAAAATTATAAATTTTAGCCCCCACTAACATGAAATCATGGCTCCGCCCCTGATTCCAGTAGTTGATAAACCAATATAAGATATGATATTTTGAGTTTGAATCCATTTTGGGAAATGAGGTCCGAGGTCTTACAATTTCCAAGTTGTAAGACCTGCAACTGGAAAGGAGGGATCCAATCCGAGCAAAATCTTAATGCTAAACCCGAGTTAAATGACAAGTCTAGCCTTTGTAAGCGCGAGAGATTCCGCAAGTGAGATTGAGAGAGTACTCCTTCCAAATTATTTGAACCAAGGTACAACTTTTCAAGAGTTGTAAGGAGTCCAATACTCTCTGGGAGAACTCCACCTATTTGATTTCCTGACAAATCCAGAACGACAAGATTTGTAAGGATTCCAATATTCCCTGGGAGAACTCCACCTATTTGATTTGCTGACAAATCCTAAACAGTAAGATTTGGAAGTTCTCCAAAGGCCTTTGAGATGGAACCATTAAGTTAGTTCAGCTGCAGCCTCAGCTCTTTCAAAGATTGAAATTCAACAATAGTATCAGGCAAAAGACCACTCATAAGATTCCAATCTAGATTTAGATAATCCAATGTCCTCGATACACGCCTTGACAAGTTCTTGAGAAACTCAAGCATTTGTCCTTCTCAAGTATTATAGGAAAGATCAAGATGCATAAGAGACGCTATATTTGCAAAACCATCAGGAAGAGGGCCATGTAAATTGTTACCTGAAAGTGTGATTTCAGTAACGCTATTGTTAAAGTTGAACAACCAACTATACACAGAGGAATTGAGATAATTATATGAGAGATCAATGATATCGAGGGGCGCTGAATAGTTGATAGAGTTTAGTGAAGAAGGAGTGAGAAAAGGCAACGCACAAAAACGCATGGAGAAGACTCTTAGCCTAGAAAGACTACTTACTGCTGCCGCCCAATCACTGCTGAGAGATAAAGACTGAAGATAAAGAGTAGTTAGCGATTGAAGAGAAGAAAGCCACTGAAGATTATCTACATACAAGTCGTCAGAAAGATGAAAAGTTTTTAAACTAGAAAGGTTACCAAGCTGATGGGGATTTTTTTCCGTAGAAACCAGCAGATGATAGATTCAAGTACGTCAATCTTGCAAAATAACCGAAAAACGGTGGACTGTTGTCATCAAACTGATTGTTACTAAGGTCTAAATGTTCCAAATACTTGAGTTCAAGCAACGAAATACTAATCTGACCCATTAAAGGCTCAAGGTAATAGGGACTTTGTAGATTTAGTGTGATAACATTACCGGTTCGGTTATTACAGTAGACCCCGTGCCATTTACAACAGTCCGTTTTGTATTCTTGAGATCCCCATGAAGAGAGTCGATTGTAGTCATCTACAACCTCTTGTTTGAACTTGAGGAGAGCTTGTCTTTCTTTTTCTACGCACTTGATTTGATGATCAGGAGCAGCACGCACTGAATGGATGATTCCAAAAGCAATATTTTTGTTGCAGTAAAATAACAAACACAAGAGAAAGGTGAAGAATTTTGCTATAGTGCTCATCTTCAGAATGGTATTAGTTACAATAAATGAAGAAGAAGAACAAAGTATTTGCGAATCCATTAAGAATCTTTGATTTCTTATATAGGCATGCATGGTAGCTATTGTTTTCTTCGCGGTTAATTAATTGGAGTATAATTTCAGGCCAATACCGCACATAGAAGAACTAAGTCATCCAAGTCCCAAGGGTCGTGATCGATGTGATAATTCTTTTCTTAAACATTGCCTTAGCTCACTGCTCATCTAATGGGCTTCGTTGTTTTCATGCGAAATTGAGATGAATAGACAAGCATTGACAGATGCTATATTACCCGTCATTGGTTATATAGGTTCCATTTGAAATCTCATGAGAAAATGTGAGATTATATAAGATTATAATATTAGTTCTTGATAACTGATAATTATATGTCAGATAAGTTCATGCTATGGTGTTTAATTCTTGATGATATGTGCAGATTCCAGGTGCTTTCTAAAAAATAATCTAATTCCTGTAACACACCAAAGGTGTTCGGCGGAATGCCGAGGTGAACTTGCATTGAAAAACTTCATAGTTGTGATGCTATTCTTATATAATTTAATCATCATATAAAGTCGAAGGCCCTGCATTGTTGATTTATGCTATTCTTATATAATTTAATATAATAATCCTCTTATGTCAACAAAGCATCACAATCATTATATCAAGGTATGTTTTGTTCTGATGTTATAAGGCATGAGCTAAAGATCTGATTTTCGTCTAACATGTGGTATCAGAGCAAGGTTGAAGTTTATGTCTTATAACTCATTTATGGTTTTAGTTCCATATTATGAAAAGTTTTATGGAACGAAATGTTTAAATTTTTGATAACTTTGATTTATCACATTGGATGGTGTTCATCGATATTTTCGAGTATCTTAATGCATATGAGATATTCAAAATTCTAAAGCGAGCATTGAGTGGTAATAAGGTTTCTTCTGTCATCTGTTGTTAGTTTGGAATTGTAGACAATTTGGAATAAAGGCTAGTATCTCAAAATTACAGAACAATTCTAAAACATTTATTTACATGTCAGGCAACAAAACCAAACTTATTTGACTACATCGCACGCATGGAATTAATTACAGAAGAAAACATCGATGATGACTCTCTTTGAACACGTACGACTTGAATTCTTCTCCGCGTTTCGACCGAAAAAAGAAAAAAATTCTTCTCCGCGTTGTACTGACTGTGACTTATACTTCCAACTCTCCGTGTTAGAAAAACTAACTAGTATGCCATAGATAAGAAAGCAAAGATACTATTATGCATATGCATTCACCAGTATTTGTTTGTCTATCTCATACCATTTCAAAATGACCACTAGTACAAATTTTGTTATGCTGTTTCTTGTACGTTTTTTATTTTACTACAAGAAACATGCTTTTGGATTCCATTCAATAGGTGCTGCTGATCCTCAGATCATGTGCGGTGAGAAAGAGAGACAAGCTCTTCTCAAGTTCAAACAAGAGCGACTCAAAATTTTAATTTGGTCTTTATTGTTCAAAATTTTCAATTTCATCCCTATTATTTTTCTAAAAGTTTTAATTTCGTCTCTATTATTTTCTTAAAAGTTTTAATTTCGTCCTTATTATTTTCTAAAGTTTCAAATTCGTCCATATTATTTAATGACTAAATTGTAATTTTTTGAGAAATAATATGGACGAATTTGAATTTTTTTAAAAAATAATAGAAACTAAATTGACTAATTTTGAATAATATGGACGAATTTAAAACTGTAGAGAAAAAATAGGGGAGAAATTGAAATGTTTTAGAAACAATACGAATGAAATTGAAACTTTTGAAAAGATAATAGGGATAAAATTGAGAAATTTTAAACAATAAAGACTAAATTAAAACTTTTTTCAAAAAATAGAGAAATGTGACATTTTCCCTAGATAAAAAATCAAAGATACTAAATGCATTCATCAGTGTATATTGTTCCTCATTCATCGTTATCAATACCATTTTGAAGATTATTCCTAATGCAAAGAAGATCATATATATATGTATATAAAAGGAGGGGGACTTCCCTCCAAAATTTTATTAATATTCAAAAAGTTAATACAAAGTTCGAAGGGGGATATCAAGCCTAACCTTCGAAGGAGGATGGGGACTTACCTGCCCCATTGTCCAATTTAGTCTAAAAAATATACAAACCACCTCTTTTTAAAAAGAGTCTAAGAGCATTTTACCTAATCCAAGCCTAAGATCATATTGTTCTGGAAGTTATTAGCAAACATGATTTTAGAAATGGAGATACAACCTTTCCGAATGAGCATAAACTTACATGGAGACGACATTTTAAAGTAAAACTAAAACTAAACAAAGTTGCCAAACATTGCAGAAAATAAAACTACATCGAATAAGCTTTCACTTATTCATGAAGCCACATCTGCAGCAGCGAGACAGCTTAAGAACTGTTATTACATATAACCAGTCTTGCATACTATTTATGAACTCAAAAAAGGCATATCTTAAGGATCTATTCAGTATCAAACTAAAACAAATTCCCCAAAATCCAATGATGAAGCCAAGCGCCGTACTAAGATAAAATCCTGTGGTTATGAACTTGTCCTCATCCTCTTCAGCACCTCCTTCGAGATTTGGATCTTGAGGTAGTTTTGGATCTTGAGGTAGCTCATCTCCTGGGCAAACTTGTGAAAGCAGTTCACCACAAAGTCCAGGATTGCCTGCGTATGATGAGGCATTGAAAGACTGTAACTGAGTGCCTGTTGGTATTCTACCTGTTAAGTTGTTGTACGAGAAGTCCAGCAGACTAAGGCGACTAATCTGGGAAAGGCTTGAAGGAATCTCGCCAAAAATTTGATTTCTCGAAAGATCAAGAAAATCTAATGACTTCAACTTACCAATTTCTGTTGGAAGGATCCCAGTTAGATGATTTCTGGAGAGGTTCAAAGCAACTAGACCGATAAGGCTAGTAACTTCAAGAGGAATATCTCCTGTCAATCTATTGCTCGAGAGATCAATGCTTTTGACAAATTCTAGAGTGCTCTTGTATTCTAGAGTGCTCTTGTACTCTACTTCTCTTCCTTTCCATGTTAAAAATGCCTCGTAGAAGAATGTATGATCAACAGGATCAAAAAGGCTATAAAACCAATTGCCACTGCCCCGCATTGCACTCCCTTCCTGAATCATTGCAGAAAAGTTGCTGATACATTCTGGTATTCTCCCAGAAATCTTATTCCCAGATAAGTCCAAAATTTGAATTAGCGAAAGATTGCAAATTTGTTGGGGTATGCTTCCACTAAAGTTGTTCCAACTCAAGTCAAGAACAATCAGTTGTGATAGGTTTCTCCCCAGCCATTCTGGTATAGTGCCAGACAATCTGTTTTCTCCAAGATCAATGAAGTGCAAATTTTCAGAATGTTTCCAAGATCTAGGTAGTTCCTTTGTGAAACTATTTTTTCTCAATAGCAATGCTCGAATCTGAGGTAACGAGCCCATGGAACTAGGAATTTTCCCAGAGAGATTATTGTTATTCAAATTAAGAAATTCTAGAGAGTCAAGGTGAGCCCAGCAATCGGAAAGCTCTCCAGATAGTTGGTTGTCTGAAAGATCAAGATAGAATAGGTAATCCAAGGGAGAATTGCACAAAAATGTAATCTCCCCTGACAACCTATTTTTTGAGAGATCCACCCTTCTAATGGTGTTAGGAAGTCGCGGTATAGGACCTTTGAAATGATTAGAACTCAAATTCAAGACAATAAGATCACTGACTTTTGTGTACAAGTCTGGGAGGGTGTTATCCATCGTATTGTTTGAAAGATCTAATACTTTAACTCCTAACATTTGGTCCCAGAACCAACTAGGGATCTCATCAGAAATTCCAGTAGTTGATAAATCAATCACAGATATGTTCTTTTGAGTTTGAATCCATTTTGGGAAATGAGGTCCAAGCTTACAATTTCGAAGTCTTAAGACCTGCAACTGGAAAGGAGGGATCCAATTTGAGTGGAATCTTAATGCTAAACCCGAGTTGAATGACAAGTCTAGCATTTGTAACCGCGAGAGATTTTGCAAATGAGATTGAGAGATTACTCCTTCAAAATTATTTGAACGAAGAAATAATGCTTCAAGATTAGTAAGGAGTCCAATACTCCCTGGGAGAACTCCACCTATTTGATTGAATGACAGATCCAAAATGGAAAGATTTGGAAGTTCTCCAAAGGCTTTTGGCATGGAACCATTAAGTTTGTTCCCCTGCAGCCTCAGCTCTTTCAAAGATTGAAATTCGACAATAGAATTGGGCAACGGGCCACTTATTGGATTTGACAAGTTCTTTAGAAACTCAAGCATTTGTCCTTCTAAATTATTATAGGAAAGATCAAGATGCACAAGAGACACTATATTTGCAAAACCATCAGGAATGGGGCCATGTAAATTGTTACCTGAAAGGTTGATTTTAGTTACGCTATTATTGAAGTTGAACAACCAACTATACACAGAGGAATTGAGCTTATTATTAGGGAGATCAATGATATCGAGGGGCGCTGAATAGTTGATAGAGTTTAGTGAAGAAGGAGTGAGATAAGGCAACTTACAGACACGCATGGAGAAGACTCTTAGCTTAGAAAGACTACTTACTGCTGCTGCCCAATTACTAAAAAAAAATAAATTCGAAAGATAAAGAGTTGTTAGAGATTGAAGAGAAGAAAGCCATTGATGATTATTGATGTACAAGAACGAGGAAAAAGAGGCCGCAAGATGAAAAGTTTTTAAACTAGAAAGGTTACCAAGCTGATGTGGAACTTCTCCGGAAAAACCAGCAAATGATAGATCCAAGTACGTCAATCTTGCAAAAGAACCGAAAAACGGTGGAATGTTGCCATGAAACCAATTGTTACTAAGGTCTAAATGTTCCAAATACTTGAGTTCAAGCAATGAAACACTAATCTGACCAACTAAAGGCTCAATTGGAAAACGTATTTTGTTATACGGACCTTGCAGATTTAGTGTGATAACATTACCAGTTCGGTTATGGCAGTAGACCCCGTGCCATTTACAACAGTCTGTTTGGAATTCTTCAGATCCCCATGAAGAGAGTCGGTTATAGTCATCTACAACCTCTTGTTTGAACTTGAGGAGAGCTTGTCTTTCTTTTTCTACACACTTGATTTGATGATGATCAGGAGCAGCACGCACTGAATGGATGATTCCAAAAGCATTATTTTTGTTGTAGTAAAATAACAAACACAAGAGAAAGGTGAAGTATTTTGTTATAGTGCTCATCTTCAGAATGGCATAGGTAGTAGTTACAATAAATGAAGAAGAAGAAGAAGAAGAGAGTATTTGCGAATCCATTGAGTATCTTTGATTTCTTATATAGGCTTGCATGGTAGCTATTCTTTTCTACGCGGATAATTGGTGTATAATTTTCAGGCCATTACAATACATAGAAGAAAAACTAAGTCATCCAAGTCCCAAGGGTCGTGATCGATGTGATATTCCGTGATCGGACAACCACATATCAGATAATGTCAGAGCTCCGTGATTAATGGGGTCGGACTAGAACCTGGAAGTCAAGAAGAAATGTTGTTTTCATGTGATACTGATAGTTTGGCTGCTTTTATGCAATTGTATATGAATTTTTAGTTATTTTATTTTACAGAGTATTACTCGTCAAATGTAATTCGCTCTACAAATCATATAAATTGTTGATTTTCTCTAGTATTTCTTCTTGCTTTAGTAATTTGCTCTATATTTTTGTTATGGGATAAATTCTCTTACTTAATTTTTGTTTTGCATTTCGACATGCTTTTTTTGCAATTGAAACAAAGTAAGCACTTATACTTTGGGCAAAATAATGACATGAAGATACGTGAATTGGGCGAGATGAGACCTTCAGTGTTCAATTTTCGGTTAGTGTTAGAATTGAATGACTACTTATGGGACTCGAATTAAATGGAATAATTGAGAAACTTGACCTTATCTAGTGATATTTTTTGGAGATATAATTAGTAATTTTAGTGGCTCTAAATTATGTATTTAATAGTTATGCGCCTTGCGGGCTTGAGGGTTATACCTTTTAGGTATGTGTCATGTGACAGTGTCTAGATTAGAAACATGATACAATTGGCTAATATAAATAAATAAATAAAATTATATTTCTCTCTTTTCTTTTACCATACCAACTAAGTATCAAAATATGAGAAAATAAAAGAGTAAGAAAGAGAGGGTGGTAAGCATATAGCAACACCATATGACGTTCTGCTGTAGTAGGTGAATACATGGTGCCTTCTTGCTATGTGCAAAATGTTAAGGCAAATCGGGTTTCCCCAAGATAGCCTGGTAGACATTACTTTACCTATTTAAGCTAACTTCAGAAAAATAGTATTTTTTTACACTTATCTAAAATATTTAATATCATTAATCTTCTTAATTCAATATTGACTTTCCAATATTAAATTTTGACTTTGTCCAAGTGTCCGTGGTACAATATCTACTTTAAATGTAAAAAATTTCAAGACTAATTCTTAATTCTCGTGTGCAATATATCGTAACTGATATAAATGGCTTTAGGCCTAAAGAAAAAGCCACCTATTACATGGATAATTCGCTTATTATCATGGTTGTGAACCTTTGTCTTCTTTGACAAAAAAAAAAAAAAAAAAAACATTTGCCTTCTGTCATTAACTTGATGATCCATTTGTTCTTAAGTGCTTTTCTTCGTTTAAACAATTCTACCAAGTCAAAGATACAAGTTTCATGCAGGAAATGCACGACATCCTAGTAACCCTTTTTACACGAAGAAATGGAAAAATTGTCATAGGCAATACAGCTTAGAGAAGACTGAGAGTGATCACCCAAGTCCAAAAGAGGGTCATGATCGATGTGGTCTTCGAATTTCTAAAAAAAAAAAATGGAAGTAGTTTTTTTTTTTTTTAGAAGTTTAAATATTGAATATTCAATTTAATATAATAACAAGCATTTTTGTTTTCAAATCAGATAAATTAATAATTATTTATAATTCAATTCGTTGGAAAAAAAAAAAAAAAAGACCCAACTAGGTACTTTTGAACAAAGTCAACACAACAAGGTTTCTTGTATATATATTATATACATATTTATTTGTCTTGCATCAGGTACTTCCATCAAGTAACTGAATTTCTTAGGGGTACTATGTAGACGATTATTTTGATTTAAGTAGGTCATTATTAACGTACGTAATAAGTCACCACTTACAATATGGTACAAGATACTCAATGTTAACAAGTTGGTGGTACAATATTTACTTTAAATAAGAAAATTTTCGAGATCAATTATTCTCATGTCTAATATCGTAACTGATATAAATGGCTTTAGGCCTAAAGAAAAAAGGCCACCTATTACTTGGATTTTGCTTATTATAATGGTTGTGAACCTTTGTCCTCTGTTATTAACTTGAAGATCCATTTGTTCTTAAGTGCTCTTCTTCGTTTAAACAGTTCTACCAAGTCAAGACATAAGTTTCATGCAAGAAATGCACAGCATCCTAGTAACCCTTTCTACACGGAGAAATGGAAAAAATGTCATAGTCAATACAGCTCAAAGAAGACTGAGAGTGATCACCCAAGTCCAAAAGAGGATCATGATCGATGTGTCCTACAAATTTCTAGAATTTTGTTTTGTGTCAGTTACTTCCATCAAGTACTTGAATTTGTTACGGGTACTGTGTGTACCCAATCGATGTGTACCCAATCGAAACTACCATTCCTATGGTTATATATGTGCATTCTTAATTATGTTACTTATTAGTTGTTATTCACTTTGTAAAATTGGATTAAATTCTATCAATTTTAGAGGAAAATGATTAAGTCAATTTAGATAACTATTAGTCTCTCACATATTAACAGGTTTAACCTCTCTCGTGTTTGAAAGTATTTCAGTCATTTGACAACCAATTCAAGACGTGATCAAAAGGAGACGTCACATACACAGCATCTTTGATTTCTTATATATGACATATTTGTTACTTTTTTCTACACGGTGAACTGCAACAATGGGACATTTATGTAAGGAGATAATAACAAATAAGATTTAGAAATTATTTTGGAATTATTCTTTTCTTCAACTCCACTTAATTGGCAAAGAAATTAAAAGAAAGGATATTATACCGTTTTTATCACTCTCACCTAATATATAGATGGTTGGTTAGCATTAAGAATAATAATAAAGCAAATTTGGGGTGAAAGACTATCCAACGCCTCACCCCGTCACCTAAAAAATTACTCCAACACCGGCCCCACCCCTACTTTTTTAACCCTCATCCATTGCCCTCACCCCCATCCCCGAGTCTATGTGGAGATTGTGAATTACTCAAGTGTAATTTTTATTAAGATGTGCTGCTACACTACGAACTTTATAATTTAAGGTGAAGCTACCATCCCCGAGTCTATGTGGAGATTGTGGATTACTCAAGTGTAATTTTTATTAAGAGGTGCTGCTACACTACGAACTTTATAATTTAAAATGAATCTAATATAATCCCACCTTGCCAATACGGTTTACAATCATCAATAGAAAATAACCCTATAGCTGTAGATAGGAATCAGACAATAAGGCAGAGGAAATGGAAGACATCATCATCACTCATCTAAAACGAGAAAATGTTAAAAAGGCAGATTCCGCGCCCGAACTTGATGATAAAATGATAAGAGATACGACATTCATAGAACCACCAAATAAAACTATAATCGCAATTAGTTTCCCGGATTCAGTATCTGTACAGCAACATTCCTAATTGAGATCTTCCCTGTCTAAATTGCAATCAATCATAACAACAGTAGAGACATGTTTGAGTTCATACAAGTGACGAGAATGGCTGCCTCGAGCAACTCTTCTTCAACCTATTTTCACTTGGAAGACTTGGTCAGCATGCTATTGATCCGATCAGTCTTAGAATCACTGCAGCAGAGGCTTCAGTAACTTCAACCCTCTCCAAACAAGTGAGAGGATAATGGAGATCCCCACGTTGAAATTTTCTCAATTATTCTCTCGCAGGAAGGTTGCAAGAGAATAAGATATTATTTCAAGCAATTCCAATGCTGAATCACTTCTTTCACTGACCTACTCGCGGTTAAGTCCCAAATAATATATATATCCAAAAAGTCGGACACTGCATTCAATTCCTCCATTATCCTAAACCTGATTTAGTCCCAGATACAGGCCTCATCATCGGATAACTGAGAGCAGGCTGGGAATTTGCAGCAGCATTGAACATAGCATTGGGAGGAGAGGAAGATGGGTGTAGAGCAGAAATAGGCAGCCGTGGACCAAGTCCATACATCGCTTGCTGTGACACAAGTGACATGTGGGGATGCATTGATTGGTTATTACCATATCCAGGAACGAAGGGTTGTGGAGTGCCGGAAACGACTTGTTGCCTGTTATTTCCAGTATTATTACCAACAATGGCAGGACCAATATTTGGAATCCCAGTCGGACGAGACACTCCAGCAGATCCAAACTGTGTTGACATCATAAGGGCACGCTCTGCAGCAGCCCTCTGCCTTGTCCTTTCCATGCCCTCACATTCTCGCATCAAGTAGGTCTCCACTTCCGCAAACTGCTTGAGCTTCAATTCTAACCTCTTTAACTGCAAAAGGAGTGAAATAAAATAGTTACATACAAGGAACTCGTGTTTCCTCATCCAGAAGCTGATGTTGCTTACCAGCACAGAAATGAAAAGGTAGAGTGAAAATAACCTAACCCAGCTAAATAATGGAATATGATTTTTTCAAATCAATAAAAAGACTATATCATTAAGAGGGTAATAAGGCAATTCTTTTACTCGCATTCATTTTAGTGGAGTCAAATGACCTGCCTGACCTTTAGGGAAAAATTACTGGAAAGCATACTTAGATACCAAAAGGTTTGTTCGTTTACATTATTTGACCTCCCTCTGTTGCAAAGAATATCAAGGACCAGGGTCTATGTGCAATATTACAATCAGAAAGACAATAATGCATTAACAAGTTAACAAACGTATTATTAAACTGGCCATATAGCATTTGCAATCAGTTCATGCACCCTTATTAACAGAAAACATTAAGATCGCCAAGGATGTATCAAGAACTAGATTAAAGATTCCAGTAAGGTCAGCTCCAATGACTTTAAGCCTTGAATCAGCTACTAAAAACTGTAATCAACATCAAGCTATCTTTACAGTTTATATCTAATTTATTGAATACAATCACATTCTTAATAAAAGGATCAATTGGAATATTCAAGAGATGCTATAGAATAAGACTTTTAAGGAAACGTGCATAAATGCTACTTTGATATATCATAAAACCACAGGTCTGCACAACAATAACGGAGGCATTAACCCACAAAAGATTTCGGGCTCCACCACTGTTTGACTATGTGCTGAGTTACTAATGCTAAATGCATTCATGCAAATTACATGGCAGATCTCCTGACATTTTGACAAATAAAATACATGTTTAGATGGAGATAAACGATGTACAAGGAATGAGTAATACGAGAATAAATACTAGAACACATCTTTTGATTTTAGCTGTTGTTTTTCCCCCTATCAATGTTTAATAATTGGTTTATTCATGTTTGATACCTTCTTTGTTGGACTTGTGTCAATATTTTATAAATTGTAACATATCTTTTTATTGTATGTTGGTTGAAGTTGTCCAAAATCTCCCGCCTCGCATTCTTGAGGAGTGTTTACCTCCTGATTTTCTTCAATGTTATAGAATTTGAGATTCTGTCATATGCTATTGTTTAGATATTATACAACAAAGCTACTATCATTTACAAAAAATCATTATCATTATCAAGATATTGTGACCTTCTTGTCATATCTCATCTAACTGGTTATGAACGTGCAGGGTGCCGGTGGAAGACCTGGCTTTGGACGTGGAGCTGGAGGATACGGTGGTGCACCTCCTAGTTCAATTTTCTCATAAGTTTTTCATTAGTGAAGTTTCATAGTCATTGCAAGTTTAGCAGTTGAGGAGTTGGTCTGATGCTGAAAGTTCATGTCCCTACTCTCGTTTAAATATATATTTTGAACTATGTGATGCCTCCTACAGTTTTGCGTACTCTGGTTGTTTCTTACTAAGTCTAGATTATTCGAAGATTTATGGCAATTTAATTTTACATTCAATCGACTCTGCTATCTGATACAACATCACGATACTCCTAGTCAATTGTTGCAAACAGTAAATAATAAAATTGCAAAAAATATTGACAAAAAAGAAAACGCAAACAAATGGCGGTGTGCATCTTATCTGATAAAATAAAATAAAACAAATTATAAAATTAGCGATATTCGGAAAGTAAATTAGTCAGTTGCAAAACCAAAGTTTTGACTTCATTAACCATTTAGTACAAGCTTTACGAATTTCAACTATAAACAAGTCAGAATAAAATTTTAAATTGTAAATTCCCTCCATTACTATAAATCAAAATTGAAGATGATGCTTGTACAATGTTGAAATACAATTGAAAGTATAATTCTCCCCTAAAACGATTTTTAAATCAGCATGAAAAATTAATTTTCCATTTTAACGAAGAGTGAAGCGAAAATAAAAAAATATTCAAATTCATGCCATATCATAAATTGAGGTCAACAGCACAGTACAAATTCCCGCCTTAGCAACATTAATTGTTAATGTGTATGTTTGCCTATAGATTTTTCATATTCTTTTGTCATTTCAAATAATGGAAATGACTTGTAACACATGCTAAATGTGGAATCAAAATAAGGTAATAAATGTGGAATCAACGGCCCAATCATGTTTTAAAAATAAAAAAATGAATTATATTTTTAGGGTCAAACAAGAAAATAAAGCGAAAAAAATACAATATTATAGTGGAACAAAAAAATTAAAGTTTAAGTGTAATCCATAACGTTTAGTATATTAAAATACAATCAAAAGATATTAGACAATTACTATAATTAAAAAATCAATGAACAATGTTTAGGGAATGGGGTAAGGGATCGATGATGTTTTTTTTCTTACATGTAGAGAAGTTGAAAATGGATATAGGGATCCCCAACATTCATAGGAATGGGATAGGGGATATGTTGGAGACCGTTTCTACTCATCCCCACCCTATATGTAGAGTAAGAGATGAGATAAAAAATCTCTTGGAGTTGGCCTTAGGCCATCTCCAACTCATTCCCTGTTTTTCATTTTACTCTACACGTAGGAAAATTTTAGGGATATTGGTATCCAATATCTTCCTTACGCACATCTCCACATGTAGAGAATTCCTACATCCAAATTTAACTATCTCCACATGTAGAGATGTAATAACAATTCTCTAAACCCATCTCTACATCTCCCTATGTGAAGTTAAAAAAAAAAAAAATAGAGAATTTTTAAAATAAGGAAGCTGTTGAAGTGACACTTAAATTTTTGGTCCTTGAAATAGGTAATTTACATGATATAGTTGTTAGAGTGAAACGAAAATATGGAATCTCCAAATGTGGAGAAATAGTCTAAATTCTCTACATGTATAGTAAAATATAGGGAATGTGTTGGAGTTGGCCTAAGAAATGTTATCCCTTTTCCCCTCACTATCCTACCCTATAACTCAACACTATTCGATGAAACCAAAATAACCTTTACCATAACATATGAACAAGTACAAATATATATACCCTTTTCACTAAAGGTATCGATTGGTATATATACCTATTAATTAAAGGTAGCTATTGATACAATGAAAAAAAATTGGACATAGATAGAATGAGTTGAGGAACGGAATATGACTGTGAATGGAATGAACATGAGAATTGGAATGACATTCTTGGCGTACTCAACGAATAAGATACAAATACAAGTATATTGATTCCATACCCATATGTGTGTTAGTATACAAGAGTAATAATGAAAATGACTTTTATAATGTGACATAATTATCTTTTTATCATTGTACGGTTAAAAATAAGAATAAGCATCAACATAATTGTAATTAACAAGAACATGATAAATAATAATAATAATAATAGCAATAATAATAATAATAATGATTATGACAATTATATCGTTAATAATAATTTATTATTATTATTATTATTATTGTTGTTATTGATATTATTATTTTATTAGTAATATTATTAATTTTCCACAAGAATCTACACATACAAGGGTACTAAATACATCTACTACCACATCAGTATTAAGTCGTTCATCACAGTTCAAGCAGCTTGCTATAAACCATTGTTCTGTTAATTTGCCACTTGAAGACTGCATAAATTTACTTTCAAAACCAGTTGTTCTGTTTTTTGCCCATCTCTATCAATGTTTGATGATTGATTTATTTACAAGTTCTACTTTCTTTAATACACTTGTTACTTGTATCAGTGTTACATAAAGCGTAATATGCTTTTGATTTCTCGTTCCAGTCGAAGATGTCCAAAATATCCCGCCTTCTACTCTTGACCTTTCTCTTTATGAAATTCCATATTGGTGGGCTGTGTCTAACAATGTAGTGGATCTCATCTTTTATTTTGAACCTTAATATGGTAGCCTGTAATTTAGCTGCATCTATTAGACAATCGGGAAGCATTAATGTGTTGGCTGAGCAGTTTTCTTCTGATTGTGTTTGATGTTATTATAAAATTTGAGATCGCGTCATACGCTCTTGTTTGATCTTATATGACAAAGCTACTACGCTTTACGGCATGTCATTGGCTTATATATATAAACAAACTTCTGAAACGTAATCTTCTTTTTCAAGTAGTAATGAAAAAGTTCTTCATCCGTCGGGTGAAACCGGAACCCTGGCGGAACACCACCATTTGATGAACCCTTCGAATGAACATCAACCACTTCAAGCCGAATTTACTATTTTTATTTATCTATTAATATATAACTCTAGCTCTCCCAATATATATTGCTTAATTTCTCTGGGATTTAATTGGAAAGAGCATGCAGTTAAGCAATCTGTCTTTAGGCTTATATATATATATATATATATATATATATATATATATATATATATATCTCCTCTTTGTCAATTGTCAACGGACGTGTTGTGATGTGAGAAAGTTGCCGTCCGGTGACGCCGCCGCCGGGAAAGCTTAAAGCTAACGTAAACAGCAAGTAAAAGCAATATCAGACTAGGATAAAGAATTATTCTGTGTTAGAAAATAAATCCTGCAGCCACATTGTTTCATGAAGAGACATACTTTTTCTACAATAGTTGCATCTCTTCTTCCAAAGGGTGTCTAGTATCAAGGGTTGTGTCCATTTGAGTAAAAGGACATAAAAGACAACTCTCTGCAGAATTCCCTTACTTATATATACCTCCCAAGGCTCCATTTTGCATTCCATTAATTTTGTCTCAAACATTCACTTGATAGAGCACGAGAGAAATAGCACTAGATTGTGTTGTGTGAAACATTGGTAGGCTCTGATAGTCTATCATTTGAAGGACGAATTCAACTCAAGAACAAGAGTAGATTTGCAAAGCCATAGCAACAGGTAAACAAGTTTTTAGTTCGATAAAGGTATGCTTCCGCATTTGACTTGGTTATATTTTGTGCAATATAACAATGGTATCAGAGCCATTTGAAACTTGTGTCGTTGTTTTAAGTTTATATGAAATGGTTTAATATCAGAATAATATGCTATGTGCATATACATGAGTAAATCCTGTACATTATATTTTTTTATGGGTTTCTGTGAAGTATTTTGAATTTAAAAACCATTTAGATATTCTTATTCTATTCTAAATAATGAATCCAATGATGCAAATTTCGTTCAATTTGGATAAGAAATGAGTGAGTTATGATTTTTTTTTGAATATTTTGTTGCATGGCTGATTTTGTACTATTAAAAATGAAATTTATACATTGTTGCATTGAAGATGACGACATCAACGTCGTCGTTTGATTAAGTTAAGGATGCCCAATGATACTGCAAAACGTGGTTGTCTGACATCGCGACACTTGGCATGTATAGATGTTTAACTACTTAACCGCTAGGCTGGGGATATCCCTTGGCCTTAAATGTCATGCAAATATGCTTATACCTCTGGATAGGTTTATGAAAGTAAAACATTTAATTTTATATATATTTGGAATATATGAAATAATATATTTTGATATTATGGTTTTATAAATATGTATATTCCAGTCCAAATTGAAATTATTTTCTATATTATTTGAAAAATACATGTTTAATTGATTAAATGCATATAAAAATATATTTGCACTATATATATAAGGAGTGGGGGTATGAATGAGTTAAATTATATTTTTCTCATTCAAAATTTTGCTTATAGTTTATCTAATTAATAATAAATAAAACCTTAAATGTGAGTGATGATTTTGAGCCTAGCGAAAATTTCGATCTCAATTCTTAGTAATATTTACTATTGTTAGATTTTTTAATTATGTAGCAAAATTTATGTATATGTATATGTGCTAAATATCCAATATGTGCATAAAAATGTAGTGACATGGCTTTGAATAACAACGTTATGGCGGACCTCGCTAAAGTTGAGAAACTTGATGGAAATAACAATGATATATGGCATCGTAAGATCTAGTATCTCCTTAATGAGCGAGAGGTCTTGGAAATGTAAACCCAAAGCATGGAGAAACCCACTGAGGGTAGTTCTACCCAAAATAAGAAAGAGATGGAGACCTATGAAAAATGGGTCAAGAGTGATCGTAGTGCACGGTTTGCCATGTTGAGTTACATGCACAATGATCTAATTGGCGAGTTTGAAAATTATAAAACTACCAAGGAAATGTGAGATGCCTTGAAGACAAAATTTGTTGGCACATCTGTAACCAAGTTGAGAGCCTTGACACTTAAGTTTGAGACTCACAAAATAGCTGCTAACACTAAGATGGTTGACCATATAAGAAAGATGTCGGCAATGATTCGTGAACTCAAGGCAGCCGGTAATAATATCTCTAACGAGCAACAAGTTCTAACCGTCCTTTGTTCTTTGCCTGACTCCTAGGAACAAATGAAACTTACTATGACGCATAATGAAAATATTAAGACTTTTTCTGATATATCGCATCATCTGGAGTTAGAGGCTAAAAGACAAAAGGCAAAAGGCCTTGCCTCTATGTCTATTGCTGAGCCTAGCCAACGCGGGAATTCAAAGTCCAAGCGTAAGCATGATAACAAAGCAAAAAATAACGGAAAAGATGAACAAGCTTAGAAAAAGAAAAAGGGTGGCAACAACCGAAAAGGCAAGTGTGGGAATGGAAAGTTTAAGGGAAAATGCTACAATTGTGATAAACTGGGACACAAGGCTAGTAATTGCACTGAGCCTAAGAAGGTACAACCTAACCCTTTCAAACAAAATGATTGCTTTGTTTGTAGTCATGTTTTTGTTGCTCATTCTTTTCCTAATTGGATTATAGATTCAGGAGCAACACGACATGTCGCAAGGGACCGAATAGGTTCCATCGCGTACCGTCGGATTCCTGCAGGAATTCAACATGTCTACATGGGGAACAATACTAGTGAAGAGGTGATAGGAATTGGAACCTATCAGCTTAAGATGTGAACTGGTCGTTCTATACTTTTGTATGATGTTCTCTATGTACCTAGAATTCAACGTAACTTGATATCTGTAATAGCTATGGTTGGCTAGGGTTTATGATGCATTCAAACGGTGCATTATAATTAGGTGCAAAATGACCAAGTTTTAATAACACACAAGTGCATGGATCTTCGTAGTGTAGTGTGCTCTGAATGCAGAGTCGAATTTCACAAGGAAGCTCCTAAGTTAGTTCGGTTGAATAAGTGCGTATGAAAGTGTTCTAAGTGAGTGTTGGAAAGTAAAAGACAAATAGATTAGGTGGTTTGATAAAAGAAAAGAAAAACTAAGTTAACTAATCTAAAGTTAGAGTTGGGAGTGTAAATAGGGGTAGGTTTTTTTAAAGCTCGGATTAATATTAAGGTAGTTAATCTAGTCTCGGAAATAGGATTCTCTAATTCTATGCAAGAGGTTAAGCTATAAGTATTAACCTAGTCAATTATCTTAGTTTATTAAAATCTCGATTACTACTCTGATGTAGGTGTCGTTTCATCCTTCGTATGGATCTGTCCTTGCAACCTGGTCTAAACGCTCTATTTCAACTAAGTAATTAACATCTCATTTCTAGTCTATAAACTAAGGTCTACTTAAAAGCATTACCTATAGTCTCTTGGAATCTTTAAGGTTGTCAAGCTATTGATTCACTATTAAAGCATGGATATATGACACGAAAATAAAGCAATCATAATATCTACTTAAAAGCATTATGTATAAAAAACAATACTTAATTAATACAAGTCATATATTATATATGAATTAAATCAGTCCAAATCATGGAGACCGGTAAATTAAAATACCATTAATATATAATCAAAATCCCGAATTAACATGGGCATTATAACGACATTCAAATATAAAAGAGATTAAAGAGATGTTCCCCCATAAATGAAGTCGAAGTTCGAGGTCGGAGTCTCGAACACAGCTCCGAGATTTTCTCCTTTTCCTATGCCCCAGGAATTCGGGCATTACCTCCGCCGTATTTTCCCCCAACTACTAACTATTTATACTACATATTTAAAATACCCTAAATTAACACTAAAAGAGAAATTAAAAACAATTAAAATAAAATCCTAAAATTATTTTCTATATCATTTTCGGTTGGGGTTGAGGTTGGGGTTGGGGTTGGGAGGGGGGGTATTAATAGGGCCAGATTCAGGGGCGTGCTCGAGCACCCATTTTTCGGTCCTTTGGCTGCGCGACACGTGGCAGCTTTTGGAAGGTCCCTGAGGTGCGCTCAAGCGCCCGTCTGCTGACTTTTTCAGCTCCGATTGTTGACTTTGACCAAGACGTTGACCAAGGAGTTTTCGAGCATTTTTCACTGTTTTGACCCTCCAAACAATGAATTTTGGCTTAAATCACACCGTGCACCGCGTTTTGCTCAAAAGGCCGTTTCTACCCGAAAAACTGGTATGATTTGTAAAAAACGGACATAGGTCACTATTTACACTTGATCTGGCCAAATTATTTCTCTATTAGCTTCATTCTTCTACCGTTTCTTGAGCCTTTGCCATCACACAACTCTTTGACTTGCATTTTGTTATTTTAAGTCCAGTATTTTTTCTTTTAAGGATCAACCTATATTGCATCAAAAGTGTATTAAGTGTTGCATTTATTCCACAAGTTAAGATGCAATAGTAGGTAAATACAGTGGTTTGAGTACTACAAATTCAATCACATCAGTTTACTTTCAATTTTAGCATAAACTTCGTAGATATCTACTTAGACTCCATGTTTTATGGTAGTGGACACATTATTGATGGTTTTTATGTACTAGATGTTGATAATAATTTATATTATGATGCATTTTATGCTTCAAATGATAATGATATTATATCTAGTTCTATTAAATGGCATGCTAGACTAGGTCATATAGGACATGAAAGATAGCAAGATTGGCAAGTGTAGGCCTTCTAGGCTCGCTTACTAAGGTTCATTTACCTATATGTGAGCCTTGTTTGGTTGGAAAAGCCACTAGAAAACCTTTTGGGAAAGGTAAACGGACTTCTTCTCTTCTAGAACTAGTTTATTCTGACATTTGTGGACCTATGAATGTAAGGGCACGCCATGGTGCTTACTATTTCATCACATTCATAGATGATTATTCACGATTTGGTTATGTGTTTTTGCTTACATATAAATCTGAGGCATTAAGTTGCTTCAAACGCTTCTTCAATCTTGTGGAAAACCAAAAGGATAAAAGCCTAAAGGTTCTTCACACGGATAGAGGTCGTGAATACTTGTCTGATCAATTCAAGGAATTGTATGAGGAAAAAGGCATCATTAGGCAATTGACGATTCCCAGTACTCCACAACAAAATAGTGTTGCAGAAAGAAGGAATCAGGCTTTATTGGATATGGTTAGGTCGATGATGGTGCAAGAAAATCTTCCAATTCACTTTTGGGGAAATGCTTTATTAACGGCTGCCTACATTCTTAACTGAGTACCCTCAAAGTCAGTCAAATCTACACCATATGTGTTATGGACTGGTTTTCAACCAGACTTGAGTCACTTGCAACCTTGGGGGTCTGTAGGATATGTAAAAATATCACATCCTCATGGAAAATTAGGTCCTAAGGCCCAAAAGTGTACTTTTATTCGATATCCAGAATACTCAAAAGGCTATGTGATTTTACATAAAAGAAATGATGGTGTATTGACTGAAATAGAGTCTCGTAATATGGATTTTATGGAGGATATTTATCCTAGTAGAGGTGAACTTAGAACAGACATAGAGTTTTATGAGATGGTAGATGAAATCTCTACACCATCTCTCAGCGAGGATAGGGGATTAGTTCCTCAACCGGATGATAATAATCATAATGTCGCCGAGGATAGTGGGAGAGATATCTTGGATAGTGGAAGCACTCCATTAGGGGAACTGATCGCGTCGTTTTACGATCAAAAATATAGTAAGAAGTTTAAACGATTGGAAATATTACTTAACTTGAATTACCTCTAGCGGTGGCGAGTAGAGGGTCGATCCACGGAGATTGGGTTATCAAATTAAGTTAAGTCCTTAATTTAGAATTGTTGACTATATCCCATTACGGATAAGTTTGATTAAGTCCAAAAGTCCAAAGGTACGGTAAATTAAGTCCAAAAATCTAAGAAATATCCAAAGATACGGTAGTAACGAGATGAATTGTTCAAAGGGATTAAATTGAAGAATTACAACACTTAACAAGAAAAATGAAACTGAAAATAAAAAGGGTTAATGATTCAGGGTGGTTATAGCTCGGTATACGTAAGTACAAAGTTATTGATTTAGATTAAAAGTTAAGTCCTTTAGAAATAGGGCTACAAGCTCCTACTACTAAGATGAGTCTTTAGTTAGGTAAGTGATAAGATTAATTGATTAACAAGACTGGATGTATTGGTACAACCTAACGATTTTCAATCTCTCAATTAATCTTTCACTTATGTAACCTGGAGGTGTCGGTACAATCAGACTAGAGTCCATCCGAGGTAGTCTCGTATTGTCACTGGTTTACAAAACCGAGAGTATATGTACTTTCAATTAAATGTAACATAACTACAAGTATACGTACAGTTAATCAAAGAATACTTAGAAATAAAAATACGAGACTTTAATAAATCTGAATCAAAACATATGTACAAGAGTATCCTCACATGTACCACCTCGAATCTCGGGTCTAATGTGCCATAACAAACTGTAAAGTACAAGAAATCATAACGAAAACCGAAATAAAAGAATACTTATCGTGTTAAATGAATTTCGGTAGACCGGTATGATTTCGATATGCTGATGGCTCACTAGACCCTCCCATCGGGATTAAAATTTTGCACACAACTACGAATAATAATTAAAACACTCAAAACTCACTTCACAAATAATAGAGTAGCAGAAATTGAGCTAAGAAGAGAAAATGCTACGGTTTTCAACAATGAAATGTGTGCTTTTTATAGGCAAAATTTCAAGACGGCGCTCGAGCGCCCTTCTGCACTAATAATTTTTTTTATATTTTTGTTCATCTTTTCCTTCCACACTTTGTCGCCCATTTGTCCGCGATTTGTAAAAAGTGGCGCTCAAGCGCGGAAAAGGGGCGCTCGAGCGCACGTCTAGTTTTAAAGTCATTCTACCATTCTTCACTAGTGTTGCGCTGAATTTCTAGTTCAAATGTTAGTTTTTGTGGCCGTTTTTGCTATTTCTTTTTCAAAACCTATATTGCACTAAAATTATGTAAAATATACAATTAAACTTGAAATAATAATGCAATATACATGATTTGATGGGTTAAAATTAGTAAAAATATGGATATATCAACCTCCTCAAACCCATTCTTTGCTTGTCCTCAAGTAAAGGCATCAACTATTTCATATATTCAAAAATATTAAATCTAAGCAGTCAATGTATTCATACAGTTATATTTTATAAAATACAAGATTAACAATGAGTTTGTCTTTCAAACAATTCTACCCCAAGAAATCATCTTGTATCTAGAAGAATAGAAACCAACTTAATTACAAAAAATCATTCGAGCCTTTTTAAGCACTTGTAACTCAATTAAGAGGTAAATAAATTAGTCACGTAAAATTTGTAAAATTGAAAATATTTTCTATGGATAGTAATGAAATATTAAAACTCAACTACCTTCTAAATCGTGTAATACTCCCTTGGATTTTTTTCTATATATATATATATATATATATATGTTGGTTGATGACTCGAATGATAGATGTTGGTTGATTCAACGACTTCATTGAAGTATTACCTTTCTTCGATTGAATTGTGTATGGTGAAAGAAGGCTTGTCTGGTAGGAAATATATTGATAGCTTTTTCATAACAAATATGCTCAAAAATGGTTAGAAGAAAGCATTTGTTATGAATTTCTTTTATGCATCTGTTTGCTGAATCAACACTTTTGATATTTGGATGACATTGAGCGAGTCAATCTATACATTTTTTTTTCAAAGGAGTATACCGATCTAGAAAAATAAGTCAAATTTTAATCAAACATAACATCTCACATTGAAAACACCTCAATCTACTCCTTTTTTTGATAATTAATCAAAAACCTCTAATTGAATCATGTGACACTGTTGGGATGTAATAATAGTTAACAAGGTTTCAAAAATTGTAGATACAAACTCAACTCTAGTGGCTAATCATTTTTCTATTCCAAATTCACAGTTAATTCAAATATTTTATCACAATCTAACCATATTTCAACAATTAACCACTCAAATTTAATTATTATGAATAAGTGAAGTAAAAGTTTTGAATTTTTTTTTTTTTTGTATCAGGTTGGTATCAACTTTTTTTATCCTCAAACCTGAGCCTTACATTGTCATCAATGAAAGAAAACTATGTAATGCAAAGTAAAAAGAAAGATACAACCTGATAAACAATCCAAGCAATGTTCCTCAAAAACTTCTGAAAGAAGAATTGTCAAACAAAATTTCAAAAACCAACATTAGTCGTGAGTTTAAATAAAAACTAAAATATTTCTAAAGAACTATGAAATAAAAAGCATAAACAGAATAAAATAAAATAAAACACGCCATCCGAGTTTCTGTGGCAGTGGCTGCTGAGGACCTGCTCCCGAACCTCTCAACAAAGCAACGTCCGTCCTTAAAGGAGCAACATCATCTTTCAGCCCATCGATCTTAGTATTCATTGCTTGAATTTCTCTGTACATTTTTTCCATCAAAGACTCTTCAGGTTGAGTACTCGGTTGCTGTGAAGAGGTGGTTCCTTCAACAAGCTGAGTGGCGGTCCTCGGGGCATTTAAAGCTAAGGGCATCTTTCTAACAACTCGCTCTAAATGTTTAAGACTCTTTTTGAACTCAGATTCACCATACGCAGTAATAGGGAGGACTATGGTTGGCTCATCAGGTGAAAAAGGAAAATTAAACCACCGAAGTAAAGAAACTATCAATCGAGGAAAACGAAGTGTAGATGTAGCATCAAATCTCCTCATGTGGTCTATAAGACTCATCATATTTTCCCCAATTACAGCCCCAACATCAAAAAGTTCACCTTGATAAATCCAATATAATACTTGTAAAACAACTCTCGTCCTCTCTTGATCATGACCATATGGGCAAAGATTCTTTTTAACAATGATATCAATTAACAACATATCCCTCGGAAGGGAAGATCTCCTTATACCTACACCATGTTCCAGAACCGGACCCCCACACAATTTAGTAGCAATTTCCAAATCTGTAATTCTAGTAGGAAAGTCCTCAGTTGTCGCATAAAACATATCATGCCCACACATAATAGTCATGATATCAGCAGTAGTAAATGTAAATTCAAAACCATCAACTGACGCACTAAATGTACCATCATCATAAGAAAAATGCTCATAAAAACGTCGAATAAGACGAGGAAAAACAAGAACATCATCAAAAGGTGGATGCAGAATGCAGTCAAGATAATATCCCTTAAAATATTCAAAAGCACGTGCTCCACCTTCAGAAGCCCTCAAATCATCTGAAAAATCAGTTTCAGCCTCAATTTGAGCATTCTTAAGTCATGCAATCAATGACAATCTCTGTCTCTTTGGAGCTATAGTCTAAATAGAACAAAACACGAAATCAGAAAAATCATTAAAAACACAAAACAATTTGTTTTTTTTTCCTTTACGTAGAAACTGTTTATACAAACAACACCTATTAACAACCACAAAATTACCCTTAACAATACACAATATCGACTGGCCATCCACTCAAATTCTCCAACATTAACACAATATGTAAATCTTATAATTAGAACAACAGGAAATAAGAGATATAAATAGAAATAAATATATGTATAGTAATCTGAATTTTTTTAATTTTTCAGATTTTTTTTTAAAATTAAAATTAAAGGAAATCTAAACAGAAAACTTAAAACTAAAATCTAACTAAATTCTATATACATATACATACGCATATACATACACATATACATACATAAATTTGAAAAAAAAATCATACCAAAACGAAGTTCGGAAGCTATAGAACAACAATAATCTGAAAACAAGCAGTAAAAATTATCTTAAAACCTTCAAAAATGCGTATATACATACATATATAAACGTACACATACAGATCTAAACTTGAAATAAAGCTGAAAAAATGCGAAAATAAGAAAGAAAGCATAAAAATTCACCTTGGGTTGCAGATCTGTAGTTGATTTGGGGTGGGGAAAGGTTTTGGTGATTTTTGGGGGTGATTTCCGTGGGGTGGGGTTTTTTTTTTATGTTTTATAGCTGCTGCAATTGAGGCTTAGGTTATAAGCCCCTATTGCAATAGGGCGCTCGAGCGCCTGCAAGGCGAGCTCGAGCTCCCTGCTGCGTTTTTTTTTATTTTTTTACAGATATTTATTTTTATATAATATATAATATATACATTATTAATAGTAATAGAACAAACGAAAATCCTACCATATATATATATATGAATATACATAAATACTATAAATAATGAAACAAACCACACAATATTTTATTAAATATTAAAATAGTACATAAGAAAATGAAAATTACAACTACACAAAATTATCTTCGAATCGTGGGAATGCAAGAACATTTTCTTTCTACCTAACATACCTATGATTCCACTTGATAAAGAGATAAATAAGAAAAAGGTAAAAGAAGAATACACTTGCAAATGAGAACACAACCATGGCAAATTGATCGTTCATGAGAGTTCCAAATATCATTGTGTAGTAGTAGAGAAATTAAATTGGAAAAATTTGTGAGAGAGAGAGAGAGAGAAAGAGAGAAGGATGCGGTGAAGATGAATGAGTAAAAGAAGGAAGGGGTAGGGTTTTAAAATTCGTCTGCTATGGCTGACAGCGCTCGAATGGGGGATTAAGCGCGCTCGATCTTGGTCTTCCCAACCTTTTTTTTTTAATCACAAAATAGGACGATAGAATATTCCTCAAACCTATTTTCTACAAGATCACACTTTTATTATCATAAAATAAAATTGGTACAAGAAACATAAACACACAAAGATACTAATTCAAAAAAAAATTGAAAATTTAAATACACACATTTGCAAAATATTTTTCTAATTACATCATGCTTCTAAAATGACACAACACTCCAAAAAAAAAAAAATTATTACAAAACAAAAAGTTAAACATTCTGCAATCTTCTAACTCAATCGAGTGAATTTCCAATCTTGACTAAGATGTAAACAAGAAAGAGTAGGATGGTGCATGCATACTCGACGATTATCACAGCATGAGCAAAATCAGCTTCCATTTTTTTTTTAATATAGAATTAAATTAAGACAAGCACACATCATAGCAAGAAAATGCAACCATATTAAATTTCACCCTTAAGTTGATCTCACACAAATAGGCGCCAACACCTACAAGGAAAAAGGATAGCAGAGTATAAGAATATACAAATGAACACCGACCGATAGTCATCCAGCAAGAGTCAAACCTTAACTCCGCTTCGAAAAGAAATAGTTGGATCCAGATTTAATTTAAGAATCTTTGAGTTTAGACTAAATTTAGAGTTCAACAACGTAACAAAGAGTTATCCGCCAGTTTGGAAGGCAACACTGGAAGCCTAGGGAATGCAAAAATAGGATCCCAATCCTATTTCAGTTTCATACCTATGCAGCAAAGTAAACCACATCTGAACACTAAATGAATGGCATCAAAATCTGGATAGTAAATCTCCCTGCCATAGCGTAAGAATTGGCCGAAGCAGAGGTAATGAATCACCTATCACATGCCCTTCAGAATGGTATTAGTTATCTTTCTCTCAAATACCATGAGAGCTACTATTTACATAACGGTGGAAAAAGACCTCCTAATGTTGAGGTTAACACCAATTTAAAGCTAATTGGTAACCAAGCGACAACATCTAGGATGTACCTTGGAATGTTTCCGCCATGAGATCCTAGATAACCCAGAGATCACTTGGGTTTATGTGAGGCATACACCCTAGTACAAACTGTAACGCCCTAAACCCAACCCCACGCTATAGGCTAAGTCCGGACCTGTCACTCGGATATAGTCTCTTCTGTACCGTGGACTAAACTGGTACCTGCAATAATCACATACAATGCCTGAACCACAACAATTACTTCATACAATCTAACTTCCTAGTTTTTTAGAACCAACCAAATTCACAAGGCTATCCGAGTATTGGCACAATAAAGTAGAAACATACAAGCATACCGGTTCAATCCTAACTTAAACTTTTAAGTAGTATGACATAGTTAAAATAAGCTAATTATCACACCTAAGCACGCGACAACCGAGATAGGTCTACTATAGTCTATTACACGCCATTCTACTTTATATCCAACATACAAGAATATAATTAAGTTACAAATTCCCAAGCAAATATACAAGACCCCAAGGTCTCAAAACACAACATCTAACAACCTTATCACACAAGAATTGAAGTCACGGAAGTTGCTCAACTTGCACTACCTCCTCTTCAACTACTGCAACTAGCTGGGGATCTACTTCAGCTTCTCCTGAAACATGTTAAATGAGGAGTGAGCAACAATGTTGCCCAGCGAGGGAGGTGATGCAACATACCTGAGCGTGCAATATGAGATGCAAACACAAAAGGTCATAAATATAAATATCATAAACAACAAGATTAATTAACAAGTAGTAACCACATTAAAAAGGATACGGTTTCATTTCAAGTCTTCAAACTCGAACCACGAGCCATGAACTTCACGCAAGTGTCAACAAACCCTTACTCCAACAAGTTAGGATACTCTGGATGTATCCCGATCCTACGACCCTTTCTCCTGAGGTAGCACCATATGCCCAGCAGGTGAACCACGCCTCTGGGGTAGTGGAGTATACTCAGCAAGAAAGGGAATAGGCACCATGGTAGTGGAGGGAGCACGACAAGCCCGATGCCGCCCGTGTTTTCGATGCTACTATGTCCGAAAAAGTTGTGCAACCCTGAGACAAGTCCACAAGAATCAGGATATCAAATAACACATAAGACGGTCGACAAAGTAGACCGCCCTCGCATTTAATTGCAAAATGAATCAACATATACATGAAAATAGCTTATAGTCTCAAAAGAAGCATTCAACATAACGTTTTCCCATAGTCTATTCAAGTAGCTCAATTATACTATAGATAATCAGAATAGTACATGATAACTCAACAACAAGCTCTATATGCATAAAAAAATAGCCAAATACTACTTTTCCCCTTTCTTTAACCAAGTTTTTCTTCTCCTAAGTACATCTCAAGGTTATTAAACCATATTCTAATCATACTACATTTCTAGTTAAGCCAAAAGACACCTATTCAGATCATAAAAACCCATTTTAGAAACAAAAGATCGGGAAGGCCCCAAGTTGGTTTTAACTACAACTACACTATCCGAACTCCAATTCCGCGTAACGAAAGCACCAAAAGTGTTTCCATACCCCAAGGATACCAAAACCAAAGCCCAAACGTGCCCGGATTGCACAACGAGAAAAGTCCCCTTTTTAAAGTTGACTAACTTTGCAATTTAACTCGGTTTTGGGTGATTCAACTTCATGTAGCCTCCCAACTAGCTTCACTAGGGTCTAGAGCATCTAATTGAAGTCTCAATTCATTTCAATTAGCAAATTTATTCAAAACCCTAAATACAAGCACTATTCATCATCTCTTTCATTCAATATATGCATTCTACCATAGAATTTGTTAACAAGCTACATAAGTTAATTCTATAGGCTCCAAATAACATATATCAAACATCCATAGCAAGCATTATAGCAATATTCAACAATACAAGAAATTCATTATATATGCATCAACTTTAAAATCATAAAATATGCAACTCCCTCACTATTTAGAAGATGAAGATGTGAAGTAGGAGCTCCTAGTTGCCACAAATCCTTCCTAGCCCAAGCCAAGAGTCAAGCTTGCAAGATTGATGAAGAAATTTCTTCTCCTTTCTCCCTTGGTGGTGTCGATTTTTTTTTGGGGGGGGGGGACTTAGAGCGTATTTTTAGGTTTGTTTGTTGAGTAGTTATTTAAAATGGTGATAAATGAGTATATATGTATGAGTATGTTATGCTAAGTGAAGTCAAATGCCATTAAATCCTAGTCAAACTAAGTTAAAACTCATTCAATTTCTAACTAGTTGAAATTAAAGGTTGTTACATATGTAACACTATTCAAAAGACCCGAAAAATATTTTCCTAATGTATGTTCCCAAGCTCAAAAGTCCAAAATGACAAGTTCCCGATTCCTTTTGGGGTCATGTGACTTAGGAAAAATATTAAATCACACTTTTAAGACGGTCGAAAAATTTATGAATAGTAGCCTTAACATAAATGAATTAAGCAAGAAAAATGATGCACGTAAGAATGCTCAAGCAAATATGCAACAGTTATAACAAAATTGTGATCAAATTCTAGGTCGTTACACCCTCTCACTCTTAAACTAATTGCATCCTCACAATTCTTACATGAATCGGTCAGTAGCTCCGGATACTTTTCTCTTATCTGAGTTTAACTGCATTTCTATGCCGAATTAAACCCTTACGTGGAGAGACTTTCAAAAATACACGATCACCCACTGAAAATACCAAGTCTTGTCGGCGTCTATCAGCATAATTCTTCTGTCAACTCTGCGTTGTTAGCATCCTTTTCTTTATAAGCTTCACATTATCTACCATTTTGTTCATCTCAGGTAATATAGCTGGGTCAATCGTTTTCATTTTACCTATCTCGTCCTAATACAACGGAGACCTGCATTTCCGCCCGTAAAGTGCCTTGTAGGGTGCCATACCAATGGTAGCCTAGTAACTGTTATTATAAGGAAACTCTGCTAGAGGTAGATACTTCTCCCAACTCTTACCGAAATCCAGAACGCAAGCTCGCAACATATCTTCTAGTATCTTGATTGTTCTCTCTGACTGACCATCCATCTGCGGGTGATATGCAATACTAAAACTCAGACTAGTCCCCAAAGCCTTTTGTAGTTTCTGCCAGAATTATGATGTAAACCTGGGATCCCTGTCCGAAACTATCTAAGATGGGACTTCATGCAATCTCACAATATTTTCAACATAAAGCTCGGCTAATTTATCAAGGGAATATGTTTTCTTTGTAACAATAAAATGAGAAGTCTTCGTTAACCTGTATACTACAACCCATACAGAATCATTACCCCGTGGTGATCTCGGCAAATCAGAGATAAGATCCATAGTCACCCGATCTCATTTCCATACCAGAATCTCTAATGGTTGCAACAAACCTGCCAGTCTCTGATGCTCCTCCTTAACTTTCTGACAACTCAAACACTTAGCCACATAATCAGCTATCTCCCTCTTCATGTTGTTCTACCAGAAACTCAGCTTTAAATCTCTGTACATCTTAGTGCTACCGGGATGAATTGTGTATTTAGAACCATGAGCCTCAACAAGAATCTCACATTTCACAGTTGAATCACTAGGAATGCAGATTCTATTCCTTTACCTGAGTAATCCATCATCACGCAACTTGAAGTCGGACTCTCCCCCTTTGGACTTCTCTAGAAGCTTTAATAACTGATGATCTGACTGTTACGCTTCTCTGATCCTAGATAGCAATAGAGATTCGATTTGTAAGCTAGCAAATTGGATACCTGATCTAGAAGCCTTCGGTTTCCAGAAGCACATCTCATCCACAGACTCCCAGTCCTTGATTATCAAACTAGCTACAACAGTTTTTCGACTCAATGCATCTGCAACAGTATTAGCTTTTCCTGGCAAGTAGCTAATAGTGCAATTGTAATCATTCAATAACTCTAGCCAACGCCTTTGCCTCATATTCAAATCCTTTTGAGAAAACAGATATTTTAGACTTTTATGATCAGTAAATATCTCAAATTGATTACCCCACAAATAATGACGCCATTTCTTTAGTGCAAAGACAATAGCAGCAAGTTCAAGATCATGTGTAGGATAATTGAGTTCATATGGTTTCAATTTCCTAGAGGTATAAGCTATCACCTTACCATTTTGCATAAGAACGCAACCCAAGCCTTCTTTCGAAGCATCACTGTATATCACCAAATTATCAATTCCCTCAGGCAATGCAAGAATAGGAGTAGTGGTAGGTCTCTTCTTTAATTCCTGAAAACTGGTTTCACACTTATCATTCCAGTTAAATATAGTTTTCTTTTAAGTTAAAGAAGTCAACGGTCCTGCAATTTTTGAGAAATCTTTAACAAACTGCCTATAATACAAACCCAAGAAACTACGAACTTCCGTGACAGTCTCGGTTCTTTTCCAAGTCATCACCACCTCAATTTTTGCAGGATCCAGATATATTCCCTTATGTGAAATAATATGGCCTAAAAAGGCAACCTTTTTCAACCAGAATTTGCATTTGCTAAATTTGGCAAACAATTTATGTTCTTGCAGGGTTCGAGGCACAATTCTCAAGTGTTCTTCATGCTCTGCCTTAGATTTAGAATAGACCAGTATATCATCAATGAAAATCACAACAAACTGATCAAGATAAGGTTTAAATACTCTCTACATCAAATCCATAAAGACGGTTGGAGCATTTGTCAACCCAAATGGTAATACAACAAACTCATAGTGGTCGTACTTGGTTCTGAATGCAGTCTTGGGTACATCTTCTCTACAAATTCTCAACTGATAGTAACCCTGTCTCAAATCAAACTTAGAAAATACAACAACACCCTACAGCTGATCAAATAACTCCACTATTAAGGACAAATGATATTTATTTTTCACCGTCACCTGATTAAGGCCTCGATAATCAATACACAATCGCAGAGTCCCGTCTTTCTTCTTTACAAATAACACAGGAGCACCCATAAGGTGATGAACTAGGCTGAATAAAACCCTTTTCAAGTAGGCCTTGTAGCTGAATTTTCAATTCCTGCAACTCAGGGGGAACCATTCTATATGGGGTTCTAGAAATAGGATTAGTCCCTAGCAATAAATCAATCACAAACTCTATCTCTCGGTCAGGTGGTAACCCCGGCAACTCCTTAGGAAAAACCCCCAGAAAATCTTTTATAATAGGTACCTCGTTCATTTTCAATTTATCTTCAGGCTGATTAATTAGATAAGCTAAATATGCATCACAACCTTTACCCAACATTTTAGTAGCTTTAATAGAAGATATGATATGAGTCCCAGTAGATTTTCGACTCCCAGTGACTTTAATAACAGGTTGATAAGGTACTTCTAAAGTTAAAACTTTTCTTCTACAATTCAAACATGCATAATATCGCCCCAACCAATCCATCCCCAAGATAACTTCAAAGTCCCGAAATGGCATAATAATTAAATCAATAGGATACATACAACCCTCAACACAAATATCACAATTTCTACACACAGACTCCATAACACATTTAATACCCATAGAACTACCTACTTCGATCACATACGGTAGTTTATCAACTTTTAAAGTAGTAGATTGTGCACATGTAGGAGTAATGAATGAATGTATAGCCCCGGTGTCAATTAAAACTATTACCGGCTGACTATTAATAAGAAAAGTACCTTCTACTACCACCGTCGTGTTTGGAAGCTTCTCCTGATCAAGAGCAAACACCCGTGCCTGGCCTCGCGGTATAGTAGCTGCTCCTAAAGCTCTAGTCTGTGCACCCTGGCCGGAATTTTATCACTGACCTTGTTTAAACTTGGGGCAATCTCTAGCTCTATGCTGATCACTGCCACAACCCACGCATCGACCCAATTTTCTCCAACACTCTGCTTCCGTGCGACCCTTGCGATTGCAATAAGTACACTGTAGGTTCGTCTTGGAAGCAATACCTATTGGAGGAGTCCTGTAAGTAGATGTAGCAGAACTACCCTGTTGAGATCTAGCAGTCACTGGTCAGGTCTGTGGCTTTCCCTATGGCTGGCTCTAAGCTGGTCTCGGCTGTGACTGTGCCTGAACTGGTCCTGGATAGCTCTGGGTCTGCCTAGGCTGCTGATACCACCTCTGGTAGCCCTGACTCTGGGACTGATACTGACATTTACTTGACTAACTTGACTGAGCTAACACATCTGCCTTGCGTTTCTCGAACCTCGATGCGGCCCTGACTACTGTCGCATAGCTCGAATAATCCTGTGAAGACAGATTAAGCATAATGTCACTCCTCAACCTTGTGATAAACCTCTGAATTTTCATGTCCTCCGGCTGAACTAAAGCTGGCACGTATCGAGAAAGTCTAGTAAAAGTAGCCTCATATTGATCTACAGTCATGTTTCCCAGCCTCAAATCTATGAATTCCTCCTGATGTCTCTCGCGAGCTACAATCGATACATATTTATCCCGGAACTCACGAACAAATTCAGCCCACACATGCTAGACCCTCTCAGCATCCCATTTCTCTCTAACAGTGCGCCACCACTCCTCGGCGTTACCCTCCATTAAGAATGCAGCATAAGTAATCTTTCTCTCATCATTGCACTCGAGTATCATAGAGACTTTCTCAAACTTGTTCAACCACATCTCAGCTTTTATATCTTCTGGCTCACCATAGAAATTGTATGCCCTATGGTGCAAGAATTTATCATACAAGTTACCTCCAGCAGTACCACTACCCTATGCTTTAGCAGCCTAATTGCCTCTGCCAACACCTGTCGTACCCTGCTGAACCACAAACTGAGCTATAGTATTCATGGCGGTGGCCATTATGGTCAAAATCTATGCATTACTCGGTTCCTGACCCGGCGGTACATTTCCTGCTTCCGCTGCACCTTGTCCAGGTACATCCTGTCTAGGAGCTTCATCTGGCTCTCTCCTTGGTCTACCCCGTCTCCTCATCTCAATGCTAGAAGAGTATAGTATTATAATAGGCAAATAGATACTGCAAAGATAATTTGCACATTATTTCCAAAACACCTTTACTCACATAAGACAATATATAAAACACTTAATAGCATTAAACACTAAACTTTTCATATTCATATCATATTATGTTTTACCATGTCTCTTACCTAAATACTTAGACAATTAAGTAATCACATATTCATATAATTCAACTTTCACATATAAACCTCTACCCACATGCCGAGGAAGTTAACCTGGCTTCATGTATTCAAGTAGCTCTGATACCACCTAAATGTAATGCCCCGAACCCAACCCCACGCTATAGGCTAAGTTCGGACCCGTCACTCGGACAGAGTCTCCTCTGTACCGTGGACTAAACTGGTACCTGCAATAATCATATACAATGCCTGAACCACAACAATTACTTCATACAATCTAACTTCCAAGTGTTTCGGGACCAACCAAATTCACAAGGTCATTCGAGCCTTGGCACAATAAAGTAGAAACATACAAGCATGCGGGTTCAATTCTAACTAAAACTTTCAAGTAGTATGACAATTAAAATAAGCTAATTATCACACCCAAGCACGCGACAACCGAGATAGGTCTACTATAGTCTATTACATGCCATTCTACTTTATATCCAACATACAAGAATATAATTAAGTTACAACTTCCCAAGCAAATATATAAGACCCCAATGTCTCAAAACACAACATCTTACAACCTTATCACACAAGAAGTCACGGAAGTTGCTCAACTTGCACTACCTCCTCTTCAACTACTGCAATTAGCTGGGGATCTACCTCAGCTTCTCCTAAAACATGTTAAATGAGGAGTGAGCAACAATGTTGCCCAGCGAGGGAGGTGATGCAACATACTGAGGTGTGCAATATGAGACGCAAACACAAAAGGTCATAAATATAGATATCATAAACAACAAGATTAATTAACAAGTAGTAACCACATTAAAAAGGATAAGGTTCCATTTCAAGTCTTCAAACTCAAACCATGAGCCACGAACTTCACGCAAGTACCAACAAACCCTCACTCCAACAAGTTGGGATACTCCGGATGTATCCCGATCCTATGACCATTTCTCCTAAGATAGCACCATATGTCCAACAGGTGAACCACGCATTTGGGGTAGTTGAATATACTCAGTGAGAAAGGGAATAGGCACCATGGTAGTCGAGGGAGCACGGCAAGCCCGATGCCGCCCGTGTTCTCAATGCTACCATATCCGAAAAGGTTGTGCAACCCCGAGACAAGTCCACAAGAATCATGATATCAAATAACACGTAAGAGGGTCGAAAAAGTAGGCCGCCCTCGCATTTAATTGAAAAATGAATCAACATATACACGAAAATAGCTTATAGTCTCAAAAGAAGCATTCAACATAACTTTTCCCCACAGTCTATTCAAATAGGTCAATTATACTATAGATAATCACAATAATACATTATAACCCAACAACAAGCTCTATATGCATAAAAAATAGCCAAATACTACTTTTCCCCTTTCTTTAACCAAGCTTTTCTTCTCCTAAGTGCATCTCAAGGTTACTAAACCATATTCTAATGATACTACATTCTTAGTTAAGCCAAAAGACACCTATTAAGATCATAAAAACCCGTTTTAGAAACAAAAGCTCGGGAAGGCCCCAAGTTGGTTTTAACTACAACTATACTGTCTGAGCTCCAATTTCGCGTAACGAAAGCACCAAAAGTGCTTCCATACCCCAAGGATACCCAAACCAAAGCCCAAACGTGCCCGGATTGCACAACGAGAAAAGTCGCCTTTTTAAAGTTAACTAACTTTGCAATTTGACTCAGTTTTGGGTGATTTAACATCACGTAGCCTCCCGACTAGCTTTACTAGGGTCTAAAGCATCTAATTAAAGTCTCAATTCATTTCAATTAGCAAATTTATTCGAAACCGTAAATACAAGCACTATTCATCATCTCTTTCATTCAATCTATGCATTCTACCATAGAATTTGCTAACAAGCTACATAAGTTAGTTCTATAGGCTCCAAATAACATATATCAAACATCCATAGCAAGCATTATAGCAATATTCAACAATACAAGAAATTCATTGTATATGCATCAACTTTAAAATCATGAAATATGCAACTCCCTCACTATTTAGAAGATGAAGATGTGAAGTAGGAGCTCCTAGTTGCCACAAATCCATCCTAGACCAAGCCAAGAGTCAAGCTTGCAAGATTGATGAAGAAATTTCTTCTCCTTTCTCCCTTGGTGGTGTCAGTTTGGGGGGAGGGGGAGGACTTGAGGGTATTTTTAGGTTTGTTTGTTGAGTAGTTATTTAAAATGTTAATAAATGAGTATATATGTATGAGTATGTTATGCTAAGTAAAGTCAAATGTCATTAAATCCTAGTCAAACTAAGTTAAAACTCATTCAATTGCTAACTAGTTGAAATTAATGGTTGTTACATACGTAACACTATTCAAATGACCTGAAAAATATTTTTCTAATGTATATTCTCAAGCTCGAAAGTCCAAAATGACAAGTTCCCGATTCCTTTTGGGGGTCATGTGACTTAGAAAAAATATTAAATCGCACTTTTAATACGGTCGAAAAACTTATGAATAGTAGCCTTAACATAAAACAATTAAGCAAGAAAAATGATTCTCGGGCGTCACACAAACTGCACCCTGTTTTATCCTCAAACAGTCACTACCGAATGCTGCCACTGTGTACCTATCATCCCTCCCTTTTAGGGTGAGCGCATCACACAAATTGTCATAGTTTTTTTTCCTTTTAACCGGGAATGGGCACTGGAACCATTTAATGTCAGCCAGCAAGACATGTACACACAGTTAAGTGCCGTAGTTTAACGCCTTCGGGCATACAAAGTTTTTTTTTAAATTAAAGGACTAGCTCTTCCAGAGGTATCTGTGTTCACGTCATCTAGTACTTTCCTTCGACACTCACATAGGGCCATAGTCAGTTCTACATGGTCAAGAGCAATACAGTGGGGTTTTACATTACAAACAATACCGTCTGGTGAATGCTCTCACTCCTAACTACCTTATCAAGTAAAGCCCAATAGACCCAAACTACATTAAGCTGGTGGAGTGGCAAGTACTATTAGACAGAGTTGCATTGGTCAGACAACTACACACAAAAAATGTACAGTGACCACTAGTATCATGATAATTATACCTTTATGAGTACTTCTCGGGGTTAAGACCCAAACTACTTTAAGTTGGAGAAAGACTCATTTGGTACGAGAAATAAATGACAAAAAATATTGAACCCTAATACCTCGAGAATCCCTAGGTTGCCTCCTAGGAGCACTAAGTTTAACGTCTTCAGCCAGACAGTATCACATTGAAATTGTTACTCTATAGGGATTGGATTCTTAAGTTCAATTGACTCTTCACCCCAATTCTTTAACTAGATTACTGGTTTTAGCCTTTGTCCATTTACAAACATAGTTTTTCCATTTGATTTATCTTTTATCTTGACAACCCTAGACGGAAAAACTTATTCAACCTTAAATGGTCCATCCCATCGAGACCTCAATTTTCCTGAAAATAATCGTAACTTAGAATTAAATAACCACACATCTTCTCCATGAATAAATGACTTCCGAATAATCATTTTATCATGCGTTATCTTCATTTTCTCACTGTAAATCTTGGCATTTTCATATGGTTCTAAATGCATCTCTTCAAGTTCATTTAGATGGTGTAACTTGTTTTCACCAGCTTTCTGCAAGTCAAAATTCACAATTCTAATTGCCCAGTATGCCTTATGTTGTAGCTCAACATGTAAATGACATGTTTTTTTCCAAAAACTAAACAAAAAGGTGACATTCCTATAGGAGTTTTATATGCAGTTGTATATGCCCAAAGTGCATCATTCAATCGAGTGGACTAATCCTTCCTATCAGGCCTAACTGTCTTTTCAACGATTGATTTAATTTCCTTATTAGAAACCTCAACCTGTCCACTAGTTTGTGGGTGATATGGAGTTGCAACCTTATGAATGACTGAGTATTTCTTCAACAATTTTTCAAAAGTTCAGTGAATGAAATGACTTCCACCGTCACTAATGATGGCTCTTGGAATTCTAAACCGATAGAAAATGTTTTTTTTATGAATTTCATCACAACAGTGTGATCATTAGTCCTTGTTGCAATTGCTTCAATCGACTTAGACACATAATCAACACCAACTAAAATGTATTGAAAACCAAAAGAGATAGGGAAAGGACCCATAAAATCAATACCCCAGACATCAAAAAGTTCACAAACCAAGATGGGATTTAAGGGCATCATATCCCTCTTTCCCATATTACATTTCTTTTGGCATCTTTCACATGCTTTGCAAAACTTATGAGCATCCTTGATTAATGTAGGCCAATAAAACCCACTTTGCAGAATTTTGATAGTTGTCTGTCGTCCTCCAAAGTGTCCTTCACATTCTTGCGAATGACAAAATGACATGATGCTTAGCTGTTCAGACTCTGGTACGCATCTGCGAATAATTTGATCAGAACAAATACGGAACAAATGAGGAACTTCTCAGAAATAATGTTTTGCTATTGAGAAAAATAGATCTCTCTCAGCCTTGTTCCACTCCTTGGGTATTTTACCTACTGTAAAATAATTCACAATATGAGCATACCAAGGAAGTTTAGGAGCAGAAATTAACAATAATTGTTCGTCAGGAAATGTATCTCTCAAGGGTAATTCATTTTCTGTTTCCTGAGTTACAATCCTTGACAAGTGATCAGCAACTATATTTTCTCGACCTTTATTATCTTTGATTGTTAAATCAAATTCTTGAATTAAAAACAACCATCGGATAAGCCTAGGTTTAGCATCTTTCTTTTCCAACAGATATCTTAATGCCGAGTGGTTAGAATAAATGATGATTTTTGACCCTAACACATAAGACCGATATTTTTCTAATGCAAAAACTACAACAAGCAATTCTTTCTCTGTGGTGGTATAGTTTTTCTGGGCATCATCTAAAGTTCGGCTGGCATAATAGATCACACAAAAAACACGATCCTTTTGTTGACCTAATACAGCTCCTATGGCATAATTCGAAGCATCACACATAATTTCAAAAGGGAGAGAGTAATCCAGCGGCTGAATTACTGGAGTAGTGGAAAGTACATTTTTCAGTGTTTCAAAAGCAGTAGCACATTTTTCATCAAATTAGAATGGAATATCCTGTGCCAACAAATTCGATAAAGGTCTAGCAATTTTAGTAAAATCCTTTATAAATCATCGGTAGAAACCAGCATGTCCAATGAACGATCTCACATGTTTGACATTTGCAGGAAGGGGAAGATTTGAGATAATATCAACCTTAGCTTTATTAACCCGAACTCCTTCCTTGGATATAATGTGTCCCATAACAATTCCTTCTTATACCATGAAATGACTTTTCTCCCAACTAAGGACAAGATTAGATTCCTGACATCTTTTCAACACCAAAGACAGATTATTCAAACAGTTTTCAAATGAAGAACCAAAGATAGAAAAGATATCCATGAAGACTTCCACAAATTTATCCATCATAACAGTGAAAATAGACATCATGTAGCGTTGAAAAGTGGCTGGTACATTACAAAGGCCAAAAGGCATTCTTCTGCAAGAAAACGTGCCAAAAGGACATATGAAAGTTGTTTTTTCCTGATCTTCGGGGTCCACAGGGATCTAGTTGTATCCCGAGTACCTGTCAAGAAAATAGTAATAACCTTGCCCTGCCAACCTGTCTAAAATTTGATCAATGAATGGTAAAGAAAAATGATTCTTTCTTGTTGCAGCAATGAGTTTCCTATACACAATACATACGCGCCATCCAGTTGTGGTACGGGTAGGTACCAATTCACCTTTATCATTTGTCACCACAGTGATTCCTGATTTCTTAGGCACAACCTGTATCGGACTAACCCATTTACTATCAGAAGTAGGATAAATGATACATGCATCTAACAACTTTACTATTTCCTTCTTTACAACTTCCCTTATGTTCGGGTTCAACTTACGTTGCATCTCCCTAGATGTCTTGGCTCCTTCTTCTAAATTAATCTTATGCATGCAATAGGAGGGATCTATTCCTTTAAGGTCTGCAATAGTCCAGCCTAACGCTTCTTTATTCTTAGACAAAACATCTATAAGTTTAGCTTCCTACTCCAAAGAAAGGTTAGAAGCAATAATGGCTAGAAGTGTTTGATCTGACTCTAGAAAAATATACTTGAGATTACTAGGAAGTTGCTTGAGTTTCAATACTAGAGGATATTGGATAGAAGGAAGTAGGGGTTCTTTAGAAATAGTCAAGGATGGTTCTATTGCGCATACTTGTAGTTTTTCATCAAATCCTAAATTTTTCTCTAAAGAATCATCGGGTTCCTCCTCAAACCCACTCAACACTATTTCCTCATGATTCAAAGTATTCTCCAAAAAATCTTGTTACATAAGACTAAGGAAAGACTCTTCAATTAATGGATCAATCTTGTCAAGAATAAAACATTCAAGACCGTCATATCCATTTGTAAACCTAGCAGCATTAGCAATATTCAGCTTTACCTTAATATCTTCAAATGTAAACTCCAATTCTCCAGTTGCATAGTGAATTTTTGCATTAGTTTTTGCTAAGAATGGTCTTCCTAGTATGACTGGAGTTTGGAACCTTTGAGTTTCTCCTGATTCCATATCTAGCACAATAAAATCCATAGGAAAATAAAATTCATCAACTTTTATCAAAACATCTTCAATCATGCCCCTAGGAATTCTAAGTGATTTATCAGCCAATTGAAGGGTGACAGGAGTAGGTTTTAATTCTCCTATATCTAATTGCTCAAACAGATTAAAGGGGAGAAGATTTACACTAGCTCTTAAATCAAGAAGGGCACAATTTACGCTGTGATTACCAATATAACAAGGAATGGTAAATGCATCAAGATCTTTCAATTTTGGTGGAACATGAGAAGTGAGAATGCAACTTACCTTTTCATTCAACCTTACTTTGTTTGATATCAAAGCTGAATTCCTCCTTTTCTGAGTGCACAGATCCTTAAGAAATTTTGCATAAGCAGGAATTTGCCTGATGATTTCTAAAAGGGGTAAATTGATTTTCACTTTCTTAAAAGTTTCAAGCATTTCTTCCCTTTTTGAATCTTTATTAGGTGGATTCCCCAATGCCTGTGGAAAGGGTGCTTTGGGACTCACTGTTAAAGGAATTTTCTCATGTGAAATCACAGTTTCAAAATCATTTTCAGCTTCTTTTGATGAATCAACAGTAACTTGAGATTTAGCTTTTTGTTTTACTTGTCTTGCACTTTCGTAAGCTTCAATGTTTACCTTATTATAAACTTTCTTACCACTTCTCAATGTAGTGACAACTTGAAGATCCTCCACTTTTTTATTTGTAGCTACTACATTGGCTTTACCTTTTGGATTTCCATCTGGTTGGGCAGGGAGTGTTCATTCTTCTCTTTTCTGCATGGTGTTAGCCAATTGTCCTACTTGTCTTTCCAAGTTGGCAATTGCCTTTGTATGTGTACTTACTAGTTGCAAAATTGGTTCCATATTATGAATCTTTTTCAAAACATGTTCTTCAAAAGTAGTTCCGTAAGAATTGGAACCTGAATTAGAGCTTGAAGGTACCTGTCCTTGTGCTACTGAATGAAATCCTGGTGGATAGCTTCTTGGTCTCTATTGTTGAAAATTTTCCCCATTTTGATCCCACTATAAATTTGGATGATCTCGTGTACTTGGATTATAAGTGTTAGAGAATGGATCATAATTACGGGGATATCTATAAGCAGCACAAGCTTGCTCTGAAATTGATTTGGGATTTGATGCAAGAACACCTTCACCTTAATCAACTACATGCAATGATTCTTTCCTTTTAACCATTTTTTCCAAGGCAAAAGTTAGATTTTCAATCTTTGATGTCAAAGAATTGTAATAATTTGAACCTAGACTTTCGTTCCTTTCTCTAGACGAAGATGCACGCAACTGTGAATTGTTGCTCAGTTTTATGAACAATTATGTGGCTTCTTTTGGAGATTTTTCAAGAAGTGAACCATTACAAGCTGAATCGAGTAAACTTTGATTATGCTCATTTAACCTTTGATAAAAATTCTGAGCTAATTGCCAATCTGGAATACTATGGTGTGGACATTCATGAATTAAGGTTTCAAATCTGTCCCAACTCTCATGAAGTGCCTCTCCAGGTAGCTGAGAAAAATTATTCAATTGATTCCTGCATTCATTGGTTTTTGAAGAAGAGTAAAATCTTTCAAGAAATTCTCTTTGTAGTTGATCCCGAGAAGTAATGGAGCCAGAACGTAATCTTTAAATCCAAATTTGTGCTTGACCCATTAAAGAGTAAAGAAACAATCTCAATTTAACAACCTCTTTCGAGGCAATTCTAGTATTGATTGATCTGCATGTATGGATAAAAGTATTAATGTGATCATACGGGTTTTCATTAAAAAGACCGTTGAACATGGGAAGCATTGAAATCATGTGAGACTTTATTTTAAAACCCTCATCAGTTTCAGGTTAAGCGATAGCTCGTGGAGGAACATAATCTTGTGGTGTAGAAAAATATTTTATGCTCGTCCTCACATTTCCTACTTCTCTACCTTCAATTTGATCCAGAGTTTGGTTTTGATTCGGATTTTGATCAGCCATGATTAGAAATTTATGTGCTTTGTTTCTGAATTTAAAATTTTTCTCAATTTCTGTATCAAAAACAAAGATGGGTGGCCTTAAAGATCTCCGACCATGCATACAAAATTAAAACATGAAAAAGAAAGAAAAGTGGAATAAGGTGTATACAAAATAACAAAATTGACTTAAATAAAAATAAAAATAAAAATAAAAACTAAAAACTAAAAACTAAAATATATACATATTAACAATTATATACATAAATCAAAGACTTATCTTATTTGATGAACACTGATCCCCGGCAACGGCGCCAAATTTTGATCACGTCGTTTTACGATAAAAAATATAGTAAGAAGGTTAAATGATTGAAAATATTGCTTACCTTGAATTAACTCTAGCTGTGGTGAGTAGAGAGTCAATCCACAGAGATTAGGTTATCAAATTAAGTTAAGTCCTTAATTTAGAATTGTTGACTATCTCCCATCACAGATAAGTTTGATTAAGTCCAAAAGTCCAAAGGTATGGTAAATTAAGTACAAAAATCCAAGAAATATCCAAAGATACGGTAGTAACGAGATGAATTGAAGAATTACAACACTTAACAATAAAAAAAAATCAAAATAAAAAGGGTTAATGATTCAGGGTGGTTATAACTCGGTATACGCAAGTACAAAGTTATTGATTCATATTAAAATTTAAGTCCTTCAGAAATAAGGCTACAAACTCCTACTACTGAGATGAGCCTTTAGTTACGTAAGTGATAAGATTAATTGATTAACAAGACTGGATGTGTTGGTACAACCTAACGATTTCCAATCTCTCAATTAATTTTTCACTTATATAACCTGGAGGTGTCGGTACAACCAGACTAGCGTTCATCCGAAGTAGTCTCGTATTGCCACTGGTTTACAAAACCATGTATATGTACTTTCAATTAAATGTAACATAACTACAAGTATACGTACAGTTAATCAAAGAGTACTTAGAAATACAAATACGAGACTTTAATAAATCTGAATAAAAACATATGTACAAAAGTATACTCACACGTACCACCCCGAATCTCAGATCTAGTGTGCCATAATAAACTATAAAGTACAATAAATCATAACGAAAACCGAAATAAAAGAATACTTATTGTGTTAAACGGATTTTGGTAGACCGGTATGATTTCGGTATGCTAATGGCTCACTAGACCCTCATCTCGGGATTAAAACTTTGCACACAACTAAGAATAATAATTAAAACACTCAAAACTCACTTCACAAATACTAGAGTAGCAGAAATTGAGCTAAGAAAAGAAAATGGTACATTTTTCAACAATGAAAACCATGCTTTTTATAGGAAAAATTTCAAGAGGGCGCTCGAGCGCCAATTAGGCACGCTCGAGCGCCAGTCAGGCGTGCTCGAGCGCCCTTCTCCACTAATAATTTTTTTATATTTTTTTCGTCTTTTCCTTCTACACTTTGTCGCCTATTTGTCCGCCATTTGCAAAAAGTGGCACTCAAGTGAGGAAAAGGGGTGCTTGAGTGCACGTCTGGCTGCAGTAGGTGAACTTTGACTCCGAGCTTTGACTTTGACTAGCTCGTTGACTTTGACTGTTGACCAAAAAGTTGACCAGGTCTATTTCAAAGTTTCTCAGCGTTCTGAATCCGTTTCCGTACTCAGTTTAGCGAAATTCAATCTTGAATTGCTCGTTTTAAAGTCGTTCTACCATTCTTCACTAGTGTTGCGCTGAATTTCTAGTTCAAATGTTGGTTTTGTGGTCGTTTTTGCTATTTCTTCTTCAAAACCTATATTGTACTAAAATTGTGTAAAATAGACAATTAAACTTGAAATAATAATGCAATATACTTGATTTGATGGGTTAAAATTAGTAAAAATATGGATTTATTAGGAACATGTTGAACCTAATAATGACTCTCAAAGTCCTCAACTGCGTAGGAGTAAATGTAGAAGCATTCCTCGACGTCTCCATGAGGTTGAAAAGAAGTTTTTCATTTGCATGCCTTTAGAGGATGATGAACCATCTTATCAAGATGCTTTATCTTCATCTGCTACAAAAGAATAGCTAGTTGCTATGCAAGAGAAGATGGATTGTAAGGAAAAGAATAAAGTATGGAAGCTTGTTGATCTTCCACTTAGGCGCAAGGCTATAGGAAATAAATGGGTCCTAAAGATTAAGCGCAAGATAGATGGATCAATTAACAAGTATAAGGCCCGTCTTGTAGCAAAAAGCTACACCAAAAAGGAAGGCATTGACTATGAGGAAACTTTTTCTCCTGTTGTAAGGTTTGCCTCCATTTGCCTTATTCTAGCCATTATCGTACATCTTGATTTAGAACTCTTTCAAATGGATGTGAAAACTGTTTTTCTCAATGGAGACCTAGATGAAGAGATCTATATAGATCAACCTAAAGGCTTTGAGATCAAAGGACAAGAGCATAAAGTATATAAGCTCAATCGTTCTATTTATGGCCTAAAGCAGTCATCTAGGCAATGGTATCTTAAGTTCCACCAAGCTATGACCTCTTTTAGGTTCATAACTACGGAAGAAGATCATTGTGTATACATAAAGCAGTTTGAAAAGAGTTTTCTAACTTTAACTTTATATGTCGACGATATCTCGCTAGCAGGAAATGATATGGGATTGATAGATACCACTAAGGAGTGGGTATCTTCAAATTTTGACATGAAAGATTTAGGTGAAGCTAATTATGTGCTTGGTGTAAAGATTACACAAGATCGTTCAAAGAAACTCTTGGGTATGTCTCAAGAGACTTACATAAAGAAAGTACTTGAACGATTCCGAATGCATAATACTAAGCCTATGGATACTCCTGTCGATAAGAATCATGGTTTAAATCGTGACTCATGTCTTAAGACTAATGCTGAAAAGTAAGAAATGGGTCATATTCCATATGCTAGTACGGTTGGAAGTCTAATGTATGCCATGATGAGTACACAATCTGATATTTATTTTGTCGTTGGGTTAGTAAGTCGTTTCCAAAGCAATCCTGGTATTGCTCATTGGAGAGTTGTCAAAAAGATCTTGTGATACCTTCGTGGAACTACTAATTACATGCTTTGTTATCAAGGTATTAATGTACGATTGCAAGGCTATAGTGATGCAAATTGGGGATATGACTTAGATGAACGAAAGTCCACCTCAAGATATGTATTCTTACTAAATAATGGTGTCATCTCATGGTCAAGTAAGAAACAGACTTGGAGATCTTTATCCATGATGGAGTCGGAGTATGTTGCATGTGCTTCAGCCGTTTAAGAAGGAGTTTGGTTGAAGAGATTTATACAGAGTTTAGAAATTGTACCACATGCTCAAAATCCTTTGACCATACATTGTGATAATATGGTTGTTCTCGCCTATGTCAAAGATCCCAAGTATCATGGGAAGACGAAACATTTTGAGACTCGCTATCACTACATTCGAGATAGAGTTGCACAAAACGAGGTTGTACTTGCATGTCTTTACAAGGAATATGGTGGCTGACACATTTACTAAGCCTATCCCTAGGGATACTTTCTTATCACATGTTAAGGGTTTGGGTCATCGTAAAATGTAAATACTTGTAGTACTGATGTATATGTAAAACCTCTTATAGATGTATTAGATAATCATTTATATTAATGGAAGCTTTATGTTTTTTCATTATTAAATGATGCTTGAAATGGATATTTGGTTATGCACACATATAAAGAAGATGTCAACAGGCTAGAGGTGCTCCTCACACAACAATTTGCCTCGATGCTTAGAGATGAGACATAGAATTCTTATTAGTGGGGCGCGAGAATTCAATTTAGATGTCGCCTTAGATTTAGTCCAAGATGAAGTTCATTAAGTGAAACTGGCATAAAGTTCTCCCACACTTCATGTAGCCTGGTAAAAGGCCGAAGATTAATCTCGAGAAGAAATAGATCAAGACGTGTACTTTGTATGGTAAATTGACATCCTTGTATCTTTACGAGTAACTACTATAACATGTATATTGTAAAACATGTGCCAGTAAGATGACCGTATAGGGAGTGTATGAATGAATCCCTGCTTCATCACTGTGTTAGCCCTATAGGTTATTTTCCAATAAGTACCAATTGCTCTTTGTGACCTTAGAATATGTCATAAGGTGCATATCTAATGTTTGCTACTTTATCATGTTACCTATGGCGATGATTGATTCCGTCTAAAGAGATATGACTAGGAAAACAGTTAGATAGAAACTAAGTGATATGAGGGCGACAAGAAGACATTTCAATAACACATCATTAGATGATAGATGGTACCTATAGGTGGCCACCAAACGTTTTCTTAAAGGTTCTTTTAAAGAATTTTTTTTAAAAAAAAATGAGTGCGGTACCATAGAGATATCAAACATGTTCTGAGTTTTTAACTCATTAAGGATTAGAAATGTTTGATCTGATGTGACTAAATATGTCTAGGGTACAGACGAGTTCAGTTTTTTTGTTTTGTAGGAGGGATGTTATCATGTTAGTTAGTGGAGACTTAATATGATACACCCAAGTCCCACCTTGGTGACTTATATGCTCGTCGGTCGCATGCAACACGACCTTGGTAAAGGAGCAGTGTAAGTAAGTATGGGGGAATTTGAAGTTTTGTGCTTAATGTGTCTGAGTGGGAGATGTTGGAAAATAAATCCTGCATCCACATTGTTTCATGAAGAGACATACCTTTTCTACAAGAGTTGCATCTCTTCTTTCAAAGGGTGTCTAGTGTCAAAGGTTGTGTCCATTTGAGTAAAAGGACACAAAAGACAACTTTCTGCAGAATTCCCTTACTTATATATACCCCTTAAGGCTCCATTTTGCATTCCATCAATTTTGTCTCAAACATTCACTTGATAGAGTGAGAGAGAAATAGCAATAGGTTGTGTTGTGTGAAACATTGGTAGGTTCTAGTAGTCTATCATTTGAAGGACGAATTCAACTCAAGAACAATAGTAGATTTGCAAAGCCATAGCAACACATAAACAAGTTTTTGGTTCGGTAAAGGTATGCTTCTGCATTTGACTTGGTTATATTTTGCACAATATAACAGCCTGGATATAACCCCTTCTTAATGTTGTTTAACTCAACGCGCATCTATGGACAGTTCAAACACGCTTTGTCACTTGATCATTAAGATCATAATTTATAAACATGCTGAAGAGATACATATATAATCCTTCCAAATAACAATTTCACAGGGAGAATACCGACAAGTACTCAGTTACAGACGTTCAATGCCTCATCATATGCTGGCAATCCTGGACTTTATGGTAAACCTCTTACCCAAGCTTGCCCAAAAGATGAGCTGCCTGAAAATCCAAATTCCACTGGTAGTGTTGAAAAGCATGATGAGGAATTCATAACCAATGGATTTTATCTGAGTATGGCTCTTGGCTTCATTTTTAGTTTCTGGGGAGTTTGTGGCCCTTTATTTCTGAATAGATCCCTTAGACGTACCTTTTTTGAGTTTATAAGCAATGTACAAGGCTGGTTTTATGTAATAATAATTCTTAAGATGTCCCAGTTGCAGAGGCTGCTTCACAGGTAAAGATTGAAGCATATTGGATGTTGTTCTCTTCCTACAACGGATGGCATTAACAAGCATGCTTGACTTGCTTGTATTTCGGGGTTAGGGTCATGTCCTGCTCCATGTTTGTCCTTTTTATTTGAGTATTAATTGCTTTTATTTCGAGGTTAGGATCATGCATTGCTCTACGTTTGTATTTTTCATTTGAGTATTAATTGCTTGTATTTCGGGGTTAGGGTTATGCCCTGTTCCATGTTTGTACCTTTTATTTTAGTATCAATAAAATCTTAAAGGGTGCTACCCCTCTTTCACAAAAAAAAATGTTATGGCTACTTTGAAATTTTATTTGTCACTCCCCAAGCTCACCAAAAAAAAAAATGAAGAGTGAAGCTTTATTGGATGTTGTTCTCTTCCTGTAGCTGATGGCATTAACAAACATGCTTGACTTGTTGAGAAAGAGTACATATTCTCTATTTGTAAAATTGTTTGCGGTCATAACAATATGAGCTGAGAACAACAATCAAGAAGATGCACTCTTCCCTTTCCCAAGAGCATTCAAGTGTCTAAATGTCGCGTCCTCCCTAAATGTGAGAAGGAAATAGAAGAAAAATATACTGAGTGAAATGCATAAAACCCCTATGTTTTGCTTAAGTTGCACAATGAACCCGTGTTTGATAGAAATTCGAATTGGTTGTTGCAAGAGATATTGATTTTTTCTATGTAGATCTGATATTGATTGTGTAACAAATCGCATATCAACCTTGGACCAATAAAAATTGGTTGTTTTAGTCTTGGTCCAGTCTTATCCATTACAAATCCATTCATGTGTGACTAAGAACATGTGAGACGAGTATTACAGTATATAAGTCACACAGAGGTGTTAAGGGTGTTACAACATATGTATGTCTTACATGGAAAAATCATAAACTGCAAGACTACCAGACCTATGATTCTTAATACCCACTTTAAGTTGTTAACAACATAGGAGATTGATAAAGGTGACAACTATTATGAAAATGACCAAATTATTAAGACTTCGAAAAAAAATAGAAGGAACCAATTTTCTCTCTCATTTGTTGAGTAACAGATCTCACTTTACGTGTTTTAGTGAAAAATTTATTGGAAAGAATAAATTAAATTATCAGCTTCTGTCTTGTCTCGATTTCAATGTAATATAAAAAATTTCCTAAAATTGGTTAAGAATTCTTTGGTAATAATGAATAATCAACCATAAAACCAATATTAGTAATACATATGAGAACAGAGGAAAGTTGATAACTAGATGCAAAATAGATATGTTTGTCTTTATGATCGTGGAGTATGGAATTGGTTAACAACAAGCCCCTGGTGATATAATAAAAGTAAGTGAATAAATTATGGCTATGTATGTTACTTATGAGTTGGGTGAAATGATAATTGTCATAGATGAAGACACATTTGTGCCAAGGTGTGCCAGACTGAGGGTAAAATTGTTATTTCTTGTTTGTGAGACTCGAGTCTCGAATTATGTGTTTTGACTTGCTTTATATGTTATTTGAATCAATATATGTGCATATATGTAATTTACTAAATGATATTAAGTTAAATGTGCATTTAATTCCATTTGAATTGCATTTTTGATGACTTTTCATCTTCTTTGATCACACAAGGGTATAATTGTAAATACTAGTCAAATGCATGTCTAAACTTGTCTTTTATTATTTAAACATTTCCTAGAATGACATAATTGAAGTTAGAAACAAAAATGAAGATTAACTTAGTCATTTAGGCTTTTATTCTTGTATTGCCATATTTCGCCACCTTTCACTTACTCTTTTAATCTTATATAATGCATAAAACAAAGCAAAAATCCCTAAAATTCTCCCTAGTTCAGCCGTGACCAAGAGGAAGAATAGGAATAGTATTTTTCAAGGGTTTCAAGCAAAATTTGAAGAAATAGTGTTGATCCAAGGCCTTTTACATCCATTCAAAGCTTGTTTTTGCCTATTCTAAGTGTGTTCTACCTATTTCCTAGCTTTTTCCATATAAGGTGAGGGAAAAACTAGATCTTAAAATTAAAGTTTATGTCAAGATTTTGAAATTGCATATATAGATGTTATATGGTTATAATAGCTTATGATTCTTGCTAGATAGGTGCTTTAATACAACATAATTTGATTTTAGCTAATTTAATAGGTGGCTTGATATAGTTTTGTTATAAATGTTCTTTATTGAATTTTAGCTAAAATTTGAGATTGAATTGTGTTTCATTGCTTGTATAAGAGATGTATATGCTTGGTTGGGGCTATAATGCATGGTAGAAGGAGTTTATAACGCGAAATGGTGGATTGTTGGTGACGTTTGTGGGCTGAAAATTTTCAGCTGCCTAGCAGTGGGTTGTAGGGCTAGTTGGGCTGATTTTGGGTGGCTTTTGGGCTGCCCTCGCGGTAGTTTAGCTGTATGCTTTAGTGGTTAATTGATAGGAGGTGGTTCGGGGGTTGTTTGGTTGCGTAGTTGTTTGTTATGTTGCTAAAAGTTGGCTTAATTGTTGCTAGGTGTTGAGTTGAATGTTGTTTGCGTTCCTTTGTGTTGTTTTGTTGTTAGAACTTGAGTTGGAGTCAAGTAGGGTCGAAAGTGGTTAATTTATGGTTATGTGTGTTTGAGCTTAAGTAACCTACTTTGTTACCTAACCAATGTGTTCTAAGTGTTTTTCAAGTGTTGATTGGTTAAGTGTTGAGTTGTTGCTTGTTAAATGTTGAAGTGTTAAATGTTGAAGTGTTAAATATTGTAGTGCTCGGAGATAACCTACATTGTTGTTCTCTCGGAATATGAAGTGTTAAATATTTGTGAGTCATGATAGGGTTGTGTCACCTCGGGTAGTAACGAACTTGCTGGGTTGCATTGGCGCGACTATCATGTTCTATCCCATATCCAGTATGATTGAAGAACGTTCATGGGGTGTGGGTCTAGTTTGGATACATTCGGATTGTATCAGTAGAAGAGATAAGAAGTCGGTAAAGTTCATGATGGCGATATAAGAAGCGGCATGAACAAGTGTTAGCATATCCTTATTGATTGGTTACTTATTTTGCATTATTTGAGATACTGGTGTTTATTGTGTATCATTGTTTCCAAGTGCGTTTTCAAAAGGGTTTTCATGTTAAATGTTTTCAAAACCTCTCATTTAACCATCACTGAGTTGATGGAAACTCACCTTCTTTGTTAACCTTTTTGGTGAGACTAAGCCGGAGCTAGTGTTTGGGCCTGAGGAGGTTGAGGCTGAGCCTTATGTTGATGAGTCTTATGTTCCAGAGCCCCACCCTTGAGTGCTTGCTTGGATATTTCATATGTTGTCTTAGTGTTTATGTTTGTAATGTATGGAAGACTTGGAGTTATGTAATATGTAATGTTTAGCTTATTTTAAGTTGTTGGTTTGTATAATGCTAGCTTATATAGTCTTTTTGGATATGTATATGTTGTTAGGCTTAAGCTAGCTTGGTAATATATTTTAAATAAATGTATATTATGGCTTGTTTAATGTGGTTGAGACGGAGGCATTATACTTTAGTTTAATGTTCGATGGTTGAAGTGTGGAATGTATTAGTTATCTTGTGGTTTTATGAAGTGTCGTTGATTGTGGATTGTTTGAAGGTTGAACCAGTTTTGGGTTCTGAGTCCATATTACAAATGTTATAACGCCGAAATTCTGTCGCGTCCTGACTTGGTCGTAAGTGGAGTCGTGTTGGGGCGTGACATTGTTCCCCTCCCCAAAAGAAGAAAACCCAAACCCCCTCCCAGTCAAAAAAGTACACTTAATCTGACAAAAAAAAAAAACAAAAAAACAAAAACAACACTCAAACAAAGCAATCTTGTGGAAAGCTAAACTTATTGTGAAAGATATCAGAATGATTGTAGTTGAGATTAATCATTATTGATTTTAGTGCTCCAAGAGGACAATCAACAAAGTTGGGGATTGGGTGGCAAAAAGTATAGTTAGGGATAAGTTAATTTTTGATTGGTTTGTTAATATCCCCCAATCACTTCATTATCTGCTTTAGAGGTGGCACTTGGGCTGGGCTGACACAGACCCAACTCAGCCCATCACATGAAAATTCGAGTCCAACCCAGCTCGGTTGATAGTGGACTTGACTCGGCCCAGCCCACCATATATATGTGGGCTGAGTTGGGTCATGTAATTTTTGACCCAACCTATTTGAACCCAGACCCATTTGAGCTTAGGCCCAACTCAACCCAGCCCAGCTCGAAACATGGCCCAACTCAGAGCCCAGCCCAACTCGAGCCCAGCACATGCCCAGCTCAAGCCCATATAAGGCCCATCTCGAGCCCAACTTTGGCCCAGTACAAATTAAACACAATTTGAGCTCACTTATTAAAATAAATTAAAATATTATGCTTTATCCATGCAACGCAAGTCGTAGTAACTATTTTTTTCAAAACAAACTAGTAAATCGTAGTAATTATATTTTTTGACAACTAATAATAAAAAGTAGCAAATGTATTTTTTAAGTTAATATTAAATGACTTGTTATCAAACCTTTTTTTTATAATTGTGCATATAATTTTTTCTATAAATACTTAGTGACAGTGCTTTAGTCACTTAGTATATTCAATTTTATTTTACTACAAGCCTACAATATTATATATAACTATGTCCATGGAAGAATAAAATCTTTCACAACGATTACATTCATCAGAAGTTTGGAATCATCTTATGTACTTTGAAGAACAGAGGTATGTAATTTGTAACTATTGTCAACATTAATTTATATTTCTACGTAAATTTGGAACCGAGACACTTGTATGACACCTTGTATCTCAACAACCAAATGTCTCAAATTATTTTAATCTTGAAGTAGTTATTCAACTACCGCCACGGCCAAACCCATTACCACTACCAATAGGCCCAACATCCGTACAAGGAGCATAACAAAATGGAGAACTTTTGTACTAATTTTTCTCAAACTTTTATGTAATATTTTAGTTTTATGTTTATATGACTAATGTATTTGTATCTCATTAACTTGTAGTTTGTTATGTAATATCTTATTATTTATATTAATTGTTAATGTTATCAATCAACTTGTATACTGTCTCATTAATAGTTAAATTAAATTTTCTTAAAAAAATTAAGTTTAAATTTTATTTTTTTAATAATTAATCTAACTATCCAATCCAAGTAACATATATATATATATATATATATATATATATATATATATATATTATAATACACTAATTACAAAAAAATGAGTTGGCCCAGCCCAACCTAACCCAGTTCGTGACTTGTGGTAGCGGGCTCGTGGACCGAGTTGGGTCCTATATTCTGAGAAATGAGCCTAGTCCAAATGACACCTCTACTCTACTTGAAGTAGATTTGTACTCCACAGGAGTGGGCTAAACTCTTGTACTTTCTTGCGTTCATGTGAATGAATTTGCATTTTTCACCCAAAAAAAAGGGTAGGGCTGATTTTTGGAAGTTTATTTTTTTGATGATGGATTTACCCTTCTTAAATTTTGAAACTACCCATCATGTTTAGATCGCATGCCAAAATCGTTACAAATTAGACCGAAGGACTAGCGGTGGTATAAGACAAAAAGATAAGTGACTAACCTATAACCATTTTGAACAGAAGAGACCAACTAGACAAAACGCATAAAGATAATAGACTCATGGGAGTATTAACCCAATTTGAAAATTAGATTGATATTTTACTGATATATTTTACCGTAAAAGCCAAATAGGAAATGGGTATAATAGGAATTTCGCGGTCACATTAGTAGCTTCACTTTATGGCCTTAATTCGTTTTCAGCTCAATAGTTTGTGAGTTGTTATTGCTAGACATAAATGTTTATTCTAGAAAAGGAAAAAAAAAAAAAAAAACTACTATTGCAATCGATTTGACTACAAACTGGAAATAGAAGGAAAAATAATTTTGTGTTAGATGAAAAAGGCACGATAATCAGTTTAGCCAATATATTTTCGTGTTGAGTACAAACACAAGCCCCTTTAAATTTATTATTGAAATACAAATAATGCAATAATACTTTTATTTAGAGTTAGTAAGCCTTTACCGCTAATGTATATGAAGTAGTGATTTATTCCCCAATATTTGTTCATTCTCATCATTTAACCTTCTTAAGGGTAGTTATCAACGCTCATAATTCTTCCATTTTTGTTGTGAAAGGATCAAATGATACAACATAATAGGTAAAAAACACTTTCTCTCTCTTGTTTGACTTAATCATTTCAAAGTTACAAGTAGTGTAAGCTCAAACCTTGCTTGCTATGAAATTTTATTATTGTTTTGGACTATTCCTTCCACCATTAATTAATTTTAAATAGAAACTCAAGTTTTGTTTATATAGTATCTGAGTTAGACATTGATTCGATACTATCCATCCACGTTCTATCAATTTTTGTTTCAGACCTTGAATTTGATATCCACCTTTTCCAATTCGTTATTTCTTCAACAATTTTATTGCATCTTTAGTAATGAATTATGGGTCACATGTGAAAAGATATTAGAGGGCTGACCTTCTAATAACTATTAGTTTAAGGATGAAACCTTCAATTTCTTTGACATGATACGAGTGTGACAAAGGGTGTTATATGATGTGTTTGGCTCAAAACAATGTGATATTTGAAGTTTTAATAATTTCTTGTGCAAACCATGCAACAGTCATATAGAATAAGGATTATTTCAAAATATTATAGCGGCTATAAGAAGGATTTAATGGCTTTGAACTATTAAGAATATTTTTTTATAATTATATTAATAATTTATAATAATTAAATCTTGTTCAAAAAATCATAATCTTATTCATAATATCATAACTAACTATATGTAAAAAATTTGCCAGTGAAACGGCCTTCGAAGTTCTGAGGAGTGACCAAAGAAAAAAAAAAAAAAAAGTTCTGATGAGGATGATGGTCCCTCCAGTCGTCGAGGTGTTACATACAGGCAGCAAACCTTTTTGACTTTCCAACATGAAAACAAAATTTTTGTCTTCACTATTAATTATAGAGGACCAAATTGATGTTGACCCTCTGTGGACTTGGATGACTCCAAGTTTTCCTCTGGTTTGTATTGACCATAAATTCTACTCCAATTCTCCAATGAAACAAAAATAACTCGCATGCCATTCATAGCAATCAAATATTTTATTTTGAAGATGACGCCTAGGCAAAGTTCTACTGTTTCCTGTCTTTGTTATCATGTTTTGGTTTGGATTCCATTACAAAGTGCTTCTCATCGAATCAAGTGTGTTACAAGAAAAATAGACACGAGTTACGTAAGATTTTTGTTGCAATTCCATCGCAAACAAGTGGCAAAAATATTCATCGCAAAATAGTGTCTTGATTGCTACTCCACCACTAAAAAAAGATCGGGAAAGTCCCTCGCCAAATTCGTTGCAAAATAGTTACGGATCGTGACGAAAATATTACCGCTACTAAAAATTGACGACAAAAGTTTGTCACCAAATTCGTTACAAAATAGTGTGTTGTTGCTAAAATTCAACGACAAAAGTTCGTTGCCAAATCCGTCACAAAATAGTGATAGACGGTGACAGAAATGAGTCGGTCATAAATCTGTTGCAAAATAGTGACATGAATTATCCACAGTTAAATCCGTGACAAAATCCGTAATGATTTTATTTAATTTCAACATGTTAATATTTTGTATATGCATTTGTCTATTTCAAATGCAAAAGTATTATTAAATAACAATAAAAATAATTTTATTATACAAATTTTTAAATACAAAATATTTATTTTATAGAAATAGAAAGTGTTTCACCAATAACTAAGACTAAAGGTAAATATCTAGTGCGGTCACTTATTTTTAGGGTTTGTGTCATTTTAGTATTTATCTTTCAAAATATGCATTTTTAATCTTGTATCTTTACTATTTGTCTCAATTTAGTCCTTACCTTTTAAAATGTACATTTTTAGTTATATATCTTTACTATTTGTCCCAACTTAATTCTTATCTTTGTCATTATGGTCCACGTTAGTCCTCCAACATTTTGAAAGATTATGACTAAGTTGGGATAAATGGTAAAGATACGATATTAAAAGGATACATTTTAAAAGATAATGACTAAGTTGTGACAAATGATAAAGGTACATAAACTAAAAAAGTATATTTTGAAAGATAAGGACTAAAATGACACAAACCCTCAAGATAAGGAACCAAATTGAGTATTTACCCCTAAAACTAATTATTCTAATGTTCACACTATAAAAAACCAACCTAGGCTACAATAAAATATTTAATCGTTTATAACTAAACTTATTTGTACAACATAATAAAACTTAAATTTATAAAAACAAATCCACACTATCGGATCTGGCTGGGTCTCTGCCTAGCGCTCTTGGAAAAATAAAAATAAAAAAGGAATATGGCAATGAGAGCGACGATGCCTTTGACGATGACAATAACTGTAATTTTACAAAAAAAAAAAAAAAAATCATATTAACATATATACAAATATAACAAGAAAACTGGTCATCCTAAGTTAGCAACATCGTATTCTCTAGGAGCAGCAGGGCCTGAACAAATGGCCATCCTAAGCCAGCAATTCAAGGATGAGATGCAAAAGATAAGAGAACAAATATTAGATACCATCGGAGAATAAATTCGAACACTCCAGCAGCCTCACCAGATGGACAACCCTCCACCACAACAATAGATTTAATATTTTTATAATTTTTTATAAATCATGTATATTGTTTTGTTTAAATTGAAGCTTATATTTCAAATTTTTAGCTTTATATTTTATTTTTTTTAAAAAAACTTCAAATGGCAACGACTTAAAAAATAATTAAAAATAAAAAAATTAGGCGACAACTAATGACATATTTGGTAAAAAAATATTAAAAATAAATAAAATAAAATTTGTCATAGATGGGCGACTGATTTAGAAAAAAAATTAAAAATGAACAATAAATTACGCCACGATTGGGGACAAACTTAAAAAAATTAAAAATAATAAATTAAAATTATCGACAGTTAGGCAACGATTTGAGTAAAATAATTAAAAATTTTAAATTAAATTAATTTTATTGACGAATGTGATGGTTCTCTCTGTCACAATGGCTGAGGGATTGGCGACCGATCGTTTAATTGCAACCAGTTGTTTTTCAACCAGCCCTATTCTGTTGCAAACCCATCACCTATTTTTTTTTTTTTTAAAGAAAATTCTGACAGCCGAACAATGATTTTTGGCCGTTGTCTCAGTCCTTTTTTTAAAAAAAAAAAATAAAATAAAATTCCAATAGACGAACAACAATTTTTTATCGTCACCTGAGTCCTTTTTTCTTATAGTGAATATAATGTGGTATTATCAAATGGATAAATGTATGAAGTAATGTTGGTTTATTGTGGGGGCTCAAAACTGTGTAAAAGTTAAAACTTTAGCCATTGTTGTCCTGAAGAGGAGGTTTGACACTCCGTATCAGAATGTGTAGTGCGAGAAAGAATAAAAATAGATTGAGAAAATATCACATTACTTTTTGTGATATGTAAAAATATCACTCTACTCTATATATTCGTAAAATTTTAAGAAAGTCTTACATATTATTAGAAAGTTCTCAAACTACCTCCTTCATATCTCTTTTAAGCTATTAAATAATATTGTTACCCTTTTATAATGCCTATATTTTTTTTTCTTCATTTACACCTATTTACCACTAAATAAAAAAATTAATTTTATTTTTTAAAAAACAAATCCCCCCCTCCCCCCCCCAACCTATACCCACACCCACCCCCACCCCCACACCCTCACCCTCACCCTCACCCAAATCAACCACCTCTCCCCACCCCCACTTCCACTTCTACTTGACAGTAGCGTCAGACCTACTTATCGGCGGCGATAATTATTGCAACAACAGATTGGTATGTTGTAAGCAATTATTACGAAAATTTCACGATTTTAGAAGGAGTCGATAAAAAAAGAAGAGTTTTACTTCCTGTTTGTTTCTCAAAGCAATAATTTATAATCACGAGTCTTCAACTCCAAATCATGAATTTAATCTCTTCATTGAATGGATAAAGCCTACAATACACGCACTTTAAAGCTTCGATTCCTCTTTGAAAATCTTCCCCAAAATTTTTTGGTGTTTTGAAGGCAAGATTGGAGATGAGATAGGGAAAAAAAGTGTTTAATTTCTTGTTTTATTTTGGAACTGACAAACCAAATTAAAGTCCCCTTAATTGAATAAATTAAATTATTTTATGAGATATGGGTGTATCTAACAAAAAATTAAGATATAGAGAGCCTACACGTGTGGGATCCGCAAACACATCCACAGCTAGTTATTCAACTGTTGGACAAAAGAATTTTCTCTTAAAAGATGAAGGTAATGCTACCCATCAGAGAAATGGTTGCATAAAAGCAGCCAAACTCTCAGTATCAAATGAAAACAACATTTCTTCTTGACTTAGCTAAAAAACATTTCCTCTTGACTTATCAAACAAACATTTCTTCTTGACTTAGCAAAAAAATACTTTGTTCTTGACTTATCCACGTAGAAATGAATAGCTGCCATGCCTATATAAGAAATCAAAGATACTTATTAATGGATTCGCAAATAAGTACTTTGTTCTTCTTCATTTATTGTAACTAATACCATTCTGAAGATGAGCACTAGAGCAAAAATCTTCACCTTTCTCTTGTGTTTGTTTTTTTACTACAACAAAAATGCTTTTGGAATCCATTCAGTGCGTGCTGCTCCTGATCATCAATTCAAGTGTGTAGAAAAAGAAAGACAAGCTCTCCTCAAGTTCAAACAAGAGGTTATCGATCTTTATAATCGACTCTTTTCATGGGGCTCTAAAGAATACCAAACAGATTGTTGCAAATGGCAGGGGGTCTACTGCAACAACGGAACTGGTAATGTTATCAGACTTAATCTGCGTAGTCTACCAAGTTTTAGTTTGTATGTTCCTCTTGAGCCTTTAATGGGTGAGATTAGTACTTCATTGCTTGAATTAAAGTATATGGAACATTTAGACCTCAGTTACAATGAATTTAGTGGCAGCATTCCACTGTTTTTGGGTTCTTTCACAAAATTGAAGTACTTGAATCTATCCAGAGCCGGCTTAATGGAATAATTCCATCTCAACTAGGGAGCCTGACTAGTTTACAAACTCTTGATCTTAGTTTCAACAGCTTGTCTGTCAACAATCTCTGGTGGCTTTTCCCTCTTTAATCACTAAGAAATCTTTATCTTCGGGGAGTTGATCTCCGGAACGCGACCGATTGGACAGATGCAGTGACTAGTCTTCCTATGCTTAGAGTTTTGCACTTGTCTCATTGTAAGCTCCCTAATGTCACTCTTTCCTCACAAAACTCTCTCAACTCCTCAGCGTCTCTCACTGTACTTGATGTCTCTTCTAATGATCTCAGTCCTTCAGTGTATATTTGGCTCTTCAACTTCTGCAATAGCCTTACTAAACTGACCCTCTCCAACAACAATTTGCAAGGCCCTATTCCTAATGGCTTTGCAAATATGGTTTCTCTCATGTATCTTGATATTTCTTACAATAAGCTTGAAGGTGATATTCCTAGTTCCTTTGGTAGCTATAGAAGTTTAAAATCACTAATCTTGTCTGGTAATACTTTAAAAGGATATATACCTGAGTTGATGAAGAAATTGTCTGAACTTGCACCAACTTTGGAGTACCTAACTTTGGATATGAATCTAATGAGTGGTCCTTTGCCTGATACTATTGGAAAATTCTCAAGTCTGAAGAAGCTGAGACTGAGGTTAAACAAACTTAATGGCACCATGCTGAAAGCTCTTCGACAACTTTCAAATCTCACCGTTCTAGATTTGTCAGGAAATGAAATTTCAGGACCTGTACTTGATTTTTTATTGCCATCATCTTTGAGAGAATTATATCTGGGGCAGAATCAGTTATGTGGAGTTCTAACAGAAAGTATTGGACTCCTTTCAAATTTTGAAAAGTTATACCTTGGTTCGAATCATTTGGAAGGAGTAATATCTTAATCTCACTTGCTAAATCTCACACAGTTACAAATACTAGATTTGTCATTCAACCCTCATTTAGAATTAAGATTCCACTAGGGTTGGATTGCTCCTTTTCAATTGGATGTCCTAAGACTTGGACATTGTAAGACTGGACCTCATTTCCCAAAATGGCTTCAATTTCAAGACAACATTTCCATGATTGATATATCAGATGCTGCAATTTCCGATGACATCCCTAGTTGGTTTTGGAACCAAATGTCAGGACTCAAAGTATTAAATCTTTCATTCAATTTGATGGGTGGCACCCTACCAGACTTGTATACCAAGGTTAGTGATCTTTATCTGGTAGATTTAAATTCTAATAATTTCAAAGGTCCTATACCACGACTTTCTTACACTGTTACAGTAGCGGATCTTTCGAGAAATAGGTTTTCAGGAGAAATTATATTTTTATGCAATTCTTCCTATGATAACCTGGGATATCTTGACCTCTGGAATAACCCAACTATTTGGAGAGCTTCCGGATTGTTGGGCTCACCTTCACATGTTAGTCTATCTTAATTTGGCTAACAATAATATCTCTGGGAAGATTCCTAGTTCAATGGGCTTCCTAAGTATGATTCAGACACTGCAGTTGAGAAATAATAGTTTCATAGAAGAACTACCAAAATCTTGGCAATATTCTAGACTGTTAAACTTTATTGATCTTGGACAAAATAGATTGTATGGGCCTATACCAGAATGGATGGGCACTAACTTATCAAATGTGGTTGTTCTTAGCTTAAGTTCGAACAATTTTAGTGGAAGTATAACAGAAAACATCTGCAAGCTTTCGCAGATTCAAATTTTGGATTTATCTAGGAATAAGATTTCTGGGACAATACCAAAATGTATTAGCAACTGCTCTACAATGACTCAAGAAGGTAGTTCAAGAAAAAGCATTGACCATTGGTATTGGTACAGATCTCTTGCTGAAGAAATTGAAACTAACATCTCATACAGAGAAAAAGCATTTTTGGTATGGAAAGGAAGAGAATCTCAATACAAAAGCACTCTTGGGTTGGTGAAAAACATTGATCTTTCAAGTAATAATTTGACCGGAGATATTCCCCTTGAAGTTACTGAAAGGTTCAAGGTGAGATTGGTTGCTAAAGGCTTTACCCAAAGAGAAGGGATCGACTATAATGAAACTTTTTCACCTGTTTCCACTAAGGATTCCTTTAGGGTCATAATGGCCCTTGTGGCACATTTTGACTTGGAGTTACATCAGACGGATGTGAAGACAGCTTTTCTAAACGGTGATCTCTGTGAAGAAGTCTACATGAAATAGCCTGAGGGTTTGTTGTCATTGGTAAGGAAAACATGGTTTGTAGACTTAGAAAATCTATCTATGGGTTAAAGTAGGCCTCAAGGCAATGGTATTTGAAATTTGATGAGAGGGTGACTTCATATAGTTTTGAGGAAAATAAAGTTGATCAATGCATATACCTCAAGGTCAGTGGGAGCAAATTTATTTTCTTAATATTGTATGTTGATGATATTTTACTTGCGACAAATGACTTGGGTATGCTTTATGAGACAAAGCAGTATTTGTCCAAGACTTTTGATATGAAAGATCTTGGAGAGGCTTCTTTCGTACAATCCTCTTCCTTGTTCTATCCAGGAACAACTATTGTTTATGGGAACAATTAGTTTAGGGTTAGAGCAGGAGAGAGGATCTAGCCATATATTTATAGTTATTCTAACGGGCCCACCCATAAAAGGGTTAGTTAGAATATAAGGCCTACACACAATCAACCGTATATGAATTTATGAGATGAGCTTAAAACAAGTTCAAAGCCAGTCTCTAAACTCAAACTAACAGATCCTATGAATTCAACTTCAACGGCAACATTATTCCCAACTTTAATCCTTGACTCTAATTCACTTGGCCTCCGTTTGTTTTTTAACCCCTGCAAAGAAATGGCAATATGAACAGTTGCACCACTATCAATCCACCAAGTATTTGATGGAACATCAACTAAATTAGATTCTAAACAAACATAAGCTAGTGAATTACCTTCTTCAGCCTTCTTTTTCTCTACCCATGACTTGTACTTGTAACAATTAGCTCTTTTATGACCCTTTTCCTTACAAAAGAAGCACTTCTTATCAAACTTAGTGGTAGCAGTTTTGGGACCTCCTGCATTATAATTCTGACCGTTACCACCCTTTTTAAAACCCTGACCTTTCTTAGGAGCATGACCATTAAATTTTGAGGTACTAGCTTTATCAAAATAGCCCTTAGGGTTGGAAACAAGTAATGCAACCTCAGGATTTTCACTCTTAACTTTGTTTTCCTCAGCAACACATTGGGTAATCAGGTCATTGACACTCCAAGCTTCCTTTTGGGTATTATAGGCAGTTTTGATGTAAGAGAACTTAGAAGGTAAGATGTTAAGGGCATGGTGAACAATAAAGGAATCTGGGATTGTGACACCACGGGATTTGAGTTTGGTTTGGACATGAACCATTTTCATAACATAATCCCTAACCTCACTTTGTTTATCATATTTCATACTCGTAAGTTCACTTATTAGGTCTACAGTCTCAGCATTATTGGATACTTTGTATCTTTGTCCTACATCAGCTAGAAAATCTTTAGCTTTCTCAGTTGCAGATAAACCACTCATTAGATGTTCAACTATGGTCCTCTTCATAGTCATTAAAGCAAGGCGATTAGACCTTTCCCAACGTGTATAATATGACTTTTCCTCATCAGTACTTTTATCAGTCAAATCAGCAGGTGCATCAGAACGTAGGGCTAAGTCAAGGTCAGCTACTCCCAGGAAAAACTCAATGTCTGCCTTCCACTTATTAAAATTTTGCCCGTTCAGGACCTCAAAAGTAGTGGTCACATTGTTCAAAGCAAAAGAAACTGGTCAAGAAAAGAATGCAATGTCAGGAAGAAATAGGCATACATGTTCCATTACAAAATAAGCACTTAAAACAAAATAGCCCAGGCACATCATTACATCCCCACCTTTGGGCAGGTAACATAACATGTAAATAGGTACCCTTTTAACATAAAGCGTCAATGAAATCATTCCACTGAAAGAAAAAGTCAATCACCTTTGGGTAACTGAACTCCCTAACAATAGTATAATCTCGACCCATACTTTACCATGGTAGTTTCCCAACCAATATGAGAAAAGCCATAGATTTAATTAGACTAGTCACTTTGGTGAATTTTGCCCAATCAAACCTATACTGTCAACTCATTAGGAAAAATAGTGCCTAATACTAATGAAACTGTCATGTATGTAGTTGACCACACAATATGAAACACTTCAATATAATGTGTCTCTATGATCAATAAAATTGCATTCAAGTATAAATTTGAACAAAGTTCTTTTACTCAATATAACACATATGATTCGCATATAGGATAAGTAGAGAAAAATACATAAACTCCAAATTAAATTAGAGAAGGTACAAGTTTACATTGAATTCAGAGGCCTAAAAAAAAACTTTAAATCAACTTCAATTAATTTAGGCATGATTGAAAAATTACCATATAAAGCATATACTAAATATAATGTATAAAACGAAAAGCAATTTACGCCTCAATTAATTTTGCTTGCAAAGCAAACTGGAACTTGAATACCTACTAATTGCTTGGTTCAATTTATAAAAGTAAAACATAAAAAAAAAAAACATACTTAAGAGATTTAAACTCATGACTTTTACAGGTTTACCAAGGCCCTTATGCAACAGCGCTGGATTATTGGTTGTAATAATGATGAACTAAAAATTATATATCCTATGCAGCATCACCCAACTTACTACTTGTTAAGTAAAAGTAAAAGTTAAACCTAGTAAAGGCTAGGAGATTCGAACCCGTGCCGTCAGCTTCCAAATAAGTTATTCAGCCAACGAGGCTACCTTGGAATTTGGATTAAAAATAAACTCTGTTTTATTTAAACTAATAGAAGCAGCTGAGCAACCAAATAAAAATAAATCGAATGATATTGCGAAGAATCGAACCTAAAATCTTATTGTTCTAGTACATGCACTTGTCCACTGTAGCTACCCCATGAGTTAGAACAAAACTTAAAGATAAAAATATAAACCCTAGGAAACTGACAGACGTCTTCAACCTCCAGATCGGGCCGACGCGGCCCGTTAAGCCCGAAAACTAATCTATCACTTAAACAGATCAATTTTTATCCGTTTTACGCAAATAAACACTCTAATCCTAGGTTTTTAACGCCAAGGAATTCAATTTTGTCATCAATTTCACCAATTAATGATTAGATTTTACTGTTATTTGCAAGTGGGTCTCGGATTTAAATAAAAATTAGGGTTCTTAATATTTTCAATCAATAGTGTAAATAATATGTTATATATCTCAAAAGAACGAGTAGAAAGAGACATATGAAAACCCTCAATCAATTTCACGAAATAACAAACAAAAATATTCATGAATTAAATCTAGAACTTTCTTGCTTTACATAGCCAAACAAGTATCACGAAATTCTTTCAATTTTATGGCTATAAATTCATGTATAACTGGCTCTGATACCACATGTAAGCATATATGTAAACATATAAAATCATGTATACGGGAGTTTATATGTTTACATATATGCTTACAGTTACTAGTCTTATAGGTCTACTTGGTTTGAACTTGTCAAGAAATCATCTAACGGGGACACTTGCACCACAAATTGGTAAATTGGACTTGCAAATTTTCTTGATCTTTCTAGAAACCAGCTTCGAGGAGAAGTTCCTTCAAGTCTTTCCCAATTGAGTCACCTCGGGGTGTTTGACTTGTCGTTTAACAACTTCACAGGGAGAATACCGACAAGCACTCAGTTACAGACGTTCAATGCCTCATCATATGCAGGTAATCCTGGACTTTGTGGTAAACCTCTTACCCAAGCTTGCCCAGGAGATGAGCTTCCCGAAAATCCAAATTCCAGTAGTGGTGTTGAAGAGCATGATGAGGAATTCATAACTAAAGGATTTTATCTGAGTATGGCACTTGGCTTCATTTTTGGTTTCTGGGGAGTTTGTGGCACTTTATTTCTGAATAGATCCCTTAGACATATTTTTTTTAAGTTCATAAGCAATATACAAGACTGGTTTTATGTAATAATAGCTCTTAAGATGTCCCAGTTGCGAAGGCTGCTTCACAGGTGAAGATTGAAGCATATTGGATATTGTTCTCTTCCTGCAATGGATGGCATTAACAAGCATGCTTGACTTGCTTGTATTTTGGGGTTAGGGTCATGCCCTGCTCCATCTTTGTCCTTTTTATTTGAGTATTAATTACTTTTATTTTGGGGTTAGGATCATGCCTTGCTCCATGTTTGTATTTTTCATTTGAGTATTAATTGCTTGTATTTCGGGGTTAGGGTTATGCCATGTTCCATGTTTGTACCTTTTATTTGAGTATTAATAAAATATCAGAGGGTGTCACCATTCTTTCACCAAAAAAAAAAGTTATGGTTGCTTTGAAATTTTATTTGTCACGCCCTGAGCTTAAAAAAAAATGAAAAAGTGAAGCTTTATTGGATGTTGTTCTCTTCCTGTAGCTGATAGCATTAACAAGCATGCTTGACTTGTTGAGAAAGAGTACATATTCTCTATTTGTAAAATTGTTTGTTGTCATAACAATATAAGCTGAGAATAGCAATTAGGAAGATTCACTCTTCCCCTTCCCAAGAGCATTCAAAGGTCTAAATATCATGTCCTCCCTAAATGTGAGAAGGAATTAAGTTGTACAATCAACCCGTGTTTGATAGAAATTCGAATTGGTTGTTGCAAGAGATATTGATTTTTTCTATGTATATCTGATATTGACCAAGTAACAAATGGCATATCAACCTTGGACTAATAAAGATTGATTGCTTTAGTCTTGGTATAGTTTTATCCATCGCATATCCATTCATGTATGATTAAGCACATGTGAGACGGGTGTTACAGTATATAAGTCACACAGGGTGTTAAGGTTGTTACAACATATGAATGTCTTGCATGGAAAAATCATAAATTGCAAGAATACCAGACCCATAATTCTTGATGCCCACTTTAAGTTGTTAACAACATAGGAGATTGATAAAGGTGGCAATTATTATGAAAATGACCAGATTATTGAGACTTCGAAATAAAAAATCGAAGGAACCAATTTCTTCCCTCATTTGTTGAGTATCTAGCAGATCTCACTTTACGTGTTTTAGTGAAAAATTTGTAGCAAAGAATAAATTAAATTATCAGCTTCAGCCTTGTCTTGATTTCAATGAAACAAAAAAAAATTGCCTGAAATTGGTTGAGAATTCTTTGGTAATAATGAATAATCAACCATAAAACCAATATTAGCAATACAAACGGGAACAGAGGAAAGTTGATAACTACATGCAAAATAGATATGTCTGTCTTTATGATCATGGAGTCTGGAATTAGTTAACAACGAGCCCCTAGTGATATATATATAATAAAAGTAAGTGAATAAATTATGACTATGTATATTACCTATGAGTTGGGTGAAATGATAATAGTTATAAGTAAAGACACGTGTCAGGGTGTGCCAGACTAAGGGTAAAATCGTAATTGCTTGTTCACCTCCCCCAAAAGAAGAAAACCCAAACCCCTTCCCTGTCGAAAAAGCACACTCAATCTGACAAAAAAAAAAGAAAAAAAAGAAAAAGAAACAACACTCAAACAAAGCACCCCCCTTCGCCCCAATCCGACCCCCCCACTCCCAATCTTCTTCTTCTTCTTCTTTTTGGTCAAGCAGATTTATTTGTCAAGGTAAACTATTATATTTTAGTTGTTTGTTATATTTTATTATTCTTTTTTAGTTTTATTTTATTTGCTCCATATTATTTCTTATTGTTTTTTTTGCGAAGTTATTATTTCTTATTGTTATTTGTGATTATTCTTCTAATTTTTTAATTATTTTTATTTTTGCATTTATTTTTAATAGATTAAGTGGATGTTCATTATTTTAATTAATATGTGTTTTTTTATATGTTTATTTTAATTGATGCAATTATTTTTTTAGCTAGTATTGATGCAATTGTTATTTTTATGTAGGTTATTGCTTTAATTTATGCTTGGAATTGTTTTAATCTCAATTTGAATTAGATTTTTAATTTGTTATTTGTTCAATTGGGACCGATGAATTTTTGAAAAGTAAACCAATTTATGAGCAACAATTTTCCTCTACATCTAATAAAATAAATATTGAAGATAATGCACAAAATTATTCAAAACAAACTTGAATTGAGATCAACTTAAAAACCAAAAAATATTGAGTTACGCCATAAAATTACGTATTATCATCAAAATGATCGAGATAAAATATGAAGATATGCTTCGCAAAAGGACCTTATTAACCTTGTCATGCCTTGAAGACTCCATTTGTGCTATATTGTACTTTAAGTATTGATTTAGTTCTAGCATATTGTGATATCGCATCATAAAAACATATGATTTTAGGCATAATGCAATTAATTTTTTTTGTCTAAATTATATAAAAAAATTTGTGCATAGATGAGTGTCCCCAAGCCCTTGTTACAATCTGTCATTCTAGTGATCACCGTGACCTTAGGTACTTGACTCTGTCACTACAAGTAACGGCTTGTTATATTCATAGATTCTGAGTTCGAACCACGTCTTTCAATTGCAATGTCTGAATCACTTTTAGAAAGCCCAACTAAGTAGGAAACTTCCCAAAGAGATTATTGTTAGCCAAATTAAGATAAATTAGTGTACCAAAATGAGCCCAGCAACCCGAGAGCTCTCCAAATAGTTGGTTATCTGAGAGGTCAGGATATCCCAGATTATCATAGGAAGAATTGCACAAAAATGTAATTCCCTTTGAAAACCTATTTTTCGACATATCCGCTGCTATAAAAGTGTAAGGAAGTCGTGGTATAAGACCTTGAAAATTATTAAAACTTAAATCTACCAAATAAAGACCACTAATATTGGTGTACAAGTCTGATAGGGTGCCACCCATGAAATTGAATGAAAGATTTAGTACTTTGAAACCTGACATTTGGTTCCAAAACCAATTAGAGATATGTCCTCAAAAATCCTATCATCTAATATATCAATCACATAAATGATGTTTTGAAATTGAAGCCATTTTGAAAAATGAGGTCCAATCTCACAATGTCCAAGTCTTACGACATCCAACTGAAAATGAGCAATCCACTTCGAGTGCAATCTCGATTCCAAATCAGTATTGAATGACAAATCTAGTATTTGTCACCGTGAGAGATTTAGCAAGTGAGATTCAAATATTAATCCTTCCAAATGATTTGAGCAATCTTGAATGTTATCTTAACATTCAAGATTTGAAAGGAGTCTGTTAAGATAACATTCAAGATTGCTTAAAAATAGCCTTAAGGAGTTCAATAGGAAGTATTATGCCAATTCGCCAGCCAGAATCACTGAGATCAAACAGAGATTGGAACATGTACAAACTAATATTTCCATTGGAGGGAGCACTGATACTCTTAGAATTGAGGAAAAAGAGCTTATTAAGTAGCTTGAGTCTTTTTCAAATGCTAAGGAAGAAGCCATTTGTCAAAAGCCCAGGGTTCAATGGTTAAGGGAAGGTGATTCAAATACGACATATTTTCACAAGATTGTCAGGGGAAGAATTGCTCAAAACTCCATCAATGAATTGCTTACACTTGAAGGTTGTTGGATTGCGGATGGGGAATCAGTTAAAGAGAAGATTCTTAGCTACTACAAATCTTTGTTTGGGACTGCCAGTATGCAACAGGAAACAGTCTCAGTTAATGACTTGAGGGACTTGATTGAGTGCTCTATAACCAGGGAACATTCAGACACTCTTACCAGGGAGGTAACAAGTGAAGAAATCAAAATGGCAATGTTTGATATCGATGAAGGGAAAAGTCTAGGATCAATCATCATGGGAGATAGTTGGGGAAGATGTCACTAGTGTTATCAAGTCATTTTTCAGAGCTGGACGATTACTTAGGGAAGTGAATACAACTGCTATTACTTTCATCCCTAAAGTCAAGAATCCATCCTATGTTCAAGACTTAAGACCAATATCGTGTTGCAACATGATATAAAAGTGTATTACTAAAATTCTAGCCAACAGGATCAAGCCCCTCTTACATGAGTTAATATATTCTAATCAATCGGCTTTCATCCCGGGAAGACAAATCTCAGATAACATATTGGTAGCACAAGAGGTAGTTAGGGGTTATGGTAGGAGAATTCATAGTAAACAATGCACACTAAAGATTGATCTTATGAAAGCCAATGACTCGATTAGATGGGATTTCATCACCAAGGTCCTTGAAGCCATGAACTTCCTGTTACACTTCATCCGTTTGATTGAGGAGTGCATATATACGCCTCAATTTTCTCTAAATATTAATGGTGAGCTACAGGGGGCCCTTTATCCATTTACTTTTTCGTTATTGGTATGGAAGTGTTGTGAAAAATTTTCTCGAAAGTGGCTCTCAAGAAAGGATTTTCCTTCCATCCCAAATGCAGGAAGCTTAAAATTAATCACATCATTTTTCCTGATGACCTTCTGGTTTTCTCAAAGGCAGACACATCTTCCCTCACGGCTATTGATTACTGTTTGAAGATTTTCCACAGACTCTCGGGGCTCAAATTCAATCCTGATAAAAGTGTCAATTTTCTCAATGGCTGCTCAAATGATTTAAGGGATTCTTTAACACGACATGTTGGTTTCAAGGCTGGAACACTCCCTGTCAAGTACTTAGGGATCCCCCTTATCACAAACAAGTTGAACTGCAACACTTGTAAAGAGCTTGTAAACAAAACATCAGCAAGAATTCAACACTGGGCTACCAAATGGTTGTCTTTTGCAGGGAGAGTAAAACTTATTAATTCAGTCCTTTCTGGCATTTAATCTTACTGGTTTTCTTTGCTTATTTTGCCTAAAGCTGTTTTACAAGATCTTGAGAGAAAATTTGCTAACATCCTTTGGAATTGTGGCAATGAGAGTAAAACCAAGGCTAAAGTCTCCTAGGATTCTATTACTAAACTAAAGGAAGAAGGTGGATTAAGAATCAGGCAGTTGTAGGATGTCAATAAAGCAGTCATTATGAAGTATTTGTGGAAAATTTGTCTGGGTCACAACTCGATTTGGTGCAACTGGGTGAAGGTGAACTTACTCAAGAGGAAGAGCCTGTGGGAAATTGAGCATAAGAAGGATGCAACTTGGAGTTGGAGGAAAATCTTAAAGCTGAAAAACTCTACAAAAAAAAAAATTTCCCTTCAAAATAGGTAATGGTCAAAATACTTTATTTTGGCTTGATCCATGGCATCAATTTGGAAATCTAAGGGAGTACTTCGGTAATAATGTGGTGAATTCCACAGGCATTGGCCTTTGAAAATTTTTTACAATGCTAAGATAGTTTATTTCAATAACCAAGGTGTATATATATACAACTTGTGTCCCTGAATCTTAGGAGACAAATTAGCCTATTCTAAAATAGTAAAAGAAGTAATAAAGGAAATATACAATCTTTCCTATTTACAAAGGAACTAGGAAAATAATAACTCTCAACACTCCCCCTCAAGTTGGAGAGTAAACTCCCAACTTGTACAGTAATCCATTGAAGATGTCCTTTCTCAATGGTTTGGTGAACAAGTCTGCCAATTGTTGCAAAGAACTCACATATTTAGTGGCAATTGATTCATCTTGTATTTTATCCTTAATGAAGTGACAATCAATCTTTATATGTCTTGTTCTCTCATGAAATACTGGATTAGCTGCTATGTGGAGTGCAGTTTGATTATCACAATGGAGTATGACTGTTTCTAGATGGTTCAACTTAAGATCTTTCAACAAACTTCGCAACCATGTGATCTCACAACAAGCGCCTGTCATTCCACGATACTCAGCCTCTGTTGAACACACAATACCCAGTGGTTGACTTTCTTGTCATTGGACAACCTACCCAATCTGAGTCACAATATGCTTTCAATTGCAGGGAGTTTTGTGCTGAGAAAAAAATACCTTGTCCTAGAGTGCCCTTAAGGTATTTAAGGACACGTAGTACGACATCCTAATGAGGCTTCCTTGGCTCATGCATAAATCTACTAAGTGTATGAACATAAAATGTGATGTTTGGTCTGGTTATTGTCAAATAAATGAGCCGACCTACTAGTCTTCTGTATTTTTGTGGATCTGTAAGTGGATCTCCTGTATCATCCAATTTCAAATTTTTTTCCATAGGAAAATTAACTGGACATGTCCCCAATAAGCCTGCATCTCCTAGAATCTCTAGGGTATATTTTCTCTGTGAAATGAAAATCTCTTGCTTGGATCTAGCTACCTCAATTCCCTAAAAAAACTTTAGATCTCCAAGGTCTTTTATGCGAAAACGAGAATGGATGAATTGCTTGAGTTCATCAATAGCGCCCAAGTCATTTCTTGTGATCAATATATCATCTACATAAATCAAAAGAGCAATGAATGACTTCCCTTTTTGACATATGAAAAGAGAATAGTCTACTTTGGATTGAGTAAAGCCAGCAACTTGTATAGCATCAGAAAATTTAGTGAACCATTGACGAGAGGCTTGTTTGAGACCATACAAAGATTTGTTGAGGCGACACACTAGATTCTCCCCCTTGCACCTTAATCCTTGAGGAGGAAGCATGAATATTTTCTCATTGAGGCCACCATGTAAAAATGCATTGTGCACATCTAACTGATGCAAGGACCAAGATTTAGCAACGGCAAGGGCAAGAATACAACGAACTGTGACCATTTTAGCAGTGGGAGAAAAAGTGTCATGGTAGTCAATACCCTCTGTCTGAGTGTAACCTTTTGCCACTAAGCGAGCTTTATAGCGTTCTACTGTACCATCAGAGCGATGCTTGACTTTATAAACCCAACGACAACCAATAGGAGTTTTGCCCGGTGGAAGAGGAACAAGGGTCCAAGTATTATTAACTTCCAATGCCTAAAGCTCAGAAGCTATTGCTTGCTGCCAGTTTGGATCAAGGGCCGCTTCTTCATAACTGTGGGGCTCAACACTGTGACTAATATTGGCAACAAAAGCCAAATGGGAAGGTGAGTAGCGATTATAAGAGAGAAAATTGCTCAAAGGGTATCGAGTACCTGGTTGCAAGGACGCCGTTTGGTTAGATAAGGGCAATGTGACGGCAAAATCGTGTAGGTGGCGAGGTAGAAGGCGCTGGCGAGTAGAGCGATGAGATGGGTTCAGATGTGTTGAGTCGAGAGTGAGGCTAAGGGATGCAACATGTAATGCAGTGGAGGAGGACTCATCCAAAACCTCTACGGGATCAAAAAAAGATTGAGTGGAAGCAGTCTGTGTGAGTGACTCGTCTAAGGTATCAACAAGATCAGGAAGTTAAGGAAGAGGTAAGGATGAAGTGTCATTAGAGGAGTCAACCAACTCATGGCAGCGAAAAGGGAAGGTGTTCTCATGGAAGACCACGTCACGACTAGTAAAGAGTTTTTTGGAAGATAGATCATAAAGAAGATATGATTTCTGTCCCTGAGGATAACCAAGAAATAAGGCTTTGATGGCACGAAAAACGAATTTAAAAGAAGAAGGGTGGACCGAAGTAGCATAAGTAAGACACCGAAAGACTCTAAGATGACTATAAGAGGGTGGATTTTGGAAAAAAAATTCAAAGGGTGATTTATTATAAAGGAGTGGCGAAGGTAGCCGATTAATAAGATACACAGCAGTAAGGATACATTCGTCCCAAAAAGAAAGAGGAAGATTAGCTTGGAAGCGTAGAGCACGAGCTGTTTCTAAGATATGCCGATGTTTGCGTTCAACGACGCCATTTTGTTGAGGCGTGTAAACACAACTACGGTAGTGTATAGTACCATGCTCATGAAAGAATGGTTGTAAGGATATGAATTCCCCCCCATTGTTTGTGCTGACAGCTTGAATGGTGGTGTGGAATTGCGTTTTAACCATGGAAAAAAAATATTTAAGCAAATTTTGTGTCTCATTTTTATGGTGCATAAGGAATACCCACGTAAAGCGAGTAAAATCATCTACAATTGTTAGAAAATATAGCGCACCAGAAAGAGAAAGGATTTTGTGTGGCCCTCAAATGTCACAATGTAAAAGAGAAAAAGCACTAGTAGTAGAAATAGAGCTTTTATTAAAAGGTAAACGTGTTTGTTTGGCTAAATGACAAGCATCACAAACATTATTGGAAATAGATGAACATCCTAAAAGTGAATTCCCTAACAAATCTAGAAGCGGTCATATAATTTGAAGAACCCTGGCAGGCCAGAGAAAGCTTGTATAGTAAACCCTCTCCATGTTTCCTTGCATCTCTCACTTTTCAATATGTACACAAACTGGGCCACAACAACTATCCACCACGAGACGCTCAAAACAAGTGCTGCACCAAACAAACCGAAGCCAAGTTCATCAGTTTTCCCTTTCTATGCTTCAACTGAGTAAGTGCTTTTGTTTGTTTTTTTCTTTTGTGTATGTGTGTGTTTTTTTTTTCCTCTTCTTCAAGTTGTTCTGATTATGCTATTATCACGATGTGTGTTTTTCAACTATATTTCTAATATATTTGATGTATTAGGTATATTTGAATAATATTTTGAAGCTTTCTCCCCATTCTTCTTCAATCTCTGTTTTGCTTTGCTTTATTAAGGTTACACACAAACTGAGAAACACACATTTGCAAATGATTTTGTGGGTGTATTGCTTAAATCGTTGGGTTCTTTGCTTTGATGTAAATAAGTTCGTAGCTTTGAAGTTTTAGATTTTTAAAAGAAAATTTGTGTCTTTTTTTCATTTTCTTTTCTGTTTCTGAATTTAAGTGTTTTTGTTGGTGATTTATTTTGTGAACACAGGTTGGTGTCATTGCTCTCCGGTATTCCCCAAGAACATCTTTGCCGAAAGGTAAAATTAATCAAAATTTCTATTTTTATTTGATTTGAGTTAAATTATATATAAATTATATATATTGCGTGTGTGTATTGGTTCCATACCCAATTCATAACTAAAAATTTTCTCTTGCAGAATTAGGCTTTGGAGGTTGATTTGAATTTTATCAAAACTTCAATTTTTATTTACTTTGATTTAAATTATATATTATATGTATATTGTATCTAACATGCATATATATATGTGTGTGTGTGTCTGTATGTGATGAGTGAATTTATACAATTAGGGTGTGGAAGTTGAATTGTGTTCGTATTTCCTTTAAAGTCAAAAATTTATTTGTTTAGTTCCTTATTTTGATAGAATTCAATGAGAAAAGTCGGTAAAGCTGGTTTATTTTGTATTACTTTGGTATTAATTAAGTGCAGAGTTTGTTGATTTTATTTTAATAGCATCTGGTGAAACAATTAAATTTTAGGTGGTGATTTTTTTGCCTGCTCGAACTGCTACTGTTGGTCCTAGATAACCTAAGAGGGGGGGGGGGGGGGGTGAATTATGTTGTTAGGCAAGGTTAAGCAATTTAAAAAATTCTTAATGCGGAAACAATGTCTAGTGAAAGATGATAATACTCAAGAAGTTCTTGTAAGCAATTTATCAAACACTTAATGAGCACACAAGTAAATAATACAAGATAAGCAATTAGAGCCTCAAAATAAACTTCCAAATAGATAACTCAACACTTTATCAAGCAATTAATGTGGGCAATATCCACATAAAAGTAAATGACTTGAAAATAAAGAGAATAGAGTAAGAGAAATCAAACACGATAATTTTCAAGTGGTTCGCACTCCCGAAGGCCTAGTCTACCACCTAAGGTCTTCCATTACCTTAGGATTTAATAACTCTTCACTAAAATGCTTCTTCAAATATTGGTGAAGCAAAAACCAACTACAATTATTCTTGAGTCCACAAGAGTTACACAAGCTCCTTCAAGTGTAGGTGAAGCTTTACCTACTATCCTCTCTTCCTATAAGTCTACAAAGGATTACAATACTTCTTCTCACAATGATTCTCTCAATCTATGTGAAAGAATATATTACAAAGATTGTGTGATAAAATGAATGACAATTGCAACTCCTATTTGAATTTGATATTACAATTAAGGAAAACTTTGGATGCTCAAAGATATGAAAATGATAGCTCAAGATTTTTCAATAAGAATGATATAAAAATCTTTTTGAATTTGCTTGGAAATCTGAAGATTAAGGCTTGGGGAGGTGTTTGAGATGGTAAGAGAGCATCACTTAAAAAGAGGGAAAAGTTAGACACAAAACGGATATAATGCAAAAATCCTGGATTTTTCCCGTTAAGTCATCCGGTCGTTGAGACCTTCATCCGGTCGACCAGATGGGACAGGTAAAGCCCGGACCAGAGCTCTCTGCCGGGCATTGTGGCCTTCATCCTGTCGACCGGATGAAGCTAGTAACGCCTGGATGCTTAAATTGCTGAAAAGTTGTCTTTTTGAGCCCCAAAACAATTTGTTAAATAATAAAGCATTTGGGCACTTTTGAGGACACTTATAAAAAGTCTTTTCAAGCATTTTTAACATCCCAAAATATTTTCAAAAACTCTTTAAAAAGATATAGAGTAATTTTTTATATCACATGAGTTTGAAATTCAAAAGTCTTCTTTTTCAAAAATGAGTTTGTAATGACCCTTTGAAAATATTTTTTAAATGAAAATTTTATGAAAAGCCTTTTGGATAGATCATGAGCTACACACGTCATATATAGACAATCAACATTTTAATACCCAGTAGCCCTTATGTCCCCATGTCTCCTTCCTTGTAACTCCCTTTTTTTTTTAACGTCAAGTCTTCAATTCTTCGGGTCTTCATAACTTGATTCCTCATAAGAAACTTCATTTAAATGGGATAAGATATAAGAATACCTTATGGGCTTTGACTTGATCCAATGGGTTGAAACATGCCTTTGATCTTTTTGAATAACTTTATGTTTGGAGTGGGTTTGCTTGACAATCTTGTATTGATGGATTGAATAACTTATCCAATGTTCAAATAAGAATTCTAAATCACAATTTATGATGTTTTGTTATTATCAAAATAAATATTATAACCTTTTCAGGCCAACAGCTACACAACAAGGATCAAGAAAAGTTGACAGGTGGAAGATCAATCTTCTTTCGACACATATCAATGTTTTATTTTTTTAGTGTTTTCGATTGGTTAGGGGTAATTCTAAAGAAACATTATAATGCTGCATTGTGTAAACTTAAATTCATTTTCTTAGGTGATGCGGTTGCTTATAAGCATGTCGTTTTCTAATAATATTGGGGATTTATTTTCTTATTGTGAAAAAGTAAAGTAAATGGACCAACGTAAATCTAGCTCATTTTGGATTTTTATCTTTATGTTTTGGGTATAATTTGGAAGTTGAATAATACCTCATTTTTATGCTAGTCCTAGAATATGTTGGTCATTGTCCTTATGGATATATTTGCCTTCTTAGTACATTAGAAGTTACCGGCACCATGAGATCCAGATTTTGGTATATATGAAAGTGTTTTCTTGTTTAACATTTTGTAATTGAATGCTTTCATAAAAGAAGACTGATTTGTTAGCAAGGAGGTCATTTTAATTTGTAAAATTTTAATGTTATCAAGTTGAAAATGGTTTGGTGGACAACAGTGCAAATTTTTCACAGGCTAGAACTTAAATAAGGAAAAGTTTCTTCACTTTACTTCTACTTAGCGATGATGCAGCCTCAGTCATTTCCTTTCCTATCTCAGTTCATTTTTACAATATTTCTCTATATCAATTCTTAGATGTTGATGGGTTTTTGTTCTACTAGCATTTCCTTGAATCATTTTTTAATTATGAGTTCCAGTGTACTATACTTTTACAGTCATGTTATTAAAATTATTATCATTGTTGTAGATGGGATAATCCATTAATGGGTTGGATATCCATAGGCGACGCATATGCTAATGTTGGTGATTCAACATTGAGTTTTGACAATGAAGAAGCTGCAAAAGAATTTGCTAAGAGACATTGTTGGGATTTTACGGTAGGGCTCTTTATACATTGTAAATTTGTGAAGTTTGCTTGGGGTCTTTTCTTGTTGTTACAATTTGTAACACCCCATATTTTTGGACATTAGTTTAACTATTTGTTTTTCTTGGGAATGAGTTTCAAAAAAAAAAAGATGTTTCAGGGTTTAGGCCTTTTATTAAATTATTAAGCCCAGCCCTACTAGTCTATGTTCTAAAACCTAGTGGACAATAAAAAAAATCTCACTTTCTTTGTAGCCTCCGAATACATAGAGAAAAGAAATCCTGCAATTTTGTCAAGCTTTTGTCTAACCATCGACATGTAGTACGTGTAGGCCTATGAGTTCGTGAGATTAAAGGTGCTAATTGTGACACTTTAAGTTTTTGATTTTGATGCTTGGATTAAGGTAAGTAAGAAGACCCTTCTTTTGATAGTTCATTTTGATTTTACAAAAATGTGTATTATTTTGTCTACAACATGGATATTGGATTATTGATCTATTTTGAATCTATTGAAATTGTAAGTTTATTGATTTATGTTCAAAACTATTGATATTGCTTATGGTATTCAAATTATTTATTGAACTTAGATTTTGTTTCTAAGCATATCAACTTACTTTTAGATGATGTATTTTTTTACATACACTATGTCAAATCGTAAGTTTACTTCTTAAAATGTGATTTCTCATATTTTAATACTTATTGTATTAATTTTCTTTATAATATATGTATATGGGATTACAAATAACGAAGACAAACAAAGCATTTATAAGTTTTCAAAAAAAAAAAGAAGGTATCATATAATGTAAATGTATGAACAGCCACTGTTCATAGAACAATATTATCAACTTGAGTAATGACCATTAGGTCACCAAAATAGTTTCTTAATATACATCTTTAATTTCATGGTTTGGCCACCGATTGAAATAATATGAATTTTTCTTAAAATGTTCCCTTTAATTACACTTTTTTTCTTTTATGACTTTAGTTAAATTTAAATATCTTTCTAAGTTATTTGCACTTTAACTGTCTTAGGGTTTTTAAAGATCTTTCTAAATTATTTTCATTCTTAATTGTTTTAAAGTTTTCAAAGATCTCATATGGTGTTAAAAGATTGGAAGCTTAATCTAAAAGGTGTAACCCAAAAGTCTTAACGCATTTGCATCATGAACTTTACAAATGGTTCTTAATTCTTTTGCTCTTATATGATCAAGTATCATAACGAATATTGTAAACCCTTGTGCCATTTATTTTGAGGGCGTGCTTTTGTGCCCTTTGTTGGTGGGGATCGTACACCAACGTATCGTGGGGTAGTGCACTATCATTTCGTAAGGTACTCTCGCTTGCTTTTGGCAGTATGTGCGACAACAAACCACTTTTTGGGACGGTGCTACCAGTATGTAGCCTCGGCCATTATATTGTTAGATCTATTATTGGTACTATTGGGTTTCTTTTTTGTTATGGCACTATTTTAATTAATTTCGTTATTCACATCATTGACATTGTTATTGTATATGTGACTATGGCATTTCACTAGCTCTCGAAAATTTATATATATATATATATATATATATATATATATATATATATATATATATATGTCCTTTTTTTTTGACAAATTATAGTTTATCATCATCAAATTGAATATTATGTGTTTTCGTAGAGTACGGTTCCATATCTTTTTTTTGGGGCTCTACTACTTACTGAGATTCATATCTCATTTTTGTATTTCTAATTTCAAAATATGTTTTTGCAGATTTTAAGGAAGAAGCTCATTGTAAGTAGAAGGGTTGAGCCATCCTGATTGTTGACTGCAAGATTTGACTATTGGGTTTAGAACGTATTCTGGATAATAGAGTTTTTAATGAATACATGTATTTGAGATATTTAAAACTTTAGTTTTATAAGACACTAGACGCTCTGTTGTTGTATTTATTTGAAGAATTATTTTAGTTCACTTTGTTATTATTTTATGGTTTTAGAGCCTTGCGGGCTTAGGAAGTTAATCTTCTTAGGTTCGCAGCAGTCATGTTCTCGGATTTGTCCCGTCAAATTTGGGGGCGTGACACAATTTTTCAGAGGGAAAAAAAACACTTTACACATAAGAATGAAAATTTAATGGAGTCTCATATTTGGAACCTTGCATGTCAATCAAGTTTTTTCTTTTTTTTTTTTAAATAGAGGCAATGTTGAATTTTAGTCGACATGTTTGCAATGCCTAGAATTAGCATTCGTCTCACAGTTAGAAGAAAGAGAAGTTTATAGTAGTCACAGATGTGAAGATTAGTAATATGTTGAATAATTGCATATTTCGTGATTGAATTTTGGTGTCAACAATTCATTTTGAAGTAAAGTGTGGAGTTAATTGTGCACAATTGATTGTACCAGCTCAAAGCAGATACACACACATATATGTTAATGCCAGTTGTAGTGTTATTCATAAAACACTCACCTTACTTGTGCTTGCTTGAAGGCTTCATAAGATGATAATGATAGAGAAAAATAGCCTAGGGGCAACTCAATCTACGCCTTATCTCACAATACTGACATAAGATGTGTGTGTGAATGATGTAACTTTTGTAATGGTGGGCTCTCTTTGTTTTTAGCTTAAAAAAATGAGAAATAAGCAATTAGCTTGTTGATTAAAGATTTTGGATGAGAATAAGCAATAAAAGTATTACCTTGTTATCAGGAAAAATAAGAATACAAAACTTTCATGATAGTGGGCTCTCTTTCTCTTTTAGCTTAAAAAATACAAATAAATGATAAAAATGTTCCTATTTAATTCAAGATTTCGATTATGATCTTTCTCTTCGATTGGATTGGTAACCGCTGAACCACACAACTTATAAATTTATAATGAGTCTAATATAATTGTGCCTATCGTAAGTTTTACATTCTCATAAAAAAGGAAAAAAAAATAAGAAATTACTTGTAAATTTAATCTAATAGTTAACTTTATATTCAAAAGTCTACGTTCCTTTTTGTTGCAACAATATTATTTGCTCATTTTAGAAGTCTGAGTTGCTTCTTGTTGTAGCAATATTCCTTATTTGATTGTATTAGTGTCGTACTGTCACTTTGCTTTTTTTTTTTAGCTCTTCATTTCAATTACTTGAATTTCCGTGACTCTACATTTTGAAACTGATGCAATCATATAATAGTTTTATTTGTACAAATTAGCTGAAGTGTTGGCAACATGACGGGATGGTTTATTTGTGGAAGGGTTCTGATCTGATGCCAATCCTACCAAATAATAAAGGCCATTGCGTTGCTTACCCAAACCAATCGTCGTCCGCGTAGCCAAGTCCTGCAAAATACACCAAGTTGAAAAAAAAAGTTATTGAGCATTTTAATCCCTTTGCAATACGACTCACAGACATAAGATTGACTTTAAAGGTTGGTACACACAAAACATCTTTCAAATAAAGATAAGAATTGAAAGGCAAAATTACATGCGATCAATGGGCGCCGTCTCGCCATTAGGTAGTAAATTGGGCTGCATATCAGGATGTCCACCCTTCTCTGTGAGCCAATGTGATGTTGAAGTAATATGATCTGTCGCGCTACTATCAATGACCCATTGATGGTCACTTTTTGACATAAAATTAAGTGTACCTGCGAAAGACTTGGCCACAGCATTCACGGCAGGTTGGGAAGCATCTTTTTCACTCAGCTAGAGTGCACCTGTTGGTATTGTGCTTCTGATAAGTTGGGTATAGCATCTTGTATTTTTTGCATTGTTGGTTGGCCATTAACATAGTTTGCGACGGCCTTGCCGCGCCCACCTCCTTTCAGTTTGTTTGTGCCATGTAACTTATGCCTTGGAGGATACCCATACAATTTGTAACACTTTTCAATGGTATGATTATCACGATTGCCATGAGAACAATGCAACGATTTTTTATTGAAGTCTGAATTAGTGAGCCCATGACAAACTACCATAGCCGAAGTCTCAATTAAGGTTCACGAGGATCCAATCTCTCTCTGCTTCTCCTCTTGTAAAATAAGAGAGTATGCCTTACGAAGGTTGGGCAATGGATTCATTAAAAGGATATGTCCACGTATAGCACTGTAGGACTCGTTGAGGCCCATGAGAAACTGCATCAATGTGTTTTGTTCATCACGTTCCACATGATTTTTCATGGCACCGCAAGTACAAGATGGAAGATCATTATATGAAGCCAACTTATCACACAACTTCTTGAATTTGGTAAAATAGGTTGCAATTGACATCTGCTCTTGACAAAGTGAAGCCAATTCACGCTTTAACTGAAAAATCCTTGGTGCATTACTTTGGAAAAACCTATCTTTTAAATCATCCCAAATTTCATATGGAGTAGTTGTTGGATTATATGCCATAAATGCCAATTTTAGGACATAATAATTATATTATTTATTTAATGTGGGCAGTTTATTTAAATATAATTAATGTGATTAATTATTTAAATAAGAGTCCTTAGAATAATATTTATAGATTTTATCCTTAAGAGTAAGGATATGAGTGACAGAATCTAGATTCATAAATATATTCTAAAATAGTCCCCCGATCGTAGGACAAATTAATTGGGCGTTAATTTATCCGGAAAGATCAGATTACAGTCTACCATCCAAATAATATGAGATATTGATTTGGACGATTAGTCTCATATCGTAAGGGTAGATGTATAAGTGCTTGTTGAGAATAAGTGACTGGACATGACCACTAATACAACGAGTTACATGGAATGATCAATAATTTGTTGTATAGTGTAACGGTGCAATTAGTCCTCAAACTTGAGACATCACAGTTATCTTGTGTTAGGGGTAACGTTATTTGCTAGTGCAATAAAGCTAGTCCTCATTAAGGATTGGATAATGTATTCAGTGGTTACGATCTATTCCGGCATGGAGATAAGTGTGTGTAGATATAGAATCTGTCAATTAGGGATCCTATGCGATCTATTAATCGAGTAACTAGAAATCCTTGGCCGAGGTAGAATAGTGGAAGTCGTTCCACAGATTATTCATAAGTTATTGATTAAATAGATTTGGTCATATGATTGAGTAATAGAGTTTGACGACCCTATCCATGACTCTAGCTCAATTGGGATGATTCAGACATGAGGAATTAGTTGCATGATAATTATTAAGGGTTCGTAGAATTTATACTTCATTCTTAGTTGGGTAGTCGTGATATACTGCTAGGTATCACTCACGACTTGCGAGAAATAAATTAGAAGAGTTCTAATTAAATATTAATTGGATTAATATTATTTCGCGACCAATTAATTATGAACCTGAGAGGTCACACACAAAAGAGATCGAAAATTAATTAGCGAGAAAACTAAATTAGATATTAGAAGAGTCTAATATTTAATTGGACTTAAGACTGATTAGATTGGAATATCAGACCAATCATTTAATCAGTCCAAGTCCAGTAATTAGGACTGGCCCAAAAGCTAGACCTAATAGGTCTAGGGTTTCCTATAAATAGGAAACTATGACAGACAAAAAAGCTAGCACAAATCCTGTCTTTCATAGCAAATATATTTTCTCTAAAACTCATACTGAGGGTTTTGCTGATTGATGGCTCGGATCTCGTGTGGATATTTTCAGAGGCTTCACAATTGGGGAGCTCTGGATTCGATCAATTTCTAACCACAGATTCGTCATCATAGAAAGGTAATCCTAAAATCTTATTATGCGTAATTAATATCGATTATTATGCATGTATGTAATCTACGTAATTAGCCATGAACGAATGCATGTGTATTTAATTTCCGCTGCGTTTATTCTGATTATAAAATTTTAAAATACCATGCGCGATTCCCAACAGTAGCAGAGTACATCAAACTATCAACAATGTCTGGATCAACAGAGTTCAATATCCAATACAACACCATGTTGTTACACCGTTGCCAAAAGATATATTCTTCTGACTTCGTCTCCTTTGGTGGTGTTGTTAGGGAACCGTCTATATAGCCCAACTTGTTCTTTGCACTCAGAGAAATATACATGGATCGACTCCATGTAGAATAGTTGTCACCGTTAAGTGGTTTTGAAACAAGCACCATGCCAGGATGGTCTGAGTGGTGAATAAAATATGGATTGGAAGTCTCATGGCTGGCAACATCCTTAATATTATTTGTTGCCGAAGTATTCGATCTGTTAGTCATAGTGAACTAGAGAAATTGATGTTGACTTTGTAAAAAAGATGCAGCAAGTTACTTGAAGACAATTAAAATTCGTTGTTGCTTGCTTGAGTAGAAAACGTCAATGTAAGGAAGAAAAAGAAAAAAATTAAATATGATTGAAAGAAGAACACTTTGATTGAAATAAAAAGCAAAAACAAGATTTGGATTGAACCAACAATCCAATGTCTGCTCTGCTTTTGAAAAAAAAAGGACGAACTGAATTTTGTTTTTTTTTTTGGAAAACGAAGAACTGATTTGAGAGGAAAAAAAACTTTGTGGCGTTGCTTTGCTTGAAAAACAGACGCCTATTGTGCAATAAGGAAATTGCTTTGAGAAACACAAGTGTCTGACTTGTTGGGTTTGAACCAAAAAGAATATAAAAAAATTGCGAGCCTTTGTTTTGAAGATTGAATAGGCACTGCTGCTTGATGAAGAAAAATAAACTGTTTGTTCGAAGAGGAAGAGACAGCTACGGCTGTCTTGAGAAAAGGAGAACTAGGTTAAACCTAGCTCTGATACCATGAAAATTTTTTACAATGCCAAGATAGTTTATTTCAATAACCAAGGTGTATATATATACAACTCGTGTCCCTGAATCTTTGGAGACAAATTAGCCTATTCTAAAATAGTAAAAGAAATAATAAATGAAATATACAATCTTTCCTATTTACAAAGGAACTAGGAAAATAATAACTCTCAACAACCTTCAATGTACAGTGGCGGAGGCATATGAGATTGGAAGGGATCTGACATCTCCAACTGAACTTAAAGACATTCTCACTCAGACCTCGAGATTGATTGGTGATTCGATTTTAAGGGATAAGATGCAGTGGAGACCAAGCCCTAATGGTATTTTCAGTCTTCTACATACTTGGAACTCTATTCGTGGCAGATCTCAAATAGTAGATTGACATCACTCGGTTTGGTTTAAGCAACATTTACCCAAACATAGTTTTATTTGTTGGCTTGCTATTCTTGACAGGCTTCCCACTAAACAGAGGCTCATTGGTTGGGGTATGTCCATTCAAGGGAATTGTGTATTTGCGGATTACATATTGAGACAAGGGACCACCCGTTTTTTGCTTGTAGCTTCACGAATCATTTATGGTTGAGGGGCTTAAGCATGGTTTGTTCAGGTTTCAATTCAGGTGATTAGGATAGCAGTGTGAACTGGTTGAAACAACAATGCCATGGTAAGAGTTTTCAGACGCTTATGACCAAGATGATATACAATGCAATTGTCTACCATATATGGAGGGAAAGAAACAATCGAGTCCACAACTCAGACACGACAACAGAAGACCAAGTTATGCATAAGATCAAGAATGATATCACTTGCAAAATTAGATACGAACATAAATTCACTAATAATACTGTGAATTTCTTAAAACATGAGATGAATAACAATAATATTGATAATATGTTGAAAAATCCTAAATTGCAGGATAAGATTAAACATCTTACTCATGATTTTTCTTTACAAATCTATAATAACCACCCAAATGCTTTTTGGGATAGAAAGAAGCATATTGTTTCTTTGCCTTATGAAATTGATTTTAATGAGAAAATGATTCCAACTAAGGCTCGTCCTTGTCAGATGAATCAGGAATATCTTGATTTATGTCAAAAAGAAATAGCTAATCTTATAGATAAGCATCTTATTAGAAAATTATACTCTCCATGGAGTTGTACTGCTTTTTATGTCAATAAACATGCACAACAAGAGAGAGGTAATCCTAGACTTGTTATAAATTATAAACCACTTAATAAAGTGTTGAAATTGATTAGATATTCTATTCCTAATAAGAAAGATCTTTTGGATCGATTGCATAATACATTAATATTTTCAAATTTTGATCTTAAATCTGGATATTGGCAGATACAGATTAGTGAAAAAGACAGATACAAAACTGCTTTTGTTGTTCCCATTGGACATTATGAATGGAATGTTATGCCATTTGGATTAAAAAATGCTCCTTCTGAATTTCAGAATATTATGAATGAAATATTTATTACTTTTAGCGATTTTATTATCGTATATATTGATGATATCTTGGTCTTTTCTAAAGACATACAACAACATTTTAAACATCTTGATATATTTAAGAAAATTGTTATACAAAATGGTCTTGTTATTTTCAAACCAAAAATGCTTTTATTTCAAGCTAAGGTCAGATTTCTTGGTCATAATATTGAAAAAGGAAAGATTATTCCTATTAATAGAAGTATTGAATTTGCTTCTAAATTTCCTGATCAAATTACTGATAGAACTCAATTAAAGAGATTTCTTGGTAGTTTAAATTATATTCTACCATATTATAAAAATCTTGCTACTGATACTGCTATCCTATATGATAGACTCAAAACGAAACCAGGACTATGGACAGATGTTCATACTGAAAAATTAACTTAATTAAATCGAAGGTTAAAATTTTGCCTTGCTTAAGGCTTGCTAAGCCTACGTGGAATAAAATTGTTGAAACAGATGCTTCAGAGATTGGTTTTGGAGGAATTTTAAAACAAGTCCAACCAGAAACAAAACAAGAATATCTTGTTCGATTTCATTCAGGAAAATGGAATAATAGTCAACAAAAATATGCGACTATTGCGAAAGAAATTCTTTCGATTGTTTAATGTGTGTTAAAATTTCAAGATGATTTATATTGTCAAAAGTTTTTGATAAAACCAGATTGCCAAGCAGCAAAATATATGTTCAATAAAGATTTTAAACATGATGTTTCCAAACAAATATTTGCGAGATGGCAAGCTAAGCTTGCACCTTTTGATTTTGATATTGATTATATTAAAGGGAATAATAATTCTCTTCCTGATTTTCTTACCCGTTAATTTTTGCAGGATGATCCCCGCTAGGGAAGATCTTCTAACCCTAATAGGGGAAGAGGAAGAGGACGTAACCTTGATCCTAATAAGGTCATTGCAGGCAAAAAATTAGTTAATTTATGTGGGATCACTATTGATCCATCAGATCCTGATTTTGATAAAATCAAAAAGGTTATTGAAGAAAGCAGTAATAGTGCTTAATCATCATCTTATGCTCATGCAGTTGATCATGAAGAGTTTGATGACTCCTTTGAGATATCTCATCATGAGGAAATAATTTTACCTATTGAAAATGCTGATAAGCAGTGGATCAATGATCCTTGGTACCTTATGGAATGATATTTGAATAATTATATGTTTCCTGTACTTTATTACAAGTCCAGGGTATATTTTGAATCAATTTTACAAGTCACAAATTCATGTGATATTGAACATTTCAAGAAGACTAATACTCTTCCGATTTATACTTATAGTAAAATCTATATTAGAAAAATTATTTCTCCAAATGAATGGGGAATCAGTACCTTAAATGAATGGAAATTTATTCTTCATAAAAATACTTATCTTTTTAATTATTGGGATTATGTGGAAGCATTTTCCAAAGTTTTCTTATATGAAAACCCACAGCATAAACATTCTTGGTTTATAAAATTCAATCATGAAATTTTTCAGAATCGCAGGTTTCCTGCATGGATTCATCAATGGTGGAAAAGTTTTGAACCCCCGGTCAAAATTCTCCCTGATCCTTATAAAGGACTTTTTTCTGAATGGTTGGCAATTTGTCCCCATATTGGAAATGATCATGATCTTTATATTGAAGGATCAAGCTCTTTTTTTTTCTTTATGGAATTTGGTCTCCCATGGATATGGAAATGGATCCCTATTGCGGAGATAAATAAAGAGAAAATGTTTTGTTTTAAAAGAAAATTTCTTTCAAAATTTTGGGCAAAACTCTTGAAAAATGATCCTGAGACTAAGAAACCTTATGGTCAACCTAATATCAATGAAATTTCTCAGACGATAGCACTCTATCAAGACCAAATGGAAGAAACTAAGAAAAAGACTTAAGAAAAGGAATCTCCTTTTTCTCATATTTTACGAAAAATCCTAATGAGGAAACAGATAAGCTCTCATGAAAATGTTATGGCATCATATCTGGATGAAGTCAAGGAAGATTTCTTAAGGCATTTTAAAAGTGCAGTGGACACTGATTCTACATCAGAAGACACTTCAATGAGGTCTACAAATGCTTTTGCTTGTCTACCAGGGAAATCCCAAGATCCTAATGAGAACGTCCCATCCGCTCAAGATGTGTTGGCAGAAGATCTGTTTGACAGCTTGAAGGATGAATTATTACGAAAAGCCAAAGATAAAGGAAAAGGAAAATGATCTGAAGGAATCTGATGAAACTTCGGATGAGATAAAAGAAAAAGCTGAACTTTGCGGGAAAGAAAACTTGCTTTTGGAAAAGCTGTCGGCTACTGACAGTCGGTGGAATGTCACTGTTGTTACTTTTAGGATAATTCCTGTTTACTTTTTATAAAGTTTTTGTCTTATAGACACGTGTGGTATAGAGACCCCGGATTTCAAAGTTTTCAAATCCGGTCTGAGTTGTTTTTAATTTTCTTTTGAGTTTCGCCCAGCTGTATAAATTCAGGGCTTTTAGTTTTCGTTGGCAGAGCTCTAAAGAGCAGCCTACTACTTTTCTTTCAGTTTTTATATTTTGTAAACACTTGCATATTTTACAAATCAATCTAATAAAACTTTTCGTCAGGTATATTCTCTTTAATTTCTCAATTTTGTTTATTTTATTTTCTTTCTTTTAGTTCCGCCCAATATGGCAGGCTAGTTGCCACACTGTCTGTAACCGCCATGGATCTCTAGACATGTTACTCTATATTATGAGTTAGACACAGTTGTGGTTAGGATCGGTGGTATGGTGGGGCAAGCCTCAAGGCAGGCACTTTGTCGCCATAAGTCGCACTGTTGGTGTGATAACCTGAACCCGGCATGCATTTAATAGCACTTGACTGCATTTGATTAAATGTTTAATTAGTTAAATCATCTAATTTCCACTGTTTTGCTATTTCTTTTAGAAGAATTCGAAAAGGATTTATATTAATTGATTAAAATATTATTACCTATTTCTAATAATTGTAGTAATTGAATTTATTCTCTTGTGATTAATTAAGTGTCATCTTAAATGTTAATATTTAATTGCACTTGATTACATGTTTATTTTTATTTGTTCCTTTGTAAATTAACATTCACTTCATAATTCTTTAAAATGTTCTAGAAATAGTTAAATTAATTATTTTTAAATGAATATTGATTACCTTGATTGTTTTGATTATTTTAATAATCGGTTTTGGTTATTTTGCATTAAAATCACTCGGTTTTCAAATAAATGAGGAAAGTAACTCCGAGCCGGAGTGAATTTTAAACTATTATACTATTCTACTTTTTAAAAGAATTAAAGTTTTATATTATTGCTCATCACTTTATTAGCGATCGATTATTGACCGTTCGATCGTAGAATTTTGAAAATAAGAGTTAGAGAAATATTTTTCGGATTTAGTGAAAAATGTTTTTAGCTTAATTTAACTAGTTTTAGTTGTTTTTCATTTAATTGCATTATTTTAACTTGAATTGGATTTAATGGCATCAAAATAAGCTTATTTGACTATTTTTAATTAAAGTTTGATTTTGCAAATGACCAAAATGCCCTTGTCACCATTTAAATTAAAAAATAAGGCAAAAATGACTCAAAAACAAAACAAAAATTGACCCTTGTGTCCCTCCCATGGCCGAAGCTTTGCAAGAGAAAAAAAAAATATTTTGCTTGCATTTTCTTTTACAATCGTGCGTGGAATTGCTCGGGGGTCGTGGCTCGGGTCCTTGCGGGTCTTGGTCTTCAATCTCTGTGAGGGTTTTCACGCTTTTGTGCATTTTAATATGAATTTGATTTTTGAGTCAATTTTTCAGATTTGATATTTATCGCGTTATAATGCCTGTTATTGCTTGAAATAGCTTGCTTAGGGTTCGTAGAGCATTGCTTGTTAGTTATTTGGCAATTTTTACTATTAAAATGTGTATTTGAAATTGGGGAAGAACATGAATAGTGAATTATGAATAGTAAACCCTAGAATTTCGGATTTTGATCCGAATTGCGATTGATTGATTTGGATAGGTGCCATTAGTGATAGAAAGATAAAATGTGAAATAAAAACGAATCGGCCTTTGTTAAAATTGGAAATTAGACAAAGAAACGTAAAGGGGCCGTTTGACCAAAAGTTGACCGTGCTCGAATTGAGATAGGGTTTTTGTAATTAAGGGTATGGAAGTACTTTTGGCGCTATTGTGGCATTGATTGAATGACCGGTTAGCATAGCTGTAGTTCAAACGCGGTAGGTGGACTTTCGGGTCTCGGGTGAGAAAGTGAAGTTTAGTGATATAGAAACGTGCCTTGTAGTGCCTGAGTGAATGTAGTGAAATCGGTTTTCTAATCCTGTAGCTCGTTTGCTCGTAATTGTCCTTGGAAGTTGGGGTTGAATAGTGATATTTGTTGTTTTCGTGTTTGAACTGCCGTTACTTGTTTAATTGTTGTTATTGTTGCTTATTATTGCTTGTTATGCTTGAAAAGTTAGTTGAATGCTAGTATTGATTGTGATTGCTTGTTATCTCGTTTGTTGTCACTAGTTTATTTTGTTGTGCTATCGCTCGTTTATTGTCTTGTATCGAGTCTTGCATTGCATAATGTCCCGCACGTGAGTGATGGGCCTCTCTGGGTAACCTCGGGTTGCCAGTGTTGGTTGCTCTAGCTCCGCTGCTATTCCCTTTTCTCGCTTGGGTTGCCTCCCAGGGAGATTTGGGTCGTAGATTGATGGATACTTCGACGGTATTCCAAACTGGTGTTATAAGGTGGTTGGGCGCTTATTGTCATCGTTGTCAACATCAAGCTCGAGATTGATGTATCGCTTGTGAAATGGTATATTGCTCGTAAGAGTGAACCATAGCCTTCAGAGTCTGGTATAGCATTGAATGGTTGTGTTAATGCTTTCAGTAATTGCTTATTGTATTGATTGTTTGTCTTGATTGCTTATTCATCAGTTATATTGCTTAACAGTCTTATTTGCATTGCACGACTTTCTTTCTCTCCAATTCGATATCTGTCTCGCCCTCACTGAGTATACGTGTTGTGTATACTCACTCCTCACCACCACATTTCAGGATATGCCTTGTTAGCTGGAAAGTTCGTGATTATGTGACAGTTCGTGCCTGAAGAGTGTTTTGCGTGCCTATGTGGCTTGAGTTGTCAAAGATGCAAAGATGTATGCTTTCATGTATTGTATGTATTTAATGTCAAAAGGAATGTAATTTAAGTTTCATTAAATTGTTGAAGTAGTTTGATAAGTTAGATTATGTATCTAGTTATTATAGTTTAACTTCAATGCTTGTTGTAATGTCCAAAGGAAAAGATTTAGAATGGCATGATAGTTTATTTTATGTAGTAGCTTAGTATGGTTTAATTGTCAAGTTCGAATGTACTTGCCAAAAAAAATGAAAATAGATATGTTAGCTTTTAAATTGGAAATGTATGTATAGTTGCTGAGTTTAATTGCTGAGAACCGAGGCTCGGATGGCCTTGAGGTGGTTTTGAATGTTTGGACATGGTATTGGTCCACTTATATGCTATCGCAGGTTTTACATTTCGCCTAGAAACAGGGGAGACTCCGTCCGTTTTCCCTGAAAATTATGCCCAGGTTTGGTTTGGGTTGTGATTAGATCGATTGATAGAACTCCCGGTCTCGAGAGGGATCGGGGTGTTACAGGTGGTATCAGAGCTTGTCTAGCTCATAAGCCGGGACAGGGTCCTCGGTCTGGTGGGTAGTGACCCTTGAATGTGTGCTTGTTAAGTGTGTCTTGAAAGTGTATGCTTGTATGTGAGATTGTGTGTCTTGACTTGAATGTATGCACTTATGTGATAAAGTTATGTGTTATATGTTAAATGTTTCTCAAGAAAGGTGAAATGTCTAGTTGTCTATCGAATTGACTTATTGAATTGCCCTCGTGAATTGTTAGTTGCTTGAAGTATTGCTTGTAATGTGTGTATTGGAATATCTTGAATTGGTTGTGCCGTGATTTGAATTGATTGTGTTGTGCTTGAATTGATTGTCATGTTTGAATGACTTAGATGATTAAATTGTTTGGTGAACTCTTTTGTAAACTTGTTTGCATAATAGTTTAAGGCATGTGTATAACTGTGATATATTGGCATTCATACATGTCCTATGGAAATGGTAAGTAAGTCCTCTTCTTCCCCTGAAGAAAGTGGTTCACCGCTGGCTTTTCAAGGTGTATGGATTGGCAGGAAATGAATGGCATTTGACTAGCCTTATTTGGGAGTTGGTGTTTGTTTATGGAGCTCAGTTGTTGGCATACTTCTAAGACTCTTATTTGTGAATGGCAATCATAAAAAGATAACTTTCTTTGGGGTTTCTGTACGATGGCTCTTGGTAGCATTCTTGGGTTTCTTACTGGGTATTCTTTGGAGACTTCTATTGGCACTTCTTGGTAGACTTGGCTATTGGGTTTTCAGTTGGACTTACTGCATGGTATTATCTATGGCATATGTGTCTCGGTCTTTATTGGAGTGTTACTGGTATTCCTTATTGAAAATTCTTCAATGGCATTCTCTAGGATTCTTAGTGGTCATTTATTTAGTATTACTTATTGGGCAATTCTTGGTACTTTCTTACTGGAGCATTGTTCGGGTATTTTCTTTGGCATCCCTCAGTTGGTTTGGTAACTGGAATTCCTATCAGACTCATTATCTCATATTACTTATAGTATTCTTTAGAATTCTTATCGGGCATTTTACTAGTATTTTCCTTATTGGCATTTATTGGAAGATCCTACACTTGGAATTCTGCTTGGACATATTATCTTGTACTGTTTACGGCTTCTCCTTCGGCCTTTCCACTCAGGGGAATCTATACTTGCTGTTTGACTAAGATGTTGCGGTAGGAACACAGTGATTGGAAGATTTCATTTAGAGGTCGCCCTTTGGTAATCTTCTTTATATTCCTTTACAGAACTTTCAACTGGGTCTATTTACGGTAATCAGCACTGCATGAGGTGCATCTACTCTGGCTATCTCTTAACTTTCTTATTGGGGACTTGTTAGACTTCTATTGAAGATTCTTAAATAAGGTATTCCTTCGGTACTCTTCCTGCCATTAGTATGTGGTATTGATAACATCTACAGTATCTTTGCTTTAGTCTTTGTTGGTATTATCTCGGCGCTCTTGGTTGGAATTTATTGTTCTTCGGTATTTGTGTCAACGGGATTCTTGTACGGTATCTGCATTTGAGCTTCTATTTGGCGTTACTACTTGGCATTTCTACTTGAACTTTTCTATTGGTCATCTTGATTAAATACTAGATCAGTAGCTAATGAAGACTAGTCGGAGTTGGATTTTAGGTGACGCAGAGTCCTATTGGAAGAAGAATTGCGAGGACGCAATTGCTTTAGGGGGGGGAAGGATGTGATAACCCGAACCCGGCATGCATTTAATAGCACTTGACTGCATTTGATTAAATGTTTAATTAGTTAAATCATCTAATTTTCACTGTTTTGCTATTTCTTTTAGAAGAATTCGAAAAGGATTTATATTAATTGATTCAAAGATTATTACATATTTCTAATAATTGTAGTAATTGAATTTATTCTCTTGTGATTAATTAAGTGTTATCTTAAATGTTAATATTTAATTGCACTTGATTACATGTTTTTATTTATTTGTTCATTTGTAATTTAGCATTAACTTCATAATTCTTTAAAATGTTCTAGAAATAGTTAAATTAATTATTTTTAAATGAATATTGATTACCTTGATTGTTTTGATTATTTTAATAATCGGTTTTGGTTGTTTTGCATTAAAATAACTCGGTTTTCAAATAAATGAGGAAAGTACCTCCGAGCCGGAGTGAATTTTAAACTATTCTACTATTCTACTTTTAAAAAAAAATTAAAGTTTTATATTATTACTCATCACTTTATTAGCGATCGATTATTGACCGTTCGATCGTAGAATTTCGAAAATAAGAGTTAGAGAAATATTTTTCGGATTTAGTGAAAAATGTTTTTAGCTTAATTTAACTAGTTTTAGTTATTTTTCATTTAATTGCATTGTTTTAACTTGAATTAGATTTAATGGCATCAAAATAAGCTTATTTGACTATTTTTAATTAAAGTTTGATTTTGCAAATGACCAAAATGCCCTTGTCACCATTTAAATTAAAAACAAGGCAAAAATGACTCAAAAACAAAACAAAAATTGACCCTTGTGTCCCTCCCATGGCCAAAGCTTTGCAAAAGAAAAAAATATATTTTGCTTGCATTTTCTTCTACAATCGTGCGTGGAATTGCTCATGAGTCGTGGCTCGGGTCCTTGCGGGTCTTGGTCTTCAATCTCTGTGAGGGTTTTCATGCTTTTGTGCATTTTAATACGAATTTGATTTTTGAGTCAATTTTTCATATTTGATATTTATCGCGTTATAATGCCTGTTATTGCTTGAAATAGCTTGCTTAGGGTTCGTATAGCATTGCTTGTTACTTATTTAGTAATTTTTACGGTTGAAACGGCGTATTTGGAGTTGGGGAAGGACATGAATAGTAAACCCTAGATTTTGGATTTCGATCCGAATTGCGATTGATTGATTTGGATAGGTGCCATTAGTGATAGAAAGATAAAATGTGAAATAAAAACGGATCGGCCTTTGTTAAAATTAGAAATTAGACAAAGAAACGTAAAGGGGCCGTCTGACCAAAAGTTGAACGTGCTCGAATTGAGATGGATTTTTTGTAATTAAGGGTATGGAAGCACTTTTGGCGCTGTTGTGGCATTGATTGAATGACCGGTTAGCATAGCTGTAGTTCAAACGCGGTAGGTGGACTTTCGGGTCTCGGGTGAGAAAGTGAAGTTTAGTGATATAGAAACGTGCCTTGTAGTGCCTGAGTGAATGTAGTGAAATCGGTTTTCTAATCCTGTAGCTCGTTTGCTCGTAATTGTCATTGGAAGTTGGGGTTGAATAGTGATATTTGTTGTTTTCGTGTTTGAACTGCCGTTACTTGTTTAATTGTTGTTATTGTTGCTTATTATTGCTTGTTATGCTTGAAAAGTTAGTTGAATGCTAGTATTGATTGTGATTGCTTGTTATCTCGTTTGTTGTCACTAGTTTATTTTGTTGTGCTATCGCTCGTTTATTGTCTTGTATCGAGTCTTGCATTGCATAATGTCCCGCACGTGAGTGATGGGCCTCTCTGGGTAACCTCGGGTTGCCAGTGTTGGTTGCTCTTGCTCCGTAGCTATTCCCTTTTCTCGCTTGGGTTGCCTCCCAGGGAGATTTGGGTCGTAGATTGATGGATACTTCCGGGGTATTCCAAACTGGGGTTATAAGGTGATTGCGCGCTTATTGTCATCGATGTCAACATCAAGCTCGAGATTGATGTATCGCTCGTGAAATGGTATATTGCTCGTATGAGTGAACCATAGCCTTCAGAGTGTGGTATAGCTTTGAATGGTTGTGTTAATGCTTGCAGTAATTGCTTATTGTATTGATTGTTTGTCTTGATTGCTTATTTATCAGTTATATTGCCTAACTGTCTTATTTGCATTGCACGAATTTCTTTCTCTCCAATTCGATATCTGTCTCGCCCTCACTGAGTATACGTGTTGTGTATACTCACTCCTCACCACCATATTTCAGGATATGCCTTGTTAGCTGGAAAGTTCGTGATTATGTGACAGTTTGTGCCTGAAGAGTGTTTTGCGTGCCTATGTGGCTTGAGTTGTCAAAGATGCAAAGATGTATGCTTTCATGTATTGTATGTATTTAACGTCAAAAGGAATGTAATTTAAGTTTCATTAAATTGTTGAAGTAGTTTGATAAGTTAGATTATGTATCTAGTTATTATAGTTTAACTTCAATGCTTGTTGTAATGTCCAAAGGAAAAGATTTAGAATGGCATGATAGTTTATTCTATGTAGTAGCTTAGTATGGTTTAATTGTCATGTTCGAATGTACTTGCCAAAAAAAATAAAAAGAGATAGGTTAGCTTTTAAATTGGAAATGTATGTATAGTTGCTGAGTTTAATTGCTGAGAACCGAGGCTCGGATGGCCTTGAGGTGGTTTTGAATGTTTGGACATGGTATTGGTCCACTTATATGCTATCGCAGGTTTTACATTTCGCCTAGAAACAGGGGAGACGCCGTCCGTTTTCCCTGAAAATTATGCCCGGGTTTGGTTTGGGTTGTGATTAGATCAATTGATAGAATTCCCGGTCTCAAGAGGGATCGGGGTGTTACAGTTGGCCCTTCTCCATGTTTTGTGGGCTGTTTTGTGTTGACTCGGTTGACTGCTTTGCCAGAGTGAACTATGTCTGGAAATCCATTAACTAGATCCCCATACCTGGGCCTCCTTGTGGTATCAGAGCCATGGAGCCTTTTATAGGTTACTTAGAGTAAACATGGTTGGAAGCAGACAGTACGGCAATTTTAATCATGCTTTCTACATTCAGAAAGAAAAATATTATAAAGAATGCTAAAAAGGAAGAATATGATCTTCCAAAACAATTAAATTTGTTAAATAAATGGACTATTCCATATGTGCAGCCCAATACTATTTACCAATATGGTATGTTTGAAAATATGGGTCTTAAGCATGTTGTTAAGACTGTTGAACAATCAAACCCTATGGAAGATAATGAGTTAACGATTAAATTACTGTCTAATGATGATATTTTGCATCATGATTCTACGCATAATTATTTGCATATAGGTTTAATTCAAATAGCCTTTAAGCCTCTTACATTAGGAGGATTAAATGAAAGTTTTATTGCAGTTCTTAGGGATGCTAGGAACCTAGATTGAAGACAATCTTTAATGGGAATAACTCAGTCTAGTCTGGCTTATGGACCAGTCTATTTTAATGTTCGTCCTAATATACAGCTTTCTTTATCTGATAGAAATATACGAGAAGCTGTTACTTTATATGTAAAAACTAGAGGATATAATTATATGCCTCACTCAGAAACTATGAGTATCTGTTATAGAATTTATTATAAGGTTTTACATACTTTGAACCCTAACTGTAAATTATAGGATGAAGCTGGTACAACAGTTATGATAAAGACTAATCTGTCTAAATCAAAAATTACTACTAGAAGAATGATTAAATGGGAAGAAATAGACTTTCCTGAAAATTGGAAATTAGAAAATGTGACTCCTAGTCAACCTAGAATTCAATCAGATTTATCTGAAGTTGTTCAGACAACTGAAGGTGATGTCTTTCTTAGATTTAAACAAGAACCTTCATTAATTAGGTCTTTTTCATCGAATCACTCTTATATATCTCCGATTGTGGAATTTCCTCAGTCATCAAGAGCCTCTACTTCTTATATTAGGGAAGATCCTAATAAGAAAATAGATAGGTTTAAACCACCAACTGAAGATGGTGAAACAGATCAACTAGAAAAGATAGATGCGATAATAATTTCACATAATCAAATTCCTCATGGAATTAATAAGGAGGATATTACTCCATCTGAAATGAGTTTTCACGTATGATGACAACCAAACTCATTTTTTGTCCCAGAAGCTGGGGAAAAAGTTATGTTAACAATGAATTTTTAAATGCTCACTGGCAACCTATTCGGCAATGGATTTCTTCATCTTTTGATAAGACCCAATGGAAAAATATTAAAAATCAATATTATGATTTTATGAGAAAAGAACAAAAAATTTATAAATTTGTTCCTTGGTTTATTGATCATTATATTTCTTTTGCTATTAATACAATAGAGAAAGAATGGACTGATGTCCAAGGTAACAAGGAAAAATCTGTTTTCCCCCCAACTAAACCATTAATTATTGGAAAATATGATTTTCAAATTGAATCTAAAGCTTTTCTAAAATTATGATACAGGATTTGAACTCTCTTGTTCAACAAGGAAATTATACTAATTGTACTCTACAAATTGTAGGCGAACGATTACTTATTTTAGAAAAAAAGGTCAATCAAATATTAGATTCCTTAAAACAGAAACCTCCAAAGGTAACACTCCAGGATACATGAAAATTGAAATTAGGAGAAACATCTTCTTCTCAAGCTAAGAAAATAGGTTTTCAACCTGCTCCTAAATTAGAAGGATTTAAGATGGATCCCGAGTCAAAAATTGACAATTTGATTAATAAAAATTTAGTTCATTTACATATTGGATTATTGTCTGATCTAGGGTCTGATAGATCTACACAGATTAATTCTGACAGTTCTCAGTCAGAAGATGAATTAATTCCTCAAAATAAATCATCAATAATGAATATTTCAGAGGAAGTAAATAAAATAGAAAGAGAAGAATCTAGTAAATTTGCTAGTAAACCTAAGAATAATAGGTACTATTATCCCCGTCCTACTCCACAGGATATTTTATATGAGGAAGATACTACTAATTTTAGTAAAAATGCTAGTTTTGATCATCGTACTATTTATGAATGGAATATAGACGGTATGACTAATACACAAATTAAAAGAGTTGTTGAACGCATGCTTATGTATGCTCAGATTTGTAAACAAGTTGGTAATCAAGAACCAGTGATATGTGAAGCTATATTATCTGGATTGTCTGGTCAATTAAAAGGCTGGTTTGATAATTGTGTTACATTGGAAATGAGACAAGAAATTGCTCAAGCCACCAGAGAAGAAAATGGTGTTATAGTTTCTAATGCTGTTTACACAATGTGTGCTACTATTCTTGAACATTTTTGTAGTCAATTTACTACTAGTTATGATAGAACTAGGACATTATTACGTAATTTACGTTGTCCTACTCTCACATCTTTTAGATAGTATAAAAATGTTTTTCTTTCTAGAGTTTTTGAACTTCCAGAAGCTAATGATAGTCAATGGAAGGCACAATTTGTTGATGGTTTACCTGCATCATTTGCAGAAAAAATTAGAAAAGTCTTAATCAAAGATACAAACAATAATATTGTTTACAATATGTACACTTATGGTGAATTAATAGGTGTATGTGTCAAAAAAGGATTAGATCTTTGCAATCAGATTAAATTAAACTATCAGATTAAGAAACAAGGTCTGACAGATAGACAGACATTAGGTCAATTTTGTGAACAATTTGCAATGGAACTTCCATTGACTCGTAGACTTACTAAGTCTAAAGGGCCAAAAAAGCCTAAGGAATATTATACATCTCCTAAATATAAGCGAAAAGCTAGAAAAAGAAGAGAGAGAAATGAAAGAAAGGGATATAAACCTAAGCCTAAGCCTATTCCCATGTGTTATAGATGTGGTAAAAAAGGTCATTATGCTAATAAATGTCGACAATTCCAAAAGAAGATAAATGCTTTAGATCTTGATGATCACACTAAAGAACAATTGGAAAAATTACTTATTGACATAGATAATTTGTCTAGTTCTAGCTCAGACAGCTCAGATATTGAATCTTCTTTTGATGAAGATAATAAAAAATCTTCTAAGGCGGTTTCTCCATGTCCTTGTAAAAATAATAATATTGATGATGAATATTATAAGATATTATCTCAATTTGATGATTTAAAAGTCAATATGATTACTGCTGATAAGTTGTTAGATGTTTTAAAACTATTAAAAGATATTAAAGATGATTCTTTAGAATTAAAGATTTTGGAACATTATTCCAAAGAAAATTCTGTTGAAAAACCCATAGAACAGATTTTTAGTTCAAAACAGGGTTATAATATTAAGGATGTTATTAATCAAATAAATGATAAAAAAAAGGAAAAAATATTCCTATTACTCATTATGAATTAAAACCGGAAGTTAATAAACTTCAAAGTCAGATCAATGATCTTAGACAAGAAAATCAATTAATTAAAGAACAAATTGATATGTTTGTTCATCAGGAACCTAGTTCCTCGAATACTTTACCAGATGCTATGGTTGATTTAAATCTTCTTAATATATTGAAGGTTATTACTAGGCAAAAATGGTTGGTTAGAATTAATTTACTTATTCAACCAAATCATATGATTAAAGATATGATTGTTTTGATTGATTTTGGGGCTGATCTTAATTGCATACAGGAAGGATTAATTCCAACTCAGTATTTTGAGAAAACTGCTCATTCTATTTCTTCTGCATCAGGAGAAAAATTAAGGGTTAAATATAAATTACCTCAGGCATTTATATGTTATGAAAAGGTTTGTATATCTACTAGTTTTCTTTTAATTGAAAACATGACGTGTCCTATAATTCTAGGAAGTCCTTTTATAAATGAAATTATGCCAATATTAGGCATAGATAATCATGGAATAACAGGAACTTATAATAAAGAACCTGTGATATTTCGTTTTATTACTGAACCTACAGAGAAAATATTACGTCAGATAGCTAATTTAATCTGGTGGCTTGAGCAATTTCTTGTCTCATTTCAAATGTAACACAATTATCAAACCAGTCTTTTAATTGACCAGACAATCTAGATAATATAGCTTCACATATCACTGGTTCTTGATTACCAACTTGTTTACAAATCTGAGCATACATAAGCATGTGTTCAACAACTCTTTTAATTTGTTTATCAGTCATACCATCTATATTCCATTCATAAATAGTACGATGATCAAAACTAGCATTTTTACTAAAATTAGTAGTATCTTCCTCATATAAAAGTTCATGTGGAGTAGGACGAGGATAATAGTACCTATTATTCTTAGGTTTACTAGCAAATTTACTAGATTCTCCTCTTTCTATTTTATTTACTTCCTCTGAAATATTCATTATTGATGATTTATTTTGAGGAATTAATTCATCATCTGACTGAGAACTGCCAGAATTAATCTGTGTAGATCTATCAGACCCTAGGTCAGACAATAATCTAATATGTAAATGAACTAAATTTTTATTAATCAAATTGTCAATTTTTGACTCAGGATCCATCTTAAATCCTTCTAATTTAGGAGCAGGTTGAAAACCTGTTTTCTTAGCTTGAGAAGAAGATGTTTCTCCTAATTTCAATTTTCCTGTATCTTGGAGTGTTGCCTTTGGAGGTTTCTGTTTTACGGAATCTAATATTTGATTGACCTTTTTTTCTAAAATAAGTAATCGTTCTCCTACAATTTGTAGAGTACAATTAGTATAATTTCCTTGTTGAACAAGAGAGTTCAAATCCTGTATCATAACAGAAGCATTACCATTTTCAAATAATTTTAGAAAAGCTTTAGATTCAATTTGAAAATCATCTTTTCCAATAATTAATGGTTTAGTAGGGGGGAAAACAAATTTTTCCTTGTTACCTTGGATATCAGTTCGTTCTCTCTCTATTGTATTAATAGCAAAAGAAATATAATGATCAATAAACCAAGGAACAAATTTATAAATTTGTTGTTCTTTTCTCATAAAATCATAATATTGATTTTTAATATTTTGCCATTGGGTTTTATCAAAAGATGAAGAAATTCATTCCCGAAGAGGTTGCCAGTGAGCATTTAAAAATTCATTGTTAACATAAGTTTTTTCCCAGCTTCCGGGACAAAAAGTGAGTTTGGTTGTCATCATACGTGAAAACTCATTTCAGATGTAGTAATATCCTCCTTATTAATTCCATGAGGAATTTGATTATGTGAAATTCTTATCACATCTATCTTTTCGGGTTGAACTATTTCACCCTCTTCAGATGGTGGTTTAAACCTATCTATTTCCTTATTAGGATCTTCCCTAATATAAGAAGTAGAGGCTCTTGATGACTGAGGAAATTCCACAATCGGAGATATATAAGAGTGATTCAATGAAAAAGACCTAATTAATGAAGGTTCTTGTTTAAATCTAAGAAAGACATCACCTTCAGTTGTCTGAACAACTTCAGATAAATCTGATTGAATTCTAGGTTGACTAGGAGTCACCTTTTCTAATTTCCAATTTTCAGGAAAGTCTATTTCTTCCCATTTAATCATTCTTCTAGTAGTAATTTTTGATTTAGACAGATTAGTCTCTATCATAACTGTTGTACCTGCTTCATCCTGTAATTTACAGTTAGGGTTCAAAGTATGTAAAACCTTATAATAAATTCTATAACAGATACTCATAGTTTCTGAGTGAGGCATATAATTATATCCTCTAGTTTTTACATATAAAGTAACAGCTTCTCGTATATTTCTATCAGATAAAGAAAGCTGTATATTAGGACAAACATTAAAATAGACTGGTCCATAAGCCAAACTAGACTGAGTTATTTCCATTAAAGATTGTCTCCAATCTAGGTTCCTAGCATCCTTAAGAACTGCAATAAAACTTTCATTTAATCCTCATAATGTAAGAGGCTTAAAGGCTATTTGAATTAAACCTATATGCAAATAATTATGCGTAGAATCATGACGCAAAATATCATCATTAGACAGTAATTTAATCGTTAACTCATCATCTTCCATAGGGATTGATTGTTCAACAGTCTTAACAACATGCTTAAGACCCATATTTTCAAACATACCGTATTGGTAAATAGTATTGGGCTGCACATATGGAATAGTACATTTATTTAACAAATCTAGATGTTTTGGAAGATCATATTCTTCCTTTTTAGCATTCTTTATATTATTTTTCTTTTTGAATGTAGAAAGCATGATAAAAATTGCCGTACTGTCTGCTTCCAACCATGTTTACTCTAAGTAACCTTTAAAAGGCTCCATGGCTCTGATACCATAAGGAGGCCCAGGTATGGGCATCTAGTTAATGGCTTTCCAGACAAAGTTCACTCTGGCAAAGCGATCAACCGAGTCAACACAAAACAGCCCACAAAACATGGAGAAGGGCCAACAATGCGACTTATGGCGACAAAGTGCCTGCCTTGAGGATTATTTTACCATAACAACGATACCAACCACAACTGTGTCTAACTCATAATATAGAGTAACATGTTTAGAGATTCATGGCGGTTACAGACAGTGTGGCAACTAGCCTGTCATATTAGGCGGCACTAAAAGAAAGAAAATAAAATAAACAAAACTGAAAAATTAAAGAGAATATACATGAAGAAAAAGTTTTCTTCAATTGATTTGTAAAATATACAAGTGTTTACAAAATATAAAAACTGAAAGGAAAGTAGTAGGCTGTCCCAACCATTCAGTAAAAAGTCCTTTATAAGGATCAGGGAGAATTTTGATGGGAGGTCCAAAACTTTTCCACCATTGATGAATCCATGCAGGAAACCTGCGATTCTGAAAAATTTCAGGATTGAATTTTATAAACCAAGAATGTTTATGTTGTGGGTTTTCATATAAGAAAACTTTGGAAAAGGCTTCCACATAATCCCAATAATTAAAATGATAAGTATTTTTATCAAGAATAAATTGCCTTTCATTTAAGGTACTGATTCCCCATTCATTTGGAGAAAGGATTTTTCTAATATAAATTTTACTATAAGTATAAATCGGAAGAGTATTATTCTTCTTGAAATGTTCAATATCACATGAATTTGTGACTTGTAAAATTGATTCAAAATATACCTTGGACTTGTAATAAAGTACAGGAAACATATAATTATTCAAATATCGTTCCATAAGGTACCAAGGATCATTGATCCACTGCTTATCAGCATTTTCAAGAGGTAAAATTATTTCCTCATGATGAGATATCTCAAAGGAGTCATCAAACTCTTCATGATCAACTGCATGAGCATAAGATGATGATTGAGCAGTATTACTGCTTTCTTCAATAACCTTTTTGATTTTATCAAAATCAGGATGTGATGGATCAATAGTGATCCCACCTAAATTAACTAATTTTTTGCCTGCAATGACCCTATTAGGATCAAGGTTACGTCCTCTTCCTCTTCCCCTATTAGGGTTAGAGGATCCTCCCCTAGCGGGGATCATCCTGCAAAAATTCACGGGTAAGAAAATCAGGAAGAGAATTATTATTCCCTTTAATATAATCAATATCAAAATCAAAAGGTGCAAGATTAGCTTGCCATCTAGCAAACATTTGTTTGGAAATATCATGTTTAAAATCTTTATTGAACATATATTTTGCTGCTTGGCAATCTGTTTTTATCAACAACTTTTGACAATATAAATCATCTTGAAATTTTAACACACATTTAACAATCGAAAGAATTTCTTTCGCAACAGTCGCATATTTTTGTTGACTATTATTCCATTTTCCTGAATGAAATCGAACAAGATATTCTTGTTTTGTTTCTGGTTGGACTTGTTTTAAAATTCCTCCAAAACCAATCTCTGAAGCATCTGTTTCAACAATTTTATTCCACGTAGGATTAACAAGCATTAAGCAAGGCAAATTTTTAATCTTCGATTTAATTAACTTAATTTTTTCAGTATGAACATCTGTCCATGGTCCTGGTTTCTTTTTGAGTCTATCATATAGGATAGCAGTATCAGTAGCAAGATTTTTATAATATGGTAGAATATAATTTAAACTACCAAGAAATCTCTGTAATTGAGTTCTATCAGTAATTTGATCAGGAAATTTAAAAGCAAATTCAATACTTCTATTAATAGGAATAATCTTTCCTTTTTCAATATTATGACCAAGAAATCTGACCTTAGTTTGAAATAAAAGCATTTTTGGTTTGGAAATAACAAGACCATTTTGTATAACAATTTTCTTAAATATATCAAGATGTTTAAAATGTTGTTGTATGTCTTTAGAAAAGACCAAGATATCATCAATATATACAATAATAAAATCGCTAAAAGGAATAAATATTTCATTCATAATATTCTGAAATTCAGAAGGAGCATTTTTTAATCCAAATGGCATAACATTCCATTCATAATGTCCAATGGAAATAGCAAAAGCAGTTTTGTATCTGTCTTTTTCACTAATCTGGATCTGCCAATATCCAGATTTAAGATCAAAATTTAAAAATATTAATGCATTATGCAATCGATCCAAAAGATCTTTCTTATTAGGAATATGATATCTAATCCATTTCAACTCTTTATTAAGTGGTTTATAATTTATAACAAGTCTAGGATTACCTCTCTCTTGTTCTGCATGTTTATTGACATAAAAAGCAGTACAACTCCATGGAGAGTATGATTTTCTAATAAGATTCTTATCTATAAGATTAGCTATTTCTTTTTTATATAAATCAAGTTATTCCTGATTCATCTGACAAGGACGAGCCTTAGTAGGAATCATTTTCTCATTAAAATCAATTTCATAAGGTAAAGAAACAATATGCTTCTTTCTATCCCAAAAAGCATTTGTGTGGTCATTACAGATTTGTAAAGAAAAATCATGAGTAAGATGTTTAATCATATCCTGCAATTTAGGATTTTTCAACATATTATCAATATTATTGATATTCATCTCATGTTTTAAGAAATTCTAATGTGATTCCTTAGCTTTCATTAAATTAGCTATCTGACCTAAGATTTTCTCTCTAGATTCAGTAATAAAACGAAATATCACAGGTTCTTTATTATAAGTTCTTGTTATTCCATGATTGTCTATGCCTAATATTGGCATAATTTCATTTATAAAAGGAGTTCCTAGAATTATAGGACACGTCATGTTTTCAATTAAAAGAAAACTAGTAGATATACAAACTTTTTCATAACATATAAATGCCTGAGGTAATTTATATTTAACCCTTAATTTTTCTCCTGATGCAGAAGAAATAGAATGAGCAGTTTTCTCAAAATACTGAGTTGGAATTAATCCTTCCTGTATGCAATTAAGATCAGCCCCAGAATCAATCAAAGCAATCATATCTTTAATCATATGATTTGGTTGAATAAGTAAATTAATTCTAACCAACCATTTTTGCGTAGTAATAACCTTCAATATATTAAGAAGATTTAAATCAACCATAGCATCTGGTAAAGTATTAGAGGAACTAGGTTCCTGATAAACAAACATATCAATTTGTTCTTTAATTAATTGATTTTCTTGTCAAAGATCATTGATCGGACTTTGAAGTTTATTACCTTTCAGTTTTAATTCATAATGAGTAATAGAAATATTTTTCCTTTTTTATCATTTATTTGATTAATAACATCCTTAATATTATAACCATGTTTTGAACTAAAAATTTGTTCTATGGGTTTTTCAACAGAATTTTCTTTGGAATAATGTTCCAAAATCTTTAATTTTAAAGAATCATCTTTAATATCTTCTACTAGTTTTAAAACATCTAACCACTTATCAGCAGTAATCATATTGACTTTTAAATCATCAAATTGAGATAATATCTTATAATATTCATCATCAATATTATTATTTTTACAAGCACATGGAGAATCCTCCTTAGAAGATATATTATTAACTTCATCAGAAGAAGATTCAATATCTGAGCTGTCTGAGCTAGAACTAGACAAATTATCTATGTCAATAAGTAATTTTGCCAATTGTTCTTTAGTGTGATCATCAAGATCTAAAGCATTTATCTTCTTTCGGAATTGCCGACATTTATTAGCATAATTACCTTTTTTACCACATCTATAACACGTGGGAATAGGCTTAGGCTTAGGTTTATATCCCTTTCTTTCATTTCTCTCTCTTCTTTTTCTAGCTTTCCGCTTATATTTAGGAGATGTATAATATTCCTTAGGCTTTTTAGGCCCTTTAGACTTAGTAAGTCTATGAGTAGATGGAAGTTCCATCGCAAATTGTTCACAAAATTGACCTAATGTCTGTCTATCTATCAGACCTTGTTTCTTAATCTGATAGTTTAATTTAATCTGATTGCAGAGATCTAATCCTTCTTTGACACATACACCTATTAATTCACCATAAGTGTAAATATTGTAAACAATATTATTGGTTGTATCTTTAATTAAGACTTTTCTAATTTTTTCTGCAAATGATGCAGGTAAACCATCAACAAATTGTGCTTTCCATTGACTATTACTAGCTTCTGGAAGTTCAAAAACTCTAGAAAGAAAAACATTTTTATACCATCTAAAAGATGTGAGAGTAGGACAACGTAAATTACATAACAATGTCTTAGTTCTATCATAACTAGTAGTAAATTGACTACAAAAATGTTCAAGAATAGTAGCACACATTGTGTAAATAGCATTAGAAACTATAACACTATTTTCTTCTCTGGTGGCTTTAGCAATTTCTTGTCTCATTTCCAATGTAACACAATTATCAAACCAGCCTTTTAATTGACCAGACAATCCAGATAATATAGCTTCACATATCACTGGTTCTTGATTACCAACTTGTTTACAAATCTGAGCATACATAAGCATGCGTTCAACAACTCTTTTAATTTGTTTATCAGTCATACCATCTATATTCCATTCATAAATAGTACGATGATCAAAACTAGCATTTTTACTAAAATTAGTAGTATCTTCCTCATATAAAATATCCTGTGGAGTAGGACGAGGATAATAGTACCTATTATTCTTAGGTTTACTAGCAAATTTACTAGATTCTCCTCTTTCTATTTTATTTACTTCCTCTGAAATATTCATTATTGATGATTTATTTTGAGGAATTAATTCATCTTCTGACTGGGAACTGGCAGAACTAATATGTGTAGATCTATCAGACCCTAGGTCAGACAATAATCCAATATGTAAATGGACTAAATTTTTATTAATCAAATTGTCAATTTTTGACTCAGGATCCATCTTAAATCCTTCTAATTTAGGAGCAGGTTGAAAACCTGTTTTCTTAGCTTGAGAAGAAGATGTTTCTCCTAATTTCAATTTTCCTGTATCCTGGAGTGTTACCTTTGGAGGTTTTTGTTTTAAGGAATCTAATATTTGATTGACCTTTTTTTCTAAAATAAGTAATCGTTCTCCTACAATTTGTAGAGTACAATTAGTATAATTTCCTTGTTGAACAAGAGAGTTCAAATCCTGCATCATAACAGAAGCATTACCATTTTCAAATAATTTTAGAAAAGCTTTAGATTCAATTTGAAAATCATCTTTTCCAATAATTAATGGTTTAGTAGGGGGGAAAACAGATTTTTCCTTGTTACCTTGGACATCAGTCCATTCTCTCTCTATTGTATTAATAGCAAAAGAAATATAATGATCAATAAACCAAGGAACAAATTTATAAATTTTTTGTTCTTTTCTCATAAAATCATAATATTGATTTTTAATATTTTGCCATTGGGTCTTATCAAAAGATGAAGAAATCCATTCCCGAATAGGTTGCCAGTGAGCATTTAAAAATTCATTGTTAACATAAGTTTTTTCCCAGCTTCCGGGACAAAAAGTGAGTTTGGTTGTCATCATACGTGAAAACTCATTTCAGATGGAGTAATATCCTCCTTATTAATTCCATGAGGAATTTGATTATGTGAAATTCTTATCGCATCTATCTTTTCGGGTTGAACTATTTCACCCTCTTCAGATGGTGGTTTAAACCTATCTATTTCCTTATTAGGATCTTCTCTAATATAAGAAGTAGAGGCTCTTGATGACTGAGAAAATTCCACAATCGGAGATATATAAGAGTGATTCGATGAAAAAGACCTAATTAATGAAGGTTCTTGTTTAAATCTAAGAAAGACATCACCTTCAGTTGTATGAACAACTTCAGATAAATCTGATTGAATTCTAGGTTGACTACGAGTCACCTTTTCTAATTTTCAATTTTCAGGAAAGTCTATTTCTTCCCATTTAATCATTCTTCTAGTAGTAATTTTTGATTTAGACATATTAGTCTCTATCATAACTGTTGTACCAGCTTCATCCTGTAATTTACAGTTAGGGTTCAAAGTATGTAAAACCTTATAATAAATTTTATAACAGATACTCATAGTTTCTGAGTTAGGCATATAATTATATCCTCTAGTTTTTACATATAAAGTAACAGCTTCTCGTATAGTTCTATCAGATAAAGAAAGCTGTAAATTTGGACGAACATTAAAATAGACTGGTTCATAAGCCAGACTAGACTGAGTTATTCCCATTAAAGATTGTCTCCAATCTAGGTTCCTAGCATCCCTAAGAACTGCAAGAAAACTTTCATTTAATCCTCCTAATGTAAAAGGCTTAAAGGCTATTTGAATTAAGCCTATATGCAAATAATTATGCGTAGAATCATGACGCAAAATATCATCATTAGACAGTAATTTAATCGTTAACTCATCATCTTCTATAGGGATTGATTGTTCAACAGTCTTAACAACATGCTTAAGACACATATTTTCAAACATACCATATTGATAAATAGTATTGGGCTGCACATATGGAATAATCCATTTATTTAACAAATCTAATTGTTTTGGAAGATCATATTCTTCCTTTTTAGCATTCTTTATATTATTTTTCTTTCTGAATGTAGAAAGCATGATTAAAATTGACGTACTGTCTGCTTCCAACCATGTTTACTCTAAGTAACCTATAAAAGGCTCCATGGCTCTGATACCACAAGGAGGCCCAGGTATGGAGATCTAGTTAATGGATTTCCAAACATAGTAGTTACTCTGTCAACCGAGTCAACACAAAATAGCCCACAAAACATGGAGAAGGGCCAACAGTGCGACTTATGGCGACAAAGTGCCTGCCTTGAGGATTGTCTTACCATAACAACGATACCAACCACAACTGTGTCTAACTCATAATATAGAGTAACATGTCTAGAGATCCATGGCGGTTACAGACAGTGTGGCAACTAGCCTGCCATATTAGGCGGCACTAAAAGAAAGAAAATAAAATAAACAAAACTGAGAAATTAAAGAGAATATACCTGAAGAAAAGTTTTATTCGATTGATTTGTAAAATATGCAAGTGGTTACAAAATATAAAAACTGAAAGAAAAGTAGTAGGCAGCTCTCTAGAGCTCTGCCAACGAAAACTAAAAGCCCTGAATTTATACAGCTGGGCGGAACTCAAAAGAAAATTAAAAACAACTCAGACTGGATTTGAAAACTTTGAAATCCGGGGTCTCTATACCACACGTGTCTATAAGACAAAAACGTTATAAAAAGTAAACATGAATTATTCTAAAAGTAACAACAGTGACATTCCACCGATTGTCAGTAGCCGACACCTTTTCCAAAAGCAAGTTTGCTTTCCTGCAAAGTTCGGCTTTTTCTTTTTATCTCCTCCGAAGTTTCATCTGATTCCTTCAGATCATCTTTCCTTTTCCTTTATCTTTGGCTTTTCGTAATAATTCATCCTTCAAGCTGTCAAACAGATCTTCTGCCAACACATCTTGAGCGGATGGGATGTCCTCATTAGGATCTTGGGTAGACAAGCAAAAGCATTTGTAGACCTCATTGAAGTGTCTTCTGATGTAGAATCAGTGTCCACTGCACTTTTAAAATGCCTTAAGAAATCTTCCTTGACTTCATCCAGATATGATGCCATAACATCTTCATGAGAGGTTATCTGTTTCCTCATTTGGATTTTTCATAAAATATGAGAAAAAGGAGATTCCTTTTCTTGAGTCTTTTTCTTTGTTTCTTCCATTTGGTCTTGATAGAGTGCTATCGTCTGAGAAATTTCATTGATATTAGGTTGACCATAAGGTTTCTTAGTCTCAGGATCATTTTTCAAGAGTTTTGCCCAAAATTTTGAAAGAAATTTTATTTTTAAACAAAACATTTTTTCTTTATTTATCTCCGCGACAGGGATCCATTTCCATATCTATGGGAGACCAAATTCCATAAAGAAAAATAAAGAGCTTGATCCTTCAATATAAAGGCTAATTTGTCTCCTAAGATTCAGGGACACGAGTTGTATATATATACACCTTGGTTATTGAAATAAACTATCTTGGCATTGTAAAAGAAGTAATAAATGAAATATACAATCTTTCCTATTTACAAAGGAACTAGGAAAATAATAACTCTCAACAGCCTTCAATGTATAGTGGCGGAGGCATATGAGATTGGAAGGGATCTGACATCTCCAACTGAACTTAAAGACATTCTCACTCAGACCTCGAGATTGATTGGTGATTCGATTTTAAGGGATAAGGTGCAGTGGAGACCAAGCCCGAATGGTATTTTCAGTCTTCTACATACTTGGAACTCTATTCGTGCCAGATCTCAAATAGTAGACTGACATCACTTGGGTAGGTTTAAGCAACATTTACCCAAACATAGTTTTATTTGTTGGCTTGCTATTCTTGACAGGCTTCCCACTAAACAGAGGCTCATTGGTTGGGGTATGTCCATTCAAGGGAATTGTGTATTTGCGGATTACATATTGAGACAAGGGACCACCCGTTTGTTGCTTGTAGCTTCACGAATCATTTATGGTTGAGGGGCTGAAGCATGGTTTGTTCAGATTTCAATTCAGGTGATTAGGATAGCAGTGTGAACTGGTTGAAACAACAATGCCATGGTAAGAGTTTTCAGACGCTTATGACCAAGATGATGTGCAATGCAATTGTCTACCATATATGAAGGGAAAGAAACAATCGAGTCCACAACTCAGACACGACAACAGAAGACCAAGTTATGCATAAGATCAAGAATGATATCACTTGCAAAATTAGATACGAACATAAATTCACTAATAATACTGTGAATAGGCAACTTTGTCATTTTTGGAATTTAGACCAGAGCCTACTCCCATAGATTTCATCTTTTTTTTACTCTTCTTAGCTTTGTATTTATACTCTTTATACTTTCTCGTTGTGTTTAATAAAAGGAGTTCAATACTTTCTGTTAGAATCCCACATATCTGATTTTGCCCCATATATAATTCTCTCAAATATGATGGCAATAAAAAATTAAGCACGTCCCAAAATTTCATTTCCTGTCAAATCTAGAACTGTGAGATTTGAAAGTTGTCCAATTACCTTTGGCGTGGAACCATTAAGTTTGTTTAACCATCTTAGCTCCTTCAAACATGAAAATTTTATAATATATAGTATCAGGCAAGAGACCACTCATTAGATTCCTATCCAAATTTGGGTACTCCAAAGTGGGTGCAACTTCAAACAAGCTCTTCATCAACTCATGCATATACCTTTTAAACTATTATCAGACAAGATTAGTGATTTTAAACGTCTATAGTTACCAAAGTAAATTAGGATATACCACCTTCTAGCTTATTGTAAGAAAGATCAAGATGCATGAGAGAAACCATATTTGCAAAACCATTAGAAATGGGGCCTTGCAAATTGTTGTTTGAGAGGTTCAGTTTAGTAAGGCTATTGCTGAAGTTGAAGAGCCAAGTATGCACTGATGAAGAACTGAGATTATTAAAAGAGACATTAAGTGCAGTGAGATGAGAGTTGAGATAGAGTTTAGTGAGGAAAGAGTGACACTAGGAAGCTTAAAATTATGAGACAACTGCAAAACTTGCTATTTTATTTATTTATTTATTTACTCTTTTGATAATAATACTAGCACAAGTCACAGTCAGTACAACGCGGAGAAGACTCCAAGTGTCGTCCATGTTCAAAGAGAGTCATTATCAATGTTGTCTTCTTTAATTAATTGTGTAGGACCAGCTAGTGTTTTTTTTCTTCTTCATGCGATATAGTCAAATAAGTATAGCTGCCAAACACTTCTATGAAGGGAGGACTTGGCTCGTATACAATATCTTGGTATATAATTTCACGTAAAACATATCTCGATATGATGGAATGGTTCAGCCTCCTCTTCAGAACTTCCAAGGTATCTTCCTCTGCAGTTTCTTTAGATATGACTATTGCGAGGTTTGCACATAACAATGATTAAAGCTTAAACTCTCACACTGTTTTGAGCCCAACACAATTAAACACCTCTTTATTCCATACATTTATCCATTTAATAACACCACATTAACACATCAAACAACGGGGCATTTACGTGCGGAAATAATGACAAAAGAGTTAGAATTAACTTATTTGGGAATTTTTCTTTTTCTTCACTTCGACGTTGTTAGCAAAGAAAACAAAAGAAACTGTCCTGATTTTTTTTTTTTTGGTTTTTTTGGGGTAAACAAAGGATTTCATATAATGCAAGGGAAATACAAAATGGACTAGCCAACCAAAGCCAGTCGGACAAAGATCTTGACCCTCTTGGCACTTGCAGGCAACTTATTTGGTTAGTTAATTACACTACTAATCAAAGAACACAACATTGATCATGACCTTCTTGGCACTTGCATGACTCGACATTAAAAAAACAAATAAGACAACACTGTACTGATTATACAAAAATGTATTCCATTTCGTGGAAAAAGTAACTAGTATGCCATTTTGAAGATGATTGCTAATGCAAAGGAGACTATATTCTTCTGGAAGTTATTAGCAAACATGATTTTAGAAATGAAGATACAACCTCTCTCTATATATAAGCATAAACTTTTACATGGAGACGGCATTTTAAAGTAAAACTAAAACTAAAATTAAAAAAAAAAACCTGCCAAGCCTTGCAGAAAAGAAAACTATATCGAATAAGCTTTTCACTTATTCATGAAACCACCTCTGCAGTAGCGAGACAACTTAAGAAATGTTATTACATATATAACCAGTCTTGCATACTATTTATGAACTCAAAAAAGGCATGTCTTAAGGATCTATTCAGTATCAAACTGCCACAAATTCCCCAAAATCCAATGATGAAACCAAGCACCGTGCTAAGATAAAATCCTGTGGTTATGAACTTGTCCTCATGCTCTTCAGCACCTCCTTCGAGATTTGGAATTTGAGGTAGCTCATCTCCTGGGCATACTCGTGCAAGCGGTTCACCACAAAGTCCAGGATTGTGTGCATATGATAAGGCATTGAAACTCTGTAACTGAGTGCCTGTTGGTATTCTTCCTGTTAAGTTGTCGTATGACAAGTCCAGCACACCAAGGAGACTCATCTGGGAGAGGCTTGAAGGAATCTCGCCAAAAAATTGGTTTCTCAAAAGATCAAGAAAATCTAATGACTTCAACTTACCAATTTCTGGTGGAAGGATCCCAGTTAGATGATTTCTTGAGAGGTACAAAGACAACTAGGCCAATAAGAGTAGTAACTGTTGGGGTATCAGCACAACGGAATGTTTGGGGCGAAGCAGTATCACACAGTTAAAATAAGACTGAGAAAAAAAAAAGGATAATTGAGACACAATATTTTTACGTGTAAAACCCTCAAACAAATTAAGGGAAAAAAAATCACGGGCAAGTATAGGAGGTTTCACTATGATGTAAGAATAAATTACAATATCCTTCTCTTTAATATAAGGAGAAACTAATTCTTACTCACAAATTAAGACAATTAATATGGAAGAAAACTCTCAGGAAAACTTTCAATATTTTCTCTCTGATTTTCTCTCTGAATACTAGGACTTTGGAATACAAATTGAACTAAAGAATGACTACTATTTATAGCCGAAATTCTGCAATAGCTCTCTGAATTTGCTTCGTTGTGCTTCACGTTTAACAACGTGCAATGTCTTCAACTTTGTTTCCTCATGCAAGGTAACAATGCATCTGATCAAAGTCTGCAGCTCACTTTTTCATTTCAATTCCATATGCCAACTCTTTTTATATTATTTTGCTATCTTCTCTTTTTTCTTTTCCTAACATACCTCATGTGAAACATGTCTTTTCTCATATGCATATTCCCAAAGCTAACTTTAACATCTCACATTCTCCCACTTAAAGTTTGCTTTTGATAGTCTTCCAAATCTCTTCATACCTACCATGCATCTTGCTTACGTCTTCGCTAGCCCACAAGAGGATCTACTCCAAACAAACTTGTCAACATTGATTGGTTTTGTCATGACATCTGCTAGGTTGTCGTTGGTGTGGATCTTCTGCATATCCACACTCCCTTCCTCCACTACTTCACGAACAAAGTGATATTGAACCCTTATATGCTTCGTCCTGGAATGAAAGGCTAGATTCCTTGCAATGTGCAAGGCACTCTGACTATCACAATACAAGAGAATTTTCTCTTGTTTGTGCCCGAGCTCTTCCATTAACCATTTAATCCAAATGTTTCTTTGCAAGCGTATGTAGCTGCCATGTATTCAGCTTCTGTTATATATAGAGCCACAACAGTCTATAACTTAGATACGCAGCTTACCGCGCCTCCTGCAAGTGTAAACACATAACCTGTAGTGGACTTTCGTTTATCGAAGTCACTTGCAAAATTTGAATCCACATAGCCCTTGACAGTAAATTCTGATCCTCTATAACATAATGCAACATCTGAGGTTCCTTTGATGTATCTTAGGATCCTCTTAACCACATTCCAATGCTCTCTACCAGGATTCGCCATGAACCGACTAATCGAGCTGACTGCTTGAGCAATATCTGGTATCGTACATATCATAGCAAACATGAGACTTCCCACTGCTGAAGCATACGGTACTCAAGACATTTCCATCCTCTCCGCTTCATTACTAGGGCATATACTTGAGGATAATTTGTAATTGATAGGAAGTAGTGTTGAGATTTCCTTACAATCTTGCATGTTGAAGCGACACAAGATTTTCTTGAAGTAGTTCTTCTGGGAAATCCATACTTTCCTATCTTTTCTGTCCCGGTGAATTTGCATCCCTAAAATCTTGTTTGCTGGTCCCAAATCCCTCATGTCAAACTCCCTAGCCAACTGTGCCTTCAATTCTTGGACTCGATCTTTGTTGGGGCCTATTACCAGCATGTCATCCACGTACAACAACAGAATGATGAAATCATTATCTCTAAACCTCTTGTAATACGTACAATGGTCTGAATTGAGTCTGTTGTACCCGAGGCTAATTATGAAGGAACCAAATCTCTTGTACCAGCATCTCGGCGCCTGTTTTTGACCGTACAGAGATTTGGTCAACCTGCAAACCAAGTTTTCTTTTTCTTTCTCAACAAAACCTTCTGGTTGGAGCAAGTAAATCTCTTATTCAAGTTCACCATGAAGAAAAAGCAGTCTTTACATCTAATTGTTCTAGATGTAAATCAAATACAACACACATGGCCAAGACTACTCTGATAGTTGTAAGTCTAACCATAGGAGAAAATATTTCGTTGAAGTCAATACCTTCTTTTTGAGAAAATCCTTTCACCACCAGTCTTGCACGATATCTCTCCACTTGGTTATTTCCATCTCGCTTGATCTTGAAGACCCATTTGTTACCGATGGCTTTCCGTCCAGGTAGTAGAGGAACAAGTTCCCACGTCTTGTTTCTATGCAGAACTTCAATTTTTTCCCGCATTGTTGTCATCTACAAAGCCACATTGGGGCTATTCACAGCCTCGTGACAGGTAGATGGCTCTTCATCCTTCATTAGAAGACAATATGCAGCATTGCTCGCCATGACATAGTCTGAGTGCCAAGGCGGTGTTGATGTTTGACGCGATGAACGTTGAACATCTGTAACCTCAGCCTCATCTGCTTCTTGTTCCTCATGCTATGGTGCTACTTCAGAAGAAGCATCTTCTTTTCCTGGGTTATCTTCGATCTGTATTGTAGTAGTCTCCTTTGTAGTGTTGTTGTCATCTTCACTTTGTAGTTTATCTTCTGCAAATATCACATCTCTACTGATGATAATCTTGTGGGCAGTAGGATCCCACAAACGATATCCTTTAACACCATCAGCATATCCCAAGAGTATGCATTTCATGGACTTTGGATCCAATTTTGTTTTTTCTTGGGAACCATACATCACATATGTCGGACATCCAAATACGTCCAAGGTAAAATAATCTACGGGTTTTTCGGTTCACATTTCCATTGGTGTTTTCAACTCAATTGCAGTCGATGGTGACCGGTTTATCACGTAACAGGCGGTTCTGGCTACTTCTGCCCAAAATGATTTAGCTAGTCCTGCAATTTCCAACATAACTCTCATTCTTTCAAGAAGAGTTCTATTCATCCGCTCTGCCGCACCATTTTGCTAAGGTGTGTGTGCAACAGTGAACTGTCTCTGAATGCCTTATTGCTTGCAAAATGTCAGAAAGTTCCCGTCAATATATTCTCCTCCGTTGTCCGTTCTCAAACACTTGATCCTTTTTCGGGATTCAAGTTCCACTAACGCTTTAAATGTTTTGAATACTGGAAACACATCTGACTTGTTCTTGATTGGGTACACCCACAATCTCCTGGAGTAATCATCAATAAATGATACAAAATATTTTGCTGTTCTTAGGGATAAAATCAGTGATTCCCAAACGTCTGAATAAATCAAGTCTAGAATGTGTTTGCTTCTAGTAGTAGATCTACCAAATTTCAATCTATGCTGCTTACTGGTAACACAGTGCTCACAGAAAGGTAAGTTTACCGTCTTGAGCCCGGGTAGGAGAGTACGTTCAGCAAGAATCTTCAGGCCTCATTCTGCCATGTGGCTCAATCTGTGATGCCACATTATAGTTGATTCTTCTTGTCCGGCTGATACAACTGATACATCTGCCTCCTGCAACATATCTCCCAAAAGCATGTATAGATTTACCGTGATCTTTTCTGCCTTTATTACTACAAGCGCTCATTTGATGACCTTCATGATCCCTCCCTCGATCTGGGTCTTGCAGCCAAGGTCATTCAATTGCCCAATGGACAATAGGTTCTTCTTCAAGCCATTCACATGTCGTACTCCTTGAATGGTGCGAATGGTACCATCATACATTTTTATCTTGATGGTACCGATGCCAGCAATCTTCAAGGCATGATCATTACCCATGTACACAGATCCCCCAGAGGTAGGTTCATATGTGTGGAACCATTCTCTACGAGATGTCATATGCCATGTTGCTCTCGAATCCATTATCCAAATATTAGTGAGTTTTTTCTGCCTTCTGATACATTTACTTTTTCACTGAATAAAACATCTTCATCATTAGGTACAGTCGCAACACATCCCTGAGAATTTATCACCTCGGGATTCTTTTTGTTGCTCCAACAATCCTTCTTGACATGCCCTCTCTTGCCACAGTTGTAGCATTTGATATTTTTTCTACTCCTGGACTTTGATCTACCATTGTTGTTGCTTCCACTCGAGCCACGTTCTGTTGATTTGCATCTCACCATTGATAGTGCCTCTGCTTGATGTGAACTTTTAGCTCTGTCCTCTTTACTTTTGTGCCTAGTTTCCTCTTCCAGAACAGCAGCTGCAACATCATCAAAAGTAACAGATTTTGAAAGAACATTATTAGTATAACTAAGGATAAGTTGATCATACAAATCAGGTAGACTTTGAAGTAGAATCTCTGCACGTTCAAGCCCCGCTATTTTCTGTCCTAACGCAGTTAGTTGAGAAAATAATGTATTTAAGGTATTGATGTGATGAGTTACCGATGTGGATTCACTCATTCGAAGAGTGCATAGTCTTCTCTTCAAAAAGATCTTGTTGTGAAGTTACTTAACCTCGTACAGTTTGGTCAGTGCATCCCAAATTTCCTTTGCTAATTTCTTTTCCTCCATGCTTGACAGTACCAAAACTGCCAATGCCAGATGCAAATTAGCCATAGCATTGTTATCCATTTCTGTCCACTTATTGTCATTTGTCACCTCCACTGGTCTGTCTCCAATTACTGCTAAGCAATTCTCCTTTGTTCAAGTTTGCCTTCATCTTTAATTTTTAAAGGGTGAATTTGCTCCCGTTGAACTTCTCAATTTCAAATTTTGCCGCCATAGTGTTAACAACAATCTGTTTCTCAACTTGAACCGGCTCCCACTATTTCACTGTGAATAATACTGTACACGTGAATAGTAATCATGAATAGTAACCCTGCAACCAATTGCTCTAATACCACTGTTGGGGTATCAGCACAGCAGAATGTTTGGGGCGAAGCGGTATCACACAACTAAAATAGGTCTGAGAAAGAAAAAAGGATAATTGAGACACAATATTTTTACGTGAAAAACCTTTAAACAAATTAAGGGAAAAACCACAAGCAAGTATAGGAGGTTTCACTATGATGTAAGAATAAATTACAATATCCTTCTCTCTAATATAGGGAGAAACTAATTCTTACTCATAAGTTAAGACAATTAATATGGAAGAAAACTTTCAGCAAAACTTTTAATATTTTCTCTCTAATTTTCTCTCTGAATACTAGGACTTTGGAATGCAAATTCAACTGAAGAATGACTACTATTTATAGCCGAAATTCTGCAATGGCTCTCTGCATTTGCTTCGTTGTGCTTCACGTTTACCAACGTGCAATGTCTTCAACTTTGTTTCCGCATGCAAGGTAACAATGCATCTGATCAAAGTCTACGGCTCACTTTTTTATTTCAATTCCATGTGCCAACTCCTTTTATATTATTTTGCTATCTTCTCTTTTTGCTTTTCCCAACATACCTCATGTGAAGCATGCCTTTTCTTATGTGCATATTCCAAAAGCTAACTTTAACACCTCACAGAAACTTCCAGAGGAATATCTCCTGTCAATCTATTGTTCGAGAGATCAATGCTTTTGAAAAATTGTAGAGTGCTTTTGTACTCTGCTTCTCTTCCTTTCCATGTTAAAAATGCCTCGTAGGAGAAGATATGTTCAACAGAATCAACAGAACTAGATATACACCCAGGACTAACGTTGTGCATTCCACTTCCTTCTTGAATCATTGCAGAAAAGTTGCTAATACATTTTGGTAATGTCCCAGAAATCTTATTCCCGGATAAGTCCAAAATCTGAATTAGCGAAAGATTGCAAATGTTTTGGGGTATGCTTCCAGTAAAGTTGTTCCAACTCAGGTCAAGAACAATTAGTTCTAATAAGTTTCTCCCTAGCCATTCTGGTATAGTGCCAGACAATTTGTTTTCTACAAGTTCAATGAAGTGCAAATTTTCAGAATGTTGCCAAGATCTAGGTAGTTCCTTTGTGAAACTATTTTTTCTCAATAGCAATACTTGAATCTAAGGTAACGAGCCCATGGAACTAGGAATTTTCCCAGAGAGATTATTGTTATTCAAATTAAGAAAATTTAGACTGCTGAGGTGAGTCCAGCAATCAAAAAGCTCTGCAGATAGTTGGTTGTCTGAGAGATCAAGATAGTATATGTAATCTAAGGGAGAATTGCACAAAAATATAATCTCCCCTGACAACCTATTTTTTGAGAGATCCACCATTTTAGTGGTGTTAGGAAGTTGTGGTATAGGACCTTTGATATAATTAGAACGTAAATTCAACATAACAAGATCACTGACCTTTGTGTACAAGTCTGGTAGGGTGTTGTACATCAGATTGTTTGAAAGATCTAATTCTTTGACTCCTGACATTTGGTCCCAAAACCAACTAGGGATCTCATCAGAAATTCCAGTAGTTGATAAACCAATATAAGATATGATATTTTGAGTTTGAATCCATTTTGGGAAATGAGGTCCAAGCTTACAATTTCCAAGTTGTAAGACCTGCAACTGGAAATGAGGGATCCAATCCGAGCGAAATCTTAATGTTAAACCCGAGTTAAATGACAAGTCTAGCCTTTGTAAGCGTGAGAGATTCCGCAAGTGAGATTGAGAGATTTCTCCTTCCAAATTATTTGAACCAAGGTACAACTTTTCAAGAGTTGTAAGGAGTCCAATACTCTCTGTGAGAACTCCACCTATTTGATTTCCTAACAAATCCAGAATGACAAGATATGTAAGGAGTCCAATACTCTTTGAGAGAACTCCACCTATTTGATTTGCTGACAAATTCAGAACAACCAGATTTGTAAGGAGTAAAATACTCTCTGGGAGAACTCCACCTATTTGATTTCTTGACAAATCCAGAACGGTAAGATTTGGAAGTTCTCCAAAGGCCTTTGGATGGAACCATTAAGTTCGTTCCACTGCAGCCTCAACTCTTTCAAAGATTGAAATTCAACAATAGTATTATGCAAAGGACCACTCATTAGATTCCAATCTAGATTTAGGTACTCCAACGTCCTCGATACACGCCTTGACAAGTTCTTGAGAAACTCAAGCATTTGTCCTTCTAAAGTATTATAGGAAAGATCAAGATGCATAAGAGACGCTATATTTGCAAAACCATCAGAAAGAGGGCCATGTAAATTGTTACCTGAAAGTGTGATTTCAGTAACGCTGTTGTTAAAGTTGAACAACCAACTATACACAGAGGAATTGAGATAATTATATGAGAGATCAATGATATCGAGGGGCGCTGAATAGTTGATAGAGTTTAGTGAAGAAGGAGTAAGATAAGGCAACGCACAAAAACGCATGGAGAAGACTCTTAGCCTAGAAAGATTACTTACTGTTGCTGCCCAGTCACTGCTGAGAGTCAAAGACTGAAGATAAAGAGTAGTTAGCGATTGAAGAGAAGAAAGCCACTGAAGATTATCTACATACAAGTAGCCAGAAAGATGAAAAGTTTTTAAACTAGAAAGGTTACCAAGCTGATGGGGAACTTTTCCGTAGAAACCAGCATATGATATTCAAGTACGTCAATCTTGTAAAAGAACCAAAAAACGGTGGAATGTTGCCGTCAAACTGATTGTTACTAAGGTCTAAATGTTCCAAATACTTGAGTTCAAGTAACGAAATACTAATCTGACCCATCAAAGGCACAAGGTAATACGGACTTTGTAGATTTCGTGTGATAACATTACCAGTTCGGTTATCACAGTAGACCCCATGCCATTTACAACAGTCCGTTTTGTATTCTTGAGATCCCCATGAAGAGAGTCGATTGTAGACATCTACAACCTCTTGTTTGAACTTGAGGAGAGCTTGTCTTTCTTTTTCTACGCACTTGATTTGATGATCAGGAGCAGCATGCACTGAATGGATGATTCCAAAAGCATTATTTTTGTTGCAGTAAAATAACAAACACAAGAGAAAGGTGAAGAATTTTGCTATAGTGCTCATCTTCAGAATGGTATTAGTTTCAATAAATGAAGAAGAAGAACAAAGTATTAGCGAATACATTTAGTATATTTGATTTCTTATATAGGCATGCATGGTAGCTATTCTTTTCTACGCGGGTAATTAATTGGAGTATAATTTCAGGCCATTACCGTACATAGAAGAACTAAGTCATCCAAGTCCCAAGGGTCGTGATCAATGTGATATTCGGTGATCGGACTAGTACTGAGAGTTTGGCTGCTTTTATGCAACCATTTCTCTAATGGGAAGCAGCCGAATAACTGGCTATGTAGGGGCGGAGGGAGGGGGGCGGGGGAGGGGAGGACGGGGAGGTGGGCCACGGCTCCCCCTCCCCCCCCCCCCCCCCTCCAACCTCTAAAAAAAAAAATATTTAATGTATTTTTTTTTACAAAATAAATTTGGCCCTCCCAATAAATATTATAAAAATTGTTAAAATTCATAATATATGGTGTAATTTTGTAGTTTGTCACGAGTGTTTTTATATGGACTACGTGAGTTTGATTCTCCATGGATGCTACATGCATAAGTTGGTTCTTTGGCTGCTACATGCACTTTATTTTTTTCCTTCGCCTACATGCGTAAGTTGGTAAAAGAAATGCACTTTATTTTTTTCCTTGGCTGCTATATGCGTAATTTGGTGAAAGAAAAAAAAAAAAAAGAGAAGGCTAGGGAAGTGTCATCCTATGCCAATTGCCTTGCCAGAAAACGGAGCTTAAAACTGTATAAACTACAAAATATTTTGAAATAGTACTAACTAAAAAATACTGTACAAAAAATATTGTATACTATTTTATACTAACAAAAATAATGTACAAAAAGAACGATAAAAAAAAATTTTGACCATCCCAACATTAATTTTCTGGCGCCGCCCCTGTGGCTATGAATGTGTTGGCGGATCCCACACGTGTGGGTTCTCTGTATCTTTGTTAGATACACCCCTGTCTTACAACCGGTTCATCCAGCTGCTTGGCAGGAGTATGCTTCTTCTTTAGAATTTCGAAGCAGCTTCTTTTGCAGTTTCTTTAGAAGCAATTGCCTAGAGCATTAACTTTTACACTGTTTTAAGCTAACTACATTATCAGACACCCTTTAGTTTATAAGTCACAAAGCTATTTTCATCACCCATTTATTACATTTTATGTGGATTGACGAAGGGGATCCCGAGTTGAGATAAGAGACCCACACCGAGCTGAGGCGGGCTAATCCGAGCCAAGCCCAACACATTCAGCTAATGCCCAACCTGGATGCTGATTCGACCTCACCCCGACCCAGGAAACCCCGACCTCGCCAAATAGCTGTTCTAATAGGACATAAAGCCATGATGGGACATAAAGTTGCACTGCACTAAATGCTGTTAGGTCCAAATTTAGTATAGATAGAGCTCAACCCCTTTATTTCTGAGGGAACTCATCATTAAATGCTCTTAGCTACTTCTCCAGCTTCGACATACTAATTATTCGCACACCCAAGGGAAAAATTCAGGTCATCAACCTGCCTTTTCTTTCCTTTTCATTGTATAGGTCAGGTAGCCGACCCAAAAATCTAGGTTAAGAAGCCGACCTAGATTTCCAGCTCGGCAGAGGTAGCTCCCAACATCAACGTCAAGATTTCGACCTCGACAGTTTGGCACCGTCTGTGGGAAAGGAGTTTTTTCTATCACTCGGCTCACCACTCATTGAGAAACCATCATGGTACAAACGAGAAGTCATAGCACACCGGTAGAGGATTCGCCCAACCCAGATGGGGACCTCGAAACTACGCAGGTGCCTAGCCAAAACCCAACCCAAGCCGATGTTGGAACGAGCCAACGTATACACTTAGCCACCCAAACCAACCCCACGACAAATGGAGACCCCAACTCCAACGTGTCACCAGAGATAAAGATGATGCTGAGGATGTTTGAGGAACTTAAGGAGCAGGTAACCCGGCTAGCTGGGGACCCCCCGACTCCGCAAGCAGCTACGCCTCGGCCCGCGTGTCCACAGTTCCGCATCCCAGACCCAAGGCAAAAATGGATGCAAGACGAGGAGGGCTTCCTGGAGCCAGTGGCGGGACCCGGGAAGGCGAGAGGAAAAAGGGCGGCTCAAGCCGACCCTGAGCAGGCTAAGACCGCGGCTGCCATAGCTAAGGTCATCAACCAGTTCGGCATAAGCCCACTCTCACTTGAAGTACTGGCCACGCCACTACCCACCGGTAACCGGATGCCCAACTTGGCAATCTACAATGGGAACGGCGACCCAGCCAGCCACTTGCTCAACTTTGACCACCACATGACTTTGCATGACATGTCCGATCTCATGAAGACGAAGACATTCCCGACCACCCTGGTTGGCAATGCATTGAACTGGTTCCAAAAACTTCATCCTGGTTCCATTACAAGTTTTCATCAGCTGGCTGAGGCTTTCCTATCCTGCTTCGTTGGAAGCCGACGTGCCACCCGCCACACTTCTATATTGTTGTTGGTGAAGCAGCATAAAGGGGAAAGTTTGAGGGCTTACACAGCTAAATTCAATGAGGAGTCCTCAGAATCCCCAACCTGAAGGACTCCATGGCGTTGATGGCTTATCAGAGCGGGCTCAAGTCAGGTCCCTTACATCCTCCTTGGCCATCGACCCCGTGGATACTGTAGCCGAGCTGATGGTGCAAGCAGAAGGGTATATACACTCGAAAGAAATCCATCAGGCAAAGAGGGATGATGACAAGGAGAAGGAAGCCAATAAGAAGGGAGAAACCTCCCAAGCCCAACTTGGGGGTAAAGTCCAAAACGACCGAGGTAAGCAGCCTCATCAGCCGAAGCAGAACCCTCGGTTCACTATGTTCACTCCCCTTAACACCACAAGGGAGTAGATCCTGATAGAGGGCCAGCATCAGAACTACGTGCCTCCAACTCCAAGAATAAAAGGCCGACCTGAGGAGCGTAATAGGACTAAGTATTGTCGCTATCATATGGACTACGACCATACCATCTAGGAGTGCAAAGACTTAAAACAAGAGATCGAGGCACCGATAGCCCAAGGTCACCTTTGGAGGTATGTAGATCAGCAGCCGACCCGAAATCACGATCAAAGAGCTAGAGAGATGAGCCCACCCAGGCGACAGGCTGGAGGTGGACCTTCGGCTGTGATTGAAACCATTGCAAGAGGATTGGCGTCGGGTGGGGAGACCTCGGTAGGCACGAAGGGTTATGTTCGGGCGAGGAGGGAGTATAGACCGATGCAGGGTCCGACCCCGGAGATGGAAGATCTCACCTTCTCCTCAGAAGACTTGGAGGGGGTGATATTGACCCATGATGACCCACTAGTGATCAGCGCTAAAATAGCCAACTTCACCGTGAATAGGCTGATGGTGGACACCAGGAGCTTGGCAGAAGTCTTATTCTTCAGCGCTTTTGAGCATATGGGGTTGGATAGGAGCCGACTCAGGCCGTTGAGGGGCACTCTAGTTGGTTTCACCGGGCAAGCCCACCGAGTCGAAGGGGTTATCAACCTTCCACTGAAGCTGAAAATTGGAGACAAACGGGTTTCAATGCAAGTCAACTTCATTGTGATGAATTACAATTCTACTTATAAAGGGATTTTAGGTCGGGTGGCACTCAATCATTTCAGGGCTGTCCCTTCAACTTACCACCAGGCCCTAAAATTCCCGACCCTGACCGGAACGGCCACCATTCGCGGAGCCCAACTCTCAACTCGAGAATGTTTTGAAAACTCACTCTAACCCAAATATCAGGTTGGCTGGGGACCAGATTTACCCGAGGAGAAGAGGGATACTAAGAAAGGCAGCCCGGTTGAAGATCTTCAAGAGGTGGAACTCTCCGATGAAACAAAGAGAGCAAAAATTGAAAGTGAACTCTCGGCTGACCTCAAGAAAGGTATAAGCCAATTTCTCCTAAAAAATGAACACATATTTGCATGGTCTGCCTCTGACGTGACAGGTATTGACCCGGGAGTGATTGAGCATCACCTGAATACCGACCCAAATCACTATCCGGTAAAGAAAAAGCGTAAACACTTCCATTATGATAAGCAACAAATCATAGAAGAAGAAGTGGACAAGTTAGTGGACGCCGGCCACATAAAGGAAATCCAGTACCCAACCTGGTTATCCAATGTGGTACTGGTGACTAAGTCATCAGGTGGATAGATACTGTGTATTGACTTCACCGACCTCAACAAAGCTTGCCCCAAGGACTGTTTTTCTTTACCTCAGATTAATCAGATGATGGATACCACCTCCAAATTCGAGCTACTCTCTTTCATAGATGCCTTCAAAGGTTATAACCAGATCAAGATGGCTCTCGAAGAAAAAGAGAAGACTGCCTTTACCACCGATAAAGGTCTCTATTACTATGAGGTCATGCCTTTTGGCCTCAAGAATGCTAGAGCTACCTACGCTTGGATGGTGAACAAGGCTTTCAAAAATCAGATTGGCTGAAATATGGATATTTATGTAGACGATATGTTGGTCAAGAGCAGAAGGGCGGAAGACCATGTAGTCGACCTGGCTAAAGCCTTCGCCGTAATGGAGCACTTTGGGATAAAACTGAATCCGAAAAAGTGCGCATTCGGAGTTAAGGCAGGAAAGTTTTTGGGCTTCATGGTCACAGCCCGTGGCATAGAAGCCAACCTGGAGAAGGTTCAGACGATACTTGACCAGGTGCCGCCGACCTGCGTGAAGGACATCCAGGTGTTAGCAGGCAAAGTTGCGGTGCTAAGCAGATTCATGTCCAGGTCGGCTGACAAGTGTGTACCTCTGTTCAAGATATTGAAGAATCCTAAGAATTTCGAATGGACTACGGAATGCCAAAACGCCTTCTAAGATCTGAAAAAGTATCTAACTTTGCTACCCCTGCTATCCTAACCTGAGGTGGGGGAGAAGTTAATACTATACTTGGCATGCTCGGGGACAGCAGTGACGACGGCACTGGTCCGGGAGGAAGAAAATGAGCAGAAGTCAGTCTATTATGTCAGCAAAACCTTGCAAGGGGGGGAGGGGAGGTACTCATTCTTGGAAAAACTCGCCCTTGCGCTCATTACAGCGGCAAGAAAGCTGAAGCCATACTTTGACGCTTATCCGATTAAGGTCATGACGGATGCCCCACTCAAGTCCATCATGCACAAGCCGGAGGCGTCGGGCAGGCTACTAAAATGGGCAGTTGAGCTGAGTCAATTTGACATCACCTACCAGTCCATAACAACCACCAAAGCCCAAACCATCAAGGACTTTGTGGTGGAATGCACTGGCCGAGCCGAGCATGACCCGGAGGATGTGTGGATGGGGCCTCAAGGAAGTCTGGAAGCGGAGCTGGGGTGGTCATCCTCGACCCGACCCGGCACGAGTACCAATACTCCCTTAAGTTCACCTTTCCAGCGTCCAACAATAAAGCTCAGTACGAAGCGGTGATTGCGGGGTTGAAAATTGCAGCTCAGTTCGGGGTACAGACAGTCGACCTGAGCACTGACTCTCAATTGGTTTCTAGTCAGATATCGGGAGAGTTTAAAGCCAAGGATAATGCTATGCTGGCCTATCTCAACAGAGTCAAGGATTTGATCTCAGGGCTCAAAAGGTTCACGATACAGAAAATTTCGAGGGAGGAGAATATGAAGGCTGACGCCCTGTCCAGGTTGGCCTTGGGCGAGAGCCGACCTGCCCTGGTCCATGTGGAAGAAGTATCCGAACCAAGTATCCGGTTAGGGGTGCAAGCTATAGCCGAGCTCAATTTAAGCCAGATTGGACCAAACCAATCGTGGACTACTTGGAGCTGGGTATGACCCCGAAGGAGAAAAAAGCAGCTCGAAAACTCATGAAACAAGCCTCAAGGTTTGTCATAATTGTCGGGCAACTCTATAAGAGAACGTACACTTGGCCTCTCTTGAAATGTGTTGGGCCCGAGGAGGGAAACTATATACTCCGAGAGATCCATGATGGAGTATGTGAAAACCACTTAGGTGGCAAGGCCCTGGCTCGGAAGGCATTGAGGCAAGGCTATTTTTGGCCAAGCTTAGAGCAAGATGCCAAAGAGTATCTGAAAAAGTGTGACACCTGCCAAAGGTTTGCCAATATACAGAGAAAGCCAGCAGTAGATCTCACGGTGATGATAAGCCCGTGGCCATTCTATCAGTAGGGTCTAGATATTATCGGCCCATTGCTAACCGGCGTTGGCCAAAAGAAACACGCCTTCGTAGCAGTAGACTACTTCACCAAATGGCCTGAGGCTGAAAGTGTTGCTAGAATAACAGAAAAGGTAGCTTGGGATCTCGTGTGGAAAAATATCATTTGTCGATTTGGGGTGCCAAAGGTCATTGTCACTGACCACGGCAAGCAATTCGACAGTGCATACTTTCGAGGCAAATGTGCTGAGATTGAGATCGACCTCAGATTCTCATCTATTGCCCACCCTCAAAGTAATGGCCAAGTTGAAATGATTAACCAGATCATTTTGCAGGGCCTGAAAATCAAGCTGGAGGAAGCAGAGGGCCAATGGGCATCGATTCTTCCTGAGGTGTTGTGGGCTTAACGGACCACAACCAGCTCGGCAACGGGAGAATCTCCCTTCGAGCTGACATTCAGTACTCAAGCGGTGCTGCCAGTGGAGATCGGGTCTCTGACCAGTAGAACCCTCCACCATGACCCAGAAATAAACGGAGCACTGATCCGTGAAGGGCTTGACCTCACCGAAGAGCTCCGAGCTAAAGCTCAAGTCAGGATGCTAGCCAGCAAAGCTGCCATGCAAAGAGCCTTCGCCAAACAGGTCAAGCCTAAACCTATTAAGGTTGGCGACCTCGTCCTCAGAAAGGCCATCTTTTTGCCGCCCTCGAGCAACAAGCTCTCCCCGACTTGGGAGGGACCATACGAAGTCGTGAAAGAAGTCCGACTTGGGACCTTCTACCTCCGCGACAGATACGAGAAGCAATTGAAAAATGCGTGGCATGCGGAGCACCTGAAGAGATATTTTGTGTAATGGTCCCGAGCTGAAATCTCTTGTAACGGCCCCAAGCCGAGAACTTTTGAATAGGCCCCGAGCAGAAGTCTTCGCTAAAGGCCCCGAGCCAAAGCATTTCTTGTAATCGGATCCCGAGCCCGAGTACTTCATGCACAATTTCAAATTCAATACAATGCATTTTGTAAATCAGTGCAAAGCCCGACCCGAGCCCAAGCACCTCAGCTACTTAGCTACTACCAACTTGGATTAACGCGATGACCACGCTTAATTACGGGCTAATGATTAAGTAAACCAGCTCAGACTAGGTTCTAGCTCGGTATAATCAATAACAATTTGATTAGTTTTGCCAGTTCAGATTAAGGTCCAACTCAGAGTTAGCCGGCTTCAGGTCGGTATGTTAGTTTTGGTCTAAACTCGAACTCAACATTTGTCAACATTAGTTTGACTAATTTGAAATCGGACTGACGAGTCCAGGTCGACAACGATGATAGTTGTCCGGATTAACCAGCTCGGAGTAGGATGAAAATTCAGTAATCATGTCCAGCTCAGTTCTTTATATTTAAATTAAGTTTGAAAGATCCATTATATTGGCCGAACCCCCCTTACTAAAGAAAAATTTGCGACGAGAAAGGTCCCCAAGTAGGAACTCGAATAAAATGCAAAATATTCATTTCATCATAATTGAAATACAAATTACAAAAAGCCCAACCTGGGCGAGATTACAAGAGCCCGACCTGGGCAGGTTTACAAAAATTCACTTAGGAGAGACAGTGGAGGTGGTGCCATCAGCTTCATCCCCGACCTAATCCATGCCCCTCTGAACAAATTCAATCACCTCCTTAGCTTGGGACGTCAGGTCAGCTGGAAGCTCCAAAATCTCCTAGAACTCCTACGGCGAAGCCTCCAAGATTTTGATGTAGTCATTCTTGGTGGCAGGAAGGATGGTCTTCGCTTTCTCCCGAGCTGCGACTTGGCCCCAAAAGTAGTACTCTAACTCGGCTTACCGGGCCATCGCCTTATCTTCCATGGCCAACCAGTCCACGGCCTCTTGACTGGACTTGAAGGTTTCTACCGCATTCTCCCCTTGGGGGCCGACCCGATCTACCAGATCCTTAAGCTTCGCCTCGGCCTCGCACTTATCCTTCTTGAAGCGCTCGACATCCTGGGCCACGGCCTCGCGTCGGGACTTCTCCTCCTCGAGCTCCCTCTTCAGCTGGTCGATCTCCATCTCGTCCACTTTGCGCCTCTGGACGGCATCTTCCCTCGGGGCCTCTAGCTCAGCTTGAGAGTCGATGAACCGCTGCTTGAGCTCGACGCAGTGAGCTTGGGCTCGGGCGAGTAAGCCAGGCGCAGAAAGGATGTAGGACTCAACCTGCACAAAAGATGACGAAACGATCAGCCAAGCCAAAAAACTTAAACATATCAACACGGTCAAGTATGCCTTACCATGACTATGGTCGTCCTCAGGTCGAGCGAAAGCTGCTCCGCCGGGACCGATGCCAGCTTGGGATTGCGGGCGACCTTAGCCACCTCTATAAAATCCTTGTGAAGAAGGCTCACCTCTGTAGCCTTGCTCTTCTCGGAGTACTCGGGCCGAGACCATTTCCTATTATCAGGGCGGGATGCTAAGCGCTTAGGGATCGCCACACCCGAGCTCAATTTTTTGGTTAGTGGAGACATCGACGTCCCTTTGAAAAAGACCTCGGGTCACTGCCTCTACTCCTGAAGGACGGAGGAACCCAAGACGGACCGAGCTGAGACTTCGCCACTGGCCTCGGTCTTTCTCTTCATCTGGGCATACGCGAGCTTCCTCGTGTCCTCCATATCTGCAAAAAACAAAGGAGAGAGAGGTGAGAAATAACCAAATGCAAACTGAAGGGAACAACGGTAGACAAGAAGACGGGGAGGTCGGGCATGGATCCTGCAAACTGACCCTTTTCTGAGCCAGAATCAGCATTCTTTTTGGGCTCGGGAAGTAGGTGGAGGTGCTCCTTGCTCAAGTCGGGTTCTCTCCCGAATAACTTGGATCTCCAGATCCTGTCCCACCTGAGGACACTGTCAATATCAATCAGCATACCCGACTCGGGTCTCAGTACCCTGACCTCGACAAGTTCCTCTTCTGAGAGCTTGGGGTCGTCTTCCACAGTCTTTTTCAAGGTAAGATTCCAATCCACCCTACACCTCGGGTTCACGACCGTCTCGACCCAATAGTAGTCGTTGTGCCAGCCCTTGTTGGAGGAGTGCCACTTGGTGAATATGATGTTGCTAACTCGAGCTGCGAAGTAGAACCACCCTGGCTGTTTCGGGTTGGGCTTGCAAACAAAGAACTGCCTGAACCGGCGCAGGGTCGGCTCATCCTCCTCTCAAGGCAGAACACATAAAACGCCACCATTACGGCCCAGCCATTTGGTGACATCTGACCTGGACTAAGCTCAAAGTAATTCAAAATACCAGTAATGAAGTCGGGAAGCGGAAGCCGAACGACATCGAAGGCGAGGTTGTAGATGGTGAAATGATCTGGTAGAGGATAACAGGCGGGCTCGGTCCGACCTGGAACCTTCAGCTTGTAGTGTTGGTCCACCGACCAATCCCTTAGCCTAGCGTTAGCCATCTGGGCGGTAGAGTGGTACTCGCGCCTACAACAGGCAAACAACTACTCTATCCTCTTTTCCCGAGCCGACGAACTGCTGGCTGTAGCAGAGCTCCGAGGTTGGACTGCCCTAACCGGGACCGCTTCAATTGATTCCGACGCGGAGGCTCCAACTAAGTACTCCTGTGGTATCTCAACTCCCTCCAACTGGTTCAGTGGCTTGTTATCCTCCCTATCTCCCAAGTCTCCCAGGTCGGCTAAAGGATCCGCCTCGGCTTCTTCTTGCACTCGCCTGACCTCGATCACTTGGCAATCATCATCACTCTCTTTGAGCCCAGATTGCCGAGCTGATCCTTGAGATGCACATTCACTGTCATCACCGAAGCCTCTATCTGAGGTAGATTCCAAGCTCGATGGATTCTCATCCCCTCCATAAGACCTCACCTTCATCGCTTGGGAATCTTCCGACTCCACCCTCCCCATCCTATTTACAAATTAAAATATGTGCAGGAAAAACTAAAGGGAGTCGGGACGTACTTACCGCTCTAGTCGACAAAGATGACCCGATCGAATTGTCTCCTACCTAATTGGCTCCGAGCTAATGGATTCCGAGCTGAATACCCCGAAGAGATATTTGCTGAGCTAAAAGTGTCTGACCACTCTTGTTGCCGACCTGAAAGCTCCAAATTTCATAAGCAAAGTGTGAAATGAATCTCGGATGTCAAGGCCCTATTTATAGCCAACTCTAGTAACCGCCTCGGGAATCCCAAACGTCGCATCTTGTCATGACTGCCAGGTAACGTGTCAGCCATCTGAAGGGCATGCACCGCTGACGTGGCCATCCCTACTCTGTCGGGGTCGGGCACCTCCAGCTCGTGAACAACTCCCAAATCCAGATTTTACCCTCTCGATCTCGACTTGCGGGGGGGAGGGATTGACGAAGGGGATCCCGAGCTGAGGTAAGAGACCCACACCGAGCTGAGGTGGGCTAATCCGAGCCAAGCCCAGCACATTCAGCTAATGCCCAACCTGGATGCTGATTCGACCTCACCCCGACCCAGGAAACCCCGACCTCGGCAAACAACTGTTCTGATATGACATAAAGCCCTGACGGGACATAAAGCTACACTGCATTAAATGCTGTCAGGTCCGAATTTAGTATAAATAGAGCTCCACCCCTTCATTTCTGAGAGAACTCGTTATTAAATGTTCTCAGCTACTTCTTCAGCTTGGACATACTAATTATTCGCACACCCGAGGGGAAAACCCGGGTCATCACCCCGCCTTTTCCTTCCTTTTCATTGTGCATGTCAGGTAGCTGACCCGAAAATCTAGGTCAAGAAGCCGACCTAGATTTCCAGCTCGGCAGAGGTAGTTCCTAACATCAATGTCGAGATTTTGACCTCGACATGGATGTTTAGTTTATAATAGCCCAAATGCATGGCCTAATTTTTTGCGAACTAATTATTACCACTAATTGAAGTGGTTAAGTTGGGCAAGTGTAACAAGCATGGTTAGTGGTGGAAGTTTTCACAAGCAATAAAGGTTGGATTTTGGAGTTAAGTGAAATTCAATTAAAGAGATTTTGATTTGTTCTATCGTTAAAGAATAAAAGAGGAATGTTAAACACTTTTTTTTCCTATCTCATCTCTAAATACTCAATTTGGCCTTCAAAAAAACTAAAATTTATGGTGAAGATTTTCAAGGAAGAATCGAAACTTAAAGTGTGTATATTGTAGGCTTCATCTATTTAGTGAAGAGATTAAATTCACAATTTGGAGTTGAAGACTTGTGATTGTGAATGAAGGGCAGGTAACGGATTGGGTTTTGATTGTGTGGTGGTAAACAATGCCAGATCATGAAGTAATGTAGAGTGAAGTTGGTAATGATTGTGTTAGCGGTGAGATAATCAGAAGGAAACAAATTATCACCATCAAGAACAAGGCTCGACCTTAATAGGACTTGTCCTGACTCGGGGACATTCTGAGAGGTCGACACCCATTAACCACTTTAGTAGTGGGACATGTGGCACTCTTTAGTAGCTTGACTATTAATATAAATAAAAGGGCACCCATTTCGCAAAAGGTAATTAATATGAGACATACACACACAAAAAAGGCTCTCTCTCTAGTCTCTCGTCTCTTTTATTCTTTCTTGCTCATATGTAACCCTAGATCTTGAAATTGACTTGATCATCGGCAGGATCCCCAGGGCACACCCTCGGTGGGCCTTGTTTTGCAGGTTAATCACTTCCGTAGCAAAGCAACGAGCCCATCAAGCCCGGAACCAGATTTTGACCCTAATAGTTTGGCGCTGAGAATCGAGAGATTATCCTGCTGAGAAATCACTACGAGTGCAAGATGAGTAACTCTAATAAATAAATAGTGACAGTTGTCTATCAACTGTTCAATATTCTAATACTTTTACTTTACGTATGTTCTTAAACATTGCCTTAGCTCACTGCTCATCTAATGGGCTTCAATGCTTTCATGGGAAATTGAGATGGATAGACAAGCATTGCCAGATGCTATATTACCCGTCATTGGCTATCTAGGTTCCATTTGAATACTCATGACCAAAATGTGAGATTATATAAGATTATAATATTAGTTCTTGATAACTGATAATTATATGTCAGATAAGTTCATTCTATGGTGTTTAATTTTTGTTGATATGTGCGGATTCCAGGTGCTTTTTAAAAAATCATCTAATTATTGCAACACACCAAAGGTGTTCGGCGGAATTCCGAGGTAAACTTGCATTGAAAAACTTCATAGTTGTGATGCTATGTTGACATAAGAGGATTATTATATTAAATTATATAAGAATAGCATAAATCAACAATGCAGGGCCTTCGACTTTATATGATGATTATTATCATATTATATTAGATAAGATGCTTGTGTTGCTTTTGTTGGCTTTGCAGTGGCCATAGTCAAAATGGGTTACATGTTGATTGAAGCAGAGGCCCTGAGCTCGAGTGCGGCTTTATATTCAAAACCGAGCAATGAAGCAACGACGAAGCTTAATCGAATGCCTTGAGGTAACTTGCGCATAATTTGCACTAAAGGTGCTCGATGAAATGCCTCATGAAAGGTGTCCAGGTTCACACGCTCTTATCCTTCTTGAATATGAGGTGTTGGGTATCATTACATGATGATTGTTCGATAAAATGCTTGTGAGCTATTTGATAAATTGACTGAGAGTTATTTGGTAAATAGCTTTATAAGGTGAAATCATCTACCAGTAGAATTTACTCTAGTCCTGTAATCCTTTTCTCTACACAAATTTAATTTTCCTTGGACAAAGAAAATCAAATGGATTTGATTGCATCTGGTTCTGAATCACTAAGGAACATTTCAAAGATATATAATTATCTTGAGAACAATGTCGAGATTTTCTGCAACAGTATACTCTGGGATTGGGATTCCAAAGCCGGGGGGTTGAGCTTGATTTCTTCTATGCTCTAATACTTTAAATTTATTAACATTGAAGATGATACTAAGGTAACATTGGCATGCTTTGTTCCCGTATGCATATAGAACTTTCATAAACATGGAAACTGCACAAATGAGGAACATAGTTAAATATATAAAATGAAGCATAGCCTGTCACTTTCATCTGATATTTGTGCTTTCTTTCTTCTTCATAAATTTACTATTCTATTTTCAAACCTCTTTTTCGTTAAGATTGGGGAAGAAATTGATTAGGAAAGAAAATATAAAGGTGTTAAACTCATTGAAGTGCTTTGCATTAGAACGACATCATGACCTGCTATTCGTGCTTCTCTTATGTCATCATGATGACCTATAATCTTCCTTATTACAACAACATGATGATTACTCATGCATGCTATTTTAATGTGTGCTATTATGTGGATATAGCATGATTTTTCCAAATACCTATTATACATTTTAACCAAAGTATGCATCTTATAGATGTGCCCAAAGGTATTCATCAAAAAGCCAAGGTGGACCTCGCATTAGAAAACTGGGCCAAGTGTATATTTCTCATGCTATGAGCCAAAGGTGTTCGACAAAAGGCCAAAATGAACCTTGCACTTGAAATATGATGGTGAATGCTGCGCCGGTAACACTGAGGGTGGTATCAAAAGTTTATAGCATTTTTATCCATCATATCTCTCATGATTACTTTTGCACCGCTCGATTATTATGCAACACTACAATATTGTGTTGTTATGGATCACTTGTCACCTCTATTAAATGCATATCAACTCGATCTAGTTAATCATTTTTGTTCTCTAGTGAAGGCGCTTTACATGCCTATGAAGTATGGTGAGACTATAATTAGTACACCAAGTTATGTTTATCAAGATTTTCCATCATTATGATTAGATAAAAAAAGGAATGCTATATGCTTGCAACCTTCTGTTATAGATTCTAGAAAGAAAGATTTTACGGTCTTCACAAGATATACCCCTGAATGAAAAAATTTCATAAACCTGTGGCAGTAAGATCATTTGCAGGAAGCTCACAAATCGAGATTCAAAAGTTGGTATACTTATTATCTCAAAGAGAATTATGTTAGATCCTAACCAACAATTGCATCATTTTTAGTTATACATTGATACCTATTGTAGGAAATCGATCCTATTAACTTACTGTGATGCCCAAAAGGCAATGGAAATGCTAAGCAGATCCACAGCTCCTATAGTGTCAATATGATTACTATCTCACTACTCGACTAATTCTAGTCTTCCGCATAGCACTTCCTTTGATTGTTTCTCAGAAAATCAATAGCAAGGGCTGTCAAACCAGCCTGACCTCAACCTCAATAAGGGTGATTAGATCAGAACAACCGGACCTCAGTAGAGCTCTCCGGACCTAGGGGTTCATACAAAGTTACCTCCCAAACCACCGAGAAAGGTATCAATAATTTCTTTTTTTCAGATAATAAATATATATAGCATTGTCAACTACTAACATGACAGGAATTGGCCCAAATACCATGAACTACCATTTCAACGGGGTCCAAGTTGTCAACCTATTCAGCAGCAAAGCCTGCCTAAGGGCGTAAGAGTTTCAAGCCATTACAGTCGAATAGAAGTGCCAATTGTGCCTGATACGGGAGAGGCAATCAAACCAGAAAAGGTCATAAATGACCAATGAAGACAAGGTCTAAGGACCAAAACCCATAAATGGAAAAATAGGACATAGTGTGCCGATCAAAGGTCATAAATGACCAATGAAGATAAGTCTAAATACCAATACCCTCAAAAGGGAATCGGGCGACCGAGCCAAAAAGTCGAAAGACTATAACCCAAGATGGGAATCTAGCCACCGAGCCAAAGATCAAAAGATCAATAGCCTGAGATGAGCATCAGACCATTGAGTCTAAGGTCGAGAAACCACCACTCAAGGAGGAAAAGTCCTTAGACTACATACATTCAGGGTTAGGCTGAGTGTCATCAAACCAAGGATTCAAGCGACCATAAATCCAAGGACCGAGGATCCTAAGAGGTCGGATAATTTAAATCCTACAAAAGAAAATGGTTAAAAAAAGGTTTTCTTAACTATTGTCTCGGGCAAATATAAGGTTAATTCAGAATTGAAAGGTTAAGCAAAAGACAAGTGTGGAAAGAGATTACAAAATCGAGCTAAATCCTGATGCCATCAAAGCTTAACTTGAGGACCATGGGAACCCGAGGCCACAGGCCTGCAAAGCCCAACTTTAGGCCCTCAGCACTGAATATCAAGACCATTAGAGATGAGCCACAAGTTATAAGAGCCAGCCTAAGGGCATAAGAGCTCCAAATCTTTAGAGCTAGCCCCTAAGGTCGTAAGTGCCCGAGGCCAACAATGCCAACATTATAGCCGAATTTCGAGACAAGGTTCATTAGAACTAGGGAAAGGTCAATCCGACCCCGAAGTCATTAGAACCAAAGAAGGGTCATTTGACCTCGAGGTTATTAAGGTTGAGAAAGGGACATTTACCCTTGAAGTTATTAATTAAAAGGGGTCATTCTACCCTGAGGTAATTAGAACTGAAGAAGTGTTATCTAATCCCGAGACCATTAATCGAATAGGGTCATCCAACTCCGAGAACATTAGAAGTAAAGGTCATCCGACCTCAAGGTTCCTAGACCAAAGACAGTCGTTTGACTCAAACCAGTTAAAGCCAAGTTTCTCCTAAGTATTGATCCCAAAAATAGAGATTGAACCATAAAATAAGAGGTAAGAGATAATCGTCGGGGGGCTACGATAGACATTGAACAACATTGGGAGAGACCCCCAAATCTGGTTTCATGACGAAAACCGAGATGAGGGTCTGGGGGGCTTGCTCGGCTTGACCAAAAACTCAAAACTAAAGTCATACAAGGGTTGTCACCTCCTCAGCGGTCCACAAACCATATGTCATCCAAGATAAATTTTCCAAGATGCAAAGAAGACTTGATTTAACAACAAGGATACAATGATGAATTAATGAGGTCGATATAGGGTGTAAAGGCCCAAATCCGACCAAAAGGATAACAAAATTCAGCGACTGATAAACAAAATTAGCCCGAGACCGAGCAAAGATAGTCTAATATATATCCCGAAGAAATGATAAAAATGGAAAACGCCTCAAGTAAGGTGATCAAGCTTTCATTTAGTTCAAAAACCGTAATTCAGAGCTCAAAGAGAGCTGACATATCCCAGTAAACTCATAAAACCCCAACCTTTGGGTCATGAGAGAGACCCTGCAAGGGGACGGGAAAGGTTTATTCTAAGAGGCTTTATATTTATTATCCTTAGTTATTCCCTTGCAACTTGGGTGAACACTTGACTCGCCCTTGATCTATGAGCGCCTATTATACTCTTAACCATTCTCCAAGGAGTAAACTTGATAAATTTGGATCCACAGGATCTCGGGATCTTATTTTCCGACTTAGCAGACCTTTGTTGACTCCGAGTGCATGCATCTATAAAGGTAATACTAATGTTGCCAAGATAAATTCAATGTTGTCAAGTATAGCAATTATCATTTACCACCTTGCCGATTCAATTAAACAATGATTAGACCGAACCTAGTCATAAGGGCAAAAGTGGAGAAATGTACCAAGGAAATGAAAACATGTTAGTAAGTGATTCCATGACCTCTTGCAGAGATCAGGAAATCGGGGGGCTCATGATATGGGTAGAAATCCGACCCTATGTGAATAGACAAAAATGATCCCAGAGTCTAAATAAACTACGCTTGAACCTCCGACCCGGGGTGAGACGACCCGACCTCGTCCGATGACGAACCTCCAAGACTCGAGCTTAATAGGACCTGTCCCGACCTGGAGACATCTCGAGAGTCGAGACCCATTAACCACTTTAGTAATGGGACATATGTCACTCTCTAGTAGCTTGAGTATTAGTATAAATACAAGGGCACATATTTGGCAAAAGGTAACTAATATGAGGCATACACACACAAAAAAGGCTATCTCTCTCTAATCTCTAATCTCTTTTATTTTTTCTTGCTCATATGCAACCCTAGATCCTGAAACTTACTTGATCGTCGGAGGGGTCTCCCGGGGCATACCTCCGGTTGGCCTTGTTTTGCAGGTTAATCACTTCCGAAACGGAACGACAAGCCGATCAAGCTCGGAACCAGATTTTGACCTTAACAATATACATTATTAATTACAAATGCATATGAATTTTTAGTTATTTTCTCTTACAAGTATTAGTTGTCAAATGTAATTCACTCTACAAATTATATAAATTGTTGATTTTGTCTAGTATTTTTTGTTGCTTTAGTAATTTGCTCTATATTTTTGTTGGGGGATAACTTTTCTTCCTTAGCTTTTGTTTGCTCATTATTTGTATTTATGTCAGCTTTCTTTGCAGTTGAAACAATGTAAGCGCTTATGCTTTGGTCAAAATGATCACATAAAGATATGTGAATTGGGCCAGATGAGACCTCCCGTGTTCAATTTTCGGTTATTGTTAGAATTGAATGACTACTCGGATTAAATAGAATAATTGAGGAACTTGACCTCATCTCATGATTTTGTTGGAGATTTATTATAATTTATGATTTTAGTGGTTTTTGAATTATGTATTTAATAGTCATGCACCTTGCAAGCTTGAGGTTATACCCTTTAGTCACACAGTGCCTTCTTGCTATGTACAAGATGTTAAGGCAAATCGGGTTTCTCAAAGATAGCCTCATAATCATTATTTTACCTATTCATGTTAATTTTTGCAAAGTATATAGTTTTTTTTTTTTTGTTTAAGTTTACACTTAATTATGTTTATATATTTAATATTGTTAATCTTCTTAATTGAATATTGGTTTTCCCAATATTAAATTTTTAGCTCTATCCCTGAGTCCGTGTTATAATTTTTACTTTAAATGCAAGAGATATCAAAATTCTCGTATGATATAAATAACTTTAGGCCTCCGCTAAATCAACAAGAAAGAAAAAGGCCACCTATTACTTGGATTTCGCTTATTATCATGGTTGTGAACTTTTACCTTCTATCATTAACTTGAAGATCCATTTGTTCTTCAGTGCTCTTCTTCGTTTAAACAATTCTACCAAGTCAAAGATATAAGTTTCATGCAGGAAATGCACGGCATCCTAGTAACCCATTCTACACGGAGAAATGGAAAAAATGTCATAGTCACTACAACTCAGAGAAGACTGAGAGTAAATCGCCCAAGTCCAAAAGAGGGTCATGATGTAAGAAGTTTTTTTTTGCTTAAGGTAGCCTTCATGACCACATAAAGTGCAAAACAAAGTTTGATGGTTCAATGACCAAAGTCATGAACCAATATGTAATCTCCTACATAATGAAATATTTGGTGGATTCATGAAATGACAAGAAGAATATAGAGAGTCCATGTATCTAGTCTTATATTGAATCCATGTTCATGAAAAGTTTAATAACCACCTAAATTATAATCTTACATATAATGATATATTTAGTAGGATTAGTGGTTTATTAATTATCTTATATAATGTGATAGTTAGTAGGATTAATGGGTTTATAAAATATTGTGTAATTTATAGTGCAATAAAGTCTTTGATGGGTGAAATTGATATTTGAGCACTATATAAACAGGACTCTTGGTCCCTCTCTCTCCACTCACTTTAACCATCCCTAATGTTTGTTATTCCCATCAATTGACAAACATAAAAGTGATTCCCATCAATTGACAAACATAAAAGTGTATAGAATAAGGGGATAGAAGATCAAGTTAGTCATAGGGTGTACTAATTCAAGATATACACCATAAAAGTTATCTATATTAAGTTTATATACTATTTTATATATCTCCAAAGTGATTCAAGAATATCAAGGTATATTTTGTTCTTAATTATTTCATGATGTTATAAGGTATGAGCTAAAGATCCGATGTTTCGTCTAACATGTGGTATCAGAGCAAGGTTGAAGTTTATGTCTTATAACTCATTAATGGTTTTAGTTCCATATTATGAAAAGTTTTATGGAACGAAATATTTAAATTTTTGGTAACTTTGATTTGTCACATTGGATGGTGTTTATCGATATTTTCGAGTATCTTAATGCATATGAGATATTCAAAATTCTAAAGGGAGCATTGAGTGGTAATAAGGTTTCTTCTCTCATCTGTTGTTAGTTTGGAATTGTAGACAATTTGGAATAAAGACTAGTATCTCAAAATTACATAACAATTCTAAAACATTTATTTACATGTCAGGCAACTAAACCAAACTTATTTGACTACATCGCATGCATGGAATTAATTACAGAAGAAAACATCGATGATGACTCTCTTTGAACACGGACGACTTGAAGTCTTCTCCGCGTTTCGAACGAAAAAAGAAAAAAATTATTCTCCGCGTTGTACTGACTCTGACTTATACTTCAACTCTCCGAGTTAGAAAAACTAACTAGTATGCCATAGATAAGAAAGCAAAGATACTATTATGCATATGCATTCACCAGTATTTGTTTGTCTATCTCATACCATTTCAAAATGACCACTAGTACAAATTTTGTTATGCTGTTTCTTGTACGTTTTTTATTTTACTACAAGAAACATGCTTTTGGATTCCATTCAATAGGTGCTGCTGATCCTCAGATAAAGTGTGTAGAGAAAGAGAGACAAGCTCTTCTCAAGTTCAAACAGGAGCGACTCAAAATTTCAATTTGGTCTTTATTGTTCAAAATTTTCAATTTCATCCCTATTATTTTTTCAAAAGTTTCAATTTCGTCTCTATTATTTTCTTAAAAGTTTTAATTTCGTCCTTATTATTTTTTAAAGTTTCAAATTCGTCCATATTATTTAATGACTAAATTGTAATTTTCTGAGAAATAATAGGGACGAATTTGAATTTTTTTAGAAAATAATAAAGACTAAATTGACTAATTTTGAATAATATGGACGAATTTAAAACTCTAGAGAAAAAATAGGGGAGAAATTGAAATGTTTTAGAAACAATACGAATGAAATTGAAACTTTTGAAAAGATAATAGCTAAGGATAAAATTGAGAAATTTTAAACAATAAAGACCAAATTAAAACTTTTTTCAAAAAATAGGGAAATGTGACATTTTCCCTAGATAAAAAATCAAAGATACTAAATGCATTCATCAGTGTATATTGTTCCTCATTCATCGTTATCAATACCATTTTGAAGATTATTCCTAATGCAAAGAAGATCATATATATATGTATATAAAAGGAGGGGGACTTCCCTCCAAAATTTTATTAATATTCAAAAAGTTAATACAAAGTTCGGAGTGAGACATCAAGCCTAACCTCCGAAAGAGGATGGGAGACTTACCTGTCCTATCGTCCAATCTAGTCTAAAAAATGTACAAACCACCTCTTTTTAAAAAAAGCCTAAGAGCATTTTACCTAATCCAAGCCTAAGATCATATTGTTCTGGAAGTTATTAGCAAACATGATTTTAGAAATGGAGATACAACCTTTCTCAATGAGCATAAACTTACACGGAGACGACATTTTAAAGTAAAACTAAAACTAAACAACGTTGCCAAACATTGCAGAAAAGAAAACTACATATATCGATAAGCTTTTCACTTATTCATGAAGCCACCTCTGCAGCAGCGAGACAGCTTAACAACTGTTATTACATATAACCAGTCTTGCATACTATTTATGAACTCAAAAAAGGCATATCTTAAGGATCTATTCAGTATCAAACTGCCACAAACTCCCCAAAATCCAACGATGAAGCCAAGCGCCGTGCTAAGATAAAATCCTGTGGTTATGAACTTGTCATCATGCTCTTCAGCACCTCCTTCGAGATTTGGATCTTGAGGTAGCTCATCTCCTGGGCAAACTCGTGTAAGCGGTTCACCACAAAGTCCAGGATTGCCTGCGTATGATGAGGCATTGAAAGACTGTAACTGAGTGCCTGTTGGTATTCTTCCTGTTAAGTTGTTGCATGACAATGACAAGTCCAGTACACCAAGGAGACTCATTTGCGATAGGCTAGAAGGAATTTCTCCAAAAAATTGGTTTCTTGAAAGATCAAGAAAATCTAATGACTTCAACTTACCAATTTCTGGTGGAAGGATCCCAATTAGATGATTTCTGGAGAGGTTCAAAGCAACTAGACCAACAAGACTAGTAACTTCAAGAGGAATATCTCCTGTCAATCTATTGCTCGAGAGATCAATGCTTTTGACAAATGGTAGAGTGCTTTTGTACTTTGCTTCTCTTCCTTTCCATGTCAAAACTGCCACGTGGGGGAACCTATAATAAAGAGCATCAACAAGAGAACTAGATACAAACAACAAACTAAACTTCTGCCTTGCACTCCCTTCTTGAATCATTGCAGAAAATTTGCTAATACATTTCGGTATCGTCCCAGAAATCTTATTCCCGGATAAGTCCAAAATCTGAATTACCGAAAGATTGCAAATGTTTTGGGGTATGCTTCCACTAAAGTTGTTCCAACTTAAGTCGAGAAGAATCAGTTTTGTTAAGTTTCTCCCCATCCATTCTGGTATAGCGCCGGACAATCTGTTTTCTCCAAGATCAATGAAGTACAAAGTTTTAGAATGTTGCCAAGATCTAGGTAGTTCCTTTGTGAAACTATTGTTTCTCAACAGCAAACCTCGAATCCGAGGTAACGAGCCCATGGAACTAGGAATTTTCCCAGAGAGATTATTGTTATTCAAATTAAGAAATCCTAGATTGTCGAGGTGGGCCCAACAATCGGGAAGCTTTCCAGATAGATGGTTGTCTGAGAGATCAAGATAGACTAGGTCATCCAAGGGATAATTGCACAAAAATGTAATCTCCCCTGACAACCTATTTTTTGAGAGATCCACCATTCCACTGGTGTTTGGAAGTCGTGGTATAGGACCTTTGAAATGATTGGAACTTAAATTCAACATAACAAGATCACTAATCTTTGTATACAAGTCTGGTAGGATGTTATCCATCAGATTGTTTGAAAGATCTAATATTTTGACTCCTGACATTTGGTCCCAGAACCAAGTAGGGATCTCATCAGAAATTCTAGTAGTCGATAAATCAATCTCAAATATGTTCTTTTGAGTTTGAATCCATTTTGGGAAATGAGGTCCAAGCTTACAATTTCCAAGTCTTAAGACCTGCAACTGGAAAGGAGGGATCCAATCCGAGTGGAATCTTAATGCTAAACCCGAGTTGAATGACAAGTCTAGCATTTTTAAGCGCGAGAGATTCCGCAAGTGAGATTGAGAGATTACTCCTTCCAAATTATTTGAACCAAGGTACAACTTTTCAAGAGTTGTAAGGAGTCCAATACTCTCTGGGAGAACTCCACCTATTTGATTTCCTGACAAATCCAGAACTGTAAGATTTGGAAGTTCTCCAAAGGATTTTGGCATGGAACCATTAAGTTTGTTCCCCTGCAGCCTCAGCTCTTTCAAAGATTGAAATTCGACAATAGTATCAGACAAAGGACCACTTATTAGATTTCGATCCGCATTTAGGAACTCCAATGTCCTTGATACACGCCTTGACAAGTTGTTTAGAAACTCAGGCATTTGTCCTTGTAATCTATTATTGGAAAGATCAAGATGCAGAAGAGACACTATATTTGCAAAACCATCAGAAATGGGACCATGTAAATTGTTATTTGAAAGTGTGATCTTAGTAACGCTCTTATTAAAGTTGAACAACCAACTATATACAGAGGAATTGAGACGATTAGAAGGGAGATCAATGATATCGAGGGGCGCTGAATAGTTGATAGAGTTTAGTGAAGAAAGAGTAAGATAAGGCAACGTACAAAAACGCATGGAGAAGACTCGTAGCATAGAAAGACTACTTACTGCTGCCGGCCAATCACTGCTGAGATCTAAACGCCTAAGATAAAGAGTTGTTAGCGATTGAAGAGAAGAAAGCCACTTAAGATTATCTATATCCAAGAAGTAAGAGTCCGTAAGATCAAAAGTTTTTAGACTAGAAAGGTTACCAAGCTGATGCGGAACTTTTCCGTAAAAACCAGCAAATGATAGATTCAAGTACGTTAATCTTGTAAAAGAACCCAAAAACGATGGAATGTTGCCACCAAACTCATTCAAGCTAAGGTCTAAATGTTCCAAATACTTGAGTTCAAGCAATGAAATACTAATCTGACCCATTAAAGGCTCAAGAGGTATAAATCCATCGACACCATACGGACCGTGCAGATTTAGTGTGATAACGTTACCAGTTCGGTTATCGCAGTAGACCCCGTGCCATTTACAACAATCCGTTTGGTATTCTTCAGACCCCCATGAAGAGAGTCGGTTGTAGTCATCTATAACCTCTTGTTTGAACTTGAGGAGAGCTTGTCTTTCTTTTCCTACACACTTGATTTGATGATGATCAGGAGCAGCACGCACTGAATGGATGATTCCAAAAGCAATATTTTTGTTGCAGTAAAATAACAAACACAAGAGAAAGGTGAAGAATTTTGCTATAGTGCTCATCTTCAGAATGGTATTAGTTACAATAAATGAAGAAGAAGAACAAAGTATTTGCGAATACAATTAGTATCTTTGATTTCTTATATAGGCATGGTATCTTGTTGCCTCGCAGGAGTGTGCCCCCACTTTAGAATTTCGAAGCAACTTCCTTGGCAGTTTCTTTAGAAATGACCGGTGGTTTGCACGTAGCAATAGCTAGAGCATCAACTTTCACACTATTTTGAGCTGACTACATTATCAAAGACCCTTTAGTTTACAAGTCACAAAGCTAACCGTCCAATGCCACCGCAAGGGATAAATTTATAAGAAATGTTAGATGTCACCTTATTTGTAATAGGCTAAATGCATGGTTTTATTTTTTGCCAACTAATTATTACCACTAATTGAAGTGGTTAAGTTGGGCAAGTGTAACAAGTGGTTAGTGGTAGAAGTTTTCACATAAAGGTTGATTTTGGGGCTAAAATGGAATAAATTAAAGAATTTTATATATAATTAAGGAGACTTTAATTTGGTCTGTCAGTTACAAAATAAAACAGGAAATTAAACACTTTTTTTCCCATCTCATCTCCAATCTGACCTTCAAAAAACCTAACATTTATGGTCATGATTTTCAAGGAGGAATCGAAACTTTAAGTGTGTATATTGTAGGCTTCACCCATGTAGAGAAGAGATTAAATTCATGATTTGAGTTGAAGACTTGTGATTATGAATTATTGTTTTAAGAAACAAACAGGAGGTGAAACTCTCATTTTTCATCGACTCCTACTAAACTCATGAAATTTTAGTAATAATTGCTTGCAACATACCAATCTGTTGTTGTTGCAATGATCCGATCCTATTATGCGTGCTAGTGCAAGACTGTGAGGTTTTGTGCTTAAACTTTTTGTATCTGATATTGAACACTGAACAACCTTATGTATCTGATATTGATACAAATGTGATTTTAAAACCTCCAACAAAATTTCTAAGAGTTGAAAAGGAGACAATTGATCTTACTTCTTTAGTGGGTGACCTGGGCTTATATCCTCACAAGATGATTCATCATATATGTTGACATTTTGTTTCCTTCTGACTTCCCTGAACAGGGTGATTCATCTATGTTATCAATTATAGCATTATGAGCTTGATGGACTTAATCATTTTGACTTGAAAATTTTATCTAGCATATTAGATCTATGTAGAGGATTGGTGAAAATTAGAAAATCAAAAGCTTATCATTTACTTGATAGATTGATACTGTTAGATTTTAACTCTTCGTGTCAATAACAACTAGAGAACGAACTTAACTCTTCGTGTCGATAACAACTAGAGAACGAACGTTTTTTCCATGAAAGCTATCAAAACAAGGCTTCGCAATAGGATGGATGGTGACTTTCTCAAAGATAGCCTACTAAACATTACTTTACCTAATCTTATATTAATTCTTGTAAAATAGTATTTTTTTTACACTTATTTATGTTTAAAATTTTTAATGTCATTAATCTTTTTAATTGAATATTGGCCCCCCAATATTAAATTCTTGACTCCGTCCCTGAGTCTACTGGTATGATTTTTTCTTTAAATGCAAGAGATTTTTAGATCAATTTTCGTATATAATACTGTAGTGATATAAATGGTTTTAAACCCCCCTTAAATTCAACAAGAAAGAAAAAAGGCCACCTATTAATTACTTGGTTTCGCTTATTGTCAATGGTTGTGAACTTTTGTCTTTTGTCATCAACTTGAAGACCCATTTGTTCTTCGGTGCTCTTCTTCGTTTAAATAGTTCTACCAAATCAACGATATAATTTTCATACAGGAAATGCACGGCATACTAGTAATCTTTTCTACACGGAGAAATGGAAAAAATGGCACAGTCAACATAGTTCAGAGAAGACTGAGAATAATCACCCAAGTCCAAAAGAGGGTCATTATCGATGTGGCCCGCAAATTTCTAAAATTATCTAATGGGCAATGCACGGCATACTAGTAACCTTTTCTACACGGAGAAATGTTAAAAATGACACAGTCAACACAACTCAGAGAAGATTGAGAGTAATCACCCAAGTCCAAAAGAGGGTCACGATCGATGTGGCCCACAAATTTCTAAAATTATCTAATGGCCAGGGAGTGGACAATTAACACACACATATATATATATACACGATATATTAGTTACTTTTTTTTTTTTACACAATAAACTAAAATATAAGTCATTCAAGTCTAAAAAAATCATGATCGGTGTAGTCTTTTTTTATTAATAGTGTGGGACTAGCTAATTACAGTATATCATACAGCTAATCCATACTAGGACATCCAACAATGGGACATTTATGTAAGGAGATAATGACAAAGAAGATTTATAATTTATTTTGGAATTATTCTTTTCTTCAACAACACTTAATTGGCAAAGAATATAGAAAGATGTTATACCACTTTATTTTTATCACTCTCCCCTTATATATAGATGTTTGGTTAGTATTTGGGATGATAATAGACCAAGTTTGAGGTGGAGGACTACCCAACGCCTCACCCCGTCATGTAAAAGATTACTCCAACACCCGCCCCGCCCTTGCTTTTTTAACCCCCATCCCTTGCCTTCGCCCTCGCCCCATCCCTGAGTCCATGTGGAGATTGTGGATTACCCAGTGGGATTGTGAATTACCCAGTGGGTTTTTTATTAAGAGGTGCTGTTGCACCACGAACTTTATAACTTAAGGTAGATCTAATGTAATCCCATCTTACCAATACCGTTTACAATCATCAATAGAAAATAACCCTATAGCTGTAGATAGGAATCAGACCATAAGGCAGAGGAAATGAAAGACATCATCACTCGTCTAAAACGAGAAAATGTTAAGGCAGATTCCGCGCCCGAACTTGATGATAAAATGATAAGAGATACGACATAGAACCACCAAATAAAACTATAATCGCAACTAGTTTCTCGGATTCTGTATCTGTACAGAAACATTCCTAATTGAGATCTTCCCTGTCTAAATTGCAATCAATCATAACAACAATAGAGACAAGTTTGAGTTCATAGAAGTGACGAGAATGGCTGCCTCGAGCAACTCTTCTTCAACCTATTTTCACTTGGAAGACTTGGTCGGCATGCTATTGATCCGATCAGTCTTAGTCCCTCACGTATTAACGGATTTCACGTCTCCTATGTTTGGAAGTATTTCAGTTATTTGACAGTCAATTAGGGATGTCACATATAACATCTTTGATTTCTTATGTACGACATATTAGTTACCTTATTCTACACGGTGAACTGGAATATAAGTCATTCATAATCGGTGTGATCTTCTTTTATTGAGAGTGTCGGACCAGCTAATTATATTATACAGCTAATCCATACTAAGATATCAAACAATGCGACATTTATGTGAGGAGATAATGACAAAGAAGATTTAGAATTTATTTTGGAATTATTATTTTCTTCAACTCCACTTAATTGGCAAAGAAAATAAAAGAAAGGATGTTATACCCTTTTTTTTTTTTAATCTCTGTTACCTTATAACACCTCGCCCCGTTACTTAAAATATTTCTCTAACACCCATCCCGCCCACACTTTCTTCACCCCCATCCCTTGCTTCTGCCTCCTCCCCGAGTCCCCGTGGAGATTGTGAATTATCCAGTGTGTTTTTTATTATATTTTTAAATCATGTGATATTAAGTTTAATTTGAACTAAGTGACTTACAAATAATTAATTATGAATATAAATATAGGTGTTGAAGGGTCAAATATGAGTTATATATTCATTTGTGTGTTTCTAATTAAATAATAAAAACAACACTATAGTAACTAAGTTTTAAACTTTTAAAATAAGTTCCGGCTAAAATATATAATTGCTATGAAAATTATGTGAAAAAAGAATACTTCTTTGTACTATTGATGCACATTGATAACTACAAAAATTGTTTTTTAGTTATTGTATGTCCACATAAATTAGTAATGGCATGTAATGTCTTGATAAAAAAAATTATTATAAAGTTATCATGAGTAATATTTTTTTCTTCTCCATTCTTTGGATAATGTGTTACTGTTTCGTTGAGACTCTTGCTTCCTTTTGGTGGTATGTGTGACAACAAATCACTCTTCGTCTTTTGACCTGTACTACCAGGATTGTAGCCTCAACCACCACCTCTTTGGATTTCAACTATGTTTCGTTATGGCATATCTTGGGTCATTTTGTTCTTCGTATACTCTCTAAATTAATTGCATGTACTTTGTATCTTCGAAAAGTAAGCATTCGCATTGTATTTAGATAAGTGATGATATTGTCGCTCCATGAGTAGTAGCTCACGCTAAAAACTCCTGATATGAATCTGCATAATTTCGATGAGTTATTTTTCACACATGGTTATTTTTATGAAAGTCTTTGAAAAGTAAATTTATGATTCTTATCATATCAGTGAAGACACTTATACATAACGACTACAATATAATTCTTTTTTTTCAAATTTATGCACATCCTTGCAACAACGATCTCCCCAACTCGCTCTAATAGTCTCAAGGGTTAACTGCCCTTTGCAAGTGTAATACTTTTAATAATATTTGCAACTTTTTTCATTTTGCCCACCTTGCCAATACCATTTACAATCATCAATAGAAAATAACCCTATAGCTGTAGATAGATAGGAATCAGATCCCATACGGCAGAGGAAATGAAGGACATCATCACTCGTCTAAAACGAGAAGATGTAAGGCAGATTCTGCGCCCAGACTTGACGATAAAATGATAAGTGATACGACATTCATAGAACCACCAAATAAAAATAAAACTATAATCGCAATTAGTTTCTCGGATTCAGTATCTGTACAGCAACAACATTCCTAATTGAGATCTTCCCTGTCTAAATTGCAATCAATCATAACAACAATAGAGATCTTCAACAAAGTCGGACACTGCATTCAATTCCTCCATTATCCTAAACCTGATTTAGTCCCAGATACAGGCCTCATCATCGGATGACTGAGAGCAGGCTGGGAATTTGCAGCAGCATTGAACATAGCATTGGGAGGAGAGGAAAATGGGTGTAGAGCAGAAAGAGGCAGCCGTGGACCAAGTCCATACATCGCTTGCTGTGACACAAGTGACATGTGGGGATGCATTGATTGGTTATTACCATATCCAGGAACGAAGGGTTGTGGAGTGCCGGAAACGACTTGTTGCCTGTTATTTCCAGTATTATTACCAACAATGGCAGGACCAATATTTGGAATCCCAGTCGGACGAGACACTCCAGCAGATCCAAACTGTGTTGACATCATAAGGGCACGCTCTGCAGCAGCCCTCTGCCTTGTCCTCTCCATGCCCTCACATTCATATATTAATGTTAAATCATTCATCACACTTCAAGCATTTGTTGTTGTTATAAGGTCATTGTTATGTTAATTTGGCACAATCGTTACAGTTGAAGGACGGCATAAGTTTACTTTCAAAATCAGCTGTTGATTTTCCCCCTTTCAATGTTTTATAATTGGTTTATTCATGTTTGATACATTCTTTGTTGGACTTGTGTCAATATTATATAAGTTGTAACTTATCTTTTTATTGTATGTCGGTTGAAGTTGTCGAAAATCTCCCGCCTCGCACTCTTGAAGAGTGTGTACCTCCTGATTTTCTTCAATGTTATACAATTTGAGATTCTGCCATATGCTCTTGTTTAGACATTATATGACAAAGCTACTATCATTCACGAAAAATCATGATCATGATCCGTATACTGTGACCAGCTTGTCGTATCTCATCTAATTGGTTATGAATGTGCAGGGTGCCGGTGGAAGACCTGGCTTTGGACGTGGAGCTGGAGGATATGGTGGTGCACCTCCTAGTTCAAGCTTCTCTTAAGTTTTTCATTAGTGAAGTTTCATAGTCATTGCAAGTTAGCAGTTGAGGAGTTGGTCTGATGTTGAAAGTTCAGGTCCCTACTCTCGTTTAAATATATATTTTGAACTATGTGATGCCTCCTACAGTTTTGTGTACTCTTGTTGTTTCTTACTAATTCTAGATTTTTCGGATATTTATGGCAATTTAATTTTACATTCAATCAACTCTGCTATCTAATACAACATTATGATCCTCCTAGTCAATTATTGCTTTTGTACATCAATGTTAGCTGCTGTTTCTTGATATTTCCTTGGTTAGATGCAATAACAATAATTTGCAAACAAGTGTTTAGTGTGTGTTTTTCAACGTGTTTACAGAATATATGGCCCTTGGATTTGGGGCATGTCAGCAGGGAGTATGCTCTGCTCGAGATTATATTTCTAGGTCAGGATAGACTCCTATAAGGCTCTGTCAGTTTAGGCTGTTGATTTTGTCAGGTTCCTCACATGTGCGGTGTACCTGGCTCTCTTAGCCGGTACAGCCGGTACAATCCGGCAGGCGGATAGGAGAATAATTCTTCTAGCTTTGACGTTTCTGCACATTGCAGAGGAAATTTTTCTATGGTTACCTTGTCTGTGGTCTGAGGTGTTGCCTCGGCTCAAATATGTAATTAGGGAATTTCTTTTGGGTCATTTGTAATTAGGAATTGAAGGTTGGGTGATGTTCATGTGATTTCCTTGATCATGGCCTTCGGCGCATCTTTTGGGGTTTGTTTCGGTTCAAGAAGGAAAAATAATAAAAGAAGAAATTATAAATTCATAGAGGAAAAGAAAAGCGAATTAAATAGAATCATAAAGAAAATGATCATAAAGGTTATTTGATCTTTTTTGTATGTATTAGAAAGCAATTAAAATGGTAGGATAAATTTGAAATATAAATTGATTTATTTTACCCTAAAAGTCAAATAGGAAATGGGTATAATAGGAATTTCACGAGAACATTAGTAGCTTCACTTTAGGGTTAAATTTAGGTTATCTATTATTTATAAGGATTGGCACTTATTTAACTTTCAAGTTTAAAAACCCCACTTGCTAACCCACCCTCTTCTTCACTTGCCGTTAAAAACTTAATGGCACATTAAAATAGTTCTAAATGTTGGACAAAAATACCCCTACATCTAAATGCAACACACATCTCATACCAAGTCCTACTTTCCTCTATTATCATCATCAAAACACACCCCATTCGCACGCACATACAATATAAACATACACCAAAGACACGCATTAATGCACATACAGACCACACCAACACACACATATATAACACGAAACATGCACACAGAAACACCAAACATAGATTGGCGATTGTGGGGATTGGGACACTAACGACTGTAGAGGCTGGGGCTTGGGTCGTGGGAGGTGGGGATGGGGATTAGGGTGTTGCAATGGCTTTGGGGTTGGGGATGGGTTCTACCGACTATGGGGGGAAGAGGGAAGGGGTGAGGGTTTATGTTTTGAGAAATCTCGGAATTCTTCTTATAAAGGATAAATTTGTCTCTAGATATATATAATTAGAAGGGTAATTTAGTCATTGCAAATTTTTGTTTTAGCAGAATTAGAAGTCAGTTAAAATTGACTCAAGTCAAGCTTAGTATGTGAAATTTTCAAAGATGAAGGTTAATAAGTATCAACGAATGTAAAGGTTAGGGATAAAAGGTAGAGTTAATCCTTCACTTTATGAGCTTAATTCGCTTTCAACTCAATGATTTTTTGTGAGTTGTTATTGCTAGACAAAAATGTTTATTTTAGAAAAAAAAAAAAAGGTATACTATTGCAATCGATTAAGGAAAGTATAATTTTTGAGTAAATGAAAAAGGCACGATAATCAGTGTAGCCAATATACTTTGTGATGAGTATAAACACAAGCTCCTTTTTAATTTAGGGTAAATAGTGTATCGGCCCCCTGTGGTTTACTATAAGTGCAAGTCGGGTTCCTGTGGTTTCATAATTAGCTTATAACCACCTGTACTTTTCAAAATTGAAGCATGCGTGCCCCCTCCATCAAACAATCTATCAATTTTAACAGAATTTGTTATGCACGCGTTAGTAACGCAACTGTTTGTGTTTTTTACACGATTGACCAATATGTATGAGGTGTGTAATGGCCCCCTGTGTTTTTAATGATGATGCGCAATAACCCCTTGTGTTTTTAATGATGGTGCGCAATGATCCCTTGTATTTTTAAAGATATTTGATATGCTGACATTACAATCAGGGGCATTTGTGTCATTTTGATGTTGCCGTTAAAATTTTAAACGGACTTGGACCAAAGGGGCACGTGTATTTCAATTTTTAAAAGTACAAGGGGCTATAAGCCAATTATGAAACTACAGGGACCCGACTTACACTTATGGTAAACCACAGGGGGTCGAGATGGTATTTACCCTTTAATTTATTATTAGAGTACAAATAAAGCAATAGTATTTTTACTTAGAGTTAGTAACCCTTTACCACTAATGTATATGAAGAAGTAGTGATTTATTCCCCAATATTTGTTTATATCATTTAACCTTCTTAAGGGTTGTTATCTACACTTATAATTCTTCCATTTTTGTTGTGAAAGGATCAAATGATACAACATAATAGGGTAAAAAGCACTTTCTTTCTCTTGTTTGAAGTAATCACTTCAAAGTTACAAGTAGTGTAAGCTCAAACCTTGCTTGCTATGAAATGTTTTTATTGTTTTGGAGTATTCCTTCTAGCACCAATTGATTTTAAATAGAAGCTCAAGTTTTTTTTAAATAGTATATGAGTTAGACCTTGATCCAATGTTATTCATCCATGTTTTATCAATTTTTGTTTTGGACCTTGAATTTGGCATCCATCTTTTCCTGTAACGTCCCGATCTCTCGTGGAATCAGGACCACTAAAAATAACCCGATCCAAACTCCAAGGCACAAAAAATGAGGGAAAACGAACAAAGTTTTTCCTGTACCTAAGCCAAACCAAAAACCTGTACGCAGAAGAACTCAACCACAAACAACTGCCACAACATGTATAAAGTCTCATTTCCAGTCTAAAGGATAGTTCTAGCCTTCTTACCTTTCAAGTTATATGCATTCAAATTCATTATTTTTTCTACCATGCTATTGCGTCTTTAATAATGAATTATGAGTCACATGTGAAGGGGTATTAGAGGGCTAACCTTCTAATAACAGTTAGTTTTATGATGAAATCTCCAATTTATTTGACATGATACCAGACAAAGAGTGTTATATGATGTGTTTGGCTCAAAACAATGCGATATTTGAAGCTTTAATCATTTGTTGGGCAAACCATGCAACAATTATATAGAGTAAGGATCCTCTCAAAATATTATAACGCCATAAACATATTTCAAAGGTTTTAAACTATCAACATTATTGTATTTTTATATAATTGTATTAATAATTTATTACGATTAAATCTCATTCATAATATTATTACCAACTATATGTAAAGAACCTGCCAGTGAAGTGAGAAATTCTTCAGTGGACTTAGACCATGGCCCATCCATGGTCCAAGTTTGTAAAATTAACCCCAAACTATTAACAAATTATACTTTTTTATTCTTCCTCATTTTCACAAACCCACCACTACCCTTCCACCATTTTCACCACCTTCTTCTCTCAAACTCAACAAACCCACCACCTTTCTCCACTATTTCTTCTCTCTATCACCTTCACCAAATCCACTACCCTTGACCTACTCCTTAACCGATCCACCACCACTCCTTTACCATTTTTTCTCCTTCACCTCCAACAAACCCACTACCTTCAATTACCATATTTTCCCTTTTCATCCCAATAAACTCACCACCTTTTACCTTGCATTTCTACCACCATCTTTCATCTATTTGGTTCTCCCTCTACACCTTAACAAAACCATTTCCTTCGTCTTAACTCGAACTCAACCCTCTTCACCGGAAATCCACCATTCCTGAACTCCAACCTACTCTACCTCGACGTCTAGCATTCCATGAACTCTAATAATTGTCGAGAATGGTGATTTATCAAGCGGGTTTGATTAAGATGTTGAATATTACATTTTGGAGGTTAGATCTGTACATAGAATGAGGAGATGAGTAATTTGATCTAAAAATTTATTAAAACTAATGTCAAAAGGTTAATTTTTCACCTTGCCGAAATATTTTTCCGACAACTTTTCCGTAATCAGAAAACGCTATAATACAAGAGGGGTTACTTTATAATTTCTTAAATTATAAGGGTGATATTATAATTATGCCAGACAATATTAATGATGTGGAAAAGTATTATTGACTTAGACCCATTCTAAGTCCACTGAAGAATTTCCCAAACAACACGGAAAAGACTTTAAGTCGTCCATGTTCAAAGAGATTAATCATGATCAATGTTGTCTTCTTTAATTAATTGTGTAGGACCAGCTAGTGTTTTTTTTTTTTTTTGCTTCATGCGATATAGTCAATATCTTTGTATATAATTTCACGTAATACACTACATTTCGATATGATAGAAGGGTTGATCCTCCTCTAATTCAGAACATCCAAGGTATCGTCCTTTAAGTTTAATTTGCAGTTTCTTTAGATATGACTATTTCTTGGTTTGCACATAGCAATGACTAAAGCTTAAACTCTCACACTATTTTGAGCCCAACACAATAAAACACCCCTTTATTTCATACATTTATCCATTTAATAAGACCATATTGACACATCAAACAATGGGGCATTTACGTGAGGAAATAATGACAGAAGAGTTAGAATTAACTTATTTTGGAATTATTCCTTTTCTTCACTTTATCGTAGTTAACAAAGAAAACAAAAGAAACACTCCCAATTTTTGAAAGTAAAATGCACTATACCCCTATATTTTTATGAAGTTATATTAAACTTTATGTTTAATTCAACAGTCACGTTATAAATTTTATGTTACGAAAAATATTACATATTCTCTCATGCCGTCTATTTTTCTATCAATTTTAACATTTAATGTAACACACGCGCCTATGATTCAAATATGAGATTTATTAGTCTATAAAATATATGGAAAAGGGGGAAAAATATCCTATTTCGCAAGCATATGACACAATAAAGAAAGTAATAAATACCCCTTTGATATTAAACAAAGTTGCAAATACATCCTTCTTATATTACAACAGTTGCAAATAATCCCTCCGACTGATTTATTTTCATAGGAAACTCAACAACAGATTACAACAAACTTTTTATTTAATATCATTCTTTATGCACAAACTTAAGAATGAGAGTTTATTACAACGAACAACAAAAAATACACATTCAATTTGAAATAGACAAAGAAAACTGGCCAAAAAATAAAGAAATCAGAAAATTGACAAACTAATTTCGCGATTAAGTAACTATCATACCTTTATTTTGAATCACATTTTTCTACAAGCGTAATACACCTTCAATCGAAGCGGGATTAAGCTTTTCCAAGTGTTTTTCTTTGATTTCTTTCTCTAGGGTTTTAGAAAAAGGTTATTTAGGCATTCATAAAGTTATTTTGCAAATGGTAAAAATGCTAGAAGTTTAAAGGAGGGCTATTTCATCTTTTAACATCGCTAACTAATGGAGTTAAATAAAACTTTATTTTTGAAACATGTGTGCAGTATTTTTCGTAACACAAAAATTATAATGTGATTTAAAAAAATACTAAATTTATGATACAATTTTATAAAACACATGAGAGTATGGCCATTTTCATATAATGCAAGGGAAATACAAAAGGGACTAGCCAAAGCCAGTCGGGCAAAGATCTTCCTGTAACGGCAGAATGTGGGGAGCTGGTATTTACTTGACATAACCGCTCCCTTCTTCCAATCTAGTCAATCACACTATTAATGAGAGACCCCTCTAGGAAAATAGTATGCCATTCATCAGTGTATATTGTTCCTCATTCATCGTTATCAATACCATTTTGAAGATGATTGCTAATGCAAAGAAGATCATTTTTTTTTTTTAAAAAAGAGGGGGACTTCCCTCCAAAATTTTATTAATATTAAAAAAGTTAATACAAAATTTGGAGGGGAACATCAAGCCCAACCTCCAAAGAAGATGGGGGGACTTACTTGTCATTCCTTCAATCTAGTCTAAAAGAGGTACAAACCACCTCTTTTTACAAAGAGTCTAAGCATTTTACCTAATCCAAGCCTAAGATCATATTGTTCTGGAAGTTATTAGCAAACATGATTTTAGAAATGGAGATACAACCTTTCTCAATGAGCATAAACTTACATGGAGACGACATTTTAAAGTAAAACTAAAACTAAACAAAGTTGCCAAACATTGCAGAAAAGAAAACTACATCGAATAAGCTTTTCACTAATTCATGAAGCCACCTCTGCAGCAGCGAGACAGCTTAACAACTGTTATTACAAATAACCAGTCTTGCATACTATTTATGAACTCAAAAAAGGCATATCTTAAGGATCTATTCAGTATCAAACTGCCACAAATTCCCCAAAATCCAACGATGAAGCCAAGTGCCGTGCTAAGAAAAAATCCTGTGGTTATGAACTTGTCCTCATGCTCTTCAGCACCTCCTTCGAGATTTGGATATTGAGGGAGCTCATCTCCTGGGCAAACTCGTGTAAGCGGTTCACCACAAAGTCCTGTTGGGTATCGACGCAGCGGAATGGTTGGGGACAAGCAGTATCACGGAACTAAAATATGAATGAGAACAGAGAAAGTAGAGACACAAGATTTACGTGGAAAACCCTCAAACAAATCGAGGGAAAAACCACGGGCAAGTAATGGAGGATTTCACTATGATGTGGAGTATTTTACAATAACCTTCTCTCTAATATAAGGAGAAAACAATATCACTCTCTCAAATAATAGGAGAAACTAACTCTCACTCATAAATATAGAACAACAAAAGAAGAAGAAAACTACTCAAGAGAAAGCTTATGTTTTCTCTCTAATTTGCTTTGCTTGGATGATACTAAATGGTAAGGAATGAGCTTCTATTTATAGGCCCATTCCATACTCAAAATCAAAGCAAAATAGTAGTGTGAAAAGGATTTTTATGTGCCTAACTTTGCACCAAACTTTGATGCATAAATCTTCCTTTCCCATTGCCTTTTGTTTTCTTTTGACTCACCAAAAATGTAAAGCTACCAAATGTGACTTTACCTCATTAAAAGTCTTTGATGGCTCACATTCTCCCACTTAAAGTCATATTGGATGATCTTCAAATCTCTCCATACTTGCCAATTCCATGTTGCTTACGTCTTTGCTAGGCCAAATGAGGATCTACTCCAAACAAACTTGTCAACGTTGATTGGCTTTGTCATGACATCTGCTAGGTTCTCGTTAGTGTGAATCTTCTGCATATCCACACTCCCTTCCTCCACTACTTCTCGAACAAAGTGATATTGAACACCTATGTGTTTCGTCCTGGAATGAAATGCTGGATTCCTTGCAATGTGCAAGGCACTCTGACTGTCACAAAACAAGGAAATTTTCTCTTGTTTGTGCCCGAGCTCCTCCATTAACCGTTTAATCCAGATTGCTTCTTTACAAGCTTGTGTAGCTGCCATGTATTCAGCCTCTGTTGTAGATAGGGCTACAACAGTCTGTAATTTAGATATCCAGCTTACCACGCTGCCTGCAACTGTAAACACATAGCCTGTAGTGGACTTCCGTTTATCGGAATCACCTGCAAAATCCGAATCAACAAAACCCTTGACAGTAAATTCTGATCCTTCAAAACATAATGCAACATCCGAGGTCCCTTTGATGTATCTTAGGATCCTCTTAACAACATTCCAATGCTCTCTACCAGGATTCGCCATGAACCGACTGACCGCACCAACTGCTTGAGCAATATCTGGTCTCGTACATATCATAGCGAACATGAGACTTCCCACTGCTGATGCATACGGTACTCGAGACATTTCTATCCTCTCCGCTTCAGTGCTAGGGCACATACTTGAGGATAATTTGTAATTGACAGGAAGCGGGGTCGAGATTTCCTTACAATCTTGCATATTGAAGCGCCGCAAGATTTTCTTCAAGTAATTCTTCTGGGAAATCCATACCTTCCTGCCTTTTCTGTCTCGGTGAATTTGCATCCCTAAAATCTTGTTTGCTGGTCCCAAATCCTTCATATCAAACTCCCCAGCCAACTGTGCCTTCAGTTCTTGGACCCGATCTTTACTGGGACCTGCTACCAGCATGTCGTCCACATACAACAACAGAATGATAAAATCATTATCGCCAAACCTCTTGTAGTACGTACAATGGTCTGAATTGAGTCTGTTGTACCCAAGGCTAATTACGAAGGAATCAAATCTCTTGTACCAACACCTTGGCGCCTGCTTTAAACCGTACAGAGATTTGGTCAACCTGCAAACCAAGTTTTCTTTTTCTTTCTCAACAAAACCTTCTGGTTGAAGCATGTAAATCTCTTCTTCAAGCTCTCCATGAAGAAAAGCTGTCTTTACATCTAATTGTTCTAGATGTAAGTCTAACACAGCACACATGGCCAAGACTACTCTGATAGTTGTAAGTCTTACCACAGGAGAAAATATCTCGTTGAAGTCAATTCCTTCTTTCTGAGCATATCCTTTCACCACCAGTCTTGCACGATATCGCTCCACTTGGTCATTACCATCTCGCTTGATCTTGTAGACCCATTTATTACCAATGGCTTTCCGTCCAGGTGGTAGTGGAACAAGCTCCCACGTCTTGTTTTTATGTAGAGCTTCAATTTCTTCCTGCATTGCTGTCATCCATAGGGCAACATCGGGGCTTTTTATAGCCTCGTGAAAGGTAGATGGTTCTCCATCCTCCGTTAGAAGACAGTATGCAGCATTGCTCGCCATGACAAAATCTGAATGCCAAGTTGGTCTTGTTGTCTGACGCAATGAACGTCGGACTTCTATAACCTCAGCATCATCTGGTTCTTGTTCCTCGTGCTCCGGTGCAGCTTCAGAAGAAGCATCTCCTTGTTCTGACTTATCTTCAATTTGTATTGTAGTAGTCTCCTTTGAAGTGTTGCTGTCGTCTTCACTTTGCAGTTTATCTTCTGCAAATATCACATCTCTGCTGATGACAACCTTGTGGGCAGTGGAATCCCACAGGCGATACCCCTTAACACCATCAGCATTTCCCAAGAATACACATTTCCTGGATTTTGGATCCAGCTTTGTTCTTTCTTGGGAACCATACATCACATATGCCGGACACCCAAATATGTGCAAGGTAGAATAATCTGCGGGTTTTCCGGTCCACATTTCCATTGGTGTCTTCAACCCAATTGCAGTTGACGGTGACCGGTTTATCACGTAACAGGCAGTTCTAGCTGCTTCTGCCCAAAATGATTTGGCAAGACCTGCAGTTTCCAACATAGCTCTCATTCTTTCAAGAAGAGTTCTGTTCATCCGCTCTGCTACACCATTTTGCTGAGGTGTATGTGCAACAGTAAATTGCCTCTGAATACCCTCTTGCTTGCAAAATGCCAAGAAGCTCCCGTCAGTGTATTCTCCTCCGTTGTCCGTCCTTAAACACTTGATCCTTTTCCCGGATTCAAGTTCCACCAGCGCTTTGAATGTTTTAAATATTGGAAACACATCTGACTTGTTCTTGATTGGATACACCCACAGTCTCCTGGAGTAATCATCAATAAATGATACAAAGTATTTGGCTCTACCTAGGGACAAAAATGGTGATTCCCAAACGTCTGAATGGATCAAGTCTAGAATGTGTTTGCTTCTGGTAGTAGATCTTCCAAATTTCAATCTATGCTGCTTACTGGTAACACAGTGCTCACAAAAAGGTAAGTTTACCGTCTTGAGCCCGGGTAGGAGATTACGTTCAGCAAGAATCTTCAAGCCTCGTTCTGTCATGTGGCCCAATCTGCGATGCCACATTATAGTTGATTCTTCTTGACCGGCTGATGCAACTGATACATCTGCCTCCTGTAACGTATCTCCCAAAAGCATGTATAGATTTACCCCGATCTTTTCTGCCTTGATCACCACAAGCGCTCCTTTGACAACCTTCATGATCCCATCCTCGATATGGGTCTTGCAGCCAAGGTCATCCAATTGTCCAATGGACAATAGGTTCTTCTTCAAGCCCTTCACGTGTCGTACCCCTTGAATGGTGCGAATGGTACCATCATACATTTTAATTTTGACGGTACCGATACCAGCAATCTCCAAGGCATGATCATTACCCATGTACACAGATCCTCCAGAGACAGGTTCATAGTTGTGAAACCATTCTCTACGAGAGGTCATATGCCATGTTGCTCCCGAATCCATTATCCAAGCATCAGTGAGCTCCTTTCTGCCTTTTGATACAGTTGCTGCTTCGCTGTATAAAATATCTCCATCATCTGGTACAGTCGCCACACATCCCTGAGAATTTGTCACCTCGGGATTCTTTTTGTTGCTCCAACAATCCTTCTTGAAGTGCCCTTTCTTGCCACAGTTGTAGCATTTGATATTCTTTCTACTCTTTGATTTTGATCTACCTTGGTTGTTGCTCCCACTAGAGCCACGTTCCGTTGATCTACCTCTCACCATTGATAATGCCTCTGCTTGTTGTGAACTTTCGATTCTGTCTTCCTTACTTTTGCGCCTAGATTCCTCTTCCAGAACAGCGGCTGCAACATCATCAAAAATAACAAAATCTGAAAGAACATTGTTAGTGTAACTAATGATGAGTTGATCATACGAATCAGGTATACTTTGAAGTAGAATTTCTGCACGTTCAAGCTCCGCTATTTTATGCCCAATTGCAGTCAATTGAGAGAATAGCGTATTTAAGGTATTGATGTGATCTGTCACCGATGTGGACTCACTCATCCGAAGGGTGTAAAGTCTCCTCTTCAAGAAAATCTTGTTGTGAAGTGACTTAACCTCATACAGTTTGGTCAGCGCATCCCAAATTTCTTTTGCTGACTTCTTTTCCTCAACGCTTGACAATACCGAATCTGCCAATGCCAGGTGCAGATTAGCCATAGCGTTGTCATCCATCTCTTTCCACTTGTCGTCCGTCACCTCCGCTGGTCTGTCTCCAATTGCTGCCAAGCAATTCTCCTTTCTCAAGATTGCCTTCATCTTCAATTTCCATAGGGAAAAATTTCTCCCGTTGAACTTCTCGATTTCAAATTTTGCTGCCATAGTATTAACGACGATCTGCTTTGTAACTTGAACCGGCTCCCACTATTTCACTGTGAATAGTACTATTTATATGAATAGTACCGTATACGTGAATAGTACTAAAACCGTATACAAAAATAGTATCGATACCGTATAGGTGAATAGTAACCCCGTATGTATACCAGTGACCCGTAACCAATGGCTCTGATACCACTGTTGGGTATCGACGCAGCGGGATGGTTGGGGACAAGCAGTATCACGCAACTAAAATATGAATGAGAACAGAGAAAGTAGAGACACAAGATTTACGTGGAAAACCCTCAAACAAATTGAGGGAAAAACCACGGGCAAGTAATGGAGGATTTCACTATGATGTGGAGTATTTTACAATAACCTTCTCTCTAATATAAGGAGAGAACAATATCACTCTCTCAAATAATAGGAGAAACTAACTCTCACTCATAAATATAGAACTACAAAAGAGGAAGAAAACTACTCAAGAGAAATCTTATGTTTTCTCTCTAATTTGCTTTGCTTGGATGATACTAAATGGTAAGGAATGAGCTTCTATTTATAGGCTCATTCCATACTCAAAATCAAAGCAAAATAGTAGTGTGAAAAGGATTTTTATGTGCCTAACTTTGCACCAAACTTTGATGCATAAATCTTCCTTTCCCATTGCCTTTTGTTTTCTTTTGACTCACCAAAAATGTAAAGCTACCAAATGTGGCTTTACCTCAGTAAAAGTCTTTGATGGCTCACAAGTCCAGGATTGCCTGCATATGATGAGGCATTAAAACTCTGTAACTGAGTGCCTGTTGGTATTCTTCCTGTTAAGTTGTTGCATGACAAGTCCAGCACAGAAAGGAGACTCATCTGGGAAAGGCTTGAAGGAATTTCGCCAAAAATTTGGTTTCTCGAAAGATCAAGAAAATCTAATGACTTCAACTTACCAATTTCTGGTGGAAGGATCCCAGATAGATGATTTCTGGAGAGGTTCAAAGAAACTAGACCAACAAGACTAGTAACTTCAAGAGGAATATCTCCTGTCAATCTATTGCTCGAGAGATCAATGCTTTTGACAAATGGTAGAATGCTTTTGTACTTTGCTTCTCTTCCTTTCCATGTCAAAACTGCCTCGTAGGAGAATATATGTTCAACGGAATCAACAGAACTAGATATAAACCCACGACTAACGTTCTGCATTGCACTCCCTTCTTGAATCATTGCAGAAAAGTTGCTAATACATTTTGGTATTGTCCCAGAAATCTTATTCCCGGATAAGTCCAAAATCTGAATTAGCGAAAGATTGCAAATGTTTTGGGGTATGCTTCCACTAAAGTTGCTCCAACTCAAGTCAAGAACAAGTAGTTCTGATAAGTTTCTCCCCAGCCATTCTGGTATAGCTCCAGACAATTTGTTTTCTCCAAGGTCAATGAAGTGCAAATTTTCAGAATGTTGCCAAAATCTAGGTAGTTCCTTTGTGAAACTATTTTTTCTCAATAGCAATGCTTGAATCTGAGGTAACAAGCCCATGGAACTAGGAATTTTACCAGAGAGATTATTGTTATTCAAATTAAGAAAATTTAGACTGCTGAGGTGAGCCCAGCAATCAAAAAGCTCTCCAGATAGTTGGTTGTCTGAGAGATCAATATAGTATATGTAATCCAAGGGAGAATTGCACAAAAATGTAATCTCCCCTGACAACCTATTTTTTGAGAGATGCACCATTACAGTGGTATTAGGAAGTCGTGGTATAGGACCTTTGAAATGATTAGAACTCAAATTCAACATAACAAGATCACTGACCTTTGTGTACAAGTCTGGTAGGGTGTTGTACATCAGATTGTTTGAAAGATCTAATTCTTTGACTCCTGACATTTGGTCCCAAAACCAACTAGGGATCTCATCAGAAATTCCAGTAGTTGATAAACCAATATAAGATATGATATTTTGAGTTTGAATCCATTTTGGGAAATGAGGTCCAAGCTTACAATTTCCAAGTTGTAAGACCTGCAACTGGAAAGGAAGGATCCAATCCGAGCAAAATCTTAATGCTAAACCCGAGTTGAATGACAAGTCTAGACTTTGTAAGCGCGAGAGATTCCGCAAGTGAGATTGAGAGATTACTCCTTCCAAATTATTTGAACCAAGGTACAACTTTTCAACAGTTGTAAGGAGTCCAATACTGTCTGGGAGAACTCCACCTATTTGATTTCCTGACAAATCCATAATGACAAGATTTGTAAGGAGTCCAATACTCTCTGGGAGAACTCCACCTATTTGATTTGCTGACAAATCCAGAACAACAAGATTTGTAAGGAGTCCAATACTCTCTGGGAGAACTCCACCTATTTGATTTCTTGACAAATCCAGAACGGTAAGATTTGGAAGTTCTCCAAAGGCCTTCGGGATGGAACCATTAAGTTGGTTCAACTGCAGCCTCAGCTCTTTCAAAGATTGAAATTCAACAATAGTATCAGGCAAAGGACCACTCATTAGATTCCAATCTAGATTTAGATACTCCAATGTCCTCGATACACGCCTTGACAAGTTCTTGAGCAACTCAAGCATTTGTCCTTCTAAAGTATTATAGGAAAGATCAAGATGCATAAGAGACGCTATATTTGCAAAACCATCAGGAAGAGGGCCATGTAAATTGTTACCTGAAAGTGTGATTTCAGTAACGCTGTTGTTAAAGTTGAACAACCAACGATACACGGAGGAATTGAGATCATTAGAAGTGAGATCAATGATATCGAGGGGCGCTGAATAGTTGATAGAGTTTAGTGAAGAAGGAGTGAGATAAGGCAACACACAAAAACGCATGGAGAAGACTCTTAGCCTAGAAAGACTACTTACTGTTGGCGCCCAGTCACTGCTGAGAGTTAAAGACTGAAGATAAAGAGTAGTTAGCGATTGAAGAGAAGAAAGCCACTGAAGATTATCTACATACAAGTCGTCAGAAAGATGAAAAGTTTTTAAACTAGAAAGGTTACCAAGCTGATGGGGAATTTTTCGGTAGAAACCAGCAGATGATAGATTCAAGTACGTCAATCTTGTAAAAGAACCGAAAAACGGTGGAATGTTGCCATCAAACTGATTGTTACTAAGGTCTAAATGTTCCAAATACTTGAGTTCAAGCAACGAAATACTAATCTGACCCATTAAAGGCTCAAGGTAATGCGGACTTCGTAGATCTAGTGTGATAACATCACCAGTTCGGCTATCACAGTAGACCCTGTGCCATTTACAACAGTCCGTTTTGTATTCTTGAGATCCCCATGAAGAGAGTCGATTGTAGTCATCTACAACCTCTTGTTTGAACTTGAGGAGAGCTTGTCTTTCTTTTTCTACGCACTTGATTTGATGATCAGGAGCAGCACGCACTGAATGGATGATTCCAAAAGCATTATTTATGTTGCAGTAAAATAACAAACACAAGAGAAATGTGAAGAATTTTGCTATAGTGCTCATCTTCAGAATGGTATTAGTTACAATAAATGAAGAAGAAGAACAAAGTATTAGCGAATACATTTAGTATCTTTGATTTTTTATATAGGCATGCATGGTAGCTATTGTTTTCTACGCGGGTTATAATTAATTGGAATATAATTTCAGGCCATTACGGTACATAGAAGAACTAAGTCATCCAAGTCCCAAGGGTCGTGATCAATGTGATATTCGGTGATCGGACTAGTACTGAGAGTTTGGCTGCTTTTATGCAACCATTTCTCTAATGGGAAGTAGCCGAATAACCGGCTATGGATGTGTTGGCGGATCCTACACGTGTGGGCTCTCTGTATCTTTGTTAGATACACCCCTGTCTTACAACCGGTTCATCCAGCTGCCTGGCAGGAGTATGCCTCTTCTTTAGAATTTCGAAGCAGCTTCCTTTGCAGTTTCTTTCAAAGCAACTGCCTAGAGCATCAACTTTCACACTATTTTGAGCTGACTACATTATCAAACACCCATTAGTTTATAAGTCACAAAGCTATTTTCATCACCCCTTTATTACATTTTATGTGGATGTTTAGTTTATAATAGCCCAAATGCGTGGCCTAATTTTTTGCGAACTAATTATTACAACTAATTGAAGTGGCTAAGTTGGGCAAGTGTAACAAGCATGGTTAGTGGTGGAAGTTTTCACAAGCAATAAAGGTTGGATTTTGGAGTTAAGTAAAGTTCAATTAAAGAGATTTTGATTTGTTCTGTCGTTAAAGAATAAAAGAGGAATGTTATAACACTTTTTTTTCCTATCTCATCTCCAAATACTCAATTTGGCCTTCAAAAAAACTAAAATTTCTGGTGAAGATTTTCAAGGAGGAATCGAAACTTAAAGTGTGTATATTGTAGGCTTCATCCATTTAGTGAAGAGATTAAATTCAAGGTTTGGAGTTGAAGACTCGTGATTGTGAATGAGGGGCAGGTAACGAATTGGGTTTTGATTGTGTGATGGTAAATAATGCCTGATCATGAAGTAATGTAGAGTGAAGTTGGTAGTGATTGTGTTGGCAGTGAGATAATCAGAAGGAAGCAAATTATCACCATCAAGAGCAAGGCCCGACCTTAATAGGACCTGTCCCGACCCGGGGACATTCCGAGAGGTCGACACTCATTAACCACTTTAGTAGTGGGACATGTGGCACTCTCTAGTAGCTTGACTATTAATATAAATAAAAGGGTACCCATTTGGCAAAAGGTAATTAATATGAGACATACACACACAAAAAAGGCTATCTCTCTAGTCTCTCATCTCTTTTATTCTTTCTTGCTCATATGTAACCCTAGATATCAAAATTGACTTGATCGTCGGCAGATCCCCGGGGCACACCCTCGGTGGGCCTTGTTTTGCAAGTTAATCACTTCCGTAGCAAAGCAACGAGCCCATCAAGCCCAGAACCAGATTTTGACCCTAATAATTTGGCGCTGAGAATCGAGAGATTATCCTATTGAGAAATCACTATGAGTGCAAGATGAGTAACTCTAATAAATAAATAGTGACAGTTGTCTATCAACTGTTCAATATTTTAATACTTTCACTTTACGTATGTTCTTAAACATTGCCTTAGCTCACTGCTCATCTAATGGGCTTCAATGCTTTCATGTGAAATTGAGATGGATAGACAAGCATTGACAGATGCTATATTACCCGTCATTGGCTATCTAGGTTCCATTTGAAATCTCATGACCAAAATGTGAGATTATATAAGATTATAATATTAGTTCTTGATAACTGATAATTATATGTCAGATAAGTTCATGCTATGGTGTTTAATTCTTGATGATATGTGCGGATTCCAGGTGCTTTTTAAAAAATCATCTAATTATTCTAACACACCAAAGGTGTTCGGCGGAATGCCGAGGTAAACTTGCATTGAAAAACTTCATAGTTGTGATGCTATGTTGACATAAGAGGATTATTATATTAAATTATATAAGAATAGCATAAATCAACAACGCAGGGCCTTCGACTTTATATGATGATTATTATCATACTATATTAGATAAGATGCTTGTGTTGCTTTTGTTGGCTTTGCAGTGGCCATAGTCAAAATGGGTTACATGTTGATCGAAGCAGAGGACTTGAGCTCGAGTGCGGCTTTATATTCAAAACCGAGCAATGAAGCAACGACGAAGCTTAATCGAATGCCTTGAGGTAACTTCCGCATAATTTGCACTAAAGGTGCTCGATGAAATGCCTCATGAAAGGTGTCCAGGTTCACACGCTCCTATCCTTCTTGAATATGAGGTGTCGGGTATCATTATATGATGATTGTTCGATAACATGCTTGTGAGCTATTTGATAAATTGACTGAGAGCTATTTGGTAAATAGCTCTATAACGTGAAAGCATTTGCCAGTAGAATTTACTCTAGTCCTGTAATCCTTTTCTCTACACAAATTTAATTTTCCTTGGACAAAGAAAATCAAATGGATTTGATTGCACCTGGTTCTGAATCACTAATGAACATTTCAAAGATATATAATTATCTTGAGAACAATGTCAAGATTTTCTGCAATAGTATACTTCTAGGATTGGGATTCCAAAGCCGGGGGTTTGAGCTTGATTTCTTCTATGCTCTAATACTTTAAATTTATTAACATTGAAGATGATACTAAGGTAGCATTGGCATGCTTTGTTCCCGTATGCAAATAGAACTTTCATAAACATGGAAACTGCACAAATGAGGAACATAGCTAAATATATAAAATGAAGCATAGTCTGTCACTTTCATGTGATATTTGCGCTTCCTTTCTTCTTCATAAATTTACTATTCTGTTTTCAGACCTCTTTTTCGTTAAGATTGGGGAAGGAATTGATTAGGAAAGAAAATATAAAGGTGTTAAACTCATGGATGTGTTTTGCATTAGAACAACATGATGACTTGCAATTCGTGCTTCTCTTATGTCACCATGATGACCTATAATCTTCCTTATTACAACAACATGATGATTAATCATGTATGCTTTTAATGTGTGCTATTATGTGGAAATAGCGTGATTTTACCAAATACCTATTATACATTTTAACCAAAGTATACATCTTATAGATGTGCCCCAAGGGTATTCATCAAAAAGCTAAGGTGGACCTCGCATTAGAAAACTGGGCCAAGTGTATATTTCTCATGCTATGAGCCAAAGTGAACCTTGCACTTAAAATATGATGGTGAATGTTGCGTCGGTAACACTGAGGGTGGTATCAAAAGTTTATAGCATTTTTCTCCATCATATCTCTCATGATTACTTTTGCACTGCTAGATTATTATGCAACACTGCAATATTGTGTTGTTATGGATCACTTGCCACCTTTATTAAATGCATATGAACTCGATCTAGTTAATCATATTTGTTCTCTAGTGAAGGCGCTTTACATGCCTATGAAGTATGGTGAGACTATAATTAGTACACCAAGTTATGTTTATCAACATTTTCCATCATTATGATTAGATAAAAAAAGGAATGCTATATGCTTGCAACTTTCTGTTATGAATTCTAGAAAGAAAGATTTGCTGGGAATCGTGCATGGTGTTTAAAAATTTGTAATTAAATAAAACGCAGCAGAAACAATTAATAATACTCATGCATCCGTTCATGGCTAGTTACGTAAATTACATTCATGCATAATAATCAACTATTAATTATGCATAGAGATTTCAGGATTACCTGTCCATGATGACGAATTTGATGTAGAATCTGAAAGCTCCCCAATTGTGAAGCCTTCGAAAGTATTTACACAGAATCTGCACCCTCAATTGGATTTCACCCCCACTAGGTTTTGTAGAGAAATCTTAAATATTATTCTGACTATGATTTTTGTGCTAGCGAAACCTGTCAGACTAGTACAATATATAGGAGACACATGTGACCTAGGGCCACATATGGATTGGACTTAAACTAACCAGTCTTGCGCCCCATAATAACCAGATCATTATGCAATTACTACAAGCCCGATTAAATTAATATTTAAGACAATCCTAAATTTAATTTAATCTTTTCTCTAATTCAATTAATTTACAAATTCCATTTGTGAGTGACCTCTCGGGTTCATAATTAATTGGCAGCGAAATAATATTAATCTAATTAATATTTAATTAGAACTCTTCTAATTTAATTCTCGCAAGTCGTAAGTGATACCTAGCAGTATATCACGACTACCCAACTAATGATGAAGTGAAAATTCTACGAACCCTTAGTAACAATCATGCAATCAATTCCTTTTGTCTAAATTATCCCGATTGAGCCAGAGTCATGGATAGGGTCGTCAAACTCCATTACTCAATCATATGTTTAAATCTATTTAATCAGTAACTTATGAATAATCAGTGGAACGACTTCCACTATTCTACCTCGGCCAAGGATTTCTAGTTACTTGATTAATAGATCACATAGGATCCATAATTGACAGATTCCATATTTACACACACCTATCTCCATGCCGGAATAGATCGTAACCACCAAGTACATTGTCTAATCCTTGATAAGGACTAGCTTTATTGCACCAGTAAATCACGTTATCCCTAACACAAGATAACCGTGGTGTCTCAGGTCTAAGGACTAATTGCACTGTTACACTATACAACGAATTATTGATCACTCCATGTAATTTGTTGTATTAGCGGTCATGTTCAGTCACTTGTTCTCAAAAAGCACTTATACATCTACCCTTACGATAAGAGACTAATCGCCCAAATCAATATCTTATATTATTTGGATGGTAGACTGTAATCCGGTCTTTCTGAATAAATCAATGCCCAATTAATTTATTCTACGATCGGGGACTATTTTAGAATATATTTATGAATATAGATTCTGTCACTCATATCCTTACTCTTAAGGATAGAATCTATAAATATTATTCTAAGGACTCTCATTTAAATAATTAATCGCATTAATTATATTTAAATAAACTGCCCACATTAAATAAATAATATAATTATTATGTCCTAAAATTGGCATTTAGGGCATATAATCCAACAATCCCCCACTTGCACTAAAGCCAATTACTCTGGTATCTCATACCCATCTTCTCAAGATGGTAATCAAATGACTGCTGAATCATTGCCTTAGTCAGTGGACTAGCATCGTCAACTGTTGACGTTATTCACTGCATAATATCATTCTCTCCACAACCTCTGATTGATGTGGTAATGTCTCTTTAATGCGCTTGGATCTTTAGTGAGACCTAGGTTTCCTAGCTTGCGCTACAAGTTCAATATCATCACAGCACTATCCGTTGACTTAATGGAAAGAACCATCCTGAGTTCAATTACGAACTCCTAGATCCAAACCGCTTCCTTTTGTTACATCTGATGCAACGATACACTCAACCTCTGGAATTTGTAATTGTATCAATATTTGGAACATTTCCAAATAATTACTCTTCCATTACAAGTGAGTATGAACCCATATATGGATTTCCAATAATCCACTTCAGACTCTCAGTCTGAATTTGTAAAACGTTAAGTTCCACCTTCTCCATATACCAAGAACATTTCTTCAGTGCTTTTCAAGTGCTTAAGAATGTTCTTGATTGATTTCCAATGTTCCTAACCTGGATTAGACAGATATCTGCTCATAACACTTATAGCATTTATGATATCATGTCTTTGTACATAACATGACATATATAAGATTCTTAATTGTTGCAGCACTAAGAGCCTTATGTGTACAGTCTCTCTCCTTTTAGCAGTCTTAGGACTCACAGCCCTAGAGAGATAAATGCCATGTCTTAGAAAAGAACAATTCTCTTTTAAAATCTACGTACATGTTAAACACCTTTAACACCTTTTGGGAAAGACCCATTAATCCTTTTGATCTATCACTATAGATCGACTTCTAAGGATTTAGGCAGATTATTTCAAAATTTACTTGGAGAATTTATTTGAATAACTAGACCTACTTGTGTAGTCAATATTCATCTTCATTCTCAATGAAGTCAATCGAATGTTCTAGATTCTTTAGGCTTGGTTAAATCCATAAGTGGATCCCTTTAGTTTGCACTCTCTGTGATTCATCACTGGGCTCAAAACATATTGGCAATCTCATATTAATGTCTTCATTAATGAAGTCATTATGGAATGTCGTTTTGACATCCATCTACCATATTTCATAACAGTAGTGTGCAACTATGGCCAATAAATCATAATGAATTTCAACAATTGGTGAAAAGATTTCCTCACAGTCAACCCCTTGCTTATGACTATAATCTTTTACCATTTGTCCTAAAGGTCTTTACCTTTATTCATTTAAGATTTTATGGCCTCAAGTCGTTTAAGCTTATGTTAAACATAGCTTTTCGTAACTGACAAAATCATCAATCATGATTATTGTCATCTTACTGATATGAAAATATTATAAAATTGACTAGTTGTTCTTGGATTAGGTTATCTAGGATCAAATACTAGATTCGACTTGGGTTAGCTGGTTGCTTAGTGACTTCCACTGAGTCATACTTTTCTTCTCACAATATCTTCTTAGATGAACTATTCTTCCAAGAAGAAGTTGTACTTGCTAACAGACTCTTTAGTCAGTAAGGGAATAAAAGTCATATCCCAACAAATCTTTGGGATAACCAATTAACCTTGTCCAATCTCATTTCCAATTTATCAATCTTATGTCTTTGATTGAAAGCAGGATAACCCTCATTCTTAACACCTTAAGACTAGGTATCCTGTTTTCTCATATCCTATATGATGTATTTAAGATTAACTTGGAAGTGAACTTATCCAAGAGATGGACTGCTACAAGGAGAATGTAGCCTTACAAGCTAAGTTACAATTTAGCATAGTTTATCAATTACAGACCATGTCCAACAAGGTCCAACTCATTCTCTTCAATACTTCATCAAGCATTGGAATACTAGAAGGAGTTAATGAAATAACTATGTTATTTTCCTTAGAGATACTATTAGAAATTGAGGCTAAGAATTTTTCATGATCTCATCATTGAGACTTACTTCTCATTTCTAGTTTGATTTACTACTTTAGCTCTGAATTTCTTAAACACTTCAAATGATTCAGATTCATACTTATGACAATCATATGTAAGGTAGCTAAATCCTTATTGGGCTATTTCACCAAATGGCCCATATACATCCCTATGTATAAATCCCTAAATATTTGTGGTCCTTTGACTCTGTCCTACAAAGAATGATTTTATCATTTTTAAGAACCCAAGATTCACGTGTAGGGAATGTCCCTGGGCCTCAAGGGCTTACCAGTCCTTCTTTTACCAATTGTGTGATTTTTGTTTCTCCTCTATGATCTAATCGTAAGTGCCACGATAATCTAGAGTTATCAATATCTCTAAATCTCTCATATTACTCGTTTATCCTGTCATTATCCATATAAGACTTTATTCATTAATTTACTAGTATCATCTCATTTATTTCCCAAATAAATGAAATACATGAACAACAATTATTCTAAAATTAATGAACACCCAAATGGGTAAACGAGATGTATTTATAGAGGACATCCAATTTTTTTCAAACTCTTTGAAGTCCTTTGGATTTTTCTCTCCTAGTAGTTCTCCTTTTTCTTGCAGTGGAAATAATTTCCTTTTACCAATTATGTTCCACTCTTCCAAATCTATCCTTGATACATGACTCTCATGTCCAAATGTTGTGTCAAATGTATTCACACGGAAAAAACCATTATGAATAACAAGAGAGAATTAAGAATTGACTTTAAGGATTAGATTTGTTTGCATATGATAAACCATGAATAAACTCATGGACTCAAGATACTCATCCTGAAACATATGCTTTCAAATCAATTCCTCTAGTTATTCTTTAGAACAATTTCTAGATATCTCATATCTACCACTAGATATCTCATATCTAGTTGTCCTATCTTGCTTACTTCACAACTCTTATAAGTAATTAATGATGGATACATTATCTATGCTCTCTTGCTTGACAACTTATTTTGGGCATCTAGAACGTATATGACTTTCTCATATTTGAGAACGATTCTCAAAACATTGAGCTAGTCATTAAAGTTTGGTCTAGTCAAAATAGAAGGTTGGGTTCACATCCGATAGTATATATATGCAGTAATTTCTAAGGATATTAGATAATTATATTATTAACCATTTGATTTGGGTCTTTAAATCAAACAGTAACCCCACTAAAATTTTCAAATCCCATACTTACCTAGTGGAAAACGGAAAAATAATAAGGTGTTTTTCTTAGTGGAATTGGGGACCCATTCACTTTAACCCACCTCACATTTTAGATTTTTGATTAAGTTAAAACAAATAGGTGAATAACCTCTTATTCAATGTATCTCATACAAATTCCAATTGTTCTTGCCTCCAATCCCTTCAACCTCACATTATAGATTTTTGGTCTCCGAGATTGTTTAAGTTAAACCCATTATCTTGAAAATTTGGATCAATGCAATACCGATACCTCACATGATAGATTTTTGGTTGCTAGTAAGAATCCAAAATTTTCACATCTCATGCTTATATAGACTTGGTTCATATGTTAATACAAATAAATAACCCATATGTGTCCATAACCAGCTACTTACTTGCGCAACACATAAACTAATCTACGATAACGGAAGGCAATAATATAATCTTCTCAAGACTACACCATTATTAACTTAATATTTAACTTGGGAAGGTTTGCTGGTCTTTAGTTTAGGTCTCACTTTTCACATGGTTCTAATTTCAATTTATCACATAAATAAATAAATAAATGCATTAAATAAAATGGGATGATCATGGACTAGGAGCACTTGTCAACCCGAGCCACTGGGTTGAAAACCTAAATCAAATAAAGGGCCCACAAGAAAAAATTCATGGGCTATTCCTCGGCTTCACAAAACTCCTTTCGCGAACTGGGCTCACCAACTCTTGATGTCTTCATCTTGATCTTCCATTACATTTATGTACATAGATTCCTAATCTAGTGGGGATACATAAATGGGAATAGGGTTTTACATATTTAAAACGGGGATAAGAGGCATGCAAGCCCCATTTTAAAATATTACATAAAACCTCAAAATGAGTAAATAAATAAAATAATGACATTCATCCATTCATTCATTCATCCATTTATACATCTAAGACTAGTCCATGATCACCCATAAACATAGCAAATAATAATGAAAAATAATCCACGAATATAGCATAATTAATTTCCCAATATAATCTCATTATATTAGGTTTATCCATTTAATAAACACTTTTATTAATTTGGATCTTTAAATATCTCATATTTAAATAAATATAATCTCATTATATTTATAGTAATTAATTAATAAACAATTTATTAATTAACTACAAGTATAGCACAATTAAATTTTCTAATATAAATACTTTACATTAGATTTTTTAATTTAATAAACTCCTTATTAAATTTATTCTATTTAATAAACTATTTATTAAATTTACTTCATAAATATATCATATTTTCAAGATATAAATATAATCAAATTATATTTAATAATTAATAAACTATTTATTAACATAAAGTGTCAAAAATGTATTTGGGCTCTTTTAATTAATTTTGTCAAACAAAACTAATCAAACAAACTGGACTTTAAATATTAAAATAAGTCCAACCTATTTTAATTAAGTTAAACTCCAACAGCCCAATTCAGAAAATAAAACAGTCCACACTATTTATTCCCAAGTCCGAATTAAGTTTGGCCCAATTTCAGACAATAAAATGAGTCCTACTTATTTTTATTTTAATCTGAACTAAAATTGGCCCAAGTCAGCCCACACAAATATATGCCCATTAGCCCAAAAACTTAAAGAAAGAAAAGAGAACCCCTTTTAAAAACAAATCAGCCCAGGGTCCTTGGGATTTTGAATCGGACCCAAGTCCGGATCCAAATACGGATCTGGATCGGGTCAGGGCTTGGAAAACCTAACCCACAAAAAAAAAATATTTTTTTTTCTTTCTTCTTCCCTGCGACAGCGCCACCCCCACCTCCATGGCTGCACTGCTGCAGCCTTCTTTCTCTTCTTCTTCTTCAAGGAGCTTTGTTCCTTGAGGAGCCAACTTAGCCACGACAGCCTAGCTGTCGCGGATACTGCGACTTCTATGGCCGCGAGGAGCAAGCTCCTCGCAGCCATGGTGGCTGCTGTGCGGAGCCGCGAGAAGCATCTCGCGGATCTGTGCCTCGCAGCCGTGAGAGCCACGAGGCTCCTCATGGTTGCCCAGCCTAGTGGCCATGAGAAGTCAAAACTTCTCACAGCCGCTGGGTAGTGCTACGAGAACCTGGTGGCTCTCGCGATTACCACAACCGCGAGAGACAATTCTCGCGGCTATGGTCTCCGAGAGACACACCGGGGGCGCGAGGACTCCTCCTCGCGACCCTGGCTTGCTGCGGTAGCGGCAGACCATCACGATGGTGCCACTGCCCTGGCTGAGGAAGATGGGGTTTTTGATTTTGATTTTGATTTTTTATTTTTTTTGCTGAATAATAATTTCAGAACATTGAAAACATATTTTAAACCTTTGAAAAAACACTTTTCAAACTTCTGTTTTTCCAAAATTTAAAACAATTCAAAAACAACCTTTTTGAATAACTCAATAAAATAAAAATCAATTCATAAATACTTTATGAAACAAATCAAATTTCATAAGACTAATTTATGAAATTAATTCCGGGAAGAGACCTTAGGGCTAGAATTTAATCCAATTAAATTGATGGGCATAAAAATTAATAGATTCACAAACTATTAATTTTCACAATAGTTTCACAAACTATGATTGACACTTTTAATTGTGCTACAATATAACATGTGCTATAATCCAATAATCACATAAAAGACATGAACGGTGGCTCTGATACCACTGTTGGGAATCGTGCATGGTATTTAAAAATTTATAATTAAATAAAATGCAGCAGAAACAATTAATAATACTCATGCATCTGTTCATGGCTAATTACGTCGATTACATACATGCATACTAATCAACTATTAATTATGCATAAAGATTTCAGGAGTACCTTTCCATGATGACGAATCTGGTGGAGAATCTGAAGGCTCCCCAAGTGTGAAGCCTCCGAAAGTATCCACACAGAATCTGCACCCTTAATTGGATTTCACCCCCACTAGGTTTTCTAGAGAAATCCTACATATTATTCTGACTATGATTTTTGTGCTAGCTAAACCTGTCAGAATAGTACAATATATAGGAGACACATGTGACCTAGGGCCACATGTGGACTGGACTTAAACTAACCAGTCTTGGGCTTCATAATAACCAGATCATTATGCAATTACTACAAGCCCGATTAAATTAATATTTAAGACAATCCTAAATTTAATTTTAAAAATAGATATCTAGGGAGTTTTAAAAATAGTTTCATGCAATGCAATAACCAGCAATAAATTAATTTAGCTATACTAGACTATACACCACGATAGAACATACAACAAGTAACCTTGAAAATACAATATCAATACAAAGTATAATTCAAATATTCAAGCTAGATAACATATATAAAAGAACACAAGCAATGGTAACTCTCCAAGGACTTAGGGCCGAAGCGAGAGTTACTTAAAAAAAGGATACGATGTTGTCCACGAGCTCAAACCACGAACCACGAACAAGGCATGATGAAGATACCAATAACAAGACCAATAAGTCGGCATCCCTATACACCAACAAAGGTACTCCGGATGTAACACCCCGTTAATCCTACGACCCAATTCTCTCAGGGCGGCATCCCTAGCGAGAGAGAGACTGGATACCATGATAGCCGAGGTATACTGACAAGCCCGATGTCCGGCATCCCCGACACTACTATGCCCAAATGGTTGCGCAACCATGAATTCGATAACAAAGTTATGAGCTTTCACTCGATGATATCTATGATTCTAAGGAAAATCGATTTGATGCCCACACAAGGTAAACATTCAAATAACACATCATAACAATTAAACAAGCAATAATGTAAACAACTACTTTTCATATAAGTAACTTTTATAGCAATAAGTTAAATACAACAAACACGAAATTAACTAGTTACTCTCGCAACAATAGACATTAATTGTAAGGCCCATCTTAAATAGCTTACCAACACTTAAGCTTTACAATTCACCACCTAACTACACTAATAGATAAACATCATATATAAGTACATTTTAACACTTAACTAGTCAATTGAAAGACAATTACTAACAATTATTTTAATTTTCTATAACTAGCCCTTTAGTTCAAATTCAAGCACATACTAACCCTGAGCCACACAAACCACAAACCAACTATCTTATGCTTATGAGGACACTTTATGACACCTTTTAACGCTAAGAAATTCCATTTTAAACTACAATTACTACTTAACCCCAAAAGGCCTCTTAGTCACTTTACACTACAACTACCCAAACCACATATTTAACCAATGCCATAAATGCACCATAGACACTACCTTTAACACTAACCAATGCATCCAAACGTCCCCGGACAACAACCGTACACAAAGCCCCTTTTGAGTTCAATTCAATTAACCAGTTTAACCAAGTTCTAACCAATTTAAACTCTAATCTAGGTTCAATGGCATTTATGGCACACTTAGACAACCTAGGACCAAGCTCAAAACTATTAAACACCAATTTGCCCTAAAATCTACTATTCATCCTCTTTCCGTAAATCCTCCTATATTGAATTCTAAACACGCACTAGCTATCATAGGCCTTAGAATAGTTATTTAAACATTTATGGCACAATAATGAAGCATGAGATTAAGCTTTTACTTAACTAACAACAATCTTTGCACATAATCACTATTCATTGTCTTCTACATAACACCCATACACAAAATCAACTAAACACTTGCAAAACTATCAAAAGATTACTCTACTAACTACAAAGGTAACCAATCTTGCAATATTAGGCATTAGATAGAACATATATAACAATATCAACATTTTATACAAACATGAAATCAACTTTAAATGCTAATAAAATGTTATTCCTTCACCCAACTAGGTAGAAAATTGCTTGGAAATGCTATGGAACCCCTTGATCTAGCTTGAAATCACTTCTTCTAGCTCCAAATGCCAAGCCCTATAATTATTTTTCTCTTTTTTTTTTCTTCCTTCTACCCGTCTGCCCTCCAAGCTTTTCTTTATCCTTTATTTTGTGTTTTACGATATATAATATATGTATATTATGTATACATATAAGGTATAATATATTTAAATAAGTTGGGCTTAGTTATTTTATGCAATTGAAACTAAATTAAAGCCCAAAAGTTAACTAAAACTAACTAGCCTACAATGCACAATGTTTTCACTATTCATGCAAGACACAAAATATTTTTTCTACCCTCCTTCCCAACGTGCTATGCAAATAAAAATTATGAACGTATGCCCAAAAATAAGTGTATACTGAGGAAAAAATACGAAATTTATAAAATAAAATACTTTAATTTTTTACCCCGGGCTTAGGGCTCATTTTAAAGTGATGAAAATAAGTCTACTAGGTATTAAGAACAATCCTGTATAATATAAATGACAAAATAATAGTTAAAATATTTTTATTTGAATTAAGTATATGTTAGTGTAACTTTGAAAGAAATGAGAAAATGTTAGGCTACTTAGTAAATTCAAAACTAAAATAAACACATATACACATATAAACTCTTAAATAACACCTATTTATATACAAATGTGTATAATGTACTATGTGCTAGGTCCGAGGTGTCACACGAGCCACAAGTTATCAGAGCCAACCTAAGGGCATAAGAGCTCCAAATCTTAAGAGCTAGCCCTTGAGGTCGTAAGAGCCCGAAAATAATAATGCCAACATTAAAGCTGAATTTCAAGACAAGGTTCATTAGAACTGAAGAAAGGTCAATTCGATCCCAAAGTCATCAAAACCAAGGAAGGGTCATTCAGCCTCGAGGTTATTAGGACCAAGAAAGGGACATTTACCCCTGAAGTTATTAATTAAAAGTATTAATTAAAAGGGGTCATTCAACCCTAAGGTAATTAGAACTGAAGAAGGGTTATCTAATCTTGAGACTATTAATTGAATAGGGTCATCCAACTCTGAGAACATTAGAACCAAAGGTCATCCGACCTCAAGGTTCTTAGACCAAAGAGCGGTCGTCCGACCCAAACTAGTTAAAGCCAAGTTTCGGCTAAGTACCGATCCCAAAAATAGAGATCAAACCATAAAATAAATGGTGAGCGATAATCGCCGGGGGGCTACGACAAACATTGAACAACATTGGGAAAGACCCCCAAATCTGGGTTCATGACGAAAACCGAGATGAGGGTCGGGGGGCTTGCCCAGCTTGACCAAAAACTCAAAACTAAAGTCATACAGGGCCTATCATCGGCTCGGCAGCCCACAAACCACATACCATCCAAGGAATATTTCCTAAGATGCAAAGAAGACTTGATTTAACAACAAGGATTCAATGACGAATTAATAAGGTCGATATAGGGTCTAAAGGCCCAAATTCAACCAAAAGGATAACAAAATTCAGCGACTGATAAGCAAAGTTAGCCCAAGACCGAGAAAAGATAGTCCAATATATATCCTGAAGAAATGATAAAAATGGAAAGCACCTCAAGTAAGGTGGTTAAGCTTTCATTTAGTTCAAAAACAGTAATTCATAGCTCAAAGAGAGCTAACCGATCCCAGTAAACTCATGAAACCCCAACCTTTGGGTCATGAGAGAGACCCTGCAAGGGGACGGGAAAGGTTTATTCTAAGAGGCTTTATATGTCTTATCCTTAGTTATTCCCTTGCAACTTGGGTGAGCACTTGACTCACCCCTGATCTATGAGCGCCTACTATACTCTTATCCACTCCCCCGAGGAGTAGACTTGATAAATTTGGATCCACAGGAACTCGGGATCTCATTTTCTGACTTAGCAGACCTTTGTTGACTCCAAGTGTATGCATCAATAAAGGTAATACTGAGGTTTCCAGGATAAATCCAATGCTGTCTAGTATAGCAATTATCATTTACTACCTTGATGATTCAATTAAGCAATGATTAGACCAAACCTAGTCATAAGGGTGAAAGTGGATAAATGTATCAAGGAAACGGAAACATGTTAGTAAGTGATTCCCTAACCTCTTGCAAAGATCAGAAAATCGGGGGCTCATAATATGGGTAGAAATCTGACCCTATGTGACTAGACAAAAGTGACCCCAGAGTCTAAATAAACTATGCTTGAACCTCCGACCCTGGGTGAGATGACCGGACCTCGTCCGATGATGAACCTCTAAGACCCGACCTTAATAGGACTTGTCCCGACTCGGGGACATCCCGAGAGGTCGAGACCCATTAACCACTTTAGTAATGGGACATGTGGCACTCTCTAGTAGCTTGAGTATTAGTATAAATACAAGGGCATATATTTGGCAAAAGGTAACTAATATGAGGCATACACACACAAAAAAGGCTCTCTCTATCTGATCTCTGATCTCTGATCTCTTTTATTTTCTTGCTCATATGTAACCCTAGATCCCGAAACTGACTTGATCGTCGGAGGAGTCCCCCGGGACACACCTCTGGTGGGCCTTGTTTTGTAGGTTAATCATTTGCGGAGCGGAGCGACGAGCCCATCAAGCCCGGAACCAGATTTTGACCTTAACAATATACATTATTAATTACAACTGCATATGAATTTTTAGTTATTTTCTTTTACGAGTATTAGTCGTCAAATGTAATTCACTTCACAAATTATATAAATTGTCGATTTTGTCTAGTATTTTTTTTCTTGCTTTAGTAATTTGCTTTATATTTTTGTTGTGAGATAAGTTCTCTTACTTAGCTTTTGTTTGCTCATTATTTGCATTTCTGCCAGCTTTCTTTGCAGTTGAAACAATATGCTTTGGGCAAGATGATCACATAAAGATATGTGAATTGGGCCAGATGAGACCTCCCGTGTTCAATTTTTGGTTACTATTAGAATTGAATGACTACTTGGATTAAATAGAATAATTGAGGAACTTGACCTCATCTCATGATTTTGTTAGAGATTTATTATAATTTATAATTTTGGTGGCTCTGAATTATGTATTTGATAGTTATGCGCCTTGCGAGCTTGAGGTTGTACCCTTTAGTCACACGGTGCCTTCTTGCTATGTGCAAGATGTTACGGCAAATCGGGTTTCTCAAAGATAGCCTTGTAATCATTATTTTACCTATTCATGTTAATTTTTGCAAATTATATAGTCTTTTTTTTTTGTTTAAGTTTACGCTTAATTATGTTTAAATATTTATTATTGTCCATCTCATACCATTTCAGAATGACCACTAGTACAAAGTTGTTATGCTGCTTCTTGTGCTTGTTATTTTACTACATGAAACATGCTTTTCGATTCCATTCAATAGGTGCAGCTGATCCTCAGATCAAGTGTGTAGAGAAAGAGAGACAAGCCCTTCTCAAGTTCAAACAGGAGCGACTCAAAATTTCAATTTGATCTCTATTGTTTAAAATTGTTACCTGAAAGTGTGATTTCAGTAACGCTATTGTTGAAGTTGAACAACCAACTATACACAGAGGAATTGAGATCATTAGAAGGGAGATCAATGATATCGAGGGGCGCTGAATAGTTGATAGAGTTTAGTGAAGAAGGAGTAAGATAAGGCAACGTGCAAAAACGCATGGAGAAGACTCTTAGCATAGAAAGACTACTTACTGCTGCCGGCCAATCACTGTTGAGATCTAAACGCCTAAGATAAAGAGTTGTTAGCGATTGAAGAGAAGAAAGCCACTGAAGATTATCTATATCCAAAGTAAGAGTCCGTAAGATCAAAAGTTTTTAGACTAGAAAGGTTACCAAGCTGATGCGCAACCTTTCCGTAAAAACCAGCAAATGATAGATTCAAGTACGTTAATCTTGTAAAAGAACCCAAAAACGATGGAATGTTGCCACAAAACTCATTGAAACTAAAGTCTAAATGTTCCAAATACTTGAGTTCAAGCAATGAAATACTAATTTGACCCATTAAAGGCTCAAGACGGATAAATCCATCGACACCATACGGACCGTGCAGATTTAGTGTGATAAGGTTACCAGTTCGGTTATCGCAGTAGATCCCTTGCCATTTACAACAGTTCGTTTGGTATTCTTGAGATCCCCATGAAGAGAGTCGGTTGTAGTCATCTACAACCTCTTGTTTGAACTTGAGGAGAGCTTGTCTTTCTTTTTCTACACACTTGATTTGATGATCAGGAGCAGCAGGCACTGAAGGGATTCCAAAAGCATTATTTTTGTTGTAGTAAAATAACGAACACAAGAGAAAGGTGAAGAATTTTGCTCTAGTGCTCATCTTCAGAATGGTATTACTTACAATAAATGAAGAAGAACAAAGTATTTGTGAATCCATTAAGTATCTTTGATTTCTTATATAGGCATGGTAGCTATTCTTTTCTACTCGGATAATTGGACTATAATTTCAGGCCATTACAATACATAGAAGAACCAAGTCATCCAAGTCCCAAAGGTCGTGATCAATGTGACGTGTTTATATATTTAATAGTTGTGCACCTTGCGGACTTGAGGATTGTACCCTTTTGGCACACGACATGTGACGTGTTTAAATTAGGGACATGAAATAGTTGGAATACATAAATAACAACTTTTTTATTTATCACTTTTCTTTTATCATGCCACCTAATTATCTAAATAAGAGGTAATAATGAAGTAATAAAGATAGGGTGGTATGCATATAGCAACACCATATGGCGTTCTTGCTATGTGCAAGATGTTGAGGCAAATCGGGTTTCTCAAAGATGGCCTGGTGAACATTGCTTTCCCTATTTATGTTATTTTTTGTTAAAATAGTATTTTTTCAACTTATTTATATTAAAATTTTAATATTTCGTTAATCTTTTTAATTGAATCTTGGTTTCCCAATATTAAATTCTTAGTTCCGTCTTTGGGTCCGTGGTACAATTTTTGCTTTAAATGCAAAAAATTTCAAGATCAATTTTCGTGTGTAATGTAGTAAGTGATGTAAGTGGCTTTAGACCTCCCTTAAATCAACAAAAAAGAAAAAAGACTACCTATTAATTACTTGGATTTTGCTTATTATCATGGTTGTGAACTTTTATCTTATGTCATTGACTTGAAGATCGATTTGTTCTTCAGTGCTCTTCTTCGTTTAAATAGTTCTACCAAGTCAAAGATATAAGTTTTATGCAGGAAATGCAAGCCATCCTAGTAATTAACCCTTTCCACACGGAGAAATGGAAAAAATATCGTAGTCAATACGGCTCAGAGAAGACTGAGAGTGATTACTTCCATCAAGTAATTGAATTTGTTACGGATTCTGTGTCGACCATCATTTTAATTCAAGTTAATCATTAACGTAATAGGTCACCAATTATGATATGCTACAAAACACTCAATGTTAACAAGTTGAATACCTTAAAGTCTTTCGCAGCATTAATATTGTGGCATATTATGTGTTCCTTTCTTATTTTTCACTACAATAGAACATTTAGTCAGACACCTACAAACAAAGCAAAGCAACTGGAACCTGTTTATTTTAGTTGGATGTACCCAATCGAAAACTACCATTCTTATATTTATATATGTGCATATTTAATTATGTTACTTATTAGTTGTTGTTCACCTTGTTTAGAGGAAAATTATTAAGTCAATTTAGATATCTGTTAGTCTCTGACTCACTCTCTCTCTCTTACACACACTCACTCTCACTCATTCCCTCACAACAAGAGGGTTCAGTGGAAGTAACTCTCACTTAAGACCTAAATAGTCTCGAGTTCGAGTCATCTAAAGTTGGTGACGAATTACGGTTGATTTCCTTTTAAAAAAATAGAAAAGAAAAAAACTATTAATTTCAGTCATTTGACGGTCAAGTCAGGACGTGATCAAAGCAGGACATCACATACAACATTTTTGATTTCTTATATACGACATATGAGTTTTTTTTTTTTTTTTTTTCTGCACGGCGAATTGGAATATAAGTCATTCTTTTTTCTTTTTTTTTGGCATGTAAGTCATTCAAGTCCAAAAGAGTCATGATCGGTGTAGTCTTCTTTTATTAATAGTGTGCTGACCATATCGTACAGCTGATCCATACTAAGACATCAAACAATGGGACATACTAATGACAAAGAAGATTTAGAATTTATTTTGGAATTATTCTTTTCTTCAAGTCCATTTAATTGGCCAATTCTTTTCTTCAAGTCCACTTAATTGGCCAAAAAAAATAAAAGAAAAAGTATTGTTATACCACTTTATTTTTATCACTCTCACCTTATATATAAATGTTTGGTTAGCATTAGGGATGGTAATAGAACAAGTTTGGGACGGGGGACTACCTGTCCCCGCCACCGCTTTCTTCAGCCCTATCCGTTGCCCCCGCCCTGTCCTTGAGTCCCCGTGGAGATTGTGGATTATCCGAATGGGTTTTTTCATTATTTTTTTAAATCGTATGATATTAAGTTAAATTTGAACCATGTAACTCCAAAATTAAATTAAAATTTTAATTAATTATGAGTATAGATATAAGTGTTTAAAAAATATCAAATATTAGTTATATATTGATTTGTGTACTTATAATTAAATAATAAAAACAACACTATAGTAATTGAGTTTCAAACATTTAAAATAAGTCCCATCTAAAATGATTGCTATAAAAACTATATGTGGAAAAATAATATTTATTTGTGCTATTGTTGCACATTGGTAATTGTAAGACTTTTTTTTTAGTTATTGTATGTTCACATAAAATTAGCAATTTCAAAACTTTAAATTATCATCCTTAATTATATTGTTTGAAACTATCTTGAAGACAAGCTAAAATAACTAACGAATTTCTTAAATCCACTATAATCAACAACAAAATAGAAATACTAATGTAAAATGATTGTAAATGCCAAGTAATAGCATGTAGTGTCTTGATCAAAAAAATAATTACAAAATTATTATTAGTAATATTTTTTTCTTCTCCTTTCTTTGGATAGTCTACTACTATTTTATTGAGATTCAAGTTTTTTTAAATAGTATATGAGTTAGACCTTGATCCAATGTTATCCATCCAGTTTCTATCAATTTTTGTTTCAGACCTTGAATTTGGTATCCATCTTTTCCAATTCATTATTTCTTCTACCATGTTATTGCGCCTTTGATAATGAATCATGGGTCACACGTGAAGGGGTATTAGAGGGATAACCTTCTAACAACAATTAGTTATAGGATAAAACCTCCAATTTCTTTGACATGATACCAACGCAACAAAGGGTGTTATATGATGTGTTTGGCTCAAAACGATGCGATATTTGAAGCTTTAATCATTTGTTGTGCAAAACCATGCAACAGTCATATGGAACAAGGATCCTCTCAAAATATTATGATGCCATAAACAAGTTTCAAAGGTTTTGAACTATCAACAATTTTTTTAATATAATTGTATTAATAATTTATAACGATTAAATATCATTCATAATATCATAACCAACTATATATAAAGAAACTGACAATGAAGTGGGAAATTCTTCAATGGACTTAGACCATGGCCCCATCTATGATCGAAGTTTGTGAAACTAACCCCATACTATTAACGAATTATACTTTTTAACCTTTTACTACCCTTCCACTTTCACCACCTTCTTCTCTCAAACTCAACAAACCACTACCTTTCTCCACCATTTCTTCTCTCTATCACCTCCACCAAACCCACCACCCTTGACCTACTCCTTGACATATCCATCACCATTCCTCTGCCATTTTTTTTCCATCACCTCCAACAAACCCACTACCTTCAATTACCATATTTTCTCTCTTCATCCCAACGAACTCACCACCCTTTGCCTTCCATTTCTACCACCATCTTTCATCTCTTTGGTTCTCCCTCTACACCTTAACAAAACCACTATTTCCTTCGTCTTAACCCGAACTCAACCCTCTTCACTGGAAATCCACCATTCCCGAACCCCAACCTGCTCCTCTCTTCTTCAGTTATTTTTTCCTTCAACTATGTATCACTTATAGAGGAAACATAATGGGCGCATCTTCAGGAATGTTGATCAAGTAATGAAAATGATCAAAGATGATGTGCGAGCCAAGATGATGATTGGTAAAAAGCTTAAGAACAATAGTATCAATAGGGACATTTGTAATATGAGGAACCTTTGTGAGATGATCTGTTAGGCTCCTTTTGTATTTTGTGTAGTTAGTATACGTTATACTTGTAAATGGCCTTGCTATGTTTTTGTTGTTTAATGAAATCGTTCTTGCTGACCCAACAAAAAAAAAAAGGGTAACTCTTAAAAAAGTCATGTGTTGGTTAGTCTTATTGAGGACTAATAAAATATTGACATGTAGACATAGTTAGTCATATTAGAATTTATGGCAGGATGTTACTTTACCAATTTGTCCTTGGCTTTTTTAATGTGAAATTAATGAGATTATAGTGGGACCCACTAAATGAATTTAGTCTCAATATATAATATGCACGCTTTTATTATTATACCCCCAACTAACTATACACAATGACTAAAATAGACTGAATAGTAATGAACAAAAAGATAAAATAAGTATCAAAAGACTAAAGTAACCCTCTTCCACATTAAATGCAATAAAAGTCAATTTTCCTCCATCAAAATATAATCCCGCCCAAATTGAATTCGTTGCTTAAATTTCAATATCCGTAGACAAAGTAACCCTCTGAATGTGTTTGTTATCTGTTGCTTAAGTTTCAAAATTAGTAGACAAATATAAAATATGTAATTGTTCAATCCAAATTAAATATTAACTAACTACCACCATTAGATAAATATCAAATCAAATTTAAAGAAATTTTAATACATCTAAAATATAAAATGGTTTGTAACGAATAGTACGTGTGGTATGTTATCTGTTGTTTAAGGTTTTAATATCCGTAGATAGACATTTCGATATCCGTAGACAGACTTTTGAATGGATAATTTATCCAATCAAGTTAAATGTCAACGTAGCTACTACCATTACTTAAACATCAAGTCAATTTAAAGTCATACAAACGTGAATGCATCAGAATGTTAATATATGTAACTATTCAATATTTCAAATTCCATGAATTGCAATAGCTAATGTCAAAGAGAAAGGAATAAGAAGAAAATCATCGCAAGTTTGTTTTTAAATAAAATTTTTAAATTTTCTATGGATCTGTTGTTTCTTCTTACTAATGTGTAGTTGATTCTTACGAATGTGTAGTTGCAATTTTCTACGGATCTGTTGATGCTTCTTACTAATGTGCAGTTGCAATTATTTCATAAATTTATAAGTTTTCTATAGATCTATTGTTGTTACTTGCGAATGTGTAGTTACAACTGTAAATATTTATGAGTTTTATATGGAAATATTGTTATTTCTTAAGAATGTGTAGTTGAAATTATATATATTTATGAGTTTTGTAAGGATCTGTTGTTGCTTCTTACTAATTCGTAGTTGTAATTCTTTCTTAAATTTATAAGTTGTATAGATTTGTTGTTGCTTCTTACTAATTCGTAGTTGTAATTGTTTCATAAATTTATAAGTTTTCTATGGATATATAGTTGCTTCTTACTAATATGTAGTTGCAATTGTTTTTTAAATTTATAAGTTTTCTATAGATCTGTTGTTGTTTATTACTAATGTGTAGTTGCAATTGTTCCATAAATTTATAAGTTTTGGTCCATGCATTTTATTTATTTGTATATCTTTACAACACGATTTTTTCGCATGTATTTTATTTATTTGTATAATATATATTTAGAATATGTTTAGAATTTTACCATAATTCGTAGTCTAAATTTTTATGTTAATTATTGTAGATATACAATATGGATGATGATTTTAGCAATGTAGATATTGGTAACATGACATTTGGATCTGTAGAAGAGGCATATGATTTCTACAACAGCTATGCATAGGATTTAGTATTAGGAAAGATACGGTACAAAAAGATACGGTTACTAACGTAATAAATAATCGTTTGTTTGTTTGTTCAATGTACCGAATTCATAACATGTTTCCAGCCCAAATATTGTCACCTTGCTTCCTCAATAAGCAGAGATGTAGGAACAGAAAAATGAAAAGAATACCTATCTAACCAAAACAACATAAAAAACATCTTCCACTTATTAGGGTGAGTTACCTTATTGTCAAATCCAAATGAAACAATCTATTCTTCAAGAGCTACAAAACTTTTGATTTGGGAATGCAACTTCCTCTCTAGTCTTCCAGAATATCCAGTTCCTTGTATCCATTTAACTATTAAACCATCATAGCTACTGGACAATATGATTCTCAGGTTGCTTCTAATCACTGCTAGTGAATTAACATTCTTCATGTGTCTAGAAAATGAGAACGGACTTTTGTCAAGATCACTTGCTGAGTATACAGAGATGGAGCCACCAAGAGAAACAGTGACTATATAGTCATTCAGCCAGAGACCTCTAACTAGCATGTCATCAACTCCACCAAAACCAAAAGAAGCCAAAGTCTTTTTGACCTTTCCATTACCATCCTCGGATATCTCCCAGACTTTGGCAGACTTATTAGCAGACACAGTTAGCACCTGAATTTATGTGAACAAACAAAAAAAGTGGGAAATAAGTCAAAGAAAATAGCAAAAATTGAATTTATAAAGAAAATGAGTTTTTGTGCATAATAACTTATCAGATTGAGAAACTGTAGTATCAAATTTCTTTCTATGGTATGATATCATTTCCTTTCGCATTTTTTAGTTTGATTGTATAAAAGTGTATTATGATATTATCTTTTTGTAGTCCATAAGTTATGACTACAATCAAAAGCATATTTATGGTAAGATTCATTTTCTCACCCTCGAATGCTAGAATTTTGTAATATCTAAGAATGCCAGATATTCAACAAACTATCTTTTAGCTTTTTAAGATACAGATTACATAAAGAATAAATTGCAAACAAAGAAAAACAAATACCACGTTTACCTGTTTACTATCAGGACTCTAGCTGACAGCATATATGCTGCGTGCATGGCCATCCTCAAAGGAAAGCTCTCTAATTCTCTCCCCACTTTTAGCATCATATAGTATACCCTTCTTGTCAGAGCTTACACTGATTAGTTTGCTGCATTCTGGAGAGAATCTTATACAATTGACAAAATTTGAATGATGCTTGCAGTTGAATAAGCACATGAATCCCAATAATGTCAAACGAGTAGCCAGCTTATATACCAGTCCTCTTTCATTATCCTCATTTAACAGGTTTCATCAATCCATGCCTCCATATGGTTTTAAAAATTGAAAAGGTGGATCTATCTTGACCATGAGACCATTTGATAGAAGAAAATCATAAAGTTGGTATTGATTCTATTTTTTTTTAAAGTTTATAATTAACAGAGCATAGAGCATTTGACAATTATAAACCAAAAAAGTAATATATGTAAGAAACCTGTGAGATAGCTTGAATTTAAATGGAGGTCCTTCATAAAAATTCACCAAAAAGTCCTCTCCACATGTGGCAATGCAAAATGGTCTTGTTGGCTTAAATGCACAACTTAAAACTCTCCTTGAATGACCATCAAATTCTCCAACATTACTTCCAAAATCCCACTTGCACAACAGAGCATCGAAATATAAGAATGAAGCAAATTTGAATAAAAAAGCACAATTACCATAATAACGTAAAAACTTCATTTAAGGAACAATTTCTAAAACTAATATTAAAACATAGTAAAAGAATATGCAAATTAAACACACTTGAGCTCATTTTTGCTAAGTAGTCCAACTTATCTTGAAATGATCATTAGAGTATTAAGCCACATTGTCCTATTGCAATATACAGTAAGCACACAAAAGTCACTTCCTCTGGCAAACTTAGTTAGATATAATGAGCCCTTCCATGGTTTTATTGAATATCTCATCCATTCTTCATGTGTTATAGTGCAGCTTATGAAATCACAGCTATACTTCATAAATTTGTCCATGAAATGGAATATCATTATATAAAATGCTAATTATAGACATACAAAGAGCAAGTGTAAGCATGCTTAGTCAGGTATAATTACCATATTACTACCATGTTGAACCATTCCTTGCAGTACATCTAATGATTTCGAATATTATAGTTAGATTCAGGCACTGTATTCTCTGAATCAGTATAGAAATGATGGCCTCTGTTGCCTGCTATAAGGTGTATGGGCATTTATAGCTAGAAATTACCACAACAAACACCAAGCATCATGAACACACACACGCATATACATATAAAAGCTCAGTGGCACCATATCCATTTCACTCAAATATTTAAATGCAAAAATATTTGTGATAATGAACGATAAGCACTTCAATTGATATCATTTAAGTTAAGCATTCTTTTGATCATGTAAATAAACACTTTTCTTCCTTCTCTTTTAAGCATTTATTAGAACTCAACTCAAATTCACTAAGCAATTTCCACAAAATTCACATTCCAAACAATAATAAAAGGAGAAAATGAGAACTCAACAATGCACAATCTCGAAAATCAAATCCACCAATAAATAAATCCACATACAATTAAGGGATGTACTAAAACATACACGGGTCTAGCATTTAATCCACTAGGTTTTAATCAATAATGCCACATAGGCCGACAAATAATATATTCTACATTCGACCTCCATTATACACATACATACACAAACGAATTTTATATACCTAGCTTCTGTAGCCCCACTAATAAAATATTCTAAATTCACTCCCGAAAATAGATTATACACATATAAATGTAAGTTAACTTACATGAAGGCTCGAACGAAAGACTTGCCTTTGCCATCACCAGAAGCAACAATGTGAAGGCCATCAGGAGACCATTGCAAGTCATCGATCTGACTAGAAAGGACACGAAACTCGTTCTTAAGCACAAAGTCATTGTGGACCCCCCAGATCCGGACTGTGCCAGACACATCAGCAGACGCAATCCATTCCCCGTTGGGAGAGTAATATGCCACGGTGGCAGGGTAAGCATGGTCATCGTAAACGGCAACTTATAACGGACGGTCCAAGTAATGGATGATAACGGATCGGCCGTTACAGTAGAGGATGAAGTTGGATTTCGCATCGCCGGAAATTAGGATCCTTCTGCCATGCTCTGTTGACGGCGCCGGCGCGTAGGCTTCGACCAGCTCAGTGATGATTCCTTTTTTTAGTGTATGTGTGTGTGTGTGTGAAGTGTGTGAAATGTGGGAATGTCAACAATGGTGATGAACTTCGACCAAAAAAAAAAGATGAACAGTTCTTTTGCAGGTTTGAAAGACGTTGAGTTGATCGTTGCTTGAGGAGTTGGTTTCCTTGTCGTAAATCGTGAGAGGGCAAGAATGTAATTTTATTTTAAGGATAAAGTAGACTTTTTATCAGTACTCGTGATTTTTGAATTCAGGGGATAATTTAGTCATTATCTGTAACGCCCCGTATTTTGGGCCTAGCTTATTTGATTATTATTATTTGGATTAAGGCCCCATGATAAGTATTTAAGTCCAGTTCTATAAATCTATATTTAACCTAGAATGATCTATATAATGTTTCTAAACTGGTAGCCTCTTGGCAAAAATAAGAAAATATTACCTATACCCAAGTCGTGAACATATTGTGCAAACCACTCCTATTGAGAATCTTAGAAGATCATGAAATTCTTGAGGTTTAGGCTTAATTCCTCAAATAAATAAGTGGTTCGATCATCTCTTTAGAAATTCTTCTTTATATGGTATCACTAATACGATTTTATCGATTGATTGTGAATATATGAATTATATTATGACTACTTCATACGTTTTGACTTAGACACGAAACATGTCATTTGATGATCGCATATGACTTTTATGAAAGGATTGTTTGTTTAAATTGATTCTTTTATAGTTAAATTCAGATCATTGAATATAAAATATTTTTTGTGTGTATGTGTTTAAAGGATTTTAGGACCTATCCAAGAAAATAGAAAAAAACATGAAGAAAGGGTTTTGGTTACTATTTACACAAACAATAACCTCGGTTACTATTCATGCGAACAGTAACCTCGGTTACTATTCAAGGGAACAGTAACCGGAGTTACTGTTTAAGCAAACAATTAATTGGTCAAATTCTTTTTGTTTAATGTTTTCTCTTATTTAAATTACAAGCTAGATTTAAATAGTTGAGTATATCTTGAATGCTTTCATAACCGTAGAGTTCCAATCCATTGAGAATTAAAGGTTTTACAGATTTGGATGTTAAAATTAAATTGAATTGTGGTATTGATATCGCATTTTCATAAATAGGTTTAAATATATTAAATGATTTTGAAAACTCGAAAGTAAACCCTTGGGATAAAAACTTTTGCAAGATTTCAAATTATGACACATTATGAAATTATTATGTGCTAGAATTGTTGCGTACCCTACTTGATCATTATCGAATGCAAATACGATACATTTGAAACTCGAGATTTTGAAGACTTAAGAAATTATGACCCTTATTGGTTGTGAATAAATGCCGATATTTCTGACTCTTTGGCAGATGATAAATGCCAATACTTCTGACTATTTGGCGGAGGATAAAGGCCAATACGTATGACTCTTTGGCGGAGGATAAAGGCCAAAACTTATGACTTTTTGGCAGAGGATAAATGCCAATACTTTGACATATTTTGACTCTTTGGCGGAGGATAAATGCCAATATTTTGACTCTTTGGCGGAGGATAAATGCCAATATTTTGACTATATGGCAGAGGATAAACGTCTACTTAGACTTGGGTATTGGGTTCATTTGACTATGATTTTTGACACTATGAATTCTTGGCATATGAATTTAGCTTGGCATGAACTTTTATGATTACATATGAAATATTATGATTTTCGCAAGAATTTACTTTTGAATTTGTGATATTTATGAACTATGATAATATGATTTTGTGGCATATATGAATATTCTAAAGGTCTCAAGAGGCTTTCTTGGGGATCGCCACTTACTGAGATTTGTGTCTCATTTTTGTAAAAATTATTTTTCTTGCAGAAGGTGATAATAGGCTTTGGATATTGCTTGGGACAAGGGTTTCTCTGACAAGAGATAGAGTAGGATATTCAGATTTCTTTAGATGTAAATAATTTATTTATTTCGTGTAGACATTAGATTATAATTATGCACTTTGGTTTAAGACTCTATATCTCGGGTATTTTATTATTAAATTTGGAGATTTAGTTCCGCTGTGTTTTATTTAGTTTAGATGCTTTGATGGTTGTCGCCTATTTATTATTGTGGTTTTTAGATATACATAAGTTTAGTGCCTTTCGTATTTAGGAAGGACGTTCCTTCTTAGTACGCGACAGTTACGTCACTAAGATTCACCTAGGTGAATTTGGGGTTGTGACAGAGTGGTATAAGAGCTTAGACTCATTGATCATTTGAGACCTAGGTGGAAATAGGTAACTAGGTTTTTTTGCTTTGATGAGTGGTGTTGGCTTGATTCAACCTCTTAAGTATGTTGTGGTTGGGAGATCATTGTGTTGAGGAAGTATGGACACTAGAGCGGAATTGCTGTAATTAAGATTTCTATTTCCTTGCTTGGGTCATTTCGTTCTTTGAAGTTTTTTTAATTTCTGTTTAAATGTTAATTATGAATTCTCACCATCATGGAATAACTTCATTCTTTTGTCTATTATTTATTTGAATCATAGCTTGATGTATTTGAATAATCTTGGAGGAATCTCTTGGTTAAAATCCTTTGGTCTTGTCAATTATATTTATCATGAGTTTTATTGAATCTATTTTCATTGATAAAATTTTTGTTAGGGATGTCTAACTATGACATTCAACTATTAATTACGCTTACTACAAATTTTGATTTGCGAGCTATGTCAGAAAATGATATTATTACTTTTATACTTATACTCACTATCTAGAATGAAAAAAAAAATTAATCATGTATCTATGAGTTTAAAAAAAAAAAAAACAGAAAAAGGTTTTCCTGGTGCTTTTGTTCCCTTCTATCGGCCTGAAACCCTCGTTACTTTGAACTTACTTGTGTGCATATTATTTGTCAAAACTGTCAAAATATTTCGTGAAATAAAACTGACAATCGCATTCGGAATATGATTTCTTTTACCTTAACCAAATATCAAAAATAAAATTATTGATTTAGTTTTCTATCTATCTTTGAAAGTAGGATATATATACCTAAAATAAAATTGTCAAACCTCTTTGTATCAGCTGGTGTGGACACAGGCTTATCTGTACTATAATTATATTTTTGAGATATAGGCTAGTTAAGAATCAAATATTGATTTTTGTCATTGTAAAGGTACCCTAGCATACTTCGACTTTATTATCACTTTGAAAATATAATTGGGGCTTATCCTTGCTACGTTTCACTTTATGTCCTTAGTTTGGAATTTTGAATTAATGATCGACAAATGATGAGTTCATTAATTATTTGAGAAAATGTATTCACGTGTTTATTATTCGTTTTGATTCAACTCATTCTTGTTCATTTCCAAATGGAGGTGACTCCATAAAATTTTATCAAAACTTGTTCATGCTTTGATTTATTAGTAATTCGAAACTCACAATGAGATAGTTTTGTCACAGACTGGAGCTTTATTATTGGTGAGTAACTTAAATTTCATTTGTTAATGTTCACGTCAATGGAGTTTTTCAATGTGCTGCCCCCCTTCTTGGATATTCATACTTTTCATGAAAGTGGATTCATTAGCCATAAAGTTGACTCTGTTGTCTGATTCTATGGATGCTTTCTTATCAGATTCCACTACTAAACACCTTTACTATAAAAAAAATTTCGTGCTTGTCACCCAATAAAGTATTCGATTGATGATTCCTCATAAAATTCAATTAGGCTTTTGGCTTATTCAAAGTAATTTGTTTAAGGCTCATCATTAGAATTCTTTGATTTGTGTAGATATTGTTATCATGATGATTTAAATTTTAAATTTTGGAAAAAAATTTCCTCATCTCTGATGCCTTTGGTCACTAGTTCATTTCTCAGTGTTTAAGTCGTTAATCATGAAACCTCTTTTGACTATTCATATAGAACCTTCATTTAAATGAGAAGTATTTGAGCATTATTACCTATAGATGTCTATTTGTTGATCATTTGCTTTCTTGGTGATGTTCGTTGTTAGATCATGTCAGCATGTCACATTCACTCGTGATGTCTATCTTGCTGTTTGAAATCCTTCCTTGCTACCACAAGTGAATATTTGACCATTAGTGTTGTATATTTGATAATATGTCTCTCTAAGCTCAATAACTCCTTGTCTTAAGAAAATACTCTATTTATTCTTTTATTGTTATCAGGACCAAAACAAATGAGTTCTTATTTTGAAATCTTTCCCTCCTATTAAGTGATGATTCAAAGGATAAACCTTGAGTGGTACATTGTTCTTTCAAGTTATTCGCCTAGCATCCTGTCTATTGTCCTTTTATTTTCTTATCTATGATTTTATTGGTTAGACCACATTAAGTTTTCTACCTTTTTGGTCGGAAATTTAGACATTAGCATACTTTTATGATTAGAGTTTGTGACTTACAGTACATGTTTTCTGGTATGACTTTGGAAAAAGAATGAATTACTCTCTTGCTTTTTCCATCAAAAAAAAAAAAAAAAGAAGCGTCAACTTTCGTGGATGAAACATGTGTCATTTTGGCTGCTGATCATTGCTTGTGATTTCTTACCCCAGTTAAAGATATTTGTGTATGCATGACATTCCTAAAGAGTTCTGCAAGCTTCATTTCATAACATGATATTCAGACCTATCGATCATTTTTTTTTTTTTGAAACTCTTAAATTCAGTATATGTTAAATTTTTTAAATCTCTGTTTTGGATTTCTAGGCTTTTTCCTTAGCTATTTCTATTTATATCATCTACTCATAATGTGAGAATGTTTTTACCTTAACTAATCTTAGGAAATATAAGATGAACTTAAAGATACTTTAGTACGTGTGGCGTCTTCGTTTGCTTGGGCTCATTCATGTTTTTCTACTTGAATTATTATATTAATTAAGTGCCTTTGTGTGAAACTTCGTATGATTTTCCTTGATTATTAGTTCTTATTATACCCTCTTTGAATTTATCTTCTCTTTCGTTATAAGGTTAAGTAAGTTTCGGGACAAAACTTTTATTTAGGGGGGAAGGATGTAACGCCCCGTATTTTGAGCCTAACTTATTTGATTCTTTTATTATTATTATTTGGATTAAGGCCCCCTGATAAGTAATTAAATCCAGTTCTATAAATCAATATTTAACCTAGAATGATCTATATAATGTTTCTAAACTGGTAGCCTCTTGGCAAAAATAAGAAAATATTACCTATACCCAAGTCGTGAACATATTGTGCAAACCACTCCTATTGAGAATCTTAGAAGATCATGAAATTCTTGAGGTTTAGGCTTAATTCCTCAAATAAATAAGTGGTTCGATCATCTCTTTAGAAATTCTTCTTTATATGGTATCACTAATACGATTTTATCGATTGATTGTGAATATATGAATTATATTATGACTACTTCATACGTTTTGACTTAGACACAAAACATGCCATTTGATGATCGCATATGACTTTTATGAAAGGATTGTTTGTTTAAATTGATTCTTTTATAGTTAAATTCAGATCATTGAATATAAAATCTTTTTTGTGTGTATGTGTTTAAAGGATTTTAGGACCTATGCAAGAAAATAGAAAAAAAAAATGAAGAAAGGGTTTTGGTTACTATTTATGCAAACAGTAACCTCGGTTACTATTCACTCGAACAGTAACCTCGGTTACTATTCTAGGGAACAGTAACCGAAGTTACTATTTAAGCAAACAGTTAATTGGTCAAATTCTTTTTGTTTAAGGTTTTCTCTTATTTAAATTACAAGCTAGATTTCAGAGCCTTTAGAAATAGTTGAGTATCTTGAATGCTTTCATAACCGTAGAGTTCCAATCCATTGAGAATTGAAGGTTTTACAAATTTGGATGTTGAAATTAAATTGAATTGTGGTATTGATATCGCATGTTCGTGAATAGGTTTAAATATATTAAATGATTTTGAAAACTCAAAAGTAAACCCTTGGGACAAAAATATTTGCAAGATTTCAAATTATGATACATTATGAGATTACTGTGTGTTGGAATTGTTGCATACCCTACTTGATCATTATCGAATGCAAATACGATACATTTGAAACTTGAGATTTTGAAAGACTTATGAAATTATGACCCTTATTCGCTGGGGATAAATGCCGATACTTTTGACTCTTTGGCAGAGGATAAATGCCAATACTTCTGACTCTTTGACAGAAGATAAATGTCGATACTTATAACTCTTTAGATGAGGATAAATGCCAATATTTTGACATATTTTGACTCTTTGGCGAAGGATAAATGCCAATATTTCGACTATATGACGGAGGATAAATGCCAATATTTCGACTCTGTGATGGAGGATAAACGTCTACTTAGACTTGAGTATTGGGTTCATTTGACTATGATTTCTAACACTATGATTTTTTGGCATTTAAATTTAGTTTGACATGAACTTTTATGATTTCGTATGAAACATTATGATTTTCCCAAGAATTTACTTTTGAATTCGTGATATTTATGAACTATGATAATATGATTATGTACCATACACGAATATTTTAAAGGCCCTAAGAGGTTTTCTTGGAGATCGTCACTTATTGAGATTTGTGTCTCATTTTTGTAAAAATGATTTTCTTTGCAGAATGTGAGAATAGACTTTGGATGTTGCTTGGGACAAGGGTTGCTCTGACAAGAGATTGAGTAGGATATTTAGATTTCTTAAATGTGAATGATTTATTTATTTTGTGTTGACATTGGATTATAATTATGCACTTTGGTATAAGTCTTTGTATCTCGAGTATTTTATTATTGAATTTGGAGATTTTAGTTACGCCGTGCTTTATTTGGTTTAGATACTCTGATGGTTGTCGCCTATCTATGATTTTGGTTTTAGATATACATAAGTTTAGTGCCTTTCGTATTTAGGAAGGACGTTCCTTCTTAGTACGTGACAGTTACGTCACTAAGATTCACCTAGACGAATTTGAGGGCGTGACATTATCCCTTATATATTAAATTAAAAAAAAAGTGGGCCATGAACATCAAATGTTTTAGAAACGTTTGACGTTTTAAAGAGTGACTCAAAAAAAGAATATGTTGAATATGACATTTTGGAGGTTAGATCTGTACTTAGAATGAGAAGATGAGTAATTTGATCTAAAAATTTATTAAAACTAATCTCAAAAAGTTAATTTTTCATCTTGTTGAAATATTTTTCCGACAACTTTCCGGTAATCAAAAAATGTTATAGTACAAGAGGGGTCACTTTATCATTTCTTAAATTATAAGAGTGCTATTATAATTATGTCAGACAATATTAATAATGTGGCAAAGTGTTATTGACTTAGGTCATGAATCGGGCCATAGTCTAAGTCGTCCACTGAAGAATTTTTCAAACAACACAGAGAAGACTTCAAGTCGTCCATGTTCAAAGAGTCATGATTAATGTTGTCTTCTTTAATTAATTGTGTAGGACCAGCTAGTTTTTTTTTTTTTTTTCTTCTTGTGATATAGTCAATATCTTTGTATACACGTAATACACATTTGGATATGATGGAAGGATTTATCCTCCTCTAATTCAGAACATCCAAGGTATCGTCCTTTAATTTGCAGTTTGGTTAGATATGACTGTTGCGTGGTTTGCACATAGCAAATTAGCAATGACTAAAGCTTAAACCCTCGCACTGTTTTGAGCCCAACACAATAGAACACCCCTTTATTTCATACATCTATCCATTTAATAAGACCACATTAACACATCAAACAATGGGGCACTTACGTGAGGAAATAATGACAGAAGTGTTAGAATTAACTTATTTTGGAATTAATTTTTTTCTTCACTTTATCGTATTTAACAAAGAAAACAAAAGAAACAGTCTTAATTTTTTTGAGTAAAATGCATCATACCCCTTATGTTTTTACAAAGTTGTATCAAATTATGTGTTTTCAAAAGTTACGTTATAAATTTTATATTACAAAAAATATTACATATTCCCGCATGCCGTCTATTTTTCTGTCAATTTTAACATTTAATGTAATACACGTGCCTATTATTCAAATATATCATTTATCAGGCTATAAAATATATGGAAAAAAGACAAAAAAAATACCCTATTTCTCAAGCATATTATAAATAAAGAATGTGATAAATACCCTCTGATATTAAACAAAGTTGCAAATACCTCATTCTGATATTACAACGGTTGCAAATAACCCCTTCAATTGATTTATTTTCACAGAAAACTCAACAAAAGACTACAACAAACTTTTTATTTAATACAAATCTTTATGAACAAACTAAAAAATGAAAGTTTAGAAAAACCAACAACAAAAAATACACCTTCACTTTGAAATAAACAAAAAAAAGCCAAAAAATAAAGAAATTAGAAAATTGACAAACTCATAATGAGAGAACGCAACATTGATCATGACCCTCTCGGCACTTGCATGACTCGACATTAAAACAAATTAACAAAGAAGACCACACTGTACTGATTATGACATAAATGTCTTCCATTTCGTGGAAAAAAGTAGTATGCCATATATAAGAAATCAAAGATACTAAATGCATTCATCAGTGTATATTGTTCCTCATTCATCATTATCAATACCATTTTGAAGATGATTGCTAATGCAAAGAAGATCATTTTTTTAATAAAAAAAAAAAAAGAGGAGGACTTCTTTCTAAAATTTTATTAATATTCAAAAAGTAAACACAAAGTTTGGAAGGGAACATCAAGCCTAACCTCCGAAGAAAATGGAGGACTTACCTGCTCCATCATCTAATCTAATCTAAAAGAGGTACAAACCACCTCTTTTTACAAAGAGCCTAAGTATTTTACCTAATCCAAGCCTAAGATCATATTGTTCTGGAAGTTATTAGCAAACATGATTTTAGAAATGGAGATACAACCTTTCTGAATGAGCATAAACTTACATGGAGACGACATTTTAAAGTAAAACTAAAACTAAACAAAGTTGCCAAACATTGCAGAAATAAAACTACATCGAATAAGCTTTTCACTTATTCATGAAGCCATCTCAGCAGCAGCGAGACAGCTTAAGAGCTATTATTACATACAACCAGTCTTGCATACTATTTATGAACTCAAAAAAGGCATATCTTAAAGATCTATTCAGTATCAAACTAAAACAAATTCCCCAAAATCCAATGATGAAGCCAAGCGCCGTACTAAGATAAAATCCTGTGGTTATGAACTTGTCCTCATGCTCTTCAGCACCTCCTTCGAGAGTTGGATTTTGTGGTAGCTCATCTCCTGGGCAAACTCGTGCAAGCGGTTCACCACAAAGTCCAGGATTGCTTGCATATGATGAGGCATCGAAAGACTGCAACTGAGTGCCTATTGGTATTCTACCTGTTAAGTTGTTGTATGACAAGTCCAGCAGACTAAGGCGACTTATCTGGGAAAGGCTTGAAGGAATCTAGCCAAAAATTTGATTTCTCGAAAGATCAAGAAAATCTAATGACTTCAACTTACCAATTTCTGGTGGAAGGATCCCAGTTAGATGATTTCTGGAGAGGTTCAAAGCAATTAGACCGATAAGACTAGTAACTTCAAGAGGAATATCTCCTGTCAATCTATTGCTCGAGAGATCAATGCTTTTGACAAATTCTAGAGTGCTCTTGTACTCTGCTTCTCTTCCTTTCCATATTAAAAATGCCTCGTAGGAGAATGTATGTATAGCAGAATCAAGTAATAAAGATACAAACCAATAGCTAATGTTCTGCATTGCACTCCCTTCTTGAATCATTGCAGAAAAGTTGCTGATACATTTTGGTATTCTCCCAGAAATCTTATTCCCAGATAAGTCCAAAATTTGAATTAGCGAAAGATTGCAAATTCGTTGGGGTATGCTTCCACTAAAGTTGTTCCAACTCAAGTCAAGAACAATCAGTTGTGATAAGTTTCTCCCCAGCCATTCTGGTATAGTGCCAGACAATCTGTTTTCTCCAAGATCAATGAAGTACAAATTTTCAGAATGTTGCCAAGATCTAGGTAGTTCCTTTGTGAAACTATTTTTTCTCAACAGCAATGCTTGAATCTGAGGTAACGAGCCCATGGAACTAGGAATTTTCCCAGAGAGATTATTGTTATTCAAATTAAGAAATTGTAGATTGCCGAGGTGAGCCCAGCAATCAAAAAGCTCTCCAGATAGTTGGTTGTCTGAAAGATCAAGATAGAATAGGTAACCAAAGGAAGAATTGCACAAAAATGTAATCTCCCCTGACAACCTATTTTTTGAGAGATCCACCCTTCTAATGGTGTTAGGAAGTCGCGGTATAGGACCTTTGAAATGATTAGAACTCAAATTCAAGACAAGAAGATCACTGACCTTTGTGTACAAGTCTGGTAGGGTGTTATCCATCAGATTGTTTGAAAGATCTAATACTTTGACTCCTAACATTTGGTCCCAGAACCAACTAGGGATCTCATCAGAAATACCAGTAGTTGATAAATCAATCTCAGATATGTTCTTCTGAGTTTGAATCCATTTTGGGAAATGAGGTCCAAGCTTACAATTTCCAAGTCTTAAGACCTGCAACTGGAAAGGAGGAATCCAATTTGAGTGGAATCTTAATGCTAAACCCGAGTTGAATGACAAGTCTAGCATTTGTAAGTGCGAGAGATTCCGCAAGTGAGATTGAGAGATTACTCCTTCAAAATTATTTGAACCAAGGTATAATGTTTCAAGATTAGTAAGGAGTCCAATACTCTCTGGGAGAACTCCACCAATTTGATTGAATGACAGATCCAAAATGGTAAGATTTAGAAGTTCTCCAAATGCTTTTGGCATGGAACCATTAAGTTCGTTCCCGTGTAGCCTCAGCTCTTTCAAAGATTGAAATTCGACAATAGAATCAGGCAACGGACCACTTATTAAATTCTCACCCAGATTTAGGTACTCCAACGTCCTTGATACACGCCTTGACAAGTTCTTTAGAAACTCAAGCATTTGTCCTTGTAAATTATTATAGGAAAGATCAAGATGCATAAGAGACACTATATTTGCAAAACCATCAGGAAGGGAGCCATGTAAATTGTTACCTGAAAGTGTGATTTCAGTAACGCTATTGTTGAAGTTGAACAACCAACTATACACAGAGGAATTGAGATGATTATAAGAGAGATCAATGATATCGAGGGGCGCTGAATAGTTGATAGAGTTTAGTGAAGAAGGAGTGAGATTAGGCAACTTACAACCACGCATGGAGAAGACTCTTAGCCTAGAAAGACTACTTACTGCTGCTACCCAATCACTACTGAGAATTAAACGCCCAAGATAGAGTGTTGTTAGGGATTGAAGAGAAGAAAGCCACTGATGATTATCGATGTACAAGATCGAGAAATAAGAGGGCGTAAGATGAAAAGTTTTTAAACTAGAAAGGTTACCAAGCTGATGCGGCACTTTTCCGAAAAAACCAGCAGATGAAAGATTCAAGTACGTCAATCTTGTAAAAGAACCCAAAAACGGTGGAATGTTGCCATCAAACAGATTGTTACTAAGGTCTAAATGTTCCAAATACTTGAGTTCAAGCAATGAAACACTAATCTGACCCGTTAAAGGCTCAAGAGGGCTAAAAAACTTGGCACCATAAGGACCGCGCAGATTTAGTCTGATAACGTTACCAGTTCGGTTATCGCAGTAGACGCCGCGCCATTTACAACAGTCTGTTTGGAATTCTTCAGATCCCCATGAAGAGAGTCGGTCGTAGTTATCTACAACCTCTTGTTTGAACTTGAGGAGAGCTTGTCTTTCTTTTTCTACACACTCGATTTGATGATGATCAGGAGCAGCACGCATTGAATGGATGATGATTCCAAAAGCATTATTTTTGTTGTAGTAAAATAACAAACACAAGAGAAAGGTGAAGTATTTTGCTATAGTGCTCATCTTCTGAATGGTATTAGTTATAATAAATGAAGAAGAAGAACAAAGTATTTGCGAATCCATTTAGTATATATAGGCATGCATTGTAGCTATTCTTTTCTTCGCGGTTAATTAATTGGAGTATAATTTCAGGCCAATACCGCACATAGAAGAACTAAGTCATCCAAGTCCCAAGGGTCGTGATCGATGTGATAATTCCGTGATTAATGGGGTCGGACTAGAACCTGGAAGTCAAGAAGAAATGTTGTTTTCATGTGATAGTGAGAGAAAATTATTCTGTCAAGCAACCGAATAACCAGATGTGGATGTACCCCTCTTTAGAATTTCGAAGCAGCTTCCTTTGCAGTTTCTTTAGAAATGACCCGTGGTTTGCACGTAGCAATAGCTAGAGCATCATGCCCCCAAGGCACGACTCAAATGGTAAGGGATCCCCTCACCTGCCTCTGACGTTCCTTTTTTGACTCACCTTATGTATATCTGAGGTAGGGTTCTGATCGGGGATTTGGTTCACGCTCAATTTATTAGGTCAGGTGATGCGACGCAATTTTTACTTGCCCACTAATTAGATTAAGTAATCTTGTCTATACTCGTGAGCTGTTAGTTACATATGTGTTATACGGTCATAGGCCTCCTTTGAATCAAAAAAAAAAAAGAGATAATGACATGAAGATATATGAATTGGGCCAGATGAGACCTTCCGTGTTCAATTTTTGGTTAGTGTTAGAATTGAATGACTACTTATGAGATTCGGATTAAATGGAATAATTGAGGAACTTGACCTCATCTAGTGATATTTTTGGAGATATAATTTGTGATTTTAGTGGCTCTAAATTATGTATATAATAGTTACGCGTCTTGCGGGCTTGAGGTAGGGTTATACCCTTTAGGTATGCGGCATGTGACAGTGATATAGTTGGCTAACATAAATTAAAAAAATTATATTTCTGTCTTTTCTTTTATCATACCAACTAAGTATATAAATACAAGGAAATAAAAGAGTGAAAAAGAGAGGGTGCTAAGCATATAGCAATACCATATGGCGTTCTACTGCAGTAGGTGAATACATGGTGCCTTCTTGCTATGTGCAAAATGTTAAGGCAAATCGGGTTTCTCCAAGCTAGCCTGGTAAATATTACTTTACCTATTTATGCTAATTTTAGAAAAATAGTATTTTTTTACACTTATCCAAAATATTTAATATCGTTAATCTTCTTAATTCAATTTTGGCTCTCCAATATTAAATTTTTTATTTTGTCCATGTGTTTGTGGTACAATATCTGCTTTAAATGTAAAAAATCTCAAGACCAATTTTGAATTCTCGTGTGCAATATCGTAACTGATACAAATGGATCTTCAAGTTAATGAGAGAAGCCAAAGATCCATTTGTTCTTGAGTGCTTTTCTTCATTTAAACAGTTCTACCAAGTCAAAAGATAAAAGTTTCATGTAGGAAACAGCATCCTAGTAACCCTTTCTACACGGAGAAATAGAAAAAATGTCATAGTCATTACAGCTTAGAGAAGACTGAGAGTGATCACCCAAGTCCAAAAGAGGGTCATGATTGATATGGTCTTCGAAATTCTACCCAAAAAAAATGGAAGTAGTTTTTTTTTTTTTTTTTGCTTGAATATTGAATATTCAATTTATTATAATAACAAGCATTTTTGTTTTTAAATTAGATAAATTATTAATTATTTATAATTCAATATGTTGGGAAAAAAAAAAGACCCAATTAGGTACTGACCATGTCAGGCAATAAAAACACTATATCATTAAGAGGGTAATAAGGCAATTATTTTACTCGCATTCATTTTAGTGGAGTCAAATGACCTGCCTGACTTTTAGGGAAAAATTACTGGAAAGCATACTTAGATACCAAAAGGTTTGTTCGTTTACATTATTTGACCTCCCTCTGTTGCAAAGAATATCAAGGACCAGGGTCTATGTGCAATATTACAATCAGAAAGATAATAATGCATTAACAAGTTAACAAACGTATTAAACTGGCCATATAGCATTTGCAATCAGTTCATGCACCCTTATTAACAGAAAACATTAACATCGCCAGGGTCAAGAAATAGATTAAAGACTCCAGTAAGATCAGCTCCAATGGCTTTAACCCTTGAATCAGCCATTAAAAACTGTAATCAACATCAAGCTATCTTTACAGTTTATATCTAGTTTATTGAATACAATCAGTCTTAATAAAAGGATCAATTGGAATATTCAAGAGATGCTATACAATAAGACTTTTAAGGAAACGTGCATAAATGCTTTTGATATATCATAAAACCACAAGTCTGTACAACAACAGAGGCATTAACCCACTAAGGATTTCGGGCTCCACCACTGTTTGACCATGTGCTGAATTACTAATGCTAAAAGCATTCATGCAAATTACATGGCAGATTTTGTTGCACCAATCCACCGAAAGCAAAATCAACTTTCGGTGGAAAAGTGGTCAAAAAAAGAAAAGAAGAAAAAGTGAAGAAAAAGAAGAAAAAGTGAAACGATGATGTTGGGGTAAAAATGAAAAAATATTATTTGCATAGTAATGAAATGAGCCTATAAATAGAGGCTCATTTGCACCAACAAAATTATCCCAAAACAGAGAAAACATTGTGAGTTTTTCTTAAGTAAAATTTTTCTTCTTCTATTGTTTCTTTGAGTAAGAGTTTAGTTACTCCTATTATTTGAGAGAGTGATATAGTTTTCTCCTTATATTTGAGAGAAGGTGTTGTACAACACTCTTACATCATAGTGAAAATCCCCATTTACTTGCCCGTGATTTTTTCTTCGATTTGTTTGAGGATTTTTCACGTAAAATCTTGTGTCTCTACTTTCTATATTCTCATTCATATTTTAGCTATATTATACTGTTTATCCGTTGCGCTGATACCCAACAGTGTTATCAGAGCCACCGGTTACGGGTCACTGGTATACATACGGGGTTACTGTTCACGATTACTATTCACAAATTTCAATATAGTACTATTCATGCATACGGTATAGTACTATTCACGTATACGGTCAAGTTACTATTCCTGCATACGGTTTTGGTACTATTCACGTGTATGGTACTATTCACAGTGAAATAGTGAGAGCCGGTTCAAGTTGAGAAGCAGATCGTCGTTAACCCTATGGCGGAAAAATTTGAAATCGAGAAGTTCAACGGAAGCAAATTTTTTCTTTGGAAATTGAAGATGAAGACAATCTTGAGAAAGAAGAATTGTTTGGCAGCAATCGGAGACTGACCAGTGGAGGTGACAGATGACAATAAGTGGACAAAAATGGATAACAATGCTATGGCTAATATGCATCTGCCTCTTCCTCCTCTGGTCTGTCCTCGATTGCTGCCAAGCAATTCTCATTTCTTAAGATTGCCTTCATCTTCAATTTCCAAAGGAAAAATTTGCTCATGTTGAACTTCTCGATTTCAAATTTTGCCGCCATAGTGTTAATGACGATCTGATTCTCAACTTGAACCGGCTCTCACTATTTCATTGTGAATAGTACCGTACATATGAATAGTACTATACACGTGTACAGTACTATTCACAATGAAATAGTGAGAGCCGGTTCAAGTTGAGAAGCAGATCGTCGTTAACACTATGGCGGCAAAATTTGAAATTGAGAAGTTCAACGGGAGCAAATTTTTCCTTTGGAAATTGAAGATTAAGGCAATCTTGAGAAAAGAGAATTGTTTGGCAGCAATTGGAGACAGACCAGAGGAGGTGATAGATGACAATAAATGGAAAGAAATGGATAACAATACTATGGCTAATTTGCATCTGGCGTTGGCAAATTCGGTACTGTCAAGCGTGGAAGAAAAAAAGTCAGCAAATGAAATTTGGGATGCACTAACCAAACTATACTAGGTCAAGTCACTTCACAACAAGATTTTCTTGAAGAGAAAACTGTATACTCTTTGAATGAGTGAATCCACATCGGTAACTGATTACATCAATACCTTAAATACATTATTTTCTCAACTAACTGCATTGGGACAAATAATAAAAGAGCTTGAATGTGCGGAGATTCTACTTCAAAGTCTACCTGATTCGTATGATCAACTCATCATTAGTTATACTAACAATGTTCTTTCAGAGTCTGTTACTTTTGATGATGTTGCAGTTGCTGTTCTGGAAGAGGAATCTAGGCACAAAAGTAAAGAAGACAAAGCTGAAAGTTCACAACAAGCAGAGGCACTACCAACAGTGAGAGGCAGATCAACAGAACGTGGCTCAAGTGGGAACAACAACAATGGTAGATCAAAGTCCAGGAGTAGAAAGAATATCAAATACTACAACTGTAGCAAGAAAGGGCACGTCAAAAAGGATTGTTGGAGCAACAAAAAGAATCCCGAGGTGATAAATTCTCAGGGATGTGTTGCGACTGTACCTAATGATGGAGATATTTTATACAGTGAAGCAGCAACTGTATCAGAAGGCAGAAAGGAGCTCACTGATGCTTGGATAATGGATTCGGGAGCAACATGGCATATGACATCTCGTAGAGAATGGTTCCACACATATGACCCTACCTCTGGGGAATCTGTGTACATGGATAATGATTATGCCTTGGAGATTGCTGGCACCGGTGCCGTCAAGATAAAAATGTATGATGGTACCATTCGCACCATTCAAGGAGTATGATATGTGAAGGGCTTGAAGAAAAACCTATTGTCTATTGGACAATTGGAGGGCCTTGGCTGCAGGACCCATATCCAAGATGGGATCATGAAGGTCGTCAAATGAGCGCTTGTAATGATCAAGGCAGAAAAGATAGCGGTAAATCTATGCATGCTTTTGGGAGATACGTTGCAAGAGGTAGATGCGTCATTTGCATCAGCCAGACAAGAAGAATCAACTATTATGTGGCATCGCAGATTGGGCCATATGACAAAACGTGGCTTGAAGATTCTCACTGAACGTAATCTCCTACCCGGCTCAAGATGGTAAACTTACCTTTCTGTGAGCATTGTGTTACCAGTAAGCAGCATAGATTGAAATTTGGGAGATCTACTGCCAGAAGTAAACACATTCTAGACTTGATTCATTCAGACATTTGGGAATCATCGATTTTGTCCTTAGGAGGAGCCAAATACTTTGTATCATTTATTGATGATTACTCCAGGAGACTGTGGGTATATCCAATCAAGAACAAGTCAGATGTGTTTCCAATATTCAAAACTTTTAAAGTGCTGGTGGAACTTGAATCCAAGAAAAGGATCAAGTATTTGAGGACGGACAATGGAGGAGAATATACTGACGGGAGCTTTTTGACACATTGCAAGCAAGAAGGCATTCAGAGGCAGTTCACTGTTATACACACACCTCAGCAAAATGGTATAGTAGAGCGGATGAACAGAACTCTTCTTGAAAGAATGAGAGCTATGTTGGAAACTGCAGAACTATTCAAATCATTTTGGGTAGAAGCAGCCAGAACCGCCTGTTTCGTGATAAATCAGTCACCATCAACTGCAATTGAGTTGAAGACACCAATGGAAATGTGGACCGAAAAACCCGTAGATTATTCTACCTTGCACGTATTTGGATGTCCGACATACATGATGTATGGTTCCCAAGAAAGAACAAAACTAGATCCAAAGTCCAGGAAATGCATTTTGTTGGGATATGCTGATGGTGTTAAGGGGTATCACTTGTGGGATCCTACTGCCCACAAGATTATTATCAGCAGAGATGTGATATTTGTAGAAATCAAACTGCAAAGTGAAGATGACAACAACACTACAAAGGAGACTACTACAGTTTAGATTGAAGATAACCCAGGAAAAGAAGATGCTTCTTTTGAAGCAGCACCGGAGCACGAGGAACAAGAAACAGATGAGGCTGAGGTTACAGATGTTCGACGTTCATCACGTCAAACATCATCACCGCCTTGGCACTCAGACTATGTCATGGCAAGCAATACTGCATATTGTCTTCTAACGGAGGATGGAGAGCCATCTACCTTTCATGAGGCTATGAATAGCTCCGAAATGGCTTTGTGAATGACAGCAATGCAGGAAGAAATTGAAGCTCTGCATAGGAACAAGACGTGGGTGCTTGTTCCTCTACCACCTGGACAGAAAGCCATCGGTAACAAATAGGTTTTCAAGATCAAGCAAGATGAAAATGACCAAGTGGAGAGATATCGTGCAAGACTGGTGGTGAAAGGATTTGCTCAAAAAAAATGTATTGACTTCAACGAAATATTTTCTCCTGTGGTTAGACTTACAACTATCAGAGTAGTTTTGGCTATATGTGTTGTATTTGATTTACATCTAGAACTATTAGATGTAAAGACTGCTTTTCTTCATGGTGAACTTGAAGAAGAGATTTACATGCTCAAACCAGAAGGTTTCATTGAGAAAGAAAAAGAAAACTTGGTTTGCAGGTTAACCAAATCTCTGTACGGTCTAAAGCAGCGCCGAGATGATGGTACAAGAGATTTGATTCCTTCATAATTAGCCTTGGGTACAACAGACTTGGATCAGACCATTGAATATATTACAAGAGGTTTAGAGATAATGACTTCATTATTTTGTTGTTGTACATGGATGACATGCTGGTAACAAGCCCCAGCAAATATTGAGTCCAAGAATTGAAGGCACAATTGGTTAGGGAGTTTGACATGAAAGATTTGGGACCAGCAAACAAGATTTTAGGGATGTAAATTCACCGAGACAAAGAAGGTAGGAAAATATGGATTTCTCAGAAAAATTACTTCAAGAAAATCTTGCGGTACTTCAACATGCAAGACTGTAAGGAAATCTCAACCCTATCTCCTGTTAATTATAAATTATCCTCAAGTATGTGCCCTAGTGATGAAGTAGAGAGGATAGAAATGTCTCGAGTACCGTATGCATCAGCAGTAGGAAGTCTCATGTTCGCTATGATATGTACGAGACCAGATATTGCTCAAGTAGTCAGCTCAGTCAGTCGGTTCATGGTGAATCCTGGTAGAGAGCACTGGAACGCAGTTAAAAGGATCCTAAGATATATTAAAGGAACCTCGGATGTTGCATTATGTTATGGAGGATCAGAATATATTGTAAATGGTTTTGTTGATTCAGATTTTGCATGTGATTTTGACAAACAAAAATCCACTACAGGCTATGTGTTTACACTTGCAGGAGGCGCGGTAAGCTGGGTATCTAAGTTACAGACTGTTGTAGCTTTATCTACAACAGAGGCTGAATACATGGCGGCTACACACACTTGTAAAGAACCAATCTGGATTAAAAGGTTAATGGAGGAGCTCGGGCACAAACAAGAGAAAATTCCCTTGTATTGTGACAGTCAGGGTGCCTTGCACATTGCAAGGAATCCAGCTTTTCATTCCAGGATGAAGCACATAGGGGTTCAATATCACTTCGTTCGAGAAGTAGTAGAGCAATGAAGTGTGAATATGTAAAAGATTCACACCAACGACAATCTTGCAGATGTCATGACAAAGCCAATCAATGTTGACAAGTTTGTTTGGAGAAGATTCTCTTGTGGCCTAGTGAAGACGTAAGCAACATGAATTGGCAAGTATGGAGAGATTTGTAAAGTCCACCAAAAGGTTATTTTTGAGTGGGAGATTGTTGCACCAATCCACCGAAAGCAAAACCAACTTTCGGTGGAAAAGTGGTCAAAAGAAGAAAAGAAGGAAAAGTGAAGAAAAAAAAGAAAAAGTAAAATGATGATACTGGAAGCAAAAATGGAAAAACATTATTTGCATAGTAATGAAATGAGCCTATAAATAGAGGCTCATTTGCACCAACAACATCCTACCAAAACAGACACAAATCTTTGTGAGTTTTTTTTGTGTGTTCTTTTTTCTTGTATTGTTTCTTTGAGTAAGAGTTTAGTTTCTCCTATTATTTGAGAGAGTGATATAGTTCTCTCCTTGTATTAGAGAGAATGTGTTGCACAATAGTCTTACATTATAGTGAAAATCCTCATTTACTTACCCATGGTTTTTCCCTCGATTTGTTTGAAGGTTTTCCACGTAAAATCTTGTGTCTCTACTTTCTATATTCTCCTTCATATTTTAGTTGTGTTATACTATTTATCCCTATTATTCCGCTGCGCTGATACCCAACAGATTTCATGTCATTTTGACAATAAAATACATGTTTAGATGGACATGAACGATGTACAGGGACAATATCAAGAATTGCTTTAAGGTTCTAAGAGAGTGAACATTAACCTAACATTAATGTGTTTACCCCCAAAAATTTTAGATTTTCCCGTTAAAAGATCTGAACAAGCATTAGGCTTATACAAAATTATGCTTTGGGAGCTTCAGACAAGCACTTTCTATGTCTAAATGCAAAAATGAGAGCGAATGAGTAATACAAGAATAAATAGTAATATATAGTGGTGGAAGTGGTGGTATTATTGAAGACTGATGATTTAGTGAAGCTATGAAATGTTCAATGTCTCATACTCCAACAGATGCATATACCCTACTGGATCTTTCCATTATAACAAAGACTAAACCATGTTCACCTTAAATTACCTGTTAAAGTTTATTTGGGATTACAATACAAATATCGTATACTCTGGCTCTAGGTTAGGATTGGTTAAAGGAGTTATTATAGACTAGTTTCCTATTCTTGTTATTAGACTAGTTTCCTTAGTAGATTGGTATTAGACTCGCTGCTTTATTAGACTAGATTCCTTATTAGATTGATTTTCTATTCTTGGTCGCCAAGTTTTGAGGTCCATAGATAGGTTCTCCTATTGTACTTCTCATGACCAAGACTTCAAGATGTACACATTCTCTTCTATTCTCTAATAGAGCCACTGTTGGCGGTGGCTCTTAATGTTTTCAATACACATAGTTTCTCTTTTTGTTTTCTTTTAACATTATATGGGTCAGAATAGGAAGCTGTAAGCTAATTGCAAGGCCTCAACAAGCAGATAAGAATTGCGGATTCCATCAAGTCTGCATCTCCTTAGAAAGCTAACTTGCTTGAATCTGTACTTTCTGATAAAACTTATTTTCATAATTCACCAATGGGCTGAGCTGAGTCAAACCCACTTTCATTCGAGCTATGCTGGGCCTAAATTTTCGTGTGTTGTGTTGAATTGGGCCTGTGTCGGCCTGGCCTAAATGTCACCTCTAGGTGGGGGTAGGGATTAGGGTATGTCGTTGCTATGGAGATCAGGGATGGGGTTTCCAGCGACTATTAGGGTGGGGATGGGGCCTGCCAACTGTGGAGAGAAGGGGGTGCGGGGTGAGGGTTTATGTTTTAAGAAATTTTGCAATTCTTCTTATAAAGGATAAAATTGTCTCTAGATATATATCATTAGAAGGGTGTTAGCCTAAAAGGCTTCTAAATCTTGGTTTTGATGATCACAAACCATAAATGTGTTTAAAGAGTTTGTTCAGTGTGCAAAAGCAAGGATGAATCAAGTTTGACTCTGACTTCAAGATTATCGAACTAAAGAAGAAAAAAGAACATCCATCAACTTAAGGAGAAGATTCGAAGAATGAAGATGGAGTTATAAGGATAGAGACGGAAGTTATAAGGGGTACCGGTTGGGACTTGACTGGAGTTTTTGGGGCTTGCAAAAAGTATATGCTCAATAGTGATTCTCAAACAACGTTTTTAAAATGTGTGTTTTTGTACCTTACAAAATTTGTTCAAAAGAATCTTTTTAAAAGAACCCAACCCTGACAGTCTTGGAATCACCGGATGACCCCTCGGAGACCGGTCGACCGGTGGCCAAAGGGTCGTCCACCCGAGACCCGTTCACCGGACAAGGGTCTCTCGACCGGTCGACCGGTGAACAAAGGTCGTCCGCCCGAGACCCGTTTACCGGACGAGGGTCTCTCGACCGGTCGACCGGCGAAAATGGGTCGACCGGTCGAGCCAAAAATACTGATTCAAAAAATAGTCGTTTGTGAACGTTTGGAGCATTAATTACACCATTTTTCAGCTCTATTAAGTGCTCTCAACTACAACATTTGAAGGTATTGATTCAAAATAATTACACTTGAGTTCTTTCATGATCTTAATCTTTGAATCATCATTGAGACACTTGAGCAAGAAATTGTAAGTAATATTGTGAGAAAACATTCATTGTATTCATCTTCCCTAAAAAGAGGGTTTTTATTGTGATTCTCAAACACTTATCAAAAGAGATAGTTAAACACTTTGAAAGGAATTATTTCCTTGTCAAATGTGTTGAAGTGAAAGCTTTGTATTGAGAAGAGTTGTTTTTCTATTATAAAGTTTGAACTACCATTGTATTTGGTTTGTGGATTCACCAACATTTGAAGAGCCACCATAGTGAAGATTGTTGAAATCCTAAGCAGGGGGCTTAGGTCGTAGACTTAGGCGGGGGTCGAACCACGCTAAAATCGTGATTTGCAATTTCTTTCTCTCAACTCTCTCTTTGCATTACTTTGTGCACACCAAGTATTTGATAAATTGTCTCATTCACATTTTATATTGCTAGAGTGCATTTTTATTTAAGATTGTTTTTTTATTAATCATTGCTAGTATATTGACTAATCGAAAAAGTAGTACTATTGTCTATATAACCTAATTCACCCCCCTCTTAAGTTTAATTAAGGGACAACAAAGGGTAATTTAGTCATTGCAATTTTTGTTTTAGCAGAATTAAAAGTCAGTTAAAATTGACTCAAGTCAAGGGTTAGTATGTGAAGTTTTCAAAGATGAAGGTTAATAAGTGTCAACATATGTAAAGGTTAGGGTATGCAAGGGTTAGGGATAAAAGGTGGAGTTAATCCTTCACTTTATGAGCTTAATTCACTTTCAACTCAATGATTTTTGTGAGTTGTTATTGCTAGACAAAAATGTTTATTTTAGTAAAGAAAAAAAACACTATTGCAATCGATTAAGGAAATTATAATTTTTGAGTAAATGATAAAGGCACGATAACCACTTTAGCCAATATACTTTGTGATGAGTACAAACATAAGCTCCTTTTTATTTTATTATTAGAGTACAAATAATGCAATAGTATTTTTACTTAGAGTTAGTAACCCTTCACCACTAATGTATATGAAGAAGTAGTGATTTATTCCCCAATATTTGTTTATATCATTTAATCTTCTTAAGGGTTGTTATCTACACTTGTAATTCTTCCATTTTTGTTGTGAAAGGATCAAATGATACAACATAATAGGGTAAAAAGCACTTTATTTCTCTTGTTTGAAGTAATCACTTCAAAGTTACAAGTAGTGTAAGCTCAAACCTTGCTTGCTACGAAATGTTTTTATTGTTTTGGCGTATTCCTTCTAACACCAATTGATTTTAATACAAGCTCAATTTTTTTTTTTAAATAGTATCTGAGTTAGACCTTGATCCAATGTTATCCATCCACGTTTTATCAATTTTTGTTTTGGACCTTGAATTTGGCATCCACCTTTTCCTGTAATTCCCCGATTCCTCGTAGAATCAGGACCACTAAAAATAACTCGATCCAAACCCCAAGGCACGAAAAAGGAGAAAAAACGAACGAAGTTTTCCCTGTACCTAAGCCAAACCAAAAACCTGCACGCAGAAGAATTCAACCACAACATGTATAAAGTCTCATTTCCAGTCTAAAGGATAGTTCTAGCCTTCTTACCTTTCAAGTTATATGTATTCAAATTCGTTATTTTTTCTATCATGTTATTGCGTCTTTAATAATGAATTATGAGTCACACGTGAAGGGGTATTAGAGGGCTAACCTTCTAATAACAATTAGTTTTAGGATGAAATCTCCAATTTCTTTGACATGATACCAGCACGACAAAGGGTGTTATATGATGTGTTGGCTCAAAACAATGCGATATTTGAAGCTTTAATCATTTGTTGTGCAAACCATGCAACAGTCATATGGAATAAGGCCATAAACATGTTTCAAAGGTTTTGAACTATCAACAATATTGTATTTTTATATAATTGTATTAATAATTTGTTACGATTAAATCTCATTCATAATATTATTACCAACTATATGTAAAGAAACTGCTAGTGAAGTGAGAAATTTTTCAGTGGACTTAGACCATGACCCATCCATGGTCCAAGTTTGTAAAACTAACCCAAATTATTAATAAATTATACTTTTTTCTTCTTCCTCATTTTCACAAACCCACCACTACTCTTCCACCATTTTCACCACCTTCTTCTCTCAAACTCAACAAATCCACCACCTTTCTCCACCATTTCTTCTCTCTATCACCTCCACCAAATCCACTACTCTTGACCTACTCCTTAACCGATCCACCATCATTCCTCTACTATTTTTTCTCCATCATCTCCAACAAACCCACTACCTTCAATTACCATATTTTCCCTTTTCATCCGAACAAACTCACCACCCTTTACCTTGCATTTCTACCACCATCTTTCATCTCTTTGGTTCTCCCTCTACACCTTAACAAAACCATTTCCTTTGTCTTAACCCGAACTCAACCCTCTTCACCGAAAATCCACCATTCCTGAACTCCAACCTGCTCCACCTCGACGCCTAGCATTCCATGAACTCTAATAATTGTCAAAAATGGTGATTTATCAAGTGGGTTTGATTATGATGTTGAATATTATATTTTGGAGGTTAGATCTGTGCATATAATGAGGAGATAGAATAAGGAGATGAGTAACTCGATCTAAAAATTTATTAAAACTAATGTCAAAAAGTTAATTTTTCACCTTGCCGGAATATTTTTTCGACAACTTTTCCGTAATCAAAAAATGTTATAATACAAGAGCGGTCACTTTATAATTTCTTAAATTATAAGGGCACTATTATAATTATGCCAAATAATATTAATGATGTGGCAAAGTATTATTGACTTAGACCACGAATTGGGCTATAGTCTAAATCCACTGAAGAATTTCCCAAACAACACGGAAAAGACTTTAAGTCGTCCATGTTCAAAGAGATTAATCATGATCAATGTTGTCTTCTTTAATTAATTGTGTAGGACCAGCTAGTGTTTTTTTTTTTTTTTGCTTCATGCGATATAGTCAATATCTTTGTATATAATTTCACGTAATACACTACATTTCGATATGATAGAAGGGTTTATCCTCCTCTAATTCAGAACATCCAAGGTATCGTCCTTTAAGTTTAATTTGTTAGCAATCACTAAAGCTTAAACTCTCACATTATTTTGAGCCCAACACAATAAAACACCCCTTTATTTCATACATTTATTCATTTAATAAGACCACATTAACACATCAAACAATGGGCATTTACGTGAGGAAATAATGACAGAAGAGTTAGAATTAACTTATTTTGGAATTATTCCTTTTCTTCACTTTATCGTAGTTAACAAAGAAAACAAAAGAAACAGTCCTAATTTTTTAAAGTAAAATGCACTATACCTCTATTTTATAAAGTTATATTAAACTTTGTGTTTCATTCAAAAGTCACGTTATAAATTTTGTGTTACGAAAAATATTACATATTCCTTTATACCGTCTATTTTTCTGTTAATTTTAACGTTGAATGTAATACACACACCTATGATACAAATATGACATTTATTAGGCTATAAAACATATGAAGAAAAAAAAAATACCCTATTTGTCAAACATATCACAAAATAAAGAATATTGTAAATACCCCATTGATATTAAACAAAGTTGCAAATACATCCTTCTAATATTACAATAGTTGCAAATAATCCCTCCGACCGATTTATTTTCACAGGAAACTCAACTACAGATTACAACAAACTTTTTATTTAATATCATTCTTTATGCACAAACTTAAGAATGAGAGTTTGCTGAAATGAACAACAAAAAATATACCTTCACTTTGAAATAGACAAAAAAAAATGCCGAAAATAAAGAAATCAGAAAATTGACAAACTCATTTTATGATTAAGCAACTATCATACTTTTATTTTGAATCACATTTTTTTACAAGTATAATACACCTTTAATCGAAGCGAGATTAAGCTTTTCCAAGTGTTTTCCTTTGGTTTCTCTCTCTAGGGTTTTAGAAAAAGGGGTATTAGGCTTTCATAAAGTTGTTTTGCGAATGATGAAAATGTTAGAAGTTTAAAGGAGTGCTATTTCATCTTTTAACATCGCCAACTAATGGAGTTAAATAAAACTTTATTTTTGAGACATGTGTGCAACATTTTTCGTAATAGAGAATTTATAATGTGATTATTGAAAATACAAGATTTATGATATAATTTTATAAAACATATGAGAGTATGGCTATTCCCATATAATGCAAGGGAAATACAAAAGGGACTAGCCAAAGCCAGTCGGGCAAAGATCTTCCTGTAAAGGGAGATTAAGGGGAGCTGGTATTTACTCGAGTATATCACATGAAAACAACGTTTCCTGTTGATCTTTTGGCTATTACCATCCTAGTGTGCCACTTGCAGGCAACTTATTTGGCTAGTCAATTACATTTTTTTTTTTTTTTTTCGTTTCAAGCTAGTCAATCACACTATTAATGAGAGAACGCAACATTGATCATCACCTTCTCGGAACTAGCATGACTCGACATTAAACAAAGAAGACCACATTGTACTGATTATGACATAAATGTCTTCCATTTCGTGGAAAAAAGTAGTATGCCATAGAAATCCCAGGAGAGGTTCAAAGCAACTAGGCTAACAAGACTAGAAACTTCAAGAGGAATATCTCCTGTCAATCTATTGCTCGAGAGATCAATGATTTTGACAAATTGTAGAGTGCTTTTGTACACTGCTTCTCTTCCTTTCCATGTTAAAAATGCCTCGTAGGAGTACATGACTAAAAAAGAATCGACAAAAGGAGTACCTTCTAACCCAACGGTAACATTCTCTATTGCACTCCCTTCTTGAATCAATGCAGAAAAGTTGCTAATACATTTTGGTATTCTCCCAGAAATCTTATTCCCAGATAAGTCCAAAATTTGAATTAGCGATAGATTGCAAATGTTTTGGGGTATGCTTCCACTAAAGTTGTTCCAACCCAAGTCAAGAACAATCAATTGTGATAAGTTTCTCCCCAGCCATTCTGGTATAGTGCCAGACAATTTGTTTTCTCCAAGTTCAATGAAGTACAAATTTTCAGAATGTTGCCAAGATCTAGGTAGTTCATTTGTGAAACTATTTTTTCTCAACAGCAATGCTTGAATATGAGGTAACGAGCCCATGGAGATAGGAATTTTCCCAGAGAGATTATTGTTATTCAAATTGAGAAACCTTAGACTGCCGAGGTGAGCCCAGCAATCAAAAAGCTCTCCAGATAGTTGGTTGTCTGAGAGATCAAGATAGTATATGTAATCTAAGGGAGAATTGCACAAAAATGTAATCTCCCCTGACAACCTATTTTTTTAGAGATCCACCATTGAAATGGTATTCGGAAATCGTGGTATAGGACCTTTGAAATAACTGGAACTTAAATTCAACCAAAAAAGATCACTGACCTTTGTGTACAAGTCTGGTAGGGTGTTGTACATCAGATTGTTTGAAAGATCTAATTCTTTGACTCCTGACATTTGGTCCCAAAACCAACTAGGGATCTCATCAGAAATTTCATTAGTTGATAAATCAATCTCAGATATGTTCTTTTGAGTTTGAATCCAATTTGGGAAATGAGGTCCAAGCTTACAATTTCCAAGTCGTAAGACCTGCAACTGGAAAGGAGGGATCCAATCCGAGCGAAATCTTAATGCTAAACCCGAGTTAAACGACAAGTCTAGCGTTTGTAAGCGCGAGAGATTCCGTAAGTGAGATTGAGAGATTACTCCTTCCAAATTATTTGAACCAAGTTGCAACTTTTCAAGAGTTGTAAGGATTCCAATACTCTCCTGGAGAACTCCACCTATTTGATTTCCTGACAAATCCAGAACGGTAAGATTTGGAAGCTCTCCAAAGGCTTTTGGCATGGAACCATTAAGTCTGTTCACCTCCAGCCTCAACTCTTTCAAAGATTGAAATTCGACAATAGTATCAGGTAATGGACCACTTATTAGATTCCAACCCAGATTTAGGTACTCCAATGTCCTCGATACACGCCTTGACAAGTTCTTTAGAAACTCAGGCATTTGTCCTTGTAAATTATTATCGGAAAGATCAAGATGCAGAAGAGACACTATATTTGCAAAACCATCAGGAAGAGGGCCATGTAAATTGTTACCTGAAAGTGTGAGTTCAGTAACGCTATTACTGAAGTTGAACAACCAACTATACACAGAGGAATTGAGATGATTATAAGAGAGATCAATGATATCGAGGGGCGCAGAATAGTTGATAGAGTTTAGTGAAGAAGGAGTGAGATAAGGCAAGGCACAAAAACTCATGGAGAAGACTCTTAGCCTAGAAAGACTACTTACTGCTGCCGCCCAGTCAGTGTTGAGGGTTAAAGACTCGAGATAAAGAGTTGTTAGCGATTGAAGAGAAGAAAGCCACTGAAGATTATCGATGTACAAGAAGATCGAGTAAGAGGACTTGAGATGAAAAGTTTTTAAACTAGAAAGGTTACCAAGCTGATGTGGAACTTTTCCGTAAAAACCAGCAAATGATAGATCCAAGTACGTCAATCTTGTAAAAGAACCGAAAAACGATGGAATGTTGCTAACAAAATCATTGTAACTAAGGTCTAAATGTTCCAAATACTTGAGTTCAAGCAATGAAATACTAATCTGACCCATTAAAGGCCGCCCAAGTTCATACAGACCTTGCAGATTTAGTGTGATAACATTACCAGTTCGGTTATCGCGATAGACCCTGTGCCATTTACAACAGTCTGTTTGGAATTCTTCAGATTCCCATGAAGAGAGTCGGTTGTATTTATCTACAACCTCTTGTTTGAACTTGAGGAGAGCTTGTCTTTCTTTTTCTACAACACTTGATTTGATGATCAGGAGCAGCACGCACTGAATGGATGATTCCAAAAGCATTATTTTTGTTGTAGTAAAATAACAAACACAAGAGAAAGGTGAAGATTTTTGCTCTAGTGCTCATCTTTAGAATGGTATTAGTTTCAATAAATGAAGAAGAAGAACAAAGTATTTGCGAATCCATTTAGTATCTTTGATTTCTTATATAGGCCATTACAATACATGAAGAAGAACTAAGTCATCCAAGTCCCAAGGGTCGTGATCGATGTGATATTCGGTGATCGGACAACCACATATCAGAAATGTTTTTTTGCTAAGTCAAGAAGAAATGTTGTTTTCATGTTTTGGCTGCTTTGATGCAACCATTTCTCTGATAGGAAGTATCACCTTCATCTTTTAAGAAAAAATTCTTCTGTCAAGCAACCGAATAACCAGATGTGGATGTACCCCTTCTTTAGAATTTCGAAGCAGCTTTCTTTGCAGTTTCTTTAGAAATGACCGGTGGTTTGCACGTAGCAATAGCTAGAGCATCATGCCCTCAAGGCACGGCTCAAATGGTAAGGGATCCACTCACCTGCCTCTTATTTCCTTTCCTAACTCACCTGATATATCTTTGAGGCAGGGGTCTGACCGAAAATTTCGTTCACGTTCAACTTATTAGGTCAGGTGATGCGACGCAGTTTTTGCTTGCCCACTAATTAGATTAAGTAATCTTATTTATTCTCGTGGGTTGAATTGGGTGGAGATGCTTCCCTTGTTAGAAAAAAAAATTGCTAAAGCATCAACTTCACACTGTTTTGAGCTGACTAAATTATCTAACACCCTTTTTTATCACCTATTTATTACATTTTATGTGGATGTTTAGCTTGTAATAGCCCAAATGCGAGGCCTAATTTTTCGCCAACTAATATTACCACTGATTGAAGTGTTTAAGTTGGGCAAGTGTAACAAGTGGTTAGCGGTAGACGTTTTCACAACAAAGGTTAAATTATTTTGGGTCTAAAAATGAATTCAATCAAGGAGATTTTGATCTGGCCTTCAAAAGCTAAAAAAACATTGTGAAGATTTTCAAGGAGGAATCGAAGATTTAAAGTGTGTATATTGTAGGCTTCATCCATTTAGTGAAGAGATTAAATTCACGATTTTGAGTTGAAGACTTGTGAATGTAAATTATTATCTAGTTAGTGATATTACTAACTATACATTATTGATTACGATAATATATATATATGAATTTTTAGTTATTTTCTTTTACGAGTATTACTCGTCAAATGTAATTCGCTCTACAAATCATATAAATTGTTGCTTTCGTCTAGTACTTCTTTTTGCTTTAGTAATTTGTTCTATATTTTTGTTGTGGGATAAATTCTCTTACTTAACTTTTGTTTGCTCATTTTTTGTATTTCGGCATGCTTTCTTTGCAGTTGAAACAAAGTAAGCGCTTATGTTTTGGGCAAGATAATGACATGAAGGTATGTGAATTGGGCCAGATGAGACCTTCCATGTTCAATTTTCGGTTAGTGTTAGAATTGAATGACTACTTATGAGACTCGGATTAAATTGAATAATTGAGGAACTTGACCTCATCTAGTGATTTTTTTTGGAGATATAATTTGTGATTTTAGTGGCTCTAAATTATGTATTTAATAGTTATGCGCCTTCAGGCTTGAGGTTTATACCCTTTAGATATGCAACATGTGACAGTGTCTAGATTAGAAACGTGATATAGTTGGCTAACATAAATAAATAAATAAATAATTTTATTTCTCTCTTTTCTTTTACCATACCAACTAAGCTTCTAAATATGAGGGAATAAAAGAGTAAGAAAGAGAGGGTGATAAGCATATAGCAACACCATATGGCGTTCTACTACAGTAGGTGAATACATGGTGCCTTCTTGCTATGTGCAAAATGTTAAGGCAAATCGGGTTTCTCCAAGATAGCCTAGTAAACATTACTTTACCTATTTATGCTAATTTTAGAAAAATAGTATTTTTTTACACTTATCTAAAATATTTAATATCATTTACCTTCTTAATTCAATTTTGGCTCTCCAATATTAAATTTTTTACTTTGTCCATGTGTCCATGGTACAATATCTACTTTAAATGCGAAAAATCTGAAGACAAATTCTGAATTTTTGTATGCAATATCGTAACTGATATAAATGGCTTTAGGCCTAAAGAAAAAGCCACCTATTACATGGATAATTCGCTTATTATCATGGTTGTGAACCTTTGTCTTCTTTGACAAAAAAAAAACCTTTGTCTTCTGTCATTAAGTTGAAGATCCATTTGTCATGTCAGGCCGTGAAAATAAGAAGGGTCTTTTGAACAAAGTCAACGTAACGCAATTTCTTATATATATATTATATACATATTTATGAGTCTTGCATCAGTTACTTCCATCAAGTAACTGAATTTCTTAGAGGTACTATGTAGACGATCATTTTAATTTAAGTTGGTCATTATTAACGTACGTAATAGGGCACTACTTACAATATGCTACAAGATACTCAATGTGATCAGGCTGAATACCTTAAAGTCTTTCGCAGCATTAAGATTGGGTCCTATTATGTGTTCCTTTCTTATTTTTCAGTACAATAGAAAATTTAGCCAGTCACCTGCAAACAAAGCAAAGAATGTGGAACTTGTTTATTTTAGTTGGATATACCCAATCAAAAACTACCATTCTTTATAATTATATATGTGCATTCTTAATTATTTCCTTATTAGTTGTTATTCACCTTGTAAGTTGTATTTAAAAGTGTTTACAGAAAAAATATTAAATAAATTTATATAAGTATTAGTCGCTCACGTATTAACGGATTTCACATCTCTTATATTTGGAAGTATTTCAGTTATTTGACAGTCAATTCGGGATGTCACATACAACATCTTTGATTTTTTATGTACGACATATTAGTTAGCTTATTCTACACGGTGAACTGAAATATAAGTCATTCATGATCGGTGTGGTCTTCTTTTATTGAGAGTGTCGGACCAGCTAACTATATCATACAGCTAATTCATACTAAGACATCAAACAATGTGACATTTATGTGAGGAGATAATGACAAATAAGATTTAGAATTTATTTCGGAATTATTCTTTTCTTCAACTCCACTTAATTGGCAAAGAAAATAAAAGAAAGGATGTTATTATATCTTTTTTTTTTATCACTGTTACCTTATAACGCTTCGTCCCGTCACTTAAAATATTTCTCTAACACCCGTCCCGCCCACGCTTTCTTCACCCCCATCCCTTGCTTCCGCCTCCTCCTCGAGTCCCCGTGGAAGTTGTAGATTACCTAGTGTGTTTTTTATTATATTTTTAAATCATGTGACATTAAGTTTAATTTGAACTAAATGACTTACAAATAATTAATTATGAATATAAATATAGGTGTTGAAAAAGGGTCAAATATGAGTTATATATTCATTTGTGTGCTTCTAATTAAATAATAAAAACAACACTATAGTAACTAAGTTTTAAACTTTTAAAATAAGTTCCGAGTAAAATATATAATTGCTATGAAAATTATGTGGAAAAAGAATACTTCTTTGTACTATTGATGCACATTGATAACTACAAAAATTGTTTTTTAGTTATTGTATGTCCACATAAATTAGTAATGGCATGATAAAAAAAAAATGATTATAAAGTTATCATGAGTAATATTTTTTTCTTCTCCATTCTTTGGATAATGTGTTACTGCTTCGTTGAGACTCTTGCTTCCTTTTGGTGGTATGTGTGACAATAAATCACTCCTTGTCATTCGACCTGTGCTACCAGGATTGTGACCTCAACCACCACTCTTTGAATTCCAACTATGTTTCGTTATGGCATATCTTGGGTCATTTTGTTCTTCCTATACTCTCTTAATTAATTGCATGTACTTTGTATATTCGAAAAGTGAGTATTCACATTGTATTTAGATAAGTGATGATATTGTCGCTCCATGAGTGGTAGCTCACGCTAAAAACTCCTGATATGCATCTGCATAATTTCGATGAGTTATTTTTCACACATGGTTATTTTTATGAAAGTCTTTGAAAAGTAAATTTATGATTCTTATCATATCAGTGAAGATGTAAGGCAGATTCTGCGCCCGGACTTGACGATAAAATGATAAGTGATACGACATTCATAGAACCACCAAATAAAAATAAAACTATAATCGCAATTAGTTTCTCGGATTCAGTATCTGTACAGCAACATTCCTAATTGAGATCTTCCCTGTCTAAATTGCAATCAATCATAACAACAATAGAGACAAGTTTGAGTTCATAGGAGTGACGAGAATGGCTGCCTCGAGCAACTCTTCTTCAACCTATTTTCACTTGGAAGACTTGGTCGGCATGCTATTGATCCGATCAGTCTTTGACTCACTGCGGCAAAGGCCTCAATAACTTCAACCCTCTCCAAACAAGTGAGGATAATGGAGATCCCCACGTTGAAATTTTCTCGATTATTCTCTCGCAGGAAGGTTGCAAGAGAATAAGATATTATTTCAAGCAATTCCAATGCTGAATCACTTCTTTCACTGACCTACTCGCGGTTAAGTCCCAAATAATATATATATCCAACAAAGTCGGACACTGCATTCAATTCCTTCATTATCCTAAACCTGATTTAGTCCCAGATACAGGCCTCATCATCGGATGACTGAGAGCAGGCTGGGAATTTGCAGCAGCATTGAACATAGCATTGGGAGGAGAGGAAGATGGGTGTAGAGCAGAAAGAGGCAGACGTGGACCAAGTCCATACATCGCTTGCTGTGACACAAGTGACATGTGGGGATGCATTGATTGGTTATTACCATATCCAGGAACGAAGGGTTGTGGAGTGCCGGAAACGACTTGTTGCCTGTTATTTCCAGTATTATTACCAACAACGGCAGGACCAATATTTGGAATCCCAGTCGGACGAGACACTCCAGCAGATCCAAACTGTGTTGATATCATAAGGGCACGCTCTGCAGCAGCCCTCTGCCTTGTCCTCTCCATGCCCTCACATTCTCGCATCAAGTAGGTCTCCACTTCCGCAAACTGCTTGAGCTTCAATTCTAACCTCTTTAACTGCAAAAGGAGTGAAAGAAAATAGTTACATACCTGGAACTCTTGTTTTCTCATCCAGAAGCTGATGTTGCTTACCAGCACAGAAATGAAAAGGTAGAGTGAAAATAACCTAACCCAGCTAAATAATGGAATATGATTTTTTCAAATCAATAAAAAGACTATATCATTAAGAGGGTAATAAGGCAATTCTTTTACTCGCATTCATTTTAGTGGAGTCAAATGACCTGCCTGACCTTTGGGGAAAAATTACTGGAAAGCATACTTAGATACCAAAAAGTTTGTTCGTTTACATTATTTGACCTCCCTCTGTTGCAAAGAATATCAAGGACCAGGGTCTATGTGCAATATTACAATCAGAAAGATAATAATGCATTAACAAGTTAACAAACGTATTAAACTGGCCATATAGCATTTGCAATCAGTTCATGCACCCTTATTAACAGAAAACATTAACATCGCCAGGGTCAAGAAATAGATTAAAGATTCCAGTAAGATCAGCTCCAATGGCTTTAACCCTTGAATCAGCTATTAAAAACTGTAATCAACATCAAGCTATCTTTACAGTTTATATCTAGTTTATTGAATACAATCAGTCTTAATAAAAGGATCAATTGGAATATTCAAGAGATGCTATACAATAAGACTTTCAAGGAAACGTGCATAAATGCTTTTGATATATCATAAAACCACAAGTCTGCACAACAACAGAGGCATTAACCCACTAAGGATTTCGGGCTCCACCACTGTTTGACCATGTGCTGAATTACTAATGCTAAAAGCATTCATGCAAATTACATGGCAGATTTCCTGTCATTTTGACAATAAAATACATGGTTGGATGGACATGAACGATGTACAGGGAGAATATTAAGAATTGCTTTAAGCTTTTAAGAGAGTGAACATTAACCTAACATTAATGTGTTTACCCCGAAAAAATTTTGGATCTTCCCGTTAAAAGATCTGAACAAGCATTAGGCTTATACAGAATTATGCTTTGGGAGCTTCAGACAAGCACTTTCTATGTCTGAATGCAGAAATGAGAACGAATGACTAATACGAGAATAAATAGTAACACACAGTGGTCGAAGACTTATGATTTAGTGAAGCTATGAAATGTTCAATGTCTCATACTCCAACAGATGCATCTACCCTACTGGATCTTTCCATTATAACAAAGACTAAACCATGTTCACCTTAAATTACTTGTTAAAGTATATTTGGGATTACAATACAAATATCGTATACTCTTGGCTCTAGATTGGGATTGGTTAAAGGAGTTATTATAGACTACTCGTTGCCTTATTAGACTAGATTCCTTATTAGATTGATTCTCTATTCTTGGTCGCCAAGTTTTGAGGTCCATAGATAGGTTCAGCTATTGTACTTCTCAAGACCAATACTTCAAGATGTAAACATTCTCTCCTTTTCTCTTATAGAGCCACTGTTGGCGGTGGCTCCTAATGTCTTCAATACACATATTTTCTCTTTTCGTTTTCTTTTAGCATTACTAAGCCCAATATCGGTCAGAACAGAAGGCTGTAAGCTAATTGCAAGGCCTCAACAAGCAGATAAGAATTGCAGACTCCATCACATCTGCATCTCCTTGGAAAGCTAACTTGCGTGAATCTCTGTACTTTTCTGATAAAACTTATTTTCATAATTCACCAATGGAATGACTTTACCCACGCAAAGCAACTGCTAAGGGTTACCAAGATACCCATGCACGAATGATACTAATCTTACATACAGAAAACCTATATACGAGAGGAATTCACTAATAGAAAACTTCAAGTTAACAAGGAAATAAAGAAATTAACTATAGGTCCAAAAGTGAAATAGATATCCATCTTTTCTTCTATCAGATTGCTCTAGAAAAGCTCAATTTTACATCTGCTCTAGGGATCCATCATACTTCTGTGATAATGGTGAAGAATGACACTTATCGATCCTAACACAAAAAAGGGAGGGGGGGGAGGAGAAAGACAATTCACCAAATTGTAAAGAAACCATCCCCATTCCAAAGAAAACTTCCATGGAAACAAATGCCTAGGACAAAGAGATGCAAAGTCCCTGCTAACTATTAAGTAGACATATCAAAAAGCTTTCATATTATCAACAAGACAGGTTCCTGCTTTATAGGCTTATCAGCTAGAACATATGACGAACTGTCTATGTAGTGTGTGTACACAAATTTAAATGCATGTGTATGTATATATAGCATATAGAACCAGTTCAATTCAATCAATACCTAACCCCAAGCTCATCCCAAACTTTGCATTGGGTATGTAAGAATTTAAAATTTAAAGTAAATGAGAATATATCGCTCATAATTATTTCTTACTAGGGGCAGAGGAGGAGGAAGAAGAAGAAGAAGAAGAAGAAGAGTAGACAACAAGGCAAATTATCTGTTAAGCATCAATCTTCATAGGCCCCATTCTATCCTAAGGGAGGACTCAAACTTACTATTTTCAACCCCACATATTAAGCCCCTAATACTACTTAGAGATACTTCTGTAAACAACTGAAATGATGTAATCAAACTCCAGACAAAAAAGTTAAGGTTATTCTCTATTCCTCGTCATCTTATTTCTAAATGATCTATATATTTTATTTTCTGCAACTTTATTTGCTTTTATTTTTTCATGTTCTTATTATCCTTTATTGTTGTTTAGTGAAGGAAATGTTGGTTGGAGAAGAATACATATTAAGCATGTAAAGAGGGCAAGCCTTGAGATTTTATCAAAGTTTCCACAATACATGCATACCATTTCAGACCAATTTTCCCTGATTTCAACTTTTACAGCAGTTCCATACAACTAGTGGTCCAATTACAATATACTTTTACATCCATGAGAATTACTTCACATAATAATCATGTCTGCTCTGAAAGACGTAAAGAAGAAACCTTAAGACTTGGGAATCATTTAACATTTGAATACTTCAAGGAATACCCCGGGAAGTAAATTACCTGATGATTTATAATATTAGCAGATAATCTTTGTATTTCACGCTCTTCATGATCAGCAAAAAGCTTAGCCTTCATAGCTGCAGCAGCAAGCCCAGCTTTTGCAGCCGCTGACACTTTTGCATCAGATATTGGAGCAGCCTCTGTATCACGTTGACTCCCAGAACCTTGACCTCCCATTTTTTCTTCTGAAATAACATCTTGAATTATTTTAAAATACAAAATAGGACAAAACATGTATAAAATTTACAGCATACCTTTCAGCTGAGTTGAGTTTCTAATCTCGCTACGATGACTCTCTTCCTTGTCATGCACACTCCCCATCCTTCAAAGACAGAAAAAAAAAAAAAAAAAAAAATTTGCTTGAAAGTTTTAAGACATGAATAGTAAGCATATTTCAGAATAAAATTGATTCCAAATTCTTTTAGTAAAGAAATGCGCTTTATGCTTCATTATTCGAGGTAAAAAGAATACATCAATTAATTAAAAGGCTCCTAAACTACAAGAAAGTGAAAACCCAGGATGGAGTCTGCCAAGAAGAATGCATAAGGTATAACCATCAAGGTAACACTTAAATTCAAACAAGTGCACGGTGCCAGAGAGAATGCACGTAACCCACCTGTTATTATATCTAGACCCATCACTTCCAGATGTACCCAAACTGTCATCCTTGGACAATTCTGCCAAAGATGCATGGGCGCAAGCAGCAGCTACTCTTGGTCCCATAGCGGAAGCAAGAAAGGCAACCTATAAATAGAACAGATGAATCAAGCAGAATTACACAAGAGTTCCAATTAAGATGTCAAAATTAGCAGACTTTTAAGACTGACAGATATATAATGCTACTGCTACCTATTCAGGCAACCTATAAATATAACAGATGTATACAGCAGAATTACACAGTTCCAATTAAAATGTCAAAATTAGCAGACTTTTAAGCCTGACGGAGACATAATGCTACTGCTACCTATTCACTGTACCAATGGCTTGCTGCTACATAAACAAGGATCAGTGAAGGACGAGTCAGTATTAAGTCTTACACATACACACAAACAGACGGGGAAAAAAAATCAATCAGAAACCAGATGCAGACGAGCTTCTTAGAGGCAAGAAATGTGGGAATTGCTAGTGAGCTCAGACAGTCTAAGGTTGTAATATTGAGAGTTGGAATTCAATGTAATCGCAGAATGCAGGAGGTTAGTAGTCTAAAGAATGTTTCAGATAGCATCTGAGTAGAAAGCTGAGAATGTTAAGATTGATTGAACTGGTGGTTAATCTTTGCAAGGCAGAACTCGCTAATTTTTCAGGAGGAAAGCAACTTTTGTGGCTCTCAACACTTGAAATATAAGAACCCATGACCAAGAGCCCCTGCATTGGTGTTTTAGTGACCAAGAGCCCCTGCATTGGTGTTTTGGTTATTCCCAAAAGAAAGAAAACATTGAAACATCAAGCATTGATAATAAGCCAGATGAAACACAATGAAACAGATGCAGGGAAATCAAAACAAAGAATGACTACTATAGGAAAGTCCAAAGCACTAACTGCAAATAACACACCCAAAATGTGATTTTAGGGATCAATAAAGAGGTCATAACCAACAAATTAGGGTGCATACTTTCTCACGAAAGTGGAATCTTTTCACGCACCTTATTACTGAAAGGTCAAAAAATTTAGAGACTACCGGTAAACCAAGTATTTAATAGCATATGAATTACCATTCATGAGATATGAATTATGAAAACCCAACAAAAACGTCTCTAATAAAGACAAGATTGAACTTCTTTCATCATTTGACTGAAATATCATGGAATGATAAAAAATCATCTGAAATCAAAAATCATTTTGATGACATTTCCATGCATCAAATTTTCACTTTTGTGCAAATACAATATTAACAAGAATAAGTAATTTAGAAAGAACTACCAGTTTATGGTTTTCAGAATAACATTCAGATTTTAAAGAGTATCTTGAAAATGGATTAAATGTTTTTCAAAATCCTACAGAACTCTAAACAGAATTAACTGAATCTTCTCAAACCAAAACCAATGATGCTGAACAAAGACAGCAGTGTAGAGTAGGAAAATAGCCTTTACATCTCTATAAAATAGCAAGTTGCCATAAAATTATCTAGAGGTAGCGCATGTCAAAGCCATATTATAACATTAAATTGTAAATTCAATAGAAAGAATGATACTCATAGATTCATCTGTTATTATTTGAACCTTCTAACTGAGATGTATATTGGAGTTAACAAAAGAAATTAGATGCACGATTGCCTCCTTTTTATGGATATAAAAGCAATGTTCATAGGTGTATCTATTGTCATTGATTTACCTTTTATAACTAAGATGCATGACTGCCTTATTGAAAGACTTGAAAATGCATGATTGGTTTTTATTTTTCTTCCTTTTCTTTTTCTTTTTTGGGTGACAAGTGTTCACTGGTTTATTAATATCTAGTTTCGCTTTGAGAATTCCCAAATCTTGGTCAAAAGTGGGGACATTTAGTAGAATACATTCCACGTTACATTACGTAGCAGCTCGAGTCTTTGTAGGTAGGAATACCATATAAATAGATAGATTTATAGACAGATAATTGTAAAGAACCAAATCACAGATGAATCTTCTCAATGGCAATTTGAATCTTCATCAATATGTTCAAGTTTTTTAGTTTTATCACATAAAAGCATCTTTCATGTGCAGCAGAATATGATTTGGTAAAGACATATCTGAAGCATTAGCTTCTTCAGAGAAACCACCTACCAGGGCCATTACGGGATTTCCACAATTTGCAAAAGGAAATCTATTATCAGAATCCGAGTCTTGCATACTGGTTCCTGCATCAACAAAAGGAGATGCAATATGGTACATTGTCAGAAGCCCCTCAGTATGTGAGGATTTTCCGCAGACCTGTGTGCATCTGCATTCTTTTTCTGTTGCCGGGAGCAGGGCAAGAGGAACAGTGACAAAAGGTTCACAAGATTACCTGCAAGGTTCCCGTTTAAATTTGAGTGTGATCTTCCACAATGATCGCTATTCCATTGATCAGTTGAATTTGATGTGCTTGGAACTTCTATGTTTTGCAGTGGCACACCATCAACAGGCATACGCACAAAATGAAGAATACACTGTGCCTTAGACTTTGTACCAACATGCTCAGCAATTTCATTCCAGTTCTCATTATAAAGCTGCATCCCCTCAAGCAGCAGGAGTGTTTCCTGATCCGTCCAGTTTTCTCCATCCATATCTCCATATTCTTTCATCGAATTGACCTTTACAAAATCCAGGCTAGAGTGCCCCGGAACAAATCTTCCGTGATGGAAGCAATCTGAACATAATAGCACATCAACCTGCCAAAAAGAAAGCTGGTCAGCCACATCAGCATAGACGACAGCATTAAATCTAAATTTCAAGTTTGGACTTTCTGGCAACAATGAGCAAAGTTTAGAAGTGCTGAATTCAATAACCCTCTATCTGTTTGGACAAGAATGTGATGTACCTCCTTCTGCGACTGGTAATAGACCACAGCCATAGGTCGAGAACAATGAGCGCATCTGTTCTCTGATAATTGTTCTCGGATTACACCATCATAGTCGGAGTCATCATCTAAGCGACATGCAAGTTCTGGATAAACATCTGCTGCCTTCAGCCTACATTTAGGTCTCTCAAATTTGATCAAGCTATCAATTGATTTCAAAGCCGTAGAAGGCACACAAAGTTCACCATTTGAATCCTCAAACAAAGATTCCCCTTCTTTATGGGGCTCACGGCTAGAAGCATCAGCACAATAATTAATGATCCCTGAGTGATCAAGAAACCGCACGATTCGAGCCATATCATCAATGCTAACACCAGCTACTAGTCCCTGGCAATCAGTGACTGAAAGGTGCCTTTCCGGGTTTTCCATGTACTTCGCAACAATCCAATTCCGACACTGCATATACTTTTCTGGCGTATGTTCTGGTGACTTACCAGAGAAAAAATGTGGCACCACTTGTCTCTCTAATCTATTGACTGTGTTTGGTGAAAACCAATCTGCTTTCAGAAGAAACCACAACCAAACAGAAAATTAGGAACATATTCTCCAAAACTGAGCTAAAGGCAAAAGAGACAAGATAACAGGTAGGTAGAAATGTTAGTGAAAATACAGAGGGAGCTAGCACCGAAGATCATACAAGTTTAATACCAGTGTTATCAAGTTAACATTTACTAATTTTTTTCTGTTTTTGAGAAGAAGTTAAAATCCACTAATTAAAAGGGGAAAGGTGAGGTGTGGAGAAAATGAATCCTTACCAATCTAACAGGAACCACAGAAGTACATAACAACTCAAGCTACACCACGGGTGTGTTCCAATCCAGTAAAAAAGACGTTTACTAGCATAGCTTGAGTTCATTTCCCCACCATGTACTTTTTCTAGAATACCTTTGACTGTCATATTGACCACACAACCCTAAGGTTTTCTACCTCACTCTTCACCTCCTCTACCATCAAGTAACGAGAGAAAATGGAGAGAAAGAGAGAGCATCAATAACTCCACTACTGAACCGAAAGGCCTTCCAAACTGCCCTGACACAGTTATAATTTCCTGCCACCCATCTATTCACTAACATCATTGTGTCACTTTCCACAATGCATGAGCTACAGACTACAAAGTCTAAACCTCTTTAGTTACAACTACAAACTAACTCATAAACTTGGCAAGTCAAGTGAAATGAAAGGAAGTTTGAACTAGAGAGGGCATCAAGCTCTGAAAATTTGTTAATCCTAAGCATGCTGGCACCACAAACAATTTGACTCAATACAATATCTCACAAGTTAATTAAAGTTGGTATCAAAAAGCAGGCATCATCTGTACTTCAAGAAGTAACAAAATGGATAAATATTAATCAAGTTATACTCTTGGCATTATCCTCTTTTTGCATTTATGTACCTATAATTATTGATAACAGGCCACAACACCAATGACCTCAGCAGTTAGAACACAATCCAAGATTAGATGCCTGCACTAGGCATTTGGCAAAAAGCAGAGAGCAATTAGATGCTCTAGATCCCATGGAAGCACGTAAATCAGGCTCTCAATAAGTGGTTTCTCCAAGAGTGTATTCACGGGGTGCAGAGGTTGACCATACAAAATTTGAATCTTATTCAACTAAATCTGGAACTACATATGTTATGTCAGTGAGCAGCACCCAGTTCAATTGGACAATATTATGTTGAATAAAAGCACGTGAAAGATCCATTCCAAATGAAATATAAGCATCATTCTTAATATCACCTTTATTCATCTTTCTTTCAGTGGTTCAGAATTAATAGAAACATCTATCTATTAACTTTTAATGCCTGTTCTATCTTTTTTTTTCTTTTTTGAGAAGTAACTTTACGCCAGTTCTTATCAAAATCTTTTGGTCATTTGGCGGTCGAAGAACTTGTCAACAACAAACAGAAGCATTTCAAAAAATTGGATGTACAATTAATTAAGACACGAGGAAAGCAGAGAATTTACAGTTGGCAACTGGAATTATTTGTGGGGAGGGGGTGGAGATAAAGCACAGGACTGGGCAGCTCCAAAGGGAAATCCTTGCTGGCAAAATTCCACCCACACCATATCCATTATCAGCATAATGACTTCATGATATTACTAGAAGATCATAATCAAGCTATTGCATTGATTTCAGAAACATCTAAGAAGATAACAATTTCTCTTACAACACGACACATCACTTAATCATTGTATAATCATCTGCCTGTATCATATATGTCTATTACAAAACCTGTGTCAACCATAACACTCATTCTTATTTGACTTATCCTCTACAAGTAGACAAACGAAAAGTAACCCAATAAAAGTATCACAAGTCTTCAGAAAACCACAATTCTTAGCCTAACATCCTCATTTCCCACCATAATCAATCTTCAAATAAGTTACTATAACAAATTCTCGAAATTCTTTTCTCGAAAACATTTCAGTAGCCAATTGCTAGTAAGTTATAGCACTACACCATAACTAAATGCATAATCTATAGCTCAAACTACAGCACAAATTAATACACATTGTATGTATACATTCACAGGTATATACAGAAATGAAAATGGATTGGGAGGGGAGGGGAGGCGACCTGCGTGCATTGGCACAACATGAACCCGTCCAGCACTTCCGAACCTCTTAACCACACCATGGCCCTCCATTATCCGCGGGGGAGTAATCACAAACGAACCCTCCCCTTTCTCCTCCGATGCACCAGCTCCTAACAAAGCTGGACAATCCAGAGGCACAGCGGACCGCGTCTGGAGCTGCCCATACGAAATGTTCTCCAATACAACACCATTCGGCCCTCTACTCTCCCCTGTCATTGCTGCCCTTTCAGCAGCTGCAATCGCCACCACAGACGAGTGGGGCCTACTCACCTGCCGCCTAATTACAAGCGGAAACTCACTAATTCTTTCCCCTCCGTCCGATAGAGCCTCGCTCTCCTTAATCCGTGCCCCCCGATCCGCCCCAAAGCTAGGGTTTTGGTTCTGCCGGTCCTCGTCCGCTTCATGCTGGTTAGGGTTAGGGTTAGGGTTAGGGTCGAGGTCATTGTCATCGTCATCCTCGGGCCCTGCATCGTCCAATACGTCGTCATCCTGAGGCGGCTTAGGCTTCCGCGGCTCCCGCTTTCGCTTCCTCCACCTTGTTCTCGTCTCTGTTCTCCAACAGCATTTTCAGAAAATTTTTAAAAAGTTGAAAATTAAAACAAAAATTATAATCTAATTCATATAAGTATACGTATGTACGAATATACACATATATACATTTATGTATGTATATGGACCTGAGGAGTAAGCGGGCATTGTATGAGAATAATTGGAGAGAGGGAAAAGGGGGTTGGGGGGTTTAAGGCGTTGATGAGGAGAGATTTGTGGGGTCTTTGATTGGTTGGTTGGTTTGTAGTGTGTGTTCTGTGTGTGTGGGTTGGGGGGGGGGGGGTGTAAGGTATGGGTAGGCGTGGGGGTTGTGATGGTTTTGTTTTCTCTATGCTCTGCTTAGGTGAGGTGCGATTGTTTCGGATTTTTGGAAAGCTGTATATGGAGTTTGGGAAAATGACTTGATATTAGGCATGTGAGAGAGGCACGTGACTTGGGCTTACTTTCTTTACAGCTTCTGTCTTCTCTCTTACCATTTTCTGTTGTTTCTTTTCTCTAGCCACACATATTACGTTTTGGGGTTGGGATGTGGTTTCCGGCTTCTCTAGTTTTAATATAAAAGTTACTTGGTGAAGTAAAGGAAAAATTTTCAATACGTCTAGCATGTTCAAAGTTTTAAACACAAAGTATAAGTCTCATTTTAACGTATAAAATCACTTGTCATAATAAAAATAGCGAGGCCCACAAATAATTTTTTAGCACGGTTTGAAAGTAGAGTTTCAAAAAAAATTACATAAACTTATTTGTTAACAGCATTGCTAGTTTTTTGGTGAAAGTAAAATCTCATATACAAAATGTAGATCCCATCTCAATGTGTGAAATCACGCTTCATAGTAAGAATGGTAGGGTTCAAAAATATTTTTTAGACCTGAAAGTAAAGCTGTGAGAGAAATATTTCTAGTTTCTTTGGAAAAGTTAATTGGTAAAAGAAAAGCTTTGAGAAAAATTGCGCATTCATCTAGCCTTTGCATTTGGATCTTTTTAGATTTAAAGAATTGATTACGTTAGAATTCAACCACGGTGGCGGCAGTTTTTCGATTTGGTTACTAATGTGTTTTAGCACATGGTTTTTAATATACGGTTTACATTTTTTGCTACTCCCTATTATTATGTGTTACTAGTTATACGGTTGTAATTCCTAGGTTAGGGACTTTTTGGCTTGAGATTTGTTTGTATTTTCAATCTTGTGTTGTAATATACTTCAACCATTTGTTATATTTTTACTTCCAAGTATAGGTGTCTTTGTGCTTGAGCCCTTTGATTGTAGCTTTTGTATATTAATATAATTCCTATTTCGACCCAAAAAAAAATGATCATGTTAGATTTCTAATTTATAATTTCAAATTCCATGTCCTTAACCAAATCAATATTAATTTGGTAGGCTTTCTTCAGTATTTATGTAGTCCAATATGAAATTCGTAATTATTCTTAATTATCAATTATAACAATAAGATTGAAACGACATATAATAATGGCATTACATTGATATACTTAGTCCGCTTTACATATATACTAAAATCGTAGATTATAAGTATCAAGCATTAACACTATCACTAAGGCGTCAGCAACCTAATTCTTTGAATCCATATATATGTTTGGTATTATTTCATTTTGGGTAACTGCTTGCTTTGTCTTTGTCTGCTTAGGTGAGGTGCGATTGTTTTGGATTTTCAAGAATTTGTATTTGGGATTTGAGAAAATGACATGATATTAGGCACCAAGATGAGCTTGTATCTTAGGCTACTTTCTTTACATCTTCTATTTTCTCTTACTTTGGGATTTAAAAGTTTTGTGAGAAATGACTTAAACTTGTTCATCTATTTAGACCTACAACCTTTCTAAAATTGAAGATTTGATTAGGTTAGAATTCACCGTAAACGGTGATAGTTTTCTGATCTGGTTAGCAGTGTGTATTTTAATTCTAGTACGTGGTTTTTATCTAGGGCGGCAAACAGTTTTTAGTTTTTACCCCTTGTTTTATGTTATCAATTATAGGGTTGTGATTTTCTGGTTTGGAGAATTCTGGCATGGGATTTATTTATATATTCGGTACTGTGTTGTAATATGTTTCAACTGTTTGTTTTATTTTTATTTTTTGGTCTAGGTGTTTTTGTGTTTGGCCCTTTTACTGTAGTTTTCACATATTTTGGAGATCACATTAATATACGATTGTAATTGGTTATAGAATGAAATCAATTATAAGTTATCCTAAATGTTTATGTTGGAAAAATACATTATGCACGTCGTAAATTACATTTTATTTTTCCTAAAACTCCACACATTATATTTGATATGCGTAAATATATATAAATTTGTATCAAATATCTATGACAATTCATCGAAAAAATAAATAATATATATAGATATGTATCATGTATGTCTATAAATAGATACACAAATTAAGCTCAATTTTATTATTAAACTAAAAACAAAATGAAAAGTTTCAAAAAATTTATACATTTATATTCACACATACATATTTGAATAGAAGAGTTTATCCATTATGCATAGCAAAGAAATATACATATGTGTGTATTTATATGACATGGCAGAGAGTGACAAAATTGATTAAACTTTGGGTGATGAGTTCACAAAGCTTACATTTAAACAGGTGATGGGGGTGGTGGGTTTCGATTTGTGGGTGGTCGGGGAAGGCGATGATTTGAGTGGTAGGGATGTGGATTTGAGGGGTTGGTTTGGGTTTAGGTTCTTGAGAACGCAATAAGGGATTGAAGTTGACATGGGATGTTAGTGTTGGTGGTGGTGGTGGAGGAGGGAAGAAAAAAAAAAATAGAGAAAGGAAAGGGAAGGGAGAAGAAAAGAGAGAGAGAGAAAACAAGCAAATTTTTGTTTCACTATTTTCCCTTTCAAAAATCAGCTTTTACATAACATGTGCACATCACGTGCAAATAACAGAAGATTTGGATGGAAATAACATCTAGGATTAACATGTTTTATTTTAAAAATTTAAGGGATTTGAAGGTGCATGTTGATAGATTAAAAATTAAAATGTCATTTTTACAATAAATTTCGGACTATCAGGGGTAAATTTTTTTTTTTTTAATCGTGTTTTCTTCTCTTCTAAAAACCTTCATGAATTTGCTAACGATATCATTTCCTTTTATCGGACTTTATTGCTTAAGTTTCTCTAAGGTGTCTAATATTACTTTTCTAGTAAGCTTTGTATATACTAGTGACATTGCATATGTTGAACAAGTTCGAGAATAAAGTAAGGTTTTTTGAAAAAAAAAAAATGGTGAGAATTATCTTACTTTGCAAAAGGTAACTTCACATATTTTAATTATTTCTATGCACTCCTTTCATTAAGTGTGCACTCAGTGTTGCAGAAAGGTTAATTGGTCTTTTTTTTTTTTTTGTCAAAAATTGGTCATAATCATAATAGGCTTCTTTCGCATACTTTGGAGGCATTAATGTATGATTCTAATTGGCTATAGAATGAAACTAATGACAAATACTCTAAATTTTTATATTTAAAAATACACTATGAGCATTGTGAATTACATTTTCTTTTTGGCTACTTACCCAAAGGGGTAATATATTTTGTCCTACTCACTCTTGATAACAACTTTGATGTACATCGTGTTATGACTTCCCAAGAAGTAGATCATAGCGAGATTTTTAAAATGTATATTTATTGTTATCGTTATTTTCTAACAAAACCAAATGCATGCATTAATCTCTCATATTTTCTATTAGATAATTTTACAGCTTGTAACATGATTCTTTGTAAAGTTGATAGAGTGGTTGAATCAAGAAAATCAACATTAATTCAAAATGTTTCATGATTTAACTTTAATCATAAGACACTTTTTTTTACTTTTTTCTTTTTGCACATGTAGTTCCCATGCCCAATGATTTCCTTAAAACTTGTTTCACATGTTCAAAAATAGATATTTGGGACCCCAAGAGTCGTCCCAGATAGTCAGAAGTTCCTTCCATTCAAATGAGGTCTCTAGTTCGAGACCTGTGAGAGCGAGTGATTGTTATTGGATGTTACTATTTGAGAATTATACATTGACTTACCTGATGTATGTTTTGAGTCGGGCCATTGCACTCCGTGAGTTTTGGTTCATACAAAATCGTTATGTTAGGCGAGGGAATGCCGGCATGTCCTGTCCTTGAGTGAAGTTATTCAAATCTATGTCTCGTAGGTCAGTTGTGTGGGAATGTTTCTCCAGGTTAGCAAAAAAAAAAAAATGATATTTGGAAGGCTATTTTTCACTTTATGATAGAAGATATGAAGCTCGATTTTTGTCCATATTTGACATGTTTTTAGGTTTTATATTATGTTCTTCATTTATTCTAATATCAGTTTATGTTTTGAAAGTTATGTGATGTAAATTAATTTCAAATTTGCAGGGTTGAACCAAATTGTAAAGAATTATCTTCCCAATGAAGATTTGAGGAAAGAGTAGAGACGGGGTAAAGACAAGAAAACAATAATATGTTCGAGTTTAGGGTCACATTTATGTCTCAATACTTTAAACTTACGTATTTGTCATTCATATTAACTATCCAGTATATCATCTAAAATAATTACTCAAATGGATCATATATCGTTGTGCAAATAAGGAATTTTACAACTCAAGCTACTAAAACAAAATTTTGGAATATATATCAAATTTGTTCATCCAAATGTAAATGTAGATATAGTTTAATACGTGTTTTTGGTTACTTTTTCTCTCCTTAGCATATATGTTTAAGATTTCAAAAAAATGATAAATATAGGTATTAAACAAAGTGCATGGTCTTCATTATATGTAAAATCACTTTCTAGAAATGTAAATGTAAATTGCATGATTGATATTAACCAAACCTTGGTTGTTCTGACCCAAAAAAGAAAATCCTTTATTCTTGACACAAAAATAAATGAGTGGGTGGAGTTCTTATTCGATAGAGTTTTTTTGTGAATTATATCTTTAATTATTATGTTCAATAAAACCAAAATTATTCGTCTAAAAAGAATATGAATGTACTTTACATGAGTTAAAAAAGAACTAATAATTAATAGCCCATAATAAATATCAAATTCCATCTTAAAAATAATAGATATTAAATGAAAGTATCATGATATCGCAACAAAATTTCTTTATATTATGTTAAATTAACATTTGAATTATATGATTTTATATCTCTATACAGAATTTTTTTTGTTTGACGTGTATTTGTGAAGTCTCAAGAAAAAAAAAAAGTTTTCTTTACGACTTTTGCTTTTGTTATATATATAAAAAAAAAAATCTCTATCTAATGTGCACACGTGGAGTCTGCCAATAGATCATACGTCAAAAGTCCCAGTAAAGCTCAGACAAGTCCGCACACAATCACTCTGCATAGACTTTGAGTCTTCGGTCTTTCCCCATATAAACTTTTTGTGTGCTAATCAAAGCATTGGACTATCAATTTCTGTGATCAAATCAATAGAATATCTCCGTTTTCAACCCCTTTTGAGCATCTACATCAAAAGGCACCACACACACACACACACACACACACACAAAGAAAGTTTAACCATGAATGTGAAAAGGGGCTTAAGAGCACCATACTTGCTGGTGGGGTTGTCCTTTATGGTGGTGTTGTCAAAAACATTCTATGGCTGCTGCTCAGCTGCCTTCAAGAAACAGCCCACAGAGTTTGGCTCTTCTGTGGTCTTTCCTATTTCTGGAAATGTTTATCCCCAAGGGTATGAAATGCTTCTTTCTTTCTTTCTTTCTCTCTTTTTTTTTTTTCCTTTGTTTTTTTGACAATCTTGATGGGTATTTGCAAAAAAAATGTTATTTTCTTGATGTATGAAGTTTTGATCTTGATGAGAACCTTCACATTTTTGTGATTTTTCATGACATATAAAGTTTCATTCTTGATGGGAATCTTCACATTTTTGTGTTTTCTGATATATAAAGTTTCAATCTTGATGGATAAATTCACATTTTTGTGATTCTTATGGTAATGTGAAATTTTAATCTTGTTGGATAATATAAAAGTAGGGGCGTTTTGCTCTGTATTTGTATCACACACACACACACACACACACACACACTTACACTTCACAAATTTTTCAATTTTTTTTTTTTTTTTTTGGTGTAGATAGAATTTTGATCTTGATGGTATATACATATTTTTGTGATGTTCTATGATATGTAAAGGTTTAATCTTCATGGTGATTGTTAAGATAAGGGTGTTCCGTTGTGTACTTGTATGTATATGTATATCTTCACATTTTAGCTTTTTCTTGAATTTGGGTGGTCTTACAGATATTGATATGTATCTTCACATTTTTGTAGCATGTAAAGTAAAATCTTGATGCTATGCGTAAAAAAGGTTATTTTGTTGTATATATGAATGCATGTGTATCTTCACATTTTCTTCTTTTATTTTCTAATTCTGGGTTTTCTTTAGCGTTGTATAATCCTATTCTTGATGGATGTCTGAACATTTTGCTGATTTTTTGAGCTTCTAAAGGTGGATTCTTTTTATTTATATGTTTATATCTGCATATATAATAGCATTTCCTTTTTCATTTTCCGGTGTTTCATTATAATTTTGATGGGTAGTCTTCACATTTCCTTTGTGATTTTTAACGTTATCTTGATTATGTAAGGTCAAGGGTGTGTATTTTATGCTTATATGCATATGTGCCAATATATACAATTTTCAATTGTTACAATTCTGTGTGTTGATCATCCAAATTATTATGAATATAGTGTCTCAATAAAAGAATTTACTGCAATCTTTGTGGTTTCATGATTATGGATGGATATGTATGTAGTTTTATGTTTATATATCTGATAATGGTGATGGCATTTTGTTTCTGTACCATCCATTCTTTTTGTTTCTATTTGTTTAATCTTTTCTGTTTTTCTTTACACCTATAAGTTAATCTTTGAGATTCATCCCGGCTCTACAGACTTCAAATACATGCTGTCTTTGAAGGTATGCTGAATATTCTCTTCAAATGCAGGTATTATCACGTAACGATGAACATTGGCCAGCCTGCTCAACCTTATTTTCTAGATATAGACACTGGCAGTGACTTAACATGGCTGCAGTGCGATGCACCTTGTACCAAATGCACTCCAGTAGGCTCTCTTTCTCTTGCTTTATACATGCAATAATCTGGCTTTCTTGTTTAGGTTCTCTATGATTATTAAATTGGTAGGATACTAGTCCCATAATAGTCCTAATGTCTGTATACACGTATGACCATCTTTCCAGGCCCCTCACAGTCTTTACAAACCGAACAAAAACATTGTCTCATGTCGGGATCCTATATGCACCACCCTTCATGGAACTGGGAACCATCGTTGTGAAAGCCCACAGAATCAATGTGATTATGAGGTTGAGTATGCAGATCAAGGTTCATCCATGGGTGTGTTAGTCAAAGACATGTTTCTCCTGAAGTTAACCAATGGTACTGTATTAAGTCCTCGGCTAGCTTTTGGGTGAGTAACGTGCAATTTCCACATGGTCTCTATTAAACTTGTAATATGTCACCCCAATCTAGCGAGCTTTTCCGTACTCCTTGAGTAGCACTTGTTGGAATTCTAAATAAACATATTCTGGGCAATGACATCCTTCTATCTCCAGTAATTATGCAAATGTCTTCTTATCTTGTCATATCCAGCTGTGGTTACGACCAACAAGTTCCAGATTCAAATCAACCACCAGTTACTGATGGAGTACTTGGCCTTGGTGGTGGCAAATCAAGCATTGTGGCACAACTGCGCAATCTTGGCTTATTGCGAAATGTGGTGGGCCATTGCTTAAGTGCACGAGGTGGAGGGTTCCTTTTCTTTGGAGATGATCTTGTCCCTTCTTCGGGTATCGCATGGACACCCCTATTGCACAAATCTTTGGAGTAAGCTCTTCATGCCGTATTTTGGGTGCTTTTATTGGTTGTTATATTGAAATCTAGCTGATATGTTTAAATAAATGCTACACTTTCTTCAGGAAACACTACTCTTTGGGACCTGCAGACCTACTTCTTGGTGGACAGAAAACCGGAATAAAGGGCCTTCCAATATTTTTTGACAGCGGAAGTACCTATAGTTACTTTAGTTCTCCAGCTTATAATGCTTTAGTGTCTTTGGTGAGATAGAGTTTGAAAGTCTTTCTTGACACGTTCTTTCTCTTCTTCAGAGTCTAACCCATATTCTGCTTTTCCAGATAAAGAAAGACTTAAACGGAAAGAAGTTGAAAGATGCAGTGGAGGATAGAACCCTCCCTGTCTGCTGGAAAGGCCCAAAATCTTTCAAGTCCGTTCTTGATGCCAGGAGCTATTTCAAGCCACTAGTACTGAGCTTTACGAATGCTAAGAATGTTTTGCTTCTACTGCAGCCAGAAGCTTACCTCATTGCCACTGTGAGCTCAGCTAAACCCATTTTAGTTCTTCCCCCGAAGCTTTACAGGAGAACATCGTTGTGTCCCTCATCTGTTTCGTTTCCCTTCTTTCAGGCATATGGCAATGTATGCTTAGGTATCTTGAATGGCAGTGAGGTTGGACTTGGAAATATCAATCTGATTGGAGGTATGGAAAAGCTGAAATTAGTGAAAGTCTCCATGGAACTTCAATTACAAATTCTAGTTCTTAATTCCACTTCGCATTTGCAGACATTTCCATGCAAGATAAAATGGTGATTTATGATTACGAGAAAGAACAGATTGGATGGATTCCAGCAAACTGTGACAGGCTTCCCAAGTCCTGAATCATTTATACAGTAATTTTTTGCTTTCCAATTATTGGCGGGGGATATTCTCATCAGATTTTTTTTCTTCTTTATTAACAGCCTTGATCGTGATTATAGTGAAGGTGTTTATCAGCCGTACGCTGCCAGCATGGGTATCTTAGAAGAGCATTTTCCTGCAAATTTTGGTTCCTAGAGGTAGCCAACGAGGAAATGAAGAACTGAGAGTACAGGAATGATTTTGCTTCATTCCATTTTATACAATGGTGAAATACATACATCTATTTTGCACTTCGTTTTGTTTGTTGTAATATAGCATTTAGATTACATAGATAATAAACATGGAAATATAAAACAATTGCAGTACAGATTTGTAAGGAAAATTCAGTACAACATCTCTTTTTGATCTGTTATGTGTTTTGAGTTGGCATGCAAAATGAAATTGGAGACTTCATCTGCTTGTGCTGAATGGTCAGATGCCAGTTGTTACCAGTCAAAAGACTGTGGGGTCGGATGGCCGGACAGTTTGCCTCACACGTAAGGTGGGTCTCACATTCTCTGTGCCGAATAGAAGTATTTTTCAAAAACTGAGTGGAAATCAACATAATTGTCTGCAAGTGAAGGAAAAAACAAAGCATTTGGCAAAATGATCTCAGCAGATATTATGCAGCCGAATGATGCAAAGTACTCTAAAATCAAATTAAACCAAGTTTTTGGTTAATGCACTGAAATGTCGTCCAAGTATTTTATTCACCTGGCGAAGAAAAATAAAATCAAAGCAAAATAACGGTCATTAAACAAGAAATATATCTTTAGCAGAGTCGAACACCATTGCATAGGTAAATAAGATCCCAGCTGGCTCATGCCACATATGTCTGGTTTTTTCCGACAGGATTTAGTTAATGCAATTCCTAGTGTCAAATGCGTTTAATTTTCATAAAATGAAAGACATGTTCCACTTCCACTTGGACTTTGGTCCAATGGTATGGTACTCGCAGTTACGAGTTTTAATCTCACTTATTATATTTATAATATATGTTGTACAACTTTAAGTCTTTCTTAAATCAAAAAGAAAAGACATGTTCCACTACAAATATGGTCATCCTCTCTTACTAGAGCTAAGACAATCACACAATCACATAAATTGTCCATTGAAATTAGGGTGATTAGTTTTGCTTTCACCATTAAATTATTTTTGCTCCAAAGTAATTATTAATTTTTCAGAAGAATTTGCATATTTTCTTATAAACGATTGGTTATTTTGTTTTTAAATGACTAACAGTTTACTTTTAAAATGGTGACACATATCACTATTATTGACCGCACTTGTCTCTATTTCTTCCTCCCAAACACTACCTATAGCTATTATCTATGCTATTTTATACTCTTAACATTAGATTGGTGACACTAATATTTGTCAGAACTCCAAAACTTGGTTTATCTTGATACTTCTTTAGTAGGAATTGGATGATGTTCTTTACCTAATTAATGAAATTCACATTTTCGATCCCCCCCCCCCCCCCCCGAAAAAAAAAAAAAAGAACAAAACAGCTTCGCTTTTTCATTTCTATAGGTTGATGGTTTTCCATTATAAGAATCCAATCAATTTAACTGTCTGGGTGAACATAGAGAACTTAGACATTCTTTTCTTTTCTATTATTATTTATTGTAATAAAGATCTCATCAAAGGCGGACCTCATGATGCGAAAGTATATCCCAATATATGCACCAATATAATCAAGAAAGAGGTCCAACTCGGAGGTCGGGACTTTTATATACAAACCAATACCTTTACCATTTGTTTACATGTTTTGTGGGCAGAACTTTGTGTTCTTAGTTGAGCTAATTAGTCAAACTAAACAAAATCCTAAAGGAGAAAAAGATTCATTCATATCAATAATAGACATATTAAGCTCTTTCTCATTTTATTCACAGAAGATAATACTAATACAACGCAAGATTCTGGTTAATAGCAAAATTCATACAGCTACAAGTCTAGAATAGTTGTGTTTCTTATCCCAGTACCACACAAAAAGAGAAGATAAATACACAGAAATATGCAGCTTTCTTTCTCTTCAACAATATGCTGCAGGTAATCAAACTGCAGCCAAACTGCAACCTGTCTTTTGTATTAGAACAGGTGCACGAAAAGCTCATAAACTATATATTTCGATAACACAATTTCCTATCGGGCAGCTATTACATCTTACCTGCAGCTATATACTGATCTGTACAACGGTAAAATGCTGTTTGGACAGCGTTAGAATTGCCTGTCGTGGAACCTTTCTATCTCAACTCTCCTCTAAACCTCGAAGTTTTCTGATAATTTCACATTTTACATCTCAGGGAGGATACTTTTTTCAAAAGCTCTACATACCTGGATCTTTGACATAATATACGCATACTGGCAAGCGAAGCATCCTCATGCCTTGTGCTGGGATGCGATCATATAGTAGTTCCTTCCATGCTTAGTTGAGATGCTTTCCAGATTCAGTTTGTGCACTCTTACTCGTCACTGAAGTTGACATTTAGTTCCTCATGTGCCTTCATTCGATATTCTATTGGACCAGGTAATCTCGATTTCAAGGGTTCTTGAAGAGCCATCTTTATTAGAATCATGTCTAAGGCTGAAAAGGCCACTATACGTTCCTTCACTAACGACTTTGTCAATTTGGATCGTCACCTTTCCAAGTGTGGTCTGAAAAAGACACAATTTAGCTATCAGAAACAATGTTAAAAACTGACAATTGATTGGTTGCAGCGATGGTTTTTTCAAGAAAAGCCAGAGACTACTGCATTTAAAAGCACTTGCATCTAAAACTGAAAGCCAGTTACCTTCCCGAAAGTGGTCTTGCTTTTGCACTGTATGTGCAATTTTTGTCCCTTTGGTGGTACATCGAACGCCCAAGTAAACCCTTCTTTCCATTCTGGAGAGGTAGAATGGCTCACCACCTGAGAGTCGATGTTAGATGTATTAGGAGGAATGTACTTACGTTACAACTTGTCAGGATAAGTCTTCTTCATTTTCTAGATGGGTCATCATCAAAATTTGATTTGCACACAAAAGCATGAGGAACGTATTAAACTATCCTAAACAAATCACCGGAACATGTTCTAGCATTTGCTGATTAGCCCCATTGTAAGGAAGTAGGCTGCAGATTAAGGCAACCCACCCCCTTCCCACCCAAGCAAGAACATTTCCGTGGTTTAAGACCAGCTAATTGACCCAAACATAAAAAATCCCAGGAATTAAACAGGTGTCCCGTAGAAGGATTCAGAAAAACCACCCTATTATAAGCATTCAGAAGAGTAACACAAACAAACAAAAAGCAGCTTAATCCTAATCCTAACAAACTAGGCAGGTGAAGTGCGAAAGAAAAGCAAAGAAACCGTGTTTTTTCAAAGTTGCGTATTAGACCCTGCAGTACCCTAGTGATCTAATAAAAATCCCAATGATGAATATGAATGTGGTTCATTGCCCCGTGTCTGGTAATGGCGGAACACGCATCTTTGGAAAAACACAGGGACGTTTACTTCCCTTCATCCAAACTACGACAGAAGATTAGCAAGTCTCTGCAGACATGCCTAACATAACTAAAATGTGTAAATAATTTCACACATGCTGCCTGACTCTTCAGAAGATTCATTACCTTGGTTTGCCTTGATGGACCATTGCCTATTGTCAATCTACAAAAAGCATTTGTGCCTCCCATAACCTGCTTTAAGTTGTTTGCGCGCTTAATGGTAACAGTTAAACAACCTGGTAAGCAATGCAAAAGGCTATCTGCTCTATCATGGAAACTAGGCGGGCAAGTTTTCATTAGCATTTGCAGAATGGGAATGGCTTCAGAAGCAACCATCGCTTGGGATTTTGACACATCTACAGGCATGTTTGACCAAGACTGTTTCAGCAAACATAAGGTGCTCAATACAGAATCCTGAGCAGCCTCAGAACCAGACTTCAGAGCTGCTATCAAATGGGGGATGCACAGTGTAGCTGCTTCAGAGACGTGGAGCTTCGGGAAATTGGAAAATATGACATGTATGGTCTTCAAGACCTCTTCATTGATAGTTGCTGTTGACCACAATTCTTTTTCTAATGCAGCTGCATATTCACAGAAGACACACTTGATATTAGAAGAATGCCAAGGGGACAATAAAGAACCAACAATTTCACCATGTTCTATAGTAAACCACAAAGCCAAAACGAAGGACTAACACTAAAATGATCATGGGCGTGCAAAAACCAGCTTTTTGAAGTTTTAAAGGCATAAGATGGAGAGTGTTAGCATGAATGTGTTCAAAATTTCCCATTTAAGTTAGAAAATTATACAATGATTGAAGTGGGTGTACATATACACGAGAAAAAGCAACCTAGAAAATAGATCTTATCAACATCTTAATTGGGAAACTTTCAAGTCACATGTGCCTAAGGGCTTGGAATCTAATTGTTCAATTATGTTCAAACCAAAATCTAATATAGCTAAGCCATACACCTGTGTTAATCAATCGTCATCTATTCTTTCATATGCTTGAACACAAATGCATTCGTAGAACTCGCTTGAAAGTTGTTTAAATCATACCAAGGGAAAAGGACAAAAGTGTCTCAGATTAGCTACCTGTCAATGATCTGATCAATTCATTTGATACATATTCCTGAAGCGTGTGATTTGAAAATAAAAATCTGATAAGGAGAGCTGCCTGCCTGGCAACCTCAGAATTAGGTGACAGCAGCAGCTCCTGAACTACCAATATGCCACCTTCCTCAGCAACAGCTCTCCTATTTGTTCTACTACGTATAACAAAATTTTGTAATGCACAAATTGCCACCATTTTCATTTCTTCTGTTGGCTGATCTTCAAGCAAGTTTATCAAAGCTCGACAAGCAGAAGCAGAATCACTAGCTCGAGCAAGTCCTTCATTCTGAGAAAGGTCACCTAGAGCAAGTGCTGCAAGAAGCTTACCAGAGTCTGATCTAGTTTGCGGGTCAAGCAAATACTGCGCCAATGGTGCTATTGCATATTTAGATACCTTCATTTCTCGTATCTGCATGTTATTGAACAAAGCTTCAAGCAGTTTTCCAGCAGCCTCTTCGCATTGGTGAGATCTTAGTAGATCTAACAGAGCATCAATAGCACCAGCCTGAGCCATCAGTTCAGCACTTGAAATGTCTGTCCGTTCTTGCACAATTAGTGCGCTTAGTGCAACCGAAATAGTGCTTCCTGCCGCTGAGCGTAACATTTTCACAAGAACCACCAGAGGAACTTTGTAATAGTAGTCAGCATTAGATCTTAGAACATTACAGAGAACTAATGCAGCTGATTCCCACAATGCAGGGGGTGGTTCAGGGTCTTCTTGAACAATAACCTTAGAAAGCTCAAAAATACCGCTAGCATCAGCAACTGCCGTTGGCCAGCTTAATGAGATGCTTTCTAATGCCCTTATTGCTGTTTGCTGTAAGTTCAATATTCCAATTCCTGCAAGCTGCACAAGGGGCACAACTGCATTTTTTGTTGTGATGTCTTGCTTAAAATGATCTTGCGCAAGCAGATGGGTGAGCAGTTCCGTGCCAAGCTGTTGGATTGCTTGAGATGGGGATTCCAAAAACGAAATCAGAGGCTCAATGACCTGGCTCGGAGTTAGCTTTAAAGTCGCAAGGCTTTGTGGTTTCTCTAGAATATTAACAAGTGCTTGCAGGGCACTGTGCTGGCCCCACAAACTGAAATCTGATCTAAGCAACACTGTGAAAAGAGGGTCTACAATTTTTGTGGCAGCTGCACTTTTTGAAATTGCACTACTGTTTGTCAAAATGCGAAACAGTTCTGCAATTGTAGCGCACAGTGAACTGGGAGCCTTAGGCAGCAACTCGAGACAATTTTCTATGATCCCACTGTTGACCATATCCAATTTGCGGGGAGTTCGATCTTTCCCCAGCTTAATAAGAGCAAAAATACTTGCTTCAATAAGACGATGATTTGATCCAGAAACCAGACGAACAAGACGATCAACAATATCAGAAGCTGATGCAAGCTCCACTTGCTGTTCATCATCCAACAATCTTTCAAGTGCACAAACCCCAGATTCCACTGCTGTATCTCTACCAGACTGTATAAGCGATATCAGGGGCTCTATGCATTCAGAGGAAATAGGCATTTCTCTGACTTTTGGATTACAAAAAAGCACAGAGCACAGTTCTGCTGCATCAGTCTTTAATTCCAAAAAAGAAGTAGGAGAGGCGAGAATTCTGTAGAGATTCTCAATTGGGTTTCCGTCAGCATCAGCCATCAGAACTGCTTTTGAATTACTTTCTGAAGTTAACTTGATCAAGACACTAAGAGCAACCTGTTGTTCGCCTTCGGTTGCAGAAGCAAGCATGTCAACCAAAGGCTGAACTGCCTGCATGGCTGCTTCAGAGTCTCTGATGTCAGCAGCATCAAAAAGTCCGTTTAAAGCCCTAGCAGAGCTAAGCCTTGCACTTCTAGATCCCAAATGAAGAACAGCGATGAGTTGAGTCATGCAACTAATTGCTGCTTCATATCGAAGAAGATCAGGATTGCTAAACATTATTCTCATTAATTCAGAAATTGTTGCCTCAGTCAAGTCTTGAGGGCTCAAAGATAGATATTTAGATAGAGCATCTAATGCTCCAGCTTCAGCCATGATTAATTTGTTCGCATCATTTTCTTGTGCAATTTGAGTCAAGAGCTGAACAGCAAATGGAGGGGCACCTGGTCTATCTGGCATTGGTCTCAGCAGATCCACCAGTAAAGGGATAGTTTTGCGAGCAGTTGAACCAACCCTGATATCTTCAATCTCAAAAAGCTGTTCCAGAACAGCTTGGTCAGGGTTTCTTACAAGACAGAATTCTTCAGATAAAGCAACAAGATTTGGCATGTCTGCTTCTATATGACCAACTAGGGATATTAACCCAGCAACTGCCCCTGAGTTTGCAACTGCAAGACTTATGCCCTTGTTTCCATGGCAAACAAGACTAGCCATTGCCTGGGCAGCAAAGAATCTGTCAATCATTTCATCCGAATTTAGCAAAAGAGAAAGCGAGGGTATAAACCGCATAGCTACTGGAGAGGAAACAATATTAGCATCCTGGAACAATATCGCCACAAGCAATGCACTAATCCATATTCCCTCTGTATCCTCAAACTCTGCCTGAAAAAGGATATCCTTTCTAGCTCAGCAAACATTTCCAAAAATTTAAGAATAGACCCCATCATAAAAGATAGAAAGAGAGAACAATAAACAAATAAAGACAGACCAAGAATTAATTATAGGAGACATTCAATAAAACAAAGATCAGTTTACATGTATATGTGATAAAAGTACTCAAATGCAAAATCCATGAGCACTCATTTTATAGAAGCTAGATTTTCCAGGGACATCAAAATCAAACATTTTATGTGCCACCCAAACTCCTACCTAAAACCAGGAAAAGAAACAGTCAGAGGAAAAGAAATATACATCATCCTATTCACAATAGGGATTTTTTTTCTTTTTCTTTTTTCCTGATAAGTTCACAACAGGGATTCCTACTCACACTACGGATTCTTTTTTTTCTTCCCTGACAAGTTCACAACAGGGATTCACTAAGCATACAGCCTATACATCAGAACTGTGAGACTACATGATCTCTGCTACAACAGTACTATAATTACCTTCATAATTATATGCATAGTATGTGCTATTATCAACTAAACTAGAGTACTAGAGTACAATGAAGAGCAGAACGACTAGTACCGTTACCCATCTCCACTGACAATGGACCACCTGCTATATTGTCCTTCAGTTTGAAGTGGAAAAGAGCATCATTTAGCATCAAGAAATTGACCAAAAAAGGATATGTTAAAAGGAAAAATTATTAAATAAGAGAAGACTTATTAGAATATCTGATCAAAATACGATATCAGATTCAATCTCTACACCCCATATAGTGCATTTAAATGAACAGCATCAGAACTCAATTGCATATGATTGACAATTGATAAGGAAAAACATCTAACTTACTAGGGTGTTGCTACAACCTACCTGCGGATTGGAAGCAAATCTTGCAAGTCTGTCAAAGAGAGCCTCAAGTCCTCCAGCTTCGAATACAGTTAATTTGTTCTTAGCATGAAATGAAGAAATTATTGATAACAGCCATAATGCAACAGTTCCTCCCAAGACAGTTGCTGGATCTGGTATGTCAAATTCATCTCCTTCCTGGAAAGCAGTTCTTTCTACAAAACCTCTGGGAGTACTGACTTCTATTTCTAGTGAGCAACAGCTGGAATTTTGCTTCATCATGTCTACTAATGCATATATGAGAAGTTTCAAGTATCCTGATGCATCAAGAGCATCCATTGCCTGTATCCTATGTTCCTTGGCAGCACAAATCAGCAATGCTGTTCCTCCAACTCTCACTTCTAAACTCGTAGAGTTCATTATTCTATTGGCCAATGCACCAATCGACCTTGACTTTGATACCAAGAAGTTGCCTAGTACAACTGGTTGGTCCGCACAAAGTCTGGACAGAATTTCTATTGCTTTATCTTGAACGGAGGGAGTGCCCTCAGCTAGGCAGCGTGCAAGGGGCTCTAAGCTGGATGGAACTTCAGCAAGGGCTGACCAAGGTGGGTAAGCAAAATTCGCACCTTGTTTCGTCCTAGCCAAATGTGCAATCACATCTAAAGCATCCGTAGGATCAGTCCCATCCATATCCATTTCATTTAAAGAATCCATAATAGCAAGCACCACAAATCGACACTGAGCACTTCCTCTGAGCACTTCTTCTACCGGAAAATGCCTCAATATTTGGTGAAGAGCACGTGAAGCATTTTTTTTACCTTCTACTGATCCTTCCCCCAAAACCCGTGTTAAAGCTGAAACTACATCTTCTGCTAGTGCTTCTGCAGCTACTTGTGGATCTAACAATAAATTAGCCAATGCAGCCACGGCAGTCTCTGCAGCATCAATGGATGATGTCTTGGCCAACTTAATCAAAGGCTTGACATCCCCTTCTGCAATATAAGACTTTTTGGGGGTAGACTTAGTCTTGGTTGGACGAGACAATGCCCCCAAGGCTCGAGCTGATTGTGTTTGCAAAACTTGGGTATTGCTTGTCAAAAGCTTTATACAAGAATTGACAACTTCGTCTGTAGCAAGACTATCACGAATTTCCTGAGAAGTATTGAAAAGATCGGCAAGGACAGAAGCTGCTTGTTCTTGGGTTTTCTCATCTGAGGAGTTGAGTATCTGCACAAGTGACCTCAGTCCTTTATTAGCAGCAGTACCCTTATGCACAAGGTCAGAATGTGATGTCTTGGTAAGTACATGACCCAAAACCCTAATTACATGAGCCTTTGAGGTTGGAGAATCACCCAAGAGCAAAGCTAGTAACTGATTTATGATGGCTAAATCAGCTGACCTAATAAGCATTATTAAGGCCTTAGAGGAGGCTTCTTGTCCCTTTGGTCCACCATTTTTCAGAAGCCACAAAAATGCTGGGATGGCCTCGGCTCTTTCAATAACTTCACGGATGTCTTCGCCTTGACAACACAAATCCCACAACATATGCGCTGCATCTTCCCTTGCCTTCTGAGATCCCATTTCTAGTAATTGGACGAGTTGCGGAATTCCACCAGCAGCAGTTATCGCCCACTTGCTTTCATTGACTTGGTTAGCGAGGATCGCAAGTAGTTCAACTGCATATTCTTGATGAAGTTCACTGGATAAACTCAGAAACGATATTACTAACTGCATCCCCTCTCTCTCTCCAATAGCTTCCCAGATGCTCACTCCATCACAGCATAGGCGTATTAGAGACGATATCAGGTACTCTTGTGAGTCACCAGTAGCCAATGTTATCAGTCCAACAAGAACCTTTTTAGCTTCTGCCTGGTTGACCATTCTCGATAGATGCATATTTCCATACAAGCTGGCCATAGCCTCGAGCATTCGCTCTTGAACTACCTTGTTGTCTCGAGGCTTTAAAAGCAGAACTAAAATACTCTCGATCTTTGTTGCATCAAATGGTTCTTCTGCAGCACTCTGCTCAAAGACCATCAGAGTATAGGCAAGGGCTCCAATAATATCAGCAACTGGAGCTGCTAATCGCGGGGATTGGGAAAGCTCTCCCAGATATAATACCAAGGCAGACATCCCACCACATATATTGGCTAAAGCTTGAGTTGCATGCCGCTGAAGAGCCACACCTCCTCCTCCTTGCATGGATTCTTTAGAAGGAGCAACTACAGCTCCAATAAGCACTGGAACTCCTTGGGCATCAACAATGGCCTTTTTAGCTTTTTCTGATTTCGAAGAAAGAATCTCCAAAGCCTCAGCTGCACTGGCACGGACAGAAACATCATTTCGCTGATCCAAGAGTTCAAGCAAAGCTTTGATTGCTCCAGAATCAATTATCTTGGGAATGCTATCACTGAAAGCCAGCATAAGACGGGCCAAGAGAGAAGCTGCATTGGATTGAGCAGCATCATTGTCAGAGGAGAGAAGGCCCACAATTATATCCACCCCACCGGCCTCAAGGGTTGCTCTCCAGTATCCATCTTTATCACCACAAAGATTTCTCAAAGCCCCTGTCACAAATCCTTCTACCACTTTGTCTTGCTTCTTCTTCAGATTAAGTTGCTCCCATAAAGTGGGTACTACACCTTCTGTTACAAATATCTTCATTCCTACATGATCATCTGAAAGACCGCCTGATGATACTTCATATAATGCTTCTGCAGCTGCCTTTCTTATTTCAATTGATTCTGACTTCAAAAGGGAGAGTAATGGTGGAACACACCCACCAAGAAGCACCTTCAACCTCAAATCTTCATCTCTACATAACACACATAATGTTGCAGCAACATTTATTTTCGCAAGAGGAGTACCAGTCCTCAGTATATTTATGAACAATGGTATTGCTTGCCCGTGAGAACCAATAAGAGCCCGGGCTTCCTTCCTTGATTTGGCAATGCCATGCAAGCGTGCAGTTATGAGCTCTCTTTCAGCAGGTGAAGACTTGTTTGCATGCAACTGCTCAACAAATTGAGCAACCCTAGACACTGTTTTATCCGGATCATCCATTTCTCTAGCTCCATTTGATTTCCTGGACGTCAAAATTACTCCCTTGTCAAGAATCAGATACTAGGCTAAAATGAATAAAGAAATACAACAATCTTATAAGCAAATCAAAAATTGGTTTCAGTGTAATTTGTGTGGTCACGATAACTCATAATCATGGCAAAGCAATTGAGGAGACACTGCTGGAACTTGGAAGAACGGAACTCCACAAACTTTTACAATGTACTATGCATTCCAAAATACTTTCTGTACATCTCATGTCATGCATATGTTATGTCTCAATTATATTTGGAAAAAAGCCCACAACAAATAGGCATTAGAATTCATAGTTAAACAATAAGAGAAAACCATTAACACCACCAACTCCAAGGAATTAAGAGAATTGCACTAACTTTTCATTCTGAGAAGACGATGAAGTTTTCCGGTCCCTTATTTCAGGAGAAGAGGACTTTGACATTTGCAACAAGACTCCACTTTAGTACTCTATCTGGCCACCTGCAGATTGTAAATAACCAAATCTTGATCACCACCAAGAAATGCAAGCATAAGAATTGAAAAAAACAGAAAAGCCCAGAATGGCATAGATGTAAAACCTGATCCACTTCACAACTAAAAGAATGCCTAACTTGAACCCTAACTACCAGGTTTCACAGCATATGCATGTTTCCACCTACTCACCAAAAAACCATCTACGCCCCTCCTCACCACCTTGCGGCCCCCACACCTGAACCCAAACACTCCATGGAGCACCTAGTCTAGGAAAAGGAAAAAGAAAGGTAAAAAGAACACATTCAATCCTCTGCCTTTTCGTTTCTTCTTCTTCTTTCTTTCATTTTTTCCTTTTCTTCTCCTTGTACAGGCTACATTACAGCATTCAGATTCTAACTGAACAACCTCTCACTAACCAAACTAATGGTTTTCCATACACTTGTTCATCACATTCCACCATTAATAGAGTATGTAAGTCATCTTTATGATCACTTATGATCACATAAACCCCAAATAGAACCTAAAACCAATCTAAACCATAAAAATAAACCCACATTTGGCCAAAAACACAAAAGAATAGCTCGGTGCACAAAGCTTACGCTTTGCGCTCGTTAGGGAAGGGTCACACTTACTTTAGATCCAAAAAAAAATAAAAAAACCCCACAAGCAGACAAGCACAAGCACCAAACTATAGGCACAAACAAAAGGTAGAAAAATGGTCAAATAAGAAAATTAAAAAATGAGGAAATTACCTCAGCCCCCAAACTTCTGTACTTGCTGCTAATTCTACACCTCAACTTCTCTCCACGATTCAACTTTTAGCACCTCAGTACCATAACAAAAAGCCTCAAGATTCCACCTTTCACCCAATCAAATGCCACCTATACACATATATATGCAGTTATGCTTGTATATATCTCAATTATACAGCAGCCCTGTACAACAATTTCGGCAAATGGTACAACCAAGCTCAACCAAAAGTCCCTGTTCAACACATTAGCACCACAAAAGATCAAATTTGATTCATACCCAGATCCTCATTTGCACAGATGAACATGAATACACGCATATTTTTATGCATATACATACAGACATGCATGCATGTTGTGTATGTTTATATAAAAATAACATGAAATTTTGAGATATAATTAAAAAAATAATTAAAAGACCAGTAATTGGTTGATTAAAAAAAATGCAAGATAACAATACGGAGATCGGATCAGAAGAGCAATTTACAAATGATGTCAAAATAAAATATGAAATTTAAGAAACAATTAAATTACTTAATTTTTAGATAATTATTTAAAAATGGATATTTACCTTGATAAAAAGATTTGCTTTTTTCAGAAGAAGGTCGTCAATGGAGGTAGAAACGGTTCAGACGGAAAGTTAAGAGTGAGAGAGAGAGAGAGAGAGAGAGAGAGAAGGGTCTTTTCGTTCCCTTTTCTCTCTGTCTTTTTCACTTTTGTTTTGAGATGTTTTATCCATTATTTTATTCTTCATTCTTTTATATTGAAAATTTTACAACAAAAAATTTATATTTTTTGTTGTTAAATCCACCTCATAATAAAAATCTAAGTTAATTTGAGATGGACATAAAATTATTTACGATATTGTTGTAACCATGAGAGAAAATTAGACTATTAAAAGTTTAAATGTTTATATTTTTAATTATTGAATTCATCTCATAATAAAAATTTAAGATTAATTTGAAATAGGCATAAAGTTATTTTTCATATCGTCGTAACTATTAAAGAAAATAACACTAGTATTAAAAGTTTAAAGTTAGACAAAAAAAAAAAATTAAAATTTTAAGGTGAATTAATTTCAAATAAAAATAGAAAAGAAAAATTAATTTGAGATGTACGTAAATTGGATGTACAATATGGTCGTAACAATTTAAAAGAATTGACACTACTACTAACAGTTTGTGGTGGCTTAATTCCAAATAAAAGAGAAAATGAAAAAAATAAACTTTTATTCATTTTGACTTATAGAGGATAAATTTAAAGAAATATTTTTACTAATCTTAGTTTAATATCAAGAGTGGAAACATTTATTTAGGATCTTATTAAAACTTCTATTACCAAAACTTATTGATTCCATAATAGGAAATTTTATTAGTCGAACTTGACTTAAGGTTATTAAAACTTGAGGGTAAATTATGGATTACTAGTATTCAATAACTTGTATCTCACAATATATCAATAATTTCATATATATATATTTTTTTTTTATGACGAAAAATTACTCTAAATGTTAAATTTACCTTAAAGTTATAGATTTTATATTTTAATGACACATTTAATGCTTGTTATAAAATTTCTTAAAGGTTAAATAATATTTATTATAGAAGGATAATAAATAGATGTATATATTAGGAAAAATCTCATTAGAAGTCCCCATTGTTTCATTTTGTCCCAAATTAGTCCCCATTGTTTAAAGTGTACCAAAATAGTCCCCAATGTTTGAAAAAAAATCTCAAAATGGTCCTCACATCCAAAATTCTGTCATCTTTGACAGAAAATTAGTAAAAATACTAAATTATCCTCACACAGCCATGTACACCAACAATGGTTGGAGGCGACGTGAATCTTCGAACATAAGCCATCGCAATGATGGTTGACGATGACGATGATGATGACGAATGGTGGTTGCCGATGAGGATGACTGATGGTGGTTGATGATGAGGATGGCGATGGCGAGTCGATGGTTGACGGTGACGATGGCGATGATGATTGACGATGATGATGATGATGATGGCGATGATGGTTGACGATGGCAAGCCGATAAGGATGACTGATGGTGGTCGACGATGATGATGGCGATGATGGTTGACGATGGCGAGCCGATGGTTGACGATGGCGATGGCGATGACGATTGACGATGATGACGATGACGATGACGATGGCGATGATGGTTGACGATGGCAAGCCGATGAGGATGACTGATGGTGGTCGACGATGATGATGGCTGATGGTGGTCGACGATGACGATGATGATCGCGATGGTGGTTGACGATGATGATCGCGATGGTGGTTGACGATGGCGATGACTGATGGTGGTCGACGATGATGATGGCTGAAGGTGGTTGATGATGACGATGATGATCGCGATGATGGTTGACGATGACGATGGCGATGATGGTTGACGATGGCGCGGTTGAGAAGATGAAAATGAATTGGAGCTAGTGATGTTGTTGTTGTTTGGAGATGGTAATGGTTGGAGATGGTGACGTTGTTGTTGGTGTACGCGGCTGTGACAAGCTATTGCGAGAAAAAATGCTCAAATAAGTTAATGGTATTGTTGATATAAATTCAAATGTGTGAGGGTAATTTAGTCTTTTTACTAATTTTCTGTCAAAGATGACAGAATTTTGGATGTGAGGATCATTTTGAAATTTTTTTTTTGGTACACTTTAAACAATAAGAACTAATTTAAGATAAAATGAAACAATAGGGACTTCTAATGAGATTTTTCCTATATATTGTATTTTCTTGGCACTATACCTCTTTGGATTGGTGCCGAGGTCCCTTGACATGGTGTAAAACAAAGAAAGCCAATTGGGTGTTAAATTTGTGGCAAATGATGATAGGGGCAGGGCCATATTTTTTAAATTTATAAAAGCATTGTACAATTGATGGACCACAATGAACAACAGTTAAATTCAGTATTTATTCTGATAATATAATATTGGTCTGAGATCCGTGTCTTGTCTTTATTAGACCGAATTAACGTTCACTCACTTCTTCACAAGTGATTGGAGACTGGATTTTAACACAACTCTCGTATTTTTATATTTTGGGTCGCTTTCACAATTTTGATAGGTTCCTATCATATTATTATGTGTACCACTCCTCTTCTTTAAGTGTTAACGTTGCAGATTTTGTGTGTGTTATTTTTTTTTTTTGGGCTTTTGTTAAGTTTATTGTTTGATTTGAGTTCAGTTATCGTTGTATGCTTACCCCATTGGTGGAACTATTGTACGTTTACTGTTGTGGCAATATAGTAAGACCATTTCGACCAAAAAAAAAAATCTTTCAATTTTGGTTATTTTCTTTCACATGTTATAAGAATGGTCATCCGAATTACAAATTGAATTGCTTGAGCAATTAAGATAAACTCTTTTCTTTTTGATTGACCTTACAATAATCTCTTCTTGAAATTATTTTTACTTGTACAAAATGACGCTAACCCTACAAGGTTGGTTGATGTAATTTTGACATTCGGAATATATATCTCTTCTGACAAATAAAAAACAAACAACTTCTTCACAAGTCTGGTCCATGACCCAAAGGGAAAATAAATAAATAAAAGACAAATCTAGTCATTTTTTTTTTTTTGGTCTGAAGTCATGTTTTATATATTCTTCAGTAGATAGTAGAAGATCCTGGGTGATTTTTAATTTATTCTCACCCATGATTGGGTCAAATGTTGACAAATTAAATTTTAAGTTATGTCAATTTAGATGATGTTAAATATCTAATAATAATGGAAGGTTAAATCGGATAGTTTATAAATAAATTATAAAGAAGAAGAAAAAAGATGAAGATTATTGAGTCTTAGATTTGCTATGCAACTACGTTCAAGCTTTTTTGTTTTTGTTTTTTATTATTTTTGGATTTCCATTTCTTCTTTGTAGTTTATGTTTTCCATTTTTTTCCTCTTTCCCTCTCCTAGATTTTGTGTATACACATGTAATATTAGTTGATAGCCTTTCTTGCCATGACTGGACATGATAACAACAGTAAGGTGGAACTGGAGGTAGTGGTGATAATATCTAACTGAACTCTTATAAATTATAGTCGTAGGCTATACTCCGATTATGGCCGGACGTAATAGGAAGTCAGCGAAAACTATAACCCACTTATTTCACTAAGTATATAAAATTCACTGTATTTTTGGTTTAAAGGATAAATTAGTCTTTACAAAAAAAATATTCACATAATTATCCAACTATATATTGTAACTCCCACTTAAAAAAAAAGAAAAAAAAACCTGAATCTACCTCTAACTCTGCTATATTATTATTATTATTCCATGTGAATTCAAGACCAAGAACAACACTGTATGAGGAAAAAAGATAAGGGAAGGGAAAAAAGATAAAGAAAATAATTAAAAGGAAATAGAAAGCCAAAAGAGAGCAAACAAAACAAGAAACAAACAATCGTACGTGCGTGCATGGTAGATCTCAGACATCAAGATCTGCAATGTTTTTTCTTTTACTGAAAAATTTATCTTGAAATGACCGACTTGACCTTCAACCATTGACTAATTTCGTCTAAACTGAAGTGACAATCTGATTTGACCCATAAAAAGAAGAAAAGAAAAGAAGTGACGGTTTGATGCCAACGTCGAAGCAATAAAACAAGATTTAAGGGTAATTTAATAGTGTGTTATTCTTTTTAACAATTGAAGTAAAACGAAAACCACTGGACCTGCTTGAAGAAACCGACAGAGCATGTGTTGGAAACTGAAAATATCATCAGCTTCTAACTTGTAGCATGTATTGCATTTTGTTTATTTTCTGATTGGATCTGAAGATTGATATTGCCAGTACACAGTGAATCTTCTTCTACTCTCAATTTATTCACTGCTGGCTGTTGACTTGTACCACCAGCAGTTGCGAGCAAAAATGGCAAGATAGTTTTTCTTTTTTTAATACTACGAGGAGGCATAAGCTAATCTTATATCATTTTTATAGAATATTGTATTTTTAAGAACTGATCTTAAGACCTTTCACACCCAAAGTGTGGATTAGTACATCTCTGGGGAATCATACAATTGGACAAGTTTTGACGCACTCGTGTGAAATTATTGATATAGATAGAAGGGTGAAATATCCTCTAAGATAATTGTAAGATAACCTCCGTTCACATGAGCTTCCATGTTAGCTAAAAAAAAAAATGCCAAAACACTTTGTGAAAGGGCCATCATTTCCATAAGTAGGGTTTTTACTCTTGCAAAAACAAAGAAATTGAGAAAATGGTAGCCATATTTTGCTCTCAATTTTACTTTATGCCTGACCATGAGAGCAGGCAAATTCAAGACTTATGTTTAATAAGGATTAAAATTACACAATTAAATACTTATAAATAAATAATTTATTTGTGGAGGCTGCACTCAAATAACAATGGCTCTGCCATTGCATGAGAGACTTATAGAAACATATAATTAGACAAATGTTTATATGAAAATATAATTCATTCCTTTGATGCATTTGTAAATTCCATTTTATTTTATGTGCAACCATGAGAGAATTATAGGAAATACATAATTAGACAAAACATGTTTATATTCATTTATAATTCATTTCTTTGCTGCATATGTAAATTCCAATTGCACCTTTTAATTCTAACTCTCAATGATTAAATTGATATTGCTTTCTGTTGATGATCAAAACTGGTCGGGTGCCTCCTGAGCTAATCTACAAAAGAAACAGGTGTGGGTTTTGCCCACATAAACACTCCGATGCTTAAGTTAGTATTTTGCTTGAGAATAATAGCAAAAATTGAAAAGTATAGTGTATAGTATGTGAGTGATAACTTATCTTTTTGTGAGTATAATTGCCATATTTATATATTTCCTTCTGACAACTTTTCGGATTTTAGGGGATCCTGTCGTCTTGTCATGAGGTCAGGGAATAGTCGGACCTCGGGTTAAGGAGTGGTCAGACCTCGGGTTCCTTGGACTAAAGTTCGCAGGTTGGGCCAACCGACTTGATGACGATCCTAGTACAATTGGGCACTGATTGCATCCAATAGCTCATATTACTTTAATGGAGATCGGGTTGGTTAATTTTATCGTCATCACTTTTCCCTCAATTCCTTGAGCTTAGCCAAGAGGTTTGGGAATCTTGCATCTTGGAGTAGTTTTTTTTTTAATAGCGTATTTGCATCTTCTGTACTTTCAATTTTATGATTGCATGCCTTTAGTTTGTTCTTGACCCGAGAAGGATTTAACTTATCAGTTGGTCCTTAGTGACATTAGGTTTCTAGCCCACGAGCTCGGCTCGGGTTGAATTAGTTATATGACTAAGTGTTGGCTTTATGAAAGTAACCTCGGTATGGAGGTTGTTCACCATATGCCGTCAGTTCAGCTCGGGGTTATTCATACGAATGAAATTCATCTCGTGAGCTGTATGTCATACGGTAGTAGTTCATTTTGGTGTCTTTGTTCATACGAATGAAGTTCAGCTCGTGAGCTATTTGGCATACGACAGCAGTTTGGCTTGGTATTTTTGTTCATATGAATGAAGTTCAGCTCGTGAGTTGTTTGCCATACGACAGCATTTCGGCTTGGTGTCATTGTTCGTACGAACGAAGTTCAGCTCATGGGTTGTTTGTCATACGGCAGCTGTTCGGCTTGGTGTCGTTGTTCATACGAACAAAGTTTATTCTTTTCGACAATAGTTTGAAGGAAATAGTTGTTTCTTCATTAATATTCCTCGGGAATACCTTATAAGGTCGGTACAAAGTTAATACATAATATTTATTTAAGTGCTGAATATTCCATGCGTTCTTCAACTCTCTTCCACCAACCTCAGCCAGTTTGTACGTGTCTAGCACGATCTCTTCAATCATTTAATAAGGGCCTTCCCAGTTGGGCCCAAGCTTTCCTTGTGTGAGGTCGGGCTTAAAGCCAATATTCCTTAGGACTAGATCTTCTTCCTTTACAGCTCGGGGACGAACCTTCTTGGAGAAGCTCCGAGCCATTGCTTGTTTTCCTACTAACATCTTAATCTGGGCTTTTTCTCGGAATTCCTCCGCTAGGTCCAGGTCTAACCTGAGAGCCTGGTTATTGACTTATTCTTTATGGGCAAGGACCTTAGGGGTCGGCACCGACCTCGACTAGAAGAATTGCCTCTGTCCCGAAGGTTAGGCTGAATGGTGTCTCCCCGGTAGCTGAGCTGGGCATTGTCCTTTGGACCCACAGGACCTTTGGAAACAGTTATGCCCACAGCCCTTTTGCCTCGGTCAACTTCTTTTTTAGGCGTTTCTTTCATGTCGGGGTTGAGCTCGTTGTCGAGCTTGACCTGCTTATTTTGTCCCACCTCGACCTCTACCAGTTCTTCAGCCGGGGTGGCTTTTTTCACTTCCTTGATTTTCTTGGCCTTTTTCTCTGGAACCTTAACCTACCACGACTCCACTTTATGCTTGCTCAAAGCGGCTGCATAACATTCCTGGGTGTTCCTCTGGTCACCTTGGACCATGGCTGTTCCCATTAGGGTCGGATACTTCAGAGTCAAATGATAGGTTGACGCCACAGCCTGAAATTTCACTAGAGCAACTCTCCCCAAGATGGCTTTGTATGTTGATGGGCAGTCAATGACAACGAACTCCAGGGGATCAATCCAAGTCTAATCTCCTCAGCCTAGAATAAGGGTCAAAGTGATGACCCCCTCAGGTCGGAATTCTTCCCCTGTGAAACCTGACAGCGTCCCACTCATGGGTCTCAGACTGCTTCTGCTCAAACCAATCCTCTGAAATGCTTGGTAGAATAACACCTTAGTCGAACTGCCTGTATCGACCATAATCCTCCTGACTAGGACATCCCCTATCTGGGCAGTAATGAGCAGTGGGTCATCATGAGGAATGATCAGACCCTCAAGGTTGGCGTCTGTAAAAGTGATCTGTTCATTCAAGCGTTGCCTCTTCAAGGGTGGGTCATGCCGACCCGACCTCCGACATGCCACCCTTGTTGCTTTGTTCTCTCATCTCGAGGCCATGCCTTCGGCGATCATATCTACCTTCCTTATGGGTCCTCCTTGCTCTTGTTGAGGGCTCCACTCCCTCTCATGACTTGGACTTCTTTCCCTTTCTCTCTTGAACTCATGAACATTCTTCCCCTTAATATAATGCCCTAAGTGGTCCTGTCGAATTAGAGCCTCGATTTCATTTTTGAGCTCCCGGCAGTCATCGGTCATATGTCCGTGATCATTATGATAATGACATAACTTATACTGAGGCCTCTTGTCAGGTCTGGCCCTCATCAGTGGCAGTGGCTTGATAGTGAACATGTTCCTGATTGCTGCATAGATCTTCCCTTCGGGGTATTCAATGGTGCGAAGTTCTAGAATCTTGACTGATCATCCTCCTTCGGCTTGTTGCTGGGCTGAGGTCGGGAGTTGGACTGAGATCGAGAATTAGTCTTTCCCTTATCTTTGCCGGTATTACTGCCCGACATTTTTTTCAACTTATCCTTCTCTTTCTGGGCGTTGATCAATTCCTCCGAATGTATGTGCCCTCCATCTTTTCTATCACATTTGTCAACATTTTTGGGGTTTTTCTAGCCAAGGAGGACAAGAATGTCCTATTCTGAAGACCCTTCATGAATGTCGTTATCGAGAACTTATCATCCAAGTCAGTGATTTCCAGGGCCACCTGGTTGAATTTGGTATAATAAGATCTAAGAGATTTTTCATGGCCCTGCTTGATGTTTAACTGGGTCACCATATGCTCGGTAGGTTTTTTGCTGCTCGCGAACCTGCCGACGAAGGCCTCGGACAACTGATCAAAATCCTCAATAGAATTGGGCTCCAAGCCGATATGCCATCGCCGAGCTACTTCCGTTAGAGTGGTTGGGAAAGCTCGACACATCAGTGTATTCGGAACATTGTAAAAATCCATTTTATGTTGGAACACTACCATATGGTCCAAGGGGTCACCCGTTTCATCATAGGTCAGCAAAGATGGTAGTTTGTATCCTAGAGGCCTCGACACTACCATGATCTTTGGGATGAAAGAATTAGGGCTTTGCCTAGTGTGGGCCCTTCCTCTCGTAGTCGTTGACCTATTGTGCATCGACACATGTTGCCTGGGCCTGACGGATTAGGTCGGCGGGCTGGTACAAAAGAAGTTGTTTCATCAACTGCAGTTGGTGGTGGCCGAATTTGCTCGTTCACCTAGACCTGTATTTGGTTTATAGGTGGAAAAATTGTTTGGTTTATTTGGATATGTAGGTTTTAGGCTAGTTGAGTTGTTTAGGGATATAGGAGAAAGTTCAAGGTGTCATAGAGCTGCAAGAGGAAGTCCATTCTTGGAATTTACGGCGTAGATATGGATGTTTGTCCTGGAGGACTTGGTCCTGGAATCACCGTTGGGACTAGGGAATTACTGGTTTGGGGTTCTTGTATAGTAGGCTATATGGTTCTAGTAGGAGGGTACATTTCTACTGGTGGAGGTAGCTTTGATCGGGCTGGGTCACCTTGCGGCCACAGTGGCACGTGTCTATCGGCTTGACTATTGCTACGAGTATTAACCATGATGTGGAAACTCAGTGAGTTTATGCTTCGTTTCCCACATACGGCGCCAAGTGTTGATGATCAAAACTGGTCGGGTGCCTCCCGAGCTAATCTGTAAAAGAAATGGGCGTGGGTCTTGCCCACATAAGGACTCTGATGCTTAAGTTAGTATTTTGATTGAGAATAATAACAAGAATTGGAAAGTATAGTATGTAGTATGTGAGTAATAAGTTACATTTTTTGTAAGTGTAATTGTCATATTTATACCTTTCCTTCTAACAACTTTTTAGATTTTACGGGATTCGGGTCCCTTGGACTAAAGTTCGCAGGTCGGGCCAACCGACCTAATGAAGACCCTAGTACAGTTGGAGACTGATTGCATCCAATAACTTCGATTACTTTAATGGAGATCAGGTTCGTTAATTTTATCCTTATCACTTCTTATAAAATATTTTTTTCCATGTTTGTGTTTGTGAGGAAAAGGAAAGAAAAGTATGTTAGATGAGAAAAAAAAAAGGAAGTTTATTCTTCTAGATAGCAAAAAAATTGAAACAAAAGGGGAAAGGAAAAGAAGAGATTTTATGATTTCTCATAATGAAAGGATAAATATAAAATTACTAAAATACACGTGTAAAAATGAGAAAGAGTAGTATTTTTTTACCGTTCGAGAGAAACAAAAGTGACTTTTGATTACCTAGCCAAAAAAAAATGACTTTCGATCCTCTCAACAAAAAACAATCCAAACAAGGTATTTCCTTTCCTCTAATTTTACCTAACCCAACCATGTGTTTGTGATTCGAATCTCACCCTTTAGACTGAATTAACTTTGATAGAAATATCAATCCAAAAAAAAAATTTGATAGAAATATTATTTACCAAATTTTGACTCATTTTCAACATAAATTTGAACTATATATGTGGTAAAAAAAACTGAGTTTTCGTCGTCATCCTAGTTGGATCTTTGACTAACTTTTTTGGTGGTAAATACTAGGTATCATAGGAGGAAAAAAGTATTGATGATAAAAATTCACTAGTAGGAAATATTTATACTACTTACATGAAATAGAAAGAACCCAAAAACTAGATACGGGAAATAGGATTAGGAATATTTAGTTCCTTGATGACACTATGCTTGCAGATGACTTGCAACAAGAAATCAAGGTTTCGACTTGTATTTTGCAAAATGATACTGATTTTAAAGTTTTGTTTTGGACTTTTCCATCTTAGTTATATATGAAGATAGAAAATTAGCTAGCTACAATCATTTTTTACCAAATCATAATAGTTTATTTTACTCTAATGAAAATGGCACTCAGTACGCATCAAATCAAGGATGTTGATCTTTTCGTAAGTATATAAAATATTGTTTGATCATTAACAAATTTGAAGTATGTGTTGAATCGCGTTATACCATAAAATTTATAGTATTTGAATGGATCTATTGAGGTCTTACGTAGTGTAAGTTTCTTGTCATCAAAGAAAAAAATATACAAAATATTGAATTATCAAAATCTAGGGATCTCTTGTTTCCATTGCATAGTCCAAACGAATCCACTTAAAACCTATATTAGCAAATATATGTATTCAATGAATTGAAGAAATTGCGCTATAGCTTTCATTAAAGTATTTTAACTATTTTCTGCAAGTGGGGTTAACTTCATGGCTTCGTTATAGATGCCATCAGTGAAATTGTTTTTATTCAGCATGAAATCTTTCAAGTCTCAGTACAAGTGCACTTTGAGTGAAAAATAAGCTTGGAAAAATTTGGTCCCAACCACAATTTAGACAATCTCGAATCACTCTTTAAGAGCATGCAACTCTTAGACAAGACAATTATACTGATGATTTCTTTATTAAATTATCAAGTATTGTATTTTTTTATTGATTATATTATTTTAATTCAAAAGATTGTATGTCTGTCACATTATATTATTGCATTTGTCACTATCTTAAGTGTCATATGGTATATGTTCTATTAATCATTCAGCTGATCTCCTGATTGCTGTCTTGAAAAGTTGTGATTGTAACCGAACTATTTATATATCTGATTACTTTTATAGGCTAATGTTTTAAACAAGAAGGGTAGATCTAGGCAATGCTTTGGTCAAACTTCAGATGGTCGAGGATACGTTGCTAATAATACTTAACTATTTACTCATATGTTAGAATTTTTAAATTATGGACTAGCACTAATTAAAATATTTTGTTATTTCAAAAAATAGGTTAAGATTAACTGCTAAAATCTATTGTGTAATTTTTGTGATCCACTCCAGTTGGGCCTAGGTACATTTCAATGATCTACTCCAATTGGGCCTAGGTCTAGATAAGTTGTTTAAATATTAGGACAACTTGATTGGGGATCCAATAAAGATTTTGAGGTTAGACGTTCTCTTCCATTCAGAATACTAATAGTATATAGACTATTAGGGGGTGTTTGGTTCGTGAATTAGTTTTTAAGAATGTGATTCCCAAAAATATTGTAAAATCTGTTTGGTATACCAAAAATATTACTGGGAATATTTTCTCAAATTCTTGAAAATATTATAGTATTGTATATGGTTTGGACTTGATATTCCTGGGAATCCTGATTAGTTTTTCAAAAATACCCATAACTGAAAAAATAATTTCAATATCATATTCAAGGCTTTTTTTTCCTTGTATTTGCACAATCAACTTATTAATAATGTTACAAGTATTTATCATTGAAAAAAAAAATACCAGTTAACAATGGATTAAACAAAAAAATAGGAAGACCGCATTTATGCACATAAATAACTCTTGAATTCGCAGAGAGAACCAAAGAAAATACGCTGATCCAATTAATTAAAAATTCACCAAAAATTCAAAATTTTGACATATCACAATTCACAGCCATAACAGCACTCTAATCGAAATTCAGTAACTCGCCGCTGAATTAATGAATTCAATTAAATGCTCGCCGATGAAAGAGCTCTGACCTCACACCATTATAATAATCAATCAAATCTTCTGGAATCAAAGATTGGCACAATTTATTATCCAAAACCCTTTTTCAGTTTGTTTCTAGGCACTTAATCTCCATCATATTTTCTTGAATCTTTTGTCCAACATAGTTTTTAATGCAATCATTGCAGAAAGAATGGCCACGTTTATTATTACGCTCCATAGCAGTTGCAAGTTTTGCATCATTACAGATAACACAAAAGGTGAATGAAGACTCACTTTTCTCAAATTGGCTCTGACCGCCGGCGATGATTCTGAGCGGGAACTCATTGAAATTAACACAAGTGAGAGATAAATGAGAGAGATCTAGCGCTAGGGTTTGAGAATTGGATGAGAATTAACACTATGATTTAGGGTGTTTTCGTCTTTTTATGTTCTCTAAATTATGTTCACAACTCAGGAATAACATATTCCCACCCCCTGACATGGGAATAAATTTTGGCTAAAACATAAGAATAAAGGATTCCCAGGAATTCAATATTCCTAGGAATAATTTTTTAATCCATGAACCAAACATGGGAATGTTACATTCCTAACTTCTTATTCTCAGAAATCTATTTATAATCTGTGAATCAAACGCCCCCTTAGGGTTAGCTTGCCCCATTGAGAGCCATCATACAAAAGTTGGAGAGGGAGAGTGAGTACCTAGTCTAGCCGTGGCAACCATAACAAGCCGCTCAAGGTTTCTCGCAGTTTATCAAAGAGGTTCCTTTAAAAAATGATTACTACTGATAAAGGTACCTAGCATCGACATCAAGTATGTTTCAAATTTATGTATATTTTGTGGTGTTCAATTTTCTGATATTACATCTTGTAAATTTTAATAATTTTTTTTTATATTTTTGGTGTTCAATTTTCTGATATCATATACATGCTACAAAATTTATTTGTCAAATAACCAAAATACCCTTTCAAAACATAACATGTCAGAAACTAACTCTTTATATACATGTTATTGTCTTAGTAATAATAATAGATATTAAGAATCATCATAAATAATAAACATATTATATACATGTAAGAAAATGCATTTGCCGCCACTAGGGCTTTGGCCCAGTGATAATGTTACCCGTTGTATGTGAGAGGTTGTGAACTTGAGTCTCGCTGATTATGTTGTGGGTCTTAGGCCTCTCTTGAATTAAAAAAAAAAAAACTCATTTTCCAAATGACAAAAATGTCATTTCAAGGATCTTTATGGCAGTTAGGACACTGATCAGATTTGTTCAAATATCATTTCAACTTTTTTCTTCAAATATGCTAAAGACAGAGTTGGTAGAAATGGTATCAATCAGCTTTTGGATCATAATGGAAATGTTCTCAATAAGGATGATCAGATTTGTTCAGAAGCAGTCCGATACTTCAAGGATCTTTATGGCAGATATGACACTGATAATAAATCTTATGATTCATCTGATATTAGTTTGATTCTCTGCAATTCCCTGCCTAATGAAGTTGGTGAAGATTTGATAAGGCCTGTTATGTCGGAAGAAATTAAAGCTACTATTTTTCTATGGATGACAACAAGAGCCCGGGGCCAGACGGTTTCACAGCACACTTCTATAAGTGTTGTTAGGGGATTGTTGGGCACAACACTGTTCGAGCAATTCAATCTTTCTTCAGATCCAAAAAGATGCTACGAGAAGTCAATTCAACTAACATTACTTTGCTTCCGAAAATATCAACCCAGCCACAATGAATGACTTTCGGCCCATAGCTTGCTGCAATATGATTTATAAGTGCATATAAAAAATCATTGCTAATAGAATGAGGAACTATATGGGGTAATTAATCTCTGATGATGCTCAGAGTGCTTTTGTTGAAGGAAGATATATCACAGACTGCATTCACCTGGGCCTTGAACTTGTTAAAAGGTACAATAGGAAACGAATTAGCCCGCATTGCACCATTAAGGCTGATCTAAGGAAGGCGTATGATACTATTGATTGGGGCTTTCTCATTAAAACTCTTGTGGCCCCCAACTTTCCTCAGAGGTTTGTCGAATGGATTTATTGCTGTATTTCTACACCCAAATACTCAATCACTGTCAATGGTAGCTTACATGGTTACTTTGAGGGATGTAGGGGCTTAAGACAGGGGGATCATCTCTCCCCTTATCTCTTTGTTATCGGTATGCAAGTGTTATCAAGGATTTTGGATATCACATCAAGCAAAAAGGAGTTCAAATTTCATCCTAAATGCAAGACTACCAGAATCAGCCACCTTTTTTTTGCGGATGACATTTTGATTTTTGCCTAGGCTTCTCCTAAGACGATTTCTCTTATTAATAATGGCCTTACTCTTTTCAGTAAGCTGTCAGGTCTTCAAATTTGTAGAGAAAATAGTGAAGTTTTGTGGCTGGTTGCAACAACAATAGAACTAATGAAATTTGAGATATCCTTGAGTTTAAGCTGGGCCAGTTACCTGTGTGATATCTTGGCACCCCTTTGATCACTGGTAGGCTTCACATAAATGATTGTCTGCTTCTAGTGGATAAGGTGACTAGCAAGATTGATTTTGGGCAGTTAAATGGCTCTTTTTTTGCTGGAAGGAGACAACTGATCATTTCGATTCTGAATAATATTCACTCTTACTGGGCGAGGGTTTTCCTTCTGCCAAAGGGGATTCTTGAGAGGATTGAGAACTGCATTGCATCCTTTCTGTGGTCTGGGGAAGCTATGAATAGGAGGAAATCAAAAGTGACTTGGGATGTTGTTTGCAAACCAATTGCTGAAGGCGGACTTGGGATTAGGAGACTGTGGGATATGAATCAGGCCTCTATTATGAAATACCTATAGATCCTTCACACCCGAAAAAAATCTATCTGGTCCAAATTGTGACGACCGAGAACCTCATTATATTCATTTTAAATTGTTGAATGTCAAATTTGAGCATTAAATGTGCATTAATTCAATTTTTAGCATAAGGTACTATTCATAAGGGAAATTTATTGTTTAATTTTTCTGAAACTGTATTTTTCTCCTGTGGCATATCATGTAGGAGGAATGTGAAAAAATATTATTTTGTATATTTAATGTTGGGAGTGTGCATTTAGAAAATAGTTTTTGTCTTGAATGAATAGTGTTACGAAAGAATAGTAACTTTTTGTAGAATTTTTATTGGACTTTTAGTGAATTAGTTAGACTCTATTGCATTTTTAAGCTTAGTTGATTTAGTCTTGGTTATTTTTAAAACCCAAATTAGCCACCCACCTAATAAATACCTCATATATCATACACACACTTATAACTTAGCAAATAAAAGAAAGAAAGAAAAAAAAAACCCAAAGAGCCCCCCAACCCGTCGAACCAGAGAAGGAAAAGGGAAAAAAAACCTCACTTCAACCCTTACATTTCAAGCTCTTCCAAGCCATCTAGGAGTGATTCCAAGAGTTCTTAAGCCTTCTTCTAGCTCCTTTGCACGTTTTGGTGAGGAATATAGCATAATATTGCATTTTCTATGTTTATGTTGAAATTTTGAATTTCTAGATTTGCACATATTAGCTTATAAAATGCTTGGTTATGGTGTTATATGGTCTCTACATGTTATAGAGACTTAGTTTATGAAGTTTGATGGCTTGTTTTTGGAATTAATGCAAGAATCAAATTCTTGAAGATGATGAATAGTATATGTAAATAGTAACCTGCGAATTTTGGGGTTTTTGCATTTCTAATCATTTTATTGCTTCTAATACATGAAATAATAGCTAGAGAGCTTGTAGAGTAAACTTTTGACATGTATTTGCTTGTATGCCTATGTATTGTTGGTTGATTAGCTAATTGCATAAAATAGTGTTGAGAACTTGAAATGCCTTTAAGATGTTTGAGGAAGTGCCTAGGTAAAGCTTTAAGTTAGTTGTGGAGTTAGTAACATGCTAAGTTAGTGGATTGAGCAAGAGGTTAAACTAATTAAACATTAGTGCAAAGGTAGTAATCTGGGCAGCCTACTGTCCATCATGTTTGGAACCATTTTCGACATAGCAAACGTACTCTAAAATTAACGAAATTTACACAGTAGCTGGATTAGGAAGTTCTGAACAAATGTTGATTTCTAGAACTAAAGCTAATTCGAACGTTTTGACCTTCTGATTTAGCCATTTTTGAAATCTGTCCTGAAAATCGCTGGTGCAGGGTAGTTATGCGCAGTCGTACGGAAATGGTTGTATCTTGAGGAATTTAGATCGGAATTGAGTTCCGTTTGGTTCTAAAGTCATCTAAACTCGAAGAGCTACGTTTATACATAAAAATCGGAGAATTTGGAGTTGAATAGGATAGGTAATAATTTGATAAAGTTAGGATTCTGTTAGAAGATTTAGAAAAATGCATGCTTTCATGGAGCTCTAACTTGACTTGTTTTGAGTTTTGAGGTAGTGTGATTGAAGCTTGATTTTGTGTTATCTAAGGGTGCTATAGGTGACATTAAACCTAGATTAGTGTTTAAATTGGTTAGAACTTGATTAATTGAATTGCACACAAAAAGGGGCTATGCGTATATTTGTTGTCCGGATGGGTTTGAATGCCTTGAATGGTGTTATATATGTTAGATAATGTCTCTAATGCATTTATGGAATTGATTAAAGGTGTCGTTAGGGGACATTGGAACAAAGGTAGTATCAGAGTCGACGCGTTCGTATGGCCAGCGAGGACGCTGGGTCCCCAAGGGGGGGCGGGTGTAATATCCCTCATCGAACGCGGAGGTCTTTGGGCTCCTTGATATAAGGGGTAACATCCTTGTATCAAGTATGCACATTTTCCTGGCAGTGGCTGGGAAGCGACAAAACCGTGGGGGGTATGGGCCCCAAAGTGGACAATACGTGCATAGTACGCTTCCGGGCCCACTCGCCATGGCCTCGGTGCTCTCTTGGGCCCTAAGTCCAAAGAGTATCCTGCAGGTGTGGGAGTGTTGGTTCGGGGCATTACACAAATTGGTGCATGCTAACCACTTAAAAGATGATTCGATTTGGGAGGTTCAAATTTCCTCAGATGCGGCTTGGTATTGGAGGACATTCCTTAATCTTAGAAATGATTTCAAGAAACACATTGTGCACAAGATTGGCGATGGTAAACTTACTTCTTTTTGGCTTGACCTATGGCACCCCTTTGGCGTGCTTAAAGATTTGAATGGGGTTACAAGCACTGAGCATGATCTGGATGAGAAAGTTGATAATTTCATATGTAAAGACAGCTGGAATTGGCCCCCTCACGATCCTGTTTTTGAAATTATTGCTGAGCAGTTGGGTAACATTATGCCACAGCCGAACAATGCTAATTGCATTCGCTGGATTCATGGAAAGAATGGTCAGTTTTTTACTGCTTCGGCATGGGACACTATTCGATCCACCTATCCTTCTTTAGCCTGGTGTAAGAGCATTTGGTTTAAAGGACACATTCCTAAACATGCTTTCTACACTTGGGTTGCTTGGTTAGACAGACTCCCTACGAGAACTAGACTTATTTCTTGGGGTTTACAGGTCAATCCCTGTTGTTTGTTCTGCCATAGTTACATTGAAACGAGGGATCATATTTTCTTTGAATGTGGTATCTTGCATAGAATATGGAGAAGAGGATTGGAATTAACTAAATGTTACAACAAAATACACACTTGGGATGAAATTACCATATGGATTTCTGCCAATCACTGCCAACAATCACTACAAGTTGTTATTCTCAAGCTCCTTTTTGAAGCCGGGATCTATCACGTATGGAGGGAATGAAATCCTAGACTTCATCAAAGTGGTGCAAGGAATGAAGATTCACTTTTCGATCTCATTTTGTTTGATATTAAACATCGTATTTACAATGTTAGTAAGTTTAAAAACAATAGGAAGATGTAGAGCTTGGGGTATTGAGGAAAGTATCTTAGTTTAACTCTATTTTGGAGGGGTTTTTGCTACACCCTCACTTTGTAATGACCTCGTGTACATTTCTTTTGTGAATAATACACACACTTGGTTACCTAGAAAAAAAAAAGTCATTTCAAAACATAATATCTTAAGAAACTAGCCATTTATATAGATGTTATTGTTTTAAGAAAAAAAAATAATAAAATGACAATAATGATAGTAATAATCATAAATACTATTCATATATAGTAAAAAAATTACCATAATAATAATCATAACTAATGTTAATAAATAAAAATAATAATCTTAATAAATAATAAACCTATTGTATATACAATCACAAAAGAGAAAGTCATTCTCAATACTATTATGATAAATTAACTATAAACACGGACTTAATATCAATACATCAATTCATGGTTTCATTCCTAAAGTATATCAAGCACAACAGACTTTAAACACTTTAAACCAAGTTCATTCCATTCCTCGTTGCATTTTATTCCTTAACTAATTTCATTTATGCTTAATTCACTCTGCGATACCAATCGCACCTTAGTACTCCTCTAGCCTCCTAGGTTGGCATTGAATTAACCATAAGCATTCATCCAATTCGAATTAATGATGGGTTCCAATTAAGGAGATGTATTTAGAGGTATTTGTTCTACCATAAGAATGAATACTATGATTCGCATTTCGAACTGCTATAATATAATATTTATAAGATAACTGGTATGAAAGCTAATTTGGATGATTTTTACTGAGGCAAGACTCTATATGGGTCAATGTTATCACCTGGATGGAAAAAATATTTGGGAGGTAAAGATCCATAATGATGCGGCATGGTACTAGCCAAAGCTACTGAAACTAAGGAATAGCGTGAAAAGTTAGGTAAATATAGGTATGTGGAGATTGATTGACAATGTAATGATATTTTCAATTCTATTCCACTTTTTACGTTTGGTATAAATGAATGAACTTGATTATCTCATTCCCTCGATAATCCTATTCTACGAACATGCGAATACCTATTCCTAACAAAACACATGGGAATAATCTATTCTCATGTACTTCGGAATGAATTTATTACTCAAGTGACGAAAATACATTTTAAGAAAACATGTTACACAATATACAAATAACATTATTGTTAATATAATTATTATTTTTATTTAATATATATATATATATATATAATTATTATATTATAACAATAATATAAGAATATATAAATAATATAATAAAATAAAAATAAACTACAATAATAATATCCATAATAATAACTATAAAATAAATATAATGATAATATAATATATAATATGGTAATGATAAAATAAGACAAATAATAACAAATATAAATAAATAATAATAATACATAACCTAATAATAACAAATATAACAATATTAATGCTGTCATAAAAATAATAATAAGTATTTTTATGAATGATATATATAAAATAATATAAAGTACAAGAATAAAAAATAATATTTTTTTAATCATAAATAACTATTTAAATTTAATAAAAATATTATGTAATAAAAAAATAAAATAAAAAGTAATAAAAAAAAAAAAAAACAAATAATAATAATAATAATAGTAATATGTTGCAAACTAACTATACAATAATAATATAATGCTTATTTTATTCTTAATACAATAATGTATCTATAGCAACAAAATAATTGCATTCTTGTCATTTTATATAAGTCGTCTTCATTACTGCTCAGTTATACTGATTATCAAACATAGAGTTAGAATCAATATATTCATTCCTATCTTCAGCATACCAAGCATAACATATCATTTTTTAAGTTTATTCTATTTTTGTCCAAAATTATTTCTGGATACCAATTGCCACCTCAGTATTCTACAAAGTTGGTAGAGGGCACAAAACAGACTTTTGGACTGATATTTGATAATTGGCATCATATGACTGAATACTTAAGCGTATATTTGGAGTTGAGGCAATCTATGAAGCTATAGGAGCAATCCTAAGGCAAAAGGTTGGGGACTTTGTTGAGGGCTGGTAACTAGAACTAGCCATATGACCATGCTGTTTTTGAGATCATTGAACAAAATATGAATAATAGCCATCCTGATATATCAAGAACAGATCGCATCTTGTGGCATGGTGAGCCCTATGGCTTATTCACAACCTGATTGGATAGGAATCCGACGAAATCTCGACAAAAGATATAATATATTCAATTTTATTAAAACAACTGCATACACCTTAGATTGCATCAAAGAGACACTATTTAACTCAAAACAATCTCTTATTACTGTTAGACTTAGTGACCTAAAAATCAAATTAATTATAATTTATTAGGACACGAATTTTATATTATATTTTATTAATGGGCAGTTTATTTATTTTAATCAATATGTTGACTGATTTAAATAAAGTCTTTAGAATTATATTTGTAAATCTCCTTGTTAAGAGGTTAATAATATGAGTGACGAGATTTACTATTAATAATATATTTTAAAATAGTTCCTAACCAAATGATAAATTAATTGAGCGTTAATTATTCAGGTGGGTTAGCATACAATTTACTATCCAGTTTAATATAAGATATTGAATAGAGCAACGAGTCTCATGTTGTACTTGTAGTTGTATAAGTGATTGTTGAAAATGTATCATTGGAATTGACTGATCATATATATCAAATTATATGGATCGTCAATAATTCGATATATATTATATAATGTATAAATATTCATTTGGTCCGAGACACCACGAATATCTTATGTATGAGATACTATTATTTGTTAGTACTAAAACCAGGTTCTAATCACAAACTTGTATATGTGCTCAATGGTCCTGGCTCATTCCTACATGACAATATGTGCGCGTGTGATATGGAATTCATCGCTTAGGGGTCCTATACGATCCATTAATTAAGTAATTGAAAATCTTTGACCGAGGTAAAATAATAAATGGTGTTCTATTATTTGTTTACAAGTTACTAAATTAATCGGATTAGGCCACATGATTAAGCAAAAGAGTGTGACGTCCCTATTCATAACTTTAGTTTAATCAGGATAATTAAGACGGATGAAATTAATTATATGATAATTATATATTTATAGGGTTCATGCAATTCCACTTCATCATTAATTAGTTAGTTGTGATATACTACTAGATGTCACTCATGACTTGTGAAATTAATTAGTAATTCTAATTAATATATTAATTGGATTAATATTATTCCACTCTCAATTAATTATGAACCCGAGATGTCACAAACAAATAAGGGATATTTGGAATTAAACAATAAGAGAAATTAAATTAAATATTTTGGACTGTCCAAAATTATTTAATTGAGTTAAGGATTGGACTCGTAGGAATTTTTAGTCTTATTGGCTTTGCAGTCCAAGCCCAAAGTCTAGGACTGGCCCAAGAAGCTAGCCCTTGAAATTGCAGGTTTCCTATAAATAGGAAACTATGACCGACAGTTTAGCTAACACAAATTTTATGTATTTCATAGATTAGTTTTCTCTAAAACTCTAGTGGGGGTTTATTGGTTTCTCTCTGGGATTGCGTGCCGAATTTTCATCATAGATAATCCTAAAACTATTTTTATTAGATAATTGTTGGTGAATGCTTAATCACATAATTAGCTATGAACGAATATGTGATAATTTCCTGCTATGTTAATTGTTATTAAAAATTTTAAATATCATGTATGCGAACCAACAATTACAAATAGTATTTTTAATTTAAGAGAGTCATGACAGATGAAAAGCATAAAGTATTATGTAAGCATAATAAAGAGCATCCTTCATGGACACAAAAAGAATTGCTTTTGAAAAATATGAATTGCAAGTATTTAGGGGTAGCATGTCCAAAACATAGGAGGGGAATGTTCTAAAAATTTAAAAGTGAAAAGTGTGTAATGTGGTAAAAGAATGTGTATATTTCTCATAATTATGCACTAGACAATTAATATTTTTCTTTTACCACATTTATAGTTTTTAACTAACTATTAATTTATAAAATAACCCAAAAAAATACAAAGAAAAATATGTGAAATGTATTATCTTATAACTTTATGGGGATGAATAATTTACTCTGAGCCCATATTATGAAAGAAAGAACTGAGAAAGAAGGTATTTGTAACTAAGCACTGGTTTTATATATAATTCAAATATAGAAATATAGATTGTATAGAAGTTCTACTGTAATATGAGTTTATGGTAGAGTAGAGGTGTATACCACATTAAATTGGAGATCAATCTCCTAATCGATATTGGATTAAATGCCCAGGCGGTACAAAACCTATATAAGGATCACATCTGCTAGCCAAAAATTGAAAACAATTTTCTGAGAGCTTTAAGCGTTCATTGAGGTTTTAGCCATGGAGAGAGTGATTCTGCACCCACATATTACACACACTAATAGCATACCTTTCCCAATTCCAATTCCTTACGATACTCAACAATACTATATTCCACCAGCCATGATGCAACAAAGCTATGGTGCTACCATTAATGCTTCTCTTCAGCACCACCATGCTTATGGCACGATCATGAACACAATCAACTTTTCTGGTTTAGACCACCAGAATATAAGCTTATGGTTTGACAGTTATCAGAGCTTTGATCGTCCTCCGATGCCACCATGGAAATTATAACTTTGGTTCGTACGTCGATCAAGGAAGGCAACTTTCAACATCTTACTACGATTTCGCAGGCGCAGCTTTTTATGATCACGGCGTACCAGTTGGGGTGCATAGCGATGATTCGCGTAATATTACAATAATCTCGTGAATTATTATCAAGCTCTGCTTCAAGTTGTTCAGGTGCCATTGCCATATATGGGAATAAATAACCTTGAGTACATCAATGGTCTTGAAAGCAATAGGCATCGATTGAGTGGAGAGGCCATCTCCAGGCATTTGAAAACAAGAGCTTATAACGAAAATTCACAAGGCAATGCAAATAAAGATGGAGAATACGAGTCGTATGAATCGATCAAAGCTTGTATAGTACTTAAATTCAATTTCTCCATTCGTGAGAATCATAATTTTCGTATAGTGCTTTGTATGCTAAGCTCAAAAAACTACTAAGGCTCTCTTTATTTGGCCTAACTGTGAAATTTTAGTTTTTGAACTGTAAAACTTTTTGCAGTAGAGATTTAGTTAGAAGTGTTGTTGAATAAAAACCGTTGACTGTTTGACTTATGTTGGACAATGTTGAGTTTTTAGAAAATTTAAGGGCAATGTTGGACTTTAAGAAATATAAACAGGTACATTTGAGAAAGAAAAAGAAAACAACTTCTCGCATTATGTAAAAAATTTACAAAAACTTATTTTGAAAAACTCTAATTTGGAGCTTCTTATTTTTTAATTTTTTTCAACTTCACCTTTTACCTAAAAACACTTTAAAAAATGGGTTAAACAAGATAGTTTTACATAAATTACTTTTGGGTGTCAAAAAACTAAATCAAATAGAGCCTAAGACTTTTTTCTTTTGTTTACTTAGTATGTATTTTGTTCTCTTTATTTATTTGTCTAAAAGAAGTGAACTGTTGTTACTACAATTACATATTATCATTTGGTAAATTGCATTTTACCTCTCAGTGTTTGATCCAAGTACAAATACCCCCTATAGTGTCTTAATTATTTCATAATCTCCTCGTAGTTTTTTTAATATTATATATAATATTGTCGAAATAAGCCAAGATATCACAAAGAGATTTAGTATTAGTAAATTGTTCGAATTATTTTATCATAATTACATGAATAACTCATATCTCCCTTATATGCTGCTCTGCCACATCCCTCTTCCAAACGCTATGATCAGTGTCCTATCGTTTCTTCTCGATTTCTGGCAAGAAAGAGCTCAGTCTTGAGTATACATAGTTATTGCAACGGTGTGCTAAGACACGCCACAGCCTTTCCAAGAAAATGCTGGGTGATTTCATAGCAAGACCAAAAGATCCACATATTTGAAAGCCAATCCCATGCTGTCAATTCATCTGCTGATAATGCCCCTTGGGCTATTAAAATTATTGTTGACAACATCAAGTTGATTGTAGTTGAAATCAATCAGGTTATATTTTAATTTGTTAAAAGGATAACAAATTGTACAGTTGATTGAGTTACCAAACAATCTCTGTCAGACAAGTTAGCTATTAACTGAATAGTCGTTATTCCTCCCACTCTTGCGGATATTTTTGTTAATAACAATGTACTTACTGGTGTAAAATAATATCTTGTATTTTCAAGTTTCATTTTAATAAAATTCTTATTCTCCAAAAAAAAAAAACCCATGCTGTAGAAGACCAAAATCTCTTGGTTAAAAAATGATTCTAACATATATACTGCTCAAGGAAAGTGGCAAAGGATTTAGATTAGACTTTACGATGAAAATTTAACAATTGTAGACCGTCAATTATAAAGAAATGATTTAAATAATTTATAATTATTAAATCTTCTCACAACGTGTTACTAGTTTGAAGAGATCCAAATCCGACAGAGAATAGCTTGCCGATAACATTTCTAGTAAGCAGGTTGCAAAGGTATCTTCATGCTTATCTAGATAATGATTATGCTGCAGTTTTGAATTGTTCTTTTTAAATAATAATGAAAAGTCATGATTTGACTCCATTTTAAGTATCGAGAATAGAGAGTGTCATCGCTGTATTCAAAAGTAAAAAGAAATGAAAATGTGATAGCTAGAGTTCTACACAACTCTCATATTCTACGCATAAAAGATATGGCCAACCTTATGATAACGCAATAGCAACAAGGAAATGGACTTGAAAACATTCAAAAAGGATTGATGAAGCCACTTAAAGCACACCAATAAGACAAATAAAAAACATATACGTATCACCATCATACAAGCGACGGTTGCAAACATTCCGTGTGCAAGATTTTTCCACCAACAAGAAGAGCTCACGTGCTCTTCATGTAGTCCTGCATAAAGAAGATGCTACACTACTTCCTTCTAATAGAACAGAATAGTAGTTGTAAATTGTCTTCTTATTGGGAAACAATATAGATATGGTTACTACATATCACAAAAACGCAAAATGCAAACATAAGCAAGAAGAGGTGCACAACAGTTTCTCGATGTCAACAAGTACGGGTTTAAGCATTGCGACTAGTGCATGCAGGTAAAAGAGACTTAAGACTACTTTTATGGCTCAGATCCGTCTGGTATCAGCACAGCCGAACCAGATGTTTTCCGGCTCTCAAGATCAGCATGTGCTTGAGCTGCCTTAGATAAGGGGTAAGTGTGATTCACACGCACTTTTAACACACCTGATGCAATATTAGCAAATACCTCTCGAGCACTTTCCAACAGTTCCTCGCGTGTCGCTGTGTATTGCACAATGGATGGCCTTGTAAAGAACAGAGATTTTGCCCCAAGAGCAGATAAAGGTAGGGGGTCTGGCATACCAGATGACACCCCAAAACTCACCATGTATCCACGAGGTTTCAAGCATGCTAATGATCCCTGAAAACAAAAATCTCTAGTTAAAGAATGCATTTGTTTCTACTGTATCGATGGTGTTTCAAGGATCGACTCATCTCAACGAAATCGTATTAAATCAAAGTCAAAGATACAGTAGAATTATAAGCTGATAACTCCAAATTCAAAATAATTCCTCAAGAAATAGAAAATATTGATGAAATTAGTTCAGCATAAAGCTAAAAACTAGCCTTATGAGTAGCTAGCAGAAGGAAATGCAGGGCTCAACCCCGGCATATAAACAGAGAGCTCATGCATGGTCGAGATGTGGGGTCCACAGATCCACGACCGTGGTGTACAGAAACTAGATTAAGCCATGAATTTTCCAAGAGATGCACAGTCTTAGTTGGGCGGACAAATTTGTGAATTGGATTTATTTAGTTGCTGATGCTTACGGCCCTTATTTTTAAATCAACAAATTTGAAATATACTGCAATTAGGCAATCAATTCATATCTGGTGAGACTAAAATGGGGACCGTACACAGAAGAACAAGCAGCTTTCAATCATATGTTCAAGCATGTTCAGTATTCATAGCTTCTTGATGCATAAATTCATCGACAATGCTATTCCATTTGCTCTTCATATTTGATAGTAAAAAGTATTTCACCTGAAATGTATCTTTTCCAACGGAATCATAGACCACTTCAACTCCTTTTCCTGAGGTTATCTCATTGACACGGGTGACAAAATCCTCTTCTTTGTAGATTATGACATGGTGACACCCATCATTTTTGGCTTGTGCGGCCTTCTCTTGAGTTGAGACAGTTCCAATGACAGTGGCACCAAGGGCAGTTGTCCATTGGCACAGCAGAGAACCAACTCCACCTGCTGCTGCATGAACAAGGACCGTGTGACCACGTTCAACCTGTAATATTATGCAATTCAGCACATCTTAAGGGAAAAGAGAACATACAAACAGGACTTATTCTGAATGTCCAAAAACATGAGCGAGAAATATGCATCACTCTTATAAATATTTAGTATACTAGTATTCACATGTAAAGCTTAAAGCAAATCAAGCAAGGGTATTTGAGCATGAAGTGATACGAATCAAATATTTTCTGATTCAGCGACATTGGCATTTAGAATGTAGAAGTATAACCTACTTTGAAGGTACGACAAACTAGGTACTCAGCTGTCATCCCCTTAAGCATGACAGACGCTGCTACAATTGGATCTACAGAGGGAGGTACAGGTACCACTCTGTCAGCAGGGAGGATCTGTTCTTCAGCATATGCACCCAAGGGATTACGAGCGTAAGCTACAAGATCACCAACTTTTGTTCCAGTTACTCCAGGACCAACAGCTATTACCACACCAGCTGCCTCCACCCCTGCCATTAAGAAATTAAGAAACTGGATTTTAGTTTTAAATCAAACACCATTATAGGACAGAATAGCAATATCTATTCAAAACATTATATGGAGAAGGATCTTAAAGAGACTCAAATCTCCATAATACAGAGACCATTATTATTATATTTGCCCCAATATTACCTTGTCACTTCTATCGTGGGCATGTTTCTCGACATGAATGTGCAAGCCAACTTAACAGAAAATGATTTCTCAAGAATATCGGGAATGACAATGCACAGCAAAACAGCAAAAGAATGGGGCCACACAACAAATATACCAACCAAAGATAGAAAGAACCATCTTTGGGAGATTTTCACATCTCTTTGTACGCGATGATAAGTTTAAAATGGATCCTAAAAAAGAGAAAAAAGACACATTTTCCAGTTCTTTTCTGCTCATCTTTTCCCTGATATTATAGTCCGTACAGAAAAATAATGTGAAGTACAAAAAAAAGCAATAGTTAAATCAAGCAGTCCATTTCTTTGTTTTCTCGCATCGCTAACCATCAAAAACAAAAGAGAGCCACACCTCCCAGGGCATCATGATGTAGAATTTATTGGTTTCTTACTAAAGACAAAATTAAAGGGAAGGCAAAAGGCTATTATGAATTACAATTGTAGAACTTCTATCAAGCAGATTTGATTAATAAAATGGAAGCAGCATTGGAACCCAAATTTCTTGTTGTATCATGAAAACTGGAGGATGGTAGTCGAAAACCACTAATTTTTAACTGGATGAGAAATCCCTTCCCATGTTGCAAGATAGGTTACAAATATGATGCTAACACGAGTTTCCAATCACTTGGGCACCATGATGAGCAAATTCTATGGATATTTGTGTTTATGTGTGTTCATGCATCCTTCGGGGTTTTAGCAAAGAAGTGCAGCTCCAAGAATCAGAGAACATCGCTTAGGAGATATGAGAAGAAAACAAAACAGACCTGGTGTATATGGCATTGAGGCTGCCTTGATAACACCTTTCCGGAAGTACACATCAAGGAAATTAAGTCCAATTGCCTTATTTTTTAACTTGACCTCTCCCTCTTTTGGTTCTCCTATTTCAACATCCTCCCATTTCAGGACCTATCATACAAGAATATAGTAGTAAGTACCAATTATTTCACATATTTTATCCAACCATTCCACAAAAACTAAGCGGATCAATTGCTTTACAGAAAGTAACAATCAACTAGATATGCTACTCAAAGAGCCAAAAGTTGACCAAAAAATTCAACTTTAGCTCGACTTCGAATTCCAAAAAGAAAACAAAAAATCTAATACTATTTGTTATTCTTTCCCTGATTTTTTTCTTTTGCCCGGACAAAAATTTGGATGGGCAGGGTAGTATTTGATGGCAAAAATTGTGACACGAGATGCTATTTGTATATATAGGCATCAGACTACAATAAAGGAGGTTTTCATAATTACAAGGGTGGCAGCTCGGTGCACAAATTTCCTGCTATGCAAGGGTCAAGGGAAGGTTTAAAACCTTATTTCATAAAAATCTATAGGCCACTATCACAAATTGAATATATTTCTAATTATCTAAAATTAAGAGGTCCATGCGATGGTGAATACAAGAAACTTAGTTTTGATAATTATATCATACAAATTAATATCCAAAGATCACAAAATTCAACACACAAATTTATCTACAACTAATGGGTAATGCCATGGTGAACAATATCCAATTTCTATAAAAAGTTAACATGTCAACAGTCAGCCCAAATTCAATATTTAGAGTTCACACTTTGAGTCATGCAAATAATATACCACAAGAGGGTTCCCCCTTGTCTAAACCAAGACATAGTGAGAACTCTGTGCACGAAACTAACCCTTTCGGACCAAAAATCCAACAACCCAAAAATCCATTTGCAAGATAGAAATCAAACAATGTGACAAAAATCCCATAACACAAATTAAATGGTACCTCAGGACCACCAAGTTCATGAACACGAATAGCTTTGACCATGGTGGTTGTACTACTTGTTGGAGATGTAGAGCAAGCTCTCACAAATGGTTTGATTGTGAACGCGGATACTGAAGGTTTGCTTTTGCTTTTGCTTTTTGGTGCTGTTTATATAGCTAATACTATTACTGTTGTTGTTGTAGTTTCTTGGTGTGCGCAGTTGAATGAACGATGATGATCGAGTGATGGGTCGGCAAAGAGTGAGGAAATGGTGAGTGTGATCAAATTTTGCTGCTGTTGTTAATCTAGATAGTGCCATGTTCTTGTCGTTATTCAATCATGATTCATCGTCAATCAAGACACAATAACAAAGAGAAATGACCTTTGATGAACGAGGTCTATAAAGGTATGCGAGTAGGCCTTTGTGTCGTTGGAGAAGACGTTGCGTGATTAATTTTTATAAGTGATTTTTTTAAATTTTTTTATTTTTATATTTGGTAGGTTATTAGTAGCAAAAGCGTATTCAAAATTCATCCAATAAGTTTTGGGATGCACTAGGGTTGTAATGAAGAAGTTTTACAAATATTTAATAAAAAAATATTATGTAAAAACGATATAAAATAAATAGTAATAAAGATAAAAATAAACAAATAATAATAATAATAATATGTCGCAAACTAACTATACAATATTAATACAATGCTTATTTTTATTCTTAATACAATAATATATCGATAGCAACAAAATAATATTCTTGTCAACCATTGGGACTTTAGTCCAGTGGTATTATTACTCGTTGTTATGCGAAATGTTGCGAATTCGAGTCTCGTTGATTACGTTATATGATTTTTTAACTTTCTCTAAATAAACAAATAATAATATTTTTGTCATTTTATACAAGTTATCTTCACTTACTGCTCATTTATACTATTTACCAATCATGGAGTTAGAATCAAATATGATAAATTATTTTTTAAATTTATTTTATTTATATTTAAAATCATTCTAAGATACCAATCGCTACTTTAGTTTCTGCAAAATCGGTAGAGGCCACAAACTAGACTTTTGGATTGATAATTTTGATAATTGTCATCACATGGGAATACTTAATTAAGCGTATATTTGGAGTTAAGTTAATCAATGAAGCTAGTGTTAGCCATATGACCATGTTGCTTTTGAGATCAGTGAACAAAATATGAATAGTAGCCATCCTGATATGTCAAGAACAGATCGCATCTTGTGGCTTGGTGAGCCCTATGGCTTCTTCACAGTAAGATCAGCTTGGGAATTGTTTAGAGATAAATTCCTCTATGGTGATTGGAACAAGATATATGATTTTTATCTTTGATTTGATTCTTGTTTATCATGATTTATATAGGTTGTTATATTAGATAGGCCATTGTATTGTATAAATATTGTATGTTTTTAAAACTTTTGATGAAAATACAATACAAATTACTTAAATACACTCTTTTATAGTATCAGTGGTCTCACAACATACGTTTCATCCTTAATTCTTCGCTCGTATGATACGATCTTATAGCCAGATCACATCCTAGATCAAAAGAAAATGTCACTCTAATTCACTACAACCTATCACGACCAAGCTGGTTTTAGGGGCTGCTATCTATCATATTTAGGTGAAAACGAATACGAGGATTCACCAAAGAAAGTGATTCAGTAAATAAAGATCAACTTCTCAGTTGCATTTTGTTTGATTTTCAACAATAGTTATTGTAATGGGCTGATATCCCACTGCCTTTGCGTTATCTGGGCCTAAGACCCCCAGCTATGACAGAGGCCGAAGCCCTTAGGAAGGGACAGCTTCGGTCCAGTACGTGGGAATTCACGGACACGATATCCGCGAAAAGAATCAAGGGAATGCGTAATCAAATGGATTAGATTGGTTCTCCAGAATGGAAAGGGTCCTGGTTTCGGCGATGACTGAAGGGTTTGGGAGAGTTATTTAAAGGAATGAGGTTCATCATATGCCACACAACATATCTACCCTAAACAATATTACCCTAACCCTTCAGATATATAATCACAGGCCATTAACGATCCTTGACTGCCACTCACTTGTTAGAATTCCTAGTGATCAAAGGGATTGAAGCTTGCTTTAATTTTAATTGTAAATTTTGAGGGTCTAGCGGCCATTACGCCTCTCGAATACGTGATAAAATAATTATTAACTAATCCACCTACCATCCATTAAGCCCCTCTTATCTTTCTCTATTAACACTAATAGAGTCCATTCCGGTGACCTTCTGCATTGGGAAGTTTTGGACACGTGGCAAATTGGGTTTTGAAAGAAAATTGTATTGCTTCTTGAATATTATTTCATATATGTTTATGCAAGTCAGAAAAAAACTAAAAAAATTTATAGGCTCTCTCTTTTTCTTTTTTTTTTAATAGAAAGAAATATTGTAGTTTATTAAAATCTTTAAAGAAGCTTTGCGTGATATCTTGCTCAACATATACGTAAAATTTGTTGAAATGTACTCAACTTGATGGTCAAGTTAAAAATGGCAAATCAACCTACCTAAATCCTATGCTGGTATGCATTGTAATCAGATTGACCCATATAAGTAGTATATATATATATATATATATATATATATATATAATTCTCCTAACACATTTATAATTTTTGTTTTTTGTGTTAACTATTGTTAAAGTCGAACTTTTAGGTAAGTGATAAGCTGATTGGGCCTCGAACTGGGCAGACTGTATTAGGTTCTAAAACATTTGATAAAAATCTGGCTCAATAGCCCATTTATTCGATTTCTGGCCCATAACTCTTTTCCAAGCCGAGCTTGTGCCTACATTAAGGCCTAGTATTTTTTCTTTTTTGTGTTGTTGGTCTAATACAAATATAAATAGTGTTAAAAGTATTCATTCACTCGACACTGATCAATTCTTTCTACTTTTGAAAATCTCTTTTTATAGGGAAGTCAACACTCCTTCGATTTAAATTTTAAGCCTAATTTCTATAATATAAACTTCCTTGATCACTTTTAGACATACCAATCATAAGAAGATCATTACACACTTAAAATATTTTTATTTGTTTCATAAGAAAATACATATCTCCAAAAAACATATTAACTTTTAGCGGCGGATGTACCTTGGATTAAGTGGGGAATTGTAATGCTCACTAATTCAAAAAAAATGTTAAAAATCCAAAAAAATTAAATATTTATGTATTCTTAGTTAGTGTCAACTGAAAAAAAAAATATATAATCATATAATTAAAAAATTATGTATTTTAACATTCAGTGAAAAATTGAATTTTTAACCCGCTCCTATTGACTTCGATAGTTTTTTGTTAGCTAACCACTTTATCGAGTTAGCCCATTAATGTCACCAAGAACAAAATAGCCTTGACCATTTGGTGGCTTGTTGACATCTTAGGTTCATCATTTTTTTATCCATTCCCACGTGAAAACTCAACTAACACCTGATTTCTTTCCTTATCTTAATGTGTCTTCATATGACATTAAGCTACAAATTTTCTGAAAAAAAAAAGATTTAGAACAGAAGAAAAGTATGTTAACGTTAACATCTCCATGCCTACATATAATAATATTGGCAAGCATTATTTGTGCTGTCAATGTCGACATCTCCATTGTTGTCCTATGACTAGTCGCAGGCACGATTTCAGCTATTGTTGAGTAGACGCTAATTTCATTTAAAAAAAAAAAAAAAAAACCACAACATTTATAAATAGAGAAAGTTCACTTGGACCACTTCATATAAACCGTGTATATACAATAACGCATTAATGCACATACACCAATTCTATCAACAATTGCAATTGAAGCGATTACACCATGAAGACATAAACCAAAACGCTAATACTAATAAACATTCTTAACCTATACTAGGTCGCACGTGCACCCTCATAGACATCAGTCTCCAGTGACACGTATGAGAAAATAATTTAATAACGCTATGTGTAAGATTCAAGTCTCCAAGCCTACATCTAATAATTTCCCTTGATTAAAATGGTTTTTGGAAGTACATGAACACATCCTGCAGCGGCGACATATGATAATTACTCTGATATTGATTATTGATCAACATGTGATTATTGTCAAAAGCTGTTGGGGCAGTGGCATCCAAGTAATTATATGAAAAATCCAGGGGATTTTTGTCCCAGAGACCGAGCTTTGGCTCGCTTTCTACTTCACAAGTGAACTCAGGCGACACCACATGTTCAGAACAACTTGAGTCTGTATGCAGCTTTGGGATGGAATCAGATGGATCGAGGTACATCAAATCGTTGTACACCTGCGGTGTTGATGTAGGCAGTGACGTCATAATCTCCGGCTTTTTCTCCTCATTTTCTATGATATCGTCATTAGATTTCCGGTTGTTGCTGATGCGTTGCTTCTCTATTGCACCTTTTTTGTTGTAGATGCGACACAGAACCCAATCATCCAACTGCAAAATATCACAGCCGTCAGCTCAGTCTAATCAAATCGTAACCGCTAAACTCTATAGTCATGGTCTATCGTTATATTAAATTATTATCATTTTGATTGGTCCTAAGAAAGATAAGAAGGAATCATTAATCCTTAAACAGATAGCCTCAAATTTAAGGCTATCATTAAGAATCAACAACCAAAGATATGTAGCGTATCGTACAACGATACTAGAAGTAAAATTATTTTTTAATTCAGAGTATTGTACACTAATAGTGAGGGTATCGTACAATAATAATAGAGATAATTTATAAATTCGCAAATTTCACACTCGTCACAATTCTACAATTCTGCTCTTCTTCATTATTATGTGCGATGATGCAAAACGTGAAATGACTTATTAAACTACAATACAGGTCCAATGAGCAATTTCCACAAAATCCAAACATTTGTTTTCCAATTAAATTATTTGCAGACATTAAAAGCTTCAATCCGTAGATTCATTTTCTTGGGTCCATGGAGCTTTAAAGGTAGGTCCAAAAAGTAACACACGAGATACTATGAGGGCAAAATTGTCAAATCAAATATTACTACCATAAACAGTGATTAACTAGATGCATGCACCTACCCTTAGGCTGTTGTTTTTCTTCCGAGCAGAACGGTCAACATCTGCAAGCCTGTATTCATGCATGATCCAATTAGTCTTCTCCCCTTTCGGTGCCTTGCCGGCGTAAAACACCAGCGCCTTCTTAATCCCGACCGGCCTCGGCTGGCCTATCGGTTTATCGGCCCCAGTAGCCTTCCAGTACCCACTGCCCGCTGCCCTATTTGGTCGCGAACCATTCGGGTACTTCCTGTCCCTAGGAGAAAAGAAGTACCACTCTTTTTCACCATACAACGCCAACTCTAAAAATTCCGAAAAAGAAATCTAGTTAATTACAGCAAAATCATAATTTATTTCCGACAAAACTATAATTACATCAAATTTTGTTAAAGAATTGAAGAAAATTTACCTGGGAGGTCCCATGGGTTATACTTGTACAAGTCAATCTCGGCTATAATTGGCACGGCTATTGATTGTGATGCGCATTTCCGGCATAGATAATGCATAACGAGTTCTTCGTCAGTCGGATGGAATCTGAACCCAGGAGGCAATTGCAACTCTGCTGCCATTTTTCCAAACAAACTAAAAATTAAACGTGAAAATAAAAAATTTCACACAAGCTCTGTTTTGCAACGTGGGGGCAAAACCGCTTGCCAGATAGGGTTTTTAGCTGAATTTTATGCAAAGGGGTATGGACTTATGAAACAGGAGAGGGTTGAAGGCTGAAAGTTGAAACTTCAGACACAAGGGAACGAGGGACATATATAGGAGGTGGGAAGGGACACGTGTCCGGTTTGTAGAATACACGTGGGTGATAACGTTGGTGAAGGCTGTGGACTAAGGCTGGAAGTAAAAGGAGGGTAGGAGGGACACGTGTCGAGAAATGAAGTAGGGTAGCATGCGTGTCAATAGCCCCACATGGAGCTGATTCTGTCACTGCTTACGCATTGAGTTTTGGACTCATGCGTACGTGGGGGTGGAGTCAGCTTGAGCGTTACGGCCCTTTTGAGATTCGTGTAATTTCTAGTTCAACTCTTCTTAAGTGGTTTCCTAGACGGTTCCTTTTTTTCTTTTTTTTTTCTTTTCTGTTTTAAGAGATGGTTTTTTAGAATAATCTGGCAGCGGTTTATTATGATAAAAAAAATTAAATTTAAACTTATATTTTTTATTATAAATATTATTTTATTTTTAAGTGATAATATATACTGAATCGTATCGTTATACTATAAAATTTATAATATAAAGATAAATTTAATATAATTCTATTTAAATTGACTTTCTTGTAAAATTAAAAAAAAACAAATTCGTCTTAAATGACCATTGCTTTTTTCATTATTTTCTAATATTTTATTTGTTTATTTAATTTTTGTTAGGTGAGGGGTGAGTCTTGGAATGTTTTAGGGATGATGATAGCACGCCTAGTAACATCTACTACATTGAATATGTGAAGGATGTGAATGGGAGGTCAGCAAAGTGTCAAACTTTAGTGAAGAGCTATTACTAAGATTGCCACGTACATGTAATTTTAAAATTGTTACTTGTGGAACTCACTTTGGACCCTAGTCAAATTAAGAAAGAAATAGCTAGTGATAGGAAGTAACAATCAACGACTTTATCCTACTTTCAGTGGGTATTTATAGTCCATCAAAGGTAATGTATATCGTAAATGTTTGGCCTAACTACAAAATGAGTAAATTTATGATTTTTGTATATATAGATTATAAAATGTTTTAAGTGTACCATTAACTTTATTGCATGAACTTCTACATATTTTGTGGGATTACTCACTCATTTTCTGTATTCCTTCGAAAATTAATTTTATAGGGTTACTTCTCAATAATATAATATATTTAGATCTCAATAAGATTTCTAAACTTATATATACATAAATTCCTTTTTATATCACATTTTCTTGCCTATTCATTTGTTGTATTGTGTGAGTTTAACAAAATTTCTATAATTCATGAACAAAAGAATTTTTCTGCAATTTGGAGGATGTGTGTAAGTAGAAGCACCGCTAATAATGACATAGGTATTTTTATGGAGCGTATAAGTGTGTATGTTGGTGATTGTACAAAAGAGATCAGTCATCTATTTTAAGTTAAGAACACACGAGGCCAAAACATGTGTACCAACCGTTTAATTGTTTTTTGGCTGAATCTCAACTCTCAACAACTAAATCAACCTCTTATATGATTTATTACGTTTTTCTTTTTGTTTTTTTTACATAAATTTTATTTCTATTCATTTTTCCACATTGGGTGATGTATATGATGGGCAACTACCTCCTACATTTTAAAGAGGATCCAACTGGTATATGTTGGTCATGTTGTGGTAAAATTAGTTTCACGATAATAAGGTAAAAGAGAACCTAGAACTAACAGTCTATTTGGATTGAAAGGAATGGGGGAAAGAGAGGTAAGGGGAGAGATTGGAAAATTTTCTTCCTTATTTGTTTTGAAAGTTTTTCAAGGAAAATAAATTGGAGGGGGTCAAAGCAACTTCTTCTAAGCTTACTTTTTCTTTCCCTCTAATTTGGAATAAAATGAAGGGGAAGGAGACTCCAACCCCTCCATAAATGTCATTTTACATATAAAATTTATTTATCTCTTCCATTTTTATTTTAATCCAAACAAAAGAAACTCATAATTGTTTATGATCCTCTCTTTAATAAAATTATTCAATCCAAACATAAATGTCACACGTACCAAGTAGAATAGCCTAAGAGGATCTTATAAGGTGATCTAGGAATTTATATTTTTTCGATGTAGGATAAGTGTCATATTCTAACACTTTCCTTACGTATGACCTGATTTGAGAGGAGTCACACGTGAAAGATTGAATACGCGTGAACCTAATTTTGAGATGGGTCACACTTGAAAATTTGAATACACTTGGTAGATCAACACATATAGAAGATTGAACATACATAGAAGATTGAAGATGCGAGTAAATATGCAATTCATGTAAATATATATCGCAAATTTTTTTAATTGTAATACAAATTAATTAATTTTTTTGGGAACTTTTACATAATCTTTGGGACATTTCACTTGTCTTATGGTATAAACCAACCAACTTACTTTCGGTTTTCCCTTGAAAAATTATCAATTTTTTTGTTAATAATATTTACATCTCATTATGGTCATTTCTAAACTTATTATTGCAGATTTTCACCCTTTATTATTTGTTGTAATATGTGAGTAAATAACGATTTAGTAGATATAGAGAAATTACTATTATTGTATATAACAAATCTTAGCAAATTACTATTACTGTATATAACAAATTTTAGCAAATTTTAGAAGCTCACAAAAGTCTAGTCGGTGAATTACTGTTTCCAACTATATATTTTTCTACAAGAGATTGATCGTACACCTGAATTAATTTATCTGATGTACAATGTATTCTTGTGGAAAAATATATAATTATTCGACGAATTAAATCCCCTTACTATAGAATAATAGAACAGAAAACGAGTTGTGAAGCCATAGGAAGCTTCGTTTAAAAGGGGAAAAAAAAAAAAACAAGAATCTAGCCGCCGAAATTACCGAGTCAAGTTAGTGGAATTAGATGACTTTTTTTTCTTTTTTTTTTGGGTTAACTTTTTGGTAGAATAAAGTTGTCTAGGTGAAATGAACTTGAAACTTTTCATTTTCAGTCCGTTTTGGCATAATAATCTCCACAAAGAAAACAGATCATGCTAGGGGCGGCACTACTTGAGCTGGCACCCACACCGTCAAGCTTAGTCGGTACCCGCTATTGATGTGATTGATGAAATTTTATTTCAATTTTTTGGTTATTTTGGAAAAAAAAAAATGTTCCCTTGGCAAAAAAGAAACAAGAATAGAAAATTCTATACACTTTGTTTTTCTTAAGTGAGCAGTAGTAACGAAGTCAGGAGAAAGTGTGATTTGAATTTAAAAAAATAATAATAATTTTTTGTTTAAAAAATATTCATTATATTAGACTCTTTATGTATAAATACTTTCGCTGGCCATAGGATGTGCTCGTTGACCATCAAATCTTGACTCGTCCTCTGGAGGGTTGTGACATAAATCACAAATATTTGGAGACAATATTTACAATTGTATAGAACAAATATAACTATTTGGATAAAGACTTAGGCTCTGTTTGACTTAGTTGTTCAATTTTAACTTTTGAACTGTTGAGTTTTTAGTAGTAGAGTTTTGGTTAAAAGTATTGTTAAACAAAAATCATTGACTGTTTGACCTATGTTGGGAAATAGTGGGCTTTTAGAATTTTTTAGGCCAATATTGGGTTTTCAAAAATATGGAGGAAGATATATATATATATATTTTTTTTAAAAAACAACTTATCACATTATGTAAAAATAGTTTCGCAAAATTTTTTTTTGAAAGTTCCAAATATTTTATTTTCTAGTTTTTTTTTTTCAGTTTTATCTTTTACTTTAATCCCTATTTAGAAATGGACCAAAAGGTTAACTTCAGATTCTAAACTAACAAAAAATACTTTTAAGTGTCTAAAAATTAGACCAAACATTCATTTATCTTAGAAATACGGAATAAATGATGAGACGTAGAATGTCAAATTTAACCACTAGATTAAGGCCTCATCAACCGAATTAGACACAATTAAGCAACTGGTTTTGGACTTTGTGACATATGATATTACTTCACAAATGATTTGTACCAAGCCAAATGTTAATGTAAAAAATTGAAACCAATATCATGCCAATGAAGTTGTCTTTCTATGATTCCCACTAAAATTGATTTTAATTTTCTTTTGGTCAAAAAATAATAATGGAAAATTTGCTTAGTGTGCTTGCAAGTTGCCCAGATACGAGTGAAGCCGCCAGAACCACCTAGCCCACTTGCAGACCCTAAACCTTTTTCTCTTTTCTGGAGATATGTAATCCATGTTTGCTAATTTTTGTTTTCTTGCTTACTAGACATGCACTGGCACTAGGGCTTCTCAACTTGGACTTTTAATTATTTTGATTTTAAAGTTTTCTCTTGGAAAATGAATGTTTACGTTAAGTTATGAACACTTTGTTTGCAAACTATATAAATTCATTTACAACGTGTTTAGCATGGGGGAAGTAAAAGGAAGTCCTCCCTTTGTTGGGTTTTTAATTGTTTTAAACGAATTCGTTTTTCTCAAATGAAAATAAAATAGATCTAAAAAAAAAGGAAAAGTTGAGACTTGAAAAGATTAAATTATCCTTACCCTTTTAAAATAAATATGAAATGTTCTTGCCAGAAACCCTATATGTGGAGAAGTGTGTGCAATGTGTGTGTGCAATTTGTGTGCAATGTGTGTGTAAGAGGGGAAGAGAAGGATAAAAGAGAAGAAGAGTGGAAATAAAGAAAAAGAGGAAAAGAAGGGTATAAGTGTCATTTCCTTATAATTAACACAAATATAAAAATTTAATCTTTTGTGATTTTTTCCTATATTTTTTATCTTTTGTGATTTTTTCTTTACCTTCTATTCCTTTTAATTCATTTATCTTGTTATCCAAACTATCATCTCAGAAAATGTGCAAGTACAAGGAACTTTATATAAGGACTATTTAATTAAAGGCACTAAGAATAAAAGCATCGACCATTTTGGACCCCATGCCTCTATTTCTTCGAACCTTATATTATGGCACTGCTTAAATAAGAAACACAGTTAAATGCATTTATGGGTACAAGCTGAAGAGTAACACTTTATGTTACTGTTTCACTAATTCAATTTTTTTTCTATAATAAAAATTTATGTATATAATATTAATTTGAAGAGTGATAGATTAATATATAAAAACACATTCCACGTTGAAATGTGACAGTTTTAAAGTTTAGTGCACAACCAAAGATTAAAACACGCTTTGATAATTATTAATATATAAATATTAAATTATATAGTTTCGTGCATAACTATATATGAAACTAGCTAGAAAGACTCCAACAATATAGACAAAGTTGACATGTAATTATCATCACTTGAAAGATTTGAAGGAAATTAGCAGCTGTCAACCTCAAATGTAAAGGTCAAGGGCGTGATATGGATTGATAGCAAGTGGGAGTATCACATTTAATAGTGGTCTATATACGTGTGAACAAAGGAGGAGAGAACACTGAAACATTTTCTGCAAATTGCAACTTGCAAGCAATTTATTTTGTATTCGCATCTGGTCCAGTTTTCTGCTTGACGTGCCTAATAAGACATAGCATAGTAGACCCAGAATTCTAGGATAGTTTCAATCATGTGACTTTTGTTGAATTGGATGAGCGTGCATTTAAATACACCAATAAGAATCGAAACCTTGTGAATGATATAGTAATTGATGTGCTTTTTTTTAAAAAAAAAATAAAAATATTTTATTAAAATGAAACCTTAAAAAAATATAATAGTTCATCTAATTCTCGAAGGGATGAAATCAGCAACAAAAATATTAAAAAAAGGGAAGAAATATTAGACACCCAATAATTGATGTGCTTGAATGGCTTACTTTTTAAGGTAAATCAGCACTACTTCGGACAAAAGTTTTCTCTCAAAGAGAAATTACAATGTTTGTTTTTTGTTTTTTTTTGTTTTTTTGTTTTTTTACTTACAAAGGAGGTGATAGCTGTTAGAAAATAAAATTTTACCTAATTATTCTCGCAGAAGTTTTCTCCCTTTTATTTTATTTTTCATCATTAGCTGAAGCAAGAGTACTTGATCCATCACATTTGTACTCAGAGGTTGTTGCAAGTCGAAGTTGGCTAATAAAGAAATTTTGATTTGCATTACTCTTTTCTTACCATAAGTAGAATTACATTCATTCATTTCAAGACTATAAATTTTGTGATGTAACAACTTAGCTCAGAACATACTTTTCGAAAAAATTAAGAACCAAACAATATTTTTTAGACCCAAAAAAAAAAAAAAAAAGGACTACCACGAGGATAGACTCAAAAGAAGAACCTCGACTTTACTCGCACGTTGGTCATAGGTAAGCATCAATATTTGACAAATAAGTAACATGGATAATGTAGAAGATAAGAACGAATGATCTCATCCTCAACCTTTCCCATTCTCCACGTGAAGAATTGAACATAAAATAATCGTTTTTCTTCACAAATGACCAATGACCTATATACTATTGATTTCCAATGCTGAAATTAATGAATGTTGTTTTGAATTTTTCTCTTTTTTTTTTTTCTTGGTCAAAATGTTGTTTTGACTTGAACGTAAAACATATTGTTGATTATTATAAGCCGCCCCAGGTTTTAACCAACCAAAGGTTCGACGAGTCTTACGAACTACGAAGAATATGGGTTAGAAAACATTATCATCAAGCTCTTAATTAATGAATTCAAATGTTGTTAGTATGCTTTGACTTTTTTTAATTTTTTATGAGTGTAGGGTTTGACCTTATTTTTCTTATAAGAAAAATAGTTGTCTACGTGCAGTGAACAACATTTAACTTTTCAGATTTCAATCTACTAAACATACATGTGAATATTTGGTCCACTTTGGGGAATAATTGAACTGACATTCTGCTATGACAATTAATGCAAACCAAACCAACCAGAAAGCCGATGCACATCAATGTCTGAGAGTGGTTATAAAATGTCTAATTACAACATCATTAGGCCAACTACAAGATCAATTTTAAGGAAAATTTACTCCATCAGGGGATTTTTATTTTTTGTATGGGTCTCAATAGATTTAGAGAGTCTAAAATGCCTTCCAATTTTTTTTTTTGTGTGTAGGAAGCGTTGTTTAAGTGAAATTAAAATGTGAAGTCCCCAAATTAGAGAGTAATATTGGAGTGAAAATTATATAGATGGTCTCTAAAAATAGAGGACCACCTGTTTAGCTCTTTATTATAAGAAAAAAAAAATAGAGAGATTGCTAAAATTGGCCTTAGCAAGCATGGAATTACAATACTAGGAATCGATTGCTTGTACAAAACTGTTAGAATATACACTTGTCTCATATAGAAAAATCATAAACTCTTAGACCACATTATAAGATCTTAGGTTACTCCACTTAGTACCAATTAGTTTTAAGTTGGAATCTCAGCTATCTTAACAAAAACCTTATTGAGATTGCCCCCAAGAGGGTAGCCTAGTGGCAACAAGGATAGGTAAAACCCAGCATCCGTAAGTTCAAAATTCCTTAGTTGTATATTAGATATTCATACTTTTGACTAACTTGGTGTATGTGTTGGATTACACCGCTATATTTGAGAATTTACCAATTGATTGTCGAATTTTATCGAACCCCATTAAAGACCGAACTTCACTAGTTAGATTCCCACATCATCATAAATAAAAATAAAAAAATGTCATTGAGATAGGCCTCAAATCAACACATATATTCACCAACCATAATAGCAAAGGCTTCATGACCAAGGAAAAAAAAAAGTAGCAAGGGCTTAACTTAGTTGACTAAATTAATTTAAAATTTTAACGTAAATGAGGCTTCAAGAAATTTTTTATTATATAAAATGCACACGTAGTCATACTAACAGAAACTTTTGAACAAGGGATAGTGGTTCTTAACCTAATGAATTTTGATTGGATACAACAAATACACTATCTTTGCACAATGTTCAATAATTAAGCACACCACTATGATTTGAATATACATCATCAAATGTCAACCACTTAACAACATAGTTTAGACCAATTCAACCTTCTTTTCAATCGAAAAGGTTGTTGATTAATTTACTTATGCATAAATGAGATCGCATGTGCATAAAATTTAGAAAAGAGATAGCTTTTAATAAAAATAAATGATGTCGTGAGATTAATAATGTATTTTGAGTTTGTTGTCAAATAGAGGCTATATATGTTTTTTTTTTTTTTTGGTCAAAAGGTACATTTATATTGTTTTATATGCAGAATTGAATACTTGTTTTTAACTTATAAGTTAATTTATTTGGTAGATTAAAATAAATTAATATTCCATGTGTCTGGAAAATGAGAATCTTGTTTGTCTTTCTATCTTCACTTGAGTTTTTTGCAATAGTATTTAATATTTAGTCATTTTAATGAGAAATTCAAAAGAATAAACTCTAGGTTATGTTAAATATTAAAAGCAAGGTAATATGTAAAATTTAAAAACTACAAAAAGTAAAAGAAAACAGCTCAAATGGCTATCTATTTGAAAAATTCAAACCACAAGTCTAATATATATTGAGACAGAATGAGAACCAAAAAAAAGTTAAGGGTCTAAAGTGAAGTGATCATGTGTTACTTTTTCAATTTGAACAATTACTAATTAATTTAAAAATAATTCTATATATGATTTATCATTTTAAAAGAAACTAAAATATTTATTGTCCTTTATAAGGAGATAAACAAAATCCTTCACTCAAAAATAGAAAAATAAAACAAATTTCTACATTTTAATCTACCTAAATTGGAGTCTAATTAAAATGAAAAAGAATGTTTAAATAGAATTATTTCCACGTTGTTAGCTCCTAATAAATAAACTTATACATTGAAAAAAGTGTCAGGCCAAAAAAGTCATGTTGGATATGTTTTTTTCCTCGTTAAGCTAGCTGCAAAGATCTCAACCATAACAAACCAAATAACGTGGGTTATGAATTAGGCATGCCCAAACACAATCTCATTATCTCTATTTAATTTGGTCATATGCATGATCCTATATGAATTAAATTGTCAGAATAATTTCTCTAAAGCCCAATTCTAAAATATTTTTATAGGTCAATTATAACCCCTTGCAGACTAATGTTGCCTTGTATCGGAAAATTTTATCTCTTATTAAACATAAACTTTTATTAAGATAGACTAAGGTCATGAGTGGACTTATAAAAACTAAAAAACAGTTTTAAATATCAAAATTAGTGGGGTTGTGGGTTTTAATCAATTTTTAAAACTAAAGAAAAATTCCTTTATATATTTTGAAAGGGTCAAAACCATTTTAGTCCCTGAGGTTTAGTCTAAAGATCAAATTGGTCCCTCAAGTTTACAAAAAGACCAAAAAGGTCCCTCTAGTTAACTTTTGTTAGCCAAATAGTTGATTGAGTTAAAAGACCATTATATCCTTAGGCAACATATATTATAAAAAAAAATTACAATAAAAGTCTAAATCAATCTAAAAAAACATAATTCACATAATTGGCGTAAGAAAAAAAAAAAAAACTAAAAAATATCAGTTCAAACATAAACAAATTAAAGTTAGTAATATATCGTTAAAAAATGAACAAACATGATTCATTATCTTTTCTGGACGGTACCCTCGTTTTTAATTATGTCGATGATGATTGTTCATTTTTTAATGATATATTACTGAATTTAATTTGTTTATGTTTGAATTGATATTTTTTAGTTTTAGTTTTTTTTTTCCTGCACAAATGTTGTGAATTATGTTTTTTTAGACTGATTTAAACTTTTATCGTAATTTTCTTTTATAATATATGTTGCCTAAGGATATAATGGTCTTTTAACTCGGTTAACCCTTTGACTATTAACATTTGACTAATAAAAATTAATTGGAGGGACCAATTTGGTTTTTTTATAAACTTGAGGGACTAATTTGGTCTTTAGAACAAACTTCAGGGACTAAAATGATTTTTGCCCTATTTTGAAATTACTTATGAAGCCAGTAAACACTACAAAATTAGTGTACTGGGCAAGTTAGCTATTCAGAATGTTCGGTACAAAGTTATAAGTGGAGACCAATTTTAGACTAAAAATATCATATATTTTAGAATAACTTGTAGGTTTATAGGAGCTACAACCCTCATCAGTTTCATATACATCTTCTAATGCGTGAGATTCATATAAATTCTGTCTAGTGAAATAAGACCGGATTTGTCAATACCCCGTAAATTGTAACATAAAGATAAATTTCCAGCTTGTCAATCTTCAATACTCTACCAACAATCTTAGATCTACGTTTGACATAAATATTCTCGTTCCTCATTTCTTCGTCCTTTGTCCTTCTCTGGTGGCCACAGAAAGCGATGTTTATGTGTTCTTTCTTTGTCATAAGGTTATTACGCATGGTATCAATGGATTTCATGTTGGCACAAGTTGATATGCTTGCAGACACATATAGATATAGGGCTTATCTGGAACAGTAACATATTAGAATATGTGTGAACATCAAAAGGTTGCAAAATAACCCTAGCCTCACTCAGAAACATGAAAGATACAAAGATTTCTTTTGTGCATGTGCAGCCGCAATATTGATTCATCATCATAAGTGATTTTTAAGGTGTATCGATAAGAGATTTTTAAGGTGTATCGATAAGAAGTTATCAAAAAACAAAAAAAGGTGTATCGATAAGAACGAAACTGTGTGGAAATCAAGCGTGACTCCATGTCTTCTCAAAGGGGTCCGCTATTTTGTTTTACTTCTTGCAAAGGAAAAAATGCCTTTTATTGATTCCCATTAGTTTTAAGGTTAGGATTTAATCTTTGTAATATAATAATTTAGATGATAGGACAGGTAAGTACCCCACCCTTTATTAGAAGTAATGTTTATTTTCCCTCCAACTTTGTATAACTTTGTTAAATTAATTAATAAAATACTGTCCCTTTTTTGCAAAAAAAAAAAAATGCATTTTCTTGATTCATGTTCTGTTTATGCTGCAACAATATGAATCATAAAATCCTTCCATTTTTTTTTTCGTTCTTTTTTTTTCTTTACAATTCAAATGAAGGAACCTATTTCCATTATTTTCAATTTTTTATTAGTTCAAAGAAGGTGTAAACAATATATCTGTCGCACTTACAACGAGAAAAAATATATTTATATAAATAAAAAATTAATGTATTTTAATCTCTACTGAAAAGAATTCTTAAATTTGTCGCCTGTGTGCCTATTTCAAAACAACTTTACTGCCCTTAACCTAATATGGTAATTGCACTTAAACGAACGGATTCTTCTTTCTGAGGTATGTGGCAAATTTGTCACACCTACATAGACAAAAAGTGTTTCAATTAGTTGACAAATATCAATCAATTGTCATAAGTGAGGATATTATAATAATTTATTTAAAATTCTGTAAGGCCAAATTAGTAAAAAAATAAACTTTTGACATGATATATCTGTACAATATAAACTAACGTGAATTAATTTCATAAAATAATAATATATGTGACTGTATCAGATTTGTCATATGATTTATTGAAAATTTTTCCTAATCGAATATGTAATCTCTGACATATTTATCTGACATCGTAAGAAACAATAAGCTGACAGGTTTATCTGACATCGTGAGGTCCACTCACCACTAATAAGCTGATCGTCTGCAAAACTAACCTATAAATTTTGTATGGTCATCAATTTCGTGTCATAATCATCAACCTCATCTTTGATCTCTGGGGACCTCTGTGCCACCTGTAATCTTCATTGGAACATGAGATACTTCTGTATTTTTCGATAATACAAAATATATTCAGCCCTCATAAACTTTGTTCTACTAGATTACATCTCTATCAATGGAACCATGAGTTAATATTGAATTGACAGCTGATATCAAATCCTAGAAGAGAAGAAAATTAGACTGTAAGCCAAACCAAACAATAAAAATTAATTCTTAATAAAAGAAGCAGGGCGTACACTAGGGTAATGAATTTACGCATAACATCATAATATTATAAGAATTTAAAAAATTTAATAAATGTGAATGATTGATATATTTATAATAAAATGATATTGACAGTTCACAATTAATAAATACCACTCATTCACTATAATATTAGAAGAAGACCCTTACTCGTAAGATAGATCCCAAAATGGATCAATCCTTTCTCGGCCTCACTCATAACTGAATTTTCGTGCACTTGATCGTTGTCCTTCAAATAAAAGAAGCTAAGTTGTATTTAAAATGAGAGATGAAACTCTTTAAGGCTTTCAAATGGAGAAATCTGATGACGGAAGAAACATAATTTTCTGGAGGAGTTTTGATATGATCAAGGTGAAAGGAACGAGAGTTCAATCACGAAATTGATATTTGTTTTGCTTCCTTGAAAAGTATTCCCCTACAAAAATCCACATAAATCTTAGAATTTTAGACCACTACTTCACGTATTTCAAATATGGTGCCAAAAAGTAATATTATATATCACCCCTTTAAGCATCACTCAAATATCATATTTCCTACTTGTCGTACCAACTAAATCTCAATTGTTTTTTCTCTCTCTTTTAATTAATTTTCACTCTCCAATCACTTTTGAATGATATTCAATAGATTCTTTCTTTCATTCGTCATTGCTCTCTTTATCACAACCTCATATTAAATTTCATTATTTTTCATTTTAAAAATCTTATTCATCTTTGCTTACATTCAAAATACTGAAAAATAAATTATTCTCTTCTCTATTCTTCAAACCTAAAATTAATTTGATTGACAACGATTATAATTATATGTGCAAGACTGATCACTTTGGTTGTTTATCTACGAGAGCTTAAACATTGTGAAATCAGCCTTATAATAGAATACCACAGTTATTAGAACAAATCGAAAAGGCACAAGTACAAAGAATCAACAGTATCGTCTATCTTCTCAACCTAATCTTGATCATTTTTGTTCCCAATATAAATCTTTACCAAATAAGATTTCGCTAGACATACACCCCATAATCTCATGAATGTAGACCATATTGCTCCAAGAGTTTTCTTGTTTCCATGGTTGGCTTATTGCCACATATCTTTTTCTCTGGAGCTAGCCAATAACCTTTTTAAGAGAATTAAACTTTTACAAATACCTATACCCTACACTAATAAATATCCATAAACTCTCTATTTTTTTTTTATAGAGATTTGAGCATTTGATAGTACACAAAGAAAATTAAAATTGTTGAAGGAAAAATAATGGAGGTTTAGAGATATTGGGTTGAGATTAACGAAAGTGGAGCTAAAGGAAAGATAAAGAATATGCTGAAATGAGTTTAAAGGTGATTGGAAAGAGAAAAATATGAATCTAAAAAGAGAGAATAAAATGGAGATCTAGTTGGCATAGCAAATGGGATGCCACATTAGAGGTGATATTTGGGTGATATATAAATGTGTGATATATAGCATTACTATATCTTTTACATTGGTTTTTGGGCTCAAAATCCGAACTCAAGTCCAAAATCCAAGTTTAAGCCCATAATCCAAGTTTAAACCAATATTGAAGACAAGTAGAAATCCTTAGAAAGTAGAAATAGGAACTCTAGTAGTATTCTGTAAATATAACTTTTTAATTTACAATTAGTTGCCTCACAATATGATTGTCAGTGTGATCTTGATAAAAAATAAAATAAAATTTTACGTGCTTGGTTTTTTTTTGGTCGAAAAACAATACAATAAGAAAACAATACATTAGCCCACTCCAGTGGGTTGGAAATCAAAAGACAAAAGATCATACAAGTGAATTGAAATATTTGAAATCCAATCAAGGGACAAGCTGTCTTTAAGTTTACTTCTCGCAATCCAATCAGTCGTATTGTTAGCGATTTTTCTAATGCATTGTAACCGAATGAAGTGGTTACCAGCAACAATATTCTGGATATCCTTCAATATTGGCTTTGCTTTCCACATTCAAGTTTAAGAGAATCGATTGCTTTAAGAACCACTTTTGCATCGCTCTCAATAATGACACTAGAGAAGGAGGACTAGACGGGAAAGCGACAAGCATTTTTGACAGCCACTGCCTCAGTTTTGAAGGCTGAATGACAATAAAAGGAGACTGCTTGGCCGTAGATTAAACTTTCATGCCAATCTCTGCAAATGAATGCACAAGTTACTTTATCCTTGATAACACAAAATGCCGCATCAACATTGATCTTAAAATTGTTACGAAAGGGAGGAATCCAAGATGTCCGAATGGTGATATCACTTCGAGTTTGTGAGCCATGATGAGCACGAACTGTGGGTTGACAATTGAGGAGTTCGGAAATGTTGAGGAGGGTATGATTAATGGCTTTGTTGATGGCCACATTTCTTCCTTCAATACAAGCTGCACTACTGTCTTTCCAAATCTGCTTGTCCATGGGCAAAGAAGTATGATATGTGGTTTGTTAGAAAAAAAAAACCTCGTATGAGGGTGATCTTTTCTGTTTTGATTACGCACCAAAAGTTGGTAAGAACTGAGGTATTCAAGTTCGTAGTAGACGTAGGAGTTGAACATAAAGTCAGTTACAACTATTATTTAATGAGAGGGAAGTATTCCAAAGGTGGAATCGTAAACATAAGCAAATTTATGAATCACATTGAAACTATTGTATTGTTTCCGTTATTCTTAGCGTGTGTATCATCGTTCCAACATTTTACTGGCAAAAAAACTTGGAGAATTAAGTTAGCTTTTAATACATTTTTCATAATTCTTCCCCGAGGCCTACTTAAAACTCGCTTTAAACAAATGTCAACAATGTAACGCACATCATCTTTTATCTGATTCTGTGATTGCTCTAGTCCTCCAATGCTTGTTCTTTTCTAAAGCATCTAATTGAACATCCTGAAGAAGACAATGGCTTAGCCAGTTTCCTGTTTATCATCTTTATCAAAAAACAAGAACACAAAAAGTTAAATAAAAAAACAATAAAAGAAAAGGAGACATGTAGATGCCTACTAAATAATAACAGACACAGTTGCTAAACTAGGAAAAAAAACTTGAGGGATATTTTGTAAGCCAATCAATACTTACAGACAATATTCTAACCAGATTTAAACATAGAGGTTTAACATAATCCAACAAATAAAGTAGCCCTATGTTCGGATCTGAGAATACGCTATCTATAACCTCTGCCTTCGATGAATGGAACCTTTGTAATGCGGTCCTTTTTGCGCAAACTTGGATGTCCTACTCACTCTAATATGATGAATGGGACTAACATGATGATGATCTTGACTGGGATTTCTCTTGTTAACATACATTGAATTTCCAGTAATTCCTACTTGAATCCGATGACTTCGCGGCCTCAAAGACCTCCTCAGATGCTCTCTCTTGTGGTCCCTTCTGCGAGATAGTGATCTTCTCCTATGTTCAGCAAGGCTAGTTGCTTGGACTGAGAAGCTTCTGTCAATATCTTCTTCACTACTAGAAAGTGCCGATACTTCAATGTCTATCGCTTGCTTTCTGCGTCTTTGATTATGCTTTTGAAGTTTAGAGCATAAGCAAGTGCAACAGCAGTGTAACACATAGAAACAGGTTGCGAAACATGCCCATATAATCGCGAAGATGGTATGACAGATGCAGTGACAGATACCCAACTTGTATAAGAGAAAGAAGAATAAAAGAACTGCATAATAGCAAAGGAAAGCAAATATATCATATTGTTATTCAAACATGAAGGCAAGAACTTGAGTCATAATTGGAAAATTCTTGCTGCAATGTGTGTCGTATGGCCCTGTCCAACATCTCCGTGTTTAGAATGGCTCCTGTGATTACATTTATGTCAAGTCTGGTCGCTATGGCCGTTGTACTTTTTGATTATGGTATGGTGTTGTCATTACTTTCAATTCAGATCGCAGATACATGCTAATGATTTTAACTAAGATATTGAGAAACATAACCACATGTATGCAGTGTAAGCCCCCACGTTAACTTACAAGGTGGGCAAGATCGACTACGCATTGCTATATATCAACCATTTTCCTTTTTCTATATAATAAAATTTTTATGATTTCTTACAATGGAAACGAACGATGAAGTAATGAAGATGTGACATATATAAAAAATGACTCATTTAATCAAATCAAATGGTGATTAAACGATCCTAATGTGTCCAGAAAATATTTGTCGTTCATGACCTTTCACTTTCGGGAGGCTAAGATAGTTCAATAGTTCCAAATTATTTAATTCCGACAAAACTGAACCTGAACTTGTTAAATATTAAGGTGAAAAATAAATTTCAGGACTTGAAATTAGAACAAGGAGTATCCATATATCCTTTTTCTGCAACACTATATTTATTTTTATTCGAGAAAAAGTCCTAAAAGGGATTTAAACTTACCAAAGTAAAGTAGAATAAATACCATGGCCAACTTGACCAAATGTGCAATGCAAAAATTCTCGATGTAGCAGATGAGATCCCATGTTGGCCGACACACTGTACTGCAAGACAATCCATTAATAGAGAGTTTCATGTAAAAGACTGGACTTAGAAAAATGCTATTAGAATGCAAGATTTTCCAACAGAGAGTTAATTTTAAATCCAATTAAAATATAGGACATCGCCGTGAAATATTTTCAGAAAGAAGATCCACCAGGAAAGAAACAACGACTCTATACTTAAAAAAGTGTTTGAATCATATAGCGTAATCAATTCTAAACTTTGAAATCTCCAATGACATTGTCATGAAACCAACATATTTCGATGATGAAACCGCCAACCATATAGGTGCAGTTATTTGCTAAAGTACATAGGATTGTAATCATGGGCAAATCCAGCATTATTATTAATTGGAGTTAAAAATACACAATTTTGATACTCGTATACCAAATAACTTTTGTTTTCATAAAATACAAACCTACTCACTCTTAGTTTCACTATTGGGGTCGTCAATAGGGGCTACAACCCCACTAGCCCATGAATGGCTCGGCCCTTGATTGTAATACGAGCAATGAAATTAGAAATCATGTTATGGGATATGAGAATACTTACTTGCAAGATTTTCCAGCAAGGAAATCAAATGGATGACCAAACAATTTGCCAACAACTTGAGCAAATCCAGAAAACAACGAACCAAGTATATTCTCCATGAAAGCCTCCACTAGTGAAGCAAGCATAAATGTTATCCAAGACTCACTGGCTTAATCTCACACCTCTTTAGTATTTTTTTTCTGCAATAAACGAAAAAACAAATTAGTAAGATAACTTTTTACATCAAGAAATTGAAAAAGTTTTCATAAGTTGTACTATATATATATATATATATATATATAGAGAGAGAGAGAGAGAGAGAGAGAGAGAGAGAGAGAGAGTTGTATACTGATTTTCAAGTATTATACAAGGATTAATATGATACATGATACAGTTGTGTGATAAAAAAAAAAAAAAAATCTCGGAGAAATTTTGGCAATTATATTATTGCTATCATTTTCATTCCTTGCTTTTATATTCATTCTTATTTTTCTTCTTTTCATTGTTCTCTTTCTTTTCTACCTTCCTTGTCATTCTTTTCTTTTCTTTTTACTTTTTTTTTTTTTTTTCAGACGATGAAAGTCAAAACTGTTGTTCAAACTCATGTAGCTATTCGACCATTCCTTTTCATTTTTTCTTCCCATTCCAACTTCTTCTCTTTCCTTCACTTGTTTGGCTTGCCTTCTTCTCCTTACCATTTAAACAAAAGGGTCTACACACATATAGCACTCAGACATACATAAGCATCATACACACACCACCTATCTGTAACCCACACACACACACCTCACAGCACCACATACTCTTAATTATCACACACACACACAGTGATACATACACGGTTAGAACATACACATGCACACCATCTCACGTACACACACATATATGAGTACACACACACACACAACACCCATATTCAATTCAATTCACTTCACTTTACTTTATAACCAACTTGTTTTTATCAGATTATACAAAGTTAATTTTCACCATTAATTCAATTAATTAGGTGAATTTAAATTAAGCATATAAATACACATACATTCATACATGTAATAAATAAGATTTCAGGAACCCAATTATATTCAAAGCATTAATCCTCACCTTAAATTTCAATTGCAATCAACTTTCTATTTGGGCTTCATTCGGTTGTATAGTTTTATAACTTCCATTTCTTTTTGTTTTTGTGTTTTGTGTTACCTTTTGAGCAAATTGGACAAATAGTCCTCATTATTTATAAATTTTGGATAAATAGTCCCTATTATTTCACAAGTTATTCCGTTAGTCCCTATTGTTTGCAAAATTTTCACAATTAGTCCCATTGTTTACAAAAGTCCCATAATTAGTCCCCATTGTTTGCAAAAGTCACTCAATTAGTCCCCATTGTTTGCAAAAGTCACTCAATCAGTCCCCATTGTTTGCAAAAGTCACTCAATCAGTCCCCAATGTTTGGTTGCAAACATTGGGGACTGATTGAGTGACTTTTGGAAACAATGGGGACTGATTGAGTGACTTTTGCAAATAATGGGGACTAATTGAGTGACTTTTGCAAACAATGGGGACTAATTGTGGGACTTTTGCAAACAATGGGGACTAACGGAATGACTTGTGAAACAATAGGGACTATTGGTAAAACTTTTACAAACAATGGGGACTATTTGTCAAAAATTTGTAAACAATAGGGACTATTTGTAAGATTTGCCCTTACCTTTTCTGCCTTGAATTTATATATATTTGGTTTAATTGCATTCCTATTCCCCGAAGTCCAAGGTTATTATGTAATAACCCCACAGAATTTTGAAAATGAGCATAAAAGCAAGTATTAGGTGGAAATTTGTAATTACAAGGAAATATAACCAAAGCATGAGGTGGGTTTTGAATTCAATAAAATGATCCATGTGCCTGGTATTACACAAGTTGTATTTAATTTTAGCAAAAACAGGGGTGTTAGGTGATAATCTATTATATGACGTCTAAACAGTGGGTGCAATTTAAAGTTCGTTAGCGAGTTAGCATAACGATCACTTAGACATACACCACATGATAATTAACACGCTGAAAAAGAACAGGTTTAATTTGTTATCCTCAATGAAGGACTTAATAGGAACGATCAAATCGCTCGTGAAGGAGAAAAACTATTTTCACTTAGGAAAACTATACTACAAAATAATGGGATTAGAAAATTTGGTGAATTTTAAACCCTTAGGCTACAATATTCTTGGTCTAGCATAGTGTTGGACATGGTTTGCTACTCAATCTTCCATGGGTGCAATCATTAATTAATCAAGAATTCGGAAAATTTAATCTGGTAAAGTTCTCCCTAGAGTTGAAGAAGATATACTTGAAATTATAAATATATTCACCATGAAAGCGTCCACTTATGAAGAAATACTAAATGTTATCCAAGACTCACTTGCTTAATTAATTCTCTCTTTAGCATTATTTTATGCCATAAACGAAAGAAGGATTATGGGCAAGATAACTTTGTTACATATGGAAATTGGAAATAAATTATTGATTTTTTAAGCCACTAGACATTTAGTTTAGTACTATGATTCTCACTTTAAGTACGATAGGTCTCAAAATCGATTTTTAAAATTAACATCCTAAATAATATAATATTAACTTGATTTTTAGTATTTTATACAATAATATATATATGTATATATCTCGGAGAGATTTTGACAATCACAATTAATTTGTACAAGTAAAAAATAATATATGTTTAATATACGTTTTTAGAGAGAGTGTGCGCGCACGCGCATGCACTGAGAACACGGAACGAGTGGAGAACGAATCTAATTATAACATTATAAGCAAAATTCGATTATTAATTATTTATACAATTAAAATAAGATTATGTAAAGCATTCACAACAGTTAATTCTTTTTTATAATGTTATAATATTATAAAAAAATCTTTATTCGGATGAATGAAAGATTAACCCATTGAGCACCAAGACACAAGGCACCTGTTAATTGTTGACTCTTATCTCACTTGTAATTCCAGGCGAGGATCTTCTTCCCCAATGGAAATGGCTCATCTTTTTAGCCCAACTCCCCCACTTCGCGGGCGCGCACCAACAAGCGCACACTCGCACATGTATGTAATATATGAACATGCTAGAAGCCGTTGTGTCCAAGCGGTATGCATAATAGATTAGTCAGATATCTTTACCTCTACTAATTTATGAACGTCAAAACCGATTCTAAGACGGGCACAAATTTCAGTCAAACTGGAATAAGGGCAGTGTTATAGCTTACCAATTGACTAGTTGTTAGTCCGACTCGCGCTATATGCAGATTATATTAACCATTTGCCTCTCGGACGGACGAAGATAGAAGATAAAACACCACGAAAATAACTTAATAGCATTTTCCAAACCAAACTCCATTACTTAAAAATATGAAACATTGTCATTATCACAGTTAAAAGATAAGGCATTCTATCATAAAACTAAAATTTCGTCCTGACTTTACCCCCGACTCGGCCAACGATGAAATACAGGGCTTTTGAATAGCAGTACAAGACTAGTCAGCATCAATCCATTCTTCCCTTCAAGATCCTCTCTGTCACTTCAGTTGGTGTACTGCAGCAACATATACAACATTTGAAAAAGAAACCCAACGGCTAAAGAAAGTTCTTCAGGTACATTGCTTGGATCTTAGATCTCAAAAGATGTATATGCTTGTGTGCGTGTGCGCATGTCTCATAATCAGACTAGAGAGTACCATCATAAATATATAATATAAAACTACAAAAACAATTTTAAAGGCTTACACAACATAGACATGTCCTCCCCAACCACTCAAACAGTCGCGGTCTACTGATGATAGTAGCGCCTGAGAGATGGTCTCAAACAATTCTTCAGGTTCCTGAAAAATCATTGTAAACAAAAGTCCATCAAAACCGAGTATATATAAGACACAAAATAAATGGCAGAATGATCCCGCTCTAGAGAAGAAGAAGAAAGATGTCCATGACAAGTTTAACTATTTAAAAATTTCATAGAGGGCGAGCAAATAGGACGGCAGTAGAAACCATAGTGAAGCTCACATGTGTAACCAATGTTTCAGACCACCCTGCCCCACCCCATTCCACCCCCTTTCTCCCAATTCTTCCATCTGTCCTTTCGACCTCTCCTTGACATCTATGAATTTAGGATAAAGAAATGTCATAGAGAGAATCAAGTAACACATGGAATAGCATGATTTTGAAGTGTGATTGTGCATCCAAGAGACATGTTATTCTGCATTCTTACTGAAAGAAAATTCTGCATCCCAACTTGATCATTATTTCCCTATGTATTCTGCATCCAGTTTATCAGCCTAAACAAATGTGTTTTTCTGTATGTGTGTGAAATAAAACACAAAGTAACGGCCAAAAGCCATACCGATCCTAGAAGAAATAGCTCTATTTATTAATAAAGAATTTTACAGGTAAAAGTGACAAACCATGTCAGGCTTGAACATTGCCTCACAGGCACCATATAGAGATTCTGACGCAGTGCCAGCAACAACAAAATCTTTTGCAAGCTCCCTGCACCATAGAGGTAGTAAAAAATTTGGAAACAAACTGTAACTTTGAGAGAGATTTTGCTTTATATGTATGATGTGTACATGCCAAACCAAAATTTATAAGAAGTAATAATGACAGTTTAAGCTTGCACTTCATTGGAAGCAAAGGTTTAACATTTGCTGACATACTTTTTCACCTATAAAGATGAGAAAACCAGCACAAATAATGTCTATAAGATAACTGCTGCAAAATATGAGCGCAGGAATAGAAGGAAAACACTACCCCTTGACCACACATAAGATGGGAAGTGTAACAGTTAAAGGTGGAAATTTTTCTATTTAAGGATAAGTGAAGAATTCAGTAACTTGACAGTGAGAATGAAACCCATCAGTCAAGTACACGAAAATTGTAAACCATATGCCTTTTAGACATATTACAAACAATTACTGTTGGAGATTATTCTCTCTCGAAAGAGAAGGCAAATCATTGCTGACAAGAGAGAAAAACAAGGTTTTGCATAAAGGCATCAGGAAAAAACTGTGACAAAATCATTTAGCTGTATGTGGAGAAGAAAAGACGGACTGACTTGACTCATTCTCTAAGTTCCTTGCTACCCAACCCCCACCCGCTATCACCCTTTTCAGGATAAGCGAAGTAGTAGATCTCTTGACTTGTAAAATCAAAAGAATTAACATATGTTGCATTGACTGAGCAGCCATCCAGTGTTCAGAATCCATATAAGAATTACGACAGTAGTCTTCAAAAGACTCCAAGTGCTTTTTTGACAAGTTGAATCCTTCTGTGGAAGAAAAACATATTTCGAAGCACCAAGGAATCAGCAGTTTTATGGACACATGGATAAGAGAAAGTTCCCTAACATACATGTTAAAGCTCCTCTTCAGATTCCTTTTGTGATAAGTTTGCATTAAAGATGTAACTGACGAGAGGCAACTTTTAGAAATATCGACATAAAAACGTAGTAGTAGTTTGCTCTTATTATGCTTAATTAATCAATATGGAAAGGGTAAAGGGACTATCTTTTTCCGGACAGAGGGGGTATCTTACAAAAGTAGCACAGGTACTCATAAAAAAAAGGGGGGCCTGTGCAGATTTCTGAAGGGATGTCGATCACTGAAATCCCAAGTAAAAGCATGATGCTTTGACAATCTTATATGTAGATAGTTCTAAACTATTAAGAAAACATGGAAGACAAAAAGTAAGAATAAGACAAAGAAAGAGACAAATGAAGTCAACATACTTAGCTCCAATAGAATCCATAGTGCAAATGAAGGGCTTGTCCTCATCTCCTAATCCAGCAATCACAGGTTGGCAGAAGTATGGACCAAATCTGTGAAGAATACAGTTTTAAAACTTATAGATGAAATCTTAGAAATTTAAAAAGAACACATACCAAAGTCTAGAATATCTTTAATGTGAAATCTGATCACATGAAGCAAACAACATAAAGAAGCAAACCAGATTATATACAAACATAAAACAACAATGCTCTCCAATCTAAAATTAATTAATCATAGGTATCAGCTATCCCTTCTCAAGTACCGACCCAGAAAGACAACATAAAAAGACAAAATAAATAATAAAATATTGTAGCTGATTCAGTTTGATGCGACTTTCACATGATTTGTGATATCATCCTCTACGGTCCACGGCCTGATACAATGTTTACCCAACAATTGATTAAGGCGGAAGACGGCTTTCTGCAACAACTATTTTATTTTTTTCAAAGGCCCTTGTCTAATTAAAGGATCCAACACTCGGAAGGAAAAAAAAGTCTAGGTATATCTTGTCTTCTCATAATAAATGTTTAAGCAATATTCTTAGTCAACACCACACCTTTCTCCCTCCTTCAGATGCGCAATTAATTGTTGATTGCTTATGTAAATGCTTTTTCATGTTCATCTATATAAGAGATTCTTTCTGCGACCATCATGAAAACGAATTACATTATTGATATATTTTTGCAAAAACCAAATATTGACAAGAAAAGAACAAAAACTGTGATTCTGCTTTTCAAAGTAATCAGCCATCTAGCATATCCCCTAAGAAGATAACTGCACTGCATGTAGTAAAGTCCAGTAAATATAGAAGTAATAAGTGTTCAGTCATTTTGGCATATTCATAGTCCGCAAGCCTGACATAAAAGAGTGAGATATAATACATTCATCTGCAGTTGCTAAGGTATATGTATAGCAATATCACCACAAAATCAGCAAGATGATCTGAAGAGACTCATTTTAATTTGTTTCCAGCTAATTCATGCAATAACTCCCATACATCAAATGGCAATATGCAACTAACATTATGTCTTTCGTGTCCTGACCAACAACAAACTCTACGATGGGTCTTTTACTAATTAGACCATCACCTGATAAATGATAATGCCATGGATCTAAGATCATTGGACATATCCAGTCTACAAGTCATGTTAGAATGATGTCAATTTTATCTTCTAAAGATGTGTTTTAGATATGACTTAATGGGGAGCAACCACTTATCTAGAAACCCACCTACCAATATACAGTAATTCACATTTACATGAAGAGAATCTTTCTAATAGAGTGTTTGATATCGATAACTCATGCAACACATTTCCAAAATCAATTATGAGTACATAAGCAATGTAAGGATTTCACCAACCTTTTCTCATACAGAATAGCAGAAACAAGGCTAGCAAATGTCTCAGGTTTCATATTCCTTTCTTCTCTGAGCTCATATAACTTGTGACGGAAAACAAGACGTTGATACCTTGAAAATAGTAAACCAAATAAACAAATCAAAACAAAATATGTGAAACTGAAGCTAAAATGCAAGCAAAACAATCCACATGTAACTCCCTCATTCCCTGAATCCACCCTCCCCATCCGAGTCCATAATACAAAGTCATGTTTATTTTGATTTATGTAAAAAAAATAAAAAATCATGATCTTCCATTCAATATCATCTTTCATGATCTTCCATTCAATATCATCTTTCATGATCTTCCATTCAATAATCAATATCATCAATAACTATTAGTCACCATGTAGTGGCCATGCAAAAAATTACCTTTAGCCTACATTGTATCTGCACCAAGTTCCATAGATCCATCAGCTGTAACCCTTCTAAGATATTATATCGCAATACGTCTATACATTGACCACTTTGTTTCCTCATACTAGCACTAAATCTTATTCTTCAGCAAGAAACTTGAGATACTATAAATGCAAAAAGAATCTTTTTTCAATCATTCATCTTCATTTGAAAGCATTCCCTTCCACCAACTCAAAGAAGATGAACTTTTTCCCTAATGTTCGAAATAAATATCATTCTAGCTACTACTACCCCAGTATTCTGAGAACCTAAAAATCTTCAAAGTTCAAACCAAAATTAACAAAGTCCTTTGCACTACCGGTCATGGAATGATGGTTAAAAATTAACAAATTCAATTTAATCTTCCAAGAAAACAAAAGCAAATTTTTAAAAAGATTTACTCAACGGCTATATTATAGACATAAAAATTATACGTAATCTTGCCAAGTTCCGATTCTAAAGCCTATTTTCAAGCAAAGGAAAACTCTTCCTGAGGAAGAAAAAAATTTATTCAAACCTCTCAACAGAAGCATACACACATGTAAAAGATAAAAAGATTCAGTAAAAATGTATAGAGGAAAGGGCCGTAATTATGCTTAGTGCAACTACATAATGTTTCGTACTTCAATATTTTTGAACAAAAATCACTAATTGCTCCGCTACATAATTTGAAACTTTTGTAAATGCCTAGCGTCTTCTATGTAATTTATTGTGGCACTAGTCACTAAACTTGTACAATGTTTCACTAAACAACTTTTTCGCTTCAAAATGCTCACTTGTTTTGAATAAACCACTCCGTCTAATTCTAAGAATTTTTTATAATAAGACACTCCATCTAGTTCTAAGGTTAGGTTAACAGTTTCGGTCCAAAGGGAAAGAAAACAGCATTTTCAATTCTTCAAGACCATCACCTTTAATGTCAAAATTGGACAGAATAACTTGTTTGAAACAAATGCGAAGTTTGGTGAGCAATTCGAAACAAGGGGAAAAAAATTCATGGGCAATTTAAAATGTATGTTTAGTGTCCAACGGGGCAATTAACCCTTTTATTAAAAGCAAAACGATCTTGGGAATATGTATATATACAAAGAGAGACAGATGACACACACAACACACATATAGATACAGATATAGATATAGATATACATACAAAGTTAGGGCATCGGTGGCGAGGCCAGAGAGGCCGATGAAGACCTTGTCGTGGACCCTATAAATCCTCTGGAAATCGGTGGCGATAGTCTGCAGCTGAACTCCGAGCCGCCGGTCACTAGCGATGGCGAAGCAATTCTTCCCTACCATCGCCACAAGGGCACTTCCATTGTATTCAAAGATCTACTCCAAAAATAAACAAATAAAAAAATAATAATCACCAATATATATATATTATATATATAAATTAGGGTTTTACATGTAGTATGTACGTGCAGAGAGAGAAGCTTACCGACATGTGAAGAGACTAAAGAGAGAGAAGATGAGAAAATATTATTAATAATTTGGTGAAGTGAAGCAGCACTTCTTCAAGTTTATTTAGCAGACAAGTGTTTGATTGATGATGTCTTGCAAGGGAGGAAAAGCAAATGTTGAGGGAGAAACATTAGAACCGGGTCGGTTACCCGGTTTTTTATTTTATCAACCGAAAGCTTATGGACCAACCGGCTTAAATGTTTTTTCTTTTCTTTTTTTTTTTTTTAAAAGAGGAGAAAGTGACCATAGATAGGGGTAAGTTTTACAAATGGTGTTTAATATTTATATTTTTTTATTATTTTAAAAGTGGCTTGTTTAATTTTTAAAAATTATAAAAAAATTAATTTAGATAGGAGAGCAAAATTTTATAAATAGTCCTGTACACTTTTTTTTACTATTTTCACCGTTTTTTTTGGTTAGTGGGAGGGAATGAAAAAGTTGGGTATTGGTTGATTTTCCAGTTAGAAAGAGTGCTTGTGATTAAGATTTAACCATGTATTCAAGCTAACCTTATATCAATTCTTTGGATTAGCATAAACTTTACGATAATTTAATTCGATTATGAAGCTGAGCAATTCATATGGGAGATTGGATGGTCTATTCTCTTATGATGACCATGGTCCACCTGAAATATATATATATATTCAAAAAAAATATTTCATAAAACTTAACACACAATACAAGCCCAAGTTTAAAAGTAACTAGACGAGAGAAGGAGACTGTATTCCAAAACAGACACCAAGGGACAAAGGAGGCTCAAAGGGAAGAAGATAGATTAGGGGTGGGGGTGGGTTGACAGATAAGACTTTCTCACTATGGCTTCCTCTCAATGCAAGCTTATTGTAGCTTTATGTCCAGTCCAGCAAGAGTAAGATTTGTACTATTTTTAAGAATGGTAATGGGTCGAATATCAACATAAATTTGAACCTGTTAAATTTTTTTTTCTAACACGTAATAGATACCCGATGGATTTAAATTTTACTTATCAAACCCGAACTCGATAAATATTTAAATACCCATGAGTACCTGACCTGACTCGTTAATAAATAAATATTTTTGAAACAATAGCATAAAAATATTTTTAAAAATAAGTAAAATAAAAAGAAATTTAAAATTTAAATTAAAAAGATAAAATTAAAAATACCTAAAAAATAAAATAAAAGCAATTTAATAAAAGAAACGATGACAAAGTCCAAAATAAAGAACATAGTGCGACATTTGTCCATAAATAAATAACAAATCTCAATAAAACATAAATAATAAATTAATTTTTTTGTCCATACACAAGCTTAAATCAATCTAAATATAATATGAGCATTTAACAAAATCTTTATACTAAAAACTCATCATACTTACATAAAACAATATGAAATAAAATTATATTATATGTGTATGTATATAAATATATAAAAATTATATGTGATAATCGGGTTTTCAGATTTTAGGTATCTTCTAGTTGCTATTATCAAACCCTATCGAACTTTCCGTGGTAGTCACTTATAAAAATCAAATCTTAACAGATATCCCGACGTCGGTTTAAGCACTACCCCTTACTATCCCTATACTTCTTTATATCATATCCTTAGGACCCTAATCTTAATCGTTTCTTTACTTTCATTGAATTGAAAGAAGATATAAGACTGTTTGAAATAAATGAATTTCACAAAATTTTATGAAATTCATTTGCAAATCTAAGTTTTTTTGTTTGGTTGTACCTTTTAAAAAAAATTCAAATCTAAGATTTACAATTTATTGGATTTGCAGAAGCCTTATTCAAATTCAAGTCCAAGAGGTGGAATTTATAAACCCACGTTTTCTAATTTTGTTGCTAATATTTCGAGGACAAAACTGTCTTCAGGTTTAAATGATTGACTTTATAGTAAAAAACCTAAAAAAATAAAAATAAACGTATTCTCCACTCTTCTTTCTTTGACGGCAAAAAGAGAAAAAAAAAAATTGAGATTTTCCATTCACTCCTCTTTCAAGTATTCGTTCACAACTAATTTATGTTTCTCCAATATTGCAATCAACACATACTTTTTCTCACCAATTGGTCTTCTTCAAACCTTGATTCTTGTATCAACTGAACTTGTACAAATCGTACCATCAAATGATACAACCACAGTGTTAATGGCATCATCGTGAGCTTTGATTGATTCTATGCATCTCATATCCTTTGCACGCCATATTTCTTACACAACGATTCCATGAAAATTAGTATAACAAGTTTTCTGCGGCCATGGCTAGGCCTTTAATTATTTTGACAATTTTTCCTTTTTTTATTTTTTATTTTTTAATTTTTTTTTTGAACAATTTTATGATAGTACCAGTAATCAATAATAGAATGAGAAGATGATACTTATATGATATCATAATTTCAATTGAATAAAAAAATGATATTTAAGTAAAATACAACTATTATTTTCAAACACAATTTTTATTTTTAAATAATAGAATTGACTTAATATTGTTTTGTAGTTTCAAACAGAAAAATTAATTTGTAAATACAAATCCTCACATAATTTATTTAATATAAATGAATTCCACAGTACAAATGTTTTCAAACACTATGAATAAGAATTTTGATGAAAACGCAGTGATTGGCCTTGGTGGGAAGATAAATTTAGTATAGTATAAGGAAGGTATTTTTAGGAAGATTCAGTTAGTTTTTATAATTGACCGTTTGTTAAAGGAGTTAAATAACCACTGAAATATATTAAGGAGGTAAAGTGTCACTTATGCGTTAAGTGGAAAAATATATATTTCAAATCTCTATGTTCCCCAATTACTTCTCATTAATTAATTAAAGGGTAATGTTGCTTATACTATTCACCTTTCCGTTTTTCTTAAAAAAAGACAAAGGGCTAATTAAGGAAATGATTTGATAAATCGAGGTTGAAAAGGTTTAATAAAATGTTTACAAATATTTAAGGCCTTAAACTTGAACCTAATACAATTAAAGAAAACCAAGCCCTCCCCTTCCCTCCATCCAAAATTGTATTAGGTTCTAGTTGATCAGGAGGTCAAGTAATAAGGCCTCTGATTGGATTATAAAAAAAAATTGATTCATTTGCCTTACCATTGAACTGGGAGGCAAATATTCTTCCTTGCTAAGTGACCATCATCTAAAAATTTAAATTGTAAAAAAAATAGTTTATTATATTGTTTGTTATCTTTAACACACTCCGTAAGTGAATGTAAAATTAATTTTTTAACTATATCCATAATAGAGCAACCCTTAATATTTTAGGGATTTATGCAGATCCCCAAAGAGCTTATAACCCTGATCCAATTGAAGAGAGGACCAACTATTTTTTCATATAAAAGGAAAATATCGATAACAATGACACCCTAGGGTCAACTATTTTTACATATAAAAGACAAATATCGATAAAAATGACACCCTAGGGTCATAGTACATCATATTCAAGTTTTAGAGGATGCAATTGTTAAGGAAAAGAGCTAAAAAGGCTCAACCATAATTTGTCAACTATCATAATTATCACTTAGCAAAAAAACTATCATAATTATCGATAATGACACCCGAGGGTCATACATCATATTCAAGTTTTAGAGGATGCAATTGTTAAGGGAAAGAGCTAAAAAAGCTCAACCATAATTTGCCAACTATCATAATTGAGTTAGATATGATACTATCTAGGTTGAATTACCTCGAGAATAATATATCATTTGAAAGCCATATGAATCTAGTTTAGTTGATAAAATGGTTTGCGATTTGGGGCTTTCTACGTTACCTTATGACCATTTTTCTCAGAGGTGTGACAATGTTTATATTGGGTTTCAAGAGAACTCATAAAAAAGTATTTTTTCCAACAACATTTCTAAATCCAATGTCTGAAACGTTCAATTTTGCGCTTCCACATGGGTTAAATTATGAGCTCTCTAATTTATACTTCTTCCTTTTCCGATTACTGATTCAAATATTATAAATTTTGTTATCTACAAACACAATAGATTGTGTGAATGCAATCAGATTATGGCCTTGAAAATATTTTGATATTTGGGCTGGCAAAATTTTCAGATGCTTATATAAAATAGCTTCATTAGTCATCGTGGAACAAGATGGAACTGTTCCACATTGTTGTCATGGGACACAAATTGAGCTGACAACTATTTCACATGCTTATAAAATTCCCTCATTAATTAGTGATCGTGCAACAAGATCGATGGAAGCTAAAATTCAACAACGATTGGTTGTGAGGCTTCATATTATGTCAAGTACAATAACAAATTAAGCTGTCAATTTTTTATTTGATGATAACGTTGGATCCATCTAAAATTACAAATCTCGTGATGTAGTAGCGTACTTTAATATATGCTCCAGACAGTAATTAATGTCAACAATTTTTTCATGAGAAAATATAAATTAAAACTCGAGATTTTTAATTATAATAAATTACTATCTGATCATTCCACCCAATCTTTCGGTGCAGCTCGCAATCTTTTTCACATGCTTACATAACCTAATATGTCATTTATATGCCATGACACTTGGGTCATGCAAACCTTCGCGTCACATGAAAAGATTCGTCCCAACTCCAGCCAAAGCAGTTCACCTGCAATTTCTTCTTCTTCTTCTTCTTTGACTTGTCATTTTTTTACTTAATCAATTCATATAATTTTCAATTTCCCTCTACATGTTGTAGACCAGACCACACTTGCCATAACCATTTAGATTCGTATATATATATAGTATGAATTTAGCACATGTTTCGTGTACGGAATTCTCATTAAGAATAAGACAGATTGCTTTTATCGTGGCGTACCGTAAGCAAAATTCAGGCATTTATATCAGCCTACACTACCATCTGACTTGCCTTTTCAATAAAATCCTTCACCACTTAGCTTCTAAGTCTCAATCAACAGGCCTTCTATATATATAGATAGATAGAGACATAATAGACAGAGAGATACATAGGATTGATATATCAAGTACATTTTCTCCATTTTTCAGCATGGAAAGCCTCGACTGATATTTGAAAGAGAGATTTTCTACTGGTGTATTTGGTTCTTTAGTGAATTCCGGTTTCAAAGATTTGGAGTTTGAACCACGATCGTCAAAGTGCGTTTTAGAGTGAAAAGAGATATGGTTGTGATCAGATGGTTGTGCTGGCTTGGAATGGTATTGGCTGTGATTGATACAGTTCGTGGAGGAGATGTGACATATGATGGCAGAGCTCTGATCATTGATGGGCAGCGAAAACTGTTGTTTTCTGGTTCAATTCATTATCCTCGAAGCACCCCTGATGTATGCTTTCTGTCTCTCTCCCCCTTACTGTGTGTCTGCGTGTTTTTTGCTGCTAAAATGTGTCTCTGTGTTTGCGTCTGTGAAAAGTAGTTGTTGTCTAGGTAGGAAACTTTTTCTTTTAAGATTTAAATTGTGAGCACGCAAAAGTTTAGATATTCATAAACAAAGAGTTAATAACATGAGTTAGGTACATTGATGAAGCTCCTATAGCTATGCAATATCTCTTGAAAAAGAACGAAAGGACTTTTACATTCCCTCGGATGACTTCTTGTCTTTCATATGCGGCCGACTAACGATTCATTGATGCTTATTTTCATCGGTTAGACTTTCTTTCGAACAAAAAAAAAATGAAATAATAAGAATAGGTAGATTAAGTTGGACCGTCACATATCATAGACTAGGTTATCATAATTAAAGAAGTTTTATGTATCTTAGACACCCCAAAAGACGTAAGAGAAGTAAAAGAGTATACGAGGTTCATTCACCTAATCTTATCTTGATTTTGTCACTTGGAGACTCAATTAAGATAACAACAACAATAAATTTTTTTAACATGTTATAGAGGTCTAAAGACGCTAACATTGTAGTATACTCAAACTTGTCATTAGTTGCTGCTGACGGTTTGGGTGGAATGATCGAATAATAACTTCTTATGATCAAACATCTCAAATTGAAACCTATGTCATCTCGTTCATATATATAGTCTAGCTTTTAACTGATTTAAAGCATTCGCTAGAATGCGATATTACGCCACTAGATTCATAGCATTGATATGAATCTATATTTAAGATAAGTTTTTCGTCTTAAATTTTTTTTTTTTTAAAAGCTAGTCATTAGGTGCTACGTGCTTCATATGGCGGTAACTAACATGCAATTAAATGCGTTTAACTTGTTGACTTAATTAAAAAAAAAACGTATCACATGCTCCTTAAGAAATTGAAGATTAAGAAACTGTCTTAATTTATAATGGTAGTAATTCTAATATTTCCTAACCCTCCATATAGTGGACTTTGGGCAAATGCAAATATATTTCACCTCTTAACTGACATCTTATCTATTCTTTTGTAATAAGTATTAAATATAAATGAGACATATTTATTTAAAAATAAGAAACCTTCTAATTATAAAACATAGTAATACACGTGAGTAGAGTCCAACCACTAACTGATAAACCCTTAGATGCAGCTTTGCGTCCCTATACATGCATCAGATTAGTTAATGACAGAACTCTAGAACAATAAAAAAATGTCAAACTTGTGATCTCGTAAGAATAATTTTATCCTACTACAGTTGGACCATGTCCAACACGTCTAATCTTTGCGTAAAGGGTGTATGTAGTAGGAGATAGGCATCACATGATGAAATCATGGAACGGAAAGCCACTAATCAACCCATTTTTGGTCGCGTCACATGTCTGAAAAACATGAAGCGGCTCATCTCATTAGATGGAAAAGCTTAAAGTTGTTTGTCAATTACTGAATGGAGTAATGAGATCATTCTCTCAACAATAAATTCTACACTTTTTCCAGAAAGTCACAGTCTGCCAATTCTTCTATTTCGCTTTTCGTTTTCTTCCTCCTCGTTTTAATGAGAAACTCATGTTAAACAGAACTAGATTAATCCAAGACTACTTACCTCAGAGTATCGTGATAAATCCTAAATTCAATCCTACGTCCGAGCACATGCACTAATTCAATTAAAGAGAAGACTCAAAATAAAAACTTTGATCCATGAATCAATATTTTAATCTTTCATTCTCGTATTTAAAGGACCACTTTTGCTCTTGTTCGATACAAAAAACAAGGTGTATTACAACTGATTGTACCCATCGAGCAGGAAATCTTGGCGTTTGCTTTTTTTGTCTTACTAAATGTATGTTGGCTCTATCGTAAGACATAAGTCAGCGACATAGGCCTATAATATTGTAGTAGACGACATTGGAAATTCACGTTTTACTCTTCCTTTTTTTTTTAGTTCTTTCTAGCTTTTATCTTACTTTTGCTGGTACGTACTGATCACATGTGATAATTTTGTCATAGGACTCTAGTAGACCATCGTCTAGTACGACGATCTCCTTTTTTGTGTTGTGGTTTTATATGTGTATGCAAATCCAAATTGTCTCTTGATCGTAAAATATCATTAAAAAATAAGAATCCGTATTTATTCATTTTCCCGTGGTCAATAAATTTCCCAATGCTTAAAACCAAATAGACTATTTTATGATTTTCTCCTTACAAAATACTCAAATTTCAAATTTACCACAAACAGTTTTTTTCATTTAAATTTTTGGTAAAAATTTGAAACCACACAAACAGTTTTTTTTTTTAATTATTATTATTTTTTATTTTTAAATTTTTATTTTTATTTATTCAAATGAAATCTAAACCGTACAATATATATTAAATGATATCACCTGCGATAATTGATCTCACAATCTCTTGTAATTATAGTGAGGAACGTACTACTACAATAAAAGCCTGGTGGTCGGACAAACAGTTTTAACTTCATTTGATTGTACCTATAATAATCATCTTATCTTAATTTCCACCTACATATAATTTCATTAGAGAAGTCTATAAATATGGCTTTTTTTCGTGTTTTTATTTTTATTTTTGGTTTCTGTTTATTTAACTAAAGATTGCAAATTATATGGGGTAAATTGCATAGTAAGAGTGACATAAGATAGACTTTAAAGTGGTTCGTGTCTTTTTCAAACTTTGTACATACCTTTTTTATTCATAATACTCAGTTCAAAAGTCTCAACCTGGAAATATGAACGGTTCTAATAGAGCCTAAAGTATGCTGTTTCAGCAAGAGAACTACAGAAGCAATTTGATACCTCCTTTATATCCGTTCTTGCTAAGGAAATGGTATTGACTTCAAAAATGTGTTCAACATAAATCAAGATATAATTATGTTCTTCCTTTACAGACATGGAGGTTTAAATAGCTTAAATATGTATCAAACTCAAACTCCTTTATAGTATAAAGTTGATGAGCATACTTCAATTCCACCATAGCATGAAATAAGACAACAATGTTCATGCAGATGTGGCCATCTCTGATATCAAAAGCCAAACAAGGAGGATTGGATGTGATTGAGACCTATGTGTTTTGGAACCTGCATGAGCCTCAACCCGGGCAGGTTCGTCTCTTGATCGTGTCTTTCAACATTGGCAGACTTCAGTTTTACGTGCATTGCATTTCTCCTTATGTACTTTCCCCCTTTATGCCAGTACGATTTCACTGGAAGACGTGATCTAGTGAGGTTCATCAAAGAAATTCAAGCACACGGTCTTTATGCATGCCTGAGGATTGGACCATTCATTGAAAGTGAATGGTACTACGGGTATAATGTCACTAAAACAATCTAAGTTTTCCGCCCAATTGGCAGAAAGAACATCGTTTTGACTGTTAATAAACACATTTACAAGATTAATGTGTCCATGAATTTGATTGTTGCAGAGGTCTACCGTTTTGGTTGCATGATGTTCCCGGCATTGTTTTCCGAACGGACAATGAACCCTTCAAGGTATGATATATGGCCTAAAAGTAAACTAATGATACATGTTATTTGCATTAAAACTGTAAGGACTTTTCCTACCGTTCCATGGCAGTTTTACATGCAAAACTTTACGACAAAGATAGTTAGCATGATGAAATCAGAGGGATTATATGCTTCACAAGGAGGACCTATCATACTCTCACAGGTTACAAGACTATAACATTATCGTTTATGTTTCTTTCACATGTCAATTTGATTCATGTCATAATTAAAGTGAATATTCAATAGATTGAGAACGAGTACCAAAACATTGAGAGAGCCTTCGGTTCAAGAGGACCAGCTTATGTTCGTTGGGCAGTAAAGATGGCTGTGGAACTTCAGACTGGTGTGCCATGGGTGATGTGCAAGCAAGATGATGCTCCTGATCCAGTTGTAAGCTTCCTTCCTAGAATAATGTTGTGATGCTTTAGTTAGGCCGACTACTATAGAAGCTAGAAGTAGGCATTGATGAGAATATATGTTGGTAAAAAGAATCTAAAACCACATCTAAACGAAATAATTGTTAGCATCATAGACAATGTTTTCCATTGATATAAACCATTTTCCGACATTTCCCAAATCTTTCTAACTCTGTTTCTCCATGAACATTGGACAACTCGTGTACTCTGCAGATAAATACATGCAATGGGATGAGATGTGGACAGACATTTGTAGGACCTAACTCACCCAATAAGCCAGCAATCTGGACAGAGAATTGGACGAGTTTGTAAGAAACTATCATGTTTTGGCTCTCTGTTTCAATTTTGCCTTCTCCAGAGATGCAAAGTTATACATAAAATGGTATCACTGACAAAATTTCGCTCGTCCTTGTATGAAGCCTTGAAGCATGGGGTGAAGGCACTTACCTGAGATCTGCTGAGGACATCGCCTTCCATGTCACTTTATTCCTTGCAAGGAAGAACGGAAGCTTTGTAAATTATTACATGGTATAAGATTAGCAGAAGCTCAATCACCTAAGTCATTCATTTGAGTATCTATACGCATGCCAAAAGATGTATATATTTGCACATGTATACAAGCATAACATTTAGTCTACACTACCATGTATGTCCTAACAGCCAATTTTAATTTCAACATTGCAGTATCACGGAGGAACCAACTTTGGAAGGACAGCCTCTGCATACATTAGAACGAGTTACTACGATCAAGCTCCTATTGATGAATATGGTATGCCATCCGAAACTTGTGATTTATTCCCATTTTTCTCAAGTTTCTACACAATGAGCAAGCTACTGGGTGATCAGGTTTGATCAGGCAACCAAAATGGGGTCATCTCAAGGAATTACATGCAGCTGTAAAATTATGCTCAGGGACTCTACTTTACGGAGTACCAGTTAACTTATCCTTGGGCCAACTACAAGAAGTAATAACTTTATGAACTTCACAGGCTTATAGTTGCCAACTTCATAACTACACATGTAAGATGTTATAACATCTGCCACTGATTGCATCCAGGCCTATGTTTTTCATAGAGATTCAGGAGAATGTGCAGCCTTCCTTGTTAACAACGATGGCAGAAAAAAGGTTGTGGTGCAATTTCAAAATGCTTCATATGAACTACCTCCTGCATCAATTAGCATCTTACCTGACTGCAGAACTGTGGCTTTCAACACTGCCAAGGCAAGTTTACAGCTTTTATCTGTACCTAGAAAATTATACAACATCATTCATTGGCAGCAAAATTTTAAATACATTGAATGATTCTTTCATTAACATTTGATTAATTTGCCAAAATAACTAGTTTAGTACAAGAAATGAGATACTGTAATACCTATAATTTCCTTTTCCTTGCCTGAAAATCGTTTCCTTCTTTACACTTATTTCCATCCACTAAAAGTTTACTTTTTCTAATCTGGAGCAGGTAAGCACACAAGTCGGTACAAGAACCAGGCAACCAGCTATAAAGTTTGACTCAGCGGAGAGTTGGGAAGAATTTAAAGAAGTTGTCCCTGGATTTGATGAGACCTCATTGAGGTCAAACATATTGTTAGAGCAAATAAACACCACAAAAGATACATCAGATTATCTGTGGTATACTGCCAGGTAACTAGACTATATTTACAACATTCCTACATTCAAAAGTGTCCCATCTTGCTTGATAATCCAATCACACTCCGCACCATTTCTAGATCATTACTTCTCATTGTTAACCGAGGCCAAGTCCTTTTTGTAGTCCTAAGTCAGAGATGGTTCGCCTTCGTAATCAATCACTCTCTCTTTAAGATCAAACAAAGCAAAATCCTTAGGTTAAGAAGAGATATACAACTTGGCCTCATCATAATTATGCTAAATTTTTCTCAACCAGCAAAAAGGTCTATGCCTAATATCTATATAATTATTCAGTATTCTTCTCAGAATACCGTTGGACAATCATTGCTGCCATCAATTGAGGGGTTTCTTTATGCATCAAAGAATCTTACCCTTTGTTTGGTAGGACAGAACATAGAAGGGAAAGAAATCGGAAATACTTCCACTGTTTGTTAGGGGTGGAAAGGAGAGAAAAGGAAAGTGGATGAATTTAAACTCCTTTCCAGCTCAACATTTTGTATCACCCCAAAGCATGAAAATCCACCCTTCACATTCTCCATCCCTCCTCCTACCAAACCAAAGGAAGGAAACCCATTTTCCTTCCCTAAAGGATGAAAAGGTGATCACACTCATTTTCAACTCCCCTACTTTTCACCCCCCAAACTGAATGTTACACCAGTGAATCATCTAATGTGCATAAAGGAGATTGTTGATAGAAGTATTAAATCTGTAACTGTTACTATTATCACTGATTCTGGTATAATGCTTTATGATAGTTTCCAGCATGAATCCCCGGACGCAGAGTCTGTACTCAGTGTTGACTCTCTTGGACATGCCCTACATGCATTTGTAAATGGAGAACTTGCAGGTCAGTATCATCTCTATGTTATTCTGTCTGAAATCCTGATGACATAATATGTCCATATTGCCACTAGATGAAGCAATGATACAAAAGAAGGGAAAATTCCTATATGAGCCCAGTGTATCATGTTCATATTGTTCTGTGGGTGATGATTATAACTTATTATGTGCATAATGCCAGTATGTGAAGCAACAAACTAGAATAAGGGAAAATTCTTACATGGTCTGCATGTGATGGGGCTCTTAGATGAATGCCTGCAGTATGGAATCTGATACATTTCCTTACAAGAGCTCATCCCTGAGCTTGGTTTACATTCACCAGACTTTCACATGAACCCAATATACCACCCCATGTAAGCATATTAAGCTGTCGGATTCCCGCGCGTGATGTGTGATCTGATACGCTTGCCTCACACAGTTACTCATCCTTAAGCTAGGTATACACACAGACTCATGTAAAAATTATCCTTCTAAAGAGTCTATAAAAAGTTAAGAATGTTTCCATCCCACCACCAACACCCTCTTTCAACATCCTTTTATATCCCAATAGTGATGCATGTGTGAGAAAGAAAGAGAGGGAGAGAGTCCTATCAACATAGCTAATACGCTCTTAAGTCCTAGTTGTAAAATCAAGAAAAGAAAACAAACCAAATGAAGCCTTTATCTCACTAGGTAGTAGTAAAATCAACAAGTCAAAAATTTCTTTTGGTTCTTTGGTTTTTAATCAGGGCAGAGCTCAATCACACTTTTAAGTGTATCAACCTGAGTTGCAGAAGTGTTTATATCTCTTTGGAAAAAGAATAAGGGAAACTATAGGTGATTTCCGATAATTAGAGCTACTTCTTATGGGAGAGAGAGCTGGAAGGGGAAAAATTGCCCATAAAATAGTTTCATCCTCCTTGCAAATGCTTCTTGCCAAACAAAATATATGTTTGAGCTTTCAGTAGGAAAAATTATAAACCTTGCTTCCTTACTAGCGGTGTTCATTGCTAACCATAATTATATTGCCCGATCATATGGCATAGAAATTGTCATTGGGTTATCACATTGTAATCATCTACTGAGACTTTTCTGATTTACAGGTTCTGCCCATGGATCTCGCAAAAACTCAAGCTTTACATTGCAGAAAACTATCTCTTTAAGTAAAGGCGCAAACAACATCTCCTTACTAAGTGTGATGGTTGGACTACCGGTACTAATTGTTTATCTCCTAGTGTTCAGTCTTTTCATGTCAGTTTTTCTGTATCTAGTAATATTTCACATGATCTATTGAAACAAATATATCAATTTCTTATCCATTCTGTTTCCTAGCAATTTTTTTTCTTGGGGAAGGGGGAGGGGTGTTTTTCACTGTGGAATTTGGGGTTTCAGCAGAAATTGTTGCTTTCCGATACTAGTTTCACTATATTTCTGGATGACTGACTTCAAGAGGAGAACTAACCTTTCTTATACCGAAAAAGTTTGATAAATCCATAGTTGCCATAGCGCCACGCACTTCTAAATTCGAGTTGGCTGCATTTCCAGCTATGCTAAAATTTTCTTTCTTTCTTTCTTCTGAGTCTAGAATTCAGGGGCATTTCTTGAACGTAGGGCTGAAGGATTGAGTAGAGTGAAGATTTTAGACAACCAACAAACTAAAGATTTGACAAACTATTCATGGGGATATCAGGTAGTAAGTTTAATGATGTTTATATCTTCTTTATACTTCATCTTCTTTATTATTGTAATAGTTTCCTCTACCCTTGTCAGGAGATTTTCATTAACGAAATGTTGGCCATCATATATGAAACTTATGGACAATTCACTCTTTACTTTATACCCTTGCAATGCTCAGTACACTTTGCAACACATATTTTTGGATAACTTTCCATAATCTATGTAGGATTTCGAGTTCAGGACTTAGTACTTTGTTGATCTATGTAGCTTTCGCCTAACTGAATACCGACTCAGATATAATTTCGAGTCTTGTATTAAGGTCAAGAATGTTTTACCTAGGTCGGATTGCTGGGGGAGAGATTAAAGCTTTACACAGAAGAAGGTTTAAGGAGCGGCAAACGGAGCAGGCTTAGCTCTTCTCCTCAACCACTGACATGGTACAAGGTACACAAACAGTCTCCACTAGATGCTTTTCTATACAAGGGAAATATGTACAGATTTGTCATTAACACCTTGCTATGCTAGAAGTTGAAGATTCTCCTCATTGAAATTGCATTTCCACACAGACAACTGAATATACACTTGATGCCTCTTAAGTAGTTCAGAAATAATACCACAATCAGCCACCATTGAATCTGGTTAAATCAAGCATGCCTGAAGTGATGCATCTATCTGATGCAATACTCTGAAAACAGTGAGGCAATGAACTACAGGGACATCCCTTTATTTCTTTGATACTCAAAGGTCTTTATCCTAAGACACCAATTATAGAGTAAAACAAGCTCTTTCCTCGGCGACTGAAAATTTTCATTTCTGAATTTCGGCATTTAAAATTTTGGAATTAGTTATTTAACACCACCATCAGGAGACGTTTGGAACTCCCCATATCTCCCATAATAGACAAGAGACCGTATCCTAAAATGACTACATAATCAGAACTCTAGTGAACAAGTAGAAAATACACTAAACTACCTCATTGCATAAAACCAAAGTAATTGCACACAAGTGAAACATATATGCAAGTTGTATCAGGCTTTCAGCTTTCTAATTCTCATACATCATAGCTTTCAAAGATACTTTTGAAATTACCCATTTGATGGTGAAAAATTAGCAACCAGCACATAGTAGCCAGTAAAAAGTGAAGTACTTGTTTGTCAATCTTACTTCTGAATGCTCAGGTGAATGAACATTTGCAAACCTTTTGATAAACTTCCATTTATACATATATTCATTTGATGTTCAAATAAGCCTATGACTCACAGGATGATTAATACCTCAAAAAATACCTTTAGTGTTAAACAAACCAAATTTTTCATAAGCTGAGGCCGAATATATTCTTCGCATGAACATGCCTCCAAATAAGAAATTCATTTCTTCAAAAACCCAACCTCTCACCATAATGTTGAGTGTTTTATTCATATCAATAATATATTGCAATTTGTATTCAACAGTATGTAAATAATGGCTCAATCTACACTTAACAGACTGAATTTGATGCTCCTGGCGGCAATGATCCTCTTGCACTAAACCTTGGCTCCATGGGAAAAGGTGAAGCTTGGGTCAATGGCGAAAGTATAGGTCGATATTGGGTTTCTTTTCATACACCTGCAGGCTCTCCTTCACAGACATGGTACACATTTTACTCTAAATATACATTTATACATTGTTATTTTGTCAGTACCAAATTAAAAACAAGATGAAGAAATGAAAAGAAACATCAATCAGTGAAGGGACAGCATATATTATTTGCAATTAACTATTAAATGCTCCAAGATGGAGGAACAATATACGCCTATGCCACTGAGTTGTGACTAAGTTCAATTATCATGTATGACCTTTTGTTTTTCCAGGTATAATGTCCCACGGTCTTTTCTCAATCCTACAGGCAACCAGTTAGTTTTGTTTGAGGAAGAATCTGGCAATCCTCTTGACATTTCACTAGACACCGTATTAATCTCAAAAGTATGTGGTCATGTGTCAGACTCACATCCACCACCAGTAAATTCATGGAGAATAAAACAGCCAAGTGGAGAAGAGTATGAAAATCGACATGGTAGAAGACCTAAAATTCAACTCGACTGTCCTCCAAATAAAACTATTTCTAAGATCTTATTTGCAAGCTTTGGAAGCCCTTCTGGTGATTGTGACAGCTACACAGTTGGAAGCTGTCACTCGTTCAACTCTAAAGCCATTGTAGAGAAGGTAAGCCCTAGCATGCTTGTGTTTCTTTGTTAATTTTTCAGACATCTTGTTACATCCCTCCATCTCCATCATTGATAAAAATAAACAAATCTAAATGTGCATCAGCACGTTTGCAGTAAGAGGTGAAAGATATTCAAGAAAACAATGATTCTATTGGATGCGTTAACTATTATTTGGTTTACAAAATTGTGATAGTAAGATCATTTTTATGCTATGGAAAGAAACATCTTGTGATTGAATTTCACTGGAGTTTTTACTCAATGGATTACACCTTACATTAGAGTTCCATTCCAGATAAAATATCCTGTTGACCACTCTGGTTTTCTACATCAAAAGATAGCCAGTTTAGGTGATTTTGGAAAGTGTTATTATATTAGGGTGTAATATTAGTTAATGTTGTAAACTCAAAGCTTTAACAAGTAAAAGATAGCTTAAAACAAGATTCATCCCATGTATATATTCCACCCTGACTCTGAAAACTGTCTTTTTTATAAGGTATTTAACATAAGATGGCATAGTTACATTTTCTTTCTTGTGATTACGCCTACTTTAATTTGACACAACTTTTCCAGGCTTGCATTGGGAAGAGAAAGTGCACCATTTCTCAGTCGAATCAGAATTTTGGTGGTGATCCATGTCCAGGCATTTCCAAATCTCTCTTGGTTGATGCACAATGTGGATAAGAATACAAAAATTATTCACCATTCTTTACATAGAATTAATAAAATACTTAAGTTACTCACAGGAAAGGTTCATATACTTACAGAATATGCATACACATATATAGGTTCATCAGCATAGGTGAGTTTACAGTGTCAGTTCCATAGCATGAGGTCTTACAGACATGTGTAATCTTCACTAATCAATCAAAATATCCGAGCCTTTTCTGCATTATTTAAGTCTAGCAGAGACAGCATCGTAATCAATTAACACTTACAATATTTTGTCCCTCCCCTTTTTGTTTTGCTTATGGATTTAGTTTCTTTCCCGTTGCCCATCTCCAAGAGAGAAAGATAACCAATTTAAACTTTTACAGAAGATAACAACAAAGTGAAACGAAGCAAATGTTTGTTTAGCAGTACTAGAGTTAAGGACATCTAAAACAGTTTGAAAGACGAGAAATCTCTTGAAAAATTATGTTTCGATAGATATTTGGATGCAAATACAGCAATTCTATCATATTCTATCTGATGATAAAAGTTGAGATGAAAATGGGGAAAACTAAAGCATATTAAGCAAACAGATAGCAGATTCACAAAAAATAACCTAAAAAATATTTCATTCCTACAGATCTTGTTGTTCAAGGTACAAATCCTCCATAAACAATAAAATGAAAGTTTCTAGATAGGATCTGAAGGGCTTAAGGCCTACCTTACAGAAATTTACTATACTACTTTGTGCAATTCCATGAAGTGATGTGAACTTCCACAAAACAATCACTTCCATACCAGCTACCTGCAGGTAAACAGATAGTTCAATATTTTTGACAACGGAAAAATCTTGTGTTCGTCAGTCAACGCAAGTCCTGCCCTTTAACATATTCATTTTAGTTCAGCTATAGTTTAGATATTAAAAATTTCTGAAGATGAAAACAATACAAACAATTTTTCAAGCCATCACATTATTTCCATCATCAACTTCACGATGTGGATGAAAATAGCACATTTAATCTACTGTCAACAGTTCCAAATATCCAAAAAAAAAAAACAGCTCTTTTGTAATTCTTATATGAAAATAAAATAAGGTTCCAAATCAATTACAGACTTAAGGATTTTGCAAGTTATCAGAGGAGTTAACAAACTTAGAAATGAAATGAAGTCCCAGAATGCGGAAGCATCCCATTAGCGAGAGATGAAAGGGACCGAAGGAGAAATTTGAAAGCTGTTAATTTAGAGATAAACTGCCAGATAAAACAATGATCTCTCAGTCCCCAAGTAACTTTTGGTGTAGCTATGAACAAACTATTTAGGCTCTCTTTCTATCAACTGACCAAGCTTCCACATGCAAAAAAAGCTCGTATCCAATGCACAAGGCTCCTACAAATAGTAGGGCCTGAGGAAGGTAGATGTACACAGTTTTACCCTTATTGCCAGACAGGTTGGTTCCAACTCTTGAACACCAAGACCAAGTATTCAATAATTGAGCACTTGATCATGGCGCCAAGCACCGCGTTCGAGCTTCAATAAATTGGCGTTAAACTGCATATCCACAAAATAGCCCTCTGCATTAGTACTTATGATTGAGCATGCAACAAATAACATTTTCTGCAAGTACCAAATAACCTTTTTCTTTCTCTGAAAGCCAATCTAGTATCATTTACATAAGCAAACAGGGGCTTCAACAACATGTGCAAGTATGAGTAGACCATACAACAATTACAGATGATTCAACACAGATACATGAGGAAAACTAGAAAATTGAAAATGCCAATCCATTTGGGATCTTTTACTTTATCAAAGCATCGGATTTCTAAATTCTCATAAGGGTCCCCTGGGATTCCTTCCAGAGCCTGCTGAATAATTTTTATGGATTTTGTCGCTAGTTATTCACTTCTTCATCTTTTGTAGTTGGGCATATTCAGTTATGCTTCAACTATTTTTTCTCTCTCTCAACCAAATATTTCATCTCTTTCACTCTGCCAAAAATGTTTTACTCTATCATTCCAAATAAAAGAAGATGCTCCTGCTCCAAATCTCATACCATGTGAATGAACTTGTACAAGAAGCCATAATGCTTGATTGTCCACTATATAGACAACGTCATTGAACACTAATCCTATAATGGAAAGAAAATAGGGTCATTAATTGAGCACATCATTCAATTTCCTACTTGAGCGTGATAATCGTCCCATCTCCAATTATACACTGTGAATTCTCTTCATCAGAAAGAAGGAAGAGGAACAATATGCCCATTTGCTGCCAATCAGCTGTTTGCCAGGTGGTAGAGGAATAAGGTCCCATGTAATGGTTTTCTTTAATAGCATCTAATTCCTCGGCCTAGGAAATGAGAGGCTGCATTGATATATTTATCCCTTTTTCATTGCCATGCCATCTGTCTGTCTATATTCCATGCACTAAATTTTAGCCTTTTTCGCCACGACATTATTAATCCTATATGAACTTTTTCTGAGAGCCCCACCTTGCAGGCAATCTGCTATAAGCTCCTCCACATCCCGATCAATTGATATCACGAATAATCCATGTACAGTTACTTTCCTAGAAGTGATATCTCCATAGACATTTACCAACAAAGGCCTTGTTCAATTTTTCCAGACTTCTAATATCAAAACTGTACTTTTTAGAAATTCGCCAATAGATACCGATGTTTATCACTTGAATGCTCCCGTAAGAAATTTAACTGTTACTACTAATCGACTTCAAGGGCACAAGATCAAACTGATGCTGCATTATAAAGGAAACAACGGATATAAAATATAATAACCCGGGTTTCACCCAGAAGTACAGAGAACATCCAAATTCATAACACAATACTCATACTTGTCACTTGAATGCTCCCATAAGAAATTTAACTATGAGAACTATTACTACTTCAGGAGCACCTGATTCAGATCAATGCTGCATTGTGAAGAAAACAACAAATTCAACATATGAAATCCCAAGTTCCACCCAAGAAGTACCCATATATCACCAGTCGAGTAGTCATTGATCTACAGAGAACTAAACAATCTTTCAGCAGTTTATATAGCTTAATTACTTCATCTCGCCTTGTTGCAATGGTAAAGTTTTCAGCTTGTGACCAGGAGATACGAATTCGTTCTATAAAAATAGCATCTTGCAAATATGCAAGGAAAGGTCTTATAGAATCGAGCCAAAGTGGGTCACACCCTCCTGAACCCGTGCACAACAAAAACTACATGCACCGAACTACCTTTTTCTGTAATTACTTCAAACCAAACTGCAAATAGTGGTTTTGGAATGATAAAAGACTAAAATGCTTGATGCAATTATACATGTTCCACAAAGAAATAAGCTCCAATCCCATCACACTCTTAAAAGTCTAAATTGCATTTAAATTATATTACAAACTTTTCAACAAGGCAATTAATCAGCCATACAAATCAATAATTCAATGTATGGAATACAAGCTAAACTGCAATGCCTTAAGGTCAACTTACATATCGAAATAAACAAACAACAATTTAACGATAAATGCAACATAGTATAAAAAAGGATAATAAATTGAATAAGAACCCAACCTGTAAATTGAATGAGTCGTTAGACGGACAAATGGATTGACACCCACTTAGGGTGGGTCCCATTCCGTGAAACCCTGTGGACTGATGGCCAATGTTTGAAAACTTTTTCATATATATATATATATATATATATATATATTTGTCAAGATCTTTATAAAAATATTTAAGTTTAAACATTCTGTACCAATTCGCTTAAATCAATGCATTAAACGATCAATGCAATATCATTTACTTTTTACTTGATCATCCAATATGAACTTTCTATTCTTGTAATTTGTAATTTGTAATTTGGGATGCCAATCCGTTGGTGTTAGTTAATGTATTTATTTTTTCAGCGGCAATAAAGTTTGGCCCTTTTTAAAAAAAAATTAAACGAATAGCAGTCAATTAAACCCAATTGTTCATTTGTTATAGGGAAATCAATATACAGAAAATCAAGTAAGGCCCAATTCAGCAATATATTTTAGTGGGCCTACGGAAAAGTGCCAAACGTCACCTGGACTCACCAACAACATCAGTGTGTTGAAGTGGCCTATTTGTTTTAGCCCGGTTGAGATTGTCAGGGGAAAATTGAGCTCTCCTTTGCCTATGTTGAGAGGTATATACCCAATTGGGGTTGGGATTTTTGTTGAGGAAGTTTGATGATGGGTTTTATGGAAGCATAATTGTGATATGGGATCGATGGTTGGCTCAATATAACATTTTAATTAGGATTAATACTTATCATAATTTCTAAATTATGACTGTTGAGAACTTTTAGTCCCTTAATTTTTAAAATAAATTTTTTAGTCCTTGAACTATGGTTATTGGGAACTTTTAGTTTAAAATGAACCTTTTAGTCTCTAGAGTTATATCAGTTAGAAGTCATTAGTCCCATATATCAATTTCATCTAAAATTAACGATGTCTCATTGATATAACTCCAGGGACTAAAATATTTATTTTAAAAGTCAACCAGTGAGATGCTATTAGTCCCATATATCAATTTCATCTAGGATTAACGATGCCTCATTAATATAACTTCAGAGACTAAAAGGTTCACTTTAAAAGTCAAGGGACTAAAAGTTCCTAATGACCATAGTCCAGGGACTAAAAGGTTTATTTTAAAATTCAAATGACTAAAAGTTCCCAACGACCATAGTGTAAGAACTATAGTAAGTATTAACCCTTTTAATTATTTTGTAACAACTTAATTGGAAAAAAAACGTTATAATAGGTGTTCTATTGTAATTGTTAATTTTTTTTTAATCATTTTTTGTTAATAATTTTTCAAAAGATTAAATTTTTCGCAATCATTTTGAAATTATAGTTTAATTACAATGGTTTAAAAAACCATTGCTTATTACTCACAAAGAAATCTTGGAGTATAAAATTCGTAATGGTACCTCATAAAGTCGTGTGCAATGATATTTAACTTTTTTGTAATAGTTTTAAGTGTTATAACAAATTTAAAAAAAAAAAAAAAAACGTTATAGTGGTTTGAGGAGATTGCTTTGATGTGGTATTAGAGGTTTTCAAAGTGAGAGGTTGTTTTAATTGTTCAAGGGCCATATTGATTTTCCTTTTCTTCCATTTGTTTTTTTCATTCTATAGTGTTGTTCTTCAGAATTTATTTTTAATTGAAGGGGGTTAATATGTTTTATTGTTACTAAAGACACTCCTTACTTAATTTAATAGATATCATGATACGAGTGGAACACAAGTCTCTGTTAATTTGCGTGTTTATAATTTTAAGTTTAGGACTTTTCACTGAAGACACTCTTTGCTTAATTTAATGGGTGTCATGATACAAGTGCAATACACGTCTCTCTTTGCATGTTTCAATTTTAAGTTTTTTCCATTCTTGTTCACTTGTATGGAAGAGTCCTAGGGAGAGAAAACTTAGGTTTTAAGACGAAATAAGTTTAAATAAACTTTAATATATTTGTATTTGTGTATTTTGATTTCTAGAGGAACATGGTGAAGGACATGACAACCTAAGCAACAAAATTGAATTAGTTGATTTTCAATTGAAATTTTGCAACAATGTAATGCTAGAGAAGTTTCCAAGACATGCATTCAAAATATTATATAACTAAACTTTGCTATATGTTGATTCTTATACAAACTAGATATTTAGATTATCCACAAGTCAGGCTAAGAGTTTTCCTATTGTTGGAGTTTTCTACATGTTGATTCTTATAACTTGATGACCTCTTTAATAGATGTGAACTTATATACCACTCAATTTTTTGTGCTTGCTCAACCTTGTAACAAGAAAAAAAATTATGTTTTCCAGGTATATAATAAAATTGTTACCTTATTCTTTATTTTAAGAATTTATGTTATCTTATTCCTTTAAGTAAAGTTATTTTTTTCCATTAGAGATGATGATCAAAGTGGTATAGTTTAAATGACTCTATAGAGTAATATAGACAACCTTGCATAAGCAAATTGGTTGTAGTATATGTAGTATATTATATATATATATATATTAGTTCTAATCCCTCCCTACTATTGAATTATATGTTATCTTATGATACAATATAAATATTATGATCATGTCTTTGAATATTTATAATGTGTTCATATGATCATGGCTTTGTTATTGTCTTGAACTTGTGTACCATTTATTTTATATTTGTCATTTTCTTAAGAAATTGTTGTTGTATTGTAATTGTTTTCCAACATGGTAATTATTACTTAAAGAGTTTGAACATGTATAGTTTATTGTGCAGTTGTTGAAAATTGAACTTGAAAATTTTGAAAAGGATGCTACAAATATTATTATAATCTACAACATATTTGTTTTAATGTAAGAATAACGATCCTAACTAAGGAAACCAAACTTTTGATATTTCATCATGCAATTCCTTTTATATTTTCAAAGACAATAATGTAAAATAAATTTATCTTTTTCTTTCACAACAATTCCTTTTAGTGATAGAGAATAAGAACCTTTTTTAATTAAATGATCTTGTCATAATGTTTCCTTGGCCCTCCTTATCAATCTAGTTATGATATTATATATATATATATATGTTTGCATAGTTTCTTTTGACTTGGTTTATCATACAACACTATTTTCATTTTCCTTTTGAGTGCTAAATACATTCATGGCGCTATATAATTGACTTTGTTATTTATAGTACTTGCTACAAATTAGATATTTATACTACGTACAATCACAGAGCTCTATAATGTTGAGAGTGCTATAAGTACTTGGATCTTTCAGTTTTTTTCAGTGTATGCAGTTTAAGAATGACGATAAGACTGCATAAAAGTTAAAGATTAATGTTTTATACTAATATGAATTGATAACCGCTGATTTTCAAAATTTATGAAGTTGTAAGGCCTACATTTCACCATATCATATAATCTTCAACTTTTATGCACTCTTATCTTCAAGAATTAATTTGCACTCTCCAATTTTCATCGATATCGTACGTACATTTACAAGAAGATTTTGAACAAAGGAGAAGGATATCTACTACATCTTTAATAAATAAAATCAACTGGATATGTGATCACGAACATAGAAGCCGGTGTTAAATTTTGGAAACGAAATTAGTTTGATTGCTCCAATTTATCTATGATCGACTATTGAAAGCTTTAAATTGATTTTTTTTCCTCTAATGGTAGGCTTTTTGATGAGAAGATCTGTTATGATAATCTAAGGTAATAACACATAGAGACAAGAAATTAAGACAGACATAGAATTTACGTGCATGGTTCGGCCTAGGTCTACGTTCACGGGAAGAATAATTTCACTATGATAGTGAAATAATATAAGAGAACCCTCTTACAATATGCACTCAATATTTGCCATAATTAATACAAGGGACAAGAGATATATTTATAGGTAATCCTATCTCTTTTAGGTTTTAGGCCTATAGGCCCATTAAGCACAATTAATAAATATGGGCTATTATTTCAACAAGATCACTTTGATATTGGTGAGTGCATGAGTGAAAAATATACTAATAAGTTAAAATTTTGCACTTCGATGCATCTAGTTTGTGACTTCTTCTATCACCAAAGATATACCATGCGACAAGTAGTTTCCGTGGTGTCTGAAAGAATAGGATAGCTTTGCATGCGGTTAATATAATAAAGAAATAGGCAACTCATTTTTCGTATACAACTAAATATAATACCACTTATTAATTTGAATCATGGTTGGATTTATATAAACTTTGTTACAAGCATATATGCTAACCTTAAATGGCTATTACTTTTGATAGAATTTTTAAATTTGTTAGTAAATGACCATCATAGAGTGGATGTGTTACCATTACATTACAATAACTTTAGTAGGCCTTTGTGGAGCAGACCAAGAAAGATTTTAAAAATTGTCTATTTGTGTTAGTTATATAGATTCAATAATATTTTATTTTTAATAATGTGACAAAAGTTTACTATGTTTCTTTGTAATAACTACTCTTTGGCAGTTTTTATTTTACTCTTTCATTTTAAATCTCAGAAAGTCTATATAAACTAACGTAGTTGGTCGTCTTTCCCTTGGCTCTAAAATATTTTCACATGAAAATTTGTTTTTAAAAACATTAATATTGCCAAAATTCTGCTCTAATTCTACTTATGAGTATACTAAAGGATGTTTTGTTGTTTTAAAAATATAACTAATAACTAATAGATAATCCAAGAAACCATAGAGGGAAAGTGAAAAATTCGAAGGGCATCGTATAAATTTTTTTTTTGTTAAGTAAGCAGTTTGTATTTCATTGAAAATAAAAATGTAGATAGGAGGCTCTTAATGACCAATATATTGAAAAGCAAATAAAAAAAGAAGAAAAACTAGCCCAAAAAAAAAGAAAAGGTTAAAGTAAGTACAAAAGCTAGTTAGTCAACTAACAAAATAAAGCAAATGTTCCACCTGGTTAAGCTAATCGGTTAGCCATTCTCGTAGTTAATAATTGAATAGTTTGGACCGAAAGAAGAACCTAAACAGAGTTACAAGATTTGAACAAAAAATGTTAACAAAAAGCTACCCTACAAAGTGTCTTCAATCAAACCCAATGGTAGAAACGGATCACCAATGTTGGGAAGAGATCAACAACCCAGAGAGCAATAAGAATGCACAAAGAATCATCCCGTGGGAGGAGGGGGGGAAGTAATCAATCCCGGTGGCTTTAGTTTGGATTTAGGGAGGTTACCTTTAGATTTGGTGAAGTCATCTTTGATTTTGGGAGAGTTGAACATAGAAAGGTTTATAAAAACATTAATATCATAGGAGATAGAGTTTGAGGATGGTTGAACTTCACCTTCCATAGATGGTAGGGTCTCGGCCCTAGCATGATCATCATGAGATGGTGTGGTCCGGGGGTATCCTTACCAAGGCTATTATTCGCATCAACTTGGTCACCTTTTTCAGCTTCTAATTAATTTAAGTTATTATCTTAGTTAAACATTATATTAAGTCTTTGTTTGAACTAACTATAAAATTTTAATTTTTAAACTCTAGAATTTTTAATAGTAAAACTTTGGTTAGAAGTATTGTTGAATAAAAACAGTTAATTGTTTGGAGTATACTTTGCAATGTTGAGCCTTTAGAAATTTTGAGGCTAAATACTGGCTTTAAAAAATATGAGGATTATATTTGAGAAAGAAAAAAAAAACAGCTTTCCACATTATAAAAAAATTGCTTTGCAAAAATCTTTTATTTTTTTAGCTTTTTTTAGTTTCAACTTTTACTTAAAACTTTTATTAAAAAATAGGTCAAACATATTAATTTCAGTATCTAAACTCACCAAAAATATTTTTAAATATTTAAAAATTAGGCTAAACAAATTCTAAATCATCGGTAATTAGCCGGAAGATCATTTGCAAGGGTCTTGGTGGACACTCTCGTAAAAAAAATAAAACAAAAAAGAAACAAATTGATTATCTGTTACCACATTAAAATCCTAGTCAGATTTTAACAATCTTCACCACGTGTTGATTTAGCAATCACAACAATCCAATTCATCAAAACCCTAAGCCCTCTATATAAATAATCGCATGCCAGTCTCTAGATAAGCATAGCCAATAGCGGCACAGTGAAAGAGAGAGAAATAGACGTCTTGCTACTGTTGCATTTTTTTTGCTATGTAAGTAAATCTTTTCATTCCACTACAATAAACTAACATAAAGTATGTTCAGCACATGCTGATACACCATTATGTACAAATGATACTATTTTCTAGATTATAACAATATTTTTGTTGAAGACAAATTTTCCCTCTAACATCCAAAAAGTATTTTTCCAATAATTTGTTCCTTAGTATTCGTGGTCGAAATGTAAATTCTGTTGTTGCGTTCAATCCACACGTTGTAAACACAAGCACAAAACGAAACTCTTATAAAATCTGACTTCAACCCTTTCCTTTTGCTCATTCTTGCCAATTTATCCACAATGGATTCTCATTCAGAACCAACATCACCATATCTCAATCTTCTAGCATAGTGTTGCCAAATCCTTTTGGTGAATGAACATTGAAAAAATAAGTGGTATTGTTGCATTTGATCAAAAATGCGCGTCCGTTTTGTTCAACTAGATATATATGCCCTTAAATCTTATGTACATGTATGTATATCTATGTATGTTATGTGTGAAGGAGTTTACTGCAGTTTTTTGTTAGAATAATGTCCTGGTCTACAGGAAAAGTCCTAATCTTTAGGGACATCTACTTGTATTTGAATTGTTCCAAGTTTCTGTTACCACTTGACTTTATTTTCGCTAAGTGGGCTACTTTCTCGTTTCTGTTAAGATCGTGTATTGAATGGCTATTTAAGCTAAAGTTATTGTTAATAAAACTAAGTCATTCTATCCAGCTTGTTGTGTTCTTGTTCTTCATTTCATTTTAGATCAAAGTTCCTAACAATCTGGCATCAGAGCCCCCACTGGGCCTGACAAATCAAAGCAGCAGTCTTTGAAGTTCTTGCAGCAGCACAGAAGATGACTACAGAAGGGAGTTTTATACAGCCAACCATTCCTCGCTTTGATGGTCACTATGACCATTGGAGCTTGCTGATTGAAAATTTTCTACGATCTAAGGAATTTTATGGGCTAGTGGAGCCTGGCTATATTAAGCGAGCAAGTGAATCGGTGCAGACAGATGCACAACGAAAGAAGAATGATGAGATGAAGCTGAAGGACCTGAAAGTGTAAAACTATCTCTTCCAGGCGATCGACCAGACCGTTCTTGACACCATTCTCAAGAAGGATACTGCCAAAAATATATAGGACGCCATGAAGAAAAAATTCGAAGGAAATGCAAGGGTTAAGATGTCTCATCTTCAAGCTCTCCGCAGAGAATTTGAAACTCTTGAGATGAGGTCCGGTGAAGGAGTGACAGAGTACTTTTCTAGGGTCATGACAGTGGCCAACAAGATGCGAATTTATGGAGAAGATATGCAGGATGTTAAAGTGGTGGAGAAAATTCTATACTCTTTAACTGAGAAGTTCAACTATGTTGTATGTTCTATTAAGGAGTCAAAGGACATTGATGCTCTTATTGTTGATGAGTTACAAAGCTCATTAATAGTGCATGAATAGAAGTTTCAGAGACATAATGGTGAGGAACAGGCTTTGAAAGTAACATTTGATGGAGGAAGATGTCGTGGTCGTGGTACATACAGAGGAAGAGAAAGAGGGAGAGGTTGAGCAGACTTCAACAAGACAACTGTGGAGTATTACCGATACCATCAACTTGGCCATTTTCGGTATGAATGTCATTCTAGGAACAAAGAAGCAAATTATGCAGAGCTTGATGAGGAAGAAGAAATGCTTTTGATGTCTTATGAAGAGTTGTATAAGGCCAAAAGAGAAGATGCATGACTCCTTGATTTAGGGTGTTCTAATCACATGTGTGGCGATCGAACTATGTTCAGTGAACTCGATGAAAAATTTTGACATTCAGTCAAATTGGGGAACAACACTAAGATGAAAACTGCTACTGGATGGAGTTAATCATGTTTTTGCTGAGGTATACTATATTTCAGAGTTGAGAAATAATCTTTTAAGCATAGGGCAGTTGCAAGAAAAAGGCTTGGCTATTTTGATCAAGGAAGGGATGTGCAAGATATTTCATCCAGAGAAGGGTTTGATAATTCAAACCAACATGAGTGCCAATAGGATGTTTATCCTGCTGCCTCAGTCTCAAGCTCCCTCTCAAGTACAATCTGATCAGTGCTTTCACACATGACCTCAAAACTTGTTTCATCTTTGGCATCGGAGGTATGGGCATCTGAGTTACAAGGGTTTGAGAACCTTGCTGTACAAGAACATGATACATGGACTTCCTCAACTCTCTGCTTCAAGTGTGACATGCATTGATTGCATCAACGAGAAGCAACACCGTGAGCCTATTCCAAAGAAGAGTACTTGGAGAGCAACTCAGAAGTTGGAACTTATTCATGTAGATATTTGTGGTCCGATCACTCATATATCTAATAGGAACAAGAGGTACATTTTGTTATTCATTGATGATTATAGTAGAAAAATCATGGGTGTATTTCCTGGTAGAGAAGTCAGAGGCTTTAAATTCTTTTAAATGCTTTAAGACTATGGTTGAAAAAGAAACAAGGTTATTTGTTAAGTGTTTTCGCACTGATAGATGAGAAGAATTCAATTTAAATGAGTTCAATGATTTTTGCAAACAAAGTGGGATCAAGAAGTAGTTGACCACTGCTTATACTCCGCAACAGAACGGTATAGCTGAAAGGAAAAACAGAACTGTGATAAACATGGTTCGTTCCATGTTATCTGACAAGAATATTCCCAAGACGTTTTGACCGGAGGCAGTGAACTGGACTATTTATCTCCTAAACAGGTGTCCTACATTAGCAGCCAAGGATGTTATACCAGAGGAGGCTTAGAGTGGAGTGAAACCCTCAGTAGATCATTTTTAGGTCTTTGGTTGCATAACACATGTTCATGTTCCAGAAGAAAATATGACTAAACTTGATAATAGAAGCATTACTCGTGTGTTATTGGGAGTTAGTGAGGAATCAAAAGGTTACAGGCTATTCGATCCTGTTGCTAAGAGAGTTGTTGTGAGTAGAGATATAATTTTTGGAGAAGAAAAACAATAGGATTGAGATATGAGTTATGAAGAATAAATAGTAGTAGACTTAGAATGGGGTGATGGTGATAGTGAGAACGAAGAATGGGTGAGTGAAAATGGGAATAGAGACAATACTGATGGGGAGGTAGGAGAGAATCGTGATAGTGGAGTTAGAGAAGAGGAAGATGGCTCTAGTGAGGGTGAAGAAAGAATAAGGGAGTTGAGGCAATCTCGTGAAAGGCAACCTCCTACATGGATGGGTGATTATGTTAGTGGTGAAGGTCTATTTGAGGATGAAGTTCATATGGCATTAGTGGAGTCAACTGATCCATTGTATTTGAGGAAGCTGTGAAGAGTGCAAATTGGAAATTGGCCATGAACAGTGAAATCAAATCCATCGAAAAGAACCAAACATGGACACTCACTAAGCCGCCAGCTGGTGCCAAAAGAATAGGAGCGAAGTGGGTTTACAAAACCAAATACAATGAGCATGGAAAGATTGATAAGTACAAGGCTTGTTTGGTTGCTAAAGGGTACTCTCAGAAGTATGAAGTGGACTATAAAGAAGTTTTTGCACCAGTAGCAAGGATGGATACAGTAAAGATGATTATTGATCTAGCTGTACAGAAGAATTGGATGATTTTTCAGTTGGATGTCAAGTCAGCTTTTCTCCATGGTGAGTTGAGTGAAGATGTTTATGTGGAGCAGCCAAGAGGATATGAAAAAAGGGCAGTGAACATCTAGTCTACAAGTTACACAAAGCCCTGTATGGCTTAAAACAAGCTCCATGAGCTTGATTTAGTTGAATCGAAGCACATTTCATTGGTGAAGGGTTTCGGAGGTGCGATAGCGAGCAGACATTATTCACAAAGAGAAGCAAAGAAGGAAAAATTATCATCGTAAGTGTTTATGTTGATGATTTGATTTTACTGGTAATGATGAATTTATGATGTCTGAATTCAAAAGCTCTATGTTAAGAGAGTTTGATATGTCTGACTTGGGGAAAATGAGGTTTTTTCTTGGGATCGAGGTGCTACAAAAGTTTGATGGTATTTATATAAGCCAAAGGAAATATGCATTGGAGGTTTTGAGAAGGTTGGTACGATGGAAAGTAATTCGGTAGGCAGTCCAATAGTTCCAGGTTTCAAAATAAGCAGAGACAAAAATGGAGACTTTGTTGATGAGACGTACTACAAGCAGCTGGTGGGTAGTTTAATGTATCTCACTGCCATGAGACCTGACATGATGTTTGTTACTTGTCTCATAAGTACATATATGGAAAAACTAATGGAGATTCATTTACAGGCAGCTAAGAGAGCACTTCGATACTTAAAAGGGACTATGAACTATGGAATTCATTATAAGAAAGAAGGAGATGGTGAGTTGTTGGCGTATACGGATAGCGACTATGCCGGAGATATGGAAGACAAGAAGAGGACATCTGGTTACGTGTTTTTAATGAGTTCAAGTGCTGTTTCATGGTGTTCAAAAAAGCAACCTATTGTGACTTTATCAACCACAGAAGCTGAGTTTATGGCAACTGCAGTCTGTGCTTGTCAAGGAGTCTGGATGAAGAGAATTTTAAAGGAGCCGGGACATTCTGATGGAGGCTGTACTACTGTGATGTGTGACAACAGTTCAACCATCAAGTTGTCTAAAAATCCAGTTATGCAGGTCACAACAAGCATATTGATGTGAGGTTTCATTTCTTAGGGAATCTTACTAAGGAGGGTACAATTGAACTAGTTCATTGTGGGAGTCAGGATCAGGTAGCAGACATAATGACCAAACCATTGAAGCTTGAAGTTTTTCAGAAGCTTCGAAAGCTGCTGGGAGTCGTTGAAATTTCTGGTATAAACTAATTGTTTCACAGCATTTAGTTTAAGGGAGGGAATGAAAGAGTTTACTGCAGTTTTTTGTTAGAATAATGTCCTGGTATACAGGGAAAGTCCTAGTCTTTAGGGACATCTACTTGTATTTGAATTGTTCCAAGTTTCTGTTACCACTTGGCTTTATTTCCGCTAAGTGGGCTACTTTCTCGTTTCTATTAAGATCATGTATTGAATGGCTATTTAAGCTAAAATTATTGTTAATAAAACTAAGTCATTCAATCCAGCTTCTTGTGTTCTTGTTCTTCATTTCAGTTTAGATCAAAGTTCCCAACAATATATATATATAGATCTCTTCACATTGTTTATGCAGCATTTTGAAGGCTTACAAGCTTGGAATCTTCTGCTGATTTTACATGCATGAATGATTATGTGTGCCTGTTAGATCATCACCTTTTTATATCATTGAATTTTTCTTTCAATTGAATATTTTCAATAAAAATTCTGTATATCTACATATATATGGTATTTGTGTGTGTTACATCATGCCACTTGGAGCTGATCTTTAATACTCTGAGAGTGATTTATGTATTTATATGTTTTTTTTTAAATATATATTTGGCTCATCTATCTATGTTTTCGCAGTTGAATTAATTTGCAGAAGTTTGAATAATTGACAATGAATTGTAAATTGTATTTCAGATCACGAGGATCTGAGTGTATGAAGTGCATAAAATGAAGTTTTCTCGTTAAATGTTACAGAGACACAATCTTTGTTTTAAGTTTAGTGAACGTTGCTATTCTGAAAAACAAATGCAGCATACACGATCTTTTCTGGCACTTTTTCTTTTCCAAAATTATTTTGCTGGAAATAATGGGAAAGAGGCCATTTTATCACAGTTTTAAGTCCATTCTTTTGCTTCATAAGCGTTGGGAAAAGATAAAATGCACATAGGCTGTGGGTTAATAATTTTTGGTCAATAGATGTGGCTAAATATTGATCCCTTAATTTTAGAACACTTATGGATGAATGTTGTCACCTAATACGTTTTTTTTTTTTTTTTTTTCTAAATAAAGGAACCTTAGTGGGTCACTACCCTACCATTTCACCCTTCGGTGTTTATCACCTAGTACAATCAATTGGATTTAGAAAAGCTACCATATAAAAATTCTTTAAACTAGTTTCCTAATTTTTTCTCATTGTTTCGTCTTCTGCTTTTCATTCTTTTGTTTCTAGTTTTCATGTTTCTCTAAAAGAATGACCACAAAGTGAAACAAAAAGTGTCTGCTGAAGGATTTATATGAATGGACATATAGTGATTGTCCACAGAAGATATCAACAATATTTTGGAGTTGCCTTTTGACATCTCTAGCGAGATCTCAATTTATAATTCCTAGAAATTCTAGCACAAAATATGTGGAAATGTTATTGTTTTTGAGTGAAATTATTTGCTTGGTTGGACCTAATCTTGTAGTAAAATGACATGCCAATAGGATTATTTATTCACTTAGCTATTTTTCTCTTGTTTTTCTTTTTTCTGGATTACAGTGAAATATGTTGCTCTATTTGCAAGCATAAGTGATATTTCAAAGCAGATAGCAGTATCGTTGGTCATGGCATTTCAATTAAACATGAAACCTTGTATCCTTTTTACAAGGTTTGATATTATATGTAATGTTTTGGTTACTAATTTTGATAGGATGTTTAATAAAGCACACGAAAGTATTCACATATTTCTTTGTTCGGCATTAGTGCCACGTAATATTTGAATAATTTGTCATCTATATTTCTTATATTAACTTGTATTACATGGGTCATGATTATCTACTAGGCTTTAGTACATGCAAATCCACATGTTCATCTAAGATTAATTGACGTTTTAGTAGAGATTGTAATGTGACTTTCTTTGCTTACATTAGCTTTCTTATATGAATAATGTTCACTTGATTGATGTGTTTTTCATAGGTTACACTAGTTTGGTGTTTTTGATATCGGTTTTTGTATTCTTCCCCAATTCAAATATCACATTCAATTTTTGTTTCTATGATGCATTTTGTTGAACTCAGTATGGAAAATGTCGAACACGAAAAGTGGAGTAATTAGATAGTTGGACGTGATCAAACAGAGAAATAAATGAGTTTGTTATTTTGTAAAATCTAGGTGGATATCATTTGAGATAATTCATTGACACAACATTGGAGGTTAATAGTCGTCAAAGTTGATTATATGACTAAATATGTATATAGAGTTGCAACATATATATTGTGCTCAAGATAATATCGCTCACATATGCAAATGCCATTATTGATTATACATACAACTTATATGTGTATATATATATATATATATATACCTGAAAATGTGGTGAAGAAGTGGAGTTGGTTTCTTTCCAGGTGGCTCCATTTGTTTGCATTTCCAATTGTTGCTGCCTTATTATCAACTGGCACACTTGTGCCATTTGTTGCATTAGCATGTGGAATAATTTTCATGCCAGGGCATGTGACCAGAAGATTCTTTTTCAAATGCCTTATAAGCCCTTTGATGCTTCTATATGTCCTTGAAATTCCTCATTTTCCCCTTTCCAATCTGGAGAATAGTATAAAGGAAAACACCATATACTTCTCAGACATTTCAAATATCACTCGGATCTAATCATAATATTATTCCGTGCTAGAGCGAATAATTCGCAAACCAAGGTGTTCATTAGATCCTTATTTTGACACCATATCGGCCATGCGCAATTGGTCAATCTAATGGACAAAGGAGTGGCATCAAATGCCGCTTGTGACCATCAAGGGCCTGATGTTTATTGCATTAGCAAGAACTCAATCCGACCTTCATCTTCTTTATACAGTAAGTGATTTCTATTTAAGTACTTGATAATGAAGTCCACTCTTTGTGGTTGTTTGTTAATCCACTTGTTGCTCTATCCCTATAAGATGAGAATTTTGATATGATAAATATTGGTTGTACAGGTCAAACGTCTTTTAGATCACAAAAGCTGAAAGAATCAAGTTAGTTGTGAAGCTTAGAGTCAGCAATCATCAAAAATCCTTTTATTGAAGTGGTGGCATACTTATCTCGACAAGTGATCACACCAAGACAAACCAAGAGGAGGCTCAGAAGTGATGTTGGGGGCTAGCATATTGTATAGGGCAAAAATGAGCTTTTGTAGAATATATATTTATATTGGGTGTGGTGGAGGCCAAAACAGTGAGCTCTTATAGAAATTTAATAGCTCCGGGGGGGGGGGGGGGGGGGGGGGGGGGGGGAGGATGTTGTGGGGGAGAAATTCTACAATTGTGGCGTGTATAGGCTTTTTTATTTGACAAACCCCTAAAAAAAAGGGTTTGAGTCGCGTATATCAAAAAAGTGTGGTGTTTGAGATTTTATACACAGATATTGTTATTTTTTTTTTTTTCATTTCCAAATCCTCTTTGATAAACTTTTTTTTTTCCATACTAAATCTCTAGCTATCAATCATGTTAATTATTCTTTTCCCCTACCTTGTGATTGGTTTGGTGCAACCTATCCCAGAATTTTCTACAATTGGTGTATCAAATATTAACATATCATTTTTGAAATCCGTGATTTTCCTATTTACATTTTTGGTTATTTATATCTGGAATACATTTAACAAAATAGTGCGGGATAAGTCTTAGCTTTCTATCGACATCATTAGATGAAAATTTTGTAGTTTAACACGTTACATTTTTTTCACTTATTTATTCCAGTTTAAGTAGTTTAGTTAAAAGTGTTTGTCAGATGAAATTTCTATGAGATGAAAAAAATTATCAAAGAAAAAAAAAATTCAAGCTATTGGTGATGCATTATAATTGAAATGAGACAAAGGACGCATACCCAGATTGTTCTAAAATGCAGTTATGGGTTAGAGTTGGTCAATAGCAAGTAACAGTAACAACTTTTCAATTTTTTTTTTGTTGGGTATATAAGAATTTCATTAAACTCAGAAAAATTTGTTTATTACCTTTTGACAAGGTACGCTATCTATGTGTAGATTAAAATTTAGAAATTAAGATATAGCTATACTAAATAAACCTGCATGATTGCTTGTTTGCAAATAAATGAAGAGATAAAAATAAATGTGAGGTCTCTTACAAGGTGACCACTTCTATTAAAGGTATGCTACAAGTATGTTATTATTTAAGAGTTCAATAGATTTTAGTTATTACTAAGTTGTTAAAGATTAAACTTGGAAATTTCGAAAAGCATGCTACAAATCTAAACCTTTTTTTTGGTTAAAATGAGGGTTCTTTCCTTTGGCTGTTTTATTAAAACCAAAACAAAAAATATAAAGGAGGAGAGGGACATAAAGTCAAAACTTTCATGGGGATTGGAGTATTACTTGTCCCAAAAACTCAACTAATCTAAAAAGAACACAAGTCGTTCTTTTTTATAAAAGCCTAACCGAAATAGATAGAATCTATCGTAAATACAAATCTAAACCTAAATATATATTCATATATAAGAAATGATCCCGAATAGCATCGAATGTAAATGAGAGGAACAAATTCTACTGGTCTCAAGTCGACAAACTCCAATAATTCGTTAATAAATGGCCATTGCAGAGATTATGTGTCACCGTTACAATCACTTTAGTAGGCCTTTGTGGAGCTGACCAAGAAAGATTCTAAAGTTGTGTTTGTCATAATATCAATAAGTTAAACGCTAAGGAATATGCTTCGAATGTGGTATATTTTTATATTTGATTTACACAATTTATTCTGAGTAATTATGACAGAACTGGTGCATGTATTGGGAGGTACCGCTACACTCGGGGCTTTACTGGGGGGTGGTCGAGCTCCGCCGGTTTCCGGTGGTCTGGTTCTGCTAACTAGATTTCCATGTTATAAAAAAAAAGAAATCAATAATTTTTATTTTAAAAATGTGCCCAAAGTTTAGTATGTTTCTTTGCAATAACTACTCTATGGTAATTTTTGTTTTTGTTTTACTCTTTCATTTTAAATCTCAGAAAGTCTCTATAAACTAACGTAGTGGTCGTCTTTCCCTTGTGCTCTAAAATATTTTCCACGAAAGCTTGTTTTTAACAACATTAATATTGCCAGACTTTTGCTCTAATTCTACTTATTAAAAAGAATTTTAAGTTATGTTGCTCAGTCGTGTTAATATGAATATACTAAAGGATGAGTTGTTGTTTTAAGAATATAACTAATAACTAATTGATAACCTAAGAAACCAAAGAGAGAAAGTGAGAAATTCGAAGGGCCTTGTATAAATCTAATTATACAAGATAAAAAGAATGATAGCTAGAAATGATAAATGATTTTTTAGCTAGATATAGATAATGTTTCCAAATTAAGTAGAATATGAACGATTGAACAAAATCTAAATAACACAGTACTAACTATGTTTCTTTTTTTCTTTTTTGTGAAATAAAAATTGTATTTTCAATTAAAATTGACTTATGGTCATATATATATATATATATATATATAAAAGTGTAACTAACGAGATTTGAATTTATAACTTTTTACAACCATTACGAGATTTTAGGTCTTTGGCTTACTATAGGATCATTTGCTAAGGTTAGCTTGGTCAACCCTCTCAGAAAGGGAAAATGAAAAGAAAAAAAAAGTTAAATTGGGTATCTGTTACCACCTACCCTTCTTTGCTTTTGGGTCATAGATTATGAAAATCCTAGTCAGATTTCAACAATCTTTCCCCACGTGTTGATTTACAATCACAAGAATCAACTCATCAGAACCCTAAGCCCTCTATATAAATAATCGTATGTCAGCCTCTAGATAGGCATAGCCACAGCGGCCGGCACAGGCACAGTGAAAGAGAGAGAAATAGAGGTCTTGGTACTGTTGCATTTGATCCAAAATGCTAGTTCGTTTTGTTCGACAAGGTATACGCAAGAACGGACACAGGAAATTAGTATTGGAGGCCAAAATTTAATAAAAAAAATTTGGTTATGTGTTTTAAAAAAAAATAACGATAACAAATATTTTAAATATAAATAAGTGTAAAAAATTATATTTAACTATATTTATGTGTAAAGACTCTATATAGAGTTTTAAACTATATTTATGTCTTTAATCATTCTAATCATAATGAAGAACCCTTAATTTTGTATGTATAAAAAGATCTAAAATTAACTAGCAAAACATTAAATAAATTATACCTTACTGAAATTTATCTATTATTGGCCATTAAAATATAATTAAAAAAAATATACACTAAAAAATATTTCAAGAAGTATTTCAAACAAATTACTTACCTTAGTCACTTACTGGAATCTGTCTTACAATGTCCACGCATTACTCGTAAAAAAAATAACATTGATAAAACAAATTATGCATAAAATGATATAGCCAAGAAAAAATTAATAAATAAATATAATACAAATTTTAATGATATATTACCTTAACTTTGTGTATCTATGTTGTGTATGATTTATCTTGCCAGACTTAAAATTTTAGGAAGAAGTTTAGGCATAATGGGAGATGAAGAAGATAGAGAAAGAGGAATTCAATTGATGTAATTAGATTTCGGGTAGGAGAAGAAAGATATTAGGTTAGTTTTTTTTTTTCTTAAAGTAAAAGTAAATGAAATGATGAAAAATTAAAAAATGATTAAAGTTAGATATTAAAGAAAAAGGGAGTGGTAAAAATTTTAAAAAATGTGAACTGAAATGATGAAAAAATTGAAAAAGATGAAAATATTAAAATTTCTTTTGATTGGCTGTTGTGGGGCCAAATTCATTTTTAAAAAAAATTTACACTCAATTTTTTTTTTTGGTTGAAGGTTGGGGGAACCCGGGCTCCCCCCGGTCCCCCCTGGGACCGCCTCTGGGTATACGCCCTCAAATTGTATATAAATGCACACACATGTATGCTATATATGTATAAATCTCTTTACATGTTTATGCAGCATTTTGCAGGCTTACAAGCTTGAAATCTTCTGCTGATTTACATGCATGCATGTGTGCCTGTTAGATCATCACCTTTTTATATCATTGAATTTTTCTTTCAATTGAATATTTTCAATAAAAATTCTGTATATCTACATATATATGGTATTTGTGTGTGTTACATCATGCCGCTATAGTAGCTCTAGTGGTATGGTTTTTGTTTTGTATACGAGAGATTCTCATATCAATTTTTGACAGGTGTAACATCCTTTATATGTGCAAATTTTTTTATGGTTTTACTTCCTTTTAGAAATTAGATGACAATTTAAAAGCGCGTTCCTAGGAACGTTGTGGTCGGGAGCTGATAGAATTTGATACTTATTGCATTCAACATGTATATGCAATCTTGGATTTAGAAAAAGCTACCAAATAAATATCCTTTAAACTAGTTTTCTAATATTTTCTGTTTTGTCTTTTGTAACAAGAATATTTCTAGTGGAATGTTAAATGACCACTTCATCTAAAAGTTTAAACTATTAGAGAGAGATTTATTATATTATTTATTATTTTCAACAAAAATATATTTTTTTCTATTCTTTTCTTCTGGTTTCATGTGTCTTTAAAAGAATTAATGACCACAAATTGAAAAAAAAGTGTTTGTTGAAGGATTCTTATAGAGGCATGTACCTTTAGCGACTGTCCATAAAAAAAAAAAAAAAAAAAAATTTGAGTTGCTTTTTGACTTCTTTAAGCAAGATATATCTACATTCAGATTTCCTAGGAAATCCATATATATACAAATGTTATTGTTTTTGAGTCAAAATTATTTGTTTGTTTGGACCTGATCTTGTAGTAAAATAGCGTGCCGGTAAGATTATTCATTCACTTAATTATTTTTGTTTGTTTTCTCTTTTTTTGGGATTACAGTGCAATATGTTGTTGTGTTTTCAAGCATAAGTGACATTTTGAGGCAAGTACCAGGATCGTTGGTCATGGCATTTCAGTTAAACATGAATTCTTATGTCCTTTCAAGAAGGTTGGTTATTAAAATGTAATGTTTTGTTGCTAATTTTAATTTGTGTTTACGAATTTCAACTTATAGGATGTTTAATAAAGCACAAATTAACATGTTCTTTTTTTGCATTAGCACTAAGTAATATTTGAATCATTTCTTACCTATATCTTTCATAATATCTTGTATTACGTGGATCATGATTTACCGATTAGGCTTTAGTACATGCAAATCCACATTCTATCTAATAATATAGCCTAAGATCTTTGCCAACTATTATTAGCTTATCCATTTTTGTTTTTCGAACCAAACAGATTGAACTCAACACTAGAGCCAAGATCATAGTTGTTAATAGGCTAACCTATACTATAATATATAGGAGCTGTTGCAACACTCTAATTGAAATATATATATATATATATATATATTGAAAAGATGAAAAAATCGTTGCAGTAGGTGTCTTATTTGCAATGGTTTTTAACCATATAAAATAAACCTTTTCTGCAATCGATAAAATTCTTTTCATCATAAAATTACTTTTTGGCAATGGTTTTAAAATGTTGTTTATCAATTATAAAAAGTTGTTGCAATAGGTTAAAGTTATTTGCAACAGTTTTTAACCTTTTTTCAATAGTTTTAAATATCTTTAGATATTGCAATATATAGATAAGAAATGTTATAGTTCTAGTTTAGAGTTTTTAATGCCAGTTTGTACGTAATTAGATAGGTGGTACGTGATCAATCATAAGGATAACTTTCGTAACTTTTTGAAAATTGTTTTTTCTAGATCAAACAGAGAAATAAATAAGTTTGTGCTAAAATTTTGGAAGGGTGAAGTGCACCAAACCCCCTTATACTTTAGCGAAAGTGCACAACACCCCTTATAGTTCAAAAACTCCCTGAACTAGTCCCTATATTTTTTAAAAGTGCACAACACCCCCCTACAGTTATAAAATCCGTCATATTTAACAGATTTTGTAAAAAAGACGTAAATACCCTCTTTTTTTTTTCATTTCTCTCTTTTGTTTTGTTTAGGCCAAAAAAAAAAAGTAATTTGGTCAATTCATATAATTATTTAATGAATAAATTCGTTAAAAAAATCAAAAAAAAATCTCATTTAACGAGTGTAAAATACACTTTCTGTTAAATTTAACTGATTTTTTAACGGTAGGGGGGTATTGTGCACTTTTGAAAACTATAAGGACTAACTCAGGGGGTTTTTAAACTATAGGGGGGTGTTGTGCACTTTCACTAAAGTATAAGAGGGTCTGGTGCACTTCACCCATTTTGGAAAATATAAGTAGAAATTATTTGCGATAAATCAATGAATTACGAGTCACATCTTTGAAGGTTAAGAGTGGTCAAAGGTGATGATTTGATTTAATACTTATATAGAGTTGAACATATATATTGTGCTTAAGATAAGATTGCTCGCTTATGCAAATGCCATTTTATTTGATATGCATATTAGTTTATGTTGGTTCTTTGAAAATGTGCTGAAGAAGTTTGAGTTGGTTTGCCTCTAGGTGGATCAACCATTTGCCTCCCAACTGGTTTCGTGCCATTATAATCCCATATGCAATGATGGAGATGGAAGACTTGGGATCAGCTAAATAAGAAAACTATGGAACCAACTACTTTCACACCTGGAGAACAACATCCAGAGCATCGATCCCAACAGTTTAGAAGATTTTTTAAGAAAAGATTTTAGTATTTGTGTATCCTATATATACTCCAGTTTATTCGCAGTATCCCAATAGTGTAACACTGTCGACTTATTGGGAAAAAAGAGGAAGATGAATTTGATCTAACAATCTCCATGGGATGTGGAATAATCGTCACGCCAGGAGTTTGTGCTCGCAACCATTTGCCTCTCGAACTGATTTCTTGCCATTAATTCGACAATGTCCAGGGGTATGTCATCAGAATATCCTTCTTCAAATGCCTTATAAGCCCTTTGATCATTTTGTCTCCTGGATACTTCCAAATGTCCTTAAACTTCCTCAATTTTCCCTTCCAATCTTGGAAAATAGTATAAAAGAATTATTAAACACCATATACTTCTCAGATATTCCAATATCACTAAGACAAACCATTGAGATAAAAATCATATATTCAAGTCACCATGAGAAAAGAAACTTCAAAAACATTGAAGCAATGTGCACTATTGTGATTGCCGTGTAATATTTTTCATTTCTGATGGATCATTCTTATATCAATATCAATGGATCATTTCCTTCGAAGTGTTTTACTTTTTTGGCATTACATAATTAAACCTTGTTATCTGAAGTTCTAGTAAAAAACTAGATATATACTAGATATGTATGAGGTAGTTCAAGAGCTTTATTATGTTGATTAGAGTGTCCAGTGTACTAGAAGTATCTGGAGCTTTCAATTTCTTGAGTCATATTCTGATATTCTGTGAGATATAGAGATGTTCTATTGTTGGTAGAAATTTATCACTATTTTTAGCTTTCAACTCATGCCCAATGAGTAGTTCTTATCTTCTCTTTGGCTCTAAAATATTTTCGCATTAATGGGCTTTTTTTTTTTTTTTGTAAACAAGCTTATAATTATCCTTAACGCGAACAAGATTAATATTCTAAAATAATTTATAGTTAATGCATGAAAGCGGAGAGGCAAAATGAGAAACTCAACACCTGCCATTTATTAGTTTAGTAATTGATTCTCACTTTAGATACGAGAGGTCTAAAAATTAATTCTCAAAATGTGTAATATCCTTTAAAATTAATGTAAATTAGTTTAAGTCTCCCTAAAAACAAAGAAAGTGAGAAACTTGAAGGGCCTGGGTATAAAATCTAAATGTACAATATCAAAGCAATAGCAGTTAAAAAGCCATATACATTCATAGATATAGATATTCTTTCAAAATTAATTCAAAAAGATATAGATAATGTTGTAAATGAAAAAAATAAAATCTTAGCAATTGACAAAATCTAAAATAACACATTGCCAACTATATTTTTTCATTTCTCTTTTTGTAAAATCATTTTGTCATTACAACTTCTAACTATTTAAGTTACTGCGTTAATTTGTATAAATTAATCATCAGTAATGTCCGGATAAATCATCTGCAAAGGTCTTGGCGGACCCTCACGAAAAGGAAAGATTGAAAGAAAAACAAACAAATTGCGTATCAATCACCACCCACCCTTTTTGGCCTTTGGGTCACAGATTACGAAAATCCAATTCAGATTTCAACAATCTTCACTACGTGTTGGTTTACCAACCACAACAATCTAAACTCATCAGAACCCTAATCCCTCTATATATTTAATTGTGGCAAAAAAAAATTAATGAGGGAATGCAATACAAAAATATCTCATATATTTTGTGAAGGCAATCAAGCTGCAGACTACTTGGCGAATTTAGGAGCGCTAATTAAATCTTCAGATGCGAATTTAGGAGCGCTAAATCTTCAGATCTTGTCATGCTCAATTCGTCAGAAGATCACAAAATCTTAAGATGTATGATTCACTTGGATAAGGCGGCTCTCTCTGACCAAAATTTTTTCTTCTTAGTTCTTAGGATGCAGTTATTAATTATTTTTGTATGAATTGTTGCTTTTTGCCTTTTTGAAATCGGTCGAGTTGTTAATTGAACTTTTTTCCTTGTTATCCAATTAACAACTCAACTGTTTTGCTGATCTTTCTATCTTTTTCTAGGATCCCTTTGTAAGAAGAGATGGTCTATACCTATTATAGGGTAGTTGGACAACAGGGTATGTAAGTCTCCATCCTCCTATAGAGGTAAGGTCTTATATCCCTCCACTATGTGTATATTTTATTTTTGAATTAATAAAAATTTCTGGAGGGTGTCGCCCCTCCTTTTTGTAAAAAAATAAAAATAAATAAACAATAAAAAATACCCTAATCCCTCTATATATAAAAGCAGTCGTATGTCTATCTCCACATAGACACAGCCACATACTGATAGGGAGAGAAGTAGAGGTGTTGGTCCTGTTGCATTTCTCTAAACAATGTGATAGTGTACAAATAACTTCCTTGATATATACCTGCCAACATGCTACAAATGTAGCGCAATCTGCCACAACTATGGTCGACCATATTGACGAATCAGTAGCTCCTTTAAATTGAAGAAGATTACAAAAACACTTACTCGGAATCTCCCAATCATACTGGCATTCACAAGTACAAGAGTAATTGACAAACATGCCTTGGATTTCTAGGTGTAGGAGTATTTACTGAAGCCTCCTAAATTATTTAAGCCAGACCTGCAATTCTCCAGAAGAAGTGCAGAGAATTTGGCATGCCTATCATAGTTGAATTTATATAAACTTTGTTACACTCATATTCTTATATTTATGCTACCTCAAATAACTATTATTTTTGTATTATTTTTGTTTATGTGTCCAAGTTGGTGTCTCTTTATTTTCACCCCCACAAAGTCAAGTACTATGGCAATTATATTTGCAGTCAATTCTTTAGTTTCAGTAATTTACCTTTAGCTACATATAAGTAATGTTTGCAATTGAATACAATTTGAACAACTGACAAAACCCGAAGGAAAAAACAAGAGGCAATTTTAAGGCTTGAACTCGATTCAATATGAAATTAGGTCCTTAACTTTAAAACTTTCTTGGCAGGGCTTAAACTTTTAAAATTAGGTTAGTCTACACACCCATTGACAATGAAGTATATAATTAATACACTATAATCCCAGAACATATATAAATACAATATTTTTACTCCTAATATTTACTTCATATCACTTTGCCTCTTTCCATTATTTAGTTAAAGGAAATATCGTTGTAGTAGTAAAAAATATTTGAATTTCTTTTACCTAATAATCCAAATGAACTTAAGTAACACAATTTAAATATTAGGGAAGAAGATTTTATATGTTATATTATTATTTTTTTGCTAAAATGAAAATGTACATAGGTGAATCAATTGACCAAATACAATAAAGAAATCAAAGAATCAATCCTAAATAATCTAGAGCATGGGGTTAGCTAACAAAACAAAAACAACTGCAATTGCCGATAGAGTTTTTCAGCTGACTGTTCTTGCATCGATCAATCGGCTATACTTAGCCGACATTACAAAGTCAACAAGCAAACAAAATGAAGACAACTTGAACAAGGTTGATTACACCAATAAACAAGATAACATCTAACAACAATTCAATAAAGCCTTGATTCTCCCAACTTGATCAATTACAATGTAAGCACCAAGAATCAAGAAGCATTGAAAATCAATGTGAACACAAAAAAGCTTAACTTCGGGTCTTCCACCAATTTCTTTACCCCTTAATGTACATACAGGGTTTTGCCCCTAATGTTTATTTCGTATCCCTTAATCCCTTAGGTAGCGATTGATACATTGGAATAGATTTGGGCAGAAATGGAATGAACCAAGGAATGGAATGAAATTGGGAATGTAATGAACTTGGAAATGAGAATGACATGTTTGGTATGTTCTAGGAATTAAAAGTAGTAATACGAATGACTTATATAATATGACATAATTACCATTTTATTATTATAGTATTAAAAATAAAAATAAAAAAAAATATAATCGGAAACAATATAAACATAAATAATAATAATAATAATAATAATAATAATAGTAATAATAATAATAATAAATAATAAAAATAAATAAAAAATAATAATTATTTTATCATCAACAACAACAACAATAAATAATAATAATAATAATAATAATAATAAAAATAATAATAATAAATAATAATAAAAATAATTATTATTATTAATAACAAAATATTATTATATTTATTATTATTATTATTATTATTATTATTATTATTTAATCACTATTATTATTATTTATTTTTGTTTTTATTATTTTATTTATTGTATTTATTATTATTATTATTATCATTTTATTATTATTATAATAATAATTATTATTATTTTTATAATAATATTATTATATTTTTAATTATTATTATTTTTATTTTTATTTTTATTTTGTTTTTATTATTAATTTATTATTTTATTTATTATTATTATTATTATTATTATTATTATTTTCATTTTTATATTTATATTTATATTTATTATTATTATTATAGTAATTATTATTATTTTCATAATAATATTATTATATTTTTAATTATTATTATTATTATTTAATCACTATTATTATTATTTATTATTATTAATATTATTATTATTATTATTATTATTATTGTAAAAAAAATTATTTATAAAGGGTATGGTAGTCAAGTTGATTCCCAAATACATGGGAATGAGCCATTCCCATGTATTTGGTTTGGAATGGCTACTCCCATGTATGTGGAAATGGGATTCTCTTGGGAATGACATTCCCAAGTTCATTCCCTCTTACCAAACATGGGAATTAAAATAGAATTGAGAATGTCATTCCAATCCCAACTCATTCCCACATACCAATCACTGCCTTAGTGTTTTAGTCAACAAAAATGTTTATTACAGCCAATATAAAATAGACAATTATATATCAATGGTTTTCTTGGAAAAAGTGTCACATTTTATTTACATTGAGTTAAAGTGATATGCTATGTATTTTTGAAGTTTAAAAATTTATCAAAAAATAAACATTAGATAAAAAGAAGGGGTTTTTCTATATCTCTGTATTTCTTGAAAACTATAAAAGACATTTGAGCCAACTAAATGATGGAAGTAGGTTAAGTGATACAATACTAACATTAGAAGGCAAAATTAATATTGCATATACATTGGATAAAGGGATATTAACCAAATATTTTGTAGTTAATAGATGTGTAAAATATAAATCTTGAGAAAATTTAAACCCGTTTATCAAAGGTCTTTGAAGTTTTCTTTTTTTCTTTTTCGTTCTAAATCAGTGAGTAAAAGGTTTTATTAATGAAATGAAAGTACAAATAGTGGGCCAAAAGACCAATTACAGAGAAGATTTTAGCCTGAAAAAAACATCATTGAAGCACGTGCTAAGAGTAAACAAGAAAAAGGAAGAACAAAAACAAATCAAGTAAAAGAAGTTGCAAACAGACCTGCGGGACCATCTCCTTGTCCGATCGTTTTACCTATAAGAAAATCAGTGATAGTGTAGAGAGATCTGATCCAAAGGTCTTCGAAGTTGAAGACTAGTTTCATATTGAAGCAAGTCTGCGCTCTAAATTTATCCTTTTTCCAATCTAAAGTAATACATTAATTACCAACTAAACTTTACATTTTTTTTTGGGTGACCATATTTCTCTTTTCAACTTCTAATTATTTAAAATTACTCTATTAATTATTTGTTATATTCATTGGCAATGTCTTATAAAACCATTTGCAAGGCTCTTATGCAGCCTTTCTAAAGAGAAAAAACTAAAAATAAATAAAATCATTTGCCTATTAGTTACCACATGCGACCTACCTTAGTACAATATAACTGCAATTACCACCTTCCGTTTTCTGCTTTTGGTACTAAAATCTAACTCAAATTTCAGCAATCTTCACCACGTGTTGGTTAACCAATTACAACAATCCAACTCATCTGAACCCTAATCTCTCCATTCTCCACTATAAATAATCGTATGTCAGTCTCTTCATAGGCATAGCCGCATAGAGAAAGAGAGAGAAATAGAGGTGTTGGTCCTGTTGCATTGATTGGAAATGCGAGTCCGCTTCATTCGACAAGGTATATATCTTCTCACATCCGTATATCCATATATGTGTGTGTTAGATATGTATGTGTAGATTTTTTCACATGTTTATGCAGCATTTTGCAGGCTTACAAGCTTGGAAACTTCTGCTACGATTGTGCATGCATGTGTTCCTGTTAGATCACCTTTTTAAACCATGGGGCTTTTTCATCTAATTGATTTCTCAATAAAAGCTGCGTCTATCTATGAATTTGTGCGTGCTAGTTGGTCTTTAATAATCAGAGATCGATCTGTGTATTTACATGTTTCTTTACATATGCGAGAAGCTTTCATGATGGGGCCTATCTATATTTGGTTCATCTGTCTATCTTTTCGCTGTTGAATTAATTTGCAGAAATTTGAATAATTGAAAACTAGTGGTTAATTGTGTTTCAGATTATGCCGATCTGAGAAAAAGGGGCACACTACTGTTTTCCCAGTGAATTATATACACACACACACACTTGTTTCCTTAAATCATCACATGCTTGATTAATTTTCCATCTCAGTTTGATTGTTGAATATTTGATGTGCATAAAGAATAGTGGGTAAAAGTTTTGGATTGTGTTGCTTCCTTTTGGAAATTAGATGACAATTTAAGTGCTCATTCCATATTTGTTGGTTGACTTAACTTGATCTTGTCGTAGAATGACAAGCAAGTAAATTAATTCAAATGAAATATTTAGCCGTTTTATATTTCTTTTGTCTTTTTCTCCTGGATTGCAGTACAATACGTTGCCCTATTTGCAAGCATAAGTGACACCTCCAGGGAGGTAGCAAGATCGTTGGTCATGGCATTTCAGTTAAACATAAATCCTTATGCCCCTTCTGCAAGGTTTGATATTCACTTATAATATTTGGCTACTAATTTTGATTTATGTAAATAAATTTAAAATTCTAAGGTGTTTAGTGAAACACAAAAGTATTATAAACTTTTTTTTTTCATTAATGAAATGTGGAAGTGATAGATGGTGTGTGTGGGTTTTGCACACCGTGTGCTTGATTTTATTTCATAAACATATATATATATTTTTTTGGTTCTTATGTTATTACACAAATTTTTCAAAAAGTTATAAGCCTGATGCTTTCCTGCTTGTGTTCAGTGCTGCAGCTGCTATACGATGCAGGTCTGAGGGGTTCATTAGATCGTTAATCTAATAAAACTATACTCCACAATGCAGTTGCTCAGCCTTATGAACAAAGAAATGGCGAATGCAATTGCCCTGGCTTGCACTCAGATAATCAATCCCAGCCTACAATTGACAATGTATGTCCACACACGAATCTCCATTCTCCACAAGAACACATCCCCATGGACACACTTGGGATTACATATATACAGATCTAGGCAGCAAGATTCAAGCTCATAAGGGGTCTTCGATGGACTAATATGCAACTAAGTTATTTCAATAGAATGATATTATCAGTTGGGCCGATCAACAATGCACGGATCATTCTTTACAGGCATACATCTTCAAGCTATAGCTTTGTGCAACCACTTACTTTGGCAGTAAAAAAACAACAGATTGTTTAATCCTAACCATAAGTATTTGAAAAGATTGGAATGAATATTCACTTGACGGTATAATGGACATAGATTTTGTGATGGCTCTCTCAATAGATCTATTTGTGATTCTTGAAAGAAAATTTAATTACAATCTGTTGTGGTGAGCCCAAAAAATATGAGAACAAAATGCCCTTAACACATATGTGTAGAACTCAACTATTGACTCAAAATGTTAAGCTATTGGATTTTGAGCCTACTATAAAGAGCCGAAACACGTTGCGTTATTAACTTGAATCTACTCCTATTTATCTACGACAAACCTTCGGCTCATTTGAGATACTCCCAAACCTAGACTTGCTTTGCTGGTATTGAGCTCAAACATAATAGGTGCGAGTGAGCTAGGATTTCTTCCACGGCTTGAGTAACCAATGGAACGGCTAAAGAAAGGGAAGAAAAGTTTGGGACTATTGATCTACGTACACTGGTAACTCGTTGAGAATCTTTGTCACCAAATGGAAATGAGAATTCACCCGACGGAAATGAGTGTTTTCAGTTACTTTCTTAAATAATTAGATTTTGGTGACATTTATTCAATGCTATGTCTAAGTAGATCGCTCAAAGTAATTGTGGATTTATGAATGCTATCTTTGTTAAACTTTAATGTTGGCTATTGTCTAAACAACATTAATATAGGTTGAAGCCAAGAAGTCATGGTTTCTGTGGTCATGGAATATATTTTTATCCTGTCACTTCATTTTCACTTGTATTTGTTTTGTATTTTACCTTCAGCACTGTGTTGTCTTAAATAGTATGTCAAATACTATCTTCAGGTACTACTTTGTGATGCACCTTGTACCAAATGCACTAAGGTTTTCTCTCTCTCTCTTTTCCACTTAAATTCCTGTTCTAATGCAGTGGAAGTTATATGTCATTTGTTTTGAGGACATAGATCGTCTTGTCACTAGAAATTGTGTCATAATATTTTGGAGGTTATAATGTGTGATTGTAAAGGTCAAAATATTTCAGGTTTTTACCGCAGCAGCACCTCTGGTATGGGCTGATGGTCATGAAAATTTCTATGCGCTATGTGCACATGTTGGAGACTCAGCTTGTTTTGTAGAGTAAGTGCTAATGTTATCATTCTTATGCTCTTTATGATATTTGATTGTGATTAAGGTCATAGAGTAATGAAGAAACTTGAGATCTTTTCCTCTTTGCCTTGGTGATAAAATAATTAGGCGTGAAGGATATTTTAACCTTTTATATTCTCTTAGAAACATTATAGCACCAATCTCTTGGCTGCTTCTGGAATTATTGCATATTAAACTTGTATATATGGACTCATAATTAAATAGTAGATCTTTCTATTATTAGCGGTCACTATACGTGCACTGTTCAATTACATTAAATTTACAATTACTGCTAATTGATTTTTTCACATTGCAATGTCTATTAGCCACCACCATTTCAGGGGAATAAATGGCGCACTTACAAGCACCAAATGGAAGGAAAAAGAATTTTTAATTAAACCCTCTGTGTATTTACACCTCGAATGATGATCTTACGAATGATATTTTCGTTGTTGTAGAGTTGATGGAAAGCATATTCAGATGACCGAAGACCACCAGAGTACTAGTGATTCTGAGAGACTTTACATCCAGGCGACAAGGAAGCAAAAGAGGAATCTCTTCAGCAACCCTAACATGCAAGCTTCTACAGCACAATGCCCTTCACAGTCGAGGAAAAACTCATCAGCAACTTTGCATTCAATATCAACCAGAGAATTATCTTCACGTTTTGAAGGAATTATGATGGAAGGTAATATATTTGTAGACAACATTCAGGCTAATCGTCCCATTATTCCCACCAGGAGATCGGTTTGACAGTTCAATATTCTAAGTTCTCCTTTCAACACAAATCCAAGTGGAAGTTTTCAGTTGATGTTCAGTCCAGATTTCAATATGCCATTTGTTGAATTTATACTGAAGGTTCCATGGAGTTGCAAGGAACAACACGTCAAAGTAGGATGTTTTCATTTGGTATTTAGTAACTAAGATAAATCACATAAATGTAAAGTAGTCAGTTCAAGAACAATGATTCAAACATAATTGGTCTAGCCTGATCAATCAGATGCTATTTTAATGCCTATGGAATATGTTTCAATAGCTTTCTTTGCTAAATAATGAAATAATATTCTCAGCATCAAGGGAGAAAAACAAAAGCTGAAAAAATGAGCAATTTATGAAAAGCATTATCATATTGATCCTCGTATAAATTAATATGAATGAAAAGTTCAACGAATTATTCATTTGTAAAAAGTTACAAATCGATTATGAAATACATTGTCAGATGCAAAGATATGTGATTCGATCATATCTACCAGTTATAGATGCTCTTAATAGAATTGATGTTTCAATTGAGAAACACATAAATAAATATAGTCTACTGCACACTTGAAGCGTGGTAGATATATCGATTTCAAAGATAAAGGAGCAAAATATGCAAGTTGGCATCATGAAGATGTCAAGACAAAGAGTTAAAAATATAATTGAGAAATATTACTCCAAGAGAGTATTAGGTACCTGAATATGATGTGTATTGAAAATATTGAGAATAAAGAGATCTCACTCAGTTATACTATTCTTGATAGAGAATGGAACTGAAAGAGAAATTGATCATGATCAATTTTTTTTGAGAAATGCAGTAGCTACTGATTTTATGAAAGAAATCGAGGATCTTGAATTGAAGTCTACTCATTAATGTCGACAAATGAATGATTGGCCAAAAAAATAAAAATCAGGCAAAAAATAAATGCACATAAAATATGTTGATGGGATTAAGGGGGAGCATTGTATTGTATTATGAAGATAATATAATCTCATATCACTATGAGAAATAAAATTATAAGAAATTAATCATGACAGTTGATTTTTCCTTAAATTGTTTAAAGACAAGCAATGAATAAGTTAGTATGTTGTGATTAGACCTTCGTCTATATTCTCCGAAAAAAATTACATTGATATTAGCCTAGTAATTTTTAAAAAGGACTTCATATGTATCTTATGAGGATGGTAATACTTTTTACCTATATATATATCACATTAAAATAATATCAAAATTTTGGAAGGACTCTATATGCTTGAAGCATAAACTCATGTGATAATAATATTTATATTGAAGTCTTTGAATGACTGGAAGTCCTGGAAGGACTATATATGCATGAAGCATATAAATAAAAATCTCGAGAAATGTATTTGATTACAAAGATCTTTGTGTCAATGAAAACATTTTAAAAGAATGTGGTGAAATATTAATATATATTTATTTGTCGTTTATTGACATATATCATAAAGAAAATTAAAGAGATTACATAAACAAACAATATATTTCAAATATGTGAGATTTATATATCATGTAAAGAAAGAATTTTTATGATCTGAATATCGGGTATTTACAATTGAACATATATATCTATCTTGTATAAATTACTGAAACTGATATTTTTGGTATAAAAATAGAATGGTTCCTTGATATTGAAAAGGATCATTTCCATCATTGGAAAGATAATGAATGAATTATTGATTCAGAAGTACCATATGCAATATTTTACTATAGTAGGTACACTAAAGTATGTTGCTAATACCATAAGGCTAGATGTTGCCTTTATTTGTTAGCTAGGTACAGTACAGACATTGGAATGGATTTAAGCACATACTTGCAATCTTTGTGAAATATCATATAGAGAATATTTTATTCAAAATTAACAATAGTTGATTATACAAATACTAGTTGTTTATTTGATCATTAAAAGGAAAAAGGCACAAATAGAGTATGTCTTTAGTCATAACAAGAAAGTATATAGTTGAGTTTAATCATTCAACATGTTTGAGAATCATGTGGTAACTCTTCAACAAAGACAGTCCAACCACATTATGCAAAGATTATGTGGTTATTTTTAAGACGATAGAATGACGTATATTCTTCTGAATTAAATAGTATTGTTGATGTTCAACGATTATGCTCAAGTGAAAATCCATGGATTTGTTCACTAAAGCACACAACTATATTCACATTATATGGTTAAAAATTTGGAATGCAACGCTTGAAGGATTTATCACCATGACTAAGGTCGCAATTAGGGGGAGAAGACATCCGCAACTAGAATTAATTGGATATGTAGATGCTGGATATTTGTCTGATCCACATAAAGGACGATCTCAAACTAGATATCTATTCCATATAGTGGAACTGCTATCTCTTGGTGATCTACAAAACAAACTATTGTTGTTACTTCATCAAATCACACTGAGATAGTTGCACTTCATTAGGCAAGTCGAGAATGTGTTTGGTCGAGATCTTTGACCCAACACATTGAAGGAGAATGCAATCTTTCAACAAACAAAAGTAGCTATACTATTTTATATGAAGATAATGCTGCATGCATTGCCCAAATACAAAGAAGCTATATTAAGGGTGATAGAACTAAACATATCTCGCCAAAGTTCTTCTTTACTCATGAGCTTCCAAAAAATGTTAAAATCGAGGTTCGTCAGATTCGTTCAAGTAAGAACCTTGCTGATTTGTTCACAAAATCATTGCCTACTACCACATTTGAAAAGTTAGTATGGAAGATTGGTATGCAGTGACTCTATGATCATTCTTGATATGCCCACAAGAGGGGGAGACATATCACTGCACTTTTTTTTCCATTCGTACAGGTTTTGTCCCATTGGATTTTCTTGACAAGGTTTTTAATGAAGCAGTATAAAAGACATACACAAAGAATTTTGTACTCTTTTCCTTGGTCAAGTTTTTATCTCATTGGGTTTTCTTGATAAGGTTTTAATGAGACATATTTTTTAGCATTAAATATCTAAGGGAGAGTGCTATGAGTTAGATATTTATGAACAGTAGCTGTTAGGCACTGTTCAAATTTAAGAATTCATCAATATTTGAATTTATATGGATCATAATATTTGATCAACAAAGGTTAATTTTTATTATATTAAAATTTAAAACATTTCTTCTAATTTATTTATAAATGTAACTACACTTAAAAAGCTTGCTGCAAATATAATTATATCTCAGTTAATAATTCCATACATAATATTTTTTTTTAATATACATTGGGTTCAATAAACACGGGCAAACCTAACTAGTTATCCAAATAAAAAAAATACTCAATGAGTTGGCCAACGTGTTAGTCCATTGAGGTTTAAAGTCAAAAGATGCCTGAATTATCCAAATTCCTTTGTACTATTTCATTTCTTTACTTCTTCTTTTTTTCTTTATAGTGACTAAGTTGATCTAATTATGTATTGCTTAATAACAACTCTTAACATATTAAAGAGAAACATTTTACATGATTATCTTATACATAATATAACAGATCATATCAATAATAACTGTTTACATTACTATAAAAAGTTATTAACTATAATTACTTTTAAAATTTTAAAATAACATAGTACAACCATCACAAGCACACATTCTTCTTCAAGTTGCCTATCCACATAATTAAACATTTTCATAAAATCACATTTATATAATTTTACATTAAAAATAACATGATGCTCCTCATGATAACAGAATTAAGATTGAGCGTTATACCAATAGCAAAATACAATGAATTGAAAAAAAGTAAATCAAGGATAAGTTAAAGAACTAATCAAAACATGTAGTTTGCACAAATAGAATATAAAAGAATACAGTTTTTTTTCCCTCACGTGGAAAGTTTTTAAAACTTCATGGAATTAATGCTACTATATTACGAATTACTACTAGAAAATACATCTTTCAGTGATATGTGTTGTCATTTGTTTCTAAAACAAATGATAAGTGAATGGAAAATAGAAGGAAAATATACGGACTTTAATTTTGGTGAAAAAAATATTTTAATGTTATTCCAAAATTGCAGAATATTAATTTTCAACCGTTGTGTCTCTTCTCCAAATGGATCTAACTAGTCAGAAGAGCTTTGCATCTTTCGAACAAGCATAATAAGTGCACGGGTATTTTTAATTCAACTTTCACTTTTCTCATCAATTCATATACATAAAATTGGGAAAGAGTTCAACATTATTGGGTTTGCCATGTCTGAATGTTTTGGAGTGCTCCTACATAAGACGTAAACTGTTGTATCTTGGGAGACTTGCATAATGAGACTGTAAGCACCGTAGCAGGATCATAAAGTTTTAAGGAGACTGGATCTAGTCTAAACGTTAGTCTTACCATATTCATTTTGTATTTTTTTATGGTATTATGTTACAAGTAAATCTACTTTACGAGTCTAATTTATAAAATTCGTATTAGATATTTTGACATAAAATTGTAATTGTGTAGTATATAAATATTCAATAAAATACATTAGATTCAATACAATTTATTTTATGCAAACACACAAGTTATGTAAATAATTTGACCAACAATATGGTCACAATAGTTATTGTGAAATAGTGCTAATAGAGTGAACAATTGCTCTCTGGGATCCTCTTTTGGTATTGGTCACATTTTTTTTTAATTATTTAGACTCTTTAATTTATCTTTTTTTGGATTATCTATCAGTTTCTTACCTTAATTAGCAACAATTTAAAGTATTTTTAGAAGATTATATTTTATTATTTTTCCACAATGTCTTTTATTATTTTTACACAGTTCAATATTTTAAACAAAATTATAATGATGAAAGCAGTCAAATAAGATAATTTATCATTGATGTACGGTGCAAGATAAATGACATGAAATATTTTAATCATCATTTGAGTGAAAAAGAAAAATTATAATAAGAAAATGAACGGTTTAGTAGAAGAAATGTACCTTCCGAATTTGGTAGAATGGCCAAGTACCAATCTATTGTAATCGAATATCTAAGTTCAAACAACGGTTTTGATTTTCATTGTATTAAAAATAAATAAATAACTAGAAGAAAGGTACAAAGAGAAGCTTTAGTGTTTTGTATTGTCTTTCACTGTAATGAGTAGCTATCACAATTTGAAACTTTCATAAGATTTTATTTGAATTGCCTTTGCATTTTCCTTTTTACTTTATATTGTTCATAGTTTCCTATTTTTTCCTTTTAATTAATCATTTTCTTATTTCTATTATCTTTGTTTTGCTATTTATTGTAACTCTTTTTTTTTTCATTTTCAAAATGAAATGTATTTTGAGTAATTAGATTTGTTCCTATTTCTCAAATTTTCAAAATAAAATGTATTGGGAGCCATTAGATTTGTTTTTTTTAATGTCAACTATTCATTTCAAAATTTACCCTTTATTTCAAACATTATTTTAATTGAACAAATATAATAACCACAATACAATTCATTTTAAAATGAGAATTAAGAAAAGAAATCTATTTGTAAAGTGCAAAAAAATCATTTTTTTTGTGATAACATGCTCAATAGATTTATTTGTATGTATGGATTTGCAATAGGGAGATCTTGAACTAGTCTTTAATCTTTAATAATAATAAAAAAAATATGAAGGGATAAAATCATCAAGTCATGAATATTTGTAGGTCGTTAGTGCTTTAAATGAATTGTACAATGTGTTACTAATGTTGTACTCTTAATATTCTAGACCATAATGCCCTTGGACAAAATTGTCCAAACAGAGATATTTATAAATTGTCAATGCAAAAAATATCTTGTACCATGTGATAATAATCTTGTACATTTATTTGTATGACCAGAATAACCTTAGTGGAATTTGACATTTTTTCACTATAATTTTCTCTAGGGTTTTTTATTTTCATCGTTTCTCTCTCTTTCTCACCTGGAAGCTTCATCAATTCTCTCTTTCTTTCTCTTTTCTCTCTCTATTTCAACAGAGTAAGTACTTTCCATTTTTTTTTATTTTTATAAGAATCCAAATGTATATTTATGCATCATACTAGTTGGGTTGGCCCGTGCATATGCACGGGCTGAGCCCAATATACATTAAGAACGCATTGTAAATTAAATTATTTACTAATAAAGTCAACTTGTATCAATGATTTGAAATAAATAGCATCAATTTATAACAATGAAGATGAACGTGCATTAAAGAATTGGAATAAAATTGGTGAACTACATTTTTCCCAGGGAAGAGAGGTTTTCCAGCCAACAGTTCAGCAAATATGCAGCCAACGCTCCATATATCTATTGCTGGTGTATACTGAAAGCACAAACAGAAAGTAAACTGATGATAACACACTCATGAAATTAATTACCATTCATCATGAAAATCAGAAAATGTACTTGTGCACCTTAGAGAAAAAGAATGCACAGAGCTCAGGATCCCTGTACCATCTTGTTCCAACATAATCCTGTAAGCACATCAAGTAATTAGTAAAGGTCAGCTGTGAAGAATCCTTTTAGAATTACGCCCGTGATACCAAAATGATCATGACCCAAATAGCGTGATAAACATTTATGCATGAAGAGAAATACATACCGTTTAAAATATAGCGGTGGGAGTATCATTAAACGCCACTCTTGCGAAACCAAAATCACAGATCTTTAGCTTGCAGTCAGCATTTGCTAAGATATTTTTGGGTTTCAAATCATGATGAAATACATTTGCTGCAAGAAATACAAAAACTATCAAGACAAAAGAAGTCACAAGTCACCATGGATAGTACACATCAATATAAAATACATTTTAACTTTATCTTAGATAGCAGTTCAATTGATCCACTAAGTCACTGAAATTGCATCACAAACTTGAAGCCATCATGACCTGTATGTATATATTTTAAGCCTCGAAGCAATTGATACAGGAAAAACTGGTAATGTTCTGGTGTCAAGTCGTGATTTGCTTTGCTGACCTGGTGCAAATCAGATTCCATTAGTTCAAACACTACATAGATGTGTTTGAATTTCCTTTTCCAAGGCGGCAATAAAATATGTCTGGTTTCCACAAAGATATCGTTTATGTTTTTAATGGCAACATTTTCCTCGAGATAGGTATCATACGCAGAGCAGACAATACCATAGATACCTTTACCAATCACTTCCTCTATTCTATATCTGCTTCCCTCACCATATTCTGTAAAAAAAATCTACATCAAATGGCTGCATCATCAAATTGAAATATATCAAGTTAATCACATGTATCCAATGAATCCAATAGCTAAGATAGGGAGAAGGAAAATGAATGTATCCGCATCAACTGAGCATACTAAGAATTAACCTTTGCAGGAAATGATAAATTTAAACTCCACGCTCCAAGAAGATCAAACTAAAGATACAGAATGTCAAAAGTTTATTTTGTTTCATCCACACTTATGCAAAGTTGCCAAAAATCATTTTGAGGAAAACTTCATATACCAGCAAAATTTATCAATGATTACTTTTTCTTTTATGATTGGCGTAGAGCATTAAAAGTAAGATTCCATGCTAAAACTAGATCAATCTCAAATAATAAAAAGATACAGATATATATATAAGATTCTATAAGTTGATTTACAAAAATAAATAAAAAAAGAAAAAGAATCATAACTAAGATTCAAACTTGTCCCATTCCAACAACACAAAATCACCAACCCTTTTCACTTCACAGCAGAAAAATGCCAAAAAAAAAAAAAAATCTAACAAATAAACATATACAGCTATAAGGACATAAACGAAGCATGTAAATGTACATTTATAAACATATGAACATAGAAAAAAATCCAGAATGTATAAAAAGAAGCTTACCACTTCATCTTCTACTATGATGTTTTGGTATCTTGTTGGTGTTGACGATAAAGAATCTCGAGGTCTCATTTTGTCAGCAACTTGGACTTTTACTTTCCAACTTCGTGTGGTTGGATTGATTTTTAGAATAGGAGTAAATCCGTGTGGTTGGATTGATTTTTAGAATAGGAGTAAAGACTTCCATTTTGGTTCAATTAATCCTGAAAGTGTCATATGGTTAATAATGAATTAAAGCATAAGAATTAAAATACTTGAATGGACAATTTAAATAATAATTTTTTAATATAACTTATATGAGGAACTTCTTACAAGTAAACAAAAAAATTCTTCTTAATTTGTAGCAAGTGCCAAGACTTTATTGTAAACCACATTTTTTGTTCCATCATCAATCATACTATTAATTGTTAGTGGTCTTATCAAAATTTGAACAACATCCTTCTTTGTCACTCTAGATAATGCTACATAAAGTTGGCCATGAGAAAAAACAGGCTCTCGAAGATATATACCAACAAAATTCAATGTTTGACCTTGTGCTTTATTTATTGTCATGGAAAAACAAAGTCTAATAGGAAATTGTTTTTTTTTAAATGCAACTGGACACTTTTCATCTTGCAATGGTTCTAAAGGTATTCGAGGTATAAATACATATTTTTCTCGCATTTCACCAAAAGCTATGAATGCGCTGATTATATTATTTTGAAAACTATGACAAATTAATCTTGTACCGTTGCAAAGACCCTCATGAGGATTTATGTTTCTCAAAAGAATGACAAGGCAATTCTTTTTAAGCACTAAACGATAAGGAGGAAGACATGTTGGTGTCAAACTATGGATGAAATCTTGGTATTGTAATTGTTCATTGACATTTTTAGTTTCATCAAAACTCAAGTATATTGTTTAATTACTTGGAAATTGCTTAATTAAAGTATCATTGATTTCATCAGCTATATCATTTTTTGTTGTTAATATTGCCCTATTAATGACTTCAAAAGGATTACTGGCAAAGGAATCAAAATTAGGAAAAACACAATGATACAAAACATCTAGAGAATCATCATCATTTTGAAATGGTACAATAAAAGATCTAGGAATTTTTACTACATTTTCATATTTTTCCCCTAACCTTTTGGGATCTTTAGGAAGACAATAAACCAAAAGTGTTGCAAAAAGTCTTCTTAAACTTACTGGTATCTCGAATAAAGATGCTTCTTCTAAAGATTTATCTAAGGAATCATCTGTTTCCAATAATCCTCTTAATTCACAGGTTTGTCTATATGATATTGCTATGTTTCCATTTACGAACTTTAGATCCTCAAAACTTTTTGGGGCCCTGACATTTTGTAAGAGTAATCTTAAGTAATATCTTTCTCCTTGAGTTGGATGAACTAACACTAATCTACCAATTACATCTTCTTTTTTTATCCTCTAACCCAAATTATTTGGCTACTTATCCAAACAAAGTATTCTGGAAACTCAACATAAAATAAATTTAATTTTTTTGTTTCTTCATCAGTTTTGTTCATATAAAAGAATTATGTCAACATTGTTTTGGAATAGAATTTGTTATTAACGATTTTTTTGTAAATTAGCATTTTCTATAAATGACACAGATTGTCAATTTTTTATGTGAATAGGAAAACTAATTACTGATGGATGCATCTCATTTAAAGGAAATCTAAAAATCCTCCATGCAGCTTCTGGTGGAGAAATTCATCTTGTTGATTGAAACTCTTTTATTTCATCAATCTTATTTGAAGAATCATCATAACAAATATAGAAATTAACCCTATCATGACCTTTGTATATGTATTTGTATATGTATTTCATGGCTTTAATTGTTGAACAAATCTCAACATTTATGTGACAACCATACTTAGCAAGGAGATATGGATTATAAGGCACAACCCATCTATTGTCCAAAATTTCACCTATAACTTTTACAGTTTTACCATTATTTTTTCTTCTATAAATTGGGTATGTGTTGTTCCCTATTTTGGTTTCATCACAAATATCTTTTGGATATTTACTTTTGCACTTTCCATTCTTTTTCATACAAGAATTTTCAAAATGTTTTTTACCACAAGTCCATGCATCATATGTTTAACCACAAGACTATGTAAGAAAGGAAAATTTTCAATATCAGGCAACTCATCACTAACTATTTTATCAAAAGATTTAATAGTATAAAGTTTTGAATTTTTCTTTAAAATTATCAAAAAATGAGCATGTGGTAACCCATTATTTTGAAATTCTATCACATAGGTTATAGCAGCAACTTTTCCAAAAAAAATTCTTTTTGAAATATCATTTTTAATTCTTTTAGTTTGCCACGAAAGATACGAGAGACGAGATCTGAGCGATTTTGAGCCTACTCGTTTGACAATAAATTTTCATTGATTTCTATCCAAGAAGGATTACAAGTCATTGTCAAAAAAATATCAGGTTTACCAAATCGTTGTATCAGTGACATTGCATCCATATATCTTTTTCTCATATCTCGTGGTCCACAAATGAAACTTATTGGCAATAAGATTTTTGTTCCAACTCTAGATCCTTGCAAATTACCACGAGCAACAACATCCATAATACCTTGGTAGTAATCACATCTAAGTTTGTCCTAGTTGTTTCTAAAAAAATTAAGTCTTTGTGTTTCGATCTTAATGTACATATCAACTATAATTTGTTGAAATAACCTTCCAGTGTGAATTACTAATATCTTGTCATTCTGTCTTATTTGAAACTTATAAGCATAATAGTCTCGACAAGAAACATAAGACCTTTTTCTTTTTCTAGAATTTGAAACTAAATAATAGTCGTAAGAAGGAAAAAAAGAATAGAAAAAGAAAGGAAAAACACATTAGAATTTGTATATATTGATGTTTATTAAAAAATTTAACTTTGTGTGAAAAAAATTATTTACCTTGATCTTCTATATTAAGTAAAAGTTCTGTTGATTTCATATAAGCAAGTTTTACGATAGATTCCCCTGGACAAACTCTTGAAGAATTGACTCTACGAATCGTTCTAGGTATTTTCTCTATCCCTTTATGCCAACCTGTGTCACCCCTAGGAAAGATCAAAGGATACTGAAGTGGATCATAACAACCAAAATAATATTTGACTCGTTGTTTTTCTCCTGATTTACTATACACCCTAATATTCATTCCTTCATTATAGTCATTGTTATTTTCTTCAATCCAAATTGTAGCTATTTGAGATGCAGTTAGGGCATTGTAAACTCGTTGATCCAGTCCTGTATATGATCTAATAAAGATTCATATTTCTCTGAGCTAGGTTTTACAAAAAAAAAAATTATGAATTTTCAAACCCCACTAGTGAAGTTTCCAGAAATTTGTGGTGCAATTTTAATTCAGTTTGTTTTTCTTTTATGGGTCAAATTTAAGCTCCTTCCACTGAATGAAATATCTTGACCAAAATAAAATAAAATAAAGATCACACGATCATTTCACACCTTTAGAATATACTCTAATTTCTTTAGAGGTGAAAGAAATATGCATTTTCATAATTTAACGTGCAATTATATTATTTTATGTGCATTTGCATTGTTTTACATGTAATTATGTTCATTTATGTGTATTACATACTTTAGGCAACGTAGGGAATTAATTAAAATATTTTTGAAACAAGATTAATAACTAAATAGTTAAAATAAGACCATAATGACAAACTACTAATACACAAACCAATTGAGGGAAACTCTTATCCATGAGCAAATAATACAAAATATTTTAACACTATTTGTTCTATTCCAAGCAAAAACACACACACAGACACAAATTACACACACACACATACACTACTCAATTGAAGAGAAGAAGAAGAAGAATAAGAAGAAGAAGAAAGAGAAGAAGGAAGAAGGATCAAGCAGCTTCTTGCACTCCCAAGCCATTTTCTTGTTCCTACAAGCCTTGTTAACATCTTGAATTCAACTTATGATCAAAGGTGAGGGATGTTTTCAAAAACCTTTGTAAAACTCATATTATTCTTGATCTTGTGATTTAATAGCTGGTTGGACTTGTTTGTGGTATATAAGAACTTATCTTGCATATTTGAGCCTTGTTAAGGATTTAGGGCTTTAAGCTTTGTTCTTGGGTTGCATTCTTTGTGTTGTAATGATCTTTTATGCTAGTATGAAGTCTTGGAGAATATATATTGCTTTTGTGTTGAAGCATAGATAGTAGGCAATGTGTTGAGAACACAAGACTTGTTGTTGATCTTGTTGTATGTTGTAGTAACTAGGTGCTAATAATATAATAATATAATTATCCCACATGGCTCCTTGCATGATGATCATATCATGAGTTTAAAATTATTAGCTCTTCTTCATACTCATCAGCTACACATTATACAGTTAGCCCTCGTCCGTGTTCAGTGAAAATAAGAGTAACCCCACATTTGCATACTTGATCTTCTCCCAGGTAATTCAATTCAATTTTAGCCCTCTTTTATTTTTGTGTATGTAAGTGATTATAATGTTCGGGTGACATGTTAAGTGAGTGGTTATGATTATAATGTTCGGATGACATATTAAGTGAGTAGTTTATAATCGTGGATTATGGATTAATTATAACTTGGGTTAATTATTTTGGACCCGTGAATTGGAAGCCCATGTAGTTAGGTTCCTCGGCTTTGGGCGTGATGTGTATATATATGTGTGTATAAAAATATTTGAACGTACTTTTTCAATATGTATTTAGAATGGGTTTATGCCTGTGGCAGAGATCATTTTAGCCTTCTTTTATTTTAGCATATATATGCTCTTTACACACACATATTTAATTGTATTTTTCCTTTTATAACTGAGTTTTGTGCACTTAACATAGCTTGGGTTAATCATTTCAACCAATGGATTTGGAAGCCCGACTAGTTTTTTCTTAAGTTCACGACACTGGTCTCACTTGAAGGTGCGGGTTTTGCTTATGGAGTTTTGAGTCTGGGAGTATCATTTATATATATGTGTATACATATAGATAGATAGAGAGATAGATATAGATGTTTGTGTGTGTACGAATAATTTGAACATACTTTTTCAATATGTTTGTTGAACGCGTTTATGCCGGTGGCAGAGATCACTTAGCCTCTTGTGCAGGTCAAGGTTGTTAATTTTAGGTCCTCACAAACTCTGAAAGATATTTGTGGACTGAGTTTTTCTTACTACATATATATAATAAAGTTCACAGGATTTTTTTATCTTAATATATTATGAGAAAATTTGAGTTTTTGAGGCACTTGATGATAATTTAAACTACTGATAACACTTCGAAGTCCTTATTAGCACGTTCTTTGAATATGGTTAACTTCTTTTTCTAGTAATAAATTTCTTGTATCCAGGAAAAAAGAACCAAAAAAATAATGTATGGAGTATCATGAATTCATTTCTATGATAACCATCCTGTAAAATTAATAATGTTAGAGAAATGATTTTTATTTGATATTGACTGAGATACTAAAGAAACAAATCAAACACGGCAGAATAATTGAATTGATTATATTTAAAAGAGTTATATTTGGATAAAAATGTATTGTATATTTCATACTGTTTACAAAAGTACAACGCATATATATACAATGTAAAAGCCTATCACAATGTAACCACCTATACAGATAATGATAAATAAGGATCAGGATCAAATCAAATAAAAGTCAAAATCTTCAACTGTTATCACGCCCCCTCAAGCGAAGCGTGGTCGAACATAGCGAACTAGCTCCTTAAGTTAAACCATTGACGAGCTAAAGACTTCGTCATGATATCGGTCAATTGGTCCACTGTCGAGATAAAGTGAACATCCAAGTTACCGGAAGCCACTTTTTCTCGAACAAAATGAACATCCACCTCAATATGTTTCATTCTGGCATGAAATACTAGATTACCATTAAATAAGTGGCGCCAATGTTATCACACCACAACACTAGTTTAGAAGTAGGCAAGACTCACAATTCATGGAGGAGAAACTAGATCCAACAAAGGTCTGTAGTGGCAAAAGCAATGGCACAATACTTCGCTTCTGTGCTGGACTGCGAAGTAGTAGGTTGCTTCTTAGCAGACCAAGAGACCGGATTTGAATCAAGATAAATACAATAGCCATAAGTACTACGTATAAGCCATGAGAGATTGTCCCCTTTAAGTACTGGAGAATTTGTTTTACAGTTGACCAATGAATATCTGTAGGGGCATGCATGAACTGGCACACCTTGTTGACTGCAAAGCTAATTTTAGGCCTAGTAATCGTTAGATACTGCAAGGCACCGACCACACTGCGATATAATGTGGGATCAGAGAACGGATCACCTGAGTATAGGGAAAGTTGTTGAGAGGCAGCTAAAGGAGTCACAATGGGTTTAGCATTAGTAAGCTTAGTCTGTGGAAGGAGATTACTTATATAGCGCTGCTAAGTGAGTAATAACCCTGAGGCAGTCCGCTGAACTTGAATCCTAAGAAAGAATGACAAATCGCCCAAGTCTTTCAAAGCAAATTGACGATGGAAAACAGAGGTGATAGAATGAATTGCCTCTAAAATGGTGCCAGTCAAAATTATGTCATCCGCGTAAACCAACAAGAATATAATATCATTAGTCGAATGCCGCATGAATAAGGACGTATCAGATTTGGAGGACAGAAAATCAAGTTGTAGTAGAAAATTACTTAGCCTAGAGAACCAAGCTCGGGGTGCCTGTTTTAACCCATAGATAGCTTTCTGCAACTTGCACACATGATTTGGAAGAGTTGAATTTGTAAAACCTGGTGGTTGAGACATAAACACATTCTCAGATAGGAAGCCGTGCAGAAAGGCATTGTTCACATCAACTTGACGAATTGGCCAGTTATGAGGGACCGCTAAGGACAAAATGATACGAACAGTGGTCGGTTTTACAACCAGACTGAATGTATCGGTGTAATCCACACTCACTTCTTGATTAAACCCCTTTGTGACCAACCTCGCCTTATAGCGCTCTACTGATCCATCAGCTTTTCTTTTAATCTGGAACACCCATTTACACCCAATAATGTTGGCAGATGGAGGTTTTGTAAACAATATGAAATATACAATACAATTTTTACCCAAATATAACTCTTTTATGGTATCAGTAGTCTCACGACAAATGTCTCTGTGAACCCACGCTTCTACTCTTTCTTTTCGTCGGGCAAAACAACCAAAACAGAACTCTATACTCTTCTTATTTCTTTGCTTACGTCCCATCACATCATCTTTTCTATCATCACTTTTTCTTTGTCCTATACACTTTCTTTTTCTCCTACCTGTCTATCATTCCTTTTCTTTCTCTCACGTCCCTTTCATTCTTACCTTATCACATGGCCGACTCATCTTCTTCTGCTTTTCCATCGTACAATGTCAAGACTTTTGTTACTGTTTTGTTAGACAACACAAACTATTTTACTTGGAAGACGCAAATTATGAACTACTTCACATTCACGGAACTCATTGGTTACATTGATGGTAGCCTTCCTAAACTGACTAAATCCACTGCTTTCGCATCCTTGTCTGCTTTATCACTTAATAACTGGTCTCGTTTTGATAGTTGCATCACTGCCTACATCACAACCACTTTTCTGACTCGCTAGTGCATCAAGCTACAGGCCACTCTTCTACTTTTGACCTTTGGAAATCACTCAAGGACTCTTTTTTGCAGCAATCTCTAGCTCGCAAATCCTTCATTCAGTCTCAGTTATGTTCTCTTCGCAAAGGCTCACTTAGTATCTCTGATACCATAAAAGAGTTATATTTGGGTAAAATTGTATTGTATATTTCATACTGTTTACAAAAGTAAAACTCATATATATACAATGTAATAGCCTATCACAATGTAAACCACCTATACAAATAATGATAAATAAAGATTAGGATCAAATCAAATAAAAGTCAAAATCTTCAACTGTTATCAATATAGATATATTGTTTAGTCCGATAAATATGATAAAAAGTTGAAAGTTGTGCTTGACGTGATGGTCAACTACTCACTTGTTGAATACTTGGTCTTAAGTTCTAGTCTTGGCAACAAATGTAGCTCTACTTACATCTGCCTTTCCCCGATGCTACTATTTATGGGAGCCTTATGCATTGGGTATGACTTCTATTTGTTAAAAAGTTAATTTGGGTACAATAAATTGACTGAAAGAAACTCCTAAGTCCTAAAAGCAAATTATGTTTCAAACAAACTAACCTAAATAAATTTCAAAACACTGACTATGCCATCTTAAGAAAGCTGGATGCCTTTGTCAGTTTATAGACATCACATCTGAATCCATCATTCAGTGACAAACCCTCGATGTTCCTTTAAAAAAAACATGTTAGATTTTGCATTTAGCACTGCAATCATACATCTTATAATGCCTTAATATCAGAAAATAAGCTTTTTTGGCCTCATGATATGTCATGTAGTGTGATCTAGTTGGACTCACAGGGTTGAGTAGTTGCTCTTATATTCAACAACAATCATTTGATATATAGCACTTACAATCTTGTGCAACTAGTTGGCCATTTTTTCTCAACTATATATGTATACTTTCTATATCATTTCTTTGATATCAAATCTTGGTTTTCATGTATATTTGTCTACTTATTACTTGTTGATGCTCCAACTCCAAAATACAAGTAGCAGAATAAAGGTTGTCAAGTGTTGTTTAATATTTGTTCTTGTAGGCCAATGAATATTTTTCGGCTTTGTTATTGGGTTATGTTGCATCAAATTTTTCATAATGGCACTATATTCATATTTTTAGATCGCGATAGCATCGACAATGATTTTGGACGAATTGCAATTGTTTACTGTTTTGGCTGCTTGGACACTGCTAAATGCGTGTTCGACGACCATTGTTTCCCACTTTGGCACCATCACGACTACGCTGACTACTACAAATCTAGACCCTACTCTTGCCAGGTTCAGCCTTGGTCCTCAACTTACGTTACCTCAATTCAATGAGAGGTTGGTTGAAGAAGCATTTGAGGAGAGGTTGGTTGAAGAAGCATCTTAGAACCTAGAACTAGTCATCACGTTTGAGTGCCGTCAGGGGGTTCCTGTGGCACTTATTGCATTCTCAAATCGCTCTCCCGAGGCAGATGTTCGCGAGGTGAAACAGCTGGTGACTGAGCGGTTAGCTCTTGACGTGGTCTCTCGAAGAGATAAAAATAATACTAGTAGTACTGGTAGTGGAAGACAGGACAAGTGCTGGTTTATTCTTGCGCTTCTACCCTGTATAATGCTTGGTGTTACCGGGTTCGGGGCTATATCTGTGGTGAACAAAGGTTTTAAAAGAATGGAAGCTATAGCAAAGGATGGTCTCGAAGCTGTGAAGGAAGAGGTAAGCAGGTGGGATAAAAAGAGGTGCCCTCCCCTACTGGCACCTAGTTTTCCCTTTTTCAATTGGAAGCCAAGGTTTAATTGAACTAAAAGTTCAAATGGGTAATGTTAAGACTTACATATGTGATAATACATCACTTGAACTTGTGTTTTATAATGCTTGCGAATCAGATTTTGATTCAGTTAGTATTTACATATCTGATTAGATCATTTATGTGTTAATGCATTTCTGATAGCCAGAACTATCGTGGAGAATATTGACAACAATGTATTGAACAAATATAATTCATTGTGATAAGTGAAGTGGATCCTTTTATTTCTGTCCCATAGGTTTGATTTTGACTTTCATTTCAAATGATGGGTTCTTTGATATTTTATATAAGGATACAAAAAGGTTTTTTTTTATCGTGGAGAATATTGAGTGGCCCTTTACACAGACACTTGACTTGATGCCCAAAAGGTACTTAAGTTGAAGGCTTGACCAAGCTACGCCTTGAGATATGAGAGATTAGAAATGGAAGTCCTAGAGACTTGTAAACTAAGCACACATAGAGCTATATATAAGAAAGATTGAGAGAAAAAACTATATTATAGAGAAAAAAGACTTGTACTACTCAAATACTCAGAAATTTATAGGCTTGAGGAGGCTTTAAGAGGTGTAACAAATGATTGAGCTCAATCTGAATAGATGGCTAGGATTGCACCTTTGAAATTATCTAGCCATAATATCTACTAGTTACATGAGTAATCTCTACTCTAGAGAAATCTATACAAATATCCTATCAAGTGACATCAGCGATGACATGTACCATACTTCCCTAATTTATGCCAGACCATTTTAGTTGTTCAATTGAGGGTGAAAGAACTGAGAGTGCAGGGATAGGAAGATTGGGTGAAAATTGAATAGTATGAAAAAATTCAAATGAATAAGAATAAGAAGAACAAGAGTGGTAGATCAAGTAAATGTACAATCATGCTAGTTCTTGCATTCGCTTTGCTATGAATGTGAGAAGACATTTCTAGTAGCACGGGGCTCAAAAAAAGCAAAGCTCAAAGACTTATTCTTCATCACAAATTTCAACACTAGAAGACATTTTTAAAGCTACAACGAATATGTTATATGATTTAGTGTCTGCTTGTTTGTATGATATGGCTGTAACATTTTGAAAAAACCCAATTTTTATCTTGGAAGACATTGGTAATATGGCCATTTAATTTGCAACGATGCATTATGTTTTTTAAAGGGCAAATAGTTTATATAATCCCCATTGTTTCTCATTTTTCCAAATCAGTTCCCATTATTTTAACTCACCCAAATCAGTCCTCAATGTTTTAGAAAAAGTCCCAAAGTAGTCCCTACTGTTAGATTTTTAACTGATAATATATATATATATATATATATATATATATATATATATTTATTTATCAAAGGACTAAAATAACCCCGAACCATCTGAAAATAAAAAAAAAAAAAAACCCACCTCTACCCCCTTATCCGATGACACCCACCTCCAACCCAAATGAACACATTCCCCCAACCCTTGACAAGCACCAACCCTCCACCCCACGATCAGCCTCAATCCGCCACCCTCATCTTTAACATTTGTGTGAGTATGTGAGTGGGTGTGGTTCTTTGTGTGTTCAATGTGTGTGCGTAAGTATATAGGTGGTGATAACGGTGGTGGTAGTTGTGGCCGATGGTAGTCGTGGTGGTATCAATGGAGATGAAGGTGAAGGTGAAGGGAAGATAGATTCTTTTTTTATTTTTTATATTGTCAGAAAATGAAATGGAGAAAATGGTTTTCTTTTACCATTTTAACCCTATATTACTATTCATTTTTATTAATTTTAACATTAATATTGACATTAGGGACTAAAATGGGACTCTTTTTGAAACATTGGAGACTAATTTGGGTGAGTTAAAACAATGGCGACTGATTTGGAAAAATAAAAAACAATGGGGACTATATGAACTATTTTCTTTTTTTTAAAATTAAACTTTTTATATTTGAATTATTGATAGTTAATGTTTAGGTTTTGCAGATCTTATCAAAAGCTTATGGAAAAACCTCTTAACTATCATATAGTCAAAAAGTACAAATCTAAGACCTTATATAATGGGGAGGAGAGGTGGAGAAAATGGTGAAAGAGAGGCAAAAATGGCAGAGAAAGGTCGTGGGGAGGCGGAGATGGCGAGATTAGAATGCGGAGATTAAGCTTGCGGCAGTGGCAGACAGCGAGGGATAAAAAGGCAGGGAAAGAAAGTGACCAGGATGGAAAAGAAGGGAGAGAGAGAGAGAGTGTGTGTGTGTGTGTGTGTGTATGTGTGTGTGTGTGTACTAAGGGGAGGGAAACGTCACTAAGGAAGAGGGAGGGTAATGGAGAAGAGAGAGAAAAGTGATTAAAAGCAGTGCTGGTGAAAGTGATATCAGGTTAGACAATAGTATGGTGATGTATCGTTGCCAAAATCCTAATTATTTTATTTTATTTTTTAAATTCCAAAGCCGTCGTTAATTTATCACAAAATGGAGACAAATTAGTAATGACAATGTAAATTTTAGCGGGTAGTAATCAATTTCAAAAAACTATCGCTCATTCGTCACCCATGTGCAACGAATAGGCGACAACTATTAAATGTAAAGGAAAGATATTAGTTTGTGTCTCTAATTTAAGAAGAATAGGCGATGACTGAGAGATGTAAAAGCAGGATACAACCATGTGTCACTAACAGTGACGACTATTAAATGTAAAGGTTGGATATTAGTTTGAGTCGCTAATTTGTCTCTAATTTGAGATGAATAAGCGACAATTGAGAAATGTAAAGGCAGGATACAACCATGTGTCACTAATGCGTCGCTAATTTACAACGAGTCGATGATAATTGTTAAATGTAAAGGTTGAATATTTGTAATCGTCGCTAGTGCGTCGTAAACAAGCAATTAATTAGCAACGGTCTCTTTATATCTCTCCTTTTTGTACATAGTCATTGCTAATTGGTGGCATTGTAGCGTCAACTTAGATGGTTAAGTATAAAAAGGCACGATATCAGAAGACCGGGGCTAAGTTGTTGCTAGTTTGTGACACAGTAGCAACGTTTGGTCCTTGCCATTACCAGTTTATTGTAGAGTCATCCCTAGGTTAATACCAAATTTTATCGCAAAACTTTCATCGTTGAGTTGTTGCTAAGTAACGATGGATGGTGACCATCGTCTGTTTGCTATTACTTATCACCAATTTTCTTATACTTAACGTTTTAAAACTATTGCGATAATGTCATGAGTGATTATTAATAAAAAGTGATAAAAAGGCCCCAGTCTAATTTCAAAAGATTTCACACCCAAAGCACATATATAACACACACAACCATGTGAGCACACGTTCGATAGGGGGATGGGAGGGTTTGAGGGTTCTTTTTTTTTTTTCTTTTTGGGTCAATTTTGTACCTCACTCCCTTGGATTGCAAGGGTATTCTCGTCTATATTGGGTTATGTGGGTGGGAAACAAGCCAAAAGATAAAAAGAGCTACACTCCAAGGGAGTGAGGTACAAAATTGACAAAAATATGAATGGAGGGGGTTGGTGTGAAACCTTTCATCAAAACAATGGGGCCTTTTTGAGCCTTTCGATGACATAAGGGGGTAGTGTATAATTCCTGAATAACACAACAGGCATAGTGCAATTTACACTATAGAATTTATCAAAAGATCACCTTACTTAAACTTGACCCTATAGAAAAATAAACAGACCCCTAATAGAAGGGTTTGCCTCACACTTTTTAATATCCAAGGGACCTAAGTCATACTTTATGTTTATAAAGGGAATTTGAATGAAAAAACACCCTTATGTTATTAGTTACAAAGCCCAAGAACCAATTACAATATTCATGGAGTAGGTATAGGATTAATTTACTCTATAGATTTAAATAATCACTCGAATTAACTATTTTAAGTCTAGGCGATATATTTTTCAACCTATGACATAGTTCTTGCAATTCCTATCATTCTTAAAACAAGAAACGAAAATACAAAAAAGTACTTTTGAAACCAATCAATCATCGTCATCACAAGAGCGTTTCAAAAAGTTTTCAGATTACATCGTTTCATTTCCATTGACAGAAGATGAGCCGAGGGGGGAGAAGTGAATGCGTTATGGGTGCAACAGCCACGAGCAAGACCAAGAGGAGGCCAAGCTGTGGCAGCACTAGGAGGGATAAGGAGAAAACGAAAAAAAAAAAAAAAGAAGAGGAAGAAGAAGAAATTATGAAGCATAATTTGGTCATTTAACATATACCTAATTTTAAAGAATTTGGTAATCTAAAACATCCTCTTTTTTTTTTTTCAATTCAAAAGAAACTTAAGGCATATATGAGAATCACATACCAATATTACATATCAAATATGTCGCCCACATGAAAATTAATGTTTGGACAAAAGGCCCAGTGACAATGTACACATATTTAACTAGAATGTTCTTTAACATAAAGAGAATAGTTTGCCCGCCAAGATGGATCCTATTCCTCACCTTTCAAACTTGGCGTTTTCTACTCCGTGTCACCAAAATTGAAGCTAAAGATGAAGATGAGTAACACAGCAGCTGCCATTGCATTCGGTAGCTTAAATATCTTCTCTAGATTTTCTTCTTCATCTAAACATGGTACATGTATTCTTTCCTATAGTTTTACAAACCATCGTAAATTTTCACAGAAAACAAGATATAGGTTTGAGTCTATTAAGGAAGTAGATGATGCTATTAGTATCTTCCATAAAATGGTTTGAATGACACCTAAGCCTTCCATTGTAGAATACAATAAACTACTGACTACTATTGTATAGATGAAAAATTATTGATTGTTGTTTCTTTGTTCAAGAATATGTGCATTTTGGGTCTTCCTTTTGATGAATGTACCATGAATATTTTGATCAATTGTTATTGCCCTTTGAAACGTGTTGATTCGGGTTTTGCAATATTGGGATGCTTTTTCAAGCTTGGCCATGTACCTAATGTGACTACCTACAACACTTTAATTAAGGGGTTGTTTCCACAAGATAAGGTTGGTGAGGCTGTGGAATTATTCAAAAAGTTGGTCAGAGAGAAAGTTTGTGAGCTTGATGAATTTACTTTCAGGATTGTATTAGATGGACTGTGCAAATCGGGGCATACGCCTTAAGGCTGTTGAGCTGCTCAGAGTAATGGAAAAAGGACATTATAAACCCAACACCGTTGCATATAGCATTTTTATTGATAGCCTAAGTAAGGATAGAATAGTAGATGAGTGGAGCTACAAGGGGGGCCGAGCCCAACTTTTTTATTTTTATTTTAATTCTGCTTATGTATTATTTTGCACCCCCTACCCCCACTACAATTTTTTTGGCCCCCCCACCAATCCATCAACCATTTTCCCTTTCCCCTTTTCGTTTTTTCAAATTTCCTTTGCCCACTCCCTCACTTCCTTTCCCCTTTACCATTTTCCTTTTACATTTTCCTCTATCTTTTCCCTTACCTTTCTAATTTTTCCTCATTTCCTTCTCCGATACCAATTGTCTTCTCACCTTTCTCACAGGTCACCCCTTCCTCTCTCCCATGGCTCAGATGCACAACCCTTTATTCTCCATAATTTTTTATTTTCAAAGTATATTGTATAATGTGTAATTTACTTATTTTTCTGGTAAGATATTTTTTTGCATAAATTTATTTGTTTTTGTTACTAGTAGATAAATATTCGGAGATACAATACCAACAAAGTGGTTAAGATAAATAATTTGCTCATATTTATGAACATCAATTAAATATTATACTACTTGGCTCTTCTTTTTTTGTTTTTATTTTTTTATTATGAGATAAACTATCTAATTTGTACAATATATAATTTATATTTGATTGATTTTTAATTAATTTTTAATTATTTAATTAAACTAGAAAAATATTTTTTATATTTTTTTACTGATTCAAAAAACACTATACAAAAAAAAAAACATTGTACAAAAAATTAATTAAAAAAAAAATTTGACCTCCCAATCTTAAAATCTTGGTTCCCCACTATAAAACTCAAATGTTGCACAGCATGAGATTACCAAAGAGTGGACTCTAAAGTCTCAATTTTGATATGAACCTATTTTTTCACAAGCATGACCTTGCAAGTTTACTCGTCGATGCAGAGAAGCAAATAGATATACTGCAGTACATCATTATGAAAGAACATCACCTCATTCACATTTGAATGCAAAGTTTCTCAAATATCGTCAAAAAAATTCCCGTACTTCTAAAGCCTACTAATATTTTACTGTTATACAACTTACAACATCACAAAAGGAGAGAACACAGCATCAAAAATAGACTACTAAGCGTGATAAATATAGTGCTTTGTAATTTTCTAAACGAATTTTCAAATCTGATATCATCTCAAGTATCCATTCGCATTTGATTTTTATCTGTGACTCTTGTTCAGCTATTTGAATTGATTTTTCTAATAAGTCAAGTATGAGTCTTTGATTTAGGCCCTACGAGTCATACGAGTTGTGTATATATCGAATCTCTGATGACTTTGAGTTAATGAGCCATCATTTGTTATTGACATGTGAATTGAAGTGTGAATCTAAATTGTGATCGCACTGCTATTTAGCAATCACAACTCGTTATAGTACCCATAGCGCTTGATGTTATTGTTTGCTTATCTAACAATTTATCGATCTTTGAACCCTGGCTTTCTTTGGGATTGACGAGGGGGATCCCGAGCTGAGGTAAAATGTCCACGCCGAGCTGAGTCGGGCTAATCCAAGCCAAGCCTAGCATATTCAGCTATTGCTCAACCTGGATGCTGATCTAACCTCACCTCGACCCCGGAAAACCCTGACCTCGGTGTCAGCTGCTCTGATAGGACATAAAGCTTTAATAGAACGTAAAGTTGTACCGCATTAAATGTTGTCAGCTCAGAATTTAGTATAAATAGGGCTCCACCCTTTCATTTCGGAGGTAACTGATCATTCATGCTTTCAGCTACTTTGCCAGCTCAGACATACTAATCATTCACACGCCCGAGGAAAAAATCTGGGTCATCACCCCACCTTTTTCTTCCCTTTCCTTGTGAAGGTTCAGTGCCCGACCTGAAAATTCAACTCGGAGGCCAACCTGAAAGTTCAACTCGGAGGCCAACCTGAAAGTTCAGCTTGGCAAAGAGTAGCTGTACAACCCCAGCTGCGAGGATTTCTAACCTCGACAGTTTGGTGCCGTCTGTGGGGATGAGTTCTTTCTATCACTCTTCTCACCACTCATTGAGAAACCATCATGGTACAAGCTAGAAGCCACAGCGCACCGGTAGAGGACTCACTCAACCCGGATAAGTACCTCGAAACCACGTAGGTACCTAGCCAAGATCCAACCCAAGCCAACGTTGGAACGAGCCAACGTATACACTTAGCCTCAGAAACCAACCCCTCTACAGATGGAGACCTCAACTCCAGCCTGACGTCGGAGATGAGAATAATGCTTAAGATGTTCCAGGAGCTAAAGAAGTAGGTAGCCCGGCTAGCTGCGGAACCCCTAGTTCCACAAGCAACTACACTGCGGCCCATGCGCCCACAGTTCCGTATTCCGGCCCCGGGGCGAACCCGAGCACAAGACGGAGAAGGATTCCAGGAGCCGGAGGCGAGACCCGTGGAGGCGAGAGGCAAAAGGGTAGCCCATGCCGACCCCGAGCAGGCTAAGACCGCGACTGCCACAACCAAGGTCATTAACCAACTCGGCGTAAGCCCACTCTCGCCCGAGGTACTGGTAACGCCATTGCCTACCGGCAACTGGATGCCCAACTTGGCAATCTATAATGAGGACGGAGACCCAGCCAGCCACCTGCTCAACTTCGATCACCATATGACTCTGCATGATATGACTGACCTTATGAAGACGAAAACATTCTTAACCACCCTGGTTGGCAATGCCTTAGACTGGTTCCAAAAACTTCGTCCCGGCTCTATTGCAAGTTTTCACCAACTGGCTGAGGCTTTCTTGTCCCGCTTCACTGGAAGCCGACGTACAACGCTTCACACCTCGTCATTGCTATCGGTGAAGAAGCACAAAGGAGAGAGTTTGAGGGCTTACATCGCCTGATTCAATGAAGAGACCCTCAGGATCCCCAACCTGGAGGATTCCATGGTACTAATGGCTTACCAAAGTGGGCTCAGGTCGGGACCCCTTACCTCTTCCTTGACCATCGACCCTATGGATACTGTAGCCGAGTTGATAGTACGAGCAGAATGGTACATACACTCAGAGGAAATCCATCAAGCCAAGAATGATGATGACAAGGAGAAGGAAGCCAAAAAAAAAGGGAGAAACCTCCCGAGCCCAACCTTGGAGTAAGATCTAAAATGACCGAGGCAAGCAGCCTCAGCAGTCCAAGCAAAACTCTCGGTTCACTATGTTCACTCCACTTAACACCTCAAGGGAGTAGATCTTAATGGAGATCCAGTACCAGAACCACCTACCTCCAGCGCCGAGAATGAAAGGCTGACCTAAAAAGCGCAATAGAACCAAGTATTGCCGCTACTATATGGATTACGGCCATACCACCAAGGAGTGCAAAGACTTAAAACAGGAGATCGAAGCACTGATAGCCCGAGGTCACCTCCGAAGGTACGTAGATCATCAGCCGACCCGGAGTCAATATCAGAGGGACAGGGAGATAAGTCCACCCAGACGCCAAGCCGGGGACGGACATCTAGCTGTGACGAGACCATCGCCGGAGGATTGGCTTCGGGTAGAGAGACCTCGGCTGGCAGGAAGGGTTATGTTCGAGCCGGAAGAGAGTATGGGTCGGCACAGGGTCCGGTCCCGGAGTTGGAGGAGCTCATTTTTTTCTCAAAAGACTTGGAGGGTGTGATATTGCCCCATGACGACCCACTGGTGATTAGCGCCGAAATAGCCAACTTCACCGTGAAGAGGCTGATGGTGGACACCGGGAGCTCGGCAGAAGTCTTATTCCTCAGCGCTTTTGAGCAAATGGGATTGGACAGGAGCCGACTCAGGCCATTGAGGGGCATTTTAGCTGGTTTCACTGGGCAAGCCCACCGAGCCGAAGGGATCATCAACCTTCCGCTGAAGCTGGAAGATGGAGATAAGCGGGTTTCGATGCAAGGCAACTTCATTGTGATGGATTGCAACTCCACTTACAATGGGATCTTAGGTAGGGTGGCACTCAACCATTTCCAGACCGTCCCTTCTACCTACCACCAGGCCCTAAAATTCCCGACCCCGACCGGCACAGCCACCATCCGCGGAGCCCAGCTCTCAGCCCGGGAGTGTTATGAAAACTCCCTCCGACCCAAATATCAGGTTGGCTGGGGACCAGATTTGCCCGAAGAGAATAAGGATGCTAAGAAAGAAGGCCCAGCTGAAGACCTTCAGGACGTAGAGCTCTCCGATGAAACAAAGAGAGCAAATATCGGAAGTAAACTCTCTAATACCCTCAAGAAAGGTATAAGCCGATTCCTTCTGAAAAATGAACACATATTTGCATGGTCTACTTCTGACATGATAGGTATTGACCCGGCTGTGATTGAGCATCACCTGAATGCCGACCTGAATCACTATCTGGTAAAACAGAAGCGCAGGCACTTCCATTATGATAAGCAACAGATTATAGCAGAAGAGGTTGGCAAGTTGGTAGACGCCAGCCACATAAGGGAAATCCAATACCTGACCTGGTTATCCAATGTGGTACTTGTGGCCAAGTCCTCAAGAGGATGGAGATTGTGCATCGACTTCACCGACCTCAACAAGGCTTGCCCCAAGGACAGTTTTTCCCTGCCTCGGATTGATCAGATGGTGGATGCCACCTACGGGTTCGAGCTACTCTCTTTCATGGACGCCTTCAAAGGCTATAACTAGATTAAGATAGTTCCCGAAGACAAAGAAAAAACTACCTTCACCACCGATAAAGGTCTCTACTACTATGAGGTCATGCCTTTTGGCTTTAAGAATGTTGGAGCTACCTACACTCGGATGGTGAACAAGGCATTCAAGAATCAGATTGGCCGAAATATGGAGATCTATGTAGATGACATGTTGGTCAAGAGTAGGAGGGCGGAAGACAATGAAGCTGACCTGGCTGAAGCCTTCGCTGTAATAGAACACTTTGGGATAAAGCTGAACTTGGAAAAGTGCGCATTCGGTATCAAGGCAGGAAAGTTTTTGGGCTTCTTGGTCACAGCCCGCAGAATAGAAGCCAACCTGGAGAAGGTTCGGGCTATACTTGACCTGGCGCCGCTGACCTGCGTGAAGGACGTCCAGGTGCTAGCGGGCAAGGTCGTGGCGCTGAGCAGATTCATGTCCAGGTCGGCCGACAAGTGTGCTCCTCTGTTCAAAATATTGAGGAATCCTAAGAACTTCGAATGGACTAGAGAATGCCAGGATGCTTTCCAGGAGCTGAAAATGTACCTAGCTTCACCACCCCTGCTATCCCGACCCGAGGTGAAGGAGGAGTTGGTACTATACTTGGCATGCTCAGGCACAGCAGTGGCAGCAGCACTGGTCCGTGAAGAAGGGAAGGAGCAGAAGTCGGTCTATTATGTCGGCAAAACCTTGCAAAGGGCAGAGGCGAGGTACTCCTCCTTGGAAAAACTCGCCCTCGCGCTCATCACGGCGGCAAGAAAGTTGAAGCTATACTTTGATGCTCATCCAATTAAAGTCATGATGGATGCCCCACTCAAGTCCATCATGCACAAGCCAGAGGCGTCGAGTAGGCTGCTGAAATGGGCAGTTGAGCTGAGTCAATTCGACATCACCTACCAGCCTAGAACAACCATCAAAGCCCAAGCCATCGCGGAATTTGTGGTGCAATGCACTAGCCGAGTCGAGCATGACCCGGAGGATGTGTGGAAGGTCCATATGGATGGGGCCTCAGGGAAGTCTGGTTGCGGAGCTGGGGTGGTCATCCTCACACCAATACTCTCTCAAGTTCACATTTTCGGCATCCAACAATGAAGCGGAGTACGAAGCGATGATTGTGGGGCTGAAAATTGCATCTCAGCTCGGGGCATAGACAGTCGACCTAAGCACCGACTCTCAATTGGTTTCTAGTCAGATATCGGGAGACTTCGAAGCCAAGGACAGTACTATACTGGCATACCTCAACAGAGTCAAGGATCTGACCTCAAGGCTTAAAAGGTTCATGATATAGCAAATTCCGAGGGAGGAGAATATGAAGACTGATGCACTGTCCAGGTTGGCCTTAGGCGAGAGCCGACCTACCCTGTTCCATGTAGAGGAAGTATCCGAATTGAGTATTTAGTTGGGGGTGCAAGCCGTAGCCGAGCTCAATTTGAGCCCAGATTGGACCAAACCAATCGTGGACTACTTGGAGGGGTAATGACCCCAGAGAATGAAAATGCAGCTCGAAAACTCATAAAACAGGCCTCAAGGTTTGTCATAATTGCCGAGCAACTCTATAAAAGAGCCTACACTTGGCTTCTCTTAAAATGTGTTGGACCCGAGGAGGGAAACTATGTACCATAGGAGATCCATGAAGGGGTATGTAGAAACCACTTGGGAGGCAAATCTCTAGCTCGAAAGGTATTGAGGCAAGGCTATTTCTGGCCAACCTTAGAATAAGATGCCAAATAGTATGTAAAAAAGTGCGACACCTGCCAAAGGTTCGTCAACGTACAAAGGAAGCCTGCGGTAGACCTCACGGTGATGATAAGCCCGTGGCCATTCTATCAGTGGGGTCTAGATATCATCGGCCCATTGCCAACCAGTGTTGGCCAAAAGAAACACGCCTTCGTAGCTATAGACTACTTCACCAAATGGCCCAAGGCTAAGGGTGTTGCTCGAATAACAGAAAAGGCAGCATAGGACTTTGTATGGAAGTACATCATATGCCGATTTGGGGTATCAAAAGTCATCATCACCGACCATGGCATACAGTTTGACAGTGCATACTTCCGAGGCAAATGCGCTAAGATTCGGATTGACCTTAGATTCTCATCTATTGCCCACCCCCAAAGTAATGTTTAGGTTGAGAAAACTAACCAAACCATTTTGCAGGGCCTAAGAACCAAGCTGAAGGAAGCGGAGGGCCAGTGGGCGTCGATTTTTCCCGAGGTGTTGTGGGCTCAGCGGATCACCACCAGCTCGGCAATAGGAGAATCGCCATTCGAGCTGACCTTTGGTACTCAAGTGGTATTGTCAGTAGAGATCGGGTCTCTGACCAGTAGAACGCTTCACCATGATCCAGAAATAAACGGAACACGGATTCGTGAAGAGCTCGACCTTGCTGAAGAGCTTCGAGCTAAAGCTTAAATTAGAATACTGGCCAGCAAAGCTGCCATGCAAAGAGCCTTTGCCAAACAAGTCAAGCCTAAGCCTATTAAGGTTGACGACCTCGTACTCAGAAAAGCCATCTTTTAGCCGTGCTCGGGTAACAAGCTCTCCTCGACTTGGGAGGGACCGTATGAAGTCGTGAAAGAAATCCGACCTGGGACCTTTAACCTCCGAAACAAGAACGGAAACTATTGAAGAATGCATGGCACCGAAAACACCTGAAGCGGTATTTTGTCTAAAGGCCTCGAGCCGAAATCTTTTGTAACGGCGCCAAGTCGAAATCTTTTGTAACGGCCCGAGCCGAAATCTCTTATAACGGCCCCAAACCAAAATCTTTTGTTAAGGTCCCGAGCTAAAACATTGCTTATAATTAGCTCCCGAGCCCAAGTACAAATTCAATACAATGCATTTTGTAAACTAGTGCAATGCCCGACCCGGGCGAAACAACCAAACCAGAGCAATGACCGACCTGAGCCCAAGTGCCTCAGCTACAAAGCTACTACCAACTCGGATTAACGCGGTGGCCACGCTTAATCACGAGCTAATGATCAAGTAAATTAGCTCGGACTATGCTCTAGCTCGGGTATAATCAATAACAATTTGATTAGCTTTGCCAGTTGGGATTAAGGTCCAACTCGGTGTAATTCGGCTTCAGGTCGGTATATTAGTTTGGGTCTAAACTCGAACTCAACATTCATCAACATTAGTTTGACCAATTTTAAATCGGACTGACGAGTCTAGGTCGGCGACGATTATATAGTTGCCCAATTAACCAGCTTAGATTAAGATGATAATTCATTAATCGCATCCAGCTCGGTTATTTCTACTTAAGTTTGAAAGGTCCGTTATATTGGCCCAACCACACTTACTTAAGAAAAATTTGCGAAGGGAAAGGTACACAAGTACGAACTTGAATAAAACGCAAAATATTAATTTCATTAGAATTGAAAAACGATTACAGAAGCATGACCTGGGCAAAATTACAAAGAGCCCAACCTGGGCGAAACTACAAAAGCCCTACCCGGGCTGATTTACAAAAATCTATTTTGGAGGACCGACGTTGGTTGCATCAGCCTCGTCCAAGACCTGGTCTATACCTTCTTGGACAAATTTCATCACCTCTTTAGCCTGGGACGTCAGGTCAGCCGGAAGCTCAGGAATCTCCCAGAACTCCGGTGGCAGAGCTTCCAAGATTTCAATATAGTCATTCTTGGTGGCAGGGAAAAAAGTCTTCGTTCTCTCCCGAGCTGCGACTTGACCCCGCAAGTAGAATTCTAGCTCAGCATACTTGGCTATGGCCCCACCTTCTGTGGCTAACCAGTCTACGGCCACATCACTGGATTTAAAGGCTTCTACTGCCTTCTTTCCTTTAGGGCTGACCCGGTCTACCAGATCCCGAAGCTTCGTCTCGGCTTCACGCCTCTCCAGCTTGTAGCGCTCGACGTCCTTGGCCGCGGCTTCGCATCGGGACTTTTCAGCTTCAAGCTCCTTCTTCAGACGGTCGATCTCCGTCACGTCCGCCTTGCCCCTCTGGGCGACCTCCTCCCTCAGAGTCTCAAGCTCGACTCGGGCATCTATGTATCGCTGCTCAAGCTTAACACAATTAGCCTGAGCCCTAGCCAGAAAGCTTGGAGTTGAAAGAATGTGGGACTCGACATGTGCAAAAGATGGCAAAGTGATCAGCCGAGCTGAAAAACATAACCATAACAGTGCGGTAAAAAATGTCTTACCGTAACTATAGCCGTCCTCAGGTCGAGCGAAAGCTACTCTGCCCGGACTGTAGCCAACTTGGGATCGCGAGCGAGCTTGGTCACTTCCATAAAGTCTTTGCTAGAAGGCTCACCTCAGTGGCCTTGCATTTCCTGGAGTACTCGGTCCGAGCCTGCTTCTTACTCTCAGGACGGGATGCTGAACGCTCCAGGATCGCCACTCCCGAGCTCGATCTTTTAGGCAAGGGAGTCCCCGACGTCCCCTTGGAAGAGACCTCGGGATCGACCTCCCGCACTTGGCTGCTGGGCCACTGCCTCTGACCTTGAGCGGCACTTCCCAAGCCAGACCGAGCTGAAACCTCCCCACTGGCCTCGTTCTTCTTTCTCATCTGGGCATATGCAAGTTTTCTCATATCTGCTATACCTGCAAAAAAGTAGAGGAAAGAAGTGAAAAAGAGCCAAAGGCCAACCTAAAAAGACTGGCAGACAGGATAATTGGGAGGTCGGGGGCTGATCTTGCGAACTGATCCTCTTCTGAGCTGGACCCCGCGTCCACTTCGAGCTCGAGAAGTAGGTTGGGATGATCCTCTGCAAGGTCGGGTTCCCTACCAAATAGCTTGGACTCACAAATCTGCTCCCACTTGAGCACACTGTCAATGTTTATCAACATCCCCGACGCGGGCTTCAGCACCGCGACTTCCTCGAGTTCCTCATCTGAAAGCTTGGGATTATCATTGACATTCTTCTTCAAGCTCGGAGTCCAGTTCGACCTGCATCCCAAGTTCACAGCCGACTCCACCCAATAATAGTCATTGTGCCAATCTTTGTTGGAGGAATGTCACTTTGTGAATATGGAGTTTCCGACCCGAGCTATGAAGTGGAACCACCCTGGCTGTTTCAGGTTGGGCTTGCACACAATGAAATGTCTAAACCAGCGCAGGGTCGACTCTACTTTCTTCTCGAGGCAGAACACATAGAACGCCACCACCATGGCCCAACCATTCGGCGATATTTGACTTGGGCTAAGCTGGAAGTAGTTCAAGATGTTGGTAATGAAGCTGGGAAGCAGGAGCTGAATAACATCAAATGCAAGGTCATAGATGGTGAAATAGTCAAGAGGGGGATAGCAAGCCGATTCACACTGACCTGGGACCTTTAGCTTGTGATGTCGGTCCACTAACCAGTTCCTCAGCCTAGTGTTAGCCATTTGCATAGTGGAATGGCACTCACGCTTGCAACAGGCGAACAGCTGCTCGATCCTCTTTCCCCAAGCTAAAGAAGCACTGGCTGTAACCGAGCTGCGGGGTCGAACTGCCCTAACCGGGACTGCTTCAATCGGCTCCGCCGTAGAGACTCCAGCTAAGTACTCTTGGGGCATCTCGACCCCCTCCAACTAGTTTAACGGCTCCTCATCTTCTTTATCTTCAAGGTCTCCCAAGTCGGCCAAAGGATCTGCCTCGGCCTCCTCTTGCGCCTGCCTAACCCCAATCACTTGGCAATTATCATCACTCTCCCTGAGCCCAGATTGCCGAGCTGATCCATGTGAGTCACCTTGACCTTTGTCCGAGGTTGATTCTGAGCTCGACGGACTCTCGTCCCCGCCGTAGAATCTCACCTCCATTATCTGAGAATCTTCCGACTTCGACCTCCTCATCCTGTCTACAAATTGAAAATATATGTACATGAATAACTAAAGGGAGTCGGGACGTACCTACGGCTCTAGCTGTGGAAGGTGACCCGAACTAAATTGGCTCCAAGCTAATTGATCCTGAGCTGAATACCCCGAGAAGCTTTTTGTCGAGTTGAAAGTGTCCGACCACTCTTGTATCGGACCTGAAAGCTCTGAAGTTCGTAAGCAAAAGTGTGAAATGAACCTCGGATAACAAGGCCGTATTTATAGGCAACTCCTGTAACCACCTCGGGAATCCCAAACGTCGCATCTTGTCATAACCGCCAGGTGACGTGTCGGCCATCTAAAGGGTATGCGTTGCTGACATGGCCATCCTCACCTCTAGCTCGGGAATAACTCTCAAATCCAGATCTCACCCTCTCGATCTCGACTTGGGAGGGGGATTGACGAGGAGGATCCCGAGCTGAGGTAAAATGTCCACGCCGAGCTGAGTCAGGCTATTCCTAGCCAAGTCGAGCATATTCAGCTATTGCCCAACCTGGATGCTGATCCAACCTCACCCCGACCCTGGAAAACCCCGACCTCGGTACCAACTGCTCTGATGGGACATAAAGCTGCACCACATTAAATGCTGTCGGCTCAGAATTTAGAATAAATAGGACTCCACCCCTTCATTTCGGAGGTAACTGCTCATTAAATGCTCTTAGCTACTTCGTCAGCTCGGACATACTAATCATTCGCGCGCCGAGGAAAAAATCCGGATCATCACCCCGCCTTTTCCTTCCTTTTCCTTCTACAGGTTCAGTGGCCAACCTGCAAATTCAACTCAGAGGCCAACCTGAAAGTTTAACTCGGAGGCCAACCTGAAAGTTCAGCTTGACAAAGCGTAGCCGTACAAGCTCAACTGCGAGAATTTCTGACATCGACAAGGATAAATATACTTACTGAGCATTGTTCTGATCACTCCTTTCTTTTTCTCTATTTGCAGATAACAAGGTTAGATTGAGGTTTATTGAGCTAGAAATATTGTGACAAGAGCTATGATTCGAATGGACATATAGAAAATTATGATGATTATTATGTTTCCTTTTGAGAGATTTGTCATGTAATTAAAGTTTTAGTTTGTTTTATTTTATATTGGAATGATAGATGCTCTGGGTTAATTTTGGATATTTAATTGATTGATTCATACTTAGTATTATTGAAGTTTAGAGCTTTGTGGGCTTAGAAAAAATTAACTTTCTGGATTAGAAAAATTTATCTTTCTGGATTCGCGACGGTCTCGTTTCTGAATTTTGACATAGGCGAATTTTGGGAGCGTAACAGAAGTGGGTTCAACTTTATGAACAACATAAAATTATTATAAGTTATCAATATAGTTATGGGAAATAATACAAACTATTGAGTTTTTTATTTATTATTATTCAATGAGGCAAAATCAAGATTATACATAAATCAACTACATTACTATATTTTTGGTATTTTGCAACATTTGAAAGCTGTTGCAAAAGAGTTAAAAACCGTTACAAAAGACTTTATGGAACAATTTTTTAGTCGTTATTTTAAGCCTCGTTGTAAATTCTCTATTGCAATAATTTTTTTTGCAAATTACTAGCAATGATTAAAAACCGTTGCAATAGATATTTTTTACAACGGTTTTCTCTCAAAACTATATGATGAGCATTTTAACATTTGCAACAATTTTGAAAAATTATAGCAACGGTTTTTAAAAGTATAGGCAACAATATTCATACTTCATGTAACACTTATGGGCAATTATTGACAAAAATAACAGTTATGATAAAATGACATTAACAATTCATGACCATTAAATCACACTCACAAAGTGCTTGAGAGAGAAATCTTTTATGTACAACAGAGATGTGTAAAAGAGGACAAGAGAGAGAGTTCTCCCATTTTGAATCTTCTCTCTGGTAAACACTTGCTTTGTTTCCTATATACCTATCTTTTGAAATCTTCACATTCCTTGGTAACCACAAAATTTTAAAAAGCAGCAAAACGGAGAGCTCAAAAACAAATATCCCCTCCTCTGGCAAATGTACAAAATACTTACTACTCCCATAGTGACCGATTCACAAAATTCAGCCACAAGCAATCCCCGCAACTCCTTGCAGTGGATCCTCCCATTATTTCAGCTGGTACTAGTGGCCATTAGCTGAGAACGGAAGCATCGTTCTCCCCTCACCAGTTGGAGCTGCAACATTCTGGGAATTTGGCTCTTGTCAAGTGGCATTTCAAATTCATTCAGTAGAATCTCCATGAAACAGGTTGAAGCTCTGCTCTCATTTCCCGTGTGTCACCTGTCTTCTACAAAGATTCTATCAATGGAATCTTGAAACCTCTTTTGAATATAGCTACGGATCAACTGCTAAGATTGAGGTCTGATCAGCTTGTAAGGATTTCTATGCATGTTCCAATTTCTTACTGTTGAGATTGAGATTGGACAGCTTCGGGCCATTTTGCCAAACCCTCCAGTAGAATACTGATCAAAGTCACTCCTCCTAGCCACTCTCTTTACTCTGGCAGACATGTTGGCACCCAATCTAATTAAGGGTTTCCTGTAAAAGAATGCAACTAACTTCATACGCTTAATTAAGAACACAAGATACTAGAAATTGAATTACAATTTCAATCAAGAGCTACCATAAACAGAAGTTTAGATTCATTGCATCACCTTCGAATTGAACTTAAAAAATTCTTCGGTATAGTCAGGACCCACAAGAGACTGATGCCTCTTTCCTTATTCGGGGAAAGACTAGGTTTCATCGAGGGATCTGACCATAGGACATCACCAGGAATTAGATTTAAGCCTTCCCAGGGAGGATCAAGAACTGATCCTTGCTTTTAGTAACTCTTCTAATGAACCAAGCGACAAAGAATTTGTATCAGGGTTGACTATTATTTTACAATTCTTCTCTCCTTTAGCTCTTTTTGATGGTGTGACATCTGTACTACGGAAAAGTCCACCATGTGCAGTGTAGACACGTCTAGCTATTATAGAAGCAAGGGGAATCCCTTCAAAACACCCTAGAAAGTTCCTTTGTGCAGTGTTGACTATTATTTAAGATATACTTCAATTGCTTCTAACAGATATAATAATATCACATGAATTTGGAATACCAATTCACTAACTTTGACAAGGTCACTGCATCAGTGGAGGTAAAGATTTCATGTGGAGATATATTCCAGATACAGAGTTTGGTTTAATGCCACAGGTACAACATCTGGTGCAAGATCTGTACCCCCATCACATTTTAACAACTGTTGCACCAGTTCTTCAGGCCAAAAATAGTATAATTCTAAATCAAAGTGGAGATGTACCGCATCTCCTAAAGACAAAAGGATGTAGAAAGTTAATTTGAATAGAAGAATTGAGCTCACAAAGTATGCAATGGCAAAATTTTTGTAATCAAAAAGTTGAGTAAGATGCATACAAAAAGACAGAGACGGTGGAACATGACTATCATCCCATCAGGCCTAAACGTGCACATAGATCTGTTGGCGACAATATAACTTAATGCAATGAACTCTTAGAGTATTGAAGCCATGAATTCCTACAGATGAAAATACTACGCAGTTCTTAAACTAGATAACGCAAGATTAAATCTTGGTTGATTAACCCACCATACAATACATTCCAATGTCATAATACACAATCATCAATTATCATTTTGATATGAGTCCTTATTTCCTGAAAAGCAGACAAATCCATTTCATCATTCTTCATGCTATGCAAAACTTTTTTTAACCAAACAACTCGTTAAAACAAGATAGAAGATTACCTGTACGCAAGAGAAATAGTGACAAACCCATTTTGTCACCAGTATAATCATCACGGAAGTGAAGACCAACTGAAAAACTAATCCATTTGTCTCTCAGCCTCCAAAATCTCACAGTCTCGATTAGTTTGTCTGCAACAATTTGTTAGCTAATAAGTCAATTACGAAATTGTGAAATGTTACAAGCTCAGCAATTAAAAGGACGTAAGGTACTAACTTCATAAGTTTTTTATACCAATTTCGTTGGAGACGAAAGATAAAGTTGAGGTCCAGGTCTTTGAGGGTAGTGGTTTCAACAATCTTCCTTTCAGGTTTATCTGTTGTACGGCAATGGGATGATCCTTTCAGATCGAATCTTCTACGAATTTGGAGCCACATGTCTGCAATATTTTGCAAATCCCGCAAAATATGGTCTAATGCAGTCTTCTCTACCACAGATAAGGAAACATACACACACACACAAAAAAAAAAAAAAAGCAAAAGGTTTAACTTGAGAACCCTCATAAAATGAACTCACCAACAAAATTACGAAAATTCAAAAAGAAAATGCTTATTCTTAAAAGTCATAGAGTGATTCCCATTTTACAGAACTCATGTTCACATATACTATTTACTTGCAGAAATTTTTAAATTTTAATACCTTAGCGCAACACAAAGGAGGACTCTATTCAAGAGTATTTTTCGGACCTGTTTACATCTGTTGGAGCTAGAAATTTTTTACCTATTCTGGAATGTATTCAGCCAGTCATTATTCATGAAGCGAATGAAAGATTGATCCAGCCTATCTGAAAGGAGGAGATAAAAGCTGCTACTTGGAGCATGGGACCTAACAAGGCGCCAGAACCAGATGGTTTCTCAGGTGCATTTTTTCATAAATCTTGGCATATTATTGAAAATGATGTTTTTTCTGTTGTATCAAAGCTTCTAGCAGTGATGTAATGATTTGAATTGTATCAATCAAACTAACATTGTCTTGATCCCCAAAATCAAGTATCCTCAATGTGTGAGTGACTTGAGACCAATTAGTTGTTCGAATTTCATTTATAAAATTTTGTCTAAAGTATTGGTGATGAGATTGAAACCCCTTATGAATAAGATTATTTCACAAACCCAATCTGCTTTTATTCTTGGAAGAGTCATTCAAGATAATATTCTTATTGCACAAGAAGCTGTTTTTTGGCTTAAAAGAAAAAGAAAAAATTCAAAACAATTTCGCGCAATTCTTAAAGCAGATATGAGGAAAGCATATGATAGGGTTGAGTAGGACTTTCAGAGTGCAGTAATGAATAGAATGAGATTTCACCCTTTGTGGATTGAATGGATTATGAGATGTGTTTTGTCAGTCTCATTTAATGTTGTTATCAATGGTGTTCCTCAGGATACCTACATCCTGCCATCTAGAGGGATTCGACAAGGAGACCCTCTCTCCCCTTATTTATTCTCAATCCTTACTCAAGTTCTCTCAAGTCTGATTGATTGACAGCTTTGTAGAAATTTTCTTTCAGGATTCCGTATTACAAAAGCTTGCCCCCCTTACTCATCTGTTATTTGTGGATGATTCAATTTTCTTCTTGAAAGCCGACTATAGTGAAGCATTGGTTTTGCAGGATGTTATCTACAAGTAATGCTTTGCCTCGAAACAATGCATTAATGTTAATAAATCAGTGATTGTGCTTAGTCCAAACACTCCTAATGGTCTTAAGAAGGGTGTTGCTGACATTCTAAGAGTTAAATGCTCTAATAAATTGGAGAAATATCTTGGCCTCCCATCTGAGTGGGGAAGATAAAAAACTGAAGCCACTAGTTGGATTCAAGAAAGATGTACAAAAAAACTTCAAGGCTGGAAGAGCCTCATTCTCTTGGATGGAGGAAAAGATATTTTAATTAAGACAGTTCTCCATGCTATTCCTTCGTATGTGATGTCAACCCTGTTGTTGTCGAAAGCTATTTGTCAAAGAATTGCTACTTTGGCGGCTAACTTTTGGCGGGGAAAAAATGGTATGAAGGGCATTCACTGGCTCAGTTGGGAGAAATTGATGGAGCAGAAACAACAAGAAGGATTGGGATTCTAGGATCTTCACAGTTTTAATATCTCTTTAATTGCAAAGCAAGCTTGAAGAATTCAAATCAATCCAAACAGCATGTCAGCCGAGCTGTTGAGAGGAATTTACTTTCCAAAATGAAACTTTTGGGATGCAAAAAGGGGAAGGGTTTCTTCATGGTCATGGAAGAGAATTATTAAAGGAAGAGAGTTGCTTAAGAAGAAGACTATCTAGATTGTTGGTGATGGCAAGAGTATTAATATTTGGAATAATACATGGCTCATGAACCATAAGCAGATTCAAAGAAGCACTAGGGAAGGTCCACAGTTAATATTAGAATTGATTGATGCAACAAGATGAAAGTGGAATGAAGTTATTATTCGAGGCTTATTCAGGAATGATATTGCAGAGGATATTCTTGCAACATATTTGCCGCACCCTACTAGGGATGATTGTATTGTCTGGCCCCTTTCCGGAGATGGCCACTATACTGTTAAAATAGGGTACCTTGAAGCCAAAAAATGGAATGTTCATAGAGCAAAGGTCTCAGCGTGTAAAACAAGTTCTTCGTACCAGACACCTAGTGCACTTTGGAAGCTTATTTAGAATTGTAAGATCCCCCCTAAAGTTCAGATTTTTCTTTGGAAAGTTTGTCATAATGCACTTCCTATGCAGGAGAATCAATGGAAGAGGAAATGTGCTTCTAGCCCCTTATGCTCGGTGTATTGCGAACAGGTTGAGTCTATTGAGCATATGTTCTTCGAATATCCATGGGTCCATCGGTTTTGGTTCGTATCTCCTCTTCAATGTGCCATCGACCTAGAAGCAACTGTTAAATTTAGTGATTGGTTGATATCTATCGTGCAAATATGTGTTGATGTTGGCTACTAGAGATTTAAAGCATCGAAAGTTGTTGCAGCTTGTTGTTGGACTATTTGGAAAGAGAGATGCAATATGAGCATTGATAAAGGAAATATGGATATTGATAGAGCTGTGGTACATGCTCAATGCCTTATTGCAAGCCTGCAAGCATTATGTGTTGCTAGAAACCACAGTCTTTGTATGCCGCAGGGAGGTAGTGTTGATGTTGTCTCGATGTGGGTACCACCACCTCATAATTCATGGAAGATTAACTCGAATACTTCTTTTGTTGGGAAAGGAAAAGTAGCTATTGCTTTCATTTGCAAAGATTGGAATGGTGTTCTCCAATTTGGGCAAACTTCCTTTGTTTACTGCTCATCAACGTTTGAAGCAAAAGCCTTGGCTCTCTTGGACATATGCCTGTTCACCAAGCAGGTTTGTTGTGAGAGCATCATTATTGAATATGATGCTGAATCAGTTCTTAAAACATTCGAATCCCCAACCCTTATGCGCGAGTGGCATTCAAGGTGCATTGTTGATGATATTCAAAAGATTGTGGTGGATGTTTCACATGTGAAGCTCCAATTCATTAGGAGAACCGCAAACCAATCGTGTGATTGGATTTCTAAATATAAACTTAAGAATAGTTTACCTTTGGATTGGGTTGCAAATGTCCCTTCTCACTTATTATATCTGCTGAATTTGGATCTTCATCCTACTGGTGTAGGATGACTGTTTGTTATGGTGTTTTATTAATATAATTTGATTTGACCAAAAAAAAAAAAAAAAACCTTAGCGCAGAATGACGAGGGAATATCCTGGAGAACAGCAGCATCAACATCGTGAGATATGTCGTAACTATCTCTCTATCTTTCTGTCTTTGATCCTTTCACGATTAAAGCTGACATGTTACCAATCAAATATACGCAAAGAATCATGTCAAATATTTGTTTAGCACATACCACTATGGCACAAGGAGATCTAAATGCAGGGAAAATTTTCAAAGTATTATGATCTATGGTTCCTACAAAAGAAGATTAGAATTTTGACAGAAGTTTGAATCTATAGAATCAACCAACTGTTCGTTATTAAGACTTATCAATAGTTTCCATGAGTAAATTGCTTGTTGCCCCTTGTATTTTGTTCGAAATATTTATTCATTTCCTGTATTTTTAAAATAGGCTCATTACTCCCTTGTATTTTTTCGATTAAACTGACGCACCCAAAATCTCTTATTCTGTTAACAAACGTTACCAAATTAGTTAATTGATCGTTATACCCTTACATAAAATTAAAATCGAAAAAACACAGAGGGGTAATGAGCCTATTTTAAAATTACAAGGGGTAAATGAGTATTTCGGGCAAAATATAGGGGGACGACAAGCAATTTACTAAAATGGTATTTTGTCTAGTAACAAATTTATTTAAACCAAAAGCATAAAAAAATTGCATTTTAAGTACATGTATTGCAATTGCTGTTAAATTAGACGACTTTTTTAACGGAGGAGGACATTCAGCTATACTCTAAAAATTACATAGGAATAATGAGCCTATTCTAAAAAGATATAAAGTAAATAAGTATTTTGATCAAAATATAAAAGGACAGCAAGTAATTTACTCTAGTTTCCATGGTGTCGATAGCAAAATATAAAGAAGTTATATACCGCTTCCATATGTCAATCTCTCTAAAATGTGCATAGCTATAGTCTACAAGTTGCAAACTCCACTTCCATGTGTAGCCTTCTCTCTCTTCAGGCAAAGTAATCATTAGATAGTAAAAGATGTAGGCCCATTTTTTTGCAATAAAGTGCAACAACAAGAAGCTTTACAATTCTGGTAAAGAGATAATTGATCTAAATATCTTTATCCGAGAAAAGAGAACAGAAAGGTAGAAAAACTTTATCAACTCAGTTCAAATTAGCAAAAACTTATAAATCACCACCACTCCAGTTCCCCTCCTTCATAAGCCCGAAATCTAATACTAGATTTCGTACCATATAATTATTTTATGAAAAAAATAAATTAATGTGATCATCAAATAGATGAGATCAACCTGAGATGTGCATTTTAAACAAGGATCGTCTAATAAATTAATGTGATCGTCTAAAAAAAATACATGGGCACACAAATACAATAAGATTCTATCAAAACCTAAAAATCACAGTAAACAAACTTAAAAAATCAGACTTTCTACACCAAAATCGAATCATAAAATCATCAATTAGGATATCTATTAAGTAGTAAATCATTATCGAATCTGATTCAATCAACACACCTAAAAATCACACATAATCAATAAACTTGTAGACGTCAAAATTTATAATAACAATCTTGAGGCACTAGCAACCTACAAGGACAAAAGGCAACGGAATGACGTAAGTCTTGGGACACCGGTGTGGTGCCGGCCAAATACATTCTGATATTCAAGTCAGTAGTTTATCAGAAAATATAAGAATGCGGAGAAAATATAGAGATGATAGAGGAGACAATCGTAGTATCGGCGTCGATATAGGAAATGTAGGAAAGGGAGAGTATTGCTAGGTAAGGCAAATACCTGTTGCCCCTCTAAACGTGGCTTACTTATAGGTGTGGGTTGGCCAAGAGTCACAGACCTTTGGAATTTATATATCGAGTGGACTATTTCGAGTGAGTAATCATTTATCCTGTAGGATAGGATTGATCTTTATTTCGAATTTGTTGATCGTCGTCCACTACTAGTAATCTAGTTAATTGAATGTCTTCCTTGATCGTCTACTTGGAGATATCAGATAGAGTTTGAGTTGTATTCGAGTTTATCTTTGGACTTGATCAAACTTAACTTGGGAGTAGGCCACAACTTATAATATCAGATATGAGCCTTGGCTCAATAACCGCGCATCGATTAGGGCCGAGTGACCTGTCATGGTTGGACCATGGGTCCAAGCCCAATTTTGACGTTAACATAATATTGAACCAAAAATCTACAATCAACACATTTATTACAAAATAAATAATAATCGGATCCGATTAAATTTAATACCGTACATAATACTATTACACTTAAAAAAATGATAACTAAAACACATTTACACAATAAATGATGACACGATCTATCAACGAACAGATCGAGAAATTACTGAAGTCGTCCTCGATAAGGTAGTTAATAGTAAACTTGCTGTTCATCGCTGGAAGTTTCCAGAGACACTGTGCAACTATGCTCGTGAAACTCTCCGTGAAATCCGTGTACTCGACCAAGATAACCGTTCCTCTCGCCACGAAGCTGCAGATTAACAATTTCTGCTCCATTTTTGCTTTGTATACAATTCTCTATCTAGCTCAAAATCCAAGCTCTAGAGAGAGAAAAAAAGTAGAGAGAGAAAGAGGTGGAAAAAATATAGGTGTTATTAAGGTATCTCCAGTAGAATTTTTAAATTTAGGGTCTTTATCTCTAAATATAGAGATTTTGAGTATTTTAGAAACTCTACTTAGGCTATTCTCAATAGAGTTTCTATAATGGGTCTCTATCTATCATTTTAGAGACTCATATAAAGGCCAAGATCAATTTTAAAGACCACTTAGAGATCAAGGCAAAAAAATTATTTTAGAGACCAAGATAAAAAAAAAAATCCACCAGTCTTTATAAAATTGAGTCTCTATATTGTGTTAATTTTAATTTTACATAATAATTTGATTATGTGTTATTTTTTTCGTGTGTTACTTTTTTTAATTAATTGTTATTTAGATTATCTCAACTTTTTTAACGAATATTTCAATCAAAAAATAAATAAATTGCGACGAAAATAATATTTAAAAATTTAGGATTACGTTTAATTACATAATTGAATAAAAAAACTAATTAAAAATCTCTAATTAAAAAAAACCTTACGAAAATTTTTTTAATTAAATTTACCTATTAATTAATTTTTTCTCATGTATTACGTTTATCTTTGTGTTTTCTTCTTTATTTTATTAAATTAATTAATAAAATAACCTAAACTAAAAAAACATAAACAAAAAAATAAAATAAAAAACTATAAAACCTAAACTAAAAAAATAAAATACAAAAGTTTATTTTTTCAACAAGTAGCAATAGAAAAGTTGACCAAACCAAAGTTTCCCTTTCCCTTTCCCTTTCTCGCTACCCCCCACCCCCTTCCTCACTGTACCCCACCCCTCCCCCTTTCTTCTCTTTCCCTTTCCCTTCCCCGTTGCACCCTACGCCCCACTCCCTTCCTCGCTGCACCCATCCACCCACCCTCTTTCCATTTCCCTTTCCCTTTTCTCTACACCCTACCCCTCACCTTTTCCTCTACACCCCACCCTCTCCCTCCCCCCCCCCCCCCCCCCCCCCCCCCCACATTCTCTGCTGCCGCTCCACCACCGGCGAAACCACCACCACATGGGGTTTTTTTTTATGTGTTTACCTTTTTTTGTTGTTGCTTGTTGTAAAAAACTATTTTTTTTTTCAGATACAAGATAAATATGTTGCTATGTTTTGATTTCTAGAAAAAACAATTTTTTTTTTCAGATATGACATTTTTTTAGACTTGTTTTTGTCATCTTGTATAGTCTCCATGTTCTTCAACAAATTTGTTGAAAAAAATTGAGATTAGGTGGTATTTTGGAGACTCAAAGCTTGAGTGATGTCATTATTTTGCCAACAAGTATCAAATAGTGTTTTAGAGACTCCCATTGGTGTTAGTTTTTTATGAATGGAGTCCCTAAAAGCAACAATCATTGTTGTTTAGAGACTTCATTGAGGATGCCCTTAAGCCTCATGTGTTTTTTTAAGTCTCTAAAAAAAGTTAACTTCAATAAGGGTCTTAACTAAATTGTGTCTCTATATTATGCTTAATATAATTTTGCCTACTAATTTGATTACTCGTTATTTTTCGCACCGATTATTTGTTTTAAAAAATATTATTTATATTATCGTAATTTTTTTTACGAATATTTCGACCAAAAAAATAAATTAATTCTGACAACGGTATAATTTATTGACATGTATGACGTTTAATTACATCTAATTACATTGGAATATATTATTTTCAATCTCATCTGCTTGTTTGTTATCATCAACTAAAATCTTATATCCAAATCGCCAATCTCATTTGTCCGTTTGTTATCATCAACTAAAATCTCTCATCCAAATTAGGTGACATATTATGAATATAAAAAATAATTAATGAATAAAAAAAAATTACAACCTATATAAAACCCCACCCCTTTTTTCTTGTAAAAAAAATAAAAATTCTTCCATCTTTTCCCTTCTCTCTCCCATCACCCTACCCCATGCCACCGCTACCTCTTCCCCCACCTATTCCTCCCCATGCGCTACCGCTTCCCTTCCCTTCCTTTTCCAATACCCCCGTGACCCCCCTCCCCCACCTAACACCACCATCTCTCCCCTCCCTTCCCCTCCATTCCCCTCCTCTCTCCTCCCTTCTTTTTCTATCACACTTGTGACCCCCTTTCCCCCGCCTCCACCCACCCCTTGCCACCCCGATACCCCCTCCCTTACCCTCATCCCCATGTGCTACCCCACAAAATATTGGATCTGTTGAGATGAAAATATCTTTTTTTTTTTTTTTTTGTTTTTGGAAAATAATGTTTTTTTTGTGTATATATTTGTATGATTTTTTTTTTATGTTGGATATGCTGCAAATTGTTGGTTGTATATATAGAAGATTTTATTTTTTTACTATTGCAACGTTCATCTGACCGTTGCAAGGTTTCTTTTTCAAATCTGAACGTTGCAAGTAAGTTTTTTCTTTTTGTTTTTGTTGCAACGTTCAAATCTGAACGTTGATTGAATTTCATTTTTGTTCTCTCCCGTCATATGTCAGTTGCAAATTTTTTTTTTTTAGTTAGATAGTCAAATTTGACGATCTGATGCCTCAGGTCCAACACAAAAATGGAGATCCGTTTGTCTTTCTTTGGTCTCTATTTTGGATCTCTGTTTTGGTTGAAGAAAATGGAGCCAAGGCTCCAAATTTACACAAAATCTCTAAATTTTGTTTCAAAACCATGTTTTATGTCTCCATTTTAGCCATTGGTGTTGAAATTTTTTTTCAAAGTCTCTAAAAAAGATAATTATTGCATTTTACTCACTCCATTAGAGATACCCTTAGGCTTTTAGAGTATGTGTTGTGTGTGTATATGTAGAGAGAGAAAGTGCGAAAAGTGGAAAGAGGAAGTGACAATGGGTTTTTTCGGGGGGATTTGTACGTTGCTTTTTGTGCTTTTAACAAACGTCAAGGAATAACATTTAGGGTTTGTTTAGAAGTGTTTTTGTTTTGTAAAATAGTTGTCAAGAATAATTTTTAAAAACTAATTTTAAGAACAAAAAAATAAAAAATTTGTTTGACTAAAATTATTTTAAAAACATATTTTTAAAATAAGAAAATAAAAAATTTGTTTGATAAAAATGCTCTAGGAAATAGTTTTAAAAACAAAAAATAAAAAATTCGTTTGAGTGCTAAGAATGAAAATACATATTTTTTACTCATATATATTATATGAAAATTATTCTAGTAGATTTAAAGAAACACCATTGTTGCACATCACCGTTAACAAACACATTTTTTTTGTTGGGTCAGTAAACAAAGTTTTCATCCACGGCAAAGCCATTTACATGTAAAATTTACAAAAACAGGAGAAGAGAAAAGTCTCCAAGAAACTAAACTAGCACACACAGATTTGTTACCATTAAATAGCATATCACTAGTTACAAGGACGAAAGCAATACATTTATAGGCTTAGTTATCAGATTGATTTAGTGCTTGTATAGTGTTAGATGGTGGTTGGTGATGAATGGTGTAAATGAGGTAATGAATGATGGTTTCGGGAGTGATTAGTGGTGGTCTAATAAAATGGAAAATGATAATAGTGGCGTTGAATGGTTGGCAGGAGTAGTTTGCAACGGTGGTGAATGGTGGTATTGTAGGATGAAGAGAAAGAATGGTTGCTACGAATTATTTACAGTAGTGGTGTTGTGGATGAAGAGAGAAAGACTAGGAGGGTCTGAAGAAGAAAGAAAAGAAGTTTAAATATGTTTCATAAAGTGAGTTTTGAGTTTGCCACAAAAACTTGATCTTATTTACAACCCATGTCATTAATGAAAACACTTCTATGTGATTTTGCTTATTTTGAGAACAAAAACTCCAAAAAACTTCTTAAAAGTGTTTTGGGTTTTTAGTTTTTGAGAATAGATTTTTGAAAATTGTTTTTGAAAACAATTTCAAAACAATCTATCCAAACAATTTTTTTAGTTTTTTTGTTTTTCAAAACTAAAAACAGTTTTTGAGAAGCATTCCAAACAAGCCATAACACTTAAAACATGTTTTCTACACTTTTGTTCCCAAAACTACAAGAAACAAGGAGAAGTTGTTTTCATTAATGACTTTGTTGTAAATAATATCAACTTTAGTAGCAAACTTGACAACTAACTTTAATAACGTACATCACCATCTTCTCTCTCTTGGCTCCCCATTCCAGCAATGTTTAAAATACCTTATCTTTCTACTCTTTTTTTTTTCCTTGTCATCTTTCACCACAATCTGCTGAGAGATCAACTTGCGGAAGTTAAAGATTTCATTCAATATCTTATATCTTTACAAACATGATAAGTAGAAAAGCTTGGTTGAACCCATACAAGGTTTAATCTCTATCCTATTGGTTTTAGTTGAACTATTGGTTGAGCTTGTGGCTTGGTGGTGCAAAAGATCTGTTGGTTGAGATTGCGTTTTTAATCTCGTTTTTGGTTGAAGAAGTTTTGATTGCTTGAAGTTGGTTTTGCTGATTTTTATTTTTATTTTTATTTGTTTATTTAACTTTTTAAAAAATTTCCACTTGTTAATAGTTAAGCTCAAAAATTCTTTATTTGTTGAAAGAACAATGGCATATCAATCAACGTCTGCTTTTACTCCGAAAATGGCAACCCGACATTGAGCTGTTGAATTTCAGATTTGATCGAATACCAATTTGGGTTCGACTACGTAATGTCCCCACCGAGTATTGGACCCAAGTGGGTTTAAGCTATGTAGCTAGTGCAATTGGCAAACCGTTACAAATGGATGCCAATCTAGAAACTAGAACTATAATCCTGATACATTTGAGCTTGAATTGGAGGAGGAGGATAAAAAAAAGGAACTTAATCCTGAAAATTATGGATATACAGGTAGATTATTCATGGAAGTCGAACCCATGTTTTGTCATGCTTCTGGACATCCTTCTAGTAGGTGTCCTTATAAACCCAAAGAAGATGAAATGCAGGCTCGTGATAATCAGGGACCGAGCTTCCAAGTTTCAAGAATCAATCCTCGAAAGAATAGGGGCAGAACACCGGCAAGAGCTGTTAGTAGACCCCCAAATCCGAGATCATCTACAGGAAGGAAAATGTCTAATTCTCTGGTTAAAGGTAAAAAGAAAACTTATATCTCTTCCAATAAATATGATGTTTTGGGTAAAAATGTTGATGAAGAAGTAGGACCTAGAGTTAATGAGGACAATTTGGGTAACCTACCCCATAACCTGAACCGTGCCCCCCATCCACCTAACCAATGAAGCTTCTCATTTGGAATATGCGTGGATTTAATAAGCCTTACAAACAGGCTGAGTTGTTTAAAATGTTTAAGAATAAAGCGGTGGATGTCGGATGTTTGATTGAGACTCGAATCAACTCCGATGTTAGTACACTACAAAAAAAACACATTTCTGCGACGGGTTGTCGCCATTTTGTCATCAACTTGGCGACGGTTTAGAGACGGTATAAGATGTCGCCACTTTAGTGACAATTTAGTGACCATTTTGTTACGTTTTGGAGACGACCTACATATGCCGTCCCCATGTCGTCGCCAATTGGCGACAATTTGGTGACGACATAATATGCGGTCTCCAAAAGTGACCATATGGTGACTAATTGGTGACAGCTAATGACATGTTGTCTCCATGCCGTCGCCAATTGGCGAGAATATGGTGACAACATCATATGCGGTCTCCAAAAGTGACCATATGGTGACAATTTGGTGACAGATAATAACATGTTGTCTTCATGCTGTCGCCAAGTGGCTCATAGTTCGAGATGATCCACAAAACGCGTCATAATTTAGTCACCCTGTCGTTGCCAAAAATTTATAATTATATATTGATGAATTATTTTAATGTAATAATTATACATATAAGTAGTGACTACTAATTTTCCGTCTTATAATGTCATGAATTGGCGTCTACATAAGTAAGTCGTCCACATTTGAGGCTTTGATTGTAACGATAAGTTATTCATCATTACTTACAAAACAAAATATGTCTTTTATTATTATAAACAAAACATATTTACAGCATTCGAAAAGTTAATGGGACTCATTATTATCTCCGTGAAGAACAATTTATATATATGGTTAATATTTAACGTAATGCACCACTATTTCTATTATTTCTTCTAAATCAACAAAACGATTAAATAGGAAACAACTTAAGATTTTTTATTATAAGAGTTAAATCATTACAAATATAAACTTAATTTTACATTCATAATTAATAAAGGATTACATATAATCATTTATTAATACAGCAACAAAACGAAAAAATAGGAAACATAATTAACATGTTACAAATTATATGCTCGAAATACATAAACACACCAACTTAATACCTAACATAGTACATCGTGATCACTAAAACATAACAACCATACACTACACATCATGCAGAACAACGCAATAACATTGTTACGGATTATAACAAATAGTACTAATGCCGATGTTTCCAATATGATAAAAAAATATAAATATTATTTAAATACGTTTGGGCAATAGATCCATAACATGTCGTCTTGAACTTTTTGGACTACTTGGGCATTAGATATGTATCCGTCGTATTTTGGCGGAGCATTTAGATCAAGTTGGGGTTTAACGTATTTGCTGTAATTAGGATACGGTTTCATCGTATCCACCTCTTCATCTTTTGTTGGTCTTGGAAAAGAAACTGAGTGGTGTTGTTGATCCTTGCTCATCCTTGAAACAATTTAACTACAATCTATTTTTTGAAAATTCTAGACGGTGTGAGAAAGCACACTTTCGACTGCTATATATAGCAAACAAGTAATTGAATTATGTAGAGACAACTTGATGACAGTAGCGAGACACCCCAGCATTTTATAATATGGTAATGTATGCATGAATGTTTCGCAGTCACGTGGCTGCGTACCATTCGTCTTCCATGGGTCAAATTATTTGGGACCTGGCGTGCACGCTAATTTCGACAATGAAAAGTTGTTGACTCCATCTACCTTGCAAACCGGGGCCATGCCAATTCAATTTCCTGTTGCCCCGTGGTATAGTACACCATGTTCTTATCCTACGCATGATTCGCGGTCACGTGGCTGCGTACCATTCGTCTGCAATTGGTCAAATAATAAGGGACATGGCGTGCACGATATTTTCGATGTTGAAAAGTTACTGAATCCATCTACCTTGCGAACGGGGGCCCTGCCAATTCAATTTCCGTATGCCCCGTGGCAGAGTACACCATGTCCCTATCGTATGTGTGATTCGCGACCACGTGGCTGCGTACCATTCGTCTTCCATAGGTCAAATAATTGGGGACATGACGTTCCCAATTACTACATAATGACGTAAAAGCATTTGAAGTATTAATGAATTACCTTCATCTACTTTATATTTTAAAATTTTTTTATAAATATTTGTTTTAAAAAAATTTAAATTACTAATTCAACAACATATTAGTTTGATAAATTGAGATACACAATTCAAATTAAATATGTATATTAACATTTATTTTATAATTTATACCAATATATTATAAACTATCAAATATTAAATAATTATAACTAAAAATTGAAAGACAAGGAAAATCAAACAATTGGCGATGACTTAATCCATCTCCAGAAAATGTAGACGGCCTAGGCCGTCTCCTCAATGGAGAGTGGAACTGGACCAGGCCAGTCTCCATTTTGGAGACGGCCTGGTCCGTCTCCATTTTGGAGACAGCCTGAGCCGTCTCCACAATGGAGAGCCCGGTCTCCATTGAGGAGACGGCCCACGCCGTCTCCTCAATGGAGAGTGGAACTGGACCAGGCCAGTCTCCATTTTGGAGACGGCCTGGTCCGTCTCCATTTTGGAGACGGCCTGAGCCGTCTCCATAATGGAGAGCCCGGTCTCCATTGAGGAGACGGCCCATGCCGTCTCCTCAATGGAGACTGGAATTGGACCAGGCCAGTCTCCATTTTGGAGACGGCCTGAGCCGTCTCCATAATGGAGAGCCCGGTCTCCATTGAGAAGACGACCCACGCTGTCTCCTCAATGGAGACTGGAATTAGACCAGGCCAGTCTCCATTTTGGAGACGGCCTGGTCCGTCTCCATTTTGGAGACGGCCTGAGCCGTCTCCATAATGGAGAGCCCGGTCTCCATTGAGGAGACGACCCACGCTGTCTCCTCAATGGAGACTAGAACTGGACCAGGCCAGTCTCTATTTTGGAAAGGACCTGGTCCGTCTCCATTTTGGAGACGGCCAAGGCCGTCTCCTATTGGACACCCTTGTGAGACGCCCTGGTCCGTCTTCCCGCACCAGCCCGCCTCCATGGGGACCCGTCAAATCGGGTCCCCAAACTTTGGCAACGGCCCAGTTAGTCACTGGGCCGTCACCATGGGGAACCAGCATAGCTGGTTCCCATAATTGAAAACATTTATAGAGGGCAGCAGCTGCTGCCCTCTTTTAATTCAAAAAAAAAAAAACAGAAGCCCCCCACCCCCAGCAAAAAAACAAACTTAGCAACACCCCCCTTCCCCCCCCACCCCCCTCGTGTCCCCTACCTCATACCATCCCCACCCCCACCCTCACCCTCACCCCTCAACACCCTCTCTTACCTTGACGATTAGGTAAAATCCGAAAATATACTCCCTATTTTTTTCTTTTGCAATGTATGTATATATACATATATATATATGTACTATACGTATATGTATGTATATATATGTGTATTTAAACATTTATATAATGTGTTTGATTATTTTGTTATATATATCATTTTATTTATGTATTTTTTTGTATTATTTTCTGTTTTTTTCCTAGTTTTATAATTTTTTTTCATTTTTCGGTTTTTTCTTTGTTTTATATAATAAAATTGTTTTTTAATTAACCAAAACTTTGGTTGAGCAATATTTCCTTAATATATTTCTGATTTTTTTTATTTTTTCGGATTTATTTTATTTAATTTTTTTTTTTGCCAAAAATATATAGTGTTAATGTAATAAATATTTTTTGATTATACATTGTATTTTTTTGATTAATACAATGTGTTTGGCTTTATTTTGCAAGGTTTGGGGCTTTAGATATTTGGATGCGACTTATCTAGTTTCAATCAGCTCAGGTGAGTTTGATGATTGTACGAGTTGGAAGTTTTACAATAAATTTATTTGTAAATGTAAATCCGTTTAATTAAATTAAAGTTATTGTGATTATTTGTTATGTATTTGATTTTGTATATTATGATAATTGAGTTGAAAGTGTATTGTGAAGATGATGTTTGTGTAAATGGATGAAGGGGTATTTTGTTGTTGGTGGAGAATTAGTTTTTTGCAGTTGTATTAAGATGTTTAAGTAAAGTTAAGTTAACTCGAGTGAGAAATTTAAGGTGATTAACAAGTAAGAATACCGATTTCATCTTCCGTGTGTGTCTAGACAATTAAGTAAGTTAAATTAGGTTAGACGGTTTCCATGATAGTATGATATGTTGACTAATTTAATAAGTAATTAAATTTAAGATAATAGACTAAGTAATTAAATAAGTTAGCTTAATAAATTTAGATAATTAATAAGTAATAAATATATATAATTTAATTTTATAATTTTAGCAAGACAAATTAATATGTTATGTTAACACACTCAGATAAGTAAGATAAGTAGTTTAGTATGTAAGAAATATAGGTTACATAGTTCATTTTGATGATGTTTCACTTAAGAAGTATAGGTCTTGCATGTATATGTGTTGGTTTAAGAATTGTATTTTGAATTTATATATTGTATGGCTTGTTAGGTTGTAGTACGTGTTGTAATTACTCTAATTATATACTATGTGTTTTAATTATCTTCAATGCTTGGTTTTGTTAATGAATGTTTGATGGTGGACTTTAAATACAAGAAAGTAACATAGATTAGATTAGAGTTGTAATATAAGTATGGAAAATCTCAAATTTAGTCCCTATTGTTTGCAAAAAAATTTAGTTTATTCCATATTGTTGAAAATGTCTAAATATAGTCCCTATTGTTGGCTGAAAAGTTTCAATTTATTCTGTAATGTTTAAAGTTATCAATTGCGTCCCTATTGTTTTGATTATTCCTAACAAAATGTCAGTTTTCTCCTTATATAATATTGACGAATTTAAAACTTTAAGAAAACCATTTGGACAACATTGACACTAATTAAAAATAATAGGGGCGACATATTTACTTTTTGGAAAACATGTTGGGACTAAAATGAGACATTTTAAACAATAGAAGAAAATAAAAATTTTGGTTAAACCATAGGTACTTAAGCTAAGTTAGGAAGTTAGCTTAAGAAGTAAGTAGTTAATTTATTGCAATTAAGATCTTTATCTACATGGATCTTGGTGAAATAAACTATTTTACATATATTAAGCATAAATGCATTTATTACACATAATGTTACATAGAAAAAGGTCCGTGTAACTATTGTGGTCCCAATATTATGCTCTAAATGTAACGAAACATCAATAAGTCATTTATTGAATATGTTATATATTACATAAGAAATTTTTGTTCGATATGCATACAAGTCGTGAATGGATGTATCATCGCCACGATCCTGATAGGCATCTTAACGAGGCATTTGTTATTGGTGTACACGAATTCGTAGATTTCGTACGTGGCCAAAGATATTACATGGATGGTGAAAAAATAAGATGCCCGTGTGCCAAATGCAAAAATCGCAGTTTTGAAAAATCCGAGGAGGTCATACTTCATCTTTACAGGAAAGGTTTCATAGTAAACTACTATAAATGGACTGAACACGGGGAAGACGTGTCAAATAATTGTAATATATGTACGTCCAATTTTCAAAATAATGATTACAACGAGATGGTAGAAGAAAGAAATAACTATAGGACGATGGTATTTGATGCTGTTGGTCCAGAATGGTATGGTGATAAAAACTTTTATACAGAAGAACCTAACATTAAAGCACAACAGTTTTTTCAGTTGTTGAAGGCTACTGATTTACCACTGTATGAAGGTTGTGAAAACTTAACGCAGTTATCTGCTGTGTCTCGTTACATGAATGTCAAGGCTGAGCATAATATGAGCGAACTATGCTTTAACACAATGATTGAAACAGTTAGGGATTCGTTGCCGAATATGCATACGATGCTTGAAAACTTTTACAGGTATAAGCAATTAATTAGACCCTTGGGACTAGGATATGTGAAGATTGATGTTTGTGTAAACGGTTGTACCTTATTCTACAATGACAGAAAACACCTAGATTCTTGTCTGCGTTGTCATCACCGACGTTTCAAACCAACAACACGTGGTTCAAAACGGATTAAGTTGAAACTATATCAACAATTACGGTTTTTCCCATTGACTCCAAGGTTGAAAAGGCTATACATGTCAAAGGTGACAGCTGAGCACATGCAGTGGCACAAGAATCACCAGGTTGATGAAGGAAAAATTTGTCATCCCTCAGACGCTGAGGGATGGAAATATTTCGATAGTGTATATCCTGAATTTGCATGTGAACCCAGAAATGTTCGGCTTGGTTTGTACGCAGATGGTTTTAATTCGTTCAGTTCAAATGCGAAACCTTATTCTTGTTGGCCGGTCATTTTAACACCATACAATTTGCCACCGTGGATGTGCATGAAAGATCCTTTCATGTTTTTAACCCTACTTATCCCAGGTCCCAAGAATCCTGGGAAGAATATTGATGTGTACCTAAACCCTCTGATCAAAGAATTGCAAAATTTATGGTTCGAAGGCGCACCTTGTTATGATGTTGCCACAAACAAAAATTTTATGTTAAGGGCTGTTTTGATGTGGACAATAAATGATTTCCCAGCATATGGTATGTTGTCTGGATGGAGCACACATGGAAAGCTGTCATGCTCGTATTGTATGGATAAGTCTAAAGCATTTCGGTTACCAACAGGTAGAAAAAATTCTTTCTTTGATTGTCATCGTCAGTTCTTACCATTGAATAGTGCATTAAGGCGTGACAAAAAGAATTTTATCAAAGGTAGAGTTAAAACTGATCCACCACCGCCAAGATTAGATGGTATGCAGTTGTGGGAACTAGTGAAAGATTACCTGAACATAAACGACATGAGAGAAAGCAAACTAGACGGTTTTGGGGATTGGCACAATTGGACGAAGAGAAGTATTTTCTGGATTTGCCTTATTGGAAGACACATCTTGTCAGACACAATTTGGATGTGATGCATATTGAAAAAAATGTGTTTGATAATGTTTTCAACACGGTGATGGCGGTCAAGGGTAAGACAAAAGACAACCTCAAAGCTAGAGTTGATGTATCAACCTTTTGTGACCGTCCGAAATTATGCGGTGAGCATGAATTGAAGATGGGTGTTTGCACACTTCCTGTTGATAAAAGGAAAGCATTGCTTGAATGGGTTAGAGACCTACAACTCCCTGATGGATATGCTTCCAATTTATCTCGATGTGTGGACATGAAAGAATTGAAGATGTCACACATGAAGAGTCACGATTGTCATGTATTTATAGAGAGATTGCTTCTGATTGCTTTACGTGAGCTACTACCGAAACATGTTTAGCAAGTTTTTGCCCAACTAAGTTTATTCTTTACCAATCTATGTTGCACAACACTTCAAATGACCGATTTGGAAAGAATGCAAGAAAATATTGTCGTCACACTTTGCAATTTGGAGAAGATGTTACCCCCTATTTTCTTCGATTCGATGGAGCATTTGACAATTCACTTGGTATATGAAGCCATTTGTGGTGGTCCGGTACAATATCGCTGGATGTATCCGTTCGAGAGGTTTTTGCAAAGATTGAAACGGAAGGTTAAGAATAAAGCACACGATGAATGATCAATTTGTGAAGCTTATCACATTCTCGAGACATCAACATTTTGTTCTTATTATTTTGAACCACACGTGGGTACCAGAACAAGAAGTATTCCGCGGAATAACCAATACAATGAGGTGACATACCCTGATGGTTGTTTATCTATATTTACTTACCCGAGATGTCCAATTGGGAAGGAAACAGAACGAAACTTAAATGATCAAGAACTGCATGTGGCACACATTTATGTTTTGACTAATTTCCGAGAAGTTTCCCCCTATATCTGGTACGACTAAGTATATTATTTGAAAATTGGAACTCACAATTCCTCATACACTTAACTACATGATTTAGCCGACACATTTTATTTTTTTCCACAGCATGTTTGAGGAATATCTTCGCCAAAACTATCCCGAATTGTGTTCGACGGAAATTCAATATGAAGTGTACAATAATTTTCTGATGTGGTTATATCACCATGTAAGTATATGTTAAGAAGTGTAATTGTTGTTAAATTAACGAGTTCATTTAACTTTGCATAATAACCTTATTATGCGATTTGCAGTTGATAGGCACTAATGGCATTGATGATCGTGTAAAATGTCTTTCAATGTGGCCTAGTAGACGGGTTCGCAGTTGGTCAAGATACTTGGTCAACGGTTATCGGTTTCATACATTAAATTTTGGGAAGATAAAATCAACATACAATAGTGGAGTGTTTGTTAAAGGGATAAATGATAGTAATACTGAGGATGTTAGATACTATAGAGTTTTGAACGACATTATTGAACTTGAATATCATAATCCAACATTGCAATATACAAGGGTCGTTCTTTTCAAGTGTGACTGGTATGATTCCACAAAGGACAGAGGGATGAAGCATCATCTGAAGACCGGACAGATTGAAGTGAACGTTAAGAGAAAGTATCAAAAATATGAACCGTTTGTTTTGGCTGAACAAGCACAACAAGTGTACTACTGTAAATACCCAGGAGCGAAAAGGGATCGAATGGATTGGTGGGCTGTGGTAAAAATCCGTCCAAGAAATTTGTATGACCTATCAAGACAACAGAGTGTAGGAGAAGAAGAAATAGCTTTTCAGTCAGATGACATGAATGTGGCCGAAGTAGAGCCGACTGATGCTAGTTTACCTCCACTTTGTCATGCATCGGGTGACAACATAGAAATATTATATGAAGATATTAATGATTTACATGCTCAACATGTTGCTCAAGAAGAGGACGAGGAGATTGACGAAGAAGAAGAAGATTATGATGATGATGATGATGATAATTCAGAAGACGAAGATGAAGAAGAAGATGATGATGATGATGATGATGATGATGACGGTGATGATAATGACGCTCATGATGACGAAGAAAATGATACTTAGTTTGGAAAAAAAATGTAACAATCATGTTGATATATTCAACATTTTTACAGATGACATTTAAAAATTATAATTCAATTAACGGAACATGTGTATGTGTGTATTAATGTGTGTAGCACTAACAGTTAATTCCTTAAGTGTATTTGTGAGGGAACAGAGATGGCTGCAGGCAAAGATAACTCTTAAGGAGGAATTAGACAATTCCTAAGGACGGGGATAGGTCGTGGAAGTACAAGTCGTGGGCGTACATCCAATACGTCCACTGGTGGATATCAATCGACTGGTCTTGGGTCGACAGGAGCACCGAACTCAGTAGGTCGGGGGTCGACAGGAACACCGCATTCAGTTGGTCATGGGTCCATAGGAGCACCGCAATCGGTTGGTCATGGGTCTTTTGTCGGTCAGCCATCGACGGGTCGTGGCTCATCGTTATCATCAGTAGGATTGGAGCACGGGATTCCACACAGTTCGTATCCCTTACAACAAAGGGTACATACTCATACTAGCACGTTTGGAGGGCCCATTGACGCTGCATCAGGCCAGGTGCCTTTGCATGTTCCATTACCACCACATGAGAGGTCTACACCTTCAACTTCATCGTCCGGTTTAAGACAAGGTTTAGAGGATTTACACGTAAACGTTGATGGCGCGAATGTGCCCGACCCTATGCCTTAATCCACACCATTTCCTGAACAACCTGAGTCATCTACAGCAGCTCAAGAACGACCAGCTGCGATAGAGCCATGGCAATATTATGGGTTCTCGTCGCACGATGCCTACGTTGCGTGGCAGGTTGACAGACGGACACATTTGACAATCGACGGTGGTGGGTAAGTATTTGATTTTGTATTTTTTTCCATGGTTAACCCTATCCCAATACTCCCCCTATGTTATGGCTGTTTAATATCCTATTTATTTATTTTCTTGATGTGTAGTTGGACACCGTACGCAGCAACAAGAGAAGTCACTAGAGCAATGAACGCCGGGTATTCTCAGCCTTGGGGATGTTGGACTGAGGTCCCCGATGATGTTAGGGATAGGTGGTTCGTTAATTTTCAGGTATGATAAATAAGTGTTTATATATTTTATGTAATGATATTTGTTATAATCAATGGGTTGAATACTATTAAAATAATATGTTATATGCATTAATTTATGGCTGCAGAGGGTCTACAAGTGGTACCCAAGTGAGGAAGTAGCGCTTCGCCGAATGTTTGATTCGAAAGCTGGATTTCGTATACGTGACCTCCTTAATAAAGGATGGACGCGTAATAAGAAGCCGAGGTGGGTGGGCGATGGCACGTGGGATTAGTTAAAAGAAAAGTGGGAAACCCCTAAATGGCAGGCAATTTCACAGCGAAATTCAAATAACCGACTGCATCGGCCATCTCCACATCATTTAGGACCTATCCCCTATGAAGAGGCTGCAAGGAGATTGGTATGTAAGTAGGAAAATATAATGAACAAAATGTCGTAATTAAATTGAATTATATAACATATCATAAATGCTTTTGTAGTTATGTTTTCCTTTTTTAAAAATTTGTAGGCAGAAGAATGGGGGGCACCAGTGACTAGGGCTGATGTATTTGCAAGGGCTCATCGCAAGGGACCAGACGGTCCATTCACAGACCCTAGGGCAGAACAGACCACGGTATGTGCAAGTTATTACTAATTGGAAAAAAATTAGGGATATATATATATATATATATATATATATATATATATATATATATATATATATATATATATATATATATATATATTTACCAACGAAATGTCTAAAATGATTAAGTTAGATGCTCTGTCGTACAGGTTGATTATGAGGAACTGGTGCAGCAGGCAACTGTTTCTTCGGAGTTCGATTCAGCAGCGACACCGATAGACTATGATGCACTTTTCCTGCAGGTTGTGGGCAAACCAAACCGAGAGCGCATATATGGGGTCGGGTCAACTGGTTCAGTGTCTTCTGCACACCACAACCCACTAGGCAGACGCCAGATCACAGAGATAGAGATACATCAGGCTGTTGCTCGGGCGACGACAACATTGAATGAGTAGCTCGATCTATACATCTCAGAGAATGAGGAATTGTGTAAAGCGCAACAAAAACACACTGAGCGGATTGAACGACTTCAAGAAGAACACAATGCTGAACTTCGAGAACTGCGTGCACAGATCGCATTGCTGACAAAGATGATGATGAAGCCACCTGCTCATCAGGATCCGCCTCAACCCGATGATGGAAATGAAGAATAGTTTCATGTTTTTTTGTTATGTTAATATGTGCAACGAGTGTGTTAAATTATGTTTATGATTTGTTTACTTTATTAATGGTGTGGTACAATATAGTTTTCAATATAAATTAAATATAATTTATATTATATGAATGTGTATTATATCTTCATTTAATAATCAAATAATTAATAAAAACTGGAGATTTAAAGGTTTTAGTTGAAAAACAAAAAATTAAATTAAATTTCGAGAGTTGCAAGTTTGGCGACGGCTTCGAGACGAAATGTTGAGTTTATGTTATGGAGTGTGGAGACACTATATTTTTGGCGACTATTTGGAGACGGATTAGAGACACTATTTGTTGGAGACGACGTGGCGACGGATTGGAGACACTATTTTTTGGAGACGACGTGGAGATGGAATGGAGACACTATTTTTTGGAGACGACGTGGAGACGAAATGGCGACACAATTTTTTGGAGACGACGTCGAGACGGATGGGAGACGACACTAGTTTTTGGAGACGACGTGGAGACGGAATTGCGACATAATTTTTTGGAGACGACGTTGAGACGGATGGGAGACGACACTAGTTTTTGGAGATGACGTGGAGACGGAATGGAGACACTATTTTTTGGAGACGAGATGGAGACGGACTGGAAACAAAGAGCTTTTGGCAACGGTGTGGAGATGATATTTTTGGGACACGATTTGGAGACGAATATGGAGACGACTAAAATGCCGTCACCAAATGCGACGATATGGCGACGGGGAGACAACTTGGCAATGCTACTTTTGGCGACAACCAATATTTATCTCCACGCCGTTGTCAACCATCGCCAATACCAATTTGGCGACGGCATGGAGACGACTTTGGTGGTCGCCTAAAGCCGTTTTTTTTGTAGTGGTAGGCAGGTTATGGTTAACAAATTTTGTGATTGGTCTTTCATTGATAACTTTGGCTGTCATGAAGGGGGACACATTCTAGTTGTTTGGAATCCTTGGAAGGTAATGGTTCGTTGTTTGGCCCAAACAGATCAGGCTATGCTTTGTAGTATTCGTCATCTAGTTTCCAACATGAATTTTCTTTTTGGATTTGTTTATGGGAAAAATGAAGGGATCAATCGGAGGCCCCTGTGGAGTAAAATCAGGGAATGAAGTTCTATGTATACTATTCAACCAATTTCTTTTGGTGGGGACTTCAATGAAATCTTGGCCATTGGTGATAGATTGGGTTGTGAAGTCTTCCTTCTGGCGCTTGGGAGTTTGTCCACTGTATGAAAGAAGCGGATCTTGTTGAAATTAGGAGCACTGAGAACCATTTTCCTTGGAGCAATAAATCTTAAACATGTCCTTTCAGAGCTAGCAGACTTGACAGAATCTTAGCTAATGATAAATGGCTTGAGATGATGTCGGACTCTACACTCGAAGTTCTCAATCCTGATATCTCGGATCATCCCTTTGTTGCTATCCCCGTTTAGATCCGTTAAGAGCAAATATGCTCCTTTTAAATTCTTTAATATTTGGACTAAGCACGAGCAGTTTCTTGATATTGTTGCTAGTGTATGGGGCACTAGAATTGTTGGCAATCCGATGTTTAGAGTGGTGAGTAAGCTGAAGCTTCTTAAAGTTGAGCTGAAAAAACTCAACAAGGAGCATTTTCGTGATATTGCCCAGAGGATTGAACAAACAAGGGCAGCTCTTGGTTCTGTTCATAGTAAGATCATGAGTGGCAATGACTCTCAAGAGGACATGGTGGTAGAGAACAAACTGGCACATGATCTTTGTTCCCTTATCGAAATGGAGTCCAGCTTGTGGAAACAAAAGTCTAGGGTGTCTTGGGTTGATGAGGGTGATGCTTGTACTATTTTTTTCTTCAAAGTGGCGAAACAACTAGCTGCTCGTAAATCAATGACTTGCATTATTGATCAGCAGGGTCGATCTATTCGGGATATTAATGGTATCAATGAGGAAGCTGTCTCTTTTTACAAATAGTTGATTGGTCCTGGGGATGTTCATCAGTATCAGTCTTCGGTTGAGGAGATTAAAGTCTTGATGGGTAAATCTATTCTTCTGGAGCATGCAACTGATCTTACCAGACCTATCACTTCAGAGGAAATTAAGGAGGCATTGTTTTCCATGCCTAATGAAAAGAGCCTGGGGCCGGATGTATATAATTCATTTTTCTTCAAACAAACTTAGGGTATTGTTGGGTCGGAAATTGTGAATGCTATCAAATCATTTTTCAGTTCGGGTCGCATTTTGAAGGAGATTAATGCTACAAATCTGGTTCTTATTCCAAAAATTCCAAATCCTTCCGCAATAAGTGACTTCAAGCCTATTGCATGTTGCAAATCATTTACAAATATATATCTAAGATTTTGGCCAATCGAATGAGTCTCGGGCTTCAAAATCTCATTTCTGACTCACAAAATATTTTTGTTAAAGGCCGGTGCATTTATGATAATATCTTACTTGCTCAGGAACTGATCGAAGGTTATGATAACAAAAGGGTTTCCCCCCAGTGCTTGATTAAAGCTGATATCAAGAAGGCGTATGACTCTATATGTTGGGATTTTGTGCTTGATGTTCTTAGGGCATTCAACTATTCGGAACAGTTCGTGTGTTGGGTGGCCAATTGCATTACCACGCCTTCTTTTTCAGTTTCTATTAATGGGGGTGTTCACGGTTTCTTCAAAGGCATTAGGGGACTGAGACAAAGCGACCCTATCTCACCTTACCTTTTTGTTCTCTCTATGGAGGTGCTCTCGGGGATTCTTGAAAAAATTGCCTACAATCGTGAGTTCAAGTTCTACCCCAAATGCAGAGCTAGCCGACTTAATCATCTTTGCTTTGCGGACGATTTAATGATTTTTATGAAAGGTGAGAAGAAGTCGGCCTGGTTAATTAGGAATGGACTTGACCATTTCATGGAACTTTTGGGTCTCTCATTCAGCAAGGACAAGAGTGATATTTTTATTGGTAGCTAAGATGATTAGACCAAAAGCAGAATTGCTGATATTTTTTGGTTTAGGATTGACAACCTCCCTATCAAGTACCTGGGTGTTCCTCTGATTTTGGTCAAGTTCCTCAATAGCCATTGTAAGCACTTGATCTAGCGCATCACTCAGAGAATTAGTAAATGGTCTAACTGTTTTTTCTCCTTTGCTAGACGACTCCAAATTATCTAGTCTGTTTTGGGTCAAATCTATTCCTATTGGTCTCGAATGTTTATCTTACTAAAGGGCATCATCAAAGATATCGAGAGAATTCTTGCTTCTTTTCTGTGGTCAAGTACTGATGACCAAGGTAATAAAACAAAAGTTTCATGGGATCTGGATTGCAAAAGAAAAGAGGAAGGTGGTCTTGGCATTCATAGAATCCAAGATATCAATCAGACGGCGATCTTAAAGTACCTTTGGATATTTTACACAAAGTAGAAGTTGGTTTGGTGTAGATGGATTTATATGAATTATCTTTGCAGATCTAAGATATGGGATGTAAAGATGCCTGGCAGACCCTCTTGGTCCTAGCAAAAGATTTTGCAACTGAGAAATATTGCTCAAAAGTTTATTATCCATAGAATCAGGAATGACAATGATACAAGATTTTGGAAGGACCATTGGTATCCTTTGGGGGTTCTTTGTGATGTCTTTGATGATGAAACTATTATTGTGGCAGGATCCCATAAAGAAGCAGTAGTTGCCGAATTTGTTGAGGATAATCAATAGGTATGGCCGAGTGATAATAGTACTATGCAAGAGATCCGCTTGCACCTTCTTGACCTGACTCCGCGTGTAAACCATACAGATAAAATTACTTGGATCAATTCTCCACGTGGTGAGTATAGCCTTAAATGGGCGATTGATCTTGTTAGTCCATGGCTGGATTATGTCAATTGGAATGGTGTCATTTGGTTCAAGCATTGCATCCCTAAGCATGCTTTTTGCACTTGGTTGTGTTAGATGGATAGGCTGCCAATGAAATTTAGAATGATTGGTTGGGGTGTGAATATTGACCCTATTTGTGTGTTGTAAGGACTGTGAACACTTATTTGGGTTGTGCTCATTTGTTCGTCGTATTTGGCACACTGGCTGGAAGTTTTGCAAAGGGTCTAGGACTGTGTGTGATTGGGTTAAGATTGTGGAATTGTTTGTGCAGATTGCCGACTCAGATTCATTTCAAGCCATCAGTATGAAGACCTTCCTCGGTGCTTTTGTTTTTCACATCTGGAAAGAGAGGAATAGGCGCATTCACAATTTCGAGTCCCTCACGGAGGAACAAATTATTCATAACATTGCTTTTGATGTACGTATCAAAATGCATAAAGATAGAAAACTTAAATACTCCCTTTTGAACCAGGTTATTTGTAGAGCCTGGAGGATCGATGATAGAAATTACTGGTAAATGTACTTAATGATGTAAATTTTTTGGGATTAATACACACCGCTTACTTTTAGCAAAAATAAATAAAAATAAATAGCTTATATGTAATGTCTTATACATTGATGGCAGATATGATAAGTAAGTAGTTTATATATGAATAGTTTATGTAAAATATTTGTTTTACTTTAATATTGCAAACTCTATAATATTGTCTAAATCTAGTAATATGATTTTAATTTATTAATTTATTATATTTGAGTAAAAAATATGTGTTTTCATTCTTGACACCCAAACATATTTTTTTTGTTTTTTTTTTGTTTTTGTTTTTAAAACTATTTTTTAGAACACTTTTGCCAAATGAATTTTCTGTTTTTTTTTTGTTTTAAAAACTTGTTTTCGAAACAATTATAGTCAAACAAATTTTTTATTTTTCTGTTCTTAAAAATAGTTTTTCAAACCTGTTATTGAAAATTGTTCTACAAAATAAAAAAAAATAAATTAAAAACACTTCCTAACAAGCCCTTATCTTCTTGGTTTTCTTTTCATTCTTGTCAATAAGATAAGAGCCCATGTTCCCCTTTATGACCAAATCGACATAGAATTATAGTTACTGCTATTTTAATCATAAGTTTTTCACAAAGTTTGAAGTTTCTCGTGAGTTCTAAGATATATTTGTCTTTTACAAGAATTTTTGAATTCTGTAAAGAACTTATAGAAAATTATTTGTAGGAAAAATTTAGAAATAGTCTCTATTATTTACATGTTTTAAACAAATAATTTCTATTATTTTAGAAATCACACAATTAGTCGTTAATATTTTCAAACGTATCTCCAATAGTCCCTGTCATTAATTTTCCGTAAAAAACGAACAGAAAATGGTCCTGTACAAGTAAAATGACATTTGTACCCTTTTTATTTATTTAAACCAATTACATAATATGGAAATGACTGTGATGCCCTTAGTTTGTTAAAAATAATTCAAACGGGGATATTGAGCTGGTAGAATCAGATGGGTTGACTAGCATAAATGGGTCAGATAGTGTTGAAGATGATAAGACTGAGGACTGCCCTATCTTTAACCCTCAAGATATGAAGAAGAAGTTTGAGTTTAAGGAGGCATTGGATACATATTTTGTTAGGAAGGGAAATAAATATAGACTTTCCAAGAATGATACAATCAGAGTTAGAGGGTGTTTGCCCAGAAGAAGGCTGCAATTGGCTAATTTTGTGCAGGGAAGATATATGGTGAACGAAGCTTTCAGATTAGGACTTATAGGTCTAAACATTCATGCTACTGGTCATACTTTAGAAAGAGTTTCAATTCTTGTTGGCTTCCAAAGAGATATGAGCATAAATTTAGAAATAATCCTAAGCTAATTAGTGCCAAAGACTTCAGATCTGAAATGACAGTCAAGCTTAAGGCACATATCTCTAAAAATATGGCATATAGAGCAAGGACAATTGCATTGAATAACATATATGGGGATCTTGAAGAACAATTTAAGATGTTGTGATCATATTGAGAGGAAATTGAAAGGACTAACCCAACACTAAAGTGATTGTGAAGATGGTTGACCAACATGATCCACTTGAACATCCTAGATTTATGAGGATATACATTTGTTTTGATGCACGTAAGAGAGGGTTTCGGGCAGGTTGTAGGCCTATTATTCTAATGCTTCCCTCTTAAAAATTTGATATACAAAAATTTCTTTTTTAGTAAAAACATATTTTTTCCAATTTAAAGTACATGAATGATATAAAAATTAGATAATTTTCTTCTAATGCTTCCCCCTTAAAAATCGATGTAGACTGTTTTTTTCTTTTTCTTTTTTCTTTTTAATTTTAAGAACATATTTTTCAAATTTAAATTGCATTAACGACATAAAAAAAAACAAAAAAAATGTATTTTTTCTCATTTCCCCTTAAAAATTGTATACAATACAATTTTTTGTTTTTGTTTTTGTTTTTATTAGATCCGAAATTGTTTTTTCAAGTTTAAACTTGCACTTTTTATTTATTTTTCAAATATTTTATCAAAATTTTGAACTCTATACACGTTCTCCGCATCATCAACTCACATTTTCTCATTCCCGTCTTAACAAGCAGCAATCAAGCAACAATAGCTCTCTGTTTCCGCTTATGGAAGGTAACTCCTATATATATATATATATATATATTTTTCAACCTTCAACACTGAGGAGGTTAATTGTGGTCTAAATTCGATGGTTAATTCTGTTTTCTTCTTTTCATTTTTTTGTAATTGATGAGCAGGATTGTGGTCTCAGCTTCGCGAGATTTTGCCCTTACTAGCCCTTACAGGATTTGGACTTGGACTTGGACTTGGAATACTAAAAAAGAGAAGGGCAAGTATCATGTTACATGTTTTTGTCTGACTTCATTTTTTTTTTTTTTTTAATGTTTTAAATTGTGTATTTTATTCTACTATGTAGTTGTTAAAAAGAAGAATCAATTTTTTGTTCTCGACTTTCTTTTTCTTTGTTAATTTGCAAGATCATGTTACTTGTGGTATGAGAGTTTAAAGCTTGATCACGACACAAACTAGAGCTAGTATCTGCGATCGAGTAATTCCCTGAGTTACTTCAGATTTTTTTCTTTAAAAGATGTTTTATATGTGAGATTGCAAGTGTTGGGCTAAGAAAACTTCTTGCATTGGCCTTGTGCTGTTATTTAAATTCTGATGAACTATTAATTTTCGTACTCATTAAATTGTTTCTAAGATGCTGTTGTTTGTAATTCAATTAGGCTTGCGATGACTACAAGGAGGACTTGATTAGTAGATTGCCGGATGGTATCCTGTGCTTCATACTCTCACAATTGACTACGAAGGAGGCTGTTAGGATTAGCATTTTGTCCAGTAGATGGAGAAACCTTTATCTTTTTCTGCCTAAACTTTCCTTTGATTGCTCATGCACGTTCAAGAATCTGCCCGTTAATCAGCATTGCACTTGCCACCCTCAGTATAGGCAAAGATTCTTGACTGTCATGGATCGATTACTTCAGCTTCCATCGTTCACTCAAATGAAATTAAATGTTTAGCTATTTCCTTCTCTTTTCTCTCCTTTTCTATATTGCAGGACACTGTGTGGCCGTATTTGCAAGCATAAGTGACATCTTGAGGCAGATAGCAGGATCGTTGGTCATGGCATTTCAATATTCGTAGTTGTAAGTCATCCTAGTCGTATTTTTATTTTTTTTTCCCGTCTAAGGAGGCTAACGCCAGGGATTAGATAATAACAAACTCTTGGGTAGACTTGCCTGCTCTATCTTTTTCCACAAGTACAAGCAGTTGATGAGGAAGCTCTGCCAATGAGAGACATCCCAAACTTTCGCAAAGTCCATAATTAGCAAGTCAATCTGCACACTTGTTCGTTTCGTAAAAGATATGATAAAAGTCTGTAGTATTAATGACGTGAGAAATAGCTCTACAGTCTTTCAAGAGAGATGTAAAGGGGCTAATATGGACCTCAGGACCGCTATGAGTCGTATTTGCTAGAGGAGAAGTGGAAGCGGGAGGATTGTCATGAACATGAGTTGCATTTGCCATTTCTTTGAAATACCTTCCTCCGACTATTATCCACTACAAAATAAACTGAAATTTGCGAGAGACAGTTCCCCTCACCGTTCCGTCGCCAATCTACAATTTGCGACGGCACGATGAAGGAAACTATCCGTCAGATACGAGGTTGTCACCAAATTAATTCCCCTCACCAATCTGTCACTGTTTTGGCAACGGGTGGGCAATTCTCTCCATCCCGTCTCCAAAACCGCCCTCACCAATCCCTCACCATAATTTCCCGTCTCCAAGCCATCACTACAGTCCGCCCTCACCAACCCCTCACCATAATTTCCGGTCTCCAAGCCGTCACCAAAGGTTCCTGTCACCGGCCCCTCGTCAATTAGAGCCCTCTCTATACCGTCACTGTGTATCCCTTCGACACGCCCTCGCCAAAATTTCCCCTCACTCATCTGTCACCAATGATTACTGTAACAGAACACTCGCCAATTTAACCCCTTACCAAACTGTCACAAAATTGTCATCGCCAAGCCTTCGTCAACCTTTCCTCTCACCAATCCGTCACTAATTATTCCCTTCACGCAGCCCTCACCAACTTGATCAATTCTATCTACTTAAATTGGTCATAATCCCTTCAAACATTTTGAACTGTAATCCCAAATTGAACCTATTGATTATATGAAATACATTTCAAATAATGCCGCAAATACGATATGCGTGGGCCATTTAAATTATAGATTGTTATGATAAACTTTAATAAAAAGGAATGTATTGTACATTGCAGTGTATTATACATCAAACTACAAATATAACATTATAACAAATTACTCTCCATCTTCATCACTATGTGAAGATGAAGATTGTTGGTCTTCAGGTTGACCACATACTTTTGCGTAAAGAACTTCCAACACTTTGTTCTGCTTTGTTATTTGTTGCTGAAGTTGAATGATTAACTCGTCCTGACTCTCGATCCGCTGGCGATGACTTTGTACAGTTTCATTCAATGTCATTGTGGCTCTAGTAACGGCGGCAGTCAGTTGCTCCTCTGTTATGACACATCGATGATGGGATGCAGTATTTGAGACAAACTCAACGGATACCTGAGAACCTACCCCGTATATCCGACCTTTGCGAGGTGGTCCAACAGTCTGCAAAAATACTTCGTTCTCATCTACAGGCGTCGGATTGGAGTCTGATTCAGATGTATTCCTAGCCGTTTGGAGCATTTTGATGAAAGATGACTTTTTGGATTATCATTCTTCGTATATCACCATCAAGGGCCTGAATGAGACGCGACAAATTTTTGTAATAGCCATATTACTGGACTCGTTAGAGCGGCCGGAACATAGCTTAAGCTTTTAGCTGAGTCCTTTTCTTTATAAGTTTGTGTACAGTTTTTGAACCTTTAATGATCACTTTGCTTCTTCTGCAAAAAAAAAAAAAAACCATATTGTTTAAGCCTAACCCTTCCACATAGGAATAAGTATTTGTGAAGATTCGAATGAATATTCACTTTAGACTGTATAATGAACACAAACTTTGTGGTAGGCTTAGCTCTCTCAATAGATCTATTTGTGATTCTTGAAAGATTGATAATAGAATCCAAATTTAGTTGATTCTCCTACCTTCGAAAAGGAGGATTTGTAATTTGTGTACAATTTATTTGAAATGATTGGAGTACGTATTACATCAAGTGCCTGGAGTTCATTTATAGCATTGCAGAGAGTTCTTGATTGCTCTACTTTCTCTACTTCTTAACCTTTTAGGCTCTACTTTCTCTATTGGCTATTGACTATATTAAATAAATAAATAAACAAATTTAATTCCTTCTCTGATGAAAAAATCACTTAATTTTTTTTTATCTTTTCTCACCAAAGCTACCTTACCATGCGACAAGTAGCCTGTTGGTCCATGGTGCCTCAAAGAAATAGAATAGTTTTGCATGTTATTAATAAAACAAAGAAATAAGCAAATCTCATTTTTCATATGCAATTAAATATAATACCACTTATTAATTTGAAGGATAATTCCGTCACGCACCACTATTATTTTTTTCTTTTTCAAATCACTTATTAAACTTTTTTCCATTTCGAATCACCCATTGAAAAATTATTCATCTACCCACTCCAAAATTATTCATTTTACCAACTCCATTAGTTTTTTCCAGTTAGGTATGACAGATTTTTTTATTTTTTTATTTTTATCTCAGCATAATTGTCACTTGTCACAACATAAGTCGCTGAACTTGTAAATAGTATTAAATCACTATTAAGCTATTTTTTTTATTTCAAATAGGCCACTAAATAATTTTCCATTTAATTTTCCCCTCCACGTTATTTTTTAATTAATGTTGGTGAATCTCCATTTTAGCTAGGTAAAATTGTCAATTGTTGTACCATTTTAAATGTGCCAAAAATTTTCTCTTAAGCATACACTAACAACTTTTTCTTCGATTTTTTCCTGATGCTTCAACTAAGAGAAACATAAATGCGTAATAGGACACTTTGTCTTTAAAGTACACTTTATCATTAAATTTATGAAATCAAGTTATCATACTTACAAAATTTCCCACCACAAAAAATGTCGTAAATGTGTTTGTTGCCTTTAAAAGGTTACTATATTTCTTAAAGATAACTTTGTTTTACTCTTCCATTCTAAATCTTACAAAGTCTTTCTCCACTAATGCCCAATGTATAGTTGGTTATCTTTTTCTTTCGATCTGAAGCATGTTTGCATGAAATTTTTTTATTTATTTTGTTTTTGTTACACAAAATGAATTTTGTTTCTAACGTTCTCATATCTATCCTTAGAGTGAACACGATTGATACTGCCACAATTCTACTCTACTTCTATTTATTAATAAGACTTTCAAGTTCTTTTGCTCATCCATATTAATATGATTATACATTAGGGATTATATGTTGCTATTTAAAATATATATATATATATTAATAATCATTAATCCAAGAAACCTGAGAGGGAAGGTGAGAAATTAGAAGGGAGTAAATCTAATTATACAAGATCAAAAGAATGACTGCCAGAAATTCTAAATTGCATTTACTTTAGCTAGTTATAAATTTATGTTTGCAATTAAATAGAATTTGAACAACATACCAACTATGTTTTTCATTTCTTTTTTAGTGAAATCATATTTCTCTTTTCAACTTCTAATTAGTTAAATTACAACATTAATTAATGGTATATTTGTTAGAATATATAATTGTCACACATCAGAAAATCAGAAACTCTAACACTACTTTATAAGATTCTAGACTACTATACTTAACACTAATTAGTTTTAAGATGAAACCTCAGTTATCTTAACAATATTCATCTCGTAAAATCGTTTATTGAACCTTAAAAAAAACTAAAAGAAAATAAAATCATTTGCCTTTTAGTTACCACATGCGACCTGCCTCAGTACAGCATAATAGTCACGACCTTCCCTTTTCTGCTTTTGGTTTACAGATTTCAACAATCTTCACCACGTGTTAGTTAACAAGTTACAACACTCATCAAAACCCTAATCCCTCGATATAAATAATCGTATGTCTATCACTACATAGGCATAGCCGCATAGGGAAATAGAGAGAAATAGAGTTGTTGATCGTGTTGCATTGATCGGAAATGCGAGCCCGCTTTGTTCGACGAGGTATATATGCTATCACATGCATATATCTAATCTGTAGATTTTTTCACATCTTTGTGCAGCATTTTGCAGATTTTCAAGCTTGGAAACTTCTTCTAAGATACAAGCATGCATGTGTGCCTGTATCTAATGATCTGTGTTTGTGTGTATTGTATCATGCCGCTTTAAGTTGTTCATTGATAATCGGAGAGCGACCTATGTGTATATATGTTTTCTTATATATGTGAATGTTTCTTGTTGGGGCGTATATGTGGTTCATCTCTCTATGGTTTCACAGTTGAATTAATTTGCAGAAGTTTGAATAGTTAAAAACAAATTTTAAATTGAAAACTCATTTTATTTGTTTGGTTGGCTTAAGTTGATCTTGGTAGTAGAATGACGTGATTAATTTTTTATTTTTTATTTTTTATTTTTTTATTTTTTTGTATTGCAGTACAATATGTTGCCGTATATGAAAGCATAGGTGATATTTTGAGGCAGGTGGCAGGATCGTTGGTCATGACATTTCAATTAAACATGAATCGTTATGTCCCTTCTACAAGGTTTGATATTGACATGTACTATTTTGGTGTTAATTTTGATTTGTGTCGATAAATATATATATATATATTTCGGTTCTTATGTTACTATACAAATATTTCAAAAAGATATAAGCTTGATGTTTTCCTGCTTGTTTGCCGGTCCTACAGCTGCTGTACGATGCAGGTGTTATGGGTTGTGGGACTGGGCTAGTGCTAGTGCGGAGGCGTTGGCACAGGGAACATGAGCTTCATGCAAGTTTGAGGGGTTCATTAGATCGTTAGTCAAATAAATCTATACCGCAATGCAGTTGCTGAGCCTCATGAACAAAGAAATGGCATCACATGCATCTCTAATCACAGATGCCAAATGCAAATAGGTTCCTTGGAAATACCTGCCTTCCCCTTACGACCATCACCAAGATTGTGTATTGATGAAAGACGCGAAAAAATGGATTGGAATCCACTCATCTGGTTTAAAAGAAACATCCCCAAACAATTGTTTTGCACTTGTTTAACAGGCAATGCTAGAGAGGATTCGCACGGAGGAAAGGCACCTCTCATGGGGGGTTGTTCAGTCTAACACATGTATATTATGCTACCAACAGTCTGAAACGAGAAACCATTTGTTCTTTGAATGTGGATTTTTCAAGAGAATTTGGTGAAGGGGTCTTCCATGCACTAAGTTGGCAACTATTATTTAAATAATAATAATATCTCTTATTATTATTTTTATTATTTAATTATTTTTATGTTTTTTGGTAATCATTCGAACCAAACCATGCCAATGGTTGTTGCAAAGTTGGGATAAATTTTTTTTTTTAATTTAAATATTTTGGGATTCATGATGTGTCATGTTGCTAAGGTAAAAAAAAAACCTTTTTTGCTCTTGCCCCCATCAGACCTTCATTAAGGGTATAAAAGACTTTTTGTACAGTCAATGTCATTTCTGTTAAATTTGATCAGCTTTAACCAATGGAGGGACCTAAGAGGAGGGGAAAAAAAAAAAAAAAACTCATGGACCTACTTGGTCTAAGGTAGAAAAGTTAGGGATGTGCATGTCTTTTTTCCTTTTTTTTGTTTTGGGCTGAGTTAGAGAACGAATTTCATTAAACGAATTGAACAAATACAAATGGGGGGTCACATGACCAAATACAACCGAAAAGAGAGAAATCCAAACAAAAAAGTCAAGTCCGGTTGATGAACCATAGTGGTTGGATAATCGGCTAGCAACAACAACACACCAAGAGCAGATTAGAGAAAGGAAGATATAACCAACAACTCAAGAGCGCAAAAAACAGAGAAAGAATTCAATCAAGTAAAGTCCAGTTAAACTCTATTGGCAAATCTATTGATGCTAGTGTTGCAGAACCGTTTTTCAGCATGTGCTTTCGCAATGATGTCTGCTCGAATTCGCTCTATGATTTGCTCCTCAGTGCTAGCCTCATCTATGAAAATGCGTCCATTTCTCTCGATTCAGATGTGGTAGACAACAACACAAAACAACAATCTAAACATGTAGCTCTTAAAATTTCTGTTTCCTGCAAGTGAGTTAGCAAATATAAGAATTGAATCTAAGGAAGAAGTTGGCAACTAAGTTTTAATTCACTGGAATGATATTTTCAGTTGGGCAATCAACATTGCAGGGAATCATTCTTTACAGGCATACACATTTTCAAGCTACAATTTGTGCAACCACTTACTTTGTTTGGCAGGAGAGGAACAACATATTGCTTAATTCTAACCGTTTCACAGAGTAAGAAGTGTTTGAGAAAATTCTAATGGATATTCGCTTTAGACTAGCTATATAATGCATGGACATAGATTTTGTGATAGCTCTCTCAATAGATCAATTTGTGATTCTTGAATGAGTGTTAGTAGAATCTTGAGTTAGTTGATTCACCTACCTTTGAGGTGGAAGAATGAATGAGGTACTTGCTTATTTACCAGAAAAATATCAAGGGCCTGAAATTTATTGAATTCCATAGAGTACTTAGGACCGATTTTCATTTTCTTTGTATTGTAAGAAAAATGAAATTCCTCCTCGAGGTTGTTAATTTGTTTTCTATTCTATCCACATAAGACAAGAATTTTGATATATGATCGCTCGTTCTGCTGGTCAAATATCTTTTTGTTTTTGGGCTAATTAAGTATTTATTATTTCGCTACAGAAAAGTACATAAGAGGTCGAAGACCAATTACATCAAGTAAGAACGATCAAACAAATAGCTAGTCTAAAACGATATTACAAAAGAGCACGAGCTAACTAACGAAACAAAAGGGATGCTAAACCTAACTAGATGAAAGCAAGCTATTTCCGCACCGGTTACAAACAACTAGAATCGGCCTAACAATAAGAAGCAAAGCAAGAAATTACAACCAAATAATTACAACAAGAAACAAAAGGAACAGAAGAACACAAGGGGCAATCAAGTAGAACCAAACCAAGGAGAAACGACAGGTCTTTAAGCAACTTCATGCTCAAGCGAGCCCTCAAATATCCGGCGGATCAAGAGATCCTTCAAGTGGTCAAATATCTATTACATCTCAAGAGCTAGAAAAATCAGAAAAATACAAAAATGGGCTTCACCTGTAAAACTTGGGTTACTTTTTTCTTAGTGCACTTGTCAAAATATTGATAGAAGGGATGTGAATCTCATATTTTAATAAGTGTAAAATTTGATACTCATATTTAAAAAGTACAACGGATCTGATTTAAAAATACCTTCTTTTTTTTAATTCTTAATCCTCTTTGATAAATTATTTTTATATTTTTTTCATACTTTAACGGTGACTGTACTGAATCATTTATCACGTTAATTGTGTTGGATATGTCTCGAATTCCAAATAGAGTCAGATATTAAAGACAATTAGAGGTTTGATAAGAGTTGAAATACAATGACAGATAAGAATGCTAATCATAATAGGACTAGCATTAGTCTATTATAAATAGGGCTACCTAGAATAAGTTTAGTCATCACACACTACAAGGTGGGTGTACCATACTAGATTGGATTAGGGTTAAAGTATATACACTTCTAGATAGATGTATCAGAGTCATTATTGTACTAGTTCCTATTAGTAATAAAGAATAATACTCCGTGGACGTAGTTTATGCCGAACTACGTAAAAATAGTATTGTGTTTCCAACGTATCTATATGTACAATCCTTTCCAACATAGTGGTATCAGAGCCTTGGACTGCATATAGATATATTGGTCATTATCGTCGCCAAGAGAAGGTGCATTCCGCTGCCAGAGCAGAAGATTGCAAAGAAGAAGACGTTGATACAATCAAGAAACTTGCATCGGGACATGGTGTAGTGCTCGTTGTTGAAGATTATTGCCACGATGCGTTTAGCAGATTGATGTCGCGCCAAAGCACTGGTGTTCCTATAGTAACTCCATGTTTAGAAGATAAGAACACGGCCAGTAGAGAAGGGATGGCTGCACATCATCATTGTTGCGCCATGAAGGAAATGGCATCCCAAATGTGCCGAAGAAGGTAGACAATTGCGGTAATCTAGAAGGGACCTAGTGAGTACCACCATTAAAGAGTCACAAGAGATGTTTGGCGAATAAAGAACTTATGATTGCAAGTTGGGAAAAAGAACACAACAAAAAAAGGACAAAAAAATAATTAAAAAAATCTATAAAAAACACCAAGAAGCAAAAAACGAGAGAAAAAAAATTAAAAATTAAAAAAGAAGATACAAGAAAATTTAAGAGCAGCTTTGGATCTGTTGCTGCCGGTGAAACCAATGTCTTAAGCTTAAGGGATGATGGTGCAACCTAGTGGATCAAAAGTTTGACCACATTGACTAGGTTTTGACCAAGTATTGACCTAGTTGACCAAAGGTGTTCACAAAGTTTTTGGGTATCCATAATCCAAATTTGAAATCGGATTCGTCGAAGTCCACATGTGCGTAATAGGGTTACTGAATTCAGAAGTATTGATCAAAGATTTGAAGTTTGGTATTTCTCGCCAATGGAGGAATTTGTTAGATATGCCTTGAATCCTAAACAGAGTTAGATATTGAAGACAACTAGAGGTTTGATAAGAGTTGAAATACAATGAAAGATAAGAATCCTAATCATAATAGGACTAGCATCAGTCTATTATAAATAGGGCTACCTAGGATAAGTTTAGTCATCACACACTACAAGGTGGGTGTACCATACTAGATTAGATTAGAGTTAGAGTATATACACCTTTAGGTAGGTGTATTAGAGTCATTATTGTACTAGTTCCTATTAGTAATAAAGAATAATACTCCGTGGACGTAAGCTATGTCGAATCACATAAAAATAGTATTGTATTTTCAACGTATCTATATGCACAATCTTTCGAAAAAAATTATTCTGATTCCTACCATCTGAATTCTCTAGTGCAACCATTTACAAGAATTTCTATTATTGTGAACTAGTGTTTTTGAAATCATACGATTTAGTTAAAAAACGATGTGAATCGAATAAGAGAATCGTCAATTAATGTGAATCAGAGATGAATCGTATGCGAGTCTTAACAAATTGGTAAGAATCATACGATTCACTGAATCACACACGATTCATACCTAATTTTAAAAAGCCCAAAAATTTCAAAATCACAAAAAAAAAGCCCATTACAATATTTTTTCTTTAGCCCAATTTTAACAAACATGAACAAATAAAATCCAAAAAACAAACCCATTAACATTATCATTTATCAATACCAAATTCTCAAATCAATTTCAATTTTCAATTACAAAATCAAAAGATGGAAAAATTAAAAGCTCTAACTACTAAACGAGAGAAAGACGTAGCTGGATTTTGCTCTTGATCGCGTTGGTCATGTGAGTTGGAAAGAACTCAAGAGCAAAGTAATAAGTGAGCTTTTTTTTTTTTGGGCCAAAGCTTGTAAGTGATAAGCTTTTCGGTTGTGTAATTTTTTTTTTCTTTGTCCAAGCTTGCAAGTGAACTCAAGAAGCTGACTTCTGCTCCTGATATGTTAGTCGTGTGACTGTGAGTGTGAACTGTGAAGAATCAAGCTTGTAAGTGAGCTTTTTTTTTTTTGGTCAAAGGTTGTAAGTGAGCTTTTCAGTTGTGTTTTGTTTTTCTTGGTCAAAGCTTGTAAGTGAACTCAAGAATCAAGCTAGTTGCTTTAATACTTTGTTTCAATGATGTTTTTTTGGCTTTTGTGTGTGAAGAACATTTTTTTTTTTTTTGCCGTGAGTATGAACTCATACCTTGTAAGTGTTTAATGCTTTTTTTTTTGGGTTTAGTTGTCTGAACTCTAAAGACTCTGTACTCAAGAATCAAGGTAGCTTTTTGTGTTTAGTTCAACTCTGTACTCTAAAGACTCTGTACTAAATTAGTTGTCTTTGACTTATATGGACATTAGATTAAAGTATAAAAAATTAGTTTGGACTTTGGAGTTTACTATGGTTTTTTTAAAGCTTGGACCATAGGGACCACTTTGGAGTTTATTGATGCTATAACTATTGCTTTAATGTTTATTGCTTTATATGATTGCCTTGCAACTTTTTTTTCTTTTTGATTTTTTGGTCAAAATTTTAATTTCAATTTCAAAGAAACATAATCTTTTGACTTTTGAATTTTAATTATTTTATCTTATTTTGTCTTAACATTCAAGACTTTGGTATTTATCATTAAACATGGTTAACAAAAAACAAAAAGAACAAGACACGACATGGAATCATTGCTCGAGAGTTAGTGAATTCTTGCCCCCAAGTGAGTGAAGAGGTTAAATTACTCTTTGTAGACATGTTGAAGGAGAAACAACCAATTAACATTGCTATAGAATACTTTGATGAGGGTGTTGGTTCACAAAAGAAAAGAAGCATTGATTCTTTATGATAAAAGAGAAGGGTGAAAATCAACAAACATTAAACCAAATGGTGAAAAAGAGAAAGCCTGTGATTCGGGATATATGTAGATTTGTATATGGTTGTGCTTTAGCTTTTAATGTCGTGAAAAGCCCTTTATTTACTCAAATGCTTAAATTCATTGGAGAATATGGTAAGGGTTTAAAACCCCCTACCTATCATGAAGCAAGAGTTTCGTACTTGAAAAAAGAAGTTGAAATTGTACATCAAGATTTAGAAGAGTTTAGGAAAGAATGGAAGAAAATAGGTTGTACATTGATTCTTCCAGGTTGTACATTGATGTCTAATGGTTGGATTGATGGGAAGCATCGCTCCATAACTAATTTTCTAGTTAATAGCCCAAGAGGCACAATTTTTATTAGATCACTTAATACCTCCTCAATGATTAAAAGTTCTTTTAATATGTATGAATTGCTTAATGAATTGGTGGATGAAATTGAAGAAGAAAATGTTGTCCAAGTAATAACGGATAGTGCCTCAAGTTATGTAGGTACCGGTGAGCTTTTGATGACTGAAAGAAAAAAGTTGTTTTGGTCCCCATGTGCGGCACATTTGATAGATCTTATGCTTTTGGACATTTGTGAATTGATGGTGTTTAAAGATACCATTGACAAAGCAAAGAAGGTGACTACATTTATTTATCAACATGTTTGGGTACTTGACTTGTTTCGGAAGTATAGCAAACAAAGAGATTTGACAAGGCATGGAGTTACTAGATTTGCCACCTCTTTTTTGACTTTGAAGAGCTTCTATGATCAGAAAATTCCACTTAGAAGTATGTTTGCATCGGAGGAGTGGGAAAGAAATGCTCATTCAAGTAGCACAATTGGAAAAATGGCACAAGAAATAATTTTTGGAGATGCTCGATTTTGGAAATCAATCAAATATTGCATTCAAAGTGCGTTACCTTTGGCTAAAGTGTTGAGACTTGTGGATGGTGACTCAAAACCACCAATGGGATATATTTATGAAGCATTGGATAGAACAAAAGAAGAGATTGCTAAAAACTTTAACAATGTTGAGAATATAGATACAAGCGCATTTGGGCTATTAGTGATGAAAGGCGGGAGTTGCAACTCTATAGCCCACTACATGCGGCAGGCTACTATCTCAATCCGAGGTACATTCTTAATTCGTTTATATTTTTATGTACCACTAAACTTTATAGCTTTGTAATGTGCATTCATATAAATTTTGTAGGTTTCATTATGATGCTAAGTTCAATCCGGATAGGGAAGTGAAGATTGGCTTATACAAAACCATTGAGAGAATGTATCATGATGTATAATCAAAAGTGAAAATAGATGAACAATTGGAAAAGTTCAAGAAGGCAGAAGGGATGTTTGGTATGAGCATGGCGGTCTTAACAAGAGAAAGAAAACAACGCAGTACATAAATTACTATAGAAGCACGTCTCTTAGACACACCTCCCATTAAAGTTAATATTAACTATAATCTCACCCTTTTTGTAGCTTTATGGTGGGAGAGCTATGGAGAGGATTGCCCAGAGCTTCAAAGGCTAGCTATACGAGTGCTAAGCTTAACTTGTAGTGCCATAGGATGTGAAAGAAATTGGAGTACCTTTGATCTTGTGCACTCAAAGAGAAGGAATCGTTTAGAGCAACAAAGATTGAACTCTCTTGTCTTTGTGAAATCTAATATTCAACTCCAAATGAGACATTTGAAAAGACAAGAGTAAGGTGACACTTATGATCCTATTTGCTTATCAGATATGGAGTCCGACAATGAATGGATTACAGAGAAGGAAGATCATTGTCTCCCCGAAGATCATTCGTGGATGGACATTCAAGAATGCTTTCAAGATGAAGAACTGCTTATTGGTAGAAAAAGAAAGAGAGGTATATTTTTTATTTGGTGGCTAATATTTCATACTAGAAATATTAATTAGTGTTGTTTGCTAAAAAATAATTTCTTTTGTCTTATCTTATTATCATAGGGCCAAGAGTTTTAAATCTGGACAAAAAGTGAAAGGGAAAAGGAAAGGGAAAAGAAAACGAAAATCATGTTCTAGAAAATGAGGAGGATGAATTAATTGAAGATGATGCTTATGATGATCATGAAGAAGAGAACTTAAACGAAGATGTCATGGTGGATTATGCCGACGACAATGATGATGATGATGATGCCGATGGCATAGATTTATGCCTAGACCTAGACTTCGGAGGTGGTGGACATTAAAGAACAAAAACATCTAGGAATTTTGGAACATAGCTTTAATGGCTTCATCTTTGCTTTGTATATAACATAGCTTTAATAGCTTCATTTTTGCTTTGTATATAAAGCTTTAAGGACTTGAAAATAGAAAGTTGATACAAATGAATTTTGCATTGAGTCCATAAACATATACTTGTCTTTACAACTAACTTTTTTATAAACTAAACTACTAAAGTTTAAATATTGTTTTCCAATATCCAATTGCTTCGGCTACTAGGGACAAGTGAAGTAGTGAACCACCTAGAAAAGTAACAAAAACATATATTAATATACATTCAAATGAAAAAATCTCAACTAAAAACTGTTAATGGAAACATAATATATCATATATAATCTAGATTAAATTTATGACTGAATCGGTACGATTCACGATTTGATTCGATTCACGATTCAAAAAAATGACTTTTCGATTCACGATTTGACAACTATGTTGTGAACTACGAATGAGCATATTTTGATAGAAGGGATGTGAATCTCATATTTTAATAAGTGTAAAATTTGATACTCATATTTGAAAAATACAACAAATATGATGTAAAAATATCCTCGTTTTTTTAATTATTAATCCTCTTTGATAAATTCTTTTTATATTTGTTTTCATACTTTAGTTGTGAATGCCAATCATGTAAATTGTTCTGATTCCTACCATCTGAATTCTCGAGTGCAACCATTTACAAGAATTTCTATTATTGTTAACTACGGATGAGCATATTATTATTAAGAGCAAATAATTTCCTATTTACATGTTTAGTTATCTATAGTATGTGATGAAGACAATAAACAAATGCAACAACTCTACCGTTTAAGTTTTTAAATGAGGTCGTAACTTAATGCTATGGAAAATATTTGACACAATAGTGTTGGGATAGTTGTTAGTTTTCTATTGAAATCAAGATGAATACTCTGTGGCTTATAGAAGCGTAAAATGCATCATATTTCTCTGTATTTTTATAAAGTTGAATCATAAATCCTGTATTTTCAAAATTTGTGTTATAAATCCCGTGTTACGAAAACAATTGCATATTCCCCTTGTCATCTATTTTTCTATCAATTTTAACGTTGAATGTAATACATGCGCCTATGATGCAAATATGGCATTGATAAGGCTATAAACATAGGGAAAAAGATGAAAATATCCTAATTTTCAAGCATATTACTAAATAAAGAATGTTGTAAGGTTTAGTACTGAGGAGCAGATTATCGAGAAGATTCAGGCTGATATCTTTGCAAGAGTTCATGTGGAATGAAACTATAACAACTCTAGCATTAATAGACATTTTGCCAATAGAGTTCATTTGCCTTTGACTTAGGTGATTTTTTTCACATCTCTGAGTCTTTGTTGTTTCGGAATGTGATTAAACAATTACCATACCTTTACTTTGAATCACCTTCTTCTACAAGCAAAATACACCTTCAAATCGAAGCGGGATTAAACTTTTCTAAATGTTTTCTTTTGGTTTCTCTCTCTAGGGTTTTAGAAAGGGGGATTTTAGACTTTGATAAAGTTGTTTTGCAAATAATGAAAATGCTAGAAGTTTAAATGAAGGCAATTTCATCTTTTAATAATGCTAACTAATAGAGTTAAAGAAAACTTTATTTTGGGGCGTGTGCGCAACATTTTTCATAATACAAGTTTTATAACGCGACTTTTAAAAACACAGGGTTTATAATACAACTTTATGAAAACACGGGGAGGTATGATGCATTTTACTCCTTAATTAATAGAATTGCAATCTTTTACTTATTTCTTGTAGTTCAGGTATTTTAGGTTGTAGTTTAAGAGTGTTTGTTACAACGAAATCTCCATGATATGGAAAAATTTAAAAACACTCAAGCTATTAGGGATGCATTGTGGTGCAATAGCCTATACTTGAGCCTATTCGAAAGAAGCCACTTCCAGATTTCTAGCCAAGAGAATGAGTTCATACGTAAACAGAATGAGTTCATACGTAAACATTGGTTGTGGGGGTGGGGGGCCGGGGGGAGTCCACATAAGGAAATATATGGTGTATTAATAGAAATAAATGTAATTACGTATAATGGAATCAAGATTAGAAAGATTTTGGGTAGCGGGGCAGGGCCCCTGACAACTCTACTCTACTCTACTCTACTAGTGAAGATTACGGCAATAACCAACCACTTCTTACACCAGTTAAAGAGGTGTTCGGGAACTTTTATAACTCAATATCTTAACCATGTTAGATTTTTTCATAATATTATATATATATTAAAGGATTCAAATCCAAAATGCCCTCCCTTTCTTTGCCACTAATTCGATCATGAAACATAACCATCTCCAATTAGGCATTTGAATTAGATAAAAACGTCGAGTAAACAGCAAGGAAATCGTATCCAAAATTAGCTACTTGCAAGGATTATAACATACAACCACCGGGGTGGGGGGTTGGGGGTTTAACAAAATTACAATCTTTTATTTTATTATTTTTTCAACATGGTACGCTATATATGAGGATTAAAATTTAGTAATTAATTTAATATTTTGCCATACTACTTTCTAATTAAAAAATTTCATGGCTTACTTGTGTGCAAAATAGTTTTCTAAGCCATGCTAGGTCATGAATGAAGAGGTAAAACTTTGACAAAATATGTGAACAATGATCATAAATAAGGAAAGCCACACTAGGTGTACACACCCCACATCAACGGAAACTAATGTTTATATGTGGTTTATAAGTGGGTGTTGTGGGTATAAGAGATAACTTATGTTAATCATTTTGGGCCAGTAGAAAATAGGTCCAAGTAATTATTGTTTTTGCCTACAACACCAGTCTCCCCTATAGGTTTAGGGTTCTAGACTCGAGACTTGATAAAATGGTATTAGAACCGGTCACTAGCCAGTGCTATAACACCTTGAGCTTGAGGTGTGATAAAATAGTATCAGAGTCAGTCATTGTCGGTGTTGGAACTAAGTGTTATGCGAGACACAGTTCTATACCAAGAAGGAGGTGGGAGCCACCTCTTAAACCCGTAGGAGCTTTTGTCAAGTCCTTAACAAGAAGTGTGTTTGACATCCCATATCGGTAAAAAATAATGTATATATGTGGTTTATAAGTAGATATTACGTGTTGAAGGGATAATTAAATTAATCATTTTGGGTCTGTAGAAAAGAGGCCCAAGTCGTTATTTCTTATGCCTACAATATCAGTCTCACCTGAGAACCTGATGTTTTGGGCTCGGGGGCATGACACTAGGTCATAAATGAAGAGGTAAAATTAAACTTGAAACTTTTTAAAAGCATGCTATGAAAATAACTACAATCTAAGGCATATTTATGTTTTATATGAATTTGGATCCTCTCCAATTAGGGGTAAATCTGTTGAAATAATTTAAGTTTTGTTATAATTGCATGATTGGAGCATTAATCTAAGATTAAATTAATGCAATTATAGGTTTTCTTATTAGATTAAGTTTCATATTATTTGAATTTGTTATTCTTATTCACCCAGTTTTGTAGTCTATAAATAGACACATCTATTATACTTTACAATACATTGAATAAGATAATATGTAATCGTTTTGGTTATTTCTCTTCTTTAAATCCACAGTTGGTGGTGGCTGTAACGATCCCAACCCAATCCTTCTCAAGATTATATCAAAGTCTGCATTTACTGTCATCGCGATTCCATGAAAAGGAACAATAAATAAATAATTATTCAATAACAAGCCTTTATATAATAATTCAAGTACAAAAGGGTGTTACAACATTTGAAATCCGATAACTACCCGGCTATTATACAAACTAGGGTTTCAGCTTAGCTATCCTTCTACACGAGATTAATACAAACAAACTCCAACTTTCACAACTTGGGTCTGAACATGATAGGCAAGAAGCTTCGAGCACGTAATTTATCTAGCAAATAATATCAACCCATATCGAGCTAAGCTGCACCTGCAGGGGGGGAGAAAAAAGAGTGAGCTCTGGGGAAGCTCAGTGAGGATGGAATAGAAGAGTTTTGAAAACATTTCTGGTCGGTCTCTTTTGCAAATCATGATGCAATTCACGTACGGTAATATTAACAAATTATTCATATATGGTAAATGCCAAAATACAATAACATGTGATAACCAGTAGAGATTCCTATCACATTTGAATCATGTATCAATAATAGTAGTATCATAAAGGTAAACAGTCTTTCATCTCCGAGGGCGGTACTGGTCCCAAGCGAGAGCAAGCTTTCCAAAGGCGGTAGTGGTCCCAAGCAAGAGTACTTAATTACACAGTAAAATGATACGATTCGATATCATTTCTAGAGTTGGCCAGCCCCGAATCAAGATCACAACTTCTTATCTCTCCCAAGAGGGTACTCCGGATTGTATCTGAAATCTACGAACCAACATCTCCGAGAGCAGTCCTGGTCCCAAGCGAGAGAAAACTCTCCAAGGGCGGTAGGGGTCCCAAGTGAGAAGAGGGAATAGGACCACGATAGACACGGGAGCACCGACAAGCCCTATGTCGTCCGACGTTCGTGCAAGCTATCATGCCTGAGGTTACAACTCCCAATTTCATACAAGCATGCACACGTAGCCATATAACACAAAATTGAGAAGAGCGATCACCTAATAAATGGGGTACAACAGAAGAGGATGTCCCCGGTCAAGCTCATTTAATAATTAAACATATTCACTTCCTGATGACGCAAATAATCTAGTTAATAGCATCGTGAAGGAATTTGTTGGAAAGGTAGGTATTAACTCATTGTTGTCACTGAAAATAAATGGTCTGTAGTAATCTATTTGATAACAAGTAGGTGGCCAAGTAAATTAAAACTGTAATTAATTGAGTAATGTAAAACAAGGCTTGCCTAACTTATTTTAACTTTTATATTAGACTCCTATTTAACTTATATAACCCATTAGTAACAATTCTCTGGGTTGGTCTAAGTAGCAGTAGGCACATAATCGGTTAAGGGTAATTAATTTAAACAAACTATAGAAAATTTATAAAGACCCGTTTATACGTATTGTATTCTCTTACATCACCCCAGTTTAAAATGCAGTAGTGCCCGATGCTAATAAGCTAACTTATAGCTAATATAACAATGTTTCCAGTATTATTAATCTTTTCCTACACTTAATAAAATACAAAATAGTGCTTTGAATAAGTGAGATAAGTGAGCTATTTCAATCTCACCATAAATATGAGGTATAAGATTCCTATCCCGGTTCTGCTATAATGGTTTTAACTTGCAGACTAGCTAATATATATGATTAACATATATACTGATACTAATTAAAAGATTAAACTCCCTCACCTGAGCTAACTAATTCACACGTAGTTAATTGGCTAAACTCACATGATGAATAAGTTTATCAAGTAATTTATGAGTTGCACCTTATAGCATTTCGGGTAAAATACCGTCAACAGACAACATTTTATTCACAAATGATGTAACTATATAGAACTACTATACCTATACTACACACTGTAAGCACTGTACACATATATATAACAATAATCTTCCACGAATTCAGTAATGCGTTTTATAGAAAAACCCACGAACATAAGTTTCGTCTTGCATGCAGCTTTTCTAACAAAACTTCCCTCACTAAAGGCTCGATACTCGTATAGGCAGTGTGCAAACGCAGCTTATTAGCAACAATAATATACTAGCTTACTTCTTGTGTAGCTAACATGAGAGATACAATATATAGTAACATAAGAGGTACACTAGTGCTTTTGTATCAAAGCTTCCTCATAGATTTTCTGTAGTCACACATTAAACATATATATATATATATATAAAGAAGCAGCTTGTATTAAACCTCCTCACGTAAATCATGACCAACATGCGAGTAAAATGGATCAACTACCTTACTGCGGAGCTATCACCTCATTCGGGTAGCTTAGGATTCAGACAAAATATTTTACTTGTTGTTGTTACTTATTAACAAGTTGGCCTAATTACCTTAAAAAGATAAACATATAGGGTGTTCAATTACAAACAGCCTCCTTCTTATCTTCTTCTTTACGAACTACCCTTGATATACCCATATATTAATATGAATCAGGAACGTAAATGCTATTTTAAAAGTAACTCCCTCACATCAATAATTATGTGTAAGTTAATAACTAATACAACTAACACATTAATTAACTCATAAATGAATTTATGAAAATCTCCTCACATATGCCGGCTAACTTATTATAACAAGCTTTCATGAAAATAAATCATATGACATGCTATTTTATCAAAACTTCCTCACCTCAAACTTACGGAGCTATGGCCTTTAACGTCACCCGAGCTCACTTTCTTTTTGTTAATTGATTGCCTTTGTGAATTCTAACCAAGTTAACTACTAAATATTGCTAAGTGATATATATATATATATATATATATATGGTTTTGTTGTATGCTCTTGCTACTGCCGAAGTGAAGAGGCTTTTATAGAGCTAAAAGTTGATGAATGTAGCAGCAGAGATGATTAGAGCTAAGGAGGATAAGCTATAATGATTTCGGCTTTAGGTGGCATTGGCTGATATCTACTCACGCATGCATGGTGACAGCGAGCTAGATGGTGAAGATGTGCTGAATAGTTAAGGTGGACATGCAAGACTGGTTGATGATTAGGATAAGCTATTCCTTGGCAAAAATAGGCGGCAAGGCAATGCTGATGATGACATACCAGATGGCTTGTTTTGGTACAATTTAGAAGATGATCACACACGGCTACTTGGAGGTAAAGCTTGCGTTGTAATCATGCATGGCTGAGTTGATAATTGCATGGGTATATTGTTAACACCTCATGGTAGGATAGTGCTGAGTCGATATAGCTATGTACTAGATATGTTTATTAGTTTTAGAGCTGAATTATGATTGGAGTAAAGCTAAGGTGAATCAATGATTGCACTAAACAAGCAACCAATGGTTTTGTAATGTTTAACAGACTGCTCGCTAGGATGAAGCTTGATCTTGACGGTATGGAATTTTCTGAAACATCACGGCCGTGACCATGACTGAACTGAAGCCGTGGTGGTCAGGATTTAAGTGAATTAGATGGCTAAGTGCTAAGTCATAAGAAAAATTAGTTTCAGAAAATAATTTGATTGAGAAAATATTGAGGTGTCTATTTTATTCTAACAAGAAGTAGTATATGAACGAGCATCCCCACTTTATTTGAAATCTTTTAATAATATCTTATAAGCTAGCTAGTTAGATTCTTCTAGTATCAATCCTAAATATTCATATACCTATTAGTTTCAATTATTTAGTAATTAAAATAAATTCTTTATCTTATAAATTAACATTACTATGCTAGCTAAATAAAAAGTGGTAAAGTGCTATTCTAGTTATTCCAAATTTCCAATTACAACTACCTAGTTGACAACAAATGTATTACCAAATTACTTATCCATATAAAAATTCTTACAACTATATTATGTTCTAGTGAATGCCAACAAGTATATTAATTAACCTTTCTATTTATAACCTAGATTTGCCATATCATACTCTAATTTGCTTATATTATCCAAATGTGTCCACCTAGCTATTCCTAATTAAGACAGTTAGTCAATAAACTAATTTTTTTTCCTTTGAGATTGTTATTAATACCTAATCACTAGATCATTTCCCTGGAAGTTTTATATATAACTCAGTCAATTAATAGACCAAACGAAGTAGATCATATACCAGCTTAGTTCCTAGCATTCAAATTCCAATTTCAAAATTTGAGATTATTACCCAGCAAATCCTAACTAAAGCAAGTAAAAAATAAAGCTATAGAGATTATTCAATCCAAATGAAAGATTACATTTAATATTTCTAACGCTCAAACTATCCAAGTGTACCTACTGGGTTATTCTTCTCTTTTAGTTGAAACGAATGCTTAGTTTGATATGGTAGGGTTTAGATATCTTCTAAATTTAATTTAATTCCTACTATGAGAACTAAGAACATATGGTGGAATACCATTATAAACCATACTTAATAATGCACGTTTCTCATAGATAAAGCAAAGAAATGAAAGAAATGAATGTAAATGAATATTATATATGCATGGTCAGGCTCGGGTATTACATTGGCTCATATTATTATTCGCTTTCACATATGTTTTAAGTCTTTTTGTGATTTTGTTTAACATGGTATCAAACCCTAGGTTTAGAGACTAGGCATGATGTAAAGACGATGTTCTTGGTGTTATTGGAGTTTTTCAATAAGTAGGATCTTACTTTACAGTTTGTTTTGTCAAATTTGGTATTCTTGATGTTCTTGTGCTTTTGAAGCTTTTTTTGGGTGTTCTTGCTGAGCCTTGAATTTGACATTGGTGTAGTTGTTTTTCATCCTCTTTTTGTTTGTTGTGCCTTCGGGCATTAGATCTTCAGACATTTGGCCTTCAGTTATTATCTTCTTTCTTTGGAGCCTTTGAGCTCGGCCTTCTTTGTTTGGGTCTTTGGACATTGGCATCAGTGATTCTGTTATCAAACTCATGTAAGGTTACTTGAGTTTGAGGGGGGCTGTTGAAATAATTTAGGTTTTGGTATAATTGAATGATTGGAGCATTAATCTAGGATTAAATTAATGCAATTATAAGTTTCCTTATTAGATTAAGTTTCTTATTATTTGAGTTTGTCATTCTTGTTCACACCAAATTTTGTAGCTTATAAATAAGCACTTCTATTGTACTTTACAATACATTGAATAAGATAATATATAGTCGTTTTGATTATTCATTTTCTTTAGAGCCACCGTTGATAGTAGCTCCTATTATTGTTCTCTTTCACATATATCTTTTTGTGATTTTGTTTAACAAAATCCTCCAATTACTCTTCAAGAGACAAACATATCACCTACACTTAAAATAAATGGTCGGATTTGTTCTACCTCACCACTCACTTGGGTTCAACCCCAAAAATACTTAGTCTTGCACCACTTTATTAAAATATATATTGGTTTAAGAAAACAAATATATACACCCAGTAAAAAATAAAGGGTCATATTTGCACTAACTCGTTATTGACTTAACGTCGAAACAACACAGTTTGAGTGTCTTCATAAAAATTGATTTGAAAAAAATAATGTATCACACCCACATAAAATAAAAGATCATAACAAGTTGGCTGATTTGTGTAGAAGAAATTGTTTGAGATTGGACCTCGTCAAAGTATGTCAAATCATAGCAATCTCGCTAACTGTAAGAAAATCGAACATGAATTGAATAGATCGAGCTTAAATTCGAAAGAGCAAGGTTGGAACTTAGTTACTTTCAAGTTCAATTGAATTCAAATAATTTTATTAGCTTGAATCATATTTGAACTCGAGATTGCATACAAAGATATTCAGTCACAAGTAGTGTTCTTCTAACATAATAAATCTGTAGTATCTACATACATATATATATATATATATATATATATATATATATATGTGTGTGTGTGTGTGTGTGTGTGTGTCACAAATGCGTGTGCATTTTTTTTCTTGCAATTTACATTTATTTATATGTGTAGTAGTTATTCACCTATGAAACACAAAAGATTTTTCTATTTTAAAGGTTACTAGTATCTTCCAATCATAGTTGTCGAATCGTGAATAGTATCGTGAATCGAAATGTCATTTTTTTGAATCGTGAATCGAATCGAATCGTGAATCGTACCGATTCGGTCACAAATTTAAAACTAGTTGATATTTAACATTTTATATTTCCATTAACAGTTTTTAGTTGTAAAGACAAGTATATATTTACGGACTCAATGCATAGTTCATTTGCATCAACTTTCTATTTTCAAGTCAAGGCTTTATATACAAAGCAAAAATGAAGCCATTAAAGCTATGTTCTTGTATTGGTCCACAAGTTTTAATGCCAAATCACTATTAAAAAGCAATAAATATTAAAGCAATAAAAAAAAGTACAGATTACCTACATCTAATTAACTATAACTAACAATGTCAATCATTGGATAATTTCAATTCAACAGCCAGACATCACCAGCTAATGGCTTGACCCAGTCGTGGGCTAGAACAACCATTACCGACTTTGTTGACATTAGCATTACAGGAGCTGTCATCTTTATCTTGTATAATGCCAAATACCACCATTTGACCAACCAATTAAACCAAACAAGACTCCAAAAGACCCAAAGCAAAGTCTGACGTTGACCAATAATTAAACCAACTAGATTCCAAAAGATAAAAAAACAGAGTAAACCGCTAGCGTAGTACTCAGCGAAACAAAAGATCAGCATACAAACTAATAAACACACAGCTCACTAATTACAACTTACAGGCTATCTTCTTCAGTTCTTCACACGGCCAAGAAAATCTCTCAAAGTCTTCCTCTCATCTGCGATCGATCAGCTCACTTACAAGCTTCAGCTAAGTTCTCTCTCTCTATTTTAATAGTTAGGGCTTTCTATTTTGGGGATTTTAATTTGTAGTTGAAATTGAAAATTAAAAACTTGATAATTAAGTGATAAATGATAATATTAATGGGCCTTTTTCTGATTTGTTTATATTTGTTAAAATTGGGCTGATTTTATTTTACTGGAAAAAAAAAATTGAAGTGGGATTTTTTTGTTTCTTAATTTTGAAATATTTTGGGTTTTTTTTAATTGTGGCACGAATCGCGAACGATTCAGTGAATCGTACGATTCATACGATTCGCTACGATTCACATACGATTCACATGCGATTCATGTCGATTCACGATTCTCCTATTCGATTCGTATCGTTTTATAACTGAATCGTATCGAATCGTACGATTCGAATCGCAAATCGTACGATTCTAACAACAGAGCTTCCAATATTAACAATTAGCAAAAAAAAAAAATCTTCCAATTTTAACCTTTGATAAATTCAAATCATTTAAATTTGTTATAAAAGCTTATTCAGTAACTTTACAACAAAATCTACATTTATTAGAAGTATCCAAACTTATTGAGTACAAGTTTCTCATATTAAGGCTCCGTTTGTTTTGCCATTAATATTTTCTTGAAAAATATTATTCTAATTTTTCGGTGTTTAGTAACACTAAAAGATTGGTCAAGTTTTTTGTTCAAAGAAAAATGTTTAGTTAAAAAGAGTAAAAAATATTTTCATCTCCTTTAAGAGAACAAAACATTTCTCACTCACTCTACCTCAACTTCACCCACCATATCCTTGACCTTATCCCTACTCCCAACCCATTCTTGTCACAATTCCAATTATTATCAATTAATTTACTAATAAAAAAATTAATTAATTTTAATTCAATAAATATTTAATTAATTACATTAATAATTAATACAATTATAATTAATAAATATGGAAATAATGAATTACTAAACTCATGAATAAAAAAATAATTTTAATAACCAGTATTTATAATTTAATAAATTAATTAATGATTAATCCTTAATATTTTTATTCATTAAATAAATTTTTAATAACTGATATTAATTTTGCAACTAATTTAGTTTTAAATTAATTAACAAAATAATTTAGTAAGGAAATAATGAATTAATAAACTTATTAATAAAAAATAATGTTAATAAATAGTCATTTAAATATTTTAATTTTAAATTAATAATTTAATGAATTAATTTTATTTAGTAATAATTAACTAACTAATTATTTAATTTTAATATGTTTATTCATAAAATAAATTTTCAATAACTATTAATAAATTTTACAACTAATTTTGTTTTGAATTAATTATCCAAATAATTTTATATATTGATAATAACTAATTGAATAATTATTAAATTTTTATTATATATTAATTACAATTTTTATTAATCATTTATTTGAAAATTATTATCTAATAATTTTAAAATAATTAATTAATAAATTAATAATCTTAATCAGTTAATCAAGTAATATTGATTAATTATCAATAATTTATTAAATTTTATAAATTAATAATTTTAATAAATTTTTTCTACTATATTCGAATACCATAAAATATTTTTCAGTGTGACAAACGAACATCCTAAGAAAATATTTTTTTCTATAAACATTTTCTGCTAACAAGTTATTTTACAACAAACAATTGGAGCCTAAAATTATAATGTTTCACTTATTAGAATGTTAGAGTTTTTTTTCAGAAAAAGGTCTTGTAACTTTGGGATAGAAATTAAAGCTTAAGTCAAACTATAAAGACTAAACGCTTTAAAAATATAAAGTAGACCTTGTTTATTACAAGATCACATCGTATATAACATATAAGAAACGCTTCTAGGCCTTTATCGTTGTTTAACGTTTCTCCAACCTTTGATTATATACTCTCCTACTTCCCATACATTCTCTTCAACAACATCCAACTAGCATCTCTCATCTGCAGGTGTAAAAGGGATACTAGCAGTATTAAGTCAAAATCCATGGCAACTTTCACATCCTTAGTTATGATAGTGTTGTTGGTAGCCAATGTAGTTTTTATGACCTCCTCTTTGGATACTACCCCAAATAAGTACATCCCTAGAAAATGTTCCAAAAAGTTGTCATTTGTATGTGGCGCTGAAATAGTAGAAAGCATATTTCAGAATAAAACAATTACTGAAAGTTGCTGTGAACAACTTCTGGATATGGGATTTGACTGTTATAAAGAAGTGGCTACAATATTGATAGTAGCACCTCGAGTCAAAGGAGAAGTAGAAAATGTTTTGTTAAATATTATGGACACATGGCAAACCTGCAACTTAGAAGTTATTTGGTCCCATGCCGTAAATTATTCCCCTGGTCCAATTCGCTCGCCACAAATCTATTCATTGCCACGTTAGTTTGTGTTACGAACAATATTTTAAGGAAATAAATTTATCTCTTTTCAGCTCTCTCTCTCTCTCTCTCTATCTTTCTTTGTCCATTTATATTTCTTGAAATAATAATCTTGATTACTTTGCAGCTTATCTTTGGTACTTTCATTGAACACCAAAAGATATGATTTCTTATTCATTCTTTGTTACCTAATTTTTTCTTTCTGTTTAGTTACTTTAATTGGTCTTACAGTTCACTTTCTATTTTAATTAAAAAATTATTATATCCGTGGGTGCAATTATTATAGAAGCAAAGATTCATCCAAGGTTAGAAACAACTGATTGAGAAATACAGAGATTAAAGATGATTAGAATAAGCAAATGTGGAATTCTAGTGGTTTTTAGACGAAATGTGGAATGATGATTTTCCAGCCTAACTTTTGGTTCCTTTAGAGTCTAGTTTGTTGTGTTGGGAAATTTTTGAATTTTCACTTGAACTTTCCTACCGAAATCAAGGAATCTAATTTTTGTATTTGGGCTAGGTTTGGTTCATTAGGGATTGGTATATTTGTTGTAATTTTCTTTTTCTTTGAGTATGGTTAGTTTGTGCCAATTTGTTTGTAATCATCCATTTTAATATAAGTTTTATAATCTTTCTACAACTGGCCAACTGGGGACCAAAAAAACTAGTTTTTGACATTTTGTCTCATCAACATATTTATAAAAAAATGAAACTATATGTAGCAACTCAAGTGAGGAAAGATGCGCTAGAGTGGCTAGCTTAGTTCAAGTGAAGAAAGATATGCTAGGCTTGCTAGCTTTTGTTGCTATCTTGCCAAAACTAGATTTCTGTAAAATGTTTATCTACATAATACGAAAAGAGAACCCTAAAACATGTAGCTACTTAAGCAACGAAAGATCACTTAAGTGGCTATCTTGTCAAAACTAGATTTTTTTTTTGTTAAATGTGAATGTGCACAACACTAAATGGAGACCCTCCTCAATTGGCTAGACTTGGATTCTCTTATATCATTATAACACTATGAGAAAGATCCAATAATGATAAACTATTTACAGTTATAGACAATTATAGTAAATTGATTTGGACAATTCACCAACTGGTTACCTAAGATTTTTGATAGACAAATATTATACTAATATAGCAATATACGAGTAGCCCACTACCTAAAAAGTGCAGAACATATTTGACTTTGAGATATGCATGAACTTTACATTGTATTTATGCTTGTAGTAGCTTCTTAATTTTAGATCAGTACTTTCTAGTATTTTAAGAGATGGCAAAATATGGCCATCATGATTTGATAAAATTTCATTTCCTATCCTTGTATCACATTGTCTCTTAATCTGTTAACTCATCCTGCTTTACCTCTTAATATTTTGGGATTTAGTACCTCTACAATTTTATTATCTACAATTCTATGTAATACACATCTCGATTAATGCTACTCTTCATAAGAGAAATTTTTTTGATATGATAACTCATTCTGGTGGTCAAATAGTTTTCACATCTCAAGAGTTAGAAGAATTAAAAATGATAAAAAAATAGCTTTCACCTGTATAAATTGGAGCCAAAAAATTCCAAGCATCTTTTTTTCCTAGAAGTGATGGCTTACTTTTTTTTGGTTAATGGAAGCAAAAGATTCATTAAGGATAAAAACCCAAGGTACAAGGAACATACAAACATGAAAAACACATTAGAAACCAAAATCCTAACCTTATGCTAGAACCAGAAAAGGACTATTCAAGTATATTCTCTAGTTTCCATTCTGTACAAATGCTATCATTCTGTACAGATTTTTCTTTATCTGAGCAAAATTGTCACCTGTCGCACTGTTCTATAATATAAGAGAGGTCAAGTTGCACCATAAGGTAAAATTTTCAAATCCACTATTACACTATTTTTTACATTTCACTACTAAACATTTTTTAATCTACTTTACCCACTCCTACTGATTCAAGTAAAATCATCATTTGTTGCACCATTTTAAAGGCGCCAAAACACACAATAACAATGCGAATTATTTTATGCTTCGACAAAGAGAAAAATAAGTACATAATTTGTGATTCTTGAAAGATTGATAATAGAATCCTGAGTTAGTTGATTCCCCTACCTTTGAGGTGGAAGAATGAACAGGGTATAGTTGCTTATTTAGCAGAAAGATATCAAGGGACTGAAATTTATTGAATTGCATAGAGTTCGGACTGATCTTCATTTTCTTCGTACTGTAAATAGTTAACTAATTAAAGAGTTCATGCGAAACGAAGCTACAACAACTCTAACATTAATAGACATTTCCCCAATAGAGTTCATTTGTCTTTGACTTAGGTGATTTTTCACATTTTTGAGTCTTTGTTGTTTCAGAATGTGATTTCTTTTGTGTCTTGAGATTGCTTATCTTTGTTTGTCTGTTCAAGGACATCGCCTTCATTTTCAGCAGTTCTTTGTATTTGGTCTGATAACCCTCCTTTGCTCTGGTTCATTTTTAATAATATCCATTACTCTGGCTTAGCCACAAAAAAAAAAAGTTAACTAATTAACTAATTTCAATATTTTTATTCATTAAATAATTTTTTATTAACTATTAACTAATTTTGAAACTAATTTAGTTTTAAATCAATTATACAAATAATTTAGTAAGGCAATAATGAATTAATTAATATTAATTAATAGTAATCAATCAATTAATTAATTAGTTTTAATATTTTTATTCATTAAATAAATTCTTATTTTATTAATTAATTATGCAACAAAATGTGTTTTAAATTAATTATCCAAATAATATAGTTTTAGAAATTTCAAATAATTAATCAATAATAATTAATGTTATTTTTTTATTAATTAAAATTTTATTGATTAATTATTTGAAATTTATTAACTAATAATTTCAAAATATTTAATTAATTAATTAATGGTGATTAATAAGCAATAATTTATTACATTTTTAATAAATTAATAATTTTACTAAATGTTTCACTATTATATTTAAATACTAAAAAATATTTTCAAGTGTGACAACCAAATACCATAAAATATTTTGTTTTCTAAAAAAATATTTTTTTTTGTAGACATTTCCTACTAGAAAGTTAATAGACAACAAACAAATGGAGCCTAAAATTAGAATGTTTCGCTGATTAGAATGTTAGAGTTTATTTTTAGAAGAAAAAAAATATATATTTACTTTGAGACAGAAATTAAGGCTTATCTCGAACTATAAAGATTAAAAAGAACAAATTTTATATATCATTTCCTATCTAATAAACTCTTTAAAAGTATAAAGTAGACCTTATTTATTACAGGATCACAACATATGTAACATATAAGAAACGCTTCTAGGCCTTTATTGTTGTTGGACGGTTCTCCAACCTTTGATTATATAACTCTCCTACCCTCCATGCATTCTCTTCAGCAGCATCCAACTAGCAGCTCTCATTTGCTGGTGGAAAAGGGATACAAGTAGTATTAAGACAAAACCCATGACAACTTTCACATCCTTAGCTATGATAGTGTTGTTGGTAGCCAATGCAATTTTCATGACCTCCTCTTTGAATACTACCCCTAATAAGTACATCCCTAGAAACTGTTCCAAAAAGTTGTCCTTTGTATGTGGGACTGAAATAGTAGAAAGTGTAACACCTCGATCTTTCACGAAAACGAAGCCTCAATCCAATACCCGAGGTCACAAAAAATGAGGAAACGAACGGAGTTTTTCCTATTTATAGGACAATTCAAAACCTGTAAATAATATTTATAACAACAAAACTATGATCTAACTCTATTCATTCATCCCCTCTACCAAAACTATCTCATACAACAAATTTCTTAAGGTCATCCGAGCCTTGGATCCAACATTGAAGACACACAAGCATGCATTCATTAACTATTGAACGTCTATAATTATAATTTCACTTATCATATCACTCTAATATTATCTAGTTTTCTTTCTTATAATTTAAGTCCGTCAACCAGTCAAAACATACAAGCATGCAGCCACTAGACAATAAGATAAAAATTACAAGTTATTACAATATTACAAGTCATTCATAACTATCAATACAATCTAAACTTAACTTTACAATTACAAAACTGAATTCAATGACAATCCACGTAAGCCAGCATATTCAACACGAAACTCTCGAGCCTTCTTTTCTACCTCTGATATCACTGATCCTGAAAGGTGTTAGAAATGGGGGTGAGTATACAACATGTATACTCAGTAAGAGAGGTGATGCAGCATACCACGGAATGCTTTCATGAGATGCAACAAGGATAATAACATATACAACACAAAATAACAAAGCTAATTAGACAAGTTTTTAACCACATATAAAAAGGATATGGTTCCACGTTTGTCTTCAATCACGAGCCACGAGCCAAGTTCTTTAAGCAAGTGCCGGCAAACCCTTTAGTTTTTCAAATAGGGTACTCCGGATGTACCCCGATCCTACGACTCTTTCTCTTGAGGTAGGTCCATATGCCCCAACGAGATAAACCACGCCTCTGAGGTAGTGGAGTATACTCAGCAAGAGAAAGGGAATAGACACCATGGTAGTCGAGGGAGCACGGCAAGCCCGATGCCGCCTGTGTTTCTCGACGCTATCATGTCCGAAAAGGTTGTCCAACCCCGAGTCAGGATCACGAGAACCAAGAATATCAAATCACGTAAGAGGAACAACAAAGTAGGCCGCCCTCTCAGTTAATCACAAATAACACGAAAAGACTCAAGATAGCAAGTAAATAATATATAGAACTTTAACAATTACTAAATAATACAATCTAGAACAATAATATAAGTTAAGTTGTACAAAAGAGATGAAGGCTCCCTCACCTTAGTAAACCAAACCTGTAAGAATCTAGCCAATGATACAAGGACTAGCGCCAATTTATTCTTAACATCTTGGACTAGCTCAAAGATTCAAATCCTATCATGTAGTAAACACATACTTATCACAAGAAACCTTATAGATTTCACCCACAATCAATGCACTAAAGTTCATATCACATAATCAGTTTAGCAACACAACAAGATACAATCACACATTAAACAAGTAATCATGCCAGCTGATTTAGAACTTCATCTAGAAGGATAAACATACTATGCAACCCATTTGAACTCTTAGCTAAGCAATTAAAGGCCCTTTACTAGTCACAATCATAACCTTACACATATAATACAATTAACAAGCTATAACCAATATAAACTAAATATAATCGTTTTCATTCAATCTTTAACAAATAACATGTACTTCAACTTACGACCTTCTCTAAATAGATGAACATGTTATACAGGAACAATGAAACACTTATCCAATCAATTAATGAGTCAATTAACAACAATTATCAACATGGTTCATAACTAGTTCCTCTGGTCCTTTTTCAAGTTCATACTAAACTAAAGTCATGCAAACCAAATAACTTAATTCACAAAACTTCACTACTATGATATGTATGCTATACAAAGGCATATAAACATTTAATTACTCAATTATAAAGCAATTATTATGAAATTAACTATGCGAACACAAATGGGTCAACATTATGCTTTTTACAAAACTTTACCAAAAGCTCACACATGCCTTAGAATTGCATATAGACACGCTAGGAGCAACTACAAAGCAATACAAATACTAAAGCAATTAATTAATTCATTTTCCCTTTGTTCAACTAGGCTATTTAGCTTCCTACCGGAACTCAAGGATCAAGTTAAGCTAGCTAATCATCCTACCAATCTAAGGATACCTAAATACCTCATTTAGAACCTCCTAATCATAACATAGAGCACAAGTACACGAAAACACCGAAAATGTCTCTTTGTGGGTTTACACTACAAATACCAATTTCGGAACCCAAACAAGCGAAACGAAGGCACTTCTAAGGCTTCAATACTTAATAAAGACTAGCCATAACCTCGAAACGTACCCGGATTCGAGTTAACCCCGAAACTCCTAATTAAAGTAGCCTAATTTGATCAAATTATTCAAATTTTATACATGGCAAACGCAACTAACATTTTTTATGTTCTCTAGCATATAAAAATACCATATCTAGTAAGAATCAAGCAATTTATAACACAAACTCAAAATCCGAAAATATGAAATAATGACAAGAAACTTTAATTAGCTAAAATGGTGCATCTCCCTCACCTAGAGGCCTTGAGGAGGGTGGAGAAGACCTTTGGAGAGGTGGAATAAGGTGTAGGATGATGATTCTTGATCCAAATGGAAGATTTGCTTGCAAAAGTTTCTCTCTTTTTCCTTCTCTTGACCGACGGGTTTGGGGGGCTTTGGGAAGTTCTTTTGTTTTTGTTTTTTATGAGCATATGTATGTATTAGTTGTGTATTGAGTATATGTATGTGTATGTGTAATTAGACTAAGTTAAATGCTACTAATTATTGGTCAAATTAAGTTAAAACTCCACTTAAATGCTAACTTAATCAAATCTAATGTTTCACCTACGTAACACTATTCACACGAAGCACAAATCATTTTTCAAATATATGTTCCTAGCCTCTAGAGTCTAAAACTACAAGTTTCCGATTCCTTTTATAAGTTATACTATCTAGGAAAAATATTAAACCAAGCAATTTAGATAGTAAATTTTCTTATGAATGGTGACCATCAAGTAAACATATATAAACTAGAAATAAAACACATTAAAATGCATAAAAGATATGCTACAGTTATTTATGACTATGATGCAAATTCCCGGGCGTCACAGAAAGCATATTTCAGAATAAAACAATTACTGAAAGTTGTTGTGAATAACTTCTGGATATGGGATTTAAGTGCTATAAGGAAGTGGCTGCAATATTGATAGTAGCACCTCGAGTCAAAGGAGAAGTAGAAAATATTTTGTTAAATATTATGGACACATGGAAAACCTGCAACTTAGAAGTTATTTGGTCCTATGCCGTAAATTATTCCCCTGCCCCAATTCGTTTGCCACAAATCTATTAATTGCCTCGTTAGTTTAGGTTACGAAAATATTTTGAGGAAATAAATTCATCTCTTTTCAACTCTCACTCTCTCTCTTTCTTTATCCATGTATATTTCTTGAAATAACTCTAGATTACCTTGCAGCTTATCTTTGATACTCATTTATTGAGCACCAAAATATATGATTTCTTATTCACTCTTCATTACCTAATTTTTTCTTTTTTTAAGTTACTTTAATAAAAAATCTGTGGGTGGAATTATTATAGAAGCAAAGATTCATCTAAGGTTATAATTAACAACTGATTGAGAAGTACGGGGATTATAGATGATCAGAATAAGTACACAAACATGGAATTCTAGTTGTTTTTAGACCAAAGTTTTTGGTTTCTCGGTTCAGCCCATAGTTTTACTAGAATGATGATTTTCCACCCTAACTTTTGGTTTGTTAAGATTTGTTGGGCAATTTTTGAATTTTTACCTCTAACTTTCCTGTTGAAATCAAGGAATCTAATTTTTGTATTTGGGCTAGGTTTGGTTAATTTGGGATTGGTTCATTTGCAGTAATTTTGTTTAATTTTCTTTGAGTATGGTTAGTTTGTGCCCATTTGTTTGTAATCATCCTTTTTAAGAAAAGTTTTATTTTTCTACAACTGGGGGACAAATAAACTAGTTTTTATCATTTTGTCTCATCAACATATTTATATAAAGATGAAACTATGTAGCAACTCAAGTGAGGAAAGATGCGCTAGATCAGGGGCTAGCTTAGTTCTTGTCATTTTGTCTCGTCAGCATATTTATGTAAAGATGAAACTAGGTAGCATTTCAAGTGGAGAAAGATATACTAGTGTGGCTATCTTGCCAAAACTAAATTTCTATAAAATGTTTATCTACAAGATATGAAAAGGGAACCCTAAAACATGTAGCTACTTAAACAAGGAAAGATCACTTAAGTGGTTATCTTGTCAAAACTATATTTTTTGTTAAATGTGAATATGCACAACACTAAATGGAAACCCTCCTCAATTGGCCAGACTTAGATTCCCTTATATCATTATAACACTATATATGAGAAAAATCCAATGGTAATAAACAATTCACAATTATATACAATTATGGTGAATTGATCTGGACAATTCACCAACTGGTTACCTAAGATTTCTGATAGAAAAATATTATCCTAATATCACAATATACGAGCAGCCCACTACCTAAAAAGTACACAACAGGTTTGATTTTGAGATATGCAGGAACTTTACAGTGTATTTATGCTTGTAGTACCTTCTTAATTTTAGGTCAGTGCTTTCTAGTATCTTAAGAGATGGCAAAATATGGCCATCATGATTTGATAAAATTTCATTACCTATCCTTGTATCACATTGTCTCTTAAACTTTCAATACATCCCACTTTACCTCTTAATATTTTGGGATTTCGACGTAACACACATTTCGATTAATGTCATATATCACCAAATATTATTTATGGTCTACATTAATTTTGCTGCACTAGCCTTCTAATAATGGTTAGAAAGCATTAATTAAATATGAAAATCTAAACTACATCAAATCTTCAAACTACCTAAATCATACCACATTTACCAAACAAATAGAAGGCATACAATCTCATTGTATAATCAAATCAAATTTAGCGAAATAAAAGCAAGTGAGTGCTGATCGCTTCACTACAAGAAGCCATACAATTTACAAAAGAAAAAAAAAAAAAAAAACCTTTGATGATTGATTGGAAATCTAAAACGTCAGCTCTTATTCTTGTTTTCATTTGTTTTCTGTGCAACGGCCTATGCATTTTGTAAAAATAAAATTATGAAAAAAAAAGTGTTATATTCATCTCATGAATGGCCTTTATCACTGCAGTTGAATAGAAAAATAGGAAGAGATAGCTTCAAAATAAAGGAAAAGAGAGAAAATGGATTGATGTAAACTTGAGAAGAGACATAATTGAAATCCATGCTTAGAGAAAGGATGCATGACCTACTCTCCTAAAGCCTTAGGTCATTAATCATGTAATTTTGGGTCATTAAGGCCACTGATTGAGACAATTAGAATTTGGGTAACTGCCGGAGTTGTGGGCTTATTTTTAACTTAGTTTTAATCTTTGAAGATGACGTGGAACACTTATGGTAAGATTTTTTGGACCCATCTCAAATAGTCAAATCTTGAATATAACGATACGTCTCAATACATATATTAGACAAGTTAAGGAACTTAGTTTGTAGCCAAATATATTTAAACCTTCAATATAGAAGCATTGGACTTCCTCCTTGTTACCGACTAAGCTACCCCTTGGGGGCAGTTTTGGTGAGATATTATTGTTTACACCATAAATTCATCATGGACGAAAGATAGCAGAACACTGTTCTATGATTCTATCCAAGGAGGAGTTAATTTCTTGTACAAAGATGTTTTCCCAAGAGGAATTGGTTCATTATGTGTTATAATATAATGAAGTTAAATGGTTTCTGACAAAAAAAAGACTCCCAATTTGCAAAGGGGAAGATGGAAGAATATAACTGCCATACTAAGGGGATTAAAGGCAACAGATAGAAGCAAAACAATAACAACACAATCAATACCAATCCGAGAAGTAGAATAGTTTTGTTACTTTCATTTACTAATTTTTCTATTTTTGGTTTCATTCCCTTACTTTATTAGGAGTAGTTTAACATAATTTGGTTTCGAAGTAATTGAAAATAAAACAATTTTTATTTTCAATTTACTATACGGTTACTTGCGACATCAAGAAATCATCGGAGTTCTTAAGATTCAAGGCAAATTCAATTCAATTCACATAAACAACCTTAGTATGTGAACCCTCAAAATTCACAATTAAGACCAAAAGTAGTCTAGGTCCCTTTTGTTGATGGTGGGTTCGGGTAAGTGAGTGGCAGCAGAGGTCACTAAAGATCTGTAGCTGCGTTTAGTGAAGGTTCGAGTTGTGTATTTAGGTATAGATGAGATGTGCCTTGCCAAGAGCTTTCCCTCTCATTAAACAACCAGCCCGACTCCATCAATCTTGGGACTAATTAGAGTTCCTTCCTTTCCCAGCGCCTGTTTACACCCCTAATCATGCTTTCCGTGATTTTCTTCCTAAGCTGGCTCTAATAGCCGTTGCTGGGGGAAAGGAACTTTATGCCCATTCTGTGGATCTTCTTGCCTTCCAGGCCGCGACTTTGACAGCCCCGCGAATCAGCCTAGGACCATAAGAGGGCGTTCTAGCCCACTACAAGTACAAGGATCTATACGACCAATGCTAACAAATTCTTTTTGACCGTCGCAAACAAATATTGATCATGCCGATTTGTTCTCATGCATAAAGGAATTGCAAAGAAACATGATGTTGACTTCTTTTTCCTCCATGAGTACTGCATTCTAGGCGTTAGGGTTCTTACCTTCTTACCTTGATGCGTTAAAATTGCATGGTTTTAGATTATGTTGAGTTGGTAATAGCAGTATTTGTCTGGTTTACTAATTATTTTAGGGCTGTAAATCTTTCAATTTTGTTTTGTGCTTGCAGTTTGAGATTCTTGGAATATACCAGAACACGCACTAAACCTAATTATTAACAACTGTAACTTCTTCTAACCTTAGATCAATTAGAATATGTTGAATAACAAAGGATCTTATATTATGGTGATCTCAAAATTTCACAATTTATTAATGATAGACAATTATATTCTCTAACAAACAAACTCTATATTTGTATAAAACTGTGAAGAAGAGGAGCAAAATAACAATAAACTCATTGTTGTGCAAAACAAGGGAAAATCTTACATTTAGTCCATATTGTTTGCAAAGTGTCTCAATTTAATCATTTTTGTTTAAAATGTCTCAATTTAATCTTTTTTGTTTAAAATGCCTAAATTTAGTCTCTATTGTTTCCTTAAAAGTTTTAATTTTATCCCTATTGTTTAAAGTTTCTAATTTCGTCCTTATTGTTTCTCAAAAAGTTTCAATTTAGTCCCTATTATTTTTAAAAGTTTTAAATTCATCCCTATTGTTTCTCAAAAAAAATTAATTTAGTCCTTAGATAATATGGACGAATTTAAAACTTTAAGAAAACAATAGGAATGAAATTGAAACTTTTTAAAAATAATAGGGACGAACTTAGAACTTTTTAAAAAATAATAGGGACTAAATTGAGACATATTAAATAATAGGGATGAAATTGAAATTTTTGGTAAAACAATAGGGACTAAATTAAGATATTTTAAACAATAAAAATTAAATTAAAATACTTTACAAACAATAAGGACTAAATGTGAAATTATCCCTGCAAAACAATGTAATAACTTTGGCAAAACATCAACTACATGCAATGGCGGAGCCATTGACCGCAGACCCGTTGAAAATATATGAATTTTTAAAATATTTTTAGTTTTAAAAAAAAATTTATTTATATATTCGAATGTCAAATAGTACATTTTAGCTACACTAAACAACAATTTTAGATCCGCACTAAGTACATGAAAACAAAGAAAGAAAAGGCAAAAAACACAAGAGTAATGCACACCAAGAACTAACTATTACCAATCCTTCAATAGCTTCAAACCCATCTGGTAAGCAAGAAAAGCTTCACCTGTCCCATATTTGATCTTATCATCACTTCATGCTTGTAGGTTTTGCCAAATCCCACTCTTCACCAAGTACCACCTTCGCCAACTTCTCCAAACCATACCTACTATAACACCCCCCCCCCCCCCCCCCCCCCCCCCCCCCCCCCTCCTCGCTACCCTTCACTTCCTTAGCCAAACACGGCAAATCCACAGGCCGCGAAATCACCAACCCATATTCATCCTCAAGCTTCTTCGCAACTTCATTGATTTTCACACCAACCACAATTGTATGATTATCACATAAAAGATCTCTAAGGTCTTTAGAAACATGCGCGTTTCCAGCGTATTTGCTTTGTGGTACATATGGCTCGTAGAGTAAGCAGTGGCCATTAACGCATAGTTGCAAGAGCTCGTAAGGGTTTTTGAACCTGGTATTGTCGTATGTGTAGCTGCTGTGGCATTTTGCATGGTTGGTGCTACGATCTGCAGAGAGGCAGATGATTAGGGTTTGTTTCTTGTTCTTCTTGCCATGGAGTCTGTTGATCTCGCGTACCCATTGCTTGACTATCAAGTCATCTTCATAGTTTGCATAGAATTTTCTTGCTTGTGCCCATAAAGTTTGGATGGTGATCCTCTGGTTTTTGGTTATGGTGTAGACGTTTTTGTCTTTCTCGTCCCTTTGAATTGCTATCTCGATGGATAGTTGTTGGCGAGAAAATTTTCTTTATATATATTGAAAAACACACAATTCTCAACAACGCTATTTTGTTGTAAAACTATTCGTCTCTCTCACTATTTATAAGGATTTAGTTCATCAAAATCCTACTATGATTTGGAAAAGTAGAATTTGGAATGGGTTTGAGTTTCATTAGGAATAGGGCACGTAATTTTCCGGAACCAATGATAGTGATAATGATATATCAAGTATGGGCGGTGGTACACAATCAGTAAAATGTAACATGTTAGTTCAAAGAAAATTAAACTTCATCCATTAGGGCTTTAGTTCAGTGATAATGTTATTCGTAGTTATGTGAGAGATTGCGAGTTCGAGTCTCGCTAATTACATTGTATGGCTTTAGATCTCCCCTAAACAAAAATAAAAAGAAGAAGAAGAAGAAAGTTAAACTTCTTCAGTTTTTTGTTGTTCTCAAAATTGGAGACTCGTGGAATAGTTAGGTAGTGATAGGCTGTAATTAGAAGTTCTAAAATTCGATTTATGACTTTGGCCTCCATCATAGAAAATAAGAAAAAGGAAATGATTTAGCAATTTGCATTGCTTCTGTTCGACCAAAAACATAGCCTAACTTCTCCTCAGGAGGATAGATGGAGTGATTCGGATGAGATTCAATGTAGATCCAACTTTCGATTCACTCGTGGGATCCGGGCGGTCCGGGAGGGGACCATCATGACTGCTCTCTTCTCGATAATTCATACATCCCTTATCAGTATATGAACAGCTATCTCTTGAGCACAGGTTTAGGTTCGGCTTCAATGGGAAAATAAAATGAAGTGGGCAAAACCAAGAAATAACCCCTCACGTGCAAAATTATAGAAGATCTCCTTTAAGATCAAACAATTCCATCAAATTGAGTATGATTGTATGTGCGATTGAAAAAACACTATCTCGTTGAAAGATTCACTATGACTTTAATTACTTTATTGATATCGATTTTTTACATTGGGAATGGTCAGAATAGCTCAGCTGGTAGAGCATAGGACTGAAAATTCTTGTGTCAAAAGATGCTGAGTTGGATTCCCATTCTAACTTATAAGGATTCTTGTGGTTCCGAAGGATTCAGCTACAAGAGAACCAGGAACGGAGAGCTTCCTGCCCAGAAGAAGAAGTTTTATTGAAACGTTAAAAAAGTTGTTAAAATTAATATTCTTGTGCGGGTGTCTAGATCCCATTGGTTTTTTAAAAAAGAAAAAAGAAAAAATCCCATTGGTTGGCAGATTTGATCTCTTTAACTGAGAAATGAAACCGTAGACATTTTCTCATATTGAATGATCCAGATGAGAAGGAAGGTTGGTAAGACATGCAACCCTGGGTTACCCCTCACTAAGTTAGGGGTATATTATTAATTCAATCATTAATATTAAAGAAAAAAAAAAAACACACACACACACACACAACATATCCCAATCACGTTGACGTCGCGATTGCAAGTGCTTCCGAGTTAACTCTTCAGTACTTGAGGTTTTTTTTTTTTTTTTTTGTTGGTTAACACAAATATTTGTTCAACTTTCTTTCTAATGGAATATTTGAGTATTGATAATAATATTCTGTGGAAAGGATATGTTTTTTTGCATACATTTTTGTAATTACTATAATGTACATCAAATGAGGGTGAGTTTCTTGAAAAATTCAATTATGATATAATATGCTTAAATTAAGTATTGATTAATGCATAGATGAATGTCACCGAATCTCTGTTATTAACTCCGTCGCTATAGTGCACCCCTATTCTGGGGTGCTTGGCTCCGCCACTACAGTAGGACATACGGAATAAAATTCATTATGAAAATAATTCATAACGACCTTTTTGAAAAATTAAGTTTTACTAATAAGAATATTAATTACTTTATGTCACTATTTTATATGAGATCTCTTTAATGGAACTGATTCTGCTAACTTCCCAAATAGGTTGGTGGAAAAAATAGAAACTCCCTACTCAGTTTATATATCTTTGAGCATATAGCTGGCCCAACATTGATGGAACAGGTTTCATTTGGTTCAGGAGGGGGAGAAGAAGTGCTTCTTAGAATATCCTAGTATATTGGAGTTATCGCAAAAATATAAACCTTTGCATCTATAATAAAATTAATATTCGTGTATGAACTAGAGTATTAAAAAGAAGTTTCATATTTTATCGTTTATTTTGCATTTATTTTTTGAACATGTTAATTTTAATATTGACTAGTGTTAGTTCTGCTTTGTTTCAAGATCAAAAGAATAACAATTAGAAATTCTAAATGGCATTTACCTTTACCTAGATATAAATGATATTTGCAATCAATTAGAATTTAAACAACTGAGAAAATATAAATTAATACATTACCATCTATATTATTCATTCTTTCTTGTGAAATGATATTTGTCTTTTCAACTTCTAATTCTTTAGATCACTATATTAATTAATTTGTATATTCAGTGGCAATGTCTACCATGTACAAGGCTCTTATTGAACCCTTTCTAAAAAGAAAAATTTAAGAGAAAATAAAATCATTTGTCTATTAGTTACCACATGCGACCTCCCTTGGTACAACGTAATAGTTACCACCTTCCCTTTTCTGCTTTTGGTTTACAGATAACAAAAATCCAACTCAGATTTCAGCAATCTTCACCACGTGTTGGTTAATCAATTACAACAATCCAACTCATCAGAACCCTAATCCCTCTATATATAAATAATCGTATACCTATCTCTGCGTAGGTATGGACTGTCTATGGCCGCATAGTGAAAGAGAGAGAAATAGAGGTGTTGGTCCTGTTGCATTGATCAGAAATGTGAGTCCGCTTTGTTCGACAAGGTATATATGCTCTCACATCCGTATATCCATATATGTGAGTGTGTGTGTGTGTGCTATATGTATCTGTAGATTGTTCACATCTTTATGCAGCATTTTGCAGGCTTACGAGATAGGAAAATTCTGCTATGCATGCGTGGGTGTTAGATCACCTTTTCACACCATAGGGCCTTTTCATCAAATTGCTTTTTCAATAAAAGTTGCGTGGATATATATATATGGATCTGTGCGTGTGTGTGTTTTATCATGTGTCTTTGAGTTGTTCATTAATAATCAGAGAGCGATCTATGTTTTCACTGTTGAATTAATTTTGCAGAAGTTCGAATAATTGAAAACGAATGGTTAATTGTATTTCAGATTATGCCGATCCGACAAAACGGGGCACAAAAATGCTGTTTTTATTGTTTATATATATAGTTGTAAATCACAATCTTAGAATAAAAACTAGAGATGGTTCTCGATCAATCCTTTATCCTTGTTTGTCGTGTTTGAAAAAAAGAAGGATCCCAAAGAATATATATATATATATATATATATATATATATATAGTTACATATACATATACTTTTTTGCCTTGGATTATCACATGCATGCTTAATAATTTCCGTCTCATTTTGATTGCTGAATTGGTGTGCGTGAAGAATGGTGGATAAAAGTTTTGGATGGTTTTATTTCCTTTTCGAAATCAGATGACAATTTAAATGCTCATTTCTATATATGAACATAGTAGTCCAGGGCTGATGAAATTTGACCATGTAGCAGAATGTCTTGCTCATCTTATTTGTTTGGTTGGCTTAACCTGATCTTGAAGTAGAATGACATGCAAGTAATTAAAATTATTCACTCAAATAAAAATATTTAACTATTTCCTTTTCTTTTCTCTTTATTCTGTATCACAGGACAATAGGTTGCGGTATTCGCAACAAGCATAAGTGACATCTCGAGCCATGTCGCAAGATCGTTGGTCATGGCATTTCAGATAAACACGAATTGGGCTAGTGCTGGTGAGGGGTCGTTGTTACCGGGAAACGTGAGCTTCATGCAAGTCTGAGGGCTTCATTAGATCCTTATTCTAATTAATCTATGTTAGAATGCAATTGCTGAGCCTGATGAACAAAGAAATGGCATCAAATGCATCTTTCAGCACAGATGCCTAATGCAAATAGGTTCCCTGGAAATATATATATTCCTCCCCCTTATGACCATCACCCAAGATGATGTATTGATTGTTGGGTATCAGCGCAGCGGAATGGTCGGGGACAAGTAGTATCACGCAGCTAAAATATGAATGAAAACAGAGAAAGTAGAGACACAAAATTTACGTGGAAAACCCTCAAACAAATCGAGAGAAAACCAACAGGCAAGTAATGGAGGATTTCACTATGATGTGGAGTATTTTACAATAACCTTCTCTCTAACATAAGGAGAGAACAATATCACTCTCTCAAATAATAGGATAAACTAACTCTCACTCACAAATATAGAACAACAAAAGAGGAAGAAAAATACTCAAGAGAAAGCTTATGTTTTCTCTCTAACTTGGAATGTTTTGGTGATGCTAAAATGGTGAAGAATGAGCCTCTATTTATAGGCTCATCTTGCACCAAAAGTCTTCCCACATGTAGTGTAAAATCAACCCAAAATTGTGTGTGCCTAACTTTGCAACCAAAGATTTTTCTTCATTTCCCATTGCTTTTTGTTTTCTTTTGACTTGCACCAAAATTTTATTGCTCACATTCTCCCACTTAAAATTTTGGTGATACTTCAAATCTCTCCATACTTGCCAATTCCATGTTGCTTACGTCTTTGCTAGGCCAAAGGAGGATCTACTCCAAACAAACTTGTCAACGTTGATTGGCTTTGTCATGACATCTGCTAGGTTCTCGTTGGTGTGAATCTTCTGTATATCCACACTCCCTTCCTCCACTACTTCCCGAACAAAGTGATATTGAACACCTATGTGTTTTGTCCTGGAATGAAATGCTGGATTCCTTGCAATGTGCAAGGCACTCTGACTGTCACAAAATAAGGGAATTTTGTCTTGTTTGTGCCCGAGCTCCTCCATTAACCGTTTAATCCAGATTGCTTCTTTACAAGCTTGTGTAGTTACTATGTATTCACCCTCTGTTGTAGATAGGGCCACAACAGTCTGTAATTTAGATATCCAACTTACCACCCCCCCTGCAACTGTAAACACATAGCCTGTAGTGGACTTCCATTTATCGGTATCACCTGCAAAATCAGAATTAACAAAACCCTTGACAGTAAATTCTGATCCTTCAAAACATAATGCAACATCTGAGGTCCCTTTGATGTATCTTAGGATCCTCTTAACAATATTCCAATGCTCTCTACCAGGATTCGCCATGAACCGACTGACCGCACCAACTGCTTGAGCAATATCTGGTCTCGTACATATCATAGCGAACATGAGACTTCCCACTGCTGATGCATACGGTCCTCGAGACATTTCTCTCCTCTCCGCTTCAGTGATAGGGCACATACTTGAGGATAATTTGTAATTAACAGGAAGCAGGGTCGAGATTTCCTTACAATCTTGCATATTGAAGGGCCGCAAGATTTTCTTCAAATAATTCTTCTGGAAAATCCATACCTTCTTGCCTTCTCTATCTTGGTGAATTTGCATCCCTAAAATCTTGTTTGCTGGTCCTAATTCCTTCATATCAAACTCCCCAGCCAACTGTACCTTCAGTTCTTGGACCCGATCTTTACTAGGACCTGCTACCAGCATGTCGTCCACGTACAACAGCAGAATGATAAAATCATCATCGCCAAATCTCTTGTAGTACGTACAATGGTCTGAATTGAGTCTGTTATACCCGAGGCTAATCACGAAGGAATCAAATCTCTTGTACCAACACCTTGGCGCCTGCTTTAAATCGTACAAAGATTTGGTCGACTTGCAAACCAAGTTTTCTTTTCTTTTCTCAACAAAACCTTCTGGTTGAAGCATGTAAATCTCTTCTTCAAGCTCACCATGAAGAAAAACCGTATTTACATCTAACTGTTCTAGATGTAAGTCTAACACAACACATATGGCCAAGACTACTCTGATAGTTGTAAGTCTTACCACAGGAGAAAATATCTCGTTGAAGTCAATTCCTTCTTTCTGAGCATATCCTTTCACCACCAGTCTTGCACGATATCGCTCCACTTGGTCATTACTATCTCGCTTGATCTTGTAGACCCATTTGTTACAAATGGCTTTCCGTCCAGGTGGTAGTGGAACAAGCTCCCACGTCTTGTTTTTATGTAGAGCTTCAATTTCTTTCTGCATTGCTGTCATCCACAGGGAAATATCGGGGCTTTTTATAGCCTCGTGAAAGGTAGATGGCTCTCCATCCTCTGTTAGAAGACAGTATGCAGCATTGCTCGCCATGACAAAATCTGAATGCCAAGTTGGTCTTGTTGTCTGACGCAATGAACGTCGGACTTCTATAATCTCAGCATCATCTGGTTCTTGTTCCTCGTGCTCCAGTGCAGTTTCAGAAGAAGCATCTCCTTGTTCTGACTTATCTTCAATTTGTATTATAGTAGTCTCCTTTGAAGTATTGTTGTCGTCTTCACTTTGCAGTTTATCTTCTGCAAATATCATATCTTTGCTGATGACAACCTTGTGGGCAGTAGAATCCTACAGGTGATACCCCTTAACACCATCAGCATTTCCCAAGAATACACATTTTCTGGATTTTGGATTCAACTTTGTTCTTTCTTGGGAACCATACATCACATATGCCGGACACTCAAATATGTGCAAGGTAGAATAATCTACAGGTTTTTCGGTCCACATTTCCATTGGTGTCTTCAACCCAATTGCAGTTGACGGTGACCGGTTTATCACGTAACATCCAGTTCTAGTTGCTTCTGCCCAAAATGATTTGGCTAGACCTACAGTTTTCAACATAGTTCTCATTCTTTCAAGAAGAGTTATGTTCATCCGCTCTGCTACACCATTTTGCTGAGGTGTATGTGCAACAGTAAATTACCTCTGAATACCCTATTGTTTGCAAAATGCCAGGAAGCTCCCGTTAGTATATTCTCTTCCATTGTCCGTCCTCAAACACTTGATCCTTTTCCTAGATTCAAGTTCCACCAGCGCTTTGAATGTTTTAAATATTGGAAACACATCTGACTTGTTCTTGATTTAATACACCCACAGTCTCCTGGAGTAATCATCAATAAATGATACAAAGTATTTGGTTCCTCCTAGGGACAAAACCGGTGATTCCCAAACGTCTGAATGGATCAAGTCTAGAATGTGTTTGCTTCTGGCAATAGATTTCCCAAATTTCAATCTATGCTGCTTACTGGTAACACAGTGCTCACAAAAAGGTAAGTTTACCGTCTTGAGCCCGAGTAGGAGATTACGTTCAGCAAGAATCTTCAAGCCTCGTTCTGTCATGTGGCCCAATCTGCGATACCACATTATAGTTGATTCTTCTTGACCGGCTGATGCAACTGATACATCTGCCTCCTGCAATGTATCTCCCAAAAGCATGTATAGATTTACCCCGATCTTTTCTGCCTTGATCACCACAAGCGCTCCTTTAACAATCTTCATGATCCCATCCTCGATATGGGTCTTCCAGCCAAGGTCATCCAATTGTCCAATAGACAATAGGTTCTTCTTTAAGCCCTTCACGTGTCGTACTGTTGGGTGTATTATTGATATATGATTTTAGCACCTTTTCACTTAAACTTTGTTAGTTTTTGAGTAATTCATGAGCAATTTGATTGGTTTTGTCTTTGATTTGCATTGTAGGTAATTTCCATGAGACAAACTGAGTTTTGAGGCAAAAATTGAAGAGAAATTGCAAAGGATTGGCTTTTATGCAACTTGTGGATAAATTGCTGAAAATTAAAGTAGCGCAGGCATAGCACCGCTGCGCAGTGTCGCAGGATTTTTAAGGGCAATTTTGTAAAAAGGCGCAAAAAGAAGAAACCCTATATTAAAAAGAATGAAAAGAACGTGAGGAGGAGGGCTTTTGGAGGCAGCCTGTTTTAGGAGAGAAAAGCAACGTTCCAGACGGGGAGAAAGTGAGGATTCGCGAGTTGAAGATGGCGGATCGATCTGGAGACGGACTTCTGCCTCAATTCTTCTCCAAATCCTAGTTTTCTTTATCTCTGTTATCATGTTTTACGTTACAATTGAGATTTTATTTATTTTCATAACTATGTTTTAAGCTATTTTTCTAGGGCTACGATGTAGCCGGATTTTGAATATTTGATGCTTTTGATTTGAATTAATTGATGAACTATTCCATATTTGCGTTGAGTATTTTATGCTAAGTTTAATGCTTGTGGTTGCCTGATCAACAATTACATGAGTCGTGATTTAGTTTGTGACTGAGAAGTGATAACTAAATTAGACCACGTATAAAATACCATTAAATTGTCATAAGCTAGAGATAGTTATGAGATCTAGTGCAGCACTTCAATTTCTAGGGCTTAATGCGTTCTATAAGTTCACAGTTATCACAGAGATGTAGTTAGCTCGCTTATTGGGATAGGTTATTGATGCTTGAGAAAGATTAATATTTACCTTAGCGAAATTGCTGGCAACGTAGGGAATAGGCGTCAATTGATTTAAAGCACTAGTTTCAAATAGGATTAATCTTGATGAAATCGGAATCCCTATAGTCTTTTTATTATTAAACTACCATCTTTTGTTAATTTCATAATTGTGTTATTTTTCTATTTTGTTAAGTCTATAATTTATTTAGTTATTAGTTACAAATTCTCACTTCTTGATTGTCCGAATAAAGTTAAAGCTAAACTAATTTCGGTAGTTAGTAATTACAGTCCTCGTGAGAACGATCTTTACTTATCACTTTATTACTTATTGCGATACGTGCACTTGCGTTAGAATTTACACAACAAGTTTTTGGCGCTGTTTCTAGGGACTGTGTTAATTATTAATATCGATACCAAATAGCTTTGATTTTACTTTAGATTTTATGTTATTGTGTTTTGTTCTCTTATTTTCGTTACATGTGTTTCAGGAACATATTCCTTGAGGTGTATGCGAAAGTTGGGAGATAACAATTTGTTGTCTTTAAATCCTGAGATAGAACGAACCTGTAGGAAGAACAAAAAGGAGAAAAGAGCTACTACAACTACCCATCATTTGCAAGGAAATATGGCTAACATCGTGGTAGCACAAGAAGAAAATAATCAGGAAATCCGCCTAGAACATTGCGAGAGTATGCTTTGCCACCCACTAGAATTCAACCTGTGATTAGAAGGCCAGCGATTCAGGCGAATAATTTTGACTTGAAGATAGTGACGCTGCAGTTGATTCAGAATATTCCATTCCATGGATTGCCTTCTGAAGATTCTAACCAGCACATAGTGAATTTTTTAGAAGTCTGTGGAACAGTTAAGTACAATGGAGTCATTAATGAAGCTCTGCACATTCGTTTGTTTCCTTTCTCTTTAAGGGATCAAGCTAAGGAATGGTTGAACTCGCTACCTTCAGATTCAATCACTACTTGGGAGGATTTGGTGCACAAGATTTTGTCAAGATTTTTCCCACCTGGAAAGGCAGCGAAGCTGCGCATAGAAATCAATAATTTTGCGCAACATGAAGGAGAAACTCTATGTGAAGCATGGGAGAGGTATAAGGCGTTGTTGAGGAAGTGTTCTAATCATGGTGTACCAAGGTGGATGCAAGTTCATAATTTTTACAATGGGTTAATTAGCTCTACAAGAACTTTGATAGATGCATCAGCAGGAGGAGCTTTAATGAACAAGACAGCAGATAAAGCTTGTGCGTTGCTAGAGGATATTGTTTTAAACCACCAGCAGTCGTCAAACGAGAGAGTCACACCAAAGAAGACAGCTGGGATCCATGAGATTGATGCCATAACCGTCTTGAAAGCAAAAATTGACAATCTCGTGAAATAGTTGCAAAATAATCAAATGATTGCTAATGTTGTCCAAGCGATAGTGGTGTGTGAGTTTTGTTATGGTCCACATCATAGTGTAGAATATCAGGTTGGAAATCCATTTGCGCAAGGCACAGCAGAACAAACACAGTATGCGGGGAATTTTAATGGGCAGCAGTACAATCCGTACTCTAACAAATATAATCCAGCATGGCGTAATCATCCGAATTTCTCCTTGAGAAATAATCATAATGTGTTGAAGCCTGAGCATAATAACCCACCACCAAAGAAGAAGGTAAATTTGGAGGATGCATTGGCTCAGTTGGCGACTTTGCAGACTCAATTCATGAATGAAACAAGGACGAATTTCCAGAATCAATCCGCACAAATCAGAAACCTAGAGATGCAGTTGAGCCAAATGGCTACGATGTTCTCTGAAAGGCAACAAGGAAACTTACCTAGTACTTCTGAGGTGAATCTTAGAAAAGATGGCATGGAACATTGCAAAGCGATCACCTTGAGAGGTGGTAAAGAGTTAGAGGAGCCAGTGAGAGCCAAGAAGATTGAGAAAGGTGAAGCGAAAAATGAGGAGAAGGATGAAGAGAAAACAGAAGAATAGGCACAACCTCCTCAAGAAGCACATCTGAAAGTCCCTTTTCCACAACGCTTGAAGAAAAATAAGCTTGATAAGCAATTTGCTAAATTTCTTGAAGTCTTCAAGAAACTTCACATCAATATTCCATTCGCAGATACGCTTGAACAGATGCCGAGTTATGTGAAGTTTATGAAGGACATCCTTTCAAATAAAATGAAACTTGGAGATTACGAGACAGTTGCACTAACTGAGGAGTGTAGCGCCATTCTACAGAAGAAGCTACCACAAAAGCTCAAGGATCCAGGGAGTTTTACTATTCCTTGTGAAATTGGCAATGTTGTTTTTGAGCGAGCTTTGTGTGATTTAGGTGCTAGTATTAATTTAATGCCTTTGTCTATTTTCAGGAAGCTTGGTTTAGGAGAGGCAAGATCTACAACTGTAACACTACAGTTAGCTGATCGTTCGCTAAAGCACCCCAGAGGAGTTATTGAAGATGTGCTAATCAAAGTCGATAAATTCATATTTCCTGCAGATTTCATAGTGCTTGATATGGAGGAAGACAGGGAAATTCCTATCATTCTTGGAAGACCTTTCCTTGCAATTGGAGGAGCACTTATTGATATTCGAAAGGGTGAGCTTAGGTTGCAAGTACAAGATGAAGAGGTAACCTTTAATGTGTTCAAAGCGTACAAGTACCCAGAAGCTAGCGACAGTTGTTTGCGCATTGATACCGTAAAGGCTATAGGGTGTAACCATGGGGGTCAATTGGATCCCTTGGAGGTGAGCTTGTTAAAAGATAATTCTTTTGTTTTGGTGGGATTGGAGCACAAAGAATATTGGGCGACTAAACAACAAAACATGGGTGTGCAAGCAGCGGATGAGAAAGAGTTGCGGCAATTGAATGAGCTGGAAGAATTAGGTGATGAAAAAGATGAGAATTCAAGAAATTACAAGGAGAGGACAAACGAGTGGCATTACAAACCTGTTTCGAGAAAAGATTTCTCTCCTGGGCGACAAATACTTCTTTATAACCCGCAGATTCCTAGAAAACACAAGTCAAGATGGTCTGGCCCTTTTGTTGTGAATAAAGTGTTACCTTATGGTTCTGTGGAAGTCACCTATTCAGAAAAAGGAACGTTCAAGGTCAACGAATAACGATTGAAGACTTATTGGGATGATGAGTTTGATAAGTATAGTCCACCTCAATTTGTCGTGAAAAATTGATCCGTCGGGCTGTCAACGTTAAAACAAGCGCTTTTCGGGAGGCAACCCTCAGTTTTTTACTTTTTCTTGATTTAATAGTTAGTTGTTTTTAGTTAATTTTTGAGTTATAATTGTCGTAGTTAATTGTTGATTTTTTTTGTCATGATAGGTTCAAGACTTAGTTTGGGGGAAGCCAAGGCAAGGAAAGGTTCTACCATGTTATTTAGAGGAGAAAATTGGGAGAAATTCATGTTTGGAATGAAGAGGTTGCGTGCATGGAAGAGGAAAACAAGAAGAAATAATGTTGTGCAGCAGCGCTGTTGCGCTAAATTCTAGAGCAGCTGCGCTGGCGTCCTTAAAAGTTACGTTTTTGTAATAGTGCTATTGCGCTAAAAAATGGCGCTACTGCGCTGGCGTCCTTTGCATTGACGTTCGAAAAAAAAACAAAAACAAACAAACAAACAGTAGCGCTGTTGCGCTAGAAGAAGCGTTGCTGCGCTAGCGCTGTTTGAAGTTATATTTTTGAAATAGCGCTGTTGCGCTAAAAAATGGCGCAGCTGCGCTGGCGTCTACAGTAACGTGAAAGAAAAAAAAAAAAAAAAAAACGAAAAAGAAAAAGAAAAAGGAAACACCATGCCGCCGAAGATGCAGTACCACCTCAGGCTCACGTCGACGACAATACTACTCAGGGAAGTCCTCTGGTTGCTTTAATTTCATATTTTCACATTGAGGACAATGTTTCTTTCTCAGTTTGGGGGTAGTGTTTACTTGTTTGTTTGCGTACTTTTTCTTTTCATATTTTTTTTAAGTGTTTTCTTATTTTACGTGTTTTCTTTTCATCAGTTTTATTATTATTTTTATTATTTGTTTCATTCAGTGCTAAAAAAAATTGAAAAATTTTGAAAAATTTGAAAATGATGTTGGAAAGATAAGAAATAGGCCGATGATGAGTAGCGTATGAATGACACGATAGTGATGAGGATAGTTGACTGAAGCATAGTTTTGTTTTATGGAAAATCCCCACATATTGCGCACTTAGCCTCGCCTAGTTATGTTGATACTTAGAGAAGGTTTATGTGAGTTTAAGTGAAAAAAAAGAGTATAGGACTTTAGAACTTGCTTGATTGTCACTCGAGGTGAAATCCTAGGTTGCATAGCATTAGAGAAATGATTTAGGCCATCTTTGGATCGTTTGAGCCTTTCAAGCCAACCATTGTAACAATTGAATATCCCTAGTCCACCATTTTGAGCTTAATTAGCCTTTTCTTTCTTATGCAACTTACAATATCTTCCTTAACTTGTCAAGTTTGATTTCCCCAGATTATGACCCTCCTACTTGTAACATATGATTGTTCTAGGATGATTATATGGAGCCATGTTTTGTATTGAATGATGGTAGGTATAATGGTTGGGTGATGTGTTGTTTTGTTTTGAAAAAAAAAAAAAGAAGAAAAAAAACATCAGAAAAAAAAAGAAGAATGAAAAGAAAAGAGAAGAGTCACACTCCTTGTAATTAATATCAAAATGCAAGTTTGGGGGAATGTGAACTCTTTATGTGTTTTTAAGTGTTGTGAAGGATTGTTGAGGAAGTGAAATGAAAGATGAAAGAAACAAAGATATGTTGAATAGTTTTGGTGGTAAGAAGTAGAATTGGCATGTGCTCCATTAAACATCCTTGAATAGTTGTATGCTTGCAAGTAGTTTAGCCTTATATTATATCCATTATCCTACCTTGACCTAGCCACACGTTACAACCAAATGTAAAGTCCTACTGATCTTTTATGCTAGATTAACCTACATTAGTGGAGAGTGGCATGAAAAGTGAGCTTATGAAGTCCTAAGTGATTGAAAATAAAAGATTCATATTGATAATTCACTTAACTTGCATAAACTCATCCGAGGACAATTGATTAGGATAGAGGCTATTCACACACTCACATGGGGCATTTGAAGTAAAATGGAACTTATGTGTAGTTATTATTTCTCATGCTTGTGATTGAAAGTTGCCTCTTGAATTGGGATAAAGCTACTGAGGCCGTGAAAACTTACTATCTTACAGCATTACTTTCATGAGTTATTTTGTGTTGAGTCTTTAGTTTTAGTTTGTTTCTTTCTTTAGTTATATCTTTTGCTTGAGGACAAGCAAAGCTTAAGTTTGGGGGTGTTTGTTGGGTGTATTATTGATATATGATTTCATCACCTTTTCACTTAAACTTTGTTAGTTTTTGAGTAATTTATGAGCAACTTGATTGGTTTTGTCTTTGATTTGCATTGTAGGTAATTTCCAAGAGACAAACTGAGTTTTGAGGCAAAGATTGAAGAGAAATTGCAAAGGATTGGCTTTTATGCAACTTGTGGATAAATTACTGAAAATTAAAGTAGCGCAGTCATAGCGCAGCTGTGCAGTGTCGTAGGATTTTTAAGGGCAATTTTGTAAAAGGTACAAAAAGAAGAAACCCTATATTAAAAAGAATGAAAAGAACGTGAGGAGGAGGGGCTTTTGGAGGCAGCTGGTTTTAGGAGAGAAAAGCAACGTTCCAGAGGGGGAGAAAGTGAGAATTCGCGAGTTGAAAACGGAGGAACGATCCGGAGACGGACTTCTGCTCAAATTCTTCTCCAAATCCTAGTTTTTCTATCTCTCTTATCTTGTTTTACGTTACAATTGAAATTTTATTTATTTTCATAATTATGTTTTAAGCTATTTTTCTAGGGCTACGATGTAGCCGAATTTTGAATATTTGATGCTTTTGATTTGAATTAATTGATGAACTATTCCATATTTGCGTTGAGTATTTTATGTTGAGTTTAATGCTTGTGGTTACCTAATCGACAATTACATGAGTTGTGATTTAGTTTGAGACTGAGAAGTGATAACTAAATTAGACCACGTATAAATACCATGAAATTGTCATAAGCTAAAGATAGTTATGAGATCTAGTGTAGCACTTCAATTTCTAGGGCTTAATGCGTTCCATAAGTTCACAGTTATCACAGAGATGTAGTTAGCTTGCTTATTGGGATAGGTTATTGATACTTGAGAAAGATTAATATCTACCTTAGCGAAATTGCTGGCAACGTAGGGAATAGGCATCAATTGATTTAAATCACTAGTTTCAAATATGATTAATCTTGGTGAAATCAAAATCCCTAGAGCCTTTTTATTATTAAATCACCATCTTTTGTTAATTTCGTAATTGTGTTATTTTTCTATTTTGTTAAGTCTATAATTTATTTAGTTATTAGTTACAAATTCTTAATTCTTGATTGTCCAAATAAAGTTAAAGCTAAATTAATTTCGGTAGTTAGTAATCACAGTCCTCGTGGGAATGATCTTTACTTATCACTTTATTACTTGTTGCGATACGTGCACTTGCGTTAGAATTTACACAACACGTACCCCTTGAATGGTGCGAATGGTACCATCATACATTTTAATTTTAACAGTACCAATGCCAGCAATCTCCAAGGCATGATCAATACCCATGTACACAGATTCTCCAGAGACAGGTTCATAGGTGTGGAACCATTCTCTACGAGAGGTCATATGCTATGTTGCTCCCGAATCCATTATCCAAGCATCAGTGAGCTCTTTTCTACCTTTTGATACAGTTGTTGCTTCGCTGTATAAAATATCTCCATCATCTAGTGCAGTCGCCACACATCCCTGAGAATTTGTCACCTCGGGTTTCTTTTTGTTGCTCCAACAATCCTTCTTGAAGTGTCTTTTCTTGCCACAGTTGTAGTATTTGATATTTTTTCTATTCCTTGATTTTGATCTACCATGGTTGTTGCTCTCACTAGAGCCACGTTCCGTTGATCTACCTCTCACCATTGATAATGCCTCTGCTTGTTGTGAACTTTCGATTCTGTCTTCCTTGCTTTTGCGCCTAGATTCCTCTTCTAGAACAGCGGCTGCAACATCATCAAAAATAACATAATCTGAAAGAACATTGTTAGTATAACTAATGATGAGTTGATCATACGAATCAGGTATACTTTGAAGTAGAATTTTTGCACGTTCAAGCTCCGTTATTTTATGCCCAATTGCAGTCAATTGAGAAAATAACGTATTTAAGGTATTGATGTGATATGTCACTGATGTGGACTCACTCATCCGAAGGGTATAGAGTCTCCTCTTTAAGAAAATCTTGTTGTGAAGTGACTTGACCTCATACAGTTTAGTCAGCGCATCCCAAATTTCTTTTGCTGACTTCTTTTCCTCAATGCTTGACAATACCGAATCTGCCAATGCCAGGTGCAGATTAGCCATAGCATTGTCATCCATCTCTTTCCACTTGTCGTCTGTCACCTCCACTGGTCTGTCTCCAATTGCTGCCAAGCAATTATCCTTTCTCAAGATTGCCTTCATCTTCAATTTCCATAGGAAAAAAATTTTCCCGTTAAACTTCTCGATTTCAAATTTTTCCGCCATAGTATTAACAATGATCTGCTTCGTAACTTGAACCGGCTCCCACTATTTCACTGTGAATAGTACTATTTACGTGAATAGTACTGTATGCATGAATAGTACCAAAACCGTATACGAAAATAGTATCGATACCGTATAGGTGAATAGTACTATACCGTATGCATGAATAGTAACTGTGAACAGTAATCCCGTATGTATACCAGTGGCTCTGATACCACTGTTGGGTATCGGCGCAGCAGAATGGTCGGGGACAAACAGTATCACGCAGCTAACATATAAATGAGAACAGAGAAAGTAGAGACACAAGATTTACATGGAAAACTCTCAAACAAATCGAGGGAAAAACCACCGGCAAGTAATGGAGGATTTCACTATGATGTGGAGTATTTTACAATAACCTTCTCTCTAATATAAGAAGAGAACAATATCACTCTCTCAAATAATGGGAGAAAGTAACTCTCACTCACAAATATAGAACAACAAAAGAGGAAGAAAAATACTCAAGAGAAAGCTTATGTTTTCTCTCTAACTTGGAATGTTTTGGTGATGCTAAAATGGTGAAGAATGAGCCTCTATTTATAGGCTCATCTTGCACCAAAAGTCTTCCCACATGTAGTGTGAAATCAACCCAAAATTGTGTGTGCCTAACTTTGCAACCAAAGATTTTTCTTCATTTCCCATTGCTTTTTGTCTTCTTTTGACTTGCACCAAAATTTTATTGCTCACATTGATCAAAGACACAACTTAATTACTTACTTTTTTTGGCAGAAAGTAACAACAGATTGCTTAATCCTAACCCTCTCATGGAGGAAAAAGTGATTGAAAAGATTCAAGCGTGGATATTCGCTTTAGACTATCTAGTGGACACAAATTTTGTAATAGCTCTCTCAATAGATCAATTTGTGATTCTTAAAATGAAGATCGATAGTAGAATTCTGATACACCATTCTATACAAAAGATACTATTTTCTAAATCGTTATTATATTTACGTTGAATACAAATTTCTAGTGACATTGTTAGGTGAAACTTTGTTGTTTAATAGAATTACAATCTTTTACTTTATTTTTTGTAGTTCAGGTATATTAGCTTGTAGTTTAGAAGTGTTTTACAATGAAATTTCTATGAAATGAAATACAATAAATAAAAAACTCAAGCTACTGGTGATGCATTGTAATGCAATATATTTTTGTTGAAAATAATAAATTAATATAATAAACTACTCTTTAACACTTAAACTTTTAAATGAGATGATCATATTATGATATTAGGACCCATGTTAGCAAACATTCTTGGATTCAACTCTCGTAGCCACCTATTTAGAAATGGAAAAAACTTTTGACGTGCAAGGCTTAAGAACTAATCTTGGCTTATACACATCTAACGTTTATGTGGTCATTTAATAGATAAATATACTATTCATGTGTAAGAAAATTCATAAGTATACTTGGGTTCTAATCTACCTTCAAGGGCGGCAATTAAAGCAATTGGGTTGAAATAGATTGAAATGGATGCATTGGGGGTTGTCAATCTTTTAAAGAAAAATGAAAGAGGATCATGGAATACATGTTATGAAGTTAGTCTTGCAAAAGAATTAATCAAAGACCATGAAGCTGTCATTTCTCACATTTTTAGGGAAGGAAATCAACCAGCTGATTTTTTGGCAAATTTGGGAGTGATTGCAAAGGGCCTCACCATCATTGAACCCTTGCAAGATCATCAAAAGCTCAGAGGAAAGATAAGGTTAGATAAAGCAAATCTTCCTCATTTTAGATTTTAAAGCGTTACTGGTAATATTTCAATTTTTATAGGAATAGTATTTATAGGACTCTTGTAATGAAGAGGCGGTTTGTGCCTTCTTCTAGTTTAGACTGGACAATGAGGCAGGTAAATCCCCCATCCTCCTATGGAGGTAAGGTCTATGTCCCCCTCCACTTTTATATTCTCTTTTTGGGTAATTAATAAAATTGCGGAGAAAAGTCCCCCTCCTTTAAATAAAAAAAAAAAGGCAATTGGGTTGCATTTATAGCTTGCGATATGTTCCTTCTCCATTACTGATTTTATATATCATCTTAAAATATATATTTATTGAGTTTTCATGTTTTTGTTGTTATGAAGAATGTTTTTTCGTTTTGATTATTTTTCCATTTGTGATTTTTAATAAATTATTATTTTATTTTTATTGTTTTTCCATCACAGTACAGTACATCCAAGGATTAAAATTAGTAAATTTAATATCTTGCGATAGTACTTTCTGTAAACAAACTTGCATGTTTACTTGTGTGCAAAATAAATTTTCTAAGTCATGCTAGGTCATGAATGAAGAAGTAAAATTTTGACAAAAAGGTGAGTTTTGATTAAAGGCGAACATTTCGCAATACAAGTATCAACAGATATCATGCCAATAGAGCACACATTAATGTTGTACTGAATTAATTGTTGTGAGTTTTGGTATGTGGGACGACAATGTTAGTTGGGCGTTCCCGGTTCCCCTTGTGGCTGATCAGCTTCTCATCGGCTCGGCTTTGACCACTTTGGTCATTTTTCTTTATAATAACTTTGTACAGCTTCTTTCTACAGGGAAATACAAGTTTTGCTTGCTTAGGAAAAAAAAAAGCATGTTACACGAAATTTTTTTTGCTAAAAGTTATTACTTAAGGTAATAATTGGTATATTGGAATGGGATTGAGAATGGAATGACATTCTCAGTTCTTTTTTATTCTCATGCTTAGTATAAAAGAATAAATTTGAAAATCTCATTTCTAATGTAATCCCTTCCCTTATATATGAGAATAGTCATTTCAGAGCAAACACCCTCATATAACATAATTTTTATATATAGTTTGTTGTACAATGATAAAAATAACAATAATAATTATATAATAATAACTATTATTAAAATAATAATAAAAATAAAATCATAAAAAAATAAATTAAAAATAATAATAGTGATTAAAATAGTAATAATAATAGTAATACCAATAGGGGCTTATCAAACCCGCTTGTTCAACGAATCAACTATAGTTTTAGATGGAGAATCAAAAGGATCACACACATGTGCTCGACCAAGACCCATATTTGATATCATGTTAAGAATCATAAAATTCCAACTTACATACAAAATTAGTTTTGGCCTAAGACCTTATGAAATTGTTATTGAGTTCGTGATATTTCAATCTGGGAGGTAATGTAATTCCAACACATCTTTTTTTGCTGATTGAGGTACTAATGGGAGTGAGGTTTACAGAGTGCTGCTTCTTTTAAACTAAAGTTCCATTCTTCTCTTGGCATAGTACAGTTGATCTTCTTGGTGCTTTCTTAACTTTGTTACATTTTTCATCTGTGTTGCCTATACTCCTTGCAAACAGTACAAACCTGTGGTTTTCATGTGTATTTAACTGCAACCACCATTTTGTCATCCACAAGATGAAGCAGTACTTGGTTAACATTCATTCATCTCAATACAGACTCTAGCAAATCCAATGCTTCACCATACTGCTTGAGTTCTAGATATAACAATAATGTCATTTTGCTTCTATGCATGCCATTCTTGCTCTAGCACCATACTACTTTTCACCACACTATCAAATTTGAAAATATACCGTCCATGAATAGACTTTTCTTTTCATAAAATAAACATTGAGGGAGAAAAGTGTTATATTGTATGTATATCGTGAGGATAAAGTGATTCTCAATATTTTTAGATTAATAGGCGCTTTTTAAAAACATGACCATTTTCATTATAGGTTTCAGCATTCAGACTCTAAATTCCATATCAGATGTAATTTAAACCTTAAAATCATAATTTTTTTCCCCCCAAAATTTATAGCAAAATTTTCCAAAATTTATAGCTAGCTCATAAGAATCTAAGATAGGTTTGATACAAGATAAAAGGAGTAATGTTTACAAACTAAGTCTCCTCTAAGAAGCAACACTGAAAAACTACTAAAGAATGGAGAAGGTTGGTTCAAAAAGAGATCATGCTCATAACTGGCCCTGATTCAAGAAGGAATAGACAATCAACTTATGTTTTGGCACATTATCCCCCCCACTCATTTTCCAGGGCTATTTATAAGGTGTGTAAAGGTTAGGCTGCTGATCAGCGACATGCTTGAGCAGGTTGAGCCTATTTGATCACATCTTCTTCCTGGTATTGCTTGAGCTATCGAATCATTATTATGATAGATTCTGGCAGGCCCCGGAACTTGACTACCTTTGTGAGCCTGAATTTTGTCACAGTGGAAGTTCGTCACATATGCATTTGTGAACCAATCAATTGATGTTTGATTCAAAAAACGGGTGAATCTGGTGGCCTTTGAAGAAAGCATATACCATTTTGAACACTAGAAAAATCAGTTTCGGCGAGGGGCTGTCGCCGTGCCCTCGCTTTTCGGCGAAAGAGGCTGTTCCCTTGCCGAATCGACGAGGGAAGGCTTTGTCCCTCACCGATTCGGCGAGAGAAGGCACTGTCCCTCACCGATTCGGCGAGGGACGTGCCGTTCCCTTGCCGAATCGATTGATAAAACTATTTATTTACAACTACATTAGTTAAAAAAAACAATTGTGTAATTCAATACTTTTAATATTTTAATAACTATTTCAACTATTGTGTTTATATAATTAATTACACAATATTTATGGATTATTAAAATATTTTGAACTTGTATAACTTTCACATTATCTATATCATCCTACTTGAGAACTAATTCAATAATATAATCAGTTTATTAATATTCTATGTAAATTGACAAGTAATAAAAATATAATTAATATAAGATTTTAATATAAAATCTAAATTAATTATTTATTAATGTGTGTTTGTTCAAAATTACTACATAGTAGTCAGTTTTTGGTTCAACAAATCAATTTCGCAGAATTATTAATGAATTAACTTCATTTACATTATATTTTTATAAGCTTTTAAGTTTAAAAAAAAAAGTAACTACTACTTCAATATTTTGTAATTTCATAAAAGGTTAAAAAAAAAATCGTATATTATTAACTCATGTTTTAATATGTAAAATTTTAATGTGCTATAACACAAAAAAAAGGGAAAAAAAGTTTTTGGAGACAGAATGGGTCGTCTCCAAAATGAAAGTGAAGTTAACATTCGCTAAAAATAAATAAATTATATGAAATTAAAAAAAGAGCCAAAAAAATTATAATAAACAAAAAGAAAAAGTGGAAAAAAACAAACTAATAGATAATTAATATAATTATTTTGATGAAAATATGAAAACATAAATTAATATTTAATTAATATTAGATTCATGATGAAAAAAACTTACAACAAATTAATTAAGATAAGAAAACAGTAAATATAATAAATAAATAAAAAAGTTAAAAAAAAAGCAATAGGAAACGAACTTGCTGGTGGTCCGTTTCCTACCCTCAATCCTTTGCATCAAGGCTAGTTTATTTTTTTGTTATATATTTACATATATGTACATATATGTATATATATATATATATATATATATATATATATATATATATATATATATTGTATACATATATAACTATGGTTTTGTAGTATTTAAGGTATGATTTTTATGTGTTATTATATTTTTTATTTTCTGTAATTTTCAGTTTTTTTTTCAGAGATTTTTTTTCATTTTCGGATTTTTTTTTCTTCAATTTTTATAACTTTTTTCTATTTTTTTTTTGATTTATTTGTTTTGTTTTTCAAAATAGGTTCAAAAAGGAATAGAAGCCTAATCGGAAGCGGGAAGCTAAATCAAGTGAGGGATTCATGAGTTATTTGCATTACTATGTGTGTTTAGTTTCTTTATTGTTGTAACTCTATGATTCAAAGATGGTAACTAATTGAATGTATGATTTTTAACATGTTTTATGATGTGGGTGTTCTCTTTTGTATAATGTAAAAGTGTTGTAAGATTTCTTGTAGTATTGGTAACATGTTAGTTATTGATTTTGAGTTGAGCATGTGTTATTTGATAAAAGGTTTCTATGGGATGAGTTGGTGTTAACTATGATAAGAGTAAGTGCAAAACAGTTTCACAAGCAAACGAATAAGCAAGTAATGTTATATACGTGCTATTGTGTGTGATTGGTAGCTTTCGGCCACACTTATTCAGCAACGGCAGTGGCGCCAATGCTGATCAGTTTCGGCAGTCCACTGCTGATCCCACCCCCCTTGTCACCTAGTTGCTTTGTATTTATTATATAAAGTGTTAGTCAATGTGGTGTTACTAGTTAGTCTTGTATTTTAACTTAAAGTTTGTGTAATGAATTGGTATTTTGGCTAATAACGAGTGAGTGGTTGGATTCTATAAAGTGCAAGTGAATTGGATTAATAGTTAAGGCTTGGTGTAGGAACATTGAATCCAAATCGAGTTAATAAAAATTGAATGGTTAGATTAGTTAGAATTTGAGGTCTAGATGTTAGTAAGTTACTTGTTTTTGGCTTGTTGGTCTTCACTTGGTGGTGTTCTTGTTCAAAAAAGTAATTAACTAGGAAGCAAGATCTTGAACAAAGTTAAATGATACTAACTAGAGACTATCTTATCATACTATCTACATAAGAATAACTAGATAATAATAAATAACCTCGGTACTAGTAGGTAATTTATAAGTAATTTACAATAGTATGATAAAATAGTCTCTAGTTAGTAAGTTAAAGTACGTAATTAATCAATAGGTTCTCTTAGAATAGTGGCTTGTAATAACTAAATTAATGTTTGGTTCCTTTTGGCACTCCTATCCTGCAATACTTATAGTCTATTTTACTTATAAGTTACCTTGCATTCATGTTTGTGTTTCTTTGCAAGGAAATGTCATTCCAGAACTTGGAAAAGTGAAAGAAAGCCCCAAACATTAACTTTATAATACTCGCTCTATATGTGTGCAATCTTATAATTACACTTTTGGTGCATCTGAGTAACCGGTTAGTTTTATTCATTCTTAGATTGAAAAAAGATAAAGAGCAAAAGATGAAAGTTCTAGCTCAACAAAGGAATCTTCAGGTATATTTGTACTAGTGCTTCTTTGAACTTGTTTTATCATGTCATGTTCAACATCTGCTTTTGGTTATATTCAATTAAGTAGTTCTTATACATGCGAGCTCAGGTTTGATTATCTTTGTTCCACCAAGTAATTCTTTGAACTTGTTTTACCATGTCAATTTTCTTTTGAGATGAATGTTTGGTTTGGTTGTGCAATAAAAAATTAATTGTTATGAGTTTGAAAATAGCTCGAGAAATATGATTTAAGATGTGTCCTGGTCTGATCTTTTGGCTAATATGTGGAGTTGGTCGATTTGAATATGTCTATAATTTTTATAGAAGATATATTATATGTTTTCTTTTAATGTCCTCCTGGTGCATTAATGTATGGTTTGTTGTGTATTGTATTTATCTTATAATTTTATTTTATTATTTATTTGAGTTCTATTTCTAAATATGTATTATAGTCCTCTAGGATCTTTCATGTTGAGTGATAAAGGAAGAACAAAATGAGGTAAAATTTCAATCTGAAAGGCTATCAAAAGTTCATCAATGACAAGAGCTTCTGGAGATTCAAAGCTCGTAAAAAGTTTCAGAGAAGATTCAAATGCATAGGGTTAAGTTAGATTTAGGGGATTGCTATTTTATAATTATATATGTAATTAAAACATTTTGTAATCATATATGTAATTAATATATTTTGTAATATTAATTTTAAATTGAATTTTGATTGTCAAATTTTAATTAATTTAATTTTTATATTAAATTAGTATTTATAAATTTTTGCATTTAAATTTTGTACTCTAATTATAAAAAGCTTCGTGAGGGACAAATATTCGAGAGTCCGGCAAAGGCATTGTGACAGAAAAAAAAATGTGAGGGAACAACGAGTGACGAAAAAAGCGAGGACACGGCGAGGGACGAAAACGGCGAGGTCACGGCAAGTGACGAAAAAAGCGAGGGCACGGCAAGTGACGAAAAAAGAGAGGGCATAGCAAGGGACGAAAACAGCGAGGGTACAGCGAGTGACGAAAAAAGTGAAGGCATAATGAGGGATGAAAAATGCGAGGGCACAACGAGAGACGAAAACGACAAGGGCTTGTTGCCCTCGCATAGTAGTCGCCAAATTGGTCCCTCGCCAAGCCATCGTGGAATGGTGTGGGGTCGGCGAGGGACCCTAATTCACCGACGAAGGTTTCAACGAGGGACGATTCCCCTCACCAGGCCCTAGCCGAGACCCTTACAGCAAGGGGAATCGTCCCTCACCGGAGACAATTTTTGTTGTAGTGGAATACATCATGTATTGTTGGTAGAACAGGCCAGTGAAGTCATTTGGGCTTGGAGCTTTGAGTCGTCCCAAGCTCCATACTGCATGTCTAACCTCAGGCATAGTTTGGGGGTTGCAGGAGATAGGCATTGATATCAGAAGATACAACTAGAGCTATATATTGTAAGCCATTTTACCTTTGAACGGACTACCTAGAATTTCTCCTCACGTGTCCAATGAACATCAATCTTGCTATTAAGCTCATTAATGAGCTGTTGATTATGAAGTGAGAAAGGCAAGTCTTGTAGGGTCAATAATTAAGCGCTTTTAGTTCTTGAAGTTGCTTAGCATTATTATGAAAATGTGATCAACTCTACCTCTCAAGGCGACGGCAACACAACTTCATTTTACTCTTAAATTGACTCATTATTGTACCTGCCTGGGAGACAACTATGATTGTCGAATAACTGATTCACATTCCAATTTGTCAGCCCAAAATGCCTCAAATTTGAAGCCACGTTTAGTAGGGTGTTGATGATCAAATCTGGTCGGGTGCTTCCCACGTCAATCTGGAAAAAGAATGGGTGTGGGGGTTGCTAACGTAAGCACTCCGATACTTAAGTTAGTGCCCTCATTTTGGAAAAGATAGTAATTTAGAAAGTGTAATGCGTAGTGTATATGTGATTAGTTACCTTTTTGGGGATGTAACTTCCCTATTTATACCTTTCCTTCTGACACCTTTCCAGATTTGGGCAAATCCTGCCAGCCCAGTCATCAGATCGGGAGTTGGTCGGACTTCAGGCCCCGACCTTCTTGGTGAGCTTCAGGTTGGGTCTGCCTGATCTATAGATCACTGGTGCGGTGGGGTAGCCTACGCTCTTCCACTAAGATAGTGCAAATAGAGATCGTGTCATGGTTTAAATAGAGATCGGGTCGACTGTTTTTATCCTCATCACTTGTCTCCTGATTCGCTAAACTTTTGCATGAGGTTAGGGAATCTTTTTCGCATTGAGCGGCTTCGTCTGCACGATCTCCTTGATTTTCGGTGCATTTAATTACCACCTTGATATTTCACTGAACATGGCCACGTGCCCGCTGTTCTTGGAATGTTATGGGCACGTTTTTTTGTGAAATTAGGATCACTAATTTTTTCGACAGTTTTCTTCTATAAATATGGCCATTCTGCAATCTTTTTTTACTTTTTCCATCCTATCTGATTTACCCAGCTCCTCGTCTCCGCAACTCTTCCCCACTTGTTAGAGCTTTCTGAACTCTTACTCCTAGGTACGCCTATTTCCTTGTCTTTTCTTTTTTTCTTTTATGGCTTGGTCAGACTCAAAGACTCCCAGAATGAGTCTATCCACTCCTATGACCACGGGAGTAGCATGGAGAGTGATGGTGACAGTGATGTCATGCCCGAGATAGATGCGACGCTAGCAGATCCCAATCCCATGACTCTTTCTTGGGTATTCGAGGGTTTAGAGAACTTAGAGGTCGGGCCCAGTCCTTCTACGCGCAATCTATTCGGGAAAATTCCAGTTCCTACGGTCCTGATTAGGCAAGTTCGGGCTCAGGGTCCTTTCTCAGATTCTTCTCCCTCCTGCTTTAGACCTTGCACAAATGCTAGGGTCAGCTTGATAGTTAGGTCCGATCTTACTCCCTCAGCCATACCTGTATGTCAACCTCCTTCTTCCAGAGACGTAGCCGCTGACCCATCTCGGGAAGCCAATTTTGATGCCGAGGATGATGAACCCTTAGAAGCTATGGATCGACCTCCTACTGCCGACGTATACTCTTGGGTCTTAAAACTTATGAGGAAAGGAACTTTTTCTACCAATTTCATCGTCCGGTTACCCGATCTTGAGGATAAGGCTTGTCGTCCGAGAGATAAAGAGATAAGGTTCTATTATGACACTCTCTCATACTTGCACCTCCATTTTCCAAAGTACGTAGTCGATATTCTTAATTTCTTTGACCTGAGCCAGGTTCAATTACTCCCGAACAGTTGGCGGATGATCATTGCCTTCTACATATATGTTAAGAATCTAGGCCAGCAACCCACGTCCAACCTTTTTTGCCAACTTTTACACAATCAAAGCCAAAGGTCGGGGTCGATATTACTTTACCACCTTTTTTTATTCCAACATTTTTCAATCCAAGACTTGGCCTTCTTTGAATAAGGGCTAGCATAATAGGTTTTTTTTGTTGAATCCCTGAGTCCTTGGCTAGTAAGAAGGGATTGGCGCATCTTACCCGAGCCCTATCCCGACCCTTCAGCTCTATCCACCAAGTTGGAATCTTTTGCTCATGCCCTTCGTACAATAGAGCATATCAACGAGAATGACCTGGTCAATATCGAGATGGTTCATTCCTCGGGAATGTATGATGATCCCCTAAAAGAACAAGTTGATGTTATATCCCCGATCTCTCATCCCAAAGATGGTGAGGGTGAAGACTTTATTTCGATATATGATTGTGTGGATGGATCCTGATTTGTGCTATTTTATTTATAGATATGGATGTTGCTCAGACACTTAAGGCCCGGCAATAAAAGAAGAAGGCCGAAGAGCAATCCTTGAAAAGGAAAGCCTTCGAGTTAACCCGTGCTGAGAAAAAAGCCTCGGTGTCAAGTTCTACAACTGGGGGTTGCAGCTACTGCAAGCGGTGAGCCTGTACATGTTGACCTTACTTTGGCCAACGACCTCCTCCCGAGACCTCCTGAACCTGCGACTCCAGCCCCGAGCTCCACCTTAGGCACCGTACAGACTCAGGAGATGATGATAGCAGTCATCAAGGATCTAATGTAACACCCAGGAATTTCATCACATATTTTGAGATAACTATTGCATATCTTTTGAGCATTTTTATGTGCATTACCCTTCTTGATTAATTGATTTACTATTGAGCACTATTCATAAGAAATTTGAATATTTTAAATGTTCGATTTAATATTTTTTCTAATTCACATGACACATAATAGGAATCGAAAACTTGTCGTTTTAGACTTTCGAGCCCGGGAGTATGCATTTGAAAAATAGTTTTTGCTTCGTTTGAATAGTATTACGTATGTAAAACATTAGTTTTGAATTAGTTAGCATTTGAGTTGAGTTTTAGCTCATTTGACCAAGATTTTAGTTGCATTTGACTTAATAAAACATAACCTACTCATACATTTACCTAATATATTACCACATAAGCCATTTACTCATAAAATAAAAAGCCAAAATTGCAAAACTACCCCCCCCCCCAAAACCCGTGAACCCTATAGAGCAAGGAGGAGAAGATTTTTCATCAAATCTTGCAAGCTTGGCTTTTAGGCTTGATCATGAGGATTTTTTGGAGGCCCTAGGACATCTACAACTTGTCTCCACCTTCAAAATTTGTGAGGGAGTTGCATCTTTTCTTGAGTTTAAAGTTGATTGCATATATGTTGAATTTCTTATATTGTTAAATGTAGCTATATTGCTTGTATTGAATGCTTGTTATATGATCTTTAGAGCCTATAAAATTATCTTTTATAGCTTGATAGAGTATTCCATAGTTAAAGCTTGAGTTCTCATGAAGAAGATGATGAATAGTACTTAAACTTAGGGTTTTGAGAAAACTTGATAATTGGAATGAATTGAGGCTTCTTTTAGGTGCTCTAGACTCTAGTGAAGCTAGTTGAGTGGCCACATGAAGTTGAATCACTCGAAATTGAGCTAAATTGCAAATTTTGTTAACTTTAAAAAGGGGACTTTTCACGTTATGCAATCCAGGCACGTTTGAGCTTTGGATTAGGTATCATTGGGGCATGGAAGCACTTTTGGTGCTTTCGTTGCATGAAATTGGGGTTCGGATAGGGTAGTTTTAGTTAAAACCCGCTCGGGGCCTTCCCGAGCTTTTGTTTCTAAAACGGGTTTTCATGGTCTTGATAGGTGTCTTTTGACTTAATTAGGAATGTAGTATGATTAGGTTGTGGTTTTGTAACTTTGAAATGCACATAGGAGAAGAAAAGCTTGGCTAAAGAAAGGGGAAAAGTCGTATTTGGCTACTTTGATGCGTATAGTGCTTGTAGATGTGTTAATATGTACTTATATGATTATCTAAAGTGTTATTGAGCTATTTGAGTAGGTTGTGGGAAAAGTTATGTTGTTGGCCTCTTTTGAGATTACATAGCTATTTTGAGTATGTTGGTTTATACTGTGATTTAATTGCGAGGGTGACCTACTTTGACGACTCTCTTACGTGATATTGTTGTTCTTGAATCTTGTGGTTTGATTTCGGGGTTGCGCAACTTTTTCGAACATGGTAGTGTCAAGAAACATGGGCAGCATCGGGCTTGCCGTGCTCCCTCGACTACCATGGTGCCTATTCCCTTTCTCTCGCTGAGTATACTCTACTACCCCAGAGACGTGGTTTACCTGCTGGGCATATGGACTTATCTCAGGAGAAAGGGTCGTAAGATCGGGATACATTCGGAGTATCCCACTTTTGGATGAGTAAGGGTTTGCCGGCACTTGTTTGAAGATCATGGCTCGTGGTTCGAGACTATAGACTTGAAGTGGAACTGTATCCTTTTAAAATGTGGATAATTACTTGACTATTTGATCTTGTTGATTTATGTTATATTTATGGCTTTCTATGATTGCATATCATATTGCACGCCTCGGTATACTGCATCACCTCCCTTACTGGGTAACTTTGGTTACTAATTCCTCGTTTTAACAAGTTTCAGTTGCAGTTAGAACAACTACCTTGTGTGCCGTGTTATTGGTTGCATATCTTGCTGTGGTCGGAAGCTGTTGTGAAGATGAGACTTGATGTATTTTGTTATGTTTTGAAACCCCTTGAAGTCTTGTATGTATTTTGTACTGCTTGTTGGATTGTAAACCAATTTAAGGACTTATGTGATTTGATAGAGTAGTGGTATGTAATAGCTAAAGATAGACTTTATTGTCTTTTAATTGTATGTAATAGTTAAAGATAGACTTTGTTAAATGGGAGTCCCGATCTCCTAAGGGATCGGGGAATTACAGAAGTGGTATCAGAGCTTAGTAGCTCACAACCGGGACAGGGTCATCGGTCTGTTGGATAGCGGCCTTGAGTGCGTGCATGTGAAATGTATTTTGGATAGTCATGTGCTTGCATGTGGGATTGTAATTGCTTGAATGAAAATGTGTTCTTATGTGTTATCTTTGTGGGAAATATGAAGTTTTTGTGATATGTGATTCTGCGTGCACCTATATGTCCTACTTGCATAATATGTATAGATTGTGTGATAGGTGCCTCTATGTGATTCATTGTGTATCTAAGTGATCTCTGGAGTGTTTACTTGCCCCTTGCTTGTAAAGATATATATTAAATGTTTATCTTATGTGAATCCACCGCATACATGCATTACCATTCGAAATGGTAAGCAAACATTTTTCCCTATAAAGTGATGGCCTACTTGAAGATGTAGACCAGTGAAAGAGAGAATAATGAACCAGCTCGCTATCGATGATCAATGAAAAGAATTTAGTACTCAGAGATTTTATTCAGCAGATAGCCGTGGGTATTCATTTTCCATAATCTTTCTTGGTATTCTCTTTTGCCTTGGATCTTGATCATTGGAATTCTTATAAAGTATTATCTCGGAATTCTAGTATTACGCTCGGATATTATACTTAATATTTTGGTATTCTCATATGGGAATTTCAGTTGGACTTCTTATAATAAATCATGATTGAAATTCTTCTTTGAGTCTTCGTAAATGGTAACCTCCACGACATGTTATTGGGAATTATTGGTAGTATACTTATCCAACATCCATATTTCGTGTGCTTATTGGAATTCTATTGGAAATTCTTATATGGAACATCCCCTCGATATTCGTCTTGACTTTAGTATGTGATAGTAATGTTATCTACAACATTTGCAATTGGATCTCATATTGGAGTACTTATTCGGGATTACTTATGAAGATTTCTCTGGTATTCTTATTGGAAATTTTATTGGTAATCTCGTTCGGCGTATGTATTGGTGTTCTTCTTTTGGGGTATCGTGCTTCTTTGGCTTCAGAACCGAATAAAACCGTTGCAGCTATCGAGGAATCTTTTGAGCTTAAGAAATTGTGAGGACGCAATTTGTTGAAGGAGGGAAAAGTGTAACACCCAGGAATTTTATCACATATTTTGAGATAATTGTTGCATATCTTTTGAGCATTTTTATGTGCATTACTCTTCTTGATTAATCGATTTACTATTGAGCACTATTCATAAGAAATTTGAATGTTTTAAATGTTCGATTTAATATTTTTTCTAAGTCACATGACACATAATAGGAATCGAAAACTTGTCATTTTAGACTTTCGAGCCCGAGAGTATTTATTTGAAAAATAGTTTTTGCTTTGTTTGAATAGTATTACGTATGTAAAACATTAGTTTTGAATTAGTTAGCATTTGAGTTGAGTTTTAGCTTATTTGACCAAGATTTTAGTTGCATTTGACTTAATAAAACATAACCTACTCATACATTTACCTAACATATTATCACATAAGTCATTTACTCACAAAATAAAAAGCCAAAATTGCAAAACTACCCCCTCCCCAAACCCGTGAACCCTATAGAGCAAGGAGGAGAATATTTTTCATCAAATCTTGCAAGCTTGGCTTCTAGGCTTGATCATGAGGAGTTTTAGGAGGCCCTAGGACATCTACATCTTGTCTTCACCTTCAAAATTTGTGAAGGAGTTGCATCTTTTCTTGAGTTTAAAGTTGATTGCATATATGTTGAATTTCTTATATTGTTCAATATAGCTATATTACTTGTATTGAATGCTTGTTATATGATCTTTAGAGCCTATAAAACTATCTTTTATAGCTTGATAGAGTATTTCATGGCTAAAGCTTGAGTTCTCACGAAGAAAATGATAAATAGTGCTTAAACTTAGGGTTTTAAGAAAACTTGCTAATTGGAATGAATTGAGGCTTCTTTTAGGTGCTTTAGACTCTAGTGAAGTTAGTTGAGTGGCCACGTGAAGTTGAATCACCCGAATTTGAGCTAAATTACAAAATTTGTTAACTTTAAAAAGGGGACTTTTCACGTTATGCAATACAGGCACGTTTGAGCTTTGGATTAGGGATCCTTGAGGCATGGAAGCACTTTTGGTGCTTTCGTTGCATGAAATTGGGGTTCGGATAGGGTAGTTGTAGTTAAAACCCGCTCGAGGCCTTCCCGAGCTTTTGCTTCTAAAACGGGTTTTCATGGTCTTGATAGGTGTCTTTTGGCTTAATTAGGAATGTAGTATGATTAGGTTGTGGTTTTGTAACTTTGAAATGCACATAGGAGAAGAAAAAGCTTGGCTAAAGAAAGGGGAAAAGTCGTATTTGGCTACTTTGATACGTATAGTGCTTATGTACTTATATGATTATCTAAAGTGTAATTGAGCTATTTGAATAGGTTGTGGGAAAAGTTATGTTGTTTGCCTCTTTTGAGATTACATAGCTATTTCGAGTATGTTGGTTTATACTGTGATTAATTACGAGGGCGGCCTACTTTGTCGACTCTCTTACGTGATATTGTTGTTCTTGAATCTTGTGGTTTGGTTTTCGGGTTGCACAACTTTTTCGAACATGATAGCATCGAGAAACACGGGCGGCATCAGGCTTGCCATACTCCCTCGACTACTATGGTGCCTAATCCCTTTCTCTCGCTGAGTATACTCCACTACCCCAGAGGCGTGGTTCACCTGCTGGGCATATGGACCTACCTCAGGTGAAAGGGTCGTAGGATCGGGATACATTCGGAGTATCCTACTTTTGGAGGAGTAAGGGTTTGCCGGCACTTGTTTGAAGATCGTGGCTCGTGGTTCGAGACTACATACTTGAAATGGAACCGTATCCTTTTAAAATGTGGATAATTACTTGACTATTTGATCTTGTTGATTTATGTTATATTTATGGCTTTCTGTGATTGCATATCATATTGCACGCCCCGGTATACTGCATCACCTCCCTCACTGGGTAACTTTGGTTACTCATTCCTCGTTTTAACATGTTTCAGATGCCGTTAGAACAACTACCTTGTGTGCCGTGTTATTGGTTGCTTATCTTGCTGTCGTCGGAAGCTGTTGTGAAGATGAGACTTGATGTATTTTGTTATGTTTTGAAACCCCTTGAAGTCTTGCATGTATTTTGTACTACTTGTTGGATTATAAACCAATTTAAGGACTTATGTGATTTGATAGAGTAGTGGTATGTAATAGCTAAAGATAGACTTTATTGTCTTTTAATTGTATATAATAGCTAAAGATAGACTTTGTTAAATGGGAGTCCCGATCTCGTGAGGGATCGGGGCATTACAGAAGTGGTATCAGAGCTTAGTAGCTCACAGCCAGGACAGGGTCCTCGGTCTGTTGGATAGGGGCCTTGAGTGCGTGCATATGAAATGTGTTTTGGATAGTCATGTGCTTGCATGTGCGATTATAATTGCTTGAATGAAAATGTATTCTTATGTGTTATCTTTGTGGGAAATATGAAGATTTTGTGATATGTGATTCTGCGTGCACCTATATGTCTTACTTGCATAATATGTAAAGATTGTGTGATAGGTGCCTCTATGTGATTCATTGTGTATCTAAGTGATCTCTGGAGTGTTTACTTGCCCCTTGCTTGTAAAGATATATATTAAATGTTTATCTTATGTGAATCCACCGCATACATGCATTACCCTTCGAAATGGTAAGCAAACAATTTTCCCTATAAAGTGATGGCCTACTTGAAGATGTAGACCAGTAAAAGAGAGAATTATGAACCAGCTGGCTGTCGATGATCAATGAAAATAATTTAGTACTCAGAGGTTTTATTCAGCAGATAGTCGTGGGTTTTCATCTTCCATAATCTTTCTTGGCATTCTCTTTTACCTTGGATCTTGATCATTGGAATTCTTATAAAGTATTATCTCAGAATTCTAGTATTATGCTCGGATATTCTACTTAATTTCGTACCCGTGGTTTGGAATTGGGTTGAGAATAACGTGTTAAATGGGGGTCCCGGTCTCGTGAGGGATCGGGGCATTACATCTATGGTCGCAGCAGCTTGGTCTAGCCTCCGACCTCTGCCATCAGAGGGTAGGCGTCACTTGTTCATCATCATTTATCATTTATTTATCATCATTTTTTTTGCTGACCTCTTGGCTTAATTGCAAATGAACGAGCTTATAACTGAATTTACTACCACTGCAGGCAAGGCAAATGAGGTATATGATTATCTCCATCAGCGTTATGATGGTCAGAAGCTCCGTGTTAAGGAGTTAAAGTCTGACCTGGAATAGAGCAAGTCCAAGTTGAAGGCCATCTAGAACCAGAGTGCTTGGGACTTGAAGACGGCCCAAGAAGAGATCACCGAGCTGAAAAGACAAAAGCTCGACCTTGAGAAACTCATTAAATAAAAGGAGGACAAGCTCTCTACTATCTAAGCTCAAGCAATTGACGGCTTCAAGAAGTCTGAAGACTTCATTGACTTAATCGAGCCAACTTATGAAGAAGCTCGGAAGAATAAGGCAACGGACGCCCGAGCTCGTGTGGAGGACTTTGCAGTTGTTCACAACCTTCAGCTCGACTTCTCCTTCTTGGATGCTGACGACTATCAGTTTGTAGGGGATCACCAGATCAATACTGGTGATTTAAGCTTAGATGGTCAGGAGGTAGTTCAAGAGGTCGACCAAGAAGGTCAGGGCCAGCACCCGACTGAGTAGTTAGTTCATGTATTAGGGTGCTAGAGTTTTCCTTCTTCTTTGTAACAAGTTTGTTTGTTATTTTAATAAGATGTCACTTTTATTTTCATTCAACTTGTACAAGTTTGTGTTTTTTTTATTTAGCCATTTTTGGTTGGATACGACCCTTTGTCTATTTCCGGACTTTAGGTCAATTCAAGACTTACCTTGCCTTAGAGTTGCTTAGGTCTAATTTATTGCTCGGCAGTAGTTCAGCTCGATGCCTCGTTCATTCGAATGGAGCTCAGCTCGTGAGCTATTAGCCATTCGGCAGCAGTTCGGCTTGGTGTCATGTCCATTCGGACAAAGTTTAGCTCGTGAGCTGCTTGTCATTCGGTAGCAGTTTGGCTCAGCGCCGTGTCCATTTGGACAAAGTTTAGTTCATAAGCTATTTTCCATTCGGTAGCAATTCGGCTCGGCGTCATGTCCACTCAGACGAAGTTTAGCTAGTAAGTTGTTTGTCATACGGTAATAGTTTGGCTCGACGCCATGTCCATTCGGACGAAGTTGGCGCCGTGTCCATTCGGACAAAGTTGGCACCGTGTCCATTCGGACAAGGTTCAGCTTGTAAGTTATTTTCCATACAGCAGAAGTTCAGCTTGGTGTTGTTTACAATCGTTTATCAAAGAGAATACTACTTTTTTCATTAATCATCAAAAGAGGGTGACCTTATTTGGTTGGTATAGAGTTTCATACATAATATATTTTTTAGGTGTTGTATGTTCCATGCATTCTTTAGTTTTCTTCCATCAACTTCTGCCAACTTGTATGTGCCTGGGATGATCTCTTCAGTCACAAGATAGGGTCCTTCCTATCTAGGCCTGAGCTTTCATTGTGCGTGATCAAGTCTGAACCCTACTTTTCTGAGGACCAAATCTCCTTTCTTGACAATTCACGGGTTCACCTTCTTTGAAACATTTCGGGCCATAGATTGCTTCCCTGCTATCATCTTGATTTGAGCCTTCTCTCGAAACTCTTCTGCTAGGTCTAGGTCTTCCCTGAGGGCCTAGTTATTGATTTCTTCTTCATAGGCCAGGACCTTAAGGGTCGGTTCACCTACCTCAACTGGTAGTATCGCCTCTGTTCCAAAGGCCAGGCTGTATAGCGCTTCCCCTGTAGTTGAGCTCGGCGTGGTCCTCTAGGCCCATAAGACTTCTGGAAGCAGCTCCGGCCACAGTCCTTTCGCCTCAGTCAACTTTTTCTTCAGGCCCTACAAAATAGCTTTATTAGTACTTTCAACTTGGCCATTGCACTGTGGATGTGCTACTAAAGCAAATTTTAATAGAACCCCCAGCTCTTTGCACTGCTTCCTAAAGTACGTAGAGTCGAATTGTTTCCCATGGTCCGTAATCACGACCCGAGGTATTCTGAACCTATAGATTACCGACCTCTACACAAAGCTTCAAGTTGTTTTCTCAATGATCTTAGCAACTGCTTCTGCCTCGACCTACTTAGTAAAATAGTCTACTGCCACGAATATGCTCCTATTTTGCATTGTGCTTTGTGGCAAGGGACCGATGATGTCAAGTCCCCATTGAGCAAATGCCCAAGGCCCGGTAATACCTACCGGCCCAGTAATACCTACCAGCTCGGTTGTCGGAGCCCAAGGTATATTGGCGAACCTCTGGCATTTGTCACATTTTCTTACCATCTCCATGGCATCAACTTTCAAGGTCAGCCAAAAATAACCTAACCTTAACACATTTCCTGCTAAGGTTCTCGATTCTGAGTGGTTCCCACATACTCTTTCGTGGACTTCTTTCAGAATATATGACTTACACATTTAAGGAGAGGCCAGGTGTGCGATCTTTTGTACAGTTGTCCCCTAATGATAATGAACCTGGATGCACGTCGTTCGATGCTTCGAGCTTTGTCCCGACTTAGTGGGGTCTAACTTTTTTCCAAGAAATCCCGGAGGGGATTCATCCAGTTATCTTCTTCTTTGATCACTGCCACATCCTTACCTTTGAGATTGATACTAGGCCAATCAACCTTGCTTACTTCAACTGAGATGGGGGTGTCAATTCCTAATGCTAACCTTGATAATGCATCAGCCTTCTTATTTTCTTCCCTTGGGATTTGCTGGATACTGAACCTGTCAAAGCTAGAAATCAGTTTTTTTACTTTGGTGAGATACACTGCCATAGCGGGATCTCTAGCCTCGAACTCTCCTAACAATTGGTTCGCTACCAACTGAGAATCCATGGTGGCTTCCATAGCTCGAGCTCTGAGTGATTGAGCAGTCTTCAGGCCCGCAATCAATGCCTTATATTCAGCCTCATTATTAGAGGCTGGAATTCAAACTTCAGTGAATACTGTATTTCAGTCCATTCAGGATCAGTGATTACCTCTCTTGCTCTGCTACCGTGCCTACCCGATGCTTCATCGACCTGTATAGTCCACGGATTGGGTAACTCTTCTGGCCCTGTGCCCCCCGACATTCTATGATAAAGTCTGCCACGACCTATCCCTTTATGGTCGTCCTTGGTTAGTAGCTGATATTGAATTGGTTGAGCTTTATTGACCACTTTAACAACCGACCAGAAAGTTCAGTTAACTGAGTACCTTCTTTAATGGTATATCAGTCACCACTCAAATCGGATGAGCATTGAAATAGTGCCTCAACTTCCTTGAGGCCACTATTAATGCAATAGCTATATTTTCTATAGATGGATACCTGAGTTCTACTCTCCGGAGTATCTTGCTGACATGGTATACCGGCTTTTGCGTCTTTCTTTCTTATCTTATTTGCGCCGAGCTGGCCAAATACAGATATAGGTCCTCCCCCCTCAGGTCGAGACAGAAGGGGTGGCGAGCAAAAATATTTTTTCAATCCTTCGAACGCTTCTTGACACTCTTCAGTCCACTGAAAATTCTTCAGGTTCCTGAGCACCTTGAAGAAAGGAGCACACTTATCTATTGACCTTGACATGAATCGGCTTAAAGTTGATACATTTCCTACTAACAATTGTACCTCATTGTACTCCTAGGTGGCTCGAGGTTTAGGATGGCTTGAACTTTTTCTGGATTCGCTTCGATTCCCCTGTTAGTGACCATGAAGCCAAGAAACTTTCATGCCTTGATTCCGAATGCACTTCTTTTTGGATTTAGCTTGATCTCGACCTCTCCCATAATTGAGAATGCCTCGGCCAGGTCATCTACATCTGTTCAGGCATATTTCCTTTTGACCAACATGTCATCAACATAGACCTCCATGTTGCGACCGATCTGTTCCGAGAAGACTTTATTCAACATCCTCTGGTAGGTGGCACCTACATTTTTTAACCCAAACGACATCACCTTATAGCAGTAAACCCTTCGATCCGTCATAAAGGTCATTTTCTCCTCATCCTCGAGTGCCATTTGTATCTGGTTGTAACCCTTGAAGACATCCATGAAGCTCAACATCTTATACCCCGATGTGGTATCCACCATTTGGTCTATCCTCAACAATGGGTAATAGCCCTTCGGACAAGCCTTCTTGATGTTGGTAAAATCGATACATAGTCTCCATTTACCCCGTACTTTCGACACAAGTACTACGTTGGCCAACCAGGTCGGGTAATCGACCTCTCTTATATGGTTTGCTTTCTATAACTTCATCACCCTTGTATGATCTGATTTTTGTCTGCATTAAAATGCTGACGCTCTTGTCTGATAGGTCGAAAGCTAAATCGACATTCAATCGGTACATTGCGACTTTCAGGTCTATCCCTGTCATGTCTATTACAGACCAAACAAATTTATCAATATTTAATGTAAATAAATTGGTTATACCTGCTCTCATGTCAGAACCCAACTCACTCCTGAGCTTGACTTGTTTGTTCTACTCGAACTCGACCCCTACCAACTCTTCGGCCAGAGTCGCCTTCTTGACCTCTTTGTATCAGCCTTCTCATTTTCTTCCCTTGGGATTTGCTGGATATTGAACCTGTCAAAGCTAGAAATCAGCTCTTTTACTTTGGTGAGATACACCGCTATAGCGGAATCTCTAGCCTCAAACTCTCTTGACAGTTGGTTCGCTACCAACTGAGAATCCGTCGTGGCTTTCATAGCTCCAGCTCCGACTGATTGAGCAGTCTTCAAGCCGGCAATCAATGGCTCATATTTAGCCTTATTAGTAGAGGCTGGGAATTCAAACTTTAGTGAATACTGCATTTCAGTCATTTCAGGATCAGTGATTACCACTCTTGTTCCGCTATCGTGCCTACTCTATCGACCTATATAGTCCATGGATTAGGTAACTCTTCTGGTCCTATGCCCCCTGAGCATTCTGTGATGAAGTCTGCCACGGCCTGTCCCTTTATGGCCGTCCTTGGTTGGTAGTTAATATTGAATTGGCTGAGCTCTATCAACCACTTTAATAGCCGACCAAAAAGTTTAGGTCAACTGAGTACCTTCCTTAATGGCATATCGATCATTACTCAAATCGGATGAGCATTCAAATAGTGCCTCAACTTCTTTGAGGCCACTATTAATACAAAAACTATCTTTTCTATAGCTAGATACCTGAGTTCTGCTCTCTGGAGTATCTTGCTGACATGGTATACCGGCTTTTGCATCTTTCCTTCTTCTCTTATTTGCGCCTAGCTGGCCAGATATAGATACAGGTCCTCCCCCCTCAGGTCGGGACAAAAGGAATGGCGTGCAAATATATTTTCTCAATCTTTCGAACGCTTCTTGACACTCTTCAGTCCACTGAAAATTCTTCAGGTTCTTGAGCACCTTGAAGAAGGGAGCACACTTATCTGCCGACCTTGACATGAATCGGCTCAAAGCTAATACCTTTCCTACTAACATTTGTACCTCATTTGTACTCCTAGGTGGCTCGAGTTTTAGGATGGCTTGAACTTTTTCTGGATTCACTTCGATTCCCCTGTTAGTGACCATGAAGCCAAGAAACTTCCCTGCCTTGACTCTGAAGGCACATTTTTTTGGATTTAGCTTGATCTCGACCTCTCCCATAATTGAGAATGCCTCAGCCAGGTCATCTACATTTGTTCGGGCATATTTCTTTTTGACCAACATGTCGTCAACGTAGACCTCCATGTTGCGACTGATCTGTTCCAAGAAGACTTTATTCACTGTCCTCTGGTAAGTGGCTCCTACATTTTTTAACCCAAACAACATCACCTTATTGCCGTAAACCTTTCGGTCTGTGATAAATGTCATTTTCTCTTTATCCTCGAGTGCCATTTGTATTTGGTTGTAACCTTTGAAGACATCCATGAAGCTCAACATCTCGCACCCCGAGGTGGCATCTACCATTTGGTCTATCCTCGAAAATGGGTAACAGCCCTTCGGACAAGCTATATTGATATCGGTAAAATCGATACATAACCTCTATTTACCCCTTCTTGTCGACACAAGTACTACATTGGCCAACCAGGTCGGGTAATCGACCTCTCTTATATGGTTTGTTTTCCATAACTTCATCACCCCCTCCTGTATGATCTAATTTTTGTCAGCATGAAAATGCCAACGTTTTTGTCTAATAGGTTAGAAAGCTGGATCGACATTCAATTGATGCATTGTGACTTTCGGGTCTATCCCTGTTATGTCAGTTGCAGACCAAACAAATTTATCGATATTTAATGTAAGAAAATTGGTTATATCTACTCTCATGCCAGAACCCAGCTTGCTCCCGAGCTTGACTTGTTCATTCTACTCGAACTCGACCTTTACCAACTCTTCGGCTAGAGTCGCCTTCTTGACCTCTTTGCCCTTCTTGGCCTTCTTTTTTGGAACCTTAACCTGTCATGGTTCCACTTTCTGCATGCTTAGGGCTGTTGTATAGCATCCCTGTGCTTTTCACTGATCTACTCGGACTGTAACTATACCCATTAGGGTCGGGTACTTCAATGTCAAGTGATAGGTTAATGCAACAACTCAAAATTTAGCCAATGCCATTCTGCCCAAGATGGCATTGTATGCAAATGGACAGTTAACAACTACGAACTCCAACGGCTCTGCCCGAGCCTAGTCTTCCCGACCCAACGTTAGATTGAGTGTGATGGTTCTTTTAGGTCGGAAGTCTACCCCTGTATACCCTGATGGTGTTCCATTCATAGGCTTCAAATCATCCCTGCTAAGTTCGATTCTCTTGAAAGCTTGGTAGAACAATACTTTCGGTGAACTACCTATGTCAATTATGATCCTTCTGACCAAGACATCTTCTATCATTGCTTCAATGATCAACGGGTCATCATGAGGGATGATCAATCCCTCCAGATCGATATCCATAAATATTATTCGTTCCTCCAACCGTGGCATTTTCAAGGGCAGGTCATGCCTGCCCGACCTGCGGTATGCTGCTATTGCTGCCTTGTTCTCTCTTCCAAAGGCCATTCGTTTGTGTGTGGACGAAGAGGAGCTAGGTACAGAGTCGGGGGGCTGAGGTTGAGCAGTAGGATCAGTTAAAGATTGGTGTAGTGAAAGTGGTGTTGGAGTAGTTACTTGAGAGTTAACAGGTATCTTTTCTTGGTAGAGAATCACAGCCCAAGACGAAAATCGTTTGCGAGAAGCCCGTAACCATGGCCCGTAGGCCCATTGTTGATCTCCTGAAGAAAGAAAGAGATTTAGAATTGAACGAAAAGCATAAAAGAAAAGTCAAAGCCCATTTAAAATTTTGACTAAAGAAAAAAAAATGGAATAGCCTTGGCCAAGGCCTTTAAAAAGTCTACCATTTCTCATATATAATAGGCATGCCACGAGATCAAAAGTACAGCGGCGGTGGAAATCAAAGGAAGAATTATTAGAATAGTTTGTTTTCATTATTTTATTCTTCTAGCTACAAGCTTAGATGAATGTTGGAGTTTTCTTGGGCTTAGGTGGTGGCAAATCTCTATAACATTTTCTTCTTTTTAGCTTAATTCGTTAAATTATTATTATTTTTCAGATTTATTACTTTAATTTATTTAGAATGTTAGACTAAATTTTTTTACTAAGATGACAATGAAGCTCTATTAATTCTAATAGATATTGTATTTATCAATTATTATTTTTCTATAATTTTATTATTCATGTTCATTTTATTCTTTTACCACTTGTTTAAGATAATTCCTTATATGAGTTTAATCATGTTCTTCTCATGCTTTGAAATATTTTTGGACAATTGAATGTTGTGATTTTAATGCCGAATATTAATTGTGATGTCTAGTTAAGATACAATTAATGATTTGCAGACTGTTAATTTAAGAATAAACATACATTTAGTTTAATTAATTTAGAGCTTAAAAAATAACATCTCCATGGTAACAATGCTAGACTACGAAATTATCACGTAGTAAATTTGGGAAAAATCAATAATGAGATATAATTAACGTTAAAATTAGCAAGGTGATTTTGAACCTTAGTCTTTTATGATTTTTAGTTTACTTTGGTTATTCTACTCTACGAGTTTACTTTAATTAGTTATTTTACTTTACAATATTTTTTTATTCTAGTTTATTTTAATTTATTTCATTTGAATTATTAATTTTTTTCGTCATATGATTTTTATTTTTCTTATTTAGATTTATTGTCTATTCTTTTATTATTTTATTTTCGTTTTGGGCATTAATCTCTTCAACTAGATTAGAAAAACTGAATCTTAGTCTAGAATTTGATCTTCATTAAACAAATGTTTAAGGGATCAACCTCGTATTTGCCTAGCTATTGTTACATAGGTTTGTGCACTTGTGAGTAAATTACCTACAACAAAGGATAACACATCCAAATATGTCGTAGAAAAGTTTTTTTTTTTTCTTTTCTTTCTTATTGACATAAATTGGTAGTATTTGCTTCAATTTGTTGTTTATGATAATTTGTTGATGTGTTGGTACGAAACAATATGGCATTAGCTTTATATGTTTGACGCCACAATACCATGTTTATAGCACTTGTTTCCCGAAAAGGAAATGCCAAGGGTCTAAAAAAGGTGTTGTAATTTGTGTAGTTTGCTTTGAAAAATTACTTATGTATGTTGCTTGTTAATGTATTGGACTTGGGCTTCTTTGTGTAGATGTTATATCAAAATTTGAGAAGGCAGTAGCTGTTAATCCCAACAAGCATTATGCTCTTTGGTGTTTGGGAAATGCGTATACCTCTCAATCTTTTTAGATTCTTGATCTAGATGAGGCCAAACTTTATTTTGACAAAGCCTCACAGTATTTTCATCTAGCAGTCAATGAGGTTATACTTTGTTTATGCTTGATGGTCTGTTACAACATGAGCTGGGTCTTCATCGTCGTCTGGTACTAAGGTAATCCAATTATATGTTTTAATTAGTGTACAATTTTGTGTTTGTTTTAGTTTACCTCTATTTTAATTACTTCATATTTTCTCAAAAAGATGTCTTACTTACTCACTAAAAATTTCTATTGTGTCTGATAAAACAGATTTCATGATATTCGTTGAGAAGTCATGGAATTTGTAAATGATGGACTAGTCTAACTTCAAAAAGCAAATTAGTATAATGGGTTTGATTGGTTATATAAACAGATCAACCCACATATGCTTGTACTGTGTCACTTAACCAAGCTTAAGTTGGAAGCTTAACCAAGCTACGCCTTGAGATATGAGAGATTGGAAATGGAAGTCCTAGAGACTTATAAACTAAGCACACATAGAGTTATATATAAGAAAGTTTGAGAGAATAAAACTACATTGTGGACAAAGAAGACTTGTACTACTCAAATACTCAGAAATTTATAGGCTTTAGGAGGTGTAACGAATGATGGAGATTAATCCGAATAGATGGCTAGGATTGTACCTTTGAAATTATCTAACCACAATATCTACTAGTTATATGAGTAATCTCTACTCTTGAGAAATATATACAAATAACCTATCAAGTGATGTCAGCGATGACATGTACCATACTTCCCTAATTTATGCCATACCATTTTAGTTGTTCCCTTAAGGGTAAAAAAACTGAGAGTGCAGAGAGAGGAAGATTGGCCGAAAATTGAATAATATGAAAAATTTCAGATGAATGAGAATAAGAAGAACAAGAGTGGTAGATTGAGTAAATGTACAATCATGCTAGTTTTTGCATTTGTTTTGCTATCAATGTGAAAAGACATTTCTAGCAGCACGGGGCTCAAAAAAAGCAAAGCTCAAAGACTTGTTCTTCGTCACAAATTTCAACACTATAAGACTTTTTTAAAGCTACAACAAATATGTTATATGATTTAGTGTCTGCTTGTTTCCATGATATGGCTGTAACATTTTGGAAAAACCCAATTTTCATCTTGGGAGACATTGGTAATATGCCCATTTAATTTGCAACGATGCATTATGTTTTTTAAACTTAAACTTTTTATATTTGAATTATTGATAGTTAGTGTTTATGTTTAACAGATCTTATCAAAATTTTATAGAGAAACCTTCTAACTAGATATATATATATATATGTGTGTGTGTGTGTGTGTGTGTGTGTGTGTGTGTGTGTGTGTGTGTATGTGTAGAGATTTAAGACCTTATATAATGGGGATGAGAGGTGGAGAAAATAGTGAAGGAGAGGCAAAGATGGCGGAGAAAGGTGGTAGAGAGGCAGAGATGGCAAGATTAGGATGCGGAGGTCAATCTTACGAAAATGGCAGGTAACAAAGGATAAAGAGGAGGGGAAAAAAAGTGACGGGGATGGGAAAGAAGGGAGAGAGAGTGTGTATATGTGTGTACTAGGGGGAGGTAAACGTCACCAAGGAAGGGGAAGGGTGAAGGAGAAGAGAGAGAAAAGTGATTAAAAGTGGCACTGGTGAAACTGATATCAGGTTAGACAACAGTATGGCGATGCATCGTTGCCAAAATCCTAATTATTTTATTTTATTTTTTAAATTCCAAAGTCGTCGCTAATTATTGCAAAATGGAGACAAATTAGCAATGACAATGTCAATTTTAGCGGGTAGTAATCAATTTCAAAAAACTGTCGCTCATTCATCACCCATGTGCAGCAAACAAGCGATAACTATTAAATGTAAAGGCAAGATATTAGTTCGTGTCGCTAATTCATGTCAAGGCAAGATATTAGTTTGTGTCGCTAATTTGTCTCTAATTTGAGAAGAATGGGCGACAACTGAGAGAAGTAAAGGTGGGATACAACCATATGTTACTAACGGTGATGACTACTAAATATAAAAGCTAGATATTAGTTTGTGCTGCTAATTCATCTCTAATTTAAGATGAATGAGCGACGATTGAGAAATGTAAAGGCGGGATACAACCATGTGTCACTAATGCGTCGTTAATCTACGACGAGTCGATAATAATTGTTAAATGTAAAGGCTGGATATTTGTAACCGTCGTTAGTGCATCACAAACAAGCAATTAATTAGCAACAGTCTCTTTATATCCCTCCTTTTTGTACATAGTCATTTCTAATTGGTCGCATTGTAGCGTCAACTTAGATGGTTAAGTATAAAAAGGCATGATATCAGAAGACCGAGGCTAAGTTGTCACTAGTTTGCGACACCGTAGTGACGGTTAGTCCTTGCCATTACCAATTTATCGCAGAGTCATCCCTAGGTTAACACCAAATTTTACCACGAAATTTTTGTCATTGAGTTATTGCTAAGTAATGATAGATGGTGACCATCGTCTTTTTGCCATCGTTTATCACCAATTTTCTTATATTGAATGTTTTAAAACTATTGCGATAATGCCATGAGTAATTATTAATTAAAAAGTGATAGAAAGGCCCTTGTCTAATTTGGAAAGATTTCTCACCCAAAGCACATGTATAACACACACAACCACGCGAGCACAAGTTCGAGAGTGGGATGGGGGGTGTTCGAGGGTTCTTTTTATTTTATTTTGTTCTTTTTAGGTCAAAGATGGGGTTTTTGGGAGTCAAAGGGTAGGATTGCAAAGGTATTCTCGTTCATAATGGGTCATGTGGGTGGGAAACTAGCCAAAAGATAAAAAGAGCTACACTCCAAGGGAGTGAGGTCAAAATTGACAAAAATATGGATGGAGGGGGTTGGTGTGAAACCTTTCGTCAAAACTATGGGGCCTTTTTTAGACTTTCGATGACATAAGGGGGTAGTGTATAAATACTGAATAACACAACGGGAAAAATGCATTTTACACTATAGAATTTATCAAAAGATCACCTTACTTAAACTTGACCCTATAGAAAAATAAACAAACCCCTAATAGAAAGGGTATGCCTCACACATTTTAATATCCAAGGGACCTAAGTCACACTTTATATTTATAAAGGAAATTTGAGTGAAAAATACCCTTATATTATTACTTACAAAGCCCAAGAACTAATTACAATATTCATGGTGTAGGTACAGGATTAATTTACTCTATAAATTTAAATAATCACTTGAATTAACTATTCTAAGTCTAGTCGATATATTTTCCAACCTATGACATAGATCTTGCAATTCCTATCATTTTTAAAAGAAGAAACGAAAATGCAAAACCAATACTTTTGAAACCAATCAATCACCGTCATCGCAAGAGCGTTTCAAAAAGTTTTCAGATGACACTATTTTGTTTCCATTGATAAGAGATAAGCTCAGGGGAGAGAAGTGAATGGGTTATGGGCGCAACAGCCACAAGCAAGTCCAAGAGAAGGCCAAGCTATGGCAGCACTACAAGGGATAAGGAGAAAAAGAAAAAAATTAAAAGAGGAAGAAGAAGAAATTTGACATATACCTAATTTTAAAGAATTTGGTAATCTAACACATCATTTTTTTTAAATTCAAAAGAAACTTAAGGCATATATAAGAATCATATATCAAATATATATGTCAGCTACCACAATTGATTTTCACTGTTGGACAAAAGGCCCAATGACAACATACACCTATTTAACTAGACCAGTATTACATATCAAATATGTTGTCTACAAAAATTGATGTTAAGACCAAAGGCCCAATGACAACATACACTTATTTAAGTAGACCAATATTACATATCAAATATGTCGCCCACATGAAAACTAATGTTTGGACCAAAGGCCCAGTGACAACATATACCTATTCAAGTAGATTGTTCTTTAACATAAAGAGGATAGTTTGCCCACCAAACTGGATCCTATTCCGCACCTTTCAAACTTGGCTTTTTTTACTCTCCATGTCATCAAAATTGAAGCTAAAGATGAAGATGAGTAGCACAGCAGCTGCTATTGCATTCGGTAGCTTAAATATCTTCCCTAGATTTTATTCTTCATCTAAACAAGGTACATGTATTCTACCCTATAGTTTTACAAACCACCGTAAATTTTTACAAAAAATAAGATATGGGTTTGAGTCTATTTAGGATGTAGATGATGCTATTAGTATCTTCCATCAAATGGTTCGAATACACCTAAGCCTTCTATTGTAGAATACAGTAAACTACTGACTATTATTGTATAGATTAAAATTATTTGATTGTTGTTTCTTTGTTCAAGAATATGTGCATTTTGAGTATTCCTTTTAATGAATGTACCGTGAATATTGTGTTCAATTGTTATTGCCCTTTGAAACGTGTCGATTCGAGTTTTGCAATATTGGATTGCTTTTTCAAGCTTGGCCATGTACCTAATGTGATTACCTACAACACTCTAGTTAAGGAGTTGTTTCCACAAGATAAGGTTGGTGAGGCTGTGGAATTATTCAAAAAGTTGGTCAGAGAGAAAGTTTGTGAGCTTGATGAATTTACTTTCAGGATTGTATTAGATGGACTGTGCGAAGTGTTGACCGGGTATATTTGGATGTATTGTATGGTCTTAGTTTTGCTAGATAATGGTTATGATGCATTTATGGCGTTGATCTAGTGATCGGGTTGGGTAGTTGTAGTACAAATGGACAAATGGGCATTTTAGGGTTAAGTGGTAGTCGTGGGTTAAAATGACGTTTCGCATGGTTTAAAGGCATCATAAAGTGGCTAGGAGTGATTGGTGTAGTTGGATTGAGGATTAGATGGCTTAAGAGTTGAGGTGTTACTTGTTTTTTAGCTTTTAAGTTAATGTCAATGTTGCAAGTTGAGGTAACATTTGCTAAAATGGATTGCAGTTCACTAGTAGGTAGAATATAGTATATGAACATGAGCCTAGAGCATGATTGATGAGTTTAGAGTATTTAAGGTTTAAATGCATGAAGTAGTTAAGTTAATGACATAATAGGAAGCCTTGTGTTCTAAAGAGATTGTATATCTAGTTGAGTAGTTAGATGGTTAATGAATGTCTTAACTTAGTTGAATTGAAGTTCCTTGTAGATTGATAGCTTTGGATCTAGTTGTATGTGTTCTTAGTTGATATATTGATTATGTAGATTAACCCCTATGTGTTTCAAAGTTTGTTGTTTGGCTTATTCTCGTAAGTGTTTAGTTAACCATGTGATTGATTGTCGAGTATTATTCTTTATGTGTAAGAGTAAAACCTACTTTGTTGTCCCTTGATTATGTGTTATTGAAATATCTTATTAATATATGAATATATTGTTATTGCTATTTGTGTTATTGCTTTGATGGTTGCGCAACCTTATTGTCGGGCCGGATGTGATAGGCCTCTCTGGGCGGTATCGAGCTTGCTAGGGTTAGTTGTTCTAGTTCCGTGCCCTATTCCCTCTCTCGCTAGGGATGCCGTCCTAGGAGAATTGGGTCGTAGGATAACAGGATGTTACATCCGGAGTACCCCCGTTGGTGTATAGAGATGTCCGACTTATCAAAAATTATCTTATTGAGTTTGTGGTCCGTGGTCCGTGGTTCGTGGCTCGTGGTTCGTGCTCGTGGTTATCATCGTATCATTTTATTATGTAACTATCGCTTGGGCCCTAAGTCCTTGGAGAGTTACCATTGATTGCATTTCTTATATGTGTTATCTAGTTTCGTATACTTGAATAGTACATTGAATTGATATTGTATTCCTAAGGTTAATTTCGTACTTGTTCTATTGTGTTGTTTCATTCTTTATTGAATATTGGTAGTTGCTTATTGTAAGTAGTCTAGTAGTGTAATTTATTTCATTGTTGACTGTTGCATTGCAAGAAATCATTTTCAAAATTTCCCCGATTAACTGTTCCCTTCCCTCACTGAGCAACTGTGTTTGTTCACTCCTCTTTTTAACATATTTCAGGAAAGGTTGCGGTAGATCCCCAGCTGATTATTGAGGAAGAAGAAGTGCAAGTTGGTCCTTTGGCTTGACTTTGTTTGCCTGAGGTTGGATTGATAGCTTGTGTGGCCTGTGTGCTCAATCATTGCGTGGGATTTGAAAAGTGTTAGCTTGTTGTAGTTGTGTTATATTTTGAGGCCTTAGTGCGTTGTATGTATTCAGTGGTTGTAATAATTTGTATAAGGGTAAAGTTTGTTTGACTGACTTGTAATGTGACTTAATAACTGAGATAGCTAGTTAAAGGGCATTAGAGGTGTATAATAAGTTAGTAAATACATTAAATTAGTATTGTTAAAGTCCAGAGGCATGTATGTATCTGTCTAAAGGAAAAGAGCTAGATTAGTCTGAGGAATTGATATTTGGGACTTTAAATATATGTTTTGGAATGTTGTTGTGTGAATTCTTTTGCTTGCAGGTTTTTTTTTTTTTATTGGCCTAAGTATTGGGGAGACTCTATCCGTTTTCTTTCGTTTTTCGTGACCTTGGGTTTTAGATCAGGGCTCCGATCTCGTAAGGAATCGGGGTGTTACACAAACCTCTCAAGATATAATGATTAAACTTCTCGTAATAGTATCACGTCAAATTACGGGAACTTGCGAACAAATAGTATCTAAACTCTCTCTTGTTTAAGACTATGCAAGAAGTATTTCTTAAAAAACTTATCTCTAGAATGAATTGGAAGCTGGGTATATATAGGGAATACTCTGAATGAAATTCTGACCATATTAAATTCCTCCATTCAATACAATTAAAGTTGGGAGAATAAATAGATGTAATAGCACCAAAGAAACGTTCAACACGGTTCTGGCTAACAAAAAGAAACGTTTTGCCTAAATGAATTATTGCATAGCACAACAATCATTACATATGAATTCTCACAAAACCGTTTCAGCACAACATCCATATGAGAAGCTAAGTTTGGAAATATGGGATTATTTTATTATATCTTGATATGAGTTAATTTACATCAAAATATTCTCAATAAAGCCAAACTCGAACCCATGTTTACACTCGCATAATGGTTCGGTGCCTTGGGGGCCAAAGCCAAGTCTTAAAAACCTGGAATACAAAAATTGACCCATTTTCCAACTCTTTATTTGTCTAGTTGAATTCTCATTTTAACTTAACTACAAATTTCTCATTCATCACACATTTCTAACAGAATCGACCTGAGGTTGTGGTTGAAGACGACCTTTAATATTTCAATTAAACTTGAATCTTTATTTCACTTCTCCAAGGGTTTGACATTGACATGTAAGGTTTTGTTACTAATTTTGATTTGTGTCAATAAATAAACTTAGAGGAAGTTTAATAAAGCACATGAAAGCATCCAAATGTTTTATTGCATTAGCATTAAGCAATATTCGTATCATTTCTTACCAAATTGTTAAACGAGAAAATTTAAGTAATTAGATAGTTGGCAAGCAGGGGCGGAGCTAGGAGGGAGCCAGTGCCCAAGGTTTTTTTTTGAAAAAAAATTATATAATATTGTTAAAAAAAATTATCGACTAGCTATTTTTTCTTTTTATCATTTTATCAATCTTCTTATTTGAATTTTAGCTCCTCAATATTAAATTCCTAACTCCACCCTGAAATATAAGTACATAACTGGTCATAAGTAGATATGATTTGGTCACAGGTGATTATTTGATTTCGTTAGACATATAGAATTAAAGAAGCACTTTACGTAGATGCATTTTATTTTATATTTTTATACTGTTTCTGTTGGTTCTTTCTATGAAAATGTGCTAAAGAATTGGAGTTGGTTTCCCTCCAGGTTGCATTTCCTCTTGTGGCTACCCTCTTATCAACAGCCACAACTATGCCATTTGATGCATTAGCGTTTGAAATAATTGTCATGTCAGCAGTTTTTGCTGCTCGAGAAGATATTCTATCTTATGCATCTATTTTAAGTTCATTTTATGTTCACAGACAAAGAAGATGTTGTATGAAAAAAGTCATTTGAATCTATTTGTAAGTCCATATTCAAAGAATGGAAGATGCTCTACACATGTTCAACAAAATTAATTAGTTGTAATCCCATATATTATCAATTACGTACTTACCTTTCTTGTATAGTTCTTTTATTACGTAGTCACTCACTGTAATTAGAGATTTGTGTACACTATTTTTTGATTAACGTTTGTATATAAATATGTATCAATATCATTGAGAAAAATATACAAAAATTTGCTCACCATTTTCACATGTTGTTCTTCATGGTATCATCACAACTATAAAGTTCTTGTTGTCGTTTTCACAACTATAAAGTTCTTGTAGTCAATCACAGTAATTGATCCTATATTGTTACATCAATTTCATTAATTTACTTTGGCAATAATCTATCCTTTGTGGGAAAAGCATTTCGATTGCCTTCATAGCTTTGAGAGATTGTTCTTTTCCCTATTAGTGATTTTACGTACTATCTTATTACAAGCATATTTATTGTGTGTTCAAGTTTTCTAATGGTCAAGAACTTGTGTATCAATTATTTAGAGAAAAATTATTGCTTTATTTTTATTATTCTCCGAAACGATACACCATGTATGTGCAGATTCAAAATATAATAATTAAGTTAATATCTTGTACATACTATTTTCCTTAAATAAACTTACATGAATACTTGTTTGCAACATAATTTTTCTTACTCATGCTATTTGATGAATGATGAGATAAAAATGTTGTAATAAACGTGAGCTCTAATGACCGTTGACCAATTCTATTAAAGGCATGTTACCAGTGTGTTATTTACTTATAAGATTTTGAAAAATGTTGTTAGTTCTTGTGCAATTGTTGAAGATTAAATTGAAAGTTAAAATAGCATGCTACAAATACAACTATAAATTAAAGCATATATATGCTTTAATTTATAAAGAACCTTAATAAGAAATTACATTTTTGAATTTTCATCATGAATTCATTTATCTTTCCGGACAATTCCTTTGATAGAGAATAGGAACTTTCTTGATTAAATGATCCTGCACCAATCCTTTTTATACAACATTGTCTTATCATAATTTTCCTTTTTCCTTTCTTGTCAATCTTGTAATGAAATATAATTTCTTTTAACTAGGTCTAACATATTTACATTTTCCTTTCCAATTCTAAATTTGCATTTATGGAATTATATAATTAACCCTTGTTATATATAGTTCTCGCCACAAACTAGATAGATTAGGTACAAGGTGGTATAGTTTTTTATGTTGAGAGTGTGCTAGAAAAATGTAGAACTTTCAATTTCTTGAGTCTATATGGTTTGAGACATGTAGTAATTTTCTATTACTATTAATTAGTGCTGGTTTTTTAGTTTACAATTAAAGTTGCAAAGGAAATATATTTTTGTCTTTTGCTTTACCATTATCATTAATCTGCAATTTCTATGTAGTCTCACCATTCTGATCAGTTAACTGGACCCTCCATTTTGATTCAAAGCACACATTTTTTATGTAACACTTAAAACTATAGCAAAAAGGCTAATAAATTATAACAAATGACTTTTATGAAAGGATTTTTCAACCATTGGATTCGTCTCAATATTGCAAATTCTCTACCATGGTAGTTTTTCCCAAACAATAGGCTATGGTTTTCCGTTATGTTGAAATTAAACTATAATTTCAGAAACTTTTGCAAAAAAATTAATATCATGAGACATAACTAACAAAAAGTGCAATAATTAGCAAAGTGATAAAAAAAAAAACATAAATAATATTGACACAATTAAATAAAATTTTTGCAAAAGGTTTTTTACATAACGGTCAAGAAAAACTGTTGAAACAAGACACCTATGGCAATAGACTTGTCATTTTTCCTATTAGTTGTTGCCAAAGAACTAAAATGGTGTGGTGCTATTAGAAGAGTTAGAAGAAAGGAGACTGTTATCCATCAAATTCATGTATCTTTTAATAAATAAATAAAAATTGGCCAAAGGATCATTAACTTATACTGTATATCAAAATCTTGACTAATGATCGAAGTGGGTATTTCCATCTCATTTTGATTGTTGAATTGATGAGCATGAAAAGTAGTGTGTAGAAGTTTTGGGTTCTCTTCCTTTCTTTTGGGAATTTACATGGTCATTAAGGAATTTTATAACACTCATCAGTTTTTTTGTTTTGGCTAAATAAGCAAGTGTATTCCTTTCAAATCAGATAATTCTCAGTTAATATAATCGCAATCATCATGAATTTTTGCAATCACTTGGTTTTAGAAAATTCTTTAAATCAGTTCCTGTTTCGTCTTTTGTTTTTTCTGCTCTTTTGTTTCTAGTTTTGATGTGTTTCTCTAAAAGTATCAGAAAATGAAAAGTGTCTGCCAAAGGATTCATAGGAATGCACATTAGCGATCGTCGATAACAGAAATCAGCAATAATTGGAGTTGGTTTTTTTGACATTCCTGGCAGGATCTCTATGCAAAATTCCTAGCACATCCAGCTAGATTTATATGAATAAAAATTCTTCAAATTATTTGGACTGACCACTAACCTACTCACATACAAGTGAATTGTATAGTATGTGGGACTCACTCTATGCGTAGGACTGATGGTCAATTCGAGTAATTTAAAAAATTACTCTTATATGTAAATACTATCGTTTTTGGGTCAAAGTTTTACAATTGAAAAAACAAAACAAAAAAAGCAATTAGGTCAAGTCTCCACAGCTCAAATCCTATTATATAACCTGGGCAAGCCCAACCATTGACCCAACTAAAGGAGAAAGAACTCTAGGCTCAAGCGCCGCAATGTACATTGGAAGTGATTGATTCTTTTTTCTTTTTCTTTATATTTTTTTTTAGAAAAGCAAAAGAGATTCATTAAAGCCCAATAAGAACAAAAAAGACCTATCTAGTCTAGCCTATGATAAGTGAGTTTCGAGGCTATACATATTCTTTCAAGAAGTATATTATGCCTAAAACCTTTTAGAAGACTCACTTTCGTTTTTTATGAGATCTAATGGGAAACTAACACCCTATATTTCCTTTTAAGTTATCACTTGCGGGACAAGAAGAACACAATCTGAGTATCACTCTTCATAATTACACCTTTACCTTGAGGTCTATAAGGTGAAATAGGTATAATATGCATCATTAATTGCGAATCAACTATATATGAATTAAACTTCATACTTATTTTTTCTATTACAAAAGACATTTCTCTTAGTTTAAAGTGTTTATATTGATTACAACATAGTCAGACACGCATATCAAACACGTTGCACACACCAAAATCTTTTCATCATGAATTGAAAAGAAATATTTTGACAAGTATGGGCAGCACATAGACTATTATGTCCCAAAGCATCATACATTCTAAGCGCTCATTTTTTTAGAGTAAACTTTTTGTATCATGTAATATATGAATAATTTCATTTATTATATTATGCAATGATATATATTTTGATATGAGTTTCTCTCATTATCATATGTGTCCTACAAGTTTCTATGATATCTATAGATAACTTTAATACAATATTCTTTTTTCATTCTAAGGAAACTTGAGTATAATTGCTTAAATATCAATATATTTCTGCATGTTTTAATTTTTAAAAGTATCTTCGCACTTTAAGAATATTGCAGAATACCATGAACTAATTATCAATCCTTATTATTATTACAAGTCTTCCCCCAGGTCTATATTTCTATTGGTTGAAATTGGAGTACGAATTTATAAATTTTAACTTATATAATTAAATATTTGTTATAGTGAAAACACAAGAAAAATTATCATGGATAGGAATTTATTCTGTACTAAACATACTTGAACTTATGTTGGACACGACATCTTAATAAGATAGAATTCAATAATTTTGAAAACTCGAGGGGATGTAAATATAATGATGACAAAACTTATGAGAGGTATCTACAAATTATCCACTCCTTTAAAACAATCTTCAAAATAAATTATTATCATGTGTTGGAAAATTTAGAGACCACTAAGAATTCATTCTTTTTTTCTTTTTTTGTCAACAAGAAGATTTACATTGACAGAACAAACAAGAGTATGTACAATCAGCCTGAAAAGTATATATAAGCCCACAAAAAGGTATAATAAGAAGCCTAAACCAAACCCAATCAACAAGAAAACAAAAAATAGCCCAGCCCAATCCAAAAGACCAAAAGAGAAACTACTCAATACAAAACCATCAACGGCAACCATACCCACCAACAGCAAAATACAAACCTCAACAACCAAAGTTAAACATGAGGAGTGGCCCGGCCTGCACCAATCCAAAAAACACCTACTAGAGCTATCGAAGAAGCAGCCGAAAGCTCACCAAAGCGAGCAATAAAAGCGCGCCTCATAGGAGACTCACAACCCCTTTTGAGGCAACCAGACGAACACAACCAACTAGTCCAATCTCGATGGTACATGGGGAGAGCCACAGCCAAGCATAAGGGAGTAACAAAAATTGACCATTTACGGTATAGATGAACTAACATAGGTGTTTGACATCACTAGAATGAGAGTAAGGAGCAGCAACACCAGCAACACTTGAAAAAATGCAGAAGACTAGTATTTCTAATAACCCTAACAAAATCAACAAGAAACACAAGAAAAAATTTTAAAAACGAAAAACAAAAAAAAGGAGGGGCCGGTAAGCTCTGGCCACTAAGAATTCATTCATGACCACAAAATTCAAACAATTTTTTTTGCTCAATTAAAGTCGCACAATTGTTGAACAATGAAAGCATAAACAGCCAAATATATATATTTTTTTTTTCCTTTTTTTTGTTCATACAGCCAAATATACATAGAAACATGGATGGGCAACCTTATCCCTCAAAGAATCTAACACTCCCTAACCAACCAACCAAATTGTCCGACTACACTCCTCATCAAGACCCGAAGTAACTCACTTACACTTGGTGACTTGACTCACTCCACCCATGGCAATGGATGCTCTCTTCTTGAACCCCTCTCTCTCCCGCCTCAACCTCTCTTCTACTAAGCTCCCTTCCACCACCACCACCACCACCACCACCACCACCACTGCTGTTTCTCTTCCTTCTACACTTGTCAAGCTAGCCACCCACCATCATATTCGCAGTAATATTTCCCTTTATGCTACCCTCCAAAACCAACAACAACAAGAAAAAGAAGAAGAAGAAGAAGCAGCATCAAGACCATCTCAACAAGCACAACAATTTGGAAACTACGATGAAGATGAAACCTACGGTGAGGTTAGCAAGATCATTGGCAGCAGAGCACTCGAAGATGGAAGTGGCATGGAGTATTTAATAGAATGGAAAGATGATCATGCACCCACATGGGTGCCATCTGACTACATTGCCAAAGATGTTGTAGCCGAGTACGAAACGCCTTGGTGGATAGCAGCCAAGAAACCCGACGAGGCTGCTTTGAAACAGCTCATTGAGGCTGATGATGGAAGAGATTTCGACGCTGTTGACAACGATGGACGCACGGCTTTGTTATTCGTGTCCGGCCTCGGCTCGGAGGCTTGCGTTAAGCTCTTAGCCGAGGCAGGCGCGGATGTCAACCACCGCGATAACAGCGGTGGCCTGACGGCCTTACATATGGCCGCAGGGTATGTGAAGCCTGGAGTAGTTAAGTTGCTAATAGAGCTAGGAGCTGATGCAGAAGTAGAAGATGATCGAGGCAGAACACCATTAGCTTTAGCTAAAGAGATCTTGCAAGTTACACCAAGAGGGAATCCAATGCAATTTGCGAGGCGGTTAGGATTGGAAAACGTGATAAGAACACTAGAAGACGCGATATATGAGTACGCAGAAGTGGAGGAAATACTTGAAAAGAGAGGGAAGGAGAGTAATTTGGAGTATCTAGTGAAATGGAAAGACGGAGAGGACAATGAGTGGGTGAAGGCAGCATTGATAGCAGAAGATTTGGTTAAAGATTACGAGGCCGGGTTGGAATACGCCATAGCTGAATCTGTTTTGGATAGGAGAGAAGCAGAGGATGGGAAAAGGGAGTTTTTAGTTAAGTGGACTGATATCGAAGAGGCTACTTGGGAGCCTGAGGAGAATGTTGATCCTGATTTGATTAAAGAGTTTGAAGAGGGTCAGAATCAAGTAAGTGATGAATAGGAGAAATGTTCTTGTTATTCTATCCAATTGAAGTTCTTTATCTAAGATTATATTTGTAATTGAATGTTGATCATGATTTGATTACAAGTGTTGCTGTTAATGATCCAAACTAAGTTTTTGTTGTTAAATCTTAAGTAGTTTCTATTGATTATCACGGAAAATTTGATTGGAAATGTTGAGAAAAACAATTAATTTGATCTGCAATTTAGGTGGTATGAAGGATTGACTAATCAATTTAGGAGTGTAAACACTTCTCAGTGTGCAGAAGAGCTATCTTTTGAGGTTTCAATGTCAGTCTCTGTTTATTCAGAACTAAAGAGAGTGTTAAACATTGTCAACTTGCATTTGGCCCATCGGTGTCTGTCATCGGCCATAATCAATTAATTCTAGTCGCTCATGAAGTGGTCGGGTTTCTAGTTTAGATTAGGTGCTTAGTGTAGGCTGTAAACTTTAGTACAAGCGCAAAGGATCATAAATTGTCTTGAAAATGTTTTTAAGTATGCTGGATATGAGAATTAGACATGATCAGTCTTCTTCCGAGTTCAAGATTATGTTAATAACTATCTGCCTGGAGGTTTTAGCAGAGTAAAATGTTCTGACATTGAAGCCTGTAATTATCTTTCTTCTAGTACATTAATTATAGAAAAGTTATTGCAGAATATATACATAATTGATGTATTTTACCATTCTTTACTAATGTAAAAGCTATAATGTCTTCCTGTGATGGTGTTAAATTGCTTATGCAAATCTGGCATACTAATTGTTAGTGGAAAATCCTAGTGACTTTCTACCCCTATCGTCTTCTAATCTCCGATCCAACTGCAATTTGATTGCAAGAATTTTGCCACCACCAGTTTATTTACTCTCTTTATCCACTTTTCCCTTTTCCTGTCCTCTCCCTTTTGCTTCTCCTATCGTCCTTCTCCTTCTGAGTATAGCCAAATTAACGAATTCAAAAGCATTAAACCTCTCAATCTGGACGATTTCTGAGATCACATTACATGATATGATGATGGTTGCAACCTTCTCCTGATGATTTTCAAAAACTGTACAATTCTACTTCCGTTGATCTTCATCCCTTTTTCTCCCTATAAGTCATATATGTGCATTGGGTTCTTTACTAGGCAATTGAAGAATGATTTAAACTAGAGTTGGCATATGCCATATATAAGGCAAATTTGTCTTAGTATAATTAATCCTAAACTGCACAAGCACCTTCCTATTTCCCTGGAAAAGCAAGAAAGTACGATACATCTTTTAGGTGTTAAATTTCTCTAGCATCCCTACCGGCTTCTCCAAAATTGTGATACCAGAGGGCTAACAGTAGGAAACTTTTTTGTATGTTGCTTAACCAGATTGTGTCCCGGCCCCATAAGTTCACGTAATGTTATAGACGACCAATTGAAGTTCATTTTGATACTGGCAAATCGCCATACGAATCAATGAGATTATCTCCAATAGATTGTTGTTAGAATAGATAAGCATTAATCTGCATATATCAAGTGTGTGCTGAATATATCAAGTGCTCATCTGCAGTTTGAATCTTTCATTTAAGCATGATGAATCCTACCAAGCAATCTGAGAGAGATCTTTTGTTTTCTATATGCAACTGCAGATTGCTGTCAAGCTATGAGTGCATCTCCAACTGAGAAGCCACGGCATTTTTCTTCAGGCTTATTTTGAATGAACTATGAATTATGACTATTTTTACATCTCTGAGTAATTTTCGAAATATAATTTTCAGCGTTCGTTAAAGCGAAACATGAAAGAGAAAATCTCATGATTCCTTTTTTACCTCAATATGGATCGCTGTAATTTATAGCTTCTCTGCAATGAAGATTTTTCTTCTCGATTCTTTATCGTCTAGCTCCCGCTTATTATAAGTCTATGGTAGAGCTACAGCTAGGGAAGGTTCTCCAGGTTGCTTCGAAGAGGGAGGGGTTGAGCCAGGTAAAGGAGAAAATCTCATAAGATTGATCACTTGTCTAACATTTTCTATATATCTTTAGAAGTAGGGCGAGAAAAAGTCAATATGACATTTGTCTTAGTTTTGTCAACAAAACTAAGTGCTCTTTTTCTTTCTCATTCAGAAGGCTTGATCCCACACTCTTACTTCAATCTAAGTACAATTAACAGAAGAACAATATCTGTATCAGTATCCTATCGTAAATACAATTAGCTTTAACTTTCTAGGTCAATGTACATTGTGTAAAAACAACAAAAGACATACTCAATGAAAAGTATCCTACCGTAAGTACAATTAGCTTGAACTTCCTCAATTACATCATGTGAAAACAACAGAAGACATACTCGATGAAAAGAATTTTATGCCTCCTGGTCCAGCTGCATAAAAAATTCTCACAATCATCAATTGCTGCTAAGGTTTTTATTGTTCTCATGGAAAATAAAAGCATCTTTACATTTCTTTTCTTTCTTCACACACACCCCCCAAACACACACCACACCAAACATCATCTCCATCAACACACATTGCTAAATGTTGTCACGCTGAAGATGCGTATCAAATCTAAAAATGTCTAGTAGAAGGACTTGACTGGGGGAAAAAATAAGTGCCTCATTGTCCTACTACATGGGAAGTGTGCGTTGTTGTAAAACAAACTGGAAGTTATAATACAATATTTTTAATAAGATAGGTAATTAAGAGTTGCAATTATGTGGAATAGTATAGAACAAAATAGCTCTTGAAAAATCTACATTAATGAGTTAGGTGATGGAAAGAGCTAGTGGTAGTTGTAGGCAATTAAGTAGACTCTAGAATGCTCCAAGGACCACTATGAATAGAGACCTTGGCTAGCCATTTTACAATCAAGCAAGCAAGAAAACAAGTCAAGTTGTAGTCTCTCCTCTTTAATATAAAGTTAAATAGTTTCTTCTCTCTAAGCTCCTCTTCCACATTCAAATATCTTCTACTAAATACAAGTCTCTCTAGAGTAATATAGGCCTATCACAACAAAGTGGTATTAGAGCCATCCGGCATCACCAATGAACATAGGACGGTTTGTAGAGTTTTGGGGGATCCTACAAGGGATGCTGGTGTGGTGTTACAGTGTTGCACCCATCCCCCTAGGGCATTGAGTGTAGTGTCTCACCCCTCATCCAGGTATATCCAGGTAGGCTTGCACTTTTTAGGGATGTCTTGTAGGAGGGACGTTCTCTTCTCTCAGATGAAAGGTCTCGTGACATGCTTGTTTGTCCACATTCGTCGTTATCCTAGCTGGTGGTCGTATAAGTGCTCTGTTGGGACTTAAGCCTCATTAGTCGCTCTAGAACGGTGTACTAAAGGATATATCCCTTGGTTTTAAGTACTTTAGCTTCTTTGGATGTTGGTGTTTATGCATTTATGCTTGCTAACCTAGTAGAAAGATATATCTCAACCCATGACCTCCGAGGTTAGGAGCTAGACGAGCGTTCGCTGCGCGCGCCCCCATCTCAATTGGTATTAAAGCTTCAGGTTATGGTAACAACAAGTGGAGTATTCCCCTTTCCAAAACTCTCCAAAGACAACTATCGAATATAGAACATCCAAATGAAGACTTACCTCGGTGGACAAGATGCATGGGATATCGTAGAAGAAGGCTATGAGATACCTGAAGACACGTCCACTCTTACTCAAGCATAAAAGAAGACGTTGAAATATGCAAAGTTAAAAGACCAAATGGCTCTTTCAATCATCCAATAAGGAGTAGATGACCCCATGTTTGAGAAGATTGCACAAGCTTCAACCGCCAAAAAAGCATGGGAGATTTTGTAGAATACATATAAGGGAATTGATAAGGTAAAAAAAATTCATCTCCAAACTCTTAGATGTGAGTTTGAAAGTTCACAAAGGAAAAAGTGAGGATCAATTTGTAATTTTGTTTCACGAGTTCAATCAATAGTCAATCAACTTGAAATAAATGAGGAAAGCATGAGTGACGTTCGGGTGATTGAAAAATTATTTGGCCATTAGATTCAAATTTTGACCATGGAGTTGTAGCAATTGAAGAATCTAATGATCTAACAACAATGATCATTGATGAACTCTCTGGTAAGCTACAAGTGCATGAAGAAAAAATCAAGAAGAGAAACAAAGAGACACTAGAGCAAGTCCTTCAAACCGACGTGGACGTGGATGTGGACGTGGTCATGGTCATGATAGAGGAAGAGGAGGACACACCACATTCAATAACGAGAATGTAGAAGACTTTAGATCATCAAAGGGAGATGGAAAGAGGAGGAACTCAAAGACAAAGGTACGAAAAATCTGAAGTCGAATGTTACAACTGTCACAAATTTGACCACTATGCCTTAGAGTGAAAAGGTAACATGAAGAATGTGGATGAGAAGGTCAACTACCCTGATCAACTATGCGAAGGGTGTCTACTTGGCAAACAATTTCAAAAGAGTTTTCCTCAAGAGGCATCATCGAGAGTAAAAAGGTTGTTAAAGCTGATTCACGCAGATGTATATGGTCCAATCAGTCCTACATCTTTTGGTAAAAACAAATACTTCATTCTTTTTATTGATGATGTTAGTAGGAATACATGGGTGTACTTTCTCAAAGAGAATTCAGAAGTCTTTGGTGCCTTCAAAAAGTTCAAGGCAATGGTCGAGAAGCAAAGTGGGGACATACAATAAAGTCTATGAAATCAGACAAATGTGGAGAATTCACATCACAAGAGTTTCAGACGTATTGTGAAGAAAATAGAATCAAACATCCACTCATTATTCCCTACTCACCTCAGTAAAATAGAGTTGATGAGAGGAAAAATATATTCATCCTTGACATGGCACAAAGCATGCTAAATAGCTTTGTTTTTACAATGCCAGATTAGTCGCAAAAGGGTACAAACAAAGAACTGGCATTGATTACAATGAAGTCTTTGCTCATGTTGCTCGATCAGAGACAATAAGATTGTTGATCTTAGTAACAGCTCAAAAGAAATGAAAGATCTACCAGATGGATGTTAAGTTAGCATTCTTGAATGGATTTGTTGACGAAGAAAGCAAGTTCTTCAAGCATAGAACAACATAATCGATTAGTACTTCGAAGAGAATAATTTTTAAAAGTGTCCACATGAAACATGTATTATACACTAAAGTGGATGAGTATGAAGATATTATGATTGTCTGCCTATACATGGATGATCTCATTTTCACTAGAAGTAATCCAAGAATGTTTGAGGACTTCAAGAATGCCATGGCTCGAGAGTTTGAAATGACAGATATCAGGCTCATGTCGTACTATATCGGAATCAAGGTAAAATAGAAAGATGACGACATCTTTATATCTCAAACAAGATATGTAAAGAAAATTCTCGAGAAGTTCAATATGGACAACTGAAAGCCAATAAGCACCCTAGTAGAGTGTAGAATTAAGTTGTCAAAGTACGATAAGGTTGAGAACATTGATCCAATATTATACAAGAGCCTAGTCGGAAACCTACAATACTTGACATGTACAAGGCTGAACATCCTATTTGGAATAGGAGTTATCAGCAGGTTCATGGAGACTCTAATAATTTACCATTTCAAGGTTGCGAAAAGAATTCTTCGATATATAAAAGGAGCAATTGACTATGGTATATTCTATCCCTCGTCAATTAAATTCAAGCTAGTGGGATACAATGATAATGATTGGGTTGGAGACATTAATGATTGAAAAAGTACAATAGGATTCGTGTTCTATTTTGAAGATACATTGTTCATATGGACCTCAAAGAAACAACCAATTGTCACATTATCAACTTGTGAAGCTGAATATGTAGCTGTCACTGCAAGTGTATGTCTTGCTCTTTGGTTACAGAATTTGCTTAAGGAACTCAACTTTTCTTAGGATGAACAAACATAGATGTTTGTGGACAACAAGTAAACAAAATGGTAGAAGAAGCCTTGTATGTTGTTCTGTATTCACATCAATCAATAACTAGTTACAAGGTTATATAGCTTCTTAATGGTAAAGCTAAGTACAACATAACAATAAAGCTAAGTACAACAATACTCCTACAAATATGGAGCTAAGCTATTTGAACGTACAAGAGATAAACCGGGTAGTTGATATGAGATAAATACAACATATCTGAATAGAATCAAAGTCGTGTAGAACTGTGACTCAATATGCCCCCGCAAGATGGTAGTGCCATCGACAACACCAATCTTGGATTGTAGCCTACCAAATTGAGCTTTCGATAACGGCTTCATGAGTATGTCCGCTAGTTGACTCGAAGAAGATACATGCACAACCTGAAGTTTGCCAGCCATAACTTTGTCACGCACAAAGTGATAATCGAGAGCAATATGCTTCATTCTTGAGTGGAAGACTAGATTGGCGCATAATTAGGTTGCACCAAGATTATCAAAAAATACATTAGGCGTGGAAGGGAGAGTCAGACTAAGCTCTTTAAACAAATTAGTTACCTAGGCAAGCTCAGTAGCTGTAGAGGCTACTGCCCGATATTCAGCCTCTGTGGATGATTGAGTAATTGTCCGTTGTTTCTTGGAACACTTGGAAATTGGGTTAGCCCCAATATATAGAATGTAAGTAGTAGTAGATGTATAGTCATCTTTATTACCAGCCCAGTCCATATCTGAAAAACCTCGTAAATGTAGCAGCTGATTGCGTTGGAGAAGCATTCCAAAATGTATAATATATTTAAGATAGCGCAGTAATCTTTTTGCTACAGTCCAGTGACTTTGCCTTAGGGCATGCATAAACTGAGCCAATCGATTTACAGTGAATGCAATGTCAGGTTATGTAAGAATGAGGTTTTGAAGCCTTCTAACTAAGCGACAAAATTTTGCCCCATCTACTAAGGGCGACCCATCATTAAGCACAAGCTTGGTAGAGGAGGACATAGGCATTGATGAGGCCTTAATACCAGAAAGGGCATTTTTCTCCAACAAATCTCTTATGTATTTGTGCTGTGAAAGAAATAAACCATATACAGTAAGAATTGCCTCAACGCCAAGAAAGTAGCTCAAGGACCCCAATTTTTTTTACTGAAAAACGAGCAGATAAGGCAGTTAAAAACTTGGATATGAAGTTGGGATAGTTTCCTATGACAAGAAAATCGTCGACGTATACTAGAAAATAAACTATTAAAGACTGCATTCGATAAATGAACAAGGATGTATCAGACTTCGAATTTTGAAAACCAAACTGTATAAGGAAATTCCGTAGCTCATTGTACCAATCCCGGGGGGGTTATTTTAAGCCATAAATAGCTTTTTGCAAATGACAAACATATGAGGATAATTTTTGTCGACGAAGCCCGATGGTTAAGACATGTAGACTTCTTCTTGAAGTCGATCGTGAAGGAAGGCATTATTGACATCAAGTTGGGTGATGGACCAACCAAAACTCAAGACAATGGACAAGATTATGCGAATCGTAGTTGGTTTAACAACGGGACTAAAAGTGTCAACAAGACGTGCCTTATAACGTGATATAGATCCATCTGGGTTGCGCTTAATGCAAAATACCCATTTGCATCCAACCACGTTATGAGCGGACGAGCGAGGAACCAATACCTACGTGTGATTATTTTTCAAAGCAGTGAATTCATCAGTCATGGCAAACAACCACTTGGGATCTCTAAGGGCATGTGACACTGTTGTTGGCTCAATCGAATGAGGAATGGGGTATTTAGTGATATGAAATTTTTTTATAAACCCAGGAAACTGTTTTGGCTTAAAAATGTTATCTTGTGAAAGGGTGACAACAGTATGAAGAGGAGAAATAGAGGGTGGAGAAGACTTTGTAAACACACGTGAGAGACCAGGTGAACTCGACACTATAAGACCATCCTGACTTGGACTAGGTGGATGTGAAGGTGAACTTGATACTACTGGATTAGCATTATTAGAATAAGAAAAATCATTAGATGTAAAAGGAGAAGGCAACGCATACCTAGAGAGCTCACTCGTTCCATGAGGTGACGTGTCTGAAGTGGCAGGTGAAGATTGAGCTTGTGGATCAGCGTAAGGACGTGCACTAGAAGACCCAACATAAAGATCAGTTTGTTTAGCGACAACTTCACGCGATACCGAGAATGGCACATGGAACAGAGATGGTTGAAGAGACCCAAGAACTGGAGATCAAGAAGACCATGTAGAGACACCAGAGTCAAAATTGGACTTAAGAGGAAAAGAAGCTACGGGGAAGCTATTTTCTCAAAAACGAACGTGGCATGAGATGTACAACTTATTTGTCGATGGGTCTAGACATTTGTAAGCATTATGAACGTTTGAATAACCCACAAAAATGCAAGGCTTGGAGCGAGGCTGCAATATGTGTGAGTTGTAGGGACGAAGCCACGGGAAACAACGGGACCCAAAAATGCGAAGCTTATCATAATTAGGTGTTTTTCCAAACAATGATTCAAAAGGGGTCTTGAGGCGCAGATTCGGAGTTGGCATTCTATTTATCAAGTATACAGCAATTAGAAATGCATGGGACCAGTAAAATGCAGGTAGTGAGGTGGTATGAAGTAGTGTGAGTCCCGTTTCAACGATGTGTCTATGTCGTCGTTCAGCAAACCCCACATGCTCAGGTGTACAAGGAGGTGAAACAAGGTGTTGGATCCCTTGACTTTCAGAAAAGCTGTTGAGGCCTTTATATTCAGTTCCACCGTCTGAGTAAAGAATGACCAAAGTGGTATTGAAAATTTTTTCAACCATAAGCTTATATTTTTGAAAAATTGAAAAAACATCAGATTTGTATGTCATAGGAAAAATCCAAACATACTTGGTATAGTGGTCTACGAAAAGCACATAGTAATGAAATCTATCAATCGATGGGACTGGAAAAGGTCCCCAAACATTTGTATACACCAAGTCCAAAGGACGACGACTATGAAGAGTTGACACACCAAACAGTAAATTTTGACTTTTATTACATAATCAGGATTGACAAGAAACATTTATTGAATCACAAGCCGTTAAAGACAAGGCTTTGCTCCTAATGAGATAGCTAAGAATACGACTAGAATGATGTCCTAAGCGTTAATGCCAATTTGAAGAAGTCGTGTGCATGGTCACACAAGCTCGTTTAGGTGCTGAATGCATCTTGTTGCTTTCATTGAGCCACTTGTACATGTCATTCATGTTCCCCCCTTGGAAGAGTGATGCCCTCGTGGTTAGATACTTGACAACAAAAGAAAAGGGAAATAATTCAATAGACGTGTTATTCGATTTACAAAACTTTGCAATATAAAGTAAATTTTATTTTAATGAAGGAACACACAAAACATTTGCAAGTATAAATGAATTAGAGTTGGAGCAAAAAGTAATGGAACCAATATGAGTGATGTCGAGGCCGGATCCATCCCCCAAAATAATGTCATCTGGACCCTCATAGGATTGATGCAAAGAGATATTTGCAAGATCAGGAGTGATATGATGTGAGGTACCAGAGTCAAGCAGCCAAGTGTCATTGGACACAGGTCGAGTGGTAGTGTGATTGGTCCCAGGCTGCTGCATTAATCTCTTGGCCGTAAAGCACTGTTTGGTCGTGTGGCCTTTTTTATCAGAAAACTGACAAATGATAGTAGACTTGGAGTTGCCATTCCCATTGTTAGTACCTGAGTTCTTGCGCCACTGGTTCTGACCTTAGTGACTAAATTTCTTGTTGCCCTTATGATTTGAGTTGAAGGAACCAGTACCACCCCAAGATTGGTGATGTGAGAAAGTAGTTTTGTTAACACTGATTAAAGAAGATACAAATGCAGAACGAGCATCTTCTCGTTGTAGCAAAATCTCGTGCTCTACTAATTTGTCATGAAGTTCCTTAAATGAAATAGGAGTGTCACAAGCACAAAGCACAGTAGAAATTTATTTGAACCCACTGCCAAGGCCATTGAGGGCAAACACCGTGAGATCATCGTCGTTGACTAGCGTATTCACGATAGCTAACTGATCAGCAATACTCCAAAGCATTTGCAAGTATTCTGTAACAGACTGATTTCCATGGGAAATATTGGTTAATTTTTCCTTCAGATTCATCACTCGAGAACGGGACTTATTAGCTTTACAGAGGGCAACGACACCGGGGCAAGGACAGCATGCAGAAGTAATTTGTCCTGACGAACCCAAGGCAGGTAATCAGGATTGGGTGTAAGTTTGCCATCAACGATAATGGTACTGGATGGACATGGTGTTGAGCTATCTAAATAGCCCATCGGGTTGTAGCTGATGAGTAAAACGTCAAACTGAGCACGCCACGATGGAAAATTATGAGGAGTTAGCTTCAACGGCAATTGTGCCACAACATTGATAGCAATAATGCCATCAAGGAGCGAGGTTGAAGCTGATATGGTGACAGGACTAGAGGCAGATGTTGTAGCAGGCATGGTGTTGCTGGAGGATGTTGTACCAGAAGCTGTTTGAGCCATGTTGTGAGGTCAATGGCAAAAAAAAAACTGAAGGATTCTCGCAGGAGTCAAGATAGCTCTGGATACCATAAACAAGATGGTAGAAGAAGCTTTGTATGTTGTTCTATATTCACATCAATCAGTAACTAGTTACAAGGTTATATAGCTTCCTAATGGTAAAACTAAGTACAACAAAACGATAAAGCTAAGTACAACAATACTCTTACAAAAATGGAGCTAAGCTATTTGAATGTACAAGAGATAAACCAGGTAGTTGATATGAGATAAATACAATATATCTAAATAGACTCAAAGACGTGTAGAACTATGACTCAATAACAAGTCAGCAATTGCATTGGCAAAAAACCCCGTCTTCCATGGTTGAATTAAGCACATTGATACCATTTACCACTTTATTAGAGAATGTGTGGCAAAAAAGGATGTCCAAGCCGCTCAAAACTGACATCTTCCTAAAATTGAGATCTTATCTTGGAATGACAAATTCAAGTTTATAGCGGGATGTTGTAAAATAAACTTGAATTTATAAGACAATATTTTTAATAAGGTAGGTAAGAGTTGCAATTATGTAGAATAGTGTAGAACAAAATAAATCTAAAAAAAATCTACATTAATGAGTTAGGTGATGGATGGAGTTAGTGGTAGTTGTAGACAATTAAGTAGACTCCTAGAATGCTCCAAGAACCATTATAAATAGAGGCCTTGGCTAGCTACTTTGCAACCAAGCAAATAAGAAAACAACAAGTCAACTTGTAATATAGTTGTAATCTCTCATCTTCAATATAAAGTTAGATAGTTTCTACTCTTAAATCTCCTCTTCCACATTCAAATATCTTCTACTAAATACAAGTCTCTCTAGAGTAATATAGGCCTACCACAATATGTTTCAGCTATATGTTTCATCTTGTGGTTTATACTACACTTGTACTATCTTATCATATAAAGGTCTACTACCTCAACATGCTTCAGCAATTTCATGTTAAAATATTTATATGAAAAATATTGTGGTATGCACTGCACTCAAAATGCACATTTCATAATATAGTGTATATGTCGGAAGAGGCCTACAATTCTAGAATGCAATCACGAAAAACTCTTCCTTAGTTACAAAACATAATACAATCGTAACCTATTGAATCAAGCAACATAATAAATTATGTATTACAGCCCACCAAAAATTATTTCATTATCAGAACACAAAAAGGATAAACAAATTTCAACATCTTCAATGATAATAATGAACCAAATTTTTACAACCGTATTGAAAACCCTATTAGCATCAGGTTCACTACGGCTAGTATTTCATCCCCAACCCTTAGCAATCCAGGGTGCGAGAAATAGATCGCAAGGGGAATTCTATCATTGTATGCCAAAGACATTGATGACACATTGAAGATCAATTCCTTGTTAACCATAGCCTGAGTTCTTCAAGGCTTAAACCCTGAATCAATTTAGTGTTGTTCAATCTTATTAAAGCTTCAACAAAGGGTGACGGCTGATCTTGAGAGGCTGCAGTGGCATCAGGGAAAGGGTAAATGGTTGCAGATGCAACCACGAAGGTCAGAACATTATTTTGACTGACTTCGTCGTTGATTTTCCATAAAGAGTCAAAGAGGTAGTTTTTGATCAGTAGCATTTTCATGCAAAAACGAGAGAGAAAGAAAATTTAGATGAGCTCCTTAAGAGAAGCTTTAGAAACTCAGAGAGTAAAATTTGGTTTCTACCGTTCGAGGTTTGAAGATATTTAGGGGTTATTGGTGGGAATGCTTTTAGGGTCTGGTTTAATGGGAATAAGGTAATAGGAAGTGATGAATGGTCGACGAGGCTATGCTTATCTTTATTTTGTTTCTCTATCTATATCCTCTCGATCCAAAAAATGCAATTAGGTGCTCGAAAATAGTCGAAGTATTTGAATAAGATGATTACTATAACAATAATTTATTTGATATTATGGATGAATTTCTATCTATATAAGCATATTTATATGTATATCTCTCAGATCGTCTCTTCATGTATCAACAAATATTTCTATATCGCGGCATCCTAAATTTTTGTTCTGATAGTGATGGAAAATTGAACCTGTAATTTGAAGGATCTTGCTTTCACGCAATTCACATGATTCTCCTTCACGAGTACATTCACCCATTCCACCACAACTCTTTTTTTGAAATTTTCTATAGAAGTTATGATTGAAGGCGAAAATAATTTTTTGGTTGTTTCACGATATGGTCTGTTGTCTTTTTCCATATTTGGTTTTTCTCTCTTTTTTTTGTTCTCTTTTTCTACTTTGTCTTTTTAATTTTTCACTATATCATGCTCATGATTGGACAATGGCAGGTTAAAACTTCATTAACAACTTTATTTTGTTTTTTTTTCTTTTTTTTTTTCCTTTAGCACCTCAAAAACTAAAAAGTTTACTTTTTTATTTTTTCAAGTAAACAACACCATATGTTTCAATAACTTAGACAAGGCTATATACTTAATAAAATACTACTCATGGCTAATGTTGAAAATATTTATGGATGCAATCACCATAAGTAATATACTTCTCTTTTATGATATAACAACCTATGAGGCATGGGCATGCTACTAATAGCTCTTCATTCCCTTCCCCCGACCAAAAGAGAAAATGAAGAAAATAAACAAAAGAAGATTCGAAATCATCATTAAAATACGTCAGATTTCAATGAAGAAAACTCAGGCTTTCTCTGATCAGTGATTTATTAACATCATTATCAAAAGAAATCCCCTGGTCAACCTTGGAGAGTAATTTTTATAAATTAAGTGTTTTCCAAGAAGCTAAATCGAAAAGCTACTAAAGGATGGGAAGTTGGTTCAAAAAGAGATTATGCTCATAACTCACCTGATTCAAGAAGGAATGAGAGGGAGGGTAAATTTACATCTTATTGAAAATAATAAAATGTTAAGCCTCATAATCTTCTCACACATGAATTATAGGATAATCACCCGTGCAGTTGAAGATGCAGCCTGTCCTTTTAATTGTTGACGGATTGTTTCAATGTCCTTACGAAATGGAGGTTTATTTGCCTTGTCCGCACCGTCCTCCTCCAGTGTAATATCTACTATCCCAGCTTATCAATATTTGTTCAAGAGCCACAACACTTTTAAGGAGATATAAAATCAATCAAATCTCATTTTGTAAACCAAGGAATCCACCAAATTCTATTTCTTTTAGATGAGCATGATATCTAGGAATTAATGGCAACGGGAGTAGTGGATAACGTGAACTGCCTTTTGTCTGCAACCATGGAAAAATATCACTAAATATGAAGTAAAAGATGGGCATCATATTATATGTTACCACTTACCAGGGTTACTTATCACCAAACAGAAGTACCTGCAGCTGAACACCAATGGTATCTCTCTTTGATTTTTTAACAATGAAACACAAACAACATTTCCACCCGCATGTACACATACATAATAATATGTTGCATAGCTCGGCAACATTAAAAGGCCAATGTGAAAAAGGCACAAGTCCACGAAACAGCAATGCGGAAACAATATTCCTTGGCTGTCAGGAAGTAGAAAATGTTCAAAGAAGAAGAATGCAATACGAAGAAACTATGGAAGTGAATACATTTTACTGAATCTTCTGTTAATCAAAAAGAAAAAAATCTGCTTGCAACCAAAGATCGACTAGTAATGATGGGCAACGAACTAAATCCACACAACTTAGTAACCATTAAAAAGTTAATTGGAACTGCTAACTACTGCTGATGGCCCAACATTCTAAAACGCTTCCACATCTTATGCCTTGAAATACATCAAGATGGAGTAGCAGTTCTAACTTCACCCAACGATGCAACAAAGACAGTAAACCATTCTTTACTAGGAAAAGGCATAATTACCATTAGTTGGCATCAGAAAGAGTTCAACATTGAGCTCGTAGCTGAACTCAAGGGGAAGAGCTCATCATCAGAAATCAATTACAGCAATATGCTATATGGATAATCTACTATGAAAAATTGTGAACTTACATAGTTCGTGCATCTCATTTGATACATGCACTAGAGAGGGGAGGCAAAAATGTAGACTTATGATAAGTGAATAAACATTTTAAAGGCATCATCACAGCATTGCACATCAATGGAACCTATAATTAAATTTAAATAAGTTCTTAAAGGGAATGAACAGCAATAGAGACTAAGGACTGACCACCAAATGAAATCTCTGAAGAAGTGGGCAGACAATTATGAAAAAAGAAATTGAAATCCATTAGCAAATAACTGCCTGATATTGCTGAATGTAGGCAGCCTTGCAGACAAATAATACATCTGACAAGGAGATATAAACAAACAACACAAATTATCAGTACCAAAGAATATAATAAGAAAGAGAGTGGTAAAAGATACACACTATTCATACCTCAAAGATCCTAGATTCAACATATAAGGATTCAAGCTGAGGCATATCTTTTGCAACCTCACCAGTAATATACTAATATACGATAGATCATCAGGATAATCTACCAGCTCAAGAGGCGCCCTAACGAAGAGTCAGGTCGCTATCACTGGCCTTCAGGAACCACAATCCAACTTATCCCCGACCACACCTCCGGGGATAAAAACTGGAAAGACGTCTACTTCTTCATCCAATCCTCGACAATGTTCGGCATTTAGGTGTATTTTGAGCTCAATGCAGGGAGCAATTGCACTAGCCCATGCTTGACTAGTAGCATCACAAAGGTTTGCCTCTGTTGAACAGTTTGTGCAGGTTGCATGTTTGTAGCTTTATCTTAGCGGACGTCCACATGAATCTCGTTTTTAAATACATAAGTTTTGCTTTTTTTCATAGTTTTCTTGTATTTTCTTTGTGAAATTCTATATAATATTAACTAGGATATGTTACAAATTCATATTCATGTTCTGAAGGATGAAATGCAGTTTTAGGGGTCTCATCTAACAATGATCAGAGAAATGCTTCATGCATCTGATGGTGGGACTTTTGCTTTGGATTGGCTAACAAGTTCAATTCTTATGGCATTGCAGAACTTTCTTATTCAGTAAGATAATATCTGTGAATATCATAAACATGCAAGAACACAAAGCATAGCAAATTAAAAGATACAGATCAATGATATATGCAATTGATGTTATATATATTTGGCTTGTGTATAGATCTTTAGGGTTTAGTACACGAAACTTAATCTCGAGACCTCTCACATCTAATCGTCACTTCAAAATATCTCATGTTTTTCATGATCCTATTTCTGGTGACATATTCAACATCATTGCAGTTTTCATTAAATCAAGCACGTGCATCGTGACATGAACAGGCTTGATAAGAATTTTCTCGTCTATTCTAATTTATTTTTTATTACAACACAAAATGAATGACGAAATTTGTGTGATGTTTCAAAATCACATGCTATTTGTTTTCTCCAAATAACACACTTGATCACTTTATTCCAAATATGTGATTTTATCCATTATTGTTTCCATTACAACAAACATCAAGTATGGCAAATTAAATTTGGCATTTTTCATCTCTAATAATTCTCTCATAAATGTCTCTCGTACACTGTACACTTAATTTATCTTCCTGTCACAACCCTCGAGCCTTGACACCTCTGTTATCCCCTTCTCCATTTTACAAGAATATTATTGGCAATTCGAAGAAAAATTAGAAAATGATAGGAAAATTGATGGCAAATTAATTCAAAAATTATAGAAAAAATATGAAAATGAAACTAATTAAGTCTCTGTTCACTTAGATAATTAGGGATGGCAATGGGAAGGATTTTGTGGGTACCCACTCCACACCCGCCGACGAGACGAGGATTGGAGTGAAAAATGGAGAATGAGACAGGGGGTGGAGATTAACTTTTAATCCTTGCGCGGGAGCAGGGTGGGGCACGGGAATAAGCATTTCTCGCCCCACACAACCCGCCCTCGCATACATATGTGGTTATTTTTATATATTTAGTTTTACATATATATTAAAATTTTAAAATTATAAATATAAAAGTATAAAAAATGACATTAGATAAAGTATTATAAAAAATAGAGAGGAAAAAATAGATTATTCAAAAATTATAATTGAGACTTGTTATCATTTTACATAAATAACTCTATTTTACTATTGATCAAGTGGATTTAAGAAATTTGTTAGTTGTTCCTAGTTGTACATTAAAATAGTTTCAAATAACATAATTAAGGACGATACGGTAATTACTATTATGTGTGGTATGTGATAACCAAAAATAATTATAATAATCAATACGATACCATAACACAAAGAAGTATTATTTTTTTACATATAGTTCTCATACACAATGGTTTCAATTAAAATTTATTTTAAATGCTTAAAATTCAATTATGTAAATTTATTTTTACTATTTAACTGTAAGTATAAGACTCGATATATGACTAATATTTAACCTTTGTTTAAAACATGTATTTATATTTATAATTACTATAATTTTAATTTATATTTTGAAGTTACGAGTTTTAAATTAAATTTAATATTATAAGATTTAAATAATTAAAAAAAACTCGGGAACGAGGCAAGGGCCGAGGATCGGGACATACAATAAGGGGACGGGACAGGTGTTAGGGGGACTTTTTAAGTAACGAGGCGGGGTATGGGGATAGGTCCCCCCGCCCCATTGCCATTCCTACAAAAATGTTTTGATTGTGAAATATCAATTTTGCGCTTGTCTCCATTAGGTTTAATGGAAGAATGGACCTTTGGAACAAAATAGGGAAAAAGACATCCCGGTCCCTATATTTTTTTGTTTAGACCAAACAGGTCCTCAATTTTTCCCCTTTTCAGGTCTCTCAAATTTAATGGTGTTAGTCAATTTTAATGGATAAGTGTATTATGGTAATTTCAGCATTAATAAAAAGGAAAATAAAAAAATCCAACTAATAGGGTTTCCTTTTTTATTAAATATGTTGAATGACCATAATATCCCACCACTGCTATAAATGACTAACACCGTAAAGTTGAGTGACGTGCATAAGAGAGAAAAACTGAGAGACCTGTTTGGTCTACGACAAAAAAAAAAAAAAAAAAAAACGTAGGAACACGAATGTGTTTTTTCTTGAAAATACCCTGCCTACATTATGCTAAGCAATTTCATCTCCGAAAAACTGCCAATTTAGCTAATTAATACACGATTTCAACCTAGAAAACATTAATGCTGAAAGAATCAAGTTAGAAGTTAATTGTCATTTCCCCTTGATTCATCAAATGCACCACGTCAATATACAACCCCTATCCCAAATACATTAAATTTTTCTAAGAAATTCTTTCTTTTATTCAAGGAGATTCTAATATCGTATAACGTAATTAACGAAACTCAAGTACGCAACCTCTCGCATATATAACAAGTTACATACCAATAGACCAAAACTCTAATGGCAAATTTTCCTGAGAAATTCATTGTTATTTTTCCTATTTGTCTTTAAAGGGAAAGATTAATTCAAAAGTCAAAATGCACATCATAAGCAATCAAGTCACAGTCTACTTGAATAAATCCCGCTATTAACAAGCCTCATAAGACGCTTCGTATTTGGTTAACCATCCATTCTTGTGGATATAATGGATGACCCCTCTCTCTCTCTTTCTCTCTCTTTTCCTATCTGTATCATTGGCGGATCATGCATGATCAACATCAACTCATCAAGGCCTTGGAAAAGTTTGTAAAGCATGCAAATAATTTGTATCAAATTGCTATCATGAGATGAGAAGAATTTGTGTTCCAAGAAGGTAGAAGCTAAAAGATAAGGTTAAATCCATTGAGAAGATTCCCAGGTACATTGTTTATACTATCGTCATTTCATATCGTGAGATATTTAAATTTTATATGACTTTCACTTTTTTTATATAATAGAACTTTATCAACATATATGAAAATTTTAACATTTAACATATAAATTTTTACGGTGATATTAAGGGTTACTCATTCCGTATTTCATCATGTTTGATCTTAGACAAAGCCAAACACCATAATTTCATTTCTACTTGGAAAAATATAGTAACCATTCCAATAACATTCAACCTCATGATAATATATGTTTATTCTTCATGTTCTTTGTTTAAAAATGAATGAATTATGAGCAAATAAATATAATAACCATCCTTTAACAATGTAAATTTTTAAATGAAGTAGTAATTTAATATTGCATTAGCAAGGTTACCAAACCGTTTTAAATTCAAGTCTCGCCCCCACCCTCTAAAAAAAAGAAAAAAAAAATTTCTCACGTGAAAGGTTCAAAACGAATCTCATCTACATGTGAAGGGACATGTTAAAAATAATAAACAAATATATTAAACCCTTATTTAACAACGATGAAGTGATAATTTAATAATGAGCAAACAACAATTAGAATGCATAGATTGTATGTATTGCATGCATGCACGTAGAAAGGCTATATGAAACTTCCATGGTGACAGAACATTTTTGCAGGATCAGGATAGCAAGAAAGAAGAGCTTGTACACATGAACGACGTGCAGAATTTGAGATCAAATGGTGATGATTCACCTAGAGGCTTATTCAACCCTCGAAGTTATGATATGCTCTTCACTCGTTCCCCATTAATAAGTCCTCCTGGTTCAAGAAGCACGAGCCCTGCGCGTCATTTTTCAAGAACTCTGAGCAGAAAGTGCCGAGCGACGACGGCTGCGGCTGCGGCTTCTCTTTTGAGAAACATGAGCCGCAGAAGGAGTGTTGACGCGGAGGCTACCTTTCAGCGTACGCTCTCAAGGGCGGCTCCAAGCAGGACGGGCACAACGCCGATCATGTTTTCCAATTCAAATGGTGTAATAAAACCACCTGCAATGGAGAAAACAGTTGAGTGCACGCTGGAAGAGTTGTGCTTTGGATGCATTAAGAAGATCAAGATCACTAGAGATGCTGTTACAAGCAATGGGTACTTTTCACCATATAATCCTTGGCATACACTTCTAACAAACGTCAGTGACCATTGCCAGATTTTGAATTACCTCGTAATGTTATAACATTACGAAGATGATTCAATATTGGTGAATTATACATGTAGTTATCACGGGTATTCAATGTCAATACTACCCCGTCTAAGCATTAAAGAGACTTGCATTTTAAGTTCCAAAATACTAAATAATTCTTTCGAATGATTATCTCTTTCAAGTAAATGTTGAATTAATCAGTGCTATAATTCAATAGTGGTGAATTATTGCATGATAAATTAATGGTTACAGAAGCATGGGTCATCTATAAGTAGGCCTATAAGAATTCAGTGCATTGTGAAGCTTAAATATAGAAATGTTGAAAATTTTAAGGGATAGGCTAAAAAACGTCTTGGGCCCACATTTTGATTTTTAGTGCATGGGCACCACATTTTGAACGTTTTGAAAAAGTTTCCGAATTTTAAATAACAGATAACTTTCTTGACAGTTGTTTCTTTCTTCTTCTACTTCTGGCAGGCAAGTCATACAAGAAGAGGAAGTGCTAACAATCAAAATAAAACCAGGATGGACAAAAGGAACCAAGATTACCTTTGAAGGAATGGGGAATGAGATACCAGGCGCCGAGCCTGCAGATGTAGTCTTCGAAATTGCAGAAAGAAGACATCCTTTGTATAGCAGAGAAGGTGACGACTTGGAGTTGGCAGTAGAAATCCCTTTGATAAAAGCTCTTACTGGTTGCAGTATATCAATCCCTTTATTAGGAGGAGAAGAGATGGATCTGACAATTGACGAGATCATATATCCCGGTTATCAAAATATCATAGAAGGACAAGGTATGCCAAAGCCAAAAGAGCAAGGAGAAAGAGGAAACTTGATACTTACATACCTAGTAGAGTTTCCAGTGGAATTGACAGAAGAACAACGATCCGAAGTTGTCAGCATCTTAGAGCAAGACCAACAGACTCCTCCTTATCCAGAGGAATTGACAGAAGAACAACGATCCGAAATTGTCAGCATCTTAGAGCAAGACCAACAGACTCCTTATCTCAGCTTCTCAGAGGATTCTAGTTACTCGAGTTCTTAATCTGCTTTGCATTTTTTTCCTTTTTTTTTTTCATGTTCACATGGCAGTAACAACGTCTAACATCTAGCATATCAGTTTTTCAGTGTAAGATATGCCTAGTAGCTTACTGTGAGTATGGAACCTCACTCAGGTTAACCACAATCCATGGAAATTAGAGAATAGATAAAATGAGAATACAGAAAACTGCCCACAAACTTTCCATTGATGGTTTTCACCCTTTTTGTTTGTTGGAGAACATGATGGCTTGGCTAATTAGGCGTCTTAATCCAACTAGTATTGTCAATGCCATAGGATCTACTAGCATTTGCAAGCAGTAGAGCATATTTCCCATGTTTTAAACTATGACAAAAGCGGAACTGTTGAATTTGAAAAGAATCTTGTTGTTACGTCTCACGGTTTAGAATCTCAGACCCACAAGTGAGACTAGTGTCATAAATTTAAGAATAATTATTTAAGCCTCTAGTCCAGTTGCCCAAAATAGTTAATCCAAATTATTACTTAAACTCACAACACTCACTTAACATATCTCTCACTAATGTGGGGACATTACAAGCACTGCTGGTTGAGGACTTGATATTCTCCTCAGGAGCACAAACACTTGGGACCAACTAATTAGTGCAGAACTTTAGAGGTGGCTCGTACAAGCTTAAGACATGGCTTCCACCACCTTCTTGGTGTAGCACTTCAGGCTAGTGATAGGTTCTAATCCCATCCTACAGCATTCTTGATGTAGTACTTTGCCCGCACAATACTTAGTTCTCACATCTAGCACCTAAGGCCCGCAAGCAAGACTAGTGTCATAGAATTAGTACTTGAGCCTCAATCCACTAATTAAACAAACTGGTTAATCCAATTTATTACTTGAAGGTGAAAACACGAATTTATTAAATCATTCACTTAACATGTCTCCCACTGACCTGAGATATTACACTTGTTTCACAATATGGTTTGGCCACCAAATCATATTTGCAAGCCTAATGTGATGTTAAAGACAAATTTGGTAACCCAAACTGCATTAGCATTTGATTAGCCAAACATGAGATTCAGTGCTTTGGAAGAAGTTACAATGAGTAGCTTTTGCCAATGTAGTTCTCTGCATTTTCTTTTAAGGCACATAATATTCTCTAATAACAAATAAGACAGGATCATAGACCAACATAGGACACATAATAACAAATAACAAATAATAGTCTCTGTCTCCATTTGCAAATAAGATAGAAGAAATTAAAGAAGAGCAACAAATGGCTTTTAATACATAGTTTCTTATTGTATTCAATAGAAGTATTTGCATAGAGATGAGAAACATAGTACACAACCTTACATAGGACCTGAAATAATTATGAAGGATGGGATTAAAGATTAAAGAATGAAGCAAATCTCCATTTGAGCAACAACAGTTTTATCAGATCCTCGTACAAATCAAACCAAACCAAGTCTTATCCCACAAAGTAGGGAGTAAAGAATCCTCGTACAACACAGAGAAGGTATATTACGAAAGCCTTAAATAATCCAGAAGAGAATGCCAACCTTACCACCCAATTACAGCACGAAGAATGCCAATTGGACTACCATTTAGCAATGCCTTCAGAAATTGTAGTTTCCAAGTTGTATAGGGTGGGTACCTTGCTGCAGCATCCCCAATAAAACTTCTGTGCAAAACCGCCTTCTTGTGACTAAAAGCATCAAAAGAGAACTTCCCATGGTATGCGCCCATCCCGCTTTCCCCAACTCCTCCAAAGGGTAAAGAGGAGACAGCCAGCTGCAGCAAAAGTTAAAACTATGTGATTTCATATATATCAATTCAGAGAGATATAACACTGCTAAAAACTGCACATTCTCATATAAAGTGTCAATTACTTGTCCGCTCAAAGCTAAACAAGGGTCCTAAGCGGGGTAATCTGCTATAGGCGTAACATCTGGCAGCATTACCATAAAGGTGGCTATCCTTGAATTCAAATTCCTAACCTTTACTTTGTCCTGCCAGAGTATTTCATCCATGCACCAGCAATAATAGTCAAGAGCATAGAATAACAGTATGATGTACATTTAAGCATGAATGGAATCAGAAGATAAAGAAAAATAGAAGAGCAGTATAGAGTACTCAAAATTTATCATGCTCTTACAGGACAAAGATACGATGATCATGAACCCCTACCAACACAAAAATATAAAAGATAAACATTCTGCATTGATTCAATAACAAAGATAAGGGATGAATTATTTACAAAAGTTTTTCAAACATAATATCCTTCAAATTTTCTAACTTGTGCAACTAACAAGAAAAAATTCTATAAAATTTCATAGGGAAACTAAAGGGCTTTAATCTGTTGTGGTGAGGGGAGGGGGGCTTGCATGATACAATACCCCCGGGCACAAAATTCCTAATTGATATCTGTCATATTTAACGTCAAAATTTAGTAAGGATGTTGATGGATGAATAATGCAAACATCCCATATTCAAATATAAACAAAGAGGTGCATTAATTAACTCAACCTTCAAAGTTCAAACTATAACCATGAGGCAGCATTGGAAATCTAATAAATGGCACATGGGTGAATTCAAATCATAGTTTCATGCATATAAAAGCTCTCCAGCATGAGTTCAGAAGATGAATTACATGTAGAGTAGTATCGTTGATGACCAGACCCCCAGCTGATACATTTCTTACAAACTCCTCCTTGAGCCTCTTGTCATTTGTGAATAAGTATGCTGCAAGCGGCTTCTCTCTAGAATTGATAAAATCAATACTGTCTTCGATTTTGTTGACCTTCAAAAAGGAATTAAAAGAAAATATCAATCTTAAAAACCACTCTAAATTATAACAAGAGAACGAAATGCTTGATAATCATTTTCCAATATGTCAGCGGATAAGTTAAATCCAACAAGTCTAGTCATACAGCTGCCTTCTAAAAGATAATGTTATAGATTTGGAACAAGTCATGAATAACTAAGATACAAGTTGAAAGAAATGCATTAACTTTCTTTTTTAATTCTAACAAAATTGGAAAAAACTAATAATGAAAAGCCATTTTAATGACAGAAACCAGATAAAAATATGTATTTCTATCAGAAGTTAATGACAGACAAATGGTACTGGCGGTGAATTCATTGATCTATCCGAAGTAACATCTGATCGTTTGAAGATGTGGCCAAATGGAAACTCGATGTATAGTGCACCATGGAATTATTACCATTAGAATAGGAAGCAATGGGCCAAATATCTCCTCATTCATGATCAAAGAGTCTTCTGGGACATCCAGCAAAATAGTAGGAGCAATCTTTCTGCCACATGGGGAAAAAAATATCAATCCAGATAGCAACCCAAGTCTATTATGAAAGCAGAGAAAGAGGTGGAAAGCATGTAAGGGAACTTACAGGCTGTTCAAGTCCCTTTGACCTCCGTAGACTATCTTACCAGAAACCTTATCATCGTCCAGTAAATTTGTCAAACGGTGAAAGTGGTTGGAATTCACAATACGAGACAAGTCACCTGATTTAAGTGGATCCTTCCCATAAAATCTATCTAACTCAGATTCCAAAGCATCTATCTGGAAAAAGGTGGCATCAAAAGAAAAGCAGATGGATGGAGATAAAGTCTGCTTATTGGAAAGTATAAGAAACTCTAATCTTCAGAATATGAAACTTTACCAACTTCGAAGCATAATCTTTTGTTGTAATAACGTAATCAGGAGAAACACAGGCTTGTCCATTATTACATGCCCACTTGCCAGCAATAATTCTTCTTGCAGTTACCTATAAAACAAAACTTATTTTATCGTGCTAAGTGGAGATGATTGACACTAGGGAGCAGTAGACAAGTTCAATAAGGAATTGTGCTAGGGAGGTGATCTCTACTTTAAGATTGATGTCTGAATCAACAACGACAGGTGATTTTCCACCAAGCTCCAAAACAACAGGCGTAAGATGCTTTGCTGCAGCAGCCAACACAATGCGCCCCACTTTTCCATTGCCTGAAAGATTATTTGTTGAATGTAAAACATAGTTAAGTATTTAGCTGGAACAGTTTGATGTTTACGATCAAAGCACACTGAATTATTATCTTGATTTATCATATCCAGAATCTCAATGATATTGTAAAAAGTAAAAACCAACTGCATCCAAAATAATGATATTATAAAACAGAAGAAAGGAAAGGAAATAAATCCAAATTCCAGATGTTTTAGAAAAGGAAGGGAGACAGAAAGATATGGCTTTGATAACCAGCTTTCTTCCAAAATATTATAGTGCATCATCACCTAACAGTACTCTTAAGATAACATCCACCAAGAGAATATCACTGATAAAAAATGGCGAGATAACTTATGGAAATTGTTTTTATGAACATCTCTCTAGACCTTTTCAACCTCAATCTTCCATCACTTCTCACGACAAAGAACATGTTATATTAAATCCCTACAAGATAAATGATTTGGTGTGGATTTCCTTGGAATTAGTATTACCACTTTTTCCGTAGATACTACCTAATGATATAATCTAGAAACAGCATCAAATCCTGCAACCCTTGCTCTAATTAGATCTAAATTTTGTTTTCTTACTTTCTAGTCTATCTGTCACAGGAACATACACGATAACAGGAACCGAACTTTGATTGATATAAACTAACTCTTCAAGCAAAGTGAGGAAACACACAACTAACAGAATCTCCCTCCCTCTACAATTTGTTCATTAGTGAAGGGTTGAAAATTGCATAGAAACCGTTAAGGGTAGCTCAACTAGTAAAGATCCTGAGGGTGTACTCAGAGGTCGCCAGTTCAAGTCCCCTTAAGGCCACTGGAGGTTTACCCGGCCGTTAACTTCAAGGCCCCATAGGATTAGTCGGGCAAACCTCGGATACTCACGGATTTCAAAAAAAAAAAAATTGCATAGAGTACAGAAAGGATGACAAGATTTTCCAAAGAAAGCAATTTTATCTTTTCAGAAACAAAGTTTACAAGCATTTTAATTCCCCTGAAAGACAAAACTAAGACCACCTAGATTAGAAAGGAAGGAGATTGTAGGATTATGAAATCAAGCAAACAACCAATCAGGATATATGACAACTAACCATACCAACTTGGAATATACAGAACCTATGTCAATCAATCAACTCTTTTCAGAACCTTTTCCGTGAAGAACAACTTGATTGAAAGAGCCATATTTTAAGTGAAATCACTCGTCCTCTAACTTGAAACACCTTGGTCCATGTTTCTCATTTATTCTGCTCCAAAAACTAAGTCTCAATGGAATTAAGGTTCTGTTGTCAACAAACAGTTCCACTAACCTCTAAGATCCAAACATAAATAATTCTCAACCATCTCCTGCTTGAAAATCTAAGATACTTTATATGGTATACAGGATATTTGTTAAATGATATTGGAAAATGTAGGCAATTATAAAGTGGATAATTGTTAAATGATATTGGATAATGTAGGCAATTCTGATGCTATTATTGCACCACAATCCACATGAACTCTCATCAGTGGCATCACTCCTTATCTCTCTCTGAGTGATTGTTTTGTATCTCTATATTTATACTTTGAAAGAGAGTGAAACGGATATAAAGTAAATCTATATTTTCCAAGCGCACCTGGTTCTCATTACGAAGTTCTGTGTTCTGTTAACAGTCAACCCTCAGTCCTCGGATTCACATAAAACATTTCATTGTACCATTGAAAGTGATAAGAATCAATGAAATTGATACACTCATGGAGCATCTTTTCAGACATATGACTACCTAAACATTATGGTAGAAGATAAGGAATATCAATGATAGAAATAGTACAAACCCGTATAGAATATTTTGTCCCATCTTTGTTCCAGTAAAGTAGATGTTTCAGGTATAGCTCCCTCAATAACTTTGATTGCAGATGTATCCATGTACTCCTCCATAAGTTTTGCAAGAATTGCAGATGTGGCAGGGGAAATTTCTGATGGTTTCAGAACTACAGCATTACCTGCTGCAATAGCTCCAATGACTGGATCAAGAGATAACACTGCAGAAAGAAGATCAAAAATGAAAGTACCAAAAGGGAATGAGTTCTCAGTTGCTGTCAGGTGTTTAATATATATAAATAGAAAGAAAACTTCCATTTTACAATCAGATTTGAGCACTGAAGTTAATGAACAGCTCTCAATTACAACTGAACTATAAACCAATCTGGTATATTCCTAAAGATATCTGGACTCAAATAAAGTTTTTCTAATCGTGTGTGGTTGTACATATTGATTAACTTTGGAGACTTTCTTGATGAGAGGAAAGTAACCAAAAAAGGAATTTACATTACATCGAATTTTCTTCACACTAATCTTATATAATATGGAAACTGTACAAATAGGTATTATTCATGGGAGTCAAAACTTCTAGATTGATTATAAGGCCAGCTCAAGATTTAGGGACTAGATAAATTAAATATTTCAATTGAAGTACAGAAGAAGGTACAACAGTTTTAATCTCCCCATGGATGAATATATTACATTACATTGAATTTTCTTCACACTAATCTTATATAATATGGCGACTGCCAATTGGACAAACACTAGAACAGCCAACCTACAGTTATAGAAGAAAGATAAAAGGACAGAAATTGATAAACCAGTTTAGGTTGGAGGGAAGCTACAAATTTCAGATAATTTGTTTGTAGTAACTAACCTAAGGTTAGGGAAGATTTTTCTTTCCTAATCCAAACTAGGTCAATAAGAATTATACTTTCACATGGCGAAAATTTGTTTACTTGTCAAGTGACAACTGGATTGGACCTCTATATAGGGGAGTTATTAACATGGCGTGCACCTCAGAGCTTTAGATTTCCTCATATTTTGTACCTTCTGCACCTACGCTTCTAGCTGGCCGGATGATAGATAGATAATGTAAGATGGGAGAAATTATAGGGATATCACCCATAAAGATAAAGACAGCTACATTCAGTTAAGGGAAATAGATTAAAAGTGAAGTAATAGTATAATCAAGGCAGCCTCCAGAGCTCCACATGGTGATATGCTTCCATTAGCCTGACGCCAACAATAAAAACAAACATCTGTGTCCTGCTGGCACAGTCTCTAGCTTACTTAAAGGAACCCACTTCAAGATAGAAGAAGACCAAATTTCTTTGAGCTAGCATTGATATGTGTCAAGAAACATGGGATTTATGCTAGGTGTAGTAGTTCAGAATCTTATATGATGGTCTCGGAACTTATGTTTATCAATGTAGGAAAATTGCCTAACTATATGTTTCAAGAGAACAAGATAAAAGGAACGAAGTTGAGAAAGGGATTTCCTATGATAATGATCTTTACGAATTATTGATCAGAGAAAGCCTGAGTTTTCTTCACGGAAATCTGACATGTTTGAATGATGATTTTGAATCTTCTATTTATTTTCTTCGTTTTCTCTTTTGGCGGGGGAGGAGGGGGGTGGAGAACTATTAGTAGCATGCATGATAATCATAAAGGAGAAGTATACTCAATGGTGATTGCATCCATAAATATTTTTAACATTAGCCATGAATAATTAAGTATATAGCCTGGTCTAAATTACTACAACATATGTTGTTATTTACTTGAAAAATAAAAAAAAATAAAAAAAGCAAAGTTCTTCAGTTACTAGAGACATAAAAAACAAAAAGAAAAGCATGTAAAACTTACAGAAAGGAAAGTTCCAAGCGGATATCACCAATACAACACCCAAGGATTCAGAAACAATTTCCGCTGATGAAGGAAAAGCTGTTAATGAAGTTTTAACCTGCAATTGTCAAATTATGAGCATCATGAAGTGCTTTCTCAAAAGATGACAAAAATCGAATAATTTTCAGATAGAAGAAAGCTTCAAGGAAAGGTACTTTTTCTGGCATCATCCAACGTTTTAGTTCCTTTAGTGCAAACTTGCATGATGCTTTAATTGAGGCTATCTGCATAATGGAGAGAATGATTCAGACCCCAATGAAGAGAAAACAATCAGAATTAAGTAAGAATAGGGCAGGTATGTGATACACCATATATAGAAGTTCAACATAGTAATATATTGAAAACAAAATATCAACCCAACATTCACTCCCATTCCTGATTTGTCACTTGTATCAGGCAAATGACTAATATTCCGAACCATACATTGTTTACTGTTATACCATGAGGCAGATTCATAAGTACATGTTTAATTCTGAAAAGAAAACTAGATTTAAATCATCAGGGAGTACAAATGCATAAGAATGCACTTTATTTCACAAACAATCCTATTATATAAAAGATAACAAATCTTACATCCACAACTTCAAGTCTTGTTATAAGCATGAGAAGGCCAATGTGTTTTTTCTTTTTAAAATCCATTGTCTCTTTATTTGGAAATTCGAATTTACCCTTCTATCATGCGATAGAGAACGACAAGTACCAAATGTCCTTCTCATCTTTTTCCTGGTGTTCTATACATTTCCCAGCAGTCCCTTATCACATATATATTTGGTTCCTGGAATGGATATTAGTGGATTTTTTTTTATTAACTCATTCAACCGATATTGTCTAACCGTAGAAAACTAGATATACTTTCTACTAAGTGTAAGTAGTAGTATAATTTATACTATTATTACAGACCTTGTGCTTATTATATAGTCATAAATTAATCAATTCAGTGTCAGCTTCATTAAGCCATCATTGGTGCAAGTAATAAACTTTGTTGTGCACAAACCACCATGACAACTTTCGCTTAGACTAGACCTTGATCTTTACGCTGAGTTCCAACAATAATTATCTGTTAAGAATCTTATTACGAGAATAGAAGCACACAGTACAAGCACGGAATGTCAGCGTGAAGCTTGTACTTTGTAATGAAATATCTGCACCTCAATATGCAGCTGGAAAAAAAAATTTTCTTTCCAATTACTTTTTATAATAAAAAACACTCATCCGACTAGTTTAATTTTAATTTTGCATCAATTATTGTTGACAGGATAGTCAAATCAACAGAAAACAAATTATATAGAAAACGACAGATTCTGATAGCGAATCACACCAACTTAGACATAATTAATTGTTTTAATAAATTCAGATAATAAAAACAAAGACTGATTCTAATATTCAATCATGCCGATCAAACAATTCTTCCAAAAAATTGAAATAATACACAAATACAAACAAAAGTTTACAGAATAAAACAAAACCAAAACATATAAAACAATACAACACTTGCTTAAAACTGCTGACATCAAAATCTGGAAAAATATTTAAAAAATCAGAAAATGAAACAAAGCATTTAAAGCCCTTTTCATCAAACTTAAAACAAGAACCAAATAAGACAAAACAATGACATTAATTGCACATCAGCCCTTCACTTTCTTGGACCACAACATAAAACAAGTAATGCACAACGTACAACACTATCAGACTATTTCCTCAACTCAGTAAAACTTCCCCTGTCATCAACAAATTCTCAATAACAGCATCACTTCTATAGTCTCACACGTGCATACATACATATGCATTAATAAGAAAGATATATATGTATGTGTGTGACCCACCTCGTACAACAACAAATGCACAACGTACAACATTAACTTTTCTATTTTCTCACCTCATTAAAACTGTCCTTTTTCTGAACATTCTCAATAACAGTGTCACTAATATGCAGGAGAGTCGCCCTTTGTCAAGGGTCTGAGTATTCACAAAAAAAAAAATACAAGTAACACTGCTTACAATAAACTTAACATGAATATGATTCTTTCTTGTACTGGTGCCCTTTTCACAGTATCACTATTATATTCACGAACGCGTATGTGGGACCCACCTCATTGTATAACAAATAAAGCATAAATTACAACACTAACATTCTATTTTCTTTTTTTTTTTCACCCCATTAAAATTGCCTGCCACCCCGTGGCAACGAATCTCAATAGCAAAAAGTTATCAAGTCCGGTTGACCGTTTGTGTTCGACTCTCATACAGTAGCGGGATTCGCATTATCACTACAATACTGACACACAGGACAGAAGAACCCACGCACACACACAGATGAATTGTGCTTTAAAATGAGTGCTCCTTGAGCCCCATGCACCGTCGAGGCCCACATCACTATTAGTGGACGTTCCACTGTTTTGAAGGAATTTCTCATAGAGATGTGCATTGAAAAAAAATATATATATATATATATATATAAGTGGGAGGCAGAGACAGACCTCGTGGACGAAGGATTCGAGTTCGGGTTTAGAGAGGTCAGAGCGGAGAGCTTGAACGATGTCATGCTCATGGTACTCGGAGAATTTAAGAATGGCTTTCAACTGCGACACTCTCCATTCATAACTCTTCGTTTTCCCGCTTACATACGTCTCCCTCAACTCCTTCACCACTGCTTCAGCATCCAACGCCGCCATCATCATCCAACAATTTTATATGTATATGTATATGGGGTGTGTGTGTGTGTGTGATGAATATATACACCAGTAGAGTATAATTTGAAGGTGTTCTTTTTATGTATTTTATGTGTGATTTGTTCGATGCCTTCTTTGAGGCTTTGTCTTGTTGGGGGCCGGCTGTGTAATTGAACCGTCTCTCCCTATATCTATCTATAGTCTCTCCCTATATCTATCTGTATATATATGTATATGTATATATACGTGTAATGTCAAAAGTTCAATTATACTTTAATATATGTTGTACGATTTTAAATTTTTCTTGAATGAAAAATAAAAAAAAAATTGTTGGGATTGGATTGTACTAATAATTGGACCCCCTCTATGTACTGTGGTTGTTATGAATGAAAATGTTGGGTGTACACACGTGAATCCGAGCTGTTTTTATACGTAAGCAGAGAGGCTGCATCTGTACTATGCACTCATCTGTCTTCTTTTCCTTGTCTTTCGGCATTTTTTCTTCTTGGAGGGAGAGGAGATTATTTCAGGTGAACTATCACGAATTCTAAGTTTATAAACAAGATTAGCTAGGGATTATAATGAAACGGGTTTGGAGCCGGAATTTATCTCCATGCTTTGCTTTTTTATTTGAAAAGTTACATCAACACCCACCTTGTTACTAGTAAGTTTTAAATCGTATTATATTAAATTTAATTTGAATCAATAAAAAGTTTGTAATAAATAATTAATATAAATATAGATATTATATAAAAATTAAATGTGAATTATATATTGAGTTGTGTGTTTTTAGTTAAATAGTAAAAATTAATATTATAGTAATTGAATTTTAAACATTTACAATAAGTTCCGACCATAATCATTGTGTATAAGAATTATACGAGAGAAAATAATATCTTTTTTTTTGTTATTTGATACACATTAATTGCTATAAACATTTTTCTTTTTTTATGTTATTATATCTCCATATATGATTAGTAATCACAAATTTTTAAAATATCACACTTAATTATATCGTTTGAAACTATCTTAAAGCAAGGTTATGAACAACTCAAAAATTTCTTAAATTCATTTTGATCATCAATGAAATGGAAGTATCATATAAAATGATTGCAAAGGCCAAGGAATGAAATGTAATGTTTTTATCAAAAAGATGATTATAAATTCTTTTGAGTGATCATTTTATTTATTCTCCATTTTGATAATACTTTGTCCAGTGCCCTCTTTTTATTTTTATAACTATAACCTTAAAATTTTAATTTATATGTAAGAAATAAAAATATAAGAATAACTTTACATGTATAAAAAGTGGACGGGACGAGGAATGCTCATTCCCGTGCCACACCCTAACCCCGAACAGGGAGTAAGAGTTAATCCCTACCCTTGCCCATTCCCTATTTCCCACCCAATTCCCTCATCATTTGGGACATGGACGGAATGGGTACCCGCAAAACCTACCTCCATTGTCATTTATAAATGAGACTAGTGTTATAAACTTAAATAAATATATTGAGCCTTAAACCCAATTCAAAAATAGTTAATCGAACTATTAACTAAACTCACAACATTGACTTATAAACTACTTATTTATCCTAAATCCTAATAGTAGAAAATTCTCACATCTGATAGTACCAGATGATGCAGCAGATTCATAGGAAGTGAATCTATTGCATATAGGGACGGATTTAAAATTATTATTTAGTAGGAGCTAAAAAAATACAATTTTGTACTCATATATAAATTATCAATACATCTTATCTAACATTAAACTCATAATATCACACAAGAATTGAATGCGCATAATTTCCTTAAATTATCACGTTTTAAATATATGAACTCCAAACTTTGATGGATCAAGATGATATTTGTCCCTTTTGTGTTGCCTAGCATAGTCTGGCGCTAAACTTAAGGGGGTCGATAAAAGTTATTGGCACTTTAAAGAAAAATGTAAATTCTTCTTCATTTTAATCATGTCGAGTGTGGATATATATTGAATTTAAAGAAATTAGAAGTTTATTATTCTCAAATTACTGATAATCTTCTTCCCAATCAAGTCAGTCTACTTTTTTTCTTTTAATTCTATTCATATATATAGAGGCTAATCTTTAAATGTCAATTCTTTAAGAAATTTTTTTCTAAAAGAACTCTGAGGCTACAAATATGTTGATGCAGCAATCGGTTTCAATGCACAATTTAGATCAATTAACGATCAAATAATACTCGTAATAAATATGAATCTAAATAAAAAATATTTAATTATAATAATTTGTTACTTAATTATTTTATCCGATATAAAATGAAATCTTATGAGACTCTTAATTCCAAAAGGATACTGAATTGACATCTGATGCAAGTGGAAAGATTGTCCCTTTGGGATGCGTTCATGACATCACACTTTAATGCTTTGTGTCGCTAAACAACTCTTTTAAAATGTTTGTGTAGTTGGTGAAACTATGATACCAAATACTACAAGCCCACATTTGCTTTGATTTGATTTCTTCACGTTAGGTAATTCTGTTAAGACTACTCGATGCCAAGCCGGTACAACAAACCAGACACAGCTTCATTCGCACGTTAAGGAAAGCTTGTTTATGTCATACTTGTGTTAATGGGTTCATCTTTACTATTCTTTAGGGTATGTTTATAAAAAAGCAAGCGACAATGACGGATCCATTCTTATATGAGAGGGGGTTGCTGTCCAAACTTGAGCCAATTTTTTTAAAAAAATATGCTAATTTTTGAAGTATTTTATTATAAGTACTAAATTGTATGATTTCATTCCCCCACCAAATATGAATCTTAAATCCACCCCTGATAAGCAAAGTAAAAACAATTTACACGTCCGTCGGAGTAATAGTAGTAGAACAAAACTATAAGATGATAAATTAATGACATGTGATAGTATCAGAATTATTACCGTTTTCTAAGTGTTTTTTCAGAATTAAGGAGAGTTCAGATTTTGATTATTTTGACAGTTTATTATTCAGACAATCAAGAAAACAAAAAACAAAAAAACCTAACATGTTAATTTCCAGGAAGAATGGCATGGTTTTTTTTTTCTTTTTTTTTTTTGTGCGCGTGTGCCAAGTGCCAAAAATGGAAAATGCTTTCTCTGAGTTTGGGTCTTCGTTGGCCCATTTATTTGCATACGAGTAAATAATAGTGAGTAGGATAGAATTCAAAAAGTTAAGGATAATTAATTTGGGCCTATCTAAAAATAAAGACATCAACAGCTCACTTTTCTTGTTCCCAACTCATTGCATAGAGTCCGTACTTGCCTAATAACTAGACAGTTGTAAGTACATGTAGATTCTTTCATTACATTTACTGTCTCATGAGGTTAAGAAGATATTTGGTCTAATGGTAATAAAGTGATAGTGATATAAGACATAAATAAATTACTTTTTAATTTATATTTATCATCATTATTTTTTTAAAATTAAATCAAATAATTAATGATTCAGATATTTCTCATAAACGTATGAGACAATAAGCATTATGAGAATACCTAGTTATCAAGTGAGTGAAGTCGACATGCCAAGTACTAAAAAATTTCGAATAGAAAAACACAGTCAGTAATAGTTTTGTTTTATATCTCATAACAAAAAAATAATAATAATAATGAAAGTAAACAATATAATATACGGAATAATTTGAGAGTGTGGTTCATGTAGTTATCTTCAAAAAGAAACATATTTAAGTGAGTCAAGGTTTGCTTATGCTAAAGGACCTGTGAAAATTAATAGAATCAAAACTAAAATCTTCATAAAGAGAAAAGGACATTCTATTCCATGAGGTGTGGAGAAATTTCCAAACTAGTACCCGAGTTTTAAAAATTATCCCATTTAGTCCTTTTGTCAAGTTGGAAGACCTTTTTTTTTATGGCCGAAGGCCAAAATGACCATTTTACTTTTTTCAGAATAAAAAATAAAAGAAGCAAATAGAGGGCATGGATAGGGAATTAAGTGCCCCGTTAGGCACTTCTTTTTGTAGAGAAAAAGTCTACACTTTTTGGGACTTGGTTCCTCTATAATTACGTTATTTACAATTCTATATAATACTTATTCAGATTAATGACATGTGTCACTAGATATTATCTATGGACTATATTAATCTTATTAAACTAATTTTTCAACCATAGTTAGAAAGTATTAAATGCTAAATTTAAACTACCATATTTAGCTAAAAACAAATATGATATGATTCTAAAGACAAAAAATAAGCAATTTTGTGAAGAAAACCACAACAATCCCCAATTTCATTGGTAAAGAAGAATTAGATTCCGCCATTCTGGAACATGAAAAAGGATTGTTTGGGATTCATTGCAGTTGATTTCCATTATCTTTCAAAATAAAAATAAAAAATGTATTTGAAGCATGAAAGTTTTCTGTTGTGTTCTATCAAAAGTTTTCATTTGTTTTCTATCAACGTTTTTGGTCATCTCATCATAAATATGTGGTGCATAGAAACTATTACATAGTTTTATTGATATATATAGAGCAGAGTTAGAAATGGCAACGGGTCAGATATCCGCTAAAATTTAAAAAATTAAATCTAAACCCGTTTAAATTATATTTTACCAAACCCATGACGGAAACCAATCGGGTTTAAATTTTGCTTACCAAACCTGAACCTGTTAAATATTAAAAAACCCACAAATACCCAACCCAACCCGTTAATGAATAGAAAAAATATTTTTTTTTTTAAAGAAAAACTTAAAAAACTTTTAAAGAAATGAAAAAAAGTACTAAAATAATGACAAATCACAATAGATTAGAAAATATAAATTAAATTTGTTGTCTATTATCAAACTTCAACTTAATAAAAATATTCAACAAAATCTTTATGCTGAGAAGTTATCATCCTTCCATAATAATATAAAATAACCTCAATAAAAAGAAGATAAAGTAATTATCACAATTGTAAATTATTATTCTTGTTTGAATTATTCAGTAATTGATTGATTATATTAATTGAATTAGATAAAAAGAATAGGTAAACATAAATAATAAGAGTTGGGCTATGACACACAACTATTAATCTTAGACCAATATTAAAGATTTATCTGTTCTTAAGTAATATATTATTTGTATATGTATGTAAATATATAAATATTTTTATTAATTTATTTTTACTAAATTACTAATCGAATTTTCAAGTTTTGGGTTTTTTTTTAAATTACTATTACCAAATCTTATCGGATTACTCGTCGGTAATCACTTGTAAAAATCAAACCCTAACAGATACTCCATCGGCTTCATAAACGGGTTTATAATCAGGTCAGATACCCGTCGAATTCAGATTTAAACCCTACTCATTGTCATTACTAAGTAGAGCAATCGAATAATTTCTTCTCTATGTGCAATTCTACGGATTCCTCTTTGTTTTATTTTTCTCGTTCTCTGGCTTCCTCTTTCTTTTCTTTTTATTTTTTTGTTTAGAATTGTATGATTTCTCTAAAATTGTTTTTTTTATAGAATCATTCCATAATTGATTTGCTAAATATGGTAATTTAAATTTTAGTATTTAATGTTTCCCAACCATGGTTAGAAGATTAATTTAGCAAGATTAATATAGTCCATAGATAATATTTGGTGACATGTGTCGTTAATCTAGATAAGTATTGTATAAAATTGTAGATGAGCCGAATCCTACTTTCTATCCTTATTTTTTTCTTTCTTTTTTTGTCTAATGTCTCTCCTCTTTCTCTGCTCTTATATGAAACACACACACTACACACTCATACTATTCAACTCCTCATCTTCTCTACACACACACTAAGCACTATTCTATACCACACACACACTTCTCTTGGCACCAAGAATGGAACTGTGATGTATTGATCATCCATGCTAAGGGATTTGCGTGTGAAACAAAAGTTAAGATGTTTGTTTCATCTTAGAGGTTATATTTATTTTAATTTTTTGAAGGTTACTTTATTTTTATGATTAATTTCGGGTATGACTTTAAGTATTGTTTTGACTCGGTCATTATACTTATATGATGCTAAATTTGTGTAAATGTAAAATATTACATTAGTTATTTTTGGCTACAAATATCAAATTTCTAAAATTTTGTAGGTTTCTTTTATGAAAGTAGATGACCCGGTTATGATGCTTATATATGGTTACAATTTATGTTATTTCACCCGGTTATGATGCTTATATATTGTTACAATTTATGTTATTTCCATGCATTATTATCATTGTCTAATTTTCTAAAGGATTCGTTATTTTTATGATTAGTTTTGTCTATGACTTTAAGTGTTATTTTAACTCTGTTATTATGCTTATATGATGCTAAATTTTGTGTAAATGTAGAATTTTGTAGATGTAATGTAAAATATTAGATGAAATGAAATACACTGGGAAGTTATCTCACATGTTCATGTTCATATTCATTTGCATTATAGTATAAGCAATTAGAATCAACATTACATGTTCATGTTATATTCATTTGCATCATAGCATAAGCAGTTTGTATCATACTTAGTGAAATTACCAAAGAATGATGTTGAACTTAACAAATTTCTAATTTAAATTTGGTAAACTGTTACCCGGCCCACTATGATGTATGGTTGGCTTAAACTTCTCTTATAAAGCTTGAAAAATGTTCAAATGCTAGCTCATCATGCATCATCGGTACTCAAACTGTGTAAAATGAGCATCTTGATTTTAAGCAAATGAAATATATATAGGTATATATATAGTTTGGATGGGTTGTGTGTTGCTTCTGATATTTGAATGGACACTTTGTATACACAATAGCATATTCTGTTTTTTAACTTAATCAAATTTTCATTTATATATGGCCGAACAGTTTATGGTGATGATGCTCTAGACAAATATTTTTGGCTTTATTAATACAAGCATAACTAGAAACGTTTGCTCCAGAAAGATTTTGAGCTAATCTTTTGGATTACTTTAGGTTAATTATTGTGTGAGAATGTCTGAATATTAGTGTAGATATATTTTGGCACCAAGATGGACGTAATTGAAAAAAATGCTTTGGCTTGTAACATTAAATAGGCCATGCATGACCAACTAGACATTGGTAGGAATGACAACGGGTATCCGTTCTACCCGAAATTAATGGGTAATCGTCCGATAAATACCCGATAATAAAAATTGATGGAGAAACCGTTAGGGTTTGGATTTTATAAGAGAAATCGATGGGTAAACTGATAGGTTTTGATTTTTTATGTTAAAAAAAAATCGAAACCCAAAACCGATTAATAGTTTATTATATATCATATATATATATATATATATATATATAATAATTGTATAATTGTAATTATACATATGTATATATGTATAATTGTATATGTATATATATATTTATAATAATTGTTTAAAATTTAAAAAATAATAAAATGTATTACATTTTTTAAAAGTTTAAAACTAAACCCAATATTACCATTTTAAAAAATAAAAACTAAGAAGGCCCAATACTAAACCCTATTTAAGTTATTATTTTTAAGTTAACGGTTTCAATTTCGGTTATCTGCGATTTTTTTTAAACTCATCAGTTTCAGTTTTGGATAATGGTTTTTAAACCCGTCAATTTTCGGTTTTGGTTTCGATTTTCGGTTTTGAGAAAAACCGCGGTTAACCGTACCGCTGCCATTTTTAGACGTTGGATTTTTTTTTTTTTGGGTCAGATAACATCTATATATACATGCAGGGGCAAAGTTGTAATTTTTGCACTATCAATCCATGTGATGCTAAGTCACAAGCTATAAAAGGGCATTACTATCATTTCACTTGGTCAATGCTTTTACTGTTAAATATTGGCTAACAGTTGTTAGAAGAGGGACTAAATTTGGTAATTCTCAAAACTAGGGGACTAGTTTGGGAATTACGGCCTATACCTCAGAGACCAAAATTTTGTTCTCTCTTTCCACAAACATACAACTAACAAAACATTGAGAAAATGGAATCTTGCACCTCAAGGAGATAGTTTGGTGGGAAAAACCATGTTGGTTTTATGCTCATAATCTTACATTTTGATGATAAAAAAGTTCAATTTGAGTATACTGTATTTTATTTATGTGACTCACCCTCTATCTTGAAATAAATTGTTTGAGTAATTATTTGCATACGAGGATAGCTGCTTGATGAAGTTTTATTGATCCCTTCAAGAGCATATATATGAGAAGAGCAACATGACTTGTCCTTGAAGTTCTGAAGAGAAGAAATGTGTAATGTTATAAGGGTGGGAGATGCGACATAAAGGGTAGCAACGTTACCTTTGTACGTAGTTTACCTTAGAAATGCTTGTGTTGCTCTTGGTGTAATTCATTTTAAATGGCTATTCAAGTGTTCTTCAAAATGATTTTAAAATCTACCTTTCTTGTTTTGAAAATGATCTTATTGTTTATAAGATTTTAAGTGTAAAAATGTGTTGAGCTTTACATTTTGCAGTTTGATCCTTTCTTGCAAAATTTTGTTTTTCACTGTAACACCTAAATACTAAAAAATATTTTTATTTTTCACACAAATATTTTCTCTTATAAATACTTTTTTTTTGGATGATATGTGAACCCAGTTGGCAGTGGCGGATCTACATGTTATTGAGGATGTGCACACATCCTCACCTTGGGAAAAAAAATCTTTGTTTTTTGGTATTTTTTTTAAAGAAACTATTATATTGGATACTTTGTGCACATTTTGAACTCTTTCACTGTATGAATACACGTCCTGAGTGTAGGTGTTTGGGTCTGTCACTGCCAGTTGGCGAAACTCGACCATCGGATTATTCGATAGAGTCCAACTATCAATTGATAAATCTCTAAATATAATAGTACGCTTTCATACATATAACAGGTCAATTAAAAACAAAACTCTAAAATAAAATAATAAAGAGTATAAACTTACAATCGCACAGGAGTAATATTTCTTATTTTCCTGCAAATAGAGAGGGAGGCTAAATATGTTTGTCATGCCGTCAGCATAAGACAACATCATTTGTAAGAAAATCCCTACTGAGATAAAATAGGTGCCTACTTGGGCGGCTTTTAAGTCCCTTATCCTTTCGTACGTTTCGCGCGCGGCCTTAGTGAGGCATCAAGCCGAATGGCATGCTTCCACGTGGAAATACGACGAACATAAACTCGAATAGTTTTCCACGAAAATAACGCCACTTTGGAAGTCAAACGATTTTCTCAACATGCGATTCGGCATTTCCATGTTTGTCTCTTTAATTTTTCTTCTCGTAAGTCTTCACGAATTACAATGATTAGGTGAATATTAAATGACAAATCACAAATGTATCTTTGGGCACACTTGGAATATATTTCTTCCACTCTTCAAAATGACCATGCTAATCCTCTCATTTTTTATTATTAGTAGATTTAGCGATAATAAAGTGATTTTTTTTTTGCGAAATTGCGGTTTTGACACTATCTACTATTATGAAATTTTGCTCTTGACTGACCTGCTGCATGTATAGACAAGTGTAAGTTTACTAACTAGTGATCAGACTTTGCCACCTAAATTCTCACGTCATCTAAAAAAAAAAAAATTGTACGATCGTGCCTCTAATTGGATTGCAAGATGAACGAACCCTCACAATATGCCTCTAAATTGGAACTCGAATGCACCTCATAAATTAGCTCACATTCTGAACACTTATCACCCAGCGAATGGTGTAGGGGTGAAGTTGATTTTGTTTAGCTTGTACATATGTTTTTATTAAAATATAATATCATATTTTTTAGACCCCCAAAAAAAAAAAAGTAACGATTTCGTTTGACTCAATACAACTACTACTACTACAACGTTTCTTTTCTTATTTGGTTATGATAGAACATATTATTTCATATGATCATAAATGGTCAAATATGTTGTTTAGATTTTTGTTATCTGTTGTTGAATGTTTTATGTTGACAAATTTTAAGTCTTTACTTAAGATTAAAATGTTTTTGGATATATCAAAATTTTGTAAATGCATTATGGAAAGATTTTTTTTTTAATTTTCTTTTAAAATTCTTTTGATTTATCAAGAGAGCTTATATTACATAAATTAATTAATACCATTTAGACCATTTCTTCAATAAGTGATAATTACAAAATAAAATAAAATAAATCAATCTTTAGCATATATGTAATATATAGTCAAAATGAACCTACATAATCATTCATGCTACATTATTTGGCATTTATAAATTTAAAGAAAGAGCACATATAAAACATATATATTTACGCATGTTACTTTAATTTATTCCTTACCCACCAATTACATTAACTAAATTCTATCAAATCGTAGTTATCAAATACTCTCATAAACCAAGAGTGCTTTAATAATCAAATTTTTAATTAATAGTATATTTATAAATGTGTGCAAGCCCTATCCGACTTTTAGACTCAACAAAATGTTAAATATTTATACCGGTTCAAGAAATTTAATAATTTTTCTCTGATAACCAATCAAATTTGAACTAGTGACACGAGAAATTCAGAATCCTTCATATCTACAAAAAGATAAATAAATAAATAAATAAATAACAGTCTATGTGAATCCGAAAAGGACATTTTAGTCAATTCATGATTACAAAATATTTTGGCAAAGCTTCCCATTTGCATGACAAGATCTTATAAAACCCCTCCCTCTATGCAAAGAAGGAGAAGACACCTTCAGTTGACTTTAGAAAGAAAGTGTGAAAGAATGGGGTTGTCTAGTGTTTGGATATGCTTATTCCTGGTTACGCTATCCTTAACCGGATCAATCACGTATGCTTCTTCTGAAAATGAAGAGCAATCTGCAGAATCATCATCAAAAGAGTTCGTTGTAACGCTGGACCATTCAAACTTCACTGAATTCGTATCCAAACACATGTTCATCGTCGTCGAATTCTACGCCCCTTGGTAATGTGTGCATTTGTTACGATATATACTTATTTCACGTAAAAAAACATAACCTTCTAGACCACCTTATAGTATTTTCGGCTACTCCTCATCATATTATCAATTCATTTTGTCATCATGCTCTTAAAATAGTATCAGAGTTGAGTCTTCATTAATTAGTTTTGTCATCATGCATCTGTCGACGTGTGTGTCATTTCAATTCTTGTCACACACTCATCTCTATCCTGGTTAGGCACTCCCATAACCACATTTTCAATCCTAGTCCTTGTTGTTGTTACTTACAGTTCAGCATATCATTCAAAAAGTTGCATTTTCATACCGTGTCATACGTGAAATGTTTATGATATATATTTGTCCCATATAGAAAAATTATAAAGTTCAAAACAATGGTATAGGATCTTGGACTAATACTCATCCTAGTACTAATTGGTTTTAGAATGCAGTCTCATGATTTTTAATAACATTGATGTTGTACCTTGGTGTGATGGATGATAAACCATGCTTGCATGCCATTGAAAAAAATTCTATGCAGATTTTTTTTGTTTATTTTGTATGTATGTATGAATATGTATATTTATTATTGTATGCTAATTTGGAGGTACAATTGCAGAATTGCTTTGTTGTACCTTGTGCATCGATATCGACAGTTGTACCTTGGTGTAAAAGATAAACTTTGCCTGCTGTCAAATAAATTTGTATCTTAACTTTTATCATTTGTGTTATCTTTAGTTGTATATAACATTTCTACTACGTTTGTGTGTGTATTACTGTGTTCATGTATAATTTGCACGAGGTACAAGCGGAATTGCTTGCGGTACAATTACGACATTGACCTGCTGTACCTTGTGTTAGAAGTGCTTAGAGTGTACAATCATGTAGTGAGAGAAGCCAAAATTTGCCACTCACATAGCAAAAATGTTCAATATAATGAACTTTAAAAAAAAAAAACCCCAAAAAAAAGAATTCAAGTTGAGGGTGTGCATAAACACACCCTCAACTTAACATAGGTCCGCCACTGATTACAGCATATACGTGGTGTATCTTATGATTCGAGTCTTGTACCCTGATTACTGGGATGAAATCGTTTTGCTGTTATTAAATGTGCCTTTTTTTATGTAAAGTGTGATAGATGTACAATTTTTGTAAGTTAGAATTACCTCTGCTAGCTGAATGTACAAGTTTCGATGTGTAGTCTTAGGTTCATACCTTAATCTAGAGGGAAAAATTATTTTGGAATTCCTGGTTTTGTATAATTTATTTGACATGTTAATTCTTTATGTCAAATATGGTGGTTTTGATTTCAAGTTTGCAAAATCATTCCGGTATTATCTTTTGTTCCATTTGTATGAGCCAACTCTTTTACTTTGTGAATGCTAATATGGTGTCACCTATCCCCCAATGGTAGCTTAACTGGCTAGGTCTAAGTCCTATTGTCGCGCGCTGTCGCTCATGTCCTTAGGGAGGCTCCTCTGGCTATGGAGGTGGATTAGTCTGAGTACATAAGCTTAATTTACCTCGTATATCCCTTCATTCTTGATTTACTTATTAAATATTGAAGACAATTCTGTCTAGCTTTTGTTTGCCTCTTTCTTTCTACTTTCAGATTTCGAAAGAGAAGATTAATTGTTCGGATGATAATTAACATCTAACTCATTGTAACAGGTGTGGGGCGTGCAAGAAACTTGCTCCAGAGGTAATCATTTTTCTCATTAACGCTTGTGAAAGATTTCATTCCAGTATGATACATGTAATTGGATAACTTACATGTCTGTCGGTTTGCAGTATGAAAAAGCTGCATCTATTTTGAGTGAAAATGACCCTCCGATTATCCTAGCCAAAGTAGATGCAAATGAGGCAGAAAACAAGGATCTTTCAGCTGCATATGGGCTTAAGGGTTTCCCCACAATTAAGATCTTGAGATTTGGAGGTAGTGTCATCCAAGATTACAAAGGGCCTCGTGATGCTGATGGCATTGTTGATTATGTCATAAAACAAACTGGTCCTGCGTCGGTTGAAATAAAATCTGCAGAGGATGCTACTGCTCTTATGGATGCCACTGAGATAGTCATTGTAAGTGCCTTCTATGCTCTTCCACACGTTGGTCTGTTTGCATCAATGTCAATCTGGAAATTTAAACAAAAACTTATATCTCCAAATTTTTTACAGGTTGGGGTGTTTCCAGAGTTTTCTGGAGAGAAGTTTGAGAATTTCACTACCCTGGCTAACAGGCTGCGAGCTGACCATGGCTTTGGTCACACCACAGATGCCAAACTCTTGCCTCGGGGAGACTCATCGGTTACTGGACCTATTATCAGATTGTTCAAACCTTTCGATGAACTTTTTGTAGATTTCCAGGTATATTTCTTTCCCCTGTATGCTTATTGAAAAGAAAAGAGAACAGATTCTTTTCTCCTATAAGAAATTACTTATTAAGCCTACAGCTGCAAATCACAAAGTGACGTGGTTGCAGGAATTTGATGTTGATGTTCTAGAGAAGCTTGTTGAAGAAACAACTACCCCTCTCATTACTCTCTTGGACAACGACCCCGACCACCAGGCATATATTATGAAATTTTTCACAAATCCCAACGCTAAGGTGAACTGCAGATTTATTTCGTCTTTTAAAGCTTCATTTGTAGCAAAATATTTAACTTTTGACTTGTATAGAAGAGATACAATCTTTTGTGCTTTATGCGTCTGGCTATCCTAAAGCTTTATAGATGATTGTTGGACAACCAAGTGATGATATTAATGCAAGGAATGGATAAGTATATGCAATTCGAAAAGAAAATGCGACTTGACATTGTAGCGTTGCAGGCTTCTCTCTCTCTGTGCAAAAACAATTATTCTCCCCCTCTCATGAGTGGGGCAGAGTTGATGAAGTTATCTGTCCAAAGGTTCTATTTATGGTGTCTTCTTAGTAATTGGAGTCAATTTAGATTCTGGGGTTTGTGGGCAACTTATTCTGCCTATGTTTTTCTCTGCCCCTTCTTGATTACAGCTTAATGATGCTTGTTCTATCAGGAGTCTGACACACTCAAAGCTGTTTGTCCAACACTGGCATTTTCTTCTTAACATGAACAATTTTGAAGTATTCTTTTTTCGCTCGATTTACTTCATTCTCAAAAGTTGTATTGCTTGTTCACCGGAGACTTCAATTTGCGCAGGCCATGTTGTTTCTAAACTTCAGTAGTGAATATATTGAAGCATTTAGATCAGAATATCGTGATGTTGCCGAACAATTCAGAAGACAGGATATCAGTTTCCTAATGGGGGATATTGAGGCTAGTGAACGTGCCTTCCAGGTTAGCATCTTTTGCATCATACTCTTAATGTTGGTGCAGGTTACTAGATCTACATGTTAGTAATTTATTGCCTTCTTCAAACAGTTTTTTGGCCTTAGAGATGACCAGGTGCCTGTTATTTTAATTCAAACCATTGACGGACAAAAGTATCTCAAACCGAATGTGGAGCCTGAACAGATTTCCTCATGGGTAAAGGATTTTAAGGTAATAAAACATCAATTACATAACCCCCTATTCTTCACTTCATTCCCTTATTCTTGGTAAACATCTTTGTTGCTCTTGATGTACCCCAAGGCATTGCTCATGATATGAAGTTGCTTATGTTCTACCATCCTGGTCGCGGTTTAATAGCTTTCAGTTTTGTTGTGTAAGGTCTCCATATTGCTCTCACATTATCTGTATTTACACATTCTTGCAGGATGGTAAATTGCAAGTGTACAAGAAGTCAGAACCTATTCCTGAAGTTAACAATGAACTTGTCAAGGTGGTGGTTGGTTACAGCCTCCAGGACATGGTTTTTAACTCCCGGAAAAAGGGTGTGGCAGTGGCTTTGGTTTTGGTTTTGCTTCTAGTCTTCTATCTCTCTTTTAAAATTTATACTAGTCGCCGACTTTTTGTGGTTCTCTTCCTCGTGTCAATCAGGTATAAATTCAAATTTTACATGGGTGTTTTTTGTAAGAGTTTCTTGATATGGTACCATTATAAGGGGGAGGAAGACGAGATAGAAATCTGGAAAAATTAAATTTCATGATATATAGAAAGGATCAACAGTTAACAGATTAGATTTTAGAGTTTCTTTGGCTTATACAGTAAAGCATCCCCTTCCCCCCCCCCCCCCACCTCACCCACACACACCCACAACCTTATTTTCTGGATGTTCTTCGATCACACCCAAAACCTGACCATAACATATTGTACAGTTTTATTGGAATTCTATGCACCATGGTGTGGACACTGCAAAAAATTGGCCCCAATATTGGATGAAGTTGCTGTTTCGTTTCAAGATGACGCTGATGTTTTGATTGCAAAAATTGTAAGATTCTCCTCCAATTTTTCCTGAGCTTGTATCTCATATGCTTGACAAGTGATGCTTCCTCTGACATACTGATAAAATGGCTTGTGGATTGTGGCTTGTAATATAATGCTTATAGGAAAAATGCTGTAGGAAAAGAGAACTGATTGCGTGTGACTTTAATTTAAATTGTTTAAATAGCCAATAGAACCCATGTTGCACAACACACTTGAATATGGAGCTCTATCAGTGGAAGGGGAACTTTCTAGCAGATAGACATGAAAAAAGGAAAATGAAACAACAAAGAGGAATGTAAAAATCATCTGCATAACTAAGTGGTAAATAGTGTCTGATTAGCGGTTTGGCACACACTAGAGGAAAATAGTATATATCCATATATGGAAGTTCAAATTTTCTCCTGTAATCTAAGAGGAAGTTCAATTCCTGCAGCTTAATCTTATACCGATTTCTAAATAATTAATGCACACTGAAAGCTTGATATTGACATTTTACAGTAAAATTTCATGTTCTACTGTAATCTAAACGGCCAATGCGCCCCTTTCCAATCTCACACCTCTTTCTAAACGGCCAATGCCCCAATTATCTTTAGTTCTATAACTAACCATCTGCAAAATAAAGTTTTGATTGCCTCGTTAATCATGTTATTAACATGCAGAACTAAGTTGATATTTCCCAACAAACATATTCGTAACAGTCATCTCTAGACGCACAAGTCTTAGCGGGAAGGAACACATTCTGTTTACAAGCTTTCCCTTTTGCTCAGCACACCAAACTTGATTTTTCAGAAACATTGCAGATATATATGGATCATTCCTCATTGTGATTTTACTTGTTTATTATATTTGGCTGCATTCAATTACCCCATTAGTACTATGATATACTCCATTTATGAGAGCACATCTTTGTTACCACTTCACTTCACCAGTGTGGTTTCCATCCATTACTTTTGTTAGCTTTTAGAATGTCAAAATGAATGTATTCAGATACAATATATTCCCCTTTTGATGATTGCAAGTTCATTCCTGAATAACTCCGCCTTTTGCTTTATGCAGGATGCTACTGCAAATGACTTTCCTCAAGAAACTTTTGATGTTAAAGGTTACCCAACATTGTTCTTTAAGCCGGCAAGTGGAAAATTGTTGCAGTACGATGGGAATAATACCAAAGAAGATATTGTTGATTTTATTAAGAAGAATCGGGACAAAGTTGCTCAGCAAGATTCTGGAAAAGAAGAGCTTTAGTGGACCTCAACCCCTTTCTGCATTCTGGTTCGTGTTTCTGGCTGTGAGAGGAGATCTGTTGTTAACTCTCAGTCTGCTGTCTTGACATATCTACTTTCACCAAGAACACAATACTTCTGTTTACCATAATGTGACAATTGGTATTCTGGGGTCTAGAGAACAAAACACTCTAGTACTCGATGTTATTTTCATCTCAATTCTGTTAAATTCCTTAATAAAAGATTTTTGGAACTAATAGGATCTAAAGTATTTTGTGGTATATTGAGTGTAAAGCACATTTACTTAAGCCAGCAGTCTGCTCTGATTTCTCTACTCTTTGAATATCTGCTAGTATATTAAATGGCATGGTGCTGACGCCGTTGAGATCATGAAGATGAAGATGCTTCTTTTATTTTGGTGATCATCTAGATTAATGCTCCTTGCTAATTGTTGTGTTCTTTTGCTTCTTAATGATCGTACTGACTATATTGTTTTGATTTAGAAATTAGAGATCAGAAATGGATGGTTTTTACTGAAATGTAGTCATGTACGTGTAATACTCTAGAGGCGAGTCGGAATAAATCGATAATGATTAGGAAATGACCCCTTAATGTTTGAAAAGGTTCTGAGACATTTAAAATGGATATCGAGTTTAATCAAATAAGTATTGTTCGAAAGTTATAAGTCAGTTTTAGGTCAATTTCGAAATAAAAACCGTACCAAATGGGGAAGAGTTAGGTGGTGAATTATATAAGATTGGAAAGTTCTACGAGTCTAGTTTCTAACGCTTCAAACGGTTCGCTAATTGGAGTTTTCTAGAAGAATTTATGGCCATTTTCGTAAAATGTGTCAGAATTGCCTTTAAGACCCAAAAATGCAACTTTAACGTTGTTTTGTACCGAATATGATTTATTCAACTCTGATTGAATTTAGTGAGTCAAGAGTAGTTGTAATTGTACACATATTAATAGTCTTTTGGTAGAGATATTTTTCTTTTACCTAACCATTAAAATAAACTTCTAGAAGGGGACATTTGGCATTTGGCAAAATAATGAAATAAAACAAAAGATAAAAGAAAGCCAAACAAAAAGAAAAAAAAGGAAGTTGGAAACGGCTAGAAGAGAAAGAAAGGAAAAGGAATAAGGAAGAAGAGGAGAAAGAAGAGAAAATAGTTCAATCCAAGCCAATTTCTTGCAATTCTAGCTCCAAAACTTGTTCTATTTTGCATTCCCTACAAAACTAAGGTGAGGGATTTAGTTATTTTATGCATTTATGGTGGTTTTGAAAGAGGAAAGTTTATGTTTAAAGAGTTTAATATAGTATTAGGAAGAATTGTGTATTTTATTGATACAACTTTTCAATATATATACACAAAGTTACAGACTTTACATGGAAAGAAATAAAGAAAAATGTCTACACATATTGACTCATGATCTGCCACTACGATTGTGGGGTTGTGATGGATGACGAGTGATTATCTTCAAGATTTGTGGACTGATATGATTCTGTCCTAATATGCCCCCGCAAGATGGAATTTCCGTCAGAAAGGCCAATCTTGGAACGAAGATCAGTGAAGTGTGACTTAGATAGGGGCTTAGTTAGAACATCTGCAAGTTGATCATGAGTAGAAACGTGAGCCACCTGAAGTGAACCATTGGCAACTTGATCCTGAACAAAATGGTAGTCAATGGCAATGTGTTTCATACGGGAGTGAAATACGGGATTAGCACATAGATAAGTTGCACCCAGGTTATCACAGAGGAGTCTTGGCTTGTTTGGAAGAGAAATACCAAGTTCAACTAGTAGATTCTGGAGCCAAGAAAGCTCAGCGGCAGTAGAGGCAACAGATCGATATTCTGCTTCAGTATATGAGCACGCAACGGTGCGTTGTTTCTTGGAACACCAAGAGATTGGGTTACCTCCGAGATAAATAAGAAATGAGGAAACTGAAGTATAATCATCACGGTTTCCTGCCCAATCAGCATCGGAGTATGCAATCAAGTTTAAAGCACCATGGCGTTGAAAATGAAGACCATAGTAGAGGGTATGTTTGAGATACCGAAGGAGGGGTTTGGCTACGGACCAATGAAGGTTAGATGGAGCATGCATGAATTGAGCCAGTTTGTTCACTGAATAAGCAATATTTGGACGAGTTAAAGAGAGGTATTCCAGGGCGCCAATAGCATTCCGATATTGGGTAGCATCCGTGCACGAGCTACCGTCATGAAGAACAAGTTTGGTAGAGGTGGACAATGGTGTACTAGCAGCTTTTGCACCATCCATTTTAAATCTCTCAAGTAAGTCGCGAATATATTTGTGTTGAGATAGAAAATTTCCTTGAGGAGTAGGAATGACCTCAACACCAAGAAAGAAGTGTAGAACTCCTAGATCTTTGATAGAAAATTGTTGAGATAGTGCATTGATGAACCTGCTGACAACCTTATTAGAATTTCCTGTAATAAGAAGATCATCAACATATACTAAGAAATAAGCAACTTCAGATTGATGCCGATAAATAAAGAGAGAGGTGTCCATTTTGGAGTTGGTGAAACCAAACGATATAACAAAGGATTTTAACTCTTGATACCATGCCCTTGGTGCCTGTTTGAGACCATACAAGGCTTTGTGAAGTCGACAAACATATGAGGGACGGGATTTGTCAATAAAGCCTGGGGGTTGAGACATATAAACCTCTTCAAACAATCTACCATGAAGGAATGCATTATTCATATCCAGTTGGTGAATTCGCTATCCTTTGTGAATAGCAATAGAGAAAACCAACCGAATGGTGGTCGGCTTGACTACAGGACTGAAAGTATTATAAAAGTCAACACCAGGTCTCTGGTGAAACCCTTTGGCGACAAGTCGAGCCTTGTATCGTTCAATGCTTCCATCAACATTTCGTTTGATCTGGAACACCCACTTACAACCAACCATATTATGACTCGATTGACGAGGCACAAGACTCCAAGTACCATTTTGTAAAAGAGCATTAAATTCATCACACATGGCATTCCTCCATTGAGGGTCTTTGAGGGCTTGAGAGTCACATGTCGGTTCAGGAGATTCAGGAATTGAGTGCTTGGTGGTGAGATTAATTTTTTTTGGTTGGAAAATATGATTCTTGGAGCGAGTTTGCATGGTGTGTTGGTTGAGATCAGATGGTGGTTTATGAATAATAGGAAGGTGGGTGAGATATTGTGAAGAAGAAGGTGGAGACATGTCCTGCGTATGTAAGGAAGGAACAGTCATGGTAGAATCAGCCATAGTGAGATCCATTGGGAGTGATGCATTTGTAGCACTAGACTTGGTCATTGATAATGGAGGTGAATAGGGTATGATAGGGGAATGATGTAGAGTAGCAGTGGGAGACACATGTGAATGTGAGGGATGTGAATTTTGAGAGAGAAAGTCTCTACTTGTGGAGGGAGTAGAAGCAGGGGTTTCAGATACTTGTGGTTTTGACGGATTGTGGGTATGAAAAATGTGAGCAAGGTTTGTGAGAGAAGGAGATGCCGTGGTCCACTCAGAAAAGTCAGAAGATGATGTATTTTGAATTTGGGAGGATGAAAATGGGAAGTGGTCCTCAATAAATTCTACATGTCGAGAGATAAAAATTTTATTGTCAATAGGATCATAACATTTATATGCATTGTGAATATTAGAGTAGCCTAAGAAAGTGCATCGCTTTGATCTTGATTCCAATTTATGACAAGTATAAGGATGCAACCAAGGATAACAGAGACATCCAAACACTCGTAATTTGGAATAATTGGGAACAATTTGAAAAAGACTTTCAAAGGGAGTTTTAAATTGTAAAATTGGAGTTGGTAAACGATTGATCAAATAAACAGCAGTTTGGAAAGCATGTGACCAAAATGGAAGAGGAAGTGAGGCTTTGTGTAATAAAGATAGTCTAGTTTCACAATATGCTGATGACAGCGTTCAGCAGAAGCAATATGTTATGGAGTGTATGGTGGAGAGACAAGGTGTTGAATGCTATGAGCCTCGACAAAGCTTTTCAAACCTTGATATTCACCTCCACCGTCAGAGTCAATTGTGATTATAGGAGTTTTAAAAAACTTTTCCACCATGACTTTGAATTTAGGAAATAAAGAAAAAACATCAGATTTTTTTGTCATAGGAAAAAGCCATGAATATTTTGTAAAATGATCAACAAACAAAATATAATAAGAAAAACCATCTATCGATTTATGGGCGAAGGCCCCCATACATCAGTATAAAGCAAATCCAATGGACCACAACTTTGGAGAGAAGATACACCAAAAGGTAATCTATGACTTTTATTACTCAAACACGAATCACAAATGACACGAGATGGAGAATGGTTTGAAGACATTGGAAGAATGTTATTAGAGACTAAAAACTGAAGAATTTTGGTAGACAGATGACCAAGTCTATTGTGCCAATGTTCAAGCGGTGCTCGAATACTGGCATAGGCTCGTTTATTTCTTGCAGTTGCTCCCAATGTGTCAGGCCATTCGTACATATTATTCTGATTCCTTCTATGCGCGAGGATTGCCTTCGTTATTAGATCCTTCACAATAAAATGAGATGGAAAAAATTCAATAGATGTTTTGTTTGATTTGCAAAATTGTGAAACAAAAATTAAGTTTTGTTGCATTGCAGGTACACAAAGAACATTAGATAAAGAAAATGAATTAGAAGAGGATTTTAGATTAAAGGAACCAGTGTGTGTAATAGAGAGTCCTGTACCATCGCCGATGAATATGTCATTGGGTCCTTCATATGGTTGGTGTAATGAAAGGTTGCTCAAATCAGTTGTAACATGATGGGAAGCAGCAGAATCCATTAGCCAATTGGAAGAAGAGTTACCACCTGCAGTTGTGTGATTAACAATAGGAGCATTGTTGTTTTCTCGCAACAATATTTTCTTTGCAGTATAGCACTGACGAGATGTATGTCCTCTTTTTTCATAAAACTGGCAGAAAACATTAGTGCTCTTTCCTTCATTGAAGGAATTTCCAGATTTATTCTTGAAATTTTGCTCTCTACTTTTTTGGAAATTATTGTTACCTTGAGAGCGATTTTGACCATTATGATGACCTCCTTTATGATTAGCATTGCCACTTTGGTTGTTGTACTGGGTTGCATTGGCTGTGATAGAGAAGGATTGGTTCCCTTCTCTTTTGAGAAATGACTCGTAATCTACGAGTTTATCGTACAACTCTTCGAATGAGATAATAGAATCTCTTGCACGTATGGCAGCTGTTATTTCTTTAAAATTGGACCCGATACCATTGAGTGTGTGCATCACTAGGTTGAGGTAATCAAGAGGAGCTCCGGAAAGTGCAAGCTCATCAGCAATACTTTTAACAGATTGGAGATAGTCAGCAACTGGACTTGAATCCTGAGACATCTTTAATAGACTTTCTTGAAGCCCCATGATTCGAGTGCATAAGCGATTGGCATACATGCTTTCAAGTTTCACCCATGCTTAGGCTGAAGTTTTCGCAGATGATACCAATGGAATAATTGATGGATCAAGTGAACCAATGATTGCTAGAAATAACAATTTATCCTGTCGCACCCAAAAGGTAAACGCATGATTTTGGACTTTCTTTCCATTCTTCTCAATAGTTGGTGACGAACATGGATTTGTGCCGTCGATATAGCCTGTGAGATCGTATCCACATAGTAAGGCATCAAATTGAGCCTTCCATGATGGATAAACAGAAGGCTTCAACTTGAGTGGGAATTGGCTAGAATTCACAGCAACAAGTTGATTGGAAAGTGTTTGGGTATCAGACAAGGTTTGGACTACATGTCCTGTGAAAGTTGAGGCTGAACTTTCTGTTTCCATTAGGAAGAAAGAAGGCAAAGGCTAGGATCAATTTTGACTCGTAAGAATACAAAGGCTCTTATACCATAAAGAGTTTAGTATAGTATTAGAAGAATTGTGTATTTTATTGATACAGCTTTTCAATATATATACACAAAGTTATAGACTTTATATAGAAAGAAATAAAGAAAAATATCTACACATATTGACTCATGATTTGCTGCTACGATTGTGGGGTTGTGATGGATGACGAGTGATTATCTCCAAGATTTGTGGACTGATATGATTCTGTCCTAATAATGTTATGTTATGGAATGACAGATTTAGCTATGAAATTGCATATTAGAGTGATTGTTGCAAGAAACTTGTGCATTATACTCTTGGAAGTTGGAATCTTAAGTGATTAAAATAGTTGTCTAGTATGTTGAATGCTATGTAATATATATGTTTAATAAAATGCTTAAAAGAGTGTTCTTAGCTTGAATATAAAGTGTACACTATAGGTATATAAGCCTTATGAGTGATTTCATAGTTTGGAGACAAAAATTGGTGGATTTTTGTGAAATGTTGGATTGCTGGAAAAATTTTCAGAAAAGGAGTTTGGTTGGTTTTTTGAGATTTTAATGCCTAAATTGCTCACTAAATGCTTGTACAAGTATATATATATATATATATATATATATATATATATATATATATATATTTATAACTTAATCTCATGGCTTAGGTGCAATTTAGGAGAAATTTAGAGTGATTTTAGTGAATTTTTCAGATTTTCCAGCAAAGGTGCATTTGGTGTATATAGCTTATTAAACTTGTTTTGAGCTTGGTTTTGCCAAAGTTTTGCACTTATAATGTATTATAGTTGGTATATATAATGGTTGTGCAAAGATTGAGCATTGGTATAGCTTTATAAGATGGTGAATTAGTAGTTATATGCTAGATGAATAATGATTGGGCATAGGTAGTTTGAATGGTTGGTGGTAATAAGTATTTGTTGGGAGAGAATGTTCAGGTGAAATGAATGCTTGATGAATAATGGTAGCTTGATGGAATTAAAGTCTAGATAGTGTAAGTGTAAAAGGGAAATGAAGGCTTAAGTGAAAGAAAAAATGCTTTGATATTATGGTTGAAATATTTGTATGTATATGTAAGTGAAATAAGGACATGTCATGTAAAATGAATTTATGCTATAACCAAAGATTTACATGAATGCATGCATGTGTACTTGCCATTGAAAGTTATTAACGAGTTCAAATGTTGCATAAGCGGTATGATGACCTACTTTGTCATCTATCAAATGTGTTATTAAAGCATTTATTGATTGTTAATGTGAAAATGTGTTATTAAAGTTTAAAGTGCATTTAACAAATATGTAAATGATTGATTGAATGTTATCGAAAGGTTGCAACCTTTTATCAAGGCACGATAGTGTTGTGTCTTCATTAGGTGGCAGTGGGCTTGCTAGTGGTTGGTTACACGATCTCCGTGACCTATTCCCTCATTCGCTTGGTCGATGAAGGCCATGGAGTGTTGGGTTGTACGATTTCGGGGTATATCCGGAGTACACCCACTGACATTATAAGGGAATTATCGATATCGCAAGCGCATTGGAGCAAAGGAAGTGGGAGTGATAAGGTGGAATGGAAACTGTATCCTTTTCTTGAGTGGTTTTAAAGGTTTATTGTTACTTATTGAAGTGTTGCATGTTTTCTTATAATGTTTAGTGCTTATATGTTTCCTATCAATGTTAAATTGCTTGCATATCTCATGCTCTCCGTGTCATGCCATTCATGCATCACGAAAAGGTTTTCCAAAGCCTCCCGTGTTCCTCTCTCACTGAGCTTTATAGCTTACCCCTTTCATGTTATAAAATATTTTCAGGTGAACTCTTGGAATTCAGGGATTAGTGTCATTGAGAAGATTTGAGAGATCATTTGGAAGTGTATAGCTAACTGAGTTATGAAATCTCTTGTAATAGAAATTTGTTATAAAGAGTTATATATATATTGTAACGGATTCTTCAATTATATCGCATGTAATGGAAGGATTTAGTTGCTCTGATGTACTATTTTATAGGTATTAGTGAGCGGGCTATTGTATTGTGCCTTAGCAAACTTAGGATAAACGATCTTCTTAAGCCTGTGGCATCATGATTTCATTAATATTTTGTGAATTTATGACTACTCTATGGTATCAGAGACTTTATTGTTAGAGGGCCGTGACAGATGATTTTTACTGAAATGTAGTCATGATATGTAATAAAATTTCATTACGAAATGAGTAAATGCTATCATGCTGAATCAAACGGGGCAATATTATGCCCGTCCTTCTAATATTAGGGATTACAGGTGATCCAATCAGGGATATCTAAATCGATTGAAACCGTTTATCATAATTTATTACGACATCCGAACTTGAGACTCAATGAGTTTCAACTTGCTTACTAAAACTAAATCCGATATATATTAAAATCAAATTATAGGCAAATATCATAGTGTTAAGTTTATTGCTTCCTTCACCTTTTCATCATTTTGAAGGAATTTGGGATACGTAAAACACATGTTGGCAGTAACCAGAGAAGAAAAGAATGAACAAGAAGAATGTACAGAGGACATGAAAGAAGTAATGCTAAACTTTATCCCACAAAAGAAAGCTACGTGCCAAGCGATGCTAAAGTAAAGAAATAAAGAGAAATTCTCGTCACTTGGATGATTGCTTAAATTATTTAACTGAGTATCATCACTTTTGCAGATATAGATTCGCTGTGAGCGCTCCTTGCTATATATAAATAGAAACCGATCTTCCAAAAACTATTGTCCATCACCAAGCAAATACATACAAAAAAAAAAAAAAACCCCACTTTTGTTAAAAACCATAAAATATTCATTAGTCAATAACAAATATTGACAAGATGATGTCACACAGAGTCAAAGATATTGAAATACTCCTCGGTTTGGCCAAGAACCAGAATGTTGAACCCAGACAATTTCGTGATGTCGATATAGAAATGGGCGTAAGCTCACAGTCGAGAGAAGCAGCTTACTATATTGAGAAGGTGCCTGAAATTCTTGGACAAAATGAAGCGAACAAAGACTGTTTTACACCTATGTTGATGGTTCTTGGACCTTACCACCATGAGAAAGAAGAGGCCAAGTACAAGCGCGGCAAGGATTTGAAGATTGCATTGATGAAAAACTTTTTTAACAAGGACACGTCGAAGATTGTGAAGCATTTTGAAAGGGTGGCAACGGCCCTAATGTGTGAAGCAAGAGCTAGCTACAATTGGGAGAAAATACCATTATTCATCCCTGATTTGGAGCTTGCCGCTATGATGTTCCTCGACGGATGCGCCCTTCTGCAGTTCATACATTATGCTCAAGCTCAACATGGCGGTTGGGGCGCGGTTGACATAAAATATTACGAGATATCTGTTATCATTCACGACTTGTTCTTATTAGAGAATCAAGTACCATTTCTAGTACTTACACAATTCATGGATGAATATGTGATAAAAGATATGTTCAACAAACTCATCAACGAAGTAAGGCGAATTCGTGATGATCAAGTGAAGCCCTCATGGCCACTTAGTATTCTTTTGGACAAAAATCCAAAGCAAGCAAGTAGCCAAAACAAGCCGCCAAACGAAGAAGAAGGACATCATCCGCCATCGCATCTTCTTCACATGCTCTGGAAATTTTACGTACCTGATGATGATTCAAAAAACGCTAGTGGCAAGAACGAGCTGGACGATTGGTACACATACCGCTCAATCAAAGAGCTGAAAGCTGCAGGTATATTTTTTTCGCGAAGCAAAACGTCTAAGATCACCGACGTCAAGTATGTGCCTCTACCTTACCACCTTCCCATATCATACTTATGCCTTCCTCCAATCATTGTTGATGACTTAACCAAATCTTTCCTCTTGAACTTAGCATCCTACGAAATGTCCGCCAATCACCTTAATAGATACCCAATGTCTTCATACATATGTTTTTTGGACTCACTCATTGATAATGAACAAGATGTGGCTGAGCTGAGAAGAAGTGGTATAATTCTCAATTGCCTTGGTAGTGATGAAGAGGTGGCCACTCTATTCAATGACGCCGCCAAATATTTAGTACCTGACGATAGTGTTTATCGACTTGTTCAAACACAGATTGAAAAACATTATGACAGCAAGTTCAAAGTATGGATGGCTGAAGCTCTTTACACTCACTTCCGCACTCCATGGACCTTTCTGGCCTTCATCGCAGCAATACTTGGGCTTGTCTTAACTTTCATTCAAACTCTAAAGCCATAAACCCGCTTGTCATGATCTCGTTGGTGTCCTGGGAATTAATTATTTTGGCATAAATTAATAATACTCAGAAAGAGAGCATATATAACTAAGAAAATAAAGAGTTTGTTGTTTTCTTATGTAATACCCTATGTGTTTGCTTTTTTTTTTTTTTGGTTTTTGTTCGCTGAAGAATAATGTATTTGCTGTTTAACTACAAAAAAAATATATATATACTGCAATTGGAAATTATATTCATTATAATTCGATGTTGTCTACTTTGTGTTGATTGATAATGATAGGTAATTCTGTATCTCTCTTCCTTTTGCTCCTAATCATGGATTAATGCTATTGTCATGAAAACTTTAATATTCCATAAGTGGACATGTATATTATTATAACATTTTAGATCCATATATGAAAAAGTGGACATGTATATTATTATAAAATTTTAGATCCATATATGAAACTAAAACACTAATTAAATATACTTTGTCTTCCTCCCTATGCGACGCGCTAGGTTTTCATTTGAATTTTTGAATCATTGAGCAATGCACTAGGTCTTTATCTTATACATTTTGTGTTTGGCAGCTTTCAATATATGGAACTAACAATAACACTAATATCGTTTACATGGTGCTAGTGTTGGGAAAGGGGAGTTCTACTAGCCCGTTCTATATCATGGGTTTAGTCTACATTTAACTATCCAATTAGATTTTTAATAAATTCTCATCCAAATAATCAGATGGTCACATGCATAGAGCTTAAAGATTTTCATTAACCCTGTTGGATTTTGGGGTCAGGTCACCCAATATGAATTGATCCATCCCGACCCATTTTGTATGGGTCAATAGAAGTTATGGAAAATTATTCTCATAACTAATTAAAAAAGAAAAAGAAATGTCTTTTTCTTTAGACGTTGGAAATAGAAGACATAGTATTGCCTTCTTCTCTGTTTTCTTTCTCTTAATCTCACTCCTATTTTACTATGTGTAAAATACCCAAATCAAATAGGCACTTAAGTTGTAGCCAATAATTCAAAGTCAAATATGTGCTTTGAATTTTGATTCACGACTGTATAACAGTAGAACGTATATGATTAATTTTTGCAAAATCTTCTATACATACTATGAGGTTAGTATTTAATTCTAATTTACGGTTTTATGAAAGAACCCCAATTGTGTTTTAAAATCTTGACATCATCTTGTCAATTTTGTTATTGACTAATGAATATTTTATGGTTTTTAACAAAAGTGGGTTTTTTTTTTTTTGGGTAATCTGTTTATAAAGTGAATGAAGTTGTAAAAGTATGAACAACTTATATTTCATGTGGGCATAGTTATATACTATTATGGGTGTGGCTTTTCATAACTCACCCATGTGGGAGCATACGTGAAAAGCTGAAAATGATTACTTTAAATCCATTTGCAAGCACGGGTGTAAAGCTGAACCATTCTCTCGCTCTCTCTCTCTATACATCCGTAGAGTGCATGACCACATAGAGCAGATAATTATATAGGCAGAAGAAAAAGGAAGAGAGAAGTAAAACACCGCGGATATAAAGGGTAGATTCCTTTCTTTTTTTTTTTTACTAAAAGCAAGCGGTATGTATTAATAGATAAAAAAATTTATATCATCAAGTACAATTACCAGAATGATCTATCATCAATCTTTTAGGATCTACAAATAACCTTGTTCAAAAGAGAGTATTTTACTCTTTTAACTTTAAACAGTTTAATGCGAACATCAAAACTAATGTTATACACAATTTGTTCCTCAGTGAGAATAACGGCATTGAGGATACGATTATTTCTCTCCTTCCAGATATGAAAGACGAAAGCTCCAAGAAATAACTTCATACAAGTGGCCTGAAATGAAGAGAAATCAGCAATATGTGAAAACTATTCGATAATTGAACTCTAACCATGCACATAAAGAGGTCCTTCGCATAAATTCCATCCAATACGCCAAATTCTTCTAGAGAATGCACATAATCCAAACAAATGATCACGATCCTCGAAGCATCCATGACAAAGAATACAGTAAGGATCAACAGGGAGACCCCACCTAGTCAATCTAAACTTGGTTGGTAATCTATCCAACCAACAAAGCCAGTTGCAAAAAGCATGCTTAGGAATAGAAGAATTAAACCAAACAGCACCACTCCATCTCACTATATCAAACCGAGGTTTGATAAGCTCAAGCGCCCACTTCATCCTATAATCACCATTTGGAGAATTACTCCAAACAATGCGATCCTCAGCATAAGGTCTAGGAGACATGCCATTAAGATGAAGAAAAATAGTGCGATACATACCATTATTAGCCGGCCAAACCCATCGATCCTCAAAGATGAAATCAGAAACAAGAGCTTCCAGGTTGGAACCAGAGGCCACAATTTCATCCTCATCAAACACATCAGCAAGAATCCCCAAAGGATGCCAGTGGTCCTTCCAAAATTTAGTAACATTCCCATTCCCAATTCTGTGCAAAATAAAATTCTTAGCCATGTCCCTCAACTGCAAGATTTTTCTCCAAGACCAAGAAGGCCTAGCTGGTATATTAACATCCCAAAGACTGGACCTACGCAAGTAATTTGAGTAGATCTATCTGCACCACACCGATTTTTGTCTAGTATGTAGGATCCACAAATAGTGAAGAATGGCAGCTTGATTAATATCTTGGATTCTACAAATGCCGAGACCTCCCTCATCTTTGCTTCTACAAACAAACTCCCAAGTGACTTTAGCTTTTTTCCCTTGATCACCTGAACCAGACCAAAGAAAAGATGCAAGAATACTCTCAATGTCTCTTATAGTACCCTTAGGAATAATAAACATACGAGTCCAAAAAGAGTGCATTTGGCCAAGAATGGACTTGATGACTTGGAGACGGCCTGCGAAAGAAAAGAAGCACTTTGACCAATTGCAAATTCTAAGAGTGATACGATGAACCAGGTACTTGCAATGGCTTTTAAGGAGCCTATCTAAAATCAGAGGAACCCCCAAGTACTTGATAGGAAGACTACCAAGCTTAAACCCAAAAATATCAACAATGCAACTCTTCAATTGCTCATTGCAACCACCAACAAAAATTTCACTCTTCTCGTTGCTAAAAGAAAGGCCAGAGAGATCAGTGAATAGATCCAAACCTTTTTTAACAATACGAGCAGACTTTTCCTCACCTTTCATGAAAACCAAAAGATCGTCGGCGAAGCTCAAGTGGGTAAGCCGACTAGCTTTGCATTTGGGTAAAACTTGAAATCATTACCAACTGCTCCATGATCAAGGATACCCGATAACACTTCCATGGCAATAACAAAAATATATGGAGAAATAGGGTCGACTTGTCTCAATCCCCTGGATCCACTGAAGTACCCATGTACACCTCCATTAATGGCCACCGAATAAGATGGAGTTATGATACAATTTGCCACCCATGCAACAAAACGATCCGGAAAACCAAAAGCTCGGAGAGTGTCAAGGACAAACTCCCAGTTAATAGAATCATAAGCCTTCTTAATATCCGCTTTAATAAGACATCTCGGGGTTGCCCCTTTATTATCATACCCCTTGATCAGCTCCTGGGCCAATAAGATGTTATCCGAAATGCTCCGCCCTTTGATAAAGGCGCCCTGGGAGTCTGCAATAATAGAATGCAAAACACTGCTCATTCGATTGGCCAAGATCTTCGAGATGCATTTATACAAAACATTACAGCATGCAATGGGCTTGAAATCACTCATAGAATTAGGATTAGGAACTTTAGGAATAAGTACCAGATTAGTAGAATTAACAACTTTCAAAATTCGCCCAGAGCTAAAGAAGGATTTGATAGCTGTGACAATCTCTGGACCAACAATGCTCCAACTTTGTTTGAAGAAAAAAGAGTTATACCCATCAGGCCCCGGGCTCTTATTGATAGGGATAGAGAATAAGGCTTCCTTTATCTCCTCATCAGAAACAGGAATAATAAGGTCATTAGCTTGCTAATTCGAAATAGACTTTCTTACTAACCTTTGGATATCGGCAGCTGAAGACTGATAGAGATAGGAATTATTAGGACCAACCAACTGTTTGAAGAATAAGACCGCCTCTTCATTAATATCATCAGTATTGTAAATGTGCATCCCCTGAAGGTCCACGATGCAAGATAATGAGTTTTTAGCAGCTCTTTGTTTAGTAACCTTGAAAAAGAAAGATGTACTGGCATCCCTCTCCTTAATCCACGAAACTCTAGATTTTTGGCGCCAAAACCCACATTCCAAATCCACCAGATTTTTAAGCTCAAATGAAAGCTGGCATTCAACAGCCCGATCCTCCTCACCAAAGTTGCCAGACAAAATTCTCCTTTGAACATCACCAAGCATGGCTCTCGTATCCGCAATTCTTTGAGCAAAATCACTGAAATACTCTCTATTAAGCTTCTTCAACTCAACTTTAAGGATTTTGAGTTTACTAACCACTCTAAACATCGGGTTACCCTCAATTCTCATACCCCAAAATCTAGCCACAATAGAATGAAAAAGCTCATGTTTCGCCCAAATGTTGAAGAATTTGAACTGCACATTATTGTTCTTCACCGAGTTGAAATGGGACAACAGAAGGGGAGCATAATCCGAGATGTCCGGATTAAGCACTGCAAGAGAAGTATCAGACATCATCTCCAACCATTTACTATTTGCAACAACCCTATCAAGTCTACTAGCTCTGAAAGGGCAAGAAACAGATTTATTAGTCCAGGTACAATGAGTAACCGTACTTTTTATTTCATTCAAATCCGCTTCCCCAAGGCACTGGATAAAATCCCAAGAACTATTAGGGAGAACCTCACAACCATGTCTATCCACAGTAGCCAAAATTTCATTAAAGTCACCCCCAAACGCCAAAGGAACATCTGCAAAAACCAAACTCCATTCATTGATCTTACTCCACAGATACTTTCTAGAATTGCCATCATTCTTACCATAAATGAACCCAAATAAAATCTCCTTGTTAGTTTCAAAATGACGTATAGAACATAACATTGCTTAGCTAGTTTTAGCAATGTTACGGACTGAAACCTTACTAGGATTCCACACCACCATGATACACCCTCCCTAATGACAATCAAAGTTGTCAATGATAGACCAATTACGAAACCTGTTAACCAAAGTCTGCTTGCTAGAGTTGGTTTTAATCCTTGTCTCCACAAAACAACCAACATCCACAGATTTATTATGCAACATCTTATGAACTTTCGCCTGCTTGTAAGGCTTATTTAAACCCCGCACATTCCATAGAACTATCTTCATAAGTCAAAGGGGAGAGAAGTATGACTCAGCATTTGGGGAGGGTCTCCTAACTTTGTACCCTTGTCTTGAGGAGCAACATCACTGGGACATGCATCATTATCCAAGGATTTACCTAACACAGAATATTTGTTATTAAGGCCTTTGTCCTTCTCAATACCTATGGGTGACTTATAGCCGTTCCTACCTCGTACATGAGGTGGCCTCGAGGGATGTGGCCTCTAAGAAGACCTTGCAAGGGTCTTAGACCGGCCCCTGTAGTTCCTGGAAAAAACTTTCACCTCTTGGAACTCTGCCTCTTGCTTGTTAGATCCCTTAGCAGTAATATCATTCGGCTTGTAAGGGCATTTAAAAGAGGGGTGACCAAACGCTTGACAAGAAGAACAAATACTAGGTTTCCAAAAGTAATCTACTTTAATGTCAACAATTATTGGGACCAGTTCACCTTCTTCATCTTCCTTTTCGATCTCGAGCTCAAAAGAATCGGGAAGAGTATCACTAACACCAACTTCAATACACACTCGGATATAAGACATTTTTGTTCTTGTTTCCAAGTTAGCATCCATCTATAGAGGTTTACCAATAGCACTCGCAACATAACTAACACCTTCCTGGGTCCAGTATTCAGTAGGAACATTGCGGAGCCGAACCCAAATCAAAATTCTATCAAATTTGAAATTCGGAATCTCGATACCGGGATGCCATTTACAAAGAAACAGTGGATGTTGTTTAACATGCCATTGCTCTTTCAACACTGAATCACAATCCTTAGGATTATCAAACCGAAAGAAGAACAAACCCTCATCCGTAGATTTGACATCTATTTTGTCGTATTGCTTCCATAAATTACCAACCATTGTTTTCATTAATTTAATCAATCTTTGCACTAGGGTTTCTAAACCCTGCTAACAATGTCATCGTATTTATACATGTAAATGTCCATCAGAAAAATGCAGATATTGTTTAATCATTTTTGCAGTTTTGAATTGATCATTGAACTATTTTTAATTTCAAATAGACCATTAATTATTCAAAATAGTATTAATTTATTGCTCCAATTAGCTTGTGAGACTATTTGTAGAAGACTACTATTTTGCGATCTTTTATATGTATAAATGATGGATTAAAATTAAATTCTAAAACCATCAAAACAAGTGTAAAGAGTTCTTTTAACATTTTGCCATTTATGTCCTTGAATCTGCCCACAATTCATCATAGCAATTTTTGCATCTTGAAACATTGCATTGATCAAGGAAACTGAATATTCAAAATAAGAGGACCTTGTAATCAGGGGCGGATTCAGAATTTTTTCTTAATAGAGGTTAAAATACATAATTTTTCAACTATATGAATATATATTTTTTAGTGGGGGTTAATTAATATTTTTTAACTAAAAATACATAAATATTTAACTTTTTTCTTTAAAAAAATACAAATTTTTTTTAACGTTCTTCTAGATCAGTGGGGTCTGCATCCCCCTATCTCCAAGCTACATCCCCACTGCTTGTAATGTTAAGAGAGAGAAAAATGTTATGCATTTAGAAATACCTTGATATGAATGATAATTTTTTTTTTTAAATAACTTTTCTCCTTTATAGTACTTCATTACTTCACTACCCAACTTTTTGATTTTTCTCTTGTTTTACGTCCATCTTCTTTTTATTAATTTATTTATCCTAATGTCCTTTTGAAAGTGTTTCCATTGGCTATGTTTCTATTGGATTTTGTACCTTTTAGTAGTGATCTTTGAGCTCCAAGAGCATCATAATTCTTGCTCCAAGATGTAATGCAAATTTCTTCACCCGTCCCAACCCAAGTCATCAACAACTTTAACTAAAAAACAACTCTTCACAATTCAATGCTCAAGTCATTAACTTTAACTGAATTTAGCAAAACATTATGTCTTATCAAAGTATGCATTCTAAATCATATTGATATTAAGTTTAGTTGAGTAATGGGATGATGCGAACCACGTTCTTAAATTTAAGTAAAAACCATATGTTACATCATCTTCCAATCATTCTTATCCAAATCATAAAAATCTTTTAAAAAAAGTCTCATTCTTAATCAATTCTTTTAATCGTTATGTTTCACCACAGTATTACGCTAAAACTTAAATAACCTCATAATCTAATAACCTCAATAATTTCTCAAAGTACGACATATGTAACATTGTTATCAAAATGTAGGGTCTAATATACAATTCTAGCAAAATACATAGTGTATTTTTGCAATTTACACCTACTATAAATACAAACATGCGTGAAAAATTCACGCCAATGAAAACACCCAGTGGTATCGATATGGCAACAGCAAACACACCACCACCACCACCACCACCACCAAAGATAGTATTGAACGAGAGGCAAAAGCGATTCGAGACAGAGGACAAGGAAGCCTACCTGGAGTACAAGCTGAGACAACAAGGCAAAGTGATGGACATAGTCCACACATATGTTCCACCTAGTAAGAGAGGCCTTGGTCTCGCTTCTCATCTCTGTGTTGCCGCTTTCTCTCATGCTCAATCCCACAACATTTCAATCATACCCACTTGCTCTTATGTCTCTGTAAGCTCCTTTTTTCTCATACCCAATGCTTTTTGTATTTTAATTTTTTCTCGTGTCATATTGGATGTTATAGTTTGACTTCTCGTGTTGAATTGAATGTTTAGTTTGACTTTTCACGTCGTATTGAATGTCCGTTTTGGTTTTCTTGTTGGCAAGGGTGTGACCTAAAAATATTTACTTCAATTACGCAAACTATCTATACTTTTCTGTATTGACAAGAAAGAAAAAAGGTGTGAGCATATATAGTGTTCGGTGTTCATTTTAAGATACAATTTGATTGTTGAATTGAATGCCATGGTTTGACTTCTCGTGTCAAAATCCACATGAAAATTGGACTAGTCATTTAGGGAAAAAAGGGAAAGAAATCATCACAAATACCAACTGCTCACAAAATTTGTTTTGGAATAATTGAAATGTCTATTTAGGCGTTGCTAGCTCTAGTTTCTGATGAGCTTCTCCTAATTATGTCTCGTAATAGAATAGGGCGGTTTGCTTTGACTAGTTTGGCTTTTGCTGCAACGAACTTTTTCTATTTTTTGACATAATTAGATTTAACGACAATTGTTGCTTATAGTAATGATTTTGATTAAGTTTAATGTTGTTATTATATCTTTGGAAATTTAATGAGTTGATGTGAAGAATTGGGATGAAATGCCACCATTATTTTGACCCGAATAAATCAAACTGGACATTTGATTTAATTTGGGATAGTACAAGTAATTAGTATTTGTGATGATTTGTTCCCTATTTTCCTAAATGTTTGGTCCCATTTTCACGGTGTTTCGTCCGTTTTCGCATAATTTTGTTCATTCTAAGATAAAATTTGATTGTTTTTCTGCCTATAATTTGATCGTGCATGATTATGTCCTGTATGGGTTTTGTTCCAAAATTTAACCTCACCACATAAGATCTTGGCTATTCCACCTAATAGCAATTTGTTTTAGGATGGAACAAATGTTTCTTAACGTTACCATTAGCTCAGAGCACTGTCTACTGCGAGAGTATTACTCTTTTGTAATGTTGTCAAAACCTTTTATGTCTTTAATTGAAGGCATGGAACTTCCGAGGCTCTTTCACCTTCTGCATAATTGTTGATGCTATTTAGTCTTGGGCGTAAAGTAAGATCTTGGGTCAACTCATTGATGGCCCTTCTCTCTGAAGTAAAAGTAGTATCGTTATGAACGATGTATGCTGGCTAGTATTACTTTATGATTCAATATGATTAAGACGATGCTTATTTCTATTTGTCCTTCTATTGTAGTACTTCTTGAAGGGCAGCTCTTCCTCCAGTCAGTGACGGACGTCAGTCACTGATGGACCTAATGCTTTTCACTTCTCAAAACTTGAAAAGCTGTTCATTGAAAGTGCAACTTGAATAACTTGTATAGGAAATATTGAATGTGTCGAAGTTGTTAGTAAATTGAAGTCTATTTTACTTGGTTAAACAGATATGCTTAAGCGAGTTTTACCTTGACCCTATCTATTGTTATTTTGAAGAAGCACAAGCAATGAATGTACATTTTTTCTACACTTGGAGTGGTCTCTGTTCAATGTTCGGAAGTTACTTCAGTGTCATGCTATAGAGTTTAAACATCTCATCTCTATAAAAGATATGGATGCTAAAGTGCTACCATGTCGATATTTGGAGTGTAAGAAGTGGCTCAGATTATACAAGTAAAAGAGAATGCACTGTTCCAGTAGCAGTTACAGGAGTTGCCGAATGTAGACAACCAAATTGTTTTTGAACTGGGAGAACTGCCAATTTAAAGACTATCTGTTATTGTGGCATGGTCGATTCCTATGGGCATTACATTTTCTTAGTTTCGTAGAATTTAGAAGAATACTTTGCATAAAATATAGGTGAACTCATTTGAAAATGCTGTTATATCTTCCTTTCATCTCTTTAAAAAGCTCATTGTTGGCAAACATTATCAGCTAAACTTTAGGCAAAAACGAGTGTCTCATGCTTTTGGAATCTCCATAGGCTATAAAAGTGAGGCAGGTACTCATGGGCATGTTGTGGCATATACACGTATCACAAACATGCACCTTATATTGCAATCAAAAGTGAAAACGGTCTAATACTCTTGATGCTGACCATGATTAAGGGGAGAAACTAGTGCATATTCCAATTCACAAACATTTGAGATTGTAGTTTTTCTTCCGTTGGTGGACCTGGTTGGATGATACTAATTGGCTGTCTTGTTGACCGATTTATAACTTTTTATGCTTTCTCACATTATTTTTGAAAATTTTAGTCTTAATGTCATGTTATCATCATCATTTCCTTTATCGTCTTGGTGAACAAAAAGAAATTATAACCACAGCCTTGGCATTACATATATCTATATGGAATCAACTACTTCATTGAGTTGTATATTAGGTTGGTGGTGACATTGTTTTGGTTTCCCTTGGCGCAGGACACTTTTCTTCCTCGGAACGCATCCTGGAACACTATCTTGTATAAGGATGATCTCAGATCTCAAATGTGAAGTAATCAGTAAGGAACGATGATTCCATGGCACTCGACTCTCTGATGCCTCCTTCCTTTGCTTCAAGTCTTGCCTGCACAGGTTCGCAAATAATACTCCCTCCAGGGTAAAAGGAGGGGAAAAAAGATAATTATTAGCACCGATATTCTGTTATATCAGCTGGTTTGTTTCTTACAACTAGATGCTCATAGTCCTGTAGATATCGCGGATCCCAGTTGCGCGATTGTATCTCCATATTAAGTTTCCTGTTGAAAAACTGATATCCTGCTTTACTGAACTAGTAGTCTAATACAGAACGCGCCTAGTGTACACAAAAACTGCAAACAAGTTCTGCTTGCATAGTTGATGTCCCGACAGATCATTTCTGAAAGAGCGGAAAACATCTTCCCGGGGGTTGTCTTCTATCTTTCCCTTTCCTTCGGGTAGATGGCTGTTGGTGTGACTTGAAGTTCTTCACTATTGATATCAAAACGATGTAATATCCATGAAAAGATGTTGAAATTTGGTGTAAATGATTTAGTAAACTGAGGAAAAAATATTCAAGATGACTAGGTGTTTTGAACGGATGGTCATTTAGAAACCAAATGGTGACACGTGTCTTTTTACAGTGAGCACAATGATGATAACACTTGTTTTTCCACAATGGGGTCTACCTGTTTGTTGTGAGTCCTACCGTCTTTTTGATCGATTGGTAGATGACTCGTAAATTGAGATGTCTGAACATGTGGATGGATAATTACTTGGTCGAATGTCTCACATCGTTGTTATTACTATGCCACTAGACACTAGGTTTAGCATAAGAGAAATGTTAGGTGCCGTTATTTTTATCATCCATTAATTACCTCCTATGTATATGCTTAGTCGGCATACCAGAAGAAAAGAGAGAAATAATTTTTTTTTGGTTATTTGACATGCTAACTAGGCAAACACGTAGGAGATGATATAAGACTCTTCAACAACATCATTGCCAATAAAAAAACCATAAACAATAACTATTCCTTCCCTTTATAATCTTCATCTTCATTGAGAATTTTGGTCGAGAACGATAGAGGAGAGGTGTGTTTGCACCAGTAGCGATAGAGATCTCAAGAGAAAGAGGTTCCCTTATCATATGTGTAACGAGAGGGAACATGACATAGCAAGTTGCTAATCTAACTTGCTCACACAGGGGTCTAGTGTTAACATGATTTTGATTTTGTCACTGACCTGCCTTTTATTTAGCAAGGCGCCGAGGTAAAAGGTTTTAGTATGTACTTCGTTTTTAGATTTTTTTTTTTTTAAGAAAAAAAAAATCTAAAAACAAATGTGACCAAACTCAAATGACCTTCCTGCAACATAGAAATGAATCATACCAAATAGCTAGTCTTATTAAATTATGAGATTCATTATAAATCGCAAAACAGATGTTGAACAACGAACATTTGATTCAATTCCTTGCCTATAAGAGAGGTTTATTTGACTCGAATTTTGGATCTAATCTTTAATCCTACAGCGTTTAATGATGCGATAGAAAAAGTTTTGATTTTGTCATTTTTTCATCAATGCTGACCCAGTCAAGATTTATCCATGCCCAATCCTGATGGACAAACTTTCGATTTGCTCCTAACTCTATAATCTACCCGTCTTCCCCAGTCCCTAAAAGCCCTCATGAGATTCATGGTGATACAGTGCGGTTCTACTTCTATTCATGTAAATATTCAATTCACTTATTGACTTGAATTGTTTTACTCATGAATCGAATTGGGTCATAAGATTAAACCATATGATCCTGACAACTATGTCCAACCTTTCAAAAAGCTAATTTGACAAGCTTTCAATCCCTGACCCAAAAGAAGAAAAAAAAAAAACAAACAACCTTTCAATCTTCACAGAATATCCCCACAGTGGATCAGTGCAATTTCTTGAAAAGAGCCGATCAGAGAGAAGAGAGTATTACTAAAATTATGTCTGATGTTGGAAGTAGAGTTCAATTACACTGTAAATACATAGATAATAAAGAAAACCGAGCGCTGTGCTCTAGCTGGAAGATCAAATTTTTGATCCTTTTGTAGCTACATTCTGTAATCTCTGTTAATTTGGTGGAATGAAAACGATTACTTACCTAGCCAAAAAATAAAAAATAAAAGGCTTCTGTGTCATAGTTGGGCAGCATATTATCACTTGATTCAATAATCTATGTTAATAGTTTTACATACTACACACAACATTTTATATCTTCCACAACATCGACTACAAAAGCAGTCTGTTTTAGATCATGTAGTTGGTACAACTTTCACAAGAAAATATAGACCTACAAATTATGTTTTATTGCTATGGTGTGTGGTACAAAGACAAAGAAAAGCACAATTACATTAAGACATTTTCCAGAAATAACATACATATTTACAGGGGAGACAGCGATCAGCTCAATCCAGCTATCAACCGGGCACAAAATAATCCATTCTTTCTACGGGCAAATTCAAGACCGATGTCTCCACCTGTTCCACGGGGAATATATAGACTTAGAACACCAACCAGATGATAAGATCACCATATGAGAATCAACATCTCCGAGAAATCTGATTATATGTGATATTGCAGGAACCAGAAAGCCTACCTCCTCAAATGGAACAAAGACGAAGGGCGTTAGCCCTCTTTTATGTGATACTGCAGGAACATCTGGGTTGTGTGTCTCATCCTCCTGCCAGCCTTCAACAACTCCAAGAATGTCTTCATCAGGGCCCCTAACCTCGTTATCGTTGATGCCACTTGTAACAAGGGCAAGCAGATCCATCCGGTTGTTAGCACCTGCAGTTGTTCCCCTTAATCTGTTGGCAACATAAGAATGCAAAGAAAATCAGTAAAACACAACGGCAGAATATACATGCAAAACTTGAAATTATAAGAATTATCTTTATTCATTAACCAAATGGAAATTAGTAAACCAACTTAAAACAATAAAATTAAACCACCCAAAAATTTTGATCAGAAACATCAACCCTGAACGAATGATTTCAGAAGATTAATTCCCCAGCTAAACATATCAACTAGTAGTGAAAAACTGATGGATTCAAGGAAGGTGGACCAGAGAGCAAAGAATAGTCATGCATTGCAATTAATTAACTATGGAACGTCCCCCCGGCTAATCTTGTTCACTCTTATTGACTGAAACAGCAGTCGCGAATAACAATCAATATCTTCGGATCAGATACAATCTTCAATATCCGACTTAAACTGTACGGTAAACCAAACCAAGAGTTATCCCACTAGCGGGATCAGCACCAAACATAATGGTACAATATTTATCAAGAAAAATTAATGACTTCCACATATGAGAGTTTTGACTTGCCACACTTTATTTTATATGTTTTTTACTCGTCATATTCATAAGTTTGCAATACCTCATTCATCATCGATCATATAAACTGTGAAAAAACGAGGCAACCTTCTGAAGACATTGGCATCACTATCAAATTTACACTATGTACAGGAGAAAACATTTATCATCCAAGTACAAAAGAATCAAAACCCACAAGGTGGAAAACAAGCCATTTATTCCATTCAAAGTCAATACAGTCACCAAGTTACCAATTGTCCTCCAACAAAATTCTGAAGAACGCAACTCAAATTATTAAACTTAAATAGTTGCAAAGAATTTTAGAACCAGCAGAGTAGGACAATAAATAAAAGTTACACCATCCTAAAACTAATTCCACTTTATGCGTTGTACTGAATTTTAGAAACCGTAAATTGTAGGTCTCTCAAAGCTTGTGTTTGTTCAGTTTCATGGCTAGTTTATAATAGACCTCCTGCTGTTTATGGCCCCACATATTTAAGTTTATTCAACTAATATATGAGTAAGCTTCACTTTCCAGAAAATCAGTGATCTGTCGGCATCCCATTATTGCTATCTGATTTAGTTAATCGCAGGTTCAGGTACCTTAAAAAATCTCCCTAAAGCATATGAGCCACAAACAGTAAATTTGTGTAAGAGAAGCTTCTAAATATAAACCTGTAAATTGCTACGCCATTGGTTTTACATGAGCTTGATAAACAGGAGTAAAGAAAATCAAGAAAAAGAAAATGGCAGAACAGAAAATATCCCGAGGAAAGACAATAAAATTTACACAATGAAACAGCAGAATCTTAAATAAAAGAATCAAAGTGCAGCAAATTAACTACCTCAAGCGGATTCTCAATACCGTTGGACGCATTCCAGGATACAAAAGAGCAGCTTCAACCTGCAGATGGAAGAGTAATCAACCATTTAGTTAAACAATTGTTGTAAGAGAAGAAAGGTCAGATTCTACTAACTCTGGAAAAAAATAAGCATCAATGAACACATTATGGGAACGTAATGGATAAAATTGAAGCCACAGAAGATATTTGAAGCTCACCTTGTCTTCAGACAATGTGTACTGCCCACGGAAAACAGAGTCAGTTTTTGAGGCCTTGAAATTCATGTATTTGGCCACATCTTTTACTTTTTGAGATGAGTTCTAACCATGGCAGGCAAACATGAAAATTGCAGTCAGCTATAGCTTAGGGGATAAAACACTGAGCAAATATTCCTATACTGCATAGTGCGTACTAAGCCATACCTTATAAAGAAACCTGCCAGAAGGATAAAATCTTAAGTACCGATAGTAGCACACCTGCAATACAAGCAGCACGTTGTAAGATATAACATATAAGACCAAATGGAAGAACAGAATACAAAATAAAGAAACAGATAAGAAAGAAACGAAGAGAATGAAAACTGAAATAAAAATAAAAATAGATATAATTACTAAAGGAAAAGAATCCAATTGCACTTCTGAAAGTTTCAATATCTCTTTGTCCAGTGCAAACACTTATCAGAAATTATGTCAGCTTTCCGTCTTTTGAGCAAAAATGAAGGCTAGTTCACACAGATTTGTCACTAGCATAAGTAAATAACAAAAGATAATGGACTGCAACTACATTACAAAATCCCACCCAAAATACATTTAGAGTCCTTGGTATTGGACTAAAATAGGCGGTTACCTCCTCACCATGTATTTACACTGATCCAAAACTATCAAATAAACATCCAATCCTAAAATCTTGAAGCGACTAAGCAAATAAATAACTGAACAGATCCAAGCCAATCTCATGTCACATCCAAAGGTGATAATTGACCACCTCATTTGAAATGCTTAAGCTGCTAAAAAGGTGTTTATTTATTTATTGTCTCCAAGACGGCCACTCAGGTGCAAGTCAGATTCTTTTAATTGAGCCTAGCACATGGAAATATTCTTTTTAAAAAGGGTGCTAACGACAAGACCTGAACCAAATTTTTGCTAACTAGGCTCTTATCTATGTTTTTTGACTACCTCATCTAAAACCATAACATGTTAGCAAGTTTATTTATCTAATGTCTACAACAGAAGAAGAAAGAAGCGTATGGAGGAAGATATCAGAAACAAAAGTATCATATTCAAGTTCAATGGAGCAAATCCAAAAGATGGAAACCTCATAAAAGCCAATATGGGATCTAGAAATCTTAGATGTTATTGACAATAACTCTCTATGAAACAAAATGGAGTGCTCAATCGCCACATTTTAAGCTCTTCATGCATAAGCAAGTACTGCCTCAAGTCCAAAGAACTAAGAGATTCCTCAACTTTACAGATGGAAACCTATACTTCTTGAGCAATTCATGATTTCACAGAGTCAACTTTTACAATTTCATACTTGCAAGGCATGAGTACATAAAACTACTCCCTCCATCCCAAACTGAATATAATGGTTTCCTATTCGTATTGTCCTATAAACTTCAACAGTATTACTCAAATAATCAAAAAAAATAAAACTCTTGTCCCCACATTTATCATACTTACAATCACTTTAAATGTTTAAAATTAACTCTGGCCCACTTTAAACTCCATTCACATAACAAAATATTAAATTATTGGCTTGCTTATAAATCTCCAAGCTGGGTAGGAGAGAACGACATTCGATTTGAGACTAAAAGAGTGAAATTATTAAGATCTGATGTACGAAATACCTTCATTGTCCCCTCATTCCTCATCCCTTCGACTATTTCATCAATTAATTCAAGGTGGTCTCTCTTTCTAGGCATGCAAATTACAATTCAGTAGAATGTAACAAGATACTGTACTTCAACAAACAAATCTACGTACTATGTGAACTGGATTAGTAATCTTCCACTCTGCAACTCCAGCACGAATATATGTGTTCCGACTCACATAAAGACCTGAAAATTTGAAAAACGATATCAATACTTAATAGATCCTCACAATTTTATAGTGGGCAATATATATATGTTGCCATGGCTTACACAGAACAAAACGGAAGATCATTGAAGAGACCATGAATTGTCCATGCACACACACACACTATTATTACCAACTGGCAAATGAATATGTTGAGGAGATCACCCATGCTAATCGAAGTAACCAAGGGAAGCATTGAAATACCATAACAGCTAAAGGTTGCCTAAGTTACTTTATCCAGCACAGGTGAATTTTCACCTGTAATATCCTAAGCATAAATTTGAAAGTAAGGCTTATACAGGGAGGGACCAGCCTAATAAATTTATAGACAACATAGAGGACATGTACTGCAGATTACATGGCGGCAACATTCCTACAGTTGGTCAGCCTGAGAACATTTTTTATTACATAGAAGTACTTGCAAAGCAATGAACATTGGAATTCAGTGAGTGATCCCACAGATGGACAATATGATTAGATCTGAATCAAAGATTTCACCCATGTGGTCAGTGATACCACAGCCAGCTGTGTTAAATTTCAAGTCATGGTCACCATGCTGAAATCTACCTTGAACAGAAACACCTAATAAATTTTTACATTGTATGTATTTACTTATCTAATTATTTTTGGAGGGGTTGCCAGAGGCGGGTGGTGAAGCTGGTAATATGGTTTGAAATGGGCAGCCACCACATACTAATTTTATCATAAATCCAACTAACACGTTCCAAGGTGTCTCCATTTCATTCTGACTATAACAACAATCTTCAATGAATGATTTTGGGAGATGTAAACAAAGTTATAATGAAAGGCTTACGAGAACTCAACTGACAAGTTACCACAGAAATGTGAGGCAGAACAAAATTTCACCCAAAGAAAATTCTCATAGTCATATCACCATTGACAGATAACCAAATTTGAATGTAATAGTACTGAAGAAAGACTGTACAAGATTTATAAAGATATACAGTACCATCAGTACGGACCCTGGGTCTCAAAAGCCACATTTTCCTCCATGAGCCATCATACTTTAACTGAAGCATTCTGTAATTTTCAGCAATCCCAGACATCTTCGTACAGCAGAGAAAAGCATATTAGATCAATTAACCAAGTTCATGTAAGGTAATGGTAGGTTCCAAACAGTTCCTTACATACCTGCCAAGCCTTTAAGCATGCATTACGCCAAAAAACAGGATTACGAATTGTATATCTCCACTTTCGACAAACACAAACTGCTCTCCCCAAGGTATAAGGATTCATTCTTGAAAATATCTGCACCAAATATAAAAGAAGGGAAATCAATGAGCTGCTTTGCTGGCTTTCTCACCAACAATAGATGCACACAAACTGCAGGGCACGGCTATAAGCAGAAAGCTCAATTAGGTTTTAATGCATTGCAAGCAAGGCAAATCACTGAACTTCCTTGTTAGATCTCATATCTGATAAATGCCAACAAGAAGGGCTTTAATTAACAAAGTTTAACAAACTTGTAATGTTTTTCTTTCCAGGAAGAGGATTAAAATTAGAATGTGATACGATCATCTTCCTTAGGAAATGTAATAAAATGGAAGTGAAAAGCGGGAAAAAGAAATCTTGAAAGGGAAGGGAACAGGATACATTAAGCAGTAATATGGTTTTGCATGGAAAATGTATTCATCAAACCATTGAAGAATATGATAAAGTTAGAACACCACTAGCGACATGCTAGCCAATCTAGCTGTCAACATAAATATTCACCTTTAAGCCCATGAATTGCAAACAGTAGCAACCAGAGGAAGACCTTAAAATGTTTTTGCCTCTTTTTGCATGGAAGAAGTTAGCATGAAAGATCCTGAAATTTGCTTCCACTTGTGGCCTTCTTCAACCGCCTTGACACCTTAATATCAAGGAACAAACACCCCCCCCCCCCCCCCCCCCCCCCCTTTTCCACAAGTAGGTGGAGACCTGGAGGGTCGGAAACCCCAACGGGACCCCTTCCCCCGCCGCCCCCCGATTCCTTCGCGAAGCACTCTCTCACACGTTTCCACTCCTGTCCCCGCAAGCAAACAGGTTTCAAGATACCAGGCGACCAAGTGAAAGTGAACAACTCCAAGCGAACAATGAAGAATAAGTGAAATAATGACACAAGTCAATGTCTACTTTCTATGATGTTGTGTCATCACTAACAAGTAAAGGTTTATTTGCAAAACCAGTTCAACACATATAAACATTCTAGATAACTTATCTAACATACCAATAGAACTCTTTCTAACTACTATGACAGGGTATGTTATCTTTCTCAGTGTTACAACGGTGAAATCTTTTCTTGTTCTTCACGAGTAAGATGCCAAGTCTGAACCCCTGATACGAAAGTTTAACTAATTGATATCTCCCTTTTGTATCAATCAGCCACCTGGAGATCCTGAAGAGAAAGACTAACGACTTCAACTTTATTCCCATCCTAATTAGTCAGGCCTAACCAAATGAATCCTTCAACCATTTGAGAATTCGAGAAAAAGGTTCTTCCATCCAGCAAGAGAAATGAGTCAGCCAAGATTAATAATTTACTGTATGGGTCAATACCAAATTCCTAATTTGTTAAAGAGGCATAAATGAACTACACATCAACTCCTAGATCCTAAGCCCTCTCATTGTAAATTTGAAACTTTTGGAACAATGGACATATGCTTCAATAGATGGATTTCAAAAATAATAAATCATATTTTCGGTTTTACAAATTCTAAACTTATATTTATACTCGTTAAAGTTTGAATAGGAAAAGAACAAAAAAAATTACAGAGAAACAACGCCATGGAAAGGTTGAGACCAAGAAGTACCACGTATACATCATGTAGACGAAGTTCACACCCTTCCAAAACACTATTTAAAGGAGAAGAAGAAAGACAAAGGAAATGAGGAGTTAAAACAACATAAAATGATAACATTATAAGAGGTCATTATCATGAGTAACTTTTACACAGCCTCCGAGTCTGAGAGCGCGATAAAGACGAAAACACTGTGACTGTAAAATCTTAAAATAAGTACCTCGAAAAGCAGCTCATCTGGCAAGGAACGGTGAATTAACGCAGTATCAACCACAGGTTTACTACTTGTGCTCCCAAAAGGAGCCACAGGTCTAACATGAACACCATAAAGATCTGATATAAAAACAAACCCGGAAATCAATAAGGCAATAGTTACATGACACTACTTCCTAAAATAAACTTTGTATATTGAAACCAAGCACCCATAGAATGTATATCCATTATAAAGGCAAAAAAGAAAATCTGTACACAAACAGGCAAGCAAATCATATCAAGTGATTCAACTGAACAAGAGAACCAAGAAATTACCCAGCCATGGTCTTCGTGTTACAATAAATTGCGCGGCCCTTAACCTCGAGGCTGATTCAAGCTCTGCTATTGATTTTAACGCATAATCTGAAAAGGACCATTTTCCCAAAAAAAAGGACCATCAGAATAAAGTCAAATGACAAACAAGAATTTAAAAAGATAACAACTGAATAATCTCAACTATACGCAATTGATATTCATAAATTTTCGAACCCCATAATTACAATAGCAAAATCTATTAAAACAACAGAATTTATTGTAATTATACACTGCAAAAACTATGAAAATATCATTTAAAAAATTAAAATTGAAGAGAAACTGCACAGAGACATCACAAAAAAAATGAAGCAGAAACAAATTTTCATTTCTTACATATTTTTTTTTTTGAGAAGTAATTTCATTTCTTACATATATCAGTTTAAAAACAGAAAATTCAAAAACAAAAACAAAATTACACCTGAAAAATTGAAACTTTCTCTTAAATCATACCCAAAAGGTAACGAAAAGTGAACAAAAATTTGATTTTTCCAAACTAAAGGCATTAGTTTCAAAATTTCCAAAGAAAAAAACCACACCCCACAAAAATTCTAGCACAAAAAGAGCAGAACTATTAATTCCCAGATAATAAAAACTAATAAGGGCCAGACCGGCGCACGAAACTCTCCCCACGGTATTCAGGGAAGTGGGTCTATAATACACAGTCTTAACTTCGCATTTTCTGTAAGAGGCTAATTTCATGACTCGAAATACAATCAATTCACAACATATGATGAATTGGCTACACTAAAAAAAAAAATTGATAATTCACCTGAAGCCATTGAAGATGGTTATTGAACGTTGCCTTTTCAGAAAGATTGAAAAATGAATTTCCCTTTTTCCTTTTTCTGTATTTGTTTTTTCTTTTCTGGAGAAAAATGTGGAAGAAAAATGGGAAGGGCAAATTGGGAAACCAATTTATGGTGAATATAAAGAATGTTTTAACAAACAGACCAAAACCATTTTAATCTTGACGATTGTCTTAAAGATTAAATTGATCGTTTGTAAAAAGTCTAATTTAGTCTTTGTCGTTAGTGGATTGCCGTTAAATTTAACCAGCTTGAGGGTAGTAATATCATTTTACACTTCAAAAATAAAATGAAAAGATATTTAATCGGATGGACTCTTTTTTTGGTGGGAATTTGACTTTTTTTTTTTGGGTCCTTATTCCAACACCCCACCACCCATCTTCTTCTCTATCTCTCTTTGAGACACATACAAACACGGCAAATAGATGATCAGACTTGAGAAAAAAAAATTAAAAAAATATTCTAAGCAGACATGATTGCCTCTTCGCATTTAGATAATTCTGGTTGGTTTTTTTTCCTCCATCAATGTTTCAATCAATCGAATGCAATTGATTTTAGTTTCAGTTGATCCTTCATTCAACATATCCACCATTAATGAAATCTTTGCAGGTTGCATCAAATTAGCTCTGAATTTCGAATCAAGTGTCAAAGTCACAAGAATTGCAATAACTTCAGAGCCCACAACATGCAAAGTAAATGGACCCAATAAAGATGAAAGCAAAGCCACCCCACCTTTATCAACCACCTTCTTCCTAACTGTCGAATGAGCTGCTACAATTTTCTGTAACTCCTTAAGGGCTTGAACCCAAGCTTGACCCTTCACCTTCTTTAGTGTCGCAAGCAGCTCCGACACCCTCCTTTGCACATCCTCCGATCTCTTCTTCATTTGTAAGTACTTATGAGAAAACCAAGTGTAGATTAAATGGTGAAGGATCTTGTTAGGCATTATTGTATCATCCCAAAGCTCTTGCATAGTTGTTGGGCAAGTGTAGTTCCCTAGGTTGAACCATTTCAGAATGTTGGACCTCTCACAGGTTTATCCAATGCAAAGTGTTTCAGGGTCTTGCTTAGGCTCCAAAGAAATTGGACAAATGAACACAGATGGAACCTCGGGCAATTTGAGCTCTTCAATCATCTTCTTCAGATCCAATTTCTCATCAACCCCACCCCCTAAACCTCCACCTCCATCTCCAACACCACCACCACTCAAGACTTTATCTTTAATAGCAGTGTCTAGATCTAGAATATGCCCATCACCACTACCTTCATACCCAACCAAACCACCCCTCTTTGAAGGTTGAAACATAGGCATCTTCACAAACACTGTATATTCAAAAAACAAATCTAATAATTGAACTCCACATGACCCAAATGCCTTTCAAGAAAGCATATTACACATACCACTACACATAAAATGTGTTAAAAAAGGCACGAATGAAACCCAACGACTATTATTATTATTATTATTATTATTATTTTTTGTTTAACATATCAGCAACAATTTAAAAGGTAGGGGCATGAGAGTCATTTCACGCGGTTAATGTGTTGACCGTTAACAGTCCATTAATGGTAAGGACTAGATTGGGCTTTTTGCAAATCTCGGGGACCAATTTGGTCTTTAGGACAAACTTCAGGGACTAAAATAGTTTTTGCCCTTTAACAAACACCGATTGTGAGACACGTGGAGGTTGAATGATTCTGGCCAATCAACAGCCACAGAGTGTTGAGACCCACATGTGCAGTGCTTATGTAATTATTACAATTTTTGGTGAAGTAATTACTGCTTATTGCTTAATTAGTGAGTCGGGCCTGTCAAAAGCTCAGGCCCAACCCCGGATTCGACCTGGAAACTACATTCTGTTTGGATTAGCCAGAAAGAAATGATTGGAGAGGGTTTGAAGAATCTCTCTCCTTGTTCGGGCTTAATGACTATAATACCATTATCTTTTATTTTATTTATATGTGATGGTGTTTGTAGCAAATCTTAAACTTAAAAATAATATATAAGTCAATTTGTATATAAAATTTAACCATGCTTTTATTTCCTTTATAATTCAAACAAAATTACACATAATTCGGTTCTTTACTTTATAAAATTCTCCATTTCAAACAAAATTAATCTTTTACTTTGCTTTCTTTTATGATTCTATTCTTTCCTTTATTTATTTTACTTTCCCTCCTGAATCCAAACATGGCCTAAGGGTATGGAACTTGTTTTTTATTCCAAGACATGCGAAGAAATAAGTTCATTATATCATAATGTTGTGAGGGATATTTGTATAGTTAATTGTTTAATTCAATGTGATGAAGTGAAGTGAGAGTGATAACTAGAAATGAAAAAAAAAAAGTAATTTTTGTTTATGATCAGCAGAAGATTGAAATATGCAGACAAAATAAAAAGTATCAACCGATACCAATAACAAAAAATTATATTGAAGCAAGTCAATGACCTTCAATTGGGGATCACATAACCAATTAGATGGTAAGGACCCAAGCCTAGTGACACATACAAGTTTAGATTTAACATCCTTCATCAAATGCTCAATATCCGATGTAAACAGTGAAAAACTATTTAAATGAAAAGGTAATTTATTTATGTTCTAATCATGGTTATTTATTATTCTTGAATCAAACAATTGATAGTTTGTATTTTCCATTTAACTTTTGAGAGGATTAAAATTCGAGGAATTGGGGAAAGGAAGTACGAAGAAATACTTAATAGTTTCGAGTTAAAAAATATAACTCTTTAGATTTAGATTCTCTTATAATATAGAACGTTATATATGAGATGTAATAGTAATAAATTGTCTAAATATTTTTTCATAACTAGATAAACAATTTATTATTACTAAACCTCCCTCATTAATTATCATATTACAAGAAAATCAAGTCTAATTGTCTTAACAAAGAAAAAACAGTAAAAAAAAAGTGGGTGATTGTCTTACTTCAAACTTCCCAATAATAGAGTAACATGTGTTTTGACCAAAAAAAAAAGAAAAAAAAAAAGAGTAACATGACTTGTAGCTTTGACCTTAACTCCATTGGTAAGCCCATATAAGTGGTTGGCAGTGAGCGACAACCTAAGTTGCCAGTTAGCACATTAACGTCCACAATATTGCATTTTGGATAAATTGATACGTAGCCCCAGCATTGCTTCAAGGTATATGAAGATTATTCTTAAGAACCTTAATTAATTGCTCTTCTTCTTCTGCATCAAGAAAATGATTGTGTCGTTACGAAAAGGATGTGTAAAATTCCCAAGCAAAGAATTGTTATCGGATTGAAATTGACTTATTGTTAGCAGATATTTTGAATTAGAATCACAATTTTGACTTCTATTGAACTAAAAAAACAAAAAAAGTATTACCTACCTTTTAATTAAAGAACCCGATTCTTTACTTGCCTAGTGAAAAAAAAAAAGAACCAGGTTCTCGGGTGCCATCTCTTCGGCCCAAAAATTGCTCCAGCGATGTTGAAGTGCGCCCCAGCTTCATTCGTGCGCATTTGTTTTGTTTCTTTGGGCTTTTTATGTTTGGTTCATATCTTCAATATAAAATAGGTTCCAAGGGATGCTTTTTTGTCTTATGCATTGTTTTTTTGTTATTATAACAATGGTTTTAATCTTTAATTTTAGAAATTAATGAATTACTTGCTTACTTAACAACAACGACAAGAAAAGAAGAAAAAAAAAAAAACTTGGTCTAGCCTCTTCTCAACCTTGCTGGAATGGCTCTAAATGGTGAATGATTATTGTATGTTGAAATAAGTGGTAATGCAAGTTTTAGCGGCTTTAGAATAGGTCGACTTATTGATGCTTAGAAACCAGCCACCAACATATATATGACAATGGCATTACGCTTGGAACTTGCAACATAAGCATAAGCATTTGAACTTCACAAAATGGACAGAGAACTACTAAATATGAACGATCCGTAAATAAAATAAACTACACAAAGCAATTCTTGTCCTACTAATTGAAGTCGGCTAGGCATGATCAATGCATAAACTTGAAAATTCCACAAGCATAAATCTTCCTTCAACAATCAACTAGTTGAAACAATCTAGTGATGCATTTTGATGCAGTTCTTGGAGCAGGAATCCACGCATCCCTTCAATTTAGATTGATCTGCAACATTTTCAAAGCTATTATTAATAGCTCAAATGTGTATATGATGAATATACTGCAAAATCTTTCAACGTTTTTATTAAATTGCTTATTATGCAAGGTATCATTTTCAACATGTAAACTTAACTTCATGCATCTTGGTTGCAATCTTAATGCAAAATGCATTCTACTGCTAATACGTTGTGTTATTTACGCAGAGTAATGAGGGAAAAACAACATGACTCATTTCTAAGTGCACTTAGACTCCCGTCACTGAAGACTGACTAGATTAAGAGCTGGTCGTGCAAGCAGGCATAGGTACAAGAGTTGGGTTTCATGCATTGTCAAGATACTTGGGTTAATATAGTTTAATATAGAAAATTCTCTCGTCCAATACTACTGGATAATGCAACACACTCATGGGGAGTGGGATTCACTGCATGTAAGATCCACTCATACTATCGAAAATGAGTCTTGTCATTTAATATATACCTGAGATGAAATTTGTGCAGGTAGAATGTGCACAACCTAATACACAATCATGAAGGACTTTTGAATCTATAACTCCACATTTCTTATAACATTTAAGACGACAACGTGTTCCAGATAAAATACACTTCAAGTTGCATTTCAATTCACACATTGCTTTGCTTTCTGCATCCACCGCAACTCCAGCCATCATGATCAACATCACCACCACCACAATTCTCATATTGTTTATCATTGTCACTGCACTTGCTCTATTATATCTGATTTTGTGTTGCTATGAAATTTTGAGATGTAATACTAGTAATTTATAGGTCTTAAACCCATAAAAGCAAGTTATAAATACTAAATACAATTATGAAGTTACTCAACTTATCATGTATAGGCATGTGTTTAACATCCTGTAAGGGAAAGTTGTCACCATTTTTCGCTTATCATTCTCATTTATTAACGGGAGAAAAAGAAAAAAGAAAAAGTAAATTAAAAAGGAATTGTGAAAGAAAAGATTTATGTCACATTTACTCTCGTAATAATTTTGGATTTGACAAAATTTTTAAATTTGGAAATTTGCAAAGTACTTTTGCAATTGACACATGATTTGAGGATGGGTCAAGATTGATTCTTTTTTTACGTTTTGATCACAATTACCAAATAGTTTTGAATATTTATATTTTTCTAAACTAGCCTCGTCATATTTTATAGTGAAAAACCAAATAAAGAAAAATGGGAAAATATTAATGGCTTTTTAAATACTACCATTTCAAAATCACTTTACCTTATTTATCGAAGAACAACGTGTCAATTTTCAATACTCATATTTCTCAATATTATGTTTCACAGATCATTTTCCACTAAATCGATTTGCATTAGTTCTAGAATATTTTATTTGTACCATCACATATTCATAAAAGGCAGGGGTAGAGCCAAAAATTTAATGTTGGGGGAACTGAATTTTTTTTTTTTATAATATTTTTTGGGTTAGTAGAAAAGAGACTCAAAAAAAATCTTTCCATTTCTAATTAACATAATAAGTTATAATATAAAAACTAATTAAAAATTGAATTAAATATAAATTATATATTACATTTGACCAAACTTGGAACCTTTTAATAGTATAAGTTGATTTTCATTGTCTACAACTAAAAATTCAAAATAAAATAAAATAGAATAGATTTTATGAGAATTGATATCTTTTACTAGAAACATTACCATATTCATTATTCAGGATAATAATTAACATATGAAGCTCTAGGCACTTTAATATTTTAAAAAAATATGATTAACAAAATTATAGAATGTTGTCATATTGAGGACAATAATCGAAATATGAATGACTCAATTAATTTAAATGACTAAAAAAAATATCACCAAAATATAATTAACAAAAAATACACTAATAAAATTATTACGAAAAGTAATTTAAATTACTTACCTTCGTTGGTGCCTTAGGTATGATGTTCACCTACTGAAAAAAAAAATAATAAAATCATAAAGAGGTAATATACACTTAACAAAGTACAAAGAAGAAACTTATACATCAATAAAACCACAGGGTCCCGTGCCATTTACTCAAAAAAAAGTTACATGATATGGACCTTGTTTTCCCGACAAAGCAAAACGAAGTGCCAATTTGTCGCTACAAATTGGCAAAAGCTTTCTTTTTTCTTTTTTTTCTTTGACTAACTTTAAAACTCTTTCTCTAAATAAAAAATTATGTAGCTACATTTAGGGATGCACATCGAAATTGTCAATCGGTCCAAACCGTCTAACCCAACCCATACTAATCCATTTTTTTCGATTGCTTAAAAGTTTGATTGTTTATGATTTAAATTTTCATAGAAACCGACCACATAGTTTAATTTATGATTTTTACTATCAAAATCATAAATCCTAACCGACCGGTATATATATATATATATATATATATAGAGAGAGAGAGAGAGAGAGAGAACTTTTTACTTTTCTCGACATTTTTTAATCTATCTCCTTTTTCATTGAAAAAGTCAAAAGACACCATGAGTAACTCCTCTATATTTTAAATTTCTACAATACAATTACTTTATTCAAATGTAACTATAAGTTAAACTGAATGTATGATTTGGCTTGGTTTGGGTGGTTTAATTTCTTCAAATGTATTGATTTAGTTTGAGTGATTCTGATAGATGTATGAGTTAGTTATGATTTTAATTTTTTCAAACTGAATGTTTTGATTCGGGTTGAAAAATATGCTTTAACCTGCTCAAACCGACCCATGCACACCCCTAGCTACACTGACTTAAACTCACGACAACAATATAATTAAATCTTTGACTAACCACTATGGTTAACCCCTAGTCTTTGACAACTTATATAACCTTTTTTAAAGTTGGGGGAGGCAAATCTGTTTTTTTTTTTATCTTATTTTTTTTTTAAAAAAAAATCTTTTTAAGGAGGTTGGCCTGGCCCCCTCCCTCCGCCCCTGATAAAAAGCTCGTTGAGATTTGAAGAAGTGGACCAGTTGAAACTCTACTATATTTAATTCACGCATACATTGTATTGATTTTAATGGTATTTTTCTAATTATTGGAAGAATGCAATGGCATCTCACTATAGAAGCTCCATCACAAGATTGTAGAAACTTATATCCAATTATTAATCTGTAAATATATTGAGCCTAATTAATTTGTTAAAAATTTGAACTCGAATTTATAAATTGAACATACATCTTTTATAAAAATAATGTGGACGGAATGTCCCAAAAGTTATAAAATAAACATGTATTGACCTTAGTTTTGGGGATTAAAATTAAGCTACAGATTTTTTTAGTGACTGTGGTATGTGGAAACCATTCTGTAGTTCTATTGTCTTGCCTTTTTACTAATTCACTTTGCCGAAGTTATGACCCTGAATTTAGCTCAAAGTAAACTTGCTTTTACAGGGCATATTGTTGTTTTGTTGTACTTCTTATAAGCTAATTGTTGGGATTTGATAAATCTCCCTTCCAGATTGTGCCCACAGATATGTGGGCAGAACTAAAATGTGGTTCGGCTCTCGTCTTAGGCTTTGTCTGGCCTAATTGTGAAATTTTAATTTTTAAGTTGTAGAGTTTTTAGCAGTAAAGCTTTGGTTAGGAGTGTTGTTGAACAAAAGTCTTTGACTGTTTGGCCTATGTTGAACAATGTTGAGCTTTTAAAAAATTTAAGAGCAATGTTGAACACCCTAAATATTTGAGAAAGAAAAAGAAAACAGTTTCCCGCATTATGTAAAAATAATTTAAAAGCATATTTTAAAAAGCTCAAATTTGGTGCTTTTTATTTTTCAACTCTTTTCAACTTTAGTTTTTACTTAAAAACACTTATAGAAATGAGCCAAACATGTTAGACTTAACTTTTAAACTCACAAAAAATACTTTTAAGTGTTAAAAAATTAGGTCAAACAGAGCGTTAACTCACTTTTACGGAATAATTCCACTGTTATCCAAATGAATACCAAGATCTTTTACATGATAAAAATCTAACCCTCGTTACATGACTCCATGTCCATGCATGACTGTAGCACCCATGATTCTAACCACGCATAGCCTAATTACAAAAAGGACCAATTACAAAACATGACTCCATGGCTGTGGCACCGATGGGTCTAACCACCCGTAGCCCAATTACAAACTGACTCATGTGGTTACTTACATTTGAGATACCTATTACAACAATATAGGGTGTTATATTTATAAGGAAAAACTACTCCTTTTTATATTCTTCTGATGTGAGAAATTTGGATGCATAAACCCAACATGAACTAGGTATTCTTTGAGGAGCTTGTCGCTAAGTATATGATAGGAAGGAAGTCCATGAACTGATCCCATCATCTCCACCCTTGGGAAATGTAACAATTAAATTTACTGGACCAATATGAAAAATAGGAGTTCAGATTCCGGACACAAAAAATATATATACTAAAGGATAAATTTTGTGAAGGATCAACCTATTAAAGGCGCGTAGACCCTACATGTCATGTGCAATCTACATACCACACACACTGAGCTGATCATTTTGAAGTTTTTTCCATACATCAAAAGGCAAACTAGTACTACGAGAGCAAGTTTTGGAGGAAGGATACAATCAAATAATAAACCATTTTGCTTAACATATTTCACAAATGTGGATACTTTAGATTGGCGAAAGAGAGATTCATTAACTCATCAACATTACTGCATTAGTAGATGATACTTTTTTCCTATACCCATTGGGAATCTATCTTCGACTTCTGCTACCTACAACAACAAAAGTCTAGTTATGCACATATTCATTATCTCTCAGCAATGGCATCACGAGTTGCAGCAATGGCTTGTGTGTATGGAACCTAAGCTCTCATCCCTTTTACCCTCGTAGAAGAAGGCTGAATGGATCAGAGTAGAAAGAGAAATCTTCAGCACCTATTATTAGTGGAACCTTAGTCAAGCTGGATGCATGTAAACGGCGAAAGAAAACTATTTAAATGAAAAAGTAATTTATTTAAACTCTTATCATCATCATGTTATCACACTTGAATCAAACAATTGATAGCTTGTATTTTCCATGTAACTTTTGAGAGGATTCAAGTTTGAGGAAGATGAGCTAGGAAGTATGAAGAGATGCTAAATAGTTTCGAGTTAGAGAAGGTAATTGTTTAAAAATTAGATTTTCTAATAACATATAATATTACAAGTGAGACATAACAGTGATAAATTATCTAAATGTTTTATCATAATTGTATAAACAATTCACAATGTTAAACATTCCTCATTATCTATAGTATTATGAGGAAATCCAAGTCCAATTGTCTTAATTGTAAGATTATGAAAATTACCTGACAGTTAATGTTATCATAATATAACACTTCATATGATTAGATGCCATGTATATCGAGCTAATGTTATCATAATATAACATTGGTGGGCGAGAGTGTAGGAAACGAAGAAAATTTAGTAAGTGTAAAACCCAGAGAATCTCTGAAAATAGAGCTGCAAAGGCTCGATATTCGGCCTTGGAACTAGATTTGGAGATAGTCGTTTGCTTCTTAGAACTCCATGTTATCAAATTAGGACCTAATTAAATTGCATATCTAGTAGTAGATCGTCTTAAGGAGGGCACCCAACTTAGTCAGTATCACAGTATCTCGAAAGTGTCATGGAAGAGCAATGATTAAACTGTAGACCATGAAAAGGGTAACTTTAATATAGCGAAAAACCTATTGTGCTACCACATGGTAGGGAAGACGAGGAGCATGCATGTATTGACACATGAAGTTGACGGCGTAAGCGGTATCAGGACAAGTCATAGTGAGATATTATAAAGCACCTATCATTTGACGAAATTTAGTAGGATCAGAAAACAAGTTACCCTATAAAATTTAATCATGCGCTCGATATGGGGGTAAAAAAAAAGGGGGATTGTATCTCTTGGACAAATTGTTTTCGAATAGTAGATCTTACTTCAAAATTCCTAGTGATAAGACTTACAAGTATTGTACTTAATAGCTTTAACCTTAATCCCAGTGGTAAGCCCATATAAGCAGTTGGCAGTGAGCCCACCGCCTAAGTTGCAGTTAGCACCTATAACATCCAGAACGTTTTGGATAAATTGATAAGTAGCCCCAGCATAGCTTCAAAGTATACAAGGATTATTCTTAAGAAGCGTAATTGCCCTTCTACTGCATCAAGAAAACAATTGTATCATTACGAAAAGTAAGTGTAAAATTTCCTAGCAAAGAATTGTTACCGGACACACTCAAGAGTTAGATAGAATGAATGGTCAGATAGTGACTTACTAGTAGCAGAAATTCTGAATTAGAACCATAATTTCGACCTTTATTGTATCCTCAAAAGAAAAATTATTACCGGCCTTCTAATTAAAAAACCCAACTATGGGTTATTGTAGCATGAATAAAAAAGAAAAAAAAATTGTCACCGGCCTCCGAGCCAAAAATTGATCTGGCAATGTTTAAGTGCGCCCCCTGCTTCATTCGTGCACATTTTTAACAAAAAAAAAAAGGTAAATAATTATCTTATGTTGACGTAGGTAGTTATGCAAGTTTTAGCTGATTTATAATAGGTCGACTTATAACTTATTGATCCTTACAAAACCAACCACCGAAATATATATATGACAATGGCATTTAATTTCGCTTGCAACTTATAATATAAGCATAAGCATTTGAACTTCACAAAAATGGACCGAGAACTACTAAACATGAATGATCGTTAAATAAACTAAACTTAATCAAGTCTTGTTCTATTAAATAGAGCTGACTAGGCATAATCAACGCATAAACTTGAAAATTCTACAAGCGTAAATCTTCCCTCAATAACAAACTAGTGATGCATTTTGATGCAGCTCTTGGAACAAGAATCGACGCATGGGTTCAATTTAGATTGATCTGCAACATTTTCACAACCATTATTGAAAGCACAACTATATATGATAAATATAGTGCAAAATCTTACAACTTTATTAAACTGCATATCATGTAAAATATCATTTTCAACATGTAAACTTAACTTCATGCATCTAGGTCGCAATCTTAATGCAAAAGGCGTTCTACAGCCAATAAGTAGTTTTATTTTTTGCACAATGATGAGGGAAAAACAGCCTGACTCTTTCCATGTGAAGGTACTTGGGTTTCATGCGTTGTGAAGGTACTTGGGTTAATATATATACTTTCATATAAAAAATTCTCTCATATGATAGTGCGAGTATTCATGGGGAGTGGGACCCACTACATGTGGGGTCTGAAAGAATAGTATTTGCTCGATACAAGGCAGAGTTGTATTCATTACAATATATAGGAATGCAGATACAACATGTTTGTTACAAAGAGATAAAGAGATATATGTGACTAACAAAATAAATCTAAGAGTCCTAGGTGTTTTGTACAACTTCAAAATTCAAATTGACAATTCAGGTTTGATCAGTTGATAAGTCTGTTTGGCTTAACACCCCCCCCCCCCCCCCACAAGGTGAAGGAGGGTCCACGACCTGAAGCTTGTCTCGCAATAGAAGAAAGCGCGGACGATACAGAGGCTTTGTAAATGTGTCAGCTAGTTGCTCATCCGAGGGAATGTATTGCAATTTGAAAGTACTATCGCTGATTCGTTCCCGCATAAAATGAACATCGACTTCAATATGCTTGCTCCGAGTGTGAATAACCGGATTCGTCACCATATAAATCGAGCTAATATTGTCACAATAAATAACAGGAGCAGGTGATACTGAAAAACACAAAAATTTAGCAATGTGAAGTACCCACAAAAATTCAGACACCAAGGCAGCAAGAGCTCTATATTCAGCTTCAGCACTTGATTTTGAGACTGTGGCTTGTCGTTTAGAACTCCACGAGATTAAGTTGGGTCCCAAATAAATCGCATAACCAGAGGTGGAGTGGCGTGTAGATGGACAGCTAGCCCAATCGACATCACTGAAGCCAGTTAGATGCAGAGTGGTTGCAGGTTGCAATAAGAGACCAAAGGATAAAGTCTGCTTAATGTAACGAAGAATTCGTTTAGCAGCAGCAAGGTGAGGTTGGCGAGGAGCTTGCATGTACTGACACACAGAGTTCACAGCATAAGAGATATCGGGCCTGGTCATCGTAAGATATTGCAATGCACCAAGTAGTTAACGAAATTCTATCGGATCAGCCAAAAGGTCACCATCCTCATGAGTTAAACGTTCGCTAGAGATTGGAGTAGAGATGGGTTTGGCACCATCCATGCCAAACTGACGAAGAAGCTGAAGCGAGTATTTTGTTTGTGAGAGTACTAGACCTTTGGCATGCATTTTTACTTCCATCCCTAAGAAATAATGAAGCTCGCCCAAGTCCTTCATTTCAAAAACACTAAACAGTAGAGAAATAAAGTCCAAAAGACATTGGTTAGAACTTCCAGTAAGAATGATGTCGTCAACGTATATGAGAAGGATGATTGTATGACCTTCAGTGTGGCGCACAAAGAGAGATGCATCATGATGAGAATGGAAGAAATTATTGGCCAACAAAAAATTACTAAACTTTTGGTACCAAGCCCGTGGAGCTTGCTTAAGGCCATAAAGAGATTTGCGGAGCTTGCATACAAAGTCAGGTCGTGCGACATCAACGAATCCCTGTGGTTGATGCATATAGACAGTTTCAGCAAGATCGCCATGAAGGAAGGCGTTTTTAACATCCAATTGGCGTAATGGCCAACCATTTGAGGGAGCCAAGACAAGCACAAAACGAATAGTACAAGGACGAACCACCTGACTGAATGTTTCACTATAATCTTTCCCAGGCTGTTGATTGTAACCTTTGGCCACTAATCGGGCCTTGTAGCGTTCTAGAGTACCATCGGCTTTTTGTTTAGCTCGATATACCCATCGACAGCCAATAACATTTATGTGTGGAGAAGGTAGAACCAGTTGCCATGTCTGATTTTTAATAAGTGAATTAAATTCCTCAGCTATGGCATTTCGCCAATTTGAATCACGGTTTTCCTGAGTGAAACATGTTGGTTCATCTGGAAGATTAGTGACAGAGGATAATAGGCATTGAGCAATTGGATACCGTGTGGATAACAGAACCCGTGGGCGCCGTGTGCCATCCATTGATCGAGTAATCATGGAATGGCCTCGAGAAGAACAATCATTGACAAAGGGTGGCACGACGAGCGGCAAATGGGGATCAGACTCTTGCATGGGAGCTGGTTGGTGCTCAATAGCACAAGGCGATTCTGAATCTGTTGTGGAGACAATATTAGGAGAATTACATGGTGCATGAAGAGGCACTAGAGCAATATCTGATGCAGCGTTTGGAGAAGATGTAGAAGCAGGTAATATGGCATCATGAGATAAGACAGTGTTGGCATGAAAAGTCTATAATCTTTATTTTGATAATAACAAAACATCTTAATTGTGCTTTAGCATTTTTTTGTAAGACCTTCTTTCCAAAGCTAGTCTACACCAACATTGGATCAAGTTGTTTCAGTCAAGAGTAGAAAGCTTCTTGGATCAAAGACCAAGCACTATCAAATTGTATCCAAGCCCTAAAGAATTCAAGTTATTGACTCGTAGATAAAGAGGGAGTCACAAGGAAGGAGAAGTGGTGACATAAGGGGTACCGGCCGTAAAAGTTGTCGCTTGCCTAAGTATGATTTGTATCGCTCAAAATTTCTCAAAGAAATTGTTTTCTTATTTCAAAAATCTTTCGTAGAAATTTTTTTTTTAAACTCTTGCTTTTGAAATCATTTTATAAAAATACCTTTCAACTGTTTGAATTTTTTGGGATGTTAAAAAATGCTAAGAAATCTCTTTTTTCAATATGCCCAAATATTTCTGGGCTAAAAATATATTTTTAGCATTTTTTATGGCATCCGGGCGTTACCGGCATTTTCCGGGCGCCCGGAGAGAAGGTGCAACGCGCGGCAAAAAGGGCTTTTTCGGTCGATTCATGCTCCTTCGGGGCGCCCGGATCAGTGCCTCAGCGCCCGGATGAGTTAACGGAAAAATCCGAAAATCTTGCTTAAAATTTGATTTTTGTCTAATCTTTCCCTCTTTTTAAGCCATGCCTTCTCACCCTCAACATCATCTCTTCAAGCCACAATTTTCAGATTATCAAAGAGCTTTCATATCATTCCTATTGAGAAATCTTGAGCTATCATTATCATATCTTTTGAGCATTCAAATCATTTTTCAAAAGTGTAATATCAAACTCAAATAGGAGTTGCAATTTTCATTTATTCTATCACAAAATCTTTGTAATACATTCTTTCACATAGATTGAGAGAATCATTGTGAGAAGAAGTATTGTAATCCTTTGTGGACTCAAAGGAAGAGAGAGTAGTAGGTTAAGCTTCACCTACATTTGAAGGAGCTTGTGTGACTCTTGTGGATTCAAGAGTAATTGTAGTTGGTTCTTGCTTCACCAACATTTGAAGAAGCATCATAGTGAAGTGTTATTAAAATCCTAAGGGAAGAGAAGACCTTAGGTGGTGGACTAGGCCCCCGGGAGTGCGAACCACTTGAAAATCATCGTGTTTGATTTCTCTTACTCTATTCTCTTTATTTCCAAGTTATTTACTCTCGTGCGGATATTGCTCATTTTAATTACTTGGTAATTGTTGAGATATCTATTTGAGGTTTTACCTTGAAACTCTAATTGCATATCTAGTGTTAAATATTTATATGCTCACCAAGTGTTTGATAAATTGCCTACAAGAGCTTCTTGTGTATTATCAATCCTTACTTGACATTGCCTCTATATTAAGAAATTTTAAATTGCTAAATCTTGCCTAAACAACCTAATTCACCCCCCCTTTTAGGTTATTCAGGACCAACAAGTGGTATCAGAGCTAGTACTCTACATATAGCTTAACATCTAGTAGAGGATCCCTATGGCAAGCTCATCAATGTCTAATATAGTTGAAGGACAATCTTCCTCTAGACCACCATTGTTTAATGAACAAACTATTCTTTTTGGAAAACTAGGATGACAATCTATATTCTAGCAAATGATATAAGAGTTTGGAATGTGATAAAAAATGGACCAATCAAGCCTACCTTAACTAAAAAGCAAGGAGAACAAAGTATCACTACCCCCAAACCGGAAAAAGATTATAATGATGATGACTTCAAAATGTGTGAAAGAAACTATAAAGCTATGAATATGCTATATCTTGCTTTAGATTCAAATGAGTTCAATAAAATTTCCGGATGCAAAAGTGCTAAAGAAATTTGGGATCAATTAGAAGTGACATATGAGGGCACCAACCAAGTTAAAGAAACTAGAATAAACATGCTTGTTCATAAATATGAAATGTTCAAAATGTCTTTTGATGAAAATATAGAACAAATGTTTTCTAGATTTACCGATATTGTTAATGCTCTAAAATCTCTTGGAAAAGAGTATTCTAATGAAGAATTGGTAGGAAAAGTTCTCCAAAGCTTAACCGAGCCATGGGAAGCTAAAGTAACGGCTATTGAAGAAGCTAGAGACCTCAAAACTCTCACTCTTAGTGAACTTATGGGATCTCTTATGAGTCATGAGTTGAAGAGGAAAGATCGAGAAGAAGAAAAGAGGAATAATAAAAAGTCACTTGCGCTTCTTGCATCAAAGGCTTACTCAAGTGATGAAGAAGAAGAAAACAAAGAAGATGATGATGAGATAGCTCTTCTTACAAGGAACTTTAAGAAATTTCTTAAATTCAAAAAGGTAAGCAAAGCTCCCTACAATAGGTTTATGAACAAAGGAAGAAACAAATCAAAAGAAGAAGGAAGATGCTTCAATTGTGACAAGACGGGTCATATAAAAGCAAATTGTCCAAAATTAATCAAAACCAAGGAAGGAAAAGCCTTGAAGGCAACATACGTTGATGACGATGCATCAACCGGTGAGGAAAGTGAAAATGAAGAAGTGGCAAACATCGTTTGTCTTATGACAAAAGAAGATGATGAGGTATGTTCTTCCTTTAACTCCGAATATTACACCTCTAGCTCATTAATTGAAAATGAATGTTCTTTTGAAGAATTACAAAATGAATTCTCAAAAATGCATGATAATTTTGAAATTGCAATTTTTAAGATACATGAACTTCAAAAAGAGAATAATATCTTAAAAGAAGAAAATAAGTTGCTTGAAAAGGATCGAAATTTTGCTCATGAAAAAGCACTTAAACTTCACTTCAAAAATATTAATCATCATACAAAAATTGAAAACTCTGAAAAAGGAAATCAAGGATTAAATAGAAACCTTGTCAGATTTACAAAAGGAAAAGAAAACATTGATAAAATGCTTGGTTCTCAAAAAATGGCTTTTGATAAAAGTGGAATAGGATATGAACCTTTTTCAAAACAAAAATCTTTAAAAAGCTATTTTGTTAAAGCATCATTATCTACAAATGAAGCATCAACATCTAAAGGATTTCAAAAAACATGCACCTATTGTGAAAGACAAGGTCACATAACATCACATTGTAAATTTTGAAATATGATAGGTAGAGACTCCAAAATCCCTTCTTGGCTTAAACCAAAATGGATTATCAAAAGTGTTAAAAGTCAATACTAACAATATAGGACCCAATAGAACTTGGGGACCTAAATTTTGTTTTTGTATATAGGTTACCCTAAGGATGAAGTATGAAAGAAATTGGGTCATTGATAGTGGATGTTCAAGGCATATGACCGGTGATCCATCTATTTTCTATGAGCCTATCAAAAATTACAAAGGTTTTGTGAGCTTTGGAAATAATGAAAAAGGTAAAATCATTGGTAAAGGTAGCATTGGAAATAAAATATCCATTCATGATGTGCTACTTGTGAAAGGATTGCAACATAATTTGCTTAGTGTAAGCCAACTATGTGATAATGATTATTTAGTTGAATTTAAATAATCGTGTTGCACCATTTTTGACAAAATGAAAAATGTGGTATTTACTGCGAATAGACACGAAAATGTCTATATTATTGACTTTGAAAGTATATCTTGCCAAAATATTGATTGTTTAATCACAACAAATGAAAGTTCGTGGTTATGGCATAGAAGATTAGGACACATTAGCATGGATCTACTTGGTAAACTTTCTTGAAAGGATCTTGTGAAAGGCCTTCCTAAGACCAAGTTTGAAAAAGATCATTTATTTGATGCATGCCAATTTGGAAAACAACATAAAGTTTCTTTCAAAATCATTAGCCATGTGTCTACATCAAAAGCTCTACAAAAACTTCATATGGACCTTTTTGGACCAATAGATGTAATGAGTCTAGGAGGATCTAGATATGTTTTTGTTATTGTTGATGATTACACTAGATACACATGGGTGATGTTTCTTGCTTTCAAAAATGATGCTTTCAATGAATTTGCAAAATTCTGTAAAAGAGTGCAAAATGAGAAAGGATACTATATTTCATGCATTCACAGTGATCAAGGCACGGAATTCATAAATGCATCTTTTATGGAATTATGTGAACAAAATGGCATTGAGCATAATTTTTCAGCTCCTAGAACTCCTCAACAAAATGGGGTTGTTGAAAGGAAAAACCGAACTTTACAAAAAATGGCAAGAACAATGTTGAAAGAAAACAACTTGCCTACATACTTTTGGGGAGAAGTTGTAAATACAGCTTGCTATACTCTAAATAGAGTTTTAATTAGACCTTCTCTAAAGAAAACTCCATATGAATTATGGAAAGGACGTACTCCAAATATCTCACATTTTAAAGTTTTTGGATGTAAATGCTTCATCTTAAATAATAAGGACTATCTTAGTAAGTTTGATTCAAAGTCCGACGAATGTATTTTTATTGGATACTCTTCGAGAAGCAAGGCATATCGAGTTTACAATAAAAGAACCTCTGTAATTGAGGAATCTATGCATATTAACTTTGATGAAACTAACCCATTTATGTCAAGAAAGGATGAAGACGATAGTATGAGCTTTCAACAAGTTGAAGAACAAAGTCAACCTATTCCGACAAGTGAAGAAGGCAATACATCCACAAGCAATCAGATTGATACTCAAATAGAGGAAGTACAACCAACTTCAAATGATCAAATCACATCAACAAATCAAGATCTCCCAAAGTGTTGGAAATTTGTCAAAAATCATCCAAATGATCAAATCCTTGGGGATCCATCACAAGGTGTAAGAACTCGTTCCAATCTAAATACTTTCTGTGAACATGTAGCGTTTATATCTCAAATTGAACCTAAAAATATCAAAGAAGCCTTATTGGATGATGATTGGATTATTGCTATGCAAGAAGAGCTTAATCAATTTGAAAGAAATCAAGTTTGGACTTTAGTTGAAAGACCTAGTAATTACCCGATTATTGGTACAAAATGGGTTTTTCGAAACAAACTAGATGAATCCGGTAATGTAACTAGAAATAAGGCTAGACTAGTTGCTCAAGGATATAGTCAAGAAGAAGGAATAGACTATGAAGAAACCTTTGCACCAGTAGCTCGACTTGAATCCATTAGAATGTTACTAGCATATGCATGTTTCATGAACTTCAAACTCTATCAAATGGATGTTAAAAGTGCTTTCTTAAATGGATATCTTCAAGAAGAAGTTTATGTTGAACAACCACCCGGTTTTGAAAACACAAATTTATTAAGTCATGTATTCAAACTTCAAAAGGCTCTTTATGGACTTAAACAAGCACCTAGGGCATGGTATGATAGATTAAGTAATTATCTACTTGACAACGGTTTCTCTAGAGGTAAACTAGACTCTACTCTATTTGTAAAAAGAAAAGCTAAAGACATCTTGCTTGTTCAAATTTATGTTGATGACATTATCTTTGGTGCTACTAATGAATCCCTTTGCAAGTACTTTTCTGAATGTATGCACAAAGAATTTGAAATGAGCATGATGGGAGAATTAAATTTCTTCCTTGGACTTCAAATCAAACAAAGAAAAGAAGGGATCTTCATTAATCAAGCCAAGTACATTAAGGAACTCATCAAAAGATTTGGGCTTGAAATTGCAAAAGAAGTGAGCACCCCTATGGGAACGTCAATCAAACTTGACAAAGATGAAAACGGTAAATATGTTGATGAAAAGCTATATCGAGGTATGATCGGAAGCCTTCTCTATTTAACTGCCTCAAGACCTGATATTATGTTTTATGTATGCTTATGTGCTCGGTTTCAATCTTCTCCGAAAGAATCACACTTGAATGCTATAAAAAGGATTATTAGATACCTTAAGAGTACCATCAATCTAGGACTCTTTTATCCTAAAGGCACATTTTTGAACTTTTAGGATACTCCGATGCTAATTATACGGGATGTAAGATCGATAGAAAAAGCACTAGCGGCAATTGTCAATTTCTAGGACATGCCTTAGTCTCATGGTCTAGTAAGAAACAACATAGTGTAGCTCTTTCAACAGCAGAAGCAGAGTATGTAGCTATAGGTAATTGTGTTGCACAAATTCTTTGGATGAAACAAACTTTACTTGACTTTGGTCTCGAATATGATCATGTGCCTATCAGGTGTGATAATACAAGTGCTATAAGTCTATCAAAGAACCCTATTCAACATTCTAGAACTAAGCATATTGAAATTCGTCATCATTTCCTAAGAGATCATGTGCAAAAAGGAGATATTGAGCTTGTTTTTGTTGATTCCTTGCATCAATTGGCCGATATTTTTACAAAACCTTTGCATGAGAATCAATTTTGTGCTATTAGAAGGGAACTAGGAATGCTTTGGATCACATAACCTGACGAAATATTGCTTTTTTCGGCAAAATAGTGATCCGGGCGTTACTGCCTTCTTCCGGGCGCCCGGAAGAAGCATGTATCGACCGGAACATCACTCTCTGCCGGGCGTTACTACCCTCATCCGGGCGCCCGGAAAAAGGGCCTATCGCCCGGATCGAGCTGTTTGAAAAACCAAAATTTTCTTCATTTCTTCTCACTTTTTCACACCTTCTCAAATATAAACTCTTTCTTCTCTCAATCTCTTCTATTTAATCACCAACATCTTCACCATCACTCACCTTTATTTGCATCAAAACTCTTTTTAATTATCACTCTCTTGTGTTTTCATCATCAAAGTTTTCAAAAGCTTCAACACCCAATCCTTAAAAAACCTTGTATACAAGGTGCTCGGTAAAATTCCTCAACTAAACCTTTCTTCTAACAAGCTTCTTCAACCTTCAAATTCAAATGGCACCACCAAGGGCTGACTCCAGGAAACGCAAGCAAGAAGAATCTTCATCCGCTGGCCCTTAGATCATTATTAATCCAGATGCTTTTCCTCAACAAAACATTCTATGGGGTAAGATTTTAGATCCTCCCACCTTGCTTAATGATACTAGAATTTATCGGCTTTTAGATGCTCAAGGGTGGCTACCTATGTTAAGATTTGAAAACAAAGGCAATCCTGCATGGATTAGAGAATTCTACTACTATGTTAACTTAGACTTCACCACCATGAAATTAAATAGTCAAGTTAAGTCTAAGGAACTAGAATTAACTGCAAGTATTGTTGCTAGAGCCTTTGGGATTCCTAATCAAGGCACCAAACTGTATTCATATAGAGGTATGCCAGAAGGTGTTCTTGAAAACCTAGAAGCCAGTGTTATAGAATTTCTGTGGGAAGGTACAGGAACAAGCTCCTTAGGATATCCTAAGACTAAGGATCTCACTCCAGAAAAGAAGCTGCTATTTTATATTCTTCATGAGGTCATTATTCCACGGGAAGTTAAGGATGGTTCAATTCCAAAATTCACTGCACTGTTGATGTATTTGATGTATGAAGCCAAACGTATCAATCTTCCGCACATCATCATTAACCATATCATTCACACCAAGGAGGCTCAAAATCAACTTGCTTATGGGGTTCCCTTAACTCACCTGTTTGAGTCTTTAGAAGTTCCACGAGATCATGAGTTTGAGGCCATTAGTGATAGATCATATCTTCTCAATGTTACTAGCCTCACTCGCCAAAAGCTAAAAATTCATAACTCTCGTGTTCTCAATATTGGTGATGATACGAGTGATGATCCTCTTGTGTTTGAATCCTTTGATATTGATCCCACTACTTTTAGAGATCCTATGGAACGACAAGGCAGCAGTGGTGTTGGCACCTCTCAAGGACAAAGGGCTAGACCATCTTCCTCTCACTCCTCCTCCCTTGATGAAATTCGTGCACACCTGAATGAACAAGATGTTCGTTTGGACAGAATGGAGCAGATGCTGAAGGCTTTATATGATCACCACATTGGTTCTTAGTCTATGGATGCTTTAAATTGTGTTCTCTCCTCAAACAATTTTTTTTTTTTTGCTTTCAGTTGAATCTTTCCTTAAACACTCCTTAGCTGTTTTTCTTCCTTTATCATTGGTTGGATATTTTCTTTTCATTAATGTGTTGCATTTTTTTCCTTGCCTTATGCCTGTTGTTGCCTACTATTGTCTTTATTTGCTATAGAATGCTCTTTTGTGATGACAAATAGGGGGAGAAAGTATTGAAGTAAATATGCCTATCATTGCACTTATTCAGGGGGAGTTTTTGCTTTTCAGGATCAAGACTAAATTTTATCAAGCACAAATTGAGGGGGAGACCTCAATTCAAGTTTTATTCTTTAAATTTCAACTATTTCATGCTTGTTAACTTCAATGTTTTGTCATCATCAAAAAGGGGGAGATTGTTGGCATGAAAAGTCTATAATCTTTATTTTGATAATAACAAAACATCTTAATTGTGCTTTAGCATTTTTTTGTAAGACCTTCTTTCCAAAGCTAGTCTACACCAACATTGGATCAAGTTGTTTCAGTCAAGAGTAGAAAGCTTCTTGGATCAAAGACCAAGCACTATCAAATTGTATCCAAGCCCTAAAGAATTCAAGTTATTGACTCGTAGATAAAGAGGGAGTCACAAGGAAGGAGAAGTGGTGACATAAGGGGTACCGGCCGTAAAAGTTGTCGCTTGCCTAAGTATGATTTGTATCGCTCAAAATTTCTCAAAGAAATTGTTTTCTTATTTCAAAAATCTTTCGTAGAAATTTTTTTTTCAAACTCTTGCTTTTGAAATCATTTTATAAAAATACCTTTCAACTGTTTGAATTTTTTGGGATGTTAAAAAATGCTAAGAAATCTCTTTTTTCAATATGCCCAAATATTTCTGGGCTAAAAATATATTTTTAGCATTTTTTATGGCATCCGGGCGTTACCGGCATTTTCCGGTCGCCCGGATAGAAGGTGCAACGCCCGGCAGAAAGGACTTTTCCGAGCGATACATGCTCCTTCCGGGCGCCCAGATCAGTGCCTCAGCACCCGGATGAGTTAACGGGAAAATCCGAAAATCTTGCTTAAAATCTGATTTTTGTCTAATCTTTCCCTCTTTTTAAGCCATGCCTTCTCACCCTCAACATCATCTCTTCAAGCCACAATTTTCAGATTATCAAAGAGCTTTCATATCATTCCTATTGAGAAATCTTGAGCTATCATTATCATATCTTTTGAGCATTCAAATCATTTTTCAAAAGTGTAATATCAAACTCAAATAGGAGTTGCAATTTTCATTTATTCTATCACAAAATCTTTGTAATACATTCTTTCACATAGATTGAGAGAATCATTGTGAGAAGAAGTATTGTAATCCTTTGTGGACTCAAAGGAAGAGAGAGTAGTAGGTTAAGCTTCACCTACATTTGAAGGAGCTTGTGTGACTCTTGTGGATTCAAGAGTAATTGTAGTTGGTTCTTGCTTCACCAACATTTGAAGAAGCATCATAGTGAAGTGTTATTAAAATCCTAAGGGAAGAGAAGACCTTAGGTGGTGGACTAGGCCCCGGGAGTGTGAACCACTTGAAAATCATCGTGTTTAATTTCTCTTACTCTATTCTCTTTATTTCCAAGTTATTTACTTTCGTGCGGATATTGCTCATTTTAATTACTTGGTAATTGTTGAGATATTTATTTGAGGTTTTACCTTGAAACTCTAATTGCATATCTAGTGTTAAATATTTATATGCTCACCAAGTGTTTGATAAATTGCCTACAAGAGCTTCTTGTGTATTATCAATCCTTACTTGACATTGCCTCTATATTAAGAAATTTTAAATTGCTAAATCTTGCCTAAACAACCTAATTCACCCCTCCTTTTAGGTTATTCAGGACCAACAGACAGACTGCTCCTGAGTTGGTATTATAGGAGAAGTATCATGACATAAGGAATCCATAAGTCGTGATGGAAAACGACGAAGCCGAAACTGTTGTCTTGAATCAGCAGATGGTGAAGGAGCAGAAGATAAAGAAAGAAATCGTTCTTCATCAAACACAACATGGCGACTGATTAGAGTTTTGCCCGTGAGAGGATTATAGCACTTGTAGCCTTTGTGACTTTGACTGTAGCCCAAAAATATGCACTGCACACTTTTGTATTGAAACTTAGTGCGACCAAGAGGTGCCAAACATGGATAACAAGTAGCGCCGAATACACGTAAAATAGTATAATCTGGAGGAACACCATTCATAAGCTCATATGAGGACTTGTTGGCAAACAATGGTTTTGGGAGCCTGTTAATCAAATAAATAGCAGTAGAAAATGCATGAGGCCAAAAAGTAGTAGACAATTGACTGTGAGCTAACAATGTTAATCCAGTCTCTACAATGTGTCTGTGCTTATGTTCAGCCACACCATTTTGCTCTGGCGTGGCGGGGCAAGACAAACGATGAGTGATACTATAACTGCAGAAAAGAGTTTTAAGGCTATGATTAACAAATTCACCCCCAGCATCAGATTGAATAATTTTGATAGTTGTATTGCAATAATTCTGAACCATGTTGATAAAGACTGGAAAAATACTAATTACATCCGATTTTCTAACTAGTGGATAAAACCAGGTGAATCGACTGTAGTCGTCCACCAATACAAGATAGTAACGAAAGCCTTCTGCAGAGACTGTTGGAGCAGGCCCCCACATGTCAAAATGAACAATATGCAACAAAGTAGTGGAGCGATGAGAAACAGCATCAAATGACAAGTGATGACTTTTACCCATTTGACAGCTACTGCAGACATTATTTTGAGATGAAGAGGCCATAGGCAGAACTTTATTGAGAAGCTGCAAAGTGCAAATAGAAGGGTGCCCAAGGCGGGCATGCCAAAGTTGCGAACTGATTTTAGAAGCCAAAAAGGAACGCGTGAGAGGTGGTTGTAAGCAATATAGACCATCATTGAGGGTCCCCTGATGAAGTAGTCGGCCTGTCTTCGAGTCCTTAATAGAAAAACCAGAAGAAGTGAAAACAAAATAACAGTCATGAGCCTTGGTGAACTGTGCGACAGAAAGAAGCCGTTTAGCAATACAAGGCACATGTAGAATTTTGCATTGAAAAACTGAGCCATTAGATAAGGTGAAAGGAGTATAACCAACATGAGAAATTGTAAGACCATCACCATTTCCGACCATAACCTTATCAGACCCAGAATATGCATGCTTACCCGTGAGTTGAGTGTCATCTGGAGTCGTGGAGTGTGTGGCACCGGTGTCGAGATACCAAGTAGGATCGTTTGGATGAGCAATGGTCATGGCATGCAAAGCTTTGGTAGAAGAGTTGATAGCATCGTCAGGGGCCCAACAATTATTGGCCTTGTGGTAAGGATGTCCACAACGATAGCACACGACTGGACCATTAGAAGAGGAACGACCACGACCTCTGTTAGAACCACGACCACCACGACCTTTATTAGAACCACGATCACCACGAGCACGATCAGACTGATTTGAGTGAGACACGGTAGCAACATGGGAAGAATTCAATGAATTATTGGGGCGACTTGGAGAGACAGTGAAGGCAACAGCTTTGTCCACAACAGAGATAGAAGAAGCAATACGCAACTCATAATCCAATAAAAGGCCACAGACTTCCGCAAAGGTAGGACCGACTGGGCGAGAGTTGATAGCAGCGACGATAGGATCGAATTCGGACCCTAAACCATGGAGTGTCCAAAGAATAAGATCATCGTCCTCAACAGGTTTTCCAGCACTTGCAAGCGCCAAAGACAAGGACTTGGCATGTTGAATGTATGTATGAACTGGGGAAGAACCTTTAGAGAGAGACTGTAGTTCGGTTTTGAGTTGTTGAATGCGAGAACAGGACTGAGTGCCATATAAAACTTCCAACGTGCGCCAGACATCACGAGAAGTATTTTTGTCTACGACCTGAGCAAGTACTGAATCAGAGAGTGAGATCAATAACCAACCAAGGACCAATTGATCAAGCCAAGTCCAATCCGCCAACAGACCAGATGCAGCAGTAGGCTTAACAATTGTGCCGTCGACGGAGCCTAACAAACCATGGCAGCGTAAGACAAGGAGAACTTGCGTTTTCCATAATAAATAATTATCACTGGACAACTTGAGAGAGACTTCCTGATGAATTTGTTCAACAGTGGGAAGAGCAACGGAAGAAGCAGCAATTGTGGGAGTGGTCATGGTAACCAACAGATGCACGATAATGGTGGGAGAGATGACCTAGACTACTGATACCATGAAAGAATAATATTTGCTCGATACAAGGCAGAGTTGTATTCATTACAATATATAGGAATGCAGATACAACATGTTTGTTACAAAGAGATAAAGAGATATATGTGACTAACAAAATAAATCTAAGAGTCCTAGGTGTTTTGTACAACTTCAAAATTCAAATTGACAATTCAGGTTTGATCAGTTGATAAGTCTGTTAGGCTTAACAGGGTCTACTGACACTAATCGAATAGGAGTCTTGCCCATTTAGTATTTACTTGAGATGAAATTTGCGCATGTAGAATGTGCACAGTCTAATGCACAATGATGAAGAATTTCCGAATCTATGATTCCACATTTCTTATAGCATTTAAAAAGATAACGTGTTCCCGATAAAATACATTTCAAGTTACATTTCAATTTGAACATTACTTTGCTTTCTACATCCATGACAACTCCAGCCATCATGATCAACATCAACAACACCACAATCCTCATATTGTTTTTTATTTTCACTGCTCTTGCTATATTATATCTGAGTTTGTGTTGGTTTGAAATACTGAGATGTGATACTTGTAATTTATAGGCCTTGAACCTTTTAAATCAAGTTATAAAAATTAAATACAATTATGAAGTTACTCAACTTATCGTGTATAGGCATGGAAATTTCTTTTCAATCAGATGTGTTTAACATCTTTAAGAAAAAGTTGCCACCATTTATTGCTCATCACTCTCCACGTAATAACAGGAGAAAAAGGAAAAAGAAGAGTAATGTTATATATCACATATTTTTTTATTTTTTTTATTACCTTCTAATGGCGTTCTACATGACATGCTAATTAGATAATATTTTTATTTCTCTTTCTTCTTTTTAATTCTTTTTCTCTCTCTTCAATTTCTTTTCTCTTTCTTAATTAATATTTATCATATCAAAAGAAAACCGTCCATCTTGAGCTCAAATCACTCTATTCTGATTAATTATCTAGGGCATGCACCTATAGCCAATCCACGTCAAAGTTAGTTTGCAGACGTGAGTGTTAACCTTTTCACACCAATATTTCAATTTTAATTGCCACAAGCTTTCCATTTTTCTTCAACATGAATATAATTACTAAGGGTTAAGAGTGGAATTGTAACGTATTAATTTGTAATTAGAGGTTCTGAGTTTGGACCACGACGGCCTCCACCGGTGGATGCACATTACAGCTAGTCCCAATGGCCTAGAAAAAAAAGTTAAAAATTCTCTCTCTCTCTCTCTCTCTCTCTATATATATATATATATATATATATATATATATATATATATATATATATTGTTTTGTTTGGAAAAGCTCTAATGTGGTTAATTAAAGCATAAATTTCATTTGGGTTAATTTCTATTGAAAAACAGAACGACTCAGACCTAGAAGCAAAAGAGGAAAGCCATAAAAACAGAAGAGCTTGTAGATATAGACACATTCTAGGGAGGCCGAATCAACATGCTCGACAGAAACTAACACACGTACATCTCTTCGTGAAATAGAAGAGTTGTAATTGATGTTAATTAGATTAATAATATTTCACTGCCAATTAATCATGAATCTAATAGGTCAAACACAGAAGAGATCGTTCAAGTTAAATAGAAAAAATAGACTAAATTAATTAATTATTAGGACAGTCCTAATATTAATTAATTAAAGGACTTATTGGATTGGACCTAAGCTCAATAAGTCGTTTGATTTTACCAATTCATAATGAAAACTTTGTTTTTTAGGACTTATTAAGGTGGAAATTGTTATCTTCCAGGAAGGTTCATCACTATCTTCCTAATTAAGCATGTAATTTACAAGTCAAACAAGCGTTATCATGCAAAGTCATATTTTTCAACAATGACAACTACTAAAATATCTGGCAGAAATTAAAGCGTGCTTCCTCCGCTTGTTGAATTGGCAGCCTTCTTTTATCTATTTATTTTTTGGAAAACTCCCTAATTAATACAGACTGACATCTGTCCGTGAGAAAGGAAGTAGGACCCACATATATTTGAGATTCATCCTATATGAGAAGATTGATATCAATCCTAATTAATTAAGTAGCAACACTTAAATTTTTTTTTTATCTTGCCAATCACTTGGCTAACAGAGCTTCCTTCCTTTGCCCGGGCTTCATATCTAAAAGCTTGTATTTTACTATTTGCAGTTTCGAAAATATATACAATGTCAAAAATTTAATTCGATGACAAATCTCCAAAAAAAAAAAAAAAAAGACAATAATAATAATAATAATACTGATATCATAGTTGTCAATATATTAATTTGGATCTTTATCCCTCGTCAAGTGATTTTTTTGTTGAATAAATCTCGATCAAAACCTCGTTGTTTGCAAAGAGAGAGAATATAAGGAGCAAGTGGAATAATGCATAGTATGTAGATTTATCCCAAAGAAAGAGTTAATCCCATTTTTTCCCATGAGTACTTCTTTAAAGTTCAAATTCCCCTATAAACTTTTTGTTTTATCCACATTCTCCTATGACATTAAACACTGCCAAACAAGACCTTAATGCTAAGGGTATTTCGGACAAATCACAAACAATCTCTCCTTCTAGATTTCTCACAATATCACACTCGCACAACCCCACACACAGGCATAGCGACCCACCCACACATGAGTACAACCACAACGACACGCACGCCAGCGCAAGCTTGATGAGGAAAATTCTACTAACCGTCAGTGGCAATTCTGCCATTCATGATGGGACAGCCAACGTAACAGGATTTGGACACGTGGACATGTCCAGCTGCAGTGATGAACAATAGAAATATGCAAAATGTCAAATATATCCTCTTCTATAGGAAGAAATGTCCAATATACCATCATGTTTATTTCATAAAATAATACTCACTAAAGACAAAATAGAGTGTAAATGACCAAAAAGGATGACAGGATTGTGTTGGCAAAGAATCTTATGCAAAATAAGAAAAGTAAATCAAAAATTGCATATTTAAAAATGTGTCACCGTTGACGAGGGTCCGAAATATGTTGCCGAAGAAGATGACTAATTGTAAAGAAGAAGCCACGTCTTTGCTAGAGAAAAACCGTCGTCGGAGTAAAGTTAAGTTGGAAGGGAATGAACAGTAGCCGGAGAGTAAAAACGACGACAATATGTTGGATAAATTTTGAATAAAGGTTATAATAGTGATTTTATGCATATAATTAATGTTAATGATAAGGGTATAATAGTCATTCTAAACACCAAGAGGTGAAAGTAGACATTTTACATTGATCCACAATACATATAATATTTTGGTTTGTCATGTGGGTCCCACGTCTAATTAGAGAGTATCTTGGTCATTATAGTGGATAGGAGGTTTTTTTTAAAAAAATTAAAATTATCATCAACGACTTAGAAACTTCATCACTGATCAACGGTCCACATTCATTCGGCAATTCTGCCAAATGATGGACCAAAGACTGACTCGCTTGATGAAGCATATTGAAGAGCTTGCTCTTGATGTCAAGGATCTCTTCAACATATATCTACCTCAACTGCAATCACTAAAGGGGAAAGGGCGGTTCCGTTGGCTTAAGAAGGTGTACAAAAATCACCAGTTGGCTATGGAAATTGAAAAGATCAAAAGAAGGGTCAAGCAAATTGATCGTGTTCGGACAACTTATGGCATCACGGAGACTGATAGCAACCGCGAAGAAAACATTCATGAAGGGATTTCCAGAAGATCAATCCTCCATGATGATGACCCAGAGATCATCGGTCAAGACAAAAATGCAAAGGAATTGGTGAACAAACTACTCGACCCGAATGTGCACTATGATGTGATCTCAATAGTTGGTATGCCTGGTCTAGGAGAGACGACTCTTGCCAAAAGAATCTACAACCGCATCAAAGACCAATTTGAATATTCAGCTATGGAGTATGTATCCCAAGTGCCAAAACTAAAAGAACTTCTACGAAGTTAAAAAAGTAGCAAAAGCAACTAGAAGAGCAAAAGGAGAAGAAGGAATCGTTGGAGGCAAAGGTGAAGAAGATGAAGAAGAAGCAGTTGGAGAAGCAGCTCGATGCTATGGAGGAACTAGAAGAACTGGAGAAGCAGGTAGACGAGCTAGAGAAGCAACCGAAAGTGCTGGAGGACTTGCAACACGAATTGCGTTCAATTCTGAAGGAAAAAAAAATGTGATACTGAGATGACATTTGGGCGAGTACTGCCGTATGAGATGATTTGAAGTCCATATTTCCTAGCATTCCCAAAACTGGAAGTACATTAATTATCATTTCCCGAAAGAACGATATAGATAGTGTGAAACTCTTCTGGAAATCGGTCATGACTTGTCAAAGAGATACCAACTATTTGTCAGATCTGGAAGATATCGGTAGAAAAATAGCAAAAAAAATGTGGCGGCTTACCCCTAACTATCGTGGTGATAGCAGGAATCTTACATGCACGAGAAAGAAATGAACGACAATGGGGTCTTGTACTCAAGAGCATTGGTCTTAACAAGCAAGACGAAGGTTCAAGAATTTTAGCTTTGAGCTACAAATTGAAACCATGCTTTCTATACTTGGGCCTCTTCCCGGAAGACTATGAAATCCTTGCATCGCGTTTAATTAATATGTGAATAACTGAGAAGTTCATAGGAGCTCATGGCGGAAAGGAGGTTGAGGAGGTAGGGGAAGACTACCTGTACGACTTGGAAGCTAGGAACTTGGTTCAAATTGTTAAAAGATGATTTGATGGTAGGATTAAAAATTGTCGTATTGATGACCTTCTGCACAGCCTTTGCGTTAATATGGCTCAGGAGAATAACTTCTTTCAAACCTTGGACACCTTGGAGTAGTTAGATCCTAATTCAGTCATCAAAGTACTTACAACCCACCTCTGCAGTATGGACGATTACATTGCTCTGAATCCTTAAATGCCTAAGCTTCATACTTGCTATGCTTTACTGAAATCCGCCCATTCAAAGAGCAATATCGTTGGATAATTTTTGGAGAACATAGATTCTTATGCGTGCTGAGAGTAACTTTTGTTAGCAGTGGGAAATATATTCCAAAAAGAATACGAAAAATGAGGCAATTGAGTTACCTCGAAGTGCATGGGGTAGATGGACACATTTCCCATTTCAAAAGATTCGAAAATCTGCAAAGCATTGATTTGCGAGGATTGATATATGTTGGTTCTGCTGATCATATTTGGAAAATGGAACAATGGAGACATTTGGGTGGAGTACATGGTCATTTCTCACCTCCAACAGAGGTGTCAAGGTACCTGAATCTTGTTTGTTTGCGTTTAAGCGTATGGCTCGCGAAGTTGCCCAGCCCTGATAAATTCCCTCCAAACCTCATCAAGCTCACCCTCAAGAATTCAAGGCTAACAGAAGATCCGATGAAAACACTGGGAATATTACCCAAATTAAAGAATCTCAAATTGAATTCTAGTTCCTACGAGGGTAAAACTATATATATTGCTCCGGGCTAGACAGCTTTCCTCACCTCAAAGCTAAGTGCTGGTACTTAGTGGATTATATTTGGAAAAGTTGAATGCTGATGATGGAGTACTTACTTCCACAACGAGAAACTCTTGTCATACAAGGTTGCCCTTACTTGAAGAAAATTCCAGAAAGGATCCAACATATAAGGAAAATGGCGTACCAGAAAGGTGAGTGATCTGGTATAGTTGTAGAATAATTGGTAGAATTGTTCTCTGTTTCCTTAGTACTTTCCAAGTCCAATTATATATTAAGTCCTATTGAGACACTTATATCACGATGAAGGGAACATTTGGGCAGAAATGAAAATGTAAAAAAAGAGGTGCTGAGGATACAGTCCTTGAAAGAATGTGGTAAGAAGTGCATGGAAGCAGATGAGTCAATTGGTTCATTTATGAGGTTTTATTTCATTGTTTATTTTATTTTATTTTATGATCCCTAGCTACTTATATCTTTCTATTTCGAACATCACATGTTATCTTGCAGGAGGTAGGGTATATGGTGTTATTCATAAGTTAAGGACGTACCTGGCTTGCATTGTCGTCTTCCTCATCGGTTCCATCGTGATGGCTTATTTGATTTTAATCTTCTTTCAGCCTTTGAATTGTTTAAAAAGTTCAATAATTGTGTTTGGTGTGCTGTTTATTAATTATTTGTGACTTTCTTTATTGTGAAATACGATATTTATTTCCTTATTGTATTAAGTTGGAGAATAACATTTTCATCGCATACTATTTGACTATGAACAAAATATATATATATATATATATATATATATACAGTTTTTATTCTTTCACTCTTATTAGCTATGTAGTTAATTCTTCTTATTCTTCTTGTTAGCGTCTTCACTAAGAATTTATTTTCTGTATTTCTTAATACAAGCTTCTTTTTCGTCTTCAAATTAGAAGCCCAAATCATGAGTTATTTATTCATCCATTCTTATTTTTAGGTAGTCTTAACATACTTAATCATTTACAATCACAAATTATTTATTCGTATTATCTATCATCAATACTAATTAATTAGTTTAATTTTAAAAATTAATTAGTGTTATTGATGGAATACATATTTGTGTCAAAGTTTGAAAAGCAAAGCTCCAAAATTAGGGACAGAAAAAGAATACTTACAATAAATATATTTACATATCACAAAATTGACTTAATACTTGTTTTACAATTCAAAATAAAGGAATTCATTTGTAAGTATAGATCCTCACAAAATTCATTTATAAATCAAATGAAAATCATACCCATACGTGCTGCCAAACACTCTGATAGAAAATGTCCTCAGAAATGTCTCTTTTCATGTTAAAGAAAAAAGGATCATACAACTTAGTAGAGGTGATCGGTTGATGATGGAGTACCTCCACAACTGAGACTGTTGTCATAAAAGATTGCCCCAACTTAGAAAAAATTCCAGAAAGGCTCCAAGATATAACGAAAATGGAGGACCCAAAAGGCCAGTAATTGTTTTCCTCTTTTTCGTTTCCCCTATTGAAACTTCTTTCATGATGCAGGGAACACTTGGGGATAAATCAAAATGTGAAAGAGGTGCTAATGATATATACAGTCCATGAAAGATGGTAAGAAGTGGAAGCAGATGTGTCTCAATTCGTGATGACTATTTGATTTTAATGTACTAGATCGGCCGTTGATTCAAAGGATTTAAACCTGCTGTTTGGTTCCTTCAACGCCCTTTTTCACTCTAAAAACCTGTGTGATATTCATTCAACTTTGTTTGTTATCAGCCTTTGAATATTGTTTAAGTTCAATAATTGTTTTTGGCGTGATGGAGATAAAAGATAAGCCTGCAGAGCTTCAACATATGATTCATCTACTCAAGATGAATGTCCTCTAGGTACCACTTAAGTGTTTAATAGCTTTGTACCAAAAAAGAAAATAAAAAGTGTCTAATAACTGCCTCTTTGAAATTCAAACATATGGACAATTATTGAGAATCCGAGAACAAATGAGTCTTAACACATATATTTAAAACTATTGATCCAGAATTTTAAACTATTCGATCTTGAGTCTACATATGATCTATTAATAGCTCTTTCTTCATCTAATCTTACAATGCGAGAAAAATGATTCTCTTGCTTTTTCACTTGTAAACTCTTCACATTATTTTACTTTTTGAAACAAATAAATTCTATAAATTTTTGTTGAATTATTTGTAAATTCAATTTTTTGAATTTGGAAGCACCTATTTAAAGAATTAAAAATAAAATTTTTGCAAATTCTAGATTTTCTCAAGTTTTATCCAAATCCTTGCTCAATAAGTGAAATTTACCATTTTAAGCCACCAAATTAGTTGCTCATTAAAAGTTTTTTATTTTTTTATTTACAGTTCTTATTCTTTCACTCTTATTACCTATGTAGTTAATTTTTCTTGCGATCTTTTTCACTTCGAATTTTTTTTTTACATATTTCTTAACGCAAGCTTCTTTTTCGTCTTTAAAATTAGAAGCACAAATCATGAGTTATTTATTCACCCATCCTTATTTTTTGGCAGTCTTAACATACTTAACCATTTAAAATCACAAATTATTTATTCGTGTTATCTATCATCAATACTAATTAATTAAATTTAATTTTAAAATTGATTAGTGTTATTGATAGAATACATATTTGTGTCAAAATTAGAAAAGCAAAGCTAAAAAAAATAGGGAACATAAAAGGAATACCTGCAATAGATATATTTACACATCACATAATTAACTTATAATATTGTTTTACAGTTCAAATAAGGGAATTCATTTATAAATATAAATCCTCACAGAATTAATTTATAAATCAAATGAATTAATCAACAATTCAAGCAATTTGAGATGAATGTCTTCAGAAAGTCACAAATTTCGAAAGTACTAGCTCCCTGATAATCAAACTACTTGTAATCTCTTTATCCAGAGTTCACCCCTGCATAGCTTTTTGCCCATCATCACCGAACAATTTTTTTTTTGAAAATTCCAAGTATCCGGGCTATGCTCGACTATTCACATGAGACCTTCAAGTTAATAGCCAGGTAAACCTCCAGTCTTCATGAATCACCATACAAAATATTATTTATTTGTATGGTTACATCAACTTATGGAAGCACAAAAAACTGACAAGTTGCTAATCTGTAGATATTTCTCTAGCATCTCTCTTTGACAATTAGGCTTCAACTTCATCATCCAGTACAATCTACTCAACCGCTTAACAAGGAGTCACATAGAACGTCAAGGGAAACATAAGTTTTAGGCAATTAGGAAATGGATCGAAACATGTAAATGGATTTTATCAAAAGTTAAGGAGAACTAACACTTTCACTTTCTAAAGCATTTGAGGTGAAAAAACAGGGGTAACCTGCACTCCTATTCAACAGGATTTGATTAAAATTAAGATGCTGTCATCAAGGAATTGAGATTCTTGCAACCGAGACAAAGAGAGAAAACATTACTTACACTACAAGAAAAATCGTTCTCGGCGACGGGCCGTTGCCGTGCCCTTGCTTTTCGGTGAGGGCTCGGCGAGGGTCGGCTCTTGCCCTCGTCGATTCGGCGAGGGAAGTCCCTGTCCCTCGCCGATTCAGCAATAGCAGCCTCTTGCCCTCGCCGAATCGGCGAGGGAGGGGACGTTCCGTCGCCAAAGCTATTCTATTTAGAATTCAATTTTAGAGAATTAAAAAACTGTAATTTATATAATATTCTTATGTAAAATCTAAATTAATTGTTTAGATTTGTGTGTTTTTTCAAAATTACTACATATAGTAGTAAATTTTTGGTTCATAAACAACTTCGCACAATATAATATGTAATTATTATACTAATTATGTTATTCTTTAGTTAAACAAATTAATATATAAAAAAAAAGTGAAGATAATAAAAAAAAACTAAAAAAAAACAAACTAATATTAAATTTATATAATATTAATGATGAAAAAAAGGTAAAACAAATTAAGTATGAAAAAAAACTGTAAATATAATTAAAAAAATTGAAAAAATAAATAATCCAATGGGCGAGGCCCATTGGTTGCACCAATAGGCTTCCCCATTGGTTTCTGGGTGGTGGCCCAGTCTCACGTTGGGCCGTCGCCCAGAATGAGATCAGATGAGGCAATCGTGCCTTATCTGATCTCAAATTTCAAAAATCAAAAAAAAACCCCACCCTCCATGCTGCGCAGCAGGTACCCACCCTCCCTACCCGCATCCCCTACCCCCTCCACCCACTAGACTCGCATACCCTACCCCTTTACCCCCCTACCTGTGTACCCCACCCCTCTCTCCCAAACACCCCTCAACCCCCCTACGCGTATACCCCACCCCTAACGTGGTAAACCTACCCCCAACCCTCTACCCGTGAACCCACCCACCCCCCACCCTAACCCGTCAACCCATCCCCTACCTCCCCTACCCGTCAACCCACCCCCCACCCGTGGCATCAAGGGTAATTTTTTTTTAATTTTTTGTTATGTATTTACATATATATAAAAATTTATATATATATATATATATATATATATATATATATATATATATATATATATATATATATATATATTGTATATATACATATGTAAAAATATATTTTATTTGTTTTTGTTTTTGTTTTGTATTATTTAAGATGTGAGAAGTATTGTGTTAAAATAATTTTTATTTTCAACATATAAATTTTTGAATTTTTTTTTAATTTCTAATATTTGTTTTCAGTTTTATTTCAATTTTTATAACCTTTTTTTTTCCGAATTGTTTAGGGAATTTATTGAATTATATTATTTTTGTTTAATTAATTTTTCTGTTGAACTATTTTTGTTGTAAATAGCGACTTCGGCGTGAAGAGAAGAAGGAAAAAAAAAGAAAAAGAAAGAATAGTAGCATACCCGACGGGTGAAGAAAGGAAGAGAGGGGAAGAAGAAAGAAAAGGCTATATTTGCTCACCCTTTAGCTCAAACTTGGCATTTCTAACTAATTGGAGGTGAGGGGTTGCATATTTGTGTATTTTCCTTGATTTTCTGTTAATGGATAGCTTATATAAAAATTGATTTGAGTTAAATTTATGCTTTGATTTCTTACCAGTGCTTGAAAGAATGTCAAAGAATTTAGTTAAGCTTATCATTAGTTTTCAAAGATTGAATACTTGAGAATGCTTGCTTAAGAGTTAAAAAAAAGGGTTTAATGTGTGTTTGAAATGGGAAGGGCGTTGGCTGCTAGTGCTGGCCTGTGTTGCTCACCACCGGCGCTGGTGGCCTGATCAGCGCCGGCAGACTATTGGGCTGCCGTGTTTTTATTTTATGTTTATTTTCCTTCCCTTGTCAGCTATGTAAGGTGTTAATTTTGCAAGTGGTTTATTATTGTTTTGGGGTGTGTAGAATTTTTGAACTATTGTTTGAAGTTGAAGCTTATAATTTGGAAGTAGTTGGCTAATTGAAAGGTTCTTACTTGGGTTGGTTAAGCTGGTTTGTGATTAGCTATTGATTTTAGTAGTTTAGTTATTGATTTGTATTACTAGCTAATCATAAATTGAGCTAGTAGATACTTGTACTTCATATGTCAGTTAGAATGTAGTCTTTACTGGAATGTTTAGTCATTAAATCTAGCTAGAAGCTTTTATATTGAATGTTAGTTTCCTGGTTGTTAGTAAGTTGTGTAATAGTTTCAAGTTTCAAGTGATAGTTAAACCACAACTGAGCTTAGCTTACATATGAACTTTCAATTGAGAAGATTCTAGCTTCAAGTGCAAACTAATAAGGCTAGGTAGTAAGTTACCAAGCTAAATGTTAGAATTTGGGTTAAGCTTATTCCTTGGAAAGAAATAAAGGATTTTTTTAGGTAGAGATCATCGACATATATGTTATTGAAGTTAATTTCGTTGATTAATGTAAGGAGTTATTTGATGTTTTAGAGGCCTCTTGAAAAATGTTGTAAGGTCTATTTTCTTTGTACTTTGATTTGCTTTGCAATGGAAATGTTGACAATAATTAAATAAATAGTTACGCGGATTGATTAGCTAACTACGATCTTGGGCAGTCTTTTGCAGTGTGGACATTATCCCAAGATAGTTGCTTGCGTGCACTCTTGAAGAAGGATAGGAGGAGTAACACTTTTCGTGTGATGATTGTGCTATAACCGATTTTTGCCTCCCTTAAAAGAAAAAAAAATAGTCATTATAATTTGAGTATTTTAAGCTTTTATATTCCAAACTAATTAATTATAATCTCCAATTCATGGATGGAAAGCTTTGCTTAAAGCTATGTTGATCCAATTAATTTGGTTGATCACGTCTTGTCCTACAAAATTGTATTTTCATTTATGGGCCATTGTGCAGGTAAATGAAGACCTGCATGTTATTTGGGATTGGATTTTGGTTGAAAAATTGCACATCTAGCATAGTGAAAGAAATATGTACTCTGCTATTCTTGTTGTTCTTGAGACATTTGACAACCACGGTAAATAGTTAACTGTTTTTTTTCATTTGTAGTGCTATTATATATTTTTACTGAAGAATTTAGTTATTTTTCAAATTTGTGGTGTTAGATTGGTTTTTTGGAATAGTTTGTGAAAAAGTTGAAATTTATTTTTTATTTTTTGAGTGTCTGATGTTTTTGCGATTGGTTTTATAGGTTTGGAGAAGATTCATCAATGACAAGAGTTTCTGAAGATTCAAAGTTCGTGAATGGTTTCGAAGAATATTCAAATGCATAGGGTTAAGTTAGATTTGAGGGATAGCTATTTGTAATTATATATGTAATTAAAATATTTTGTAATCATATATGTAATTAAAATATTTTGTAATATTAATTTTAAATTGATTTTGGTTGTCAAATTTTAATTAATTTAATTTTGATATGAAATTCATATTTATAAATTTTGCCATTTAAATTTTTTAATCTAATTATAAAGAGTTTTTAAATATAATTATTTAAATTTTACGATGAGTCGGCAAGGGCTCGACGAGAGACGACTTTGGCGAGGGCATAGTGAGGGAAGATTTATGCGAGGGCACAGAGAATGATGATTTATGCGAGGACACGGAGAGGGACGAAAATGGCGAAGGCACGGAGAGGGACGAAAATGGCGAGGGCATGGAGAGGGACGAAATCGGTGAGGGCAGAGAGAGGGACGCAGACGGCGAGGGCTTGTTGCTCTCGCTGAGTCGTCGCGGAAAATGTCACTCGCCGAGTCGGCGCCGAACGGCGTCGGCTCGGCAAGGGACCGCAATTCACCGGCGAAGCTTTTGGCGAGGGACAATTTTCCTCGCCGGGCCCTCGCTGAGACCCTTTCGGCGTCGGCCCGACGAGGGAAATTGTCTCTCGCCGAAACCAATTTTTCTTATAGTGTTAGATAGATATAGTGAATGCGTAAAATGCAACAGCATGATTCGTCCCAAAAGGGAAGAGAAAATAGTAGTCCATATAGTTATAGCAAATACAGAAAATGCATTAGCACGAGTTCATCCCAACTAAAGTTGCGCAACCATAAGTTATTGTTCTCTTCTTGACAACTGTCAACATATGGATATCATTAAGGTAACTTTTTTGGTTCCACTAGTTCAAAACACTAAAAGCCAGAGTAGTAGACTAAATAGTTCTAAATATAGATACAAGAATCCTGAATAAACAACCATCCACAAATGTCAATTCATTCGAGCAAGAGAGTACGTCAATCCTTTTCTTTGACACTAGTCCCATAAACGAGTGAAAAATGTCTTGCAACCTTTTCCTTTTCCCTTTTCCCTTTTAGCCAGTCTAAGAGTTCAGTTCACTCAAAAGCGGGTAGCCATTAAAGAAAGCGGCTATTGGATATATTTGGTTTGAACCATTTGTCCCACACCTTTAAGTACTAGTGAGAGGGAAAAAGCGCTCCTGCCCTTTACCCAAAGAGTACCATAAATCATTTTTCAATGATGAAAATATAATTTAAGGCATACATATTCATGAAAAGATACAAATTTTTCCCACATATAGTTTCGCCAGTATATAGATTTACCATATACCATTACCAACTTGACATCATACTTCAAACAAAAGTAATCCATTTTAAGATGGCAGGGAAAAGAAAGTGCCAATAAGTTGCGCTTGCTCATTCATGTTAACCATCTTAGAGCCAACCTTATCTCTCCATTTTCTAGATCATTCATGCAATTTATTTACTCGTTATTTTCCTATCTTCTTCTTCCTTTTAAATGAAACATATTAACAATCATGCGTCCATCTGTGGACTCAAAATCTCACAGACAAGACCAAATCCCATCTCATTAATTGAACTTCGTAGTGTTGTCTTTCCATTTACCATGACAAAATGAAAAACAAGCAAATATCTTAGTATAACACTCTTTTATCCCCAAATTTATACAACAGCGAGCACAGCCCTGGCCTTGAGTTTGAAATTTATGTTTAAAGCTTAAAGTTTCCCACATAAATTACAATATTTCAAACAAATGTTGCAAGAATTTCCATAGAAACTAAGTTGTTCAAGCCCCATTAGTTGTGTGATAGTCCTCTGGTCAATAAACTAGAGTTTGAGAGTGTTTAGCTAACTGCTAAGAGGACTAAGTTTCATATTATTTTTTCTTGTCATTTTAATGACAAAGTAGCAGCTTGCTGGATTCTATTAAGATGGATGCACTTAAGATGAAACCTTTGTCTACTTGAAGAGGCAAATTTTGCTCCCGATCATTCAAGACAAGAAATTTGTACACATGATTTTCGTCAGAAACTGCATAACATAAGGTTAAGAATGAAAGCGCAAAACAAATACAAATCAAAGGCATATTACACATAGTCAAATGATTTAATTTGCTTTTAGTGGACAGACCTGGAGGAGTGGATATGGGGTCAGAGATGCCAATATTTATCTCAAATCAAGTGATCCATGGATAAGCATTGTACTCTTTACATGCATCAGTTTGACCAGCTTTGTGTTTTCTTGGCACGTTTTTTGTTTTTACGCCTCATGGAGTTCAACTTCTCCATAGCTGTCATCAACCTCAAACGCAATGGTTGCAATTTTGAGTTTTCATTTATCAATCCTCTCTCCAGCATATCCGTTAGAAGGGTTTTACCTTTCACAGGATCATTTTCAGAACATAAAGAAGTAACAAGAACAACAAAGGTTGTGGCATTTGTGAGTAGACCCCTCTGTTTCATGTCCTCATATAGTTCAAAAGCATGACCTAAACCACCTATATCACAAAGACCGGTCATGAGTGTTGGATTATATGCCATAAATGTCAATTTTAGGACATAATAATTATATTATTTATTTAATATGGGCAGTTTATTAAATATAATTAATGCGATTAATTATTTAAATAAAAGTTCTTAGAATAATATTTATAAATTCTATCATTAAGAGTAAAGATATGAGTGAGATAACCTATATTCATAAATATATTCTAAAATAGTCCCCGGTCGTATGATAAATTAATTTGTCATTAATTTATCCGGAAAGATCGGATTGCAGTTTACCATCCAAATAATATGGGATATTGATTTGGGCGATTAGTCTCATATTGTAAGGGTAGATGTATGAGTGCTTGTGGAGAACAAGTGACTGGACATGACCGCTAGTACAACGAATTACATGGAATGGTCAATAATTCGTTATATAGTGTAATGGTGCAATTAGTCCGTAGACCTGATACACCATGGTTATCTTGTGTTAGGGATAACGTAATTTGTTGGTGCAATAAAGCTAGTCCTCATCAAGGATTTGATAATGTACTTAGTAGTTATGATCTATTCCGGCATAGAGATAGGTGCGTGTAGATATGAAATCTGTTAATTAGAGATCCTATGCGATCTATTAATCGAGTAACTAGAAATCCTAGGCTGAGGTAAAATAGTGGAAGTCGTTCCACATATTATTCATAAGTTACTGACTAAATAGATTTAGACATATGATTGAGTAATAGAGTTTGACGACCCTATCCATGACTCTGGCTTAATCGGGATAATTAAGATAGAATGAATTGATTGCATAATTGTTACTAAAGGGTTCGTAGAATTTCACTTCATCATTAGTTGGGTAGTCGTGATATACTGCTAGGTATCGCTCACGACTAGCAAGAATTAAATTAGAAGAGTTCTAATTAAATATTAATTAGATTAATATTATTTCGCTGCCAATTAATTATGAACCCGAGAGGTCACACACAAAAGAGATTCAGAATTAATCAGCTAGAAATATAAATTAAATATTAGAAGAGTCTAATATTTAATTGGACTTAGGACTGATTAGATTAAAATATTAGTCTAATCATTTAATCAGTCCAAGTCCAGTAATTAGGACTGGCTCAAAAGCTAGCACAAATCCTGTCTTTCATAGAAAATATATTTTCTCTAAAACTCGTAGTGGGGGTTTTTGCTGATTGATAGCTCGGATCTCGTGTGGATACTTTCGGAGGCTTCACAATTAGGGAGCTCTGGATTCGATCAATTTATATAATAGATTCGTCATCATGGATAGGTAATCTTAAAATCTTTTAATGCGTAATTAATGTCGATTATTATGCATGTATGTAATCTACGAAAATAGCCATGAACGTGATGCATAGGTATTAATTATTTCCGCTGCGTTTATTCTGATTATTAAATTTTAAAATACCATGCAAGATTTCCAATAGTGGTATCAGAGCCACCGTTCATGCCTTTTACGTGATTATTCGATTTTAGCACATAAACATATAGCACAATTAATCATGTCAAATTAAATAGTTTTTGATACTATTAAATTAGTAGATTTTGAATCTATTAGTTGTTATGCCCGTTAATTTAATTGGATTAAATATTAGCCCTAAAGTTCTTCCTATTATAATTTTCATAAAAGTGTTTTATGAAATTGTTTTTCCCTTTTTGTTTCATAAAATTGGTTTTATGAAATTGTTCTTTTTAAATCTATTTTTCTTGATTAGTTTGTGAAATCTGTTTAAAATCATATTATTTTATGAACAAAATGAGTTTTAAAATTTGATTTCAAAACTGTTTCATCAAAAAAGAAAAAAAGAAAAAAAGGGGAATTTTGAAAAAATAATTTTCAGAAAATCCCACCCCTCGTTTTCCTCAGATTTGTAGCAAGCAGAACGCTGCAAGCTCTATGACCCATGAGGCAACTAGGCTGCCTCCACGGGTAGTGGAAGTGAGGAGCAGCAGCGACTACTCCTCGTGGAAGCAGCCGTAGCTGTTCCTTGGAGAAGCCATGGCAGCTCTTTGGAGCAGCCATGGCGGCTATTCCATGAGCTGCCATCAGCGTGAGGCCTGCTGCTACTGTTCGTGACAGCAGCAGCACGCTGCTGCCATGGTGGCAGCGGCGCTAGCAGCTAGTTGAAGAAAAGGAAGAGGGGTGGGGGGTGGCGCAGGTAGGGAAGAAGAAGGAAAAAAAAATTGATTTTCTGGGTTAGGTTTCTAACCCGACCCAGATTCGGATCCAGGTTTTGGATCTGGATCTGGGTCAATATCTGAAACCCAAACCCAAGTTGTTGGGTTTAGTTAATGGGTTTTTGGTTTATTTTTATTTTTCTTTTTATGTTTCTTTTTCTTAATCTTTTGGGCTAATAGGGGCATATATATTTGATTGGGCTCATTTGGGTTGTTTAAATTCGGACTTTATTTTAGTGTGGACTAATTTAAAGGTTTGAATTAGGCTAAATGGGCTTATAATGGTTAGGCTTGATTTGGACTATTGTAAAATTATTTTAAAATAGCATGGGCTCCTTGTTGGTCTGGAATTGGGCCAAGTGGATTCGGACTTAAATCAGAAATAGTGTGGACTATTTTAATGTCCGAATTGGGCTATTTGTTTTCTTGGACTTGGACTAAAACAAAAATAAGAGTTGGACTTTTATATTTTACTGTTTTGGACTAAGTTTTAATTATATTGTTTGATAAATAATTAAAGGAGCCCAAAATAATATTTTGACACTTTATATTAATAAATACTTTATTAATTATTAAATATAATTTGATTATATTTGTATTTTATAAATATGAGATATTTATGGAATAAATTTAGTAAGAGTTTATTAAATAGATAAACCTAATATAATGAGATTATATTAGAAAGATTAATTGTGTTATACTTATAGTTAATTAATTAATTACTATAAATATAATGAGATTATATTTATTTAAATATGAGATATTTAAGGATCCAAATTAATAAAGGTGTTTATTAATTGGATAAACCTAATATAATGAGATTATATTGGGAAACTAATTGTGCTATATTCGTGGATTACTTTTCTTTATTATTTGCTATGTTTTGTGTGATCATGGACTAGTCTTATGTGAATGAATGGATGAATGTCATTATTTAATTTATTTACCATTTTGGGTTTTATGTAGTATTTTAAAATGGGGCTTGCATGCCTCTTATCCCCGTTTTAAAAATGTAAAACCCCATTCCCATTTATGTATCCCCACTAGATTAGGAATCTATGTACATAAATGTAATAGAAGATCGAGATGAAGACATCATGAGTTGGTGGGCCCAGTTCGCGAAAGGAGTTTTGTGAAGCCGAGGAGCAATAGCCTATGAATCTATCTTGTAGGCCCTTTATTTGATTTAGGTATTCAACCTAGTGGCTCGGGTTGATAGTGCTCCTAGTCCATGATCATCCCATTTTATTTTATGCATTTATTTTATGTGATAAATATATGATGAATGCATACATGTTTCTATTTTATTTATGCAATAAATTGAAATTAGAAGCTTGTGAAAAGTGAGACCTAATCTAAAGACCTGTAAACCTTTCCAAATTAAATATTAAAATAATAATGGTGTAGTCTTGAGAAGATTATATCATTGCCTTCCTTTATCGTAGATTAGTTTGTGTGTTAGGCAAGTAAGTAGCTGGCTATGGACACATAGGAGTTATTTATTTGTATCAACATATAAACTAAGTCTATATAAGCATGAGATGTGAAAAATTTGGATTCTTACTGGCAACCAAAAATCTATCATGTGAGGTGTCGGTATTGGATTGATCCAAATTTCCAGGATAATGGGTTTAACTTAAACAATCTTGGAGACCAAAAATCTATAATGTGATGTCGAAAGGATTGGAGGCAAGAACAATTGGAATTTGTATGAGATATATTGAATAAAGAGGTTATTCACCTATTTGTTTTGACTTCACCAAAAATCTAAAATATGAGGTGAGTTAAAATAAATGGGCCCCCAATTCCACTAAGAAAAACACTTTATTGTTTTTCTGTTTTCCACTAGGGAAATGTGGGATTTGAAAATTTTAGTTGGGGTTACTGTTTGATTTAAAGACCCAAATCAAATGGTTAATAATATAATTATCTAACATCCTTAGAAACTACTGCTTATATATAATATCGGATGTGAACCCAACCTTCTATTTTGACTAGACCAAACTTCGATGACTAGCTCAATGTTTTGAGAATTGTTCTCAAATCTAAGAAAGTCATATATGTTCTAGATGCCCAAAATAAGTTGTCAAAAAGAAGCAAAAGAGCATGGATAATGTATCCATCATTAATTACTTACAAGAGTTGTGAAGTAAGCAGGATAGGACAACTAGATATGAGTTATCTAGTGGTAGATATGAGGTATCTAGAAAATTGTTCCAAGGAATAGCTAGAGAAATTGATTTGAGAGCATGTGTTATCAGGATGAATATCTTGAGTCCATAAGTTTATTCATGGTTTATCATATGCAAACAAATCTAATACTTAGAGTCAATTCTTAATTCTTTCTTGTCATTCATAATGGATTTCTCCGTGTGAATACATTTGACACAACCCTTGGAAATGAGAGTCATATAGCAAGGGTAGATCCGAAAAGTTGAAACTTGATTGGTAAAAGGAAATCATTTCCACTACAAGAAAGGAGAACTACTAATGGAGGAAAATCCAAAAGGACTTCAAAGAGTTTGAAGAAAGATGGATGTCCTCTATAAATATATCTCATTTTCTCTTTTACCCATTTGGGTGTTCATTAATTTTAGAATAATTGTTGTTCATGTGTTTCATTTATTTTGGATATAAATGAGTTGACACTAGTAAATTAATGAATAGAGTCTTATATGGATAATGACAAGATAAACGAGTAATATGAGAGATTTAGAGATACTGATAACTCTATATTATCGTGGCACTTACGATTAGGTCATAGATGAGAGACAAGAATCACTCAATCGGTGAAAGAAGGACTGGTAAGCCCTTGAGGCCTTAGGACATTCCCAACAGGTGAATCTTGTGTTCTCAAAATGATCAAATCACCATTTGTAGGACAAAGTCAAAGGACCACGAATATTTAGGGTTTATACATAGAGATGTATATGGGCCTTTTGGCGAAATAGCCCAATAAGAATTTAGCTACCTTACATATGATTGTCATAAGTATGAATCTGAATGGTTTGAAGTGTTCAAGGAATTCAGAGCTAAAGTAGTAAATCAAACTAGAGATGAGAAGTAAGTCTCAATGATGAGATCATGAAAAATTCTTAGCCTCAATTTCTAATAGTATCTCAAAGGAAAATAACATAGTTACTTCATTAACTCCTTCTGATATTCTAATGCTTGATGAAGTGTTGAAGAGAATGAGTTGGACCTTGTTGGACATGGTTTAATAAATGATAAATTATGTTGATTTATAATTTAGCCTGTAAGGCTATATTCTCCTTGTAGTAGTCCATCTCTTGGATAAGGTTACTTCCAAATTAATCTTAAGTACTTCATATAGGATATGAGAAAACAGGATACCTAGTCTTAAGGAGTTAAGAATGAGGGTTATCCTGCTTTCAATCAAAGGCTTGAGATTGATAAATTAGAAATGAGACTGGACAAGGTTAATTGGTTATCCCAAGGATTTGTTGGGATATAACTTTTATTCTCTTGCTGACTAGAGAGTCTGTTAGCAAGTACAATTTCTTCTTAGAAGAATAGTTTGTCTAAGAAGATAGTGTAGGAAGAAAAGTATGACTCAGTAGGAGTCACTAAACAATTAGTTGACCTGAGTCAAATCTAGGATTTAATTTTAGAAAATCCAATCCAAGAAGCAACTGATTATTTCACAGTTTTTCCAGATTAGTAAGATGACAATAATCATGTTGATGATTTTTGTCAGTTATGAATAGCTATGTTTGACATAAGCTTAAATGGCTTGCGGTTGAAAGATCTCAAATGGATAAAAGTGGAGACCTTTAATACAAATGGTGAAAGATTACAGTCATAGGCAAGGAGTTGACTATAAGGAAATCTTTTCACCAATTGTTGAAATTCATTATGATTTATTGGTCATAGTTACACACTACTATTATGAGATATGGTAGATGGATGACAAAACGGCATTCCATAATGACTTCATTAATGAAGACATTAATATGGGATTGCCAATATGTTTTGAGTCCAGTGATGAGTCACAAGGAGTGCAAACTAAAAGGGTCCACTTATGGACTTAACCAAGCCTAAAGAATCTAGAACATTCGATTGACTTCATTGAGAATAAAGATGAATCTTGACTACACAAGTAGGTCTAGTTATTCAAATAATTTCTCGAAGTAAATTTTGGGATAATCCGCTTAAATCCTTGGATATTGATCTATAGCGATAGATCAAAAAGATTAATGGGTTTTTCTAAAAAGATTTTAAAGGTGTTTAACATGTACATAGATTCTAAAAGAGGGTTGTTCTCTTTTAAGACATGACATTTATCTCTCTAGAGCTATAAGTCCTAAGACTGCTAAAGAGAGAGAGACTGGACACATAAGGTTCTAAGTGCTGCATCAATTAAAAATCTTATATACGTCATGCTATGTACAAAGACATGATATCATAAATGTTATAAGTGTTATGAGCAGACGTCTGTCTAATCCAGGTTAGGAACGTTAAAAAGCAATCAAGAACGTTCTTAAGCGCTTGAGAAGCACTGAAGAAATATTCTTGATATATGGAGAAGTTGAAACTTAAAGTTTTATGAATTCAGGCTGAGAGTCTGAAGTGGATTATTGAAAATCTACATCTGGGTTCATACTCACCTGTAATGGAAGAACAATTTGGAAATGTTCCACATATTGGTACAATTGCAAATTCCAGAGGTTGAGTGTATCGTTGCATCAGATGTAACAAAAAGAAGCAATTTGGATCTAGGAGTTCATAACTGAACTAATGATGGTTCTTTCCATTAAGTCAAACGGGTAATGCTATGATGACAATGGAGTTGTAGCGCAAGCTAAAGAACCTAGGTATCACTAGAGATCCAAGCGCGTTAAAGAGGCATTACCACATTGACCAGAGATTGTGGAAAGAATGATATTGTGCAGTAAATAACGTTAACAGTTGATGGTGCTAGTCCAGTAACTAAGGCAATGATTCAACAGTCATTTGATTACCATCTTGAGAAGATGGGTATGAGATACCAGAGTAATTGGATTTAGTGCAAGTGGGGGATTGTTGGATTATATGTCTTAAATGTCAATTTTAGGACATAATAATTATATTATTTATTTCATAAGGGTAGTTTATTTAAATATAATTAATGCAATTAATTATTTAAATAAAAGTCCTTAGAATAATATTTATAGATTCTATCCTTAAGAGTAAAGATATGAGTGACATAATCTATATTCATAAATATATTCTAAAATAGTCCCCGATCATAGGATAAATTAAATGGGCGTTAATTTATCCGAAAAGATCGGATTGCAGTTTACCATCCAAATAATATGAGATATTGATTTGGGCGATTAGTCTCATATCGTAAGGGTAGATGTATAAGTGCTTGCTAAGAACAAGTTACTGGACATGACCGCTAGTACAACGAATTACATGGAATGATCAATAATTCGTTGTATAGTGTAATGGTGCAATTAGTCCTTAGACCTGAGACACCACGATTATCTTGTTTTAGGGATAACGTAATTTGCTAGTGCAATAAAGCTAGTCCTCATCAAGGATTGGATAATGTACTTAGTTGTTATGATCTATTCTGGCATGGAGATAGGTGGTTGTAGATACATAATTTGTCAATTAGGGATCCTATGCGATCTATTAATCGAGTAACTAGAAATCCTTGGTTAAGGTAGAATAGTGGAAGTCGTTCTACATATTATTCATAAGTTACTGATTAAATAGATTTTGACATATGATTGAGTAATAAAGTTTGACGACCCTATCTATGACTGTGGCTCAATCAGGATAATTCAAATAGAAGGAATTGATTGCATAATTGTTACTAAAGAGTTCGTAGAATTTACTTCATCATTAGTTGGGTAGTCGTGATATACTGCTAGATATTACTCACGATTTGCGAGCATTAAATTAGAAGAGTTCTAATTAAATATTAATTGGATTAATATTATTTCGTTGTCAATTAATTATGAACCCGAGAGGTCACATACAAATGAGATTCGGAATTAATCAGCGAGAAATATAAATTAAATATTAGAAGAGTCTAATATTTAATTGCACTTAAGACTGATTAGATTGGAATATTAGTCCAATCATTTAATCAGTCCAAGTCCAGTAATTAGGACTGACCCAAAAACTAGCCTTAATGAAATATCCCACATCGGATGCGGAGACCCTGGGATTGCTAGATATATAGAGTTCACTCCTAGTATCGTGTACGCACGTTTTCCTGGCAATGGCTAGGAGGCGAGAAAACCGTGAGGGGTATGGGCCCTAGAGGGGAAAATATATACATAGAGATATCACTGGGCTTGGCTCGCCGTAATGCCTTGGTGTGCTCGCTTGGGGTCTATCCCAAGGGGTGTGCTACAGGCGCAGGAGTTGGGTTCGAGGCATTACAAAGGTAGTATCAAAGCCGGCGTGTTCGCATGGCCAACGAGGACGTTGGGTCCCCGAGGGGGGAGGGTGAAGTATCCCCCATGGGATGAGGAGACCCTGGGATTGCTAGATATATAGAGTTCGCTCCTTGTATCGTGTACACGTGTTTTCTTGGCAGTGGCTGGGAGGCAACAAAACCGTGAGGGGTATGGGCCCCAGAGCGGATAATACGTACATAGTGATGTCACTGGGCTTGGCTCGCCGTAATGCCTTGGTGTGCTTGCTTGGGGTCTATCCCAGGGGGTGTGCTACAGGCGCGGGAGTTGGGTTCGGGGCGTTACACCTAATATTTCTAGGGTTTCCTATAAATAGAAAACTATAACAGACAGAAAAACTAGCACAAATCCTGTCTTTTATAGCAAATATATTTTCTCTAAAACTCGTAATGGGGGTTTTTGCTGATTGATAGCTCGGATCTCGTGTGGAAACTTTCGGAGGCATCACAATTGGGGAGCTCTGGATTCGATCAATTTCTACAATAGATTCGTCATCATAGATAGGTAATCTTGAAATTCTTTAATGCATAATTAATGTTGATTATTATGCATGTATGTAATCTACGTAAATAGCCATGAACGTGATGCATGAGTATTAATTATTTCCGCTATGTTTATTTTGATTATAAAATTTTAAAATACCATGCGAGATTTTCAACAATGAGAACATTGTAAGCAACAACATCAGGCTTTGCACCATATTGTTCCATAATAGCTTTCAAGTTTAAAGCCTCAGAGATGTTGGATCTTTTGCATAACAGGTGGATGAGAGTCGTAAAAGATGCATCAGTGGGAACAAGATGTGGCTTGAACATGCAATCAAGGAGAAGCATCGCCTCCTCCATTTTTCCACGCTGTACTAGCACTCTAACCATGTCTCCAACCCTAAACATACCCAAAATTAAACTTCTTCATTGCCTATCACTAGGAATAAATCCCTTTCCCAACATTTCATGCAGAAGAAGATGAGCTTCCTGGAAATTTGATGTTCTTTTGAGTCCTCTAAGAATGAAACTGTAAGTATCCTGGTCAGGATAAAGGCCTAAAGAGTAACGTGGAATTAATATAATAGGAAATTTACAAAATAGCTGATCTCATATAGTGAGATAAAACTTGATTTAGCTAAATTTTATGACTTCTGATGGTATATAACTATTTTAAAGTATTAAATGTTTTATCTTTTAATCGGCCAATATTTCCCTTTTTTTCTTGTCTGAGGCAAAATGCATGTTTTGGTCATGTAAATATAAACATACACAGGGGACCAAATGAAAATATCCGTGAAAGTTAAGGACACATGGGAACGTGAGATAGACTATGGGAGTTGATATGCGCGTAGGAACGTGCGATAGACTATGGATAGTTCAGGTGTACTTAAAGCAGAAAAACATTAAGTACAGATTTTAAAAAATAATGACAAGTTGTTCAACAGAGATCGGAATAATAAAAGAAGAAGAAGAAAGCTGTGGACAAATTCAAGCATGTTATCGTTGATTTTGAATAAATTATAAGAGTATGCCAAATAATCAATAAAACTGAAGGCAATTTTAGTCTTTTCAGTATGCATATGTCTGAGATTTGAGAAGGCGATTTGAGATATCTTTCTAGTTCTCATACCAGTCATCAACAAAATTGTTGAAATAGCCGGTAATCTTATTGGCCAAGAAGCTTCACTTTTGTATTGGTTGAAAAGAGACATTGATTGGCTTCAAAGAGAGTTAAATGGAAAAGAGATCCCTAAAGTTAAATTCATTACCAATTAATTATGAACGTAAGAGTCACAAACAAAACAGATCTTTCAAATTAAATGGAAAAGAGACATTAAATTAATTAATTATTAAGACAGTCTTAATATTAATTAATTAAACGATTTATTGGAATTGGATTAAAGTTCAATTAGTCCACAATCCTAAGCCCAATGGGATCGTGCTAGCTCATAAATTGAACCTGTGTCCATTATGCTCCTATAAATAGGAAGCTATTGACTGAGAAAAAGCTAGCATATTTTCTCTATTAGTTAAATACAGGGTTCTCTGTAAAAGCTTTAATGGGGGTGTTCTATTTAGTTAGGACCGGATTTCGTGTAGATACTTTTGCACTTGAAAAACTAGAGCTTTATCAATTTTATATATCGATTTCTGCGTTACGTAATATAATGGTAGAAACTATAATTTTTATGTATGTTTAATTATATTAATATGTATAATTATTTAATCGGTGTATTTAGTCATGAAAGGATACATATCATATATTCCGCGGTGTAAATTCATCTATATTCCATGTACTTTTCCTTCACTGTTACCATAAAAAAAAAAGTACAAATCAAGTGGTCAGTGGATATTAATATATTTTGTGGTAATAAACAAGAGCTAGTTCTTCAATATGTTAATTTGATCAATGATGCCACTCTATGATCGTCAGCTTGCTCTGCCTCCGCGTCTTCTAGATAGGATTGCATGAAATTTAATTGCTATTGAAGTCAATCAATGTCTCTGTTCAACCAATACAAACGAGAAGCTTCTTCAATATAATAAGATTACCAACAATATCAACAATGTAATATTTAGTTTTGCTGTCATTTTTGGTTTTACTAGAAAAATATCTCAAGACAATATTCTTTTTCCAAGGCAATGAGGGAGCAGTATAGATTTCTTGCTTTAAGAATATATCACTCAGATAATTAAAAGAATATTTTAAGAAGACAACAGGAAAGTAATATGTGTTTAACTTGAGCAATTACAGTTTGTTCAACTGTTCCGATTACTTAAGAAAATGTAATTATTTAAATAATTAAACAAGACTAAGTTGACTTATACCTTAGAAGGTGCATCGGCACTGTCTTCATCTAGGGAGGTGTCCTTTTTTCTTTTCTTTTTTATTTATTTATAATTATAGGTGTCTTTGGTTATCTTTAAAATAGAGTTAAAAAGGTAAATCAATAGGAGAATGTCATCATTTGATAATTCTTTTTTTTTTTTGGTCAACATTTGATAATATTTAGAAAAAAAAAATCATTACTTTGTCTGTCTATTCATATCAAGACATTGATGGAATTGACCAAAAGAATAAAAAATGGTAGAAGTTGATCTCTATGAACAAAAGACCAATCAAATTGAAAGCGGCTTTATTAAATGGTACCATCGTTAATCACCTTTTTTGACTTTATTTTTATTTATTTATTTTTTCGGTTATGGACTATAACTATAGACTTTTCATTTTTGGACATTTAAAACTAGAATTTCATTAAGCAGCAGAAACATGTAAACTGAAGCTAGCACCAAGATATCGACATTAATATTTAGGATATCATTTACTACAGGTTTAGCCCTCCATAGAATGGTATTAGCTATAGATTTTGTTAACAACCTCCCTATTTTTTTTTTTTTTTAATAGGGAGTGAAATAGGTGTTTCCCTATTTTTTAGATTTTATTATATTAAATAATATTATGAGAGAGGATCTAAAGTGATGAATTATCCACGCAGTTATATATCGTTATGGTGAAATAATGTGGACAATTTATCACAGTTGGATATTTGATATGAGAAGATCTAATATTCCAATTTCACTCTAATAATACTACATATTTTACTTTATATGCAACATCACTTTTGAGTTTAGCTAACAAATTATTTTAATATATATACTAGTTAGGTTTGCCCGTACAAATGTACGGGCTGAACCCAATGTATATTGAAACAAATGTTGTACATAAAAATTTTAAATGAGATAAACATTATACAGGTTGGAAGTTTTTTTTTAATTGTGATTACATTTTTTAAAACATTATTCAAGCGTACCTACTAAAAAACAGCATAAATGGTTGTCTTGCATAGGATTTGGACTCTTCATTATGCTTCACGTGGGCCTGCTAAACATTAAGAACTAATTAGCTTTTCAGAAGCTAAAGAAAGATGACACATTATTCATAAATATCATGTATCACATACCGGTCCTGAGTATGTTGAGCAGGAATAGTAGGCATGAATTCTCTAGACTTGGGAGGCAAAATACTGCACCAAACCCTTTTATGATCAGATATAAGTGTACATAATTTTTTTATGGTCTTAAAAATGTACCAGACCCTCTTATGATTCGACTTTTGGTGCACACCGCCTCCCTTCATCAAATTTTCTGTCCATTTTTTTTTTAGACCACAGAAGGGTCGTATGCACTTATGTCTGACGGAGGGGGGCAGTGTGCACCAAGAGTCAGACTATAGGGGGGTCTGGTGCAATTTTGAGACCACAGGGGGGTCGTGTGTACTTATATCTGACCATAAGGGGGTCTGGTCACATTTAATCCCTATTGTTTATAAAATGTCTTAGTTTAGTCTTTATTGTTTAAAATGTCTCAATTTAGTCCCTATTACTTCATCAAAAGTTTCAATTTCGTCCCTATTATTTAATATGTCTCAATTTAGTCCCTATTATTTTTTAAAAGGTTTCAACTTTTTCCCTATTATTTTTTAAAAGTTTCAATTGCGTCCATATTATTTTCTTAAAATTTCAAATTCGTCCTTATTATTTAAGGACTAAATTAATTTTTTTTGAGAAATAATAGGGATGAATTTGAAACTTTTTGAAAATAATAGGAATTAAATTGAAACTTTTTGACAAACAATAAGGACGAAATTGAAAACTTTAAACAATAAGAATGAAATTGAAACTTTTAGGGAAACAATAGGGACTAAATTGAGATATTTTAAACAATATAAACTAAATTGAGACACTTTACAAAAAATATGGATTAAATGTGAGATTTTCCCAGACTTGGGAAAAGAATCTTCATAGAACCTATCCTTTTCTACAATGTAATCAAAATGCTCTCCAGACTTTACATACACCTATCCTTTTTTACAATGTAATCAAAATGCTCTCCAGACTTTACATACTCCATGACAACATAAATATCTATTGCTGTCTCAATCACCTAAGGAGACAAGTTCATGAGAGTGCAATAGCATAAACAGAAACGCATACAATAGCAATTAGGAAATATTGGTACAACTAATGGAAGTACATATTGTAATGGTTTCTTAAGTACAGGGAAGTGGTGACTAACATTAGTTTAACAAATATATTCTTACAAGAGAGTGAGTACGGAATTCATCCTTACAGAAAGTGGCCATTAGCAAAAAACTAGCCAAGTACATGGTATGTAAGGACTTTGGAAAGTGAGAGTTAACAAAAAGTCATACAAAAAAAATGGTCATTTGAAATCTACCTTTAGAAAAACAGTGGCCATTTGTAAATCTAGACAATTGAATCATATTTAAGGATTTTAAGGTGTCTATGCAAAAGGATGAAAGTTTTTTTTTTTTTCCTACTGAAGCTTTTTCTTTTTTGCAGTAGCATCTTCATGAACATTGGGATGTTCAAATGAAGAAGGATCGTCAACAAACTTCAAAGACGTTGAAACATTGGTGCTTGAAGTATCTTCATGAACATTGGGATCTTCAAATAAGGAAGAATCGTGAACAAACTTCAAAAAACTTGAAACATTAGTGCTTGAAGATTCTACTTCATTGCTTCTCTTTTGAGACATTTTTTCATCATCATACAACCAAGCAAGGTTGTATTTTGGTTGTGATTCCCCATATGCTTCAAATGTGTATGATCATAGTTGGATGAAAATGTCTTGTTCCAAAGCTTTTTGTTGACTTCATTGATTTGTAATGTTTCACCCTGAATTGAAGCACTTATTTAGTAAACAATCACATTTATACTCTAGTACCTACAATTCAATCCTAGGTACATTTGCATGCAAACAATCAATGAGAAGCATACCAAAATTAACAAAAACAAAACTGAATTGTCAAAAGTAATCTAATAATAGGACACTAAGAATCAACACAAAAAAATGTCTTTTTTTTGTAGATCAAATGCAGCTACTGATCGCATCGTTTTACAATAAAAAATAGTAAGGTTAAATGATTGGAAATATTACTTACCTTTAATTACCTCTAGCTGTGGTGAATAGAGAGTCAATCCATAGATATTGGGATTAACGGTTTCAAGTTAATAATTTAGTTTATAATTTGTTTGACTATCTCCCATCACGGATAAGTTTGATTAAGTCCAGAGGTCCTTAAAATGTCCAAAGGTACATAAAATGTCCAAAGGTACGGTATTAAACTAAAATAATTTAGTCCAAGAGTGGTTAATTCAATTTTGCAGGTCCATTTGGAATGATAAATTCGATCGGAGTATTTAAGTGTAATATTATATATTTAAATTAAAAGAATAAATCATTCAAGAAATAGGGCTATAAGCTTCCAATTCTGAAGTTAGCCTTAGATACGTAAGTAATAGGACCAATTAATTAACAAGACTGAATATGTTGGTACAACCTAACAATATCTAACCTCTCAATTAATCTTCTTACTTATGTACCCCAGAAGTGCTGGCACAACCTAGCTAATTCCATCCACAGTAGTCTCGTAATGCCACTGGTTTACAAAACCGGGCGTATATGTATTCTCGATTAATTATATTATAACTACAAGTATACGTATAATTAATAGATAATACTAAATAATTAAAGAATACGAGACTTGAATTAATCTAAATCTAAATATATACAAAAAATATCATCACTTATTTATCATTCCAAAAATAAGGGTCTAAAGTGTCATAATTAGATTTACAAAACGGAAATCGAAATCAAGAATAAAAATTACCGAATTTAAGCACGTCTTGATTTAGCCGGCTCAATTTCTCCGAAGTTATGACGTTAATCCATAAGCCCGACCCTTATTTTTAGGACCCTAACTAAACTAAACTAACCTACTCCTAAGCTAAAAATGTTAAAAGAAACTAAAAACTACAAAGCAAAAATGAGAGGAATTGAATCGGTGCGAAACTGATGCAATTTGGTACCTCTGGAATAAGAGAATTCGCGGAATTTATAGGCAGTCCAATAGCTCGGTGCTCGAGCGCCCATCTACACTATGAATTTTTTTTATTTTTTTGTCTTTTTTTCTTGCACGCCTTGTCGACCACTTGTCTGCCATTTCCAAAAAAGGGCGCTCGAATGGGAAATAGGGGCGCTCGAGCACACATCTGACTGTGGTAGGTGAACTTTGACTTTGACAAGCTCGGTTGACTTTGACCATTGACCAAAAAGTTGACCAGGTCTATTTCAAGGTTTTTCAGCGTCCTGAATCCGTTTCCGCACTCGTTTTGGCCTTGATTTGCTCATTTTAAAGTTGTTCTACCATTCTTCTCTAGTGTTGCGCTGAATTTCTTGTTCTAAATATTGGTTTTTGTGGTCATTTTTGCTATTTCTTCTTCAAAACCTATATTGCATTAAAATTGTATAAAATATACAATTAAGTTTAAAATAATAATGCAATATACATGATTTGATGGGTTAAAATTACTATAAATATGGATTTATCAGCTACTCAACACACCAAATAAAGAATACATAAAGAAGTATATATAAACTCCAATATAGCAAATAAAAATGACATGCCAAGTTTATTAGCCCTTCATTATCAATCCTAGACAAATCCATATTTAAGCTCTCTAAAAAAAAATATCAAGGAAGGAAAATCAAGAATCTTTCACTGTTAATTACCCTATAAATAGATTGTTGGTTTGCTAAAAAAATGACTATTTTTCATACTAAGTATGCAAATTAAGAATTTTTTACTGTTGATTATCTCATAAACACAGCTCACAAATTTCATAAAAGGCTCAAATGATTACTCACAACTTGTTGTCTTGATAATATCTGATCGGGTTCAAGTGAGAAAATTTTCTTCCATTTTCCCCAAAGACTGCAACCGTGATAGACTCGGTGTTGTCAATGATGTCAACTTGAAATTTGAATCTAAAGAAAATGTCAATGTCATTGAGAGGGGTATTAAAACTTGAACATCAAGAAGAAGAAATAAATAATATCTTTTATGGGAAAATAAGGAAACTTTAGTTTGAAATTAATATGTATTTTTACCTTAGGACAACAATTGTGTCTTTTGTACAATGCATGCATCGAAAAGCTTGTTTGTATTATGCTCTTGTTCCTTTGCCACAATTTTCACATGCAAGATAGTGAAACTACTATTCCTCAACCATGATCATCAATCTTCCTTTAATCTAAATACATCTAGTTTGGAGTAGTAGAAATAAGAGATAATCATCAGATATTAACCATAACTTATGATGTGGTGAAAAGTCTTTTCTGACTTGTTACTACAACAATAGTAATAATTTCTACATTGTTTGAAGAGAGAAAATTATAATTTTGATAATAAAATTATATCTTTTCTCACTATCTTTGTGGTAAAATCTTAACTTATAAATAAAAAAGAAAAAATCACATAAACCACATATGGGTAGATCATATTCGAAAATAGGAAAACATGACACAAACTGAAGGAAAATAATATAATCATAAATGTATTTAGCTCCTTTATGGCTAAACAATATAAATCAGTAACATACCTGTTACTAAGCGGAAGCAATGATTGGTAGCACGTCCGTTCCGCTGTATGTGCAAGAACCGCAGTGCGCAATACTAGACTATACACGTATTTCCACAACTTAAATGCCAAAAGCAGAGATAGAGTATTCTTTTTCTAAGTTGGAGAGTTTTTCTGTATCTCTTGTATATAAATACAGAAAACTAGCCTCATATACTGAACATGCGTATAGTATATGCGTAGTGGGTAGTTCTATAACTGCCCACTACTTGGACCATATGAATTGGGCTATCCCATCTTAGACGGCCCATAATCCAAGTCCAACATCTCCTACTCGCACATGATGGGAAGCAAACCCACCAACAACTCTTCGGAAACTAATTCCAAGGCTTACTCTAATCATACAGGAAAATAAGTCGTGCGACTTGTGAGCACACACCAAGTGGAGGCTCTAAAACCATGCACCTGTTAGGGAAAACATGGGAGCCACTTACTGCAAAAAGATCATAGAGTCTCGCTGTACCCTAGACTAATTAAGCTCATATCAGTCAAGCATGCCTATCCCTTTTAGGCCATGTCTAACCTTTTTAATCTCAAACATGTATTCATATTTATATCCAATCACAAAGATTGCTCAATCACTTAGATTTTATATGTGACGCCCGAGATTTAGCCATGCATTCAATTACTGTTGCATCCCTTGCTTGCGCATTTACTTCTGTACTTTACTAACTGACTTCTGTAGATACTATTCACTGCGTTTTCAAACTACATTCTATTAGTGAATTAACATTTTTATTAAATCATATTAATTGTTAAAGGAGTGAGAAAAATGTGCAATTGAACTAGAAGCGATAGGAGCGCTCGTTTAGAAAATGATTTTAGTAGTTCAATGAATAGTGTTACGTAACTAACTTAGAGTTTTAATTAACTAGCACACATGCTTCACTTTAGGCTCCTTTTAAGCTTACTACGTGCATTATAAGTGACCTTTTAAATACCCAAACTTGACCCCACCCAACTATGCACCCTATATTACCCACCTTAGCTCATAACTAGCAAAGAACAAAACAAAAAAAATGCTGAAAAATCACTGTAGCAAATCTGAGAATAGTGTAGGAGGAGAATGAGAGGATTTTGCTCATCAAATCTTCAAGCCAAGCCAAGCCAAGCTAGGAGCAAGTAGTTTAGGGTGTTTGCTAGCCTCCCGAGAGTTCCTACGCGCAATTGGTGAGGGTTTTCATGACTTTTTATGCATATCTAAAATGTTACATTTTTCTTGATTTGTTGAAAATGTTATCAAATGCTATTGCAAAGCTTATCTGTGCTATTATACCTTGTATATAAGTGCTAGAGAACACATTTGAGCTATTAGTTTGCTTTTTAAACAGTTGGAATCATCATTTGAATTTATGAGGTGAATAGTGACGTTTTTCTAGGGTTTTGTGTAATTGCACGTATTAGCTTGATTCAATACTCCTAATAGATGCCTTAGGTGCTAATGAAGGTAGTCTAATAGCCCCGTGCACTTGAATTGCTCTAGAATCGCATAAAACGTGTAATAACCGACTTTAACAAAGGGGTTTCGGGGTTCATGCGAATCCAGGTGGATTTGGGCTTCACTTCTAGTATTCTTAGGCTACCTAGGTGCTATAGAAGTTTTGATAACCCTTGTTTGAAGCCCGGACAATGTATGTGTAGTTTAAAGCCATAAGAGGGAATTTGGGGCTTTCGGGGAAATCGCAGCCATTTGAATGAGTTAGAGGGTTGAGAGGGTACCTTGAGGGTTAGTTAGAAGGTTGGGAGAGTTTCCCTTGAAAATGGAATCATTAACCTTGGTTTGGAAGAGAAATAGTTTGAAAAACAAAGGGGTTTATGTGCTATTTCGGTTGTCTCACAATTCTAAACCCATGGTATGACTTCTTGAGTGTTTATATGTGATTTTAAATTGATTTGGAGCTTTTGGTATGATTCTATGCTTATTTTGTATATGTTCCTTTGTAAAACTGCTTATTAGCTTATATAATTGCTTCTATTCTAACTGCCTCGAGGTCAACCTACTTTGTTGATCCCCCTATGTGTTATTGCTTCTATTATTGATATTAACTTGCCATTGTAAAGTGCATTGCATAGTGGTTGCGCAACCATAGTGTCAGGGACGGATGTATTGAATATCGGCTGGGCGGAAGAGGGCTTGCCGGTGGATATTCAAACTTCGTGCCCTAGTCCCTCATTCACCTGGTCCGGAGATTGCCAGGGGATGTTGGGTCGTAGGATTATCGGGGTACATCCGGAGTACACCCACTAGAGTGTTTGGGATTATGCCGACTTATCGTGATCGTGATCGTGGTTCGTGGATCGTGAATGAAGACCAGTGAAGATTGGTGTATAGGGGTTATGAGAAATGTATCCTTTTAAATATGTGGTTATTTAAGCTATCATTGTTTCTTGATTTGCTCAATTGTTATTGTTGTTAACTGTATTACTTGTCGCATTGCACACCCCGGGACCTTATCCCTCACTGGGCAACAGTGGTTGCTCATACCTCGCTAACATGTTTCAGGTGGCGCAGTTGGAGGAGTTTCATTAGTTGCTGTGTCTAGTTGCTTGAGGTGGACTATGTTCTTGTTGATGAGAGTAGGACTTGTTTTCTTTACTTTATGTTCTATTTTGTAACCTAAGTGATATGTGTATATTATATAGTTTGCAAATTGAGGGATAGATGTTGTAGTGGTAGATTTAGAACCATGGCATGTAATAACTTATATTTCTGCTATTAGCTGCTTCGCATGCTTGGGAGTGAATGACTAGTTGTTTTCAATTTCTAAGAATACTTGAAAGCCATCATGGAGTGGCATGATAAGCGGTTTTGTAAAGAGTTAAGTTATGAATGCATGCTTGTCTGTATCTAAACTGTTTGTATGTCTTAAGGCTCGGATGGCCTTAAAGCTAAGATCTTTAGTTATAAATGAATGTCTTGTTATGTTGTGGCTTTATTGAGTGTTTACAGGTTTTCAGAATATCCACGGTACAGGGGAGACTCTGTCCGTGTGTCGGGTCCGGACTTAACCATTAGAAAAAATTTTGTGATCGGGCTTGGTATTGGGTTGAGAATAGCATGGTTATTAGAGCCTCCGGTCTCGTGAGGGATCGGGGCATTACAGGTGGTATCAGAGCTTAGTTAGCTCTAAGCCGGGACAGGGTCCTCGGCCTGTCGGGTAGTAACCCTTACGTGTGTGCTTGTTAAGAGTGTGTCTTGAAAGTGTATGCCTGCATGTGTGATTGTGTGTCTTGTATTGAATGTGTGCACCTATGTGATATAATTATGTGTTACGTGCTAAATGTGTGCTAAGTGAAGTAAAGTGGCTGGTTATACATCAAATTGACCTCGTGAATTGTTAATTGCTTAAATTGTTCCTTGTAATGTATGTATTTGAAAGTCTTTGATTGAGTTGTGTTATAATGGACTTGATTGTCGTGCTTGAATGACTTTGATGATTACACTGTTTCATAAACTCTTATATAAACATGTTTGCATAATAGTTTAAAACATATATATGTAAATGTGATATCTTGGCATTCATACATGTCCCGTTGAAACGATAAGAAAGACTTCTTCCCCCCTCCCCCCCCCTCCCCCCCCCCCCCCTTGAAGAGAAGTGATTAGCAACAAGCCCTCCAAGTTGTGTGGATTAGCGGGAATGAGAATGTTGTAAGCGGAGCTCAGTTATTGGGATTTCTTCCAAGGCATTCTTCTACGCTCAGTAGTCAGAAATGAATGGCTTCCTTTGGGATTTCTATATGACCGTTCTCTCGGTTTTCTTATTGAGTATTCTTCTAGTATTTTCTTGCTGGTATTACTCGGAAGACTTAGTTTGGGATTCTAATCAGCCTTATTATATGGAATTATCTTCTGTATTTGTACTCTAAATTCTTATTGGTATTTTCTCTCCACTGTTAGTTGGGATTCTATTCTAAATGATATTCGTGCCAGCGGGATTCTTATTTGGATTTCGAAGTAGTATCTCTATTGGAGCCTTTATTTGGCCTTATTACGTGAGGTTCGCAGGCAATACTACTGGGATTTCTTAATGAGCTCCCACGAGAGTTCGTATATGGTATTCTTGCTTAGCAACTGATGACGAGTAATCGGAGTTGGTTTTCAGTTGTTGTGGAGTTCCCTTGTGAAGAAGAAATTGCGTGGACGCAATTAGTTTAAGGGGGAGAGGATGTGACGCCCGAGATTTAGCCATGCATTCAATTACTGTTGCATCACTTGCTTGCGCATTTACTTCTGTACTTTACTAACTGACTTCTGTAGCTACTATTCACTTCGTTTTCAAACTACATTCTATTAGTGAATTAACATTTTTATTAAATCATATTAATTGTTAAAGGAGTGAGAAAAATGTGCAATTGAACTAGAAGCAATAGGAGCGCTCGTTTAGAAAATGATTTTAGTAGTTCAATGAATAGTGTTACGTAACTAACTTAGAGTTTTAATTAACTAGCACACATGCTTCACTTTAGGCTCGTTTTAAGCTTACTACGCGCATTATAAGTGACCTTTTAAATACCCAAACTTGACCCCACCCAACTATGCACCCTATATTACCCACCTTAGCTCATAACTAGCAAAGAACAAAACAAAAAAAATGCTGAAAAATCACTGTAGCAAATCCGAGAATAGTGTAGGAGGAGAATGAGAGGATTTTGCTCATCAAATCTTCAAGCCAAGCCAAGCCAAACTAGGAGCAAGTAGTTTAGGGTGTTTGCTAGCCTCCCGAGAGTTCCTACGCGCAATTGGTGAGGGTTTTCATGACTTTTTATGCATATCTAAAATGTTACATTTTTCTTGATTTGTTGAAAATGTTATCAAATGCTATTGCAAAGCTTATCTATGCTATTATACCTTGTATATAAGTGCTAGAGAACACATTTGAGCTATTAGTTTGCATTTTACACGGTTGGAATCATCATTTGAATTTATGAGGTGAATAGTTACGTTTTTCTAGGGTTTTGTGTAATTGCATGTATTAGCTTGATTCAATACTCCTAATAGATGCCTTAGGTGCTAATGAAGGTAGTCTAATAACCCCGTGCAGTTGAATTGCTCTAGAATCGCATAAAACGTGTAATAACCGACTTTAACAAAGGGGTTGCGGGGTTCATGCGAATCCAGGTGGATTTGGGCTTCACTTCTAGTATTCTTAGGCTACCTAGGTGCTATAGAAGTTTTGATAACCCTTGTTTGAAGCCCGGACAATGTATGTGAAGTTTAAAGCCATAAGAGGGAATTTAGGGCTTTCGGGGAAATCGCAGCCATTTGAATGAGTTAGAGGGTTGAGAGGGTACCTTGAGGGTTAGTTAGAAGGTTGAGAGAGTTTCCCTTGAAAATGGAATCATTAACCTTAGTTTGGAAGAGAAATAGTTTGAAAAACAAAGGGGTTTATGTGCTATTTCGGTTGTCTCACACTTCTAAACCCATGGCATGACTTCTTGAGTGTTTATATGTGATTTTAAATTGATTTGGAGCTTTTGGTATGATTCTATGCTTATTTTGTAAATGTTCCTTTGTAAAACTGCTTATTAGCTTATATAATTGCTTTTATTCTAACTGCCTCGAGGTCAACCTACTTTGTTGATCCTCCTATGTGTTAATGCTTATATTATTGCTATTAACTTGCCATTGTTAAGTGCATTGCATAGTGGTTGCGCAACCATAGTGTCAGGGGCGGATGGGTTGAATATCGGCTGGGCGGCAGGGGGCTTGCCGGTGGATGTTCAACCTCCGTGCCCTAGTCCCTCATTCGCCTGGTCCGGAGATTGCCAGGGAATGTTGGGTCGTAGGATTATCGGGGTACATCCGGTGTACACCCACTGGAGTGTTTGGGGTTATACCGGCTTATCGTGATCGTGATCGTGGTTCGTGGATCGTGAATGAAGACCAGTGAAGATTGGTGTATAGGGGTTATGAGAAATGTATCATTTTAAATATGTGGTTATTTAAGCTATCATTGTTTCTTGATTTGCTCAATTGTTATTGTTGTTAACTGTATTACTTGTCGCATTGCACACCCCGGGACCTTATCCCTCACTGGGCAACAGTGGTTGCTCATACCTCGCTAACATGTTTCAGGTGGCGCAGTTGGAGGAGTTGCATTAGTTGCTGTGTCTAGTTGCTTGAGGTGGACTATGTTCTTGTTGATGAGAGTAGGACTTGTTTTCTTTACTTTATGTTCTATTTTGTAACCTAAGTGATATGTGTATATTATATAGTTTGCAAATTGAGGGATAGATGTTGTAGTGGTAGATTTAGAACCATGGCATGTAATAACTTATATTTCTGCTATTAGCTGCTTCGCATGCTTGGGAGTGAATGACTGGTTGTTTTCAATTTCTAAGAATACTTAAAAGCTATCATGGAGTGGCATGATAAGCGGTTTTGTAAAGAGTTAAGTTATGAATGCATGCTTGTCTGTATCTAAACTGTTTGTATGTCTTAAGGCTCGGATGGCCTTAAAGCTAAGATCTTTAGTTATAAATGAATGTCTTGTTATGTTATGGCTTTATTGAGTGTTTACAGGTTTTCAGAATGTCCACGGTACAGGGGAGACTCTGTCCGTGTGTCGGGTCCGGACTTAACCATTAGAAAAAATTTTGTGACCGGGCTTGGTATTGGGTTGAGAATAGTATGGTTATTAGAGCCTCCGGTCTCGTGAGGGATCGGGACATTACAGTATAAATGGTCAACCAATGAACACACGCAGCGCTAGATACAAATAATCTTCCTTTCATTCAATATCCCTCTAGGTCAAGTTAACTGCTTTCCTAGACATGTCCCATATGATCGAATTTATCGTGATCTTTAGGCAACATACCAAAGTAGCAAGCATTAATCTTGAAATATCAGAATATGAATGTAGGTCACTAAGGGTACACTAAAGAAACTTTTAATGCTTCAACGGCTCACACAGTGACAAAGTAGGGATCTATTCATCATCTCCCTTATATAGTCGCGAAAGCACACACGGTATGATACGTGTATTACGGTGTGACTTTTGTTAGAACAGGGCGTATATCATGACTTTATTCAAACACCGTACAGATCTTAGTCTGGTTATCACTCAGTAACGAACCTGAATCCTCAAACCTAATACACACAATAATCGAGATTTCACATCTGGCTATTGACAAGTTACATATGAATCGTGGGTATCCATATCGACCACACATGAGTCTTAAAATGCAACACATGCAATAAGAGGTCTCATCTTAGTGATTGTCGTCGGAACTAATCCTCGACAATATTTAAGGTGACGCTTGAATGAGTATAATATTACCGACGAATACTAACCAACTCATTCCGTCTCATCTCTGCACGCTTTCACTCCGCTAGATGCCATTGTTTGTGTGAGAGAGCCAACCTCTTTAACCTGTCGATGTATATTCCGATGCCAACAGTATGTGTTATTATACTCACACACAGTCTCATACATATTTATCACAAAGATAAAAACACTACATAAGTATAATATATATCATTTATTTATATGGCATCTGAAATATACAAATGTATGAGTACAAAGGTGAACATTTCTCAAGAGAACATATATATCAAATCATATGTAGTCCTATGGACTTTACATGGGATACAAAAACATCATTGGGAATTGGCTTAGTGAAAGGGCAACCACCATCTCGTGCGTAGATATATGTTCTTTGGTCATCTCTTTCTTTGACATCAACTTTCTTTCAAAATTGAACTTGATGTCTATATGCTTTGTTTTGCCCTGATACTTTGGGTCTTTGGTGTAGGCAATGGTTGCTTGACTATCACAAAAGATTGTCAAAGGTTTTTCAGCATTTGTGATCATACCCAAATCTGATATAAACCTCTTGAGCCACACAGCTTCTTGTACAGCCGCTGAGCAAGCCACAAACTCAGCTTCCAGGGTAGATAGCGCTATGCACGTCTACTTCTTGTTGCACCAAGAGATGGCCTTGCCATTTAGCAATAAGGTATATCCGGAGGTCGATTTACGCTCATCAGGGTCACCACCCCAGTCAGCTTCCGTAAAACCCTTGAGATTTAGTTCACCTTCTTGATAGCATAGACAATAATCTATAGTGCCTTTCAAATATCTGATGATCCTCTTGACTGCACTCTAATAAAGTCATCCAGGATTGGATTGGTAACGACTTACCAATCCTACAGCAAAACATATGTCCGGCCTTGTACTTAAATGACGTACATCAAACTACCCACAGCAGCAACATAAGGCACATTTTTCATCTCATCTATTTCTTTTGAGGTTTTGGGACATATCCCATGGCTAGGCTCTCACCTTTAGCTACTGGAGTATCTATGGGTTTGGAGTCTTGCATTCTAAATCATTCAAGTACTTTCTTGATGTACGATTCCTACGATAGGGCAATAAGCCTTTTGCTCCGATCCCTTTGGATTTTGACTCCTAGCACGTATGCTGTCTCTCCCATATCTTTCATCGCAAAAGATGATGATAACCACTTCTTAACAGTGATTAAGTACTCCTTGTTGTTTCCAGCTAACAAGATGTCTTCAACATACAAAGATAGAATCACATATCTATTTTGTGACCTTTTGACGTATACACAGTGGTCTTCTTGAACCATTTCGAAACCATATGAAATGATTTCTTTATGGAACCTTAGATACCACTGTCTGGATGATTGCTTCAACCCGTTGATAGATCGTTGGAGTTTGCACATTTTGTTCTCCTGACGTTTTTCTACAAATTCTATAGGTTGTTGCATGTAGATTTCCTCATCTAGTTCTCCATTGAAAAATGCCGTTTTTACATCCATCTGATGTAATTCAAGATTTAGATGAACGACAATAGCTAGGATCAACCGGATTGAGGTAAACCTAACTACCGAAGAGAAAGTTTCCTCATAATCTATACCGTCCAACTGGGTATATCCCTTAGCCACATAGTGAACTTTATATCTCTCAATGGATCCATCTGCCTTTCGCTTGATTTTGAGAACCCACTTATTCCCAATAGCTCTCCTATTAGGTGGAAGATCAACCAAAGACCACACTTGGTTTTTCTTCATAGAATCCATTTCTTCTTCTATTCCTTTAATCCAACTTTCCCACACAGAAGATGAGAGTGCTTCAAACACGTTCTTAGGTTCCTCATCATCTTGTGCTGTAACCATAAGAGATTCCCTTTCAATCTCAAAACGTCAACGAGGAACACTTTACAGCTACTTTTCCTTGTAGGGGTTTGTAGTGAACTTGATCCACCAACCCGTTCTGAAACTAATTTAGATTCAAATTGAGTAACCGGTATATTCCTCCCACTTGGATCAGGGAACGAAAGTACCACTTCTATTCTACCTGAAGGTGTAGAAGTAATTGGAATGTTAGAATTGTCCAACTCGACCAGTTGTATATCCCGATCAACGTTGCCCCTGTGCGGGAATTCTGTCACCAAAAATGTTGCATCTCGTGATTCAATCTCATATATACTCCCATCTCCTTGTTCTCCAATGAAAACGTATCCCTTGGAGTATTCAGAATACCAAATGAAAATATATATTTTTCTTCTCGGTCCTGATAAATTCATATTTTTATTAATTTTAACCCATCAAATCATCTATATTGCATTATTATTTCAAGCTTAATTATATATTTTACACAATTTTAGTGCAATATAGGTTTTGAAGAAGAAATAGCAAAAACGAACATTTGAACAATAAATTCAGCACAAAACTAGTGAACAATAGTAGAACAACTTCACAACTTGCAATTCGAGATTGAATTTGTCCAAACCGAGTGCGGAAACGGATTCAGGATGCCAAGAAACCTTGAAATAGATCTGGTCAACTTTTTGGTCAACGGTCAAAGTCAACGAACCAGTCAAAGTCAAAGCTCGAAGTCAAAATTCACCTACTGTAGCCAGACTAGCACTTGAGCACCCTTTTTTTGCGCTTGAGCGTCACTTTTTGCAAATGGCGGACAAATGGGCAACAAAGTGTCAACGGAAAAGATGAAAGAAAATATTAAAAAAATTTAGTGCAGAAGGGCGCTCGAGCGTACCTGACTGGCGCTCGAGCGCCCTCCTGAAACTTGTCCTATAAATAGCACGATTTTTATTGTTGAAAACCGTACCATTTTTTCTTCTTAGCTCAATTTATGCTACTTTAGTATTTGTGAAGTGAGTTTTGAGTATTTTAATTATTATTCTTAGTTGTGTGCAAAGTTTTAATCCTGAGGGGAGGGTCTTGTGAGCCATTATCATACCGATCAACCGAAATTTGTACAACACGATAAATATTCTTTTATTTCGGTTTACATTATGGTTTTTTGTACTTTAAAGTTTATCATGGCACACTAGACCCGAGATTCGGGGTGGTACGTGTGAGGATACTCTTGTACATATATTTTGATTCATATTTATTAAAGTCTCATATTTTTATTTCTAAGTATTCTTTGATTAACTATACGTATACTTGTAGTTATGTTACATTTAATTTAAAGTATATATATGCTCGGTTTTGTAAACCAGTGGCAATATGAGACTACCTCGGATGGACTCTAGTCTGGTTGTACCGACACCTTCAGGTTATATAAGTGAAATATTAATTGAGAGATTGGATATTGTTAGGTTGTACCAATACATCCAGTCTTGTTAATCAATTAATCTTATCACTTACATAACAAAAGGCTCATCTCAGTAGTAGGAGCTTGTAGCCCTATTTCTGAATGATTTATCTTTTAATTTGAATCAATAACTTTGTACTTGCGTATATCGAGCTATGACCACCCTGAATCATTAACCCTTTGGATTTTCATTTTTATTGTTAAGTATTGTAATTCTTCAATTTAGTACCTTTGTACAATTCATTTTTGGATCTCGTTACTACCGTATCTTTAGACATTTCTTGGACTTTTAGACTTAATTTACCGTACCTTTAGACTTTTGACTTTTGGACTTAATCAAACTTATCCATGACAGGAGATAGTCAAACAAATATAAATTAAAGATTGAACTCAATTTGATAACTCAATCTCCGTGGATCGACCCTCTACTCGCCACAACTAGAGGTAATTCGAGGTAAGCACTATTTCCAATCATTTAATCTTCTTAATATTTTTGAGCGCAAAACGATGCGATAAAAATTTGGCGCCGTTGCCGGGGATCGGTGTTCATCAAATAAGGTAAGTATTTAATTTATGTATATAACTGTTAATATGTATATATTTTAGTTTTTAGTTTTTATTTTTATTTAAGTCAATTTTGTTATTTTGTATAGACTTTATTTCATTTTTGTTTCTTTTTCATGTTTTAATTTTTTATGCATGGTTGGAAATCTTTAAAGTCACACATCTTTGTTTTTGATACAGAAATTGAGAAAACTTCTAAATTCAGAAACAAAGCACATAAATTTCTAATCATGGCTGATCAAAATCCGAATCAAAACCAAAATCAGGATCAAATTGAAGGTAAAGAAGTAGGAAATGTGAGGAGGAGCATAAAAGATTTTTCTACACCACAAGATTATGTTCCTCCACGAGCTATCGCCTTACTTAAAACTGATGAAGGTTTTAAAATAAAGTCTCACATGATTTCGATGTTTCCCATGTTCAACGGTCTTTCTAATGAAAACCTGTATGATCACATTAATACTTTTGTCCATACATGCAGATCAATCAATACTAGAACTGCCTCAGAAGAGGTTTTTAAATTGAGATTGCTTCCTTACTGTTTAATGGGTCAAGCACAAATTTGGCTTTATAGATTACGTTCTGGCTCCATTACTTCTTGGGATCAACTACAAAGAGAATTTCTTGAAAGATTTTACTCGTCTTCAAAAACCAATGAATGCAGGAATCAATTGAATAATTTTTCTCAGTTACTTGGAGAGGCACTTCATGAGAGTTGGGACATATTTGAAACCTTAATTCATGAATGTCCACACCATAGTATTCCAGATTGGCAATTAGCTCAGAATTTCTATCAAGGGTTAAATGAGCATAATCAAAGTTTGCTCGATTCAGCTTGTAATGGTTCACTTCTTGAAAAATCTCTAGAAGAAGCCACATAATTGTTCATAAAACTGAGCAACAATTCATGAAAGCGTGCATCTTCGTCTAGAGAAAGGAAGGAAAATCTAGGTTCAAATGATTACAATTCTTTGACATCTAAGATTGAAAATCTAACTTTTGCCTTGGAAAAAAATGGTTAAAAGGAAAAAATCATTGCATGTAGTTGATTCAGGTGAAGGTGTTCTTGCATCAAATCCCAATTCAATTTCAGAGCAAGCTTGTGCTGCTTATAGATATCCCCGTAATTATGATCCATTCTCTAACACTTATAATCCAGGTACACGAGATCATCCAAATTTACGGTGAGAACAGAATCGGGAAGATGTTCAACAACAAAGACCAAGAGGCTATCCACCAGGATTTCATTCAGTACCACAAGGACAGGTACCTTCAAGCTCTAATTCAGGTTCCAATTCTTATGGAACTACTTTTGAAGAGCAGGTTTTGAAAAAGCTTCATAATATGTAACCAATTTTACAACTAATAAGTACACATACAAAGGCAATTGCCAACTTGGAAAGACAAGTAGGACAACTAGCTAACGCCATGCAGAAAAGAGAAGAAGGAACACTCCCTGCCCAACCAGATAGAAATCCAAAAGGTAAGTCCTATGTAACAGCTACAAATCAAATAGTGGAGGATCTTCAAGCTGTCACTACATTGCGAAGTGGTAAGAAAGTTGATAATAAGGTAAGCATTGAAGCTTACGAAAGTGCAAGACAAGCAAAACAAAAAGCTAAATCTCAAGTTACTGTTGATTCATCAAAATAAGCTGAAAATGAATCTGAAACTGTGATTTCACATGAGAAAATTCCTTTACCAGTGAGTCCCAAAGCACTATTTCCACAGGCATTAGGGAATCCGCCTAATAACGATTCAAAAAGGGAAGAAATGCTTGAAACTTTTAAGCAAGTGAAAATCAATTTACCCCTTTTAGAAATCATCAGGCATATTTCTGCTTATGCAAAATTTCTTAAGGATCTGTGCACTCAGAAAATGAGGAATTCAGCTTTGATATCAAACAAAGTAAGGTCGACTAAAAAGGTAAGTTGCATTCTTACTTCTCATGTTCTACTGAAATTGAAAGATCTTGGTGCATTTACCATTCCTTGTTATATTGATAATCACTGCGTAGATCGTGCCCTTCCTGATTTAGGAGTTAGTGTAAATCTTCTCCCTTTTAATTTGTTTGAGCAGTTAGATATAGGAGAATTGAAACCTACTCCTGTCACCCTTCAATTGGCTGATTGATCACTTAGAATTCCTAAGGGCATAATTAAAGATGTTTTGATAAAGGTTGATGAATTTTATTTTCCTGTGGATTTTGTTGTACTAGATATGGAACCAGGAGAAACTCAAAGGTTCCAAACTCCAGTCATACCAGGAAGACCATTCTTAGCAACAACTAATGGAAAAATTCACTGTGCAACTGGAGAATTGGAGTTTACATTTGGAGATATTAAGGTAAAGCTGAATGTTGTTAATGCTGCTAGGTTTACAGATGGAGATGACGGTCTTGAATGTTTTATTCTTGACAAGATTGATCCATTAATTGAAAAGTCTTTCCTTAGTCTTATGCAACATGATTTTTTGGAGAATACTTTGAATCATGAGGAAATAGTGTTAAGAAGGTTTAAGGAGGAACCCGATGATTCTTTAGAGGGAAATTTAGGATTTGATGAAAAACTACAGGTATGTGCAGTAGAACCATCCTTGACTCTTTTTAAAGAACCCCTACTTCCTTCTATCCAATCTCCTCCAGCATTGGAACTCAAGCAACTTCCTAGTCAACTCAAATATGTTTTTCTAGGGTCAGATCAAACACTTCCAGCCACTATTGCTTCTAACCTTTCTTTGGAGCAGGAAGCTAAACTTGTAGATATTTTGTCTAAGAATAAAGAAGCATTAGGCTGGACTGTTACAGACCTTAAAGGAATAGATCCCTCATTTTGCATGCATAAGATTAGTTTGGAAGAAGGAACCAAGACATCTAGGGAGATGAAATGTAAGCTGATGCCGAACATGAGGGAAGTTGTAAAGAAGAAAATAGTAAAGTTGTTAGATACATGTATCATTTATTCTATTTCTGATAGTAAATGGGTTAGTCCGATATAGGTTGTGCCTAAGAAATCAGGAATCACTGTGGTGACAAATGATAAAGGTGAATTGGTACCTACCCGCACCACAACTGGATGGCGTGTGTGTATTCACTATAGGAAACTCAATGCTGCAACAAGAAATGATCACTTTCCTTTACCATTCATTAATCAAATTTTAGACAAGTTGGCAGGGCAAGGTTATTACTGTTTTCTTGACGGGTGCTCGAGATACAACCAGATACCTGTGGATCCCGAAGATCAGGAAAAAATGACTTTTACATGTCCTTTTGGCACGTTTGCTTATAGAAGAATGCCTTTGGGCCTTTGTAATACACCAGCCACTTTTTAACGCTACATGATGTCTATTGTCACTGATATGATGGATAAATCTGTGGAAGTCTTGATGGATGACTTTTCTATCTTTGGTTCTTCATTTGAAAATTGTTTGAATAATCTGTCTTTGGTGTTGAAAAGATGTCAGAAATCTAATCTTGTCCTTAGTTGGGAGAAAAGTCATTTCATGGTGCAAGAAGAAATTGTTATGGGACACATTATATCCAAGGAAAGAGTTTAGGTTGATAAAGCTAAGGTTGATATTATCTCAAATCTTCCCCCTTTTGCAAATGTCAAACATGTGAGATCGTTCTTGGGTATGCTGGTTTCTACCGACGATTTATAAAAGGATTTTAGTAAAATTGTTAGACCTTTATCGAATTTGTTGGCACAGGGTTCACCATTCCAATTTGATGAAAAATGTGTTATTGCTTTTGAAACACTGAAAATGCATTTTCCATTGCTCCAGTAATTCAGCCATCGAATTACTCTCTCCCTTTTGAAATTATGTGTGATGCTTCGGATTATGCCATAGGAGCTGTATTAGGTCAATGCAAGGATCGTGTTCCTTGTGTGATCTATTATGCCAGTCGAACTTTAGATGATGCCCAGAAAAACTACACCACCACAGAAAAAGAATTGCTTGCTGTAGATTTCGTATTAGAAAAATTTCGGTCTTATGTGTTAGGGTAAAAAATCATCATTTATTTAAGAAAGATGCTAAACCTAGGCTTATCTGATGGTTGTTATTAATTCAAGAATTTGATTTAACAATCAAAGATAAGAAAGGTCGAGAAAATGTAGTTGCTGATCACTTGTCAAGGATTGTAACTCAGGAAACAGAAAATGAATTACCCTTGAGCAATACATTTCTTGACGAACAATTATTGCCAATTTCTGCTCTTAAACTTCCTTGGTATGCTCATATTGTGAATTATCTTGCAGTGGGTAAAATACCCAAGGAATGGAACAATGCTAAGATAGATTGATTTTTCTCAATAGCAAAGCATTATTTTTGGGAAGATCCTCATTTGTTCTGTATTTGTTTTGATCAAATTATTCGCAGATGCGTACCAGAGTCTGAACAACTAAGCATCATGTCATTTTGTCATTCGCAGGAATGTGGATGACACTTTGGAGGACGACGAACAACTATCAAAATTCTATAAAGTGGGTTTTATTGGCCCACATTAATCAAGGATGCTCATGAGTTTTGCAAAGCATGTGAAAGATGCCAAAAGACAAGTAACATGGGAAATAGGGATATGATGCCCTTAAATCCCATCTTGGTTTGTGAACTTTTTGATGTCTGGGGTATTGATTTTATGGGTCATTTCCCAATCTCTTTTGGTTTTCAATACATTTTAGTTGGTGTTGATTATGTGTCTAAGTGGATTGAAGCAATTGCAACAAGGACTAATGATCACACTGTTGTGATGAAATTCATAAAAGAAAATTTTTTTTGTCAGTTTGGAATTCCAAGAGCCATCATTAGTGATGGTGGAAGTCATTTCATTCACCGAACTTTTGACAAATTGTTGAAAAAATACTCAGTCATTCATAAAGTTGCAACTCTATATCACCCACAAACTAGTGGATAGGTTGAGGTTTCTAATAGGGAAATTAAATCAATCCTCGAAAAGACAGTTAGACCTGATAGGAAGGATTGGTCCACTCGATTGAATGATGCACTTTGGGCATATAGAACTGCATATAAAACTCTCATAGGAATGCCATCTTTTCGTTTAGTTTTTGGAAAAACATGTCATTTACCTGTTGAGTTACAACATAAGGCTTACTGGGCGATTAGAATTGTGAATTTTGACTTGCAGAAAGCTGGTGAAAACAGGTTACTCCATCTAAATGAACTTGAAGAGATGCGTTTAGAGGCATATGAAAATGCCAAGATTTACAGTGAGAAAATGAAGAGAACATATGATAAAATGATTATTCAGAAGTCATGTATTTCTGGAGAAGATGTGTGGTTATTTAATTCTAAGTTACGATTATTTTCAGGAAAGTTGAGGTCTAGATGGGATGGACTATTTAAGGTTGAACAAGTTTTTTTTCATCTGGGGCTGTCAAGATAAAAGATAAATCAAATGGGAAAACTATGTTTGTAAATAGACAAAGGCTAAAACCAGCAATCCAGTTAAAGAATTGGGGTGAAGAGTCAATTGAACTTAAGAATCCAATCCCTACAGAGTAACAATTTTAATGTGATATTGTCTGGTTGAAGACGTTAAGCTTAGCACTCCTAGGAGGCAACCTAGGGATTCTCGAGGTATTAGGGTTCAATTTTTATTATGTCATTTATTTCTCGTACCAAATGAGTCTTTCTCCAGCTTAAAGTAGTTTGGGACTTAACCCTGAGAGGCATTCATAAAGGTATAATTGTCATGAAACTAGTGGTCATTGTACGTTTTTTGTGTGTGGTTGTCTAACCAGTGCAACTCTGTCTAACAGTACTTGCCACTCTACCAGCTTAATGTAGTTTGGGTCTGTTAGGCTTTACTTGATAAGGTAGTTAGGAGTGAGAACATTCATCAGACGGTATTATCTGTAACATAAAACCCCACTGTATTGCTCTTGACCCTGTGGAACTGGCTATGGCCCCATGTGAGTGTCGAAGGAAAGTACTGGATGACGTGAACACAGAAACCTCTGGAATAGCTAGTTCTTTCATTTTAAATTCAAAATAATAATAATAATAATAATAATAATAATAATAATAATAATAATAATAAATAAATAAATAAAAATTTTATTCTGCCCAAAGGTGTTAAACTACGACACTTAACTGTGTGTGCATGTCTTGTTGGCTGACATTAAATGGTTCCAGTGCCCATTCCCGGTAGAAGAAAAAAACTCTGACAATTTGTGTATCGCGCTCACCCTACAAGGGATGGAGGATGGGTACACAGTGGCAGTATTCAGTAGTGACTGTCTAAGGATAAAACAGGGTGTTATTTGTACTAGGGTGTGTGCCTTATATAAACCCAAGTGATCTCTTGGTTATCTAGGATCTCGTGGCAGAAACATTCCAAGGTTCGTCCTAGATGTTGTCGCTTGGTTACCAATTAGCTTTAAATTGGTGTTAGCCTCAACATTATGAGGTCTTTTTCCACCGTTATGTAAATAGTGGCTCTCATGGTATTTGAGAGAAAGATAACTAATACCATTCTGAAGGGCATGTGATGTAACGCCCCGATCCCTCACGGAACCGGTACTCTAATAGCCAAGCTAAACGCAACCCAATTCCACCCCGGTCACAAAATTTAGGGAGAACAGACGGAGTTTCCCTTATTTATAGGACTAATCAAAAACCTGCAAGCAGTAAGTATAACTACAATACAATACCCCAACTCCAACTGTCCTACTTTTCCCAGTCCCAAGGCCATCCGAGCCTTAGACAAAAAACATAACCACACGAGCATGCAATCAAAAGACAATAAGTCTATCTTTAGCTATTACATGCCAACTAAGCCACTAACTATTCAAGCCTACAACTCAAATTACACCCCCCAAAATTTATCATTAATACACACCCGCCCTCCAAGCCCTCAAAATAAGACATAATATAATAACACACATCCTCAAAGGGATTCAACCTCAACAAGATAAGCAACCAGTAACACAGCACTCAAGGTAGTTGTTCTAACTGCACCTGTAACATGTTAAAACGAGGAATAAATAACCAAAGTTACCCAGTGAGGGAGGTGATGCAGCAAACCGGGGCGTGCAACATGATATGCAATAGAATAATAGCATTTCGAACACCAAATAACACAAGCAAGTAAAAAGGTAATTAAACACATATTAAAAGGATATGGTTCTACTTCAAGTCTTCAATCTCGTACCACGAACCACAAACTTCATGCAAGTGCCGGCAGACCTTTACTCCTCCAAATTGGGGTACTCCGGATGTACTCCGATCCTATGACCCTTTCTCCTGAGGTAGGTCCATATGCCCAGCAGGTGAACCACGCCTCTGGGGTAGTGGAGTATACTCAGCGAGAGAAAGGGAATAGGTATCATGGTAGTTGAGGGAGCACGGCAAGCCCGATGCCGCCCGCGTTTCTCGACACTACTATGTCCGAAAAGGTTGCACAACCCCAAGACAAGTCCAAGAATTCACGAGATAATATCAAACAAACATGAGTAACCACGAGATAACAAATAAATGGTACATGTAAACTTTATCAATTAGCTAAATCATATAATCTAAAAACAATGAAATAAACTAAGATGCACAAAAGGGTTAAAGACTATCTCACCTTTACCGAGCTCCAAGATACAAGATGTATTCATATCAATCTCAATCACCTTGTACCTAATACCAAGCATTACTTCAATTATTCTTTAACTGCAACATTTATTAATTATTCCTCCAGGTTAGCTAACTTATAGTCTCACACATTTAGCATACAATACCTATTTAAAAGTCTATCCTTAACAAGATGCCACCTTATATGCTTAACTTAACATATGTTCCAAGCAACCATTCTAGTAGTCTAGTGTACAAGTCTTAAGCATAACTTTAATCATGCAACATTAAATACAAGCAATATGAACATCCTAACAAGATATAAGCATTAAACATGAGAATAACTATATATGTGCACAAAGAGGTCATTAGCACATTTTTCACGAAACTCTACAAACAGCTTAAATCTATATTAGACATGCATATAGACACATAACAAGCAACTACAGGCTCATACAAGCACTAAAGCAACCAAATCTCACATTTTTTTCCTTTGTTCAACTAGGCTATTTAGCTTCTTACCGGAATTCAAAGATCAAGTTAAGCTAGCTAACCATCCTACCAATCTAAGGATACCTAAATACCTCATTTAGAGCCTCCAAATCATAACTTAGAGCACAAGTACACGAAAATACTGAAAATGCCTCTTTGTAGGTTTACACTACAAGTACCAATTTCGGAATCCAAACAAGCGAAACGAAGGCACTTCTAAGGCTTCAATATTTAATAAATACTAGCCATAACCTCAAAACGTGCCCGCATTCGAGTTAACCCCGAAACCCCTTATTAAAGTAGCCTAATTTGATCAAATTATTCAAATTTTGTATATGGCAAGTGTAACTAACATTTTTCCCACGCTCGAGGACCTAATTAGCAACTACTAGAAGCCTTGAATCGAGTTAAATTGTAAATTTTTTTCAGAACCCTAGTTTGGCACTATTCATCATCTTCTCGAAGTTGCATTTTGCATTTCTAGCTAATCAATAAGCTAACTAACTTAAAAAGTTTGCTCTACATACTTATTTAAGCATATTGAAGCAATAAATTAAGCTAGAATACAAGAATTTACTATTCATATTGTTTACTATTCATCATCTTCCTCAAGTGAAATCTTGTCAAAAACTTAGTTTCAAGCTATACCAATGCACATACAAGGTCTCTAGCATGTAATAATAACATATAGAATAAGAATCAAGCATGTTATGGCACATTAATGGCAAAATTAAAAAATTGTAAAATTGAACATAAACTTTAAAACTCCATGAAAATGCAAAAATTCCCTCACAATGATGTTGTAGACAAGTGGTTGATGCTCCCTAGTGCTCCAATCTCCTCCTAGACCAAGCCAAATGACTAAATTCTTGCTCAAAGTTGAAGAAATTTTTTCCTTCTTGCCTCTTAGGGTTCACGGGTTTGGGAGGGTTATTTTTGCAATTTTGGTTTTTATTTTGTTGAGTAATTGGCTTATATGGTAATATATCGGATAATTATATGAGTAGGTTACATTATGTGAAGTCAAATGCTAATAAAACCTTGGTCAAATGAGCTTAACTCTAATTGTTTGTTAACTAATTCAAAACTAGTATTTTTACATACGTAACACTACTCAAGTGATACGAAAAATATTTTTCAAACGCATACTCCCGACCCCAAAAGCTCAAAACTACCATTTCCCGACTATTTTTATATGTTATGTGGTCTAGCAAAAATATTAAATCGAGCATTTAAAACATTCAAATTTCTTATGAATCACTCTAAATAAAACAATTAAGCAAGAAAAGAAATGCACATAAAAATGCTCAAAAAGATATGCAACAGTTATTTAAAAAGATGTGATGAAATTTTCGGGCGTTACATGTGATACGTGATTCATCACCTCTGCTTCGGCTAGTTCTTATGCTATGGCGGGTAGACTTACTATCCAGATGTTGATGCCATTCATTTGGTATTCGGATGTGGTTTACTTTGCTGCATAAGTACGAAACTGAAATATGGTTGGGATCCTATTTTTGCATTCCCCAGGCTTCTAGTGTTGCCTTCCAAACTGGTAGACAACTCTTCGTTAAGTTGTTGAACTCTAAATTTAGTTTAAACTCAAAGATTTTTAAATTAAATCTGGATCCAACTGTGTCTTTTGGAAGCAGAGTTACGGTTTGAATTTTGATGGATGACTATCGGTCGGTGTTTATTTGTATATTCTTACACTATGCTATTTTTTTTTCTTGTAGGTGTTGGCGCCTATTTTTATGAGATCAACTTAAGGGCGCAATTTAATATGGTTGCATTTTCTTGCTATGATGTGTGCTTGTTTTAATTTCATTCTATATTTTAAAAAAATAGAAATTAATCAAGATTGAAAATTTACTTGATTGAGTTAGAAGATTGCATAATGTTTAAATTTTTGTTTTGTAATGAATTTTTTTTTTTTTGGAGTGTTGTGTCATTTTAGAAGCATGATGTAATTAGGAAAATATTTTGCAAATGTGTGTATTTAAATTTTCAATTTTTATTTTGAATTAGTATCTTTGTGTGTTTATGTTTCTTGTACCAATTTTATTTTATGATAATAAAAGTGTGATATTGTAGAAAATAGGTTTGAGGAAGATTCTATCTTCCTATTTTGTGATTTTTTTTTAAAAGAAGTCGGGAAGACCAAGATCGAGCGTGTTTAATCCCCCACTCGAGCGTCGTCAGCCATAGCATACGGATTTTAAAACCCTACCCTTTTCTTTCATTTTCTCCTTCATCTTCACCGCCTCCTTCTCTCTCTCTCACTCTCAAATTTTTCCAATTTCATTTCTCTACTACTGCACAATGATGTTTGGAACTCTCATGAATGATCAATTTGCCATGGTTGTGTACTCACTTGCAAGTGTATTCATCTTATACCTTTTTCTTATTTATCGCTTTATCAAGTGGATCATAGGTACGTTAGGTAGAAATAAAATGTTCTTACATTCCCACGATTCGAAGATAATTTTGTGTTGTTGTAATTTTCATTTTCTTATGTACTGTTTTAATATTTAATAAAATGTTGTGTGGTTTATTTTATTATTTTATAGTATTTATGTATATTCATATATATATATATATATATATATATATATATATATATATATATATTTATATATATTTATGAATATGGTAGGACTTTTGTTTGTTCTATTACTATTAATAATGTATATATTATATATTATATATAAATAAATATCTGTATAAAAAATAAAAATAAAAACGCAGCAGGGAGCTCGAGCGCGCCTTGTAGGCGCTCGAGCGCCCTATTGCAGTCGAGGCTTATAATCTAAGCCCCGATTGCAGCAACCATAAAACAAAAAAAAACCCCCACCCCACGGAAATCACCCCTAAAAATCACCGAAACCCTTCCTCACCACAAATCAACTACAGATCTGCAACCCAATGTGAGTTTTTATGCTTTCTTTCTTATTTTTGCATTTTTTTCAGCTTTATTTCAAGTTTAGATCTGTATGTATATGTTTATATATGTATGTATATACGCATTTTTGAAGGTTTTGGGATATTTTTACTGCTTGTTTTCGGATTATTGTTGTTCTATAGCTTCCGAACTTCGTTTTGGTATGATTTTTTTTTTTCAGATTTATGTATGTATATGTGTATGTATATGCGTATGTATATGTATATGTATATAGAATTTAGTTAGATTTTAGTTTTCAATTTTCTGTTTAGATTTCCTTTAATTTTAATTTTAATTTAAAAAAAAAAAGAAATCCAAAAATTTAAAAAAAATTTAAAAATTTCAGATCACTGTACATATATTTATTTCTATTTATATCTCTTATTTCGTGTTGCTCTAATTATAAGATTTATATATTGTGTTAATGTTGGAGAATTTGAGTGGATGGCTAGTCGATATTGTGTGTTGTTAATGGTGATTTTGTGGTTGTTAATAGGTGTTATTTGTATAAACAATTTCTACGTAAAAAAAAAGAAGAAAAAAAAATTTGTTGTGTTTTTCATGATTTTTTTGATTTAGTTTTTTTGTTTTATTTAGACTATGGCTCCAAAGAGATAGGGATTGTCATTGACTGCACGACTTGAGAATGCTCAAATTGAGGCTGAAACTGATTTTTCGAATGATTTGAGGGCTTCCGAAGGTGGGGCACGTGCTTTTGAATATTTTGAGGGATATTATCTTGACTGCATTCTGCATCCACCTTTTGATGATGTTTGCATTCTGCATCCACCTTTTGATGATGTTCTTGTTTTTTCTCGTCTTATTCGACGTTTTTATGAGCATCTTTCTTATGATGATAGTACATTTAGTGCGTCAGTTGATGGTTTTGAATTTACATTTACTACTGCTGATATCATGACTATTATGTGTAAGCATGATATGTTTTATGCAACAACTGTGGACTTTCCTGCTAGAATTACAGAATTGGAAATTGCTACTAAATTGTGTGAGGGTCCGGTTCTGGAACATGGTGTAGGTATAAAGAGATCTTCCCTTTCGAGGGATATGTGGTTAATTGATATCATTGTTAAAAAGAATCTTTGCCTATATGGTCATGATCAAGAGAGGACGGGAATTGTTTTACAAGTATTATATTAGATTTATCAAGGTGAACTTTTTGATGTTGGGGCTGTAATTGGAGAAAATATGACAAGTCTTATAGACCACATGAGGAGATTTGATGCTACATCTACACTTTGTTTTCCTTGATTGAAAGTTTCTTTACTTCAGTGGTTTAATTTTCCTTTTTCACCTAATGAGCCAACCATGGTCCTCCCTATTACTGCGTATGGTGAATCTGAGTTCAAAAAAAGTCTTAAACATTTGAAACGAGCTGTTAGAAAGATGCCCTTAGCTTTAAATACCCCGAGGACCTCTACTCAGCCTGTTGAGGGAGCCACTTCTTCACAGCAACCGAGTACTCAACTTGAAGAGTCTTTGATGGAAAAAATATACAGAGAAATTCAGGCAATGAATACTAGGATCGTTGGGCTAAAAGATGATGTTGCTGCTTTAAGGAGAGACGTTGCTTTGTTGAGAGGTTCGGGAGCAAGTCCTCAGCAACCACCACCACAGTAACTCGGATGACGTGCTTTATTTTATTTCATTATGTTGATGCTTTTTCTTTCATCTTTCTTTAGAAATATTTTAGTTTTTATTTAAACTCACGACTAATGTTGGTTTTTGAGATTTTGTTTGATAATTCTTCTTTCAGAAGTTTTTGAGGAACATTGCTTGGATTGTTTATCAGGTTGTATCTTTCCTTTTACTTTACATTACATAGTTTTCTTTCATTGAGGATAATATAAGGCTCGGGTTTGAGGAGAAAAAGAGTTGATACCAACCCGATACAAAAAAAAAATTCAAAACTTTTACTTCACTTATTCATAATAATTAAATTTGAGTGGTTAATTGTTGAAATATGGTTAAATTGTGATAAAATATTTGAATTAACTGTGAATTTGGAATGGAAAAATGATTAGCCACTAGAGTTGAGTTTGTATTTAGAATTTTTGAAACCTTGTTAACTATTATTACATCCTAACAACGTCACATGATTTAATTAGAGGTTTTTGATTAATTATCAAAAAAGTAGTAGATTGAGGCGTTTTCAATGTGAGATGTTATGTTTTATTAAAATTTGACTTATTTTTCTAGATTGGTATACTCCTTTTAAAAAAAATGTATAGATTGACTCGCTCAATGTCACTCAAATATCAAAAGTGTTTATTCAGCAAACAGAGGCATAAAAGAAATTCATAACAAATGCTTTCTTCTAACCATTTTTGAGCATTTTTATTATGAAAAAACTATCAATATATTTCTTGCCAGACAAGCCTTCTTTCACCATACACAATTCAACCAAAGAAAGGCAATACTTCAATGAAGTTGTTGAATCAACCAACATCTATCATTCAAGTCATCTATTTCATAAAATAAAATAAGAAAACAAAATATAAAAAATCTAAGGGAGTATTACACGATTTAGAAGGTAGTTGAGTTTTAACATTTCATGACTATCCATAGAAAATATTTTTGATTTTACAAATTTTGTGTGATTAATTTATTTACCTCTTAATTGAGTTACAAGTGCTTAAAAAGGCTAGAAGGATTTTTTTGTAGTTAAGTTGGTTTCTATTCTTCTAGATACAAACCGATTTCTTGGGGTGGAATTGTTTGGAAGACAAACTCATTGTTAATCTTGTATTTTATAAAATCTAACTGTATGAATACATTGACTGCTTAGATTTAATATTTTTGAATTTATGAAATAGTTGATGCCTTTACTTGAGCTTAAGTAAAGAATGGGTTTGAGAAGGTTGATAAATTCATATTTTTACTAATTTTAACCCATCAAATATGTATATTGCATTATTATTTCAAGCTTAATTGTATATTTTACACAATTTTAGTGCAATATAGGTTTTAAAGAAGAAATAGCAAAAAAGACCACAAAAACCAACATTTGAACAAGAAATTCAGCGCAGCACTAGTGAACAATGGCAGAACAACTTCAAAACGAGCAATTCGAGATTGAATTTGTCCAAACTGAGTGCGGAAACTAATTCAGGACGTTGAGAAACCTTGAAATAGACCTGATCAACTTTTTGATCAATGGTCAAAGTCAACGGTCAAGTCAACGAGCCAGTCAAAGTCAAAGCTCGGAGTCAAAATTCGCCTATTGCAGCCAGATTGGTGCTCGAGTGCCCCTTTTCCGCGCTTGAGCGCCACTTTTTGCAAATGACAGACAAATGGGCGACAAAGTGTGGAAGGAAAAGATGAAAAAAATATAAAAAAATTATTAGTGCAGAAGGGCGCTCGAGCACGCCTGACTGGCGCTTGAGCGCCCTCCTGAAATTTTGCCTATAAATAGCACGGTTTTCATTATTGAAAATCGTACTATTTTCTCTTCTTAGCTCAATTTTTGCTACTCTAGTATTTGTGAAGTGAATTTTGAGTGTTTTAATTATTATTCTTAGTTGTGTACAAAGCTTTAATTCCGAGGGGAGGGTCTTGTGAACCATTGTCATACCGAAATCATACCGATCAACTGAAATCTGTACAACACGATAAGTATTTTTTTATTTCGGTTTACGTTACGGTTTATTGTACTTTAAAGTTTATCATGACACACTAGACCCGAGATTCGGAGTGGTACATGTAAGGATACTCTTGTACATATATTTTGATTCATATTTATTAAAGTCTCGTATTTTTTATTTCTAAGTATTCTTTGATTAACTGTACGTATACTTGTAGTTATATTACATTTAATTGAAAGTACATATACTCCTGGTTTTGTAAACCAGTGGCAATGCGAGACTACCTCGAATGGACTCTAGTCTGGTTGTACTAACACCTCTAGGTTACATAAGTAAAAGATTAATTGAGAGATTGGATATTGTTAGGTTGTACCAACACATCCAGTCTTGTTAATCAATTAATCTTATCACTTACGCAACTAAATGCTCATCTCAGTAGTAGGAGCTTGTAGCCCTATTTTTGAAGGACTTGTCTTTTAATTTGAATCAATAACTTTGTACTTGCGTATACCGAGCTATGACCACCTTGAATCATTAACCCTTTGGATTTTCATTTTTATTGTTAAATGTTGTAATTCTTCAATTTAGTACCTTTGTACAATTCATTTTTGGATCTCGTTACTGCCGTATCTTTGGACATTTCTTGGACTTTTGGACTTAATTTACTATACCTTTAGACTTTTGACTTTTGGACTTAATCAAACTTATCTGTGACGAGAGATAGTCAAATAAATCTAAATTAAAGATTGAACTTAATTTAAAAACCCAATCTCCGTGGATCGACCCTCTACTCGCCACAACTAGAAGTAATTCAAGGTAAACAATATTTCCAATCATTTAATCTTCTTACTATTTTTGAGCGCAAAACAACTCGATCAGGTCCCAATTTTCCATGCATGTGAGAACTATCATGAACATAAGCAGCGGCCCCTCAGGGCCACAAATTACTTAGGTCAGGTCGCCTACCTGTCCATAATTCGTAGGGAGTTGAATTTATAAACTTTATAGGCACACGATTAAGCACATACGTGGCTGTTAATAAAGCATCGCCCCAATACGAAATTGGGAGATCAGCTTGAGCCATTATAGACCTAACCATGTCAAGTAAGGTTCTATTCCTTCTTTCTGCAACACTATTTTGTTGCGGAGTTCTAGGAATAGTAAGCTGTCTAGCTATACCTTTTTCATCACAAATATTTCTGAACTAATCAGAAAGGTATTCATGACCTCGGTAGGTACGAAATGATTTAACATTTGTGTCTAGTTGATATTCCACCAAAGCCACATACTTTTGAAAACAGTCTAACACATTAGACTTGTGGGACATCAGATAGACATGCGCATATCATGTAAAATCATCTATGAAAGTGATGAAATAGGAGGCCTCATGCCTCGCCCTAACATTCATTGGGCCACGGACATCGGAATGAACTAATTGCAATGGAAATTCAACTCTCAAGCCTTTCCCAAGCGGTTTTTTAGTAAATTTTTTGGCAAGGCAATTTTCACAAATAGACAAATTGACTTTCGTTATTGGCCCCAAAAGGCCATCCCTAGCAAGTCTGTTTAAACGATCTTAGCCAATATGCCCTAATCTGCTATGCCATACATTTACATCCACATCCATAGTGCTATAAGATGTATGGAAGACAAACATTAATTATTTAAAACATAACTTATATGTTCAACATCCAACACTAAAAAACCGTCTGAAAGAAAACCAAATCCAAAAGAAACAGAATTTAACATAAGTTCAACAGTACCACCAGATATATAAATGGAAAAACCCAAACGCAGAAGAACTAATGCGGAGAGCAAATTTCGCCTAAAATCCGGGGCATGAAGGACATCGTGGAGAAAGAGGGTCTTGCTACCACGCAGCAAAAGTTTGCAAGTGCTAATGCCCTTGACTTCCACCTTAGCATTATTACCAATGTATATCCACCAAGTTCCAGCCGGGATACGTTGGTACTCCACATATGTTCCTCTATTTCTAGCAATGTAGTCCGTGGCTACTGAGTCAATAGTCCACACAAGAAAAGATTCAGTCAGTAATGCACAGCTAGAAATATACGCTTCAGAAGAAAATTTAGTAAAACGCATTACCTAGGCCTTTGGCTCTGGGCAATCCCGAGCATAGTGACCTTTCTTCTGGCAGTTATAGCACTTAACTTTAGCAATGTTCCTCGTGCCATTGTGTCTGTGTCACAACCCCAATTCTTAATTACTGCAATAGCCTCTTATACCACGATAACGACAAGGAAATGGATATATTCAAACTTATATAAACCTCAAACATCTGGGATCGTGATGCCATGAACTTAAGAAGATCGCTCCTCTTAGGTCCGCTAAGGCACAATATACTAGCCTGAGCTCTAATTTCCATGAACTAAACATCAAAGTTGTTAATTATCTCAGTTACTTCACCCATTGATAACCTAGTTTTAATAAAATGCATTATACAAACTTCATCACTAATAATTAAAATTACAACAACAAATACTTATCGGCAAGACCTGGATCCTTCAGATTATATCATCTAGGTTCGACTACTACATCTAGACCTCAAAAGCACAATAAACTAATTATTTACAACCCGCATATCCAAAAGAATAATTACATTCCTTCAAGTATTCCAATTTACATCACACAATAACATAATATAATGGAGCATATCCTGACATCAAGTAGGATCACATAAGGCAAAAGATCCAACTCAATAGGGAACTGGAGCTTTCCATCCCATGGCAGGCTTAGCCATACCTGAAATAGTAAAGAAAGAGGTATGAGCTACAACTAGCTCAGCGAGGGTTAAAGGTCACAGGTGGTTTCGTAAACATTTTCCATTTAAAAAGCCTTTCTTGAAAACATGATATGCATGAGTGAAAACAAGTACAAGAAATAATAACAAGCAATAGCACATCACTCTACCCTTCGAGGTCCTCAAGGGCCTAAGCGAAGGTAGGTTTACCATATATCAAATGATACAATTTTCTTAGCAGTTGCTGTAGACGGCTGGCCTTAAATCAATCTTCAGTACTTTTTTTCAACTCCAAACATTAGGTGATATCCGGATAAACACCGGGGACAATGGTGGTCGAAACCTACTGGTAGCCATATACTACCCAGGGGAAACAAATGCTACCATGCCCATAGTGCGGTTGCAACTATCGCGCCCGTAGTAGTTAACATTGTAACCATAACATGCATAATAACATAGAGAGAAGACAACAAAGTAGGTTGCTCTGACCCATATAACAAGCAAGCATGTCAAGATTTTCACATGTATAGACATTCGTAATACTTCCAGTAACAAGCATACTAAACAAGCACGGAATCATCTTTCATGTACAACATTTATGGTTCAAGCTTATTCAAGCATATTCATGATTCGAGCATACTCCAAGCATATTCAAACTTATACATGAGCCAAATTGATTCAATCATGCAAGCAATTACATGATTCAAATATGTTCAAATTTATATCATATGGCTTAGCAAGTAAGCATGTGAACACCTTGCATTTATAAATATTTATAGTACCATAATTAATGCTTCTAAACGGTTATTGATCATACAATAAAACCATAATTAAATTCTACCTTAATAATCTAGGGTTCGATATCGTTCTAACACATCTGACCGTGCCTCAATCCGACATCGGTAGCTTCCGAAATCTTTAAAACAAATCCTTGCATTTTGGTCAACGCTTCTGCATTAGCCTAACTTTGGAGATAAATTTTCCTACTTTCCCAAACTCTAATGAATCTGATTTTGGTCTAGAATCGAATCGTATTGAGTGTAGATAGTTCTAGAATCAAACAGAACTCGATTCGGAGTTAAATTGACCGAGATATGAGCTTCAGAAAATTATTGCGCAAAGCTGTAAGGGAAGTCGGATGAACAGTCGGACGAGTAGTTCGTCCGACTTTTCCAGAGAATGAAGTCCAAAGTTGGACGAGTAGTCGGGTGAGTGACTCATTTGACTTGCTTCGACCGACCTAGGTAAAACCAACCCGTAAACTCACTCCATTTAACCCCTAACTTGTTTGTCATACCACCAATGCTTCCAAAACACTTAATGCACTCAAAATGGCTACTAAAACATATAATCAAGTTCACAAATCATGGTATAACACCCTTGAATCAATCCAACTTCAATAACACCCAAAGCAACAAAACTCAACAAAACCAACATCCACAACAATCAATACTCAAGACTTGTTTTCGAAATGATTTTCTCACACATTCAACTTCACCTCAAGAGTAATACCTACATATTACCTAAGTCATGAAACCCTAACTCATCAAATAAAGCTCAAATGCACAAAATAGACCCCTGTACATCTTGATCATGTCCAACAAACATGATAAACACATAACCACAATTCAAATGTCTTTAGAAAAGCTTTTGAAAACATCACTCACCTTAGATTTGAGTGACAATGCAAGAAATGGGCCTAAGAGAATCTTGCATATGCGAGAAATAGCTTGAAGGTGACTTGTTCTAGCTTGAAAATGCTTCCCTCTTCTTCTTCTTCTTCTTCTTCTTCTTCTTTCTCTTTTCTCTTTTCTTTCTTCTCTCCCTTTCTTCTGATCGTGTGTTGTGTGTGTTTTTGATGTGTGTGTATGTGTATGTATGTTTTTTGAGGTGTATCTGTGTGTGCTGCATTGTTTTTGTGTGTGTTGTGTGTGTTTTTAGTTAGGTAGGAAATATCTAAAGGCCTTTTTGACCAATTTGTCCTCCAACTAGATGCACTCTTACTAGTTTTCCATTGTTGTTAGTTTCTAACTAATTTGGTTAGCTATTGAAGTGCGGTAAAATTTATTTATCCCCTACAATATCTAAATCACACAAATGCACGTTATACGATGCAAATGCATGTAAAACGAAGTAAATGCACATAAAATCACTCAATTATACATAAATCAATATAATTGCATTTTAAATAATTTGATATGCATATGGGGTTTTGTGCGGGACTTCACAGTTTGCCCCTCTTCTTCTGTTGCTTGCCTTTGTCGTCCGATTTTCTATCTTTCTTACCATTTTTCTTTCCCTTTCCCCCAAATTGTCTTCCTCTTTTGCGTTTTAAGCCAAATGCTCCATGCCTGCTGCATTTAGCCACATAGGCTTGTCCCGTGGTCTTAATCACCAAGAGGCGTTCCTCTTCAAGCTTCAAATGACGTGCTATGTCCTCGAGTGTTTTCACACTCTCGTTGTGCGTCATATTGACAATCATATGTTCCCAACTGGCTGGAAAGGATCGGATAACAGCCTGCACCTGCTACTCATCTCTGAGTGTATGGCCTACTGCTTTCAACTCTCTAATTATGTTTGACATTTCCTGGATATGTTGCCTCATGTTGACATCAGGTTTCTTCTTATAAGTGTCAAACTTAATGGTAAGTTGACGCAATCTCTAGACAAAAGTCCCACCAAACTTCTCTTTCAGGGCAGCCCACATACCCACAGCGATCGGGTAAACTTCAAATTCAACGATTAGGTCATCTTGCATAGTGCTTAACAACGTGGTGCGAGCTATTGTGTTTTTCATTTTCCAGACCTGATAAGCTTCAGCATCCCTACGATGCTGAGCTCCATTACCCACCTCAAGTTCTTCCATTACATGGTTAAGTGTTTTATGAACCTCTTGTTCCTCAAGAATGTATTGAACTTTACGATGCCACACATCGTAATTTTCTCTATTAAGTTTATCACATTTGTTAAGATCAGCTATAATGGTTCTTGATGCCATTGGGAGACACTATATAGACATACGTAAGAGATTTTTAGCACATACTAAGATTGCTATAATTTTGTAGAGTTAAGTCAAGTCTTAGAATGTAACTAAGAGATACAAGTTACAAAGTCAGTAGATTGTTTCACAATCCACCTTCATTCATAAATTTGGTATCTGAGAGGTACAACTAAACTTATGTCAGCAAAATCACGTTTCCAAAAATAAATCACTGAAATTCATAAGGAAGTAGTTCTTCGTGATAACCACACAGGTTCGGATTCACAGAACTCCCACTCAAATAAAGCATTCCACAATAGCAATATATTATTAATCCGAAAAATAAACAACAAATGTTCATGTAACATAAAAGAACTTGAATCTTAAAGTTCATGTACGGAATGCCTAAAGAAAAACTAGATATGAACACCAGGAGATACAAGTAGTCCTACACAATTTTTTATGTTGTTCTTACTATCTGTTTCCACAAGAATTCAAAATCAGACTGCTCATAATTTAAAGCATCGGAGTCAACCGTTATCTCCAAAACTTTGATTTTATCCTTTGCGACTCGATTATATATGAAGGCTTTTTCATGCAATCCTCTGGCTTTGGTCATGTTAGTGGAAATAGACAACAATGCAGTGCGTCTAAATCCTTGAAGCACACGTTGCTTCTCAAATAGCTCTAATTCGCACATAGCTTCATGGAAGAACATACTTTATAGGATCATACATGCTAGGGAGGAAATGAAGTAGTCCTTCAATTTCTTCTTGGTTAGTGGGCTTTACAAACATCAACTCATTGCGCATATGTAAAACAAAGTCCTTCACAGTTTTAAGGTTTTCACGAAAAGACATTTTATCATCCCAACAGAGGTTCATATACTGTTTAAGTAAACGTCTTCTAGGTGTTGTACCTGGATCAATTCTTATAACTAAAACTCTTTTTCCAGGGCGTCTCATCCTTACCTGTTGACTACTGAAGCCCTGGGTTAAAAAGACACAAAACTTTCTCAATTGAATCAAAGAGATCAACGCACATAGCATTTTAATATGTTGTACAAAACAACAAATAAAATTACACAAATTTTATTTATCTCAATGAAATTACTAAAATTTCATGCCTTTCAATTGTAAAAATCTAAGTTTTTCTATGCTTTGAGAGAAATTTCACAAAATTTCATCCATAGAAAAGTAATTTTACATTATAAATCACATAGATTTATGCAATTACTTGAAAATAACACAATTTTCAAGTCTCGATTTGATTTAATTGAAGTTTTGTAGTCCAATTATGAAAGTAGAGGACAAAATTAAGCTTATCACAAAGACATAGGGCTTAATTAAAAACATGGGTTGTCGACCGGACGAACTGGCCACCGACCGGCTGACTGTCGTCCTGCTGCCAGACGGTCCAATCGTCGGACATGGCTATCGTCCGGCTGCTGGCAACTGGACGGTTGCCATGTGGCACCGTCGGCTGCCCACGTGGCGCCGGCATGGTGGCCAGGTGGCTGGCCCTTTGCCACGTGGCCACGGTGGTGACATAGCCTGATTTAAAATAAAAAACAATTTTGGAAAACAATTCAAAATTCAAAAATAATTGAAGATAATCTTAAAATGTTTTAAAACTAATTTAAAATTCAAGATTAATTAATGATAATGAACTGATCATCATCATCAACCAACCAAATACACGTGTCACCACCTGATTGGTCCCCATGTGCCCATTTAACCTCACTTTCTGACGCACGCACAACACCAAGAAAACACACTCTTGAACGAACAAAATAGTACAAACACAAAACTTCAAAAAATCACAACTTATTCATATGAAATCCAAAAATTATGAATTATATATCAATAGAATCCTTGAAACACATAGTTTCTAGCAGTACCTCTTGTACGCACTAATTTGATTCTGAACAGTAACGCATTTTAAAGAGCCAGAATAATATTTAGACTTTGAAAATTTCATAATTTATTCAGTACACATCCAAAAATTATGATTTTAATTGCGTTAGATTCCTTGGAAAATATACTTTCCAGCAATACAAAAAACAAGCATGTTTAAGATAAGTCACAGAAACGTTTTTCTATGATTTATCATGAGAAGTTCATATTTAATGCAAAAATAATAATACTCTCACGCATATCATGGTATAAATACAGAGAACAAACTAAGCAGGCTCTAATACCAATGAAGGAAAATAATATAATCATATATGTATTTAGCTCCTTCATAGCTAAACAATATAAATCAGTAACATACATGTTACTAAGCGGAAGCAAGGATTGGTAACACATATGTTCCACTGTATGTGCAAGAATTGCAGTGCACAATACTAGATTACACACGTATTTCCACAACTTAAATGCCAAAAGCAGAGAGAGAGTATTCTTTTTGTAAGTTGGAGAGTTTTTATGTATCTCTTGTATATATATACAAAAAACTGACCTCATATACTGAACGTGCGTACAATATATTGGTAGTGGGTAGTTCTATAACTGCCCACTACTTGGACTTTATGGATTGTAATGGATAGTTCTATAATTGCCCACTACTTGGACTATATGAATTGTAATGGGTAGTTCTATAACTGCCCACTACTTGGACCATATGAATTGACCTATCCCATCTTGGGCGGCCTATAATCCAAGTCCAACATAAACAAATTTCGAAATATTGACCACTTTTCACTAAATACAGTATGAAAAATCATAAAAAAATAATTGATCTTCTTTCAAAATCTCAAATCAATGAGCTTCTAATTTGTACACAGTAATACCCAGGTATTCAATAATTAGTTTTGCTAAAAAAACGGCATATAGTGCAACAAAAACCATGGTGACATAAATCTAAAGATATATGAACGACCACAACGATGTCTATATGTATCCAATATCCATTTAAACTAAACCATATTTAAACACAACACATTCATACCAAAATGAATGCGCAAAATACTGAAGTGACTAAACACGTTTCATTACAAAAATAAATTCAACTTTTAAGATAGTAAATTATTGGATAAAAGCTTACCTTGTCAATGTTAGAAGGAAGAATCTTGATATTTACATAATCTTAATCATGTGGATTTACCAAATATAACAAGACATATTGATGAACTCTTGTTTTACCAATTGAGTTAAGAGTTGGTTGTTTTTAAGAGCCCTAAAAGAGATGTTAGAAGATAGTGTTAAAATCATGTCATAATATATTCTTTACCATGGAAAAGAGTGATAGACAATCTTTTGGCGAGGATTAAAGGCATTGATTTCAATTGTTGTGTAATACGATTGCCATCATGATTGATAAAATCCGTCCACATTGTAAGTACAATTGGTTTTTCCCTAATCATTAAAAAAATTATATATTAGTAATAAGAATATCAAATATAAATGATCTAGAGTTTAACGAGTTCATGAGATATCTTACTCTTGATCAACAATTATGAATTCATTATGTTCTGAAAATTCTCCTGCCTTATTTCTGACTCTTTTCGAAGGCAACTTGTCAATAACAACAGCTAGGACATCTTTAAAGCAAAAACAATGATATAAGCAAATATTTACTTCAAAAGTTGTTATGAAGAATAAGTTAATGTTTGAGTTGCATACCAAGTTCAAATGGTTTTTTATTGACTTGTAGAGTTCAGTAAAATATGTTGTTTGCAAATTAGCAGATAATGAAATAGAATTATCACTTTTTAGATCTGCTACTGGAGTAAAACCAGTTATAGTCCATACATATTGATATTCAAAATCTGAAAGTTTTGTCATGACTTTTGGATTCCTCACTTTTGTATTAGGTATCACATATATTTTATACAGCTCAAGAGTGTTAGTGAATAGTACAATGTCAGTATTATAGATAAAAGCAAGTACTTGTGTTCCTTGTAGTAAATGAGAAAAGTTATTGTGAGTAGTATGTGTTAGTTGTATGTAGAATGAAAAGATGAATGTTAAAATTAAATAAAGGAAAATATAAGGAGAAAAATTTAAGCTCACAACTTCATCTTGTAATATGATATTTTGATATGTTGTTGGTATTGATGATGTTGATTCACGAGGTTGCATTTTGTCAACGACTTGGACCTTTGCTTTCTAATTCTGTGTGGTTGGATTTATTTTGAGAATTGGAGTAAATATTTCCATATTGAGTTAGATCCTGTAAGTATCATATTGTAAATTCTAAATTATAAATTGACTGAGTTTAAGGACATAATCTTTTATTAAGTACTTTACTAATCATTCATTAACATAAATAAATAGAAATATGAAACAGTTTTCTGCACATATTTGTGACACGTGTACTTTGTAAGTCACAAATTTTGCCAACTGATTAACAACTTAATTGAGTCGACAAAGAATATAATCAAGTATATATCTTACAAAAATTACTAATTTGGAGATACAATAGAATTAGCCAGAATTCACACTGTATGGTCTAAGATGCAATACGTACCCATACTTCACAAAGAAACAAAGAAGAAAGCATAAAAATAAATCGTGTGCTCTCCCTTTGAATGCAAGTTAACAATTAAATTATGTAGATATTTCTCATTCTTACTCTCCAATCTATGGTCATGAAATTTGTAAACATCATTTTAATAACATATGAGAAGAAATCTGGAAATTGATCTTTCTTCTTTTCTAAATCCAGTTTTTAATGAAGTTTATTTGAATTGATCCATACTTAAGCTTTCTGTTGAGTGAAATTCATTATTAGGGAACTTTTTGGGGGCATGAGAAGTTTATAATTTGAAGAGAATTAGAAGACTCCTCCTTGAGAAAAATCCTCTAAGACCATAATAGGCTTATTAATTCATTTTAACCATTCTTGTAAAAGGATTAAAAAGTAAATTTGTTAGTCTAGAGAAAATTATAGTGGAAAAATGTCAGATTCTACTAAGGTTATTTTTGTCATAAAAACAAATGTACAGGATTATTTTCATATAGTACAAGCACTTTTATGCATTCACAACTTACAAATATCTCTGTTTTGACAATTTTGTCCAAGACCATCATGGTCATTACAATATAAAAAGTACAACACTAGAAGCACATGATACAATACGTTTAATGCAGTGATGACCTAAACTTTTACCTTAGTTGACAACTTTATCCCTTGATATTCTTTTAGTACATAATAGAGATATATATATCCCTTTTTTATTAATGGTTAAACTATTTTAGAAACTTATAAAGAAAAAAAGAAAAAGAAAAGCACCAGCTCCATTAATTAGAAAAGATTAAGTTGACTAATATCTTCATTGGATATTGCCAGCAGAATGCCAACTATCTACGCAAGGAGCATCTGCATTCAGTTTTGTTATCTAGCGGTGCCCTCTGAAGTCTGATGAGCCTGTTATGGCGTTAAAGAGGTAAGTCAACGGGTGCATTTTATCATTGATAAAATAATTTACATAGAGAAAATTAAAGAAAAGTCTTCAATACTTTGCCATTCTATTCCCTTCCATAGTGTTTGGATTGCACAAAGGAATGGAAACGAAAGAAAAGTGGAGGAAAAAAAATAAAGGAAAGGAAATGAAAGGAATTACCTTGTTTGGATTGCAAAAAAATAATAATAGAAAGAAAAAGAAAGACTTTTTTTTTAATTTTAATAACCATAAGATATATATGAACAAAAAAGACTTTTTATAACAAAACTTTTCATTTTCCTCCAAAACACTTCGATTTGGAAGAATTACAAAATCATTCTCATTAAAGAAAATGGAAGAGAACCTCTCCATAACCTTCTCCTCTTTTAAAATTTCAATTCAAACAAGAAGAAGAATTCTTTATTCCTTTCCCATCATTTCCTTTACTTTAAAAAGTCAAATCCAAACAAGCTGTTCAAGCCGAATGATGCTATATTAGGTGGTTGATGCCTCTATGAACTCCGGTTGGAAGCATTATTTATCAACTTTTTAAATCTAGGACATCAAAATATAGGGTGTCATTCTCTACTTTTAGTCTTAGACAATTTCATTTGTTGATTTATTTAAATAGGTTCAAAATATACATATATATATTTGGTAAGGGTAAATGACCGAAATGGTCCTTTATATTTAGATTTTGTGATATTTTTGTTTCTTATTTATCAAATGTGATAAATTAGTCTATTATTTTTAAATTTGCGACACTGTTAGTCATTTTAACAAATTTCGTTAATCTTTTTAATGTTGATTGCGTGCCCCCAACACGAAACAACTTAAGTCAAATTTTAGAGGGGTAAGGGACTAATTTGTCATGTGTTAGGCGCAAGCAATCTACGTTAACAAATTGACAAATTTTGTTAAAATGATTAATAGCGTCACAAATTTAAAGATAAGGGACTAATTTGTCAAATTTTATAAATAAAAGATAAAAATATCACAAAGCTAAAAAATAAAGGACTATTTCAGTCATTTACTCATTTGGTAATGTTAATAATGAACATTAATATTCTTTCAATAGCGCTCTTCTTTCATAATCTTTCAAAAGAGACATAAATAAAGAAAAGCCCATCAGACAAAAATACAATTGAGAAATGACGAAAGCAATTGATGAATTTTTTGTTCTTTATGTCAATTTTCTAATAAAGTTGCGTAACTTTTTCAATATAAGAGTTTAACGGAAAGTCTTATAACTGTATTTGTTAAAACTTTCATGAAAAAGTGATGTTAAACCATTTACCTTTGTAATAAAAAATTATGTACGAATTTAATCTATATTTTTTTCCTTTTTGTTCCGATACTTAGAACAAAAAGGCTAAGAAAGTGTCTAATGTTAAAAACAAGGTACCAACAGTGCTACATTACAGGTGACGATCGGTTTCTTAAAAATAAAATTTGACAGTAATGGAACTTGAAAAAGAGTACGTTATGTCATCCTTCGTGGTATACTCTAGAATTAATATAGGAATAGATGAATTAATTTTAAACTCATGTTTGTTAGTCGTAGTAAGAATGACTTGTATAAAATTACACGATTAGCCTTTTATTATTATATATGTAATATGTTTATTATTTAGACTAGCTATTAGTATTTGTTAGTATAATTCATTAATATTATTCATGATTACTATTATTATTATTATTATTATTATTATTATTATTATTATCATTATTATTATTATTATTATTATTATTATTGTTATTATTGTTATTGTGGTTATTATTATTATACGAGAATAACATGTATCTAAAAAGTTAGTTTTGTAATGTAGTTTGAAAGGATTATTTTGGTTAGTTAACAAATGAATTTGGAAATATATATATATATAAATAATTAAAGAAAGCAGGAAAGAAACAAGATATAAATAAATGGAAAAACTAAAATGAAAACAGAAGAAGTAAACAGAAAAGATATCAGAGACGAAGTCTCTTACTTGTTTTGATCTAAACTGGAGAACTGGTTACAATGGTGGTAGTACAGTGATGTACTGGCTAGTGTTCTGTATTGATCATTTGTGAAATCTAACTATCGAAACTAACTATGAGTTCGAGGATCTGAATTCGGATCCTAAATTCTGCCCTATATAGGATTCTAATTTGTGATTACAATAGTGAAATGTAAAAAAGAAAAGTCAAAAGTAACTTTTCCTAAAGTGAACAGTAAAAATTGATTTTTACTATTTATGAATAAAGTCGGCTAATTACTGTGGCCAAATCTTGTTTTGTCGTCTTGTGATGAATAGTAAAAATTACTTTTGACTTTTCTTTTTTATATTTCACTATTGTAATCACAAATTAGAATCCTATATAGGGCATAATTTAGGATCTAAATTAAGATCCTCGAACTCATAGTTAGTTACCATAGTTAGAATTCAAAAAGGATCAATACAGAACACCAGACAGTACATCACTGTACTACCACCATTGTAACCAGTTCTCCAGTTTTGATCAATACAAGTAAAAGACTTCATCTCTGATATCTTTTCTGTTTACTTCGTTTGTATTCATTTTAGTTTTCCCATTTATTTATCTTGTTTCTCTCCTGCTTTCTTTAATTATTTCTATGGCTTTTCCTTCTTGTATCTTCCTGGGCTGTTTCTGGTATCAGAGCCAGAACAGTTAATTTGTGTAGCTTTATCTGTTATCTGTTTGCCGAGTCCTAGGTTGGAGGTACGCAATAAATCCTGCAGAGGGCGTAAGTCAGGTGATAAGCCGGTGGCCGGATCTAGGATAGTTCCAGGGTATCAGGTAGAGTTATATAAGTTAGCTGCAATGGCATCTAGTAGTAGTTCCGTCTCACTAGATACAAGTAATAACACCATAGCCGTAAAAGAAGAAATTTGGACAAAACAATAATTAAATAGTTGGAAACCACCAAAGATGAAGATCACAGAAGTTTACCAGAAATGAGTCTTTGACTTCAAGTCCCTAAGAACCATAAGATCTAAGGAATATATTATTCCATTAGTCAGTGATAACCAGTCTTTACAGTTATTTTCCCATAAATCATTAGAAAAAACTAAGAAGAATGGCATTAGATTTCTTCATATAGGTCATGTACAAGTCGCATTCAAACCATTAACCAGAGAAGGTTTAGACACCAGTATTTTTATTGCTTTACGTGATAAAAGATTGCTTAGATACAACGACTCCCTCTTGGGATTAGTTGAAACCAGTTTATGTAATGGACCAGTATTCTTTGATTGCTTTCTAGATTATACCATTTCTCTTACAGATTCACATATTATGAAAGTGTTGAATTTAGACATTAAGATGTATAATTATGTTGTTGAATTTGGTTCACATGCATATGAAGTTATATATCGTCTTGATTATAAATTAATGAACACATGATTAAATCCCAAATCTGTAACTAGAAAAAGGTTAAAAGGAGAAACTCTCCTTTGGACAATGGACTGCACCAAATCAATAGTTAACATCCCCCTGACCATTCAATGGAAAGATATTTCCCTACCAGAACAATGGACCATAGAACAGACTACCAGACCTGTTTACCATGAGTTTGAACCAACAAATACAGAGTCTATTCACCATAACCCTACAGCTTCTGACATGGGATTGAACATATTAACAGAAGAGTTTGAGATTGACAAACAAGCTTTGAAAGAAGAATTTCTTTCAGAGAGACATACCACAGCCAGCGATTTGTTCTTTCATGCTACCATAGAAGAACAAAGAGACCAGTATAAAGAACAATGACATTAGGCCATGAGAGTCGTCCTACTCAACATACCATTCTTTCTTTGGTTTAAAGAGAGAAACAGACCGATGAATATCAATGTTTTAGCTTCCAAAACTAGGCAGTAGAACTTACCCAGTTCTACTAAGACCTTAGAAGCAGAGCATCCACCTTTCCAGGCAACCCAGATTCAGAACTCTTTAAGTACCATTGACCTAAAGCCAGTAGTTGTTTCCACAACTAAGACACCAGAAGTGAAAGATATTGCTGAGTAAGGCAATTTGACCAATCTTTCATTAGTTACCCTTCAGAAACAAGTAGAACGTATTGAACATACGTTAGAAAAGAAGACCAGTAGTACATTTACTTGTACAGAAGAGAAAATTAAGGAATCAATAGAATTTTCCCTTAGGAAGCATTCTCCTGCCCCCATGGCAAGAACGTTTGGTTCTTTGAAACTCACTTCTACCAGTAAGGAGAAAGTTACTCCAGTCAAACCCCCGCCTTTTAAGATAACCAGTATCATTCCCAAAATAGAATCTCCAGATGAGAAGAATGCAAGATTAATACAGAATCTCACAGACAAGATTAAGAAACCACCATATATTATTACTAGTAGTCAACTGCCTACTAGTAGTCATCAACCACCTAGTAATCTACCAGCACTACAAGTCCTTAGAAAGTCAGACCATAGTTCTGATAGTGAACCTGATAGAACTATTAACCTGACCCAGTTTAATGTCAACAAGATCGTTGGACTAGGAAACATAAGTTTTTATCCCAGACCAACACCTCCAGATCTCCTTATAGAGGAACCTCAGTCCCAGAAAACATATTCTGGCAGTCAAATCTATGAATGAAACATAGATGGAATGACAGAGTACCAGATTCTCAATCTGACTAAACAGATGATCATGGTAGGTAATATCTACAAACAATCTGTTCCAGAAAAGTCAGCCGTCAATAACATCATCCTAGGATTTACAGGCCAGTTGAAGGGATGGCGGGATGACCATATTAGTGACGATACCAAATCTGCTATCTTAGAGATGCAGAAAACCAATGACCAAGGCAATCCAGTTGTCAATGACCAGGGTCAAGCAGAATCCAGCGCTCTTTCTGCTTTAGTCTATATGATCACTTACCACTTTGTTGGTGACCCAATCATATATCAAGAACAAACATCTGAGATTCTTCAGAATCTGAGATGTAGGAGACTTCAAGATTTCCGATAGTATAAGGATGTCTTCCTCAGTAAGTTATACCAACGACCAGATAACAATGCCAGTTATTGAAAATAAATATTTTTATCTGGACTTCCAAAGTTATTTGCCCAGCAGGTGAAATATGCTCTTTCACTTGAATTCCCAGATTTAGATTACAGTCTTATGAGTTATGGAGATATCATAAGTCAGATTAACAAGACAGCCTTGAAGATCTGCATTGATCTTAGGTTCAAGACCTAGTTAAAGAAACAAAATCTCACATCCAGAAGTGAGTTAGAAAATTGGTGTGAACAGTATGGCATGAAACGTATCCAGGCCCCTCACACTGAGAAAACCCAGAAATCTAGATCACATAGATTCAAGAAACATCATACGAGGAAGTATGATAAACCTTACAAGTCCTATAAGAAAAAACATTACCAGAAGTTTTCCCATAAGTCTTGGAAACCCAGATACAACAAGAATAGTAAAAAATAGCAAAGAACATCAGGTTGTTTTAAGTGTGGCAAGCAAGGACACTTTGCTAACACTTGCAAACTTAGAACAAGGGTTCAACAGTTAGAACTAGATGAGAAAACTAAGAATAGTATCCTCCAGATTATTGACCAGTATGAGTCTGAGTCAAGTTGCAGTTCTTCACCAGAATACACTAGTGAAGATAATATCAACCAAATTGGCACAGATTACTATTCTACTAGTAGTACAGAATCTGAACCAGATTGCACATGTCCCAGTAAAGGACCATGTTTCTGTAACAAGAAACTCAACACCATCACAGACTCTTACAGTCTTATGCTAGACATAATATGTAAGATTACAGACCCAGAAGAACGACAAGTCTATCTTCTTATACTCAAGGAGCTTATTGACCAGAAAGAAGAAAGACAAGTTATTACCATTCCCAGAGAGACTCAGAAGACCAATTATTCTGAAGTCTTATCCTATTTCCAGAAGAGGAAACAACAACCAGTAGGGATCTCTGATATCCAAAGAGAGATCAACCAGTTAAAAACTGAGATTCAAGAACTTAGAAAAGACCATAACAGGTTAGAACAAGATGTTCTACTCCTACAATTAGATAGTCACATTGACTTACAAGAACATCATCAGAATGATGATCAAGTTGATAAACAGACTCATATTGCTTTAGGCAAACTGAAAGATGACCAACCAGGTACCAGTTCACCCAGAGAACAAGAAGATTACCTTAATCTTCTTACTATAATTTTGTACCAGAAATGGTATGTCAAGTTGACCATAGTCATCGAAGACTATAAATTCGATACCATAGCCCTGTTGATTCAGGTGCAGTTATGAACTGCATTCAGGAAGGAATCATACGTACCAGATTCTTTGAGAAAACCAGAGAGAAGCTTTCTACAGTTGACTCTACCAGATTACAGATTAGATACAAGTTATCTAGTGCACATGTGTGCAATCAAGAAATTTGTTTTCCTACTAGTTTTGTTTTAATTAAACAGTTAAATTCCGATGTCATTTTAGGGAACCCTTTTCTCCAATCTTTATTCCCTTTTAATGTCTCAGAAAAAGGAATTTCAGCACAAGTATTAGGAAAAACAGTTTTGTTTGAATTCTTTTATCCATCGATGAAACGAGAAGTAAAGTCGATTCAAAGAAAAGAAAACCAGATTGCTTTTCTCTAGCAAGATATTCAGAGTCTTCGCATAGAAGACCAGATTTCAAAACAACTATAAACAATTCAAGATTTCCAAACCAGACTTGAAAAATAAGTATGTTCAGAACCTCCTACAACCTTTTGGAATAGGAAAAAACATATTGTTTCTTTACCATATGAAATAGATTTTCAAGAAAAAGTTATTCCTACAAAGGCTCGTCCCATTCAGATGAGTCAGGAATATTTAAATCTTTGTAAAACAGAAATCCAGAGTTTGTTAGATAAAAAGCTCATCCAACCCAGTAAGAGCCCATGGTCGTGTGCAGTGTTTTATGTCAATAAGCATGCAGAGAAGGAACGAGGAGTTCCTAGATTAGTAATCAATTACAAACCTTTAAACAAGGTTTTACAGTGGATTCAATATCCAATCCCTGACAAATATGATCTCCTTAAAAGATTATACTAGGATCAAGTCTTCTCTAAATTAAACATGAAATCTGGATTTTGGCAGATACAAGTTTTAGAGCAGGATAAGTACAAGATTGCTTTCACAGTTCCTTTTGGCCAGTACAAATGGAATGTCATGTCATTCGACCTTAAGAATGCTCATTCTGAATTCCAGAACATTATGAACCAGATTTTCAATCAGTATACCAGTTTTACCATTGTTTACATTGATGATGTTTTAGTATTCAGTAATGACATTCATCAACATTGGAAACATTTGCATTTGTTTTTCAAAGTTATTAAAGATAACGGCCTTGTGATTTCTGCATCAAAGATTAAGACAAAAATAAGATGCCTTGGACACATAATCTCCTTCGGAAAGATTACTCCAATCCAAAGGACATTAGATTTTGTAGAAAAATTCCCAGATGTTTTAACAGAAAAAACACAGTTACAGAGATTTCTAGGATCTCTTAACTATGTTGCATATTTTTATCTAGGCATTCGCCATCAATGTAAACGATTGTTTGAACGACTTAAGACGAACCCTCCAACTTGGTCTGAGGTTCACACTAAAGTTGTTCAAGAAATCAAGAAACAAGTCAAAGTTTTACTAGTTTTGACTTTATGTCAACTAGATACCCCAAAAATAGTCTAGACTGATACTTCTGAACTTGGCTTTAGAGGTATTTTAATTCAAGTTTTACAAGAAAAAGAACTTATAGTGAGATTTCATTTAGGCACATGGAATAAGGCCCAACATAATTATTCCACAGTCAATAAAGAAATTTTATCCATAGTTCTTTGCATTTCAAAATTCTAGGATGATTTATTAAACCAGAAATTTACAGTTCGTGTTGATTGCAAATCAACCAAGGATGTCCTGGCTAAGGACGTTAAAAATATGGCATCAAAACAGATTTTTGCCAGAAGGCAAGCTATCTTGTCAATTTTTGATTTTGATATCCAGTTTATCAAGGGAATTGACAATTCAATCCCTGATTTTCTTACTAGAGAGTTTCTGACAGGCCACGTGCCTATCACTTAGGATTCCTTCGGGAATACCAGACAAAATTTTTGTTTGCAGGTACCACAGTTACCAGCGGAGGAATTCAAAGAGTTCATTTCAATTCCACCGAATTAACAAGATTGTAATCCAGTTTCAGTTCTACCAGGATCTTTTTAAGATTACCATCCCAGCAGCAGAAGGGACACACACCTCTTATCCTTACAATGGTACCCAAGAAGGACAAAGGCAAAGCTAAGAGTTTCAACATAAGCTCTTATGCACAGAAGATATCAATTCCACCAGTAAAGACAGAATCTTCATCTTCTACAACGAAGATTCAAGAAAAAACAGATAACCTATACACCAGATACACAACAAACACCCCTAGGAAGAAATCTCACAGTTTTAGGGTCTTGGACCCCACAAAAATCACTAACCAGTATTTGTGCAGGTTTCACAGGCACTTCATCTTCATAGACTTCTGTCAATAACAAGTTTCAACCCCTTGTTACCAAACCAATACAAACCCCATAACCAAAAAACACACCAAAATCACCATACATCTATAAGAATGTCTTTGACCAGATCATGGTCACAAAACTAGAACATTTCAAACAGAACCCACAAATGTCTGCAGATGAATTTGCTCTATCATTTCTTCATCCCCGGAGCAATTACATCCCAAATAACACATTTAAAACCCAGAGTTACTATGAGGCCATTCTCATAGCAACAAAATCAGTAGAATTCTGCCTAAACAACAGTGATAAACAACCAGAAGAGTATAACTACATCAAAGCCAAGCTTGAAAGAGTTATCTCCCTAGAACAATGGGGACAAGCCCTTCACAGAGTAAAACAATTACCAGTAGACACACCATACTATGACTACGCATACTATGATTATATTATGGCGTGGTACAGATGTTTCTTTCGCCAAAATGATAAACATAATTTGTCATGGTTATTCCATGTTCAAACCATCATTTCCAGTACAAGTCCCAGATTGGTTCATCCAATGGTGGACATCTTATGGCCCAATCCTAGAAATACTTCCAGAACCAGTTTTCAAAGGCTTTCAACTTTTTTTTACATAAATGGTAAGCCCCAGATTATCTTGCCTATTTATCCCCATTTTTTGTTTTTTACATATATTTTTACGTTACTTGGAATTTTATGATTGAGTTCGTATTCCAGCATACTTCTTTCGGAAGCTAGCAAGTCATACCAGCTTTCGGAAGAACACACAAAGTCAAGTGGTGGGATAAGATAAACAACAGTTCTTGTTCAATCCCCAAAGTCCAGTCATGGCTAGAAGCCAACAAAAAACAATAGAAGGACATTCCAACGGCTCAACAAGAATTCATTTCCATCAAGAATCAGCTTCAGTACAAATTAGCTACAGCTACAAACCTTGATGAAATGCATGTTATCATGCTCCAACTTCAGGAGTTGGCATCAGAAAAAGCTTCAGAACACAGTCAACCTAATGCTTTGAGTGAACCAGAAAATGAAGATGATTGCTACGACATTCAGACTCAAGATTTGGGTTTACACGTGTTCCCTCCAAAAACATGTGACAGTTAGGTTTCCATGCGTCCCTACCAAAAATGTATGACAGAAGGGTTTTCACTTCTAAGTTCCTTGACAAAAACTTAGAAACATATGAGTTTTCTTATGTTCTCACCAAAAACATAGGATAGATTGGTGCAACTTCCCATCTGAAGTTGACAGTGGTTACTGAAGAGTTCCATGAAACTTCAACTAGTCCAGTTCAAACGGCAACTGATAAAGACATCTCAAGTCCGTTAATGGGTGTGGCTTTCCAAAAAAGCCAAAGAAAATTTGTATAAATATTTATTTTATCTATAATTCGCTGTCGAGGTCTAGGGTTGAGGTACTGCAGTAAATCACGCAGAGGGCATAAGACGCGTGTAAGTCAGGTGGTTGTACTTAGACTAGTTCGGGATTCCAGAGAAGAATAGATAGGACTATGTATTTTCTTTGTATTCAAGGAAATTTATACCAGTCAATGTATTTGTATGTATTTAGTTGTATTGCCAACATTGTATCGGACCAAATGAAGACAGTCAGCATCTTCAGTACAAGACCAAGTCAATATTCCAACAGACAGCAATTATCACAAGAAGACAAAATTACTTTCGGTCACAGATAAAGTAATTCTAACAAAAGAAAAAATCATCACAAGAAGACAAAAGATCTTTCGGTCACAGTAAAAGCCAAACAAGATCATCACAAGACAACAAAACAAGATTCGGCCACAATAATCAGCCGACTCTATTCATGAATAATAAAAATCACTTTTTACTGTTCACTTTAGGAAAGTTACTTTTGACTTTTCTTTTTTACATTTCAGAATCCAATATAGGGCAGATTTTAGGATCTGAATTAGGATCCTCGAACTCATAGTTAGTTACCATAGTTAGAATTCAAAAAGGATCGATACAAAACACCAGATAATACATCACTGTACTACCACCATTATAATCAGTTCTCCAGTTTTGATCAATACAAGTAAGAGACTTCGTCTCTGATATCTTTTCTGTTTATTTCTTCTGTTTTCATCTTAGTTTTCCTATTTATTTACATCTTGTTTCTCTCCTGCTTTCTTTAATTATTTCTATGGTTTTTCCTTCTTGTATCTTCCTGGGCTGTTTCTGAGATTTCATTCAGGCACATGGAATAACGCCCAACGGAATTATTCCACAGTCAAGAAAGAAATTTTATCCATAGTTCTTTGTATTTCAAAATTTCAAGATGATTTATGAAACTAGAAATTTACAGTTCGTGTTGATTGCAAATCAGCCAAGGATGTCCTGGCTAAGGACGTTAAAAATATAGCATCAAAATAGATTTTTGCCAAATGGCAAGCTATCTTGTCAATTTTTGATTTTGATATCCAGTTTATCAAGGGAATTGACAATTCAATCCCTGATTTTCTTACCAGAGAGTTTCTGACAGGCACATGCCTATCACTTCGGATTCCTTCGAGAATACCAGACAAATTTTTGGTTGCAGGTACCACAGTTACCAGTGGCGGAATTCAAAGAGTTCATTTCAATTCCACCGAATTAACAAGATTGTAATCCAGTTTCAGTTCCACCAGGATCATTTTAAGATTGCCATCCCAGCAGCAGAGGGGACACATACCTCTGATCCTTACAATGGCACCCAAGAAGGACAAAGACAAAGCTAAGAGTTTCGAAATAAGCTCTTATGCACAGAAGACAACAATTCCACCAGTAAAGACAAAATCTTCATCTTCTCCAATGAAGATTCAAGAAAAACAGATAACCTATACACCAGATATACAACAGACACCCCTAGGAAGAAACCTCATAGTTTTAGGGTCTTAGACCCCACAGAATCATTAACTAGTGTTCGTGCAGGTTTCGCAGGTACTTCATCTTCACAGACTCCAGTTAGTAACAACTTTCAGCCCCTTGTTACAAAACCAAAACAAACCCCAGAACCCAAAGATACACCAAAAACACCATACATTTATAAGAACGTCTTTGACCAGATCATGGTCAAAGAACCAGAACACTTTAAACAGAACCCTCAGATGTCTGCAGATGAGTTCGCTCTATCATTCCTTCATCCCCAGAGCAACTACATTCCAGATAACACATTAAAAACCTAGAGTTACTATGAGGCCATTCTCATAGCAACAAAATCAGTAGAATTCTTCCCAGACAACAGTGACAAACAACCAGGAGAGTATAACTACATCAAAGCCAAGCTTGAAAGAGTTATCTCCTTAGAACAATGGGGGCAACCCCCTCACAGAGTAAAACAATTACCAATAGACACACCATACCGTGACTACACATACTATGGTTATATTATGGCGTGGTACAAATATTTCTTTCACCAAAATGATAAACATAATTTGTGTAGGTCCTTGGAAACCTAAGAGGGGGGAGGGGGATTGAATTAGGTTGTTTGGCAAGGTTAAGCAATTTAAAAATTCTCAATGCGCAAATAATGTCTAGTGAAAAATGATAATACTCTAGAAGTTCTTGTAGGCAATTTATCAAACACTTAGTGAGCACACAAGTATATATCACTAGATAAGCAATTAGAACTTTAAAAATAAATTCCAAATAGATATCTCAACAATTATCAAACAATTAATATGAGCAGTATCCACACGAAGATAAATGACTTGAAAATAAATAGAGTAAAGTAAGAGAAATCAAACACGATGATTTTCAAGTGGTTCGCACTCCCGGAGGCCTAGTCCTCCACCTAAGGTCTTCCCTTCCCTTAGAATTTAACAAATCTTCACTAAGATGCTTTTTCAAATGTTGATGAAGCAAAAACCAACTACAATTACTCTTAAGTCCACAAGAGTTACACAAGCTCCTTCAAGTGTTGGTGAAGCTTAACCTACTATCATTTCTTCCTTTGAGTCCACAAAAGATTACAATACTTCTTCTCACAATGATTCTCTCAATCTATGTAAAAGAGTGTATTACAAAGACTGTGTGATAAAATGAATGACAATTGCAACTCCTATTTGAGTTTGATATTACAATTGAAGAATACTTTGAATGCTCAAAGATATGAAAATGATAGCTCAAGATTTCTCAATGAAAATGATATGAAAAGCTCTTTGAATTAGCTTAGAAATAAGAGGATTAAGGGTTAGAGAGGTGTTTGAGATGGTGAGAGAGCATGACTTAAAAAGAGGGAAAACTTAGACACAAAACGGATATAATGCAAAAATCCCAGAGTTTCCCGTTGAGCCATCCGGTCGCTAAGCCCTTCATCTGATCGACCGGATGGGGCAGGTAACGCTCGGACCAAAGCTCTCTGCCAAGCGTTTTGGCCTTCATCCGGTCAACCGAATAAAGCTAGTAATGTCCAGATGCTTAAAATGCTGAAAAGTAACCTTTTTGAGCCCCAAAATAATTTGTTAAATAATAAAGCATTTGGCCACTTTTGAGGACACTTATAAAAAAGCCTTTCTAGCATTTTTAACATCTCAAAACATTTTTTAAAACTCTTTAAAAAGATATAGAACAATATTTATACCACAAGAGTTTGAAATCCAAAAAGTCTTGTTTTTAAAAAATGAGTTTGTAATGACCTTTGAAAATATATTTTCAAAGGATATTTTTCAAATAAAAATTTTATGAAAAACCTTTTGGAGAGATTATGAACTACACAAGCCATACTTAGGCAACCAACATTTTATTAGCCGGTACCCCTTATGTCGCCACGTCTTCTTCCTTGTAACTTTTTTTTTTATCGTCGAGCCTTCATCTTCGTTTCTTCGGGTCTTCATAACTTGATTCCTCATGAGATACTTCATTTGAATGAGACAAGATATACGAATACCTTTTGGGCTTTGATACAATTTCTGATTTGGGTTTTGACTTTGATCCATTAGATTGAAACTGGCCTTTGATCCTTTTGAATAACTTTATGTTGGAGTAGGCTTGCTTGACAATCTTGTGTTGATGGATTGAATAACTTACCCAATATTCAAATAAAAATTCTAAATCACAATAAAGATGTTTTGTTATTATCGAAATAAAGATTATAAGCTTTTCAGGCCAACAATCTCTCCATTTTTTATGATGACAAAACATTGAAGTTTAGAAGACATGAAATAGTAGACTATTGGAAAATCAAACTAGATTTGAGGTCTCCCCCTCAATTTGTGCATTTGTGCTTGATTGAATCATTTGCTTTCACATGAAAAGCAAACTCCCCCTGAATAGGTGCATAGCATTATAAAGTAAAATAATGAAAGTATAGTCATTCAATCATACACAAGTATTTTCATGCTAGATTTCAATATCTTTTTCCCCCTATTTGACATCAACAAAAAAAAAGATAATAGACCATAGAAGAGCAAATATTCATAAGAGAATTTGTAATCAAAAGCAAGTTGACATATCAAAAATCCAAAATATCCAATCAAAGTTAGAAATAAGATGTAGAATGCAAAGGAATACTTGAGGCAAATAAAACTAGAAAGCCAAAAGGAATTGTTTGAAGAACAAATCTCAAGGCATCCACAAACTAAGAACCAAGATGATGATCATGTAAGGCTTTCAACATCTACTCCATACGATCCAAATGAACATCTTGTGCATTCAGGCGAACAATGATTTCATCATGTGTGGCGAATTGAGAGGAAGATGATCCAACTCCTCGAGAACTACCAGTTCCACCTTGACCAGTGCCTTGTCCTTCCATTGGATCTCGGAAGGAATCGGGATCAATATCAAGAGTTTCAAACACAATAGTATCATCGCTTGTATCCTCATGAGCATCAAGGACTTGGTTGTTATGAAGCTTCAACTTTTGATGAGAAATGCTAGGGTGATTTAGAAGTTAAGATCTAGCACTTATAGATTCAAACTCTTGATCTCGGGGAACATCCAAAGAGTCAAGGAAATGTGTTAAGGGCACCCCATAAGCAAGTTGGTTTTCTGCTTGCTTAGTGTAGACGATGTGGTTGATAATAATGTGTGGAATATTGATTCTTTTTGCCTCATACATCAGATACATCAACAAAGCAGTAAATTTCGGAATAGAACCATCCTTAACTTTCCTAGGAGTAATCACTTCATGAAGGATGTAGAATATAAGCTTCTTTTCAGGGGTGATTTCTTTTTTCTTAGGATATTGAGTGCTAGACTCCCCTGTTCCTTCCCAAAAGAATGCGATAACCCTACCCTCTAGATCATCATGAATGCCTTCCGGCATGCCTTTGTAAGAATATAGCTTAGTTCCTTGATTTTGAATTCTGAAGTCTCTAGCAATATCACTAGCAGTAAGTTCTAACACCTTATCCTTAACTTGGCTTTGCAATTTCATGGTGTTAAAATCTAAGTTAATGTAGTAGTAGAATTCTCTAATCCACGAAGTACATCCTTTGTCCACAAACCTTAACATAGGAAGCCAACCTTGAGCATCTAGAAGTTTTAAAATTCTAGTTCTATTAAGCAAAGTAGGAGGATCCAAAGTCTTACCCCATAGGATGTTTTGTTGTGGAAAGGCATCGAGACTAATAATGATTTAAGGAGCGAATGATGAAGATTTTCCTGTCTTGTGCTTCTTTGAGTCAGCTCTTGGTGGTGCTATTGAGAATTTGAAAGAGATTGAAGCTTTTAAGAAAAGATTGTCTTTGAGGAAATTCGTCGAACACCTTGTGGGCAAATGAGTTCAAAGCTTTTCTTTTGAAGATTTTGAAGAGTCTGATGATGCAAAGACAAGGATTTGATGAAAAATGTGTGTTGTGAATCAATTTGTGATGAAGAATTAATTGATTTGATGAGTTGAAAATAGAAGAGATTGAGAGGGATTGAGAGAATTTGAGATTGAGTGGGAGATATTTTGAAAAAATGAGGCCAAATCCCCTTTTTCAACTAGCGCGATCCAGTCGATAGGGCCCTAATCCGGTTGACCAGATAAGGGCAGTAACACCCGGCAGTAAAGCGCGATCCGGTCGTTGCATGCTTCATCCGGTCGATCGAATGAATGTAGTAACGCCTGGATCCCCTTTTTCTTGAAAAAATGCAATTTTTCAAAAACTTAAGTGATCCAAAGCATTCCTAACTTTCTTCTAATGGCACAAAATTGATTTTCATGCAATGGTTTTGTAAAAATGTCAGCCAATTGATGCAACGAATCAACAAATTCAAGTTCAATATCATCTTTTTGCACATGATCTCTTAGAAAATGATAACGAATTTCAATATGCTTAGTTCTAGAATGTTGAATTGGATTCTTTGATAGACTTATAGCACTTGTATTATCACATTTGATCGGTACCCGATCATATTCTAAACCAAAGTCACACAAAGTTTGTTTCATCCAAAGAATTTGTGCAACACAACTACCCATAACTACATACTCGGCTTCAGCCATTGAAAGAGCTACACTGTGTTGTTTCTTGCTAGACCATGAAACTAAAGCAAGTCCTAGAAATTGACAACTACCACTAGTGCTTTTTTATCAATTTTACAACCCCCATAATCAGCATCGGAGTATCTTAGGAGTTTGAAAGATGTGCCTTTAAGGTAAAGAAAACCTAAATTAATAGTGCCCTTAAGGTATCTAATAATCTTTTTTACAGCATTCAAGTGGGATTCCATGGGAGAAGATTGAAAACGAGCACATAAACACACAAAAAACATAATATCAGGTCTTGAGGCAGTCAAATAGAGAAGGCTTCCAATCATACCCCGATATTGTTTTTCATCAACCGATTTACCTTTTTCATCTTTGTCAAGCTTGATTGAAGTTCCCATAGGAGTGCTCATTTCTTTTGCGGTGTCAAGGCCGAACTTCTTGATGAGTTCCTTAATGTACTTGGCTTGATTTATGAAGATCCATTCCTTTGTTTGTTTGATTTGAAGTCCAAGGAAGAAATATAATTCTCCCATCATGTTCATTTCAAATTCTTTATGCATACATTCAAAAAAATACTTGCAAAGGGATTTGTTAGTAGCACCAAAGATAATATCATCAACATATATTTGAACAAGCAAGATATCTTTAGCTTTTCTTTTTACAAATAATGTAGAGTCTAGTTTACATCTAGAAAAGCCGTTATCAAGTAGATAATTACTTAATCTATCATACCATGCCCTAGGTGCTTGTTTAAGTCCATAAAGAGCTTTTTGAAATTTGAATACATGACTTGATAAATTTGTATTTTCAAAACCGGGTAGTTGTTCACCATAATCTTCTTCTTGAAGATACCCATTTAAGAAACCACTTTTGACACCCATTTGATAAAGTTTAAAGTTCATAAAACATGCAAATGCTAGTAACATTAGAATGGATTCAAGTCGAGCTACCAGTGCAAAGGTTTTTTCATAGTCTATTCCTTCTTCTTGATTATACAATTTTGCAACCAATCTAGCCTTATTTCTAGTTACATTACCGGATTCATCTACTTTGTTTCGGAAAACCCATTTTGTACCAATAATCGGGTAATTACTAGGTCTTTCAACTACGGTCCAAACTTGATTTCTTTCGAATTGATTAAGCTCTTCTTGCATAGCAATAATCCAATTATCATCCAATAAATCTTCTTTTTGATTCTTAAGTTCAAATTCAGGTATAAAAACAACAGGTTCACAAAAAGTGTTTAGATTGGAATGAGTTCTTACACCTTGTGATGGATCTCCGAGGATTTGATCAATTGGATGATTTTTGACAAATTTCCAACATTTTGGAAGATCTTGATTTGTTGATATGATTTGATCATTTGATGTTGGTTGTTCTTCCTCAATTGGAGTATCAATTATATTGTTTGTAGATGTATTACCTTCTTCACTTGTAGGGATAGGTTGACTTTGTTCTTCAACTTGTTGAATGTTTGTCTTTTCTTGACATAAAGGGGTTAGTTTCATCAAAATTGATATGCATAGATTCCTCAATTATCGATGTTCTTTTATTGTATACTCGATATGCCTTGCTTCTAGAGGAATACCAATAAAGATACATTCGTCGAATTTTGAATCAAACTTACGAAGGTGGTCCTTATTATTTAAGATGAAGCATTTACATCCAAAGACTTTAAAATGTGAAATATTTGGAGTCCGTCCTTTCCATAGTTCATAAGGGGTTTTCTTGAGAGAAGGTCTAATTAAAACTCTATTTAAAACGTAGCAAGCTGTATTGACAGTTTCTCCCCAAAAGTACGTAGGCAAATTGTTTTCTTTCAACATTGTTCTTGCCATTTCTTGTAGAGTTCGGTTTTTCCTTTCAACAACTGCATTTTGTTGAGGAGTTCTAGGAGCCGAAAAGTTATGTTCAATGCCATTTTGTTCACATAGTTCTACAAAAGATGCATTTATAATTCGGTGCCTTGATCACTATGAATGCATGAAATATAGTATCCCTTCTCATTTTGCACTCTTTTACAAACTTTTGCAAATTCATTGAAGGCATCACTTTTGAATGCAAGAAACATGACCCATGTGTATCTATTAAAAGCATCAATAATAACAAAAACATATCTAGATCTTCCTAGACTTATTACATCTATTGGTCCAAAAAGGTCCATATGAAGTTTTTGTAAAGCTTTTGATGTGGTTACATGGCAAATGGTTTTGAAAGATACTTTATGTTGTTTTCCAAATTGACATGCATCACATAAATGATCTTTTTCAAACTTGGTCTTAGGAAGGCCTCTTACAAGATCCTTTCGAGAAAGTTTACTAAGTAGATCCATGTTAATATGTCATAATCTTCTATGCCATAACCAAGAACTTTCATTTGTTGTGATTAAACAATCAATATTTTGGCATGATATACTTTCAAAGTCAATGATATAGACATTTTCATGTCTATTTGCAATAAACAACACATTTTTCATTTTGTCAAAAACGGTGCAACATGATGATTTAAATTCAACTAGATAATCAATATCACATAGTTGACTTACACTTAGCAAATTATGTTGCAATCCTTTCACAAGTAGCACATCATGGGTAGATATATTATTTTTATTTTCAATACTACCGTTACCAATAATTTTACCTTTCTCATTATTTCCAAAGCTCACAAAACATTTGTATTTTTTGATAGGCTCATAGAAAAGATATGGATCACCAGTCATATGTCTTGAACATCTACTATCAATGACCCAATTTCTTTCATACTTCATCCTTAGGGTAACCTATGTATAAAAACAAAATTTAGGTCCCCAAGTTCTATTGGGTCCTATATTGTTAGTATTGACTTTTAGCACATTTAATAATCCATTTTGGTTTAAGCCAAGAAGGAATTTTAGAGTCTCTACCTACCATATTTCAAAATTTACAATGTGATGTTATGTGACCTTGTTTTTTTACAATAGGTGCATATTTTTTGAAATCCTTTTGATGTTGATACTTCAATTGTAGAAGATGATGCTTTTACAAAATAATTTTTTAGAGATTTTTGTTTTGAAGAAGGTTCATATCCTATTCCACTTTTATCAAAAGCCATTTTTTGTGACCCAAGCATTTTATCAAGATTTTCTTTTCTTTTTATAAATCTTACTAGGCTTCCATTTAATCCTTGATTTTCTTTTTCAAGCTTTTCAATTTTTGTTTGAAGATTATCATTTTCAAAATGAATCTTAAGTGCCTTTTCATGAGCACAATTTTGATATTTTTCAAGCAACTTATTTTCTTCTTTTAAGGTATTATTTTCCTTTTAAAGTTCATGTATCTTGATAATTGCAATTTCAAAACTATCATTCATTTTAGAAAATTCATTTTGTAATTCTTCAAAAGAACATTCATTATCAATTAATGAGCTAGAGGAATAATATTCGAAGTTAAAAGAAGAACATACCTCATCATCCTATTTTGTCATAAGACAAACGATGTTTGCCACTTCTTCATTTTCGCTTTCTTCACCAGTTGATGCATCGTCATCAACGTATGTTGCTTTCAAAGCTTTTCCTACCTTGGTTTTGGACAATTTGCTTTTATGTGACCCGTCTTGTCACAATTGAAACATCTTCCTTCTTCTTTTGGTTTGTTTCTTCCTTTGTTCATAAACTTATTGTAAGGAGCTTTGCTTACCTTTTTGAATTTGATAAATTTTTTAAAGTTCCTTGTAAGAAGAGCTATTTCATCATCATCTTCTTTGTTTTCTTTCTCTTCATCACTTGAGTAAGCCTTTGATGCAAGAAGTGCAAGTGACTTCTTGTTATTTCTTTTTTCTTCTTCTCGGTCCTTCTTCTTCAACTCATGGCTCATAAGAGATCCCATAAGTTCACTAAGAGTGAGAGTTTTGAGGTCTCTAGCTTTCTCAATAGTCATTACTTTAGCTTCCTATGGCTCGGTTAAGCTTCGGAGAACTTTTTCTACCAATTCTTCGTTAGAATATTCTTTTCCAAGAGATTTTAGAGCATTAACAATATCGGTAAATCTAGAAAACATTTGTTCATTATTTTCATCAAAAGACATTTTGAACATTTCATATTTATGAACAAACATGTTTATTCTAGTTTCTTTAACTTGGTTAGTTCCCTCATATATGACTTCTAATTGATCCCAAATTTCTTTAGCACTTTTGCATCTAGAAATTTTGTTGAACTCATTTGAATCTAAAGCAAGATATAACATATTCATAGCTTTAAAAAAAATTTCACACATTTTGAAATCATCATCATTATAGTCTTTTTCGGGTTTAGGGACAATGTTGCTTTGTTCTCCTTCCTTTTTAGATAGAGTAGGAATGGTTGGTCCATTTTTTTATCATATTCCAAACTCTTATGTCATTTGCTAGAATATAGATTCTCATCCTAGTTTTCCAAAAGGAATAGTTTGTTCCATTAAACAATGGTGGTCTAGAGGAAGATTGTCCTTCAACTATATTAGACATTGATGAGCTTGCCATAGGAATCCTCTAGTAGATGTTAAGCTATATGTAGAATACTAGCTTTGATACCACTTGTAGGTCCCTGAAAACCTAAGAGGGAGGGGGGATGAATTAGGTTGTTTGGCAAGGTTAAACAATTTAAAAATTCTCAATGCACAAATAATATCTAGTGAAAGATGATAATACTCTAGAAGTTCTTGTAGGCAATTTATCAAACACTTAGTAAGCACACAAGTATATAACACTAGATAAGCAATTAGAACTTCAAAATAAATTCCAAATAGATATCTCAATAATTATCAAACAATTAATATGAGCAATATTTACACGAAGATAAATGACTTGAAAATAAAGAAAGTAAAGTAAGAGAAATCAAACACGATGATTTTCAAGTGGTTCGTACTCCCAGAGGCCTAGTCCACCATCTAAGGTCTTCCCTTCCTTTAGGATTTAACAAATCTTCACTAAGATGCTTCTTCAAATGTTGGTGTAGCAAAAATCAACTTCAATTACTTTTGAGTCCACAAGAGTTACACAAGCTCCTTCAAGTGTAGGTGAAGCTTAACCTACTATCCTCTCTTCCTTTGAGTCCACAAAGGATTACAATACTTCTTCTCACAATGATTCTCTCAATCTATGTGAAAGAGTGTATTACAAAGATTGTATGATAAAATGAATGACAATTGCAACTCCTATTTGAGTTTGATATTACAATTGAAGAATACTTTGAATGCTCAAAGATATGAAAATGATAGCTCAAGATTTCTCAATGAAAATGATATGAAAAGCTCTTTGAATTAGCTTAGAAATCAATGGATTAAGGCTTGGAGAGGTGTTTGAGATGGTGAGAGAGCATGGCTTAAAAAGAGGGAAAAGTTAGACACAAAATAGATATAATGCAAAAATCCCAGATTTTCCCATTAAGCTATCCGGTCGTTAAGCCCTTCATCCGGTCGACCGGATAGGGTAGGTAACACCCAGACCAGAGCTCTCTGCCGGGCGTTGTGGCCTTCATCCGGTTGACCGGATGAAGCTAGAAACGTCTAGATGCTTAAAATGCTAAAAAGTCACATTTTTGAGCCCCAAAATAATTTGATAAATAATAAAGCATTTGGGCACTTTTGAGGACACTTATAAAAAAGTCTTTCTAGCATTTTTAACATCTCAAAACATTTTCAAAAACTCTTTAAAAAGATAAAGAACAATTTTTATACCACAAGAGTTTGAAATCCAAAAAGTTTTGTTTTTCAAAAATAAGTTAGTAATGACCTTTTGAAAATTTATTTTCAAATGATATTTTGCAAATAAAAAATATTTTATGAAAAACATTTTTGGAGAAATTATGAGCTACACAAGTCATAACTAGGCAAACAACATTTTAAATGCCGGTACCCCTTATGTCGCCAGGTCTCCTTCCTTGTAACTCTTTTTTTTATCGTCGAGTCTTCAACTTTATTTCTTCGGGTCTTCATAACTTGATTCCTCATGAGAGACTTCATTTGAATAAGACAAGATATAAGAATACCTTATGGGCTTTGATACAATTTTTGATTTGGGCTTTGACTTTGATCTAATAGTTTGAGGCTAGCCTTTGATCCTTTTGAATGACTTCATGTTGAAGTGGGCTTGCTTGACAATCTTGTATTGATGGATTGAATAACTTACCTAAGATTCAAATAAGAATTCTAAATCAATATTAAGATATTTTGTTATTATCAAAATAAAGATTATAAGCTTTTTAGGCCAACAATTTGTCATGGTTAAAAGGAGAAACTCTCCTTTGGACCATGGACCGCACCAGATCAATAGTTAACATCCCCCAAACCATTCAATGGAAAGATATTTCCCCACCAGAACAATGGACCATAGAAAATGCTACCAGACCTTTACAGCCAGAACAGAACGTTAGAAATACCAGAATTGAATAGGTCATCCAGTACGAGGATGGATCTATTAGTATTAAGATGGATAGAGGAGAAAGAAATTCTCATCTATCTAGAACTTCTTCCAGTATTTCCAGAGTCAGTATTTTTGACCCTACACCAGGATTTGTCGATCTCCCCTCGACATCTAGACATATAGTAGAACCTCTTTAAATTAATAGCGTTAGAACTACTAAATTCTATTAATTTAGCGAGATATTAATTTATCGATAAATTAATAAGTATTTTTCATTTTTTTAGCTTTATAGTAAATATATTATGATTATGATGTCTTTTTTGAAAAGTGACTTGTTTTTTTTTATCCAATTTGAAAAGATAAGTAATGAGAATAAAAGATAAAATTTAATTTAGTGAGATTATAAAAATAGTTTTTTAATCTCATATCCAAGTCCTACAAGGACTAGGATGATAACTAATTTCACTAATCTTGTATTCTAATCCTTGTAGGATTAACTCAATTTTTTCTCTTAAATAATTAAGGCTTTATTTGGTCTAGTTTTTAGACACTCAAAAGCACTTTCTGTGAGTTTAGAAGTTGAAATAACTTGTTTGACTCATTTTTAAAAGTGCTTTTAGGTAAAAGCTAAAGCTAAAAAAAGCTAAAAACTGAGAAGCTCCAAATTGGAGCTATTCAAAAAAAGTTTTTGCGAAACTGTTTTACATAATGCAGGAAACTATTTTTCTTTTCTTTTTTTCTCAAATTTACCCCTTCTATATTTTTAAAGTCTTATATTATTTTCAAAATTTTTAAAAGCTCTACGTTATCTAACACAAACCAAACAGTCAACGACTTTTGTTTAACAGCACTTCTTGCAAAAGTTATACAGCTCAAAAGCTGAAATTTCACAACTAGGCCAAACAAAGCCTAAATATGATATTCAACTATATTTGAAGTTCAACAAAAGACAAGCTACTCTTGATTCATATTTTAAGAAAATCTCATAGTCAATTTACTATGTACTTTTTAGCTAATTATTAATTTATGAAATATTTGAATCAATAAAATACAAAGGAAATTTTTTTAAATGTATTATCTTATAATTTTATCGAATTTATCAATTTTTTACACTGGTCCTAAGTCAGGACCGGACATTTTTATTAATTAAAAGATATTATTAATTTAAAGAGGTTCTATTGTACTAAGTTTCATAATAAATTTGTTCCTTATGGAATCAAGATTGAAGAACATACTACCAAACCTGTTTACCATAAGTTTGAACCAACAGATACAGAGTTTGTTGACCATAACCCTACAGCTTCTGACATGGGATTGAACATGTTAACAGAAGAGTTTGAGATTGACAGACAAGCTTTGAAAGAAGAATTTCTTTCAGAGAGACATACCACAGCCAGAGATTTGTTCTTTCGTGCTACCAGAACATTATGAACCAGATTTTTAATCTGTATACCAGTTTAACCACTGTTTACATTGATGATGTTTTAGTCATTAGTAATGACATTTATCAACATTGTAAACATTTGCATTTGTTTTTCAAAGTTATTAAAGAAAATAGTCTTGTAATTTCTGCACTCGAGATTAAGCTTTTTCAGACAAAAATAAGATTCTTTGGACACATGATCTCTTTCGGGAAGATTACTCCTATCCAAAGGACATTAGATTTTGCAGAAAAATTCCCAAATGTTTTAACAAAAAAAACACAGTTACAGAGATTTGTAGGATCTCTTAACTATGTTGCAGATTTTTATCCAGGCATTCGTCATCTTTGTAAACCATTGTTTGAACGACTTAAGAAGAACACTCCAACTTGGTCTGAGGTTCACACTTATTTTCCCAAAAATCATTAGAAAAAGCTAAGAAGAATGGCTTTAGATTTCTTCATATAGGTCATGTACAAGTCGCATTCAAACCATTAACCAGAGAAGGTTTAGACACCAGTATTTTTATTGCTTTACATGATAAAAGATTGCTTAGATACAACGACTCCCTCTTGGGATTAGTTGAAAGCAGTTTATGTAATGGACTAGTATTCTTTGATTGCTTTCCAGATTATACCATTTCTCTTACAGATCCACATATTATGAAAGTGTTGAATTTAGACATTAAGACGTATAATTATGTTGTTGAATTTGGTTCACATGCATATAAAGTTATATATCGTCTTGATTATAAATTAATAAACACAGGATTAAATCCCAGATCTGTAACTATATATATATATATATATATATATATATATATATATATATATAATACGATTATTTCTTTTTAAAATTATTATTATTCATTAATACGAGTTATTGTTATCATTATTTTAATAATATAATTTATATTTTATTATTATTATTATTACCCTTAGTATTATTGTTATTATATTTAGTTTGATTCTTAAGACTATACCTTTTGTATAAAGGTTAGTCTTCTAATATGTTATGCACTAAAAAGACATTTTGGTTATTTGACGAAAGAGTTCATTCTCAAGAATGTAGGAATGAGCATGAGTGTTAAAACAAAACATGTTTGCACGCACACAACTAACATCACAACTGACCACGATGTATCTCCATAAGCTGCACTACGTACGTGAAGTCTTCACCAACACATTAGTTTCGCATGACAAGTTAACTGCCCACGTTGAAGACCACTTTAGAAGCCATGATGCAATTGTTCAGCTTTTGTTCTACTAACTACCTGATTGTAATACTTTGATATATATTGGTTGTAATATTTTAAAATAATAATCTATGGCAATGCTCGACTGAACTTTGCAGAGAGCATTTTACAAACAATTCAAACTTTATCTATGAGAATTAAAGTAGAGCCAAAAATGTTATTCTATTCTAGATCCATTCTGACATACCAATAACCACTTAATAGTTTACCAAATAATTAAGAAAATATAATCGGATCTTATCACAAAGAACCGACTATAGTCCAAGCAAAGACAAACTGTTCAACAAGTATCTCAAATTTGAAAAACCAAGGAGCTCTATTGTTTATAACGTTGGTGATTGTTGACAAGTTGTTCGACAGAGATGGTAATAATAAAAAAAAGCCGTTGAATACATTACAAGTGACTGCCCAAAAACTCCATGAAATACTGACTGTATCCATATATTCCCCATTGCATTTACCTCTACCAAATACTCCTTAAAACTAAGAAGGGCATCTAGTTAACACAAACAAAAATGGCAGAAGAACTAGTTCTGAGACCACTCATCAACAAAACCGTTGAAATAGCCGCTAATCTTATTGTCCAAGAAGCTTCACGTTTGTATTGGTTGAAAACTGACATTGATTGGCTTCAACAACAGTTAAATCTTATGCAATCCTATCTACAATTGATGGCCAAGTAAAGGAAGCTGCAGGAGATAGTAGAGTGGCAAGCTTGATGAAGCATATTGAAGAGCTTGCTCTTGATGTCGAGGATCTCTTCGACACATATCTACCTCAAATGCAATCACACAAAGGGCGGTTTCGTTGGCTTAACAAGGTGTACAAAAATCACCAATTCGCTATGGAAATTGAAAAGATCAAAAGAAGAGTCCAGGAAATTGATCAAGCTAGGACAACTTATGGCATCACGGAGACTGATGGCAGCCGTGAAGAAAACATTCATCAAGGGATTTCCAAAAGATTAATCCTCCATGATGATGACCCAGAAATCATCGGTCAGGACAAAAATGCAAAGGAAATGGTGGACAAACTACTCGACCCGAGTGTGCACTATGATGTGATCTCAATAGTTGGTATGCCCAGTTTAGGAAAGACGACTCTCGCCAAAAGAATCTACAACCGCGTCAAAGACCAATTTGAATGTTCAGCTATGGAGTATGTATCACAAGTGCCAAAAGTGAAACAACTCCTACAAAGCATAGCCAAACAAGTAGGGGTCGCGGAGAAGCTAAATGAGCAGCAGAAGCAGCTGGAGGACATGCAACTGGAGGACTTGTAACATGAATTGCGTCCAATTCTGAAGGAAAAAAAATATGTTATACTCTTGGACGACATTTGGGCAACTAATGCATGGGATGATTTGAAGCTCATACTTCCTACCCATCCCAAAATTGGGAGTAGATTAATTATCACTTCAAGAAATAGCAGTGTCGGCAGATATATTGGTAGAGAAAGCTCTCTTTATAAGCTAGAAGCCTTAAATTCAGAAGATAGTCTGAAACTCTTCTAGAAATTGGTTACGACTCGTCAAAGAGATACCAACTATTTTCCAGATCTGAAAGATATCGGCAGGAAAATAGCAAAAAAATGTGGCGGCGTACCCTAGCCATGGTGGTGACAATAGGAACCTTACGTGCACGAGGAAGAAATGAAAGACAATGGGGTCTTGTGCTCAAGAGCATGGGTCATAACAAGGAAGACGAATGTTCAAAAATTTTAGCTTTGAGCTACAAGGATTTACCAAGTAAATTGAAACCATGCTTTCTATACTTGGGCCTCTTCCCCGAGGATTATGAAATCCCTGTATTCCGTTTAATTAATATGTGGATGGCTGAGAAGTTCATAGGAGCTAATGGCACACAGGAGGTTGAGGAGTTAGGGGAAGACTACCTGTACGATTTGGCAGTTAGAAACTTGGTTCAAGTTGTTAAAAGAGGATTTGATGGTAGGATTAAAACTTGTCGTCTTCATGATCTTTTGCACAGCCTTTGCACTTCTGTGGCCCAGGAGAATAACTTCTTTCAAACCTTGGACACGTTGGAGAAGTTAAATCCTAATTCAGTCATGAAAGTACGAAGACTTACAACCCACCTCCGCAGTATTGATGATTATGTTGCTTTGAATCCTCAAATGCCCAAGCTTCGTGCTTTTCTATGCTTTTCTAAAAGTGAGCTACTAGAAGAGCAAGATCGTAGGATAATTTTTGGAGAACATAGATTCTTACGCGTGTTGAGAGTAGCTTTTGGTTACAATGAGGAATTTGTTCAAAAAAGAATACAAAAAATGAGGCAACTGAGTTACCTCGAAGCACATGGGCAATATGTCCACGGTTTCCATTTCAAAAAACTCAAAAATCTGCAAAGCATTAATCTCAAAAGATTTGTAATTGTTGGTTCTGATAATCATATTTGGAAAATGGAACAATTGAGACATTTGGGTAGAGTAGATGGTGATTTCTTACCTCCAACAGAGGTGTCTTTGCCGAACCTCCAAACCCTCGATATCTGGGGTTATTTTCAGCCAATTACCCAGCTTAAAAAGATTGAGAGTGAAAGGTGACGTGGTACCCATGCTTGAAGCACTATCAGGTACGACGCCTATGATGCCAAAAATTGAGATCCTAAAGTTTGATTCTGAATTTTCCTTTTCTATGGCTGGAAGAGTGAACCTGTCAAGCTACCTGAATCTAGTTTATCTCAATTTAAGGATGAGACTCGACAAGTTGCCCAACGCTGATGAATTCCCTCCAAACCTCATCAAGCTCACCCTCAAAAAATCAAAATTAAGAGAAGATCCGATGAGAACATTGGGAAGATTACCCAAATTAAATATTCTCAAATTGAATTCTAGTTCCTACGTGGGGAAAACTATGCATTTCTCTGGGCTTGACAGCTTTCCTCACCTCAAAGTGCTGCTACGAGAGAACTATCTCACTTGGAAGAGGTGATGGTTGATGATGGAGTACTTCCACAACTAGAAACTCATGTCATAAAAGAATGCTTTTTCTTAAATAAAATTCCAGAAAGGCTCGAAAATATAAGGAAAATGGCGTACCAGAAAGGTGAGTGAGTGATCTTCTTAGATTTGTAGAATCGTTTGGTAGAGTTGTCCCCTGTTTCCTTGAGCTACTTTTAATTAATTGTTTTTTCGCTTTTTCGCTCTAATAATCTGCGTCATATTCATTCAACTTTGTTTGTTATCAGCCTTGGAACTGTGTAAGTTCAATAATTGTTCCTGGTGTGGTGTTTGAATAATGAGAGGGAATTTCCATTGGTTGTCGGTCCAGTTAGAATATATATATATATATATATATAAAATAACATCTATGTATTCTCTTAGTCAAGAAAATTGATTAATCCTCCCTATAAAAAGAAATATATTTATATAATTGAAAATTTATATATTTTTATTTTTAATGAAAAAAAATTCTGGATTCGCTCTTAAAGGCCTCTATTGTACCAAAAAAACAACAGTTTATAGTATTATATAAAGATTGTACTATACATTTTTTCAAGTAGGATCATATATTCGAGATTTGACACGTCTGATATCAACTTGAAGAAATTCCAAGATAGTTTTCCATTGTAAAAGGAAAAAAAAAAATAAAACATTTATCTAAGCTTTCTTTAATTATTTATTATTGTTTCATCTAAAATTTAAAGTGTATTAATCATAATAGTCAATAAGTAGTTTCATATACTTGCAATGGTATATTGCACGCATCGTTCCTCGTTTCTTTCTTTAATTGGAAGGAAAAATTGCATTCATTATTTTATGTAGGCTAAATTCGTTAAAGAAACTTAGGAAAACAATATTGGGTAAAGATAGTTGAAGGTCATACAAAGATTTGTTTCATGTTAAGTATCATGCAAAGATTTGAGCTCAAGATGGATAGTTTTTCTTTTGATATGATAAATATTAATTAAGAGGGAGAGCGAGAAAAAGAAATTGAAAAAAAAGAAAGAAAAATAAAAATACTATCTAGTTGACATACCATGTAGGACGTCACGTACTAGGTGATAAAAGGAGTGACATATAGCATTACTCGAAAAAAAAAACAAAAAGTAAATGAAAAAGGAAATGTGAAAGAAAAGATTTGTTCACATTTACTCTCATAATAATTCTGGATTTGAAAAAATAAAATTTGGAAGTTTGCAAAGTACTTTTCCAATTGATACGTGATTTGAGGACGAGTCAAAATTTATTCTTTTTTTTTATACGTTTTGGGTCAAAATTTCTATAATTCTATAAAATAATTTTGAATATCTACATTTTTCTAAACTAACCTTGTCATATTGTGTATAGTGAAAAAGCAAATCAGAAAAAATGTGAAAACATTAATAGCTTTTAAAATGTTACCATTTCAAAATCACTTCCTTATCTATCGAAGAACAATATATGTCAATCTTTAATACTCATATTTGCCAATGTTACATTTCACAAATCACTTTCCACTAATCGTTTTGCATTAGCTCTCATTGCCTATTTTAACTATAGTATTCTTTCTATACCTAGAAAGCTCATTCACATTCTCCATTTTATTGTACCATCACATATTCATACAAAGCTCGTCGAGATTTGAAGAACCGACCCGTTTAAACTCTAAGATATATAACTGATCATGCATACATAGTAATGATTTTAATGGTGTTTTTCTAATTATTGGAAGAGTGCAACGGTCTCTCATTATGGAAACTCCACCACAAGATGGTAGAATCATATACTTAATAACAATCTGTCAACATATTGAGCTTAATTAACTGGTTCAAAGTTTAAGTTCGTATTTATAAATTGAATGTATATCTTTTATCCAACCAATGTGAGACAGAATGTCACAAAAATCATATAATTAACTTGTATCGACCTTAATTTTGGGGATTAAAAGCTACAAACTTTTTGTTGATAATTGTTTATTCTTTTAGAAGTCTGTCTCTAGATTTTTGAACGGAAAAAAATCCATAACCCGATCCATCATCTCCATCGTATAGGAAGCATAACGATAATTAATTTACCAAACCAACATGAAAAATAAGTGTTTAATTAGATTCCAAACACACAAAACATATACACCAAAGGGTAAAGTTTGCGAACTATCACCCCTATTAAAGGTGCGCGAGTCTCATGTGCCATAAAGGGTCCAAAAGCCATACATGCACAACCCATGATTGTTTTGAAGCTTTTTACATACACAAAATGGCAAAGTAGTAGGAGAGGAAATCTATATATGCAGGAACATAGAATCAAATAAAAAACCATTTTGCTTAAGATATTGGACAAACATCAATCCTTTCATTGACAAAAGATAGATTCATTAGCTCATCAACATTACTGCATTAGTAGATGATAATTTGTTCCTGTACTCATCCGGTATCTATCTATAATACTGCTACCTACAACAACAAAATTCTAGTTATGCAAATAGTGTTGAATTTTCATCATCATCTTGAGCTGCGCTCATTGAGGTAACCTTAGTCAAGTTGGATGCAAACGGTGAAAGAAAACTATTTAAACTAGTTATGCAAATGAAAACTCTTATCATCATCACTTTATCACTCTTAAATCAAACAATTAATAGCTTGTATTTTTCATATAACTATTGAGAGGGTTCAAATTCAAGGAAGATGGGCAAGGAAGTATGAAGAGATGCTAAATAGTTTCGAGTTAGAAAAGGTAATTGTTTAATTATTAGATTTTCTAATAACATATAACGTTATAATTGATACATAACAGTGATAAATTGTCTAAATATTTCTCACAATCATATGAACAATTCATTATTATTAAACATTTCTTATTACCTATAACATTATGAAAAAACCTAAGTCCAATTGTCTCAACAAAAAAAAAGGTGATTGTATCCCTTGGACAAATATTGTTTTTCCAAATCAAGTAGTTGATCTTACTTCAAATTAAACTTCCCATGAGAATTATTCGTAAGAACCTTAATTGCTATTCTACTGCATCGAGAAAATAATTGTATCATTACAAAAAGTAAGTGTAAAATTTCCAAGCAAAGAATTATTTCCGGACACACTCACATGTTGGATAAAATGATCAAATAATGACTTGTTATTAACAGAGATTCTGAATTAGAACAACAGTTTCTGCCTCCATTATCAAAAATAAAAATAAAAAAGGAAAAAAATTGTTACCGGCCTTCTAAGTAAAGAACCTGGCGCCTGGGCTTTTCATGTTTGTTTCATATCTTATAAAATAGGTTCCATAGGATGCATTTCGTCTTATCCATTAGGTTTTTAATATTAGAACGATGGTTTTAATCTTTAACTTTAGAAATTAATGAATTACTTGCTTATTTTTTTAAAAAAAAAATCTTGGTCCAGCCTCTTCTCAAACTTGCCGGAATGGCTCTAAATGGTGAATAATTATTCCATGTTGAAGTAATATATATTTAACAAGTTTTAGCTGATTTAGAATAGGTCGAATTATTGATGCTTACAAACCAGCCACTGAGATATATATGTATATATATGACAATGGCATTTTGCTTGCAACTTACAACATAAGCATAAGCATTTGAACTTCACAAAATGGACAGAAAACTACTAAATAAGAAAGATTTGTAAAAAATCTAAAATAAACTAAATCAAGTCTTGTCCTACTAAGTGGAGTCGGCTAGGAAATTCTACAAGTGTAAATCTTCCTTCAACAACCAGCTAGTTGAAACAATCTAATGAAGCATTTTGATGCAGCTTTTGGAGCAGGAGTCCATGCATCCCTTCATTTTAGATTGATCTGCAATATTTCCCAAGCCATTATTGAAAGCACGACCATGTATATCATAAATATACTGCAAAATCTTTCAACGATTTTATTGAAATGCATATTATGCAAAGTATTATTTTCAACATGTAAACTTAACTTTATGTATCTAGATTGCAAAACGAATTTCTACAGCTAATACGTAGTGTTATTTTTGATATAGTGATGAGGGAAAAGAAACCTGACTCATTTCCAAGTGCACTTGGACACCTCGTCACTTAATACGCATTATCCAATGTTAATATACTTTAATATAGAAGTTATCTCATCCGATAACATTGGATAATGCAACACACTCATGGGGAGTGGGATTCATAGTACGTGGAGTCTATTGATATTATTGAATAGGAGTATTTTCCTTTTAATATATACCTGAGATGAAATTTGCGCACGTAGAATGTGCACAACCTAATGCACAATCGTGGAGGATATTTGAATCTATGATTCCACATTTCTTATAGCATTTAAGACGACAACGTGTTCCAGATAAAATGCACTTTAAGTTGCATTTCAATTGACAGATTGCTTTGCTTTCTGCATCCACTGCAACTCCAGCCATCATGATCAACATGAACAACACCACAATCCTCATATTGTTTTAGATTGTCACTGCTCTTTCTATACTATATCTGATTTTGTGTTGCTTTGAAATTTTGAGATTTGATACTAGTAATTTATAGGCCTTGAACCCTTTAAAGAGAGCTATAACAATTAAATACAATTATGGAGTGAGTCAACTTATCATGTATAGTAGGCATGGAAATTTTTTTCAGTCATATATGTGTTTAACATGTTGTAAGAAAAAGTTATCACCATTTATGTCACATTTACTCTTGTAATAATGTCGGATTTGACAAAGTTTGCAAAGTACTTTTAATTTGCAATTGATACATGATTTGAAATAAAAAAATTATTATCTTTTACGGTTCAGGTCAAAATTTCCATAATTCTATAAAATAATTTTGAATATCTACATTTTTCTAAACTAGCTAGCCTTTTCATATTGTGTAGTGAAAAGCAAATCAGAAAAAAATGTCAAAACATTAATAGCTTTTAAAATGTTACCATTTCAAAATCACTTTACTTTATCTATCGAAGAAAAAAATGTCAACATTTAATACTCATATTTCTCAATATCACGTTTCGCAAATCACTTTCCACTCTTGCATATTTTAACTATAATATTCTTTCTATATCGAGAAAGCTCATTCATATTCTCCATTTTATTTGGACAATCACATATTCATACAAAGCTAGTTGAGATTTGAAGAAGTAAACCCGTTTAAACTCTAGGCTCCGTTTTTTTGTCGTAAAATAATTTATTTATAAAAAATATTTTTTTGAAAAATAAAATATTTTACATGGTTCCGTTTGTTTGCCGTAAAATAACTTGTTGGGGGAAATATTTTTTTAAAAAATAGAATATTGAAAAATATTTTCTGGTGTTTGGATGCACCGCGAGTTCTATAAAATATTTTCTTCTTCTAAAGAAAATGAAAATATTTTCTAAAATTTTGTATTAGCCACAATTATTGATCGAAAAATATTTTAATTGATCAATTTTCCTGTATTACCAAACACTGTAAAACTAAGTAAAAATAGTCATAATTTTTTACCAGAAAATATTTTATTATTGATCAATTTTTCAATGTTACCAAACACTTTAAAATTCAAAAAATATCTTTAAAAAAAATATTTTACAGCAAACAAATGGAGCCTAAGATATACAACTCATGCATACATAGGAATGGTTTTAATGATATTTTTCTAATTATTGGGAGAGTCCAGCAGTCTCTCATTACGAAAACTCCACCACAAGATGGTAGAATCATATATCCAATATTCGTTTAGAAGTATGTCTCTAGATAAAGTTCTTGAAGAATCACCATATTAGAAGTGGTGGGCCACACGTGTCATACAAGGCCCACAAGCCATACATCTACGAGCTGATCATTTTGAAGTTTTTTCCATACACAAAAATGAAAACTAGTAACAAACCATTTTGCTTAAGATATTTCACAAATGTCGATCCTTACATTGACAAAAGATATATAGATTCATTAGCTTATCAACATTACTGCATTAGTAAATGAAAACTTTCTCCTATACTCATTGGGAATCTATCTACCACTGCTACCTACAATAACAAATTTCTAGATATGCAAATAGTGCTGCATTTTCATCGTCATCGTCATCTTGAGCTGCGTTCATTGAGGTATCTTTCAGCAATGGCAGCATGAGTTGCTGCACCAAATGGAAGCACATCTTCATCGATCATGAAATGTGGTGAATGGCCTGTGTGTATGGAACCTAAGCTCTCATTCCTTATACCCACGTAGAAGAAGGCTGAAGGGATCAGTTGTGAGTAGAATGAGAAATCTTCAGCACCCATTATTGGTGGAACCACTCTGAAATTTGTTGGACCTACTAAATCAATGGCCACTTTTCTCACATGTTCATACATGGCCTCGTCGTTCACTGTTGGAGGATACATTGTGTCATCATTCTCGAAGAAGTCGACTGTTGCTGAGCATCTGAAAACACTGGCTTGTTCTTGAATTACCTGTTGAATATGATAATTTTATGTTAGTTTTTTTTTTCTCTTTCTCTTAATATTTTTATTTATTTTTAGATTTCTTTTCGGGAAAGGGGCCAGGCTGGGGCTGGATCGTCTCGTACTGTTATAACGCACTATTACATTTTTTATATGTTTTGATACTTCAACCTATTGCAAAAAGTTATAAGATCATTGCATACGATTTTATGCGCCGATTTTCCAACCATAAACCATTGCATATGACTTGTTGCAACGGCTTTTTTTAATAAATAATAAGCAATAGTTTAAAAAAACAGTTGCAATTAAATTATAATTTCAAAATTATCGCGAATAATTAATTGCATGAGCAGTAATTAACAAAAAGTGATACGAAAAATATTTATATAATAATTATTAAAAAAAATTGCAATAAAATACCTATACTAACGATTTTTTTTTTTTCAATTAAAGTGTTGCAAAAGAGTTAAAATTTTGTAATGACGATATGAAAGAATTAAATACAATAGTGGAAAACTATATATAAATTATCCATATTATTCTATTATATATAATTGCGTCAACAATTCACTATTATTAGATCTCCCTCGTAAAGTTGTCCAACGCTAATATTTATACCATCTAAGCATTTTACTGTTTTTGGACAAAGGAGAAGCAATTCCTAGATAAAAATGTTTGAGATGAGTGTTTTGTACAAACCTCCTTTATTCTCCTAAGAAGTTGGTTGAAGCTTGTGCTGGAGAAAGCTCTTAAGGTGCCAGTGAGAACAACCTTATCGGGTATCACGTCAAGGTCATCTCCACCATTGAAGGAAGTCACTGAGACCACCTGATACATACACCAACAACACCAGGAATAAATCAATTAGTACCAATCGAAATATTGTTTTGAAGTCCACAAGAGTATAAGTCGTTATAAACTAAACATATATAGATAACACAAGAGACACGGACCACCAAGTCTTAATACTATCAAGTAATGACTCGGGCTCAACTACTGGTCTACCAACACATTGAGTTTAATCAAATAGCCTAACAATGCTTAACCCTGTGTCGACAGTAATAACGAACCCAAATAATTATAAATTAAGCACATATTTTCTACATAACCGATGATGTGGTATGAGATGTTTCAATGTATCCGAGGTTTGACATCCGACTCCTAGTCCGAGTTTTAATGAGAGGAGTTTCTTGTCATCAAATAAAGACAAAAGAAAATAAAAAATGTGTTTTGCTAAGATTGGATATACACGCACCTCAGAGTCCAATGGATTTGATTCACGAGAGACAATACCCTGCAAACTGATAACAGCAGCTGAGGCAGCCAAAATAGCATCAACAGAGCGGTGTGGTGTCCCAGCTCGGCCCTCTTTACCACTAATTTCTGCTCTAAAGAACCCACAGCCAGCAAGTAATGGACCAGGTCTCGACCCAATAATTGCAGTTGGATGCTGATGTGATACATGTGCTGCAAATATGGCCTCCACATTTTCAAGAGCTCCATCTTTTATCATTCCTTTTGCTCCATTCCCAGCTTCCTCTGCTGGCTGAAACAGCAATATTACTGTTCCCTAGTAAACACAAATGATATATATTAGGCTCTGTCTCATGTCTTCTTCAAAACGATAACCATTCAAATCGATTGTTTATAATGATTTATAATACATTAACTGTTATGGATTGAGATCCACTAACAACTGTCAATTTTTAAAAACTTACACACTCACAAATATCATTATCAGACAGCTACCTAGTAAACTCCTTAGCTTATTAATTAGTTTTGCTATCATGCTTAAAAAGCCACACAAAGAAATTATACATTTGAAGTCAAGCTAGACACCCTATCCACACCTTCCTGCAAGAATCATATTCCCAGGGCTCTCAAATATTAGTAACAACTTTGCCGATATCATTTTCCGGAATATATTTCTAATTTATGCGTGTGCACATGCAGAGAATAAATACATAAAAGGGTGACATACTCTGATTCTACACACTCAGGTGTAACTTAATCAGCTCTCTACTTGCCCAAGGCTGAACAGAGTCGGAGGATTTCGATCTCAACCTCTGAACTCACGATACGTAAAAACTAATAATGATAAAGTAATAATATAGTCATGTGAAATAATTTGTACTATTAAATTAAATAACTGATCTTCACGTTATCACTGTTGAACTAATCTCTCTCTAACGCTATAAATTCGTTATAAATCCACAAATTAGTAGTCTCATCTAAATCTAAATCTAAATCAAGAAGTTGCACCAAGAAAATAATGAAAAATCAGATGACAAGGAATCTAAAAAGCACGTGTTCTTTCTCATTCTGCTCACTGCAATCATAAATGTTGGCGTCCAAATATGTGAAAGATTCCCTAGTTTCTGAATTTCATGGGGCCATGGTCCGATAGGGTAGTTTGCAGTCATCATCAAAGTACCAGAAACGTGATATAACCTTGACACCAAAGGTCACATTCACCTAAATCTCTTGTCTCACATTTTTAATAATTTCTTATAAAAATTATTAGCTTCACAAGAAGTTTGTGAATAAGTGATTATCTGATAATAAGTAATGAATATCAATATTTTTACTAAAGAAAATGTATTAAACTTGTAATTTATTAGATACGTTTTATGAATGTCAGCGAAATATCTTAACTTAATTTAATTGTTCTTCTTTTTTTTTGTCATTTTATTTCTTCACGTATGACATATATTTTATAGTTCCTTTTGTAATCTTCAACTAACTTTTTAGCATAACAAGTCACATGACCTTCAATTAGATTGAAAGCACGAAAGTTTAGAATTTAATGAGATTAGTCTAGTGGTTGAGTACTTGAAGCGTGACCAACAGATTTACTCACATCTCAGGTTCGAATTAATTAAAAAATTAATTTCTTTAATCTCAGTCTCAGTAGACCTTGTATCTTGTTCCTTATGGCCCCACTAATTTGAAACATGTTTTGTTGAAAACTTTCAATCAAAGAATTTCCCGGGGAAAAAAAAAACCATGAAAGGAAGAACATGTTGAACGAGACTCGAGTGAGCTAAATGAGACTTCTGTAAAGTAGATAGAAAATTGGTTGAATGAGCCCATGATTTGTCATGAAAGGTCTCATGCCTCACTCCATCCAATGAGGAAGGATCTTCTCGTAATATCATAAAGTTATAAGTAGTATTAATTAGTTGTGAACTGTTTACATCATTTTATCATAATAATATCAATAATTTATAATTATTAAATCTTACTTATAATATCGTTACGTTATAAATAAATAAGGTAAATTTCACACTTAGTCCTCATTGTTTGTTATTTTTATCAAGTTGATCTTTAATGTTTTAAAAGATTCATAGAGATCCCTAATATTTACAAAGTGATTCAAAATTGTCCATATTGTTTAAAACTAGTCAATTTAGTCCCTATTGTTTCTCATAAAATTTCATTTAGTCCCCAAATAGAGATAACATACATAGATTGAATTGAATTTTTTAATAACTAACAGGAACTAAATTAATTTTTTTGAAAAATAATAGAGACCAAATTGACTAAACTTGAACAATAAAAATTATTTTAAATAACTTTTATAAACATTAGGGATCTTTATAGATCTTTTAAAATATTAAAGATTACATTGAAAAAATATTTAAACTTAAGTGTGAAATTTACCCTAAATAAATATATTTCCCATGCAAGCATTTTGGGAGGTGCTTCAGGCCTCACCACCAATCAATCACCAAGAGCACAAAAACCAGAAAGACGAAAAACGTGAGTTGCCGAGTTTTGTTTCCTACCGACACATTGTCGCACTAGCTAGTAATGCCATGTGCCCTATTAAATGTGATTGATCACCACTCATGTATTAAAAAAAAAAAAAAAATACATAAATGATCATAAAAATCAAAAGGTTCACAGTTATGAATTTTTATTCAACTTGTCAGTTATAACTTATTGATTGTTAATTCCATCTTCAAAATGGGTCCTTATGTCAGATCAGGATATCTTACTATTTAAAATTTATTCTAATATTGTACTTCAATTATCTATTTCAATATCAAATAAAAAATAGAAGAAAAAAAGAAATGCAAGATATTTTGATTTTTGAGTGAAATGAAAATCTAAAGTACAATGTTAGAATGTCAAAGTAAAACATTAATTAGAAAAGAATCCTAATCCACTTATGTGTGCAGAAGGTTAGTGACGACGATAAAACCAAGAATAATATAATCAAGGATTTAGATTATGCCAACACGCTAGCCAAGTACTTGTAAAAAAACTATTTTTTCTCTTATATATGTACTTTTTGCCACAACTAGTCTAAAAACTCTAGACTCACAAGTAAAATTAGACTTATAAACTTATTTATAACTATCTTCAAATCTTTGTCTTTACTCATCTCTTAGCTCCCCTTGATCCATATTCATTACTAACGGATCCATCTCTTCTCCATTCTCAACTGAGTGATCCGACATAGGACTCGAGTGAGCTAAATGAGACTTCTGTAAAGTAGATAGAAAATTGGTTGAATGAGCCCATGATTTGTCATGAAAGGTCTCATGCCTCACTCCATGCAAAGAGGAAAGATATTCTCGTAATATCATAAAATTATGAGTAATATTAAATAATTGTGAACTGTCTATTTTATTTTATCATAATTATATCAATAATTTATAATTATTAAATCTTACTTATAATATCGTAAGGTTATAAATAAATATATTTCCCATGCAAGCATTTTGAGAGGTGCTTCAGGCCTCACCACCAATCACCAAGAGGACAAAAACCAGAAAGACGAAAAACGTGAGTTGCCGAATTTTGGTTGCTACTAACACGTTGTCGCACTAGCTACTAATGCCACGGGCCCTATTGAATGTAATTGATCACCAATCAAGTGTGAAATATCCATAAATGATCATAAAAATCAAAAGGCCCACAGTTGTGAATTTACATTCAACTTGTCAGTTATATAACTTATTGATTGTTGATTTTATCTTAGCAATGGGTCCTTATGTCGGATCAAGATTACCTATTATTTAAATTTTATTATAACATTTTAATATTGTACCTCAATTATCTATTTCAATATCAAATAAAAAATAGAAGAAAAAATGAAATGCAAGATATTTTGATTTTTGAGTGAAATGAAAATTTAAAGTGCAATGTTAGAATGTCAAAATAAAACTTTAATTAGAAAAGAATCCTAATCCACTTATGCTGTGTAGAAGGTCAGCGACGACGATAAAACCAAGAATAATATAATCAAGGATTTAGATTATGCCAACACGCTAGTCAAATACTTGTAAAGAAACTATTTTTTTTCTTATATATGTACTTTTTGCGACAACTAGCCCAAAAACTCTAAACTCGCGAGTAATATTAGAGTTATAAACTTGTATCTTCAAATCCTTACTCATCTCTTAGCTCCCCTTGATCCATGTTCATTATCGACAGATCCATCTCTTCTCCATTCTCAACTGAGTGATCCGACATAAGAACCCATTACGAAGATAGAATTAACAATCAATAAGTTATAACTGAAAAATTGGATATAAATTTACAATTGTGCACCTTTTGATTTTTACGATTGTTTTTATGTTTGGATACTTGAATTGTGATCGATCACATTCAATAGGGCCCATGGCATTAGTAGCTATAACTATCATAATGTTACTCTGTTATCAGAGCCTTACTGCCTAACTCCACTGAGAGTCTATCATGATAGTATGACCACCGTATCGACTCTAATACTAATTTGTTGTGACAACCCCTGAGAATTTGAGAATAAATAAGCCTTAACACATATGTGTAGAACTCAATTATTGACCCAAAAGTTTAAACTATTAAGTCTTGACTCTACACATATTTATTAATAACTTATTTTTCTCTTAATCTTTTTATATAAATTTTTTTTTTCTTTTTACTTATTAATTTACCATGTAAAACTCCTATCATAATATTTTCTAAACCTACAGATGGACATATTTTTTAAGTATCATTTTAGAGTGAGTATGCTCTTCAGTCGATAACGTAACTGAATCTGCCTCTGCCTCTAGTAGATGTAATTCCCACTATCACGTGACAAGTTACTATTCCTAGTCACAAATCTTGTCCTAAGCTAACTTTACTATTGGAATTTTTTTTACAGCGTCTCAAATATTTGAATGTCATTAAGACAAGCACGTGGGTTCTACCAATACATAGAACTCACGTGCCAAAAATATTTTATGGAAGACTTTGCCCTTTATTATCTTGGACTAACTGTATTTTTCCAACTCATAGATATACATGCCGAAAATTTTGGAAGAAAGATATGTCACGTGTTTGACTAAATACATTTGTGTTCTTTTCACTAAGTGCAAATGTTAATGCTAGAGTAATGATTTAAATGATAGCTTAGAGATTTTTTCTTTTGTTTTTGTCGTACTTTTTACCTTATCTTGACTTCAATGAATCTTACTCTTTATAAAATAATGGACCAAGTGATCATTATCTGAGGACACGAGGCAGTTTGGGTACGAACTGCTTCCCGGAAGTTTCAAACCCTTAAATTTACAGATAAAATTTACACATTGATAGTGTATTTACCATCTACATCACAATTCATGATTGATTTAAAATTTTTTATTTAATAGACGCTATTACATAATTTAATACTCACACAAACAATTCTATTATAGAAATTTTATGATTAAACTTTCTTTTTGGGAGGAGCGAATTAACATTTTTTATTAAAAATATCTTAAGCATATCTATATATTTAAAAACAAATTTGAAATTCAATTAGTAGAAATTGCAGTCTCTACTGATCTATATGTACGTTTATCCCTTCAGGTTGCTCTTATGCTCAAAGCTATATATATATATATATATATATATATATATATATATATATATATATATATGAAGTACTGTATGCAATAGATTTCTTGCTTTTCGTATGCAAGTTTTTCCTTTTTCTTCTTTTCAATATTCTATGGAGATTGTCCACACGAAGTGATTCTCTCATATAAAGGGGACTAGGTTAGGGGAGAAATACTGAACCATCCACAAGAAGGCCACTTTTTGGCCTGAAAAGTGAAATTTTTGCTGCACTTGTGGTAGTAAAATAGTCCAAAATTCTATTTTTTTTTCTTAGATAAGCAAGTAATATATTGAATTATTTTTGTGAAATAGTCGTAGATTGATTATGTTTGACTCGAATAATTTACACCGTTAACCAGCACACAATTGTTTTGATATCTTATCCTAAAATTTCAATGTTGTCTAAAAGAAATTTTTTTAATTAATCAACAGAAATAATTAAATTCAAAGGGGGGCATATAATTTATCGTAAAGGGTCGTGAAAAATGATTAAAAGAAGAAATTATAAACAAACCTTCAAATATTCTTCACGAGCCTTGAGAATCTTGGCCGCGCCAAGGAGCATGGCCACATGAGCATCGTGACCACATGCATGCATCTTGCCCGCGTTTTTGCTTTTGTGCTCCCATTCAACCGCTTCCTAATAACCAACCATAATAAGACCATGTACAAAAAGCAATTTGTTCACGCTATAAAACAAAATAGCATTTAGTGCTTCTTTCGAGAAATGAACATCGTTTATTTATCACTTTATATATATATAATTGTATGTTAAATAACTAACTTTTTTATTTTCCTTTCTTCTTTAGGCATTCCAACAAATCATATCTATCTGAAGTGATAAATAAATAATAAAAAATAAAATAACATCTAACGTTTCTCTAAAAAAATATTGCCTAAATTGTTTGGAACAAAAAGTTTTCTACTTTTTCGAGTATTTACAATTTGTAACAAAACTCGATTCTTAAGCTAATTGAGATATAATATCAAATCCATATCCTCTATAACAGATTTTTATTTTTGACATCATGGGCGAATCAAGAAATTTTTTTCAGTAGAAGTTAAACATATAATTCTTCAATTATATGAATATATATATATTTTTTAGCAGAGCCTAATTAATTTTTTTTAACTAAAAATACATGAAAATTTAATTTTTTTTTATTAAAAAAATACATAAAATTTCTAACATTTTTCTGGACCAGTAAACACTATAGCCTACGCTGATGCCCATTTACATCCCACCACTGTGTGACATAAAACATGATAGCCGGTAAGGCACTATGCTACATGAAGGTCCTGCTATGCTATACGTAGAGAACCAGTAAAGGTTACGTCACAAAATTCAAGAACAAATACTGACCTGAATTGGTAGTGCATCCATATCAGCTCTAATGGCCACAAAAGGTGGTCCTCCAGTTCCAATCATGGCTCTGATGCCAGTCTTCGCCAAAGGGTACCTGTAACTGATCTCCATTTTGTCCAATTCTTCACGGATAAGCTTACTGGTCTCGAATTCTTCAAAAGCAAGCTCAGGGTTTTCATGGATTCTTCTCCTCACAGACTTTATCCACTTCTCATTTTCTGGTGTCTTTGCAATCCTCAGGAGCTGTTCAGAGCAATCCTTGGTCCAAACAGTGCAGTCACTGGATGTCGAAGATCCATGTCTTGATGAAGAAGATGATGTCTTGTTCACGAGTTTCTCTATTGGCTTGTTGCTGAAACATGTTGAATCGAAGTATGACGAGTCCTGATCAGATGATGTTATTGCGCCTTTTGCTAGCACAAGTGCAATGACAGCAAAGATTGAAACACAATAAATAAGTGTTGCTTTTCGAAGGATCGCCATGTTCATCAACATTGAGCAAGAGAGAGTGATGGAGAGAATATATAGAAAGCTCGAGAATATATGAAAGAGATTGAGAGGGTAAAACCAGAGACAATCAAAAGAGCGAGAGAGAGAGAGCTGGAAACAGAGATGTAGACTTAATTTCTATGTATTTTAACAGTTTTGGATTTTCTCGGTCTTGGATCTTCCAAGAAGGAGACATTCAGGAATTTGAATCTCTAACAACGTAATAATATTATTAAAAAGATTAATATAATAAATTAATGATATAATTATAATAAAAGAATTTATAACATTAATATAAAATAAAAAAATTATATCACTATTTCATTATTAATAACCTTTTTAATATCGTTATTATATTATTCGGAAATCCAAATAACAAGAAAACGAAAGGGAGAGGGAGAGAATATAAACACGTTGGGATAACGAAGGAAGACAGTTGTCCATATAAGTCTCACGTGTTGTAATCTGTTTGAGAAATGGAGTTGATTTGAGAAGTCAGACGTAAAGTGGGTATAGACATGGACCACCATATTGAAAGTAGGTGGGGTCTAATACAACTCTAGCCCCATGTGTAACAGATATACATTAAAAGGGATTACTATAGACGGTGATCTTATGTTGTAAATTCTTGACTAAATGGGGAATTTGCCATTTTGAGATTTTTTTAGAATATATTAAAGTGTACTACAAATAGGAGCCCACAGGAATGTGAATGAAATCTATTCTTTAGGACCACTTACTGTCTTCTTTTTTATAATTGAAACTCTTGTTGCAAAGTTTCTGGATAAAAGTGTACTATAAATAGGACCACAGGAATATTTTGTCTTCGAAAAAATAGATTTTGGGCTCAATTTTACAAAGTTAAAAATCTAGCATTATTTGGCACTATTCATCCGGTCGCAATACCCTTATTTATGAGTGCTCTAACCCCTTGTCCATTAAGCTTGTTTATTTTTTTATTGATAATGAATAATAACAAGTGGTAACAATGGTATCCCATCAAGTGATACTATGCATATGATTTTCAAAAGGGAGAATCTATATCAAATGGTATCTATGAAAGTAATATCTTATGTAGAAAGAATATGCTCCTATATGAAACACTTTGTATAATATGACTTATGTTATATGTAATAATTTTAATGTTCATAGCGTGTAATAATAATATGATTGAGATATGTATACAAGAATGGGGATATTATTTATTTGAATGAAATCATTTTTATGCATTGCTCTTGTGAACAAGAAAAGAGATTGTTTTGTTATAAAATTGTCATATGCTTTGGTTGAGTACCAAAGGGAGAGAAAGAATCCTGAAATGAAAACAATGTATCAAAAGAGAAAAGCTTTGAGAAAACAAATGCATAATTCAAGAAAGATAAACTCATGTGCATAAATGTTTTCATGTTTTATATGCGAGTTTAACCAATGTGATGCTTAAGTCTTGAGTGAGATCCCATTGGAGTGCTATCCTACAAGGATATATATTACATCTTATAGCTCCTTATTGTGGAAATTTATTTTTGTTCATGCCAAAAGGGGAAAGAGATGTGCGATTATGTTAAGATGTGGTTCACAAGTAAGTTTGTTGCATTAATTGTATCTTAAATCAAAGTTTTGTGATATACGGAGCTTTATTGGATTTATCTTGAGTAACACACAAATAGTTTGTCATCATAAAAAAGGGGGAGAATGTTAATCCTAAGATTTCGTACCAAAGGTATATGTATGGTTTTGATGACAACAAACATATTATTATGTATTATATACATCATGTGAGGGGGAGTCAAAGACTCCACATGTGCTTTATTATTGTAGATGTTACTACCTTGGCACGTGATGTATTAAATGCATAATGTAAGGGCGAGTCATGCTTTGTAGACTTCATGTTTGTGCTATAATGTACTTAACTAATTTTTTTTATCATGATTATAGCATGAAATGATTTGTCATCATCAAAAAAGGGAAAATTGTTGGCCTTACACCCAATGCATGATTTTGATGATAACAAATATGGATATTTGGTTATGTCAAGTGTTGTTGATCTAATGTGTCTATATTGCTAAACACACGCTTGTTAGCTTTTGTGCATTAAATGTATATATAATTGCGAAGCCAATTTGAATTTGTACTTGAGTGTTTTGGATTGTGTGGATAATCTTGTAGTAATGTATTATGAACTAAAATATCTTGTAAGTGCTTGGTGTTTAAAGGGGAAGAGAATCTTGCATGAAAGAAGAGTTGCAAGATTGACAAAATACAAATTATGTTGGTCATTGAGAAGAATCAAAGTTTGCATGACAAAGATCACCACAAGCATGATAAATGAAGTCTTGAAGATTTGAAGAAATGAAGATCATATTTCAAGAGTCAAGACATGAAGGCGAAGTGGTGTAAGGATGGAGACGTAGCGGCATAAGGGGTAGCAGCTTAAAAATGTCATTTGCCTTAGGTATGCATTTTTATTATTCAAGCTCTTGGTAATCTTCCAAAAATATATTTTAATCTTTATTCAAGAGTTTTGAAAAGGTTAATTGGGTTAGAACATCTTTTGAATAAGTGTTCTTAAAAGGTCCAAATGATTTATCTTCAAAATAATGAATTTTCGGGTGAAAAATATGTGTTAAACTCTTGATTACAAAAATCAATTTTAATCTTTCCACAGGAATTTAAAAAATGTTTTGAAATGTCAAAAAAGTTGGAAACACTTTAGAAGAAGTGTTTTTGAAATGCTTAAACAGTTTGCCTTCGAAAAAATGGATTTTAAGCTCAATTTTACAAAGTTGAAAATCTGGCACTATTTGGCACTATTCATCCAGTCGCGATACCCGATCGTGCTAACACAACCACCCCCCTGGGAAAAATGGCTGCAATTTTACCGGGCTTGTTACTCGGTCGTGTTATCAAGACCGGTGAACACAACCGGAAGTCTGCGAATTTGAAAAATTAGCCGTTAAAGAGTCGTTGCAACATTTCCTATAAATTCTAAACCAACTCATTTCATCAAACAATTCTTCCAAGTCTCTTCCAACATATTTCTAACATCTCTAAGCTTCAAATTTCATATCTTTATCAAATCAAACCAAGCTTGATCTTAAATTTGCAAATCTATTGAGCATTCAAGAGTTTTCAATTGTATTATCTACTCATTGAGGAGTTTTGATTGTTCTCCATTGTATTATCATTCAAACACTCAATTCTTTGTATTGTAAACACTCTTGGGGCTCTAGAATAGGATTGTGTGAATTCTTGTAAAAGAGAAGAGTGTGGGAAAATCCTTTGTAGATTTAAAGGGAATAGTGAGTAAGTTTGAAATCTCACCTACATTTAAATAGGCTTTGATTGATTTCTTGTGGATTCAAGAGATTGTATAGTAGGTTCTTAGCTTCACCTACATTTGAAGAAACTTATGATTCTCTTGTGGACTCAAGAGAAGGTTGTAAAGTTGATTTGTGCTTCACCAACATTTGAAAAAATATTAATAGTGGAGTTTGTAGAAATCCTAAGGGGATGAGACCTTAGGTGGTGGATTAAATTAGCGAACCACCAAAAAATCTTTACATTTGATCTCTCTAACCCTACTCTCTTTAATTTTATATATATTGCATATCTCGTGTTTGATTTATTGCACAATCTCACTATTATATATATTACACACGAGGTGTTTGATAAATTGCTTAAGTGAATATTGTAGTTGAATTTCATAATTTTTAAAGTATTGATTTGCCTCTATAAGCTTAATTCACCACCCCCCCCCCCCCCCCTTAGGCTCATTTAGACTAACACAAGCTCTCCACACTAGACTAACCATTCGATATAATGAATACAAGACTTTTCCTATAAAACTGTGGCATAATTCTTGACAATTCACTATTGTTGAGGACGGAACTAGGATTTTAACTTACTGGAATCAATAATAATTTAACAATAAAATATTTGTACTCATGAAATAATATACATATATATATATGAGAAAATAAAGGCATTAAAAAAACTTACATAAAGATGGTGTTCATTTAAAGTAATAGTCTATTACACCAATCTTGGATGTGTTTTCATTTTTTGAAAGTGCATTTAGGATCTATTTTACCCTAGGTTTTTAGATGTTTAAAAGCGTTTCTTATAAATTTAGAAGCTGAAACTAACCTTTTTAGCCCATTGTTTAAAGAGTTTTTTTTGGTAAAACTAAAACTAAAATAAGAAGCTCTAAATTCAATTTTTTTTTTTTTTCATGAAATGACTTTTACATCAGGCTGAAAACTGTTTTTCTTTTTCTTTCTCAAAACTATATAATTTACTGCGGATTTTTAGTTTCCCTATATTTATTCTTTTTCTATTTAATTCTGTTGTGACAGTGAAAAATACTTCTAACATGATAAGGCTAAACAGTCAATAGTTTATATTAAATAACACTTCTAACCAAATCTCTACTGTTAAAAGCTCTACAACTCAAAAACTAAAATTTCACAAGTAGGCCAAACAAACCCTGGGTTGGGAATGGAATGGCATTCCTAATTCTATTCTAATTCTCACGTTTGCTATAAGAGAATGAACTTGAGAATTTCATTCCCTCAGTAGTTCAATTCCTATCAAAACCACATGGGAATCACCTATTCACATGTCCTTTGAAATGAACTTATACTCAAGTGGCGTAAATAACCTTTTAAAAAAAAACAAACTATTACACAACTATAACTTTTATATATAATCTTCTTTGCCTATCTTCTTATTATTATGAACATTAACAATGACGAAAAAATAGCTTTATTATTAATATAATAATACTATTATTTATTAAGATTATTTATAAGTTTTATTATTAGGTTTAGTATTATTCTTATTATTAGAATGATTAATAATAATAAAAATAATAATGTTATTAGTAATACAATATAACAAACTTACTGAATAACAATAAAAATATTAAAAAGGATACGGTTCATCGTCTTGTCATCGATCTCAAACCACGAACCATGATTTTCAAACAAATGCCAGTAAACCCCTTATTCCTCTAATGTGGTATTCCGGATGTACCCCGATCCTACAACCCATTCTCCCGAGGTAGGTCCATATGACCTAACAAGGTGAACCACGCATCTGGGGTAGGGGAGTATGCCTCAGCGAGAATAGGAATATGAACCATGGTAGCCGAGCTAAACCGACAGCCCGATGCTACCCAGAGTTTCTCGACACTACCATGTCCGAGCAGGTTGCGCAACCCCGAATCATAATCACGAGAACCAAGAATACCAATAATCACATTTGAGAGACGACAAAGTAGACAACCCTCGCAATTAGTCACAATATAAGCTTTTACATATGAAATAACCAAATAAGCACAAAGGGGCAATTAACATACTTTTCCACAAAACTCTACAAATAGCTTGAATATGCTTTAGACATGCATGTAGACATACAATAGGCATCTACAAGTTAATACAAGCACTAAAACATCTAATTCCTACTTTTTTTCCCTTTGACAACTAAGTAATTTTACTTCCAAATGGGATTCAATGTTCCAATTCCACAAACTGACTATACTACATCCCTAAGGATACTAAAAGGCACTTATCCAAGCCCTAAAAACCCGCTTTGGAGACAAAAGCTCGGGAAGGTCCCAAGTCGATTTTAACTACAATTACCCTAACTGCCCCTCAAACCAACACAACGAAAGCACCAAAAATACTTCCATGCTTAGTAGATACCTAATCTAAGGTTCAATTGTGACCGAATTACGTTTTGCGAAAAAAAACCCCTTTTAAATTTTAGCTAAATTCGCATTTTAACTTAATTCCAGGCAAATTAACTACACACAAGCATTTATCTATGTTCAATAACATCTAAAGCACCTATAGGAAGTACAAGATTGATCTAATTAGCCATTTACAGCAAAACCCTAGAATTGAGCACTATTCATCATCTCTTTCATCTAATTTAGCTTTCAACCATGGAATAAGCCATTAAGTTAAGCAAACAAGGTCTATATAGCATGTAGAGCATTTATATCACAATATTCAAGCAATACAATAGCTATAATCAACAAATCTCAAAAGTTGACATAAACTTTAAAATGATGCAAATGCAAACTCCCTCACTTGTACAAGGTTTAGGCAAGTAGTAATAGCTGTTAGATGCTCCAAACAACCTCCAAAGCCAAGCCAAGTGAGTGATTGCAAGGATTGAAGTTGAAGTTTTTTTTTTTCTTTTCTTCTATGGCCGTCGGGTAGGGGGACTTCTTGGGCATTTTTTCAATTGTTTTGTGTGTAATTGCTATGTATGTATGTTGTAGTATATGTGTATTGTATGTATGTGGTTTAATTTGAGGTCAAAGGCTTGCACAACTTAGTTAAATGTAGGCCAAAATTTCAATTAAAAGACTAACTACTAGTTACACGTTATATTTCTAATGTTTCACTATTCACACGAATCGGAAACTATTTTCCAAATGTTCGTTCCCGACACCCAAAGCTCAAAACCCCAAGTTTTCGATTCTTTTTGTAAGTTATACTATCTAGGAAAAATATTAATTTGAGCAAATTAGATAGTTAGTTTTCTTATAAATAGTAATCGTCAAATAATGTATATTTAAACTAAAACTAAAGCACATTAAAATGCACAAAGGAATATGCAACAATTATTTATGAATACGATACAAATTCTCAGGCGTCACAAAACAAGCAAGTTATGTACATCCCACTCATTAATGGCTTACTTCGGAGTTGTCATCCATTGAAGATGTATTCAAAGAGGTACTTCTGAACAGATATTTATCTTTGACATATATTTTTTATCCTGTATTAATCTCTGTAAAAGTGATCACTATATCTAAAAGTTTAAGCAGTTAATGAGGGGTTTGTTATATTATTACGTTCATGTATAAAACTCAATCAAAACTATTTAGCCTACATGTGAGAGGCGTGTTAAACACAAAATAGATAAATACACGTGATGTGATATTTGACTGATAATAATAGGATGACATCTAATATTACTCATACAACAAATTCCTCTCTAATAGTTTAAGCTTTTAGATAAAGTGGTAACTTAATATGGTATTAGAACCTAGGCTACCAAAAGGTCCTAGGTTCAAACTCACAACCATCCATTTAGAAAAATTAAAATTGTTCAGGTATAAGGCTCAAATTAAAACTAACTCCACCTGCACTTGTAAGGACGTGTTGAACATAATAAATAATATAACAAACCTCTCTCTAATTGCTTAAACTTTTAGATAAGGCCACTTAACAATCACCTTTGCCCCTTTTTTTTTTTTTTTTTTGAAAAAAAAAAGCTCTTTCTTGTTTGCTTTCAGTATGGCCAATGATTATTAGACCTCAAAGTCAACTTGACTTCAATGATAAATGTTCTCCTATTTGGTGACGGTTTTCAAGACTAGCAACAACGGTTTTTAATACTTTTTGTCATAGTTTTTGCTAGTTATTGCAACGGTTTTTAAACGTATAAACAACAATAATTTTACCGTTACAAGTTTGCCATTCTTAAAATAATATATATGCCTGAGATTCTTTTTCTTTTTTCTTAATGAGTTGCAATTGGATATATTTTTCTAAATAGGTAGCAGTGAGACTCGAACCCAAGTTTTAATATTGAACTCTATAATTATTTTACTAACCATCTCATCTAAAAGTAAAGTTGTTAGATAGAAGTTTATTTGATCATTTATTATCTCTAATACTCAATACTTTTGTGAACAATTTTAACAAATATAAATAATAGACTTTTACACTTGCATTGCTATTTTTTAAAACTTGAAACAATTTATTTTTTTGTTGTAGTAGACAGTAATTTAGAACTAAGAAACAATAAAATCTCAATTTTTGTAAAAAAAACAAAAAGGGAGAAATAAGGGGAAAACAAAGAACCAAATTAGTCAACTTTTTGATTTTTTTTCCCTATCTTTTCAAATAACTAGTTTTGATAGTTTTCTCATTTTTAATGAATGAAGCTAAATTTCTTCGTGAATAAAATATCTTCAGACATCTCACTAAAAAAAACTAATAAGCAACGATTTTCGTGTGGTGCATTTAAGCCCATAATTTTACATACCATTGTAAGAAACCAAATAAAATAAGTAGCACTTAACAAAGTGTTGGACATCCTACATTCTGCAATATTTAGAAGTAATGCTAACAAAACCGTTGCAAAAACCTCTATTAAGTTGCAACTAAGTTATTTGTAGCAAAAAAATGAATGCAATAAGCAACATTTAACAAAAACCGTTGTATATCATAAACATTCCGATAGTTTGATGCAACTTTAAAAAATCGTTGCAACAAATTACCTATGATAACGGTTTTTTTACTTGTTTAACTGGAACGTTACAAAAGATTTAAAATGTAATAGTAAGTGACCACGTGCTTGAAATGTAGGTCCTATACCAGGAGCTAATGAATAGAAAAAGGAAGAAGAATTATTGTGGATCAACTAACATCAGATGTTGGCGGCATTCCTTGAAAAGCTTTGGGATCGAGCAATTTGAGAAAGTCAAAGATGAAAACTTTATTAGTTTTAAACTTAAACGGTAATGGCAATGACAGCCCTTCCACTTAGGCAACGAGGAATATGATGTTGAGACCTTGTTTCTGCTTGATCCTTGGCTACTAATTACGAAACCAACCACTTCTGTCATACATTGCTAATAATATCATATCGTTGTTGCTTTCAACATATTCTTATTAATCCGTTTGTATTTTTATAGGAGGTTTATTTTTGCGAGCATTGCTATATATATTTGCACTCTCTCACCCTTAATTTCTTATATAATTTTTACCATATATACGTGAGATTTGATATTTAATATATGAATTTTTTTCATACAAAAAATAGATGAAGGGTGACATAAAGCATTGCTCTATTTTAGCTTCTTGCTCGTTCTTTTCCTGCTTTCATTTTCTTTTTTCTTAAACGGTTGTGGCGTAGATTTTCAAATATGTGTGCTTTTTCAATTTTGTCTCAGAGTTGAGAGAACAATATGAAGGAAAAGAAAAAACAAAATATAAAAGATGTAGCTTTTCAGACTGGTTTAAGAAATACATGCAAAGGTAACAAATTAATTCGTACTTTAGATTATAAATCAATTATAATAGTGCTATAAGCTTACTTATGATACGATTAATTGAAGAACAACTATCAAATTGAAAATCCAATCCATCCACCATAGTCCTTTAATAATTGGAACGAATTTAAAACTTAAGGAAAACAATAGGAACGAAATCGAAACTCTTTAAAAATAATAGGGACGAAATTGAAATTTTTAAAAAACAATAAGGATGAAATTGAGAAATTTTAAATAATAGGGACATAATTGGGATTTTTTTGCAAACAATAAGGACTAAATTGAGACAAATAAAATAATAGAGATTAAACTGAGACAATTAAGTAACAATAGAGATTATTTGTGAAATTTTCCTTAAAACATGACTCCATGACTGTGGCACCGATGGTTCTAATTAACCTTCCATAGCCCAATTACAAACTGACTCATGTGGTTACTTACATTTGAGATACCTATTACAACATACAGGGTGTTATATTTATGAGGAAAAACTACCCCTTTTTATATTCTTCCGATGTGAGAAATTTGGATGCACAAACCCGACATGAACTAGGTATTCTTTGAGGAGCTTGTCGCTAAGTATATGACGGAAGGAAGTCCATGAACTGATCCCATCATCTCCATCCCTAGGAAATGTAACAATTAAATTTACTGGACCAACATGAAAAATAGGAGTCCATATTCTGGACACACAAAATATATATACTAAAGAATAAATCTTGTAAATGATCAACCGATTAGAGGTGCGTAGACCCTACATGTCATGTGCAATCTACATGCCACACACACTGAGCTGATCATTTTGAAGTTTTTTCCATACATCAAAAGGCAAACTAGTACTACGAGAGCAAGTTTTGGAGGAAGGATACAATCAAATAATAAACCATTTTGCTTAACATATTTCACAAATGTGGATACTTTAGATTGGCGAAAGAGAGATTCATTAACTCATCAACATTACTGCATTAGTAGATGATACTTTTTCCCTATACCCATTGGGAATCTATCTTCGACTTCTGCTACCTACAACAACAAAAGTCTAGTTATGCACATATTCATTATCTCTCAGCAATGGCATCACGAGTTGCAGCAATGGCTTGTGTGTATGGAGCCTAAGCTCTCATCCCTTTTACCCTCGTAGAAGAAGGCTGAATGGATCAGTTCTGAGTAGAAAGAGAAATCTTCAGCACCTATTATTAGTGGAACCTTAGTCAAGTTGGATGCATGTAAACGGCGAAAGAAAACTATTTAAATGAAAAAGTAATTTATTTAAACTCTTATCATCATCATTTTATCACACTTGAATCAAACAATTGATAGCTTGTATTTTCCATGTAACTTTTGAGAGGATTCAAGTTTGAGGAAGATGAGCAAGGAAGTATGAAGAGATGCTAAATAGTTTCGAGTTAGAAAAGGTAATTGTTTAAAAATTAGATTTTCTAATAACATATAATATTACAAGTGAGACATAACAGTGATAAATTATCTAAATGTTTTATCATAATTGTATAAACAATTCACATTGTTAAACATTCCTCATTATCTATAGTATTATGAGGAAATCCAAGTCCAATTGTCTCAATTGTAAGATTATGAAAATTGCCTGACAGTTAATGTTATCATAATATAACACTTCATAGGATTAGATGCCATGTATATCGAGCTAATGTTATCATAATATAACATTGGTGGGCGAGAGTGTAGGAAACGAAGAAAATTTAGTAAGTGTAAAACCCAGAGAATCTCTGAAGATAGAGCTGCAAAGGCTCGATATTCGACCTTGGAACTAGATTTGGAGATAGTCGTTTGCTTCTTAGAACTCCATGTTATCAAATTAGGACCTAATTAATTAAATTGCATATCTAGTAGTAGATCGTCTTAAGGAGGGCACCCAACTTAGTCAGCATCACAGTATCTCGAAAGTGTCATGGAAGAGCAATGATTAAACTGTAGACCATGAAAAAGGGTAACTTTAATATAGCGAAAAACCTATTGTGCTACCACATGGTAGGGAAGACGAGGAGCATGCATGTATTGACAAATGAAGTTGACGGCGTAAGCGGTATCAGGACAAGTCATAGTGAGATATTATAAAACACCTATCATTTGACGAAATTTAGTAGGATTAAAAAACAAGTTACCCTCTATAGAATTTAATCGTGCGCTCGATATGGGGGTAAAAAAAAAGGGGGATTGTATATCTTGGACAAATTGTTTTCGAATAGTAGATCTTACTTCAAAATTCCTAGTGATAAGAGTTACAAGTATTGTACTTAATAGCTTTAACCTTAATCCCAGTGGTAAGCCCATATAAGCAGTTGGCAGTGAGCCCACCGCCTAAGTTGCAGTTAGCACATATAACATCCAGAACGTTTTGGATAAATTGATAAGTAGCCCCAGCATAGCTTCAAAGTATACAAGGATTATTCTTAAGAAGCGTAATTGCCCTTCTACTGCATCAAGAAAACAATTGTATCATTACGAAAAGTAAGTGTAAAATTTCCTAGCAAAGAATTGTTACCGGACACACTCAAGAGTTAGATAGAATGAATGGTCAGATAGTGACTTACTAGTAGCAGAAATTCTGAATTAGAACCATAGTTTCGACCTTCATTGTATCCTTAAAAGAAAAATTATTACCGGCCTTCTAATTAAAAAACCCAACTATGGGTTATTGTAGCATGAATAAAAAAGAAAAAAAAATTGTCACCGGCCTCCGAGCCAAAAATTGATCTGGCAATGTTTAAGTGCGCCCCCTGCTTCATTCGTGCACATTTTTAACAAAAAAAAAAAAAAAAAGGTAAATAATTATCTTATGTTGACGTAGGTAGTTATGCAAGTTTTAGCTGATTTATAATGGGTCGACTTATAACTTATTGATGCTTACAAAACCAACCACCGAAATATATATATGACAATGGCATTTAATTTCGCTTGCAACTTATAATATAAGCATAAGCATTTGAACTTCACAAAAATGGACCGAGAACTACTAAACATGAACGATCGTTAAATAAACTAAACTTAATCAAGTCTTGTTCTATTAAATAGAGTTGACTAGGCATAATCAACGCATAAACTTGAAAATTCTACAAGCGTAAATCTTCCCTCAATAACAAACTAGTGATGCATTTTGATGCAGCTCTTGGAACAAGAATCGACGCATGGGTTCAATTTAAATTGATCTGCAACATTTTCACAACCATTATTAAAAGCACAACTATATATGATAAAATATAGTGCAAAATCTTACAACTTTATTAAAATGCATATCATGTAAAATATCATTTTCAACATGTAAACTTAACTTCATGCATCTAGGTTGCAATCTTAATGCAAAAGGCGTTCTACAGCCAATAAGTAGTTTTATTTTTTGCACAATGATGAGGGAAAAACAGCCTGACTCTTTCCATGTGAAGGTACTTGGGTTTCATGCATTGTGAAGGTACTTGGGTTAATATATATACTTTCATATAGAAAATTCTCTCATATGATAGTGCGAGCATTCATGGGAGTGGGATCTATTACATGTGGGGTCTACTGATACTAATCAGATAGGAATCTTGCCCCTTCAGTATTTACCTGAGATGAAATTTGCGCATGTAGAATGTGCACAGTCTAATGCACAATCATGAAGAATTTTTGAATCTATGATTCCACATTTCTTATAGCATTTAAGACGACAACGTGTTTCAAATAAAATACATTTCAAGTTGCATTTCAATTCGTACATTACTTTGCTTTCTGTATCCACGACAACTCCAGCCATCATGATCAACGTCAACAACACCACAATCCTCATATTGTTTTTTATTTTCACTACTCTTGCTATATTATATCTGAGTTTGTGTTGGTTTGAAATACTGAGATGTAATACTTGTAATATATAGGCCTTGAACCCTTTAAATCAAGTTATAAAAATTAAATACAATTATGAAGCCACTCAACTTATCGTGTATAGGCATGGAAATTTCTTTTCAATCAGATATGTGTTTAACATCTTTAAGAAAAAGTTGTCACCATTTATTGCTCATCACTCTCCATGTAGTAACATGAGAAAAAGGAAAAAGAAGAGTAATGCTATATATCATCCATTTTTCTATCATTTTTTATCACTTCCTAATGGCGTTCTACATGGCATACCAATTAGATAATATTTTTATTTCTCTTTCTTCTTTTTAATTCTTTTTCTCTCTCTTCAATTTCTTTTCTCTTTTTTAATTAATATTTATCATATCAAAAGAAAACCATCCATCTTGAGCTCAAATCACTCTATTCTAATTAATTATCTAGGGCATGCACCTATAGCCAATCCACGTCAAAGTTAGTTTGCAGACGTGAGTGTTAACCTTGTCGCACCAATATTTCAATTTTAATTGCCACAAGCTTTCCATTTTTCTTCAACATGAATATAATTACCTAAGGGTTAATATTTCAATTTTAATATTTCTCTTTCTTCCACAATCCTCGACATGAATATAATTACCTAAGGGTTAAGAGTGGAATTGTAAGATATTAATTTGTAATTAAAAGTTCTGAATTTGGACCACGACGGCCTCCACCGGTGGATGCACATTACAGCTAGCCCCAATGACCTAGAAAAAAAATTTAAAAATTCTCTCTCTCTCTCTCTCTCTCTCTCTCTCTCTCTCTATATATATATATATATATATATATATATATATATATATATATATATTGTTTTGTTTTGGAAAAGCTCTAATGTGGTCAATTAAAGCATAAATTTCATTTGGGTTAATTTCTAATGAAAAACAGAACGACTCAGACCTAGAAACAAAAGAGGAAAGCCATAAAAAAAGAAGAGCTTGTAGATATATACACATTCTAGGGAGGCCGAATCAACATGCTCGACAGAAACTACCACACGTACATCTCTACGAGAGAGCCCATAAGAGAGACGAAAATAAAAACTTCGTGAAATAGAAGAGTTGTAATTGATATTAATTAGATTAATAATATTTCACTGCCAATTAATCATGAATCTAATAGGTCAAACACAGAAAAGATCGTTCAAGTTAAATAGGAAAGATAGACTAAATTAATTAATTATTAGGACAATCCTAATATTAATTAATTAAAGGACTTATTGGATTGGACCTAAGCTCAATAAGTCGTTTGATTTTACCAATTCATAATGAAAACTTTGTTTTTTAGGACTTATTAAGGTGGAAATTGTTATCTTCCAGGAAGGTTCATCGCTATCTTCCTAATTAAGCATGTAAATTTATAAGTCAAACAAGCGTTATCATGTAAAGTCACATTTTTCAACAATGACAACTACTAAAATATGTGGCAGAAATTAAAGCGTGCTTCCTCCGCTTGTTGAATTGGCAGCCTTCTTTTATCTATTTATTTTGTGGAAAACTCCCCCAATCAATACGGACTGATATTTGTTTGTAAAAAAAGAAGTGAGTTTCACATATATTGAGATCCAAAAAAGATTAATATCAATCCGAATTAATTAAATAGCAACACTTATTATTTTTTATCTTGCCAATCACTTGGCTAACAGTGCTTCCTTCCTTTGCCCGGGCTTCATATCTAAAAGCTTGTATTTTACTATTGGCGGTTTCAAAAATACATACAATGTCAAAAATTTAATTCGATGACAAATCTCCAAAAAAAAAAAGACAATAATAATAATAATAATACTGATATCATAGTTGTCAATATATTAATTTGGATCTTTATCCCTCGTCAAGTGATTTTTTTGCAGAATAAATCCCAATTAAAACCTCGTTGTCTGTAAAGAGAGAATATAAAGAGCGAGCGAAATAATAAACAGTATGTAAATTTACCCCAAAGAAAGAGTTAATTCCATTTTTCCCTATGAGTTCTTCTTTAAAGTCCAAATTCCCCCATAAACTTTTTGCTTTATCCACATTCTCCAATGACATTAAACACTGCCAAACAAGACCTTAATACTAAGTGTATTTCGGACAAATCACAAACAATCCCTCCTTCTAGATTTCTCACAATATCACACTCGCACAACCCCACACACAGGCACAGCGACCCACCCACACATAAGTACAACCACAACGACACGCACGCCAGCGCAAGCTTGATGAAGCATATTGAAGAGCTTGCTCTTGATGTCGAGGATCTCTTCGACACATAACTACCTCAACTGCAATCACTAAAGGGGAAAGGGTGGTTCCGTTGGCTTGAGAAGGTGTACAAAAATCACCAGTTGGCTATGGAAATTGAAAAGATCAAAAGAAGGGTCGAGCAAATTGATCGTGATCGGACAACTTATGGCATCACGGAGACTGATAGCAACCGTGAAGAAAACATTCATGAAGGGATTTCCAGAAGATCAATCCTCCATGATGATAACCCAGAGATCATCGGTCAAGACAAAAATGCAAAGGAATTGGTGGACAAACTACTCGACTCGAATGTGCACTATGATGTGATCTCAATAGTTGGTATGCCCGCTCTAGGAAAGACGACTCTTGCCAAAAGAATTTAAAACCGCATCAAAGACCAATTTGAATGTTCAGCTATGGAGTATTTATCCTAAGTGCCCAAACTAAAAGAGCTCCTACGAAGCTAAAAAAGCAGCAGAAGCAACTAGAAGAGCAAAAGGAGAAGAAGGAATCGTTGGAGGCAAAGGTGAAGAAGATGAAGAAGAAGCAGTTGGAGAAGCAGCTCGACGCTATGGAGGAACTAGAAGAACTGGAGAAGCAGGTAGAAGAGCTAGAGAAGCAACCGAAAGTGCTGGAGGACTTGCGACATGAATTGCGTTCAATTCTGAAGGAAAAAAAAAAGTGATACTGAGATGACATTTGGGCGACTGCCGCATGAGATGATTTGAAGTCTATATTTCCTAGCATTCCCAAAACTGGAAGTACATTAATTATCACTTCCCGAAAGAACGATATAGATAGTGTGAAACTCTTCTGGAAATCGGTCATGACTCGTTAAAGAGATACCAACTATTTGTCAGATTTGGAAGATATCGGTAGAAAAATAGCAAAAAAAATGTGGCGGCTTACCCCTAACTATCGTGGTGATAGCAGGAATCTTACATGCATGAGAAAGAAATGAACGACAATGGGGTCTTGTACTCAAGAGCATTGGTCATAACAAGCAAGACGAATGTTCAAGAATTTTAGCTTTGAGCTACAAATTGAAACCATGCTTTCTATACTTGGGCCTCTTCCCGGAAGACTATGAAATCCCTGCATCGCGTTTAATTAATATGTGAATGGCTGAGAAGTTTATAGGAGCTCATGGCGGAAAGGAGGTTGAGGAGGTAGGGGAAGACTACCTGTACGACTTGGAAGCTAGGAACTTGGTTCAAGTTGTTAAAAGAGGATTTGATGGTAGGATTAAAAGTTGTCGTATTGATGACCTTCTGCACAGCCTTTGCGTTAATATGGCTGAGGAGAATAACTTCCTTCAAACCTTGGACACCTTGGAGAAGTTAGATCCTAATTCAGTCATCAAAGTACTTACAACCCACCTCTGCAATATGGACGATTATATTGCTCTGAATCCTTAAATGCCTAAGCTTCGTACTTTGCTATGCTTTACTGAAATCCGCCCATTCAAAGAGCAATATCGTTGGATAATTTTTGGAGAACATAGATTCTTACACGTGCTGAGAGTAGCTTTTGTTAGCAGTGGGAAATATATATTCCAAAAAGAATGCGAAAAATGAGGCAATTGAGTTACCTCGAAGTGCATGGGATAGATGGACACATTTCCCATTTCAAAAAGATTCGAAAATCTGCAAAGCATTGATTTACGAGGATTGATATATGTTGGTTCTGCTGATCATATTTGGAAAATGGAACAATGGAGACATTTGGGTGGAGTACATGGTCATTTCTCACCTCCAACATAGGTGTCAAGGTACCTCAATCTTGTTTGTTCGCGTTTAAGCGTACGGGTCGCGAAGTTGCCCAACCCTGATGAATTCCCTCCAAACCTCATCAAGCTCACCCTCAAGAATTCAAGGTTAATAGAAGATCCGATGAAAACACTGGGAATATTACCCAAATTAAAGAATCTCAAATTGAATTCTAGTTCCTACGAGGGTAAAACTATATATATTGCTCCGGACTTGACAGCTTTCCTCACCTCAAAGCTAAGTGCTGGTACTAAGTGGATTATATTTGGAAAAGTTGAATGCTGATGATGGAGTACTTACTTCCACAACTAGAAACTCTTGTCATACAAGGTTGCCCTTACTTGAAGAAAATTCTAGAAAAGATCCAACATTTAAGGAAAATGGCATACCAGAAAGGTGAGTGATCTGGTAGAGTTGTAGAATAATTGGTAGAATTGTCCTCTGTTTCCTTAGTACTTTCCAAGTCCAATTATATATTAAGTCCTATTGAGACACTTATATCACGATGCAGGGAACATTTGGGCAGAAATGAAAATGTAAAAAAAGAGGTGCTGAGGATACAGTCCTTGAAAGAATAATATGGTAAGAAGTGCATGGAAGCAGATGGGTCAATTGGTTCATTTATGAGGTTTTATTTCATTGTTTATTTTATGATCCCTAGCTACTTATATCTTTCTATTTCGAACATCACAAGTTATCTTGTAGGAGGTAGGGTATATGGTGTTATTCATAAGTTAAGGACGTACCTGGCTTGCATTGTCTTCCTCATCGGTTCCATTGTGATGGCTTATTTGATTTTAATCTTCTTTCAGCCTTTGAATTGTTTAAAAAGTTCAATAATTGTGTTTGGTGTGCTGTTTATTAATTATTTGTGTCTTTCTTTACTGTGAAATACGATATTTATTTTCTTATTGTATTAAGTTGGAGAATAACATTTTCATCGCATATTATTTAACTATGAACAAAATATCTTCTTTTTTTTTCACATTTCTTATTCTTTCACTCTTATTAGGCTATCCTTATCAGAGATTTTAAATATAGAGACTCTGAGTCATACAATTATTACGTAATATAGTTCATTTAATAAAACAAAAATCACCAAAAAGTGGACCCGAGTCTCTAAAAAGTACAAGGTCTCTATTTTTATCTCTAAATTTAGAGACCTTGATAGAAACTTTGTACTTTTTAGAGACTCGAACCCACTTTTTGGTGATTTTGATATCTACTTTATGAATTTTTATTTTACTAAATGAACTATATTACATAATAATTATACGACTCAGAGTCTCTATATTTAGAGACTCTGATAAGGATAGCCTTAGCTATGTAGCTAATTCTTATTATTTTTCTTGCTAGCTTCTTCACTACGAATTTCTTTTATGTATTTCTTAATACAAGCTTCTTTTTCGTCTTCAAATTAGAAGCCCAAATCATGAGTTATTTATTCATCCATCCTTATTTTTAAGTAGTCTTAACATACTTAATCATTTACAATCACAAATTATTTATTCGTGTTATCTATCATCAATACTAATTAATTAGTTTAATTTTAAAAATTAATGAGTGTTATTGATGGAATACATATTTGTGTCAAAGTTTGAAAAGCAAAGCTTCAAAATTAGGGACATAAAAAGAATATTTACAATAAATATATTTACATATCACAAAATTGACTTAATACTTGTTTTACAATTCAAAATAAGGGAATTCATTTGTAAGTATAGATCCTCACAAGATTCATTTATAAATCAAATGAATTTCATACCCATACGTGCTGCCAAACACTCTGATAGAAAATGTCCTCAGAAATGTCTCTTTTCATGTTAAAGAAAAAAGGATCATGCAACTTAGTAAAGGTGATCGGTTGATGATGGAGAACCTCCACAACTAGAGACTGTTGTCATAAAAGATTGCCCCAACTTAGAAAAAATTCCAGAAAGGCTCCAAGATATAACGAAAATGGAGGACCCGAAAGCTCAGTAATTGTTTTCCTCTTTTTCATTTCCCCTATTGAAACTTCTTTCATGATGCAGGGAACACTTGGAGATAAATCGAATTGTGAAAGAGGTGCTGATGATACAGTCCATGAAAGATGGTAAGAAATGGAAGTAGATGAGTCTCAATTCGTGATGGCTATTTGATTTTAATGTACTAGATCGGTTGTTGATTCAAAGGATTTAAACCTGCTGTTTGGTTCCTTCAACTCCATTTTTCACTCTAAAAACCTGTGTGATATTCATTCAACTTTGTTTGTTATCAGCCTTTGAATTGTTTAAGTTCAATAATTGTTTTTGGTGTGATGAAGATAAAAGATAAGCCTGCAGAGCTTTAACATATGATTCATCTACTCAAGATGAATGCCCTCCAAGTACCACTTAAGTGTTTAATAGTTTTGTACCAAAAAAGAAAATAAAAAGTGTCTAATAACTGCCTCATTGAAATTCAAACATATGGACAATTATTGAGAATCCATACATATATTTAAAACTATTGATCCAGAATTTTAAAGTATTGGATCTTAACTCTATACATGATCTATTAATAGTTCTTTCTTCATCTAATCTTACAATGCGAGAAAAATGATTCTCTTGCTTTTTCACTTGTGAACTCTTCACATTATTTTACTGTTTGTGTTGGCCTAAAAAGCCTATAATCTTTATTTTGATAATAACAAAACATCTAAATGGTGCTTTAGCATTCTTTTTGTTTTTTGGTAAGACCTTCAATCCAACAAAGCAAGTCCACATTAACATGGATCAACTAGTTTCAGTCAAAGAGTAGAAAGCTATTGGATCAAAGTCCAAACCCAATCGGAAATTGTATCCAAGCTCAAAGGAATTCAAGTTAAAAACTCGACAATAAAGAGGGAGTCACAAGGAAGGAGACGTGGTGACATAAGGGGTACCGGCCTTAAAAAATGTCGTTTGCCTGAGTATGATTTGTATAGCTCATAATTTCTCTAAAAAGGTCTTTCATACTTTCAAGATATCTTTCGAACAAACATCTATTCAAAATTATCATTGAAAAACAATTTTTGTTTGTTTTCAAACTCCTGTATTATAAATCGTTTTAAATCCTTTCAACAGTTTTGAAAATATTTTGGGATGTTAAAAAATGCTAAGAAATCTTTTTTATATGTGCCCAAATGCTTTACAATTAAACAAATTATTTTTGGGGCTCAAAATATAAGTTTACAGCATTTTTTAAGCGTCCGGGCGTTACTGGCCTTATCCGGTCGCCCGGATAGAAAGCACAACGCCCCGCAGAAAAGACTGATCCGGGCGATACATGCTTTTTTCGAGCGCCCGGAAGAAGGCCTCAGCGCCCGGATGAGTTAATGGGAAAATTCAAAATTTCTGCTTAAAATCCGATTTGTGTCTAACTTTTCCCTCTTTTTAAACCATGCTCTCTTACCTTCTAAGACATCTCTCCAAGCCTTAATCTTCAGATTTCTAAGCGAATTCAAAGAGCTTTTGATATCATTCTTATTGAGAAATCTTGAGCTATCATTTTCATATCTTTGAACATTCAAAGTTTTTTTCAATTGTAATATCAAACTCAAATAGGAGTTGCAATTGTCATTCATTTTATAACACAGTCTTTGTAATATACTCTTTCACATAGATTGAGAGAATCATTATGAAAAGAAGTATTGTAATCCTTTGTAGACTCAAAGGAAGAGAGGATAGTAGGTTAAGCTTCACCTACACTTGAAGGAGCTTGTGTAACTCTTGTGGACTTAAGAGTAATGTAATTGATTTTTGCTTCACCAACAATTGAAGAAGTATCTTAGTGAAGAGTTATTAAATCCTAAGGGAAGGGAAGGGAAGACCTTAGGTGGTGGACTAGGCCTCCGGAAGTGCGAACCACTTGAAAATCATGGTGTTTGATTTCTCTTACTCTATTCTCTTTATTTTCAAGTCATTTATTTTTGTGTGGATATTGCTCATATTAATTTCTTGATAATTGTTGAGTTATCTATTTTGGAATTTAATTTTGAAGTTCTAATTGCTTATCTAGTGTTATACACTTATGTGCCCACTAAGTGTTTGATAAATTGCCTACAAGAACTTCTAGAGTATTATCATCTTTCACTAGACATTATTTCCGCATTAATAATTTTTAAATTTCTTAACCTTACCAAACAACCTAATTCACCCCCCTTTTTAGGTTATTTATGACCAACAAGTGGTATCAAGAGCTAGTACTCTAAATATAGCTTAACATCTAGTAGAGAATCCCTATAGCAAGTTCATCAATGTCTAATATGGTTGAAGGACAATCTTCCTCTAGACCACCATTGTTTAATGGAACAAACTATTCTTTTTGGAAAACTAGGATGAGAATCTATTGTAGCAAATGACATAAGAGTTTGGAATGTGATAAAAAATGGACCAACCAATCCTACTCTAACTAAAAAAGAAGAAGAACAAAGAATCACTGTCTCTAAACCGGAAAAAGATTATAATGATGATGATTTCAAAATGTGTGAAAGAAACTATAAAGCTATGAATATGTTATATCTTGCTTTAGATTCAAATGAGTTCAACAAAATTTCCGGATGCAAAAGTGCTAAAGAAATTTGGGATCAATTAGAAGTCACATATGAGGGAACTAACCAAGTTAAAGAAACTAGAATAAACATGCTTGTTCATAAATATGAAATGTTCAAAATGTCTTTTGATGAAAATATTGAACAAATATTTTCTAGATTCACCGATATTGTTAATGCTCTAAAATCTCTTGAAAAAGAGTATTATAACGAAGAATTGGTAGAAAAAGTTCTCCGAAGCTTAACCGAGCCATAGGTAGCTAAAGTAACGACTATTGAGGAAGCTAGAGACCTCAAAACTCTCACTTTTAGTGAACTTATGGGATCTCTTATGAGCCATGAGTTGAAGAAGAATGATCGAGAAGAAGAAAAAAGAAATAACAAGAAGTCACTCGCACTTCTTGCATCAAAGGCTTACTCAAGCGATGAAGAGGAAAAAAACAAAGAAGATGATGATGAGATAGCTCTTCTTACAAGGAACTTTAAGAAATTTCTCAAATTCAAAAAGGTAAGCAAAGCTCCTTACAATAAGTTTATTAACAAAGGAAGAAACAAACCAAAAGAAGAAGGAAGATGTTTCAATTGTGACAAGACGGGTCACATAAAAACAAATTTTCCAAAACCAATCAAAACCAACGGAGGAAAAGCTTTGAAAGCAACATACGTTGATGACGATACATCAACTGGTAAAGAAAGCGAAAATGAAGAAGTGACAAACATCGTTTGTCTTATGACAAAAAGAGAATGATGAGGTATCTTCTTCTTTTAATTCCGAATATTACACATTTAGCTCATTAATTGATAATGAATGCTCTTTTGAAGAATTACAAAATGAATTTTCTAAAATGCATGATAGTTTTGAAATTGCAATTATCTAGATACATGAACTTCAAAAGGAAAATAATACCTTAAAAGAAGAAAATAAGTTGCTTGAAAAAGATCGAAATTGTGCTCATGAAAAGGCACTTAAGATTCATTTTGAAAATACTAATCTTCAAATAAAAATTGAAAAACGTGAAAAAAAAATCAAAGATTAAATGGAAGCCTAACAGAATTTACAAAAGGAAAAGAAAATCTTGATAAAATGCTTGGATCACAAAAAATGACTTTTGATAAAAGTAGAATAGGATATGAACCTTCTTCAAAATAAAAATCTCTAAAAAGTTATTTTGTAAAAGCATCATCTTCTACAAATGAAGCATCAACATCAAAAGGATTTCAAAAAATATGCACCTATTGTGAAAAATAAGGTTACATAACATCACATTGTAAATTTCAAAATATGGTGGTAGAGACTCTAAAATTCCTTCTTGGCTTAAACCAAAATGGATTATTAAATGTGCTAAAAGTCAATACTAATAATATAAGACCCAATAGAACATGGGGACCTAAATTTTGTTTTTGTATATAGGTTACCCTAAAGATGATATATGAAGGAAATTAGGTCATTGATAGTAGATGTTCAAGATATATGACCGGTGATCCATCTCTTTTCTATGAGACTATCAAAAATTACAAAGGTTTTATTACTAAGGTTTTATGAGCTTTGAAAGTAATAAGAAATGTAAAATTATTGGTAAAGGTAGCATTGGAAATAAAAATAATATATATATTCATGATGTGCTACTTGTGAAAGGATTGCAACATAATTTGCTAAGTGTAAGTCAACTATGTAATAATGATTATCTAGTTGAATTTAAATCATCATGTTGCACCGTTTTTGAAAAAATGAAAAATGTGTTGTTTATTGCAAATAGACATAAAAATGTCTATATCATTGACTTTGAAAGTATATCATGCCAAAATATTGATTGTTTAATCACAACAAATAAAAGTTATTGGTTATGGCATAGAAGATTAAGACATATTAGTATGGATCTACTTGATAAACTTTCTCGAAAGGATCTTGTAAGAGGCCTTTCTAAAACCAAGTTTGAAAAAGATCATTTATGTGATGCATGTCAATTTGGAAAACAACATAAAGCATCTTTCAAAACCATTAGCCATGTGACTATATCAAAAGCTTTACAAAAACTTCATATGAACCTTTTTGGACCAATGGATGTAATAAGTCTAGGAGGATCTAAATATATTTTTGTTATTGTTGATGATTATACTAGATACACATGGGTCATGTTTATTGCTCTCAAAAGTAATGCTTTCAATGAGTTTGCAAAATTCTGTAAAATAGTGCAAAATGAGAAAGGATACTACATTTCATGTATTCATAGTGATCAAGGCACGTAATTCATAAATACATTTTTTGTAAAATTATGTGAACAAAATGACATTGAACATAACTTTTCGGCTCCTAGAACTTCTCAACAAAATAGGGTTGTTGAAAGGAAAAATCGAACTCTACAAGAAATGGCAAGAACAATGTTGAAAGAAAACAACTTACCTACATACTTTTAGGGAGAAGCTGTCAATACAACTTGCTATGTTTTAAATAGGTTTTAATTAGACCTTTTCTCAAGAAAACTCCATATGATCTATGGAAAAGACGTACTCCAAATATTTCACATTTTAAAATTTTTGGATGTAAATGCTTCATCTTAAATAACAAAGATCATCTCGGTAAGTTTGATTCAAAATCCGACGAAGGGATTTTTATTAGTTATTCTTCTAAAAGCAAGGCATATAGAGTTTACAATAAAAGAATCTCGGTAATTGAGAAATCTATGCATATCAATTTTGATGACACTAACCCCTTTATGTCAAGAAAAGACGAAGATGATGATGTAAGTATTCAACGAGTTGAAGAACAAAGTCAACATATCCCTACAAGTGAAGAAGGTAATACATCCACAAGCAATCAAATTGATTCTCCAATTGAGGAAGAACAACCAACATCAAATGATCAAATCATATCAACAAATCAAGATCTTCCAAAATGTTGAAAATTTGTCAAAAATCATCCAAATGATCAAATCCTCGGAGATGCATCACAAGGTGTAAGAACTCGTTCCAATCTAAACACTTTTTGTGAACATATTGCTTTTATATCTCAAATTGAACCTAAGAATATAAAAGAATCATTATTGGATGATGATTGGATTATTGTTATGCAAGAAGAGCTTAATCAATTCGAAAGAAATCAAGTTTGGACCTTAGTTGAAAGACCTACTAGTTACCCGATTATTGGTACAAAATGGGTTTTCCGAAACAAACTAGATGAATCTGGTAATGTAACTAGAAATAAGGCTAGATTGGTTGCACAAGGGTATAATCAAGAAGAAGGAATAAACTATGAAGAAACCTTTGCACCGGTAGCTCGACTTGAATCCATTAGAATGTTACTAGTATATGCATGTTTTATGAACTTCAAACTTTATTAAATGGATATCAAAAGTGCTTTCTTAAATGGTTACATTCAAGAAGAAGTATATGTTGAACAACCACCCGGGTTTGAAAATACAAATCTATCAAGTCATGTGTTCAAACTTCAAAAAGCTCTTTATGGACTTAAACAAGCCCCTAGGGCATGGTATGATAGATTAAGTAATTATCTACTTGATAACGGCTTTTCTAGAGGTAAACTAGATTCTACATTATTTGTAAAAAGAAGAGCTAAAGATATCTTGCTTGTTCAAATATATGTTGATGATATTATATTTGGTGCTTCTAACGAATCCCTTTGCAAGTATTTTTCTGAATGTATGCATAAAGAATTTGAAATGAGTATGATGGGAGAATTAAATTTCTTCCTTGGGCTTCAAATCAAACAAACAAAGGAAGAGATCTTCATAAATCAAGCCAAGTACATTAAGGAACTCATCAAGAAGTTTGGGCTTGAAATCACAAAAGAAATTAGCACTTCTATGGGAACTTCAATCAAGCTTGACAAAGATGAAAAAGGTAAATCAGTTGATGAAAAACAATATCAATGTATGATCAGAAGCCTTCTCTATTTGACTCCCTCAAGACCTGATATTATGTTTTTTGTGTGCTTATGTGCTCGTTTTCAATCTTCTCCAAAGGAATCTCACTTGAATGCTGTAAAAAGGATTATTAGATACCTTAATGGTACTATTAATCTAAGACTCTTTTACCCTAAAGACACATCTTTCGAACTTCTAGGATACTCCGACGCCGATTATGCGGGTTGTAAGATTGATAGAAAAAGCACTAGCGGTAGTTGTCAATTTCTAGGACATGCTTTAGTTTCATGGTCTAGCAAGAAATAACATAGTGTAGCTCTTTCAACAGTAGAAGCCGAGTATGTAGCTATGGGTAGTTGTGTTGCACAAATTCTATGGATGAAACAAACTTTGTTTGACTTTGGTTTAGAATATGATCGTGTGCCAATCAAGTGCAACAATACAAGTGCTATAAGTCTATCAAAGAATCCAATTCAACATTCTAGAACTAAGCATATTGAAATTCGTCATCATTTTCTAAGAGATCATGTGCAAAAAGGTGATATTGAACTTGATTTTGTTGATTTTTTGCATCAATTGGCCGATATTTTTACAAAACCATTGCATGAGAATCAATTTTGTGCTATTAGAAGAGAACTAGGAATGCTTTGGGTCACTTGAACTTGTGAAAAACTGCATTTTTTTAGCAAAATAGTGATCTGGGCGTTACTGCCTTCTTTCGGTTGACCGGAAGAAGCATGCAACGACTGGATGAGTATCCACTGCCGGGTATTACTGCCCTTATCCGGGGGCCCGGATAAAGGGCCTCTCACCCGGATCGCGGCAATAAGAAACGGTTTTTCCTACTCTTTCATAACTTTTTCAAAACCTCTTCAAAAATAAACTCAATTGTCTCTCAATCCCACATTGTTCAACATCAACACTTTTATAATCCCTTACTATTATTTGCATAAACACACTTTTTAATCATCAAAATCTTGTTTTTGCATCATCAAAGCTTTCAAAATCTTCAACAACAAGTCCTTCAAAATCCTTGCCTACAAGGTGTTCGACAGAATTCCTTAATAAAATTTTTTCTTCTAACAAGCTTCAAAATCTTGTAAATTCCCAATGGCACCCCCAAGGGCTGATTCAAGGAAACGCAAACAAGGAGAATATTCATCATCCGGACCTCAAATCATTGTCAATCCCGATGCTTTCCCACAACAAAACATCTTATGGGGTAAGACTTTGAACCCTCCTGCCTTGTTTAATAGTACTAGAATTTTTAGGCTTTTGGATGCTCAAGGTTGGCTACCTATGTTGAGATTTGAAAACAAAAGGTGTGTTTCATGGATTAGAGAATTCTATTACTATGTGAACTTAGATATTAACACCATGAAGTTGAATAGTCAAGTTAAGACTAAAGAATTGGAATTAACTGCAAGTGTTGTCGCTAGAGCTTTTGGGATTCCAAATCAAGGCACAAAGCTTTATTCTTATAGGGGCATGCCAGAAGGTGTTCTTGATAATTTAGAAGCCAAAGTTGTAGAATTTCTATGGGAAGGGACGGGAACAAGTTCATTAAGTTATCCTAAGACTAAGGATATCACCCCAGAAAAGAAACTTTTATTCTACATTCTTCATGAAGTCATTATTCCAAGAGAAGTTAAAGATGGTTCTATTCCGAAATTCACTGCTTTGTTGATGTATTTGATGTATGAAGCTAAACGTAGCAATCTTCCACACATCATTATTAATCATATCATCCACACCAAGAAAGCTCAAAATCAACTTGCTTATGAAGTACCCTTAACTTATCTTTTCGAGTTGTTAGAAGTTCCGCGTGATCAAGAGTTTGAGACCATTAGTGATAGATCCTATCTTCTCAATGTCACTAGCCTCACTCACCAAAATTTGAAAATCCATAACTCTTGAGTTCTCAATATTGGTGATGATACGAGTGATGATCCTCTTGTGTTTGAACCTCTTGATGTTGACCCCACTAATTTTAGAGATCCTATGGAACGTCAAGGCAGAAGTGGTATTGGTAGTTCTCAAGGACAATGTGCTGGATCGTTTTCCTCTCACTCCTCCTCACATGATGAAATCCTTGCCCACCTGAATGCACAAGATGTTCATTTGGATCGTATGGAGCAGATGTTGAAGGCTTTATATGACCACCACATTGGTCTTTAGTCTGTGGATGCCTTGAGATGTGTTTCTCTTCAAACATTCTTTTCTTGCTTTCAGATATTTCTTTCATCAAAAACTCCTCAGCATTTGTATCTTCTTTTAACATTGCTTGGATACTTTGCTTCATTTCATTAATGCTTTGCATTTCCTTTGGTTATCTCTTGTCTTATACCTGTTATAGATTACTGTGACTTTTACTCTTGTGATTATTTGCTATGGAAACTATATTTTGTTGCTGTCAAATAGGGGAAAAAAGTATATATTGAAATGGAATAAAGCATAAAAATAGTGTATGTCATTGCACTGTATGTCATTGCACTTGTTTAGGAGGAGCTTATTTTTCAAGTACAAGCTAAATTCAATCAAGCTCAAATTGAGGGGGAGACCTCAAATCAAGTTCTATTCCTCTATTTTAACTATTTTATGCTTGTTAATTTCAATGTTTTGTCATCATAAAAAAGGGGGAGATTGTTGGTCTAAAAAGCCTATAATCTTTATCTTGATAATAACAAAACATCTAAATGGTGCTTTAGCATTCTTTTTGTTTTTTGGTAAGACCTTCAATCTAACAAAGCAAATCCACATCAACATGGATCAACTAGTTTCAGTCAAAGAGTAGAAAGCTATTGGATCAAAGTCCAAGCCTAATCAGAAATTGTATCCAAGCTCAAAAGAATTCAAGTTAAAGACTCGACGATAAAGAGGGAGTCACAAGGAAGGAGACGTGGCGACATAAGGGGTACCGGCCTTAAAAAATGTCGTTTGCCTGAGTATGATTTGTATAGCTCATAATTTCTCTAAAAAGGTCTTTCATACTTTCAAGATATCTTTCGAACAAACATCTATTCAAAATCATCATTGAAAAACAATTTTTGTTTGTTTTCAAACTCCTGTATTATAAATCGTTTTAAATCCTTTCAATAGTTTTGAAAATATTTTGGGATGTTAAAAAATGCTAAGAATTTTTTTTTATATGTGCCCAAATGTTTTACAATTAAACAAATTATTTTTGAAGCTCAAAATATAACTTTTCAGCATTTTTTAAGCATCCGGGCGTTACTGGCCTTATCCGGTCGCCCGGATAGAAGGCACAACGTCCGGTAGAGAAGACTAATATGGGCGATACATGCTCTTTCTGGGCGCCCAGAAGAAGGCCTCAGCACCCGGATGGGTTAACGGGAAAATCCGAAATTTCTGCTTAAAATCCGATTTGTGTCTAACTTTTTCCTCTTTTTAAACCATGCTCTCTCACCTTCTAAGACATCTCTCCAAGCCTTAATCTTCAGATTTCTAAGCTAATTCAAAGAGCTTTTGATATCATTCTTATTGAGAAATCTTGAGCTATAATTTTTATATCTTTGGGCATTCAAAGTTTTCTTCAATTGTAATATCAAACTCAAATAGGAGTTGTAATTGTCATTCATTTTATAACACAATCTTTGTAATATACTCTTTCAAATAGATTAAGAGAATCATTGTGAGAAGAAGTATTGTAATCCTTTGTAGACTCAAAGGAAGAGAGGATAGTAGGTTAAGCTTCACCTACACTTGAAGGAGCTTGTGTAACTCATGTGGACTCAAGAGTAATTGTAGTTGGTTTTTGCTTCACCAACATTTGAAGAAGCATCTTAGTGAAGAGTTATTAAATTCTAAGGGAAGGGAAGACCTTAGGTGATGGACTAGGCCTCCGGGAGTGTGAACCACTTGAAAATCATCGTGTTTGATTTCTCTTACTCTATTCTCTTTATTTTCAAGTCATTTACTTTCATGTGGATATTGCTCATATTAATTGCTTGATAATTATTGAGTTATCTAATTTAATTTTGAAGTTCTAATTGTTTATCTAGTGTTATATACTTGTGTGCCCACTAAGTGTTTGATAAATTGCCTACAAGAACTTCTAGAGTATTATCATCTTTCACTAGACATTATTTAAGCATCAAGAATTTTTAAATTACTTAACCTTGCCAAACAACCTAATTCACCCCCTCCCCCTTTTAGGTTATTAAGGACCAACAGTTTGAAACAAAAAAATATCATAAATTTTGGTTGAATCATTTGTAAATTCAATTTTTTGAATTTGGAAGCACCTATTTAAAGAATTAAAAATAAAAATTTTGCAAATTTTGGATTTTCTCAAGTTTTATCCAAATCCTTGCTTAATAAGTGAAATTTACCATTTCAAGCAACCAAATTAGTTGCTTATTAAATTAATTAATTAATTAATTATTATTATTATTTTTTTTTATTTACAGTTCTTATTCTTTATCTCTTATAACCTATGTAGTTAATTCTTCTTGTGAGCTTTTTCACTTCGAATTTTTTTTTTCCATATTTCTTAACACAAGCTTCTTTTTTGTCTTCAAAATTAGAAGCACAAATCATGAGTTATTTATTCATTCATCCTTATTTTTTGGTAGTCTTAACATAACCATTTAAAATCACAAATTATGTATTTGTGTTATCTATCATCAATACTAATTAATTAAATTTAATTTTAAAATTGATTAGTGTTATTGATAGAATACATATTCGTGTCAAAATTTGAAAAGCAAAGCTCAAAAAAATAGACATAAAAGGAATACCTGCAATAGATATATTTACACATCACATAATTGACTTTTAATATTGTTTTACAGTTCAAATAAGGGAATTCATTTATAAATATAAATCCTTATGAAATTCATTTATAAATCAAATGAATTCATATCTCAATAATTCAAGCAATTTGAGATGAATGTCTTCAGAAAGTCATAAATTTCGAAAGTACAAGTTCCCTGATAATCAAACTACTTGTAATCTCTTCAACCAGAGTTCACCCCTGTATAGCTTCTTGCCCATCATCACCGTACAATTTTTTATTTTTTATTTTTTGAAAATTCCAAGTATCCAGACTATGCTCGACTATTCACATGAGACCTTTAAGTTAATAGCTAGGTAAACCTCCAATTTTCATGAATCACCATACAAAATATTATTTATTTGTATGGTTACATCAACTTATGGAAGCACTAAAAACTGACAAGTTGCTAATCTGTAGATATTTCTCTAGTATCTCTCTTTGACAATTAGGCTTCAACTTCATCATCTAGTACCATCTACTTAACAGGGAGTCACATAGAACATCAAGGGAAACATAAGTTTTAGACAATTAGGAAATGGATTGAAATATGTAAATGGATTTTATCGAAAGTCAAGGAGAACTAACACTTTCACTTTCTGAAGCATTACTTAGATAGATATAACGAATGCGTAAAATGCAACATCATGATTCATCTCAAAAGGGAAGAGAAAATAGTAGTCCAGATAGTTATAACAAATACAGAAAATGCATTAGCACGAGTTCATCCCAACTAAAGTTGCGCAACCATAAGTTATTGTTCCCTTCTTGACAACTGTCAACATATGGATATGATTAAGTTAACTCTTTTGGTTCCACTAGTTCAAAAGGCTAAAAGCCAGAGTAGTAGACCCAATAGTTCTGAATATAGATAGAAGAATCCCGAATGAACAACCATCCACAAATGTCAATTCATTCGAGCAAGAGAGTGCGACAATCCTTTTCTTTGACAATAGTCCCGTAAACGAGTGAAAAATGCCTTGTAACCTTTTCCTTTTCCCTTTCAGCCAATTCAAGAGTTCAATTAACTAGAAAACGAGTATATATGATTTACCGTATACCATTACCAACTTGATATCATACTTCAAACAAAAGTAATCCATTTTAAGATGGCAGGGAAAAAGAAGTGCCAATAAGTTGCGCTTGCTCATTCACGTTAACCATCTTAGAGTTAACCTTATCTTTCCATTTTCTGGATCATTCATGCAATTTATTTACTCGTTATTTTCCTATCTTCTTCTTCCTTTTAAATGAAACTGATTAACAACCATGCGTCCAGCTGTGGACTCAAAATCTCACATACAAGACCAAATCCCATCTCATTAATTGAACTTCATAGTGTTGTCTTGCCATTTACCATGAGAAAATGAAAAACAAGCAAATATCTTAGTACTATAACACTTTTTTTATCCCCAAATTGAAGAATTTAATACAGAATATGGATCTTCATAAACCGAATAAAATTTAATACTAACCTCGTAGTATGCGGAAGAGTTTGTAAGAATTAACCACGTTTGTTCTACTGTTAAACAGCCGCGAATCGGAGTTCAAAGTACAAGTTCGACTTTGAACTATATGTTTACAACTTAAGAGCCTGAGATTTACACATAGTAAACATGGTGAATTTAAGGGAGATTGAGAGAGAGAAAAAGGATAGAAAGACAGAAGACTTTTCTTCTATTATTGTCTGAGAACTTACGTTCTCTTTTTTTCTTTTTTCTTTCTTTTTTGGATATAGTAGGAAGTTATTTACATAACTTCCCACAACTCCCTTTTGACCCATACTAAATGGGTCGGGTTGGGTCAACCCACATTGGGCGACCCAACCCTAAAATCTAACAACTCCCACTCGCACAAGATGGGTAGACTCGTATCCACCATTATCTTTCTCTACGGCCTTGTCGGGAACCACCATCAAATTCATACGGGCAAATAAGTCGTGCGACTCGCAAGCACACAACAAGTAGAAGCTCAAACTATGCACCTGTTAAGGATGACATGGGAGCTACAGTCTTCAACAAAAGAAAAAATCTCGCTGTACCCTAGACCTATTTAAGTTCACATCAGTCAACACACACCTTATCCCTCGTAGGCTATGTTTGACCTTTAAATCTCAAACATGTATTCATAGTTATATTCAATCTCAAAAATTGTTCAATCACAAAGATTGTATAACTGGTCACCCAATGAACACTTGTAGTGCTAGATGCGAACAGTCTTCCCCTCGCTCAATATCCTTCTAAATCAAGTCAACCGCTTTCCCGAACATGTCCCATATGATCGAATCTAACGTGATCTTTAAGAAACATACCAAAGTAGCTAACATTGAACTTGACCTATTAGAATATGAGCGTAGGTCACTAAGGGTATCCTAAAGAAGCATTTATTGCTTCAAGGACTCACACAGTGGTGAAGCAGGGATTCATTCACCCACTACCTTTTACGGTCGCAAAGCACACATGGTATGAAACATGTGTTACAGTGTGATTTTCCTTAAAAAAGGGGCGTATGTCTTTACCTAAATTAAACACCGTACAGATCTTGGTCTAGTTATCACTCGGAAACTAACCTGAATCCTTGAACTTAATACACCTAGTAATCGAGATTTCACGTCTGGCTATAAACAAGTTATATGGACCGTGGGAATCCATATCGACCTCATGTCAGTTTTTAATTATAACATATACAAATAAGAGGTCTCATCTTAATATTGTCATAGAAACCAATTCTAAACTAAAACTTAAGGCGACGTATCTTATATGAGTATAGTATTTCTCGACGAATACTAATCAACTCATATTGTCTCATCTCTGCACGCTCCTACTATGCCAGAGGCAATTGCTCGTGTGAGAGAGCAAATCTCATCAACTTGTCAACATACTTTTCGATGCCAATCTGTGCTAGCATACTCATACTTGATTTCTTCCAAACTTATCACAAAGACAAGGCACTAAGCAAACACATGAAGAAAATTTTGTTCACTATGAACTGGTATCAAATACTCACCAGTATGAGTACATTAGTAATTATACAATACTTTACAGAATATCAATATCAAGTACTACGCAATCCTAGAGATTCTATTACAACAAATACATATCTCTGCATATAAACTTATCGAGTGGGTCATTGCCATCTCTTGCGTAGGTGAATGTTCTACGGTCACTTCCTTATATGACACAAAGCCATAATGTCTATGTACTAGGTCTCGCCATGAAGTTTAAGATCCTTAGCATAGGCGACGGATAATTAGTGGACACAATAGATCGTCATTGCCTGTCTAGCAACTGACTTATCTCAAGTCCATCATAATCTCTCGAGCCTTACTGCATTTTGCATAGTTGCTGAGCATGCCACACAACTCAATTTCCACAGTTGACAATACTATGCATATTTATTTCTTGCCATTCCACAAAGTCGTGCCATTGACCAGCAAGAAAACATAAGTTACTTTCTTGCCATTCCACAAAGTCGTGCCATTGAACAGCAAGAAAACATAAGAGGTAACTTTATGCTCATCTGGGTTATCACCCAAATTAGCACTTGTGGATCTCTACTGATAGAGATCAACATTTCAATGGCATAGGCAAAATCTAAGTTGCCTTTCAAATATTTCAAGATCCTTTTGACAATGCTTCAACAAGCTTGTCTAAGTTTGTGATTGATAACAACATATCAATTCCATGGCAAAAATGAATGTCTGGCCATGTATATACCACAATATATACATGGCTTCTCATGATGCTTGAATAAGGAACATTTTATCTCATCAGTCTATTCTGGCATTGGGATACTTCCCTTGGCTTAGTCTTTATCCCTCAGTTACAGGAGCATCCATAGGTTCGTAGACTTACACGTTGAGTCATTCAAGAACTTGCTTGACATATGACTCTTACAATAGAAACAAGAATCTTAGATTGACCCCTCTGGATCTTGACTTTAAACACATAAGCTACTCCACCAATGTCCTTTATCCCACAAAGTTAAGGACAACTAACCACTTCTTGATAGTGCTATGTACTCATTGTCATTTCTGATCAATGATATCATCTATCTAGAGAGATAGAACCACATATCTACTCTTAGATCAATTGGCATATACACATATGCCTTATTGAACCATTTGAAGATCATACATAATGAATTCTTCTTGCATTTCTCCACTAAGAAACATTATATTTACATCCATTTGATGTAATTTGAGATTCAATTGGGTGACATGATCAGAAATAGATGAATAGAGACAAACCTAACAATGAAAGAAGGTTTGCTTGCAAGTTATACCCTCAATTTGGGTACAAATTTTAGTCACTGGTGAGCTTCTATTTGATATTAAATCCAATTGTTCTTTTGTTGCTTTTCATTCGACTTTTCCTTACAAAAAGATGAGAGAATTTTCAGCCACTATCTAAGATCCATCATCATCTTAACTAGTAATCAAATGAAAAACTTATTTTCATAATCACTCAGTAGTGAAACGAACTCACATTGATCACGAAACAGATTCGAGTTGATCAAACTGATATTACTATTGCAAGTGAACATGATCCACAAACCGGTTTATGAGACAAACTCATTTTGGTTATGAGACAAACTCACTTTGATCTTGAAACAAATTCAAGTAGACCAAACCAAACTAAACGTGTTTCTCTCCCACTTGGATCAGTGAACGGAAGCAAATCCTCCTTTTAACTGAAAATTTGTGAGAGATAGGACCATTAGGAGTATTCAATTCAGAAAACTGAATCTCCTACTAAGAAATTCTATATCCAAGAATGTTGAGTTCAGACATACTGCCACTATCTGTTTAGCAATGAACATTTCCTTTGGAGCGTTCAAAGTACCAAATGGAAATACACATATTTCTTTTTTTTTTAAATTTCTCAAGCTCATGAGAAATGTGATGAACAAAAGTAGTCAACTCACATGGTCATAAGTCATCGGAGACTAGTTCACCAGCTGTCCATGATGCATAGAGAGTTGAAGTGACTGATTTCTAGGGCTCTCGATCAAGTAGATATCTATGTGGCAGTTATTTATTCTCAACACAAAATTGAGAAAACTACATGAGCCAACATATACTTAACCACATCCAATGAGGTTTTATTCCTTCTTCTACAACATCTCATAGTTGCGAAGTGCCAGGAATATTAAGCCCTCACGTCATACATTTTTTTGTCACAAATTGTTTTGAACAAATCAAATCAATATCACCGAACTAGATCGGTTCTCAAAGATTTCTCATTATGTTGGTTTGATTCTCAACATGATTAAAATATCATCCAAAGCAATTAAACTTCGGACATGTGAGAACAAAAAAGGGCAAGACCAACACTTGTGAAAGCTTTGAAAAAAGTAATGAAATGCCTCATGTCTCTCCCTATCATTCTTTGGACCATAGATTTCAAGATGAATTCAAGACAATTGAAAACTAGCTCGCAAGCCTTCGCCAAACATTTTTACCATGGAGTTATTAGCTAGACAACTTGCACACAAGGGCAGATAGAATTATGCAAATCACAGGCTCAAAAGACTTTCTCTTGTGAGTCTGTGCATTCTATTTTGCTCAATATGCCTAGCTTGCTATGCTACAAATTTCAACTATATAGCGTTAAAAACACATATTTATATAGCAATAGTTCTTCATGTTCAGCGTATAGAACAAGAAGAATATCCACAATATATAACCAGATTTATAATGAGTTGTTCATAACAATTTGACTGAATTCCATATATATGAAGTTGAGAACCTAATCGTAAGAGAATTTGATCCATAGACCATGTATTTCTAGAATCGGAGCTTATAGGATGCATGAAAAAAATTAGAGTTTGACCATCACATAGTGGTAGCTAACAAATGCCGATGCCCTTGTCTTCAACTCTCAAATTATTTCCTACAAATATCCACCGTAATTTACCCAAAATCTAATGGTATTGTAAATGCTCCTTCATGTCTAGTTATAGGGTTAGACGCTTAGTCTTCGGCTCAAGGAAATTTCGAGCTTCGTGACCGTTTTTATGACAATTGTAGTACATAGCTCAAATTTGTCACATATACGTCTGACCTTCTTGGCCTCTCAATTAGCTTATCCTTTCTTTTTATCATTGGAGTCATTTCCTCTTGTGCTTGGATCCTCATGACCCTTGTCTATTGGACTTAGCTACATAAGCTTGACCAATGACCTAGATGGCTAAGAGGTGTTACCTACAATTTCCAGTTGACGTTTTATGTTTGGAACGTCTTAACATTCCTATTGTACGTCATGTTGACAATTATGTGCACTTAGCTAGATGGAAAGGATAATATGACAACTTGCACTAGTTGTTCATTAGTGAGAATGTGGCCAACTGCCTTCAGTTCTCTAATTATGTTCGACATCTCAAAAATGCTACCTCTCAGTAGCATTGGGGCGCTTCTAGCATCTGTCGAACTTGATTATAAGCTGACTTAGCTTAGAAATAGAAATTTCACTGAACTTCTCTTTCAAGCTTTCAAAATCCCCACATCAGTAGGTCTTACTTCATAATAAGTAATGAGGTAATATGCATAATGCTCAGTAATGTGATGCAAGCATTAGTATTTTTCCAACCCGATAGGCTTCTACCTCTTATGCGGAGTGGTGTTTTCACCTTAATGGTTCACCACAACATAACTCAGTTTTCCAAGCACCTATTTGCTCCTCAATGATATTCTGAACTATATGATGCCATGTTCGGCAAGCATCACCGTTCATTTTGCCTTTGGTTGAGGGCAAGGATGATATTTTGGCTATTATTAGTAATAACCACAACATAGACATATTTTGGATGTTTGATACTAGCACATTTAGATGTTTAATTCTACTTGAACAATTATTTAAATGTAATAAAGTGACATAAGATATAGTACCAACACATTGTAGTACAACCTGCCAAATGCTATATTCAAATGTCACAATTACCACAATTTAATCCTATTCGAGTAGAAAAATTAGTTCTGTATATGAATTACATAAATTCACATGTATGGAAACTAGTAGTTCTAGATTAGAATCACACAAATCTCAAACTTAGAACTCCCACTCAGATAAAGGATTAATAAACTAATTATTAATATAATAACATATGCAGTAGAAGATTATAATAAAAGAATGATGATAAATACAAATATTATCATGAGATGAACATGAAAAAATATTTAACATATAAATAACTAATAATGTTAGACATAATTAAGCACTCTTCAATGTTCTCCATCCGTTCATAACTCAGTCCGGTCCACAAGAATTAACACATTCAATTCTCTTTACACATGTAGACCATGATTATTAGGCACATAGAAGCTATCTCAAACTTATTGAGATCCAAAAGACACATTTTGGTTCTACGTGTTAAGAGAAATAAGGGTGCGGTCTGACATTATGCATGAAACCACATATGACTATCACATCCTCATCAAATTATCCCATCATATAATTATAAGAATAAGAAAATTTAAGGGATAATCATTTTGGACCCACAACAATGTGTGTTCATATGGTCAGTAGTGTTTGGAGTATTTCTTGCGGGTTGTTTAACTCACACAATCCTCAAATGACCACTAAAGTTCTCGGAAAAATAAACAACTTTAGTACATAATGGTCCAATCAATTAATTTCAAAAATTAATAGTGCACATAGCAACTATTAATATTGTACACAACAAGTTGTATGATGAAATGACATAAATTTCATACTATGAAATGAAATTACAAAAATTTCATGTCACTGGTTGCAAAGATTCTAACGTAATTACAAAAATTTCATAATTTAAATGAAATTACAAAAATTTCATGCCCCTAATTGTAAATATTACAAGGAAATTACACAAATTTTAGGCATTTATATGAAATTGCAAAAATTTCATGCCTATATTGTAATAATTATAATTGAATTACAAAGAAATTTGGGTAATTAAATGAAATCACTCATGATTTCATGTCTAAATTGAAATTATTTTAAATTATATACTTGCTCTGCGAGAAATAGAAGCCAAAAACACAATTATCACAAAGATAATGGCCCTAATTGAGAACATGGGGGTCAAAAATGATATTATCACAGAGATAATAGGCCAAAAGAAGAACATGAGGTAAAATAAATAAATTACCACTAAGGTAATGGGCTAGATCAAAAATAATACATAGTTATAGGGTCAAACAATAAATAATATAAAATTTTAGGGTTAAACCGTAAATAACATAAAGTTATAAGGTCAAACCGTAAATAACATAAAGTTATGAGGTCAAAACATAAATAACACAAAGATATGAGATCAAAACGAAAATAACATAAAGTTATGGGGTCATTTATAAAAATATCACAAAGATGTGGGCCAAAATAATAATAATAATAATAATAATAATAATAATAATAATACAACATATGTAATAATAATAATAATTTTTTTTTTAAATGCCAAGCCGAGCCGAGCTGAGCCAAGCCAAAACTAAGCCGAGCCGAGCCATGAGCCGAGCTATAAAGCTGAGCCGACGAGCCAGGCCTCCAAGTCGAGCCGAGCCTCTTAGCCGAGCCACCATATCACAAGTCAAGCCAAGTCATATTTGAGAGCTAAGAATTAAAAATAAATTTTAATTCTATTTCCTTTTTTTTTTAATTAAAAAAAAAAAGTTGTATGGCACATGGCCACGTGGCCCACTACTTGATGTTCAGACGTGCATGTATGTTCAATCACGTCTGACACAAGTTGCAATGAACCCATTTTGTTTTCTTTTTTTTTTTTAAATTTTAAAAGTCCTCAACCACAAAAAAAAAAATGCGCGGCCACGTGGCATCCCACGATTGGGCCATGTGGCCCCCATATCCAGACCCATATTCAGCCAACGTTTCACGTTTTTTGTCGTGCATACACTACACCAAGAACACGCACTAATCCAATTTTTTTTTTCAGATTTTCACGAAAAACTTCCAAAAATCATATATCATGCATTTTAAGCCCAAATTTAGCGAATTACATGTCTACGAAAAACTCTTGACGAGCCCGTTCTAACAGTACCAAATTCACAATTTTTTTACCACATTTAAAGCACGAAATAGGCCAAAAACAGTAGTGAAAAACAGAAGAAAAAAAAATTGTACAAAACAACTAATTTATACAATTATATACAAAAATCACATAGATTACGTATAAATGATGAAAGAAACATATTCTTTTGATTTCAACATGCACGAATTCGCTCGATTTTAGCCAAGAATTATCATGCTTAAAATTTACCATAAAATTCGCATAAAAAAACATAAATTCACTTATTTTACGGAGAACCAACGACATAGCTTCTGATACCAATGAAGAATTTAATACAGAATATGGATCTTCATAAACCGAATAAAATTTAATACTAACTTCGTAGTATGTGAAAGAGTTTGTAGGAATTAACCACGTTTGTTCCACCGTTAAACAGTCGCGAATCGGAGTTCAAAGTACGAGTTCGACTTTGAACTATATGTTCACAACTTAATAGCCTGTTATTTACACATAATAAACATGGTGAATTTAAAGGAGATTGAGAGAGAGAAAAAGGAGAGAAAGACAGAAGACTTTTCTTCTATTATTTTCTGAGAACTTACGTTCTTTTTTTTTTTTTTTTTGGATATAGTAGGAAGTTATTTACATAACTTCCCACACCTCCCTTTTGACCCATGCTAAATGGGTCGGGTCAGGTCAACCCACATTGGGCGACCCAACCCTAAAATCTAACACAAATTTATACAACAACGAGCACAGCCCTGGCCTTGAGTTTGAAATTTATGTTTAAAGCTTAAAGTTTCCCACATAAATTACAATATTTCGAACAAATGTTGCAAGAATTTCCAGTGAAACTAAGTTGTTCAAGCCCCATTAGTTGTGTGATAGTCCTCTGGTCAATAAACTAGAGTTTGAGAGTGTTTAGCAACTGCTAAGAGGACTGAGTTTCATATTATTTTGTCTTTTCATTTTAATGACAAAGTAGCAGCTTGCTGGATTCTATTAAGATGGATGCACTTAAGATGAAACCTTTGTCTACTTGAAGAGGCAAATTTTGCTCCTGATCATTCAAGACAAGAAATTTGTACACGTGATTTTCGTCAGAAACTGCATGACAGAAGGTTAAGAATGAAAGCAAAACAAATACAAATCAGAGGCATATTACACATAGTCAAATGATTTAATTTGCTTTTAGTGGACAGAGCTGGAGGAGTTGATATGGGGTCAGAGATGCCAATATTTATCTCAAATCAAGTGATCCATGGATAAGCATTAATTGTACTCTTTACATGCATCATGAGCTTGACCAGCTTTGTGTTTTCTTGGCACGTTTTTTGTTTTTGCGCCTCATGGAGTTCAACTTCTCCATAGCTGCCATCAACCTCAAACGCAATGGTGGTTGCAATTTTGAGTTTTCCTTTATCAATCCTCTCTCCTGCATATCCGTTAGAAGGGTTTTACCTTTCACAGGATCATTTTCAGAACAGAAAGAATTAACAAGAACAGCAAAGGTTGTGGCATTTGGGAGTAGACCCCTCTGTTTCATGTCCTCATATAGTTCAAAAGCATGACCTCAACCACCTATATCACAAAGACCGGTCATGAGAACATTGTAAGCAACAACATCAGGCTTTGCACCATATTGTTCCATAATAGCTTTCAAGTTTAAAGCCTCAGAGATGTTGGATCTTTTGCAGAACACGTCCATGAGAGTCGTAAAAGATGCAACAGTTGGAACAAGTTGTGCCCTCAGCATGCAATCAAGAAGAAGCATCGCCTCCTCCATTTTTCCACGCTGTACTAGCCCTCTAACCATGTCTCCAACCCTAAACATACCCGAAATTAAACTACTGCATTGCCTATCACTAGTAATAAATCCCTTTCCCAACATTTCATGCAGAAGAAGATGAGCTTCCTGGAAATTTGATGTTCTTTTGAGTCCTCTAAGAATGAAACTGTAAGTATCATGGTCATGATAAAGGCCTAAAGAGTAGAGTGGAATTAATATAATAGGAAATTTACAAAATAGCCGATCTTATATAGTAAGATAAAACTTGATTTAGGTTAATTTTATGACTTCTAATGGTATATAACTATTTTAAAGTATTAATTGCTTTATCTTTTAATCGGCCCATATTTCCCCTTTTTTCTTGTCTGAGGCAAAATGCATGTTTTGTTCATGTAAATATAAACATACACAGGGGACCAAATGAAAATATCCGTCAAAGTTAAGGACACATGGGAACGTGAGATAGACTATGGGAGTTGATATGCGCGTAGGAACGTGCGATAGACTATGGATAGTTCAGGTGCACTTAAAGCAGAAAAACATTAAGTACAGACTTTAAAAAATAATGACAAGTTGTTCAACAGAGATCGGAATAATAAAAGAAGAAGAAGAAAGCTGTGGACAAATTCAAGCATGTTATCGTTGATTTTGAATAAATTATAAGAGTATGCCAAATAATCAATAAAACTGAAGGCAATTTTAGTCTTTTCAGTATGCATATGTCTGAGATTTGAGAAGGCGATTTGAGATATCTTTCTAGTTCTCATACCAGTCATCAACAAAATTGTTGAAATAGCCGGTAATCTTATTGCCCAAGAAGCTTCACTTTTGTATTGGTTGAAAAGAGACGTTGATTGGCTTCAAAGAGAGTTAAATGGAAAAGAGATCCCTAAAGTTAAATTCATTACCAATTAATTATGAACGTAAGAGGTCACAAACAAAACAGATCCTTCAAATTAAATGGAAAAGAGACATTAAATTAATTAATTATTAAGACAGTCTTAATATTAATTAATTAAACGACTTATTGGAATTGGATTAAAGTTCAATTAGTCCACAATCCTAAGCCCAATGGGATCGTGCTAGCTCATAAATTGAACCTGTGTCCATTATGCTCCTATAAATAGGAAGCTATTGACTGAGAAAAAGCTAGCATATTTTCTCTATTAGTTAAATACAGGGTTCTCTGTAAAAGCTTTAATGGGGGTGTTCTATTTAGTTAGGACCGGATTTCGTGTAGATACTTTCGCACTTGAAAAACTAGAGCTTTATCAATTTTATATATCGATTTCTGCGTTATGTAATATAATGGTAGAAACTATAATTTTTATGTATGTTTAATTATATTAATATGTATAATTATATTAATATGTATAATTATTTAATCGGTGTAATTAGTCATGAAAAGATACATATCATATATTCCGCTGTGTAAATTCATCTATATTTCATGTACTTTTCCTTCACTGTTACCATAAAAAAAAAGTACAAATCAAGTGGTCAGTGGATATTAATATATCTTGTAGTAATAAAAATGTAATGTTTTGAGGTGTATCAAAATTTAGTCTTCGCTAAGAGATTCTCGAAATCAAGAGCTAGTTCTGTTAGATCTAGATCTATAAATTAAATACTTGTTAGATCTAAATCTGAAATTTATGCCTTGTGATATTAGATCTACGGATCTAGATTTAATTTCATGCTTCGTTTAGATTATCAAGATTACATAATGAAATGATAAGAATGACATACCCGAATCCATGATGACGAGATGAATATGATCCGGGAAAAGGTCTTCCACAAGCTCACACTTCTCTCTTACTTGATGTCTCTCAATTATGAGATTGAAGACTAGAGAATTATTGTAGTGTGGCCTTGGGGACCAATCCCATGTTATATAGGCAACTTAACTAGAGACCCATTAACTCTAGTTAGGTTCTCTATTATTGGTACAACACATTACAAAGTCCATACGTTATAAGACGTTAATTAGGATCAACTATATTGGATCACTTAATTATCCTAATTAGAATAGAAGTCCAAATATAATTGTGAATGATTTGTAAGCCCATATTAAGTTATTAATAATAATAACCCAACAATCTCCCACTTGGGCTACAAATAGATACCGAAGACAATTATATTTGTTAACTGTAGGTGCGCACAAAATTACTTTCTATTCTTAAAACATCTTCCAAATCAATCTGGTCCATCTCATATACCAGCATGAGACCAAAGCGACCTTTGTTACATTTCATCGTAACTCGATCCATCAATGATCACCATACCAAATATATTTAACGACATAGATCAAGTATGGATGTGTGGCTGGAAATTACATGCAATGTGATCTCAGACATGTCTATTTCCAATTGGTCCTTAACTTTATTCCGTAGTGAGATCAAACCTTAGTCTTTCAAACTTTATGCTAAACCGCAATTGAAAGATAATACATTCAGAGTAATAACTAACAGTAAAACCATCAACTTTATTCTGCAGAAAAACTGAACATACTGTGTCAAGAAAGGAACTGACGATATACATAGACTCCCACTAAAACTGCATACCATCAAATAACATAACACCCATATGAGTAGTATGCTCATGAAAGACCTTGGGTGGTAAACCTTTAGTAAGTGGATCTGCAAGCATGGAGTCTGTCCCTATATGTTCAATTGACACAAACTTACTCTGAACTCGTTCCTTAACAACTAGAAACTTAATGTCTATATGCTTAGACTTGGACGAGCTTCTGTTGTTGTTGGAATATAGAACTGCCGATAGATTGTCACAATATACTTTAAGTGGTCTTTCAATACCATCTACAATACGTAGTCCAGTGACAAAATTTCGCAGCCATATCGCATGATTAGTTGCCTCATAACATGCTATGAATTCTGCTGCCATAGTGGAAGGAGCTATAAGTGACTGCTTAGCACTCCTCCAGGAAATAGCACCTCCAGATAACATGTAAACATAGCCAGAAGTAGATCTTTTAGAATCTTGGCAACCCGCAAGATCGGAGTCAGAATACCCAATGATCTCCAAATTATCTGACTTTCGATAGGTGAGCATGTAATCTTTTGTTCTCTTTAAGTACCTCATAACCCTTTTGACTGCTTTCCAATGATCCATCCCAGGGTTACTTAAGTATCTTCCTAACATACCAACAATGTACGCTAAATCTGGACGCGTACATACTTGAGTATACATAAGACTCCCTACAGCCGATGCATAGGGAACCTTTTGCATCTCTTTTCTTTCAATTTCATTCTTGGGACATTGGTTGAGACTAAACTTGTCTCCTTTAGCAACGGGAGTATTTCCTTGTGCACAATCTATCATGCCAAATCTAGCAAGTACCTTATTGATATAGCTCTTTTGTGATAACCCAAGGACACCTCGAGAGCGATCTCGATGTATCTTAATTCCTAATACAAAAGAGGCGTCACCAAGATCTTTCATTTCAAAATGCTTAGTTAGAAATTTCTTGGTTTCGTGCATTAAGCCTATATCGCTGCTAGCCAGTAGTATGTCATCGACATAGAGTACTAGGAAGATAAATTTACTCCCACTGAACTTGTGATATACACAGTCATCAACAACATTAACCTCAAAACCATACAAGACAATGACTTGATGAAACTTGTGATACCATTGACGGGAAGCTTGCTTGAGACCATAGATGGACTTCTTGAGTTTGCAAACCATAGACTTTGAGTCATCTAATACAAAGTTTTCTGGTTGCACCATGTATATGGTTTCCTCAATGTCACCATTGAGAAAAGCCGTCTTAACGTCCATCTGATGTAGCTCTAAATCAAAATGAGCCACAAGTGCCATTATCGTTCTAAAAGAGTCTTTCGTAGAAACTGGAGAAAAAGTCTCTTTATAGTCAATGCCTTCCTTTTGAGTGTAGCCCTTAGCAACTAGACGTGCCTTATATCTTTCAATATTGCCCTTTGAATCCCTCTTGGTTTTAAATATCCATTTACAACCAATGGGCTTCGCACCTTCAGGCAATTTGACGAGATCCCAAACGTCATTATCCTTCATGGACTTCATTTCCTCATTCATGGCATCGATCCACCTTTGACAATTAGCTCTTTGTTTGACTTGTTGGAAGTTGATTGGATCATCTTCCATTGTTCCTATGTCAAACTCATGCTTTTGAAGAAATACAATATAATCACTTGAAATCGCACTTCTTCTTTCTCTAGTGGATCGCCTAAGTGGCACTTCCTCTTGAGGTTGTTGAGTTTGTTCTTCTGGAGCAACACCTTGATTTTGAGTAGGAAGGTTTATAGGGATATCCTCATTGTTGTCTTGAATTGTGTCTTGAACAATGTCAGTAGGCTGATCACTGTCAATAACAATGTTTGGAAAATGAATAGATTCCTCTTCAAAGACAACATTCCTAACCTTATCTTCCCCCTCAAACACAACATCCTCAAGAAATCTCGCATTTCCCGTTTCGAAAAAGGACTTAGTTGAGGGATTATAAAACTTAAAACCCCTCGACCGTTCAGCATACCCAACAAAATAGCAGCTAATTGTTCTTGAGTCCAGTTTCTTTTCATGTGACCTATAAGGCCTCGCCTCAGCTGGACAACCCCAAATGTGCAAATGCTTTATGCTAGGCTTCTTGCCTAACCATAGTTCATAAGGAGTTTTAGCTACCGCTTTACTAGGTACTCTGTTCAGTATATATACTGCAGTCTTTAGTGCCTCTCCCCAGATTGACTCTGGTAATGAAGAATGACTAATCATGCTTCTTACCATATCCTTAAGAGTCCTGTTTCGTCTTTCAGCAACACCATTCATGCTAGGTGAACCCGGCATTGTGTATTGTGGGACGATTCCACATTCTTCTAGGAATTTGGCAAAAGGCCCTAGACGTTGTTCACCTGATCCATCATATCTACCATAGTATTCACCACCACGGTCAGATTTGACGGCTTTAATCTTCTTGCCTAGTTGATTTTCAACTTCGGCTTTGAAGGCCTTAAAAACGTCCAAGGATTGTGACTTCTCATGTATTAAGTATAAGTATCCGTAACGAGAATAATCGTCTATAAAAGTGATAAAATACTGTTGACCATTCCAAGAAGCCGTAGGGAATGGACCACAAATATCAGTATGAATCAATTGTAAGACACCAGAACTTCTCTTGGCACTTAACTTTCTGTTGTTTGTCAGTTTCCCTTTAATACAATCAACACACACATTATGGTCTGTGTAATCAAGGGGTTCAAGTATTCCATCTGACACAAGTCTTTGAATTCTCCTTTCAGAAATGTGACCTAAACGCTTGTGCCATAATGTGGCGGAATTCTCATTTGTTAATTTGCGTTTTGTACCTTTTGAACTTATTTGCAAGGATTCATTAAATGAAGCAATGGTATTGAACATATATAGTTTATCAATTAAGGAGCCAGTTGCAACTAGAGTAGAATTGAGGAAAAGACTAACTTTATTGTTTCCAAATGAACAAGAATAACCATATTTGTCCAAAATAGAAACAGAAACCAAATTCTGTCTAAATGACTGTACAATATAAGTCTCTCTCAATTCAACATAATGACCAGTCTCAAAAGATAATCTAAAAGTCCCAATGGCTGCAACCGGAACTGCTTTGCCATTGCCCACATAGATGAATCTTTCAGCATCATTTGGCGGTCGGCTCCACAGGCATCCCTGCATAGACATACTTGTATGAGTAGTAGCACCTGAATCTACCCACCAAGTATTGCTAGGTACAGAAGTTAAATTAACTTCAGAACAAACCAAAGTGAGAAGCATACCTTTCTTTACACGCCATGTGGCGTACTTGGAACAATCCTTCTTCACATGCCCAGGTTTCTTGCAAAAGAAACAGGTAAATTCCTGATCCTTATTCTTTTGAAGTTTGTTGGGTTGTGATGTTCTTTCTGCAGCTTCTTTACCTTTATTCCTTTTTCGCTTATTGTCCTTTGAGGTAGTTGCAATATGAGCACTTTCGATATTCTTATCTCGCTTCAATCTATCCTCTTCTTGCACACAGTGGGAAATGAGCTCATTAAGAGTCCATTTATCCTTTTGAGTGTTATAACTCACAATAAATTGTCCATAGTGTGCAGGAAGGGATATAAGTACCAAATGCACGAGCAAGTCATCAGACAGCTCTAACTTTAGTGCCTTAAGTTTTGAAGCGATATTAAACATCTCCATAATGTACTCCCTTATGTTTCCTTTTCCTTTATACCTCATCTGGACAAGGTCAGCTAAAAGCTTGCTTGTCTCAGCCTTTTCGTTCTTTGCAAAACGTTTTTCAATTTCTTGAAGGAAACCTTTAGCAGTTACCTCATCGGGCATACCGCCCCTAAATGCATCTGGAACGCTGCGCTTTAGCATCATTAGACTAATGCGATTGGAACGATCCCACTTCTCAAAGTTCCCTTTTTCCTCAGTGGAACTTGACTCCGTAAGAGAAGCAGGTTGTTCTTTTCTTAATGCATAATCTAAATCCATGCAGCCGAGAACCAACTGAACGTTCTCTTTCCAGTTCTTAAAGTTTGTGCCGTTAAGCACAGGGATTGAGTTTATGTTGGCAGTAACATTAGCAGCAGTAGCAGTAACTGAATCCAAATAGAGAATAAATAAATAACATAAGCTCACAAATAAAATTTATATCAAGACACATATACAAGTTAAAACCAAATAAACATGTAAATGCAAGACATAATTTTTCATACAACTGTAGTGATGGGCCCATTAAATAAGATACCTAGCACAACATCAATGACCTTCCTTTGGGCCGATCATTAACTTGTAAATGGTACTCTCCATGTAGAAATTAAATGTTGATAATAAATCCGGTCAAACAACAGCCTTCCTTTGGGCCGACGTGTTGTCCACATAGAAATTTTATAATTATCACACATTTATTTCCACAGGTGTGTTTGCTATTTGGCCAATTAATGACCTTCCTTTGGGCCGATCATTAATTGCATAAACAACAAACACACACATCTAATTATCTCAAAATAAACCAATCTACGCAAAAGAGGTTACTTTGGCAACATTAAGCTTCAATCAATTTATTTTTAGATAAAAGACGCAAGTTCAAAATTTGAAATCAATTATCAAATCTCATTTTGCACATTAGTCCATTTAACATGCATCAAATATAAGACAACTAAATAAACATATATGCAACAACATGAACTTGGTGGATCATGGACTTAGTGGTTGATCAAATCCGAGCAATATAAATTGGATCAATCACAAAACCTAAGCAAATACTTCAAAAAATCTTCAACACCTCCAAGTTCATCAACTCCTTGATTGATCTTGTACCGCTTGCAAGGTAGATTATATAATTATTACATCATATGTCTCACTACAAATCACACTCTTGCAAGAAATATAAAAATGAGACTTATGTCTCAATTACAAACTAAATGAATGGAAAAAATATTATTACAATCATTCAACCATTCGTCTATAAGTCCATGATCCATCCAAACATCCACAATGTCAAGTTATAATTAAAACAATTAATTTGCATAAAAGACATATGGGTAGAAAAATAAAATTAAAACCTTAATTTTCTGTTGCAACCAAATATCTAAGTATATATTTGATGGTCCAATTTAAACACAAGAATAAGTGTGGCGTTGCTGGTCAGATGCTTTTATTTCATTAAGAACGTCGTGTGTTCAAATCACAGTAGAGGCTTCTGCTTGATTTCATTTTCTTTAATTTTCTGTTGGAACCAAATAACTATGTGTATATTTGATGGTCCAATTTAAACATAAGCATTAGCTTGGCATTGCTGGTCAGATGCTTTAATTTCTCTCATAAGGTCGCGTGTTCGAATCACATAGATCTTGGTTTTATTTTCCTTTTGTTGGTCTTTAGTTACAAAATAAGAAAAGGAAACAGAACTGCTAGCTGGGGCTTGAACCCAAGACCTCAAGACTAAATGCATGCTGTTTAACCACCAGACCAAGATAGCGAATTTGTAACAAATTCTACCGAATATAATAATATAACCGTTGACAGTCAAAACAGTATATTCGAATTTCATACTAAATCTATGCATCAACCATGTATAGATCTAAAGATCATAAATCATAAACTTCATAGATCTAAGATCTAAAATCATTCTCAAACCAAATCAATCATGTGATCAAAAATAATGAAGATCAAAAAGATCATACACATAATTATGTATCAAATCCTAAAATTATATGGATCTAAACATACAATTATGTGTATTTGTAATATAATTATAAGATCTACATTAATCATAAATAGATCTACATAATCAATCCTAATAATCTAATACGAAGGTGGCTCTGATACCACTTGTTAGATCTAGATCTATAAATTAAATACTTGTTAGATCTAAATCTGAAATTTATGCCTTGTGATATTAGATCTACGGATCTAGATTTAATTTCATGCTTCGTTTAGATTATCAAGATTACATAATGAAATGATAAGAATGACATACCCGAATCCATGACGACGAGATGAATATGATCCGGGAAAAGGTCTTCCACAAGCTCACACTTCTCTCTTACTTGATGTCTCTCAATTATGAGATTGAAGACTAGAGAATTATTGTAGTGTGGCCTTGGGGACCAATCCCATGTTATATAGGCAACTTAACTAGAGACTCATTAACTCTAGTTAGGTTCTCTATTATTGGTACAACACATTACAAAGTCCATACGTTATAAGACGTTAATTAGGATCAACTATATTGGATCACTTAATTATCCTAATTAGAATAGAAGTCCAAATATAATTGTGAATGATTTGTAAGCCCATATTAAGTTATTAATAATAATAACCCAACAAGTTCTTCAATATGTTAATTTGATCAATGATGCCACTCTATGATCGTCAGCTTGCTCTGCCTTCGCGTCTTCTAGATAGGATTGCATGAAATTTAACTGCTATTGAAGCCAATTAATGTCTCTGTTCAACCAATACAAACGAAAAGCTTCTTCAATAATAAGATTACAAACAATATCAACAATGTAATAGTTAGTTTTGCTGTCATTTTTGGTTTTACTACAAAGATATCTCAAGACAATATTCTTTTTCCAAGGCAATGAAGGAACACTATAGATTTCTTGCTTTAAGAATATATGACTCAGATAATTAAAAGAATATTTTAGGAAGACAGCAAGAAAATAATGCGTGTTTAACTTGAGCAATTACAGTTTGTTTAATTGTTACGATTGCTTAAGAAAATACAATTATTCGAATAATTAAACAAGACTAAGTTGACTTATACCTTAGAAGGTGCATCGGTATTGTCTTCATCTAGGGAGGTGCCCTTTTTTCTTTTCCTTTTTTTATTTATTTATAATTGTAGGTGTCCTTTGGTTATCTTCAAAATAGAATTAAAAAGGTAAATCAACGGGAGAATGTCATCATTTGATAATTCTTTTTTTTTGTTGTCAACATTTGATAATATTTAGAAGAAAAAAAAAAATCGTTACTTTGTCTGTCTATTCACATCAAGACATTGATGGAATGGCCCAAAAGAATAAAAAATGGTAGAAGACCAATCAAATTGAAAGCGGCTTTATTAGATGGTACCATCGTTAATCATCTTTTCTGATTTTATTTTTATTTATTTATTTTTTCGGTTATGGACTATAACTATAGACTTTTCATTTTTGGTCATTTAAAACTAGAATTTCATTAAGCAGCAGAAACATGTAAACTGAAGCTAGTACCAAGATATCAACAGTAATATTTAGGATATCATTTACTACAGGTTTAGCCCTCCATAGAATGGTATTAGCTATAGATATCATAAGGTCATTGCTAACAACCTCTTCATTTTTTTTTTCTATAATAGAGAGTGAAATAGGTGTTTTTCTATTTTTTGAATTCTCTTATATTAAATAATATTATGAGAGAAGATCTAAAGTGATGAATTATCCATGCAGTTATATACTGTTATGATAAAATGATGTGAACAATTTGTCACAGTTAGATCTCTCTCATAATATTATTTGATATAAGAAGCTAAACCCAATATAAATTGAAACAAATGTTATATATAAAATTTTTAAATGAGATAAACAATACTAAAAAACAGCATGAATGGTTGTCTTGCATAGGATTTAGACTCTTCATTATGCTTCACGTGGGCCTGCTAACATTACGAACTAATTAGCTTTTTAGAAGCTAAACAAAGATGACACATTATTCAGAAATATCATGTATCACATACTGGTCCTGAGTATGTTGAGCAGGAAAAGTAGGCATGAATTCTCTAGACTTGGGAGGGAAATTTTTACATTTAGTCTTTATTGTTTATAAAATGTCTTAATTTAATTTTTATTATTTAAAATATTTTAATTTAGTCTTTATTATTTTATCAAAAATTTTAATTCTGTCCCTATTATTTAATATATCTCAATTTAATCTCTATTATTTTTTAAAAAGTTTTAACTTTGTTCCTATTATTTTTAAAAAGTTTCAATTTTGTCCCTATTATTTTCTTAAAGTTTCAAATTCGTCCCTATTATTGAATGACTAAATTAAATTTTTTTGAGAAATAATATGGATGAATTTGAAACTTTTTGAAAACAATAGGGACTAAATTAAAACTTTTTGACAAATAATAATGACGAAATTAAAAATTTTAAACAATAGGAATGAAATTGAAAACTTTTAAAGAAATAATAAGAATTAAATTGAGATATTTTAAATAATAAAAATTAAATTAAAATACTTTATAAAGAATAGGGATTAAATATGATTTTTCCAAACTTGGGAAGGGAATCTTCATAGAACCACTCGTGGTCAAAAGCGGCTTCAGCTGTAAGCTATCCTTTTCTACAATGTAATCAAAATGCTCTCCAGACGTTACATACTCCATGACAACATAAATATTTGTTGCTGTCTCAATCAGAAACAAGTTCATGAGAGTGCAATAACATAAACAGAAACGCATACAATAGCAATTAGGAAATATTGGTACAACTAATGGAAGTACATATTGTAATGATTTCTTAAGTATAGGGAAGTGGTGACTAACATTAGTTTAACAAATATATCCTTACAAGAGAGTGAGTACGAAATTCATCCTTATAGAAAGTGCTTATTAGCCAAAAAAATAGCCAAGTACATGGTATGTAAGGACATTAGAGAGTGAGAGTTAGCAAAAAGTCATACAAAAAAAATGGTCATTTGAAATCTACCTTTAGAAAAACAGTGGTCATTTGCAAATCTAGACAATTGAATCCTATTAAAGGATTTTAAGGTGTCTATGCAAAAAGATGAAAGTTTTTTATTTTTTTAATCCTACTGAAGCTTTTGCTTTTTTTGCAGTACCATCTTCATGAACATTGGGATGTTCAAATGAAGAAGGATCGTCAACAAACTTCAAAGACATTGAAATATTGGTGCTTGAAGTATCTTCATGAACATTGGGATCTTCAAATGAGGAAGAATCGTGAACAAACTTCAAAAAACTTGAAACATTAGTGCTTGAAGATTCTACTTCATTGCTTCTTTTTTGAGACATTTTTTCATCATCATACAACCAAGCAATGTTATATTTTGGTTGTGATTCCCCGTATGCTTCAAAGGTGTATGATCATAGTTGGATGAAAAATGTCTTGTTCCCAAGCTTTTTGTTGACTTCATTGATTTGTAATGTTTCACCCTGAATTGAAGCACTTATTTAGTAAACAATCACATTTATACTCTAGTACCTACAATTCAATCCGTGCTACATTTGCATGCAAACAATCAATGAGAAGCATACCAAAATTAACATAAACAAAACTAAATTGTCAAAAGTAATCTAATAATAGGACACTAAGAATCAACACAAAAAATGTCATTTTTTTGTAGATCAAATGCAGCTACTAATCACGTCGTTTTACAATAAAAAATAATAAGGTTAAATGATTGGAAATATTTCTTACCTTTAATTACCTCTAGCTGTGGCGAATAGAGGGTTGATCCACGAAGATTGGGATTAACGGTTTCAAGTTAAGAATTTAGTTTATAATTTGTTTGACTATCTCCCGTCACAGATAAGTTTGATTAAGTCCAAAGGTCCATAAAGTGTCCAAAGGTCCATAAAATGTCTAAAGGTACGGTATTAAACTAAAATAATTTAGTCCAGGAGTGGTTAATTCAATTTAGCGGGTCCATGATTTGGAATGATAAATTCGATCGGAGTATTTAAGTGTAATATTATAGATTTAGATTAAAAGAATAAATCATTCAAGAAAGAGGGTTACAAGCTCCCACTTCTGAAGTTAGCCTTAGATACGTAAGTAATAAAACTAATTAATTAACAAGACTGAATATGTTGGTACAACCTAACAATATCCAACCTCTCAATTAATCTTCTTACTTATGTACCCCGGAGCTGTTGGCACAACCTAGCTAATTCCGTCCGCAGTAGTCTTGTAATGCCACTAGTTTACAAAACCGGGCGTGTATGTATTTTCGATTAATTATATTATAACTACAAGTATACGTATAATTAATAGATAATACTAAGTAATTAAAGAATACGAGACTTGAATTAATCTAAATTTAAATATATACAAAAAATATCTTCACTTATTTATCATTCCAAAAATAAGGGTCTAAAGTGCCATAATTAGATTTATAAAACAGAAATCGAAATCAAGAATAAAAGTTACCGAATTTAAGCACATCTTGATTTAGCCGGCTCAATTTCTCCGAAGCTATAGCGTTAATCCATAAGCCCGATCCTTATTTTTAGGACCCTAACTAAACTAAACTAACCTACTCCTAAGTTAAAAATGTTAAAAGAAACTAAAAACTACAAAGAAAAAATGAGAGGAATTGAATCGGTGTGAAACCGATGCAATTTGGTACCTCTGGAATAAGAGAATTCGCGGAATTTATAGGCAGTCCAGCAGTTGGGCGCTCGAGCGCCCATTTGCACTATGAATTTTATTATTATTTTTTTGTCTTTTTTTCTTGCACGCCTTGTCGACCACTTGTCTGCCATTTCTAAAAAAGGGCGCTTGAGCAGGAAACAGGGGCGCTCGAGCGCACATCTAGCTGTGGTATGTGAACTTTGACTTCAAACATTGACTTTGACCAGCTCAATTGACTTTGACCATTGACCAAAAAGTTGACCAGGTATATTTCAAGATTTTTCAGCGTCCTGAATCTGTTTTCGCACTCGGTTTGGCCAAATTCAATCTTGATTTGCTCATTTTAAAGTTATTCTACCATTCTTCTTTAGTGTTGCGCTGAATTTCTTATTCCGAATGTTGGTTTTTGTGGCCATTTTTGCTATTTCTTCTTCAAAATCTATATTGCACTAAAATTGTGTAAAATATATAATTAAGTTTGAAATAATAATGCAATATACATGATTTGATTGGTTAAAATTACTAAAAATGTAGATTTATCAAGTACTCAACACACCAAATAAAGAATACATAAAGAAGTATATATAAACTCCAATATAGCAAATAAAAATGACATGCCAAGTTTATTAGCCCTTCATTATCAATCCTAGACAAATCCATATTTAAGCTCTCTAAAAAATAATATCAAGGAAGGAAAATCAAGAATCTTTTACTGCTAATTACCCTATAAATAGATGTTGGTTTGCTAAAAAAATGACTTTTTTTTCATACTAAGTATGCAAATCAAGAATTTTTTACTGTTGATTATCTCATAAACACAGCTCACAAATTTCATAAAAGGCTCAAATTATTTCTCACAGCTTGTTGTCTTGATAATATCTGATCGGGTTCAAGTGAGAAAATTTTTCTTCCATTTTCCCCAAAGACTGCAACAGTGATAGATTCGGTGTTGTCAATGATGTCGACTTGAAATTTGAATCTAAAGAAAATATCAATGTCATTGAGAGAGGTATTAAAACTTGAACATCAAGAAGAAGAAATTAATAATATATTTTATGTGAAAATAAGGAAACTTTAGTTTCAAATTAATATGTATTTTTACATTGGGACAGCAATTGTGTCTTTTGTACAATGTATGCATCGAAAAGCTTGTTTGTATTATGCTCTTGTTCCTTTGCCACAATTTTCACATGCAAGATAATGAAACTGCTATTCCTCAACCATGATCATCAATCTTCCTTTAATCCAAATACATCTAGTTTGGAGTAGTAGAAATAAGAGATAAGCATCAGATATTAACCATAACTTATGATGTGGTGAAAAGTCTTTTTTGACTTGTTACTACAATAATAGTAATAATTTTCTACATTATTTGAAGAGAGAAAATTATAATTTTGATAATAAAATTGTATCTTTTCTCACTATCTTTGTGGTAAAATCTTAACTTATAAATAAAAAATAAAAAATTACATAAATCACATATGGGTAGATCATATCCGAAAATAGGAAAACATGACACAAACTGAAGGAAAATAATATAATCATATATGTATTTAGCTCCTTTATGGCTAAACAATATAAATCAATAACATACCTGTTACTAAGCGGAAGCAAGGATTGGTAGCACGTCCGTTCCACTGTATGTGCAAGAACCGCAGTGCGCAATACTAGACTACACACGTATGTCCACAACTTAAATGCCAAAAGCAGAGAAAGAGTATTCTTTTTCTAAGTTGGAGAGTTTTTCTATATCTCTTGTATATAAATATAAAAAATTGACCTCATATACTGAACGTGCGTATAGTATATGCATAGTGGGTAGTTCTATAACTGCCCACTACTTGGACCATATGAATTGGGCTATCCCATCTTAGGCGGCCTATAATCCAAGTCCAACATCTCCTACTCGCACATGATGGGAAGCAAACCCACCAACAGCTCTTCGGAAACTAATTCCAAGGCTTACTCTAATCATACAGGCAAATAAGTCGTGCGGCTTGGGAGCACACACCAAGTGGAGGCTCTAAAACCATGCACCTGTTAGGGAAAACATGTGAGCCACTTACTGCAAAAAGATCATAGAGTCTTGCTGCACCCTAGACTAATTAAGCTCACATCAGTCAAGCATGCCTATCCCTTTTAGGCCATGTCTGACCTTTCTAATCTCAAACATGTATTCATATTTATATCCAATCACAAAGATTGCTCAATCACTTAGATTGTATAAATGGTCAACCAATGAACACACGCAGCGCTAGATGCGAACAGTCTTCCTTTCATTCAATATCCCTCTAGGTCAAGTTAACTGCTTTCCTAGATATGTCCCATATGATCGAATTTATCGTGATCTTTAGGCAACAGACCAAAGTAGCAAGCATTAATCTTGAAATATCAGAATATGAATGTAGGTCACTAAGGGTACATTAAAGAAACTTTTAATGCTTCAAGGGCTCACACAGTGACAAAGCAGGGATCTATTCATCATCTCCTTTATATAGTCGCGAAAGCACACAAGGTATGATACGTGTACTACGGTGTGACTTCCTTTAGAATAGGGCATACATCATGACTTTATTCAAACACCGTACAGATCTTGGTCTGGTTATCACTCAGTAACCAACCTGAATCCTTGAACCTAATACACATAATAATCGAGGTTTCACATCTGGCTATTGACAGGTTACATATGAATCGTGGGTATCCATATCGACCACACATGAGTCTTAAATTGCAACACATGCAATAAGAGGTTTCATCTTAGTGATTGTCGTCAGAACTAATCCTCGACAATATTTAAGGTAATGTTTGAACGAGTATAATATTACTGACGAATACTAACCAACTCATTTCGTCTCATCTCTGCACACTTCCTCTGCGCCAGAGGCGATTGCTCGTGTGAGAGAGCTAATCTCTTTAACCTGTTGATGTACATTTCGATGCTAATAGTATGTGCTATTATACTCATACACAGTCTCATACACGTTTATCACAAAGATAAAAACACTACATAAGTGTAATATATATCATTTATTTATATGGCATCTGAAATATATAAATGTATGAGTACAAAGGTGAACATTTCTCAAGAGAACATGTATATCAAATCCTACGCAGTCCTAGGGACTTTACATGGGATACAAAAACATCCTTGGGAATTGGCTTAGTGAGAGGGTTAACCACCATCTCGTGCGTAGATATATGTTCTTTGGTCACCTCTTTCTTTGCCACCAAATCTCTTACAAAATTGAACTTGATGTCTATATGCTTTGTTTTGCCATGATACTTTACGTCTCTAGTGTAAGCAATGGCTGCTTGACTATCACAAAAGATTGTCAAGGGTTTTTCAACATTTGAGATCACACCCAAATCTGATATAAACCTCTAAAGCCACACAGCTTCTTGTACAGCTATTAAGCAAGCCACAAACTCAGCCTCCATGGTAGATAGCGCTATGCACGTCTGCTTCTTGTTGTACCAAGAGATGGCCCCACCATTTAGCAAGAAGGTATATCTGGAGGTTGATTTACGCTCATCAGGGTCACCACCCCAGTCAGTGTCCATAAAATCCTTAAGATTTAGTTCACCTCCTTGATAGCATATACAATAATCTACAGTGCCTTTCAAATATCTGATGATCCTCTTGACTGCACTCTAATGAAGTTGTCCAGGATTGGATTGGTAACAACTTACCAATCCTAAGGCAAAACATATGTCCGGCCTTGTACATAACATGGCGTACATCAAACTGCCCACAACAGTAGCATAAGGAACATTTTTCATCTCATCTATTTCTTTTGGGGTTTTGGGACAAATACCATGGCTAGGCTCTCACCTTTGGCTACTGGAGTATCTATGGGTTTGGAGTCTTGCATTCTAAATCATTCAAGTACTTTCTTGATGTACAATTCCTGCGATAGGGCAATAAGCCTTTTGCTCCGATCCCTTTGGATTTTGACTCCCAGCACATATGCTGTCTCTCTCATAACTTTCATCTCAAAAGATGATGATAACCACTTCTTAACAGTGATTAAGTACTCCTTGTTGTTTCCAGCCAACAAGATGTCCTCAACATACAAAGATAGAATCACATATCCATTTTGTGACCTTTTGACATATACACAGTGATTTTCTTGAACCATTTCAAAACCATATGAAATGGTTTCTCTATGGAACCTTAGATACCACTGTCTAGATAATTGATTCAACCTGTTGATAGATCGTTGGAGTTTACACACTTTGCTCTCCTGACTTTTTTCTACAAATTCTATAGGTTATTGCATGTAGATCTCCTCATCTAGTTCTCCATTAAGAAATGCCGTTTTTACATCCATCTGATGTAATTCAAGATCTAGATGAGCGACAATAGCTAGGATCAACCGGATCGAGGCAAACTTAACTACCGAATAGAAAGTTTCCTCATAATCTATACCCTTTAACTGGGTATATCCCTTATGTGATAACCCGAACCCGGCATGCATTTAAAGGCATTTAATTGCATTTAATTAAGTGACATCTTAAATGTTAGCATTGGATTTGTGTTTATTTTTAGTTAAACATTTATTTGTAGCTTTATTTTCATATTTCTTTTAGAAGTAATCAGAATAATACTTGAGCTAATTATTTTACCGGAATATCAACTACTTTCATACTTCTGTTAATCGGTTTTATTTTTCTTGCACCTTAATGCTCGGTTTTCAATTAAATGAAAAGTAGCTCCGAGCCGGAATAAATTTTCAACCATGTTTACTCTTCAAAAATTATATTTTCTTGAATTCCTTGAGATTTAATTGTTATTCCTTTATTGACGCAAAGTGCATAGCATATCGAGAGCGATAGTTAGGAAATGATTTATAGTCCTCAGCAAATAGTGAAAACTAGTATTTAATGTTTTAATTTTAGTGTTTTAAGTTGTATTTAACTAGAATTTGATTTATGTTACTTGTTTTAGCTTTAAAATGCATGAAATAGGCTAGTTTGACCAACTTAAGTGAGCATTGACCAAGCCTTGACTTTTGACTTGAGTTTCATTTTATTTAAAGCCTAAAATAGCACCCAAAAAAAACAAAGCTGAAACAGAAAGGGCAGGGCCGAAAATCCAAAGAGAAAAAAAAAACATTTCAACCTTCAAATCTTCGATTCTTCGCGTGAGCTTGTACGGGGTGGTTTCCGAGTCATCCTACAAGGTTTTCCTAGCGACTAGGAGCGTCTAAGGTGAGGGTTTTATCGTTATTTGCGCATTTGAAAACATTATGTCTAAACTTTAATTTTTAGAAATTATGCGTAGATTGTTGTATTAATCGTTTTGTTGCTTAAAGAATGTTCCTTGTTGATTGTAGAACATGTATTTATAGCTTTTTAACATTTTATGCGATTGAATATTGAGATTGCAATTTAAATTGAATAATGAATAGTAAATTATGAATAGTAAACCCCCGTTTCGATGAAGTTGCTCAGTTACACGTTCTGTTGATGTAGGAAGGTGCTAGGTATGCTAGAATGCCTAAATGTATGGTTTAATTAGAATGTGTAATGGAAAAATGGAGAAAAATGGCTTAGTGAAAGTTGGGGTCATTTAGGTCAAGTTTGGTATTTTATCGTTTTGCGTGATGGCATTGTCTCGGGAGGTCATGGAAGCACTTTTGGTGCAGTTGTGACATTGGTTGGATAATCGGTTGAGGTAGTTGTAGTTCAAACGAGCAAAGGGGAAAATAGGGACTTTGCGTGAATTCTAGGGTTAAGTAGGGTTTCGGGGTCTTTAGACGTGCCTTATGGTGACCTAGGAGGATTGGTGAAGTCGGTTTTCAAAACTCATGGCTCGTTTGAAAGTAGAAGTGTTTTGAGAGTTGGGGTCATTTTTGGGATTCTGTGTGTTTTCATAGTATGTTGCTTATAGAATGCTTATGTTGCTTATAGTATGCTTATAATGCCTATAGAATACTTGTTATTGCTTGATAATGTTAGTTGGTGTTGTTCTTGTTTCTTATTTGATTGTAAATGCTTGTTAATGCTTATTACGCTTGTTAGAGTTGATTGTTGATTGAAATGTTAACAATTGTTGATAATGCTTGATATCTCGTTTATCTCCTCTATTCTGTATTGTTGTGCTATCACTCGTTTATCGCCTTGTATCGAGTCTTGCATTGCATAGTGTCAGGCGCGTGAGTGATGGGCCTCTCTGGGTAGCCTCGGGTTGCCAGTGTTGGTTGCTCTAGCTCCGTGTCCTATTCCCTTTTCTCGCTTGGGTTGCCTCCCAGGGAGATTTGGGTCGTAGAATTGATAGATACTTCCAGGGTATTCCAAACTGAAGTTATAAGGTGGTTGCGCGCTTATTGTCATCGTTGTCAACATCAAGCTCGAGATTGATGTATCGCTCGTGAAATGGTACATTGCTCGTATGAGTGAACCATAGCCTTCAGAGTGTGGTATAGCTTTGAATGGTTGTGTTAATGCTTTCAGTAATTGCTTATTGTATTGATTGGTTGTCTTGATTGCTTACTTATCAGATATATTGCTTAACTGTCTTATTTGCATTGCACGAATTTTTTTCTCTCCAATTCGATATCTGTCTCGCCCTCACTGAGTATACGTGTTGTGTATACTCACTCCTCACCACCACATTTCAGGAAATGCCATGTTAGCTAGAAAGTTCGTGATTCGTGAAAGTTCGTGCTTGAAGAGTTGTCTTGCGTGCCTATGTGACTTGAGTTGTCGAAGTTGTAAAGATGTATGCTTTTATGTATTGTATGAATTAAATGTCAAAAGGGATGTAACTTAAGTTTCATTAGATTATTGAAGTGGTTTGATAAGTTAGATTATGTATCTAGTTAATGTAGCTTAACTTCAATGCATGTTTGTATTGTCCAAAAGAAAGAGATAGAAAGATATGATAGTCTAACTTATGCAATAGGTTGGTGTGGTTTAATTGCTAGGCATGAATGTATAATTGCTTGTGATTGCTTGTTGTGAACCAAGGCTCGGATGGCCTTGAGGCGGTTGAATGTTTGGACGTGGTATTGGTCCACTTATATGCTGTCGCAGGTTTGCTTTTTGCCTAGAAACAAGGGAGACTCCGTCCGTTTTCCCTGAAAATTATGCCCGGGTTTGGATTTGGGTTGTGATTAGATCGATTGATAAAACTCCCGGTCTCGAGAGGGATCGGGGTGTTACACCTTAGCCACAAGGCGAGCTTTATATCTCTCAATGGATCCATCTGCCTTTCACTTGATTTTGAGAACCCACTTATTCCCAATAGCTTTCCTATTAGGCGGAAGATCAACCAAAGACCACACTTGGTTGTTTTTTATGGAATCCATTTCTTCTTCCATTACTTTAATCCAACTTTCCCGCGTAGAAGGTGAGAGTGTTTCAGACACGTTCTTAGGCTCCTAATCATCTTGTGCTGTAACCACAAGAGATTCCCTCTCAATCTCAAAACATCGACGAGGAACACTTTCACAGCTGCTTTTCCTTGTAGGGGTTTATAGTGAACTTGATCTACCAACCGGTTCTGAAACTGATTCAGACATAAATTGAGTAACTGGTATATTCCTCCCACTTGGATCAGAGAATGAAAGTACCACTTCTATTCTACCTAAAGGTGTAGAAGTACTAGGAATGTCAGGATTGTCCAACTCGACCAGTTGTATATCCCGATCAACGTTGTCCCTGTGCGGGAATTCTGTTTCCAAGAATGTTGCATCTCATGATTCAATCTCAGATATACTCCATCTGCTATTTCTCCAATGAAAATGTATCCCTTGGAGTGTTTAGAATACCGAATGAAAATACATTTTTTTCCTCTCGGTCCCAATTTGCCAAGCATGTGGGAACTATCATGAACATAAGCAACGGCCCCAAATTACTTAGGTTAGGTCGCCTACCTGTCCATAATTCATAGGGAGTTGAATTTACAAACTTCATGGGCACACGATTAAGCACATATGTGGCTAGTAATAAAGCATCACCCCAATATGAAATTGGGAGATTAGCTTGAGCCATCATAGACCTCACCATGTCAAGTAAGGTTTTATTCCTTCTTTCTGCAACACCATTTTGTTGCGGAGTTCCAAGAATAGTAAGCTGTCTAGCTATACATTTTTCATCACAAATATTTCTGAATTGATCAGAAAGGTATTCCCGACCTCGGTCGGTACGAAGTGATTTAACTTTTGTGTCTAGTTGATTTCCACCAAAGCCATATACTTTTTAAAACAGTCTAACGCATCAGACTTGTGGGACATAAGATATACATGCCCATATCATGTAAAATCATCTATGAAAAATGATGAAATAGGAGGCCTCATGCCTTGCCCTAACATTCATTGGGCCACAGACATCAGAATGAACTAATTGCAATGGAAATTCAGTTTTCAAGCCTTTCCCAAACGGTTTTCTAATGGATTTTCCGGCAAGGCAATTTTCACAAATAGGCAAATTAACGTTCGTTATTGGCCCCAAAAGGCCTTCCTTGGCAAGTCTGTTTAAACGATCTTGGCCAATCTGCCCTAATCTGCTATGCCATACATTTACATCCATATCCATAGTGCTAGAAGATGTATGGAACGACAAACATTCATTATTTAAAACATAACTTATATGTTCAACATCCAACACTAAAAAACCGTTTGAAAGAAAACCAAGTCCAAAAGAAACAGAATTTAACATAAGTTCAACAGTACCACCAGATATATAAATGGAAAAGCCCAAACGCAGAAGAACAAATGCGGAGACCAAATTCCGCCTAAAATCTGGGGCATGAAGGACATCGTGGAGAAATAGGGTCTTGCCATCACGCAGCAGAAGTTTGCAAGTGTCAATGCCCTTGACTTCCACCCTAGTATTATTACCAACGTATATCCACCGAGTTCCAGCCGGGATACGTTAGTACTCCACATATGTTCCTCTATCTCTAGCTATGTAGTCCGTGGCTGCTGAGTCAATAGTCCACACAGGAAAAGATTAAGTCAGTAATGCACAGCTAGAAACATATGCTTTAGAAGAAGATTTAGTAAAACGCATTACCTAGGCCTTTGGCTATGGGCAATCCCGAGCATAGTGACCTTTCTTCTGGCAGTTATAGTACTTAACTTTAGCAATGTTCCTCGTGCCATTGTGTCTGCCCCTTTTCTTCTGTTGTTTGCCTTTGTCGTCTGATTTTCTATCTTTCTTACCATTTTTCTTTCTCTTTCCCCCAGATTGTCTTCCTCTTTTGCATTTGGAGCCAGATGCTCCATGCCTGTTGGATTCAACCACATAGGCTTGTCTAGTGGTCTTAATCACCAAAAGACGCTCCTCTTCGAGCTCTAGATGACGCGCAATATCCTTGAGTATTTTTACACTCTCGTTGTACGTCATATTGACAATCATGTGTTCCTAACTGGCTGGAAGGGATCAAATAACAGCTTGCACTTGCTGCTCATCCATGAGTGTATGGCCTACTGCCTTCAACTCTCTGATCATGTTCGACATTTCCCTGATGTGATGCCTCATGCTGACATCAGGTTTTTTCTTATATGTGTCAAACTTAATGGTAAGCCGACGCAACCTCGAGACTGAAGTCCCACCGAACTTCTCTCTAAGGGCAGCCCACATACCCGCAGTGGTCGGGTAAACTTCAAATTCAGCGATTAGGTCATCTTGCATAGTGCTCAACAACGTGATGCGAGCTATTGCATTTTTTCTTTTCCAGACTTGATAAGCTTCAGCATCCCTACGATGCTGAGCTCCATTACCCGCCTCAGGTTCTTTCATTACATGGTTAACTATTTCATGAACCTCTTGTTCCTCAAGAATGTATTGAACTTTACGATGCTACACATCGTAATTGTCTCTGTTAAGTTTATCACCTTTGTTAAGATCAGCTATAATGGTTCTTGATGCCATTAGGAGACACTACATAGACATACTTAAAATATTTTTAGCACATACTAAGATTGCTATAATTTTGCAGAGTTAAGTCTTAGAATGTAACTAAGAGATATAAGTTACAAAGTCAGTAGATCGTTTCACAATCCACCATCATTCATAAATCAGGTATCTGAGAGGTACAACTAAACTTATGTCAGCAAAATCACGTTTCCAAAAATGAATCACTGAAATTGATAAGGAAGTAGTTCTTCATGATAACCACACAGGTTCGGATTCACAGAACTCCCACTCAAATAAAGCATTCCACAATAGCAATATATTATTAATCCGAAAAATAAACAACAAATGTTCATGTAACATAAAAGAACTTAAATCTTAAAGTTCATGTACGGAATGCCTAAAGAAAAACTAGATATGAACACCAAGAGATACAAGTAGTCCTACACAATTTTTGGTGTTGTTCTTACTATCTGTTTCCACAAGAATTCAGAATCAGACCACTCATAATTTAAAGCATCGGAGTCAACTGTTATCTCCAAAACTTTGATTTTATCCTTTGCGACTCGATTATATATGAAGGCTTTTTCATACAATCCTCTAACTTTGGTCATGTTAGTGGAAATAGACAACAATGCAATGCGTCTAAATCCTTGAAGCACATGTTGCTTCTCAAATAGCTCTAATTCGCACACAGCTTCATGGAAGAACATATCATCCTTTTGAGCTATTTTGTACTTTATAGGATCATACATGCTAGGGAGGAAATGAAGTAGTCCTTCAATTTCTTCTTGGTTAGTGAGCGTTACAAACATGAGCTCATTGTGCATATGTAAAACAAAGTCCTTCATGATTTTAAGGTTTTCACGAAAAGACATTTTATCATCCCAATAGAGGTTCATATACTGTTTAAGTAAACGTCTTCTAGGTGTTGTGCCTGGATCAATTCTTATAGCTAAAGCTCTTTTTCCAGGGCGTCTCATCCTTACCTGTTGACTACTAAAGCCCTGGGTTAAAAAGACACAAAATTTTCTCAATTGAATCAAAGAGATCAACACACATAGCATTTTAATACGTTGTACAAAACAACAAATAAAATTACACAAATTTTATTTATCTCAACGAAATTACTAAAATTTCATGCCTTTCAATTGTAAAAATCTAAGCTTTTCTATGCTTTGAGAGAAATTTCACAAAATTTCATCCCTAGAAAAGTAATTTTACATTATAAATCACATAGATTTATGCAATTATTTGAAAATAACACAATTTCCAAGTCTCAATTTGATTTAATTGAAGTTTTGTAGTCCAATTATGAAAGTAGAGGACAAAATTAAGCTTATCACAAAGACATAGGGCTTAATTAAAAACATGGGCCTAAAAATACAATAAACACGAAGTTTTTGAAGACATGGGGCCAATACTGGAAATATCACAAAGATATGGGGCCTAAATATATATATATATATATATATTGTTTTGTTATCGGCCGGACGAACCGGTTGACTGTCGTCCGGCTGCCAAACGGTCCAGCCACCGGACACGGCTACCGTCCGGCTGCCGACAACCAGCAACCGGACGGTCGCCATGTGGCACCGTCGGCTACCCACGTGGCACCGATGTGGTGGCCAAGTGGCTGGCCCTTTGCCATATGGCCACGGTGGTGACATGGCCTGATTTAAAATAAAAAACAATTTTGAAAAACAATTCAAAATTCAAAAATAATTGAAGATAATCTTGAAATATTTTAAAACTAATTTAAAATTCAAGATTAATTAATGATAATGAACTGATCATCATCATCAACCAACCAAATACATGTGTCACCACATGATTGGACCCCATGTGCCTATGTAACCTCACTTTCTGATGCACGCACAACACCAAGAACACACACTCTTGAACGAACAAAATAGTACAAACACAAAACTTTAAAAAAATCACAACTTATTCATATGAAATCCAAAAATTATGAATTATATATCAATAAAATCCTTGAAACACATAGTTTCTAGCGGTACTTCTTGTACGCACTAATTTGATTCTGAACAGTAATGCATTTTAAAGAGCCAGAACGATATTTAGACTTTGAAAAATTCATAATCTATTCAGTACACATCCAAAAATTATGATTTTAATTGCGTTAGATTCCTTGGAAAATATACTTTCCAGCAATACAAAAAAGAAGCATGTTTAAGATAAGTCACAAAAACATTTTTCTATGATTTATCATGAGAAGTTTATATTTAACGCAAAGATAATAATACTCCCATACACATCATGGTATAAATACAGAGAATGAACTAAGCAGGCTCTGATACCAATGAAGGAAAATAATATAATCATATATGTATTTAGCTCATTCATGGCTAAACAATATAAATTAGTAACATACCTGTTACTAAGCGAAAGTAAGGATTGGTAACACGTCCGTTCCACTGTATGTGCAAGAATCGCAGTGCGCAAACTAGACTACACACATATTTCCACAACTTAAATGCCAAAAGCAAAGAGAGAGTATTCTTTTTGTAAGTTGGAGAGCTTTTCTGTATCTTTTGTATATATATGCAGAAAATTGACCTCATATACTGAACGTGCGTACAGTATATGAGTAGTGGGTAGTTCTATAACTACCCACTACTTGGACCATATGGATTGTAATGGGTAGTTATATAACTGTCCACTACTTTGACCATATGGATTGGGCTATCCCATCTTGGGCGACCTATAATCCAAGTTCAACATAAACAAATTTCAAAATATTGAGCCAGTTTTCACTAAATACAGTATGAAAAATCATTAAAAAATAATTGATCTTCTTTCAAAATCTCAAATCAATGAGCTTCTAATTTGTACACAGTATACCCAGGTATTCAATAATTAGTTTTGCTAAAAAAACAACATATAGTGCAACAAAAACCATGGTGACATAAATCTGAAGATATATGAACGACCATAGCGATGTCTATCTGTATCCAATATCCATTTAAACTAAACCATATTCAAACACAACATATTCATACCAAAATGAATGCACAAAATACTGAAGTGACTAAACACGTTTCATTACAAAAATAAATTCAACTTTTAAGATAGTAAATTATTGGATAAAAGCTTACCTTGTCAATGTCAGAAGGAAGATTCTTGATATTTACATAATCTTGATCATGTGGATTTACCAAATCTCTCAAGACATATTGATGAGCTCTTGTTTTACCAATTGAGTTAAGAGTTGGTTGTTTTTAAGAGCCCTAAAAGAGATGTTAGAAGATAGTGTTAAAATCATGTCATAATATATTCTTTACCATGGAAAAGAGTGATAGACAATCTTTTGGCGAGGATTATAGGCATTGATTTCAATTGTTGTGTAATACAATTGACATCATGATTGATAAAATCCGTCCACATTGTAAGTACAATTAGTTTTTCCCTGATCATTAAAAAAATTATATATTAGTAATAAGAATATCAAATATAAATGATCTAGAGTTTAATGAGTTCATGACATATCTTACTCTTGATCAACAATTATGAATTCATTAATTTTTGAAAATTCTCCTGCCTTATTTCTGACTCTTTTCGAAGGCAGCTTGTCAATAACAACAGCTAGGACATCTTTAAAGCAAAAACGATGATATAAGCAAATATTTACTTCAAAAGTTGTTATGAAGAATGAGTTAATGTTTGAGTTGTATACCAAGTTTAGATGGTTTTCCCATTGACTTGTAGAGTTCCATAAAAGGTGTTGTTTGCAAATTAGCATATAATAAAATAGAATCATCACTTTTTATATCTACTACTGGAGTAAAACCAGTTATAGTCTATACATATTGGTATTCAGAATCTGAAAGTTTTGTCATGACTTTTGGATTCCTCACTTTTGCATTAGTTATCACATATGTTTTATACAGCTCAAGAGTGTTAGTAAATAGTGCAATTTTTTTTTTATTATAGATAAAAGCAAGTACTTGTGTTCCCTGTAGTAAATGAAGAAAAGTTATTGTGAGTAGTATGTGTTAGTTGTATGTAGTATGAAAAGATGAATGTTAAAATTAAATAAAGGAAAATATAAGAAAAAAAATTTAAGCTCACAACTTCATCTTGTAATATGATATTTTGATATGTTATTGGTGTTGATGATGTTGATTCACGAGGTCGCATTTTGTCAACGACTTGGACCTTTGCTTTCTAACTCTGTGTGGTTGGATTTGTTTTGAGAATTGGAGTAAATGTTTCTATATTGGGTTGGATTCTGTAAGTATCATATTGTAAATTCTAAATTATAAATTGGCTGAGTTTAAAGACATAATCTTTTATTAAGTACTTTACTAGTCATTCATTCAACAAAAATAAATAGAAATATGAAACAGTTTTCCGCACATATTTGTGACACGTGTACTTTGTAAGTCACAAATTTTGCCAATTGATTAACAACTTAATTGAGTCGACAAAGAATATAATGAAGTATATATCTTACAAAAATTACTAATTTGGAGATACAATAGAATTAGCCAGACTTCACACTGTATGGTCTAAGATGTAATACGTACCCATACTTCACAAAGAATCAAAGAAGAAAGCATAAAAATAGATCGTGTGCTCTCCCTTTGAATGCAAGTTAACAATTAAATTATGTGGATATTTCTCATTCTTACTCTCGAATCTATGGTCATAAAATTTGTAAACATCATTTTAATAACATATGTGAAGAAATCTAGAAATTGATCTTTCTTCTTTTCTAAATCTATTTTTTAATGAAGTTTATTTGAATTGATCCATACTTAAGCTTTCTGTTGAGTGAAATTCATTATTAGGGAACTTTTTGGGGGCATGAGGAGAAATTTATAATTTGAAGAGAATTAGAAGACTCCTCCTTGAGAAAAATCCTCTAAGGCCATAATAGGCCTATTAATTCATTTTAACCATTCTTGTAAAAGGATTAAAAAGTAAATTTGTTCGTTTAGAGAAAATTATAGTGGAAAAATGTCAGATTCCACTAAGGTTATTTTTGTCATAAAAACAAATGTACAAGATTATTTTCATATAGTACAAGCACTTTTATGCATTCACAACTTACAAATATCTCCGTTTTGACAATTTTGTCCAAGACCGTCATGGTCATTACAATATAAAAAGGACAACACTGGAAGCACATGATACAATATGTTTAATGCAGTGATGACCTAAACTTTTACCTTAGTTGACAACTTTATCCCTTGTTATTCTTTTAGTACATAATAGATATATATATATATATTTTTTTTTTTTTTTTTTTTTTTTATTAATGGTTAAACTATTTCAGAAACTTATAAAGAAAAAAAGAAAAAGAAAAGCACCAGCTCCATTAATTAAAAAAGATTAAGTTGACTAATATCTTCATTGGATATTGCCAGCAGAATGCCAACTATCTACGCAAGGAGCATCTGCATTTAGTTTTGTCATCTAGCGGTGCCCTTTGAAGTCTGATGAGCCTGTTATGGCGTTAAACAGGTAAGTCAACGGGTGCATTTTATCATTGATAATATAATTTACATAGAGAAAGTTAAAGAAAATAGAGAAAATTAAAGAAAACTCTTCAATACTTTGCCATTCTATTCCCTTCAAGCCGAATGATGCTATAATAGGTGGTTGATGTCTCTATGAACTCCGGTTGGAAGCATTATTTATCAACTTTTTAAATCTAGGACATCAAAATATAGGGTGTCATTCTTTACTTTTAGTCTTAGACAATTTCATTTGTTGATTTATTTAAACAGGTTCAAAATATACATATATATATTTGGTAAGGGTAAATGATCGAAATGGTCCTTTATATTTAGCCTTTGTGATATTTTTGTTCTTTATTTATCAAATGTGATAAATTAGTCCATTATCTTTAAATTTGCGACATTGTTAGTCCTTTTAACAAATTCTGTCAATTTTTTTAACATTTATTGCGTGCCCCCAACACGTAACCAACTTAAGTCAAATTTTGGAGGGGTAAGAGACTAATTTGTCATGTGTTAGGCGCATGCAATCTACGTTAAAAAATTGACAAATTTTGTTAAAAGAACTAATAGCGTCACAAATTTAAAGATAAGGGACTAATTTGTCAAATTTTATAGATAAAAGACAAAAATGTCACAGAGCTCAAAGATAAGGGACTATTTCAGTCATTTACTCATTTGGTAATGTTAATAATGAACATTAATATTCTTTCAATAGCGCTCTTCTTTCATAATCTTTCAAAGGAGACATATATAAAGAAAAGCCCATCAGACAAAAATACAATTGAGAAATGACGAAAGCAATTGATGAATTTTCTGTTCTTTATGTCAAATTTCTAATAAAGTTGCGTAACTTTTTGAATATAAGAGTTTAACAGAAAGTCTTATAACTGTATTTGTTAAAACTTTCATGAAAAAGTGATGTTAAACCATCAAAATGCCTTTGTAATAAAAAATTATTTACGAATTCAATCTATATTTTTTCCCTTTTTGTTCCGATACTTAGAACAACAAGGCTAAGAAGTGTCTAATGTTAAATACAAGGTACCAACAGTGCTACATTACAGGCGACGATCGGTTTCTTAAAAATAAATTTTGACAGTAATGGAACTTGAAAAAGAGTACATTATGTCATCCTTCGTGGTATACTCTAGAATTAATATAGGAATAGATGAATTAATTTTAAACTCATGTTTGCTAGTCGTACTAAGAATGACTTGTATAAAATTACATGATTAGCCTTTTATTATTAATAATGTAATATGTTTATTATTTAGACTAGCTATTAGTATTTGTTAGTATAATTCGTTAATATTATTCATGATTATTATTATTATTATTATTATTATTATTATTGTTATTGTGGTTGTTATTATTATACGAGAATAACATGTATCTAAAAAGTTAGTTTTGTAATATAGTTTGAAAGGATTATTTTGGTCAGTCAACAAATGAATTTTGTAATATATATATATATATATATATATATATATATAATTAAAGAAAACAGGAGAGAAACAAGATATAAATAAATAGGAAAACTAAAATGAAAACAGAAGAAGTAAATAGAAAAGATATCAGAGACGAAGTCTCTTACTTGTATTGATCTAAAATGGAGAACTGGTTACAATTGTGGCAGTACAGTGATGTACTGTCTGGTGTTCTGTATTGATCCTTTATGAAATCTAACTATCGAAACTAACTATGAGTTCGAGGATCTGAATTCGGATCCTAAATTCTACCCTATATAGGATTCTAATTTGTAATTACAATAATGAAATGTAAAAAAGAAAAATCAAAAGTAACTTTTCCTAAAGTGAACAGTAAAAAGTGATTTTTACTATTCATGAATAGAGTCGGCTGATTACTGTGGCCAAATCTTGTTTTGTCGTCTTGTGATGATCTTGTCTGGCTAGTACTGTGGCCGAAAGATCTTTTGTCTTCTTGTGATGATTCTGTCTTTTGTCTAAATTACTTTCTCTGTGACCGAAAGTAATTTTGTCTTCTTGTGATAATTGCTGTCTGTTGGAATCTTGACTTGGTCTTGTACTGAAGATGCTGACTGTCTTCATCTGGTCCGATATAATGTCGGCAATTCAACTAAATACATACAAATATATTGACTGATATAAATTTTCCTAAATACAAAGAAAATACATAGTCCTATCTATTCTTCTTTGGAATCCCGGAACTAGTCTAGGTACAACCACCTGACTTACACACGTCTTACGCCCTCTGCGTTACTTACTGCAGTACCTCAACCCTAGACCTTGGCAGCGAATTACAGATAAAATAAATATTTCTACAAATTTCCTTTGGCTTTTTGGGAAAGCCACACCCATCAACGGACTTGAGATATCTTTACCAGTTGCCGTTTGGACTGGACTAGCTGAAGTTTCATGGAACTCTTCAATAACCACTGTCAACTTCAGATGGGAAGTTGCACCAATCTGTCCTATGTTTTTGGTGAGAACATAAGAAAACTCATATGTTTCTAAGTTTTTAGGGAACTTTGAAGTGAAAACCCTTATGTCATATGTTTTTGGTAGGGACGCATGGAAACCTAACTGTCACATGTTTTTGGAAGGAACACATGTAAACCCTAATCTTGAGTCTGAATGCCGTAGCAATCATCTTCATTTTCTGGTTCACTCAAAGCATCAGGTTGACTGTGTTCTCAAGCTTTGTCTGAAGCTTTTTCTGATGCCAACTTCTGAAGTTGAAGTATGATGGCATGCATTTCATCAAGGTTTGTAGCTGCAACTAATTTGGACTGAAGCTAATTCTTGATGGAAAGGAATTCTTGTTGAGCCGTTGGAATGGTCTTCTGTTGTTTTTTGTTGGCGTCTAGCTATGACTGGACTTTGGGGATTGAACAAGAATTGTTGTTCATCTTATCCCACCACTTGACTTTGTGTGTTCTTCTAAAAACTGGTTTGACTTGCTGGCTTCTGAAGGAAGTATGCTGGAATACGAACTCAGACATAAAAATCCAAGTAACGTAAAAATATTTGTTAAAAAAAATGGGGGTAGATAGGCAAGATGATCTGGGGCTTGCCATTTCTATGAAAAAAGCTGAAAGCCTTTGAAAACTGGTTCTGGAAGTATTTCTGGGATTAGGCCATAGGATGCCCGCCATTGGATTAACCAATTTGGGACTTGTACTGGAAATGATGGTTTGAACATGAAAAACCATGACAAATTATGTTTATCATTTTAGTGAAAGAAACATCTGTACCACGCCATAATGTAATCATAGTATGTGTAGTCACGGTATGATGTGTCTACTGGTAATTGTTTTACTCTGTGAGGAGGTTGTCCCCATTGTTCTAGAGAGATAACTCTTTCAAGCTTGGCTTTGATGTAGTTATACTCTCCTGGTTATTGTCACTGTTGTCTGGGAAGAATTCTATTGATTTTGTTGCTATGAGAATGGCCTCATAATAACTCTGGGTTTTGAATGTGTTATCTGGAATGTAGTTGCTTTGGGGATAAAGGAATGATAGAGCGAACTCATCTGCAGACATCTGGGTGTTCTGTTTAAAGTGTTATGGTTCTGTGACCATAATCTGGTCAAAGACGTTCTTGTAAATGTATGGTATTTTTGGTATATCTTTGGGTTCTGGGGTTTGTTTTGGTTTTGTAACAAGGGGCTGAAACTTGTTACTGACCGGAGTCTATGAAGATGAAGTGCCTGCGAAACCTGCACGAACACTGGTTAGTGATTTCTGTGGGGTCAAAGACCCTAAAACTGTGAGGTTTTTTCCTAAAGGTGTCTGTTGTGTATCTAGTGTACAGGTTATCTGTTTTTCTTGAATCTTCGTTGTAGAATATGAAGATTCTGTCTTTACTGGTGGAATTGTTGTCTTCTGTGCATAAGAGCTTATGTCGAAACTCTTAGGTTTCCATGCGTTCCTACCAAAAACGTATGACATAAGGGTTTTCACTTCTAAGTTCCCTGACAAAAACTTAGAAACAGATGAGTTTTCTTATGTTCTCACAAAAAACAAAGGACAGATTGGTGCAACTTCCCATCTGAAGTTGACAGTGGTTACTAAAGAGTTCCATGAAACTTCAGCTAGTCCAGTCCAAACAGCAACTGGTAAAGACATCTCAAGTCAATTGATAGGTGTGGCTTTCCCAAAAAGCCAAAGGAAATTTGTAGAAATATTTATTTTATCTGTAATTCGCTACCGAGGTCTAGGGTTGAGGTACTATAGTAAGTCGCGCAGAGGGCGTAAGACGCGTGTAAGTCAGGTGGTTGTACCTAGACTAGTTCTGGGATTCCAGAGAAGAATAGATAAGACTATCTATTTTCTTTGTATTTAGGGAAATTTATACCAGTCAATGTATTTGTATGTATTTAGTTGTATTGCCGACATTGTATCGGACCTGATGAAGACAATCAGCATCTTCAGTACAAGACCAAGTCAAGATTCCAACAGACAACAATTATCACAAGAAGACAAAATTACTTTCGGTCATAGAGAAAGTAATTCAGACAAAAGACAGAATCATCACAAGAAGACAAAAGATCTTTCGGCCACAGTAAAAGTCAAACAAGATCATCACAAGACAACAAAACAAGATTTGGCCACAGTAATTAGCCGACTCTATTCATGAATAGTAAAAATCACTTTAGGAAAAGTTACTTTTGACTTTTCTTTTTTACATTTTACTATTGTAATCACAAGTTAGAATCCTATATAAGGCAGACTTTAGGATCCAAATTAAGATCCTCGAACTCATAGTTAGTTACCATAGTTAGAATTCAAAAAGGATCAATACAGAACACCAGATAGTACATCACTATACTACCACCATTGTAACTAGTTCTCCTGTTTTGATCAATACAAGTAAGAGATTTTGTCTCTGATATCTTTTCTGTTTACTTCTTCTGTATTCATTTTAGTTTTCCCATTTATTTATCTTGTTTCTCTCCTGCTTTCTTTAATTATTTCTATGGCTTTTCCTTCTGGTATCTTCCTGGGCTGTTTCTGGTATCAGAGCCAGAATAGTTAATTTGTGTAGCTTTATCTGTTATCTGTTTGCCAAGTCCTAGATTGGTGGTACGCGATAAATCCTGTAGAGGGAATAAGTCAGGTGATAAGCCAGTGGCCAGATCTAGGATAGTTCCAGGGTATCAGGTAGAGTTATATAAGTTAGCTGCAATGGCATTTAGTAGTAGTTCCGTCTCACTAGATACAAGTAATAACACCATAGCCGTAAAAGAAAAAATTTGGACAAAACAAGGATTAAATAGTTGGAAACCACCAAAGATGAAGATCACAGAAGTTTACCAGAAATGAGTCTTTGACTTCAAGTCCCTTAGAACCATAAGATCTAAGGAAGAGATTATTCCATTAGTCAGTGATAACCAGTCTTTACAGTTATTTTCCTAGAAATCATTAGAAAAAGCTAAGAAGAATGGCTTTAGATTTCTTCATATAGGTCATGTACAAGTCGCATTCAAACCATTAACCATAGAAGGTTTAGACACCAGTATTTTTATTGTTTTACGTGATAAAAGATTGCTTAGATACAACGACTCCCTCTTGGGATTAGTTGAAACTAGTTTATGTAATGGACTAGTATTCTTTGATTGCTTTCCAGATTATACCATTCCTCTTACAGATCCACATATTATGAAAGTGTTGAATTTGGTTCACATGCGTATGAAGTTATATATCGTCTTGATTATAAATTAATGAACACATGATTAAATCCCAGATCTGTAACTAGAACAAGGTTAAAAGGAGAACCTCTTCTTTGGACCATGGACTGCACCAGATCAATAGTTAACATCCCCCAGACCATTCAGTGGAAAGATATTTCCCTACCAGAACAATGGACCATAGAACAGACTACCAGACCTGTTTACCATGAGTTTGAACCAACAGATACAAAGTCTGTTGACCATAACCCTACAGCTTCTGACATGGGATTGAACATGTTAACAGAAGAGTTTGAGATTGACAAACAAGATTTGAAAGAAGAATTTCTTTCAGAGAGACATACCATAGCCAGAGATTTGTTTTTTCGTGTTACCACAAAAGAACAGAGAGACTAGTATAAAGAACAATGACATCAGGCCATGAGAGTCGTCCGACTCAACATACCATTCTTTCTTTGGTTTAAAGAGAGAAACAGACCGATGAATATCAATGTCTTAGCTTCCAGAACTAGGCAGTAGAACTTACCCAGTTCTACTAAGACCTTAGAAGCAGAGCATCCGCCTTTCCAGGCAACCCAGATTCAGAACTCTTTAAGTATCATTGACCTAAAGCCAGTAGTTGTTTCCACAACTAAGACACCAGAAGTGAAAGATATTGCTGAGCAAGACAATTGGACCAATCTTTCATTAGTTACCCTTCAGAAACAAGTAGAACGTATTGAACATACGTTAAAAAAGAAGACCAGTAGTACATCTACCATTACAGAAGAGAAAATTAAGGAATCAATAGAATTTTCCCTTAGGAAGCAGTCTCCTGCCCCCATGGCAAGAACGTTTGATTCTTTGAAACTCACTTCTACCAGTAAGGAGAAAGTTACTCCAGTCAAACCCCTTCCTTTTAAGATAACTAGTATCATTCCCAAGATAGAATCTCCAGATGAGAAGAATACAAGATTAATACAAAATCTCATAGACAAGATTAAGAACCACCAGATATTCCTACTAGTAGTCAACCACCTACCAGTAGTCATCAACCAACCAGTAATCTACCAGCATTACAAGTCCTTAGAAAGTCATACCATAGTTCTGATAGTGAACCTGATAGAACTATTAACCAGACCCAGTTTAATGTCAACAAGATCGTTGGACTAGGAAACAGAAGTTTCTATCTCAGACCAACACCTCTAGATCTCCTTATAGAGGAACCCTAGTCCCAGAAAACATATTCTGGCAATCAAATCTATGAATGGAACATAGATGGAATGACAGAGTACCAGATTCTCAATCTGACTAAACAGATGATCATCGTAGGTAATATCTACAAACAATCTGTTCCAGAAAAGTCAGCCATCAATAACATCATCCTAGGATTTATAGGCCAGTTGAAAGGATGGCGGGATGACCACATTAGTGACGATACCAAATCTGCTATCTTAGAGATGCAGAAAACCAATGACCAAGGCAATCCAATTGTCAATGACCAGGGTCAAGCAGAATCCAGCGCTCTTTCTACTTTAGTCTATATGATCACTTACTACTTTGTTGGTGACCCGATCATATATCAAGAACAAACATCTGAGATTCTTTCGAATCTGAGATGTAGAAGACTTCAAGACTTCCTATGGTATAAGGATGTCTTCCTCAGTAAGTTATACCAACGACTAGATAACAATGCCAGTTATTGGAAAGAAAGATTTTTATCTGGACTTCCAAAGTTATTTGCCCAGCAGGTGAAATATGCTCTTTCACTTGAATTCCCAAATTTAGATTACAGTCTTATGACTTATGGAGATATCATAAGTCAGATTAACAAGACAGCCATGAAGATCTGCACTGATCTTAGGTTCAAGGCCCAGTTAAAGAAACATAATCTCACATCCAGAAGTGAGTTAGGAAATTGGTGTGAACAATATGGCATGAACCGTATCCAGGCCCCTCACACTGAGAAAACCCAAAAATCTAGATCACATAGATTCAAGAAACATCATACGAGGAAGTATGATAAACCTTACAAGTCCTATAAGAAAAAGCATTACCAGAAGTTTTCCCAAAAGTCTTGGAAACCCAGATGCAACAAGAATAGTAAAAAACAGCAGAGAACATCAGGTTGTTTTAAGTGTGGCAAGCAATGACACTTTGCTAACACTTGCAAACTTAGAACAAGGGTTCAACAATTAGAACTAGATGAGGAAACTAAGAATAATATCCTCCAGATTATTGAGCAGTATGAGTCTGAGTCAAGTTCCAGTTCTTCACCAGAATACTTTAGTGAAGATAATATCAACCAAATTGGCACAGATTACTACTCTACAAGTAGTACAAAATCTGAACCAGATTGCACATGTCCCAGTAAAGGACCATGTTTCTGTAACAATAAACTCAACACCATCACAAACTCTTACAGTCTTATGCTAGACATGATATGTAAGATTACAGACCTAAAAGAACGACAAGTCTATCTTCTTAAACTCCAGGAGCTTATTGACCAGAAAGAAGAAAGACAAGTTATTACCATTCCCAGATAGACTCAGAAGACCAATTATTTTGAAGTCTTATCCCATTTTCAGAAGAGGAAACAACAACTAGTAGGGATCTCTGATCTCCAAAGAGAGATCAACCAGTTAAAAACTGAGATTCAAGAACTTAGAAAAGACCATAACAGGTTAAAACAAGATGTTCTACTCCTACAGATAGATAGTCACATTGACTTACAAGAACATCATCAGAGTGATGATCAAGTTGATAAACAGACTTAGATTGCTTTAGGCAAACTGAAAGATGACCAACCAGGTACCAGTTCACCCAGAGAACAAGAAGATTACCTTAATCTTCTTACTAGAATTTTGTACCAGAAATGGTATATCAAGTTGACCATAGTCATCGAAGACTATAAATTCAATACCATAGCCCTTTTTGATTCAGGTGCAGATATGAACTGCATTCAGGAAGGATCATACCTAACATATTCTTTGAGAAAACCATAGATAAGCTTTTTACAGCTGACTCTACCAGATTACAAATTAGATACAAGTTATCCAATGTACATGTATGCAACAAAATAATTTGTTTTCCTACCAGTTTCGTTTTAATTAAACAGTTAAATTCCAATGTCATTTTAGGGAATCCTTTTCTCTAGTCTTTATTCCCTTTTAATGTCTCAGAAAAAGGAATTTCAGCACAAGTATTAGGAAAAACAGTTTTGTTTGAATTCTTTTATCCATCGATGAAACGAGAAGTAAACTCGATTCAAAGAAAAGAAAACCAGATTGCTTTTCTCCAGCAAGATATTCAAAGTCTTCGCATAGAAGACCATATATCAAAACAACAGAAAATAATTCAAGATTTCCGAACCAGACTTATGTCTTCTCCAAGTTTCACATGAAATCAAGATTTTGGCAGATACAAGTTTTAGAGCATGATAAGAACAAGACTGCTTTCACAGGTCCTTTTGGCCAGTACGAATGGAATCTCATGTCATTCGGCCTTAAGAATGCTCCTTCTGAATTCCATAACATTATGAACTAGATTTTCAATCAGTATACCAGTTTTACCATTGTTTACATTGATGATGTTTTAGTCTTCAATAATGACATTCATCAACATTGGAAACATTTGCATTTGTTTTTCAAAGTTATTAACGATAATGGTCTTATGGTTTCTGCACCCAAGATTAAGCTTTTTTCAGACAAAAATAAGATTCATTGGACACATGATCTCCTTTGGGAAGATTACTCCTATCCAAAGGACATTAGATTTTGTAGAAAAGTTCCTAGATGTTTTAACAGAAAAAACACAGTTACAGAGATTTCTAGGATCTCTTAACTATGTTGCAGATTTTTATCCAGGCATTCGCCATCTTTGTAAACCATTGTTTGAACGACTTAAGAAGAACCCTCCAGCTTGGTCTGAGGTTTACACTAAAGTTGTTCAAGAAATCAAGAAACAAGTCAAAGTTTTACCAGTTTTGACTTTATGTCAACCAGACACCCTAAAGATAGTCCAGACTGATGCTTCTGAACTTGGCTTTTGAGGTATTTTAATTCATGTTTTACACGAAAAAGAACATATAGTAAGATTTCATTCAGGCACATGGAATAAGGCCCAACATAATTATTCCACAGTCAAGAAAGAAATTTTATCCATAGTTCTTTGCATTTCAAAATTCCAGGATGATTTATTAAACCAGAAATTTACAATTCGTGTTGATTGCAAATCAACCAAGGATGTCGTGGCTAAGGACGTTAAAAATATGGTATCAAAATAGATTTTTGCCAGATGGCAAACTATCTTGTCAATTTTTTATTTTGATATCCAGTTTATCAAGGGAATTGACAATTCAATCCCTGATTTTCTTACCAGAGAGTTTCTGACAGGCCACGTGCCTATCACTTAGGATTCCTTCGAGAATACCAGACAAAATTTTTGTTTGCAGGTACCACAGTTACCAGCGGCAGAATTCAAAGAGTTCATTTCAATTCCATCGAATTAACAAGATTGTACCAGGATCTTTTTAAGATCGACATCCCAGCAGCAGAGGTAACACACACCTTTGATCCTTATAATGGCACCCAAGAAGGACAAAGGCAAAGCTAAGAGTTTCGACATAAGCTCTTATGCACAGAAGACAACAATTCCACCAGTAAAGACAGAATCTTCATCTTCTACAACGAAGATTCAAGAAAAACAGATAACATATACACCAGATACACAACAGACACCCTTAGGAAGAAACCTCACAATTTTAGGGTCTTTGACCCCACAGAAATCACTAACCAATGTTCGTGCAGGTTTCGCAGGCACTTCATCTTCATAGACTCCAGTCAGTAACAAGTTTTAGCCCCTTGTTACAAAACCAAAACAAATCCCAAAACCCAAAGATACACCAAAAACACCATACATTTACAAGAACGTCTTTGACCAGATCATGGTCACAGAACCAGAACACTTTAAACAGAACCCCCAGATGTCTACAGATGAGTTCGCTCTATCATTCCTTCATCCCCAGAGCAATTACATTCTAGATAACACATTCAAAACCCATAAATACTATAAGGCCATTCTCATAGCAACAAAATCAGTAAAATTCTTCCCAGACAACAGTGACAAACAACCAGGAGAGTATAACTACATCAAAGCCAAGCTTGAAAGAGTTATCTATCTAGAACAATAGGGACAACCCCCTTACAGAGTAAAACAATTACCAGTAGACACACCATACCGTGACTACACATACTATGATTATATTATGGCGTGATATAGATGTTTCTTTCGCCAAAATGATAAACATAATTTGTCATGGTTTTTCATGTTCAAACCATCATTTCCAGTACAAGTCCCAGATTGGTTTATCCAATGGTGGGCATCTTATGGCTCAATCCCAAAAATACTTCCAGAACCGGTTTTCAAAGGCTTTCAGCTTTTTTCACAGAAATGGCAAGCCCCAAATCATCTTGTCTATCTACCCCCATTTTTTGTTTTTTACAGATATTTTTACGTTACTTGAATTTTTATGTCTGAGTTCGTATTCCAACATACTTCCTTCAGAAGCCAGCAAGTCATACCAGCTTTCGGAAGAACACACAAAGTTAAGTGGTGGGATAAGATGAACAACAGTTTTTGTTCAATCCCCAAAGTCCAGTCATGGCTAGACGCCAACAAAAAACAATAGAAGGCTATTCCAACGGCTTAACAAGAATTCATTTCCATCAAGAATCAGCTTCAGTCCAAATTAGTTGCAGCTACAAACCTTGATGAAATGCATGTCATCATGCTCCAACTTCAGGAGTTGGCATCAGAAAAAGCTTCAGAACACAGTCAACCTGATGCTTTGAGTGAACCAGAAAATGAAGATGATTGCTACGACATTCAGACTCAAGATTAGGGTTTACACGTGTTCTCTCCAAAAATATGTGATAGTTAGGTTTCCATGTGTCCCTACCAAAAACGTATGACATAAGGGTTTTCACTTCTAAGTTCCCTGACAAAAACTTAGAAACAAATGAGTTTTCTTATGTTCTCACCAAAAACATAGGACAGATTGGTGCAACTTCCCATCTGAAGTTGACAGTGGTTATTGAAGAGTTCCATGAAACTTCAGCTAGTCCAGTTCAAACGACAACTGATAAAGACATCTCAAGTTTGTTAATGGGTGTGGCTTTCCCAAAAAGACAACGAAAATTTGTAGAAATATTTATTTTATCAGTAATTCGCTGTCGAGGTCTAGGGTTGAGGTACTGTAGTAAGTCACGCAGATGGCGTAAGATGCGTGTAAGTCAGGTGGCTGTACCTAGGCAAGTTCTGGGATTCCAGAGAAGAATAGATAGGACTATGTATTTTCTTTGTATTTAGGAAAATTTATACCAATCAATGTATTTGTATGTATTTAGTTGTATTGCCGACATTGTATCGGACCAGATGAAGACAGTCAGCATCTTCAGTACAAAAGCAAGTCAAGAATCCAACAGACAGCAATTATCCCAAGAAGACAAAATTACTTTCAGTCACAGAGAAAGTAATTCAAACAAAAGACAGAATCATCACAAGAAGACAAAAGATCTTTCGGTCATAGTAAAAGCCAGACAAGATCATCACAAGACAACAAAACAAGATTCGGCCACAGTAATCAGCCGACTCTATTCATGAATAGTAAAAATGACTTTTACTATTCACTTTAGGAAAAATTACTTTTGACTTTTCTTTTTTACATTTCAGAATCCAATATAGGGCAGATTTTAGGATCCGAATTAGGATCCTCGAACTCATATTTAGTTACCATAGTTAGAATTCAAAAAAGATCAATACAAAACACCAGACAGTACATCACTGTACTACCATCATTGTAACCAGTTCTCCAGTTTTGATCAATACAAGTAAGAGACTTCGTCTCTGATATCTTTTCTGTTTACTTCTTCTGTTTTCATCTTAGTTTTCCCATTTATTTATATCTTGTTTCTCTCATGCTTTCATTAATTATTTCTATGGCTTTTCCTTCTTGTATCTTCGTAGGCTATTTTTGAGATTTCATTCAGGCACATAGAATAAGGCCCAACATAATTATTCCACAGTCAAGAAAAAAATTTTATCCATAGTTCATTGTATTTCAAAATTTTAGGATGATTTATTAAACCAGAAATTTACAGTTCGTGTTAATTGCAAATCAGCCAAGGATGTCCTGGCTAAGGACGTTAAAAATATAACTTCAAAACAGATTTTTGCCAGATGGCAAGTTATCTTGTCAATTTTTGATTTTGATATCCAATTTATCAAGGGAATTGACAATTCAATCCCTGATCTTCTTACCAGAGAGTTTCTGACAGGCCACGTGCCTATCACTTCGGATTCCTTCGAGAATACCAGACAAAATTTTTGTTTGCAGGTACCACAGTTACCAGCGGCGGAATTCAAAGAGTTCATTTCAATTCCACCGACTTAACAAGATTGTAATCCAGTTTCAGTTCCACCAGGATCTTTTTAAGATCGCCATCCAAGCAGCAGAGGGGACACACACCTTTGATCCTTACAATGGCACCCAAGAAGGACAAAGGCAAAGCTAAGAGTTTCGACATAAGCTCTTATGCACAGAAGATAGTAATTCCACCAGTAAAGACATAATCTTCATCTTCAACAATGAAGATTCAAGAAAAACAGATAACCTATACACTAGATACACAATAAACACCCCTAATAAATCCATATTTTTAGTAATTTTAACCCATTAAATCATGTATTGCATTATTATTTCAAGCTTAATTACATATTTTACACAAATTTAGTGCAATATAGGTTCTGAAGAAGAAATAGCAAAAATGGCTACCAAAGCCAACACTTGAACGAGAAATTCAACATAATACTGAAGGAAAAAGGTAGAATGACCTTGACACAAGCAAATCGAAATTGAATTTGGCCAAACGGAGTACGAAAACGGATTCAGGACGCTGAAAAACCTGAAAGTAGCCTTGGTCAACTTTTTGGTGAAAGTCAAAGTCAACTTTTGGTCAAAGTCAAAGTCAATGGATAAATAGTAAAAGTCAAAGTCAACAGGTGAATAGTAAAGTCAACGTGTGACTTCATGCTGACACAATGGTGACGTCATGCTGACACAATGGTGATCTTGGCATTGACATCGTGTTGACATAGCGCTAACTTTGGCGCTGACATCGCGCTGACACATTAATGACATCACTGCGTGAATAGTACATGTGAATAGTATCAGATTTCTTCTATAAATACTTCATTCCTTATTTCATTTTGCTTGTACCATTTTTTACTTCTTAGCTCAATTTCTCCTACTTTAGAATTTGTGAAGTGAGTTTTGAGTATTTTAATTATTATTCTTAGTTGTTTGCAAAGTTTTAATCCCAAGTGGAGGGTTTAGTGAGCCATCAACATATCGAAATCATACCGGTCTACCATAAATCCGTTCAACACGATAAGTATTCTTTTATTTCAGTTTTTGCTATGATTTCTTGTACTTTAAAGTTTATCGTGGCACACTAGACCCGAGATTCGGGGTGGTACGTGTAAGGTTACTCTTGTACATATATTGTGATTCAGATTTATTAAAGTCTCATATTTTTATTTCTAAGTATTCTTTGATTAATTATACATATACTTGTAGTAATGTTATATTTAATTGAAAGTACATATACGTCCAGTTTCGTAAACCAGTAGCAATACAGGATTACCTCGGATGGATTCTAGTCTGGTTGTACCGATACTTCCAGGTTACATAAGTGAAAGATTAATTGAGAGATTGGATATCGTTAGGTTATACCAACACATCCAGTCTTGTTAATTAATTAATCTTATTACTTACGTAATTAAAGGCTCATTAAAGGATCATTTCATTTCAGTAGTGAGGTACTAAAGGAGCAGGTAGCTCGGCTAGCTACGGAACACCCAGTTCCGCAAGCAGTTACGCCGTGGCCCGCGCATCCACAGTTCCACATTCCTGCCCTGGGGCAAACCTGAGCGCAAGACGAAGAAGGCTTTCAGGAGCAGGTGGCGAGGCTCGTGGAGGCAAAAGATAAAAGGGCGGCCCATGCCAACCCTGAGCAGGCCAAGACCGCGGTTGCCATAGCCAAGGTCATTAACCAGCTCGGTGTTAGCCCACTCTTACCTGAGGTACTGGCGACGCCGTTGCCTACTGGAAAACGGATGCCAAACCTGGCTGTCTATAACGGGGATGGAGACCCAGCCAGTCACCTGCTCAACTTTGATCATCATATGACTCTGCATGATATGACCGACCTGATGAAGACGAAGACATTCCTAACTACCTTGGTTGGCAATGCCCTGGACTGGTTCCAAAAACTTCATCCCGGATCTATTGCAAGTTTTCATCAGCTGGCTGAGGTTTTCTTGTCCCGCTTCGCGGGAAGCCGACATGCAACCTGCCACACTTCATCATTGCTGTTGGTGAAGCAACATAGAGGAGAAAGTCTAAGGGCTTACACGGCCCAATTCAATGAAGAGTCCTTCAGAATACCCAACCTGGAGGACTTCATGGCGTTAATGGCCTACCAAAGTGGACTCAGGTCGGGCCCCCTTACATCCTCATTGGCCATCGATCCCGTGGATACTGTAGCCGAGCTAATGGTACGAGCAGAAAGGTACATACATTCGGAAGAAATTCATCAGGCGAAGAGGGATGACGACAAGGAGAAGGAAGCCGGCAAGAAGAAAGAGACCTCCGGAGCCCAACCTGGGGCTAAAATCCAAAACGACCGAGGTAAGCAACCTCAGCAGCCAAAGCAGAACCCCCGGTTCATTATGTTCACTCCCCTTAACACCACAAGGGAGCAGATCCTGATAGAGATCCAGCACCAGAATCACCTGCCTCTAGTGCCAAGGATGAAAGGCTGACATGAGAAGCGCAATAGGACCAAGTATTGCCGCTACCATATGGACTATGGCCATACCACCGAGGAGTGCAAAGACTTGAAATAGGAGATCGAAGCACTGATAGCCCGAGGTTACCTCCGGAGGTACGTAGATCAACAGCCAACCCGGAGTCAAGATTAGAGAGATAGAGAGAGAAGTCCACCCAGGTGCCAGGCTGGGGGCGGACGTCTGGCTGTGATTGAGACCATTGCAGGAGGATTGGCATCGGGTGGAGAGACCTCGGCTGGCAGGAAGGGTTATGTTCGGGCTGGAAGAAAGTATGGGCCGGTGCGGGGTCCGGTCCCGGAGATGGAGGAGCTCACTTTCTCCTCAAAAGACTTGGAGGGTGTGATATTGCCCCATGACGACCCAATGGTGATCAGCGCTGAAATAGCAAACTTCACCGTGAAGAGGCTGATGGTGGATACCGGGAGCTCGGCAGAAGTCCTATTCCTGAGCATATTTGAGCAGATTGGGTTGGACAGGAGCCGACTCCGGCCATTGAAGAGCACCTTAGCTAGTTTCATCGGACAAGCCCACCGAGCCGAAGGGGTCATCAACCTCCCACTGAAGCTGGAAGGCGGAGACAAGCGGGTTTCAATGCAAGCCAACTTCATTGTGATGGATTGCAACTCCACGTACAATGGGAAATTGGGTCGGGTGGCACTCAATCATTTTAAGGTCGTTCCTTCAATTTACCATTAGGCCTTGAAGTTCCCGACCCCAAGCGGCACCGCCACCATCCGAAGAGCTCATCTCTTGGCTCGAGAGTACTATGAAAGCTCCCTCCGCCCCAAAATTTCAGGTTGGCTGGGGATCAGATTTGCCCGATGAGAAGAGGGATGCGAATAGGGGAAGCCCAGCTGAAGACCTTCAAGAGGTGGAACTCTTCGATGAAACAAAGAGAGCAAAGCTCAGGAGTGAACTCTCTGACAACCTCAAAAAAGGTATAAGCCAATTTCTCCTGAAAAATGAACACATATTTGCATGGTCTACTTCTGACATGACAGGTATCGACCCAGCTATGATTGAGCATCACCTGTATACCGACCCAAATCACAATCTGGTAAAGTAGAAGCGCAGGCACTTCCATTATGATAAGCAACAAATCATAGCAGAAGAGGTGGACAAGTTGGTAGACGTCAGCCACATAAAGAAAATCAAATTCCTAACTTGGTTATCTAACGTGGTGCTGGTGACCAAGTCCTCAGGTGGATAGAGACTGTGTATTGACTTTAGCGACCTCAATAAAGCCTACCATAAGGACTGCTTTCCCTTATCTCTGATTGATCATATGGTGGATGCCACCTCTAGGTTCGAGCTACTCTCTTTCATGGATGCCTTCAAAGGCTATAACCAGATCAAGATGGCTCCCGAAGATTAAAAAAAGACTACATTCACCACCGATAAATGTCTCTACTACTATGAGATCATGCCTTTTGGCCTCAAGAATGCTGGAGCTACCTACACTCGGATGGTGAACAAGGCTTTCAAAAATCAGATTGGCCAAAATATAAAGATCTATGTAGATGACATGTTGGTCAAGAGTAGAAGGGCAGAAAACTATGTAGCCGACCTGGCTGAAGCCTTCGCCGTAATGGAGCACTTTGGGATAAAGCTGAACCCGAAAAAGTGCGCATTCGGTGTCAAGGCAGGAAAGTTTCTAGGTTTCATGGTCATAGCCCGTGAAATAGAGGCCAACCCGAAGAAGGTTTAGGCGATACTTGACCTGGCGCCACCGACCTGCGTGAAGGACGTCCAGGTGCTCGCAGGCAAGATCGTGGCGCTAAACAGATTCATGTCCAGGTCGGCCGACAAGTGTGCTCCTCTGTTCAAAATATTTAGGAATTCTAAGAATTTCGAATGGACTACGGAATGCCAGAACGCTTCCAAGAGCTGAAAAGGTATCTATCTTCGCCACCCTTGCTATCCCAACCTGAGGTGGGGGAGGAGCTGGTACTGTACTTGGCATGTTCAGGGACAGCAGTGGTGGCAGCTTTACTCCGTGAAGAAGGGAAGGAGCAGAAGCTGGTCTATTATGTCAGCAAAACCTTGCAAGGGGCCGAGGTGAGGTATTCCTCCTTGGAAAAACTCGCCCTCGCGCTCATCACGGCGGCAAGAAAGCTGAAGCCATACTTTGATGCTCATCCAATTAAGGACGTGATGGATGCCCCGCTCAAGTCCATCATGCACAAGCCGGAGGTGTCGAGTAGGCTGCTGAAATGGTCAGTTGAGCTGAGTCAATTTGACATCACCTACCAACCCAGAACATCCATCAAAGCCCAAGCCATCGCGGACTTTGTGGTGGAATGTACTGGCTGAGCCGAACATGACCTAGAGGATGTGTGGAAGGTCCATGTGGATGGGGCATCAGGAAAGTCTGGAAGCGGAGCCGGAGTGGTCATTCTCGACCCGACCCGGCATGAGCACCAATACTCCCTCAAGTTCACCTTTTCGGCGTCCAACAATGAGGCTGAGTACGAAGCAGTGATCGCAGGATTAAAAATTGCGGCTCAGCTCGGGGCACGAACAATTGACCTAAACATCGACTCTCAATTGGTTGCTAGTTAGATATCAGGAGAGTTCGAAGCTAAAGACAATGCTATGATGGCCTACCTCAACAAAGTTAAGGATTTGACTTCAGGGCTCAAGAGGCTCACAGTGCAGCAAATCCCAAGAGAAGAGAATATGAAGGCTGACGCTCTGCCCAGGTTGGCCTTGGGTGAGAGCCGACCCGCACTGGTCCATGAGGAAGAAGTCTCCGAACCAAGTATCCAGTTGGGGAGATAAGCCATAGCCGAGCTCAATTTAAGCCCAGATTGGACCAAACCAATCACGGACTACTTGGAGGGGGTGTGACCCTGGAGGATGAAAAGGCAGCTCGAAAACTCATGAAACAAGCCTCAAGGTTTGTCATATTAGCTGGGCAACTTTACAAGAGAGCCTATACTTGGCCTCTCTTAAAGTATGTTGGGCCCGAGGAGGGAAACTATATACTCTGAGAGATCCATGAAGGAGTATGTGGAAACCACTTGGGTGGCAAGGCTCTGGCTCGGAAGGCATTGAGGCAAGACTATTTTTGTCCAACCTTAGAACAAGATGCCAAAGAGCATGTAAAAAAGTACGACACCTGCCAAAAGTTCGCCAATGTACAGAGAAAACCAGCAATGGACCTCACGGTGATGATAAGCCCGTGGCCATTCTATCAGTGGGGTCTAGATATCATCAGCCCATTGCTAACCAGTGTTGGCCAAAAGAAGCATACCTTCATAGTTGTAGACTACTTCACCAATTGACCCGAGGCTGAAGGTATTGCTAGAATAATAGAAAAGGCAGCTTGGAATTTCATATGGAAAAACATCATTTGCCAATTTAGGGGGCCAAAGGTCATTATCACCGACCACGGCAAACAATTCGACAGTGCATACTTTCGAGGTAAATGTGCTGAGATTGGGATCGAACTCAGATTCTCATCTATTGCGCACCCTTAAAGTAATGGCCAAGTCAAAAGGACTAACCAATCATTTTGCAAGGCCTGAAAATCAAGCTGGAGGATGCGGAGGGCCAGTGGGCATCGATTCTTCCCGAGGTGTTGTAGGCTCAGTGGACCACCACCAGCTCGAAAACGGGAGAATCGCCTTTCGAGCTGACCTTCGGTACTCAATCGGTGCTGCCAGTGGAGATCGGGTCTCCTACCAGTAGGACCTTCCACCATGATCCGGGAATAAATGGAGCCCTGATTCGTGAGGAGCTCGACCTTACTGAAGAGCTCCGAGCAAAATCTCAAATCAGAATATTGGCCAGCAAAGCTGCCATGCAAAGAGCCTTCGCTAAACAGGTCAAGCCTAAGCCTATTAAGGTTGGCGACCTCGTACTCAGAAATGCCATCTTTTTGCCACGCTCGGGTAACAAGCTCTCCCCGACCTGGGAGGGACCGTACGAAGTCGTAAAAGAAGTCCAACCTGGAACCTTCTACCTCCACGACAAGTACGGAAAACTACTAAAGAATGCATGGCACTCAGAACACCTAAAGAAATATTTTGTCTAAGGCCCCCGAGCCGAAATCTCTTATAAAGGCCCCCGAGCCAAAATCTTTTGTAAAGGCCCCCGAGCCAGATATTTTGTAACGGCTCCAAGCTGAAATCTTTGTTAAGGCCCTGAGCCAAAACATTGCTTGTAATCAGCTCCTGAGCCCAAGTACTTCATCTACAACTTCAATACAATGTATTCTGTAAACCAGTGCAAAGCCCGACTCGGGCCCAAGCGCCTCAGCTACTAAGCTACTGCCAACTCGGATTAACGCGGTGGCTACGCTTAATTATGAACTAATGATTAACTAAACCAACTCGGACTAGGTTCCAGCTCGAGTATAATCAATAATAATTTTGTTAGCTTTGCCAGTTCGGATTAAGATCCAACTCGGTATAATATGGCTTCAAGTCGGAATGTTAGTTTGGGTTTAAACTCGAACTCAATATTTGTCAACATTAGTTTGACCAATTTTAAATCGAACTGACGAGTCCAGGTCGGCAATGATAATAGTTGTCCAATTAACCAGCTCGCATTAGGATAAAAACTTATTAATCGCGTCTAGCTCAGTTCTTTACATTTAAATTAAGTTTGAAAGGTCCATTATATTGGTCTGACCCCACTTACTTAAGAAAAATTTGTAAAGAGAACGGTACACATGTACAAACTCGAACAAAACGCAAATAAAACTAAAATATTCATTAAAATGAGTAACAATTACAAGGAGCCCGACTTGGGCGAAATTACAAGAGCCCGACCCGGGCGAGTTTACAAAGTTCATTTAGGCACAGTGGCAGAGGTGGTATCGTCAGCTTCATCCCCAATCTGGTCCATGCCCTTCTTGACAAACTTGATCACCTCCTGGCTTGAGACGTCAGGTCAGCTGGAAGCTCAGGAATGTCCCAGAACTCCGGCGGTGGAGCCACCAGGATTTCGATATAGTCATTCTTGGCGGCAGGAAGAAAGGTCTTCGCTCGCTCTCGAGCTGCGACTTGGCCCCGAAAGTAGTATTCCAACCCGGCGTACTTGGCCATTGCCCCATCTTCCGTTGCCAACCAGTCCACGGCCGCTTCACTGGACTTGAAGGCTTCCACCGCCTTCTCTCCTTGGAGGCCGACCCGATCTACCAGCTCTCAAAGCTTAGTCTCGACTTCGTGCCTCTCCAGCTTGTAGCGCTCGACGTCCTTGGCCGCTTCGAGCTCCTTTTTCAGCCGGTCAATATCCGTTGCGTCCACTTTATGCCTCTGGGTGGCCTCCTTCCTCAGGGCCTCAAGCTCGGCTCGGGCGTCGATGTATCGCTGCTCGAGCTCGACGCAATGAGACTGGGCCCTGGCAAGAAAGTTGGGTGCTGAAAGGATGTGGGACTCGGCCTGCGCAAAAGATAGCAAAATGATCAGCCAAGCTAAAAAATATAACCATATCAATACGGTCAAAGATGCCTCACCGTGACTATGGCCGTCCTCAGGTCGAGCGAGAGCTGCTCCGCCGGGACCATTGCCAGCTTGGGGTCGCGGGCAACCTTGGTTGCCTCGAAAAAATCATTGCTGGGAGGGCTCACCTCTGCGGCCTTGCCTTTCCAGGAGTATTCAGCCCGAGGCCGTTTCTTACTCTAAAGGCGGGACGCTGAGCGCTCAGGGATCACCACCCCCGAGCTCAATCTTTTAGGCAGGGGAGACCCCGACGTCCCCTTGGAAGAGACCTCAGCGCTGACCTCCCGCACTTGGCCACCGGGCCTTAAGCCAGATCGACCCAAGACTTTTCTACTGGCCTCGGTCTTTCTCCCCCTCTGAGCATACGCGAGCTTTACTGTATCCTCCATATCTGCAAAAAACAAAGGAAAGAGATGTGAGAAATGACCAAATGCAAACTGAAAAGAACAATGGTAGACAAGGAGATGGGGAGGTCGGGCATTGATCCTACGAACTGACCCTCTTCTAAGCCGGACTCCGTATTCTCTTTGGGCTCGGGAAGTAGATGAGGATGCTTCTTTCTCAGGTCAGGTTCTCTCCTGAATAACTTTGATTTCCAGATTCTGTCCCACCTGCGAACGCTGTCATTGTCAATCAGCATATCCGGCTAGGGTCTCAGTACCCCGACCTCGGCGAGTTCCGCTTCTAAAAGCTTGGGGTCGTCGTTCACATTCTTCTTTAAGGAGGGATTCCAATCCACTCTGCACCCCGGGTTCACAGCCAGCTCAACCCAATAGTAGTCGTTATGCCAGCCCTTATTGGAGGAGTGCCACTTGGTGAATATGGCATTGTTGGCCCGAGCTGCGAAATGAAACCACGTTGGTTGCTTCGGGTTGGGTTTGCACACAAAGAACTACCTGAACTGACGCAGGGTCAGCTCTATTTCCTTCTCAAGGCAGAATACTTAAAACGCCACCATTACGGCCCAACCATTTGGTGACATCTGACCCGAGCTAAGCTCAAAGTAATTCAGAAGGCCGGCGATGAAGTCGGGAAATGGAAGCCGGATGACATCGAACGCAAGGTCATAAATCGTGAAGTGATCGAGTGGAGGATAACAGGCGGATTCGTTCCGACCTGAAACTTTCAGCTTCTGGTGTCGGTCCACCAACCAATCCCTTAGCCTGGCGTTAGCCATCTGGACGGTAGAATGGCACTCGCGCTTATAACAGGCAAACAGCTACTCTATCCTCTTCTCCCGAGCCGATGAACTGCTGGCTGTAGTTGAGCTTTGAGGTCAGACTGCCTTGAGCCTCGAGGTCGGACTGCCCTAACCGGGACCACTTCAATCGGTTGTGACGTAGAGACTCCAGCTAAGTACTCTTGTGGTATCTCGACTCCCTCCAACTGGTTCAATGGCTCCCCATCTTCTCTATCTCCTAAGTCTCCCAAGTAGGCCAAAGGATCCGCCTCGGCTTCTTCTTGCACCTGCCTGACCCCAATCACTTGGCAATCATCATCACTCTCCCTGGGCCCAGATTACCAAGCTGATCCTTGAGATACACCGGCACTGTCATCACCGTGGCTACCATCTGAGGTAGATTCCGAGCTCGATGGATTCTCGTCCCCTCCATAGGACCTCACCTTTATCGTTTGGGAATATTTTGACTCCGACCTCCTCATCCTGTTTGCAAATTAAAATATATGTACAGGAATATCTAAAGGGAGTCGGGATGTACCTACCACTCTAATTGTTGAAGATGACCCGATCTAATTGGCTCCAACCTAATTGGCTCCGAGCTAATAGATTCCAAGCTGAATACCCCGAGAAGATATTTGCCGAGCTAAAAGTGTCTGACCACTCTGGTTGCAGACCTGAAAGCTCCAAATTTCGTAAACAAAGTGTGAAATGAATCTCGGATATCAAGGCCCTATTTATAGGCAGCTCTTGTAACTGCCTCGGGAATCCCAAACGTCGCATCTTGTCATAACTGCCAGGTAACGTGTCAGCCATCTGAAAGGAGTGCATCGCTGATGTGGCCACCCCCACTTTGCCGGGGTCGGGCACCTCCAGCTCGGGAACAACTCCCAGATCCAGATCTCACCCTCTCGATCTTGACTTGGGAGGGGATGGACGAGAGAGACCCCCGAGCTGAGGTATGATACCCACCCCGAGCTAAGGAAGTTCCACCCGGGCCAAGGCCAGCCTGTTCAGCTAATGCCTAACTTGGAAACTGATCCACTCTCACCCCGACTTAGGAAAATCCCGACCTGGGTGCCAGCTGTTCTGATGGGACATAAAGCTGCACCACATTAAATGCTGTCAGGTCCGAATTTAGTATAAATAGAGCTTCATCCCTTCATTCCAGAGATAACTCGTCATTTAATGCTTTCAGCTACCTTGATAGCTCGGACATACTAATCATTTACACGTCCGAGGAGAAAATATGGGTCATCACCCGGCCTTTTCCTTGTGCAGGTCAGGTAGCCAACCCAAAAATCCAAGTCAAGAAGCCGACCCAGAATTCCAGCTCGGCAGGAGTAACTTCCCAACCTCAACTGCGAGATTCCGACCTCGACACTATGTATTCTCTTAATCAAGAAAATTGATTAATCCCCACTATAAAAAGAAATGTATTTATATAATTGAAAATTTTATGTTTTCATTCCCAGTGAGAAAATTTTTCGGATCCGCTCCTAAAAGCCTCTATTGTACCAAAAAAACAGCAGTTTCTAGTATTATAGAAAGATTATACTATGCATTTTTCAAGTAGGATCATATATTCGAGATTTGACATGTCTGATCTGAACTTGAAGAAATTCCAAGATAGTTTTCCATTGTAAAAGGAAAAAAAAATAAAACTTTTATCTAAGCTTTTTTTAATTATTTATTATTGTTTCTGTTAAAATATCTGTAGAAAAGGAGATAATACAGCTAAGGATTTCCAGCTGAAGATATCTTGAGCAGTGTGCCTCTGATTTAGTCTTGAATAATGTAATTCTAGGGCAGTGTGATGTTTGACTAATGTAGTCTTGTTTGGTTTATTTATTGCTCTAATTGTAAGAATGTCAAGAATACAGATTGTAAGAATGTTTTTATCAAATCCTTTCTTCCTATTTGGTATCTAGAGCCACAACACGTAAATAGACCACACACAAAAACAAAAACAAAAAAACTTATCTTAGTCGCTGCTTACAGCAGCCCGTGGGGAGCAGATCTTCGACGCCGTTGTCGTGAATAGATCTCCGACTCCACCAGATCTCGTCATCGTTGTGAGCCACCAGCTCATGCATTACTGACTCATTAACTGATTCGTTATTCCACACAAATCAGCAACCATAGTCCGTTACTTATTCACCCAAAATGTCTCCTTCATATTCAACCCTTTTTAACCGTGACCCCACTACTTTTCTGTTTTGATTTTCAGCTCCTTTATGTCTAGATAAATTAGATTTCTTTACCAAACTCATCTTTCCATAATTCTCCACTAATTCTCTCTCCTCCACTTTTACAACTTTAACTATTTTTTAAAAATCTCTATTATTCTCTCTTCTTAAAACTAACGCCTACCATATTCTTTTTTTCCCTTTTTTGAACCAATGGACCCTACCACTACACATTTCAATTAAAAGAATGATTTCTCATCTTTAACTATGCACATCAAGCACAGTCGTCGTGGTCACTAGTTATGGCTTATACTCTGATGTGTTATTAGAACATCTGATGTATTAAGCCTACATCCTTTCTTTGACAGAGCCTTCAAAGCCGAGTGTCTGGCTTCTTCATCTGCCAGCGTGCTTCTCCGGTATTATAACTATCAGTTTCTTCTTAATTTCATTGCCTGATTTACTTTTGTGGAATAGTAGTATTGTTATTACTACTTTTATTTTGAATCACATTTGATATGTCATCTATGGCATCAGAAAAAGAACAGATCACTCATTCTCAAGGTACAGAAGAAACCAATCAGTCAACTATTACCTCACAAATGGATCTTTCTCGTGAGCCTAATATACCCGCACAGCGAGTCACAAGTGTGTTATTAAATAGAAAAAAATTTCATGCTTGGTCTCGTTCATTTTGTCTTTATCTTGGTGAAAAACGTAAAATTGGATGGATTTTAGGTACGGAGCCTAAGTCGAAAGAAACAAACCTTAATTTTGCTCAATGGCATATAGACAATTGTGTTATCTTGGGTTGGATGTTTAATTCTATGGAAGATCGATTCTATAATATGTTTATGTATCACGAGACAATTCATGGTTTATGGAGTTCACTTACAAAAATGTATGCCCATACATGTCATGATTCTCGCATTTTTGAACTTTATCGTGAAATTTCTCATGCTTCTCAGACGACTTTGGGATTCTCTGTTGCGGATTATTTTGGGTATCTCCAAACTAAATGGGAAGAACTTGCTCAATATGAGCCTTTGAGTGACTTCCCAAATGATGCTAAGGTTGAGACTAAATGTCTAGATCATCGTCGGACTTATCAGTTCTTAATGAGTCTAAAGCCTGAGTTTGAGAATCTTCGGACCCAGATTTTAAATACATCTCCTCTACCCTTTCTATATGAGGCATTCGCAATTGTGGATGGTGATGATCGAAGGCGTCTTCTTCTTGTACCCAAACCCACTCACTCTATTCCAGATCAAATAGTCTTTACTGCTCATTCAGGTTCTCGGCAAATAGGTACTCGTCTGTATTGCCAACATTGTCGGAAACCTGGTCACCTCATTGACTGATATTTCACTCTTCATCCTGAATTAAAGCAACAATATTCTAGAAACCGTGGTGGTGGGCAAAAGAAATGAGGTCCTTGTATTGGAGCTGTGGTCGAATCAGTACCCCCTTCAACCTCAACAGAACTAGTTTCTACCTAACCAAATTATAGTCAACTTCAGGCTCAGATTGCTCAACTTCAACTACACTTGGGCCTCACTTCATCATTAGGCCCCACGGCTGTCTTTGCTACAGGTACTCCTACTGCCCTTCATGGTAAGTCAGGCCAACCGTCTTGGATTCTGGATTCCAAGGCCAATAATCATGTGACTGGTGAGCTCTCCATTTTTTTCTCTCATGTCACTTCCGTCACTCAATCAGTTAAAATTGCAGATGGAACGTCTATGCCTGTCCATTGCCAGGGAGATGCCCGTTTATCCTCCGATATCACTCTTCGCTTTGTTTACTATGTCCCTAACTTTGCTTATAATCTATTGTTTGTTAGTCGTCTTGCCAATAACCTTCACTGTGCAGTTGTTTTCTTACCTAACTATTGTTTCTTGCAGGACCTGACTTCGAAGAAGACTTTTGGCAGGGGATACGAGCACGATGGGCTTTACTACTTCGGCACATCTCCACCCTCTATTGTACACTCATCCAGTCTACAAGCCTCTGTGTCCCCAATTTTTTATTCTCATGTTGGTTCTATTCGCAATTTAGATTTGTGGCATGTTCGATTAGGACATGCAAACTTTCAATATTTATGTTGGTTATTCCCATCTTTCAAAAAAACTTGCAAGGAGTTTAAGTTCAATTGTGTGACTTTCGAATTGTCAAAACATACTCACACTACATACATCCCTCGCATGCATCGAGCTCCATGTGCTTTTGACCTTGTTCACTCTGATTTTTAGGGTCCCTCTCCTATCACGGCCCTTTTTCAACATCGTTACTATGTTACTTTTATCGATGATTATAGTCGGTGTACTTTGGTCTACCTGATAAAGAAAAAAATTGAAGTCTTTACCCATTTTACTCACTTCCTTCAAATGGTCAAAACCCAATTCCATACTGTTGTCCACAATATTCGATCTGATAATGGTAGAGAATATTTGACAAATAAATTTCGGGCCGAACTCAATAAAAGAGGCATTCTTCAACAGCTTACATGTCCTTACACACCTGAACAAAATGGTGTAGCAGAACGAAAAAATCACCACATTATGTCTACAGTTCGATGTCTTTTATCTGGTATGAATATACTTAGATATTTCTGGCACCTCGTTGTCCTCACTTCTATATACATTATCAATCGTACCCCTAGTCGTGTCCTCCAAGGTCAACCACCCCTGCACATTCTCAAGCCAAATACTGTCATGTTTCCTATTCTTCCACGAGTATTTGGTTGTACATGCTTTGTTTAAAATCGCAGTCCTACTCGTACTAAGTTAAATGATAAAGTATTAGTTGTATCTTTCTTGGATACTCTTCCCTGTCTAAAGGATATCGGTACTATGATCCGGTGACTCGTCACTTCCACCACTCGATGAATGTCACATTTCTTGAGATTGTACCTTTCTTCTCTATTTCTTCCCTACCCTTAGAGCATCCTCTAGAAGTATTATCTACGGAGGAACCTCTCTGTCTTCCTCACCCTGTCCCTCTTCCTGATACATCTCCACCGTCTCATGTACCCCTGCCGAGCCCCAATGATGGTTTCCCCCTTGTCTCTTCTCCAGTTCTCCTACAGGTTTACTCCCAGTGCCCTCGTGATCCCACTCCACTGCCTGCATCTTCTCCGAATTCAGGTAATCCTCATTCTCCTTTGGTCCCTGAACCTGCCCCTCCTCGTTACCCTACTCGTGACCGATGGCCCCCTTCCCGTTACTTACTTTCAAGTAGTATTCATCATCCTATTGCCCAGTTTGTGTCATTTCAGGGTCTTTCCGATCGGTATAAATCTTTTATTGGTCAGGTTGATTCGGTCTCTATCCCTCGCTCAGTTCCGGAGGCCCTACAGAATCCTTTATGGGTAGTTGCTACAAAAGTGGAAATGGATGCCCTCCAGCAAAATCAGATGTGGGAGTTGGTTGATCTCCCAGTTAGTGAAAAGACCATTGGCTGCAAGTGGGTATTTAATGTAAAGTATCTTGCCAATGGCACCATTGATCGATATAAGGCTCACCTTGTCACTAAAGGGTTTACTCAGGTACCAGGCAAGGACTTTGGTGCCACATTTTTCTCCTGTCGCCAAATTAACTACAGTCAGGCTTATTGTCTCTTTGGATGCCTCATATTCTTGGCCTCTCCACCAGTTGGATGTCAAAAATGCATTTCTTAATGGCAATCTATTTGAGACTATCTACATGGATCCTCCACCAGGTTTTCGGGCTCAGAGGGAGTATTCAGGGAAAGTATGTCATCTTCATAAATCCCTTTATGGACTTAAACAATCCCCTTATGCTTGGTTCAACCGTTTCAGTGAGGTGGCTCTTACTATGGGGTTTATTAGGTATGACTTTGATCATACATGCTTTGTCCGACGCCATCCTCAAGGTCACTTAATTTTTATATCAGTATACGTGGATGATATTGTCATTACTGGAAATGACACTCATGGAATTGTTCAGGTAAAACGTGACCTTGGGATAATGTTTAACATTAAGGATTTGGGCAAGCTTCAATACTTTTTGGGTATTGAGGTAGCTCGAAATCGCTAGGATATATCTTTATCCCAGAGAAAATATGCATTGGATCTTCTCCAAGATACAGGTATGCTAGATTGTCAACCTGCCGCGATGCCTATGGACCCTAATCTTAAGTTGACAGGGGAATTAGGTGAATTGTTAGCTGAGTCGTCAGTATATCAAAGACTTATGGGACGACTTATCTATTTGACTAACACAAGGCCAGACCTTACATATACAGTGAGTATTGTAAGTCAATTCATGCATGCACCTCGTACCTCTCATTTGGATGTTGTCTATCATATCCTTCGGTATCTTAAATCTTCTCCTGGACTTGGTATCTTCTATGCAACGGGTGTACAAAAAGGATTATCCTGTTACAGTGATGCGGATTATGGAGGGTCAAAAAGTGATTGGTGTTCTACCTCAGGGATGTGCACTTTCCGTGGCAATCACCTTATCTCATGGAAAAGTAAGAAGCAAGCAGTTTTCTCACGATCTTCTACAGAAGATGAGTACCATGCTATGGCCCAAGGAACATGTGAACTACTTTGGTTACGCTCTCTCCTATTTGAGTTAGGGTTTCCAATAACCGACTCATCCACCTTATTATGTGATAATAAATCTGCTATTATGTTGTCCTCTGATTTAGTCCTTCATGAGAGGACAAAACACATTGAGGTTGATATTCATTTTATTCGGGAGAAAGTTCGCTCATGAGTTATCACACCCTGATTTGTTACATCATCTGAGCAGGCTGCTGACATGTTTACCAAGTCCCTTGGACTGTCACTTCTCCAATCAGCTAATGGCAAGCTCAGGCTCGTCAATATCTTTGCCCCAACTTAAGGGGGAGTGTTGAAATATCTGTAGAAAAGAAGATAATACAGCTAAGGATTTCCAGCTGAAGATTTATTGAGCAGTGGGATTTCTTGAGCAGTGTGCCTCTGATTCAGTCTTGAATAATGTAATTCTAGGCCAGTGTGATGTTTGACTAATGTAGTCTTGTTTGGTCTATTTATTGCTCTGATTGTAAGAATGTCAAGAATACAAATTGTAAGAATGTTTTTAACAAATTCTTTCTTCCTATTGTTTCATCTCAAATTTAAAGTGTATTAATCATAATAGTCAATAACTAGTTTCATATACTTACAATGGTATATTGCACGCATCGTTCCTCCTCGTTTCTTTCTTTAATTGGAAGGAAAAATTGGATTCATTATTTTATGTAGGCTAAATTGGTTAAAGAAACTTAGGAAAACAATATTGGGTAAAGAAAGTTGAAGGTCATACAAAGATTTGTTTCATGTTAAGTATCATGCAAAGATTTGAGCTCAAGATGAATAGTTTTTTTTTTGATATGGTAAATATTAATTAAAAGAGAGAGAGAGAAAAAGAAATTGCAAAAAAGAAAGAGAAATAAAAATATTGTCTAGTTGACATATCATGTAGGACGTCACGTAATAGGTGATAAAAAAAGTGATATAAAAAGGGGTGACATATAGCATTACTCGAAAAAAAAAAATGAAAAAGGAATTGTGAAAGAAAAGATTTGTTCACATTTACTCTCATAATAATTCTGGATTTGACAAAATAAAATTTGGAAGTTTGCAAAGTACTTTTCCAATTGATACGTGATTTGAGGATGAGTCAAAATTTATTCTTTTTTTTTTTTACGTTTTGGGTCAAAATTTCTATAATTCTATAAAATAATTTTAATAACTACATTTTTCTAAACTAACCTTGTCATATTGCGTATAGTGAAAAACCAAATCAGAAAAAATGTGAAAACATTAATAGCTTTTAAAATGTTACCATTTCAAAATCACTTCGTAATCTATCGAAGAACAATATGCCAATCTTTAATACTCATATTTCCCAATATTACATTTCACAAATCACTTTCCACTAATCGTTTTGCATTAGCTCTCATTGCCTATTTTAACTATAGTATTCTTTCTATATCTAGAAAGCTCATTCACATTCTCCATTTTATTGTACCATCACATATTCATACAAAGCTCGTTGAGATTTGAAGAACCGACCCGTTTAAACTCTAAGATATATAACTGATCATGCATACATAGTAATGATTTTAATGGTGTTTTTCTAATTATTGGAAGAGTGCAACGGTCTCTCATTATGGAAACTCCACCACAAGATGGTAGAATCATATACTCAGTAATAATCTGTCAACATATTGAGCTTAATTAACTGGTTCAAAGTTTAAATTCGTATTTATAAATTGAATGTATATCTTTTATCCAACCAATGTGAGACAGAATGTCACAAAAATCATATAATTAACTTGTATCGACCTTAATTTTGGGGATTAAAAGCTACAAACTTTTTGTTGATAATTGTTTATTCTTTTAGAAGTCTATCTCTAGATTTTTGTGCGGAAAGAAATCCATAACCTGATCCATCATCTCCACCCTATAGGAAGCATAACGATTAATTTACCAAACCAACATGAAAAATAAGAGTTTAATTAGATTCCTAACACACAAAACATATACACCAAAGGGTAAAGTTTGTGAACTATCACCCCTATTAAAGGTGCGCGAGTCTCATGTGCCATAAAGGGTCCAAAAGCCATACATGCCACTACAAAAAAGTTGAGCATAGGCGGCACAAATTAGGCGGTGCTTCAACACCCCTATTAAAGGTGCGCGAGTCTCATGTGCCATAAAGGGTCCAAAAACCATACATGCGCATGCACAACCCATGATTGTTTTGAAGCTTTTTACATACACAAAATGGCAAAGTGGTAGTAGGAGAGGAAATCTATATATGCAAGAACATAGAATCAAATAACAAACCATTTTGCTTAAGATATTGCACAAATATCAATACTTTCATTGACAAAAGATAAATTCATTAGCTCATCAACATTACTGCATTAGTAGATGATAACTTGCTCCTGTACTCATCTGGTATCTATCTACCACTGCTACCTACAACAACAAAATTCTAGTTATGCAAATAGTGTTGCATTTTCATCATCATCTTGAGCTGCGCTCATTGAAGTAACCTTAGTACTCAAGCTGGATGCAAACGGTGAAAGAAAACTATTTCAATGAAAAAGTAATCTATTTAAACTCTTATCATCATCACTTTATCACTCTTGAATCAAACAATTAATAGCTTGTATTTTTCATATAACTATTGAGAGGGTTCAAATTCAAGGAAGATGGGCAAGGAAGTATGAAGAGATGCTAAACAATTTCGAGTTAGAAAAGGTAATTGTTTAATTATTGGATTCTCTAATAACATATAAATAAATGATACATAACAGTGATAAATTGTCTAAATATCACAACCATATAAACAATTCATTATTATTAAACATTTCTTATTACCTATATATAACGTTATGAGAAAATCTAAGTCCAATTGTCTCAACAAAAAAAAAAAAAAAAGGTGATTGTATCCCTTGGACAAATATTGTTTTTCCAAATCAAGTAGTTGATCTTACTTCAAATTAAACTTCCCAGTGAGGATTATTCGTAAGAACCTTAATTGAGATAACCCCCAACATAGCTTCAGAGGGTATGAGTATTAATTCGTAAGAACCTTAATGGCTATTCTACTGCATCGAGAAAATAATTGTATATATCATTACGAAAAGTAAGTGTAACATTTCCAAGCAAAGAATTATTTCCGGACACACTCACGTGTTGGATAGAATGATCAAATAATGACTTGTTATTAACAGAGATTCTGAATTAGAACAACAGTTTCTGCCTCCATTATCAAAAATAAAAATAAAAAAGGAAAAAAATTGTTACCGGCCTTCTAAGTAAAGAACCTGGCGCCTGGGCTTTTCATGTTTGTTTCATATCTTATAAAATAGGTTCCATAGGATGCATTTCGTCTTATCCAGTAGGTTTTTAATATTAGAACGATGGTTTTAATCTTTAACTTTAAAAATTAATGAATTACTTGCTTATTTAAAAAAAAAAAAATCTTGGTCCAGCCTCTTCTCAAACTTGCTGGAATGGCTCTAAATGGTGAATAATTATTCCATGTTGAAGTAATATATATTTAACAAGTTTTAGCTGATTTAGAATAGGTCGAATTATTGATGCTTACAAACCAGCCACTGAGATATATATATATATATGACAATGGCATTTTGCTTGCAACTTACAACATAAGCATAAGCATTTGAACTTCACAAAAATGGACAGAAAACTACTAAATAAGAAAGATTTGTAAAAAATCTAAAATAAACTAAATCAAGTCTTGTCCTACTAAGTAGAGTCGGCTAGGAAATTTTACAAGCGTAAATCTTCCTTCAACAACCAGCTAGTTGAAACAATCTAATGTAGCATTTTGATGCAGCTTTTGGAGCAGGAGTCCATGCATCCCTTCATTTTAGATTGATCTGCAATATTTCCCAAGCCATTATTGAAAGCACGACCATGTATATGATAAATATACTGCAAAATCTTTCAACGATTTTATTGAAATGCATATTATGCAAAGTATTATTTTCAACATGTAAACTTAACTTTATGTATCTAGATTGCAAAACGAATTTCTACAGCTAATAAGTAGTGTTATTTTTGATATAGTGATGAGGGAAAGAAACCTGACTCATTTCCCAGTGCACTTAGACACCTCGTCACTTAATACGCATTATCCAATGTTAATATACTTTAATATAGAAAGTTATCTCATCCGATAACATTGGATAATGCAACATACTCATGGGGAGTGGGATTCATAGTATGTGGAGTCTATTGATATTATTGAATAGGAGTATTTCCCTTTTAATATATACCTGAGATGAAATTTGCGCACGTAGAATGTGCACAATCTAATGCACAATCGTGGAGGATATTTGAATCTATGATTCCACATTTCTTATAGCATTTAAGACGACAACGTGTTCCAGATAAAATGCACTTCAAGTTGCATTTCAATTGGCAAATTGCTTTGCTTTCTGCATCCACTGCAACTCCAACCATCATGATCAACATGAACAACACCACAATCCTCATATTGTTTTAGATTGTCACTGCTCTTTCTATACTATATCTGATTTTGTGTTGCTTTGAAATTTTGAGATGTGATACTAGTAATTTATAGGCCTTGAACCCTTTAAAGAGAGCTACAACAATTAAATTCAATTATGGAGTGAGTCAACTTATCATGTATATAGGAATGGAAATTTTTTTCAGTCATATATGTGTTTAACATGTTGTAAGAAAAAGTTATCACCATTTTTGTCACATTTACTCTTGTAATAATGTCGGATTTGACAAAGTTTGCAAAGTACTTTTAATTTGCAATTGATACATGATTTGAGGATGAATAAAAAATTATTATCTTTTACGTTTCAGGTCAAATTTTCCATAATTCTATCAAATAATTTTGAATATCTACATTTTTCTAAACTAGCTAGCCTTTTCATATTGTGTAGTGAAAAGAAAATCAGAAAAAAATGTTAAAACATTAATAGCTTTTAAAATGTTACCATTTCAAAATCACTTTACTTTATCTATCGAAGAAAAAAATGTCAATATTTAGTACTCATATTTCTCAATATCACGTTTCGCAAATCACTTTCCACTCTTGCATATTTTAACTATAATATTCTTTCTATGTCGAGAAAGCTCATTCATATTCTCCATTTTATTTGGACCGTCACATATTCATACAAAGCTAGTTGAGATTGGAAGAAGTAAACCCGTTTAAACTTTAGGCTCCGTTTGTTTGTCGTAAAATAATTTATTTGTAAAAAATATTTTTTTAGAAAATAAAATATTTTACATAGCTTTGTTTGGTTGCCGTAAAATAACTTGTTGAGTGAAATATTTTTCCAAAAAATAAAATATTGAAAAATATTTTTTAGTGTTTGGACGTACCGTGAGTTCCGTAAAATATTTTTTTCTCCCAAAGAAAATGAAAACATTTTCCAAAATTTTGTACTAACCGCAATTATTGACCGAAAAATATTTTACGGTTAACCAATTTTCCTATGTTACCAAACACTATAAAATTAAGAAAAAGAAGCCGCAATTGTTGACCGGAAAATATTTTATGGTTAACTAATTTTTCAGTGTTACCAAATATCGTAAAATTCAAAAAATATTTTTCAAGAAAATATTTTACAGCAAACAAACGGAGCCTAAGATATACAACTCATGCATAAATAAGAATGGTTTTAATGATATTTTTCTAATTATTGGGAGAGTGCAGCGGTCTCTCATTACGAAAACTCCACCACAAGATGGTAGAATCATATATCCAATATTCTTTTAGAAGTATGTTTCTAGATACTTGACCGGAAGGATATTTACGATCCTACCCCATCGTCTCTACATCGTAAAAAGTATAACCATTAAATTTATCAAACGAATATGAAAAATAAGAGTCCAGATTTCAAACACGCAAAACGCATACGCTAAAGGATAAAGTTTGTGAAGAATCATTAGAAGTGGTGGGCCTCACGTGTCATATAAGGCCCACAAGCCAGACATATACGAGCTGATCATTTTGAAGTTTTTTCCATACACAAAAATGAAAACTAGTAACAAACCATTTTGCTTAAGATATTTCACAAATGTCGATCCTTACATTGACAAAAGATAGATTCATTAGCTCATCAACATTACTGCATTAGTAAATGATAACTTTCACCTATACTCATTGGGAATCTATCTACCACTGCTACCTACAATAACAAAATTCTAGATATGCAAGTAGTGCTGCATTTTCATCGTCATCGTCATCGTCATCGTCATCTTGAGCTGCGTTCATTGAGGTATCTTTCAGCAATGGCAGCATGAGTTGCTGCACCAAATGGAAGCACATCTTCATCGATCATGAAATGTGGTGAATGGCCTGTGTGTATGGAACCTAAGCTCTCATTCCTTATACCCACGTAGAAGAAGGCTGAAGGGATCAGTTGTGAGTAGAATGAGAAATCTTCAGCACCCATTATTGGTGGAACCACTCTGAAATTTGTTGGACCTACTAAATCAATGGCGACTTTTCTCACATGTTCATACATGGCCTCGTCGTTCACTGTTGGAGGATACATTGAGTCATCATTCTCGAAGAAGTCGACTGTTGCTGAGCATCTGAATACACTGGCTTGTTCTTGAGTTACCTGTTGAATATGATAATTTTATGTCAGTTTTTTTTTTCTTTCTCTTAATATTTTTATTTATTTTTAGATTTCTTTTCGGGAAAGGGGCCAGGCTGGGGCTGGATCGTCTCGTACCGTTATAATGTACTATTACATTTTTCATATGTTTCGATACTTCAAACTATTACAAAAAAGTATAAGATCATTGCAAACGATTTTATGCGACGATTTTCCAACCATAAACCATTGCATATGACTCGTTGCATCGGCTTTTTTTTTTAATAAATAATAAGCAATAATTTAAAAAAAACAGTTACAATTAAATTATAATTTCAAAATTATCACGAATAGTTAATTGCATGAGCAGTAATTAACAAAAAGTGATACAAAAAATATTTATATAATAATTATTAAAAAAAATTGCAATAAAATACCTATACTAACGATTATTTTTTTTTTAAATTAAAGTGTTGCAAAAGAGTTAAAATTTTGTAATAACGATATGAAAGAATAAATACAATAGTGAAAAACTGTATATAAATTACCCAAATTATTCTATTATATATAATTGCGTCAACAATTCACTATTATTAGATCTCTCTCGTAATGTTGTACAACGCTAATATTTATACCATCTAAGCATTTTACTGTTTTTGGACAAAGGAGAAGCAATTCCTAGATAAAATGTTTGAGATGAGTGTTTTGGACAAACCTCCTTTATTCTCCTAAGAAGTTGGTTGAAGCTTACGCTGGAGAAAGCTCTTAAGGTGCCAGTGAGAACAACCTTATCGGGTATCACGTCAAGGTCATCTCCACCATTGAAGGAAGTCACTGAGACCACCTGATACATACACCAACAACACCAGGAATAAATCAATTAGTACCAATCGAAATATTGTTTTGGAGTCCACAAGAATACAAGTCGTTATAAACTAAATACATATCGATAATACAAGAGACATGGACCACCAAGCCTTAATATCGTCAGGTAATGACTCAGGTCCAACTACTGGTCTACCAACACATTGAGTTTAATTAACTAACCTAACAATGCTTAATCCTGTATCGACAATAATAACGAACCCAAATAATTATAAATTGAGCACATATTTTCTACAGAACCGATGATGTGGTATGAGATGTTTCAATATATCCGAGGTTTGACACCCGACCCCTAGTCTGAGTTTTAATGAGAGGAGTTTCTTGTCATCAAATAAAGACAAAAGAAAATAGAAAATGTGTTTTACTAAGATTGGATATACACGCACCTCAGAGTCCAATGGATTTGATTCACGAGAGACAATACCCTGCAAACTGATAACAGCAGCTGAGGCAGCCAAAATAGCATCAACAGAGCGGTGTGGTGTCCCAGCTCGGCCCTCTTTACCACTAATTTCTGCTCTAAAGAACCCACAGCCAGCAAGTAATGGACCAGGTCTCGACCCAATAATTGCAGTTGGATGCTGATGTGATACATGTGCTGCAAATATGGCCTCCACATTTTCAAGAGCTCCATCTTTTATCATTCCTTTTGCTCCATTCCCAGCTTCCTCTGCTGGCTGAAACAGCAATATTACTGTTCCCTAGTAAACACAAATGATATATATATTAGGCTCTGTTTCATGTCTTCTTCAAAACGATAACCATTCAAATCGATTGTTTATAATGATTTATAATACATTAACTGTTATGGATTGAGATCCACTAACAACTGTCAATTTTTAAAAACTTACTCACAAATATCATTATCAGACAGCTACCTAGCAAACTCCTTAGCTAATTAATTAGTTTTGCTATCATGCTTAAAAAGCCACACAAAGAAATTATACATTTGAAGTCAAGCTAGACACCCTATCCACACCTTCCTGCAAGAATCATATTCCCAGGGCTCTCAAATATTAGTAACAACTTTGCCGATATCATTTTCCGGAATATATTTCTAATTTATGCGTGTGCACATGCAGAGAATAAATACATAAAAGGGTGACATACTCTGATTCTACACACACAGATGTAACTTAATCAGCTCTCTACTTGCCTAAGGGTGAACGGAGTTGAAGATTTCGATCTCAACCTCTGAATTCATGACAGGTGAAAATTAATAATGATAAAATAATAATACAGTTATGTAAAATAATCTGTACTATTAAATTAAATGACTGATCTTCACGTTATCACTGTTGAACTAATCTCTATCTAACGCTATAAATTCGTTATAAATCCACAAATTAGTAGTCTCATCTAAATCTAAATCTAAATCAACAAGTTGCACCAAGAAAATAATGAAAAATCAGATGACAAGGAATCTAAAAAGCACGTGTTCTTTCTCATTCTGCTCACTGCAATCATAAATGTTGGCGTCCAAATATGTGAAAGATTCCCTAGTTTCTGAATTTCATGGGGCCATGGTCCGATAGGGTAGTTAGCAGTCATCATCAAAGTACCAGAAACGTGATATAACCTTGACACCAAAGGTCACATTCACCTAAATCTCTTGTCTCACATTTTTAATAATTTCTTATAAAAATTATTAGCTTCACAAGAAGTTTGTGAATAAGTGATTATCTGATAATAAGTAATGAATATCAATCTTTTTACTAAAGAAAATGTATTGAACTTGTAATTTATTAGATACGTTTTATGAATGTCAGCGAAGTATCTTAACTTAATTTAATTGTTCTTCTTTTTTTTTTTGTCATTTTATTTCTTCACGTATGACATATATTTTATAGTTCCTTTTGTAATCTTCAACTAACTTTTTAGCATAACAAGTCACATGACCTTCAATTAGATTGAAAGCACGAAAGTTTAGAATTTAATGAGGTTAGTCAAGTGGTTGAGTACTTGAAGCGTGACCAACAGATTTACTCGCATCTCAGGTTCGAATTAATCAAAAAATTAATTTCTTTAATCTCAGTCTCAATAGACCTTGTATCTTGTTCCTTATGGCCCCACTAATTTGAAACATGTTTTGTTGAAAACTTTCAATCAAAGAATTTCCGGGGGAAAAAAAAAAGGCATGAAAGGAAGAACATGCTGAACGAGACTCGAGTGAGCTAAATGAGACTTCTGTAAAGTAGATAGAAAATTGGTTGAATGAGCCCATGATTTGTCATGAAAGGTCTCGTGCCTCACTCCATGCAAGGAGGAAGGATCTTCTCGTAATATCATAAAGTTATAAGTAGTATTAAATAGTTGTGAACTGTTTACTTCATTTCATCATAATTATATCAATAATTTATAATTATTAAATTTTACTTATAACATCGTAATGTTATAAATCAATAAGGTAAATTTCACACTTAGTCCCTATTGTTTGTTATTTTTTTCAAATTGATCTTTAATGTTTTAAAAGATTCATAGAGATCACTAATGTTTACAAAGTGATTTAAAATGGTCCCTATTATTTAAAACTAGTCAATTTAGTCCCTATTGTTTCTCATAAAATTTCATTTAGTCCCCAAATAGAGATAACATACATAGATTGAATTGAATTTTTTAGGAAATAATATGAACTAAATTAATTTTTTTGAAAAACAATAGAGACCAAATTGACTAAACTTGAACAATAAAAATTATTTTAAATAACTTTTATAAACATTAGGGATCTTTATAAATCTTTTAAAATATTAAAGATTACATTGAAAAAATATTTAAACTTAAGTGTGAAATTTACCCTAAATAAATATATTTCCCATGCAAGCATTTTGGGAGGTGCTTCAGGCCTCACCACCAATCAATCACCAAGAGCACAAAAACCAGAAAGACGAAAAACGTGAGTTGCCGAGTTTTGTTTCCTACCGACACATTGTCGCACTAGCTAGTAATGCCATGTGCCCTATTAAATGTGATTGATCACCACTCAAGTATTAAAAAAAAAAAAAAAAAAATACATAAATGATCATAAAAATCAAAAGGTTCACAGTTATGAATTTTTATTCAACTTGTCAGTTATAACTTATTGATTGTTAATTCCATCTTCAAAATGGGTCCTTATGTCAGATCAGAATATCTTACTATTTAAAATTTATTCTAATATTGTACTTCAATTATCTATTTCAATATCAAATAAAAAATAGAAGAAAAAAAGAAATGCAAGATATTTTGATTTTTGAGTGAAATGAAAATCTAAAGTACAATGTTAGAATGTCAAAGTAAAACATTAATTAGAAAAGAATCCTAATCCACTTATGTGTGCAGAAGGTTAGTGACGACGATAAAACCAAGAATAATATAATCAAGGATTTAGATTATGCCAACACGCTAGCCAAGTACTTGTAAAAAAACTATTTTTTATCTTATATATGTACTTTTTGCCACAACTAGTCTAAAAACTCTAGACTCACAAGTAAAATTAGAGTTATAAACTTATTTATAACTATCTTCAAATCTTTGTCTTTACTCATCTCTTAGCTCCCCTTGATCCATATTCATTACTGACGGATCCATCTCTTCTCCATTCTCAACTGAGTGATCCGACATAGGACTCGAGTGAGCTAAATGAGACTTCTGTAAAGTAGATAGAAAATTGGTTGAATGAGCCCATGATTTGTCATGAAAGGTCTCATGCCTCACTCCATGCAAAGAGGAAGGATATTCTCGTAATATCATAAAATTATGAGTAATATTAAATAATTGTGAACTGTCTATTTTATTTTATCATAATTATATCAATAATTTATAATTATTAAATCTTACTTATAATATCGTAAGGTTATAAATAAATATATTTCCCATGCAAGCATTTTGAGAGGTGCTTCAGGCCTCACCACCAATCACCAAGAGGATAAAAACCAGAAATACGAAAAACGTGAGTTGCCGAATTTTGGTTGCTACTAACACGTTGTCGCACTAGCTACTAATGCCACGGGCCCTATTGAATGTAATTGATCACCAATCAAGTGTGAAATATCCATAAATGATCATAAAAATCAAAAGGCCCACAGTTGTGAATTTACATTCAACTTGTCAGTTATATAACTTATTGATTGTTGATTTTATCTTAGCAATGGGTCCTTATGTCGGATCAAGATTACCTATTATTTAAATTTTATTATAACATTTTAATATTGTACCTCAATTATCTATTTCAATATCAAATAAAAAATAGAAGAAAAAATGAAATGCAAGATATTTTGATTTTTGAGTGAAATGAAAATTTAAAGTGCAATGTTAGAATGTCAAAATAAAACTTTAATTAGAAAAGAATCCTAATCCACTTATGCTGTGTAGAAGGTCAGCGACGACGATAAAACCAAGAATAATATAATCAAGGATTTAGATAATGCCAACACGCTAGTCAAATACTTGTAAAGAAACTATTTTTTTTCTTATATATGTACTTTTTGCGACAACTAGCCCAAAAACTCTAAACTCGCGAGTAATATTAGAGTTATAAACTTGTATCTTTAAATCCTTACTCATCTCTTAGCTCCCCTTGATCCATGTTCATTATCGACGGATCCATCTCTTCTCCATTCTCAACTGAGTGATCCGACATAAGAACCCATTACGAAGATAGAATTAACAATCAATAAGTTATAACTGAAAAATTGGATATAAATTTACAATTGTGCACCTTTTGATTTTTACGATTGTTTTTATGTTTGGATACTTGAATTGTGATCGATCACATTCAATAGGGCCCATGGCATTAGTAGCTATAACTATCATAATGTTACTCTGTTATCAGAGCCTTACTGCCTAACTCCACTGAGAGTCTATCATGATAGTATGACCACCGTATCGACTCTAATACTAATTTGTTGTGACAACCCCTGAGAATTTGAGAATAAATAAGCCTTAACACATATGTGTAGAACTCAATTATTGGCCCAAAAGTTTAAACTATTAAGTCTTGACTCTACACATATTTATTAATAACTTATTTTTCTCTTAATCTTTTTATATAAATTTTTTTTTTCTATTTACTTATTAATTTACCATGTAAAACTCCTATCATAATATTTTCTAAACCTACAGATGGACATATTTTTTAAGTATCATTTTAGAGTGAGTATGCTCTTCAGTCGATAACGTAACTGAATCTGCCTCTACCTCTAGCAGATGTAATTCCCACTATCACGTGACAAGTTACTATTCCTAGTCACAAATCTTGTCCTAAGCTAACTTTACTATTGGAATTTTTTTTACAGCGTCTCAAATATTTGAATGTCATTAAGACAAGCACGTGGGTTCTACCAATACATAGAACTCACGTGCCAAAAATATTTTATGGAAGACTTTGCCCTTTATTATCTTGGACTAACTGTATTTTTCCAACTCATAGATATACATGCCGAAAATTTTGGAAGAAAGATATGTCACGTGTTTGACTAAATGCATTTGTGTTCTTTTCACTAAGTGCAAATGTTAATGCTAGAGTAATGATTTAAATGATAGCTTAGAGATTTTTTCTTTTGTTTTTGTCGTACTTTTTACCTTATCTTGACTTCAATGAATCTTACTCTTTATAAAATAATGGACCAAGTGATCATTATCTGAGGACACGAGGCAGTTTGGTTACGAACTGCTTCCCGTAAGTTTCAAACCCTTAAATTTACAGATAAAATTTACACATTGATAGTGTATTTACCATCTACATCACAATTCATGATTGATTTAAAATTTTTTATTTAATAGACGCTATTACATAATTTAATACTCACACAAACAATTCTATTATAGAAATTTTATGATTAAACTTTCTTTTTGGGAGGAGCGAATTAACATTTTTTATTAAAAATATCTTAAGCATATTTATATATTTAAAAACAAATTTGAAATTCAATTAGTAGAAATTGCAGTCTCTACTGATCTATATGTACGTTTATCCCTTCAGGTTGCTCTTATGCTCAAAGCTATATATATATATGAAGTACTGTATGCAATAGATTTCTTGCTTTTCGTATGCAAGTTTTTCCTTTTTCTTCTTTTCAATATTCTATGGAGATTGTCCACACGAAGTGATTCTCTCATATAAAGGGGACTAGGTTAGGGGAGAAATACTGAACCATCCACAAGAAGGCCACTTTTTGGCCTGAAAAGTGAAATTTTTGCTGCACTTGTGGTAGTAAAATAGTCCAAAATTCTATTTTTTTTTCTTAGATAAGCAAGTAATATATTGAATTATTTTTGTGAAATAGTCGTAGATTGACTATGTTTGACTCGAATAATTTACACCGTTAACCAGCACACAATTGTTTTGATATCTTATCCTAAAATTTCAATGTTGTCTAAAAGAAATTTTTTTAATTAATCAACAGAAATAATTAAATTCAAAGGGGGGCATATAATTTATCGTAAAGGGTCGTGAAAAATGATTAAAAGAAGAAATTATAAACAAACCTTCAAATATTCTTCACGAGCCTTGAGAATCTTGGCCGCGCCAAGGAGCATGGCCACATGAGCATCGTGACCACATGCATGCATCTTGCCCGCGTTTTTGCTTTTGTGCTCCCATTCAACCGCTTCCTAATAACCAACCATAATAAGACCATGTACAAAAAGCAATTTGTTCACGCTATAAAACAAAATAGCATTCAGTGCTTCTTTCGAGAAATGAACATCGTTTATTTATCACTTTATATATATATAATTGTATGTTAAATAACTAACTTTTTTATTTTCTTTTCTTTTTTAGGTATTCTAACAAATCATATCTATCTGAAGTGATAAATAAATAATAAAAAATAAAATAACATCTAACGTTTCTCTAAAAAAATATAGCCTAAATTGTTTGGAACAAAAAGTTTTCTACTTTTTCGAGTATTTACAATTTGTAACAAAACTCGATTCTTAAGCTAATTGAGATATAATATCAAATCCATATCCTTTATAACAGATTTTGATTTTTGACATCATGGGCGAATCAAGAAATTTTTCCCATTAAAAGTTAAACATATAATTCTTCAATTATATGAATATATATATATATTTTTAGCAGAGCCTAATTAAATTTTTTTAATTAAAAATACATGAAAATTTAATTTTTTGTTTTTTTAAAAATACATAAAATTTCTAACATTTTTCTGGACCAATAAACACTATAGCCTCCGCTGACGCCCATTTACATCCCACCACTGTGTGACATAAAACATGATAGCCGGTAAGGCACTATGCTACACAAAACAGTGCATGAAGGTCCTGCTATACGTAGAGAACCAGTAAAGGGTACGTCACAAAATTCAAGAACAAATACTGACCTGAATTGGTAGTGCATCCATATCAGCTCTAATGGCCACAAAAGGTGGTCCTCCAGTTCCAATCATGGCTCTGATGCCAGTCTTCGCCAAAGGGTACCTGTAACTGATCTCCATTTTGTCCAATTCTTCACGGATAAGCTTACTGGTCTCGAATTCTTCAAAAGCAAGCTCAGGGTTTTCATGGATTCTTCTCCTCACAGACTTTATCCACTTCTCATTTTCTGGTGTCTTTGCAATCCTCAGGAGCTGTTCAGAGCAATCCTTGGTCCAAACAGTGCAGTCACTGGATGTCGAAGATCCATGTCTTGATGAAGAAGATGATGTCTTGTTCACGAGTTTCTCTATTGGCTTGTTGCTGAAACATGTTGAATCGAAGTATGACGAGTCCTGATCAGATGATGTTATTGCGCCTTTTGCTAGCACAAGTGCTATGACAGCAAAGATTGAAACACAATAAATAAGTGTTGGTTTTCGAAGGATCGCCATGTTCATCAACATTGAGCAAGAGAGAGTGATGGAGAGAATATATAGAAAGCTCGAGAATATATGAAAGAGATTGAGAGGGTAAAACCAGAGACAATCAAAAGAGAGAGAGAGAGAGCTGGAAACAGAGATGTAGACTTAATTTCTATGTATTTTAACAGTTTTGGATTTTCTCGGTCTTGGATCTTCCAAGAAGGAGACATTCAGGAATTTGAATCTCTAACAACGTAATAATATTATTAAAAAAATTAATATAATAAATTAATAATATAATTATAATAAAAAAATTTATAACATTAATATAAAATAAAAAAATTATATCACTATTTTATTATTAATAATCTTTTTAATATCGTTATTATATTAATTGGGAGTCTAAATAACAAGAAAACGAAAGGGAGAGGGAGAGAATATCAACACGTTGGGATAATGAAGGAAGACAGTTGTCCATATAAGTCTCACGTGTTGTAATCTGTTTGAGAAATGGAGTTGATTTGAGAAGCCAGACGTAAAGTGGGTATAGACATGGACCACCATATTGAAAATAGGTGGGGTCTAATACAACTCTAGCCCCATGTGTAACAGATATACATTAAAAGGGATTACTATAGACGGTGATCTTATGTTGTAAATTCTTGACTAAATGGGGAATTTGCCATTTTGAGATTTTTTTAGAATATATTAAAGTGTACTACAAATAGGAGCCCACAGGAATGTGAATGAAATCTATTCTTTAGGACCACTTACTGTCTTCTTTTTTTATAATTGAAACTCTTGTTCCAAACTTTCTGGATAAAAGTGTACTATAAATAGGACCACAGGAATACTGTCTTCGAAAAAATAAATTTTGGGCTCAATTTTACAAAGTTAAAAATTTAGTATTATTTGGCACTATTCATTCGGTCATGATACCCTCATTTATGAGTGCTCTAACCCCTTGTCTATTAAGCTTGTTTATTTTTTTATTAATAATGAATAATAACAAGTGGTAACAATAATATCCAATCAAGTGATACTATGCATATGATTTTCAAAAGGGAGATTCTATATCAAATGGTATCTATTAAAGTAATATTCTATGTTGAAAGAATATGCTCCTATATGAAACACTTTGTATAATATGACTTATGTTATATGTAATAATTTTAATGTTCATAGCGTGTAATAATAATATGATTGAGATATGTATACAAGAATGGGGATATTATTTATTTGAATGAAATCATCTTTATGCATTGCTCTTGTGAACAAGAAAAGAGATTGTTTTGTTATAAAATTGCCATATGCTTTGGTTGAGTACCAAAGGGAGAGAAAGAATCCCGAAATGATAACAATGCATCAAAGGAGAAGAGCTTTGAGAAAACAAATGCATAATTCAAGAAAGATAAACTCATGTGCATAAATGTTTTCATGTTATATATGCGAGTTTAACCAATGTGATGCTTAAGTCTTGAGTGAGATCCCATTGTAGTGCTATCCTACAAGAATATATATTACATCTTATAGCTCCTTATTGTGGAAATTTATTTTTGTTCATGCCAAAAGGGGATCGTGGAACTATCGCTCGAGAAGTAAGTAAGCCGATCCTAATGTGCGATTATGTTAAGATGTGGTTCACAAGTAAGTTTGTTGCATTAATTGTATCTTAACTCAAAGTTTTGTGATATACGGAGCTTTATTGGATTTATCTTGAGTAACACACAAATAGTTTGTCATCATAAAAAAGGGGGAGATTGTTAATCCTAAGATTTCGTACCAAAGGTATATGTATAGTTTTGATGACAACAAACATATTATTATGTATTAAATACATCATGTGAGGGGGAGTCAAAGACTCCACATGTGCTTTATTATTGTAGATGTTACTACCTTGGCACGTGATGTATTAAATGCATAATGTAAGGGCGAGTCATGCTTTGTAGACTTCATGTTTGTGCTATAATGTACTTAACACATTTATGATCATGATTATAGCATGAAATGATATGTCATCAGCAAAAAGGGGAAAATTGTTGGCCTTACACCCAATGCATGATTTTGATGATAACAAATATGGATATTTGGTTATGTCAAGTGTTGTTGATCTAATGTGTCTATATTGCTAAACACACGCTTGTTAGCTTTTGTGCATTAAATGTATATATAATTGCGAAGCCAATTTGAATTTTTACTTGAGTGTTTTGGATTGTGTGGATAATCTTGTAGTAATGTATTATGAACTAAAATATCTTGTAAGTGCTTGGTGTTTAAAGGGGAAGAGAATCTTGCATGAAAGAAGAGTTGCAAGATTGACAAAATACAAATTATGTTGGTCATTGAGAAGAATCAAAGTTTGCATGACAAAGATCACCACAAGCATGATAAATGAAGTCTTGAAGATTTGAAGAAATGAAGATCATATTTCAAGAGTCAAGACATGAAGGCGAAGTGGTGTAAGGATGGAGACGTAGCGGCATAAGGGGTAGCGGCTTAAAAATGTCATTTGCCTTAGGTATGCATTTTTATTATTCAAGCTCTTGGTAATCTTCCAAAAATATCTTTTAATCTTTATTCAAGAGTTTTGAAAAGGTTAATTGGGTTGGAACATCTTTTGAAGAAGTGTTCTTAAAAGGTCCAAATGATTTATCTTCAAAATAATGAATTTTCAGGTGAAAAATATGTGTTAAACTCTTGATTACAAAAATCAATTTTAATCTTTCCACAGGAATTTAAAAAATGTTTTGAAATGTCAAAAAAGTTGGAAACACTTTAGAAGAAGTGTTTTTGAAATGCTTAAACAGTTTGCCTTCGAAAAAATGGATTTTAAGCTCAATTTTACAAAGTTGAAAATCTGGCACTATTTGGCACTATTCATCCAGTCGCGATACCCGATCGTGCTAACACAACCACCCCCCTGGGAAAAATGGCTGCAATTTTACCGGGCTTGTTACTCGGTCGGGTTATCAAGACCGGTGAACACAACCGGAAGTCTGCGAATTTGAAAAATTAGCCGTTAAAGAGTCGTTGCAACATTTCCTATAAATTCTAAACCAACTCATTTCATCAAACAATTCTTCCAAGTCTCTTCCAACATATTTCTAACATCTCTAAGCTTCAAATTTCATATCTTTATCAAATCAAACCAAGCTTGATCTTAAATTTGCAAATCTATTGAGCATTCAAGAGTTTTCAATTGTATTATCTACTCATTGAGGAGTTTTGATTGTTCTCCATTGTATTATCATTCAAACACTCAATTCTTTGTATTGTAAACACTCTTGGGGCTCTAGAATAGGATTGTGTGAATTCTTGTAAAAGAGAAGAGTGTGGGAAAATCCTTTGTAGATTTAAAAGGAATAGTGAGTAAGTTTGAAATCTCACCTACATTTAAATAGGCTTTGATTGATTTCTTGTGGATTCAAGAGATTGTTTAGTAGGTTCTTAGCTTCACCTACATTTGAAGAAACTTATGATTCTCTTGTGGACTCAAGAGAAGGTTGTAAAGTTGATTTGTGCTTCACCAACATTTAAAAAAATATTAATAGTGGAGTTTGTAGAAATCTTAAGGGGAGGAGACCTTAGGTGGTGGATTAAATTAGCGAACCACCAAAAAATCTTTACATTTGATCTCTCTAACCCTACTCTCTTTAATTTTATATATATTGCATATCTCGTGTTTGATTTATTGCACAATCTCACTATTATATATATTACACATGAAGTGTTTGATAAATTGCTTAAGTGAATATTGTAGTTGAATTTCATAATTTTTAAAGTATTGATTTGCCTCTATAAGCTTAATTTCCCCCCCCCCCCCCCCCTCCCCCCTCTTAGGCTCATTTAGACTAACACAAGCTCTCCACACTAGACTAACCATTTGATATAATGAATACAAGACTTTTCCTATAAAACTGTGGCATAATTCTTGACAATTCACTATTGTTGAGGACGGAACTAGGATTTTAACTTACTGGAATCAATAATAATTTAACAATAAAATATTTGTACTCATGAAATAATATACATATATATATATATGAGAAAATAAAGGCATTAAAAAAACTTACATAAAGAAGGTGTTCATTTAAAGTAATAGTCTATTACAACAATCTTCGATGAGTTTTCATTTTTTGAAAGTGCATTTAGGATCTATTTAACCCTAGGTTTTTAGATGTTTAAAAGCGTTTCTTATAAATTTAGAAGCTGAAACTAACCTTTTTAGCCCATTGTTTAAAGAGTTTTTTTTGGTAAAACTAAAACTAAAATAAGAAGCTCTAAATTCACTTTTTTTTTTTTTTTTTTCATGAAATGACTTTTACATCAGGCTGAAAACTGTTTTTCTTTTTCTTTCTCAAAACTATATAATTTACTGCGGATTTTTAGTTTCCCTATATTTATTCTTTTTCTATTTAATTCTGTTGTGACAGTGAAAAATACTTCTAACATGATAAGGCTAAACAGTCAATAGTTTATATTAAATAACACTTCTAACCAAATCTATACTGTTAAAAGTTCTACAACTCAAAAACTAAAATTTCACAAGTAGGCAAAACAAACCCTGGGTTGGGAATGGAATGACATTCCTAATTCTATTCTAATTCTCACGTTTGGTATAAGAGAATGAGCTTGATAATTTCATTCCCTCAGTAGTTCAATTCCTATCAAAACCACATGGGAATCACCTATTCACATGTCCTTTGAAATGAACTTATACTCAAGTGGCGTAAATAACCTTTTAAAAAAAACAAACTATTACACAACTATAACTTTTATATATAATCTTCTTTGCCTATCTTCTTATTATTATGAACATTAACAATGACGAAAAAATAGCTTTATTATTAATATAATAATACTATTATTTATTAAGATTATTTATAAATTTTATTATTAGGTTTAGTATTATTCTTATTATTAGAATGATTAATAATAATAAAAATAATAATGTTATTAGTAATACAATATAACAAACTTACTGAATAACAATAAAAATATTAAAAAGGATACGGTTCATCGTCTTGTCCTCGATCTCAAACCACGAACCATGATTTTCAAACAAATGCCAGTAAACCCCTTATTCCTCTAATGTGGTATTCCGGATGTACCCCGATCCTACAACCCATTCTCCCGAGGTAGGTCCATATGACCTAACAAGGTGAACCATGCATTTGGGGTAGGGGAGTATGCCTCAGCGAGAATAGGAATATGAACCATGGTAGCCGAGCTAAACCGACAGCCCGATGCTACCCAGAGTTTCTCGACACTACCATGTCCGAGCAGGTTGCGCAACCCCGAATCATAATCACGAGAACCAAGAATACCAATAATCACATTTGAGAGACGACAAAGTAGACAACCCTCGCAATTAGTCACAATATAAGCTTTTACATATGAAATAACCAAATAAGCACAAAGGGGCAATTAACATACTTTTCCACAAAACTCTACAAATAGCTTGAATATGCTTTAGACATGCATGTAGACATACAATAGGCATCTACAAGTTAATACAAGCACTAAAGCATCTAATTCCTACTTTTTTTCCCTTTGACAACTAAGTAATTTTACTTCCAAACGAGATTCAATGTTCCAATTCCACAAACTGACTATACTACATCCCTAAGGATACTAAAAGGCACTTATCTAAGCCCTAAAAACCCGCTTTGGAGACAAAAGCTCGGGAAGGTCCCAAGTCGATTTTAACTACAATTACCTTAACTGCCCCTCAAACCAACGCAACGAAAGCACCAAAAATACTTCCATGCTTAGTAGATGCCTAATCTAAGGTTCAATTGTGACCGAATTACGTTTTGCGAAAAAAACCCCTTTTAAATTTTAGCTAAATTCGCATTTTAACTTAATTCCAGGCAAATTAACTACACACAAGTATTTATCTATGTTCAATAACATCTAAAGCACCTATAGGAAGTACAAGATTGATCTAATTAGCCATTTATAGCAAAACCCTAGAATTGAGCACTATTCATCATCTCTTTCATCTGATTTAGCTTTCAACCATGGAATAAGCCATTAAGTTAAGCAAACAAGGTCTATATAGCATGTAGAGCATTTATATCACAATATTCAAGCAATACAATAGCTATAATCAACAAATCTCAAAAGTTGACATAAACTTTAAAATGATGCAAATGCAAACTCCCTCACTTGTACAAGGTTTAGGCAAGTAGTAGTAGCTGTTAGATGCTCCAAACAACCTCCAAAGCCAAGCCAAGTGAGTGATTGCAAGGATTGAAGTTGAAGTTTTTTTTTTTCTTTTCTTCTATGGCCGTCGGGTAGGGGGACTTCTTGGGCATTTTCTCAATTGTTTTGTGTGTAATTGCTATGTATGTATGTTGTAGTATATGTGTATTGTATGTATGTGGTTTAATTTGAGGTCAAAGGCTTGCACAACTTAGTTAAATGTAGGCCAAAATTTCAATTAAAAGACTAACTACTAGTTACACGTTATATTTCTAATGTTTCACTATTCACGCGAATCGGAAACTATTTTCCAAATGTTCGTCCCCGACACCCAAAGCTCAAAACCCCAAGTTTTCGATTCTTTTTGTAAGTTATACTATCTTGGAAAAATATTAATTTGAGCAAATTAGACAGTTAGTTTTCTTATAAATAGTAACCGTCAAATAATGTATATTTAAACTAAAACTAAAGCACATTAAAATGCACAAAGGAATATGCAACAATTATTTATGAATACGATACAAATTCTCAGGCGTCACAAAACAAGCAAGTTATGTACATCCCACTCATTAATGGCTTACTTCGGAGTTGTCATCCATTGAAGATGTATTCAAAGAGGTACTTCTGAACAGATATTTATCTTTGACATATATTTTTTATCCTGTATTAATCTCTGTAAAAGTGATCACTATATTTAAAAGTTTAAGCAGTTAATGAGGGGTTTGTTATATTATTACGTTCATGTATAAAACTCAATCAAAACTATTTAGCCTACATGTGAGAGGCGTGTTAAACACAAAATAGATATATACACGTGATGTGATATTTGACTGATAATAATAGGATGACATCTAATATTCCTCATACAACAAATCCCTCTCTAATAGTTTAAGCTTTTAGATAAAGTGGTCACTTAATATGGTATTAGAACCTAGGCTACCAAAAGGTCCTAGGTTCAAACTCACAACCATCCATTTAGAAAAATTAAAATTGTTCAGGTATAAGGCTCAAATTAAAACTAACTTCACCTGCACTTGTAAGGACGTGTTGAACATAATAAATAATATAACAAACCTCTCTCTAATAGCTTAAACTTTTAGATAAGGCCACTTAACAATCACCTTTGCCCTTTTTTTTTTTTTATTAAAAAAAAGCTCTTTCTTGTTTGCTTTCAGTATGGCCAATGATTATTAGACCTCAAAGTCAACTTGACTTCAATGATAAATGTTCTCCTATTTGGTGACGGTTTTCAAGACTAGCAACAACGGTTTTTAATACTTTTTGTCATAGTTTTTGTTAGTTATTGCAACGGTTTTTAAACGTATAAGCAACAATAATTTTACCGTTACAAATTTTTCATTCTTAAAATAATATATATGCCTGAGATTCTTTTTCTTTTTTCTTAATGAGTTGCAATTGGATATATTTTTCTAAATAGGTAGCAGTGAGACTCGAACCCAAGTTTTAATATTGAACTCTATAATTATATTACTAACCATCTCATCTAAAAGTAAAGTTGTTAGATAGAAGTTTATTTGATCATTTATTATCTCTAATACTCAATACTTTTGTGAACAATTTTAACAAAGATAAATAATAGACTTTTACACTTGCATTGCTATTTTTTAAAACTTGAAACAATTTATTTTGTTGTTGTAGTAGACAGTAATTTAGAACTAAGAAACAATAAAATCTCAATTTTTGTAAAAAAACAAAAAGGGAGAAATAAGGGGAAAACAAAGAACCAAATTAGTCAACTTTTTGATTTTTTTTCCCTATCTTTTCAAATAACTACTTTTGATAGTTTTCTCATTTTTAATGAATGAAGCTAAATTTCTTCGTGAATAAAATATCTTCAGACGTCTCACTAAAAAAAACTAATAAGCAACGATTTTCGTGTGGTGCATTTAAGCCCATAATTTTACATACCATTGTAAGAAACCAAATAAAATAAGTAGCACTTAACAAAGTGTTGGACATCCTACATTCTGCAATATTTAGAAGTAATGCTAACAAAACCGTTGCAAAAACCTCTATTAAGTTGCAACTAAGTTATTTGTAGCAAAAAAATGAATGCAATAAGCAACATTTAACAAAAACCGTTGTATATCATAAACATTCCAATAGTTTGATGCAACTTTAAAAAATCGTTGCAACAAATTACCTATGGTAATGGTTTTTTTACTTGTTTAACTGGAACGTTACAAAAAATTTAAAATGTAATAGTAAGTGACCACGTGCTTGAAATGTAGGTCCTATACCAGGAGCTAATGAATAGAAAAAGGAAGAAGAATTATTGTGGATCAACTAACATCAGATGTTGGCGGCATTCCTTGAAAAGCTTTGGGATCGAGCAATTTGAGAAAGTCAAAGATGAAAACTTTATTAGTTTTAAACTTAAACGGTAATGGCAATGAAAGCCCTTCCACTTAGGCAACGAGGAATATGATGTTGAGACCTTGTTTCTGCTTGATCCTTGGCTACTAATTACGAAACCAACCACTTCTGTCATACATTGCTAATAATATCATATCGTTGTTGCTTTCAACATATTCTTATTAATCCGTTTGTATTTTTATAGGAGGTTTATTTTTGCCAGCATTGCTATATATATTTGCACTCTCTCACCCTTAATTTCTTATATAATTTTTACCATATATACGTGAGATTTGATATTTAATATATGAATTTTTTTCATACAAAAAATAGATGAAGGGTGACATAAAGCATTGCTCTATTTTAACTTCTTGCTCGTTCTTTTCCTGCTTTCAATTTTTTTTTTCTTAAACGGTTGTGGCGTAGATTTTCAAATATGTGTGCTTTTTCAATTTTGTCTCAGAGTTGAGAGAACAATATGAAGGAAAAGAAAAAACAAAATATAAAAGATGTAGCTTTTCAGACTGGTTTAAGAAATACATGCAAAGGTAACAAATTAATTCGTACTTTAGATTATAAATCAATTATAATAGTGCTATAAGCTTACTTATGATACGATTAATTGAAGAACAACTATCAAATTGAAAATCCAATCCATCCACCATAGTCCTTGAATAATTGGAACGAATTTAAAACTTTAAGAAAATAATAAGGACGAAATTGAAACTTTTAAAAAATAATATGGACGAAATTGAAATTTTTTAAAAACAATAAGGATGAAATTGATAAATTTTAAATAATAGGGACAGAATTGGGATTTTTTTGCAAACAATAAGGACTAAATTGAGACAAATAAAATAATAGAGATTAAACTGAGACAATTAATTAACAATAGAGATTATTTGTGAAATTTTCCTTAAAACATGACTCCATGACTGTGGCACCGATGGTTCTAATTAACCTTCCATAGCCCAATTACAAACTGACTCATGTGGTTACTTACATTTGAGATACCTATTACAACATACAGGGTGTTATATTTATGAGGAAAAACTATCCCTTTTTATATTCTTCCGATGTGAGAAATTTGGATGCACAAACCCGACATGAACTAGGTATTCTTTGAGGAGCTTGTCGCTAAGTATATGATGGAAGGAAGTCCATGAACTGATCCCATCATCTCCACCCCTAGGAAATGTAACAATTAAATTTACTGGACCAACATGAAAAATAGGAGTCCATATTCTGGACACACAAAATATATATACTAAAGAATAAATCTTGTAAATGATCAACCGATTAGAGGCGCGTAGACCCTACATGTCATGTGCAATCTACATGCCACACACACTGAGCTGATCATTTTGAAGTTTTTTCCATACATCAAAAGGCAAACTAGTACTACGAGAGCAAGTTTTGGAGGAAGGATACAATCAAATAATAAACCATTTTGCTTAACATATTTCACAAATGTGGATACTTTAGATTGGTGAAAGAGAGATTCATTAACTCATCAACATTACTGCATTAGTAGATGATACTTTTTTCCTATACCCATTGGGAATCTATCTTCGACTTATGCTACCTACAACAACAAACGTCTAGTTATGCACATATTCATTATTTCTCAGCAATGGCATCACGAGTTGCAGCAATGGCTTGTGTGTATGGAGCCTAAGCTCTTATCCCTTTTACCCTCGTAGAAGAAGGCTGAATGGATCAGTTCTGAGTAGAAAGAGAAATCTTCAGCACCTATTATTAGTGGAACCTTAGTCAAGCTGGATGCATGTAAACGGCGAAAGAAAACTATTTAAATGGAAAAGTAATTTATTTAAACTCTTATCATCATCATTTTATCACACTTGAATCAAACAATTGATAGCTTGTATTTTCCATGTAACTTTTGAGAGGATTCAAGTTTGAGGAAGATGAGCAAGGAAGTATGAAGAGAAGCTAAATAGTTTCGAGTTAGAAAAGGTAATTGTTTAAAAATTAGATTTTCTAATAACATATAATATTACAAGTGAGACATAACAGTGATAAATTATCTAAATATTTTATCATAATTGTATAAACAATTCACTATGTTAAACATTCCTCATTATCTATAGTATTATGAGGAAATCCAAGTCCAATTGTCTCAATTGTAAGATTATGAAAATTGCCTGACAGTTAATGTTATCATAATATAACACTTCATAGGATTAGATGCCATGTATATCGAGCTAATGTTATCATAATATAACATTGGTGGGCGAGAGAGTAGGAAACGAAGAAAATTTAGTAAGTGCAAAACCCAGAGAATCTCTGAAGATAGAGCTGCAAAGGCTCGATATTCGGCCTTGAAACTAGATTTGGAGATAGTCGTTTGCTTTTTAGAACTCCATGTTATCAAATTAGGACCTAATTAAATTGCATATCTAGTAGTAGATTGTCTTAAGGAGGGCACCCAACCTAGTCAGCATCATAATATCTCAAAAGTGTCATGGAAGAGCAATGATTAAATTGTAGACCATGAAAAAGGGTAACTTTAATATAGCGAAAAACCTATTGTGCTACCACATGGTAGGGAAGATGGGGAGCATGCATGTATTGAAAACTGAAGTTGACGGTGTAAGCGGTATCAGGACAAGTTGTAGTGAGATATTATAAAGCACCTATCATTTGACAAAATGTAGTAGGATTAGACAACAAGTTACCTTCTATAGAATTTAATCGTGCGCTCGATATGGGGGTAAAAAAAAAAGGGGATTGTATCGCTTGGACAAATTGTTTTCGAATAGTTGATCCTACTTCAAACTTCCTAGTGATAAGAGTTACAAGTATTGTACTTATAGCTTTAACCTTAATCCCAGTGGTAAGCCCATATAAGCAGTTGGCAGTGAGGCCACCGCCTAAGTTGCAGTTAGCACATATAACATCTAGAACGTTTTGGATAAATTGATAAGTAGCCCCAGTATAGCTACAAAGTATACAAGGATTATTCTTAAGAAGATAAAACAGCTCATTTACTTCTAAACGTTTATGGGTTTTGATATTTTGATTTTAAATGTTTTAAATCAGACACTTTAGTCCTAAACGTTTACTTATGTAACACCATTGTCCAATCTCCAAATTCTGTTAGATTTTGATCGTTAAAGTTGTGTGACTGCACAATGTGAGTAAAAAAAAAACCTTTGAAGCTTTGAAGCTAAATTACGAAAATTTCTATTAGATTTTGATCGTTAAAGAGAATGACACTAAATTACGAAAATAACCTTCAAATCTTTTTTTTTACTCGCAGCATGCAATCACGCGACTTTAACGATCAAAATCTAACATAAATTAGAGATTAGACTAACAGTGTCCTATAAGTTAAACGTTGGAGACTAAAGTGTCCAATTTAAAACGTTTAGGACCAAATGTTAAAATCCACAAATGTTTAAAACCAAATGAGCTGTTTTCTCTCTTAAGAATCTTAATTGCCCTTCTACTACATCAAGAAAACAATTGTATCTTTACGAAAAGTAAGTTTAAAATTTCCTCGCAAAGAATTGTTACCGAACACACTCAAGAGTTATATAGAATGAATGGTCAGGTAGTGACTTATTAATAGCAGAAATTCTGAATGAAAACTACAATTTCGACCTCTATTACCTCCTCAAAAGAAAAATTGTTACCGGCCTTCTAATTAAAAAAACCCACTATGGGTTATTGTAGCATTAATAAAAAAGAAAAAAAAATTGTTACCGGCCTCCGAGCCAAAAATTGATCTAGCCATGTTTAAGTGCGCCCCCTGCTTCATTCGTGCACATTTTTGACAAAAAAAAAAAAAAAATCGTGCGCATTTGTTTTTGTTTCTTCGGGCATTTCAGGTTTGTTTCAAATCTTCTATATAAAATAGGTTCCAAGGGATGCTTTTTATCTTATTCATTGGTTTTTTGTCATTAGAACGATCATTATAATCTTTAACTTTGAAAATTAACAAATCACGTGCTTACTGAACAACCCGGAAAAAAAACTTGGTCCAGTCTCTTCTCAACCTTGATATGATGGAGTGCTATAAATGGTAAATAATTATCTTATGTTGACGTAGGTAGTTATATGCAAGTTTTAGCTGATTTATAATAGGTCGACTTATAACTTATTGATGTTTACAAAACCAACCACCGAGATATATATGACAATGGCATTTAATTTCGCTTGCAACTTGTAATATAAGCATAAGCATAAGCATTTGAAATTCGCAAAAATGGACCGAGAAATACTAAACATGAATGATCGTTAAATAAAGGGTCTAAACTTAATCAAGTCTTGTTCTACTAAATGGAGTTGGCTAAACATAATCAACGCATAAACTTGAAAATTCTACAAGCATAAATCTTCCTTCAATAACCAACTAATAGTGATGCATTTTGATGCAACTCTTGGAACAAGAATCCATGCATGGCTTCAATTTAGATTGATCTGCAACATTTTCACAACCATTATTGAAAGCACAACTATATATGATAAATATAGTGCAAAATCTTACAACTTCATTGAAATGCATATTATGTAAAATATCATTTTCAACATGTAAACTTAACTTCATGCATCTAGGTTGCAATCTTAATGCAAAAGGCGTTCTACAGCCAATAAGTAGTTTTATTTTTTGCACAGTGATGAGGAAAAACAGCCTGACTCTTTCCATGTGAAGGTACTTGGGTTTCATGCATTGTGAAGGTACTTGGGTTAATATATATACTTTCATATAGAAAATTCTCTCATATGATAGTGCTCGATAGTGCGAGCATTCATGAGGAGTGGGATCTACTACATGTGGGGTCTACTGATACTAATCGGATAGGAGTCTTGCCCCTTCAGTATTTATCTGAGATGAAATTTGTGCATGTAGAATGTGCACAGTCTAATGCACAATCATGGAGAATTTCCGAATCTATAATTCCACATTTCTTTTAGTATTTAAGACGACAACGTGTTTCAAATAAAATACATTTCAAGTTGCATTTCAATTCGTACATTACTTTGCTTTCTGCATCCACGACAACTCCAGCCATCATGATCAACATCAACAACACCACAATCGTCATATTGTTTTTTATTTTCACTACTCTTGCTATATTATATCTGAGTTTGTGTTGGTTTGAAATACTGAGATGTGATACTTGTAATTTATAGGCCTTGAACCCTTTAAATCAAGTTATAAAAATTAAATACAATTATGAAGTCACTCAACTTATCGTGTATAGGCATGGAAATTTCTTTTCAATCAGATATGTGTTTAACATCTTTAAGAAAAAGTTGTCACCATTTATTGCTCATCACTCTCCATGTAGTAACAGGAGAAAAAGGAAAAAGAAGAGTAATGCTATATATCACTCATTTTTCTATCATTTTTTATTACTTCCTAATGGGGTTTTACATGACATGCTAATTAGATAATATTTTTATTTCTCTTTTTTCTTTTTAATTCTTTTTCTCTCTCTTCAATTTCTTTTCTCTTTCTTAATTAATATTTATCATATCAAAAGAAAACCGTCCATCGTGAGCTCAAATCACTCTATTCTAATTAATTATCTAGGGCATGCACCTATAGCCAATCCACGTCAAAGTTAGTTTGCAGACGTGAGTGTTAACCTTGTCGCACCAATATTTCAATTTTAATTGCCACAAGCTTTCCATTTTTCTTCAACATGAATATAATTACCTAAGGGTTAATATTTCAATTTTAATATTTCTCTTTCTTCCACAATCCTCGACATGAATATAATTACCTAAGGGTTAAGAGTGGAATTGTAAGATATTAATTTGTAATTAAAAGTTCTGAATTTGGACCACGACGGCCTCCACCGGTGGATGCACATTACAGCTAGCCCCAATGACCTAGAAAAAAAAATTAAAAATTCTCTCTCTCTCTCTCTCTCTCTCTCTCTCTCTCTCTCTATATATATATATATATATATATATATATATATATATATATATATATATATTGTTTTGTTTTGGAAAAGCTCTAATGTGGTCAATTAAAGCATAAATTTCATTTGGGTTAATTTCTAATGAAAAACAGAACGGCTAAGACCTAGAAACAAAAGAGGAAAGCCATAAAAAAAGAAGAGTTTGTAGATATAGACACATTCTAGGGAGGCTGAATCAACATGCTCGACAGAAACTGCCACACGTACATCTCTACGAGAGAGCTCATAAGAGAGACGAAAATAAAAACTTCGTGAAATAGAAGAGTTGTAATTGATATTAATTAGATTAATAATATTTCACTGCCAATTAATTATGAATCTAATAGGTCAAACACAGAAAAAATCGTTCAAGTTAAATAAGAAAGATAGAATTAATAAATTAATTATTAGGACAGTCCTAATATTAATTAATTAAAGGACTTATTGGATTGGACCTGAGCTCAATAAGTCGTTTGATTTTACCAATTCATAATGAAAACTTTGTTTTTTAGGACTTATTAAGGTGGAAATTGTTATCTTCCAGGAAGGTGCATCACTATCTTCCTAATTAAGCATGTAAATTTATAAGTCAAACAAGCGTCATCATGCAAAGTCACATTTTTCAACAATGACAACTACTAAAATATATGGCAGAAATTAAAGCGTGCTTCCTCCGCTTGTTGAATTGGCAGCCTTCTTTTAACTATTTATTTTTTGGAAAACTCTCCAATACTGATATCTGCCTGTGAAAAAGGAAGTGAGTCCCATATATATCTGAGACTCGCCCCATATAAAAAGATTAATATCAATCCAAATTAATTAAATACCAACACTTATTATTTTTTTATCTTGCCAATCACTTGGCTAACAGTACTTCCTTCCTTTTCCCGGGCTTCATATCTAAAAGCTTGTATGTTACTATTGGCGGTTTCGAAAATACATACAATGTCAAAATTTTAATTCGATGACAAATCTCCAAAAAAAAAAGACAATAATAATAATAATAATAATAATAATAATAATAATACTGATATCATAGTTGTCAATATATTAATTTGGATCTTTATCCCTAGTCAAGTGATTTTTTTGCTGAATAAATCCTGAATAAAACCTCGTTGTCTGCAAAGAGAGAATATAAAGAGCAAGCGGAATAATGCACAGTATGTAAATTTACCCCAAAGAAAGAGTTAATCCCATTTTCCCCTATGAGTTCTTCTTTAAAGTCCAAATTCCCCCATAAACTTTTTGTTTTATCCACATTCTCCCATGACATTAAACACTGCCAAACAAGACCTTAATACTAAGGGTATTTCGGAAAAATCACAAACAATCCCTCATTCTAGATTTCTCACAATATCACACTCGCACAACCCCACACACAGGCACAGCGACCCACCCACACACAAGTACAACCACAACGACACGCACGCCAGCGCAAGCTTGATGAAGCATATTAAAGAGCTTACTCTCGATGTCGAGGATTTCTTCGACACATATCTACCTCAACTGCAATCACTAAAGGGGAAAGGGCGGTTCCGTTGGCTTAAGAAGGTGTACAAAAACCACCAGTTGGCTATGGAAATTGAAAAGATCAAAAGAAGGGTCGAGCAAATTGATCGTGATCGGACAACTTATGGCATCACGAAGATTGATAGCAACCGCAAAGAAAACATTCATGAAGGGAGTTCCAGAAGATCAATCCTCCATGATGATGACCCAGAGATCATCGGTCAAGACAAAAATGCAAAGGAATTGGTGGACAAACTACTCGACCCGAATGTGCACTATGATGTGATCTCAATAGTTGGTATGCCCGGTCTAGGAAAGACGACTCTTGCCAAAAGAATCTACAACCGCATCAAAGACCAATTTGAATGTTCAGCTATGGAGTATGTATCCCAAGTGCCAAAACTAAAAGAACTCCTACGAAGTTAAAAAAGCAGCAGAAGCAACTAGAAGAGCAAAAAGAGAAGAAGGAATCGTTGGAGGCAAAGGTGAAGAAGATGAAGAAGAAGCAGTTGGAGAAGCAGCTCGACGCTATGGAGGAACTAGAAGAACTGGAGAAGCAGGTAGAAGAGCTAGAGAAGCAACCGAAAGTCCTGGAGGACTTGCAACTGGAAGACTTGCGACATGAATTGCGTTCAATTCTGAAGGAAAAAAAAAAGTGATACTGAGATGACATTTGGGCGACTACCGCATGAGATGATTTGAAGTCCATATTTCCTAGAATTCCCAAAACTGGAAGTACATTAATTATCACTTCCCGAAAGAACGATATAGATAGTGTGAAACTCTTCTGGAAATCGGTCATGACTCGTCAAAGAGATACCAACTATTTGTCAGATCTGGAAGATATCGGTAGAAAAATAGCAAAAAAAATGTGGTGGCTTACCCCTAGCTATCGTGGTGATAGCAGGAATCTTACATGCACGAGAAAGAAATGAACGACAATGGGGTCTTGTACTCAAGAGCATTGGTCATAACAAGCAAGACGAATGTTCAAGAATTTTAGCTTTGAGCTACGAATTGAAACCATGCTTTCTATACTTGGGCCTCTTCCCGGAAGACTATGAAATCCCTGTATCGCGTTTAATTAATATGTGAATGGCTGAGAAGTTCATAGGAGCTCATGGCGGAAAGGAGGTTGAGGAGGTAGGGGAAGACTACCTGTACGACTTGGAAGCTAGGAACTTGGTTCAAGTTGTTAAAAGAGGATTTGATGGTAGGATTAAAAGTTGTCGTATTGATGACCTTCTGCACAACCTTTGCGTTAATATGGCTCAGGAGAATAACTTCTTTCAAACCTTGGACACCTTGGAGAAGTTAGATCCTAATTCAGTCATCAAAGTACTTACAACCCACCTCTGCAGTATGGACGATTATATTGCTCTGAATCCTTAAATGCCTAAGCTTCGTACTTTGCTATGCTTTACTGAAATCCACCCATTCAAAGAGCAATATCGTTGGATAATTTTTGGAGAACATAGATTCTTACGCGTGCTGAGAGTAGCTTTTGTTAGCAGTGGGAAATATATATTCCAAAAAGAATACGAAAAATGAGGCAACTGAGTTACCTCGAAGTGCATGGGGTAGATGGACACATTTCCCATTTCAAAAAGATTCGAAAATCTGCAAAGCATTGATTTGCGAGGATTGATATATGTTGGTTCTGCTGATCATATTTGGAAAAATGGAACAATGGAGACATTTGGGTGAAGTACATGGTCATTTCTCACCTCCAACAGAAGTGTCAAGGTACCTCAATCTTGTTTATTTGCGTTTAAGCGTACGGCTCGCGAAGTTGCCCAACCTTGATGAATTCCCTCCAAACCTCATCAAGCTCACCCTCAAGAATTCAAGGTTAACAGAAGATCCGATGAAAACACTGGGAATATTACCCAAATTAAAGAATTTCAAATTGAATTCTAGTTCCTACGAGGGTAAAACTATATATATTGCTCCGGGCTTGACAGCTTTCCTCACCTTAAAGCTAAGTGCTGGTACTACGTGGATTATATTTGGAAAAGTTGAATGCTGATGATGGAGTACTTACTTCCACAACTAGAAACTCTTGTTATACAAGGTTGCCCTTACTTGAAGAAAATTCCAGAAAGGATCCAACATTTAAGGAAAATGGCATACCAGAAAGGTGAGTGATCTGGTAGAGTTGTAGAATAATTGTAGAATTGTCCTCTGTTTCCTTAGTACTTTCCAAGTCCAATTATATATTAAGTCCTATTGAGACACTTATATGACGATGCAGGGAACATTTGGGCAGAAATGAAAATGTAAAAAAAGAGGTGCTGAGGATACAGTCCTTGAAAGAATAATATGGTAAGAAGTGCATGGAAGCAGATGAGTCAATTGGTTCATTTATGAGGTTTTATTTCATTGTTTATTTTATGATCCCTAGCTACTTATATCTTTCTATTTCGAACATCACAAGTTATCTTGCAGGAGGTAGGGTATATGGTGTTATTCATAAGTTAAGGACGTACCTGGCTTGCATTGTCTTCCTCATCGGTTCCATTGTGATGGCTTATTTGATTTTAATCTTCTTTCAGCCTTTGAATTGTTTAAAAAGTTCAATAATTGTGTTTGGTGTGCTGTTTATTAATTATTTGTGTCTTTCTTTACTGTGAAATACGATATTTATTTTCTTATTGTATTAAGTTGGAGAATAACATTTTCATCGCATACTATTTGACTATGAACAAAATATCTTCTTTTTTTTTTTTTACATTTCTTATTCTTTCACTCTTTTTAGGCTATCCTTACCAGAGTATCTAAATATAGAGACTCTGAATCGTATAATTATTAAGTAATATAGTTCATTTGGTAAAACAAAAATACCAAAAAGTAGGCTCGGATCTCTAAAAAGTACAAGGTCTCTATTTTTGTCTCTAAATTTAGAGACCTTGATAGAGACTTTGTACTTTTTAGAGACCTGTGCCCACTTTTTGGTGATTTTGATTTATACTTTATAGATTTTTGTTTTACCAAATAAACTATATTACGTAATAATTATACGACTCAGAGTCTCTAAATAAGGATAGCCTTAGCTATGTAGTTAATTCTTATTATTTTTCTTGCTAGCTTCTTCACTACGAATTTCTTTTCTGTATTTCTTAATACAAGCTTCTTTTTCATCTTCAAATTAGAAGCCCAAATCATGAGTTATTTATTCATCCATCCTTATTTTTAAGTAGTCTTAACATACTTAATCATTTACAATAACAAATTATTTATTCGTGTTATCTATCATCAATACTAATTAATTAGTTTAATTTTAAAAATTATTGAGTGTTATTGATAGAATACATATTTGTGTCAAAGTTTGAAAAGCAAAGCTCCAAAATTAGGGACATAAAAAGAATACTTACAATAAATATATTTACATATCACAAAATTGACTTAATACTTGTTTTACAATTCGAAATAAGGGAATTCAGTTGTAAGTATAGATCCTCACAAGATTCATTTATAAATCAAATGAATTTCATACCCATACGTGCTGCCAAACACTCTGATAGAAAATGTCCTCAGAAATGTCTCTTTTCATGTTAAAGAAAAAAGGATCATGCAACTTAGTAGAGGTGATCGGTTGATGATGGAGAACCTCCACAACTAGAGACTGTTGTCATAAAAGATTGCCCCAACTTAGAAAAAATTCCAGAAAGGCTCCAAGATATAACGAAAATGGAGGACCCGAAAGCTCAGTAATTGTTTTCCTCTTTTTCGTTTCCCCTATTGAAACTTCTTTCGTGATGTAGGGAACACTTGGGGATAAATTGAAATGTGAAAGAGGTGCTGATGATACAGTCCATGAAAGATGGTAAGAAGTGGAAGCAGATGAGTCTCAATTCGTGATGGCTATTTGATTTTAGTGTACTAGATCGGCTGTTGATTCAAAGGATTTAAACCTGCTATTTGGTTCCTTCAACTCCCTTTTTCACTCTAAAAACCTGTGTGATATTCATTCAACTTTGTTTGTTATCAGCCTTTGAATTGTTTAAGTTCAATAATTGTTTTTGGTCTGATGAAGATAAAATATAAGCCTACAGAGCTTCAACATATGATTCATCTACTCAAGATGAATGCCCTCCAGGTACCACTTAAGTGTTTAATAGTTTTGTACCAAAAAAGAAAATAGAAAGTGTCTAATAACTGCCTCATTGAAATTCAAACATATGGACAATTATTGAGAATCCACACATATATTTAAAACTATTGATCCATAATTTTAAAGTATTGGATCTTAAGTCTATATATGATCTATTAATAGCTCTTTCTTCATCTAATCTTACAATGCGAGAAAAATGATTCTCTTGCTTTTTCACTTGTGAACTCTTCACATTATTTTACTATTTGTGTTGGCCTAAAAAGCCTATAATCTTTATTTTGATAATAACAAAACATCTAAATGGTGCTTTAGCATTCTTTTTGTTTTTTGGTAAGACCTTCAATCCAACAAAGCAAGTCCACATCAACATGGATCAACTAGTTTCAGTCAAAGAGTAGAAAGCTATTAGATCAAAGTCCAAACCCAATCGGAAATTGTATCTAAGCTCAAAAGAATTCAAGTTAAAGACTCGACGATAAAGAGGGAGTCACAAGGAAAGAGACGTGGTGACATAAGGGGTACCGGCCTTAAAAAATGTCGTTTGTCTGAGTATGATTTGTATAACTCATAATTTCTCTAAAAAGGTCTTTCATACATTCAAGATATCTTTCGAACAAACATCTATTCAAAATCATCATTGAAAAACAATTTTTGTTTGTTTTCAAACTCTTGTATTATAAATCGTTTTAAATCCTTTCAACAGTTTTGAAAATATTTTGGGATGTTAAAAAATGCTAAGAAATCTTTTTTATATGTGCCCAAATACTTTACAATTAAACAAATTATTTTTGGGGCTCAAAATATAACTTTACAACATTTTTTAAGCATCCGGGCGTTACTGGCCTTATCCGGTCGCCGGGATAGAAAGCACAACGCCCCGCAGAAAAGACTGATCTGGGCGATACATGCTTTTTCCGGGCGCCCGGAAGAAGGCCTCAGCGCCCGAATGGGTTAATGGGAAAATTCAAAATTTCTGCTTAAAATCTGATTTGTGTCTAACTTTTCCCTCCTTTTAAACCATGCTCTCTCACCTTCTAAGACATCTCTCCAAGCCTTAATCTTCAGATTTCTAAGCGAATTCAAAGAGCTTTTGATATCATTCTTATTGAGAAATCTTGAGCTATCATTTTCATATCTTTGAACATTCAAAGTTTTTTTCAATTGTAATATCAAACTCAAATAGGAGTTGCAATTATCATTCATTTTATAACACAGTCTTTGTAATATACTCTTTCACAAAGATTGAGAGAATCATTGTGAGAAGAAGTATTGTAATCCTTTGTGGACTCAAAGGAAGAGAGGATAGTAGGTTAAGCTTCACCTACACTTGAAGGAGCTTGTGTAACTCTTGTGGACTTAAGAGTAATGTAGTTGATTTTTGCTTTACCAACATTTGAAGAAGCATCTTAGTGAAGAGTTATTAAATCCTAAGGGAAGGGAAGACCTTAGGTGGTGGACTAGGCCTCCGAAAGTGCGAACCACTTGAAAATCATTGTGTTTGATTTCTCTTACTCTATTCTCTTTATTTTCAAGTCATTTACTTTCATTTGGATATTTTTCATATTAATTGCTTGATAATTGTTGAGTTATCTATTTTGGAATTTAATTTTGAAGTTCTAATTGCTTATCTAGTGTCTAGTGTTATACACTTGTGTGCCCACTAAGTGTTTGATAAATTGCCTACAAGAACTTCTAGAGTATTATCATCTTTCACTAGACATTATCTTCTTAGGTGGTGGACTAGGCCTCCGGAAGTGCGAGCCACTTGAAAATCATTGTGTTTGATTTCTCTTACTCTATTATCTTTATTTTTAAGTCATTTATTTTCGTGTGGATATTGCTCATATTAATTGTTTGATAATTATTGAGTTATCTATTTTGGAATTTAATTTTGAAGTTCTAATTGCTTATCTAGTGTCTAGTGTTATACACTTGTGTGCCCACTAAGTGTTTGATAAATTGCCTACAAGAACTTCTAGAGTATTATCATCTTTCACTAGACATTATTTCCGCATCAAGAATTTTTAAATTGTTTAACTTTGCCAAACAACCTAATTCACCCCCCTTTTTAGGTTATTTAGGACCAACAAGTGGTATCAAGAGCTAGTACTCTAAATATAGCTTAACATCTAGTAGAGGATCCCTATAGCAAGTTCATCAATGTCTAATATAGTTGAAGGACAATCTTCCTCTAGACCACCATTGTTTAATGGAACAAACTATTCTTTTTGAAAAACTAGGATGAGAATCTATATTGTAGCAAATGACATAAGAGTTTGGAATGTGATAAAAAATGGACCAACCAATCCTACTCTAACTAAAAAGGAAGAACAAAGCATCACTGTCTCTAAACCAGAAAAAGATTATAATGATGATGATTTCAAAATGTGTGAAAAAAACTATAAAGCTATGAATATGTTATATCTTGCTTTAGATTCAAATGAGTTCAACAAAATTTCCGGATGCAAAAGTGCTAAAGAAATTTGGGATCAATTAGAAGTCACATATGAGGGTACTAACCAAGTTAAAGAAACTAGAATAAACATGTTTGTTCATAAATATGAAATGTTCAAAATGTCTTTTGATGAAAATATTGAACAAATATTTTCTAAATTCACCGATATTGTTAATGCTCTAAAATCTCTTGAAAAAGAGTATTCTAACGAAGAATTGGTAAGAAAAGTTCTCCGAAGCTTAACCGAGCCATAGATAGCTAAAGTAACGGCTATTGAGGAAGCTAGAGACCTCAAAACTCTCACTCTTAGTGAACTTATGGGATCTCTTATATATCATAAACATTCCAATAGTTTGATGGAACTTTAAAAAATCGTTACAACAAATTATCTATGGTAACGGTTTTTTTACTTGTTTAACTGAAACGTTACAAAAGATCTAAAATGTAGTAGTAAGTGACCACGTGCTTGAAATGTAGGTCTTATACCAGGAGCTAATGAATAGAAGAAGAATTGTTGTGGATCAACTAACATCAGATGTTGGCGGCATTCCTTGAAAAGCTTTGGGATCGAGCAATTTGAGAAAGTCAAAGATGAAAACTTTATTAGTTTTAAACTTAAACGGTAATGGCCATGAAAGCCCTTCCACTTAGGCAACGAGGAATATGATGTTGAGACCTTGTTTCTGCTTGATCCTTAGCTACTAATTACGAAACCAACCAGTTCTGTCATACATTGCCAATAATATCATATCGTTGTTGCTTTCAACATATTCTTATTAATCCGTTTGTATTTTTATAGGAGGTTTATTTTTGCGAGCATTGCTATATATATATGTACTCCCTCACCCTTAATTTCTTATATAATTTTTACCATATATACGTGAGATTTGATATTTAATATATAAATTTTTTTCATACAAAAAATAGATGAAGGGTGACATAAACCATTTCTCTATTTTAGCTTCTTGCTCGTTTTTTTCCTGCTTTCAATTTTTTTTTCTTAAACGGTTGTGGCGTAGATTTTCAAAAATGTGTGCTTTTTCAATTTTATCTCAGAGTTGAGAGAACAATATGAAGGAAAAGAAAAAAACAAAATATAAAAGATATAGCTTTTCAGACTGGTTTAAGAAATACATGCAAAGGTAACAAATTAATTCGTACTTTAGATTATAAATCAATTATAATAGTGCTATAAGCTTACTTATGATACGATTAATTGAAGAACAGCTATCAAATTGAAAATCCAATCCATCCACCATAGTCCTTGAATAATTGGAACGAATTTGAAACTTTAAGAAAATAATAAAGACGAAATTGAAACTTTTAAAAAATAATATGGACGAAATTGAAATTTTTTAAAAATAATAAGGGCAAAATTGAGAAATTTTAAACAATAGGGATGAAATTGAGATTTTTTTACAAACAATATGGACTAAATTGAGACAAATAAAATAATTGAGACTAAATTGAGACAATTGGATAATAATATGAACTATTTGTGAAATTTTCCCTAAAACATGACTCCATGACTGTGGCACCGATGGTTCTAATTAACCTTCCATAGCCCAATTACAAACTGACTCATGTGGTTACTTACATTTGAGATACCTATTACAACATACAGGGTATTATATTTATGAGGAAAAACTATCCCTTTTTATATTCTTCCGATGTGAGAAATTTGGATGCACAAACCCGATATGAACTAGGCATTCTTTGAGGATCTTGTCGCTAAGTATATGACGGAAGGAAGTCCATGAACTGATCTCATCATCTCCACCCCTAGGAAATGTACAATTAAATTTACTGGACCAACGTGAAAAATAAGAGTCCATATTCTGGACACACAAAATATATATACTAAAGAACAAATCTTGTGAATGATCAACCGATTAGAGGTGCGTAGACCCTACATGTCATGTGCAATCTACATGCCACATACACTGAGCTGATCATTTTGAAGTTTTTTCCATACATCAAAAGGCAAACTAGTACTACGAGAGCAAGTTTTGGAGGAAGGATACAATCAAATAATAAATCATTTTGCTTAACATATTTCACAAATGTGGATACTTTAGATTGGCGAAAGAGAGATTCATTAACTCATCAAAATTACTGCATTAGTAGATGATACTTTTTTCCTATACCCATTGGGAATCTATCTTCGACTTCTGCTACCTACAACAACAAAAGTCTAGTTATGCACATATTCATTATCTCTCAGCAATGGCATCACGAGTTGCAGCAATGGCTTGTGTGTATGGAACCTAAGCTCTCATCCCTTTTACCCTCGTAGAAGAAGGCTGAATGGATCAGTTCTGAGTAGAAAGAGAAATCTTCAGCACCTATTATTAGTGGAACCTTAGTCAAGTTGGATGCATGTAAACGGCGAAAGAAAACTATTTAAATGAAAAAGTAATTTATTTAAACTCTTATCATCATCATTTTATCACACTTGAATCAAACAATTGATAGCTTGTATTTTCCATGTAACTTTTGAGAGGATTCAAGTTTGAGGAAGATGAGCAAGGTAGTACGAAGAGATGCTAAATAGTTTCGAGTTAGAAAAGGTAATTGTTTAAAAATTAGATTTTCTAATAACATATAATATTACAAGTGAGACATAACAGTGATAAATTATCTAAATATTTTATCATAATTGTATAAACAATTCACTATGTTAAACATTCCTCATTATCTATAGTATTATGAGAAAATCCAAGTCCAATTGTCTCAATTATAAGATTATGAAAATTGCCTGACAGTTGTTCAGGATTTTTGCATTGATATTTAAAGAAACTACAATTGAGGAGTTTTACATACGATAGGTCTTTACAAAGGATAACTATTCTAATAGTTATACAATTAAATTTAAAAGATTCTAAATTATCTAGTCGTTATGTGACGCTTAACAGCCCCCCATAAGCTGATGGTCGGGGAACCACAGGAAGCTTGTTCCGCAACCTGTATAGCGGTTTGGTGAACATATCAGCTGGTTATTCATCACCAGAGATATATTGAAGAGTGAAAGTGCCATCAATTATTTTCTCATGAACAAAATGCACATCAATGTCAATGTGCTTGCTTCGACTATGAAGAATAGGATTAGATGCCATGTATATCGAGCTAATATTATCATAATATAACATTGGTGGGCGAGAGAGTAGGAAACGAAGAAAATTTAGTAAGTGTAAAACCCAGAGAATCTCTAAAGATAGAGTTGCGAGGGCTCGATATTCGGCCTTGAAGCTAGATTTGGAGATAGTCGTTTGCTTCTTAGAACTCCATGTTATCAAATTAAGACCTAATTAAATTGCATATCTAGTAGTAGATCGTATTAAGGAAGGGCACCCAACCTAGTCAGCATCACAGTATCTCGAAAGTGTCATGGAAGAGCAATGATTAAATTGTAGACCATGAAAAAGGGTAACTTTAATATAGCGAAAAACCTATTGTGCTACCACATGGTGGGAAAGACGGGGAGCATGCATGTATTGACAAATAAAGTTGACGGCGTAAGCGGTATCAGGATGAGTCGTAGTGAGATATTATAAAGCACCTATCATTTGACGAAATTTAGTAGGATCAGACAAGAAGTTACCCTCTATAGAATTTAATCGTGCGCTCGACATGAGGGTAACAAAAAAAGGGATTGTATCTCTTGGACAAATTGTTTTCGAATAGTAGATCTTACTTCAAACTTCCTAGTGATAAGAGTTACAAGTATTGTACTTAATAGCTTTAACCTTAATCCCAGTGGTAAGCCCATATAAGCAGTTGGCAGTGAGGCCACCGCCTAAGTTGCAGTTAGCACATATAACATCCAGAACGTTTTGAATAAATTGATAAGTAGCCCCACTATAGCTGCAAAGTATACAAGGATTATTCTTAAGAAGCTTAATTGCCCTTCTACTGCATCAAGAAAACAATTGTATCATTACGAAAAGTAAGTATAAAATTCCTAGCAAAGAATTGTTACCGGACAAGAGTTAGATAGAATAAATGGTCAGATAGTGACTTATTAGTAACAGAGGTTCTGAATTATAATTATAATTTTGACCTCCATTGTATCCTCAAAAGAAAAATTGTTCCCGGCCTTCTAATTAAAAAACCCAACTATGGGTTATTGTAGCATGAATGAAAAAGAAAAAAAAAATTGTCACCGGCCTCCGAGCCAAAAATTGATCTGGCTATGTTTAAGTGCGCCCCCTGCTTCATTCGTGCACATTTTTAACCCAAAAAAAAAAGGGTAAATAATTATCTTATGTTGACGTAGGGAGTTATAACTTATTGATGCTTACAAAACCAACCACCGAAATATATATATATATATATGGCAATGGCATTTAATTTCGCTTGCAACTTATAATATAAGCATAAGCATTTGAACTTCACAAAAATGGACCGAGAACTACTAAACATGAACTATCGTTAAATAAACTAAACTTAATCAAGTCTTGTTATACTAAATAGAGTTGGCTAGGCATAATCAACGCATAAACTTGAAAATTCTACAAGCGTAAATCTTCCTTCAATAACCAACTGGTGATGCATTTTGATGCTGTTGGGTATTGGCGCAGCGGAATGGTCGGGGACAAGTAGTATCACGCAACTAAAATATGAATGAGAACAGAGAAAGTAGAGACACAAGATTTACGTGGAAAACCCTCAAACAAATCGAGGAAAAAACCACGGGCAAGTAATGGAGGATTTCACTATGATGTGGAGTATTTTACAATAATCTTCTCTCTAATATAAGGAGAGAACAATATCACTCTCTCAAATAATAAGAGAAACTAACTCTCACTCACAAATATAGAACAACAAAAGAGGAAGAAAACTACTCAAGAGAAAGCTTATGTTTTCTCTCTAATTTGCTATGCTTGGATGATGCTAAATGATAAGGAATGAGCTTCTATTTATAGGCTCATTCCATACCCAAAATCAAAGCAAAATAGTAGTGTGAAAAGGATTTTTATGTGCCTAATTTTGCACCAAACTTTGATGCATAAATCTTCATTTCCCATTGCCTTTTGTTTTCATTTGACCAAATGCTCAAAGTGATCTTTAACTAACTCACATTCTCCCACTTAAAGCTCACTTTGGATGATCTTCAAATCTCTCCATACTTGTCAATTCCATGTTGCTTACGTATTTGCTAGGCCAAATGAGGATCTACTCCAAACAAACTTGTCAACGTTGATTGGCTTTGTCATGACATCTGCTAGGTTCTCGTTGGTGTGAATCTTCTGCATATCCACACTCCCTTCCTCCACTACTTCTCGAACAAAGTGATATTGAACACCTATGTGTTTCGTCCTGGAATGAAATGCTGGATTCCTTGCAATGTGCAAGGCACTCTGACTGTCACAAAACAAGGGAATTTTCACTTGTTTGTACCCGAGCTCCTCCATTAACCGTTTAATCCAGATTGCTTCTTTACAAGCTTGTGTAGCTGCCATGTATTCAGCCTCTGTTGTAGATAGGGCCACAACAGTCTGTAATTTAGATATCCAGCTTACCACGCCGCCTGCAACTGTAAACACATAGCCTGTAGTGGACTTCCGTTTATCGGAATCACCTGCAAAATCCGAATCAACAAAACCCTTGACAGTAAATTCTGATCCTTCAAAACATAATGCAACATTCGAGGTCCCTTTGATGTATCTTAGGATCCTCTTAACAGCATTCCAATGCTCTCTACCAGGATTCGCTATGAACCGACTGACCACACCAACTACTTGAGCAATATCTGGTCTCGTACATATCATAGCGAACATGAGACTTCCCGCTGCTGATGCATACGGTACTCGAGACATTTCTATCCTCTCCACTTCATTGCTAGGGCACATACTTGAGGATAATTTGTAATTGACAGGAAGCGGGGTCGAGATTTCCTTACAATCTTGCATATTGAAGCGCCGCAAGATTTTCTTCAAGTAATTCTTCTGGGAAATCCATACCTTCCTGCCTTTTCTGTCTCGGTGAATTTGCATCCCTAAAATCTTGTTTGCTGGTCCCAAATCCTTCATATCAAACTCCCCAGCTAACTGTGCCTTCAGTTCTTGGACCCGATCTTTACTGGGACCTGCTACCAGCATGTCGTCCACGTACAACAGCAGAATGATAAAATCATCATCGCCAAACCTCTTGTAGTACGTACAATGGTCTGAATTGAGTCTATTGTACCCAAGGCTAATCACGAAGGAATCAAATCTCTTGTACTAACACCTTGGCGCCTGCTTTAAACCGTACAGAGATTTGGTCAACCTGCAAACCAAGTTTTCTTTTTCTTTCTCAACAAAACCTTCTGGTTGAAGCATGTAAATCTCTTCTTCAAGCTCACCATGAAGAAAAGCCGTCTTTACATCTAATTGTTCTAGATGTAAGTCTAACACAGCACACATGGCCAAGACTACTCTGATAGTTGTAAGTCTTACCACAGGAAAAAATATCTCGTTGAAGTCAATTCCTTCTTTCTGAGCATATCCTTTCACCACCAGTCTTGCACGATATCGCTCCACTTGGTCATTACCATCTCGCTTGATCTTGTAGACCCATTTATTACCAATGGCTTTCCGTCCAGGTGGTAGTGGAACAAGCTCCCACGTCTTGTTTCTATGTAGAGCTTCAATTTCTTCTTGCATTGCTGTCATCCACAGGGCAACATCGGGGCTTTTTATAGCCTCGTGAAAGGTAGATGGCTCTCCATCCTCCGTTAGAAGACAGTATGCAGCATTGCTCGCCATGACAAAATCTGAATGCCAAGTTGGTCTTGTTGTCTGACGCAATGAACGTCGGACTTCTATAACCTCAGCATCATCTGGTTCTTGTTCCTCGTGCTCCGGTGCAGCTTCAGAAGAAGCATCTCCTTGTTCTGACTTATCTTCAATTTGTATTGTAGTAGTCTCCTTTGAAGTGTTGCTGTCGTCTTCACTTTGCAGTTTATCTTCTGCAAATATGACATCTCTGCTGATGACAACCTTGTGGGCAGTGGAATCCCACAGGCGATACCCCTTAACACCATCAGCATTTCCCAAGAATACACATTTCCTGGATTTTGGATCCAGCTTTGTTCTTTCTTGGGAACCATACATCACATATGCCGGACACCCAAATATGTGCAAGGTAGAATAATCTGCGGGTTTTCCGGTCCACATTTCCATTGGTGTCTTCAACCCAATTGCAGTTAACGGTGACCGGTTTATCACGTAACAGGCAGTTCTAGCTGCTTCTGCTCAAAATGATTTGGCTAGAGCTGCAGTTTCCAACATAGCTCTCATTCTTTCAAGAAGAGTTCTGTTCATCCGCTCTGCTACACCATTTTGCTGAGGTGTATGTGCAACAGTAAATTGCCTCTGAATACCCTCTTGCTTGCAAAATGCCAAGAAGCTCCCGTCAGTGTATTCTCCTCCGTTGTCCGTCCTCAAACACTTGATCCTTTTCCCGGATTCAAGTTCCACCAGCGCTTTGAAAGTTTTGAATATTGGAAACACATCTGACTTGTTCTTGATTGGATACACCCACAGTCTCCTGGAGTAATCATCAATAAATGATACAAAGTATTTGGCTCCTCCTAGGGACAAAACCGGTGATTCCCAAACGTCTGAATGGATCAAGTCTAGAATGTGTTTGCTTCTGGCAGTAGATCTCCCAAATTTCAATCTATGCTGCTTACTGGTAACACAGTGCTCATAAAAAGGTAAGTTTACCGTCTTGAGCCCGGGTAGGAGATTACGTTCAGCAAGAATCTTCAAGCCTCGTTCTGTCATGTGGCCCAATCTGCGATGCCACATTATAGTTGATTCTTCTTGGCCGGCTGATGCAACTGATACATCTGCCTCCTGTAACGTATCTCCCAAAAGCATGTATAGATTTACCCCGATCTTTTCTGCCTTGATCACCACAAGCATTCCTTTGACAACCTTCATGATCCCATCCTCGATATGGGTCTTGCAGCCAAGGTCATCCAATTGTCCAATGGACAATAGGTTCTTCTTCAAGCCCTTCACGTGTCGTACCCCTTGAATAGTGCGAATGGTACCATCATACATTTTAATTTTGACGGTACCGATACCAGCAATCTCCAAGGCATGATCATTACCCATGTACACAGATCCTCCAGAGACAGGTTCATAGTTGTGGAACCATTCTCTACGAGAGGTCATATGCCATGTTGCTCCCGAATCCATTATCCAAGCATCAGTGAGCTCCTTTCTGCCTTTTGATACAGTTGCTGCTTCGCTGTATAAAATATCTCCATCATCTGGTGCAGTCGCCACACATCCCTGAGAATTTGTCACATCGGGATTCTTTTTGTTGCTCCAACAATCCTTCTTGAAGTGCCCTTTCTTGCCACAGTTGTAGCATTTGATATTCTTTCTACTCCTTGATTTTGATCTACCTTGGTTGTTGCTCCCACTAGAGCCACGTTCCGTTGATCTACCTCTCACCATTGATAATGCCTCTGCTTGTTGTGAACTTTCGATTCTGTCTTCCTTACTTTTGCGCCTAGATTCCTCTTCCAGAACAGCAGCTGCAACATCATCAAAAATAACAAAATCTGAAAGAACATTGTTAGTGTAACTAATGATGAGTTGATCATACGAATCAGGTATACTTTGAAGTAGAATTTCTGCACGTTCAAGCTCCGCTATTTTATGCCCAATTGCAGTCAATTGAGAGAATAGCGTATTTAAGGTATTGATGTGATCTGTCACCGATGTGGACTCACTCATCCGAAGGGTGTAAAGTCTCCTCTTCAAGAAAATCTTGTTGTGAAGTGACTTAACCTCATACAGTTTGGTCAGCGCATCCCAAATTTCTTTTGCTGACTTCTTTTCCTCAACGCTTGACAATACCGAATCTGCCAATGCTAGGTGCAGATTAGCCATAGCGTTGTCATCCATCTCTTTCCACTTGTCATCCGTCACCTCCGCTGGTCTGTCTCCAATTGCTGCCAAGCAATTCTCCTTTCTCAAGATTGCCTTCATCTTTAATTTCCATAGGGAAAAATTTCTCCCGTTGAACTTCTCGATTTCAAATTTTGCCGCCATAGTATTAACAACGATCTGCTTTGTAACTTGAACCGGCTCCCACAATTTCACTGTGAATAGTACTATTTAAGTGAATAGTACTGTATACGTGAATAGTACTAAAACCGTATACGGGAATAGTATCGATACCGTATATGTGAATAGTACTATACCGTATGCATGAATAGTAACCGTGAACAGTAACCCCGTATGAATACCAGTGACTCGTAACCAATGGCTCTGATACCACTGTTGGGTATTGGCGCAGCGGAATGGTCGGGGACAAGCAGTATCACGCAACTAAAATATGAATGAAAACAGAGAAAGTAGAGACACAAGATTTACGTGGAAAACCCTCAAACAAATCGAGGGAAAAACCACGGGCAAGTAATGGAGGATTTCACTATGATGTGGAGTATTTTACAATAATCTTCTCTCTAATATAAGGAGAGAACAATATCACTCTCTCAAATAATAGGAGAAACTAACTCTCACTCACAAATATAGAACAACAAAAGAGGAAGAAAACTACTCAAGAGAAAGCTTATGTTTTCTCTCTAATTTGCTATGCTTGGATGATGCTAAATGGTAAGGAATGAGCTTCTATTTATAGGCTCATTCCATACCCAAAATCAAAGCAAAATAGTAGTGTGAAAAGGATTTTTATGTGCCTAATTTTGCACCAAACTTTGATGCATAAATCTTCCTTTCCCATTGCCTTTTGTTTTCTTTTGACCAAATGCTCAAAGTGATCTTTAACTAACTCACAGATGCAACTCTTGGAACAAGAATCCACGCATGGCTTCAATTTAGATTGATCTGCAATATTTTCACAACCATTATTGAAAGCACAACTATATGTGATAAATATAGTGCAAAATCTTACAACTTTATTAAAATGCATATTATGTAAAATATCATTTTCAACATGTAAACTTAACTTCATGCATCTAGGTTGCAATCTTAATGCAAAAGGCGTTCTACAACCAATAAGTAGTTTTATTTTTTGCACAGTGATGAGGGAAAAACAGCCTGACTCTTTCCATGTGAAGGTACTTCGGTTTCATGCGTTGTGAAGGTACTTGGGTTAATATATATATTTTCATATAGAAAATTCTCTCATATGATAGTGCTCGATAGTGCGAGCATTCATGGGGAGTGGGATCTACTACATGTGGGGTGCGAGCATTCATGGGGAGTGGGATCCATTACATGTGGGGTCTACTGACACTAATCGGATAGGAGTCTTGCCCCTTCAGTATTTACTTGAGATGAAATTTGAATATGTAGAATGTGCACAGTCTAATGTCCAATCATGAAGAATTTCCTAATCTATAATTCCACATTTCTTATAGCATTTAAGACGATAACGTGTTCCAGATAAAATACATTTCAAGTTGCATTTCAATTCGCACATTACTTTGCTTTCTGCATCCACGACAACTCCAGCCATCATGATCAACATCAACAACACTACAATCCTCATATTGTTTTTTATTTTCACTGCTCTTGCTATATTACATCTGAGTTTGTGTTGGTTTGAAATACTGAGATGTGATACTTGTAATTTATAGGCGAGTAAAATGCACAATACCCCCCTGTGTTTTCACAAAGTTGCATCATAAATCCTGTATTTTAAAAAGTCGCGTTATAAACCCTGTGTTATGGAAAACGTTGCATATAACCTCCCGCCGTCTATTTTTTTGTTAATTTTAACGTGAGTGTAATACACACGCTTGAAATGCAAGTATGACATTTATCAAACTTTAAAACACATGCAGAAGGACGAAAATACCCTTTTTAACATCAGTTGCTAATTGCCCCTTGTGTTTTCAATAAGGTTGTAAATTGCCCCTTGTGTTTTCGATAAGGTTGTAAATTGCCCTTTGTGTTTTTTATAAGGTTTCTAATTGCCCCTATGTTTTTTTTATAAAGATATAAATTGCCCTTTCAAAGATAAAAAAATAAAAAAATTGACAATCCTAGAGAGAAAAACTATTTCAAAGTGATTTTCCTTCGATTTGAAGTTGATTTTACACTGATTTAAATATTTTAATCTACTTGTAGAAGAACGTGATTCCAAGTGAAGGTACGATTATTGCTAGTTATAATATGACTTTGAACTTCAAGCATAAGATTTATATTTTTTATGGTGGACATCAATGTTCTGTTATATAAGCTATACGTTTTTTTATTCTTTTAATTAAATGATATTTATTAGTTTAAGGTTGTAGATCTCCTTAGAAGGTAGATTAGCACATGGTTCTGATATTGCAAAATGAAAAATATTATAAATATCTCCCTCTAATATTAAAAAAGTGATAAATACCCCCTTCTGATATCAAAAAAGTTGCAAATACCCTCTTTGACAGATTTATCTTTAAACGAGGACAATTTTGTCTTTTTACAAGGCTAACTAACAAAGTTAAACAGAATTTGAGTTTGGGACGTGTATGCAACGTTTTCCATAACACAGGGTTTATAACGCGACTTTTTAAAACACAAGGTTTATGATACAACTTTGTGAAAACACAGAGGAATATGGTGCATTTTACTCTTTATAGGCCTTGAACCCTTTAAATCAAGTTATAAAAATTAAATACAATTATGAAGTTACTCAACTTATCGTGTATAGGCATGGAAATTTCTTTTCAATCAGATATGTGTTTAACATCTTTAAGAAAAAGTTGTCACCATTTATTGCTCATCACTCTCCATGTAGTATCAGGAGAAAAAGGAAAAAGAAGAGTAATGCTATACATCACTTATTTTTCTATCATTTTTTATTACTTCTTAATGACGTTCTACATGACATGTCAATTAGATAATATTTTTATTTCTCTTTCTTCTTTTTAATTCTTTTTCTCTCTCTTCAATTTTTTTTCTCTTTCTTAATTAATATTTATCATATCAAAAGAAAACAGTCCATCTTGAGCTCAAATCACTCTATTCTAATTAATTATCTAGGGCATGCACCTATAGCCAATCCACGTCAAAGTTAGTTTGCAGACGTGAGTGTTAACCTTTTCGCACCAATATTTCAATTTTAATTGCCACAAGCTTTCCATTTTTCTTCAACATGAATACAATTACCTAAGGGTTAATATTTCAATTTTAATATTTCTCTTTCTTCCACAATCCTCAACATGAATATAATTACCTAAGGGTTAAGAGTGGAATTGTAAGATATTAATTTGTAATTAGAGGTTTTGAATTTGGACCACGATGGCCTCCACCGGTGGATGCACATTACAGCTAGCCCCAATAGCCTAGAAAAAAAAGTTAAAAATTCTCTCTCTCTCTCTCTCTCTCTCTCTCTCTCTCTCTCTCTATATATATATATATATATATATATATATATATATATTGTTTTGTTTTGGAAAAGCTCTAATGTGGTCAATTAAAGCATAAATTTCATTTGGGTTAATTTCTAATGAAAAACAGAACAACTCAGACCTAGAAACAAAAGAGGAAAGCCATAAAAAAAGAAGAGCTTGTAGATATAGACACATTCTAGGGAGGCCGAATCAACATGCTTGACAGAAACTGGCACACGTACATCTCTACGAGAGAGCCCATAAGAGAGATGAAAATAAAAACTTCGTGAAATAGAAGAGTTGTAATTGATATTAATTAGATTAATAATATTTCACTGTCAATTAATTATGAATCTAATAGGTCAAACACAGAAAAGATCGTTCAAGTTAAATAGGAAAGATAGACTAAATTAATTAATTATTAGGACAGTCCTAATATTAATTAATTAAAGGACTTATTGGATTGGACCTAAGTTCAATAAGTCGTTTGATTTTACCAATTCATAACGAAAACTTTGTTTTTTAGGACTTATTAAGGTGGAAATTGTTATCTTCCAGGAAGGTTCATCTGACAAAAAAAAAAAAAAGGAAGGTTCATCACTATCTTCCTAATTAAGCATGTAAATTTATAAGTCAAACAAGCGTTATCATGCAAAGTCACATTTTTCAACAATGACAACTACTAAAATATATGGCAGAAATTAAAGCGTGCTTCCTCCGCTTGTTGAATTGGCAGCCTTCTTTTATCTATTTATTTTTTGGAAAACTCCCCAATCAATACATATTGATATCTATCTGTGAAAAAAGAAGTGAGTCTCACATATATCTGAGACCCACCCTATATGAGAAGATTGATATCAATCCGAATTAATTAAATAGCAACACTTATTATTTTTTATCTTGCCAATCACTTGGCTAACAGAGCTTCCTTCCTTTGCCCGGGCTTCATATCTAAAAGCTAGTATTTTACTATTGGCGGTTTCGAAAATACATACAATGTCAAAAATTTAATTCGATGACAAATCTCCAAAAAAAAAAAGACAATAATAATAACAATAATAATAATACTGATATCATAGTTGTCAATATATTAATTTGGATCTTTATCCCTCGTCAAGTGATTTTTTTCTGAATAAATCCTGATTAAAACCTCATTGTCTGCAAAGATAGAATATAAAGAGCGAACAGAATAATGCACAGTATGTAAATTTACCCCAATGAAAGAGTTAATCCCATTTTCCCCTATGAGTTCTTCTTTAAAGTCCAAATTCCCCCATAAACTTTTTGTTTTATCCACATTCTCCCATGACATTAAACACTGCCAAACAAGACCTTAATACTAAGGGTATTTCGAACAAATCACAAACAATCCCTCCTTCTAGATTTCTCACAATATCACACTCGCACAACCCCACACACAGGCACAGCGACCCACCCACACACAAGTACAACCACAACGACACGCACGCCAGCGCAAGCTTGGTGAAGCATATTGGAGAGCTTGCTCTAGATGTCGAGGACCTCTTCGACACATATCTACCTCAACTGCAATCACTAAAGGGGAAAGGGCGGTTCCGTTGGCTTAAGAAGGTGTACAAAAATCACCAGTTGGCTATGGAAATTGAAAAGATCAAAAGAAGGGTCGAGCAAATTGATCGTGATCGGACAATTTATGGCATCACGGAGACTGATAACAACCGTGAAGAAAACATTCATGAAGGGATTTCCAGAAGATCAATCCTCCATGATGATGACCCAGAGATCATCGGTCAAGACAAAAATGCAAAGGAATTGGTGGACAAACTACTCGACCCGAATGTGCACTATGATGTGATCTCAATAGTTGGTATGCCCAGTCTAGGAAAGACGACTCTTGCCAAAAGAATCTACAACCGCATCAAAGACCAATTTGAATGTTCAGCTATGGAGTATGTATCCCAAGTGCCAAAACTAAAAGAACTCCTACGAAGTTAAAAAAAGCAGCAGAAGCAACTAGAAGAGCAAAAGGAGAAGAAGGAATCGTTGGAGGCAAAGGTGAAGAAGATGAAGAAGAAGCAGTTGGAGAACCAGCTCGACGCTATGGAGGAACTAGAAGAACTGGAGAAGCAGGTAGACGAGCTAGAGAAGCAACCGAAAGTCCTGGAGGACTTGCAACTGGAAGACTTGCGACATGAATTGCGTTCAATTCTGAAGGGAAAAAAAAAAGTGATACTGAGATGACATTTGGGCGACTACCGCATGAGATGATTTGAAGTCCATATTTCCTAGCATTCCCAAAACTGGAAGTACATTAATTATCACTTCCCGAAAGAACGATATAGATAGTGTGAAACTCTTCTGGAAATCGGTCATGACTCGTCAAAGAGATACCAACTATTTGTCAGATTTGGAAGATATCGGTAGAAAAATAGCACAAAAAATGTGGCGGCTTACCCCTAGCTATCGTGGTGATAGCAGGAACTTACATGCACGAGAAAGAAATGAACGACAATGGGGTCCTGTACTCAAGAGCATTGGTCTTAACAAGCAAGACGAATGTTCAAGAATTTTAGCTTTGAGCTACAAATTGAAACCATGCTTTCTATACTTGGGCCTCTTCCTGGAAGACTATGAAATCCCTGCATCGCGTTTAATTAATATGTGAATAGCTGAGAAGTTCATAGGAGATCATGGCGGAAAGGAGGTTGAGGAGGTAGGGGAAGACTACCTGTACGACTTGGAAGCTAGGAACTTGGTTCAAATTGTTAAAAGAGGATTTGATGGTAGGATTAAAAATTGTCGTATTGATGACCTTCTGCACAGCCTTTGCGTTAATATGGCTCAGGAGAATAACTTCTTTCAAACCTTGGACACCTTGGAGAAGTTAGATCCTAATTCAGTCATCAAAGTCCTTACAACCCACCTCTGCAGTATGGACGATTACATTGCTCTGAATCCTTAAATGCCTAAGCTTCGTACTTTGCTATGCTTTACTGAAATCCGCCCATTCAAAGAGCAATATCGTTGGATAATTTTTGGAGAACATAGATTCTTACGCGTGCTGAGAGTAACTTTTGTTAGCAGTGGGAAATATATTCCAAAAAGAATATGAAAAATGAGGCAATTGAGTTACCTCGAAGTGCATGGGGTAGATGGACACATTTCCCATTTCAAAAGATTCGAAAATCTGCAAAGCATTGATTTGCGAGGATTGATATATGTTGGTTCTGCTGATCATATTTGGAAAATGGAACAATGGAGACATTTGGGTGGAGTACATGGTCATTTCTCACCTCCAACAGAGGTGTCAAGGTACCTCAATCTTATTTGTTTGCGTTTAAGCGTATGGCTCGCGAAGTTGCCCAGCCCTGATGAATTCCCTCCAAACCTCATCAAGCTCACCCTCAAGAATTCAAGGCTAACAGAAGATCCGATGAAAACACTGGGAATATTACCCAAATTAAAGAATCTCAAATTGAATTCTAGTTCCTACGAGGGTAAAACTATATATATTGCTCCGGGCTTGACAGCTTTCCTCACCTCAAAGCTAAGTGCTGGTACTAAGTGGATTATATTTGGAAAAGTTAAATGCTGATGATGGAGTACTTACTTCCACAACGAGGAAACTCTTGTCATACAAGGTTGCCCTTACTTGAAGAAAATTCCAGAAAGGATCCAACATATAAGGAAAATGGCGTACCAGAAAGGTGAGTGATCTGGTAGAGTTGTAGAATAATTGGTAGAATTGTTCTCTGTTTCCTTAGTACTTTCCAAGTCCAATTATATATTAAGTCCTATTGAGACACTTATATCACGATGCAGGGAACATTTGGGCAGAAATGAAAATGTAAAAAAAGAGGTGCTGAGGATACATTCCTTGAAAGAATAATATGGTAAGAAGTGCATGGAAGCAGATGAGTCAATTGGTTCATTTATGAGGTTTTATTTCATTGTTTATTTTATGATCCCTAGCTACTTATATCTTTCTATTTCGAACATCACAAGTTATCTTGCAGGAGGTAGGGTATATGGTGTTATTCATAAGTTAAGGACGTACCTGGCTTGCATTGTCTTCCTCATCGGTTCCATTGTGATGGCTTATTTGATTTTAATCTTCTTTCAACCTTTGAATTGTTTAAAAAGTTCAATAATTGTGTTTGGTGTGCTGTTTATTAATTATTTGTGTCTTTCTTTACTGTGAAATACGATATTTATTTTCTTATTGTATTAAGTTGGAGAATAACATTTTCATCGCATACTATTTGACTATGAACAAAATATCTTTTTTTTTTTTTACATTTCTTATTCTTTCACTCTTATTAGGCTATCCTTACCAGAGATTTCAAAAATAGAGACTCTGAGTCATACAATTATTACGTAATATAGTTCATTTAATAAAACAAAAATCACCAAAAAGTGGACCCGAGTCTCTAAAAAGTACAAGGTCTCTATTTGTGTCTCTAAATTTAGAGACCTTGATAGAGACTTTGTACTTTTTAGAGATTCGGACCTACTTTTTGGTGATTTTGATCTCTACTTTATGAATTTTTATTTTAGTAAATGAACTATATTACATAATAATTATATGACTTAGAGTCTCTATATTTAGAGACTTTAGTAAGGATAGCTTTAGCTATGTAGTTAATTATGCTTATTTTTCTTGCTAGCTTCTTCACTACGAATTTCTTTTCTATATTTCTTAATACAAGCTTCTTTTTCGTCTTCAAATTAGAAGCCTAAATCATGAGTTATTTATTCATCCATCCTTATTTTTAAGTAGTCTTAACATACTTAATCATTTACAATCACAAATTATTTATTCGTGTTATCTATCATCAATACTAATTAATTAGTTTAATTTTAAAAATTAATGAGTGTTATTGATGGAATACATATTTGTGTCAAAGTTTGAAAAGCAAAGCTCCAAAATTAGGGACATAAAAAGAATACTTACAATAAATATATTTACATATCACAAAATTGACTTAATACTTGTTTTACAATTCAAAATAAGGGAATTCATTTGTAAGTATAGATCCTCACAAAATTCATTTATAAATCAAATGAATTTCATACCCATATGTGCTGCCAAACACTCTGATAGAAAATGTCCTCAGAAATGTCTCTTTTCATGTTAAAGAAAAAAGGATCATGCAACTTAGTAGAGGTGATCGGTTGATGATGGAGTACTTCGACAAATACAGACTGTTGTCATAAAAGATTGCCCCAACTTAGAAAAAATTCCAGAAAGGCTCCAAGATATAACGAAAATGGAGGACCCAAAAGGTCAATAATTATTTTCCTCTTTTTCGTTTCCCCTATTGAAACTTCTTTCATGATGCAGGGAACACTTGGGAATAAATCGAAATGTGAAAGAGGTGCTGATGATACAGTCCATGAAAGATGATATATAAGAAGTGGAAGCAGATGAGTCAATCCGTGATGGCTATTTGATTTTAATGTACTAGTTCTGCTGTTGATTCAAGGATTTAGACCTGCTGTTTGGTTCGTTCAACTCTCTTTTTCACCTAAAAACCTGCTTGATATTCATTCAACTTTGTTTGTTATCAGCCTTTGAATTGTTTAAGTTCAATAATTGTTTTTGGTGTGATGAAGATAAAAGATAAGCCTGCAGAGCTTCAACATATGATTCATCTACTCAAGATGAATGTCCTCTAGGTACCACTTAAGTGTTTAATAGCTTTGTACCAAAAAAGAAAATAAAAAGTGTCTAATAACTGCCTCTTTGGAATTCAAACATATGGACAATTATTGAGAATCCACACATATATTTAAAACTATTGATCCAGAATTTTAAAGTATTGGATCTTAAGTCTATACATGATCTATTAATAGCTCTTTCTTCATCTAATCTTACAATGCGAGAAAAATGATTCTCTTGCTTTTTCACTTGTGAACTCTTCACATTATTTTACTGTTTGTGTTGGCCTAAAAAGCCTATAATCTTTATTTTGATAATAACAAAACATCTAAATGGTGCTTTAGCATTCTTTTTATTTTTTGGTAAGACCTTCAATCCAACAAAGCAAGTCCACATCAACATGGATCAACTAGTTTCAGTCAAAGAGTAGAAAGCTATTGGATCAAAGTCCAAACCCAATCGAAAATTGTATCTAAGCTCAAAAGAATTCAAGTTAAAGACTCGACGATAAAGAGGGAGTCACAAGGAAGGAGACGTGGCGACATAAGGGGTACCGGCCTTAAAAAATGTCGTTTGCCTGAGTATGATTTGTATAGCTCATAATTTCTCTAAAAAGGTCTTTCATACTTTCAAGATATCTTTCGAACAAACATCTATTCAAAATCATCATTGAAAAATAATTTTTGTTTGTTTTCAAACTCCTGTATTATAAATCGTTTTAAATCCTTTCAACAGTTTTGAAAATATTTTGGGATGTTAAAAAATGCTAAGAAATCTTTTTTATATGTGCCCAAATGCTTTACAATTAAACAAATTATTTTTTGGGCTCAAAATATAACTTTACAGCATTTTTTAAGCATCCGGGCGTTACTGGCCTTATCCGGTCGCCCGGATAGAAAGCACAACGCCCCGCAGAAAAGACTGATCCAGGCGATACATGCTTTTTCCGGGCGCCCGGAAGAATGCCTCAGCGCCCGGATGGGTTAACGGGAAAATTCAAAATTTCTGCTTAAAATCCGATTTGTGTCTAACTTTTCCCTCTTTTTAAACCATGCTCTCTCACCTTCTAAGACATTTCTCCAAGCCTTAATCTTCAGATTTCTAAGTGAATTCAAAGAGCTTTTGATATCATTCTTATTGAGAAATCTTGAGCTATCATTTTCATATCTTTGAACATTCAAAATTTTTTTCAATTGTAATATCAAACTCAAATAGGAGTTGCAATTGTCATTCATTTTATAACACAGTCTTTGTAATATACTCTTTCATATAGATTGAGAGAATCATTGTGAGAAGAAGTATTGTAATCCTTTGTGGACTCAAAGGAAGAGAGGATAGTAGGTTAAGCTTCACCTACACTTGAAGGAGCTTGTGTAACTCTTGTGGACTTAAGAGTAATGTAGTTGATTTTTGCTTCACCAACATTTGAAGAAGCATCTTAATGAAGAGTTATTAAATCCTAAGGGAAGGGAAGACCTTAGGTGGTGGACTAGGCCTCCGGAAGTGCGAACCACTTGAAAATCATTGTGTTTGATTTCTCTTACTCTATTCTCTTTATTTTCAAGTCATTTACTTTCGTGTGGATATTGCTCATATTAATTGCTTGATAATTGTTGAGTTATCTATTTTGGAATTTAATTTTGAAGTTCTAATTGCTTATCTAGTGTTATACACTTGTGTGCCCACTAAGTGTTTGATAAATTGCCTACAAGAATTTCTAGAGTATTATCATCTTTCACTAGACATTATTTCCGCATCAAGAATTTTTAAATTGCTTAACCTTTCCAAACAACCTAATTCACCCCCCTTTTTAGGTTATTTAGGACCAACAAGTGGTTTCAAGAGCTAGTACTCTAAATATAGCTTAACATCTAGTAGAGGATCCCTATGGCAAGTTCATCAATGTCTAATATAGTTGAAGGACAATCTTCCTCTAGACCACCATTGTTTAATGGAACAAACTATTCTTTTTGGAAAACTAGGATGAGAATCTATATTGTAGCAAATGACATAAGAGTTTGGAATGTGATAAAAAATGGACCAACCAATCCTACTCTAACTAAAAAGGAAGGAGAACAAAGCATCACTGTCTCTAAACCGGAAAAAGATTATAATGATGATGATTTCAAAATGTGTGAAAGAAACTATAAAGCTATGAATATGTTATATCTTGCTTTAGATTCAAATGAGTTCAACAAAATTTTCGGATGCAAAAGTGCTAAAGAAATTTGGGATCAATTAGAAGTCACATATGAGGGAACTAACCAAGTTAAAGAAACTAGAATAAACATGCTTGTTCATAAATATGAAATGTTCAAAATGTCTTTTGATGAAAATATTGAACAAATATTTTCTAGATTCACTGATATTGTTAATGCTCTAAAATCTCTTGAAAAAGAGTTTTCTAACGAAGAATTGGTATTAAAAGTTCTCCGAAGCTTAACCGAGCCATAGGTAGCTAAAGTAACGACTATTGAGGAAGCTAGAGACCTTAAAACTCTCACTCTTAGTGAACTTATGGGATCTCTTATGAGCCATGAGTTGAAGAAGAATGATCGAGGAGAAGAAAAAAGAAATAACAAGAAGTCACTTGCACTTCTTGCATCGAAGGCTTACTCAAGCGATGAAGAGGAAGAAAACAAAGAAGATGATGATGAGATAGCTCTTCTTACAAGGAACTTTAAGAAATTTCTCAAATTCAAAAAGGTAAGCAAAGCTCCTTACAATAAGTTTATTAACAAAGGAAGAAACAAACCAAAAGAAGAAGGAAGATGTTTCAATTGTGACAAGACGGGTCACATAAAAGCAAATTGTCCAAAACCAATCAAAACCAAGGGAGAAAAAGCTTTGAAAGCAACATACGTTGATGACGATGCATCAACTGGTGAAGAAAGTGAAAATGAAGAAGTGGCAAACATCGTTTGTCTTATGACAAAAAGAGAATGATGAGGTATGTTCTTCTTTTAATTCCGAATATTACACCTCTAGCTCATTAATTGATAATGAATGCTCTTTTGAAGAATTACAAAATGAATTTTCTAAAATGCATGATAGTTTTGAAATTGCAATTATCAAGATATATGAACTTCAAAAGGAAAAAAATACCTTAAAAGAAGAAAATAAGTTGCTTGAAAAAGATCGAAATTGTGCTCATGAAAAGGCACTTAAGATTCATTTTGAAAATAATAATCTTCAAACAAAAACTGAAAAACGTGAAAAAAAAATCAAAGATTAAATGGAAGCCTAATAGGATTTACAAAAGGAAAAGAAAATCTTGATAAAATGCTTGGATCACAAAAAAATGACTTTTGATAAAAGTGGAATAGGATATGAACCTTCTTCAAAATAAAAATCTTTAAAAAGTTATTTTGTAAAAGCATCATCTTCTACAAATGAAGCATCAACATCAAAAGGATTTCAAAAAATATGCACCTATTGTGAAAAATAAGGTTACATAACATCACATTGTAAATTTCAAAATTTGGTAGGTAGAGACTCTAAAATTCCTTCTTGGCTTAAACCAAAATGGATTATTAAATGTGCTAAAAGTCAATACTAACAATATAGAACCCAATAGAACTGGGGATCTAAATTTTGTTTTTGCATATAGGTTACCCTAAGGATGAAATATGAAAGAAATTGGGTCATTGATAGTGGATGTTCAAGACATATGGCCGGTGATCCATCTTTTTTCTATGAGACTATCAAAAATTACAAATGTTTTGTGAGCTTTGAAAGTAATAAGAAAGGTAAAATTATTGGTAAAGGTAGCATTAGAAATAAAAATAATATATATATTCATGATGTGCTACTTGTGAAAGGATTGCAACATAATTTGCTAAGTGTAAGTCAGCTATGTGATAATGATTATCTAGTTGAATTTAAATCATAATGTTGCACCGTTTTTGACAAAATGAAAAATGTGTTGTTTATTACAAATAGACATAAAAATGTCTATATCATTGACTTTGAAAGTATATCATGCCAAAATATTGATTGTTTAATCACAACAAATAAAAGTTCTTGGTTATGACATAGAAGATTAGGACATATTAGCATGGATCTACTTGGTAAACTTTCTCGAAATGATCTTGTAAGAGGCCTTCCTAAAACCAAGTTTGAAAAAGATCATTTATGTGATGCATGTCAATTTGGAAAACAACATAAAGCATCTTTCAAAACCATTAGCCATGTGACTATATCAAAAGCTTTACAAAAACTTCATATGGACCTTTTTGGACCAATGGATGTAATAAGTCTAGGAGGATCTAAATATATTTTTGTTATTGTTGATGATTATACTAGATACACATGGGTCATGTTTCTTGCTCTCAAAAGTGATGCTTTCAATGAATTTGCAAAATTCTGTAAAATAGTGCAAAATGAGAAAGGATACTACATTTCATGCATTCATAGTGATCAAGGCACGGAATTCATAAATACATTTTTTTATGAAATTATGTGAACAAAATGGCATTGAACATAACTTTTCAGCTCCTAGAACTTCTCAACAAAATAGGGTTGTTGAAAGGAAAAATCGAACTCTACAAGAAATGGCAAGAACAATGTTGAAAGAAAACAACTTGCCTACATACTTTTGGGGAGAAGCTGTCAATACAACTTGCTATGTTTTAAATAGGTTTTAATTAGACCTTTTCTCAAGAAAACTCCATATGATCTATGGAAAAGACGTAGTCCAAATATTTCACATTTTAAAGTTTTTGGATGTAAATGCTTCATCTTAAATAATAAAGATCATCTCGGTAAGTTTGATTCAAAATCCGACGAAGGGATTTTTATTAGTTATTCTTCTAAAAGCAAGACATATAGAGTTTACAATAAAAGAACCTCGGTAATTGAGGAATCTATGCATATCAATTTTGATGAAACTAACCCCTTTTATGTCAAGAAAAGACGAAGATGATGATGTAAGTATTCAACAAGTTGAAGAACAAAGTCAACCTATCCCTACAAGTGAAGAAGGTAATACATCCACAAACAATCAAATTGATACTCCAATTGAGGAAGAACAACCAACATCAAATGATCAAATCATATCAACAAATCAAGATCTTCCAAAATGTTAAAAATTTGTCAAAAATCATCCAAATGATCAAATCCTCGGAGATCCATCACAAGGTGTAAGAACTCGTTCCAATCTAAACACTTTTTGTGAACATGTTGTTTTTATATATCAAATTGAACCTAAGAATATAAAAGAATTATTATTGGATGATGATTGGATTATTGTTATGCAAGAAGAGCTTAATCAATTCGAAAGAAATCAAGTTTGGACCTTAGTTGAAAGACCTAGTAATTACCCGATTATTGGCACAAAATGGGTTTTCCGAAACAAACTAGATGAATCCGGTAATGTAACTAGAAATAAGGATAGATTGGTTGCACAAGGGTATAATCAAGAAGAAGGAATAAACTATGAAGAAACCTTTGCACCGGTAGCTCGACTTGAATCCATTAGAATGTTACTAGTATATGCATGTTTTATGAACTTCAAACTTTATCAAATGGATATCAAAAGTGTTTTCTTAAATGGTCACCTTCAAGAAGAAGTGTATGTTGAACAACCACTCGAGTTTGAGAATACAAATCTATCAAGTCATGTGTTCAAACTTCAAAAAGCTCTTTATGGACTTAAACAAGCCCCTAGGCATGGTATGATAGATTAAGTAATTATCTACTTGATAACGGCTTTTCTAGAGGTAAACTAGATTCTACATTATTTGTAAAAAAAGAGCTAAAGATATCTTGCTTGTTCAAATATAAGTTGATGATATTATATTTGGTGCTACTAACGAATCCCTTTGCAAGTATTTTTCTGAATGTATGCATAAAGAATTTGAAATGGGTATGATGGGAGAATTACATTTCTTCCTTGGGCTTCAAATCAAATAAACAAAGGAAGGGATCTTCATAAATCAAGCCTAGTACATTAAGGAACTCATCAAGAAGTTTAGGCATGAAATCGCAAAAGAAATTAGCACTCCTATGGGAACTTCAATCAAGCTTGACAAAGATGAAAAAGGTAAATCAGTTGATGAAACACAATATCAAGGTATGATCGGAAGCCTTCTCTATTTGACTCCCTTAAGACCTGATATTATGTTTTTTGTGTGCTTATGTGCTCATTTTCAATCTTCTCCAAAGAAATCCCACTTGAATGCTGTAAAAAGGATTATTAGATACCTTAATGGTACTATTAATCTAAGACTCTTTTACCCTAAAGATACATCTTTCGAACTTTTAGGATACTCCGATACCGATTATGCGGGTTGTAAGATTGATAGAAAAAGCACTAGCGGTAGTTGTCAATTTCTAGGACATGCTTTAGTTTCATGGTCTAGGAATAAACAACATAGTGTAGCTCTTTCAACTGTAGAAGCCGAGTATGTAGCTATGGGTAGTTGTGTTGCACAAATTCTATGGATGAAACAAACTATGCTTGACTTTGGTTTAGAATATGATCGTGTGCCAATCAAGTGCAACAATACAAGTGCTATAAGTCTATCAAAGAATCCAATTCAACATTCTAGAACTAAGCATATTGAAGTTCGTCATCATTTTCTAAGAGATCATGTGCAAAAATGTGATATTGAACTTGATTTTGTTGATTCTTTGCATCAATTGGCTGATATTTTTACAAAACCATTGTATGAGAATCAATTTTGTGCTATTAGAAGAGAACTAGGAATGCTTTGGGTCACTTGAACTTGTGAAAAACTGCATTTTTTTAGCAAAATAGTGATCCAGGTGTTACTGCCTTCTTTCGGTCGACCGGAAGAAGCATGCAACGACTGGATGAGTATCCACTGCCGGGCGTTACTGCCCTTATCCGGGCGCCCGGATAAAGGGCCTCTCACCCGGATCGCGGCAATAAGAAACGGTTTTTCCTACTCTTTCATAACTTTTTCAAAACCTCTTCAAAAACAAACTCAATTCTCTCTCAATCCCACATTGTTCAACATCAACACTTTTATAATCCCTCACTATTATTTGCATAAACACACTTTTTAATCATCAAAATCTTGTTTTTGTATCATCAAAGCTTTCAAAATCTTCAACAACAAGTCCTTCAAAATCCTTGCCTACAAGGTGTTCGACAGAATTCCTCAATAAAATTTTTTCTTCTAAAAAGCTTCAAAATCTTGCAAATTCCCAATGGCACCACCAAGGGCTGACTCAAGGAAACGCAAACAAGGAGAATATTCATCATCCGGACCTCAAATCATTGTCAATCCCGATACTTTCCCACAACAAAACATATTATAGGGTAAGACTTTGAACCCTCCTACCTTGCTTAATAGTACTAGAATTTTTAGGCTTTTGGATGCTCAAGGTTGGCTACCTATGTTGAGATTTGAAAACAAAAGGTGTGTTTCACGGATTAGAGAATTCTATTACTATGTGAACTTAGATATTAACACCATGAAGTTGAATAGTCAAGTTAAGACTAAAGAATTGGAATTAACTGCAAGTGTTGTCGCTAGAGCTTTTGGGATTCCAAATCAAGGCACAAAGCTTTATTCTTATAGGGGCATGCCAGAAGGTGTTCTTGATAATTTAGAAGCCAAAGTTGTAGAATTTCTATGGGAAGGGACGGGAACAAGTTCCTTAAGTTATCCTAAGACTAAGGATATCACCCCAGAAAAGAAACTTTTATTCTACATTCTTCATGAAGTCATTATTCCAAGAGAAGTTAAAGATGGTTCTATTCCGAAATTCACTGCTTTGTTGATGTATTTGATGTATGAAGCTAAACGTATCAATCTTCCACACATCATTATTAACCATATCATCCACACCAAGGAAACTCAAAATCAACTTGCTTATGGGGTACCCTTAACTTATCTTTTCGAGTTGTTAGAAGTTCCGCGTGATCAAGAGTTTGAGACCATTAGTGATAGATCATATCTTCTCAATGTCACTAGCCTCACTCGCCAAAAGTTGAAAATCCATAACTCTTGAGTTCTCAATATTGGTGATGATACGAGTGATGATCCTCTTGTGTTTGAACCTCTTGATGTTGACCCCACTAATTTTAGAGATCCTATGGAACGTCAAGGCAGAAGTGGTATTGGTAGTTCTCAAGGACAATATGCTGGATCGTCTTCCTCTCACTCCTCCTTACATGATGAAATCCTTGCCTACCTGAATGCACAAGATGTTCATTTGGATCGTATGGAGCAGAAGTTGAAGGCTTTATATGACCACCACATTGGTCCTTAGTCTGTGAATGCCTTGAGATGTGTTTCTCTTCAAACATTCTTTTCTTGCTTTCAGATATTTCTTTCATCAAAAACTCCTCTGCATTTGTATCTTCTTTTAACATTGTTTGGATACTTTGCTTCATTTCATTAATGCTTTGCATTTCCTTTGGTTATCTCTTGTCTTATACCTGTTATAGATTACTGTGACTTTTACTCTTGTGGTTATTTGCTATGGAAACTATATTTTGTTGCTGTCAAATAGGGGGAGAAAGTATATATTGAAATGGAATAAAGCATAAAAATAGTGTATGTCATTGCACTATATGTCATTGCACTTGTTCAGGGGCAGCTTGTTTTTCAAGTATAAGCTAAATTCAATCAAGCTCAAATTGAGAGGGAGACCTCAAATCAAGTTCTATTCCTCTATTTTAACTATTTTATGCTTGCTAATTTCAATGTTTTGTCATCATAAAAAAAGGGGGAGATTGTTGGTCTAAAAAGCCTATAATCTTTATCTTGATAATAACAAAACATCTAAATGATGCTTTAGCATTCTTTTTGTTTTTTGGTAAGACCTTCAATTTAACAAAGCAAATCCACATCAACATGGATCAACTAGTTTCAGTCAAAGAGTAGAAAGCTATTGGATCAAAGTCCAAGCCTAATCAGAAATTGTATCCAAGCTCAAAAGAATTCAAGTTAAAGACTCGACGATAAAGAAGGAGTCACAAGGAAGGAGACGTGGCGACATAAGGGGTACCAGCCTTAAAAAATGTCGTTTGCCTGAGTATGATTTGTATAGCTCATAATTTCTCTAAAAAGGTCTTTCATACTTTCAAGATATCTTTCGAACAAACATCTATTCAAAATCATCATTGAAAAACAATTTTTATTTGTTTTCAAACTCCTGTATTATAAATCGTTTTAAATCCTTTCAATAGTTTTGAAAATATTTTAGGATGTTAAAAAATGCTAAGAATTTTTTTTTATATGTGCCCAAATGCTTTACAATTAAACAAATTATTTTTGGAGCTCAAAATATAACTTTTCAGCATTTTTTAAGCATCCGGGAGTTACTGGCCTTATCCGGTCTCCCGGATAGAAGGCACAACGTCCGGCAGAGAAGACTAATCCAGGCGATACATGCTCTTTCTGGGCGCCCGGAAGAAGGCCTCAGCACCCGGATGGGTTAACGGGAAAATCCAGAATTTTTGCTTAAAATTCGATTTGTGTCTAACTTTTTCCTCTTTTTAAACCATGCTCTCTCACCTTCTAAGACATCTCTCCAAGCCTTAATCTTCAGATTTCTAAGCTAATTCAAAGAGCTTTTGATATCATTCTTATTGAGAAATCTTGAGCTATAATTTTCATATCTTTGGGCATTCAAAGTTTTCTTCAATTGTAATATCAAACTCAAATAGGAGTTGTAATTGTCATTCATTTTATAACACAATCTTTGTAATATACTCTTTCACATAGATTGAGAGAATCATTGTGAGAAGAAGTATTGTAATCCTTTGTAGACTCAAAGGAAGAGAGGATAGTAGGTTAAGCTTCACCTACACTTGAAGGAGCTTGTGTAACTCATGTGGACTCAAGAGTAATTATAGTTGGTTTTTGCTTCACCAACATTTGAAGAAGCATCTTAGTGAAGAGTTATTAAATCCTAAGGGAAGGGAAGACCTTAGGTGGTGGACTAGGCCTCCGGGAGTGTGAACCACTTGAAAATCATCGTGTTTGATTTTTCTTACTCTATTCTCTTTATTTTCAAGTCATTTACTTTCATGTGGATATTGCTCATATTAGTTGCTTGATAATTGTTGAGTTATCTAATTTAATTTTGAAGTTCTAATTGTTTATCTAGTGTTATATACTTGTGTGCCCACTAAGTGTTTGATAAATTGCCTACAAGAACTTCTAGAGTATTATCATCTTTCACTAGACATTATTCCTTGCCAAATAACCTAATTCACCCCCTCCCCCTTTTAGGTTATTAAGGACCAACAGTTTGAAACAAAAAAAATTCATAAATTTTGGTTGAATCATTTGTAAATTCAATTTTTTGAATTTGGAAGCACCTATTTAAAGAATTAAAAATAAAAATTTTGCAAATTTTGGATTTTCTCAAGTTTTATCCAAATCCTTGCTTAATAAGTGAAATTTACCATTTCAAGCAACCAAATTAGTTGCTTATTAAATTAATTAATTAATTAATTATTATTACTATTATTATTATTATTATTATTATTATTATTATTATTATTATTTTACAGTTCTTATTCTTTATCTCTTATTACCTATGTAGTTAATTCTTCTTGTGAGCTTTTTCACTTTGAATTTTTTTTTTCCATATTTCTTAACACAAGCTTCTTTTTTGTCTTCAAAATTAGAAGCACAAATCATGAGTTATTTATTCATTCATCCTTATTTTTTGGTAGTCTTAACATACTTAACCATTTAAAATCACAAATTATTTATTTGTGTTATCTATCATCAATACTAATTAATTAAATTTAATTTTAAAATTGATTAGTGTTATTGATAAAATACATATTCGTGTCAAAGTTTGAAAAGCAAAGCTCAAAAAAATAGAGACATAAAAGGAATACCTGCAATAGATATATTTACACATCACATAATTGACTTTTAATATTGTTTTACAGTTCAAATAAGGGAATTCATTTATAAATATAAATCCTCATGAAATTCATTTATAAATCAAATGAATTCATATCTCAATAATTCAAGCAATTTGAGATGAATGTCTTCAGAAAGTCACAAATTTTGAAAGTACAAGTTCCCTGATAATCAAACTACTTGTAATCTCTTCAACCAGAGTTCACCCCTGTATAGCATTTGCCCATCATCACCGTACAATTTTTTATTTTTTATTTTTTGAAAATTCCAAGTATCCAGACTATGCTTGACTATTCACATGAGACCTTTAAGTTAATAGCCAGGTAAACCTCCAATTTTCATAAATCACCATACAAAATATTATTTATTTGTATGGTTACATCAACTTATGGAAGCACTAAAAACTGACAAGTTGCTAATCTGTAGATATTTCTCTAGCATCTCTCTTTGACAATTAGGCTTCAACTTCATCATCTAGTACCATCTACTTAACAAGAAGTCATATAGAACGTCAAGGGAAACATAAGTTTTAGACAATTAGGAAATGGATCGAAATATGTAAATAGATTTTATCGAAAGTCAAGGAGAACTAACACTTTCACTTTCTGAAGCATTACTTAGATAGATATAGCGAATGCGTAAAATGCAACATCATGATTCGTCTCAAAAAGAAAGAGAAAATAGTAGTCCAAATAGTTATAGCAAATACAGAAAATGCATTAGCACGAGTTCATCCCAACTAAATTTGCGCAACCATAAGTTATTGTTCTCTTCTTGACAACTGTCAACATATGGATATGATTAAGTTAACTCTTTTGGTTCCACTAGTTCAAAAGGCTAAAATCCAGAGTAGTAGACCCAATAGTTCTGAATATAGATAGAAGAATCCCGAATGAACAACCATCCACAAATGTCAATTCATTCGAGCAAGAGAGTGCGACAATCCGTTTCTTTGACAATAGTCCCGTAAACGAGTGAAAAATGCCTTGTAACCTTTTCCTTTTCCCTTTCAGCCAATTCAAGAGTTCAGTTAACTAGAAAACGAGTAGCCGTTAAAGTAAACGGCTATTAGATATTTGGTTTGAACCGCTTGTCCCACACCTTTAAGTTCTAGTGAGAGGGAAAGAGCCCTGCCATAAATCATTTTTGAAGGATGAAAATATAATTTAAGGCATACATATTCATGAAAAGATACAAATTTTCCCCGCTTCGCCAATATATATGATTTACCATATACCATTACCAACTTGACATCATACCTCAAACAAATGTAATCCATTTTAAGATGGCAGGGAAAAGGAAGTGCCAATAAGTTGCGCTTGCTCATTCACGTTAACTATCTTAGAGCCAACCTTATCTTTCCATTTTTTGGATCATTCATGCAATTTATTTACTCGTTATTTTCCTATCTTCTTCTTCCTTTTAAATGAAACTGATTAACAACCATGCGTCCAGCTGTGGACTTAAAATCTCACATACAAGACCAAATCCTATCTCATTAATTGAACTTCATAATGTTGTCTTGCCATTTACCATGAGAAAATGAAAAACAAGCAAATATCTTAGTACTATAACACTTTTTTTATCCCCAAATTGAAGAATTTAATACAGAATATGGATCTTCATAAACTGAATAAAATTTAATACTAACCTCGTAGTATGAGGAAGAGTTTGTAGGAATTAACCACATTTGTTCCACCGTTAAATAGCCGCAAATCGGAGTTCAAAGTACGAGTTCGACTTTGAACTATATGTTTACAACTTAAGAGCCTGATATTTACACATAGTAAACATGGTGAATTTAAGGGAGATTGAGAGAGAGAAAAATGAGAGAAAGACAGAAGACTTTTCTTCTATTATTGTCTGGGAACTTACGTTCTTTTTTTTTCTTTTTTCTTTCTTTTTTGGATATAGTAGGAAGTTATTTACATAACTTCCCACAACTCCCTTTTGACCCATACTAAATGGGTCGGGTTGGGTCAACCCACATTGGGCGACCCAACCCTAAAATCTAACAACTCCTACTCGCACAAGATAGGTAGACCCATATCCACCATTATCTTTCTCTATGGCCTTGTCGGGAACCACCATCAAATTCATACGGGCAAATAAGTCGTGCGACTCGCGAGCACACAATAAGTGGAAACTCAGACTATGCACCTATTAAGGATGACATGGGAGCTACAGTCTTCAACGAAAGAAAAAATCTCGCTATACCCTAGACCTATTTAAATTCACATCAGTCAACACATACCTTATCCATCGTAGGCTATGTTTGACCTTTAAATCTCAAACATGTATTCATAGTTGTATTCAATCACAAAAATTGTTCAATCACAAAGATTGTATAACTGGTCGACCAATGAACGCATGTAGTGCTAGATGCGAACAGTCTTCCCTTCGCTCAATATCCTTCTAAATCAAGTCAACCGCTTTCCCGGACATGTCCCATATGATCGAATCTAACGCGATCTTTAGGCAACATACCAAAGTAGCTAACATTGAACTTGACCTATTAGAATATGAGCATAGGTCACTAAGGGTATCCCAAAAAAGCATTTATTACTTCAAGGACTCACACAGTGGTGAAGCAGGGATTCATTCACCCACTACCTTTTACGGTTGCAAAGTACACATGGTATGAAACATGTGTTACGGTGTGACTTCCCTTAAAAAAAGGGGCGTATGTCTTTACCTAAATTAAACACCGTACAGATCTTGGTCTAGTTATCACTCAAAAACTAACCTGAATTCTTGAACTTAATACACCCAGTAATCGAGGTTTTACGTCTGGCTATAAACAAGTTATATGGACCGTGGGAATCCATATCGACCTCATGTCAGTTTTTAATTATAACATATACAAATAAGAGGTCTAATCTTAATATTGTCATAGAAACCAATTCTAAACTAATACTTAAGGCGACGTATCTTATATGAGTATAGTATTTCCCGACGAATACTAACCAACTCATATTGTCTCATCTCTGCACGCTCCTACTACGCCAGAGGCAATTGCTCGTGTGAGAGAGCCAATCTCATCAACTTGTCAACATACTTTTCGATGCCAATCTGTGCTAGCATACTCATACTTGATTTCTTCCAAACTTATCACAAAGAGGAGGCACTAAGCAAACACATGAAGAAAATTTTGTTCACTATGAACTGGTATCAAATACTCACCAGTATGAGTACATTAGTAATTACACAATACTTTACAGAACATCAATATCAAGTCCTTCGCAATCCTAGAGATTCTATTACAACAAATACATATCTCTGCATATGAACTTATCGAGTGGGTCACTGCCATCTCTTGCTTAGGTGAATGTTCCACGGTCACTTCCTTATATGACACAAAGCCATAATGTCTATGTACTAGGTCTCGCAATGAAGTTTAAGATCCTTAGCATAGGCGACGGATAATTAGTGGACACAATAGATCGTCATTTCCTGTCTAGCAACTGATTTATCTCAAGTCCATCATAATCTCTCGAGCCTTACTGCATTTTACATAGTTGCTGAGCATGCCACACAGCTCAATTTTCACAGTTGACAATACTATGCATATTTGTTTCTTGCCATTCCACAAAGTCGTGCCATTGACCAGCAAGAAAACATAAGTTACTTTCTTGCCATTCCACAAAGTCGTGCCATTGACCAGCAAGAAAACATAAAAGGTAACTTTACGCTCATCTGGGTTATCACCCAAATTAGCACTTGTGGATCTCTACTGATAGAGATCAACATTTCAATGGCATAGGCAAAATCTAAGTTGCCTTTCAAATATCTCAAGATCCTTTTGACAATGCTTCAACAAGCTTGTCTAAGTCTGTGATTGATAACAACATATCAATTCCATAGCAAAAATGAATATCTGGCCATGTACATACCACAATATATACAGGGCTTCTCATGATGCTTGAATAAGGAACATTTTATCTCATCAGTCTATTCTGGCATTGGGGACACTTCCCTTGGCTTAGGCTTTATCCCTCAGTTACAGGAGCATCCATAGGTTTGTAGGCTTACGCATTAAGTCATTCAAGAACTTGCTTGACATATGACTCTTACAACAAAAACAATAATCTTAGATTGACCCCTCTGGATCTTGACTCTAAACACATAAGCTACTCCACCAATATCCTTTATCCCACAAAGTTAAAGAAAACTAACCACTTCTTGATAGTGACTATGTACTCCTTGTCATTTCTGATCAATGATATCATCTATCTAGAGAGATAGAACCACATATCTACTCTTAGATCAATTGGCATATACACATATGCCTTATTGAACCATTTGAAGATCATACATAATGAATTCTTCTTGCATTTCTCCACTAAAAAATATTACATTTACATCCATCTGATGTAATTTGAGGTTCAATTGGGTGACATGATTAGAAATAGGTGAATAGAGACAAACCTAACAATGAAAGAAGGTTTGCTTGCAAGTTATACCCTCAATTTGGGTACAACTTTTAGTCACTGGTGAGCTTCTATTTGATATTAAATCCAATTGTTCTTTTATTGCTTTTCATCCGACTTTCCCTTACAAAAAGATGAGAGAATTTTCAGCCACTATCTAAGATCCATCATCATCTTAACTAGTAATCAAATGAAAAACTTATTTTCATAATTACTCGGTAGTGAAACGAACTCATATTGATCACGAAACAGATTCGAGTTGATCAAACTGATATTACTATTGCTAGTGAACATGATCCACAAACCGGTTTATGAGACAAACTCATTTTGGTTATGAGACAAACTCACTTTGATCTTGAAACAAATTCAAGTAGACCAAACCAAACCAAACGTGTTTCTCTCCCACTTGGATCAGTGAACGGAAGCAAATCCTCATTTCAACTGAAAATTTGTGAGAGATAGGACCATTAGGAGTATTCAATTCAGAAAACTGAATCTCCTACTAAGAAATTCTATATCCAAGAATGTTGAGTTCAGACACACTGCCACTATCTGTTTAGCAATGAATATTTCATTTGGAGCGTTCAAAGTACCAAATGGAAATACACATATTTCTTTTTTTTTTTAAATTTCTCAAGCTCATGAGAAATGTGATGAACAAAAGTAGTCAACTCACATGGTCATAAGTCATCGGAGACTAGTTCACCACCTGTCCATGACGCATGGAGAGTTGAAGTGACTGATTTCTAGGGCTCTCGATCAAGTAGATATCTATGTGGCAGTTATTTATTCTCAACACAAAATTGAGAAAACTACATGAGCCAACATATACTTAACCACATCCAATGAGGTTTTATTCCTTCTTCTACAACATCTCATAGTTGCGAAGTGCCAGGAATATTTAGCCCTCACGTCATACATTTTTTTGTCACAAATTGTTTTGAACAAATCAAATCAATATCACCGAACTAGATCGGTTCTCAAAGATTTCTCATTATGTTGGTTTGATTCTCAACATGATTAAAATATCATCCAAAGCAATTAAACTTCGGACATGTGAGAACAAAAAAGGGCAAGACCAACACTTGTGAAAGCTTTGAGAAAAGTAACGAAATGCCTCATGTCTCTCCCTATCATTCTTTGGACCATAGATTTCAAGATGAATTCAAGACAATTGAAAACTAGCTCGCAAGCCTTCGCCAAACATTTTTACCATGGAGTTATTAGCTAGACAACTTGCACACAGAGGCAGATAGAATTATGCAAATCACAGGCTCAAAAGACCTTATCTTGTGAGTCTGTGCATTCTATTTTGCTTAATATGCCTAGCTTGCTATGCTACAAATTTCAACTATATAGCATTAAAAACACATATTTATATAACAATGGTTCTTCATGTTTAGCGTATAGAACAAGAAGAGCATCCACAATATATAGCCAGATTTATAATGAGTTGTTCCTAACAATTTGACTGAGTTCCATATATACGAAGTTGAGAACCTAATCGTAAGAGAATTTGATCCATAGACCATGTATTTCTAGAATCGGAGCTTATAAGATGCATGGAAAAAATTAGAGTTTGACCATCACATAGTGGTAGCTAACAAGTGCCGATGCCCTTATCTTCAACTCTTGGATTATTTCCTACAAATATCCGCCGTAATTTACCCAAAATCTAATGGTATTGTAAATGTTCCTTCATGTCTAGTTATAGGGTTAGACGCTTAGTCTTCGGCTTAAGGCAATTCCGAGCTTCGTGACCCTTTTTATGACAATTGTAGTACAAAGCTCAAATTTGTCACATATACGTCTGACCTTTTTGGCTTCTCAGTTAGCTTATCCTTTCTTTTTTTCATTGGAGTCATTGCCCCTTGTGCTTGGATTCTCATGACCCTTGTCTATTGGACTTAGCTACATAAGCTTGACCAATGACCTAGATGGCTAAGAGGCGTTACCTACAATCTCCAGTTGACGTTTTATGTTTGGAACGTCTTAACATTCCTATTGTACGTCATGTTGACAATTATGTGCACTTAGCTAGATGGAAAGGATAATATGACAACTTGCACTAGTTGTTCATTAGTGAGAATGTGGCCAACTGCCTTCAGTTTTCTAATTATGTTCGACATCTCAAAAATGCTACCTCTCAGTAGCATTGGAACGCTTCTAGCATCTGTCGAACTTGATTATAAGCTGACTTAGCTTAGAAATAGAAATTTCACTGAACTTCTCTTTCAAGCTTTCAAAATCCCCACATCAGTAGGTCTTACTTCATAATAAGTAATGAGGTAATATGCATAATGCTCAGCAATGTGATGCAAACATTAGTATTTTTCCAACCCGATAGGCTTCTACCTCTTATGCGAGTGGTGTTTTCACCCTAATGGTTCACCACAACATAACTTAGTTTTCCAAGCACCTATTTGCTCCTCAAGGATATTCTGAACTATATGATGCCATGTTCGGCAACCATCACCGTTCATTTTGCCTTTGGTTGAGGGCAAGGATGATATTTTGGCTATTATTAGTAATAACCACAACATAGACATATTTTGGATGTTTGATACTAGCACATTTAGATGTTTAATTCTACTTGAACAAGTATTTAAATGTAATAAAGTGACATAAGATATAGTACCAACACATTGTAGTACAACCTGCCAAATGATATATTCAAATGTCACAATTATCACAATTTAATCCTATTCGAGTAGAAACATTAGTTCCGTATATGAATTACATAAATTCACATGTATGGGAACTAATAGTTCTAGATTAGAATCACACAAATCCCAAACTTAGAACTCCCACTCAGATAAAGGATTAATAAACTAATTATTAATATAATAACATATGCAGTAGAAGATTATAATAAAAGAATGATGATAAATACAAATATTATCATGAGATGAACATGAAAAAATATTTAACATATAAATAACTAATAATGTTAGACATAATTAAGCATTCTTCAATGTTTTCCATCCGTTCATAACTCAGTCCGGTCCACAAGAATTAACACATTCAATTCTCTTTACACATGTAGACCATGATTATTAGGCACATAGAAGCTATCTCAAACTTATTGAGATCCAAAAGACATATTTTGGTTCTACGTGTTAAGAGAAATAAGGGTACGGTCTGACATTATGCATGAAACCACATATGACTATCATATCCTCATCAAATTATCCCATCATATAATTATAAGAATAAGAAAATTTAAGGGATAATCATTTTGGGCCCACAACAATGTGTGTTCATATGGTCAGTAGTGTTTGGAGTATTTCTCGCGGGTTGTTTAACTCACAAAATCCTCAAATGACCACTAAAGTTCTCTAGAAAATAAACAACTTTAGTACATAATAGTCCAATCAATTAATTTCAAAAATTAATAGTGCACATAGTAACTATTAATATTGTACACAACAAGTTGTATGATGAAATGACAAAAATTTCATACTATGAAATGAAATTACAAAAATTTTATGTCACTGGTTGCAAAGATTCTAACGTAATTACACAAATTTCAGAATTTAAATGAAATTACAAAAATTTCATGCCCCTAATTGTAAATATTACAAGGAAATTACACAAATTTTAGGCATTTATATGAAATTGCGAAAATTTCATGCCTATATTGTAATAATTATAATTGAATCACAAAGAAATTTGGGTAATTAAATGAAATCACTCATGATTTCATGTCTAAATTGAAATTAATTTAAATTATATACTTGCTCTGCGAGAAATAGAAGCCAAAAACACAATTATCACAAAGATAATGGCCCTAATTGAGAACATGGGGGTCAAAAATGATATTATTACAGAGATAATATGCCAAAAAAAGAACATGAAGTAAAAAAAATAAATTACCACTAAGGTAATGAGCTAGATAAAAAATAATACATAGTTATGGGTCAAACAGTAAATAATATAAAATTTTGGGGTTAAATCGTAAATAACATAAAGTTATGGGGTCAAATCATAAATAACATAAAGTTATGAGGTCAAAACATAAATAATACAAAGATATGGGATCAAAACAAAAATAACACAAAGTTATGGGGTCATTTATAAAAACATCACAAAGATGTGGGCCAAAAAAAAAAAATAATAATACAACATATGTAATAATAAATTTTTTTTTTTGTTAAATGCCAAGCCGAGCCGAGTCGAGCCAAGCCAAAATTAAGCCGAGCCGAGCCATGAGCCGAGCTATAAAGCCGAGCCGACTAGCCAGGCCTCCAAGTCGAGCCGAGCCACCATATCACAAGTCAAGCCAAGTCACATTTGAGAGCTAAGAATTAAAAACAAATTTTAATTCTATTTCTTTTTTTTTTAATTAAAAAAAAAAAGGTTGTATGGCACATGGCCACGTGGCCCACTACTAGATGTTCAGACGTGATTGAACATGTATGTTCAGACGTGATTGAACATGTATGTTCAGACGTGATTGAACATGTATGTTCAATCACGTCTGACACAAGTTGCAATGACCCCATTTTGTTTTCCTTTTTATTTTTTTATTTTAAAAGTCCTCAACCACAAAAAAAAATGCGCGGCCACGTGGCATCCTACGATTGGGACACATGGCCCCCATGTCCAGACCCATATTCAGCCAACGTTTCATGTTTTTCGTCGCGCACACACTACACCAAGAACACACACTAATCCAATTTTTTTCAGATTTTCACGAAAAACTTCCAAAAATCATATCTCATGCATTTTAAGCCCAAATTTAGCGAATTACATGTCTACGAAAAACTCTTGACGAGCCCGTTCTAACAGTACCAAATTCACAATTTTTTGAGCACATTTAAAGCACGAAATAGGCCAAAAACAGAAGAAAAAAAAATTGTACAAAACAACTAATTTATACAATTATATACAAAAATCACATAGATTACGTATAAATGATGAAAGAAACATATTCTTTTGATTTCAACATGCACGAATTCGCTCGATTTTAGCCAAGAATTATCATGCTTAAAATTTACCATAAAATTCGCATAAAAAAACATAAATTCACATATTTTACGGAGAACCAACGATATAGCTTCTGATACCAATGAAGAATTTAATACAGAATATGGATCTTCATAAACCGAATAAAATTTAATACTAATCTCGTAGTATGCGGAAGAGTTTGTAGGAATTAATCACGTTTGTTACACCGTTAAACAGTCGCGAATCGGAGTTCAAAGTACGAGTTCGACTTTGAACTATATGTTCACAACTTAAGAGCCTGATATTTACACATAATAAACATGGTGAATTTAAGGGAGATTGAGAGAGAGAAAAAAGAGAGAAAGACAGAACACTTTTCTTATATTATTGTCTGAGAACTTACGTTCTCTTTTTTTTTTTTTTTTTTGGATATAGTAAGAAGTTATTTACATAACTTCCCACACCTCCCTTTTGACCCATACTAAATGGGTCGGGTCAGGTCAGGTCAACCCACATTGGGCGACCCAACCCTAAAATCTAACACAAATTTATACAACGAGCACAGCCCTGGCCTTGAGTTTGAAATTTATGTTTAAAGCTTAAAGTTTCCCACATAAATTACAATATTTCGAACAAATGTTGCAAGAATTTCCAGTGAAACTAAGTTGTTCAAGCCCCATTAGTTGTGTGATAGTCCTCTGGTCAATAAACTAGAGTTTGAGAGTGTTTAGCAACTGCTAAGAGGACTGAGTTTCATATTATTATGTCTTTTCATTTTAATGACAAAGTAGCAGCTAGCTGGATTCTATTAAGATGGATGCACTTAAGATGAAACCTTTGTCTACTTGAAGAGGCAAATTTTGCTCCTGATCATTCAAGACAAGAAATTTGTACACGTGATTTTAGTCAGAAACTGCATAACATAAGGTTAAGAATGAAAGCAAAACAAATACAAATCAGAGGCATATTACACATAGTCAAATGATTTAATTTGCTTTTAGTGGACAGACCTGGAGGAGTGGATATGGGGTCAGAGATGCCAATATTTATCTCAAATCAAGTGATCCATGGATAAGCATTAATTGTACTCTTTACATGCATCATGAGCTTGACCAGCTTTGTGTTTTCTTGGCACGTTTTTTGTTTTTGCGCCTCATGGAGTTCAACTTCTCCATAGCTGCCATCAACCTCAAACGCAATGGTGGTTGCAATTTTGAGTTTTCCTTTATCAATCCTCTCTCCTGCATATCCGTTAGAAGGGTTTTACCTTTCACAGGATCATTTTCAGAACAGAAAGAATTAACAAGAACAGCAAAGGTTGTGGCATTTGGGAGTAGACCCCTCTGTTTCATGTCCTCATATAGTTCAAAAGCATGACCTAAACCACCTATATCACAAAGACCGGTCATGAGAACATTGTAAGCAACAACATCAGGCTTTGCACCATATTGTTCCATAATAGCTTTCAAGTTTAAAGCCTCAGAGATGTTGGATCTTTTGCAGAACACGTCCATGAGAGTCGTAAAAGATGCAACAGTTGGAACAAGTTGTGCCCTCAGCAAGCAATCAAGAAGAAGCATCGCCTCCTCCATTTTTCCACGCTGTACTAGCCCTCTAACCATGTCTCCAACCCTAAACATACCCGAAATTAAACTACTGCATTGCCTATCACTAGGAATAAATCCCTTTCCCAACATTTCATGCAGAAGAAGATGAGCTTCCTGGAAATTTGATGTTCTTTTGAGTCCTCTAAGAATGAAACTGTAAGTATCATGGTCATGATAAGGGCCTAAAGAGTAGAGTGGAATTAATATAATAGGAAATTTACAAAATAGCCGATCTCATATAGTGAGATAAAACTTGATTTAGCTTAATTTTATGACTTCTGATGATATATAACTAATTTAAAGTATTAAATGCTTTATCTTTTAATCGGCCAATATTTCCCCTTTTTTCTTGTTTGAGGCAAAATGCATGTTTTGTTCATGTAAATATAAACATACACAGGGGACCAAATGAAAATATCCGTCAAAGTTAAGGACACATGGAAACGTGAGATAGACTATGGGAGTTGATATGCGCATAGGAACGTGCGATAGATTATGTGTAGTTTAGGTCACTACAAAAAAAACGGCTTTAGGCGACCACCAAAGTCGTTTTCATGCCGTCGCCAAATTGATATTGGCGATGGTTGGCAACGGCGTGGAGATAAATATTGGTTGTCGCCAAAAGTAGCATCGCCAAGTTGTCTCCCCGTCGCCATATCGTCGCATTTGGCGACGGCATTTTAGTCGTCTCCATATTCGTCTCCGAATCGTGTCCCAAAAATATCATCTCCATACCGTTGCCAAAAGCTCTTTGTCTCCACTCCATCTCCATCTCGTCTCCAAAAAATAGTGTCTCCATTCCGTCTCCATGTCGTCTCCAAAAACTAGTGTCGTCTCCCATCCGTCTCGACGTCGTCTCCAAAAAATTGTGTCGCCATTCCGTCTCCACGTCGTCTCCAAAAACTAGTGTCGTCTCTCATCCGTCTCGACGTCGTCTCCAAAAAATTGTGTCGTCATTCCGTCTCCACGTCGTCTCCAAAAAATAGTGTCTGTGACACCCCGATCCCTCTCGAGACCGGGAGTTCTATCAATCAATCTAATCACAACCCAATTCCAAACCCGATCAAAATTTAGGGAAAACGGACGGAGTCTCCCCTGTTTCTAGGCAAAAAGCAAACCTGCGACAGCATATAAATGGACCAATACCATGTCCAACCATTCAACCACCTCAAGGCCATCCAAGCCTTGTTCTCAACAAGCAACCACAAGCAAATATACATACATTTTCAAGTACTAGACTGTTCTAACTCTTCCTTTAACCATACAAAAATGCTTAGTAATTAAACTACACCAACCTATTGCATAAGTTAGACTATCATATCTTTCTATCTCTTTCCTTTGTCATTACAAACATACATTGAAATTAAGCTACATTAACTAAATACATAATCTAACTTATCAAACTACTTCAACAATCTAATGAAACTTAAAATACATACTTCTTGACATTAAATACATACAACATAAGGAAGCATATATCTTTACAACTTCGACACTCAAGCCACATAGGCACGCAAGACAACTCTTCAGGCACGAACTTTCACGAAATCACGAACTTTCCAGCTAACATGACATTTCCTGAAATGTGGTGGTGAGGAGTGAGTATACACAACACGTATACTCAGTGAGGGCGAGACAAATATCGAGTTGGAGAGAAAGAAGATCGTGCAATGCAAATAGGTACAGTTAAGCAATACAATCAATAAAAAGCATTCAATATAAACAACAATACAATTAAACAACTAAAGAAAGCATTAACACAACCAATCAAAGCTATACCACACTTTGAAGGCTATGGTTCACTCGAGCGAGTAATGTACCGATCACGATTCCGATGACTTTAACGATGACGCGCCGGCCCAAACCACCTTATAACACCAGTTTGGAATACCCCGGAAGTATCCATCAACCTACGACCCAAAACTCCCTGGGAGGCAACCCAAGCGAGAAAGGGAATAGCAGCGGAGCTAGAGCAACCAACACTGGCAACCCAAGGCTACCCAGAGAGGCCCATCACTCACGCGCGAGACACTATGCAATGCAAGACTCGATACAAGGCGATAAACAAGCGATAAAGCCACACGTGAAAGAATAACAAAGTAGGTTATTCTCGCACGCAATAGCAGCAATTTGACAAGTAATTCAATCCAAAACAACTCAAACAAGTATTCCAAGTAATTCTAAACATTCTATAAGCATAAAGACAAGAAAACACACAAAAACACAAATCGGCCCCAACTATCAAAATGCTACCATTTCCAAACGAGCCAAGAGTTCTGGAAACCGACTTCGCCAACCCTCCTAGGTCACCATAAGGCACGTCTAAAGACCCCGAGACCTTACTTTACCCTAGAACTCGCGCAAAGCCCCGATTTCCCCCTTTCTCGTTTGAACTACAACTATATCAACCAAACACCCAACCAACGCCATAATCGCACCAAAAGTGCTTCCATGGCCTCCCGAAGCAATGCCAACACGCAAAACGAGAAAATGCAAAAGTCGACCAAAACGACCCCAACTTTCCCAAAGGCTTAATTCTTGTTTTTTCCACTACGCAACCCAAACAAACCACACATTTTAGCATTCTAGCATACCTAGCACGTTTCTGCATCAACGGAAAGCATAACAGCGCAATTTCAACGTTTCAGGGTTTTACTATTCACAAAACACTATTCATTTCACAATTTAATTTGTAATCACAACATTTAACCGCAGAAAATGTTACAAAGCCATAAATACATGTTCTACCAATGCTAAGGAACATTCTAGAAGCATCAAATCGCTTTAAATAACGATCTACGGATAAATCTAAAAATTGACAAAGTTAACTAACACAACGTATAAATGCACAAATAACATGATTCCCTCACCTTAGACGCTCCTAGACGCTAGGAAAACCTCGTAGAGTGCCTCGGAAACCACCCCGCACAAGCCCACGCGAAGAATCGAAGATTTGAAGTTGAGATTTTCTTTTTTTTTTCTCCTTCTTTTCCTCATGGTCTCAAGCTCTTTTCTCTCTGTTTTTTTCGTGCAATTCTGCTTATTTAAAAAAAAAAAGTCAAGAAGTCAAAGGTCAAAATTCGGTCAACCCGCTAAACCAAAATAGCTATGCGCGACCTCACGAAAACGGCCATAACTTCTTCTAGAAAACTCCAATTCACGAACGGTTTGAACCCTCATAAACTAGACTCATAGAGCTTTCCAACCATATATAATTTGCTACCTAACTCTTCCCCAATTGGTTCAGATTTAATTCCAAAGTTGACCCAAAATTTGACTAACTTAACATTGCATTTTTTTATTTCTAATCCCAAGTTTGCCCTTTATTAAACATTTCAAAAATTCTCACCTTGTCCTAGTTGGTCAATGTAGATGAAAAGTCAACTAGTTTGGTCAAAGAAGGTGAAAGGTCAATAAAATGCAATTTAAATGAACTTAAAATGCTATTGAATACATGCCATGTTCGGGGTATCACAGTGTCTCCATTCCGTCTCCACGTCGTCTCCAAAAAATAGTATCTCCAATCCGTCGCCACGTCGTCTCCAACAAATAGTGTCTCTAATCCGTCTCCAAATAGTCGCCAAAAATATAGTGTCTCCACACTCCATAACATAAACTCTACATTCCGTCTCGAAGCCGTCGCCAAAATTGCAACTCTCGAAATTTAATTTAATTTTTTGTTTTTCAACTAAAACCTTTAAATCTCCAGTTTTTATTAATTATTTGATTATTAAATGAAGATATAATACACATTCATATAATATAAATTTTATTTAATTTATATTGAAAACTATATTGTACCACACCATTAATAAAGTAAACAAACCATAAACATAATTTAACACACTCGTTGCACATATTAACATAACAAAAAAACATGAAACTATTCTTCATTTCCATCATCGGGTTGAGGCGGATCCTGATGAGCAGGTGGCTTCATCATCATCTTTGTCAGCAGTGCGATCTGTGCACGCAGTTCTCGAAGCTCAGCATTGTGTTCTTCTTGAAGTCGTTCAATCCGCTCAGTGTGTTCTTGTTGCGCTTTACGCAATTCCTCATTCTCTGAGATGTGTAGATTGAGCTTATCATTCAATGTTGTCGTCGCCCGAGCAACAGCCTGATGTATCTCTATCTCTGTGATCTGGCGTCTGCCTAGTGGGTTGTGGTGTGCAGAAGACACTGAACCAGTTGACCCGACCCCATATATGCGCCCTCGGTTTGGTTTGCCCACAACCTGCAGGAAGAGTGCATCATAGTCTATCGGTGTCGCTGCTGAATCGGACTCCGAAGAAACAGTTGCCTGCTGCACCAATTCCTCATAATCAGCCTGTACGACAGAGCATCTGACTTAATCATTTTAGACATTTCGTTGGTAAATATATAAATAAATAAATATATATATATATATATATATATATATATATATATATATATATATATTTCCGAATTTTTTTTCCTATTAACATTAACTTGCACATACCATGGTCTGTTCTGCCCTAGGGTCTGTGAATGGACCGTCTGGTCCCTTGCGATGAGCCCTTGCAAATACATCAGCCCTAGTCACTGGTGCCCCCCGTTCTTCTGCCTACAAATTTTTTAAAAAGGAAAACATAACTTCAAAAGCATTTATGATATGTTATATAATTCAATATAATTACGACATTTTGTTCATTACATACCAATCTCCTTGCAGCCTCTTCATAGGGGATAGGTCCTAAATGATGTGGAGATGGCCGATGCAGTCGGTTATTCGAATTTCGCTGTGAAATTGCCTGCCATTCAGGGGTTTCCCACTTTTCTTTTAACTGATCCCACGCGCCATCGCCCACCCACCTCGGCTTCTTATTACGTGTCCGTCCTTTATTAAGGAGGTCACGTATACGAGATCCAGCTTTCGAATCAAACATTCGGCGAAGCGCTGCTTCCTCACTTGGGTACCACTTGTAGACCCTCTGCAGCCATAAATTAAAGCATATAACATATTATTTTAACAGTATTCAACCCATTGATTATAACAAATATCATTACATAAAATATATAAACACTTATTTATCATACCTGAAAATTAGCGAACCACCTATCCCTAACATCATCGGGGACCTCAGTCCAACTCCCCCAAGGCTGAGAATACCCGGCGTTCATTGCTCTAGTGACTTCTCTTGTTGCTGCGTACGGTGTCCAACTACACATGAAGAAAACAAATAAATAGGATATTAAACAGCCATAACATAGGAGGAGTATTGGGATAGGGTTAACCATGGAAAAAAATACAAAATCAAATACTTACCCACCACCGTCGATTGTCAAATGTGTCCGTCTATCAACCTGCCACGCGACGTAGGCATCGTGCAACGAGAACCCATAATATTGCCATGGCTCTATCCCAGCAGGTCGTTCTTGAGCTGCTGTAGATGACTCAGGTTGTTCAGGAAACGGTGTGGATTGAGCCATAGGGTCGGGCGCATTCGCGCCATCAACGTTTACCTGTAAATCCTCTAAACCTTGTCTTAAACCGGACGATGAAGTTGAAGGTGTAGACCTCTCATGTGGTGGTAATGGAACGTGCAAAGGCACCTGGCCTGATGCAGCGTCAATGGGCCCTCCAAACGTGCTAGTATGAGTATGTACCCTTTGTTGTGAGGAATACGAACTGTGTGGAATCCCGTGCTCCAATCCTACTGATGATGACGATGAGCCACGACCCGTCGACGGCTGACCGACAGAAGACCCATGACCAACCGATTGCGGTGCTCCTATGGACCCATGACCAACTGAATGCGGTGCTCCTGTCGACCCCCGACCTACTGAGTTCGGTGCTCCTGTCGACCCACGACCAATCGATTGATATCCACTAGTGGACGTATTGGATGTACGCCCACGACCTGTACTTCCACGACCTATCCCCGTCCTGAGGAATTGTCTAATTCCTCCTGAAGAGTTATCTTTGCCTGCAGCCATCTCTGTTCCCCTACAAAAACACTTAAGGAATTAACTGTCAGTGCTACACACATTAATACACACATACACATGTTCCGTTAATTGAATTATAATTTTTAAATGTCATCCGTAAAAAAGTTGAATATATCAACATGATTGTTACATTTTTTTCCAAACTAAGTATCATCTTCTTCGTCATCATGAATGTCATTATCATCACCGTCATCATCATCATCATCATCATCATCATCATCATCATCTTCTTCATCTTCGTCTTCTGAATTATCATCATCATCATCATCATCATCATAATCTTCTTCTTCTTCGTCAATCTCCTCGTCCTCTTCTTGAGCATCATGTTGAGCATGTAAATCATTAATATCTTCGTATGATATTTCTATGTTGTCACCCGATGCATGACAAAGTGGAGGTAAACTAGCATCAGTCGGCTCTACTTCGGCCACATTCATGTCATCTGACTGAAAAGCTATTTCTTCTTCTCCTACACTCTGTTGTCTTGATAGGTCATACAAATTTCTTGGACGGATTTTAACCACAGCCCACCAATCCATTCGATCCCTTTTCGCTCCTGGGTATTTACAGTAGTACACTTGTTGTGCTTGTTCAGCCAAAACAAACGGTTCATATTTTTGATACTTTCTCTTAATGTTCACTTCAATCTGTCCGGTCTTCAGATGATGCTTCACCCCTCTGTCCTTTGTGGAATCATACCAGTCACACTTGAAAAGAACGACCCTTGTATATTGCAATGTTGGATTATGATATTCAAGTTCAATAATGTCGTTCAAAACTCCATAGTATCCAACATCCTCAGTATTACTATCATTTATCCCTTTAACAAACACTCCACTATTGTATGTTGATTTTATCTTCCCAAAATTTAATGTATGAAACCGATAACCGTTGACCAAGTATCTTGACCAACTGCGAACCTGTCTACTAGGCCACATTGAAAGACATTTTACACGATCATCAATGCCATTAGTGCCTATCAACTGCAAATCGCATAATAAGATGATTATGCAAAGTTAAATGAACTCGTTAATTTAACAACAATTACACTTCTTAACATATACTTACATGGTGATATAACCACATCGGAAAATTATTGTACACTTCATATTGAATTTCCGTTGAACACAATTCGGGATAGTTTTGACGAAGATATTCCTCAAACATGCTGTGGAAAAAAAATAAAATTTGTCGGCTAAATCATGTAGTTAAGTGTATGAGGAACTGTGAGTTCCAATTTTCAAATAATATACTTATTCGTACCAGATATAGGGGGAAACTTCTCGGCAATTGGTCAAAACATAAATGTGTGCCGCATGCAGTTCTTGATCATTTAAGTTTCATTATGTTTCCTTCCCAATTGGACATCCCGGGTAAGTAAATATAGATAAACAACCATCAGGGTATGTCACCTCGTTGTATTGGTTATTCCGCGGAATACTTCTTGTTCTAGTACCCACGTGTGGTTCAAAATAATAAGAACAAAATGTTGATGTCTCCAGAATGTGATAAGCTTCACAAATTGATCCTTCAACGTGTGCTTTATTCTTAACTTTCCGTTTCAATCTTTGCAAAAACCTCTCGAACGGATACATCCAGCGATATTGTACCGGACCACCACAAATGGCTTCATATACCAAGTGAATTGTCAAATGCTCCATCGAATCGAAGAAACTAGGGGGTAACATCTTCTCCAAATTGCAAAGTGTGACGACAATATTTTCTTGCATCCTTTCCAAATCGGTCATTTGAAGAGTTATGCAACATAGATTGGTAAAGAATAAACTTAGTTGGGCAAAAACTTGCCAAACATGTTTCGGTAGTAGCTCACGTAAAGCAATCAGAAGCAATCTCTCCATAAATACATGACAATCGTGACTCTTCATGTGTGACATCTTCAATTCTTTCATGTCCACACATCGAGATAAATTGGAAGCATATCCATCAGGGAGTTGTAGGTCTCTAACCCATTCAAGCAATGCTTTCCTTTTATCAACAGGAAATGTGTAAACACCCATCTTCAATTCATGCTCACCGCATAATTCCGGACGGTCACAAAAGGTTGATACATCAACTCTAGCTTTGAGGTTGTCTTTTGTCTTACCCTTGACCGCCATCACCGTGTTGAAAACATTATCAAACACATTTTTTTCAATATGCATCACATCCAAATTGTGTCTGACAAAATGTGTCTTCCAATAAGGCAAGTCCCAAAAAATACTTCTCTTCGTTCAATTGTGCCAATCCCCAAAACCGGATAGTTTGCTTTCTCTCATGTCGTTTATGTTCGGGTAATCTTTCACTAGTTCCCACAACTGCATACCATCTAATCTTGGCGGTGGTGGATCAGTTTCAACTCTACCTTTGATAAAATTCTTTTTGTCACGCCTTAATGCACTATTCAATGGTAAGAACTGACGATGACAATCAAAGAAAGAATTTTTTCTACCTGCTGGTAATCGAAATGCTTTAGACTTATCCATACAATACGGGCATGACAGCTTTCCATGTGTGCTCCATCCAGACAACATACCATATGCTGGGAAATCATTTATTGTCCACATCAAAACAGCCCTTAACATAAAATTTTTTTTTTGTGGCAACATCATAACAAGGTGCACCTTCGAACCATAAATTTTGCAATTCTTCGATTAAAGGCTCTAGGTACACATCAATATTCTTCCCAGGATTCTTGGGACCTGGGATAAGCAGGGTTAAAAACATGAAAGGATCTTTCATGCACATCCACGGTGGCAAATTGTATGGTGTTAAAATGACCGGCCAACAAGAATAAGGTTTCGCATTTGAACTGAACGGATTAAAACCATCTGCGCACAAACCAAGCTGAACATTTCTGGGTTCACATGCAAATTCAGGATATACACTATCGAAATATTTCCATCCCTCAGCGTCTGAGGGATGACAAATTTTTCCTTCTTCAACCTGGTGATTCTTGTGCCACTGCATGTGCTCAGTTGTCACCTTTGACATGTATAGCCTTTTCAACCTTGGAGTCAATGGGAAAAACCGTAATTGTTGATATGGTTTCAACTTACTCCATTTTGAACCACGTGTTGTTGGTTTGAAACGTCGGTGATGACAACGCGGACAACAATCTAGGTGTTTTCTGTCATTGTAGAATAAGGTACAACCGTTTACACAAACATCAATCTTCACATATCCTAGTCCCAAGGGTCTAATTAATTGCTTACACCTGTAAAAGTTTTCAGGCATCGTATGCGTATTCGGCAACGAATCCCTAACTGTTTCAATCATTGTGTCAAAGCATAGTTCGCTCATGTTATGCTCGGCCTTGACATTCATGTAACGAGACACAGTAGATAACTGCGTTAAGTTTTCACAACCTTCATACAGTGGTAAATCAGCAGCCTTCAACAACTGAAAAAATTGTTGTGCTTCAATGTTAGGATCTTCTGTATAAAAGTTTTCATCACCATACCATTCTGGACCAACAACGTCAAATACCATTGTCCTATAGTTATTTCTTTCTTCTACCATCTCGTTGTAATCATTATTTTGAAAATTGGACGTACGTATATTACAATTATTTGACATGTCTTCCCCGTGTTCAGTCCATTTATAGTAGTTTACCATGAAACCTTTCCTGTAAAGATGAAGTATGACCTCCTCGGATTTTTCAAAACTGCGATTTTTGCATTTGGCACACGGGCATCTTATTTTTTCACCATCCATGTAATATCTTTGGCCACGTGCGAAATCTACGAATTCGTGTACACCAATAACAAATGCCTCGTTAAGATGCCCGTCAGGATCGTGACGATGATACATCCATTCACGACTTGTATCCATATTGAACAAAAATTTCCTATGTAATATATAACATATTCAATAAATGACTTATTGATGTTTCGTTACATTTAGAGCATAATATTGGGACCATAATAGTTACACGGACCTTTTTCTATGTAACATTATGTGTAATAAATGCATTTATGCTTAATATATGTAAAATAGTTTATTTCACCAAGATCCATGTAAATAAAGATCTTAATTGCAACAAATTAACTACTTACTTCTTAAGTTAACTTCCTAACTTAGCTTAAGTACCTATGGTTTAACCAAAATTTTTATTTTCTTCTATTGTTTAAAATGTCTCATTTTAGTCACAACATATAATTCAAAAAGTAAATATGTCGCCCCTATTATTTTTAATTAGTGTCAATGTTGTCCAAATAGTTTTCTTAAAATTTTAAATTCGTCTATATTATATAAGGAGAAAACTGACATTTTGTTAGGAATAATCAAAACAATAGGGACGCAATTGATAACTTTAAACATTACAGAATAAATTGAAACTTTTCAGCCAACAATAGGTACTATATTTAGACATTTTCAACAATATGGAATACACTAAATTTTTTTGCAAACAATATGAACTAAATTTGAGATTTTCCATACTTATCTTACCACTCTAATCTAATCTATGTTACTTTCTTGTATTTAAAGTCCACCATCAAACATTCATTAACAAAACCAAGCATTGAAGATAATTAAAACATATAGTATATAATTAGAGTAATTACAACACGTACTACGACCTAACAAGCCATACAATATATAAATTCAAAATACAAGTCTTAAACCAACACATATACATGCAAGACTTATACTTCTTAAGTGAAACAACATCAAAATGAACTACGTAACCTATACTTCTTACATACTAAACTACTTATCTTACTTATCTGAGTGTGTTAACATAACATATTAATTTGTCTTGCTAAACTTATGAAATTAAATTATATATATTTATTACTTATTAATTATCTAAGTTTATTAAGCTAACTTATTTAATTACTTAGTCTATTATCTTAAATTTAATTACTTATTAAATTAGTCAACATATCATACTATCATGGAAACCATCTAACCTAATTTAACTGACTTAATTGTCAAGACACACACGGAAGATGAAATCGGTATTCTTACTTGTTAATCACCTTAAATTTCTCACTCGAATTAACTTAACTTTACTTAAACATCTTAATACAACTGCAAAAATCTAATTCTCCACCAACAACAAAATACCCATTCATCCATTTACACAAACATCATATTCACAATACACTTTCAACTAAATTATCATAATATACAAAATCAAATACATAACAAATAATCACAATAACTTTAATTTAATTAAACGGATTTACATTTACTAATAAATTTATTTTAAAACTTCCAACTCGTACAATCATCAAACTCACCTGAGTCGATTGAAACTAGATAAGTCACATCCAAATATCTAAAGCCCCAAACCTTGCAAAATAAAGTCAAACACATTGTATTAATCAAAAAAATAAATGTATAATCAAAAAATATTTATTACATTAACACTATGTATTTTTGGCAAAAAAAAAAATTTTAAATAAAATAAATCCGAAAAAATAAAAAAAAAATCAGAAATATATTAAGCAAATATTGCTCAACCAAATTTTTGGTTAATTAAAAAAAAAATTTATTATATAAAACAAAGAAAAAAACCGAAAAATGAAAAAAAAAATTATAAAACTAGGAAAAAAACAGAAAAATATACAAAAAAAATACATAAAAAAAAATATATATATAACAAAATAATCAAACACATTATATAAACATTTATATACACATATATATACATACATATACATATAGTACATATATATATATGCATATATACATACATTGCAAAAGAAAAAAATAGGGAGTATATTTTCGGATTTTACCTAATCGTCAAGGTAAGAGAGGGTGTTGAGGGGTGGGGATGGGGGTAGGGGTGGTATGAGGTAGGGGACACGAGGGGGGTGGGGGGTGAGGGAGGGGGGGAGGGGGGTGTTGCTAAGTTTGTTTTTTCGCTAGGGGGGGGGGGCTTGTGTTTTTGTTTTTTTTTTTGAATTAAAAGAGGGCAGCAGCTGCTGCCCTCTGTAAGCGTCTTCAATTATGGGAACCAGCTATGCTGGTTCCCCATGGTGAGGGCCCAGTGACTAACTGGGCCGTCACCAAAGTTTGGGGACCCGATTTGACGGGTCCCCATAGAGACGGCCTGGTCCGTGGAGACGGACCAGGCCGTCTCCCAAGGGTCTCCAATAGGAGACGGCCTTGGCCGTCTCCAAAATGGAGACTGGGCTCTCCATTATGGAGACAGCCCAGGCCGTCTCCAAAATGGAGACGGACCAGGCCGTCTCCAAAATGGAGACTGGCCTGGTCCAATTCCAGTCTCCATTGAGGAGACGGCGTGGGCCGTTTCCTCAATGGAGACCGGGCTCTCCATTATGGAGACAGCTCAGGCCGTCTCCAAAATGGAGACGGACCAGGCCGTCTCCAAAATGGAGACTGGCCTGGTCCAGTTCCAGTCTCCATTGAGGAGACGGCGTAGGTCGTCTCCTCAATGGAGACCGGGCTCTCCATTATGGAGACGGCTCAGGCCGTCTCCAAAATGGAGACTGGCCTGGTCCAGTTCCAGTCTCCATTGAGGAGACGGAGTGGGCCGTCTCCTCAATGGAGACTGGGCTCTCCATTATGTAGACGGCTCAGGCCGTCTCCAAAATGGAGACTGGCCTGGTCCAGTTCCAGTCTCCATTGAGGAGACGGCGTGGGCCCTCTCCTCAATGGAGACCGGGCTCTCCATTTTGGAGACGGCTCAGGCCGTCTCCAAAATGGAGATGGACCAGGCCGTCTCCAAAATGGAGACTGGCCTGGTCCAGTTCCAGTCTCCATTGAGGAGACGGCGTGGGCCGTTTCCTCAATGGAGACCGGGCTCTCCATTATGGAGACGGCTCAGGCCGTCTCTAAAATGGAGACTGGCCTAGTCCAGTTCCAGTCTCCATTGAGGAGACGGCGCCGTCTCCTCAATGGAGACCGGGCTCTCCATTATGGAGACGGCTCAGGCCGTCTCCAAAATGGAGACTGGCCTAGTCCAGTTCCAGTCTCCATTGAGGAGACGGCGTGGGCCGTCTCCTCAATGGAGACCGGGCTCTCCATTATGGAGACGGCTTAGGCCGTCTCCAAAATGGAGACTGGCCTGGTCCAGTTCCAGTCTCCATTGAGGAGACGCCGTGGGCCGTCTCCTCAATGGAGACCGGGCTCTCCATTATGGAGACAGCTCAGGCCGTCTCCAAAATGGAGACGGACCAGGCCGTCTCCAAAATGGAGACTGGCCTGGTCTAGTTCCAGTCTCCATTGAAGAGACGCCGTGGGCCGTCTCCTCAATGGTGACGGGGCTCTCCATTATGGAGACGGCTCAGGCCGTCTCCAAAATGGAGACGGACCAGGCCGTCTCCAAAATTGAGACTGGCCTGGTCTAATTCCAGTCTCCATTGAGGAGACGGCGTGGGCCGTCTCCTCAATGGAGACCGGGCTCTCCATTATGGAGACGACATGGGCCGTCTCCTCAATGGAGACGGGGCTCTCCATTATGGAGACGGACCAGGCCGTCTCCAAAATGGAGACTGGCCTGGTCTAGTTCCAATCTCCATTGAGGAGACGTCGTGGGCCGTCTCCTCAATGGAGACCGGGCTCTCCATTATGGAGACGGCCCGACCGTCTCCAAAATATAGACGGCCTGGGCCGTCTACAATTTCTAGAGATGGATTAAGCCATCGCCAATTGTTTAATTTTCCTTGTCTTTCAATTTTTAGTTATAATGATTTAATATTTGATAGTTTATAATATATTGGTATAAATTATAAAATAAATGTTAATATTCATATTTAATTTCAATTGTGTATCTCAATTTATCAAACTAATATGTTGTTGAATTAGTAATTAAAATTTTTTTAAAACAAATATTTATAAAAAATTTTAAAATATAAAGTAGATGAAGATAATTCATTAATAATTCAAATACTTTTACGTCATTATGTAGTAATTGGGAACGTCATGTCCCCAATTATTTGACCTATGGAAGACGAATGGTACGCAGCCACGTGGTCGCGAATCATACATACGATAGGGACATGGTGAACTCTGCCACGCGGCATACGGAAATTGAATTGGCAGGGCCCCCGTTCGTAAGGTAGATGGATTCAGTAACTTTTCAACATCGAAAATATCGTGCACGCCATGTCCCTTATTATTTGACCAATTGTAGACGAATGGTACGCAGCCACGTGACCGCGAATCATGCGTAGGATAAGAACATGGTGTACTATACCACGGGGCAGCAGGAAATTGAATTGGCATGGCCCCGGTTTGCAAGGTAGATGGAGTCAACAACTTTTCATTGTCGAAATTAGCGTGCACGCCAAGTCCCAAATAATTTGACCCATGGAAGACGAATGGTACGCAGCCACGTGACTGCGAAACATTCGTGCATACATTACCATATTATAAAATGCTGGGGTGTCTCGCTACTGTCATCAAGTTGTCTCTACATAAATCAATTACTTGTTTGCTATATATAGCAGTCGAAATTGTGCTTTCTCACACCGTCTAGAATTTAAAAAAAAATAGATTGTAGTTAAATTGTTTCAAGGATGAGCAAGGATCAACAACACCACTCAGTTTCTCTTCCAAGACCAACAAAAGATGAAGAGGTGGATACGATGAAACCGTATCCAAATTACAGCAAATACGTTAAACCCCAACTTGATCTAAATGCTCCGCCAAAATACGACGGATACATATCTAATGCCCAAGTAGTCCAAAAAGTTCAAGACGACATGCTACGGATCTATTTCCCAAACGTATTTAAATAATATTTATATTTTTTTATCATATTGGAAACATCGGCATTAGTACTATTTGTTACAATCCGTAACAATGTTATTGCGTTGTTCTGCATGATGTGTAGTGTATGGTTGTTATGTTTTAGTGATCACGATGTACTATGTTAGGTATTAAGTTGGTGTGTTTATGTATTTCGAGCATATAATTTGTAACATGTTAATTATGTTTCCTATTTTGTCGTTTTGTTGCTGTATTAATAAATGATTATATGTAATCCTTTATTAATTATGAATGTAAAATTAAGTTTATGTTTGTAATGATTTAACTCTTATAATAAAAAATCTTAAGTTGTTTCCTATTTAATCGTTTTGTTGATTTAGAAGAAATAATAGAAATAGTGGTGCATTACGTTAAATATTAACCATATATATAAATTGTTCTTCACGGAGACAATAATGCGTCCCATTAACTTTTCGAAGATTATAAATATGTTTTATTTATAATAATAAAAGACATATTTTGTTTTGTAAGTAATGATGAATAACTTATCGTTACAATCAAAGCCTCAAATGTGGACGACTTACTTATGTAGACGCCAATTCATGACATTATAAGACGGAAAATTAGTAGTCACTACTTATATGTATAATTATTACATTAAAATAATTCATCAATATATAATTATAAATTTTTGGCAACGACAGGGTGACTAAATTATGACTTGTTTTGTGGATCATCTCGAACTATGAGCCACTTGGCGACGGCATGGAGACAACATGTTATTATCTATCACCAAGTTGTCACCATATGGTCACTTTTGGAGACCGCATATGATGTTGTCACCATATTCTCGCCAATTGGCGACGGCATGGGGACGGTATGGAGACAACATGTCATTAGCTGTCACCAATTAGTCACCATATGGTCACTTTTGGAGACCGCATACGATGTCGTCACCAAATTGTCGCCAATTGGCGACGACATGGGGACGGCATATGTAGGTCGTCTCCAAAACGTAACAAAATGGTCACTAAATTGTCACTAAAGTTGCGACATCTTACACCGTCTCTAAACCGTCGCCAAGTTGGTGACAAAATGGCGACAACCTGTCGCAAAAATACGTTTTTTTTGTAGTGGGTGCATTTAAAGCAGAAAAATATTAAGTACAGACTTTAAAAAATAATGACAAGTTGTTCAACAGAGATCGGAATAATAAAAGAAGAAGAAGAAAGCTGTGGACAAATTCAAGCATGTTATCGTTGACTCTGAATAAATTATAAGAGAATGCCAAATAATCAATAAAACTGAAGGCAATTTTAGTATTTTCAGTATGCATGTGTCTGAGATTTGAGATATCTTTCTAGTTCTCATACCAGTCATCAACAAAATTGTTGAAATAGCCGGTAATCTTATTGCCCAAGAAGCTTCACTTTTGTATTGGTTGAAAAGAGACATTGATTGGCTTCAAAGAGAGTTAAATGGAAAAGAGATCCCTAAAGTTAAATTCATTACCAATTAATTATGAACGTAAGAGATCACAAACAAAACAGATCCTTCAAATTAAACGGAAAAGAGATATTAAATTAATTAATTATTAGGACAATCTTAATATTAATTAATTAAACGACTTATTGGAATTGGATTAAAGTTCAATTAGTCCACAATCCTAAGCCCAATGGGATCGTGCTAGCTCATAATTGAACCTGTGTCCATTATGCTCCTATAAATAAGAAGTTATTGACTGAGAAAAAGTTAGCACATTTTTTCTATTAGTTAAATACGGGGTTCTCTGTAAAAGTTCTAATGGAGTTGTTCTATTTAGTTAGGATCGGATTTCGTGTAGATACTTTCACACTTGGAAAGTTAAAGCTTTATCAGTTTCATATATCGATTTATGCGTTACGTAATATAATGGTAGAAACTATAATTTTTATGTATGTTTAATTATATTAAATATGTATAATTATTTAATCGGTGTAATTAGTCATAAAAAGATACATATCATATATTCCGCTGTGTAAATTCATCTATATTCCATGTACTTTTCCTTCACTGTTACCATAAAAAAAAGTACAAATCAAGTGGTCAGTGGATATTAATATATTTTGTGGTAATAAAAATGTAATGTTTTGAGATGTATCAAGATTTAGTCTTCACTAAGAGATTATCGAAATCAAGAGCTAGTTCTTCTCAATATGTTAATTTGATCAATGATGCCACTCTATGATCGTCAGCTTGCTCTGCCTTCGCGTCTTCTAGATAGGATTGCATGAAATTTAACTGCTATTGAAGCCAATTAATGTCTCTGTTCAACCAATACAAACGAGAAGCTTCTTCAATAATAAGATTACAAACAATATCAACAATGTAATAATTAATTTTGCTGTCATTTTTGGTTTTACTACAAAGATATCTCAAGACAATATTCTTTTTCCAAGGCAATGAGGGAGCACTATAGATTTCTTGCTTTAAGAATATATGACTCAGATAATTAAAAGAATATTTTAGGAAGACAGTAAGAAAGTAATGTGTGTTTAACTTGAGGAATTATAGTTTGTTTAACTGTTACGATTGCTTAAGAAAATGCAATTATTCGAATAATTAAACAAGACTAAGTTGACTTATACCTTAGAAGGTGCATCGGCACTGTCTTCATCTAGGGAGGTGCCCTTTTTTCTTTTCCTTTTTATTTATTTATAATTGTAGGTGTCCTTTGGTTATCTTTAAAATGGAGTTAAAAAGGTAAATCAACAGGAGAATGTCATCATTTGATATATATATATATATTTTTTTTTGGTCAACATTTGATAATATTTAGAAAAAAAAAAATTCATTACTTTGTCTGTCTATTCATATCAAGACATTGATGGAATTGACCAAAAGAATAAAAAATGGTAGAAGTTGATCTCTATGAACAAAAGACCGATCAAATTGAAAGCGGCTTTGTTAGATGGTACCATCGTTAATCACCATTTCTGACTTTATTTTTTATTTTGGGTTATGGACGATAACTATAGACTTTTTATTTTTGGTCATTTAAAACTAGAATTTCATTAAGCAGCAGAAACATGTAAACTGAAGCTAGCACCAAGATATCAACAGTAATATTTAGGATATCAATTACTACAGGTTTAGCCCTCCATGGAATGGTATTAGCTATGGATATCATAAGGTCATTGCTGACAACCTCCCTATTTTTTTTTTTTATAATAGGGAGTGAAATAGGTATTTCCTTATTTTTTGGATTTTCTTATATTAAATAATAGAGAAAAAATCACGTTACTTCCCTGTGTTATAGGAAACTATCACGTTACTTTCCTATGTTTTTCAAACTATCAAAAATACCCCTGTGTTTTTAGAAAGTTATCACAGCGTCCCCCTCCGTTTCTTTTCTGTTAGTTTTGCTGTAAAATGTGTTATTCATGCGCGGAAGAAGCATTTGGGCAATTTTTTGAGCTTTTTATGAGGCTTTAATTGACCAAAAAGCCCTTGATTTTAGTTTAAAAGGGCCTGCACCAATTTGACCCTTATTTTCGCAGTGTCCTCATCTTCATCTTTGGCAGGTTCAGCTCTTCAACTTGGTCTTATTATGTTTTTTTTTTAATTATTGCTATTATGTTATTACTAATTTAACAATGTAGACTTATTTTCGCAAAGTCTCCTCATCTTTGGTAGGTTTAGGTCTTTAACTGACTTTATTGTGTTTTTTTTATTTAAATTATTGCTATTATGTTATTACTAATTTAACAATGTAATGCTTTATAATTATTGTAAGCTCACTTAACCAATTTTTCCAAAGCCATGGTAATTTTTTTTCCTCAGTTCAACTTTTCTGAAATTATTTTATGCTATTTCAAGAGGTGAACGAGCTACTTGTGGATTATTGTTAGAAAATTTACTAGTGTGATTTCAATATTTTTTTATGAATGTGGTGCTAAAGCACCATAGGCTTGACCCATATTTTCATGAAATCTGCAGTTGTTTAATTTTGACTAACGATGCAGTGAACATCAAATTTACTAGTGTGATCTTTTTTTCATTTTCTTTTTACTTTTTTCATTTGCTCTAATCATTGTATCTTTATAAATTAACAATGTGTTTTAAATTTTTTTGAAGAATGTCAACAGGGAGTAGTAGAACATCAAGATATGATTCACTCGACGTGCACTATGTAAATCATCGGTGTCGTTGTGGGCAATGGTGTAATATTAGAGTGGTATCGAAAGCTTTGGAAACAAGAGGTCAATTGTTCTATTGGTGTCCTGCTTGTAGATCCTTCAAAGATTGGTGTAACCCACGTACTGCAAGTTGGACACCGGGTGGACCACCTTTAGTTCCACCTAGAGAGTTTGATACAATGGAATATGTTGAAGATGGAGAGGAAGTTAATTGGCCTATGAGGCAAGAGATCCCTAACAACGAGATAATGAAGTTGCAAATGCTTCTTACTGGCACTTGTGCCTTTGCTTTTTCAATGGTCCTAGTTGTTTTTGTCTTGTTATTTAAATAAATGTTAACATATGTTGTAAAAAATGTTACGTTTATCGAATGATATTTCGTTTAAACCCATTAACAATGGTGCATGTGTTATAAAAAAATGTTATGTTTATGGATGGTATTTTCTTTAACTCTAAAGATCGAACAATCAAGTCCTATTTAACTCTACATACATCAAGATTTCACCAATGAGCAGAGCACATCTATGCTATGAACGTGGGCATATAACCATCAAATATTCAGCTCCTGTCACACTTAATTACTTCTGCCTGTAATAAGTCAACATTTATAGGGATGCAAGTGAACACCTTTACAAACTCATGTCTCTCGGTCTATCATCATGAAGCATCACATACAGATTTAGCCTCTGGCAAAATTCTTCATTTCAATGAATTACTTATGAAAGAATCTATAACATATACCACAAACCTTCTATGTATATAGTTTGCTGCTTATCAAAAAGGTAGAAAATTCAATTATCATTTACAATGATGATCATCCTATATTAGAACAATAGCAAGAAAAAACATAAGAACAATGTATGCTATAATAATAAGCATTTTTTATGACTTCATGGAAGTCAATCTGTCCAAAAAACCACAGATAGACTTGTCCAAAAACTACATATAAACCTGTCCAAAAATCACACATAAACCTGTCCAAAAACCACACATAAACCTGTACAAAAACATAATACATCACATAAACTTGTCCAAAAACAATTCAATACCCAAGGAATCATAAAGTCAGCAAACAATTCAAGTCAAGGTATGAAAGGCCTCCTCTTTTTCAAATTCTCAGAAATGGTGGGTAGCATTGCTCTTTTAGTCTTTCTCTTCTTCAAATCATCAGTCATGGATGTATTTGAGAGATTCGCAGTTGAGGATGCACTGGAGGTAAAGCCACTAATGCATTGTTTCTGAAACTTGTGTACACTCTAGATGGATTCACATTTGTCATACCACTAGCATTTTCACTAACATTAGCAACACTAATATCATTTCCCCTACCAATTCCACTAGCAGTTCCCCTACCACTGCCCCTACCTATACCACTACGACTGCCCCTACCAATGCCACCATCAATCCCTAAACCACTGCCTCTACCTATACCACTGTGACTGCCCCTACCAATGCCTTTACCATTCCCTCTCCCACTTACCCTACTACCTCTTTTTGGTCTTGAGGGTAGTTGAGTGTCGATATCTACGTTTGAGGTAGACTCTTGAGTGTTTGGACCCTACAATTGCAAAATTGAAACACATTCATATATAAGCATATTATAAAGTTAGTAATATAATGCAAATGTTACATACATGAACATTTTCAGTTTGAGGTTGTGGTTATTCATTCAAATTTTCAACATTTGACTGTTGTCTCATTTCTTGCATTGATTCATTTCATGTTACTACATATAGTTTTATGACATATGAAGAATCAATTTAGTGTTTTATATAAATAAGCAAACCTTTAACAGTGGTGAATTCGGGTGGAATGCATTTCGGCATGTGCTCTTATTATGTCCCTTTTGTAAACATCTTTTACATGTGTGTGTCAGGCCTCGCCTTGTTGAAATGCTTTCATTTGCAGCCTTCTTTCTTGTTTTTTTGGGTCTTCCTATCCTCTTTGGCACAAGTGGAGGCTTCAATGGCTCAGTTCTTGAATCAACATAGTCATTGATGCCAGGAACTAGATGAATCATATTATCATAAACTGCTAAATACACCTCCTTGGAGTAACATTTGTCAATATAATATTCTAATCTTTTCCGATACTTGTAGATACAAGACAGGGCATGCACACACGGATACCCTGTCAACATGAACATAGCACAACTGCAATATTTGGAATCAAGATTGACAACATATTTATGCCAATCCTGGACCACTTCATATTCTTCCCTCCTACACCAATTAGCATGCCATGACTTAGCACCATTTCCAAGTTTCTCTATCTTTCTCATAATGTTTGGGCATATTGGTCCCTCATATCTTTCCATATTTAGCCTATTGGCTTGAAGCCTTAACATCAGTTTCTCTCTTATAATCTCTAACATTGAGATTACAGGTTTGTCTCTAGCCTCAAGTATACAGTTATTGAATGACTCATAAAGGTTGTTTGTAAGGCTATCACATTTTGGTGCAGTTGGAAAGTGAGATCTAACCCATTGTTGAGCTGGGATGTTTCTAAGCCATTCAGATGCAGTTTCTTTTTTCCCTAACTTAGGGTCAGCCTTTTCTATCATGTTCATCCACTTTTCATGTTCCTTCAAATTTGCAGTTGATACTGCCTTCCAAAATAATTCTTTCAGTTCTAAACCTGGGAACTTCTTCTTGAAATTCTGATACATGTGCCTAAGATAGAATCTGTGGTGAACCTGTGGATATTCATCTGCAAATACCTCTACCAAACTTTTTTGTCTATCAGAAATGTATACCCATCCCTTTTCTACAGGGTCACCAAGAACATTATGCAACTGTTTCAAAAACCAAGACCATGTTTCCCTCATCTCAATAGGCACAATAGCCAAAGCCAAAGGAAACATATTGTCATTGCCATCTCTTGCGATTGCAGCCAGTAATTGTCCCCCATATACAGACTTCAGAAAACAACCATCTAGCCCAATAATGGGCCTACAACCAGCCAAGAACCCATCCTTCATTGCAGCAAGACAGAAGAACATATTTTCAAATATAGGTTTAGGGAAACTTCTGTTCACAGTCAATAATAAAGTGCTCCCAGGGTTATGCAATAAGACTGTTGCACAATAATCTCTGACTCTTGCATATTGTGCATCCAAATCTCCAAGAATCAATTTCAATGCCACTTTTTTAGCTCTACCAGCTGTTTGCACCCCTACATTAACATCTATTTTTTGCTTTATTTTTTTTACCACTTCAATTGCTGTGATTTTGTGATTTAATCTAACTTCATCCACAATCCTTTGCCCCAAATACTTGTAAGTAGCATGCTTGTTCTCACGATGAAACCCACAGTTATGCTCACCTTTCAGAGTTTTCACTCGGAATATGGGACCACCCTGTACTGGCGAGGCATGTATCTTCCAATCACAACCGAATGCACATGTTGCTGTAATTCTTCTCCTTTCATTTTTACCATAATCCAACACAATTCCATTTCTTACTGACCAATCCCTAAGCACATTCCTAAACTGTGCAGCAGATTTAAATGTCAAGCCGACCACAAACTCAAAATGATCCATGTCTGTTTGCTCATCAAATTCAGGAAATTGATCTATTTCACCATCACCTAAATCATTCAAGTTTTCTTCTTCAACATCACTATACCAGTCTTCTTCAATTGGGTTTTTGCCTTTTTCACAATCTCCTCTGATTCGCTTTTCAAAGTCATACCACTTCTTCTTATATTTGGTTTTCAACCGATTGTATCTTTCTCTCATTCTCTCTCCCACATTACTATCATTGAATACTTCATCTTCACTTGAACCTTCAACATCTTCAAGCATCCAACTTGGTGCGTCAAAATTAGAGTCGTACAATGTGCTCTCATCCAGGCATTCTTCAGTAGTTAGTATGTAGTCAGGGTCATCTGAATCTGTATGTTGATCAATACCTTCAGTCTGTTGTTCATGGCTTACTGGCTCACTGTTACCAACTGGTGCAAGTTCTTCTTCTGCAAGTTGTTCATGGTCTTCATGACTAGCTGCTTCATTATCACCAACTACTTCATTTTCTCCAATGGGTTCATTGGTACCAACTGGTGCAAGGTGCTCTTCTGCAATTTTATCATGCTGTTCATCACTATTAGATACATTGTCACCAACCACTTCATGGTCACAAACAGGTTCTTCAACATCTCTAGTCTGCTCATGTTGTTCTTCAACATCTTCAACTGCCTCTTCATTTTCTGCAGCAAATTGCCCTGGTTCTTCAGTTGGTCCTTCGTATGGTACAATTTGGTTTCCACCCACAACATGTCCATTTGCATCTATAGCTGCAATTGGGTCTTCAATTTTTTGTATGTAAACTGTGGCACAAAGCAAGTCCTGAAAAATACTATGAAATTCTCTAACAGTTGCATCATTATATATTTGCCTTAACCCATTCTCTAATGAGTAACCTGGCCTTAAATAGAATATCTCTATACTGGACTCTTTGCTACCACCTAAATCCTCATATATATCATAAAACTTAAACAGATTTAGGGTATCTAATTCCACAGTGGGAATGATCTCCATTCTGCCACCTATATATTTTACTGTAGGATTATTTACAAATGTACACCCTACCCATACAACAAGGTCACAACAACCTGGAACTATACCAAAACCATCATCATCATCCATTCTGCATTTAAATACAAAACATAACAAAATATTAGTCCATTTTCTATCTGAGAAAGATCAAAACCTATGTGGAGGCAAGTTGTACTTCCAAACTGAAAAACAATTAATATTTTCCGATCATAACCAACAGTACTCTTTGAGCAATTTCATTTCAATTTTAAGTGTTTCTATTTTATTAATCACTTCATGATCAGTAATGAACTTCCAATACTCTTATTTTACAATTTGTAAAGTAAAGAGAATTAACAACATATCCCAATTGTACTTTGTCCACTTGATTATAATAAATTAGTTTCAAAGCATATTTTAATACTACGAAAACTGCTAGGCTAGAATAGATGAAAAGTTTCTAGAAAACATATCATGATTTACATGCCAATGTTAGAACATAAAAATTAAACTACATTTTGTCCAATCACTTTTGATTAGAAAGAATCTAAATGAGAAAAACTTCAACTTAAACTTATTAACTTCAACCCAATCATCTAATGGATACTTCAATTTTTTTTTCTCATATTTCATTCACGTAGAGCAATACACAAGCACTATGGGAACTTGTATATTAAAAGAGGTAACTAGATACTGTTATGGACCATCGTTTAACATTTAAAGAAGCCTTAATTTTTTAAAAGCCCTAATTTATCACAAATATCCAAAACCCTAATATGTACCCGACATTATACCCCACTTGCATGGTTGAAATTTCGTTTTCAAATCCAACATGGGGGGGACTGCATGTTGACAACAACTAAACAAACCCAACATAGTTTGCCGACAATACACACATTGATTACTGTAGAAAAGTGCAAAAAATCCAACAATGGTGGACCACTAATGATTAAACAATAAAAAAGTGCAAAAAAAAGGTAAACAACCCAATATTCTCAATCTTTGACACAAAAAAAATTAACAACTAGCACGGATTAAACAATAGAAAAGTACATACCTTGTTCAACTTTATGCTCTTACTCTTTGACGAGAGATTTAGCCTCCAATTACCACAGATTTAGTCTTCGTCGCGTGATTTAGGGTAGAGTTTGGGGTCGGTTCTCTCTCTTCGATTTTGTGAAGTTAGGAATTAGGGATTTTGACCTTTTTCTCTCTCTATCAAAGTATATTAAAGGAGGGGCAATTCAGTCAGTTCGTGTCACGCCCCAACTCGACCCCACCTATAATCAGTCAGGACGCAACGGAATTTTGGCAGTATAACAACAGTAATTAAGACACCGAGGCTCTAAACCAACCTCTTTAGAACATCATACATCAAACTCCATAAACAATCCCAACAATCATCTCCTCAATTAAGTTAACAACATACAACACATCCATATTATACAATAATCATTCTTCAACATTCCAATCATAGTTATACACCTCCGTTCCAACTTAATACATAGGCTATACATACATTTCAAAATAGAATATACAAAATATTGTTTTACAACAACTAAGATAATCTCATGACAATGACTCCTGCACATAAGACTCATCCACATACGGCACATTTCCCTCTTCAGGAGGCACATACCTGTAGTCAAAATCAGTAACACCTGCATGCATGCAATAATAGAGAGTGAGCTTATATAAAATAAGCCCAGCGAGGATCCGATAGATCTGGAGCAAGGTCTGCTAAACTCCTTGGAAATAATCCTTTGAGTCAGTAAACACACAATAACATCAATAATCATTATAAATGCAATAATAGTAATAACTGAAAACACATAATAAGGATACAATACATTTACTGATGAAGCTCCGTACACCAATTCCATGCTCAACAACTCCTCCAAACTCAATGACACAATTCCTGAGGTACCTTGACCTAGACCCACACCCCATGGCCTCTCTGCCCATGCGAGATAGGGATTAGCCTTGATAACTGTGCCCGCAGTCCAGGATGCCTCCCGAGGTGACACAACATTATTAAAGCTCACAACAATGAGACTTAACATAAATAAACCGAGAGATCAGCAACAAAAGTGCCCGATTCCCGTACTCAATAATCAATCAATAATCTGGGAGATCAGCAACAAAAGTGCCCGATTCCCGTACTCAATAATCAATCAATAATCTGGGACATCAGCAACAAAAGTGCCCGATTTCCGTACTCAATAATCAATCAATATAACATCAATATTTAATTAAACAACAAACAACTAAGTTAGATGACAAAGTAGGCCATCTAACCGAACATACATTAAACACACAATCAAACCCTAGTTTACCCATCATTAACTCACAATTCAATCACTCAAACCACACCCAATCAACTAAGGCTCAATTCAACAATTTAAAGAAAGATAACCTAAACTTCAAATAATCATATATTACATTCTACTAATCCAAACAACTCCAAATCAGTTTCAAACACACACCCATTCAATCAACTACATTAGCCCCCTCAGAAACCAACCAAAACACATCCAAATCATGCCCAATAACCCTAAAACCCTAAGATGTCATGGCTGAAATTTCTGAATTTTGGCACAAACATCACAATCAAAAATTCGGTATTACAACGGCGCTACCACATAATTAACAAAATTTTAGAAATCGACGGCAATCGATTCCAATCAACACAACTCAATTTAATCAACTTTGAACAAATTAATCAAATTTAAATACCCGAAAAATAAAAATTATGCACAACCGATAAAAACTCGTAGTATTACAGCTAAATGATCCCTAGCATGCAAGGAGCAATAATCTAACTTCAGATTAACATTCTAACGGTTCAATAATCATTTATACGCATAAACACAAAATATGAGTTTTGAGATCTAGAATTTTTCTCTCACCTTTGATGTGTTTTGATGCAAGAAATGTGTAGAATGGATGCCAAACAAGTGAAATCAAGCTTTGAATCACTCAATTCAGCTTTGAAATGCAAAATCTATGAGAAAAATGCTTTGAAAATGCCTTCATCTTTCTCCTCCAAGGAGCCACGGTTTTGTGTGTGTTTTTGGGGTGTTTTTGTGCTTTGTGAGTGTGTGTTGGTGATATAAGCTTGTTGGTCAACCATTTAAATGATAGTCAAAGTTGAAACTTAGTATTTTTTTGTGTTTTCTTGACTTTAAATGCATTTTCTTGATCACCAAAGTTCAAAATAATTATTCAATACTCAAGATAGTTCAAGTAGATTATTTTTAGGTGACAAGAAGTTTTACAATCAAACAATTCTACCCGAGTCGGCTTATAACTCGATTTTTGCAAAAGAAGGTGAAAAGTCATATTATTTATTTTCAAATGTCTTTTGAATGCATAATTAATCTAAAATCATTTAATACCACATATAAATACATTTATATTAATATATACTAGGTCAACAAAAGTCAATGCAAGAATCGGGTTTAGAAGAAATTACTATTTGGCTCAAAAACGCTACTTTTCGCCCGAAAAGTCTATTTAAATTACTATTCTGCTTTAGAATTAATTTTTATCAAACATGGGTCTATTAATAATAGAGGACTAGGTTTTAAGACGTTTAAAACACCCCTGTAAAAATTTTAGCGGACAGGCGTTCAGAAGTACTATTCACCAAAACCGACGATAAAATTTTTGATTCTATTTTTGATGAAAATTTCATGAATGCACATTTAGCATGTTCTAGGAGTATTAATATCAAAATTATCACATTCTAAGTCATATAGCACATAAACAGGTCAATTCACGCAAAACGAGAAAAACACGCAAAACGAGACAGGATAGAAAAGTGGGGTTTCACAGTTCGGCTATTTTTCAAACGGTGTCAGCGAAAAATAAACGGAGGGGGGCAGTGTGATAACTTTCTAAAAACACGGGGGTGTTTTTGATAGTTTGGAAAATATAGGGGGGTAACGTGATAGTTTCCTATAACACAGGGGAGTAATGTGATTTTTTCTCTAAATAATATTATGAGAGAGGATTTAAAGTGATGAATTATCCATGCAGTTATATATCGTTCTGATAAAATGATGTGGACAATTTATCATAATTGGATATTTGATATGAGAAGATCTAATTCCAGTTTCACTCTAATAATACTACATATTTTACTTTATATGCAACATCACTTTTGAGTTTAGCTAACAAATTATTTTAATACATATACTAGTTAGGTTTGCCCGTACAAATGTACGAGCTGAACCCAATGTATATTGAAACAAATGTTGTATATAAAATTTTTAAATGAGATAAACATTATACAGGTTGGAAGTTTTTTTTTTAATTGTGATTACATTTTTTAAAACATTATTCAAGCGTACCTACTAAAAAACAGCATAAATGGTTGTCTTGCATAGGATTTGGACTCTTCATTATGCTTCACGTGGGCCTGCTAAACATTAAGAACTAATTAGCTTTTCAGAAGCTAAAGAAAGATGACACATTATTCAGAAATATCATGTATCACATACCGGTCCTGAGTATGTTGAGCAGGAAAAGTAGGCATGAATTCTCTAGACTTGGGAGGGAAAATACTACACCAGACCTTCCTATGGTCATATATAAATATACACAACTCTTTTGTGGTATTAAAACTACACCAGACCTTCCTATGGTCCGATTCTTGGTGCACACCGCCCCCTTCCGTCAAATTTTTTGTCAAATTTTTTTTGAGACCACAGGAGGGTCGTGTGCACTTATGTCTGACGGAAGGGGGTGGTGTGTATCAAGAGTCGGATCATGGGGGGTCTGGTGCAGTTTTGAGACCACAGGGGGGTCGTGTGCACTTATGTCTGACCACAGGGGGGTCTGGTCACATTTAGTCCCTATTGTTTATAAAGTGTTTTAGTTTAGTCTTTATTGTTTAAAATGTCTCAATTTAGTCCCTATTGTTTCACCAATAGTTTCAATTTTGTTCCTATTATTTAATATGTCTCAATTTAGTCCCTATTATTTTCTAAAAAGTTTCAACTTTGTCCCTATTATTTTTAAAAAGTTTCAATTTTATCCCTATTATTTTTTTAAAGTTTCAAATTCGTCCCTATTATCCAATGACTAAATTGAATTTTTTTTAGAAATAATAGGGATGATTGAAACTTTTTGAAAATAATAGGGACTAAATTGAAACTTTTTGACAAACAATAAGGACGAAATTAAAAACTTTAAACAATAGGAATAAAATTGAAACTTTTAGAAAAACAATAAGGACTAAATTGAGACATTTTAAACAATTGGAACTAAATTGAGACACTTTGCAAATAATAGGGATTAAATATGAGATTTTCCCATACTTGGGAAGAGAATCTTCATAGAACCTATCATTTTATACAATGTAATCAAAATGCTCTCCAGACTTTACATACTCCATGACAACATAAATATTTGTTGCTGTCTCAATCACCTAAGGAGACAAGTTCATGAGAGTGCAGTAACATAAACAGAAACGCATACAATAGCAATTAGAAAATATTGGTACAACTAATGGAAGTACATATTGTAATGGTTTCTTAAGTACAGGGAAGTGGTGACTAACATTAGTTTAACAAATATATCCTTACAAGAGAGTGAGTACATAATTCATCCTTACAGAAAGTGGTCATTAGCAAAAAAATAGCCAAGTACATGGTATGTAAGGACTTTGGAGAGTGAGAGTTAGCAAAAAGTCATACAAAAAAAATGGTCATTTGAAATCTACCTTTAGAAAAACAGTGGCCATTCCAAATCTAGACAATTGAATCCTATTTAAGGATTTTAAGGTGTCTATGCAAAAAGATGAAAGTTTTTTTTTTTCCTACTGAAGCTTTTGTTTTTTTGCAGTAGCATCTTCATGAACATTGGGATGTTCAAATGAAGAAGGATCGTCAACAAACTTCAAAGACGTTGAAACATTGGTGCTCGAAGTATCTTCATGAACATTGGGATCTTCAAATGAGGAAGAATCATGAACAAACGTCAAAAAACTTGAAACATTAGTGCTTGAAGATTCTACTTCATTGCTTCTTTTTTGAGACTTTTTTTCATAATCATACAACCAAGCAATGTTGTATTTTGGTTGTGATTCCCCATATGCTTCAAAGGTGTATGATCATAGTTGGATGAAAATGTCTTGTTCCAAAGCTTTTTGTTGACTTCATTGATTTGTAATGTTTCACCCTGAATTGAAACACTTATTTAGTAAACAATCACATTTATACTCTAGTACCTACAATTCAATCCGTGCTACATTTGCATGCAAACAATCAATGAGAAGCATACCAAAATTAACAGAAACAAAACTGAATTGTCAAAAGTAATATAATAATAGGACACTAAGAATCAACACAAAGAAATGTCTTTTTTTTGTAGATCAAATGCAGCTACTGATCGTGTCGTTTTACAATAAAAAATAGTAAGGTTAAATGATTGAAAATATTGCTTACCTTTAATTACCTCTACCTGTGACGAATAGAGGGTCGATCCACAGAGATTGGGATTAACGATTTCAAGTTAAGAATTTAGTTTATAATTTGTTTGACTATCTCCCGTCACGGATAAGTTTGATTAAGTCCAAAGGTCCATAAAGTGTCCAAAGGTCCATAAAATGCCCAAAGATACGGTATTAAACTAAAATAATTTAGTCCAAAAGTGGTTAATTCAATTTAGCGGGTCCATGATTTGGAATGATAAATTCGATCAGAGTATTTAAGTGTAATATTATAGATTTAATTAAAAGAATAAATCATTCAAAAAATAGGGCTACAGGCTCCCACTTCTGAAGTTAGCCTTAGATACGTAAGTAATAGGACCAATTAACTAACAAGACTGAATATGTTGGTACAACCTAATAATATCCAACCTCTCAATTAATTTTCTTACTTATGTACCCCGGAGATGCTGGCACAACCTAGCTAATTCCATCCGATATAGTCTCATAATGCCACTGGTTTACAAAATCGGGCATATATGTATTCTCGATTAATTATATTATAACTATCATTATACGTATAATTAATAGATAATACTAAGTAATTAAAGAATACGAGACTTGAATTAATCTAAATCTAAATATATACAAAAAAAATATCCTCACTTATTTATCATTCCAAAAATAAGGGTCTAAAGTGCCATAATTAGATTTACAAAACGGAAATTGAAATCAAGAATAAAAGTTACCGAATTTAAGCACGTCTTGATTTAGTCGGCTCGATTTCTCTGAAGCTATGGCGTTAATCCATAAGCCCGACCCTTATTTTTTGGATCCTAACTAAACTAAACTAACCTCTTCCTAAGCTAAAAATGTTAAAAGAAACTAAAAACTACAAAGCAAAAATGAGAGGAATTGAATTAGTGTGAAACCGATGCAATTCAGTACCTCTGGAATAAGAGAATTCGCGGAATTTATAGGCAATCCAGTAGCTGGGCGCTCGAGCGCCCATTTGCACTATGAATTTTTTTAATTATTTTTTTGTCTTTTTTTCTTGCACGCCTTGTCGACCACTTGTCTGCCATTTCCAAAAAAGGGCGCTCTAGTGGAAAATATGGGCGCTCGAGCGCACATCTGGCTATGGTAGGTGAACTTTGACTTCGAACATTGACTTTGACCGGCTCGGTTGACTTTGACCATTGACCAAAAAGTTGACCAGGTCTATTTCAAGATTTTTCAGCGTCCTGAATCCGTTTTCGCACTCGTTTTGGCCAAATTCAATCTCGATTTGCTCATTTTAAAGTTGTTTTACCATTCTTCTCCAGTGTTGCGCTGAATTTCTTGTTTCGAATGTTGGTTTTTGTGGCCATTTTTGCTATTTTTTCTTCAAAACCTATATTGCACTAAAATTGTGTAAAATATACAATAAAGTTTGAGATAATAATGCAATATACATGATTTGATGGGTTAAAATTACTAAAGATGTGGATTTATCAGCTACTCAACACACCAAATAAAGAATACATAAAGAAATATATATAAACTCCAATATAGCAAATAAAAATGACATGCCAAGTTTATTATCCCTTCATTATCAATCCTAGACAAATCCATATTTAAGCTCTCGGAAAAACAATATCAAGGAAGGAAAATCAATGATCTTTCACTGTTAATTACCCTATAAATAGATGTTGGTTTGCTAAAAAAATGACTCTTTTTCATACTAAGTATGCAAACCAAGAATTTTTTACTGTTGATTATCTCATAAACACAACTCACAAATTTCATAAAAGGCTCAAATTATTACTCACAGCTTGTTGTCTTGATAATATCTGATCGGGTTCAAGTGAGAAAATTTTTCTTCCATTTTCCCCAAAGACTGCAACAGTGATAGATCCGGTGTTGTCAATGATGTCGACTTGAAATTTGAATCTAAAGAAAATATCAATGTCATTGAGATGGGTATTAAAACTTAAACATCAAGAAGAAGAAATAAATAATATCTTTTATGTGAAAATAAGGAAACTTTAGTTTGAAATTAATATGTATTTTTACCTTGGGACAACAATTGTGTCTTTTGTACAATGTTTGCATCGAAAAGCTTGTTTGTATTATGCTCTTGTTCTTTTGCCACAATTTTCACATGCAAGATAGTGAAACTGCTATTCCTCAACAATGATCATCAATCTTTCTTTAATCCAAATACATCTAGTTTGGAGTAGTAGAAATAAGAGATAATAATAAGATATTAACCATAACTTATGATGTGGTGAAAAGTCTTTTCTGACTTGTTACTACAATAATAGTAATAATTTTCTACATTATTTGAAGAGAGAAAATTATAATTTTGATAATAAAATTGTATCTTTTCTCACTATCTTTGTGGTAAAATCTTAACTTATAAATAAAAAAGAAAAAATCACATAAACCACATATGGGTAGATCATATCCGAAAATAGGAAAACATGACACAAACTGAAGGAAAATAATATAATCATATATGTGCAAGAATCCTGTTACTAAGCGGAATCAAGGATTGATAGAACGTCCGTTCCACTGTATGTGCAAGAACCGCAGTGCGCAATACTAGACTACACACGTATTTTCACAACTTAAATGCCAAAAGTAGAGAGAGAGTATTCTTTTTCTAAGTTGGAGAGTTTTTATGTATCTCTTGTATATAAATACAGAAAACTGACCTCATATACTGAACATGCGTATAGTATATGCGTAGTGGGTAGTTCTATAACTGCCCACTACTTGGACCATATGGATTGGGTTATCCCATCTTAGGCGGCTCATAATCCAAGTCCAACATCTCTTACTCGCACATGATGGGAAGCAAACCCACCAACAGCTCTTCGGAAACTAATTCCAAGGCTTACTCTAATCATACAGGAAAATAAGTCGTGCGACTTGCGAGCACACACCAAGTGGAGGCTCTAAAACCATGCTCATGTTAGGGAAAACATGGGAGCCACTTACTGCAAAAAGATCATAGAGTCTCGCTACATCCTAGACTAATTAAGCTCACATCAGTCAAGCATGCCTATCCCTTTTAAGCCATGTCTAACCTTTTTAATCTCAAACATGTATTCATATTTATATCCAATCACTAAGATTGCCCAATCACTTAGATTGTATAAATGGTCAACCAATGAACACACGCAGCGCTAGATCTGAACAGTCTTCACTTCATTCAATATCCCTCTAGGTCAAATTAACTGATTTCCTAGACATGTCCCATATGATCGAATTTATCGTGATCTTTAGGCAACATACCAAAGTAGCAAGCATTAATCTTGAAATATCAAAATATGAATATAGGTCACTAAGGGTACACTAAAGAAACTTTTAATGCTTCAAGGGCTCTCACAGTGACAAAGCAGGGATCTATTCATCATCTCCCTTATATAGTCGCGAAAGCACACACGGTATGATACGTGTACTACGGTGTAACTTCCTTTAGAAGAGGGCGTACACCAAGACTTTATTCAAACACCATATAGATCTTGGTCTGGTTATCACTCAGTAACGAACCTAAAGCCTTGAACCTAATACACACAGTAATCGAGGTTTCACACCTGGCTATTGACAGGTTACATATGAATCGTGGGTATCTATATCGACCACACATGAGCCTTAAATTGTAACACATGCAATAAGAGGTCTCATCTTAGTGATTGTCGTCAGGACTAATCCTCGACAATATTTAAAGTGACGCTTGAATGAGTATAATATTACCAACGAATACTAACCAACTTATTTTGTCTCATCTCTGCACGCTTCTTCTGCGCCAAAGGCGATTGCTCGTGTGAGAGAGCCAATCTCTTTAACCTATCGATGTACATTCCGATGCCAATAGTATATGTTATTATACTTACACACAGTCTCATACACATTTATCACAAAGATAAAAACACTACATAAGTGTAATATATATCATTTATTTATATGGCATCTGAAATTTATAAATGTATGAGTACAAAGGTGAACATTTCTCAAGAGAACATGTATACCAAATCCTACGCAGTCCTAGAGACTTTACATGGGATACAAATACATCCTTGGGAATTGGCTTAGTGAAAAGGTCAACCACCATCTCGTGCGTAGATATATGTTCTTTGGTCACCTCTTTCTTTGCCACCAAATCTCTAACAAAATTGAACTTGATGTCTATATGCTTTGTTTTGCCATGATACTTTGGGTCTCTGGTGTAGGCAATGGCTGTTTGACTATCACAAAAGATTGTCATAGGTTTTTCAGCATTTGAGATCACACCCAAATCTGATATAAACTTCTTAAGCCACACAGCTTGTGATAACCCGAACCCGGCATGCATTTAATAGCACTTGACTACATTTGATTAAATGTTTAATTAGTTAAATCTTCTAATTTTCACTGTTTTGCTATTTCTTTTAGAAGAATTCGAAAAGGATTTATATTAATTGATTAAAAGATTATTACATATTTCTAATAATTGTAGTAATTGAATTTATTCTCTTGTGATTAATTAAGTGTCATATTAAGTATTAATATTTAATTGCACTTGATTTCATGTTTATATTTATTTGTTCATTTGTAACTTAACATTAACTTTATAATTCTTTAAAATGTTATGGAAATAGTTAAATTAATTATTTTAAATGAATATTGATTGCCTTGATTGTTTTGATTATTTTAATAATCGGTTTTGGTTGTTTTGCATTAAAATCACTCGGTTTTTAAATAAATGAGGAAAGTAACTCCGAGCCGGAGTGAATTTTAAACTATTCTACTATTCTACTTTTCAAAGAATTAAAGTTTTATATTATTGCTCATCACTTTATTAGCGATCGATTATTGACCGTTTGATCGTAGAATTTCGAAAATAAGAGTTAGAGAAATATTTTTCGGATTTAGTGAAAAATATTTTTAGCTTAATTTAACTAGTTTTAGTTGTTTTTCATTTAATTGCATTGTTTTAACTTGAATTAGATTTAATGGCATCAAAATAAACTTATTCGATTATTTTTAACTAAAGTTTGATTTTACAAAAGACCAAAATGCCCTTTGTCACCTAATAAATAATAAAACAAGGCTAAAATAAAAAAAAAACAATTTCCAAAATGCCTCCTATGTCCTTTCCATGGCCGAAAATCACAAGGAATAAAAAAAAAGATGATTTTTCTTGCATTTTTTTCTACAATTGCGCGTGGAATTGCTCGGGGGTCGTGGCTCGGGTCCTTGCGGGTCTTCGTCTTCAATCTTTGTGAGGGTTTTCATGCTTTTGTGCATATTAAATGAAATTTGATTTTTGATACAAATTTTTAGATTTGATATTTAATGCGTTATAATGCCTGAAATTGATTGGAAATGCTTCTTTAGGGTTCGTAGAGCATTGCTTGATAGTTATTTAGTAATTTTTACGGTTGAAACTGCGTATTTGAAATTGGGGAAGAACATGAATAGTGAATTATGAATAGTAAACCCTAGAATTTCGAATTTCGATCCGAATTGCGATTGATTGATTTGGATAGGTGCCATTAGTGATAGAAAGATAAAATGTGAAATAAAAACGGATTGGCCTTTGTTAAAATTGAAAATTAGACAAAGAAACGTAAAGGGGCCGTTTGACCAAAAGTTGACCGAGCTCGAATTGAGTTGGGGGTTTCGTAATTGAGGGCATGGAAGCACTTTTGGCGCTGTTGTGGCGTTGATTGAATGACCGGTTAGCATAGCTGTAGTTCAAACGCGGTAGGCAGACTTTCGGTTCTCGGGTGAGAAAGTGAAGTTTAGTGACATAGAAACGTGCCTTGTAGTACTTGAGTGAATGTAGTAAAATTGGTTTCCTAATTCCGTAGCTCGTTTGCTCGTAATTATCCTTGGAAGTTGGGGTTGAATAGTGATATTTGTTATTTTCGTGTTTGAACTGCCGTTACTTGTTTAATTGTTGTTGTTGCTTATTATTGCTTGTTATGCTTGAAAAGTTAGTTGAATGCTAGTATTGATTGTGATTGCTTGTTATCTCGTTTGTTGTCACTAGTTTGTATTGTTGTGCTATCGCTCGTTTATTGCCTTGTATTGAGTCTTGCATTGCATAGTGTCTCGCGCGTGAGTGATGGGCCTCTCTGGGTAGCCTCGGGTTGCCAGTGTTGGTTGCTCTAGCTCCGCTGCTATTCCCTCTTCTCGCTTGGGTTGCCTCCCAGGGAGATTTGGGTCGTAGATTGATGGATACTTCCGGGGTATTCCAAACTAGTGTTATAAGGTGGATGCGCGCTTATTGTCATCGTTGTCAACATCAAGCTCGAGATTGATGTATCGCTTGTGAATGGTACATTGCTCGTATGAGTGAACCACAACCTTCAGAGTGTGGTATAGCTTTAAAGGGCTGTGTTAATGCTTTCTTGATTGCTTATAGTATTGTTGTTTGTATTGAATGTTTCCTTATTGTCTTTATTACTTAACTGTGATTATTTGCATTGCACGATCTTCTTTCTCTCCAACTCGATATCTGTCTCGCCCTCACTGAGTATACGTATTGTGTATACTCACTCCTCACCACCACATTTCAGGAAATGCCTTGTTAGCTGAAAAGTTCGTGGATATGTGTTAGTTCGTGCCTGAAGAGTTGTCTTGCGTGCTATGTGGCTTGAGCTGTCAAAGATGTAAAGATGTATGTTCATATGTTGTATGTATTTATTGTTAAAAGAAATGTAATTTAATCTAGCTAAGTAGTTGAGGTAGATTGATAAGTTAGATTATGTATCTAGTTATTATAACTTAACTTCAATGCATGTTTGTAATGATCAAAGGAAAAGAATTAGAATGGCATGATAGTTTATTTTATGCAGCAGCTTAGTATGGTTTAATTGTCTAGTTTGAATGTACTTGTCAAAATGAAAAAGATAGGTTAGCTTTTAAATTGGAAATGTATGTTTACTTGCTGAGTTTAAATTGTTAAGAACCGAGGCTCGGATGGCCTTGAGGAAGTTTTGTATGGTTGGACATGATAGTGGTCCATTTATATGCTATTACAGGTTTTACATTTCGCCTAGAAACAGGGGAGACTCCGTCCGTTTTCCCTGAAAATATTGCCCGGGTTTGGTTTGGGTTGTGATTAGATCGAATGATAGAACCTTCGGTCTCGAGAGGGATCGGGGTGTCACACAGCTTCTTGTACAGCCGCTGAGCAAGCCACAAACTCAGCCTCCAAGGTAGATAGCGCTATGCACGTCTGTTTCTTGTTGCACCAAGAGATGGCCCTGCCATTTAGCAAGAAGGTATATTCGGAGGTCGATTTACGCTCATCAGGGTCACTACCCCAGTCAGCGTCCGTAAAACCCTTGAGATTTAATTCACCTCCTTGATAGCATAGACAATAATCTACAGTGCCTTTCAAATATCTAATGATCCTCTTGACTGCACTCTAATAAATTCATCTAGGATTGGATTGGTAACGACTTACCAATCCTACGGAAAAACATATATCCGACCATGTACATAACGTGGCGTACATCAAACTGCCCATAGTAGCGACATAAGGAACATTTTTCTTCTCATCTATTTCTTTTGGGGTTTTTGGATACATCCCATGGCTAGGCTCTCACCTTTGGCTACTAGAGTATCTATGGGTTTGGAGTCTTGTATTCTAAATTATTCAAGTACTTTCTTGATGTACGATTCCTGCGATAGGGCAATAAGCCTTTTGCTCCAATCCCTTTGGATTTTGACTCCCAACACGTATGCTGTCTCTCCCATATCTTTCATCTCAAAAGATGATGATAACCACTTCTTAACAGTGATTAAGTACTCCTTGTTGTTTCTAGCCAACAAGATGTCCTTAACATACAAAGATAGAATCACATATCTATTTTGTGACCTTTTGACATATACACAGTGGTTTTCTTGAACCATTTCGAAACCATATGAAATGATTTCTCTATAGAACCTTAGATACCACTGTCTGGATGATTGTTTCAACTCGTTGATAGATTGTTAGAGTTTGCACACTTTGCTCTCCTGACCTTTTTCTACAAATTCTATAGGTTGTTGCATGTAGATTTCCTCATCTAGTTCTCCATTGAGAAATGCCATCTTTACATCCATCTGATATAATTCAAGATCTAGATGAATGACAATAGCTAGGATCAATCGGATCGAGGCAAACCTAACTACCGAAGAGAAAGTTTCCTCATAATCTATACCCTCCAACTAGGTATATCCTTTACCCACAAGGCGATCTTTATATCTCTCAATGGATCCATTTGCCTTTCGCTTGATTTTGAGAACCCATTTATTCCCAATAGCTCTCCTATTAGGCAAAAGATCAACCAAAGACCACACTTGGTTGTTTTTCATAGAATTTATTTCTTCTTCCATTACTTTAATCCAACTTTCCCGCATAGAAGATGAGAGTGCTTCAGACACGTTCTTAGGTTCCTCATCATCTTGTGCTGTAACCATAAGAGATTCCCTTTCAATCTCAAAATGTCGACGAGAAACACTTTACAGCTGCTTTTCTTTGTAGTGGTTTGTAGTGAACTTGATCCACCAACCGGTTCTGAAACTGATTCAGACTCAAATTGAGTAACCGGTGTATTCCTCCCACTTGGATCAGGGAACAGAAGTACCACTTCTATTCTACCTGAAGGTGTAGAAGTACTAGGAATGTCAGGATTGTCCAATTCGACCAGTTGTACATCCCGATCAACGTTGCCCCTGTGCGGGAATTCTGTCTCCAAGAATGTTGCGTCTCATGATTCAATCTCAAATATACTCCCATCTGCTTGTTCTCCAATGAAAACGTATCCCTTGGAGTGTTCAGAATACCAATTGAAAATATATTTTTTTCCTCTCGGTCCTGATAAATTCATATTTTTACTAATTTTAATCCATCAAATTATGTATATTGCATTATTATTTCAAGCTTAATTGTATATTTTACACAATTTTAGTGCAATATAGGTTTTGAAGAAGAAATAGCAAAAACGGCCACAAAAACCAACATTTGAACAAGAAATTCAGCGCAGCACTGGTGAACAATGGTAGAAAAACTTCAAAAAGAGCAATTCAATATTGAATTTGTCTAAACCGAGTGCGGAAACGGATTCAGGACGCTAGGAAACTTTGAAATAGACCTGATCAACTTTTTGGTCAACGGTCAAAGTCAACGAGGCAAGTCAAAGTCAAAGCTCGGAGTCAAAATTCATCTACTGCAGCTAGACTGGCGGTCGAGCGCCCCTTTTCCACGCTTGAGCGCCACTTTTTGTAAATGGCGGACAAATGGGCGACATAGTGTGGAAGGAAAAGATGAAAAAATATAAAAAATTATTAGTGCAGAAGGGCGCTCGAGCGCTCCTGACTGGCGCTCGAGCACCCTCCTGAAACTTTGCCTATAAATAGCATGATTTTCATTGTTGAAAACCGTACTATTTTCTCTTCTTAGCTCAATTTCTGCTACTCTAGTATTTGTGAAGTGAGTTTTGAGTGTTTTAATTATTATTCTTAGTTATGTGGAAAGTTTTAATCCCGAGGGGAGGGTCTTGTGAGCCATTGTCATACCGAAATCATACCGATCAACCGAAATCTGTACAACACGATAAGTATTCTTTTATTTCGGTTTACGTTATAGTTTCTTGTACTTTAAAGTTTATCATGGCATACTAGACCCGAGATTCGGGGTGGTACATGTGAGGATACTCTTGTACATATGTTTTGATTCAGATTTATTAAAGTTTCGTATTTTTATTTCTAAGTATTCTTTGATTAACTGTATGTATACTTGTAGTTATGTTACATTTAATTGAAAGTACATATACGCCCAATTTTGTAAACCAGTGGCAATATGAGACTACCTCGGATGGACTCTAGTCTGGTTGTACCGACACCTCCAGGTTACATAAGTGAAAGATTAATTGAGAGATTGGATATCGTTAGGTTGTACCAACACATCCATAAGGCTCATCTCAGTAGTAGGAGCTTGTAGCCCTATTTCTGAAGGACTTATCTTTTAATTTGAATCAATAACTTTGTACTTGCGTATACCGAGCTATGACCACCTTGAATCATTAACCCTTTGGATTTTTATTTTTATTGTTAAGTGTTGTAATTCTTCAATTTAGTACCTTTGTACAATTCATTTTTGAATCTCGTTACTACCGTATCTTTGGACATTTCTTTTGACTTTTGGACTTAATTAAACTTATCCGTAACGGGAGATAGTCAAACAAATCTAAATTAAAGATTGAATTTAATTTGATAACCCAATCTCCGTGGATCGACCCTCTACTCACCACAACTAGAGGTAATTCAAGGTAAGCAATATTTCCAATCATTTAATCTACTTACTATTTTTGAGCGCAAAACGACGCGATCAAAATTTGGCGCCGTTGTCGGGGATCAGTGTTCATCAAATAAGGTAAGTCTTTGATTTATGTATATAACTGTTAATATGTATATATTTTAGTTTTTAGTTTTTAGTTTTTATTTTTATTTTTATTTAAGTCAATTTTGTTATTTTATAGACTTTATTTCATTTTTGTTTCTTTTTCATGTTTTTAATTTTGTATGCATGGTCGCAGATCTTTAAAGCCATCCATCTTTGTTTTTGATACAGAAATTGAGAAAACTTTTAAATTCAGAAACAAAGCACATAAATTTGTAATCATGGCTGATCAAAATCCGAATCAAAACCAAAATCAGGATCAAATTGAAGGTAGAGAAGTAGGAAATATGAGGAGGAGCATAAAATATTTTTTTACACCACAAGATTATGTTCCTCCACGAGCTATCGCCTTACCTGAAACTAATGAAGGTTTTAAAATAAAGTCTCACATGATTTTAATGTTTCCCATGTTCAACGGTCTTTCTAATGAAAACCCGTATGATCACATTAATACTTTTGTCCATACATGCAGATCAATCAATACTAGAACTGTCTCGGAAGAGATTATTAAATTGAGATTGTTTCCTTACTCTTTAATGGGTCAAGCACAAATTTGGCTTTATAGATTACGTTCTGGCTCCATTACTTCTTGGGATCAACTACAAAGAGAATTTCTTGAAAGATTTTACTCTTCTTTAAAAACCAATGAATGCAGAAATCAATTAAATAATTTTTCTCAGTTACCTGGAGAGGCATTTCATGAGAGTTGGGACAGATTTGAAACCTTAATTCATGAATGTCTACACCATAGTATTCCAGATTGGCAATTAGCTCAGAATTTCTATCAAGGGTTAAATGAGCATAATCAAAGTTTGCTCGATTCAGCTTGTAATGGTTCACTTCTTGAAAAATCTCCAGAAGAAGCCACATAATTGTTCATAAAACTGAGCAACAATTCACGGAAGCGTGCATTTTCGTCTAGAGAAAGGAAGGAAAGTCTAGGTTCAAATGATTACAATTCTTTGACATCAAAGATTGAAAATCAAACTCTTGCCTTGGAAAAATGGTTAAAAGGAAAGAATCATTGCATGTAGTTGATTCAGGTGAAGGTGTTCTTGCATCAAATCCCAATTCAATTTCAGAGCAAGCTTGTGCTGCTTATAGATATCCCCATAATTATGATCCATTCTCTAACACTTATAATCCAGGTACACGAGATCATCCAAATTTACGGTGAGATCAGAATCAGGAAGATGTTCAACAACAGAGACCAAGAAGCTATCCACTAGGATTTTATTCAGTACCACAAGGACAGGTACCTTCAAGCTCTAATTCAAGTTCCAATTCTTACGGAACTACTTTTGAAGAACAGGTTTTGAAAAAGCTTCATAATATGGAACCAATTTTGCAACTAGTAAGTACACATACAAAGGCAATTGCCAACTTGGAAAGACAAGTAGGACAACTAGCTAATGCCATGCAAAAAAGAGAAGAAAGAACACTCCCTGCCCAACCAGATGGAAATCCAAAAGGTAAGGCCTATGTAGCAGCTACAAACCAAAAAGTGGAGGATCTTCAAGCTGTCACTACATTGAGAAGTCGTAAGAAAGTTGATAATAAGGTAAGCATTGAAGCTTACGAAAGTACAAGACAAGCAAAACAAAAAGCTAAATCTCAAGTTACTGTTGATTCATCAAAAGAAGCTGAAAATGAATCTGAAACTGTGATTTCACATGAGAAAATTCATTTACCAGTGAGTCCCAAAGCACTCTTTCCACAGGCATTAGGGAGTCTGCCTAATAAAGATTCAAAAAGGGAAGAAATGCTTGAAACTTTTAAGCAAGTAAAATCAATTTACCCCTTTTAGAAATCATCAGGCACATTCCTACTTATGCAAAATTTCTTAAGGATTTGTGCACTCAGAAAAGGAGGAATTAAGCTTTGATATCAAATAAAGTAAGGTTGACTGAAAAGGTAAGTTGCATTCTTGCTTCTCATGTTCCACCGAAATTGAAAGATCCTGGTGCATTTACCATTCCTTGTTATATTGGTAATCATGGCGTAGATCGTGCCCTTCTTGATTTAGGAGCTAGTGTAAATATTCTCCCCTTTAATCTATTTGAGCAGTTAGATATAGGAGAATTGAAACCTACTCCTGTCACCCTTCAATTGGCTGATAGATCACTTAGAATTCCTAGGGGCATGATTGAAGATGTTTTGATAAAGGTTGATGAATTTTATTTTCCTGTGGATTTTGTTGTGCTAGATATGGAACCAGGAGAAACTCAAAGGTTCCAAACTCCAGTCATACTAGGAAGACCATTCTTAGCAGCAGCTAATGCAAAAATTCACTGTGCAACTGGAGAATTGGAGTTTACATTTGGAGATATTAAGGTAAAGCTAAATGTTGCTAATGCTGCTACGTTTGCAGATGGAGATGACGGTCTTGAATGTTTTATTCTTGACAAGATTGATCCATTAATTGAAGAGTATTTCCTTAGTCTTATGCAACAAGATTTTTTGGAGAATACTTTCAATGATGAGGAAATAGTGTTGAGAAGGTTTGAGGAGGAACCCGATGATTCTTTAGAGGGAAATTTAGGATTTGATGAAAAACTACAGGTATGTGCAATAGAACCATCCTTGACTCTTTCTAAAGAACCCTACTTCCTTCTATCCAATCTCCTCCAGTATTGGAACTCAAGCAACTTCATAGTCATCTCAAGTATGTTTTTCTAGGATCAGATCAAACACTTCCAACCATTATTACTTCTAACCTTTCTTTGAAGTAGGAAGCTAAACTTGTAGATGTTTTGTCTAAGAATAAAGAAGCGTTAGGCTGGACTGTTACAGACCTTAAAGGAATAGATCCCTCCTTTTGCATGCATGAGATTAATTTAGAAGAAGGAACCAAAACATTTAGGGAGATGCAATGTAAGCTGAACCCAAACATGAGGGAAGTTGTAAAGAAGGAAATAGTAAAGTTGTTCGATGCAGGTATCATTTATCCTTTTTCTGATAGTAAATGGGTTAGTCCGATATAGGTTGTGCCTAAGAAATCAGGAATCACTGTGGTGACAAATGATAAAGGTGAATTGGTACCTACCCGCACCACAACTGGATGGCGCGTGTGTATTGACTATAGGAAACTCAATGCTGCAACAAGAAATGATCACTTTCCTTTACCATTCATTGATCAAATTTTAGACAGGTTGGCAGGGCAAGGTTATTACTATTTTCTTGACGGGTGCTCGGGATACAACCAGATCCCTGTGGACCCTGAAGATCAGGAAAAAATAACTTTTACATGTCCTTTTGGCATGTTTGCTTACAGAAGAATGCCTTTTGGCCTTTGTAATACATCAGCCACTTTCCAACGCTGCATAATGTCTATTTTCACTGATATGATGGATAAATTTGTGGAAGTCTTCATGGATGACTTTTCTATCTTTGGTTCTTCATTTGAAAACTGTTTGAATAATCTGTCTTTGGTGTTGAAAAGATGTAAGGAATCTAATCTTGTCCTTAGTTGGGAGAAAATTCATTTCATGGTGCAAGAATGAATTGTTCTGGGACACATTATATCCAAGGAAAGAGTTCGGGTTGATAAAGCTAAGGTTGATATTATCTCAAATCTTTCCCCTCTGGCAAATGTCAAACAGGTGAGATCATTCCTTGGACATGCTGGTTTCTACCGACGATTTATAAAGGATTTTAGTAAAATTGTTAGACCTTTATCGAATTTGTTGGCACAGGATACTCCATTCTAATTTGATGAAAAATATGTTACTGCTTTTGAAACACTGAAAAATGCACTTTCCACTGCTCCAGTAATTCAGCCACCGAATTACTCTCTCCCTTTTGAAATTATGTGTGATGCTTCGGATTATGCCATAGGAGCTATATTAGGTCAATGCAAGGATCGTGTTCCTTGTGTGATCTATTATACCAGTCGAACTTTAGATGATGCCCAGAAAAACTACACCACCACAGAGAATGAATTGTTTGCTGTAGTTTTTGCTTTAGAAAAAATTTTGTCTTATGTGTTAGGGTCAAAAATCATCATTTATTCTGACCACTAGGCATTAAGATATCTGTTGGAAAAGAAAGATGCTAAACCTAGGCTTATTCGATGGTTGTTATTAATTCAAGAATTTGATTTAACAATCAAAGATAAAAAAGGTCAAGAAAATGTAGTTGCTGATCACTTGCCAAGGATTGTAACTCAGGAAACAAAAAATGAATTACCCTTGAGAGATACATTTCCTGACGAACAATTATTGCTAATTTCTGCTCCTAAACTTCCTTGGTATGCTCATATTGTGAATTATCTTGCAGTGGATAAAATACCCAAGGAGTGGAACAAGGCTAAGAGAGATCGATTTTTCTCAATAGCAAAGCATTATTTCTGGGAAGATCCTTATTTGTTCTGATCATATTTTTCGCAGACGCGTACCAGAGTTTGAACAGCTAAGCATCATGTCATTTTGTCATTCGCAGGAATGTGAAGGACACTTTGGAGGACGACGGACAACTATCAAAATTCTGTAAAGTGGGTTTTATTGGCCCACATTAATCAAGGATGCTCATGAGTTTTGCAAAGCATGTGAAAGATGCCTAAAGACAGGTAACATGGGAAAGAAGGATATGATGCCCTTAAATCCCATCTTGGTTTGTGAACTTTTTGATGTCTGGGGTATTGATTTTATGGGTCCTTTCCCTATCTCTTTTGGTTTTCAATACATTTTAGTTGGTGTTGATTATGTGTCTAAGTGGATTGAAGCAATTGCAACAAGGACTAATGATCACACTGTTGTGATGAAATTCATAAAAGAAAACATTTTCTGTCGGTTTGGAATTCCAACAGTCATCATTAGTGACGGTGGAAGTCATTTCATTCACCGAACTTTTAAAAAATTGTTGAAGAAATACTCAGTCATTCATAAGGTTGCAATTCCATATCACCCACAAACTAGTAGAAAGGTTGAGGTTTCTAATAAGGAAATTAAATCAATCCTTGAAAAGACAGTTAGACCTGATAGGAAGGATTGGTCCATTCAATTGAATAATGCACTTTGGGCATATAGAACTGCATATAAAACTCCCATAGGAATGTCATCTTTTCGTTTAGTTTTTGAAAAAATATGTCATTTACCTGTTGAGTTGCAACATAAGGCTTACTGGGCAATTAGAACTATGAATTTTGACTTGCAAAAAGCTGGTAAAAACAGGTTACTCCATCTAAATGAACTTGAAGAGATGCGTTTAGAGGCATATGAAAATGCCAAGATTTACAGTGAGAAAATGAAGAGAACGCATGATAAAATGATTATTCGGAAGTCATTTATTCCTGGAGAAGATGTGTGGTTATTTAATTCTAAGTTACGATTATTTTCAGGAGAGTTGAGGTCTAGATGGGATGGACCATTTAAGGTTGAACAAGTTTTTTCCGTCTGGGGTTGTCAAGATAAAAGATAAATCAAATGGGAAAACTATGTTTGTAAATGGACAAATGCTAAAACCAACAATCCAGTTAAAGAATTGGGGTGAAGAGTCAATCGAACTTAAGAATCCAATCCCTACAGAGTATCAATTTCAATGTGATACTGTCTGGTTGAAGACGTTAAATTTAACACTCCTAGGAGGCAACCTAGGAATTCTCGAGGTATTAGGGTTCAATTTTTTTTTCTGTCATTTATTTCTCGTACCAAATGAGTCTTTCTCCAGCTTAAATTAGTTTGGGACTTAACCCTGAGAAGTACTCATAAAGGTATAATTGTCATGAAACTAGTGGTCACTGTACGTTTTCTGTGTGCGGTTGTCTGACTAGTGCAACTCTGTCTAACAGTACTTGCCATTCCACCAGCTTAATGTAGTTTAGGTCTGTTAGGCTTTACTTGATAAGGTAGTTAGGAGTGAGAACATTCACCAAACGGTATTGTCTGTAACATAAAACCACACTGTATTGCTCTTGACCCTGTGAAACAGGCTATGGGCCTATGTGAGTGCTGAAAGAAAGTACTGGATGGCGTGAACATAGAAACCTCTGGAAGAGCTAGTCCTTTAATTTTAAATTCAAAATAATAATAATAATAATAATAATAATAATAATAATAATAATAATAATAATAATAATAATAATAATAATAATAATAAATAAATAAATAAATAAATAACTAAATAAATAAATAAAAATTTTATTTTGCCCGAAGGCGTTAAACTACGACACTTAACTGTGTGTGCATGTCTTGCTGGCTGACATTGAATGGTTCCAGTGCCCATTCCCAGTTAGAAGAAAAAAACTCAGACAATTTGTGTGACGCGCTCACCCTACAAGGGAGGGAGAATGGGTACACAGTGGCAGCATTCGGTAGTGACTGTCTGATGATAAAATAGGGTACTTTTTGTACTAGGGTGTGTGCCTCACATAAACCCAAGTGATCTCTAGGTTATCTAGGATCTCGTGGCGGAAACATTCCAAGGTTCAATCTAGATGTTGTCGCTTGGTTACCAATTAGCTTTAAATTGGTGTTAACCTCAACATTAGGAGGTCTTTTTCCACCGTTATGTAAATAGTGGCTCTCATGGTATTTGAGAGAAAGATAACTAATACCATTCTGAGGGGCATATGATGTAATGTACCGATCCCTCACGGAACCGGGACTCTAATAGCCAAGCTAAACGCAACTCAATTCCAACCCAGTCACAAAATTTAGGAAGAACGAACGGAGTTTCCCTTATTTATAGGACTAATCAAAAACCTGCAAGCGGCAAGTATAACAACAATACAACACCCCAACTCCAACTGTCCCACTTTTCTCAGTCCCAAGGCCATCCGAGCCTTTGACAAAAAATATAACCACACGAGCATGCAATCAAAAGACAATAAAGTCTATATTTAGCTATTACATGCCAACTAAGCCACTAAATATTCAACACTACAGCTTTAATTACAACTCACAAAATTTATCATTAATACATACAGGGCCTCAAAGGTCTCAAAATAAGACATAATATAATAACACACATCTTCAAAGGGATTCAACCTCAACAAGATAAGCAATCAGCAACACAACACTCAAGGTAGTTGTTATAACTGCACCTGTAACATGTTAAAATGAGGAATGGGTAACAAAAGTTACCCAGTGAGGGAGGTGATGCCGCAAACCGGGGCGTGCAACATGATATGCAATAGAATAATAGCATTTCTAACACCAAATAACACAACCAAGTAAACAAGTAATTAACCACATATTAAAAGGATACGGTTCCACTTCAAGTCTTCAATCTCATACCACGAACCATGAACTTCACGCAAGTGCCGGCAGACCCTTACTCCTTCAAATTGGGGTACTCCGGATGTACCCTGATCCTACGACCCTTTCTCCTAAGGTAGGTCCATATGCCCAGCAGGTGAACCACGCCTCTGGGGTAGTGGAGTATACTCAGCGAGAGAAAAGGAATAGATACCATGGTAGTCGAGGGAGCACGGCAAGCCCGATGCCGCCTATGTTTCTCGACACTACCATGTCCGAAAAGGTTGCGCAACCCCGAGACAAGTCCAAGAATTCACGAGATAATATCAAACAAACACGAGTAACCACGAGATAACAAATAAATGGTACATGTAAACTTTATCAATTAGCTAAATCATATAATCTAAAAACAATGAAATAAACTAAGATGCACAAAAGGGTTAAAGACTCCCTCACCTTTACTGAGCTCCAAGATACAAGATGTATTCACATCACTCTCAATCGCCTTGTACCTAATACCAAGCATTATTTCAATTATTCTTTAACTACAACATTTATTAATTATTCCTCCAAGTTAGCTAATTTATAGTCTCACACATTTAGCATACAATACCTATTAAAATGTCTATCCTTAACAAGATGCCACCTTATATTCTTAACTTAACATATGTTCCAAGCAACCATTCTAGTAGTCTAGTGTACAAGTCTTAAGCATAACTTTAATCATGCAACATTAAATACAAGCAATATGAACATTCTAACAAGATATAAGCATTAAACATGAGAATAATTATATGAACATTCTAACAAGATATAAGCATTAAACATGAGAATAATTATATATGTGCACAAAGGGGTCATCAGCACATTTTTTACGAAACTTTACAAATAGCCTAAATCTACATTAGACATGCATATAGACACATAACAAGCAACTACAAGCTCATACAAGCACTAAAGCAACCAAATCTCATATTTTCTCCTTTGTTCAACTAGGCTATTTAGCTTCTTACTGGAATTCAAGGATCAAGTTAAGCTAGCTAACCATCCTACCAATCTAAGGATATCTAAATACCTCATTTAGAGCCTCCAAATCATAACCTAGAGCACAAGTACACGAAAACACCGAAAATGCCTTTTTGTGGATTTACACTACAAGTACCAATTTCGGAACCCAAACAAGCGAAACAAAGGCACTTCTAAGGCTTCAATACTTAATAAAGACTAGTCATAACCTCGAAACGTGCCCGGATTCGAGTTAACCCCGAAACCCCTTATTAAAGTAGCCTAATTTGATCAAATTATTCAAATTTTGTACATGGCAAGCGCAACTAACATTTTTTCCACGCTCAAGGACCTAATTAGCAACTACTAGAAGTCTCGAATCGAATTAAACTATAACTTTTTGTTTGGAACCCTAGTTTGGCACTATTCATCATCTTATCCAAGTTGTATTTTGCATTTCTAGCCAATCAAGAAGCTAACTAAGTTCAAAAGTTTGCTCTACATACTTATTTAAGCATATTTGAAGCAATAAATTAAGCTAGAACACAAGAATTTACTATTCATATTTTTTACTATTCATCATCTTCCTCAAGTGAAATCTTGTCAAAAACTTAGTTTCAAACTATACCAATGCACATACAAGGTCTCTAGCATGTAATAATACTATATAGAACAAGAATCAAGCATGTTATGGCATATTAATGGCAAAATCCAAAAATTGCAAAATTGAACATAAACTTTAAAACTCCATGAAAATGCAAAAATTCCTTCACAATGATATTGTAGACAAGTGGTTGATGCTCCCTAGTGCTCCAATCTCCTCCTAGACCAAGCCAAATGACTAAATTCTTGCTCAAAGTTGAAGAAATTTTTTCCTTCTTGCCTCTTAGGGTTCACGGGTTTAGGGGGGTTATTTTTGCAATTTTGGTTTTTATTTTGTTGAGTAATTGGCTTATATGGTAATATATTGGATAATTATATGAGTAGGTTACATTATGTGAAGTCAAATGCTAATAAAACCTTGGTCAAATGAGCTTAACTCCAATTGTTTGTTAACTAATTCAAAACTAGTATTTTTACATACGTAACACTATTCAAGTGACACGAAAAATATTTTTCAAACGCATACTCCCGACCCCCAAAGCTCAAAACTACCATTTACCAACACTTTTTATATGTTATGTAGTCTAGCAAAAATATTAAATCGAGCATTTAAAACATTCAAATTTCTTATGAATAGTGCCCTTTAAATAAAATAATTAAGCAATAAAATAAATGCACATAAAAATGCTCAAAAAGATATGCAACAGTTATTTAAAAAGATGTGATGAAATTCACGGGCGTTACATGTGATACGTGATTCATCACCTCTGCTTCGGCTAGTTCTTACACTATGGCGGGTAGATTTACTATCCAGATTTTGATGCCATTCATTTGGTGTTCGGATGTGGTTTATTTTGCTGTATAGGTATGAAACTGAAATAGGGTTGGGATCCTATTTTTGCATTCCCCAGGCTTCCAGTGTTGCCTTTCAAACTGGCGGACAACTCTTTGTTAAGTTGTTGAACTCTAAATTTAGTATAAACTCAAAGATTTTTAAATTAAATCTGGATCCAACTGTTTCTTTTGGAAGCAGAGTTAAGGTTTGAATTTTGATGGATGACTATCGGTCGGTGTTCATTTGTATATTCTAACACTCTGCCATTTTTTTTCTTGTAGGTGTTGGCACCTATTTCTGTGAGATCAACTTAAGGGTGCAATTTAATATGGTTGCATTTTCTTGCTATGATGTGTGCTTGTTTTAATTTCATTCTATATTTTTAAAAAAATGGAAATTAATCAAGATTGGAAATTTACTTGATTGAGTTAGAAGATTGCAGAATGTTTAAATTTTTGTTTTGTAATGATTTTTTTTTTTTGGAGTGTTGTGTCATTTTAAAAGCATGAAGTAATTAGGAAAATATTTTGCAAATGTGTGTATTTAAATTTTCAATTTTTATTTTGAATTAGTATCTTTGTGTGTTTATGTTTCTTGTACCAATTTTATTTTATGATAATAAAAGTGTGATATTGTAGAAAATAGGTTTGAAAAAGATTCTATCTTCCTATTTTGTGATTTTTTTTAAAAAAAAAAGAAGTCGGGAAGACCAAGATCGAGCGCGCTTAATCCCCCGCTCGAGTGCCGTTAGCCATAGCATACGGATTTTAAAACCCTACCCCTTTCCTTCTTTTCCTCATTCATCTTCACCTCCTCCTTCTCTCTCTCTCTCTCAAAATTTTCCAAGTTCATTTCTCTACTACTGCACAATGATGTTTGGAACTCTCACGAATGATCAATTTACCATGGTTGTGTACTCACTTGCAAGTGTATTCATCTTTTACCTTTTTCTTATATATCTCTTTATCAAGTGGGATCATAGGTATGTTAGGTAGAAAGAAAATGTTCTTTCATTCCCACGATTCGAAGATAATTTTGTGTTGTTGTAATTTTCATTTTCTTATGTACTGTTTTAATATTTAATAAAATGTTGTGTGGTTTGTTTCATTATTTATAGTATTTATGTATATTCATATATATATATATATATTTATGAATATGGTAGGATTTTTGTTTGTTCTATTACTATTAATATATATATATACCTATATATATATTTATGAATATGGTAGGATTTTTGTTTGTTCTATTACTATTAATTATGTATATATTATATATTATATATAAATAAATATATGTATAAAAAAAACACAGCAGGGAACTCGAGCACGCCTTGCAGGCGCTCGAGCGCCCTATTGCAGTCGGGTCTTATAACCTAAGCCCCGATTGTAGCAACCATAAAACAAAACAAAAAAAACCCCACCCCACGGAAATCACCCCCAAAAATCACGAAAACCCTTCCCCACCCCAAATCAACTACAGATCTGCAACCTAATGTGAGTTTTTATGCTTTCTTTCTTATTTTCGCATTTATTTTTTAGCTTTATTTCAAGTTTAGATCTGTATGTATATGTTTATATATGTATGTATATACACATTTTTGAAGGTTTTAGGATGATTTTTACTGCTTGTTTTTGGATTATTGTTGTTCTATAGCTTCCAAACTTCATTTTGGTATGATTTTTTTTTTTTTCAGATTTATGAATATATATGTATATGTATATGGGTATGTATATGCATATGTATATGTATATGTATATAGAATTTAGTTAGTTTTTACTTTTCAATTTTCTGTTTAGATTTCCTTTTATTTTAATTTTAATTTCAATTTTTTTTTAAAAATCCAAAAATTAAAAAAAAATTAAAAATTTCAGATCTCTATACATATCTTTATTTTTATTTATATCTCTTATTTTGTGTTGCTCTAATTATAAGATTTATATATTGTGTTAATGTTGGAGAATTTGAGTGGATGGCTAGTCAATATTGTGTATTTTTAAGGGTGATTTTGTGGTTGTTAATAATTGTTGTTTGTATAAACAATTTCTACGTAAAAAAAAAAGAAGAAAAAAAAAACAAATTGTTTTGTGTTTTTCATGATTTAGTTTTTTTGTTTTATTTAGACTATGGCTCCAAAGAGACATACATTGCCATTGACTACACGACTTGAGAATGTTCAAATTGAGGCTGAAACTGATTTTTCGGATGATTTGGGGGCTTCCGAAGGTGGGGCACGTGCTTTTGAATATTTTGAGGGATATTATCTTGATTTCATTCTGCATCCACCTTTTGATGATGTTCTTATTTTTTGTCGTCTTATTCGACGTTTTTATGAGCATCTTTCTTATGATGATTATACATTTAGTGCGTTAGTTGATGATTTTGAATTTACATTTACTACTGCTGATATCATGACTATTATGTGTGGGCATGATATGTTTTATGCGACAACTGAGGACTTTCTTGCTAGAATTACAGATTTGGAAATTGTTACTAAACTGTATGGGGGTCCGATTCTGGAACATGGTGTAGGTATAAGGAGATCTTCCCTTCCGAGGGATATGTGGTTAATTGATATCATTGTTAAAAAGAATCTTTGCCCATATGGTCATGATCAAGAGAGGACGGGAGTTGTTTTACAAGTATTATATTGGATTTATCAAGGTGAACTTTTTGATGTTGGGGTTGTAATTGGGAAAAATATGATGAGTCTTATAGACCACATGAGGAATTTGATGCTACATCTACATTTCGTTTTCCTCGATTGATAGTTTCTTTACTTCAACGGTTTAATTTTCCTTTTTCACCTGATGAGCCAACCATGGTCCTCCCTATTACTGCGTATGGTGAATTTGAGTTCAAAAAGAGTCTAAAACATTTGGAGCGAGCTGTTAGAAAGATGCCCTTAGCTTTAAATACCCCTAGGACCTCCACTCAGCCTGCTGAGGGAGCCACTTCTTCACAGCAACCGAGTACTCAACCTGAAGAGTCTTTGATGGAAAAAATGTACAGAGAAATTCAGGCAATGAATACTAAGATCGATAGGCTGAAAGATGATGTTGCTACTTTAAGGACGGATGTTGCTTTGTTGAGAGGTTCAGGAGCAGGTCCTCAGCAGCCACCGCCACAGTAACTCGGATGGCGTGCTTTATTTTATTTTATTCTGTTGATGCTTTTTCTTTCATCTTTCTTTAGAAATATTTTAGTTTTTATTTAAACTCACGACTAATGTTGGTTTTTGAGATTTTGCTTGACAATTATTCTTTCAGAAGTTTTTGAGGAATATTGCTTGGATTGTTTATCAGGTTGTATCTTTTTTTTTTACTTTACATTACATAGTTTTCTTTCATTGAGGACAATGTAAGGCTCGGGTTTAAAGAGAAAAAAAGTTGATACCAACCTGATATAAAAAAAAAAAACAAAACTTTTACTTCACTTATTCATAATAATTAAATTTCAGTGGTTAATTGTTGAAATATGGTTAGATTGTGATAAAATATTTGAATTAACTGTGAATTTGGAATGGAAAAATGATTAGCCACTAGAGTTGAGTTTGTATTTAGAATTTTTGAAACCTTGTTAACTATTATTACATCCCAATAGTGTCACATGATTTAATTAGAGGTTTTTGATTGATTATCAAAAAAGGAGTAGATTGAGGCGTTTTCAATGTGAGATGTTATGTTTTATTGAAATTTGACTTATTTTTCTCGATTGGTATACTCCTTTAAAAAAAAGAAAAAAAATGTATAGATTGACTCGCTCAATGTCAAATATCAAAAGTATTGATTCATAACAAATGATTTCTTCTAACCATTTTTGAGCATTTTTGTTATGAAAAAGCTATCAATATATTTCCTGTCAGACAAGCCTTCTTTCACCATACATAATTCAACCGAAGAAAGGCAATACTTCAATGAAGTCGTTGAATCAACCAACATCTATCATTCGAGTCATCTATTTCATAAATAAAAAAAATAAAAAATATAAAAAAAATCTAAGGGAGTATTACACGATTTGGAAGGTAGTTGAGTTTTATCATTTCATGACTATCCACAGAAAATATTTTTGATTTTACAAATTTTGCGTGATTAATTTATTTACCTCTTAATTGAGCTACAAGTGCTTAAAAAGGCTCGAAAGATTTTTTTGTAGTTAAGTTGGTTTCTATTCTTCTAGATACAAAATGATTTCTTAGGGTGGAATTGTTTGGAAGACAAACTCATTGTTAATCTTGTATTTTATAAAATCTAACTGTATGAATACATTAACTGCTTAGATTTAATATTTTTGAATCTATGAAATAGTTGATGCCTTTGCTTGAGGACAAGCAAAGAATGAGTTTGAGGAGGTTGATAAATTCATATTTTTACTAATTTTAACCCATCAAATAATATATATTGCATTATTATTTCAAGCTTAATTGTATATTTTACACAATTTTAGTGCAATATAGGTTTTGAAGAAGAAATAGCAAAAACGGCCACAAAAACCAACATTTGAACAAGAAGTTTAGTGCAACACTGGTGAACAATGGTAGAATAACTTCAAAATGAGCAATTCGAGATTGAATTTGTCCAAACCGAGTGCAGAAACGGATTCAGGACGCTGAGAAACCTTGAAATAGACCTGGTCAACTTTTTAGTCAACGGTCAAAGTCAACGAGCCAGTCAAAATCAAAGCTCAGAGTCAAAATTCACCTATTGCAGCCAGACTGGCGCTCGAGAGCCCTTTTTTCGCGCTTGAGCGCCACTTTTTGCAAATAGCGGACAAATGGGCGACAAAGTGTAGAAGGAAAAGATGAAAAAAATATAAAACATGATTATTGCAGAAGGGAGCTCGAGCGCGCCTGACTGGAGCTCGAGCGCCCTCCTAAAGTTTTGCCTATAAATAGCACGATTTTCATTGTTGAAAATCGTACCATTTTCTATTCTTAGCTCAATTTCTGCTACTCTAGTATTTGTGAAGTGAGTTTTGAGTGTTTTAATTATTATTCTTAGTTGTGTGCAAAGTTTTAATCCCGATGGGAGGGTCTTGTCAGACATTGTCATACCGAAATCATACCGATCAACCAAAATCTGTACAACACGATAAGTATTCTTTTATTTCAGTTTACGTTATGGTTTCTTGTATTTTAAAGTTTATCATGGCACACTAGACCCGAGATTCGGGGTGGTACGTGTGAGGATACTCTTGTACATATGTTTTGATTCAGATTTATTAAAGTTTCGTATTTTTATTTCTAAGTATTCTTTGATTAACTGTATGTATACTTGTAGTTATGTTACATTTAATTGAAAGTACATATACGCCCAGTTTTGTAAACTAGTGGCAATATAAGACTACCTCGGATGGACTCTAGTCTGGTTGTACCGATACCTCCAGGTTACATAAGTGAAAGATTAATTGAGAGATTGGATATCGTTAGGTTGTACCAACACATCCAGTCTTGTTAATCAATTAATCTTATCACTTACGTAACTAAAGGCTCATCTCAGTAGTAGGAGTTTGTAGCCCTATTTCTGAAGGACTTATATTTTAATTTGAATCAATAACTTTGTACTTGCGTATACCGAGCTATGACTACCCTGAATCATTAACCCTTTGGATTTTCATTTTTATTGTTAAGTGTTGTAATTCTTCAATTTAGTACCTTTGTACAATTCATTTTTGGATCTCGTTACTACCGTATCTTTGGACATTTCTTGGACTTTTGGACTTAATTTACCGTACATTTGGACTTTTGACTTTTGGACTTAATCAAACTTATCTGTGACGGGAGATAGTCAAACAAATTTAAATTAAAGATTGAACTTAATTTGATAACTCAATCTCCGTGGATCGACCCTCTACTCCCCACAACTAGAGGTAATTCAAGGTAAGCAATATTTCTAATCATTTAATCTACTTACTATTTTTGAGTGCAAAACGACGCGATCAGGTCCCAATTTGCCATGCATGTGGGAACTGTCATGAACATAAGCAGCGGCCCCCCAGGGCCTCAAATTATTTAAGTCAGGTCGCCTACCTGTCCATAATTCGTAGGGAGTTGAATTTACGAACTTTATGGGCACACGATTAAGCACATACGTGGCTGTTAATAAAGCATCGCCCCAATACGAAATTGGGAGATTAGCTTGAGCCATCGTAGACCTAACCATGTCAAGTAAGGTTCTATTCCTTCTTTCTGCAACATTATTTTGTTGCGGAGTTCCAGGAATAGTAAGCTGTCTAGCTATACCTTTTTTTTATCACAAATATTTTTGAACTGATCAGAAAGGTATTCTCGACCTCGGTCGGTACGAAGTGATTTAACTTTTGTGTCTAGTTGATTTTCCACCAAAGCCATATACCTTTTAAAACAGTCTAACGCATCAGACTTGTGGGACATAAGATATACATGCCTATGTCATGTAAAATCATCTATGAAAGTGATAAAATAGGAGGCCTCATGCCTCGCCCTAACATTCATTAGGCCACAGACATCAGAATGAACTAATTGTAATGGAAATTCAGCTCTCAAGTATTTCCCAAACGGTTTTCTAGTAAATTTTTCGGCAAGGCAATTTTCACAAATAGGCAAATTGACTTTTGTTATTGGCCCCAAAAGGCCTTCCCTGGCAAGTCTGTTTAGACGATCTTAGCCAATATATCCTAATTTGCTATGCCATACATTTACATCGACATCCATAGTGTTAGAAGATGTATGGAACGACAAACATTAATTATTTAAAACATAACTTATATGTTCAACATCCAACACTAAAAAACCGTCTGAAAGAAAACCAAATCCAAAAGAAACAGAATCTAACATAAGTTCAACAGTACAACTAGATATATAAATGGAAAAACCCAAACGCAGAAGAACCAATGCGGAGACCAAATTCCACCTAAAATCCGGGGTATGAAGGACATCGTGGAGAAAGAGGGTCTTGCCACCACGCAGCAAAAGTTTGCAAGTACCAATGCCCTTGACTTCCACCCTAGCATTATTACCAACGTATATCCACCGAGTTCCAGCCGGGATATGTTGGTACTCCACATATGTTCCTCTATTTCTAGCAATGTAGTCCATGGTTGCTGAGTCAATAGTCCACACAGGAAAAGATTCAGTCAGTAATGCACAGCTAAAAACATACGCTTCAGAAGAAGATTTAGTAAAACGCATTACCTAGGCCTTTGGTTCTGGTCAATCCCAAGCATAATGACCTTTCTTCTAGCAGTTACAGCACTTAACTTTAGCAATGTTCCTCGTACCATTGTGTCTGTGTCACGATCCCAATTCTTAATTACTGCAATAGCCTCTTATACCACGATAACGACAAAGAAATTGATATATTCAAACTTATATAAACCTCGAACATCTGGGATCGTGATGCCACGGGTTTAAGAAGATCGTTCCACTTAGGTCCGCTAAGGCACAAATTACTAGCCCGAATTCTAATTTCCATGAACTAAACATCCAAGTTGTTAATTATCACAAATACTTCACCCATTGATAACCTAGTTCTAATACAATGCATTATACAACTTCATCACTAATAATTAAAATTACAACCAATGAATATTTATCGGCAAGACCTAGATTCTTCAGATTACATCATCTAGGTTCAATTACTAAATCTAGACCTCAAAAGAACAATAAACTAATTATCTACAACTCGCATATCCAAAAGAATAATTACAATCCTCAAGTATTCCAATTTATATCACACAATAACATAACATAAGAGAGCACATCAAGATATCACGTAGGATCACAAAAGGCAGAAGATCCAACTCAACAAGGAATTGGAGCTTTCCATCCCATGGCATGCTTAGTTATACCTAAAATAGTAAAAAAAGATGTATGAGCTACAACTAGCTCAGCGAGGGTTAAAGGTCACGAGTGGTTTCGTAAACATTTTCCATTTAAAAAGCCTTTCTTGAAAACTTGATATGCATGAGTGAAAATAAGTACAAGAAATAATAACAAGCAATAGCACATCACTCTACCCTCCGAGGTCCTCAAGGACCCAAGCGAAGGTAGGTTTACCATATATCAAAGGATACAGTTTTCTTAGTAGTTGCTATAGACGGCTGGCCTTGAATCAATCTTCAGCACTTTTTCCCAACTCCAAACATTATGTGATATCCGGATAAACACCGGGGACTATGGTAGTCAAGACCTACTAGTAGCCCTATACTACCTAGGGGAAACGAACGCTACCATGCCCATAATGCGGTTGCAACCATCGCGCCAGTAGTGGTTAACATTATAACCATAACATGAATAATAACATAGAGGGGAGGCAACAAAGTAGGTTACTCTGACCCGTATAACAAGCAAGCATATCAAGATTTTCACATGTATAGACATTTGTAATACTTCCAGTAACAAGCATACTAAACAAGCACGGAATCATCTTTCATGTACAACATTTATGGTTCGAGCTTATTCAAGCATATTCATAATTCGAGCATACTCCAAGCATATTCAAACTTATACATGAGCCAAATTGATTCAAGCATGCTAAGCAATTACATGATTCAAGCATGTTCAAATTTATATCATATGGCTTAGCAAGTAAGCATGTGAACACCTTGTATTTATAAACATTCATAGTACCATAATTAATGCTTCTAAACGGTTATTTATCATACAATAAAACCATAATTAAATTCCACCTTAATAATCTAGGGTTCGACACGGTTCTAACGCATCTGACCGTGCCTCAATCCGACATCGGTAGCTTATTGAATCTCTAAAACAAGATCTTTGCATTTTGGTCAACGCTTCTGCATTAGCCTAACTTTGGAGGTACTTTTCCAAACTCTAATTAATCTAATTTTGGTCTAGAATTGAAGCGTATTGAGTGTAGATAGTTCTAGAATCAAACAGAACTCGATTCGGAGTTAAATTGACTGAGATATGACCTTCAAAAAATTATTGCGCAAAGTTGTCAGGGAAGTCGGATGAACAGTCAGACGAATGGTTCGTCCGACTTGCTTCGTCTGACTTTTCCAGAGAATAAAGCCCAAAGTCGGATGAGTAGTCAGGCGAGTGACTCGTCTGACTTGCTTCGACCGACCTAGGTAAAACCAACCTGTAAACTCACTCCATTTGACCCCTAACTTGCTTGCCATACCACCAATGCTTCCAAAACACTTAATGCACTCAAAAGGGCTACTAAAACACATAATCAAGTTCACAAATCATGGTATAACACCCTTGAATCAATCCAACTTGCAATGACACCCAAATCAACAAAACTCAATAAACCCAACATCCACAACAATCAATGCTCAAGACTTGTTTTCAAAATGGTTTTCTCACTCATTCAACTTCACCTTAAGAGCAATACCCACATATTACCCAAGTCATGAAACTTTAACTCATCAAATAAAGCTCAAATGCACAAAATAGACCCCTGTACATCTTGATCATGCCCAACAAACATGATGAACACATAACCACAATTCAAATGTCTTTAGAAAAGCTTTTGAAAACATCTCTTACCTTAGATTTGAGTGACAATGCAAGAAATGGGCCTAAGAGAAGCTTGCATATGCGAGAAATAGCTTGAAGGTGACTTGTTCTAGCTTGAAAATGCTTCCCTCTTCTTCTTCTTCTTCTTTTTCTTTCTCTTTTCTTTCTTCTCTCCCCTTCTTCTGATCGTATGTTATGTGTGTTTCTGATGTGTATGTGTGTGTATGTTTTCTGAGGTGTGTATGTGTGTGCTGCAGTATTTTTGTGTATGTTGAGTGTATTGTGTGTGTTTTTAGTTAGGTAGGAAATATCTAAAGGCCTTTTGACCAATTTGTTCTCCAACTAGATACACTCTTACTAGTTTGCCATTGTTGTTAGTTTCTAACTAATTTGGTTAGCTATTGAACCGTGGTAAAATTTATTTATCCCCTAAGATATCTAAATCACACAAATGCACGTTATACGAAGCCAATGCACATAAAACGAAGTAAATGCACATAAAATCACTCAATTGTACATAAATCAATATAATTTCACTTTAAATAATATGATATGCATATGGGGTTTTGTGCGGGACTTCACAGTCTGCCCCTTTTCTTCTGTTGCTTGCCTTTGTCGTCCGATTTTTCATCTTTCTTACCATTTTTCTTTCCCTTTCCCCCAGATTGTCTTCCTCTTTTGTGTTTGGAGCCAGATGCTCCATGCCTGCTAGATTCAACCACATAGGCTTGTCCAGTGGTCTTAATCGCCAAGAGACGTTCATTTTCGAGCTCTAGATGACGCGCAATATCCTTGAGTGTTTTTACACTCTCGTTGTGCGTCATATTGACAATCATGTGTTCCCAACTGGCTGGGATCGGATAACAACTTGCACTTGCTGCTCACCCACGAGTGTATGGCCTACTGCCTTCAACTCCCTGATCATATTTGACATTTCTCTGATGTGATGCCTCATGCCGACATCATGTTTTTTCTTATATGTGTCAAACTTAATGGTAAGGCGACGCAACCTCGAGACTGAAGTCCTACCGAACTTCTCTCTAAGGGCAGCCCACATACCTGCAACGATCGGGTAAACTTTAAATTCAACGATTAGGTCATCTTGTATAGTGCTCAACAATGTGATGCGAGCTATTGCGTTTTTCCTTTTCCAGACCTGATAAGCTGCCGCATCCCTACGATGCTGAGCTCCATTACCCATCTCAGGTTCTTCCATTACATGGTTAAGTGTTTCATGAACCTCTTGTTCCTCAAGAATGTATTGAACTTTACGATGCCACACATCGTAATTTTCTCTGTTAAGTTTATCACCTTTGTTAAGATCAGCTATAATGGTTCTTGATGCCATTAGGAGACACTACATAGACATACATAAGAGATTTTTAGCACATACTAAGATTGATATAATTTTGCAGAGTTAAATCTTAGAATGTAACTAAGAGATACAAGTTACAAAGTCAGTAGATCGTTTCACAATCCACCATCATTCATAAATCAGGTATCTGAGAGGTACAACTAAACTTATGTCAGCAAAATCACGTTTCCAAAAATGAATCACTGAAATTCATAAGGAAGTAGTTCTTCGTGATAACCATACAGGTTCGGATTCACAGAACTCCCACTCAAATAAAGCATTCCACAATAGCAATTTATTATTAATCTGAAAAATAAACAACAAATGTTCATATAACATAAAAGAACTTGAATCATAAAGTTCATGTACGCAATGCCTAAAGAAAAACTAGATATGAACACCAAGAGATACAAGTAGTCCTACACAATTTTTGGTGTTGTTCTTACTATCTGTTTCCACAAGAATTCAGAATCAGACCGCTCATAATTTAAAGCATCGGAGTCAACCGTTATCTCCAAAACTTTGATTTTATCCTTTGTGACTCGATTATATATGAAGGCTTTTTCATGCCATCCTCTGGCTTTGGTCATGTTAGTGGAAAAAGACAACAATGTAGTGCGTCTAAATCCTTGAAGCACATGTTGCTTCTCTAATAGCTCTAATTCGCACATAGCTTCATAGAAGAACATATCATCCTTTTGAGGTATTTTGTACTTTATAGGATCATACATGCTAGGGAGGAAATGAAGTAGTCCTTCAATTTCTTCTCGCACAACACCAAGAACACACACTCTTGAATGAACAAAACAGTACAAACACAAAACTTAAAAAAATCATAACTTATTCATATGAAATCCAAAAATTATGAATTATATATCAATAGAATCCTTGAAACACATAGTTTCTAGCAGTACCTCTTGTACGCACTAATTTGATTCTGAACAGTAACACATTTTAAAGAGCCAAAACAATATTTAGACTTTGAAAAATTCATAATTTATTCAGTACACATTCAAAAATTATGATTTTAGTTGCATTAGATTCCTCGGAAAATATACTTTCCAGCAATACAAAAAAAAAAGCATGTTTAAGATAAGTCACATAAACGTTTTTCTATGATTTATCATGAGAAGTTCATATTTAATGCAAAAATAATAATACTCTCATGCATATCATGGTATAAATACCGAGAACGAACTAAGCAGGCTCTGATACCCATGAAAGAAAATAATATAATCATATATGTATTTAGCTCCTTCATGGCTAAACAATATAAATCAGTAACATACCTGTTACTAAGCGGAAGCAAGGATTGGTAACACGTCCGTTCCACTGTATGTGCAAAAATCACAGTGCGCAATACTAGACTACACACGTATTTCCACAACTTAAATGCCAAAAGCAGAGATAGAGTATTCTTTTTGTAAGTTGGAGAGTTTTTATGTATCTCTTGTATATATATATATAGAAAACCGACCTCATCTACTGAACATGCGTACAGTATATGGGTAGTGGGTAGTTCTATAACTGCCCACTACTTGGACCATATGGATTGTAATAGGTAGTTCTATAACTGCCTACTACTTGGACCATATGGATTCGGCTATCCCATCTTGGGCGGCCTATAATCCAAGTCCAACATAAACAAATTTTGAAATATTGAGCTAGTTTTCACTAAATACAGTATGAAAAATCATAAAAAAATAATTGATCTTCTTTCAAAATCTCAAATCAATGAGCTTCTAATTTGTACACAGTAATACCTAGGTATTCAATAATTAGTTTTGCTAAAAAAACAGCATATAGTGCAACAAAAACCATGGTGACATAAATCTAAAGATATATGAACGACTACAACGATGTCTATCTGTATCCAATATCCATTTAAACTAAACCATATTCAAACACAACACATTCATACTAAAATGAATGTGCAAAATACTGAAGTGACTAAACACGTTTCATTACAAAAATAAATTCAACTTTTAAGATAGTAAATTATTGGATAAAAGCTTACCTTGTCAATGTTAGAAGGAAGATTCTTGATATTTACATAATCTTAATCATGTGGATTTACCAAATCTCTCAAGACATATTGATGAGCTCTTGTTTTACCAATTGAGTTAAGAGTTTGTTGTTTTTAAGAGCCCTAAAAGAGATGTTAGAAGATAGTGTTAAAATCATGTCATAATATATTCTTTACCATGGAAAAGAGTGATAGACAATCTTTTGGCGAGGATTAAAGGCATTGATTTCAATTGTTGTGTAATACGATTGCCATCATGATTGATAAAATCCATCCACATTGTAAGTACAATTGGTTTTTCCCTGATCATTAAAAAAATTATATATTAGTAATAAGAATATCAAATATAAATGATCTAGAGTTTAATGAGTTCATGAGATATCTTACTTTTGATCAACAATTATGAATTCATTAAGTTCTGAAAATTCTCCTGCCTTATTTCTGACTCTTTTCGAAGGCAACTTGTCAATAACAACAGCTAGGACATCTTTAAAGCAAAAACAATGATATAAGCAAATATTTACTTCAAAAGTTGTTATGAAGAATAAGTTAATGTTTGAGTTGCATACCAAATTCAAATGGTTTTCCCATTGACTTGTAGAGTTCAGTAAAAGGTGTTGTTTGCAAACTAACAGATAATGAAATAGAATCATCACTTTTTAGATCTGCTACTGGAGTAAAACCAGTTATAGTCCATACATATTGATATTCAGAATCTGAAAGTTTTGTCATGACTTTTGGATTCCTCACTTTTGCATTAGTTATCACATATGTTTTATACAGCTCAAGAGTGTTAGTGAATAGTACAATATCAGTATTATAGATAAAACAAGTACTTGTGTTCCCTATAGTAAATGAAGAAAAGTTATTGTGAGTAGTATGTGTTAGTTGTATGTAGTATGAAAGATGAATGTTAAAATTAAATAAAGGAAAATATAAGGAAAAAAATTTAAGCTCACAACTTCATCTTGTAATATGATATTTTGATATGTTGTTGGTGTTGATGATGTTGATTCACGAGGTCGCATTTTGTCAACGACTTGGGCCTTTGCTTTCTAACTTTGTATGGTTGGATTTATTTTGAGAATTGGAGTAAATATTTTCATATTGGGTTGGATCCTGTAAGTATCATATTGTAAATTCTAAATTATAAATTGACTGAGTTTAAGGACATAATATTTTATTAAGTACTTTACTAATCATTCATTCAACATAAATAAATAGAAATATGAAACAGTTTTCTGCAGATATTTATGACACATGTACTTTGTAAGTCACAAATTTTGCCAACTGATTAACAACTTAATTGAGTCGACAAAGAATATAATTAAGTCTATATCTTACAAAAACTACTAATTTGGAGATACAATAGAATTAGCCAGACTTCACACTGTATGGTCTAAGATGCAATACGTACCCATACTTCACAAAGAAACAAAGAAGAAAGCATAAAAATAGATCGTGTGCTCTCCCTTTGAATGCAAGTTAACAATCAAATTATGTGGATATTTCTCATTCTTACTCTCCAATCTATGGTCATGAAATTTGTAAACATCATTTTAATAACATATGTGAAGAAATCTGGAAATTGATCTTTCTTCTTTTCTAAATCCATTTTTTGATGAAGTTTATTTGAATTGATCCATACTTAAGCTTTCTGTTGAGTGAAATTTATTATTAGGGAACTTTTTGGGGGCATGAGGAGAAGTTTATAATTTGAAGAGAATTAGAACACTCTTCCTTGAGGAAAATCCTCTAAGATCATAATAGGCCTATTAATTCATTTTAACCATTCTTGTAAAAGGATTAAAAAGTAAATTTGTTAGTCTAGAGAAAATTATAGTGGAAAAATGTCAGATTCTACTAAGGTTATTTTTGTCAGAAAAACAAATGTACAAGATTATTTTCATATAGTACAAGCACTTTTATGCATTCACAACTTACAAATATATCCATTTTGACAATTTTGTCCATGACAGTCATGGTCATTACAATATAAAAAGTACAACACTAGAAGCACATGATACAATACGTTTAATGCAGTGATGACCTAAACTTTTACCTTAGTTGACAACTTTATCCCTTGATATTCTTTTAGTACATAATAGAGATATATATATCCTTTTTTTATTAATGGTTAAACTATTTCAGAAACTTATAAAGAAAAAAAGAAAAAGAAAAGCACCAGCTCCATTAATTAAAAAAGATTAAGTTGACTAATATCTTCATTGGATATTGCCAGCAAAATGCCAACTATCTACGCAAGGAGCATCAACATTCAGTTTTGTCATCTAGCGGTTCCCTCTGAAGTCCGATGAGCCTGTTATGGCGTTAAAGAGGTAAGTCAACGGGTGCATTTTATCATTGATAATATAATTTACATAGAGAAAGTTAAAGAAAATTGAGAAAATTAAAGAAAACTCTTCAATACTTTGCCATCTATTCCTTTCCATAGTGTTTGGATTGCACAAAGGAAAGAAAAGTGGAGGAAAAAAAATAAAGGAAAGGAAATGAAATGAATTACTTTGTTTGGATTGTAAAAAAATAATAATAGAAATGAAATGAAAGATCCTTTTTTATTTTTATAACCATGAGATATATAGAGACAATAAAAATTTTTTATAATAAAATATTTCATTTCCCTCCAAAACACATCAATTTAGAATGATTACAAAATCATTCTCATTAAAAGAAATGGAGGGAAACCCCTCCATAACCTTTTTCTCGTTTAAAATTTCAATCCAAACAAGAGGAAGGATTCTTTATTCCTTTCCCATCATTTCCTTCCCTTTAAAAAGTCAAATCCAAACAAGCTGTTCAAGCCGAATGATGCTATAATAGGTGGTTGATGCCTCTGTGAACTCCGGTTGGAAGCATTATTTATCAACTTTTTAAATCTAGGACATCAAAATATAGGGTGTCATTCTCTACTTTTAGTCTTAGACAATTTCATTTGTTGATTTATTTAAACAGGTTCAAAATATACATATATATATTTGGTAAGGATAAATGACTGAAATGGTCCTTTATATTTAGACTTTGTGATATTTTTGTTTCTTATTTATCAAATGTGATAAATTAGTCTATTATCTTTAAATTTGTGACACCGTTTGTCCTTTTAACAAATTCCATCAATCTTTTTAACGTTGATTGCGTGCCCCCAACACGTAACCAACTTAAGTCAAATTTTAGAGAGGTAAGGGACTAATTTGTCATGTGTTAGGCGCATGCAATTTACGTTAAAAATTTGACAAATTTTGTTAAAAGGACTAATAATGTCACAAATTTAAAGATAATGAACTAATTTGTCAAATTTTATAGATAAAAGATAAAAATGTCACAAAACTCAAAGATAAGTGACTATTTCAGTCATTTACTCATTTGGTAATGTTAATAATGAACATTAATATTCTTTCAATAGCGCTCTTCTTTCATAATCTTTCAAAAGATACATATATAAAGAAAAGCCCATCAGACAAAAATACAATTGAGAAATGACGAAAGCAATTGATGAATTTTCTGTTCTTTATGTCAAATTTCATAATAAAGTTGCGTAACTTTTTGAATATAAGAGTTTAACAGAAAGTCTTATAACTGTATTTGTTAAAACTTTCATGAAAAAAGTGATGTTAAACCATCAAAATACCTTTCTAATAAAAAATTATTTACGAATTTAATCTATATTTTTTTCCTTTTTGTTCCGATACTTAGAACAAAAAGGCTAAGAAAGTGTCTAATGTTAAAAACAAGGTACCAACAATGCTATATTACAGGTGACGATCGGTTTCTTAAAAATAAACTTTGACAGTAATGGAACTTGAAAAAGAGTACGTTATGTCATCCTTAGTGGTACACTCTAGAATTAATATAGGAATAGATGAATTAATTTTAAACTCATGTTTGCTAGTCGTAGTAAGAATGACTTGTATAAAATCACATGATTAGCTTTTTATTATTATATATGTAATATGTTTATTATTTAGACTAGCTATTAGTATTTGTTAGTATAATTCGATAATATTATTCATGATTATTATTACTATTATTATTATTATTATTATTGTTATTGTGGTTGTTATTATTATACGAGAATAACATGTATCTAAAAAGTTAGTTTTGTAATATAGTTTGAAAGGATTATTTTGGTTAGTTAACAAATGAATTTTGTAATATATATATATATATATATATATATATATATAATTAAAGAAAGCAGGAGAGAAACAAGATATAAATAAATGGGAAAACTAAAATGAAAACAAAAGAAGTAAACAGAAAAGATATCAGGGACGAAGTCTCTTACTTGTATTGATCTAAACTGGAGAACTGGTTACAATGGTGGTAGTACAGTGATGTACTGTCTAGTGTTCTGTATTGATCCTTTGTGAATTCTAACTATCGAAACTAACTATGAGTTCGAGGATCTGAATTTAGATCCTAAATTCTGCCCTATATAGGATTTTAATTTGTGATTACAATAGTGAAATGTAAAAAAGAAAAGTCAAAAGTAACTTTTCCTAAAATGATTTTTACTATTCACGAATAAAGTCGGCTGATTACTGTGGCCGAATCTTGTTTTGTCGTCTTGTGATGATCTTGTCTGGCTTTTACTGTGGCCGAAAGATCTTTTGTCTTCTTGTGATGATTCTGTCTTTTGTCTTAATTACTTTCTCTGTGATCGAAAGTAATTTTGTCTTCTTGTAATAATTGTTGTCTGTTGGAATCTTAACTTGGTCTTGTATTGAAGATGCTGACTGTCTTCATCTGGTCCGATACAATGTCGGCAATAAAACTAAATACATACAAATACATTGACTGGTATAAATTTCCCTAAATACAAAGAAAATACATAGTCCTATCTATTCTTCTCTAGAATCCCGGAACTAGTCTAGGTACAGCCACCTGACTTACACGCGTCTTACACCCTCTGCACGACTTACTGTAGTACCTCAACCCTAGACCTCGACAGCGAATTACAGATAAAATAAATATTTCTACAAATTTCCTTTGGCTTTTTGGGAAAGCCACACCCATTAACGGACTTGAGATGTCTTTACTAGTTGTCGTTTGAAATGGACTAGCTGAAGTTTCATGGAACTCTTCAGTAACCACTGTCAACTTTAGATGAGAAGTTGTACCAATTTGTCTTACATTTTTGGTGAGAATATAAGAAAACTCATCTGTTTCAAAGTTTTTAGGGAACTTAGAAGTGAAAACCCTTTTGTCATACGTTTTTGGTAGGGACGCATGGAAACCTAACTGTCACATGTTTTTGGAGGAAACACGTGTAAACCCTAATCTTGAGTCTGAATGCCGTAGCAATCATTTTCATTTTCTGGTTCACTCAAAGCATCAGGTTGACTGTGTTCTGAAGCTTTGTCTGAAGCTTTTTCTGATGCCAACTCTTGAAGTTGGAGCATGATGGCATGCATTTCATTAAGGTTTGTAGCTACAGCTAATTTGGACTGAAGCTGATTCTTGATGGAAATGAATTCTTGTTGAGCCGTTGGAATGGCCTTCTATTGTTTTTTGTGGCATCTAGCCATGACTGGACTTTAGGGATTGAACAAGAACAGTTGTTCATCTTAACCCACCACTTGACTTTGTATGTTCTTCCGAAAGCTGGTATGACTTGCTGGCTTCTGAAGGAAGTATGCTGGAATACGAACTCAGACATAAAAATTCAAGTAACATAAAAATATCTGTAAAAAACAAAAAATGGGGGTAGATAGGCAAGATGATTTGGGGTCTGCCATTTCTGTGAAAAAAGCTGAAAGCCTTTGAAAACTGGTTCTGGAAGTATTTCTGGGATTGGGCCATAAGATGCCCACCATTGGATGAACCAATTTGGGACATGTACTGGAAATGATGGTTTGAACATGAAAAACCATGACAAATTATGTTTATTATTTTGACGAAAGAAACATCTGTACCACGCCATAATGTAATCATAGTATGTGTAGTCACGGTATAGTGTGTCTACTGGTAATTGTTTTACTCTGTGAGGGGGTTGTCCCCATTGTTCTAGGGAGATAACTCTTTCAAGCTTGGCTTTGATGTAGTTATACTCTCCTGGTTGTTTGTCACTGTTGTCTGGGAAGAATTCTATTGATTTTGTTGCTATGAAAATGGCCTCATAGTAACTCTGGGTTTTGAATGTGTTATTTGGAATGTAGTTGCTTTGGGGATAAAGGAATGATAGAGCAAACTCATCTGCAGACATCTGGGGGTTCTGTTTAAAGTGTTCTAGTTCTGTGACCATGATCTGGTCAAAGACGTTCTTGTAAATGTATGGTGTTTTTGGTGTATCTTTGGATTCTAGGGTTTGTTTTGGTTTTATAACAAGGGGCTGAAACTTGTTACTGACTGGAATCTGTGAAGATGAAGTGCCTGCAAAACCTACATGAACACAAGTTAGTGATTTCTGTGGGGTCAAAGACCCTAAAACTGTGAGGTTTCTTCCTAAAGGTGTCTGTTGTGTATCTGGTGTATAGGTTATCTATTTTTCTTGAATCTTCGTTGTAGAAGATGAAGATTCTGTCTTTACTGGTGGAATTGCTGTCTTTTGTGCATAAGAGCTTATGTTGAAACTCTTAGGTTTCCATGCGTTCCTACCAAAAACGTATGACATAAGGGTTTTCACTTTTAAGTTCCTTAACAAAAGCTTAGAAACATATGAGTTTTTTTATGTTCTCACCAAAAACATAGGACAGATTGGTGCAACTTTTCATCTGAAGTTGACAGTGGCTACTAAAGAGTTCTATGAAACTTCAGCTAGTCCAGTTCAAACGACAACTGGTAATGACATCTCAAGTCCGTTGATGGGTGTGGCTTTCCCAAAAAGCCAAAGGAAATTTGTAGAAATATTTATTTTATCTATAATTCGCTGCCGAGGTCTAGGGTTGAGGTACTGCAGTAAGTCGCGCAGAGGGTGTAAGACGCATGTAAGTTAGGTGGCTGTACCTAGACTAGTTTCGGGATTCTAGAGAAGAATAGATAGGACTATGTATTTTCTTTGTATTTAGGGAAATTTATACCAGTCAATGTATTTGTATGTATTTAGTTGTATTGCCGACATTGTATCGGACTAGATGAAGACAGTCAGCATCTTCAATACAAGACCAAGTCAAGATTCCAATAGACAGCAATTATCACAAGAAGACAAAATTACTTTCGGTCATAGAGAAAGTAATTCAGACAAAAGATAGAACCATCACAAGAAGACAAAAGATCTTCCGGCCACAGTAAAAGCCAGACAAGATCATCACAAGACAACAAAACAAGATTCGGCCACAGTAATCAGCTGACTCTATTCATGAATAGTAAAAATCACTTTTTACTGTTCAATTTAGGAAAAGTTACTTTTGACTTTTCTTTTTTACATTTCACTATTGTAATCACAAATTAGAATCCTATATAGGGCATAATTTAGGATCCGAATTAAGATCCTCGAACTCATAGTTAGTTACCATAGTTAGAATTCAAAAAGGATCAATACAGAACACCAGACAGTACATCACTGTACTACTACCATTGTAACCAGTTCTCCAGTTTTGATCAATACAAGTAAGAGACTTCGTCTCTGATATCTTTTTTGTTTACTTCTTCGGTATTCATTTTAGTTTTCCCATTTATTTATCTTGTTTCTCTCATGTTTTCTTTTATTATTTCTATGGCTTTTCCTTCTTGTATAGAACAGTTAATTTGTGTAGCTTTATCTGTTATCTGTTTGTCGAGTCCTAGGTTGGAAGCACACAATAAATCCTACAGAGGGCGTAAGTCAGGTGATAAGCCGGTGGTCGGATCTAGGATAGTTCCAGGGTATCAGGTAGAGTTATATAAGTTAGCTGCAATGGCATTTAGTAGTAGTTCCTTCTCACTAGATACAAGTAGTAACACCATAGCCGTAAAAAAAAAATTTGGACATAACAAGAATTAAATAGTTGGAAACCACCAAAGATGAAGATCACAGAAGTTTACCAGAAATTAGTCTTTGACTTCAAGTCCCTTAGAACCATAAGATCTAAGGAAGAGATTATTCCATTAGTCAGTGATAACCAGTCTTTACAGTTATTTTCCCAGAAATCATTAGAAAAAGCTAAGAAGAATGACTTTAGATTTCTTCATATAGGTCATGTGCAAGTCGCATTCAAACCATTAACCAAAGAAGGTTTAGACACCAGTATTTTTATTACTTTACGTGATAAAAGATTGCTTAGATACAACGACTCCCTCTTGGTATTAGTTGAAACCAATTTATGTAATGGACCAGTATTCTTTGATTGCTTTCCAGATTATACCATTTCTCTTATAGATCCACATATTATGAAAGTGTTGAATTTAGACATTAAGACGTATAATTATGTTGTTGAATTTGGTTCACATGCATATGAAGTTATATATCGTCTTGATTATAAATTAATGAACACAGGATTAAATCCCAGATCTGTAACTAGAAAAAGGTTAAAAGGAGAAACTCTCCTTTGGACCATGGACCGCACCAGATCAATAGTTAACATCCCCTAGACCATTTAGTGAAAAGATATTTCCCTACCAGAACAATGGACCATAGAACAAACTACCAGACCTGTTTACCATGAGTTTGAACCAACAGATACAGAGTCTGTTGACCATAACCCTACAGCTTCTGACATGGGATTGAACATGTTAACAGAAGAGTTTGAGATTGACAGACAAGCTTTGAAAGAAGAATTTCTTTCAGAGAGACATACCACAGCCAGAGATTTGTTCTTTCGTGCTACCACAAAAGAACAGAGAGACTAGTATAAAGAACAATGGCATCAGGCCATGAGAATCGTCCGACTCAATATACCATTCTTTCTTTGGTTTAAAGAGAGAAATAGACCGATGAATATCAATGTCTTAGCTTCCAGAACTAGGCAGTAGAACTTACCCGGTTCTACTAAGACCTTAGAAGCAGAGCATCCGCCTTTCCAGGTAACCCAGATTCGGAACTCTTTAAGTACCATTGACCTAAAGCCAGTAGTTGTTTCCACAACTAAGACAACAGAAGTGAAAAATATTGCTGAGCAAGGCAATTGGACCTATCTTTCATTAGTTACCCTTCATAAACAAGTAGAACGTATTGAACATACGTTAGAAAAGAAGACCAGTAGTACATCTACTAGTACAAAAGAGAAAATTAAGGAATCAATAGAATTTTCCCTTAGGAAGCAGTCTCCTACCCCTATGGCAAGAATGTTTGATTCTTTGAAACTTACTTCTACCAGTAAGGAGAAAGTTACCCAAGTTAAACCCATTCCTTTTAAGATAACCAGTATCATTCCCAAAATAGAATCTCCCGATGAGAAAAATACAAGATTAATACAGAATCTCATAGACAAGATTAAGAAACCACCAGATATTCCTACTAGTAGTCAACCGCCTACCAGTAGTCATCAACCAACCAGTAATCTACCAGCACTACAAGTCCTTAGAAAGTCAGACCATAGTTCAGATAGTTCTGATAGTGAACCTGATAGAACTATTAACCAGACCCAGTTTAATGTCAACAAGATCGTTGGACTAGGAAACAGAAGTTTCTATCCCAGACCAATATCTCCAGATCTCCTCATAGAGGAACCCCAGTCCCAGAAAACATATTATGGCAGTCAAATCTATGAATAGAACATAGATGGAATGACAGAGTACCAGATTCTCAATCTGACTAAACAGATGATCATCGTAGGTAATATCTACAAACAATCTGTTCCAGAAAAGTCAGCCGTCAATAACATCATCCTAGGATTTACAGGCCAGTTGAAAGGATGGTGGGATAACCACATTAGTGACGATACCAAATCTGCTATCTTAGAGATGCAGAAAACCAATGTCCAAGGCAATCCAGTTGTCAATGACCAGGGTCAAGCAGAATCCAGCGCTCTTTCTGCTTTAGTCTATATGATCACTTACCACTTTGTTGGTGACCCAATCTTACATCAAGAACGAACATCTGAGATTCTTCAGAATCTGAGATGTAGAAGACTTCAAGGCTTCCGATGGTATAAGGATGTCTTCCTTAGTAAGTTATACCAACGACCAGATAACAATGCCAGTTATTGGAAAGAAATATTTTTATCTGGACTTCCAAAGTTATTTGCCCAGCAGGTGAAAGATGCTCTTTCAATTGAATTCCCAGATTTAGATTACAGTCTTATGACTTATGGAGATATCATAAGTCAGATTAACAAGACAGGCTTGAAAATCTGTACTGATCTTAGGTTCAAGGCCCAGTTAAAGAAACAAAATCTCACATCCAGAAGTGAGTTAGGAAATTGGTATGAACAGTATGGCATGGAACGTATCCAGGCCCCTCACACTGAGAAACCCAGAAATCTAGATCACATAGATTCAAGAAACATCATACGAGGAAGTATGATAGACCTTATAAGTTCTATAAGAAAAAGCATTACCATAAGTTTCCCCATAAGTCTTGGAAACCCAGATACAACAAGAATAGTAAAAAACAACATAGAACATCTGGTTGTTTCAAGTGTGGCAAGCAAGGACACTTTGCTAACACTTGCGGACTTAGAACAAGGGTTCAATAGTTATAACTAGATGAGGAAACTAAGAATAGTATCCTCCAGATTATTGACCAGTATGAGTCTGAGTCAAGTTCCAGTTCTTCACCAGAATACTCTAGTGAAGATAATATCAACCAAATTGGCACAGATTACTACTCTACTAGTAGTACAGAATCTGAACCAGATTGTACCTGTCCCAGTAAAGGACCATGTTTCTGTAACAAGAAACTCAATACCATCACAGACTCTTACAGTCTTATGCTAGACATGATATGTAAGATTACAAACCCAAAAGAACGACAAGTCTATCTTCTTAAACTCAAGGAGCTTATTGACCAGAAAGACTCAAGACAAGTTATTACCATTCCCAGAGAGACTCAGAATACCAATTATTCTAAAGTCTTATCCCATTTCCAGAAGAGGAAACAACAACCAGTAGGGATCTCTGATCTCCAGAGAGAGATCAACCAGTTAAAAACTGAGATTCAAGAACTTAGAAAAGACCATAACATGTTAGAACAAGATGTTCTACTCCTACAGTTAGATAGTCACATTGACTTATAAGAACATCATCAGAATGATGATCAAGTTGATAAACAGACTCAGATTGCTTTAGGAAAACTAAAAGATGACCAACCAGGTACCAGTTCACCCAGAGAACAAGAAGATTACCTTAATCTTCTTACTAGAATTTCGTACCAGAAATGGTATGTCAAGTTGACCATAGTCATCGAAGACTATAAATTCGATACCATAGCCCTTTTTGATTCAGGTGCAGATATGAACTGCATTCAGGAAGGAATCATACCTACCAGATTCTTTGAGAAAACCAGAGAGAAGCTTTCTACAGCTGACTCTACCAGATTAGAGATTAGATACAAGTTATCCAATGTACATGTGTGCAACAAAGGAATTTGTTTTCCTACCAGTTTCGTTTTAATTAAACAGTTAAATTCTGATGTCATTTTAGGGAATCCTTTTCTCCAGTCATTATTCCCTTTTAATGTCTCAGAAAAAGGAATTTTAGCACAAGTATTAGGAAAAACAGTTTTGTTTGAATTCTTTTATCCATCAATGAAACGAGAAGTAAACTCGATTCAAAGAAAAGAAAACCAGATTGCTTTTCTCCAGCAAGATATTCAGAGTCTTCGCATAGAAGACCAGATTTCAAAACAACAGAAAATAATTCAAGATTTCCAAACCAGACTTGAAAAAGAAGTATGTTCAGAACTTCCAACAGCCTTTTGGAATAGGAAAAAACATATTGTTTCTTTACCATATGAAAAATATTTTCAAGAAAAACTTATTCCTACAAAGGCTCATTCCATTTAGATGAGTCAGGAATATTTAAATCTTTGTAAAACAGAAATCCAGAGTTTGTTAAATAAAAAGCTCATCCGACCCAGTAAGAGCCAATGGTCGTGTGCAGCGTTTTATGTCAATAAGCATGCAGAGAAAGATCGAGGAGTTCCTAGATTAGTAATCAATTGTAAACCCTTAAACAAGGTTTTACAGTGGATCAGATATCCAATCCCAAACAAGTATGATCTCCTTAAGAGATTACACCAGGCTCATGTCTTCTCCAAGTTTGACATGAAATCAGGATTTTGGCAGATACAAGTTTTAGAGCAGGATAAGTACAAGACTGCTTTAACAGTTCCTTTTGGCCAGTACGAATGGAATGTCATGCCATTCGTCCTTAAGAATGCTCCTTCTGAATTCCAGAACATTATGAACTAGATTTTCAATCAGTATACCAGTTTTACCATTATTTACATTGATGATGTTTTAGTTTTCAGTAATGACATTCATCAACATTGGAAACATTTGCATTTGTTTTTCAAAGTTATTAAAGATAATGGTCTTGTGGTTTCTGCACCCAAGATTAAGCTTTTTCAAACAAAAATAAGATTCTTTGGACATATGATCTCCTTCGGGAAGATTACTCCTATCCAAAGAACATTAGATTTTGCAGAAAAATTCCCAGATATTTTAGAAAAAACACAGTTACAGAGATTTCTAGGATCTCTTAACTATGTTGTAGATTTTTATCTAGGCATTCGCCATCTTTGTAAACCATTGTTTGAACGACTTAAGAAGAACCCTCCAGCTTGGTCTGAGGTTCACACTAAAGTTGTTCAAGAAATCAAGAAACAAGTCAAAGTTTTACCAGTTTTGACTTTATGTCAACCAGACACCCCAAAGATAGTCCAGACTGATGCTTCTGAACTTGGCTTTGGAGGTATTTTAATTCAGGTTTTACAAGGAAAAGAACATATAGTAAGATTTCATTCAGGCACATGGAATAAGACCCAACAGAATTATTCCACTGTCAAGAAAGAAATTTTATCCATAGTTCTTTGCATTTCAAAATTCCAGGATGATTTATTAAACCAGAAATTTATAGTTCGTGTTGATTGCAAGTCAGCCAAGGATGTTCTGGCTAAAGACGTTAAAAATATGGCATCAAAACAGATTTTTGCCAGATGGCAAGCTATCTTGTCAATTTTTGATTTTGATATCCAGTTTATCAAGGGAATTGACAATTCAATCCCTAATTTTCTTACCAGATAGTTTCTGACAGGCCACGTGCCTATCACTTAGGATTCCTTCAGGAATACCAGACAAAATTTTTGTTTGCAGGTACTACAGTTACTAGCGGCAGAATTCAAAGAGTTCATTTCAATTCCACCATATCAACAAGATTGTAATCCAGTTTAAGTTCCACCAGGATCTTTTTAAGATCGCTATCCCAGTAGCAGAGGGGACACACACCTCTGATCCTTACAATGGCACCCAAGAAGGACAAAGGCAAAGCTAAGAGTTTCGACATAAGCTCTTATGCACAGAAAACAGCAATTCCACCAGTAAAGACAGAATCTTCATCTTCACAGACTCCAGTCAGTAACAAGTTTCAACCCCTTGTTACAAAACCAAATCAAACCCCAAAACCCAAAGATACACCAAAAACACCATACATTTACAAGAACGTCTTTGACCAGATCATGGTCAAAGAACCAGAACACTTTAAACAGAACCCCCAAATGTCTGCAGATGAGTTCGCTCTATCATTCCTTCATCCCCATAGCAACTACATTCCAGATAACATATTCAAAACCTAGAGTTACTATGAGGCCATTCTCATAGCAACAAAATCAGTAGAATTCTTCCCAGACAACAGTGACAAACAACCAGGAGAGTAAAACTACATCAAAGCCAAGCTTGAAAGAGTTATCTCCCTAGAACAATGGGGACAACCCTCTCACAGAGTAAAACAATTACCAGTAGACACACTATACCGTGACTACACATACTATGATTACATTATGGTGTGGTACAGATGTTTCTTTCGCCAAAATGATAAACATAATTTGTCATGGTTAAAAGGAGAAACTCTCCTTTGGACCATGGACCGCACCAGATCAATAGTTAACATCCCCCAAACCATTTAGCAGAAAGATATTTCCCTACCAGAACGGTGGACCATAGAAAATGCTACCAGACCTTTATAGCCAGAACAGAACGTTAGAAAGACCAAAATTGAACAGGTCATCCAGTACGAGGATGGATCTGTTAGTATTAAGATGGATAAAGGAGAAAGAGATTCTCATCTATCTAGAACTTCTTCCAGTATTTCCAGAGTTAGTATTTCTGACCCTACACCAAGATTTGTCGATCTCCCCTCGACATCTAGACATACTAGGTTTCATAGTCAATCTGTTCTTTATGGAATCAAGACTGAAGAACAGACTACCAAACCTGTTTACCATGAGTTTGAACCAACAAATACAAAGTCTGTTGACCATAACCCTACAGCTTCTGACATGGGATTGAACATGTTAACAGAAGAGTTTGAGATTGACAGACAAGCTTTGAAAGAAGAATTTTTTTCAGAGAGACATACCACAGCCAGAGATTTGTTCTTTCGTGCTACCAGAACATTATGAACCAGATTTTCAATCTGTATACCAGTTTTATCATTGTTTACATTGATGATGTTTTAGTCTTCAGTAATGACATTCATCAACATTGGAAACATTTGCATTTGTTTTTCAAAGTTATTAAAGAAAATGGTCTTATGGTTTCTGCACCCAAGATTAAGCTTTTTCAGACAAAAATAAGATTCTTTGGACACATTATCTCCTTTGGGAAGATTACTCCTATCCAAAGGACATTAGATTTTGCAGAAAAATTTCCAGATGTTTTAATAGAAAAAACACAGTTACAGAGATTTCTAGGATCTCTTAACTATGTTGCATATTTTTATCCAGGCATTCGTCATCTTTGTAAACCATTGTTTGAACGACTTAAGAAGAACCCTCCAGCTTGGTCTAAGGTTCACACTTATTTTCCCATAAATCATTAGAAAAAGCTAAGAAGAATGGCTTTAGATTTCTTCATATAGGTCATGTACAAGTCGCATTCAAACCATTAACCAGAGAAGGTTTAGACACTAGTATTTTTATTGCTTTACATGATAAAAGATTGCTTAGATACAACGACTCCCTCTTGAGATTAGTTGAAACTAGTTTATGTAATGGACCAGTATTCTTTGATTGCTTTCCAGATTATACCATTTCTCTTACAGATCCACATATTATGAAAGTATTGAATTTAGACATTAAGACGTATAATTATATTGTTGAATTTGGTTCACATGCATATGAAGTTATATATCGTCTTGATTATAAATTAATAAACACATGATTAAATCCCAGATCTGTAACTATATATATATATATATATATATATATATATATATATATATATATATATATATATATATATATATATAATACGTTTATTTCTTTTAAAAATTATTATTATTCATTAATACGAGTTATTGTTATCATTATTTTAATAACATAATTTATATTTTATTATTATTATTATTATTACCCTTAGTATTATTGTTATTATATTTAGTTTGATTCTTAAGACTATACCTTTTATATAAAGGTTAGTCTTCTAATATGTTATGCACTAAAAAGGCATTTTGGTTATTTGACGAAGGAGTTCATTCTCAAGAATGTAGGAATGAACATGAGTGTTAAAACAGAACATGTTTGCACGCACACAACTAACATCACAACTGACCACGATGTATCTCCATGAGCTGCACTACGTACGTGAAGTCTCCACCAACACATTAGTTTCGCATGACAAGTTAACTGCCCACGTTGAAGACCACGTTAGAAGCCATGATGCAATTGTTCAGCTTTTGTTCTGCTAACTACTTGATTGTAATACTTTGATATATATTGGTTGTAATATTTTAAAATAATAATCTATGGCAATGCTCGACTGAACTTTGCAGAGAGCATTTTACAAACAATTCAAACTTTATCTATGAGAATTAGAGTAGAGCCAAAAATGTTATTCTATTCTCGATCCATTCTAACATATATACCAAAAACCACTTAATAGTTTACCAAATAATTAAGAAAATATAATCCGATCTTATCACAAAGAATCGACTATAGTCCAAGCAATGACAGGTTGTTCAACAAGTATCTCAGATTTAAAAATCAAGGAGCTCTATAGTTTATAACGTTGGTAATTGTTGACAAGTTGTAAAAATTCGTTGAATACATTACAAGAGACTGCCCAAAAACTCCATGAATACTGACTGTATCCATATATTCCCCATTGCATTTAATTACCTCTACCAAATACTCCTTAAAACTAAGAAGGGCATCTAGTTAACACAAACAAAAATGGCAGCAAAACTAGTTCTGAGACCACTCATCAACAAAACTGTTGAAATAGCCGCTAATCTTATTGTCCAAGAAGCTTCACGTTTGTATTGGTTGAAAATTGGAATTGATTGGCTTCAAGGAGAGTTAAATCTTATGCAATCCTATCTACAAGATGCCCAAGCAAAGGAAGCTGCAAGAGATAGTAGAGTGGCAACCTTGATGAAGCATATTGCAGAGCTTGCTCTTGATGTCGAGGATCTCTTCGACACATATCTGCCTCAAATGCAATCACACAAGGGGAAACTCCGTTGGCTTTAGAAGGTATACAAAAATCACCAACTGGCTATGGAAATTGAAAAGATAAAAAGAAGGGTCGAGCAAATTGATCGTGATCGGACAACTTATGGCATCACGGAGACTGATAGCAACCGTGAAGAAAACATTCATGAAGGGATTTCCAGAAGATCAATCCTCCATGATGATGACCCAGAGATCATCGGTCAAGACAAAAATGCAAAGAAAATGGTGGACAAACTACTCGACCCGAGTGTGCACTATGATGTGATCTCAATAGTTGGTATGCCCGGTCTAGGAAAGACAACTCTCGCCAAAAGAATCTACAACCGCATCAAAGACCAATTTGAATGTTCAGCTATGGAGTATGTATCCTAAGTGCCAAAAGTGAAACAACTCCTACAAAGCATAGCCAGACAAGTAGGGGTCGCGGAGAAGCTAAAAGAGCAGTAGAAGCAGCTAGAAGACTTGCAACTGGAGGACTTGTAACATGAATTGTGTCCAATTCTGAAGGAAAAAAAATATGTTATACTCTTGGACGACATTTGGGCGACTGATGCATGGGATGATTTGAAGCTCATATTTCCTACCCATCCCAAAATTGGGAGTAGATTAATTATCACTTCAAGAAATAGCAGTGTCGGCAGATATATTGGTGGAGAAAGCTCTCTTTATAAGCTAGAAGCCTTAAATTCAGAAGATAGTCTGAAACTTTTCTGGAAATTGGTTATGACTCGTCAAAGAGATACCAACTATTTTCCAGATCTAGAAGATATCGGCAGGAAAATAGCATAAAAATGTGGCGGCGTACCCCTAGCCATGGTGGTGACAGCAGGAATCTTACGTGCACGAGAAACAAATGAACGACAATAGGGTCTTGTACTCAAGAGCATGGGTCATAACAAAGAAGACGAATGTTCAAGAATTTTAGCTTTGAGCTACAAGAATTTACCAAGTAAATTGAAACCATGCTTTCTATACTTGGGCCTCTTCCCCTAGGATTATGAAATCCCTGCATTCCGTTTAATTAATATGTAGGTGGCTGAGAAGTTCATAAGAGCTAATGGCACACAGGAAGTTGAGGAGGTAGGGGAAGACTACCTATACGACTTGGCAGCTAGGAACTTGGTTCAAGTTGTTAGAAGAGGATTTGATGGTAGGATTAAAATTTTCCGTATTCATGATCTTCTGCACAGCCTTTGCATTAATGTGGCCCAGGAGAATAACTTCTTTCATACCTTGGACACCTTGGAGAAGTTAGATCCTAATTCAGTCATGAAAGTACGAAGACTTACAACCCACCTCCGCAGTATGGATAATTACATTGCTCTAAATCCTCAAATGCCTAAGCTTCGTGCTTTGCTATGCTTTTCTAAAAGCGAGAAACTAGAAGATCAGCAACATGGTAGGATAATTTTTGGAGATCATAGATTCTTACGCGTGTTGAGAGTAAGTTTTGGTTACGGCAGCTCGGGATCTATTCCAAAAAGAATACAAAAAATGAGGCAACTGAGTTACCTGGAAGTGCATGGGCTATATGCAGACAGTTCCCATTTCATAAAACTCGAAAATCTGCAAAGTATTGATTTCATAAGTCGGCTACCTATTCATTCCTATCATATTTGGAAAATGGAACAATTGAGACATTTGGCAAGAGTAGATGGTGATTTCTCACCTCCAGCAGAGGTGTCTTTGCCGAACCTCTGAACCCTTGATATACGGGGTTTAAGATGGCAACCTGAGATATTATTGATATTCAGCCAATTACCCAGCTTAAAAAGATTGAGAGTGAAAGGTGACGTGGTACCCATGCTTGAAGCACTATCAGGTACGACGCCTATGATGCCAAAAATTGAGATCCTAAAGTTTGATTCTGAATTTTCCTTTTCTATGGCTGGAAGAGTGAACCTGTCAAGCTACCTGAATCTAGTTTATCTCAATTTAAGGATGAGACTCGACAAGTTGCCCAACGCTGATGAATTCCCTCCAAACCTCATCAAGCTCACCCTCAAAAAATCAAAATTAAGAGAAGATCTGATGAAAACATTGGGAAGATTACCCAAATTAAAGATTCTCAAATTGAATTCTAGTTCCTACATGGGGAAAACTATGCATTTCTCTGGGCTTCACAGCTTTCCTCACCTCAAAGTGCTGCTACTGAGTGAATTATCTAACTTAGAAGAGGTGATGGTTGATGATGGAGTACTTCCACAACTAGAAACTCTTGTCATAAAAGATTGCTTTTTCTTAAAGAGAATTCCAGAAAGGCTCCAAGAGATAAGGAAAATTGATTAATTCCCACTATAAAAGGAAATATATTTATATAATTGAAAAATTTATGTTTTTATTCCCAGTGAGAAATTTTTTTGGATCTACTCCTAAATGCCTTTATTGTACCAAAAAAATAACAGTTTCTAATATTATTAAAAGATTGTATTATGCATTTTTCAAGTAGGATCATATATTCGAGATTTGACATGTCTGATTTGAACTTGAAGAAATTCCAAGATAGTTTTCCATTGTAAAAGGAAAAAAAATTAAAACTTTTATCTAAGCTTTCTTTAATTATTTATTATTGTTTTTGTTGAAATATCTGTAGAAAAGAAGATAATACAGCTAAGGATTTCCAGCTGAACATTTCTTGAGCAGTGGGATTTCTTGAGCAGTGTGCCTCTGATTCAGTCTTGAATAATGTAATACTAGGGCAGTGTGATGTTTGACTAATGTAGTCTTGTTTGGTCTATTTATTGCTCTGATTGTAAGAATGTCAAGAATACATATAGTAAGAATTTTTTTATCAAATCATTTCTTTCTATTTGGTATCTAGAGCCACAACACATAAACAAACCACAAAAAAAAAAAAAAAAAAAAAAACCTATCTCAGTTGCTGCTTACAACAGCCCGTATGGAGTAGATCTCCAACGCCGTTGTCGTGAACAGATCTCCGACTCCACCAAATCTCATCGTTGTCGTGAGCTACCAACTCATGTGTTACTGACTCATTTACTGATTCGTTATTCCACACAAATCAGCAACCATAGTCCGTTACTTATTCACCCAAATTGTCTCATTCATATTCAACATTTTTTAACCGTGATCCCATTACTTTTCTGTTTTTATTTTCAACTCTTTTATGTCTAGATAAATTAGATTTCTTCACCAAAAACTCATCTTTCCATAATTCTCCACTAATTCTCTCTTCTTCACTTTTACAACTTTAACTATTTTTTAAAAATCTCCATTATTCTCTCTTCTTAAAACTAACGCCTACCATATTCTCTTTCTTCCCTTTTTTGAACCAATGGACCCTACCACTACACATTTCAATTAAAAGAATGATTTCTCATCTTTAACTGTGCACATCAAGCACAGTCGTAGTGGTCACTGGTTATGGCTTATACTCTGATGTGTTATTAGAACATCTGATGTATTAAGCCTACATCTTCTCTCCGATAGAGCCTTCAAAGTCGAGTGTCCAGCGTCTTCATCTGCCAGCGTGCTTCTCTGATATTATAAGTATCAGTTTCTTCTTAATTTCATTGCCTGGTTTGCTTTTAAGGAATAGAAGTATTGTTATTACTACGTTTATTTTGAATCAAATTAGATATGTCATCTATGGCATCAGAAAAAGAGCAGATCAATCATTCTCAAGGTACAGAAGAAACCAGTTAGTCAACTATTACCTCACGAATGGACCTTTCTCGTGAGCCTAATACACCCACACAACGAGTCACACGTGTGTTATTAAATGGAAAAAAATTTCATGCTTGGTCTCATTCATTCTCTCTTTATCTTGGTGGAAAATGTAAAATTGGATAGATTTTAGGTACGGAGCCTAAGCCGAAAGAAACATACCTTAATTTTGTTCAATGGCATGGAGACAATTGTGTTATCTTGGGTTGGATGTTTAATTCTATGGAGGATCAAATCTATAATATGTTTATGTATCACGAGACAGTTCATGGTTTATGGAGTTCACTTACAAAGATGTATGCCCATACACGTCATGATTCTCGAATTTTCGAGCTTATAGTGAAAATTTTCATGTTTCTCAGACGACTTTAGGATTCTCTGTTGCGGATTATTTTGGGTATCTCCAAACTAAATGGGAAGAACTTGCTCAATATGAGCCTTTGAGTGACTTCCTAAATGATGCTGAGGTTGAGACTAAACGTCTAGATCATCGTCGGACTTATCCATCCTTGATGGGTCTAAAGCCTGAGTTGGAGAATCTTCGGACCCAGATTTTAAATATATATCGTCTACCCTCTCTATATGAGGCATTCACAATTGTAGATGGTGATGATTGAAGGCGTCTTCTTCTTGTACCCGAACCCACTCAGTCTGTTCCAGATCAAATGGCCTTTACTGCTCCTTCAGGTTCTCGGCAAATAGGTACTCGTTTGTATTGCCAACATTGTCGGAAACCTGGTCACCTCATTGACCGATGTTTCACTCTTCACCTTGAATTAAAGCAACAATATTCTAGAAACCGTGGTGGTGGACAAAAGAAATGAGGTCCTCGTATTGGAGCTGTGGTCGAATCGGCACCCCCTTTAGCCTCAACAGAACTAGTTTCTACCCAACTAAATTATAGTCAACTTCAAGCTCAGATTGCTCAACTTCAACTATACTTGGGCCTCACTTCATCATCAGGCCCTACGGCTGCCCTTGTTACAGGTATTCTTACCGCCCTTCATGGTAAGTTAGGCCAACCATCTTGGATTCTGGATTCTGGGCCTAATAATCATATGACTAGTGAGCTCTCCATTTTTTCATCTCTTGTCACTTCCGTCACTCAATCAGTTAAAATTGACGATAGAACGTCTATTTCTATCCATTTCCAGGGAGATGCCCGTTTATCCTCCAATATCACTCTTCGCTCTGTTTACTATGTCCCTAACTTTGCTTAGAATCTATTGTCTGTTAGTCGTCTTGCCAAGAACCTTCACTGTGCAGTTGTCTTCTTACCTAACCATTGTTTCTTGCAGGACCTGACTTCGAAAAAGATTTTTGGCAGGGGATATGAGCACGATGGGCTTTACTACTTCGGTACATCTCTACCCTCTATTGTACACTCATCCGGTCTACAAGCCTTTGTGTCCCTAATTTTTGATTCTCCTGTTGGTTCTATTCGCAATTTAGATTTGTGGCATGTTCGATTAGGATATGCAAACTTTCAATATTTATGTTGGTTATTCCCATCTTTCAAAAAAACTTGCAAGGAGTTTAAGTTCAATTGTGTGACTTGTGAATTGTCAAAACATACTCGCACTACATACATCCCTCGCATGCATCGAGCTCCATGTGCCTTTAACTTTGTTCACTCTGATATTTGGGGTCCTTCTCCTATCACGGCCCTCTCTCAACATCGTTACTATGTTACCTTTATCGATGATTATAGTCAGTGTACTTTGGTCTACCTGATGAAAAAAAAAATCTGAAGTCTTACCCATTTTACTCACTTCCTTCAAATGGTCAAAACCTAATTCCATACTGTTGTCCGCAATATTCGATTTGATAATGGTAGAGAATATTTGACAAATGAATTTTGGGCCGAACTCAATAAAAAAAGGCATTCTTCAGCAGCTTACATGTCCTTATACACCTGAATATAATGGTGTGGCAGAACGAAAAAACCGCCACATTGTGTCTACAGTTCGATGTCTTTTATCTGGTATGAATGTACCTAGATATTTTTGGCACCTCGCTGTCCTCACCGCTACATACATTATCAATCGCACCCCTAGTAGTGTCTTCCAAGGTCAACTACCCCTACACATTCTCAAGCCAAATATTGTCATCTTTTATATTCTTCCACGAGTCTTTGGTTGTAAATGCTTTGTTCAAAATTGCAGCCCTACTCGTACTAAGTTAGATGATAAAGCTATCCATTATATCTTTCTTGGGTACTCTTCCATGTCTAAAGGATATCAGTGCTATGATCTGGTGACTCGTCACTTCTACCACTCGATGGATGTCACATTTCTTGAGACTGTACCTTTCTTCTCTATTCATTCCCTACCCTTAGAGCACCCTCTAGAAGTGTCATCTACGGAGGAACTTTTCTATCTTCCTCGCCTTGTCCCTCTTCTTAATATATCTCCACCGTCTCCTGCACCCCTGCCGAGCCCCAATGATGGTTTCTTCTTTGTCTTTTCTCCAGTTCCCCTATAGGTTTACTCCTAGTGCCCTCGTGCTCCCACTCCACTACCAGCATCTTCTCCGAATTCAGGTAATCCTCCTTCTCCCTTGGTCTCTGAACCTGCCCTTCCTCGTTACCCTACTCGTGACTAACGCCCCCCTTCCCTTTACTTACTTTCAAGTAGTATTTATCATCCTATTGCCTAGTTTGTGTCATTTCAGGGTCTCTCCGATCGATATAAATCTTTTATTAGTCAGGTTGATTCGGTCTTTATCCCTCGCTCAGTTCCGGAGGCCCTACAGAATCCTTTATGGGTGGCTGCTATGAAAGTGGAAATGGATGCCCTCAAGCAAAATCAGACATGGGAGTTGGTTGATCTCCCAGTTGGTGAAAAGACCGTTGGCTGCAAGTGGGTGTTTAATGTAAAGTATCTTGCAGATGGCACCATTGATCGATATAAGGCCCGCCTTGTCGCTAAAGGGTTTACTCAGGTACCAGGCAAGGACTTTGGTGCCACATTTTCTCCTGTCGCCAAATTAACTACAATCACGCTTATTGTCTCTTTGGTTGCCTCATATTCTTGGCCACTCCACCAGTTGGATGTCAAAAATGTATTTTTTAATGGCAATCTATCTGAGACTATCTACATGGATCCTCCACCAGGTTTTCAGGCTCAGGGAGAGTATTCAGGGAAAGTATGTCACCTTCGTAAATCCCTTTATGGGCTTAAACAATCTTCTCGTGCTTGGTTCAACCGTTTCAGTGAGGTGGTTCTTACTATGGGGTTTATTAGGTACAACTCTGATCATACATGCTTTGTTCGACGCCATCCTCAAGGTCGCTGCATTGTTATATCAGTATATGTGGATGATATTGTCATTACTGGAGATGACACTCATGGAATTGTTCAGGTAAAACGTGACCTTAGGATGATGTTTGACATTAAGAATTTGGGCAAGCTTCGATACTTTATGGGTATTGAGGTAGCTCAAAATCGCCAGGGTATATCTTTATCCCAGAGAAAATATGCATTGGATCTTCTCCAAGATACAGGTATGCTAGGTTGTCGAACCTGTCGCGATGTCTATGGACCCTAATCTTAAGTTGACAGGGGAATCAGGTAAATTGTTAGTTAAGTTGTCAGTATATCAAAGACTTGTGGGACGACTTATCTATTTGACTAACACAAGGCCAGACCTTACATATGCAGTGAGTATTGTAACTCAATTCATGCATGCATCTCGTATCTCTCATCTGGATGTTGTCCATCATATCCTTCGGTATCTTAAATCTTCTTCTGGACTTGGTATCTTTTATGCAACGGGTGTACAAAAAGGATTGTCCTGTTACATGTGCACCTTCCGTGGCAATCACCTTATCTGATGGAAAAGTAAGAAGCAAATAGTTGTCTCACGATCTTCTGCGAAAGCTGAGTACCGAGCTATGGCCCAAGGAACATGTGAACTACTTTGGTTACGCTCTCTCCTATCTAAGTTAAGGTTTCCAATAACCGACTCATCTACCTTATTATGTGATAATAAAACTGCATGTTGTCCTCTGACTTAATTAGTCCTTCATGAGAGGACAAAACACATTGAGGTTGATAGGACAAAACACATTGAGGTTGATATCCATTTTATTCGGGAGAAAGTTCGCTCAGGAGTTATCACACCTTGCTTTGTTACATTATCTGAGTAGGCTGCTGACATGTTTACCAAGTCCCTTGGACCGTCACTTCTCCAATCAGCTCGTGGCAAGCTCGGGCTCATCAATATCTTCGCCCCAACTTAAGGGGGAGTGTTGAAATATCTGTAGAAAAGAAGATAATACAGCTAAGGATTTCTAGCTAAAGATTTCTTGAGTAGTGTGCCTTTGATTCAGTCTTGAATAATGTAATTCTAGGGCAGTGTGATGTTTGACTAATGTAGTCTTGTTTGTTCTATTTATTACTCTGATTGTAAGATTGTCATGAATACAGATTGTAAGAATGTTTTTATTAAATCATTTCTTCCTATGGTTCATCTCAAATTTAAAGTGTATTAATCATAATAGTCAATAACTAGTTTCATATAATTGCAATGGTATATTGCATGCATCGTTCCTCCACGTTTCTTTCTTTAATTGGAAGGAAAAATTGGATTCATTATTTTATGTAGGCTAAATTGGTTAAAGAAACTTAGGAAAACAATATTGGGTAAAGATAGTTGAAGGTCATACAAAGATTTGTTTTATGTTAAGTATCATGCAAAGATTTGAGTTCAAGATGGATAGTTTTTCTTTTGATATGGTAAATATTAATTAAGAGGAAGAGAGAGAAAAAGAAATTAAAAAAAAGAAGAGAAATAAAAATACTATCTAGTTTACATACTATGTAGGACGACACGTATAAGGTGATAAAAAAGTGACATAAAAAAGGGTGACATATAGCATTACTCGAAAAAAAAAAATGAAAAAGGAAATTATGTGACATAAAAGATTTGTTCACATTTACTCTCATAATAATTCTGGATTTGACAAAATAAAATTTGGAAGTTTGCAAAGTACTTTTCCAATTGATACGTGATTTGAGGATGAGTCAAAATTTATTTATTTATTTATTTTTTTTATGTTTTGGGTCAAAATTTCTATAATTCTATAAAATAATTTTGAATAACTACATTTTTCTAAACTAACCTTGTCATATTGCGTATAGTGAAAAACCAAATCAGAAAAAATGTGAAAACATTAATAGCTTTTAAAATGTGTTACCATTTCAAAATCACTTTACCTTATCTATCGAAGAACAATATATGTCAATCTTTAATACTCATATTTCCCAATATTACATTTCACAAATCACTTTCCACTAATCGTTTTGCATTAGCTCTCATTGCCTATTTTAACTATAGTATTCTTTCTATATCTAGAAAGCTCATTCACATTCTCCATTTTATTGTACCATCACATATTCATACAAAGCTCGTTGAGATTTGAAGAACCCACCCGTTTAAACTCTAAGATATATAACTGATCATGCCAGGGCCGTCTCAAATAATTTGGAGACCTTAGTCGATCATTTAAATAGGGGTCTTAATAATTAAGTTTTTTTTCAATAACAAAAATTTAAAATTTTTTACTAAAATAATCACTACAAATAAAAAGACATTTCTCCAATGTTCTTTCTCTTTATTAAGTCTTTCTTCAGTATATTTCTTGGGCCTTAATAATTAAGTTTTATTAAGTCTATTGCATATAAGAAAAATTAATAAAAAAATGAATATAAATAAAAAAATTAATTATTTCAAGTTAAGATATACATAAGTATGTAAACAATATCAAAATTTATCACATAAAAAAATAAAAAGAATAGTTAAATATATACTTATATGCTTTCTTTCTTCGATCAACCATGTTTTCTTATATTATATGCAAAATTAATATCACAATAAACAAAAATCGTTTAAGTACTAGCCTTCAATAATTCAAAATCGATTAAGTGCTAGTCGTTTGATATTTTTTTACTAAATTAATATTTTTTTTTTAACTTGGGGCCCCCAATCTAAGGGGGCCTTGAGCACCGGCCCAAGCTGCTCATAGCTTGGGCCGGGTCTGGATCATGCATACATAGTAATGATTTTAATGGTGTTTTTTCTAATTATTGGAAGAGTGCAACGGTCTCTCATTATGGAAACTCCACCACAAGATGGTAGAATCATATACCCAATAATAATCTGTCATATTGAGCTTAATTAACTGGTTCAAAGTTTAAGTCCGTATTTATAAATTGAATGTATATTTTTTATTCAACTAATGTGAGACAGAATGTCACAAAAATCATATAACTAACTTGTATCGACCTTAATTTTGGGGATTAAAAGCTACAAACTTTTTGTTGATAATTGTTTATTCTTTTAGAAGTCTGTCTCTCGATTTTTGAATGGAAAAAAATCCATAACCCGATCCATCATCTCCATCGTATAGGAAGCAAAACGATAATTAATTTACCAAACCAACATGAAAAATAAGTGTTTAATTAGATTCCAAACACACAAAACATATACACCAAAGGGTAAAGTTTGTGAACTATCACCCCTATTAAAGGTGCGCGAGTGTCATGTGCCATAAAGGGTCCAAAAGCCATACATGCACAACCCATGATTGTTTTGAAGCTTTTTACATACACAAAATGGCAAAGTAGTAGGAGAGGAAATCTATATATGCAGGAACATAGAATCAAATAACAAACCATTTTGCTTAAGATATTGCACAAATATCAATACTTTCATTGACAAAAGATAGATTCATTAGCTCATCAACATTACTGCATTAGTAGATGATAATTTGTTCCTGTACTCATCTGGTATCTATCTGTAATACTGCTACCTACAACAACAAAATTCTAGTTATGCAAATAGTGTTGAATTTTCATCACCATCTTGAGCTGCGCTCCTTGAGGTAACCTTAGTCAAGCTGGATGCAAACGGTGAAAGAAAACTATTTAAACTAGTTATGCAAATGAAAACTCTTATCATCATCACTTTATCACTCTTAAATCAAACAATTAATAGCTTGTATTTTTCATATAACTATTGAGAGGGTTCAAATTCAAGGAAGATGGGCAAGGAAGTATGAAGAGATGCTAAATAGTTTCGAGTTAGAAAAGGTAATTGTTTAATTATTAGATTTTCTAATAACATATAACGTTATAATTGATACATAACAGTGCTAAATTGTCCAAATATTTCTCACAATCATATGAACAATTCATTATTATTAAACATTTCTTATTACCTATAACATTATGAGAAAACCTAAGTCCAATTGTCTCAACAAAAAAAAGGTGATTGTATCCCTTGGACAAATATTGTTTTTCCAAATCAAGTAGTTGATCTTACTTCAAATTAAACCTCCCATGAGAATTATTCGTAAGAACCTTAATTGCTATTCTACTGCATCGAGAAAATAATTGTATCATTACGAAAAGTAAGTGTAAAATTTCCAAGTAAAGAATTATTTCCGAACACACTCACGTGTTGGATAGAATGATCAAATAATGACTTGTTATTAACAGAGATTCTGAATTAGAACAACAGTTTCTGCCTCCATTATCAAAAATAAAAATAAAAAAGGAAAAAATTTGTTACCGGCCTTCTAAGTAAAGAACCTGGCGCCTGGGCTTTTCATGTTTGTTTCATATCTTATAAAATAGGTTCCATAGGATGCATTTCGTCTTATCCAGTAGGTTTTTAATATTAGAACGATGGTTTTAATCTTTAACTTTAGAAATTAATGAATTACTTGCTTATTTTTTTATTAAAAAAATCTTGGTCCAGCCTTTTCTCAAACTTGCTGGAATGGCTCTAAATGGTGAATAATTATTCCACGTTGAAGTAATATATATTTAACAAGTTTTAGCTGATTTAGAATAGGTCGAATCATTGATGCTTACAAACCAGCCACTGAGATATATATATATATGACAATGGCATTTTGCTTGCAACTTACAACATAAGCATAAGCATTTGAACTTCACAAAATGGACAGAAAACTACTAAATAAGAAAGATTTGTAAAAAATCTAAAATAAACTAAATCAAGTCTTGTCCTACTAAGTGGAGTCGGCTAGGAAATTCTACAAGCGTAAATCTTCCTTCAACAACCAGCTAGTTGAAACAATCTAATGAAGCATTTTGATGCAGCTTTTGGAGCAGGAGTCCATGCATCCCTTCATTTTAGATTGATCTGCAATATTTCCCAAGCCATTATTGAAAGCACGACCATGTATATGATAAATATACTGCAAAATCTTTCAACGATTTTATTGAAATGCATATTATGCAAAGTATTATTTTCAACATGTAAACTTAACTTTATGTATCTAGATTGCAAAACGAATTTCTACAGCTAATACGTAGTGTTATTTTTTATATAGTGATGAGGGAAAAGAAACCTGACTCATTTCCAAGTGCACTTAGACACCTCGTCACTTAATACGCATTATCCAATGTTAATATACTTTAATATAGAAAGTTATCTCATCCGATAACATTGGATAATGCAACACACTCATGGGGAGTGGGATTTATAGTATGTGGAGTCTATTGATATTATTGAATAAGAGTATTTCCCTTTTAATATATACCTGAGATGAAATTTGCGCGCGTAGAATATGCACAACCTAATGCACAATCATGGAGGATATTTGAATCTATGATTCCACATTTCTTATAGCATTTAAGACGACAACGTGTTCCAGATAAAATGCACTTCAAGTTGCATTTCAATTGGCAAATTGCTTTGCTTTCTGCATCCACTGCAACTCCAGCCATCATGATCAACATGAACAACACCACAATCCTCATATTGTTTTAGATTGTCACTGCTCTTTCTATACTATATCTGATTTTGTGTTGCTTTGAAATTTTGAGATGTGATACTAGTAATTTATAGGCCCTGAACCCTTTAAAGAGAGCTATAACAATTAAATACAATTATGGAGTGAGTCAACTTATCATGTATATAGGCATGGAAATTTTTTTTTCAGTCATATATGTGTTTAACATGTTGTAAGAAAAAGTTATCACCATTTATGTCACATTTACTCTCGTAATAATATCGGATTTGACAAAGTTTGCAAAGTACTTTTAATTTGCAATTGATACATGATTTGAGGATGAATAAAAAATTATTATCTTTTACGTTTCAGGTCAAAATTTCCATAATTCTATAAAATAATTTCGAATATCTACATTTTTCTAAACTAGCTAGCCTTTTCATATTGTGTAGTGAAAAGCAAATCAGAAAAAAATGTTAAAACATTAATAGCTTTTAAAATGTTACCATTTCAAAATCACTTTACTTTATCTATCGAAGAAAAAAATGTCAACATTTAATACTCATATTTCTCAATATCACGTTTCGCAAATCACTTTCCACTCTTGCATATTTTAACTATAATATTCTTTCTATATCGAGAAAGCTCATTCATATTCTCCATTTTATTTGGACCATCACATATTCATACAAAGCTAGTTGAGATTTGAAGAAGTAAACCCGTTTAAACTCTAGGCTCCGTTTGTTTGTCGTAAAATAATTTATTTATGGAAAATATTTTTTTTAAAAATAAAATATTTTACATGATTCTGTTTGTTTGCCGTAAAAAAATTTGTCGGGAGAAATATTTTTCTAAAAAATAGAATATTAGAAAATTTTTTCTAGTGTTTGGACGTACCGTGAGTTCTGTAAAATATTTTTTTCTTCCAAAGAAAATGAAAAAAAATTTCAGAATTTTGTACTAACCGTAATTATTGACCGAAAAATATTTTACAGTTGACCAATTTTCCTGTGTTACCAAACACCGTAAAATTAAGAAAAAGCAGCCGCAATTGTTGACAGGAAAATATTTTACGGTTGACCAATTTTTTGATGTTACCAAACACCGTAAAATTCAAAAATATTTTTCAAAAAAATATTTTACAGCAAACGGAGCCTAAGATTTACAACTCATGCATAAATAGGAATGGTTTTAATGATATTTTTCTAATTATTGGGAGAGTGCAGCGGTCTCTCATTACGAAAACTCCACCACAAGATGGTAGAATCATATATCCAATATTCTTTTAGAAGTATGTTTCTAGATACTTGACCGGAAGGATATTTACGATCCTACCCCATCGTCTCTACATCGTAAAAAGTATAACCATTAAATTTATCAAACGAATATGAAAAATAAGAGTCCAGATTTCAAACACGCAAAACGCATACGCTAAAGGATAAAGTTTGTGAAGAATCATTAGAAGTGGTGGGCCTCACGTGTCATATAAGGCCCACAAGCCATACATATACGAGCTGATCATTTTGAAGTTTTTTCCATACACAAAAATGAAAACTAGTAACAAACCATTTTGCTTAAGATATTTCACAAATGTCGATCCTTACATTGACAAAAGATAGATTCATTAGCTCATCAACATTACTGCATTAGTAAATGATAACTTTCACCTATACTCATTGGGAATCTATCTACCACTGCTACCTACAATAACAAAATTCTAGATATGCAAGTAGTGCTGCATTTTCATCGTCATCGTCATCGTCATCGTCATCTTGAGCTGCGTTCATTGAGGTATCTTTCAGCAATGGCAGCATGAGTTGCTGCACCAAATGGAAGCACATCTTCATCGATCATGAAATGTGGTGAATGGCCTGTGTGTATGGAACCTAAGCTCTCATTCCTTATACCCACGTAGAAGAAGGCTGAAGGGATCAGTTGTGAGTAGAATGAGAAATCTTCAGCACCCATTATTGGTGGAACCACTCTGAAATTTGTTGGACCTACTAAATCAATGGCGACTTTTCTCACATGTTCATACATGGCCTCGTCGTTCACTGTTGGAGGATACATTGAGTCATCATTCTCGAAGAAGTCGACTGTTGCTGAGCATCTGAATACACTGGCTTGTTCTTGAGTTACCTGTTGAATATGATAATTTTATGTCAGTTTTTTTTTTCTTTCTCTTAATATTTTTATTTATTTTTAGATTTCTTTTCGGGAAAGGGGCCAGGCTGGGGCTGGATCGTCTCGTACCGTTATAATGTACTATTACATTTTTCATATGTTTCGATACTTCAAACTATTACAAAAAAGTATAAGATCATTGCAAACGATTTTATGCGACGATTTTCCAACCATAAACCATTGCATATGACTCGTTGCATCGGCTTTTTTTTTAATAAATAATAAGCAATAATTTAAAAAAAACAGTTACAATTAAATTATAATTTCAAAATTATCACGAATAGTTAATTGCATGAGCAGTAATTAACAAAAAGTGATACAAAAAATATTTATATAATAATTATTAAAAAAAATTGCAATAAAATACCTATACTAACGATTATTTTTTTTTTAAATTAAAGTGTTGCAAAAGAGTTAAAATTTTGTAATAACGATATGAAAGAATAAATACAATAGTGAAAAACTGTATATAAATTACCCATATTATTCTATTATATATAATTGCGTCAACAATTCACTATTATTAGATCTCTCTCGTAATGTTGTACAACGCTAATATTTATACCATCTAAGCATTTTACTGTTTTTGGACAAAGGAGAAGCAATTCCTAGATAAAATGTTTGAGATGAGTGTTTTGGACAAACCTCCTTTATTCTCCTAAGAAGTTGGTTGAAGCTTGTGCTGGAGAAAGCTCTTAAGGTGCCAGTGAGAACAACCTTATCGGGTATCACGTCAAGGTCATCTCCACCATTGAAGGAAGTCACTGAGACCACCTGATACATACACCAACAACACCAGGAATAAATCAATTAGTACCAATCGAAATATTGTTTTGAAGTCCACAAGAGTATAAGTCGTTATAAACTAAACACATATCGATAACACAAGAGACATGGACCACCAAGCCTTAATATCATCAGGTAATGACTCAGGTCCAACTACTGGTCTACCAACACATTGAATTTAATTAACTAGCCTAACAATGCTTAACCCTGTATCGACAATAATAACGAACCCAAATAATTATAAATTGAGCACATATTTTCTACAGAACCGATGATGTGGTATGAGATGTTTCAATATATCCGAGGTTTGACACCCGACCCCTAGTCTGAGTTTTAATGAGAGGAGTTTCTTGTCATCAAATAAAGACAAAAGAAAATAGAAAATGTGTTTTACTAAGATTGGATATACACGCACCTCAGAGTCCAATGGATTTGATTCACGAGAGACAATACCCTGCAAACTGATAACAGCAGCTGAGGCAGCCAAAATAGCATCAACAGAGCGGTGTGGTGTCCCAGCTCGGCCCTCTTTACCACTAATTTCTGCTCTAAAGAACCCACAGCCAGCAAGTAATGGACCAGGTCTCGACCCAATAATTGCAGTTGGATGCTGATGTGATACATGTGCTGCAAATATGGCCTCCACATTTTCAAGAGCTCCATCTTTTATCATTCCTTTTGCTCCATTCCCAGCTTCCTCTGCTGGCTGAAACAGCAATATTACTGTTCCCTAGTAAACACAAATGATATATATATTAGGCTCTGTTTCATGTCTTCTTCAAAACGATAACCATTCAAATCGATTGTTTATAATGATTTATAATACATTAACTGTTATGGATTGAGATCCACTAACAACTGTCAATTTTTAAAAACTTACTCACAAATATCATTATCAGACAGCTACCTAGCAAACTCCTTAGCTAATTAATTAGTTTTGCTATCATGCTTAAAAAGCCACACAAAGAAATTATACATTTGAAGTCAAGCTAGACACCCTATCCACACCTTCCTGCAAGAATCATATTCCCAGGGCTCTCAAATATTAGTAACAACTTTGCCGATATCATTTTCCGGAATATATTTCTAATTTATGCGTGTGCACATGCAGAGAATAAATACATAAAAGGGTGACATACTCTGATTCTACACACACAGATGTAACTTAATCAGCTCTCTACTTGCCTAAGGGTGAACGGAGTTGAAGATTTCGATCTCAACCTCTGAATTCATGACAGGTGAAAATTAATAATGATAAAATAATAATACAGTTATGTAAAATAATCTGTACTATTAAATTAAATGACTGATCTTCACGTTATCACTGTTGAACTAATCTCTATCTAACGCTATAAATTCGTTATAAATCCACAAATTAGTAGTCTCATCTAAATCTAAATCTAAATCAACAAGTTGCACCAAGAAAATAATGAAAAATCAGATGACAAGGAATCTAAAAAGCACGTGTTCTTTCTCATTCTGCTCACTGCAATCATAAATGTTGGCGTCCAAATATGTGAAAGATTCCCTAGTTTCTGAATTTCATGGGGCCATGGTCCGATAGGGTAGTTAGCAGTCATCATCAAAGTACCAGAAACGTGATATAACCTTGACACCAAAGGTCACATTCACCTAAATCTCTTGTCTCACATTTTTAATAATTTCTTATAAAAATTATTAGCTTCACAAGAAGTTTGTGAATAAGTGATTATCTGATAATAAGTAATGAATATCAATCTTTTTACTAAAGAAAATGTATTGAACTTGTAATTTATTAGATACGTTTTATGAATGTCAGCGAAGTATCTTAACTTAATTTAATTGTTCTTCTTTTTTTTTTTGTCATTTTATTTCTTCACGTATGACATATATTTTATAGTTCCTTTTGTAATCTTCAACTAACTTTTTAGCATAACAAGTCACATGACCTTCAATTAGATTGAAAGCACGAAAGTTTAGAATTTAATGAGGTTAGTCAAGTGGTTGAGTACTTGAAGCGTGACCAACAGATTTACTCGCATCTCAGGTTCGAATTAATCAAAAAATTAATTTCTTTAATCTCAGTCTCAATAGACCTTGTATCTTGTTCCTTATGGCCCCACTAATTTGAAACATGTTTTGTTGAAAACTTTCAATCAAAGAATTTCCGGGGGAAAAAAAAAAGGCATGAAAGGAAGAACATGCTGAACGAGACTCGAGTGAGCTAAATGAGACTTCTGTAAAGTAGATAGAAAATTGGTTGAATGAGCCCATGATTTGTCATGAAAGGTCTCGTGCCTCACTCCATGCAAGGAGGAAGGATCTTCTCGTAATATCATAAAGTTATAAGTAGTATTAAATAGTTGTGAACTGTTTACTTCATTTCATCATAATTATATCAATAATTTATAATTATTAAATTTTACTTATAACATCGTAATGTTATAAATCAATAAGGTAAATTTCACACTTAGTCCCTATTGTTTGTTATTTTTTTCAAATTGATCTTTAATGTTTTAAAAGATTCATAGAGATCACTAATGTTTACAAAGTGATTTAAAATGGTCCCTATTATTTAAAACTAGTCAATTTAGTCCCTATTGTTTCTCATAAAATTTCATTTAGTCCCCAAATAGAGATAACATACATAGATTGAATTGAATTTTTTAGGAAATAATATGAACTAAATTAATTTTTTTGAAAAACAATAGAGACCAAATTGACTAAACTTGAACAATAAAAATTATTTTAAATAACTTTTATAAACATTAGGGATCTTTATAGATCTTTTAAAATATTAAAGATTACATTGAAAAAATATTTAAACTTAAGTGTGAAATTTACCCTAAATAAATATATTTCCCATGCAAGCATTTTGGGAGGTGCTTCAGGCCTCACCACCAATCAATCACCAAGAGCACAAAAACCAGAAAGACGAAAAACGTGAGTTGCCGAGTTTTGTTTCCTACCGACACATTGTCGCACTAGCTAGTAATGCCATGTGCCCTATTAAATGTGATTGATCACCACTCAAGTATTAAAAAAAAAAAAAAAAAATACATAAATGATCATAAAAATCAAAAGGTTCACAGTTATGAATTTTTATTCAACTTGTCAGTTATAACTTATTGATTGTTAATTCCATCTTCAAAATGGGTCCTTATGTCAGATCAGAATATCTTACTATTTAAAATTTATTCTAATATTGTACTTCAATTATCTATTTCAATATCAAATAAAAAATAGAAGAAAAAAAGAAATGCAAGATATTTTGATTTTTGAGTGAAATGAAAATCTAAAGTACAATGTTAGAATGTCAAAGTAAAACATTAATTAGAAAAGAATCCTAATCCACTTATGTGTGCAGAAGGTTAGTGACGACGATAAAACCAAGAATAATATAATCAAGGATTTAGATTATGCCAACACGCTAGCCAAGTACTTGTAAAAAAACTATTTTTTATCTTATATATGTACTTTTTGCCACAACTAGTCTAAAAACTCTAGACTCACAAGTAAAATTAGAGTTATAAACTTATTTATAACTATCTTCAAATCTTTGTCTTTACTCATCTCTTAGCTCCCCTTGATCCATATTCATTACTGACGGATCCATCTCTTCTCCATTCTCAACTGAGTGATCCGACATAGGACTCGAGTGAGCTAAATGACACTTCTGTAAAGTAGATAGAAAATTGGTTGAATGAGCCCATGATTTGTCATGAAAGGTCTCATGCCTCACTCCATGCAAAGAGGAAGGATATTATCGTAATATCATAAAATTATGAGTAATATTAAATAATTGTGAACTGTCTATTTTATTTTATCATAATTATATCAATAATTTATAATTATTAAATCTTACTTATAATATCGTAAGGTTATAAATAAATATATTTCCCATGCAAGCATTTTGAGAGGTGCTTCAGGCCTCACCACCAATCACCAAGAGGACAAAAACCAGAAATACGAAAAACGTGAGTTGCCGAATTTTGGTTGCTACTAACACGTTGTCGCACTAGCTACTAATGCCACGGGCCCTATTGAATGTAATTGATCACCAATCAAGTGTGAAATATCCATAAATGATCATAAAAATCAAAAGGCCCACAGTTGTGAATTTACATTCAACTTGTCAGTTATATAACTTATTGATTGTTGATTTTATCTTAGCAATGGGTCCTTATGTCGGATCAAGATTACCTATTATTTAAATTTTATTATAACATTTTAATATTGTACCTCAATTATCTATTTCAATATCAAATAAAAAATAGAAGAAAAAATGAAATGCAAGATATTTTGATTTTTGAGTGAAATGAAAATTTAAAGTGCAATGTTAGAATGTCAAAATAAAACTTTAATTAGAAAAGAATCCTAATCCACTTATGCTGTGTAGAAGGTCAGCGACGACGATAAAACCAAGAATAATATAATCAAGGATTTAGATTATGCCAACACGCTAGTCAAATACTTGTAAAGAAACTATTTTTTTTCTTATATATGTACTTTTTGCGACAACTAGCCCAAAAACTTTAAACTCGCGAGTAATATTAGAGTTATAAACTTGTATCTTCAAATCCTTACTCATCTCTTAGCTCCCCTTGATCCATGTTCATTATCGACGGATCCATCTCTTCTCCATTCTCAACTGAGTGATCCGACATAAGAACCCATTACGAAGATAGAATTAACAATCAATAAGTTATAACTGAAAAATTGGATATAAATTTACAATTGTGCACCTTTTGATTTTTACGATTGTTTTTATGTTTGGATACTTGAATTGTGATCGATCACATTCAATAGGGCCCATGGCATTAGTAGCTATAACTATCATAATGTTACTCTGTTATCAGAGCCTTACTGCCTAACTCCACTGAGAGTCTATCATGATAGTATGACCACCGTATCGACTCTAATACTAATTTGTTGTGACAACCCCTGAGAATTTGAGAATAAATAAGCCTTAACACATATGTGTAGAACTCAATTATTGGCCCAAAAGTTTAAACTATTAAGTCTTGACTCTACACATATTTATTAATAACTTATTTTTCTCTTAATCTTTTTATATAAATTTTTTTTTTCTATTTACTTATTAATTTACCATGTAAAACTCCTATCATAATATTTTCTAAACCTACAGATGGACATATTTTTTAAGTATCATTTTAGAGTGAGTATGCTCTTCGGTCGATAACGTAACTGAATCTGCCTCTGCCTCTAGTAGATGTAATTCCCACTATCACGTGACAAGTTACTATTCCTAGTCACAAATCTTGTCCTAAGCTAACTTTACTATTGGAATTTTTTTTACAGCGTCTCAAATATTTGAATGTCATTAAGACAAACACGTGGGTTCTACCAATACATAGAACTCACGTGCCAAAAATATTTTATGGAAGACTTTGCCCTTTATTATCTTGGACTAACTGTATTTTTCCAACTCATAGATATACATGCCGAAAATTTTGGAAGAAAGATATGTCACGTGTTTGACTAAATGCATTTGTGTTCTTTTCACTAAGTGCAAATGTTAATGCTAGAGTAATGATTTAAATGATAGCTTAGAGATTTTTTCTTTTGTTTTTGTCGTACTTTTTACCTTATCTTGACTTCAATGAATCTTACTCTTTATAAAATAATGGACCAAGTGATCATTATCTGAGGACACGAGGCAGTTTGGTTACGAACTGCTTCCCGTAAGTTTCAAACCCTTAAATTTACAGATAAAATTTACACATTGATAGTGAATTTACCATCTACCTCAGAATTCGTGATTGAGTTAAAATTTTTTATTTAATAGACGCTATTACATAATTTAATACTCACACAAACAATTCTATTATAGAAATTTTATTATTAAACTTTCTTTTTGGGAGGAGCGAATTAACATTTTTTATTAAAAATATCTTAAGCATATCTATATATTTAAAAACAAATTTGGAATTCAATTAGTAGAAATTGCAGTCTCTACTGATCTATATGTACGTTTATCCCTTCAGGTTGCTCTTATGCTCCTTCAGGTTGCTCTTATGCTCAAAGCTATATATATATATATATATATGAAGTACTGTATGCAATAGATTTCTTGCTTTTCGTATGCAAGTTTTTCCTTTTTCTTCTTTTCAATATTCTATGGAGATTGTCCACACGAAGTGATTCTCTCATATAAAGGGGACTAGGCTAGGGGAGAAATACTGAACCATCCACAACAAGTCCACTTTTTGGCCTAAAAAGTGAAATTTTTGCTGCACTTGTCGTAGTAAAATAGTCCAAAATTTTTTTTTTTTTTTCTTAGATAAGCAAGTAATATATTGAATTATTTTTGTGAAATAGTCGTAGATTGACTATGTTTGACTCCAATAATTTACACCGTTAATCAGCCAACACTTGTTTTGATATCTTATACTAAAATTTCAATGTTGTCTAAAAGAAATTTTTTTAATTAATCAACAGAAATAATTAAATTCAAAGGGGGGCATATAATTTATCGTAAAGGGTCGTGAAAAATGATTAAAAGAAGAAATTATAAACAAACCTTCAAATATTCTTCACGAGCCTTGAGAATCTTGGCCGCGCCAAGGAGCATGGCCACATGAGCATCGTGACCACATGCATGCATCTTGCCCGCGTTTTTGCTTTTGTGCTCCCATTCAACCGCTTCCTAATAACCAACCATAATAAGACCATGTACAAAAAGCAATTTGTTCACGCTATAAAACAAAATAGCATTCAGTGCTTCTTTCGAGAAATGAACATCGTTTATTTATCACTTTATATATATATAATTGTATGTTAAATAACTAACTTTTTTATTTTCTTTTCTTTTTTAGGTATTCCAACAAATCATATCTATCTGAAGTGATAAATAAATAATAAAAAATAAAATAACATCTAACGTTTCTCTAAAAAAATATAGCCTAAATTGTTTGGAACAAAAAGTTTTCTACTTTTTCGAGTATTTACAATTTGTAACAAAACTCGATTCTTAAGCTAATTGAGATATAATATCAAATCCATATCCTTTATAACAGATTTTGATTTTTGACATCATGGGCGAATCAAGAAATTTTTCCCATTAAAAGTTAAACATATAATTCTTCAATTATATGAATATATATATATATTTTTAGCAGAGCCTAATTAAATTTTTTTAATTAAAAATACATGAAAATTTAATTTTTTGTTTTTTTAAAAATACATAAAATTTCTAACATTTTTCTGGACCAATAAACACTATAGCCTCCGCTGACGCCCATTTACATCCCACCACTGTGTGACATAAAACATGATAGCCGGTAAGGCACTATGCTACACAAAACAGTGCATGAAGGTCCTGCTATACGTAGAGAACCAGTAAAGGGTACGTCACAAAATTCAAGAACAAATACTGACCTGAATTGGTAGTGCATCCATATCAGCTCTAATGGCCACAAAAGGTGGTCCTCCAGTTCCAATCATGGCTCTGATGCCAGTCTTCGCCAAAGGGTACCTGTAACTGATCTCCATTTTGTCCAATTCTTCACGGATAAGCTTACTGGTCTCGAATTCTTCAAAAGCAAGCTCAGGGTTTTCATGGATTCTTCTCCTCACAGACTTTATCCACTTCTCATTTTCTGGTGTCTTTGCAATCCTCAGGAGCTGTTCAGAGCAATCCTTGGTCCAAACAGTGCAGTCACTGGATGTCGAAGATCCATGTCTTGATGAAGAAGATGATGTCTTGTTCACGAGTTTCTCTATTGGCTTGTTGCTGAAACATGTTGAATCGAAGTATGACGAGTCCTGATCAGATGATGTTATTGCGCCTTTTGCTAGCACAAGTGCTATGACAGCAAAGATTGAAACACAATAAATAAGTGTTGGTTTTCGAAGGATCGCCATGTTCATCAACATTGAGCAAGAGAGAGTGATGGAGAGAATATATAGAAAGCTCGAGAATATATGAAAGAGATTGAGAGGGTAAAACCAGAGACAATCAAAAGAGAGAGAGAGAGAGCTGGAAACAGAGATGTAGACTTAATTTCTATGTATTTTAACAGTTTTGGATTTTCTCGGTCTTGGATCTTCCAAGAAGGAGACATTCAGGAATTTGAATCTCTAACAACGTAATAATATTATTAAAAAAATTAATATAATAAATTAATAATATAATTATAATAAAAAAATTTATAACATTAATATAAAATAAAAAAATTATATCACTATTTTATTATTAATAATCTTTTTAATATCGTTATTATATTAATTGGAAATCCAAATAACAAGAAAACGAAAGGGAGAGGGAGAGAATATAAACACGTTGGGATAATGAAGGAAGACAGTTGTCCATATAAGTCTCACGTGTTGTAATCTGTTTGAGAAATGGAGTTGATTTGAGAAGTCAGACGTAAAGTGGGTATAGACATGGACCACCATATTGAAAATAGGTGGGGTCTAATACAACTCTAGCCCCATGTGTAACAGATATACATTAAAAGGGATTACTATAGACGGTGATCTTATGTTGTAAATTCTTGACTAAATGGGGAATTTGCCATTTTGAGATTTTTTTAGAATATATTAAAGTGTACTACAAATAGGAGCCCACAGGAATGTGAATGAAATCTATTCTTTAGGACCACTTACTGTCTTCTTTTTTTATAATTGAAACTCTTGTTGCAAAGTTTCTGGATAAAAGTGTACTATAAATAGGACCACAGGAATACTGTCTTCGAAAAAATAAATTTTGGGCTCAATTTTACAAAGTTAAAAATTTAGTATTATTTGGCACTATTCATTCGGTCATGATACCCTCATTTATGAGTGCTCTAACCCCTTGTCTATTAAGCTTGTTTATTTTTTTATTAATAATGAATAATAACAAGTGGTAACAATAATATCCAATCAAGTGATACTATGCATATGATTTTCAAAAGGGAGATTCTATATCAAATGGTATCTATTAAAGTAATATCCTATGTTGAAAGAATATGCTCCTATATGAAACACTTTGTATAATATGACTTATGTTATATGTAATAATTTTAATGTTCATAGCGTGTAATAATAATATGATTGAGATATGTATACAAGAATGGGGATATTATTTATTTGAATGAAATCATCTTTATGCATTGCTCTTGTGAACAAGAAAAGAGATTGTTTTGTTATAAAATTGCCATATGCTTTGGTTGAGTACCAAAGGGAGAGAAAGAATCCTGAAATGATAACAATGCATCAAAGGAGAAGAGCTTTGAGAAAACAAATGCATAATTCAAGAAAGATAAACTCATGTGCGTAAATGTTTTCATGTTATATATGCGAGTTTAACCAATGTGATGCTTAAGTCTTGAGTGAGATCCCATTGTAGTGCTATCCTACAAGAATATATATTACATCTTATAGCTCCTTATTGTGGAAATTTATTTTTGTTCATGCCAAAAGGGGATCGTGGAACTATCGCTCGAGAAGTAAGTAAGCCGATCCTAATGTGCGATTATGTTAAGATGTGGTTCACAAGTAAGTTTGTTGCATTAACTGTATCTTAACTCAAAGTTTTGTGATATATGGAGCTTTATTGGATTTATCTTGAGTAAGACACAAATAGTTTGTCATCATAAAAAAGGGAGAGAATGTTAATCCTAAGATTTCGTACCAAAGGTATATGTATGGTTTTGATGACAGCAAACACATTATTATGTGCTATATACATCATGTGAGGGGGAGTCAAAGACTCCACATGTGCTTTATTATTGTAGATGTTACTACCTTGGCACATGATGTATTAAATGCATAATGTAAGGGCAAGTCATGCTTTGTAGACTTCATGTTTTTGCTATAATGTACTTAACTAATTTTTTATCATGATTATAGCATGAAATGATTTGTCATCATCAAAAAAGGGAAAATTGTTGGCCTTAGACCCAATGCATGATTTTGATGATAACAAATATGGATATTTGGTTATGTCAAGTGTTGTTGATCTAATGTGTCTATATTGCTAAACACACACTTGTTGGCTTTTGTGCATTAAATGTATATATTATTGTGAAGCCAATTTGAATTTGTACTTGAGTGTTTTGGATTGTGTGGATAATCTTGTAGTAATATTATTATGAACCAAAATATCTTGTAAGTGCTTGGTGTTTAAAGGGAAAAAGAATCTTGCATGAAAGAAGAGTTGCAAGATTGACAAAGTACAAATTATGTTGGTCATTGAGAAGAATCAAAGTTTGCATGACAAAGATCACCACAAGTATGAATAAATGAAGTCTTGAAGATTTGAAGAAATGAAGATCATATTTCAAGAGTCAAGACATGAAGACGAAGTGGTGTAGTAAGGATGGAGACGTAGTGCCATAAGGGGTAGTGGCTTAAAAATGTCATTTGCCTTAGGTATGCATTTTTATTATTCAAGCTCTTGGTAATCTTCCAAAAATATCTTTTAATCTTTATTCAAGAGTTTTGAAAAGGTTAATTGGGTTGGAACATTTTTTGAAGAAGTGTTCTTAAAAGGTCCAAATGATTTATCTTCAAAATAATGAATTTTCAGGTGAAAAAATGTGTTTTAAACTCTTGATTACAAAAATCAGTTTTAATCTTTCCACGGGAGTTTAAAAAATATTTTGAAATGTCAAAAAGGTTGGAAACACTTTAGAATAAGTGTTTTTGAAATGCTTAAAAGTTTTGCCTTTGAAAAAATGGATTTTGAGCTCAATTTTACAAAGTTGAAAATCTAGCACTATTTGATACTATTCATCCAGTCGCGATACCCGGTCGTGCTAACACAACCACCCCCTTGGGAAAAATGGCTGCAATTTTACCGGGCTTGTTACTCGGTTGTGTATCAAGACCGGTGAACACAACCGGAAGTCTGCGAATTTGAAAAACTAGCCGTTAAAGAGTCGTTGCAACATTTCCTATAAATTCTAAACCAACTCATTTCATCAAACAATTCTTCCAAGTCTCTTCCAACATATTTCTAACATCTCTAAGTTTCGAATTTCATATCTTTATTAAATCAAACCAAGCTTGATCTTAAGCAATTTACCAAGTTTTGATTGTTCTCCATTGTATTATCATTCAAAAACTCAATTCTTTGTATTGTAAACACTCTTGGGCTCTAGAATAGGATTGAGTAAATTATTGTAAAAGAGAAGAATGTGGGAAAATCCTTTGTGGATTTAAAGGGAATAGTGAGTAAGTTTGAAGTCTCACCTACATTTAAATAGGTTTTGGTTGATCTCTTGTGGACTCAAGAGATTGTTTAGTAGGTTCTTAGCTTCACCTACATTTGAAGATGCTTGTGATTCTCTTGTAGACTTAAGAGAAGGTTGTAAGTTGATTTGTGCTTTACCAACATTTGAAAAAACATCAATAGTGGGGTTTGTAGAAATCTTAAGGGGAAGAGACCTTAGGCGGTGGATTAGATTAGCGAACCACCAAAAAATATTTACATTTGATCTCTCTAACCCTACTCTCTTTAATTTTATATATATTGCATATCTTGTGTTTGATTTATTGCACAATCTCACTATTATATGTATTACACACGAAGTGTTTGATAAATTGCTTAAGTGAATATTGTAGTTGAATTTCATAATTTTTAAAGTATTGATTTGCCTCTATAAGCTTAATTCACCCCCCTCTTAGGCTCATTTAGACTAACACAAGCTCTCCACACTAGACTAACCATTTGATATAATGAATACAAGACTTTTCCTATAAAACTGTGGCATAATTCTTGACAATTCACTATTGTCGAGGACGGAACTAGGATTTTAACTTACTGGAATCAATAATAATTTAACAATAAAATATTTGTACTCATGAAATAATATACACATATATATATATGAGAAAATAAAGGCATTAAAAAAACTTACATAAAGAAGGTGTTCATTTAAAGTAATAGTCTATTACAACAATCTTCGATGAGTTTTCATTTTCTGAAAGTGCATTTAGGATATATTTTACCCTAGGTTTTTAGATGTTTAAAAGCGTTTTTTATAAATTTAGAAGTTGAAACTAGCCTCTTTAGCCCATTGTTTAAAGAGTTTTTTTTGGTAAAACTAAAACTAAAATAAGAAGCTCTAAATTCAAAAAAAGTTTTTCTGAAATGACTTTTACATCAAGCTGAAAACTGTTTTTTTTTTCTTTCTCAAAACTATATAATTTACTGCAGATTTTTAGTTTCCTTATTTTTTCTTTTTATATTTAATTTTGTTGTGACAGTGGAAAATATTTCTAACATGACAAGGCTAAACAATCAATAGTTTATATTAAATAACACTTCTAACCAAACCTCTAATGTTAAAAGCTCTACAACTCAAAAACTAAAATTTTACAAGTAGACCAAACAAACCCTGGGTTGGGAATGGAATGACATTCCTAGTTCTATTCTAATTCTCACGCTTGGTATAAGAGAATGAACTTGAAAATTTCATTCTCTCAGTAGTTCAATTCCTATCAAAACCACATGGGAATCACCTATTCTCATGTCCTTTGAAATGAACTTATACTCAAGTGGCGTAAATAACGTTTAAAAAAAAACAAACTATTACACAACTATAACTTTTATATACAATCTTCTTTGCCTATCTTCTTATTATTATGAACATTAATAATGACGAAAAAATAGCTTTATTATTAATATAATAATACTATTATTTATTAAGATTATTTATAAATTTTATTATTAGGTTTAGTATTATTCTTATTATTAGAATGATTAATAATAATAAAAATAATAATGTTATTAGTATAATTACTATTAGTATTTATTATAATTATTTTTATTATTAATTTTTATATGTTAGTACTATTTATTATTATTATCACCATTATTATTAATGTGATGTTTATTTTTATTTTTAAGACAATAACATGTCTATAGTAACAAAAGGGCATTTCTATCATTTTATATAAGTCATTTACATTACTATTTTGTATACTAACTACAAAACTTGGGTTCGAAATCAATATATTCATTTTTATCTTTATTCTTAAAGCATACCAAACACGACATATTTTTTTTAGAAGTTTATTCCATTCTCAAGATCATTTCATTTCCAATTCAATTCATGTCCAGAATTATTAATTCCATTATACAAATCCCCACTATAATCTTTTATTATTGATGAGGTCAAATACACAAAACAAATCAATTGGTCAATACCAGAAAAATAAAAAATGAGAAGTTCTTTAACTTATATATAGGATTTAAATAATTGAGTGAAGTCACTTAACCACATTCCTTTTAATGTAACACTGTCCTTGACTATTATCACTACTTGTAGGGAAAATGGCGCAAATAGTCTCTATTATTTTCCTAAATTTTGAAATCCGTCCATATTATTCTAAATTAGTCGATTTAGTCCCTATTGTTTTTTAAAATAATTCAAATTTGTCCCTGTTATTCAAAATTAATCAATTTAGTCCCTATTATTTTTTTAAAAAATTCAATTTTAGTCCCTATTATTTTCAAATAAAAATTAAATTAGTCCTCGATATTTTAAAAAATTGTGATTAAATTAATTTTTTTTAAATAATAAGAACTAAATTGATTTATTTTGTATAATATATATGAAGTTAAAATTTTTAAAAAATAACATAAACTAAATTAATTATTTTTAAATAATAAAAATTAATTTAAAATTTTAGAAAAAATAATATAAATCATTTGTACAATTTTTCCACTACTTGTATATGTAATTTTTCTTTCACATGTGTTGATAATAACAGGTTGGACTATGTGTCATTTTTATGATGGAAGACTTTACCCTGATAAATTTATTGATTGAGACATATGATTAGACTGCACTATTAGGCAAAATGCTCCCATTTAAGGTTTTGTGGTCCAGATGAAGTTGCGGAACCTGAGAATCCTATTGGTGAAAGGTCCATCCATTTCCATCACATGAATATATAGGAAGAGAAATTCAATTTGATGTTATATTCGGCATTGGTCACTTTCTCTGGACTTGCAGTAATTGCCACATTGTTTGCAAGGCCTCTCCACTTCCATTTCCTTAACTTTCCGACCAGAAAGACTTTTCAATAGATGGAAAAATCAGTATCTTACAATCAACTAGATCTGAAGTCTAATGGCTCGTCGTGAGACCTTGTTGGCATGCCTTCACGAAGGCTGATGGCAATTTCTTTCTCTATAGTTTTTTTTTTAAAAAAAATTACAAATTCGTACATGTCATACCAACAATTCAATTGAACACGATTTTGATCATGTTGTTGGTTTAGTGCCTTGGAGTAACTAGCTAGTAGGGTTGCTTTACAAAGAATTATTAAGTTCAATGATTTTTTCAACTGCTACAAAAATCAAAAGGAAACCCTCTATTTAGTCCTTCCAATTAAGCTCACAATTAATTATTATGCTTTCTTGAGAAAAATAAGAAAGAACATCCTATGGCATGAAATTGTAGGAAATATATGTTTTAAGTCCCAACCTTTTATGTATCGAGAGTGAGTCTTGCCGCGGATTCTTTTATCCGGATTAACTTTCAATTATAGTTAAGATTGTTTCTAATGAAATATATAGATCAAGCTTTGGGCCATATTGGAAAATAGCTTTTTCTATTTTGAATAAAATGATATTTTGCCACGTTGATGATCGACTGAGTATTTTTTTTTTTTAAACATTTTGAATGTTCTCTCATAAATCTCTATCTCGAGAAATTTTTATTTCAATTAGGAAAATTTATCGAAATGGTCCTACATCTTTGTCTTTTTTAATATTTAAGTCCTCTATTTTTCATTTTAGACAACATTATTATTCATCTTTCATTTTGGTGACAGCTATTAGTCTTTTGAGCAAAATTTGTCAAAAAATAACATTAGTGAGCAAATGAATGGTACGTGGCCGTAAAATGCATAAACTTTTTAGGATGCTTATCATTTATCGTGTGACAATTTTACACCTGAAAATTTGTGAATTTTACGACCATGTGTTATTCACTTGCTCAGTAACGAAATTTTTTTGATGACTTTTGCTACAAATACTAACGATTGTCACCAAAATAAAAGATAAAAGACCATTTTATTTAAAATAAAAAATAAAGAATTTAAATATCAAAAAAGACAAAAATATAAAATTATTTCGATAAATTACCCTTCCAATTACAGTAATTGAAGTGGCATAATATTCTTAGTAACTTTTCCGTAAGAGACAAAAGAAAGAGAACATGAATTATTCGGACTTCCATGTTTCCATTAAGGAATAAAAGAAAGAAAAAGAACTCTAGACGAGAATTGCATCTTTTTCTAAGAGAAAAGTATTTTTCATCACGAGAATCGTGTGTGCAAAAACCGACCCGACTGGAGAACGGGTATGAACCGATCCAGACCTGACTCGTGAAGTATGACCCAAGTCAGCATTAATGTCAAATGGAACACGAGTATTACTTGCTAGATAATAGCTTTACTCTTCGGATAAAATGTTGAGATTTGACATGAACAGTAAAGATACCATTAAACATTTAATGTTTACCCATCATTAGTGTTAGTATAAATATCTTATTCAATGCATCTACCAAAGATAACTAATACTCATTTAATGTTATTTCTCTTTTAGTAATTATTTGAAATCGGACATACTAACTTACTTTTACACCTATGAGGAAGTATGGGTCCTAAACCCGACATCCCTTACCTTCTTTTACAAATTATTACTAAGCTCAAGTTGAAGGACATTTCAACTCTCATCAAGTACGTACGCAATAAAAATACAAATTACAAAGTACAAGCAAAATAAAATTTAATGAACTAAAGGAAATCCAGACAACTAGATAAGAAAGACAGCCTAGACTATTTGAAGGAGGAGACCATTTGATAGCAAAAAGTTAAAATATAAATATTCAGTGGATAAGGTGAATGAATGTACATATATGGTCTATCGTCAGTAAAGAAGTTATTTCAAACAAAAGTAGTCTCGCTTCATTTCAAAATAATTTTGTCCCATTTTTTGACTTACATGAATGCCGACCTCTTTTGGTTATGTCATGAAAGAAAAAGAAGACATAATTCAGCTGTAGTTACCACTAATATTCTTATCTACTAGTGTTCACATAGGTGACAAGATTGGCATCTCACCATCGTTCATATGCATAAAGTTAATATTAGTTTTCCTTCTGGATACGTTTGTGAGCTCGTATTCAAAAATGATGGACTAAATTATGGAAAGTCTGTTTTGTCTAGAGTTGAAAACATCATGTAAATTACGTTGACAGAAAAATAAATGAGGTGCAAGGTTGATTGGTTAATAAAGAATGTTACATTAAAAAATTTATCTTCTATTTGGATGACTGATCCTCCATAGGAGTTATTTAATGTCATTTAATTTGTTTTCAAAATCACGAGAGTTGGTTGAAGCTTCAAAATGAGTTAAGAGAGCTAAATCAAGAATTCATCAAGGCCAACTGTAGCTCATCCAAAAAAAATTAATATTATCAATTGTAGAAAAGTTAAAAAAGATCAGATGTGGTTGAGAGAATATTTTTGTATCAATTTGGATTGATGGTTAATCTCTCAAATGATTAGTAAAACCTATATGTATAAATTCTACTAATATATAAGAGATTAACATCAATTCAAATTGATTAAAAAGTTTCCTATGGTTGAAACAAAAATAAAGAAAGAAAATCTAAAGTAGTGGTTGAGATTTATTTGCCCAAATCATATGGTAGGTATTCTCCCTCGTTTCCGCCAGAGAGACCTTCTACTCATATCACAGCCCATACCTTGCGCATATAGTAATAATGCTAAGTGTGGAAAGTTTTGAACACGACAATAAAACTATGGCATAGAGCTGGCATATGGGCTAGTTCGATATGATCCGGTATAGTCTGGTTGAATAATGATTTAAAAAAATTGAGTCCGTCTCGGCACATATGTTTAGTGGGCTGAATTGAACTGGGCTCATTTTTCAAAATATAGGACCTAACTCGATACACGAGCCCACTATTACGAGTCGCGAGCTGGGCTGGATTGGGCTGAGCCAACCCATTTTTCTCTTTATGATTGGTGTATTTTGAATATAATATTGATAAAATATTACATAACAAATCACAAGTTCACGAGACACTAATACATTAGTAATGTAAACATAAAAAAAATATTACATAAAGGCTTGAAGAAAGTTAGCTGAGAAGTTTTCTATTTTATTATGCTCATCCTTGTACGTGTGTTGGGTCTGCTGGTTGTAGGGGTGGAATTGGCAGCAGTGACTCTCCAAATACTTGTTCTAGTGGTGATTGTGGTGGTGGTTGAATAGCTATTTCAAAATTAAAATAATTTGACACATTTGAGTGTTGAGATACAAGATATCTTACAAGTGTTCTTGTTTCAAATTCACGACGAAATATAAATTTACGTTGACAATAGTTACAAATTACATATTCATGTTCTTTATATGACACAAAATGATTCCAAACATGTGAACGTAATCATTGTGAATGATTTCAGTTCTACTACTCCAACAATCATATGTCAAACAAATTTTAGTTGAAAGAGGAAAATGTTGCTTGCAATTTTTTTTTTCCTTCATTAACAATTGAAAAAAAAAATTCAAAGTGTTTCTTGGAATTCTTACAAAAGCAGGCTATAAAGTTTTTTTTACATAAGCTTCAAAAGTAAGATATTCACCAAAATTAAATGGTTTTTCAGATATAAGAACAAATTTCGCTAATTCTCTCCTATTTACTTCATGTGAATAACAAAAAGTAGTCATACAACTAGATGAAGAAATATCTAATTGAGTTTGAATTCCATCATTAAATAAATCGGGATGAATACACTCCAAATGCCTTTTTAAAGTAAGTGTTCCAAAAAAAATTAAAAGAAAATATTTTTTTGCAAATATTACAAGTAGTAATTTGTTTTTCTTTATCTTGAGTACAATATTTCCAAACATTTGAACTTGTACCTCTACCTCCTTTAGGATTAGTGTTGGGGGATAGTAGGCGAATTAGAGTCAATAAATAATTGTGATTGTGCAATATTTATATTTTTCAATTCAATACATGGAGTGTTACTTTGAGAATAAGGATCCATAATCAAAATAAATATTACAATAAAACTACTATTATAATAAAAAGAATACCTCAATAAAGTTCAATTGAAGAAAAATGAAACTCCTCTTGTTGAAAATAAATTGACTACTTGAATGTTAAATCAGGTTTGAAGTTTTGAACAATTGAGAATTGAGATTCGAGAATATTGAAATTAAATTTGAACAATTGAAATTTGAATGTTGTAAAAATACTTAACTCTTAAAAATATATAGAAAATTGAGAGAAAAAAGATTGATTTAGTGTGAGAAGAATGAAAAATAATTAGAATATTTATATAAATTATTAAAGGACTAAAATGTAAATAAAAAAATTTAAAGAATTCAATCTTTTAAAAAAAAGGCCAAGTAGCGGGTGGCAAAATATCTATTGTCAATGGCTACTTTGCATCAAAATTGCTAGTTTGTACTCTGCAAATTGCAACATGTTTGCTGCTTTTTTCTTTTTTGTTTGTTTTGCTTAGTCAACATAATTTGGTTGATGACAGAGCACTTTTCTTCCACTAAACTAAATGTATGCATACATACATCTATATGTATGTCATATATATGTATGTATGTATGTATGTATATTTTTTTTTGAGTCTAGCCAAGCTTCTAAGAAATGAAAAAAAATGTAGACTTTGTCACTTTTTTTCAATTCTGATATACATATATTTTTTGAATTAAAGTTACATGTTGTAATTTACAAAATCATAGAAAAGATTTGATAACAAGTTATTTTGTATCAACTTAAAAAATAAATTTTCTATTTGTTATTATTATATTTTTTTTTTTAAATAGTTATTACGACTTGTTAATTTGTCTAAAAAAAAAAATTATTAGTCATAATGCATAATATTTAATTTTTGTAATAAATGGGCTCTAATTGTGCTTATATTGTGTTGGGTCTGAGTTGGGCTCAAAATGGACTTTATTTGGGCTCGAAGCATAGGCCCAAGTTGGGTTGGGCTGGGTTTAGGCACAAATGGGTCAAAAAATATATGACCCAACTCGGCCCACCTATATAGGGTAGGTTGGGCTGAATCGAACTCATTTTCAATCGAGCCAGGTTGGGCCTGAATTTTTGTATGCTAGGCTGAGTTGGGCCTGTGTCTGCCCAGCCCACATGTCACCTCTACTATGGCATATCAAAGTCAAGTAAGATTTCAAACCACCCAATCATATACAAGTAGGTTTATAGTATGTTTTTTGGACTAATAAGAAGTTGGGTGAATTGAAGAATTTTCAGTCAAAGTCATCACTGATTCCTTAGGACCATACTAATTTTGTGAGAGATATTCCTTATTTAGCAACTATGTTTACTTTGTCCCTAATGAGGGTGGAAAATACGCATCCGCCCGAACTCAATACTCTCGATCTCAACAGTCCGACCTACAAAACAAGATAAGGAATTGCGAGGGTTGCGGCCCGTATTTCTCCTCAAGTGTGAGAGTGATTAGTATGTCCGAATTGAATAACATAAAGTCAAGAGCAATAAATATGCATCAGTTCCTTGATAATGATGGGTGGATGGGCTATTTATACTAATTCCACTTAGGACAGCAATTAATGCTCAATAATGCTCGACACTGTTCACACATGTCCAGACTCATTATTCAGCGATTAAAGCTATTATTCAGCGGGTAAAACTATTGTCCAATAATTCAACTTAAGTATCGCCTTTATGCCATGTTAAAAATGACTACTATACTTAATAAACATAGTAAATTAAGCACAAAATCGATCACACAATCTCAAATCGAGAAAACTTTCTTGAACTCGAGTTTACACCCCATCAATCCCTGTCTCTTAGGGTGATTTTTATTCTCCTTCGAGGCTTTTGGTAGAGTCTAATGGCTAACCACCACCCTTCATTATTGCAATATCATTCTCTTTTTGATATTCTCGTTTGCAATTACTTCTTTCTTCGACTTTTATTAAACATAGTTGTCATTAATCATTATGTCATGATTGCATTTGGATGCTTAGTACTTATTTGTATCGTTTTATAGTGATGTCAAGTCATGTCATGTGAAAGAAAGTCATGTCATGTCCCCAATTGAATACAAAAAAAAAATCATGTCCATGTCTACTAAACTACGGGAGGGTATTAGTTATGACACGATTGGAATAGTCGCAAAAAATAAAAAATTTATAACCAAAATTATTTAGCATAATTCATTAATTTGTGATTGTACGCATAACCAAAATCCAACTATTTTAAAAAACACTAATTATAACTGTAGTTATTAGGTTAACTCTAACAATTTTTTTTATTTTTTTCTTATATTTAAGGGATTTAAAATATTTCTCCTATTTTTACAGACTTCTATTTTAATCTCACTCCAACAACTCTCCTATTTTTAATTAATCCTTTATTTTATGGAATTTTTATTTCAATTCACTCCAACAACTCTCTTATTTTTAACTTTCTCATATAATCTAATTCTTGGTGGTATGGGGATGGGATGGAGGAGCACAATTTTGTGGGATATGAATTCAAAAGTATATTCCCCTAAAATATGGGGATGAAATAGAAAAACTGTTAGAGCAATTTAGTCCCAAGTGCTCTCCTAAATGTAAGGGTTTTAGCCATATGGGTGATGTTGGAGTCCTTAGGATTTAAAAGATAGCGATTAACTATATATAATCATAACCGTTTAATTTTTTTTTAAAAAAAATTAGTTTTAATAAAAAATAAAAAAAAATTGTAAAAAAAAAAAATAATTTTACATGTCAAAAAGCCCAAAAAATGAATCAAAAAATTATTATTTTTTCTTTTGATGAGCTAATAAGAAAGTGAACTAGTTAAGAACAAGATATGACACAAGAAGAAAAATATGGTATGGTTTGTAGTTTATACATGTTATTCTCGTAACTTTTTAGACCTAACAAGGGCAATAATATATATGTGTCTCATATCTATATACATATATATATATATATATATATATATATATATATATATATATATATATATATATATATATATACATATATTATAATTAATAATTGAATTTCGGGATTTGGTTTTTATTTTTTACATTTAAAATCAAAATTTATCAGTTTACTTATCGGTTACCCTTTATAAAAACTAAACCCTAAAATGTATACTCTATCGAGTTTTGTTATCGGGTTTTTAATGGGTAGATACCCATTGATTTCGTATTTAAACCTTAACCATTGTCATCTAAAGGTATGGTATGCGGACATGGTAAGAAGTGGAAAGATTGTTCGCGCTTTAATCAAATTCAAGATAGAATGAGCTAGCCATTCTTTAGTTTTCAATTTGGTATTGTTGAACATAATAAATAATTCAATACATCTCTTTTTAATAGATTAAATTTTTTAATGAGGTATCACTTAATATGATATTAGAGCACTAGTTATCAAAAGGTTAAAGATCCAAGTCTTGTTTACGTACAAGACTGAAAAATAAATTATATTTACATGCAAGACTGAAAAATAAATTTCGCCTGCATGTGAGGTACAATAAACCTTAGGGGCAAGTGAGAGAGCATGTTGAAAGTGGTAACTTAATACATGCAATATAGGGTGCGCTGAGATTGGCAACCCAAAAGGAATAGCTATACTGACAATCGCGGAGCCGTTATTACTTGAATCAACTTAAATTTTTTTAAAAAAAATATTTGTGTGTTTTTAAAGTATTTTTAGATTGAAAAATCAATTTAGTCCTTATAGAAAAATTATTTATATATAATTATTATATTATATGATTTCAAACCCAACTAAACATAAATTCTTAATCTGTTACTGTATACTGACCATAAAAATAAAAATAAAATTAAAATTAAAACAGTCGTATATAAGACATCAAGTCATGCCATTTTGTACTGATTCACCAATGCATGTTCAATATTCTTTCCAAATCAATGTGCTATAACCAATATAAAACCCAAAACTCTCACTACATTTTACCATCAAGTAATATATGAACCTTTGTCACGATTTGCACTTTCTAAATGTGGTTTCTAGCACTTGCATCACTGCTTGGGGGTGAAAATTTAAGTTGTCACCATTGATTTTGGTTACTTGGATTTTTTACTTTTTTCTTTTCTATTGAAGAGAAATGTAAGTCCGTACAATATATATTAAAAATAAAATTAGCGAGAATCGATCTCTCAACCTCTTGCATTCACAGTGAATAATTTATCACTGGACCAAAACCCTGGTGGTGTTACTTGGAATTTGCACAGAGGCAAAATTATTGGGTAGATAGTAAATTTTAACTTCAAATTGTGCTATGCATTTTACTCGATTGGTATTCATAGATTGTTGTCATAACTGGCTGGATTTTACTCGGTAATTGCCATGCTTCAGGCTTATAATTTTGGCGTTATAAAGTAAAATCGGTGTTGTAAGCTTGAAAAATAATTATTTGAAGTTAAAATTCACTAACTCAAAAGTACAATTTGATTTATTTATAGATCTCACTTCTTCAATATTTTTGTGATGATGATTACTAAGGCAGCCTATATAGAATTGAATAGAACCATTGCGCAATTTGGAAACCATGCAAATATGGTTAGAGAAAAAGAACTACTAGATACAACTTTGAACAACAATCTATGAATACCAATCTAGTAAAATGCATAGCACACCCCTTTGTTTTATCGAAATAGCATATAAAACCCTGTATTTTATGCGCAACTTCAATAATTTTGCCAGTGAAACTTAAATTGTTTAGTCTCAGGGCCAAGACTCATTGATAAATTTTTTTTATAGTTAATCACAAGAATAAGAATAAAAAGCATACACCACAGACAATTCCTCATTCAAATTTGAAATTTTGCTAAGTTTTTATCTAGTTTATCATTAACATTCTCAAGAAAGTACACATCCAAAAGTTAAAATATTTAGAGTCCCTCCCAAAAACCAATCCAAATATTAAACTTAAAAGTATTTGAAAGCTCTCCTAGTGCATGAAAGCTTGTAGAAGAGCTTTTAGAAACAATCTTTCGAATATTCTATACAATTAGTTTAGCTCTCCCAAAAGAGAACATAACTTGAAGAAACAATTGCTTAAGAATTCCCTCTGTATCACTTGAACTGGCTGAGTCATTTTTTGCAACAATGTTGAGATGAAAAAGTTATCAGCCCATTTTTATGGTTTGGATCTGTAAGTTTTGTACTATAAAGTGTATGAATTGGTCCCGAATTATATAAACCAGCTTTTTTTCTTTTGTTTTTGATTCAGAAGAGATATAATGTCATATAACGTAATCAACAAAAATAAAAATTGCAACCTCTCACATAATAACGAGTAATATTATCACTGGGTCAAAGCCCTAGTGGCATAAAACATCTTATTACCCAAGTGAAATTTCCCCCGGAATCTGAAATAACACAAACAACTGCAGCTGAAAAAATCGATTATGGCTCCCAATTTTCTATGGCTTCCATTAAACTGCTTGGCGTTGTCCAAATCTAAGAATCAAGCCCAATAGTTCCCCATCCCAAATCTCATAAGCAAGCCCAATGGCTCTCAATAATATGAATTTGTTTTTAATATTTATATATATTTTCTTTATTTATTATAACCTTCATTTAAGGTTTCAAATTTATACGTTTATAAACTAATCTTAATCTTAAATAGTTCAGAAAATAGAAAAAATTCACAGGTACTCCCTATTTTTCTAATAGGAATACACGGTAATTGGATAGGATAGAATAGAAAAAGGAGGCGATAAACAGTTTGGAGATAAATTTTTTCCTTTCCAAACCTTTCCCATTATCATTTCTAGTAAATGAAAGGTTGATGAGTGTAAAACTTTAATGGTTCCTAATACTTTTACATAATTTTAAGTAAAACTTTAAGTAACAATGAATATGAAAAGAGTATATAAGTAACTTTGCATTTAAAATTCTCATATCTTTTCTTTTTCTCATTCAAATAAAAAATTACAAAATCCTTTCTTTTCTTTTTCTATTTTTTAAAAAAAGGTCTAAGCCAAATTTATATTTTGAGAACATTGCACATTCAAAAAATTGATGTGCAGAACATAAAGTTATTCCAAAAAGAAGGAAAAGAGAGAAAAAGAAAAGAAAAAGCAGAAGAAAAGCAAAAGAGGGTCTACGTGTTATCCTTCCTTTTTTTACCAACCATTGTCAACTTTCCCAAAAGATATCTTAAACACAATCGCGCACACACACACACACACACACACACACACACTCTTACTTACTTTTGAGTCTTCTACTCACTTTCTCTCAAAGCTGAAGAAAAGAGAAGAAAAAAAAATGGGAGACACAAAGGTGGAGACCATATCAAGACTAGCTCAATGGAAGATCGAAAATTTCGGACCATCCACTTACAAAAGATCCGACCCATTTAAAATTGGTATCTGGAATTGGTATGTATTTAACTCACAATTTGATTATTATTTTTATATAATTTTTTTTTTTTTTTGCGTTTTTCCTTGTAGCTTTTTACTTATGATGATGATGATGATGATGATGATAGGCATTTAGCTATTGAGAAGAATCGTTATTTGTACATACGATTATTCCCTGAACCTTCACGGGTGTCGAAAGAGCAGCCTCCAGTGGCACGGTTTGTTCTTAGAGTCACCAGCAGTGGCACTAACCGCAGGCCTTACATCTCACCAAGTATTGTTTTCATCTCTTTACTTCTTATGCTACTTAAATATTTTACTGCTTTGAGTGTAATAGTTAAATGCATATAACCGACCCCGCTTAGTGAAATAAGATAAGACTTAGTTCGGGTTGGTTTGGTTTGGTTCAGTATAATTTCCATTCTTTGGTAGTTTGATTTATTGTTTTTTCTTTTTTCTATTTTTGGAATTTTCAGATTACTCCCTTGTGTTTTGAACTTAATTTTGTTGAGACTTGATCACTGTTCCCCATTGGGGGTAATTTACGCGCTTCAGATTAAAGGTTGAGATAATTAAGTGCAGTTTAGTGAATGTAAAGTGAGTTTGACTCTTTTTGGATCCCGCGCAGAGCCAGAGTTTCATGCACTAAACTGCACTTTAGCGAATGTGAGATAATTCCTGGTTTTTGATCTGTAAGTTGAGAGAGAAGGTGGTTGCAAACTGCTTATTCTCTTATTTTTATCTTAATCAAATCTACTTTTAGAACTCCAACTCTCAAATACCAATGAGTTTTGATGTCTTATTACTATGATGATTGCTTTGGGCATTAAGTATTAGTTTATAGGAAATTTAACAATCCTGTGAAATATGTATGCACCAGTATGCATATATTAGATTGTGTTGAACAAAGAGAGGATTAGTTGATTAGCCGCTAGCGTTTTATGTCCATGTGGTTGAATCTATTTTTTAGCCTTGTATATATATGTATTGGTTATACCATGTGGTTGAATCTATTTCTGAGCCTTGTATATATATGTATTGGTTATACTCGATCATTTATGTATTCATTATATATTGGTTATACTCGATCATTTTTGTATTCATTATATAGTCTATATATGGATAAAGAAAAACTGTATGTGGATTTAAGATTAATTGTATGGTGTAGTTCTTTTTGGTTTTATGCTTCCTGTTGCTCAGAAAAACTGTATGTAGATGGACATTTAACATTAATTGTATGGTCTAGTTCTTTTTGGTTTTATGCTTCCTGTTGCTCACTCTTATCAGATTAAGAATGGGAAATTTTACAAATTTGATGTTTTGGGGTTGGTTCGCTATGGGTTACCACGTGGTTTAGGTAGGCATTTGCTATTACAATATGAAAATCTTACAGTGTGAAGTTGCCTAGTCACCTTGATAATTAGGGGCGTGTTTTATATTAATGTAATATTGCTTTTTAACGTGATAAAAATGGATGTAGCATGTTAATCCAAAAAATCTCCATTATTTCAAAATTAAGTTCGGGAGAGGAAAGTTCAAAATAAGGTCGGAATTTTGGAATAAGATAATAAATCTGAGTAATAAGGGAAATGGGGTACCTGCCCGCAAATTGATGTTCATATGGTAAAGCAGGCTTACCAACTGAGGTGGAAATCATTGGTTTTCTTTTCTGTTGCATTGTTACCAAACACATTTGGCTATCACTTCTTCTCTCTTTCTGTTGCATTTGCATTATAATTTGGCAGCTGTTGGGTTGAGTTTGTTAAATCCAGTGATAGTTCCAGTTAATAAGCTGCTTTGGATGTCCTCTAACCCTGAGTTTTGTCATGCTGCAGTTCACGAGAGACTGCTTCGGGCGAGTGATGATTTTGTCTGGCCTATTGATTCTGCCTTTCAAGGCCGTTTCATCATTGATGTTGAGTTTCTGGACCTAAAGATTTGCCCAATTAATGTGAGTTGCTTTGAAATTTGCATCTTAGAAAGCATGCAGAGTTGAACTTTTGGATCAACTACTAGATGTTTTTTGGCTTTTCTTTTTGTGATAGAGAGCTTGGAAAAATTCACTTCGGAAACGCATTGGAGAGGACAAAATACATGCTGGAAAATTTTACCACTATATGTGGTTTATCTTTCTCAACCAACACTTTATTATCAATTAACAAGTTGTGGATTAATATATGCATTTAGTATGAAACCTTTCAATGGAATTTGCAATAAAGCTAATTCCCTAAAATTTACTTAAAACTTTGCTATTAGTTTCTTTAGTGACTTGCTGTCCTTGTTCTTTAGTTTTTACCTTTTTTTTCTTCTCCCTGATGAAACTTAGGGTGGAGAAGGTAGGTCCATATGGCCCAGTGACACTATGATGCAGACTCTAGCAACCCAAAGCACTCTGCAATGCCTCTCTCGCATGCTCGAGGAGTCAATACATGCTGATGTTACCATCAACACAGCCGATGGACCACTTCGAGCTCACAAGGCAATTCTTTCTGCAAGTTCTCCTGTGTTTCGGAGCATGTTCCTGCACAACCTTAAGGAGAAAGAATCCTCAACAATTTACATTGAAGACATGTCAACGGAGTCTTGCATGGCCCTTCTGAGTTATTTGTACGGAAATATTAAACAAGAGGATTTCTGGAAGCACCGTTTGGCATTGCTTGGTGCAGCAAACAAGTATGACATAGCAGATCTGAAGGATGCTTGTGAGGAAAGCCTCTTAGAAGACATCAACTCAGAGAATGTCCTCGAGAGGTTACAAGAGGGGTGGCTTTACCAGCTCGATAAATTGAAGAAAGGATGCATGATGTACTTATTTGACTTTGGGAAGATCTATGATGTTAGAGATGAAATTAGTGACTTCTTCAGGCAGGCAGATCAAGAATTAACGCTCGAGATGTTCCAAGAGGTGCTTACAGTTTGGAAACCAGCATAGAATGTTTCATCTTATGTGTACGAGGTACATTAATATCTGTACAGAGGATATATCATATTTGCATACTAATGATATGTATGAAACTATCTTGTGGTTTTACACCTTATGTACCAATGTAAAATGCATTCTGTGATTTCGACAATCCGGTAAGTTCTGGGAATCAATAGTTTCAGGGTCTGAATTGTGCTTCTGTGCCTTCACCATTTGAATTCTTATCCTAATTGTCACAATCAGAGCCTGTCAAATACTAACGAAAGTGGTCTTTGGAGATGGTGTACAGCTTTAGACTTGGTGCAAAATTTAGGGGGAAACTCTTTTGATCCGTCAAAGTTGGTCATACGGCACTTGCATGTGGGGTCCACTTCTTCTTCTAAGTCAGAGTTATAGCCTTGCCATTTTTAAATGTTTTCCAAATTTCGGAAGCTCCTATGTCAATAGCCATCCACTCCTGCCACATATATGTGGATCTCACATGATGTGGATCCACTATTTGTGTCATGGCTGTTGACTTGATGTAAGAATTTTCGTTGCAAAAAAGTGAAATCAAGAACTTATATTTTGGCGAATTCTCATAAACAGGGAAAATGGAAAACATGAAGAAGATGAGTTTCTAAATTGTACTCTGGCTGTCAGATGAATTGGGGTTCTTCATTACTGTCAGAACTTTTGGGAGGGTAAGCATTTGACATCCATTTGAATCTAAATGTATGATCCTTTAAATGGTTTTGGAAATTTTGGCCATCTAATTGATTTCAAAAGCATGCATGAATTTTTGCTTGTACAAAAAATCGCTGAATTTTGTGGAATCTGTAAAAGCCGTACAGAAATATTTAAAATTGTACAAAACCATTCAAAAGGGTGCAGAAATATTCAAAATCGTAAGAAAGTGCACAAAAATGTCCAAAACCATAAAAAAAATACATAAACCGTATGTTGTATGTATACATGACATCTTTGCCTTTCGGCCAAAAAAAAAAAAAAAAATCATGCATGAATTAGGCTTATTCATTACCTCTTATACAACTATTGCAATGGCCTTCTCCAACCGTGAAAACAGAACTAGAAGTGAACCAATCTCGGTACCTTTCACTATGATAACATTTGGACAAAAAAAAGGAAAAAAAAACGCAAAAAATAGACTGATAACATAAAATTTGACTTGATCACTTCCCGAGGGAATAGAATAGAATAAGAGACTCCCTGATTATTGACGGGGCAAAAAGAGAAAAGTTTGTAGAGCTATTTCTTTTTTTTGGTAGAAGGAGGGGGACTTCTCTCCTGATTTTTATTAAATGCCCAAAAAAATATACAAAAGTGGAGGGGGCATAAAATCGTACCTCCACAAGCAAATGAGGGACTTACTTGTCCCATCGGCCAAGCTACACTAAAGGAGATACAAACCATCTCCAATTACAAAAAGAGTCTAACCAAAAGAGCAAAGCACAAAAAATTCGAAGAAAGCCAAGTGGGGCCAGAAGCAGCTCTACCAAGTCAAGTCCTAAGAGAACCTGAATTGAGGAAGATCGAGCTTATCAATTCGCAGCAGTCCTCTAAGTTTTGAAAGATGTCTAACAGATTCGAAGGTTTGAGGGCCATCAGCATTAACTCCCATATTTGTAGAGCTATTTCTTCACGCTATGAACATTATAAATTTTTTTATGTGTTTTAATAAACAAATAAATATACAGATTGACTTGTAAAATTTGAGTTTCGTTAGTATTAGGGTTGTCACACAATAGCATAGCCCCCTCATCAATTTCTAATTGTCATTGAAAATAATAGAGTGAACGAGTCTATCTCGAGAGTTATTTGTCTTTAGTCTCTGATATTAGCATTCCTTGTGATCTTTAAGAAGTTATAAGTTTAAATCTCGCTAATTATGTTGTATTTTTTTAAATCTCTTAAAAAAAAAAAAAGAGATTTGATTTCTTAACATTAGATTACTATTGTTGAAAAGTTTCATAAGCCATCATCCAAGAGCTTTTTTTCCAAAACGTATCACTATATAATCCAAATTAGTCAAGTATTTCAAAAAAACTCGTAAAATTTCAACGAAATAAAAGAAAAGAATAAAATTATTAAAAGAAAAAAACGAATAACAAAACCAAAAAGAAAAAATAACACAAGCTAAGCACATGACTTCAAGCCCATGTCATAGGCAAAGAACAACTCGAACCCTCTAGAAATTCCAAGCTCTTAATAGAATCCTCTAAACCCCTCCAAAACCATCACCCTCCCTCAAGTCATCAATATATAATCAAAACAAAAACAACAAAACAACAAAACAAATAAAACAAAAAAAAAAAAAAGAGAAAAACGAAAGCGAAAAAACAAGGATGTTTTTCTTCTTCGTGGGAGGAGTCGAACAGCCAGTGAGGCAGGTCCTAAAGAGAGGTGCAGGGAGGTGCATCGCGTGCGGCTCACTCGCCAACCTAGTCGAGTACGAGAAAGTTTTGAAGATATTCTTCGTCCCCGTTTGGAAATGGCCTGGGAAAGAGCCTTTGATGCATTGCAACAACTGCGGCCTCTTCTTCCCTCAATCTTTGTCTCCGCCGCCTCCGCCGCCGCCGTGGACAGCGGTTCCCGATTTGCTGAGGTGTCAGTTCTGTTCTCGTGAGGTTGATCCCGAATTCCGGTTCTGCCCTTTCTGTGGGTCTGCTCTGTGAAAATGGCGTGGTTTTTCGTGATGGCAGTTTTGTAATTTGGTTGAATGAGAAGGGTTGTATTGTTTGAAGTCCTGTTGTAAATAATTAATAAAGACACTATTATATTCATATCTGATGTTGAAATTTTCATTGGATTTTGATTTTCTGTTATCTTGTTTTAAAAAGAAATTTTTAATGTACATGTCAAAAAAAAAAATTAATGAAACTGTTTGAAACATTGTTCACAAATATTGTCTAATTTCACTATTAGATTTAATGGGTCTTACTTAATGTGCGTTTCTCACCAAAATAAAAAATAAAAAATAAAAAAATTTAATGAAACGTTTATAGTAGTTTGCTTAAAATGTAAAACACAATTATAAGTACCATTATATTTGTACACGTCGCAAACCAAAACTCGTAGACACGAGCTACTTTATTTATTATTATTTTTTTTTGGTCATAACATCTGGCTGGTTAATTAGTGTAGTACTTTTTATTTTTTTGTTGTTTTGCAAAAGTTTCATGTACTAAATTTTATGTCAAACGAAAAGAGAGACATGTTTACAAAAAATTATATGTATTGATATTAAGAGAAAAATTATACAATAATTATAATAAGTGGCTCAATAAATAGGGGTTAAACTATTTGTTCCCCAAGCTAGGCTAAATATGGTAAAGATACGTTAACACCCCTCCTCAAACTCAAGGTGGTACAAAGGACACTAGTTTGAGTTTGCAAATCAAATCTTGAAGACAGTTGGGAAGATGTGCTTTAATGAAGAGATCGGCAAGTTGATCAGCAAAGAGAGTGTACTGAAGTTTGAGTGTGCCACAAACAACATGTTGACGAATGAAATAATAGTCACACTCTATATGCCAAGTGCGCTCATGAAAAACATCATTATGCGCAATCTGGATAGCACTCTGATTGTCACAATGAAGAACAGTACTCGGAGGTTGAGAAACACCCATATCAGCAAGAAGCCAATGAAGCCAGATTACCTCTTGAGTAGCATCAGCAAGGGCACGATACTCAGCTTCAGTACTTGAATGAGCAACAACAGTCTGTTTCTTGCTACGCCAACAAAGAAGAGAATCACCAAGGAGAAAACAGTATTCAGTAACAGAACGTCGATCAGTAGGATCACCAGCCCAATCTGCATTTGTGTAACCACGCAAAGTTAACGATGAACTGGTAAAGAAGAAAAGGCCATGAAACAAGGTGCCCTTGATATAGCGAAGGATCCGGAGAACCGCAGCGTAGTGTGGGGTACGAGGAGCAAACATGAATTGGCTGACTAGGTGAACAACATAAGCAATGTCAGGCCGAGTCACAGTAAGATAGATAAGACTACCAACCAGCTGGCGATATAAAAATGCATCTGGAAGTGGTGTCCCATCCAGGGGGGTAAGGCGGACCGTAGCATCAAGAGGAGTGGATGTAGTCTTGCTATCAGTAAGACCTGCACGAGCCAGAAGATCAGAAGAATATTTGGCTTGAGAGAGATAGTAGCCAGCTGAATCAGATGAGACTTCAATCCCTAGAAAGTAACTTAAAGGACCAAGATCTTTCATCTCAAAGTGGTGACTGAGAAACTGCTTGAGATCAGAAATACCAGCCAAGTCATCCCCAGTGATAATCATATCATCCACATATAAGATCAACAGAATAATACCAGACTCAGAACGTCGAATAAACAATGCAGAATCATGATTACTCGGAGTGAAGCCGAAGTCAGTAATAACATAACTGAATTTAGAAAACCAGGCACGTGGAGCTTGCTTGAGACCATACAGAGCACGACGTAAACGACACACCTTATGAGAAGGATGAGAGTAGCCTGGAGGAGGCTTCATAAAAACTTCTTCAGTAAGGTCACCATTGAGGAAAGCATTTTTAACATCCATCTGGAACAACTTCCACTGTCTGGTAGCAGCAACAGCAACTAATGTCCGAACAGAGGTGAGACGAGCAACCGGGACAAATGTCTCCTCATAATCAATCCCATACTCCTGAGTAAAGCCCTTAGCCACTAATCGAGCCTTATAACGCTCTATAGAGCCATCAGAGTGAGTCTTGACCTTGTATACCTATTTGCAACCCATGACATTCTTTCCCGAGGGTAGATCAACCAAATCCCAAGTGTGTTTAGCTTCAAAGGCCTGTAATTCATCTTGCGTAGCTTGCTGCCAAAGATGGTCAGAGCTACCCGCACGATAAGTTTGAGGCTCATGGAGAGAGAGAATGGTAGAAAAACAATGATAATCAAGAAGGTGAGGAGGGATAGCTCTTACACGTGTAGACCGTCGGAGTGAGGGATCAGGAGAGTCATAGGGCACAGCATCATGCACAGGACCATCAGATGGTGCAGTCTCTTCATAATGGGGTACGTCAGGGGTAGCGCTGGTGCTTGTACTGGAACCTGTGTCACTGTCATTAGAAGGAAATAAGGGAAAAGAGGGATTTGTGAAGTACGGGGTAGAGATAGCATGAGAAAGAGAGAATGACGAGAGTGATTAGAACATTTTATTTTCCCAAAAGATCACGTGACGAGATATACGGAGATGTTTAGAAAGAGGATCCCAACACCGAAAACCCTTATGCTCAATACCGTAACCTAAGAAGCAACATAACCGAGCTCGAGGCTCAAGCTTTGTACGTTCATGTTAGGGAAGGGAGACAAAGCATGCACAACCAAAGACCTTAAGATGATTATACTCTGGGGAACAACCATACAATCGTTCGAAATGAGTGAGATTATCAATAGTAGGAGAGGGTAAACGGTTAATAACATGCACAGCAGTGAGAGCAGCTTCGCCCCAGAAGCGCTCAGGACACGATGAAGAGATAAGGAATGTGCGAGTAGTATCAAGAATGTGTCTATGTTTTCGTTTAGCACACCCGTTTTGTTGTGAAGTGTAAGGGCAAGAGCGATTTGAGACAGTGCCATGTTGACGCAAAAGAGCAAGTATAGTGGACTCTTGATACTCCATGGCATTGTCAGCACGAAGGATCTTTATCCGCTGATTGAAATGAGTGTGAATCATAGCAGTGAATTCAGAATATATGCGTGGCAAGTCAGATCGATGATGCATAAGATATATCCATGTAAAACGAGAATGATCGTCTACAAAAATGACAAAGTATCGAGATCCCCCCATGGTAGGAGTAGGGGAAGGGCCCTAAATATCAGAGTGAACTAAATCAAAACATGCAGAGGATAAGGAATCATTTTTATTAAATGGCAAAGCAGATTGTTTTCCAAGTTGACAAGATAAACATTCAAAGTTGTGGACAACAAGTTTTCCTAACGAGCCTCTTGAAACTAAAGATTGTAATTTGCCTAAAGAAGAATGACCTAAACGAGAATGCCATAGGTGAAGAGAGGTAGAGCCTGATGAAGTGGTAGCGAAAGCGACAGTAGAGAGATGAGAGGGAAGATGCAGGCTGACAAGCTCGAACAAACACCCAACCTTACGGCCAATCCCAAGAAGCTGTCCCGTCTAAGGGTCCTGTACACGACAACCAGAAGAAGAAAAAATGACAGTCAGACCAAGGTCACATAGTTGACCAACAGAGATAAGGCTAAGAGTAAGTTTTGGAACAAGATAAGTATCAGGAAACGAGACATGAGATGTGGATACAGTGCCGATATGACTGACGGGCATGGATGTACCATCAGCCATGTAAATGGCAGATGCAAATGAATTGACAACTTTATGGGTCAAGCTATGGGAGTCATAGGTCATGTGATTTGAACAAGCAGAATCAAAAAACCATGAGGACTTACTGGAAGTGACTGAGAAAGCAGTAGAAGAAGGAAAGCCAGACTGGGCTAAAACCTGTTTAAGAATATCTTGAAGGTCGGCAACAGAGATAGGGGAAGTAGATGGATCATTGAAAGAAGCAAAGGAACCTTCAATTGTGGCAGCAGAATGTGATAGCGGTATTGACGAATTGTGGGCCTTGGAAGAACCACCCTTGGGCCGATTATCCTGAGAATTCCTGTTGGGGTTGCGATAGCACTCTTGTTGATAATGACCAGGACCTGTTTTCTTGCAAAAAGAACATATCCAAGTGGGGCAGTGTAAGAGAAGATGACCAGGAAGATGACAATACTTGCATTCAATTGAGGAGGCTGAATTTTTCTTGGATGTAACGTTGGGAGTTGCAAGTACTACATCAGTTGAGCGAGATCTTCAAGATTCAAGACGGGACTCTTCTGAAATAAGCTCTTGGACTGCTTGTTCAAGTGCAGAAAATGGACTACGATGAAGGAGAGAGGCACGAACAGGCTCGAAATCATCATGAAGGGCCATGAGAAACTGGACAAGACGTCCACGGTCACGCCAAGTATTGAATTTGTTAGCATCTGTAGCACAATCCCAGGCAGGCTCGGAAGTCATGAGTTGATCCCAAACTGCATACATCTGAGATAGAAAGGTGGTAATTGATTGACCGGCTTCTTGACGCATGTAATAAAGAGCAGTGACAAGCTGATATTGATGTGCTCCATTAGCAGCGGTGTATCTCTGTGCTAGAAAGTCCCAAACTTGTTTCGCTGTATCAAAACGCCCAAACTATAGACTGATAGAGGTAACAGATGTGTTTCGCAGCCAAGTGATGATTTGATGATTCTTGCTATCCCAATCCACAAGGCGTTTGGCAAATTTTGCATCGGATTCATCGGATTTTTTCGTTAGTTTCTTGACATCCCCTGTTATGATCCGCCATAATTTTCGACCCTTAAGAAAACTAGTCATGGCTTGAGCTCATGGTATATAATTTCCACCATCAAGAAGCAAAGAGATAGGTTGTGAAACATCTGATCGTTCCATTATAATGGCCAAAAGTGATATTTAGAGTGAGAATTTGGAGAAACGGACTGCAAAAATGAACTCAGGACGTCGAAAAATGTGGGGAAGGGTCTGGTCTTTTTTTTTTTAAGTCTGCTGACGTGGCAGAAGGCTGAGCTGGCGGATGACTGGACGCAGACAGATGATGTCAGCGCTGACTGGATGGCTGATGTGTGCAAGGCTGATGTCAGCTGATGTCAGCAAGGGGTTGTTTGGCAGACAGAAAATAGAAAATCAAAAGACAGCGATGACGGAACTTCGGGAGAGGCGTGAGGGCGCGTCCGGTGTCCGTTTGTTGCGATTTTTGGACTGTTGGACTCCTTACAACGAGCTCTACGATATGATGTGGTGCGTGGCCCGAGGTAGTAAAAATAAAATATCAAAAAGACCCAAAACAGACCGACTGAATATGATTTTTACGATGTTTAATTGCAAAAATTTACCACAAGAGAGAAGACATGATGACAGTGGCATAGGCTACCAAAATGGTAGCTCTGATACCATGTCGAACGAGAAGAGAGACATGTTTACAAAAAACTGTATGTATTGATATTGAGAGAAAAGTGATACAACAATTACAATAGGTGGCTCAATAAATAGGAGTTAGACTACTTGCTCCCCAAGTTAGACTAAATATGATAAACCTAAATATGGTACACCTAGAATAATAAAATAATTTACAATATATACGTTAACATTTTAAATTTAAATTACCATTGTCTTGGTGTAAGCATTTCATGTACTAAATTTTAGAAACGAGTTTTGTAGACTAACCACCTTGAATGTGGCTTTTGGCACTAGGGTTGGTAAGGCCGAATTTAAGATTTTTTTTTCAGTAGTAGTTAAAATATATAATTTTTTAATATTTTATTATTTTATTGGAGTCTATTAATTTTTTAACTAAAAATATATAAATATTTTTTTTAGAGAAATACATAAAATTTTAATGTTCTTCTGAACTAATAAAAGTTTTCAAACATAGATCTGTCACTGGGTTGGGCATTGATATTTATGCCGTGTCGGGGGACAAGGTCGAGTATGGCAATAGGTATTCCTCAACTGTCACCCCCAACCAACACACCAATTGGGAATGCCTAAATTCTAATAATGATATAGTGTTTTTTTTCTATTTTCACATGTATTTTCATACTTGATACTCGTAGTAGGAACTTATTTTAAATAAGTGAAATTTCGTTCTATAAAGATATTTTTGTTTTCTAATTGGAGACACAAAACCCAATTTTTAATTCATATTTGATTTTTCTTTTCTTTTATATTTGTATCTTTTTTCTTCATTTGTTGTAATTTTAGTTAGTTTCAATATTACACGATTTAGAAAAGTGAAAATCTTGTAATCCTTGTACCCAATTGGGATTTGGAGATGGAGCAAGTGTAGAAGATAGGCGGAAGGTGGAGTTGGACAAGAGTTAGGCAACTCTTTGAGTAGTATATAATAATTTAGATTATTATGTCATAATTATATATCACTTTACAATTATTGATTTTTCTCATGACGTTATTCAAAACTTTTCAAATGACAAAGCGAGAAATGGGAACAAATCCCCCTACCCTACTGCCTTTCCTAACTAGATTTACCTCTTCTATTTGTTCAACAATGAAATAATGTCATTATTTACCAAAAAACGAAAATAATAATAATGTCATTAATTTTCTCTGAAACCATGTATAGGCCAAAAGAAAAAGGACCATAATCTCAATTATAGAAAAAGATAAGTGGAGGGAAGAATTGGATCATCACTAACAGTGAATATTGGATTTTCATTTCATAAAATAAGAAACAAATTGATGCTATGATACAACATTGGCATTTGATGTTAAAATGAGGGAATGAAGAACCATAACTATGGTCAGCCATGGCTTCCACGAGCCCAAACAAATACAAAAAGATGTAGGCTGGTTGGTTGCTGAGAGGGGAAAGTTCAAAACTGTACACAAAACAATCCCAAAAAATAGTGTACAGTTCTTATTTTGCAGGGTCTAGTGTGGAAACCGTTTCCTTTCTGCTCAAATCAATGAAAAAGATTCCGGGATGGCCAAGCGCGATTTTCAGAAATGGCAGAGTGAAGAAGGAGTTGTTCATGGAGTTTGGGCAAAGAGTTGATGGTTGGTTTATAGTGTAGCATAGCAACATTGTAAGTTAGAGATCTATCTTGATCAAATTTCTAAGATGACTCACTGAAAGGTAACTTCTTAGCTCCTTGATCCACGGCATCTCTCCAAAGCCTGTACCTTACTCCAAGCTTATCATAGGCTACTGGCCAATTCCAAACATTTGCACCATTGATCATACGGTCTTGTTGGCCAATCACAAGTCGTAAATCTTCATTCAAGACCTGTAGGAAATAAATATTTAGCATCTGACATATAATAGAGCTAATAAAGCTAACAAAATTGACTCTCATCAATACTCGTCCATTGCCATGGAAAAAGCTTAGGAAAGAGCAAATGTAGCAGCATTGCAAAATGGAGTCACGAGGAAAGGTTTTAAAAGTGATGCATTCAGCACGTGGAGGTTCTACTACAAAGCCAGGATCTATTGATGAGAGTCTTGCTGCAAACTATGTAATTTGGTTGGAGTTATTGATGAGCCAAAAATATGACTAGTTCTAGTAGTTCTACTTGGGCACTCGTGTAAAGTTGGCTGTCGAGTATATGCATGGATATTTTGAAGAACAGCCAGTAGAATGCCAAGCTACTACATCTAATTCTATTCCATTTCATGAGAGCAGAAACCTCGGACTTTGTGCATATTATCCAGAAGACTTGTCTTAGGATATCCATGGCCAGAGCTCTTCAAGAATAACATACTGATCACTAATCCTAGATAGATTGTCTCAAGTACTTTATTGAATAAGAGTATAATTAAATGTCATGATTTAGAAATTTACATCACGATAACTATGTGGTATAACTTTCGTTTAACATAAACTTGCAGCTATTGGTGTGACATAGCAACAGAAAAATATTTAAGATAGATGGACTCTAAGAAAAATTTTACCTTCTCAGCAAAATGCTTCCACAAGTATTGCATGAATGGAACATGCTTTAGCACGGGGGCAAAATCAAGAGACATTCGATATAATAGTCTTGTCTTCTTCCTTGACGAAGGTAAGCAGACATGAAGCTGGTGAAGGTGTGTTGAACACTGCTTGGTGCTCTGTCCCTCCAATTTTCCAGGTTTTGATATTCCAATGGTTGACAAGACCATACAAGGGGGTCGAAATTCCATATCTATTGGGTAGGGATCCCAATATCCTTGCAGACCTGATGCAGGTGTCAAGAATTTCACCAAGCTGGAAGTACAAAAGAGCACGGCACAGAGTGAGTCTCAACATTAATTTTTGCCACCTTTCCTCAACTTAAGTCAACAAACAGCAGTGGGAAATGAACAACTGAAAAAGTTAAAGATCCCTCCTCCCCCTTTTTCTCATTACTATATGGATGATATATACTCTCGTCTCTATAAAGCATTACGATTCAGAGCCAATCCTCATATGCTTGTTGCACTACATGATGATCCCCTTTCATGACAATGCAACCTCTTTCCAAGTTTTAAAAGGCCCTTGATGAAGCACATAAAAACCAGTTTTCATGAGAACTTGAGCTGTAGTTAAACTTGCTATTAAACATGATATCTTATATAAAGGAAGTCAGAAATGCCACATCAGCAAAGTTGCTATCGCTAGAAGTCTATCTTGGACTTCTTTTATTGTTTTTAAAGTGAACAAATATATAATTTGCCTGAATTTGGCGACTGTATTTTATCAGAAGGGAGAAATAAACCAAACCTTGGTACACTCCACCCTTTAGCAAAGGTGGAAGTGTGTGTGAAAGGAGCATGTGCAAGATCCAAGAGGTTGTCCAGAAGTAGCCCATGTTCCACAGGAAGCTCCATAACTATCTGGCATTATCAAGGATTTCAGGACCAGGGTCGTTGTTCAATCACCAATAACGAACAAAATCCGATCGTATTAAAACATACCTCAGCATGTATCTGAAACCCAGGAGGTGGTTGTAAAGAAGGAATGCTGGCTGTTGGAGGATCACTGCCTGGCCATATCCATATTAGTCCTTCTTGTTCAAAGCATGGTAATGCTCTTATCTTAACATTAAGTAATCTCGTTGATGGCATCTTCTTGCATTTTCCATCAGTTGAGTATTCCCATCCTTAAATTCATTTAACAACATTCAAACGGTCAGTGAACCCATCTCAACATCAAACCATACATTTATATGCTTTCTCTTGAATAGATAGCACAAAAATTGTTTCATAATTCGTTATTGTGTAAAATTTTTCATTAGTTTGTAGCATCTCTCTTCGTGAGATTTTAATATGTGCTTAGTTCTCACCATGATAAGGACATTGAATACGACCCTCATTTACTGAACCCAGGTGAAGTGGGCAGGCTCGATGGGCACAGGTGTTCTGAACACATCCTGGTTTACCATCTTTTCCCCGAAAGATGACCCATGGTTCCTCAAAGCAATCAATTGGAATCTAAACAGACAGCAATTAAGGTCAATGAGTTATTAGGAAAAAATAAGAGTCTAAGATGCGATTTTAATCCAAACGCCATTACATCTCTTCTCTCTTTCTTCCTTCTTTGCGGGGGGGATTGGGGGGGATGAGTGGGGCAAGGTTCAATAGAGTAGTTCATGGTCTCAATAGCCGAATCCTTCTGTTTTTGACAAGTTAATATTCTGGCTTATTGTGTCAATAAAGTGAAAACTGTAACTGGTGGCTGAGCGACAGGCATTCTACCAGTTGTCAGTGGATTGCAAATATATCTGAAGTGACTTACCATGGTGTCATCCTTCAGGTCTGTAGAAAATGCAACCGGGTACCAAAAGTTTTTCAAACGGGCATTATAAGGTTGAACAGGACCAGATACATTCAGGCTTTTCCGAGGAAGCTTGTTTTTAACTGTGTCAAGAGATTCGGTGGAAGTACTGGCAGAAGGGGATTCACAAGTAGATTCTGTTGTGCTCCGATCTTGCAGCAGCCTATCATTAACCAATGCTTCCATGTAAGCTAGCTTATCTAAAGCAGCCGAAACTCTTGCTTCAGATATATGTACCTGTTATTTAGGAGTCAGATATAGAAGTATCTATGGAAATACTATTTAAGACTTGAGACCTAGTCTCTATCCATCCGAAGATTTAGGGCAAATAGGCTGCCATGTTCAAAAGAATCTAAGACATCTACATTGAAGCCGCCCCTATTTATAAGGAAATATGTTTTATTAACCTGTCTGTGAGCTTGTGCAAGATCTTCTTGCAACTCTGCAAGCTCCTTTTTCATTGTTCCAATGGATTTGTAGTCTCGTGCTAAAGGGTTTAAAACTTCTACGACCTACAAAAAGTGAGAAGAAAATGAGAAACAGCCAGAATGAAAATGGAATACTACCTCTAAGAAGTAAGAAGACAAGATACGTTCTCCGAAAAAATATTCAAGCTACTCAGTGATTTACAAAACAAACTATACTACTGTAGGAAAAAGTAACTATAGGTTTCAGATTATCAACCTTTTCGTGCAGGAGCATGATTGTGAGAACATCTTGCCGAGCCCGCCAATCACAATACTGTAGATCGTATCTAGCCACTTCAATTGCCTGATTGACATCCAGGAATTTTCCTTTACACTGGGGGACTTTGGATCTTGGATCTTCAACATCAAAGAGTGTGGTCCATGAGCTTTTCTTTTCTATCAGTCCACCCTCTTCTCCAAATACGGCAAAGACCCCAAATCCTCCTTTCACACACTGACAACCACCAGTAATGATAAAAATGGATATGAGTAGGGCATGAGAGGGGGAAAAAATTACAGTCAATAAGCATTAGATATTTGTGTATAAATAACCGTCCCTCCTCTCCCCTCCCTTTCTTTTGTATTCCTTAACTAGATTCCATTGGCAAAGTTCCTTAAGAACCTTGGCTTATTTTATCACAACCTGACCACTCCTTTTAGCAATGAACAAACCACTGGTCGTACTAACAAAAGTAAAATCCATCCTATGGATGACAAGTACAATTTTAGTAACACAAAAATATGGTTCAATCTGCGCAGTCATCGGATAGTTGAAATGGCAGACAAGAACGCGATATATATAAGCGAATGCTTTCCTCAGCTGAAGTTGATAGTTAGATAATTCTTTGTCGAGATAAGAATTACTGTGAGAGGTTAACAAACTAGCATGCATATACTTTATTTAAACAAATATACCTGACAAATTAACTGATTTAGTGTATTATTCCCCTCGATACAGAAACGCTTAAAGAGAGGAACTGAAATATAAAACACGATTAGTTAGTTACTCAGAGAACAGAGCTCTTTTTCTTACTTACCCAGCCAACTTTAAAATCACATCTTGCCACAGAAAAGAAAAGTTAGAGTTTCTGTTAAATTTAGTTCTTGAATTCAATGTTTTCTGCATGCCCCTTCACCTGTGGCCCAAATTTGTTGTTCTGATTGACCACACACTGCAAGTATTACAAATGGGTGGTGGCAAGTCTTGATCCAAAAACAAATTTCCGTATACACCATATTGAATTGATTACCTCGTCTAAAGTTTAAGTTGTTTGAACGTTATTTCCTTTACTTTTCTAGTCTAAGCTTTCCAGAGCTTCATATCTTTGTTACTTTGCTTATACTTTTTCCATCCTCAAATGCAAAACAACTTATATTTTTCAAATGAGTGCTTCTAGAATAATGAAGCTTAACATCAGAAAGCATGCTTTTACGATTACTGTGATCAACAATACTTTCTGGTTTGGAGTTGACAGTAGAAAACTCTTCTAAAATCACCATTATTTACCTCAAAATAGAGATAAGAAAACTGTAAGCGCAGTGTAGAACTTCTTTTCAATTTTCTGGAAAAATTTTGAACTTGCATATTATTTTAGAACACGCACACATTGGAATACTTCCATTGGTTTAATACCATGATCAAAGTCATAATTGAACAAAACTAACTGACTTATAATGCAAATACCCATAAAACAAACAAGTCGGTTGACGAAAGTGTTCAAGACAATAATTAAATATAATAAACTTTTCTTTAAATGGTATGAGCAGGGGCGTGTTGAAGGAGATGAGGTGATAATTTAACAAAAAGAACTAAACCATTTGTGGATATAGCTTACCTCTAACAAGTTAATATAAGAGAAGTCAGTGAACCAAAAATGTAATCTCCATTTTCATTATTCCTACATTTCACAAGAAAGGATCCAAATTCCCCCCCCCCCCCCCCCCCCCCCCCCCCCCCCACCCCTCCCTCCTCCTTTTCTAGGAGTTGTATTCACGGTATTGCAGTAATAAGTCCGGATAAAAGAGGGAGGGTAACATTAGCGAACCGACAGTCAGCATAAACAAGTCATATTCTCCTTATAAATTTCAGATACCATTGTTGAGTAGCATCATCATCGACCCCAGCTATTGGGATCGTATAAGACTTAGAGTACGGTTTACTAAAAAATTCCACTAAACGAACTTGACTTAGTTTTTTTAACAAATTTAGCAAATTCCAGAAAAATAAAGCAAAAACAAAAGCAAGAAATTAGACATACCCTTTTGGTGTTAGACTTGGTAGAGCGATAAAAAGAGATAGGAAGCGAGAGAGCAGCAGCAGTAGCAATGGCGGACATGGTGTATTAGGTTTGCTGCATTCAATTCAAAGCTGACAAAGACCCTTAGAAAAGAGAGTGGTGAGAGAGATTTGAATGAGTTTTGTTTGATAAGTGGTTGGTGTTGCGCGCGATCTCAACTGGCCTGCCATGGCTTGCCACGCATGCAAACGTGGGGTTTTCTTGTGTTTCACTCGTGGCGCCTTGGATTTCCACATGTTCAGTGTGCTTACTGTTCAAGTGTTTGTGGGAGGATTTTTTATATCTTCGTATTTGCCAGCTTGGATGGTCATGATATCTTCTCTATCGGTTTCTCATCACCTTTTTATCATCATTAGATATCCTTTAAATAAAAATCTAGACTTGTCTAATAATAAATTTGTTGGATTATAACTCGAGTGCAAAATCAAAGCTCGTTTTGAAAATAAATAAGGGACTTAATTTAATTAGAGTAGAACTAGGAAAAACGAATCTTAATTTTGAAAATAAATAAGGGACTTAATTTAATTAGAGTAGAACTAGGAAAAACGAATCTTAATCTTAGAATTAGTGTTTTACAAATAGATGTCTTTAATTTGTATTTAGTGTTTCAGAAATATTTTTTGTACTCTGTTTGAATATGGGTGTAATCGAGTCAAGGGGTGGTTATGAGTACAGAGATAAAAAGTTTTTATGGTTTTTGTCTTGAAAAATTGTAATCTTTGTTTTGCATGATTCATGGAATTTGTGGACATAGGCAAAGACTGAACCACTTAAATCATGATGTTGATTTTTCTCGCTTTATGTGTATGTATTTTCATCCCAACAAAGTTTGTGTTCTATTTTTTTTTCATTATTAATTAATTCCATTCAAAATTGTAATACTTTAAAGAGGTGTCCTGAAATTTGTTGATTACTTTTAATTTCTTTCCAATTTAAATAATAAGAACACCATTTTTTTTTTAGATTCTTCCATTATAATTTTGAGCAATAATAACAATAGGGTTTCCTTTCATTTCTGATATTTACGAGTCTTTCCTTCGTGAATTCAAACTAGGGCAAATCTCACAATTAGTCTCCTTTGTTTATACCTTGTGCTAAATTAATCTCTATTGTTTTAAAAAAATATAATTTAATCGCTAATGTTTACAAAAACTCACACAATTAGTTTACAAAAACTCACACAATTAGTCCTTGTCATTAACCTTTTGTTTAAACTTAACAGAAAGTAAGGGTACAATGGTCTTTTTATAAAAAAAAAACTCTTTTTTTGGTAATATATTATTTGTATTTGTTCTTAATTTTTTCCCCTATCTATAGACCCACCCCCACCCTGATGCAGAACCCATTCCCACCCTCATCTCACATCACCCTTGTACCTTTAAGTCATTTCCAACCCATTCCCTAAACCATTTTTACCCTACATGTAGGGATGCTTTTAGAGATATTCATCTCCAACAACATCCCTAGAGATTTTTTACAAAGTAGAGAATTCCTACATCAACTTTTTACTATCTCTACATGTAGAGATAGTAAACTCATTCCTTAAAATATCTCCAAAACTATTTGACAATTAAAAAATAGAGAAACTGTTGGAGTGAAACTGAAATAGAGGATCCTTACATGTAGAGAAATGGTCAAAATTCCCTACATGTATGGAAAAAAATAATGAAGCTATTGGAGATGGCCTTACCTTCAAACCTGTGTGTGTGTCGTGTTGGTACATGCATGCAATATCAGTTTATGTGTGTGTGTGTCTGTGGATGTTTGTATGGGCCAGCGGTGTCGGTGTATGTGTGTGCGTGTTTGTGGGTGTGTAGGAGTGTGTACGCCATATGTGTGGGCGTATGTGTCCATGTGTGTGTGTGCTGTATATGTAGGTATGTATGGGTATGTCTTTGTCGTGTTTGTGGGTGTGTATGTCTATGTGTGTCGTGTGTGCTTGTGTATGCCATTTGTATATGTGTGTAAGGGTGTGTTTAATGGTGGCATGAGTGGAAAGGGCGACGATTTGGCGGTGGTGGTGTAAGTGGGGGTAGCGGTAGTTTGGTAGTAGTATGTGTGTGTGTGTGTGTGTGTGTGTGGTGGTGGAAGGTAGAGGAAGAAGAAGAAGAGAAAGGAAAAAATGAAAAAGAATTTAATTAAATTACAAGGGCAATTATGTAATTTTTGTTATTAAATTAACAGTAACATGGTTATTTAACACAAAACAGTGTATTTTTTTTAAAGGTTACTTAACGACAAGGACTAATTGAAATACATTTTATAAATATTGAGGACTAAAATGAGACTTTTAAAATAATGAAGACTAATTCAGAACAAAGAATAAACAAAGGAGACTAATTGTGAGATTTTCCCTTCAAACTATTTTCAGTAAATCCATTTCTTGAAACCATTTGAAAATATTTGTACTAAAGTATAGCCCATGTCTAGAAGATCCACTTTTAATATTTATTGGCTAATTGGACTACGAATTCAGAAGTGATAACAATGAGTTTTTCTCTCCTCTCTTTATTGAGAATCTTCTCTACTAGCTTGTAATGATATTTGTACGAGCATTTCAAGATATTGGTGGAATTCAAAGAGAGAAGTAGGATCCATTGGTTAAAGTGGAGTAAATCGAAAAAACTAAATTAAGGTGGAAGGCTGGTTTAGCTCAACAAAAAAAGAAAAAAAGAGAGCATATAAACATTGCCTTCATGACTTGCCAAGCTTGGAAAATACACCACCACCAACCAAGTTCCCCCTCATCACTCAAATTCTTGAAGGGGTCTACTTCCCACTTGGGACATTTTTAGCGTACTAAAGTGGGGGAAGACCACCATGGGTTTGGAGGAGTTTGATTAAAGGTAGGAAGCAACTAGAAAAGGAGGAAATGTGGAGATATCTTTATGGATTCATGACTTAGCAGGAATGCTACTTTTTTTTTTTTATTTAATAGAGATTTATAGTCGTATAATACATATTAAAAATATTATTTATTAAAATTAATCTCATAATCAATCAAAATTTTTATAGATTTATGGTTTTTTTTAAAGTTGTACTACACAAATTAAAAATATTATTCATGAAAATTAATCTCACAATCTTTCACTTACAGTAAAAAGTATATCATTAGAACAAAGTCTCAAAAATCAAGATATATATTCTGTAAAACCGCCCAAAAATGGCCCAAAGTAATACTTCCAATACCTAACACGACCCAAAATTGATCCAAAAAATTTAAAACAAATGGTCCAAACGCCGACTCACCCACACAAGTTTCAGCTACAAAGAGTAAAGAGGAGGCACCACCTATACACATACATACATCCCTCCATCTCCAAGGCAAAGCTCCAAATTGAAGCCAACACCACCCGTAACCATTGTTCGTAAATGAATTCTCTCGTAATATCATAACGGTTAATAATTTTTTTTTTTAGAAACTATTTATTTCATTTTATTATAATTTACTTGAACTTATTAGTAACAAACACGTAATACATTCCCGAGACATTATGATGATATAACTATATAAGCACAGCCAACAACATTACATGTAAACAGAATTCTTGATATTTCACAAACAAGCAAAATGGCGAGAGGGAGCAGTACTAGTAGTGTTGTTGTTGTTGGTGGTGGCGGTAGAGATAAAGAGAAAGAGAAGAAGAAGAAGAAGTTGGAGAACAAAGCTGGAGCTTTCTTCATGGCCACTTTGCTCATGTGGGGTGTCTCAGTTTTGTTCGAAATCGTGTTCAATAAGCGGAAAGAGCTGATCACCATTGTTGTTGGCTTCGTTTTCTTCCAATTGGCCAACTGGGTCGTTCGCCGTTGCCTCTCCCGTGACCCTCTTTTTGTCAACACTTGTGTCTCCCTCATCCATTCCTCCATCATCTCTGCCTCTGGTAATACATCATACACACTTATATATAATATTTTTATCTCGTAAATCACGCTAGTGCCCTCTGTTTATAATGTTGTTTATAATGTTTATGATGTTACGAGCTAAATTTAATTACTGTGAATTGTTCGGTTACGATTTCGTGAGGATCTCACTAAACATGTGCCAAATTTTTAAAATATGTGTCCCGTAAATCATGCCAGTGGCCGCTAAACATGTACGAAATTTTACTGGACTTCTTTTAGGTCCTTCTTTTAATAGATATAAACATTTGTCTGTATAAATATATCTTGTTAGATTCTTTTCTATATTGCTTCTCCACAATTATTTTATTAAATTGTGAAGTTTTGTTGCTTGTTTTGTTCTTGATATTTAATTGCAATATTTCGTTCACGTTGGTTGTGTAAAGAATTTGTGTTTGGTCTATAAGCACTTTTGATCTCTACTATTGTCAACACGAGATTAAACATTTGGTACTATTGATTGGGCTTAATGCGTCTAAATACTAGTAACTGAAACTAGGTTTCACATGGAAATTAAAGCATGCCCGTTATCAATCGAAAGTGTGCGCTCCACAATGTCTAGAGGCCCTGTTCTGTTTTGATAGATGAACCTGCACAAAAGTGTGATGATCCCATAGATTTGAACCTTCGACTCAGAATTTGAAGTGATTGAAGATTTTGAATCACTGAATTTGCAGTACTTGAAAACTGATAAAATATAAATCTAGTTTGAGTTATTATCCAGTGTGGATTCTTGTCAGCGATTATGAATTTGGCCTTTAGAAAAGTGAGTGTGGATTCAGTCAATGTTTATACTCGTGTTTGAGTACGAGGGAGTAGAAACATTCATCTAATTTCGTTTCTATATTACTGGCTCTTTTCTGTGACCCCATTTTAAAGATAAGCAGCTATAATAACGGCAAAATCTGATTATTATATATGAATTTAGAATAATCATTTTTGTAATCATTCACCATGCTGAGTATTTGAGACCCGATTATCAGTTTAGAAGATTAAGTAAGCTTGAATATTTAACACTGAAGTTGCCAAGTATTGTGTTTTCTGAAACCCTGTGCTAATAATGAGAAGGCAAAGTTTAGAACTTGGTTTGCGCGTTTCATCCTTCGATTTTGTGATGTTCCTTCTTTGATGCCTAAGTACATAAGCATAATGTCTACCATATGGTATTTTACGTCTAAAACAGATTACTCCAAGATTTTGCAATCTTTCAGAACTTAATTGACGGTGACTTTGAAACTAGCATGATTTCTTTTTCTTCAAAATATGTTATAAAATTAGAGAAACAGTAAAGAATGGAATGGTTTTATAGGGGGATGAAGAGAAACTAGAGCTTGTGAAGGTTCCCTGGCAAGCATGATGTAAGGGGATCTGCAATCATCTTTGAAGTGCAGTTATCATAGAGTGACAATTAGGCAGGGGTGGGTGTATGTTGTGGGTTGCGAGGGTTGTAGCCTCCACTGAGCCCACCTCTTATGCGCTTTTTACCCCCCACTGAAAACATCATAAATCTGCCCTCGCAATAAGGTGAAGAGGAGGGATCTTGGCAGGGTACAAATTATCCAAACAAACCAGTTCCGTTTTTCTTTTCTATTCTTTTTCCTTTTCCTTTGCAGATTTTTGAATTGGCCTACTCAACATAGTAATGTTTTCCCTAGTATATTTAGGTTCGAACCTTGCTATGGAGTTTTTAAATGCTTAGACTCAAATTTTATTTCTTGAAAAATGTTTTCCCTAGTATATTTTGTTTATTTCTCCGGAAAAAAAAATAGTAATGATACAAATAGATAATGGCTTACATTAATCGTCTTCTCTTTTTCTTGCCCTTTTGCTTTTGTCTTCTTTTCTGCCAAATATCTCCATTTTTTCGTCTTTGGAAACTTACATTCCCACTGATATGGAACTAGATTAAAAATTGCTCATATCTGTAATCTTTGTTTCAATTGTTTAAATTTATGACACACCTAGGACCAATCAGCTTCAATTATATATTCATTTAACTCCATCACTTTCTCTTGATGCTTTTTCGATTTCTTTATTTTCTTTTCTGATTACATTGTGTTCACATCTTTGGCAGTGACGTTTATTTTGCTCAATCAGTGGATGACTAGCGGTATAAGTAAGATGTTTGAACATTCACAATTGGTCGACAGTACTTGGCTAGGGGCATATGCAGCTTTATGCTTTTCTTCTGGTTACTTTGCATATGATCAGTTGGATATGTTGCTTTATCGGTTATACAGTGGTTTGATCCCTTCCATCCTGGTGCATCATCTGCTGCTGCTTGTTTGCTTTACTCTTGCATTATATAGGAACGTCACAATCAACTATCTTATCCTTACTCTCATATGTGAGGTAAAATTTTCAGGTTTTGCTGAACATCATATTTTGATCAGATTATTCTTCTGCCAACTCTGCCTCTGCATATAACGTGCCTATCTGTGTTAATTTAGTAGATCTTCAACTTTGTTATTTAGATTTGAAATATTAAGAAGCAATCTCACAATTCTAACTATATGTATGATTGCTTTTAGCTTTTCAAAAACTTGGTAGTTCAAAAGTTGGTGGATGAGCTCTGGAATTGAAATATTATTTTTAACTTGGAAGCTCCACTTCCTTTTCTCTTTCTTTTGGTTCATAAACTAATGTCATAATCCATTTTAGCAGTATGGTAAAACATAAGTAAATCAGTCCGAGATTTAATTTACGTAAGTGGCACTGGGGCTCCAGTTCTTGTGGTTTACTTGAAATTGCTAAGCATTCTTAGTCGATGAAGGTTTTCATAAATTATATGACATAACAACTAAAGGCTGATTAAGTGATGAAATTGTATATCAGTATTATAGAAATGAAATAAAGAGTAATAAAGTAACATTTCAAACTTTGACAATATTTAGGAATTCACTATTAGTAGCTATTTCTACCAATCTCTGTTTCCTTTCAGATGCTCGTCTGTATTCTTCCATTTTTTACCTTTGGTGGGAAATCAGTTACATCTTTCTGGCAGATTTTCTATTAGATATATAGTGGAGGGGGATGTACATTTTATTAATAGATTAATTTGTAGCACACCATTCTCCTACATTGGACAACCATAAGACAAGTGGTCACTTTATAAGTTGGTGTTAAGGGCTTTTATAATAACTCAAAATTGTATTTTGGGCTTGTGCACTTGACCCAAGACAGTGATTTCTTGAGCCTAGGATACCAGTCTCGCCTTGCAGGCCTAGGGTTCTAGGCCTAGGTTTGACAGTTGTGGTTTCTGAACAGTTAAGTAGAAGTGTGGGCTTTGTATTGCCTGTTGGTCTTGAGTTGTGGTTCTGTAGTTGCAACAAGAGCGTTGCATTCTTGAGTGGGGGAGATTGTAGCACCTCATTCCAGCTAAATGGAAAACCATAAGATAAGTGGTCACTATAGGTACTAGTCATGGTGAAGGGTTTTTCACCCTTTTCTCGTTCCTTCTGTTCATACACCTGGTTATTTTCACATCCTTTTGTTCTTTAAGTTATGGGAGAACAACAAAGTGGGGGAGTCTTTGATTATTCTTCTCTTCTCCTTCCCTTCTCCTTCTCTTTTACTTTTCCGTTTACAGAATTAGCAAGCAGGTATGCAGTCCTTCACCCTGATTGAAATTCTTGTTCTATGCAGTTGCATTCAATCTTTCTGCATGTGAGGAAAGTGCGACGAATGGCTGGTATTCGAGATGCTAGTAACAAGATTGTGAAAGCAGAGTGGGCTCTTAACTGTGTGACATTTGTTTTTGCAAGATTCGTGTCTCATGTTCTCATAACAGTCAAGCTACTCAGGGATGCTCCTAAATTTGGGAAAGGGGTGGAGCTTCCACTTGCATTGTTTGGAATGGCCGGGATGAACTTGCTTAATATTTTCTTGGGCATTGATCTCTTTAAGGCTTTCAGGAGAGAGATTGCTTCCACAAGGGATCAGCAGAATCACCAAGAATGATGGACTCAGAAAAGGATCGCATTTTGTTGTAGTTTTACTTAAAGTTTCATTCGTTCGAGTGTATAGGTCAACATTTATACTTATAATCACCACAGTTGTATAAGAAAATGCAAATATTTTCCAGTGTATCAAATTAACAGGGAAGAAAAAAGGACGAAGATTGATTTATTCTTTCGTGCGCGTTCAAAAAGGTGTTTCAATCTTCTTCTCTTTGTCCTAACCGAGTCACTAAATTGTAATGTTCATTGGATGTTGCAGGGCCCCAAAGTAGCAAACCTCTATACATTCTTTCTCATGTATTCTCAAGCTCTACAAGTCTCTGACCTTTCTAAATTTCAAGAACTTTCTTTGACATTCATAATAGTTGTTCTGTGACGTATTTTACTTGTGAATTCTAGACAATGGTTATGCTGCGCGTGTTTACAGGACTGGATTTACTCATGACGTTATGATGTTATAAACGATATGTAACAATTATTAATTGTTGATAGACTTATGATGAAATGAAGTGGACAGTTTACAATCGTTGAATCTTATTTATAACGTTGTGATATTATGAGGATGTTCATCCGTGTTTACAAGGGTGAGTAGTTTTCTCTCCTTTGCAAGAAGTCAAGTACATTGAGTCGTTCATTTTCCACAAGTACCACATGATGTTTACTTGCAACGAGCACTGTTATTTGCAGATATTTACTGATGGATTGGTTTTTTGTCACACCTTTTCTTGCTATTTCATTTCAATTAAGAACAAAATGCGAAACACAAATATAGTTCACTTACAATTGGCACAGTGGCACTTTAAAAATAAAAGTTTGGCATTATTGGTTTGATAGTTAGTGTGTTGGAATTAATAGAAAATACAATTTTTAATTGAAATATATGATGTCATCAAATTTATAAAACCGACTTACCTAGTGAAATAAAATTTAATTTGATCTGGTTTATTCGTTTTATGATCAAAGTCTAGGAAGTTTGTTGTAATAAAAGTGTTAATCTTTAAATACCAGTTAAAACAATATATAAGAATGTTAAATATTATATCTCATTTTTTTTTTCAATTTCAAAGTGATAAATATTTATAAACTGATCAAGTGATTATTGAGATTTGCACGGAAACATTTCCTTTGAATTAAAAAAAAAAAAAAGGATTCAAAAATATATGGATTCTAGTTCAGACAACGAAATGCACGGGAGTACTGATACATATTACGGAATTAAATTTACATATGTGTTTATTAAAAATGGATATTGAGATCTCTGTTGGACAAAAACTAAGGCTCCGTTTGTTTACCGTAAAATAACTTATTGTCGCAAAATATTTATAGAAATATTTTCTGGTATTTAATTTTTATACTGGAAAATATTTTTTGACATTTAGATGTCACAATGAAAAATATTTTTCTACAAGAGAAGAAAACACATACATATATATGCACAATCTCTCACACACGCACACACATTTTAGGGTTAACACTGCAAGCATCATACAACAATATGCTAGGCATTTGATAGAAACATCTCTGCCTTGTTAATGAAGGTTATAGTTATCTGAGATGCATTCATCAAAGCTACTCAGATGCATTGAAAGATGGAGCAAACTGATTGTGGAAAAAGAATGATGAATTTGATATTCAAATGATATTGAATTTCATTGTTTTGATCCATCACCATCCTAATAGTACAAAGGATTTTACCCCAGAAATCCTTCTAATGACCAACCGAATTCATGCTCCGTAAATGCAAACTGTATTTCCTAGTTTCCTAAATTCCCCTCGTGGTCATCCTTGATGATTTTCAAGTTGAACGCCACTTTTACTTCTGGAAAACAGCTTCCCAAAACCATTTCGACTTTTAGAAGAAGACGTGTGATTGGCAGATGAAGTTGATGATGATGAAGATGCTGGTGACTCCCCATCATTCCCGTTCAGTGAATGACTTGCTATCTCTCCTGGTGTTTCTGGAGGGTCTGAATCACATCTAGTTACATATGTGCCGTTTGAATGCCACTTCCATGATTCTCCATGAGCTCTAGGAACAAGTGACGCTTCACCAGAGAAACCTGGCAAGTTTGCAGTGTCTATCAAGAAATCTTCTAAGGTTGCTAACGACTGGAGCTGCCTCCCAAGAGATGCAATGGTTTTCTGGCATTCTGCGAGTTTATCAGCTGCTACAGCCAAGTCCTCCTGCAACAAGTAGCTATTAGCACCATTGGGATTTCTTTACTCTATACGTGCGTCTGAAGAAAGATATAGAAAAGATCATATTGCATAACTTAATCTCAAAGGCGAACAAACCTGTTTTATCTTTACGTCATGATTAGGACCAGCCATTTGCTGAAGCTCAACTTCCTGAGATTTTCTCTTCATTTCTTTCTCCAATTCTTGGCATTTAACTGCCATTTCTGCTGATGAATTCTGTTCTTTTTCAACTTCTGCTTTTAAAGAATCAATATTTGCTGCCATGGTCCGTGTTTCTACTTCCATACCAATGAGTTGAAACTCGAGCAATTCCTTGGACTCGTGTATCAAAACTAGCTCCTTCTGCAACTCCTCCAACTTGATCTCTGCTTCTTCTAATTGAGCTTGTGATGCCCTGAGGGAATGTTGGCTCATATTTAGGGCATTTTCTAGCTCAGCCTTCTCTGCTTCTATCTTCACTAACTTCTCTTCCAATTCAGCGAGATGCGTGGTCATGTTTTCCAGTTCAGCCTTCTCTACTTCTGCCTTCACTAACTTCTTTTGCAATTCAGCCACATGATTGGTCGTATCTTCCAGCTCAGCCTTCTCAACTTCTATACTCACTAACTTCTCTTCCAATTCAGCTAGACGTCTGGTCATGGTTTCTAGCTCAGCTTTCATTGTGTTCTCTGCATTAGTGGACTTGTCGACAACTGCACAAGATTCAGCAGAAGCAATCTTACTCTTAGTATCATGTAGTGCAGCAAGTCTCTCCATTTCCAAGAAATCTTCCATCATATCAATTTCAACAGAGCTAGCTGTGAGATTTCTAGTCATGGCCTTTCCATTTTTAAATTGATCAAGCTCAGCAATTAGGGCTGACGCCCATGAGTCTGAGCAACTGGGTTCGCTGTCATACTGATCTAACTTACTCATCTTACGGGTACCAATATCTACTGCATTTACTTGTTCCCCACTGTCTGAATGACTATCTGTGAGAGATTCAACATAAGTTGAGGAAGCAGCAATTGACTTCTGATCATTAATAGCAGCTGATTTGCGAGCAATTGCTTGTAACCTTCGACACTCAGCCTCAAGCTTAGCCACTTTCTTTATGCTCTCTAACTGTTGCTTACTTGCAGTCTCAGCAGCTTGTGTACTCAAATCCCTTTCAATGGTCCTAATTTCTAACTCCTCAGACCGAGAAAGAAGCTCAGCCTTGAGCGCAGAGTTCTCCTTCTCGAGGGACTCAAGCTTAAGAAAGACATCAGCATAAGCAGGAGCAGGAGACCAAGCTTTAGCGGCATCTATATGAGTCTGTAGCTCAAGAATCTTGTTCTCAAGTTCAGCCTTGATCAATTCCCATTCGCTGGTTTTTGTCTCTGCAGCATCATGAATTCTTTGCTCCTGCTCCTCTTTCGCTTGTCTAAGCTGCCTGACACATTCCTTTAAAGCACCATCAAGATGGCTAGCTCGAACTTCTAGAGCCACATTCTGCTGAATGGCTGCCTCCAGCTGCTGCTTTAAAGCTGCCACTTCATTTTCTGCCTTTTCCCAGCCTAGAATAAGATAAGGGATAAATTAAGCCTCAGAGCAAGTGAAAATTAGAGAACAACAGTAGCAAAATCCCAAAGAATAAGCCTGACTAGACAACTAATCCGTCCAGAAACTTCAGTCCGATAATAATCCCACACTTCACGAGCACTTCAGTATCAAGGCTATCAAGAAACCTCTTGCCCAGACAAAATTATATATATGCAGAATGGTAAGACAGGAAAGATTCACATAGGCAGAGTGCTTCAATCATGAGTTACTGAAAGGCATCAGCCAAAATCCGAAACATATCAGAGTAACTAGTACCTGCAACAGCTTCTTCAGCAACTTTTGCGTGCTGCTTGACCAAGTCCTCTTTCGCACTAACATTAACAAGTGCAGCTGATAACTTGTGTGTTAGACTTTTGACACTATCCTTGATTTCATCATCAGTTACTGTAGCTTTTGATGTAACTTCTGGTGACTGTGTGTTGTTATTTGGAGATTCCTTCAAGATGTCCTGCTCCAGGAAAAATGATCTTTAAGATACATTAGATATCTAAAACAAGCAAGAATAATTTGAAACCAAACACAGACATGACGATGCCATTATGCCTCTGGATGGACTGTTAATTGCTGAAAAGAAAATTTTTGAAGGCTCAGCAAGTTGGTATTGTTAAGACATGTCTATAGCTTCAGAACTCTACAAAGCTTTCTTTAGGATTTTAGGCAATAAAATCTTCGACATTTCAAATGAAACTGCCTTTAAATTGGTATTGTCTCAAACATGGATTTTAATAGAAAAAATCATACAGCGCTGTTGGGATACTACAGGATCCATGTATGCGTTCCACAAATAAAAAGAATAAAAATAAAGAAACTATTTTGATTTTATTCAAGCATGTATCACAACATGCAAGTATGCAATTGCTCCAGTCATGCCTGGAATGAAAAATTCTAAGTCATGCTGCTTATGGAAAACCTTTAACTTCAAACCGGCACTCACTGGATTTTCCAGAAAAAAGGAATTATGCTAATGTACAAGGATTTAGAATAAGGCAATGATAACGTCAGCATGATGCAAGACAATGTTTAAGGAAAGACGGTCTCTCATTTGCAGCAGAAGATTAGGGGTCTAATGTCAAGCTCGTTTTGAGGCTCAAATAATTAAAAAGGTTTGAGAGTCCAGAAAGAGTAATATGGCGAGGGATGAACATGAAATAAGGTTATTAAGATGCAGACTTAAAGAAGAATATGAAAAGAGAGAAGAAAAAGGAGCAGAAGAAGAAGATGCTTCAGTTTTGGACAAGACATATGCACACACAAAATATCAAATTTTCATTGTTAAACTTCAGTACCAATATGATACATTAGATAGATATCTCTAGATTGCTGGGCTTGTTATGATTTGGACTTCAAGTGATGGCTACCAAAATACCATACGTCATCGTAAATAAGTAATTTTAGCATCTTATCAAAGTTGCAAATGAATGAAATTAGCAACATTAGTTAGTAATGCATCTTATGTATTGTATTGCAACTTAAGGAATGTTTTCCTTATCAGTGAGAATCTACATGACCAACTGGGATTATTCTAAGATGGATATTCTTATGGCCATTTCGCAAGCGGCAAACTAACGAAAGGTTGTTCCACAGGGCTGTTTAATATCCAAAGGAATGTTTATCTGCAAATTGATATGAATGTCATCGGTGTTAGTAAGTAATAAGAGAGGATAACTGATGTCGCAAATAAAGCAAGATCAAACCAAGCAGCTCATAATTGAATTTATCAAAAACTGCAGCAAGGTTGATTTTTACCTTCCAATTGATGAATTAAACATGTAATCAGCCCATGTATCTTATAGGATTGATATAAATGAAATAAGCATGGTAGCTTTTTGTATCTCTTATGGTGCAACTTTTGAGAATGTTTACATATGGATCAGTAGTATTAAATCACAACCCTTTCGCCACAAAGACAATAAATTGGAAATGTTCTGAATTGAGAAGCAGAATGCAAGTAACAAAACATGCTGTCAATTTTACACATTCTACAATAGTAAGGATGACAATATGTTTCTAAATCCTTGAAAGAAGCTAAGATCCACAAAAATGATGGTCGAGAGGAAACAATGTAATCTAAGGCAAAACTAACCCACCTGTTCATCAGAGTATCTTTCAGAAGGTGAAGATATCGACCCTGAGCTATCAGTTTCCCCTGAACTCCTGTCGGAAGATTTTCTCTTCCACAACCATTTTCGCTTTTCCATTTCACTGCCAAGACTAAATCTTCCAATAAATCATTTCACACTGCCATCTGCATATGTATTTGGTACAACAAATCAGAACATACACGAAGCGCAACCTATCGTTGTTAACACTATAAAAGAAATGCAGAAATAACTATTTTGCAATAATATACCACCTAGCTAACACAAGTGAACTAATTTATTCAACCCCTAAAGAGCAAATAGAATGCAAATCATACTTATCTCTTAACATCTTCAATTATTGTCCATATAAGATGACTTAGCTCCATTTAACCACAATAGAAAGGCTCTAAAGAAAAAAGATGACTTGGCTTCCATATCATCTCATCTTTGCTTCAAATCCACTCCACTGACACCTCTCCAACCTCAACAACAAAAACAAAACTTTTTACACACCAATATTTGAATCACAAAAATGAGAACGACCCATCTCATAATTACCCATAGAATCCTCCAAGAACCCATTTTTTCCCAAACACAAACTTTAAAATCTCAATACAACAGTAGCTAGCAGCAGCAGCAGGGACATAACCTTACCTCAAGATTCATCAGCACCAAATTCAAAATATCCAAAATGAGAGCCAACCCATCAAATATTATCTGAAAAAGATTCCAACTTCAAACTCAATTGACTATAAATAAGTAAATGCATAAATTACATATTTTCATTTTGAATAGAAAAAATCCAAAATTGGAGCTAACCCATCAAATATTGTCACAAAAAGATACCAACTTCAACCCAATAGACTATAAAAGACAGCTCGGTGCACAAAATTGTCACTATCCGTGGGTCCACGAAGGGTCAGACTCACTTAATTCTATTGCACGCAGTATATAACTCACATAAGTTTTAAACACAAATATACTTATTTCAGCTATGCAAGTATATAGAGAAAGGAAGACAAAACAAATGTACCTTTGACTGTCAACAAAGGAAACCGAGAAGGCAAAAGATTGGCCTTTTGTTAGTTGAGTTTCAGATTCTAGAAACATTAAAATAAAGCAAAACTCTGCTAAAGATCTGTGTGGAATGTTTAACTATATGTCTAGTTATATGTAAGCTTCTTTCAATTTTTATTTATTTATTTATTTTGGTTTTTGAATATATTAAATCTTTATTTTTTTCCTTTTTGGGAATGTAAATGGGGAGCAGAGCATGTGATGGTTGAGTGGGATGCGTTGAAAAAGTGAAGAGTGAGACTTTCTATATGCCACTTTTCAGCTTTTTTTTCTTTACTATTTTTGTTGCTTATTTGTTTTTTATATTTGAAATTACGTTGGTCTTATTCCCGCCTATTAAGGGCATTGTGCATTAATTGTTTCAAATTGAAGTTAGAAGATCAAGCGCTCTCTCTCTCATTCCTTTGCCTCCACTGTTTATTGTCTGTTTTCTTTTTTATTCGAGCGATGTGGTTCAACATATATCAAAAAATATTATTTATAAAATTAATCTCACAATTTTTTACACTCACATTGAGGATGTACCACTAGATTAATGGCCTATTATTTATTGTATTTTTTTTTTTGCGTCAAATAGTGTTTATTGTTTATTTACTCTTGTCTTGTACGTGAGAATGAAGCATTGCACAAGATTTTGATTCGTGTTGGGCATAAGTAGTTTTTCGAATAAATACCTTCTTCTGTCTTTTAACTTTAACAAAAATTATAATTTTTTGGTATCCTAACTTAAAAAATATGTCTTTTAGTCCTTTAAATGTAGGGATGGCAATGGGGTGCGTTTGGAGTGGGGATGTCACACCCCGACCTCAACCCATCGCTAAGTAAAGGCCGGAACATGACGTGTCAAATAATGTAATACCTGTAAGATCATAATTTAATAACCTAGCAAACATTTAAATATCACAAGAAACTTCAAAAGGTGGCCCAACCTCTGGGGCACTTCAAACTTCCATAAACATGTTCAAAATATATACAAGACCTAGCATTCACCTTCGTGTGATACGACTACAACAACGACCTCTAGGTCTCAAAAGAATCAGGTACTAGATTAGTTACATTCCCAAGTATTCAAAAGAATAGTTACATAACATGGAGTTAGACTAGTTCATAAGTAAGTTTGGTACATGCAGGGATCACAACAAACAGAAATTTTCCTCATCAAGCAACACAGCCTCACCCTCGACCTGTATAGTCAGCTCGGGCACGGCCTCACCTGAAATTGTTAGAAAGAAGGGTGAGCTATACCACTTAGCTCAATGAGGGATAACGGGAAGGGGATTTTCGCAAGAGTTTTGATCTTTCAATACCATTTATAAAACCCATGCTATGCATACATAATCAATCAACAGGATAATCAACAACTTATAACCCAACTTTCCAAGGACTAGGGTCCAAACAAGAGTGATAACATCAAGGATAAAAGATACAGTTGTCTTGCAGTTGTTGGAGTCGGCCGGCCTTGAGTCCATCATCAGTGTCAACCCTTACTCCATACAATAAGGCAATCCGGATTAAACCTAAGTTCCTATGACCCACCTTTCTAAGGGTTAACATCCAAGCAAGAGTGGGATTGGCGTCCATGGTAGTTGATACCTACTAGCAAGCCCGATACCTCCCAGTGGATAACAAGCGCTACCATGCCCGTAGAATGGTTGCAACCTTATCGCGCACACATAAATCAATTATAATTGCATATAGTACAAGTAGACAACGAATGGGAGGGCAACAAAGTATGTTGCCTCAAGCAAACAAGCATGAACAAATACAAATAACAGTTAACTTATGAATGTACCATGCTCAATAAACAATTCGTACTCCCCACTTAACTCGTTTGTCATGAAAAACATCCTTCATATACACCATGGTTATGTCTCAATTAATCCCCATTAATTCTCATTGAACAAGTTAGTATCCAAGCAAGCAAGAACACAAGTTAACCAACATACAAGGTTAAAACTTAAGTGGAGGAACAGGGGAAGTCGGTCGAGTAGTCGGGCGAGTAACTCGCCCGGCTTTTCCAGAGAATCAAGACAAATGCTGGTTGAGTAGTTAGGCAAGAAACTCATCTGGCTTCTCAACCGACCTGGGCTGAATACATACACAAATAGGAGCCTTTTAGCTTGTTAACTAGATGCCTTGCTCCTAACCTTCACCTATCTTTCTAACCTATTCATAGAAGTTTGTTAAGCAACATAGCGCCTCTCTAACACACTAACAACAACACACGATCTCAACCCATCTTAACATCATCTACACCACATAACCCATCAATAACAACTACTAATTCACACATCCAAGCTTGTCAACTAAGATAGCTCAATTTCAACTTCTAACAAGCCAAATACATGCACAATCCCACATTTAAACCTCATGATAGTAATCAAGAGCTTTAGCAAGGTTCATAAGGCACTACACAACAATATAGAACCCTAGGTATTCAATACAATCTCCATTGCACACACAAGTTTATATCTACCATCAACAAGCTCAATACATGTTCATAGAGTATATGACAAGCTATATGACTTTACAAAGCCTTTGGAAAATCATCCCTCACCTTTGCAAGTGTTTGAAATGCAAGAAAGGAGTTGTGGGATGCAAGAAAAGCTCAAGAAAGGCTTGAAGATACTTGGGGATGCTTAAACTCCTTTTTTTTCCTCTTCTTCTTCTTTTTCCTTCTTCTTCTTTTCTCTCATTTCTTCTTCCTCCTTGGTAGATCGTGTCATGTGAGTGAGTGTGTAATGTCTTGTGTGTGTATGTCTGGTGTATTGTATGTATTTGTTGGGTAGGATATTATTTTGATATGCCAAATGATCACCTTGCCCTCCAACTAGTTTGTGTAATGCTAAGTTGCCCTTCTAGTAAAATTTCAACTAGTTTAGTTAGCTATTATGCAATAATAGGATTTAACTATATACCTATGACACCTATACCACTCAATGCACATTAAACGATGCAAATACACTTAAAACGAGATAATTGCACATACAATAATTTATTTATATATTATATGAACTAAATGCACATGAGGTCTCGTGCTGGATCTTACGGGGGGCCTATTCCTATGCCCCGCCCCCACATTCTATACTCTTATCCCTCGACCCTTCCCCTTCCCTCACCCTCCCCCCCCTCGCGGCCTAGAATCCCCATGGAGAATAGAAATTACCTGGATATTTTTATTATTTTACATTCTATACTCCTATCCCCCGACCCTCGACCCCTCCCCCCCCCCCCCCGACCTCAAATCCCCGTGGAGAATGAAAATTACTCGGATATTTTTATTATTTTTGTAAACTTTACAATATTAAATTTAATGTAAACTACGTAACTTTAAAATATAAATTAAAATTATAATAATAGTAAATATAAATATAGGTATTAATAAATGTTAAATATTAATTATATATTGAGTCTTATGCTTTCAGTTAGGTAGTAAAAAATAACATTATAATAATTGAGTTTTAAGCATTTAGAATAAATTTTGACTAATACCATTGTGTATAAGAAATAGAAAAAGAATACTTATTTGTGTTATTATAATCGAATTGATTATTATAATTTTTTGGTTAATGCATGCCCACATATAATAATAATTTCAAATCTTTAAAATATCACCCTTAATTATGTTGTTTGAAACTATTTTGAATTATAACTAGGATCAACTAACAAATCTCTTAAATTCACTATGATGAATAGTGAAATAGAGGTTTTTATGTAAAATTATTGTGAATGTCAAGTAATACCATGTAGTGTATTGATTAAAAGAATGATTATAAAATCATTTTGAGTAATCTATTTTTTCTTCATTTTTCATAATATTTTATCTGATGTCATTTTCCTATACTTTTACATTTATAATTTTAAATTTTTAGTATATATGTAAAACTATAAATACAAAACTAACTATTTTTATATGCGGGGTAAGAAGTGCTTATCTCTGCGCCTCGCCCCACACTGCCCCCGCGCAGGGATTAAAAGTTAATCCCTACCTCACCCCATTCCCTATGTTTCACCCTAATCCTCGCCGCATATAGGGCGAGGGAGGGTAAATACTTGCAAAATCCATCTTCATTGTCATCCCTGTATAAGTGTACAAAATAGAACCTCGTTAGTCATTCTTTCATTTTTTGTGAATTTTTTACCATTAATTGCATGTAAATCACGCATGTCATGCTAAATTGGTGAAGGTGTAATATCCTACGTTGGTGGAATATAATGTAATTATGTGGTTTATAAGTGGGTGTTGTGAGTATAAATAATAATTTGGGTTAACCATTTTGGGCCAATAGAAAAGAGGCCCAAGTAGTTGTTTCTTATACCTACAACACCAGTTTTGCCTGCGAGCCTGAGGGTTTGGGTTCGAAGCGTGACAGAATGGTATTAGAGAGAGCCACTAGCCGGTGAAGGAGCTAAGTGCTATGTGGGGCAAAGAGTTACACCTAAAAGGCTGGTGAGAGCCACCTCTTGAACCTATAGGAATCACCTCTAGAATTTTAGGCTGCCTAGTTGGTCTTGGGTATGTGTGGCCCTGAGGAGGATGTCAGGTCCTTAACAGGGGGGTGTGTAATATCCACATCGGTGGAATATAGTGTAATTGTATGATTTATAAGTGAGTGTTGTGGATATAAGGAATAACTTGGGTTAACCATTTTGAGTCAGTAGAAAAGATGCTAAAGTAGTTGTTTCATATGCGTACAACATCAGTCTCGCCTGTGAGCCTGGGGGTTTGGGCTCGGAGTGTGACAGAATGACTAACGGCTAAAAATAGATAATAAAAAAAAAGAAGGGTCATTTTTTGTACATTTTTATAATTTTTTTATATTTATAATGGACAATTTCTTAAATTAAAACACAAAGAGATTAAGTGATATAAAAATAAGCATTAGTGACAAAATATTGCACTATATTTGTTGAGGGGGAAAGTGTTCCTTTAAAGTCTATTCTATAATAATTTGTCCCCTAATATTTATTTCGCATAACTAATAAACCCCTTTGGATTATTAGGTTAAAAAAGAAAGGGTATTTTATATTATATATATTTTTTAAGGACTACAAGGGACAATTATATTAACTGAAACATGAAAGATGGTTTAGCAAAGGGCAAAATATTATATAGTATACATAATGTTGGAGTAAAGTTATATTAACTCAATATTTTATAAATAATGAGTGTGTAAAATAATACTTTTTAAAAAATAAACATTAAAAGACAAAATGTTGTATTGTATATATATATATTAAGGGGATAAAGTGATATGAACTCAATATACGTAAAATACTCCAAAAGTTTAAGCCCACCTACTAAAGGTTTTAAAATTCATATTAGACCATGCTCAAACCTAAAATCAACCTTTTTTATTTTTCAAATTACAATAAATATCATGCCTAAAAGATTAACACAAATCTGCAAAAATAAAATAAAATATTTTAATCTTGTGAAAAGAGGAGTCAAATTCTCTCGATTTAAGAAATTTCATACATATAGAAGCTTTGCATGATTTGTTGGTAACTCCACAATCCACATCTATAGCTTGCAAGAGAGTGTTTTTTTTTTTTTTTTTGCTTCTAAGGATGCCTAAGGCTGGTTATATCCAAATACCCCTAAGAGACAGTGTACCTCTTTTGTCCCTCTCAATCAGCCAACAAAGTTGTTCTGGTATGTCATCAACACGGTAGTCACCAAATGCTTTTTGAAACCCATAATTAGCCAACCAATCACCACAATAATTTGTCTTACAGTACAGATGCACAATATCAAAATCCATATGTATGGCGAGCAAGCAACTGTTTGCAATCTTCAATGAAAGGAGTAAGAGATTGAGGTGCTGTAAAGTTGCCTTTTATAATACCACAAATAAAAGTCGAATTAGTCTCAATAAGGAGTCTTTCAATATTCAGCGACTCGCCCATTCTTAGCCCTTCCCATAACGCAATCAGCCCAAATTTGCTGCAAGAGAGTGTATTGCATCTTATCCATCTCAATTGTAGTGAGTTCCATATTGAGATATATGTTGAATTTTTATTTGTTACATTAGATGATCATAATTAGAAACCAATAATTAGTGTAGTGATATTTTTCTTTCCATTTTTTATTTGAAAATAGTTGCAGGCAAAAAGGCATGCGGTGAAAGAACTATGTTAGTTTTGTTTTCTAAACGTTTAAAATTTTGGATGGATGATGCACTCATAGCTTTTTTCTTTAATGAAAATTTACTATATTCTTGCTCTTTTTCTATATATTCATTTTGCACTCCAAAAATAATTGTTAAGGAATTGAAAGAGTATTTTAAGAATATCTCATTACAGTTATAACATAAATGGAGAAACTTAAGTGATGCATTAGAGCAAGTCCAACAAATTAGTTACTTCTGGTTTTTTAGCCAAAGTAGAGAATCAAACAAAAAAATAATAATTTGCTCCAACAAGTTAGCTATCTTATTTTGCTAAATTGAATAGCTCGCCAACTCTGTGCTCATGGTCGCTACAACAGGCGAGCAAACTAGACTCGCTAGAACGCTTTGTGGGTAGACCCACTTGATCCCATGGCTGTGCACTTCTTTTGTTTTGTTTTGCTTTTTTTTTTTTTTGGTGGTCAAAATCAAAAGAATGGTACTATCATTATTTCATTACTCTCAAAAATATAAAAAATTGCTTTCAAAGATTGTTGGAGTGATATGAGAATATTGTATAAGGATTTATGATATTTTATTTTCAATTTATTTATGATATTTTATTCTTATTTGTAGATGAATTCAAAAATAGAGAGTCTAAATTTATTTATGATATTTTATTTTTATTTATAAATTAATTTAGAAATAAAGAGTCTAAATGTATTTATAATATTTTATTTTTATTTGTAAATGATAAATTCAAAAATAGAGAGTTTAAATAGAGAGTGTTATTGAAATAAAATTGAAATAGAGAATTTATAAAAATAGGGAGTCACTAATTTCGCTCTCTATTATGGAGAAAAAATAAGAAGTTTGTTGGATTTACCCTTAGGGGTAAACTGTATCACTCTCGCCAAATATGAGGGTGCTAAGTGGAAAGACTCCTATAATATACCCTCTCTCCCTCTGTCTAAAAACTAGAGCTTGGTGGAGTGTTCTAATTAAATTTAAGTCTATTATCAACAAGGAAAAATTGCACAAATAATCCTATTATTTTTTTAAAATTATAAATTCAACATTTTTTGTTTAAAATTAATCAATTTAATCCATATTATTTTTTAAAAAATTTTAAATTCATCCATATTGTTCAAAATTAGCCAATTTAGTCCCTTGTATTTTTCAAAAACATTCAATTTAGTCCCTATTATTTCTAAAAAAAATTAATTTAGCCAATTTAGGCAGTGACTAAATTGAAATTTTTTAAAAAATAATAAGGACTAAATTGGATAATTTTGAATAATATGGACGAATTTAAATCTTTTGAGTAATAATAAATTAGCTAATTTTAAATAATAGCGACTAATTTAAATTTTAAGAAAAATAATAGGGACCATTTGCGCAATTTTTGCTTAGACCATTTCCAACAAGTGTTTTAGCACTTAATTCTAGGGATGGCAATAGGGACAGGAATTGTGAGTACCCGTCCCACCCCTGCCCCAAATGGGGTGGGAATTAAGGCGAGAAATGAGAAATGGGACGAGGGATGGGGATCAACTTTTAATCCCCGCGCGGGGACGGGGCGGGGTGCGGGGATAAGCATTTCCTACCCCGCATATATAGATAGTTATTTTTATTTTTTTAGTATTATATATGTATTAAAATTATACATATAAAAGTATAAAAAAATAACATTAAACAAAGTATTATAAAATGGAGAAGAAAAATTAGATTATTTGAAAGGATTTTATAATTATTCTTAAAACCACTGTATGCCGTAACTTGAGATTTGCTAACATTTGACATAAATACCTCAATTTTACTATTGTTCATAGTGAATTAAGAGATTTGTTAATTATTTCAGTTGCACTTCAAAAAACTTCAAATAACATATCTAAAGATGAATTTTAAAGAATTGCAACTAATATTATATGTGACATGCGATAAGAAAAAAAATTATAATAATCAATGCAATCTCACTAGCACAAAGAAATGTTCTTTTTTCAATTAGAGTTCTCATACACAATGGTTAAGTCAAAATTTATTTTAAATATTTGAGACTCAATTACTATAATCTTATTTTTACTATTTAATTGCAAGAATAATTAATATTAGACTTTATTTAATATCTATATTTATATTTATCATTAGTATAACTTTAATTTATATTTTGAAGTTGCATGATTCAAATTAATTATAATTCTTAAGGTTTAAAAAGAATAATAAAAATCTTGCGGGTAATCCCCATTCCCCATAGGGATTAGGGGGCGAGGACGGGGCGAGAGACGGGAGTATAGAATGTGGGGACGAGGCGGGGAATGGGGGAAATTTTTGAGTGGCGTGGCGGGACGGGGCGTGGGGATAGCTCCCCCCGCCCCTACCCCACCCCATTGTCATTCCTAATTAATTCTTTATATGTAGATAAGCTATCAGATATTAGTCTCCAACAGCTTCCCTACACCTATTTCTATATATAAAGAATATATCCCTACATTAACCTATCTCCACATGTGGAGTAAACAAAAATAAAGAGTTTTTAAAATAGGAAAATTGTTGAGGTGAAATTGAAATAGAAATTCTTTGAAATAAAAGATTTATTAAATGTAGGGATGAAACTAAAATATGAAATCTTTAGATGTAAAGAAATGATCAAAATTCTCTATATTAATTATCAACAACTAATAAAAATGCACATGTATTTTCAACCTTGTATTTTCAACCTTATCCTTTACTTTTGGATGGCAGCTCACGGAATGGGATCGTTGACGCTATTTTGAAAGTACGATGACTCTTTTAAATAATTTAACGACATTGGAATTAATTAATTCATCCTCAAAATAATAAGGAAAAATAGGTAACTGGCCTACTCAGAACACTTCACCTCAAGGATCAAGATCCTCCCCTTACTTGTTCTAACATTTTAACATTGTATTTCATCTATTCATTTCAAATTTAAAATACAAAAAAAAAAAAAAAAAAAAAAATGAAGGAAATGTGAATTATTAGATATTTTGAGTTAAATAAATGATCAAAATACAATGTTAGAATATCAAAATTAAATCACTAGCTAAAATACGACCCTAATCCTCACCTCAACCCCTCCTCCTCTTCTTTCTCTTCGTTGTGTGTCTCGTCCTTTCCCATAACTCTCATTTTCACTCCCACTGTCCATGTCCTCAACCTCATTTGAATTGAGCTCGCAACTAGTCCTCTTATGTTAATCTTCAACCACGTAAATCTTTGTTGTTAGGGTACCTCCAATTGTGGAGACTATTCACAAAAACTTGTTATTTTTAGCTATTTTAAATACTTGGGTCTCTAAATTTAGAGTCAAAATAGATGGAGCTCACTACTTTTATTAACTTTTTGGCCAAAATAGAGACCCAATCACTTTTTGGGCTTTTAAATTTAGAGTCAAAAAAGTAAATTGGATCTCCATTTTAACTAAAATTTCTAAAATTATGTAGGCCCCATGTATTTTGACTCTAAATTTAGAAACACAGTCTCTAAAAATTGCTAAAAATGATAAGTTTTTGTGAATAGTATCTCTCATTAGAGATACCCTTATTTAGCTCGTGTTTGCATGAGATGTTAATGGATTAAAAAATAAAAAGAAAGAAAGAAGCATAATTGGAAACTAAGAAACATGAAATAGAAAAACAAAAATAAAAAATCCATGGAAATTGGATTTTGTTTAAGTTGTTAGCCTTTTGAAAATTATAATTGGGACCTGGAAGCACTTGCGCTAATGCAGTTTGAATTGCTAGTCTTTTAGAATCATAATTGGAAGACAGAAAGTCTTGTCACATGTTCCCTAAAAAGTTTTTTTGTTTGTTATTCAAGGGATCAAAAACATCTCTACTCAACTCAACTCATGATAGATAGACATGATTACTTTAACCCAATTCGAGTAAGTAGAGCCTGTATTCATTCTGCCTAATCTTATATAGTAGAGTGTGAACCAAATGCTCGAGGTGCAGTAACCTGCCCTACAGCATGCACTAGGTCAATTAAGAATCGAACTCTAAGGCAGTTGAAAGGTTTTCTACATTTATCACAAGTTCGCACATCCCACTTAACACTAGTGGTTGTGAACCTGATAGTTTATTCTTCTTATCTTGGCCATTCGTTTCTTTTTTCTTTTCATATATACTTAGTAACTCATTATCACATTAAATTCATTCTCGGGCTAATCCGGTGACATAATGACATGTCCTAATGCACGTTCCAAATTTTTATCAAGGACAAAACAATATTTGTAATAATAAGTCTGGCCAAGTTAAAACTGTTGCCGAGATTTTGGTCGTTCAATATTTTCGATACATACCATCTAATTAATAAGAATTTTTTTGTCTATTACTACTTGAAGAAATTACATGCAGATGCTTACAAAAGCTACTACAATAAGAACATTTAATCTTCTTCCTCATCTGTCAGAAATTTCCCTGTTCCGGGATTGATTGCAGCAAAGAAGAAGAAAGCAACATTGAACAAGATGAGGGGCTCGATTTCAGTAATTGGAACACCAGTCTCGATGTTAAGCTGTGCCAAAGCTCCTTTCCCTGTGATGATTTCTCCAATGATTGAGAATGCAATTCCCAACTGAGCTAATCTTCCTACAAAGAGCTCGTTTGCTTTTGTGAATCCAAATAGAGGACCTACACACGTACGTTTAACCATGTCATAAGCAAGAATTGAGAATATAGGAAGAATAATTTGTTTGAGGACAAGTTGGTTTACAATTGTGTGACATCGTTAGTCTCCGACTCAAATTTCATCAAAAATTTTATGATTTTAACTCAAATTCTATTCTAAATTTTGGCATGTACGTACTACATGCCAAAAGCATTACATTTTGGATGAAATTTTGTGTGAGGATTAACAGTATCATACTATTATAAGTTTATGGATCAACAAGTTCATTTTGAAAAATTGGAGACCAATTTGTCTTTCACTATGACCATACAAATAGTTTAGTCAACTAACATATGTAAGAAATTTAGGAATAGTATAGTGGTGAACTACACCTTGCACATACGAATGAGGACCTTGATTTTTACAACGGTTAAAAACCGTTGGGAAAGACACCTATTACAATAATTTTTTCCATTTTTTGCAAAGATTTTTTTTATTTTTCAATTATAATATTGCAAAAGATCTAAAATTTTATAGCGAGAGCTTGAGATTATGTTATAACCTCATTTTCCTATTTCCTAGGAATTAACAAATAAATTAAATATACCTCCTTCAGAGAGACCCAATGCTGATCTGAATCCTCTGCCAGGAGGAATAACAGCTTTCTCAAGTCCGGTGGGATCAGATTCATCGACAAAACGGCCTCTGTCACCCAAAGCTCCAATGGCTCCAAGCAGATTAAATAAGATGAAGAAGAGAAGAAGTGGCTCTGCCTCATAAATTGGTATTCCAGTTTCTAGGTTAAGCTGTGCTAGAATCCCCTTTCCAGTTATTGCTTCTCCTAGCAAAGATGCCTACAATATATATGTATGATATGGCACCATTACAATCAATAAGGGCCTATAATTCAACATCTAGCTGCTAAGTCAAGTTCATCAGTACTATTAAATGGCACCAATTGCCCAAAAATTATGTTCGCAAGCAAGATGCATTGTTATATATCACCATTTTTACTCTTTCCTGTTTAATAATTTTTTTGATATACACCAGAACAGTTTGACATTAGACTCCGTTTATTTGCCGTAAAATAACTTGTTTGTGAAAAATGTTTATAAAGGAAAATATTTTGTTAGAAAATAAAATATTTTTCTGAGCTCTGTTTGTTTGTCATAAAATAACTTGTTAGAGAAAAATATTTTCTTAAAAAATTGAATACTGAAAAATATTTTCTGGTGTTTGAGTTCTGAAAAATGTTTTTTTCTCCCAAAGGATATGAAAATATTTTTTTCAAACTTTATACTAGCCGTATTTTTTTAATTTTTTAGTGTTTGATAACAACGAAAAATTAGTCAATTGAAAAATATTTTCCAATAAAAAATGGTAGCTACTTTTTTCTAATTTTACCGAAAAATTGATCAACTGTAAAATATTTTTCGGTCAAATATTACGGCTTGTACAAAGTTTGAGAAAATATTTTCATGTCCTTTGGGACAAAAAAACATTTTTCGGAACTCACTGTACATCCAATCACCAGAAAATGTTTTCCAATATTTTATTTTCTAGGAAAATATTTTTTCCTAACAAGTTATTTTATAGGAAACAAACGGAGCCCATAGAAATATTTTATTTTCCAAGAAAATATTTTCCTATGAAATTTTTTTTCACAAGCAAGTTATTTTACAACAAACAAATGGAGCCTTAATCAGAAAATATTTTTCAGTTGACCAATTTTTTGGTGTTACCAAACACCAAAAAATTAGAAAAAAGTAGCCACTATTTTTTACTAGAAAATATTTTACAGTTGATTAATTTTTCGGTATTATCAAACACTGAAAAATTAAAAAAATATTTTTTAAGAAAATATTTTATGGCAAATAAACGGTAAATGTGTGAAGCTTTATAAGCGGTAAACGGGTAAAAGCATGAACCTTCCAGGAATTTTTTTTGATGAGAGTTAAAATACATTATTTTTTCATCTATAAAAAAAATTATATATATATATATATATAATTTTTTTTGAGTGACTGCTAATTAAATTTTTTGTTTAAAAAAATATATAAATTTTAAATTTCTTCTTCGGCCCATGGAGGCGCAACCCCATCCAGTAGTGGATGAAGGGGTGACATTAAGCGTTGCTCATGCTTTATAAGACCAAAGGCCTAAAGTTTGCAAGCAAGATATAATTCATAGCATATTTAACTTCTAAAAATGCTTAAATTGTTGAAGACTGAAATAAAATAGATTCATCTCAAACAATTTAAATTTTTAGACGAGTTGATAACATAAATATTTTTGAGATTGTTGATGTATTTGTTTTGAATTCAAAATGCACAAGTGTATGTGAAATCTTTGAAATGCCATAGAGATGTCGTACTTATATTAATTCTTCAAATATTTAACAAGTGTACATATGATTTTTCTTTTTCTCTTATCTTTTTTCTTTAATGACAAGGTATGACAACGACTCTCAACGCATGTTCTAAATTAATTTAGAGACATATAATATTTATAATTAAAAGGGTATGAATTTGTCACGATAAGTTATTACATGACCACTTTCACGAATTTGGGGGCCTCATTTTTTTTTGGGTGAAGTGCATCAGACCCCCTTGTACTTTAGCGAAAGTGCACAACACCCCCCTATAGTTTAAAAACCCCCTGAGTTAGTCCTTATAGTTTTTCAAAAGTGCACAATACCCCCCTACCGTTAAAAAATCAGTTAAATTTAACAGAAAGTGTATTTCACACTCGTTAAATGAGATTTTTTTTTGATTTTTTTAACGAATTTATTCATTAAATAATTATATGAATTGACCAAATTACTTTTTTTTTTTGGCCTAAACAAAACAAAAGAGAGAAATGAAAAAAAAAAGAGAGGGTATTTACGTCTTTTTTACAAAATCTGTTAAATATGACGGATTTTATAACTGTAGGGGGGTGTTGTGCACTTTTAAAAAATATAGGGACTAGTTCAGGGAGTTTTTGAACTATAAGGGGGTGTTGTGCACTTTCGCTAAAGTATAAGGGGGTCTGGTGCACTTCACCCTTTTTTTTTTCTTTATTGGAGATAATTATAAATATGAAAAAAAATAGTGATAACTGTACATGCATTCATTTGCCCAGGACGATAAATAAACTGATGCTGCTGTAATACTACGGTTATGGAATAACAAATAACGAAAATATACTTACCGCAAAACCAATCATGGCAACACGACCAACAAAGAGCTCATTTTGCTTAGTAAAACCAATACCTCCAGAAGTGCCAAAAATACCATCTTCAACCTTTGGCTTTGATTTAGGCTCTGCCTATTACACAAAAACATCAAGACAGTAATGAGATGGATAAAAATATATACAGAGAGGAAAGCACGTATATAAAGGGTTGTTCGGTACACGAAATAAAAAATAAAAACCTTTTTAACAGGAGCCTTGGTTTTAGATTTAAAGAGAGCTAAAGTTTTCGTTGCCGAGGAAGAAGAAGAAGAAGAAGGGAGACGAGGCGGCAACAAGATATGAGAAAGAGGCTTAGGCCTTAGTCTTTCAAGTAATGGTTGTTTGTTAAGATCCACTGCATGGCTTGAGATACTAGCAGTAAGCAACATTGTTTGAGCCATTGCTAGCTTCTCTTACTAGTTGATAGTCTCTACAATGTTGAAAATTTATTGTCTTGTAAGATATCCAAGAGAATGTTGTGTATGGTTGAGGGAAGTTTTAATCAAGAGATGTGGATAGAGTGGAAGCATTTTGAAGGGTAATTAGAGTGACCACGTCCCTATGTACTTTGTGGTCTTTGGAAAACATGCACAATGTTTTGTCCTCGCACAAATTTAGAGCTAAATTGATATTAGAGTAGTAATTGGGTAAACAAATTTCTTGTTATGCGGGAAATTTCAAAGTAGTTTAGATTATATTTTAAATCGCAATTTTATCTTATACTTTTAGTTTGCAATCATTTCACTTTTTTTTTATTGCCTCCTATATATATACTATATATTTTGTTGGCATACGAACTTAACATATTATTTTTATATTTTTCTCTCATGTTGCATACAAACTTTGTATATACATAAAAAATGATAGTAAATGAATGGTATATAGCGATGTTCCTTTTCTGATACTCAAATCTGTGACCTCAAATTTAGGGTTTAGTGGGAGTATCTAGTAAAGACTGTACACAAAAAAGATATTTGTTTTTAAAAGTTAGTAAAATCTAAACCATTGGATTCTAAAAGATTTGTGATTCCAATTTCCATAGACAGAAGAGGAGCCAAATGGCAGTTGGAGAGGGGCCTCCTGCCAACTAAGTTGGAAAGCAAGTGGTTCATGATATTCTTAGCAGAAAATCAGATATAAGAATAAGAGAAATTTAATGATAATATATATTCATTATGTAATTACTTACATAACGCTTTCTGATAGGGATGTGAGTATTTTTTATCTCCATACCTCTATCTGAAAGCGTTATGTCAGTAATTGCCCATACCTTTATCAGAAAATTTTACGTAATTACTTGCGTAAAGCTTTTTGATAGGAGTATGAGTATTTTTTTTGGCGAAAAATCTATCTTTTTTTGGAAAGATCATTATATCTGTATGTCCCTGTAAGATTTTAACTTTAGAGGTAAGATCTTGCCACTAGCTACTTCCTTAGATCTCCTATTTGAAATAAAAAATGTAGTTTACTTACATAATGCTATCTGATAGGGGTATGGGCACTTCACTACTTCGTAACCAATTCCCTTTTTGTAAAGCTGGCATTGTGAGAGTCATACCAGTTCTCACTTAAGCTACTGAAAATCGGAATTTAATGGTGCTTATATACTAAGATAAAATAATTTGAACATATTATTACTATTGAATCTCTTTTATAATATTATAATGATATAAGTAAATTCAAGTTATGAAAAATATAGCTTTGTTTCCATGATGTATACATGAAGAGTAATTCTTTGATCAGTTCGAATTGGTCATCAGTTTATTTATATATATGTGAGGCTCACTTCATATTTTTAAGACTAATAATTAACCTGAACTGACTAAAGAATTTTCACTACCTGAGATGGGATATGCTGAGGATCTGGACAAACGACCAAAGGCCTCGTGTGCTAGAACTTTCTTCCTGGACATCAAAACTGACATGTGGCTCTCAATTTGGGAATTCCAACTGTTGGCTGGAGATGTGAACCACAGGATCACATATGCCTTTATTTTGGAGAGAGAAGAGCACATGTTTACATATTTGGACAATAGCAATAATTGAATAAAATGGGGACTAGGGGAAGTAACATAGAACACCACGTGGAAATTACTTTTAGGCTAGTTTTTGGTGTTTTTAATTCGGTATTCGGTCATTCAGTCTAAAAATAAAAAAATGAATTCCGTCTTTGTGAGAGGTTGTTTTAACCGCAGTTCTTTCTTCCTCATTGGATTGTTGATCCCCCGAATTTGGTATTTGGCCATTCAGCCCAAAAATAAAATGGGCCCCTTGATCTTCCGTTTAAGCCTTGGTTTCAGGTTGTTCGCATGGATCAGGCCACAACTAGTTTGGTGTCAACGACTTTCTCATTGCCTATTCTCGGTTTGTGATTTTGGGCTGGGTATGGTTCGGGCTGCAACTAATTTAGTGGGAGGTTTTGATATCTAGTTTCCAGGTTAGGCTTTCTCTCCCCTGGGTCTTGGTCTGGGCTTGTGGGCATTTGCTTTTAATGTATTTTATTCTTAGGGTTTTCCCATTTTGTGTTGCTTGTAGTATGGACTCGTCTCATGTTGGTGTATCTGTCTCACCATGGGCCACTATCTTTCTGTCATTGGGCCACTATGTCTAATCTGGGCCCATAGTCTATATTTATTTTTTGATTTGTCCATTGTCTGTATTTCTTTAGTTAATATTGAGCTCCTTCTCCACAAAAAAATAAAAAGAAAAAGAACCGGAGTCTTATGATAAAATTAAGGGTGAATAGTCCCGAATCCCTCTGTGGTCAGACAAAACTAATTATAACTTTCCTGTAGTCTAAAAAATATGGCCGGACCCCTCTGTGGTCTACCTATTGATGCACACCACCCCCCTTCGTCAAATTTTCGGTCATTTTTGACGGAAGTGTAACAAACGCGCTTAAAATGTGATTTTTATTAATTTTTAACGTATTTAATAATAAAATAATATTAGTAATTAAAAAAAATTATTTTTTTCTTTTTTCTTTTCATTTTCACCTTTTTTTTATTTATCACTAAATTAAAAAAAAAATTAAAAAAATCATCTAGTTGAATACGTTAAAAACTAATAAAAATCGCATTTTATTCGCATGTGGTACATATTCAGTCAGTTTTGACTAAAAATTTGATGGAAGGGGGCGGTGTGCATTAACGGGTGGACCATAGGGGGTTCCGGCTATATTTGTTAGACCACAAAGGAGTTATAACTAGTTTCGCTTGACCACAGGAGAGTCCGAGACTATTCACCCTAAAATTAATATCCAAGACTCTTTCTAGCATTTTAAACCCAAATTGCAACGTGTTTGGTAGTCTTCCATTTAGGCCTTCCTATCAAAATGTCTTATTGATCGAAGAGCCCGAGATTTTGCACCTAAAATAGGACTAAGATCTAAAAGTAGGTTCATCAAAGCTTATATAAGCAAAATGCCTATTCGTTTCGCGACTCAGGGTGATTCTACCACTCGATCATGGGGAAATAAGGAACCCAATAGGACTGGCTGTGTTTTATTTTAACTGGTTTTAATATTTTTGTGTCTTTCAGTTGGGGAATTTAGTTGCTTTGTCAAACGTAAATGTAAAATTCAAAGATGTTTAAATCGACGACTTGCAAGTAAATACAATTGGACTTTCTTGATACAGTAAACATGAGTTAGACTTTCAAACATCACATAAAAAATGATAGTAACAAAGAAATCAATACAGCGAAATCATATGCCCCTTTCACAGGTTCAATAAAATTAAAAATATTTAAATAAATTGGATTAGAACTCTTACAAGGGTGCTCTTAGGAATGGCCAAAGTTGAGATTTAGAAGTTATAAAGTTATAATTGAAGTTTGGATTTAAAAAAAAAAAAAAGTGAAGATTGAGTTGAAGTTCTCAAACAAAACTTAATTGTCTTTAAAATGGTACAAGTACATTTGTATAAGCACTTTTTATTTATTGCAAAACTAGTGGAGAAATTATGACATCAATCGTCAAATTTCAAAAACTAGGAAAAGGCACATGTAGAATATACTCTTTATAATGAATAGGCAAAAGTAAGAAAAAACCAATTCAACACGCTTGATCTATTTCAATTATGTCGAATGTGGAAACCAATTTGAATGTTTTTTTTTTTTGCTAGGAAATTAATTTGTTGCTTCGAGGAATCGAACTCACGCCAACACTATGAACATATTTGTGACTAACCACCACACCCAACACTGTGTGTTTATTTGAAAGGTTTTTCTTAATCTTATTTCACTTTGCTTCTCAAGTAGATTTTCATATGGTCTATTTACTTTTCTTTTCAAGAATTAATTGCAAGAGAAGTATCAAATACCCTTAGATACATGAATAGGAAAATAAATCAAAAATGCATTTGAAAATGTGCTTTAAATGATGAAATAATCCGTTCAATATTATCTTTAACCCAAATTGTCAAATCGAGCAAATGTTAAGGATCGGGATAAATCATATGCAGATACATATAACATCAATCGCACTTGAATCGCCACTCAATTCAAGTGTGCTTGAATATTTGGAGTGCGATGGGAGACTTATTAACATCTTAGGCTCAAATCAATTTGCAGGAAACTACTTCTTTGTGATCAATTTCAGTATATCTTATATTTGATTAAATTAGATCATATTTTTTTCGGATAAATAATGTATCAGAACTCAGCAATTATGGTCTAAATTCGAAAAAAATTCCAACGAAATTTCCTATCAAAAAAGAAGAAGGAAAAGATTGTCTCAATATTGGCATCCAAACTCAAAGATAAGTGAAGAAGAATCAAGTCATGTGGGGTGTTGTAGCTTCAATTTAATTATGACGGAAAGATAGGAAAAGAAATGGATCTAAACTTTATCAAGAGGCCTACCATGTTGTCTACAGTTTTTAGTTAAATTAAACTTTTAAAGAATCGGCACTCTACCCATGAAGTGTGACAAAACAATGTGCCCTCTTAAAAAAGCTCCTTTGACTTGAGCTCACAAAAAAGCAGCCCCTCTAGCAAAAGTGTGAAAGGAGCAGATAAAGCTGCTGCCCTTTATTGTTTTAGCCACAATTTCTTGATTCTTTGCGCGTTAGAGCCTAGAGGCTTGAGGTGTCCTCCTCAAATGACTCTTTCCTTACCCCTCTTTCTCTTTGTCAACAATTCTCATGGACATTATATGATGCAGTTTTCATTTTCTCCATTGTCTGAAGTGTCCAGTCTTGTAGACATCTCACGAAAGATGTTGTGACAAAGGACACACAAGAAAAAGGGGAAAAAAAAATAAGAAAAAAGAAAATATAGCTTAAATTGGGGAGGAAACTTGTGCTCTAGGTTCCCACCATATCGCTGATTTTCGTCTATAAAATTATTTAGTACCTATTGATATAATATTTAAATTTATTCGTGAATGGAAGCTTATAGTGACCAATGCAGGGGCGGGTCCACGATTTTTTATCACTAGGGGCTAAAAATATACAATTTAGTACTCATATATATATTTTTTTCTCTGGGTGAAGGCTGAATTGATTTTACAATCTAGCAAATACATTAAAAATACACATATTTTCAACCAATAGAGTTCTGAAGTCAATGATACTGTCATGCCCCAAGCCCAGAACCCCCGACCCGCATGCGAGACTGGTGTTCTGGGCTCGAGGAGTAACAAAATGGTTTTCGGAACCGATTATTAGTCAATGTGGGAATTAAGTACTATGCGGGGGGAAAGTGCTACACCAAGAAGGTAGTGAGAACCACCTCTTGAACCCGTAGAATCTTGTACCGCCTGGTTAGTCTTAGGTGTGTGCCTCTGACGAGGACGTTAAGTTCTTAGTAAAGGGTGTGTGTAATATCCAACATCGGTAGAAAATAGTATATATATGTGGTTTATAAGTGGGTATTGTGGGTATAAGAGATAAATTTGGTTAACCATTTTGGGTAAGTGTCTTATGCTTACAATACTAGTTTTACTCGCGGGCCTGGAGTTTTGGGTTTAAAGGGCCAAAGTAGTTATTTTTTATGCCTACAACACTAGTCTCGCATGCGGGCCTGGAGTTTTGGATTTAAAGGACCTAAGTAGTTATTTTTTATACGTATAACACTAATTTTATTTACAAGTTTAAAATTCTGGACTTGAAGTATGACAGATACATCCCCCCATGGACCAATGCCCTCTACTAAAACAAGAACAAGGACTAAATTCATGTGCACCTTCCTTTGTTGTACAAAATAGAAAATGGATGACAACCAATTACCTCACTAGGAACAACAATAGCTCTCAGCTCGTACAAGATTTTGTAAGTGGTACCTCTTAGTAGTATAATGCCTTTATGAGATGGCATTATCTCGCTAGAGAGTCTGAATCCAGTTATTTCTATGCAGGGTAAAATGCACCATATCTTTTTAGTTAATTGAATAAATTAATTATTTTCCAATTGATCTCTAATAACCTCATAAATTACGCATGTATTTTAAAATGTTGCACATAATGACTTCATATAAATGGTGCTGGACATAAAAATTATTTTCCAGTTTGGTTACCGGAAGTTTATGTCTAGCATCATTTAAATAAAAATGATATAGATTAGTTTGACTTGATAAGGATCACATATCATTTATTCCACCAACCAATTAGGTTCCTACACTTTCAATCATCTAAATTTATCCCGCAACACCTTCATACAGTAATCGATTGGTTCGGCTAGAGTATAGATCCTCTCATAATATCATAATTTTATGAGCAGATTTAATAATTTTTAATTGCTCACATATTTTAATTATAATTATATCAACAATTCAAAATCGTTAAATATTGCTTATAATGTAATACATTATGAGCAGATCTATTTACGTTCAGGTGCGAGATAGAAGTGAACCCCACATGTATATATGGAGGGTCTATCTCCCACACAGGGGCCAGAAATTTGAAGTTAGGAGGATCAAGATTCAATTAAAAATACTATTTAACAAAAAATTGAAGTTGGGGGACTGAATGTTCAAATTTAATTTTTAAAATATTACATATATTTTTGTAAACCAAAATAAAATTACATGTGTTCTAAATCTTGGGGGACAGGGCCCCACCTCCCCCCACCCAACTAATACCGCCCCTGCTCCCGCACTCAATTGGACCATCTGACCTTGCCGGATAGAAATTTTTTGCCAAACTAAACATGGTCAAAGTTCAAATACATGTCAAATATTAATTAGAGCTTCACAATAAAAGGAAATAGGGACCTCTGTTCTTCGTATTGTTCTTAATTGTGTTTTGGGTCATGTCATTGTCCTCCACCCCCTTGAGCAATGGAAGCTATTCTCAGCATCCATGGTGGCCCTCTTGGTTATGGTCCCTTGACTAGCTAGTGCCAACAAAGAGGACATATTATGCTTCTCTACCTGTTTCTTCACTAACATATCAATAACATAGCTTTTAAAGTGCACATGCAACCCATATTGCCATGCTTTTTGAAGATAAAAAGCAAGTTTTATAATTTATAACTAGAATAACAAGATGGAAAAAGGGAAGATTCAACTCATGACAAAAAGAATTATTATTTAAATTCCAAATACTAAAATATTTTGTCGTAATATACAAAACAAATCAAAACATTCTCTCACAAGACAACTAGAGGACATTTAGAAGAGAATTAACATATGGCCCTTATGCCTTAATGTTTCCTACAGTGTAACAACAAGAACTCCACTTGTTTTGTGTTCCTTTTGAAGAAAATTACAATTGCATTATATTGTTGTGGACTCATGGTACATGAGAGAGAGTGAGTGATGAGTGACGAAACAATTTTTGAATCCTGTCTCTTTTTGAAATTAAGAGATTATAAATCTCTAGAAAAAAAAGAAAGCTCATTTTATCAAGGTAAGTCTTGTATTTGATTTCTTCCGCATGCAGATCTGGTCACATATTTTGGGGTTTGACACTCTTGATGGAAGCTCAAAGAACTTCCAGAGGGATTATTTTGTGATAAAAAATCAATCGAACCAAACAAAACCTTATCCCACTTGGTGAAATCGGTTAAATATTTCCGTCATAAAAAAAAGAAAAGAAAAAAAAACAATGCTGATTTTATGCATATAGTGACACAACAAATTCCATTGTAGTATCTCAATAATGTTCAAATTGTGAGGCAGCCCCTACACATTGTTGTCAAGGTAGTGGATGCAAGCCAAGATTGGACTCTTTTCTTCATCGATTACTAAGCCTTTACTCTTTGGTCCTCTTCTTTGTCAGAGTCCTTATCCATCCATGTCTCACCTTCACACCTTCCAGCTTCGAACCCACATGGCACACACTACTACTCCCTTTACTGGACCTCTTCCATCTCACAAGCTGGAATAAATGTCCAATCTTCTTTCGCCATCTAAGAGAAGAACGTGGCTTTGTATGCTCCATAACACTCTTTAGCCCTTGACTTTCCTGCTTCATCTTGTTGCACTTGCTCATGTGGTTCCAAGACATGTCACCAATATGGTCGAGTGATATTTTTGGAACTGTGCTTTTCTCCCATGATGCTATTCCATTGTCTTCGAAGTTTATTGATATAAACGAGTCTGCAAAAATCAGGGAGTTTTTTAAAATTGAAATTATCAATAATGTTTGCAAAAAAAAAAAAAAAAAAATCTTTGTCAGATGAAACGACTCTCAATTAGGAGTGAAAACTGAAAATATAAATAATTTTAACAAAAGAAATTTGTTTCACTACCTCGGGTGGAACGACTTTCAGTGAGGAGTGAGACCTATTATATGTAAGGTCCACTCGCCACTAGAAGTCATTTACTGCCGGATGTAGATCTCTCCAGTTAACAAATGATCTAACTTAGGTTATTAAGCCAATTACAGGATTAACAAATGGAAGGTTTGTATACTCCTTTCATTTATGAATCCATATTTGTTGATTTAACCCAAAAGAAAAAAAAGTTATTGTTTGTGACCTCGAAATCACGGTTTTAGGTCTTGGAAATATCATCTGACAAACATGTAAAGTAATGTCACGAACGATGTAAGACCCCAAAGTAGGTCTTACTCTTTTTTAAATTTTGTATTTAACGTGGATTTCATGTATCAAACTGTTTTTTTTAGAGAATTGACCGACAAGGAGGTTGTTTTCACTATTATCTGTTGTTGATTCAAAAGATGGCAATATAAAGGTGGAGATAGGCCACAACCAATTTGGGGCCCTCTTAGATTTCCCACCTTATTGATACACACTATACTGATAATATGATCTACAAAGTTTGAGATACATATATCTTGGTAAATACTACTTTCGTAATCAATTTTGCTTCTCCTTTCCGTATAATTATCTGTATATGTTTGCATCTACAAGTATTCACCAGCATAATGAGTATCGGGGTTTGGATACAAAACGTTCTATGGACCTCACAATTTATTTGTGCACCCGTTAAATAAGACCCACGACTTGTGAGAGTGACATTTTAAACGTCAAAATATTTTATAACCAAATCCTTAATATCAAGGACTAATGAAACTTCTGACAATGCTGACAGTTTTTTAATGAATGACTTATGACAACATATGAATGATTATTGCAAATTAGCACAAAAGCTAATCAAAGGTCTTAATCTGATGACAAGTTAATTTTGTAAAGCACGTTAATGATAACATCAAAAACATATATATTTGACCACCTTAATTCTAGAACAACGTCATCTGATATTGTTCTACCTAGTCATGAAGGACTCTATCCGACAATAGAGTCCATCCCTATTTAGTGTCCTATCATTCGACATTAATGACGAAAGCAATTTCTTTCTACCTTGATTTCTGAAGTAGGATGTCCTTTTCTCTTGAGTAAATTTAAGGTATTTAATACATGGTTTACTCTAATACGTGTCCTAAATATGATCAAACGTGTCTTAAATACCATGCCAAATATATTTCTTTATGCAGTGTGTGTTGTGTGTGTAAATATATGATCGTGCTATCACCACAAGAATTGGCATGCTTTCTAATGCCGTGCCTGCTTTGTCAGTCAGCTTTGAGTATCTAACAAGCGAAAGAGTAATTCTTAAGAACTTTATAATTGTTCTTCAATGGTAGAGATCTAAAACGACCTAATACATAAAGCAAGCTTGTCTAGATAATAAATATGAAAAATGCTTCGTTTCCAAAAGCTTCATATAAAGTACCATTAAAGAAACAACATGATGTGAATTTAATATGATCTCGTTTAAAGTGAAGTTATCGTTATCCAAAAGAAAAAAAGAAAGGAACAACACGGAATATCAATGGAAAATGCTTTGTTTCCAAAAGCTTCGCATAAAGTACCACTAAAGAAACAGCCCGGTGTGAATCCAATATGGACCTTTTTTAAAGTGAATTTCTTATTATTGAAAAAAAATAGAAAAATAAGAAACAACATGGAACATCAATGGAAAATGCGTTGTTTTCAAAAGTTTCATACACAGCACTGCCACTAAAGAAACAACGCGGTTTGAATTCAACGTGGTTCTGTTTAAAGTGAGTATCTAGTTATCGAAAAGAAACAACACGGAAAACATCAATATTGTAGAGCGGAGAACATTACCTTCTTGACTGGTGGACGACGCACTACTGTTGTAGTCGTCGGATTTCTGGTGTCGGACATCAAGGCGATTGAGCAAAGAGCCAAGCGCAAAGACCTTCTGCAAGGAAATAGAACCATGAGTTCTATGATTTTTACTACTTTTGTGTTTGCCTTGCTCTTCAGCTAAGATGGCAAGCCTTTCATGTAAGCACAAGGCACACACCCCTACCACCACCTCTCTGGGATGGAAATAACATCTGTTGTCCTCCCTATACTCATTCATGTCAATATTAACCGGAAATTACGGGTCTCGAGTTTTGAGTCTGAAACGTGACAAAAGAGTTACTAAATATTGGAGAGACTTGAGAGGAAATTGATAATACCAAGAGACTGACGAGGGAATAAAACGAGTGTGTGTGTATATATATGGTGCAACTTTTTTTTTTTTTTTTTTTTTCTATATCCAAAAGAATACGAACGAGTTTGTTAAGAGCATGGCCCACAAACCTATACCATTATATGCACTTTAATTGATGTTTGAACAGCCATGCTGAGTCGTTGCTACCAATTGGACCATTTCCAACCTAATGAAAAAGGACTCCTCACACAAACTTCGGACCTAGTCTTTCATTGCACTCTATTTGTAATAACTCGGACTTAATTATTCGCTTCCCAACATAGTAATAACATAATCAGTCTAATCAATTCAACTTTTTTTTGTCAGAAGGTAGATTGATTACAATTACAAAATAATATAAGAAATTCAACCGAAATTAGATGTTGATAGAAGTGGTATTTGGGTCAGTCTGACACGGTTCGATCGAATTATAAATTGAGAAAATTGAGCTCGACTTGACACAAATATTTAGTGAGATGAGTTGAATTGAGCGCATTTCTCTAAATATAAGATCCAGTTCGGACTTAATTATTCGCTTGCCAACATAGTAAAAACATAGGCAGTCTAATCAATTGGCCATACAAAATAAAATTTGAAAATTTTCACTTTTGCTTGGTAAGGACTTTGATACTACCTATAACGACTTAAGCCCAATCATTAGCTTATCAACACAGTGAATCTAATCAATTGGTCCGAAATAATTAAACACGTATTGACAATAATAGTCAATTCATATTATTATACACTAAATACATCTCTTATATAGTCGATGTAAATCAGGATATCACATTATTCATCTAGAATAATCTATTCTTTAACTGTTTGAGTTCTTTCTCTAATTGCAATAGTACGATTTGTCCATATGCATATCAGGATGGTAGTGGGTAGGATTTAGTTAGAAATCGACGGATATTTAAATCGTTAACGAATTTGATGGGGTTCAGTTTTTATTTGCGGTAATTGGCAGGTAATTCTATAGATTTTGCTTTTGTATTTTTTTTTTAAATTTTCAAAGTAAACGGTATCGTCAATTTTCCAGATACTTAATTGATAAGATTATAGTTAGTAATTTTCAAACTTATTGAATTTCGAGTACAAATTTGATTATGTGTTATGCTAAATGGTTACATGTCACAGTTATTTTACTTTGTGCGTTTAGCCATAAATACAATTCACAATTTGCTAATATTTTTTTCTTTTTTTTTTTGTCAGTAATAAATTAAATCAACAGTTTCAAGTAGTTCGATGTACACGCTCTTTAATGAAATAATATGCAGAAGTATCATAATATATAAAATGTACATGTATAGAAGGTACAAAATTTTAAGGGCAAAAGGTGATAAGTGAAGACATGTTCTAAAAGTTAAAATTATTAGAGAATTTATATTTAATTATTTTGATATTTTTAACACATCATTTTACAAGCAAGTGAATAATTTTTAGATATATATATGATAAACGGAATGATAGTACATAACAAGACTTAAATCAATGATTTTTTCATAATCGGACTCATGATACTATGGTAAACTACTACTTATTTTAAAAAGGGTAAATAGCGTCTCGGCCCCCTGTGGTTTACCATAAGTGCAAGTCGGGTCCCTGTCGTTTCATAATTTAGCTTATAATCCTCTGTGCTTTTCAAAATTGAAGCATGCATGCCCCTTCCGTCAAATAATCTGTCAATTTTAACAGAATTTGTTATGCACATGTTAGTAACGCAACTGTTTGTATTTTTTACACGATTGACCAATATGTATGAGGTGCGCAATGACCCCTTGTGTTTTAATGATGGTGCGCAATAGTCCTCTGTGTTTTTAATGATGGTGCGCAATAGCCCCTTGTGTTTTTAATGATGGTGTGCAATGGCCCCTTGTGTTTTTAAAGATATTTGATATGCTGACATTACCTCGGGGGCGTTTGTGTCATTTTGATATTGCTGTTAAAATTTTAAACGGACTTAGATCAAAGGGGCACGTGTGCTTCAATTTTCAAAAGTACAGGAGGTTATAAGCCAATTATGAAACCACAGAAACTCGACTTGCACTTATGATAAACCACAAGAGGTCGAGATGCTATTTATCCTTTTAAAAATTTAACTGTTAAAAAATATATACTTAATTAGATTGATATCGAACACGAACACGTCTTGCTAGAACACGTCTTGCTACAAATAACAAGTACATTTGAATCTTCTGGTTACAGGCCGACGAGGACCCTGCTCTTTTTCTACAACTCGTCAATTCCAACGGCTGGCGGTCATATCAGATCGCTGCAAAGTCAAGTTACTGTTGAAGAATAAGATTCTGGCCACTTGTTTAATTTATATTCTATTGCTATGTGTCTGCCAAAAATGTCAGCAATAGAAGAAAATTGATGCCTTTTTAGTTGACGATTAGATACTCTAATTTACTTGAGACATCACAATGATGAATTAGTCTTGCAATTACGGTTGATTTCAGGTTCAATTATTAACACTATTATAGTGTAGGTCTTTGTCCAAATATACATTGGTATTGTCCCCACTATACATGGATTGGTTTATGTTTTTTTTTTTTTTTTTTTTTTGGGTGAGATTGGTTTATGATTCATAGTAATTTTACAACTTGTATATTCTCTTCCTATATATGAAAGTGGGTTTCAAGATCATCATTTCTCTCCAACCAAAAAAAGAAAAAAAAAACAAAAACAAAAAAGGGTAAAAATCCATTTCATATCCTTAATGTTTAATTTCGGTAACACTTATTACCTTACATATTTTATTTTAACTACTAATTACCCTTTTGTCACACTGTCATTAAAAAGTTAACAGGACGAGTCACTATCATATATTTGTAGATGAAATTACCCTTACACATATAAAATGGATAAATTTCATTTTGTACTAGACGTTTATATTTGGTGACACTTATTAACCCAAAGACTCCCATGTCTTTCTTGATCAGACCAATCCAACCGGCGATTTCCGTCTTCCTGAATTGGGAGAACAAGAACAAGTCTCTTTTTTTTTTTTTTTAGGGTGGGGGGAAGGGGGGGAAGCAGAGCAATGAAAGAATGAACTAAACCAACTGATTGTTCTAGAATGACTATTCCTCACAATTGCTCATTGTAATGCAGCGGACCCTCTCACGTTTTTATACGAACACTTATAATCCTTTAACAGGGAAAACTCTTCACGCTGTCTGGACGAACTGGTCCTCATTAGTGTGGGGGTGAGCCCCTGAGAGGCACATTAATCCGACAGACGGATTGAAGTCCCTCCCTTAACTGAGATCAACATTAATAGAATTAAACTTTTGTTATCAAAATTGTGCAATTACTAAATTAGTTTTGTAATTATTTATAAAAATAAATTTACCCTTAAAGAGAAAAATAACTCAACCCGCGCGAAACTCCAATCCTTTTCTACCTCTCAATCCCAAACTTGAAACCTTCCCACTTCGTCCTCCCTTTATAATTTTTGTTGTTCTACCCTTGGGAAGGTTGTCAATTGCCACCAAGCATTTTCTTTTTCTCTTTCGACAAAATATATGGAAATGTGAAAGCAAGAATAATAGATTAAGTTCGAAGGTTGAACTTGATGTATATATATTGGTTTCAATATTCCAGAATGGGTGGAGTAGTTCTTCTAGATAGTTTATAACACGAAAAGAGTACTTTTTTTAAGGATTTAAGTCAAAAAAAATCTTTAAGCTTTATAATAACAATAATTATTCAACTTTGCAATATGAGTAATTTAATTATAAGATGTTGGAAATTTCAATTAACTTGATTGACCCCAAATCCTTTGGTAATCCAAATAGAATCTTAAAAAAAAAAAAAGAAAAAAAAAAGATAGGTTTATTTCCTCCAAGATTTTCCTATACTTTTGAAAATACCAATGACCTCCTTAATGTGAATTTTGTTATATCACTCACCTCCCCTGCCATAGCCAGATTTAATTTATATAGAGGCTGGAGTTTTAGTGACCGAAAAGAAAACTTAAAATTTTATGTATCTCTTTTTAAAGAGAAAATCTATATGTTCTTAATTAAAAAATTAATTAATTCGTAGATATATATATATATACGTATAATTAAAAAAAATGTATTTTATCCCTCACTTAAAAGAACTTTTGAATCTCGTCCCTGCTCTAGCTTCGGGTCAGTCAAACTACTAGCCCTAGCCAGTGATTACATAAGCAAAATATTCTTTTTTTATTATTATTAAAGGGAAAGCCTAAATCACTTTACATCAAATAAAATCTTACAAATAAAAATCGATATTGAGATTTCTTGCATCTAAAATGAGAATCATACCACTGAACGTCTGGACCAAAGGGCCAGTGGCAAAATACTCTTTTATATTCCCAATATTTGTCTTGGTTCTTGGTTGTTATGCCTGACTACTCGATTTCACGACAGGAGAAACAAAAACTGAAAGACTAACCAAAGCCCACTTTTACATTGAGATACACCAGTTTTACTCTACTATTGTTTTCTTGAACAAAAAAGTCTTATCTTTGTAATTTTGCACAATATATTCCATGTTCCTTTTTATTGGGTAAAATATTCTACCACCTCTTTGATTTGGAAATAAACATTGTACACCCTCGTGGTTAATTTTAGAAAAATTAAACAAAAATTGTAATAATTACACATGCTATTTTTTTAAAATGTGGTAAATACACATATTTTTTTTTAAAGATTGATATTCAGTGAAAATTACAACCTCCAGAAACCGTAATGTACATCTGTCCTTGTGCACACAAGCAGATTTATGTTGGTGCCAATAGGGACTGTAGGTCTCACTGATTCTAAGAGCAGAGTTATTAGCGAGTGAATTACAATTGTATTTTTTAAAAACGTGTATATTTTTAAGATAGTTTCTGGTTAAAAAATAAATTTCGCCCTCACTAAAAAAAATTATTCATATATAATGTTAAATTACATATTTTTAACTCTTATTGAATAAAAATTTTGAATCTACCTTCGTTGTGCATGAAAACTATGTGAACATAAAGTACTCTAGTGCAATAAATATCGATAACAACAATGATTGTGGCACGTAATCATAATATGTCATTTTTCATGACAGAAATATTTCGTCTTCTTATAAGAAAGGAGTAAAAAACAAGCATTGAATAAAAAAGGAGCGGAACCAAATGCATATATCCTTCTTTTGACTTTCACTTATTTTGCATCAAGAGATAGGCTTCAATTCACGAGGTCTATTATTTAATCATGCATGTTTCACTTCATTTCTTCTTCTTTACCAATTCACAATGATGAGATTTAAGTTTCTCTTAATTGCACCCCTCATTTTCACTTGTACTATATGGCTCAATATCATGTTTCCTGAAACGTAAACATCTACAAACGTAATATTAGCTGTCATGTTACATGCTAGGTGGCGTAAAAATTAGTGCACCACAGGACTTAGCTTTCCCTGAGTTTTAAGTGATCGAAAAAAAATTCAGGGTTTGCACTTGGGTCCAGACGTGCGGCTCATACATAATTATATTAGTCAATTTCATACATGTGAGTAGGGATGACAATGAATATCCGCTATATCCGAAGTCGACGGATAACCACTTGATAAAAATCTGATAATAAAACACGATAGGGAATCTGTTAAAGTTTGAATTTTATAAGGGGAAACCGATGGATAAACCAATAGGTTTTGATTTTTTATGTTAAAAAAAATCGAAACCCGAAACCTGATTAATAATTTATTATATAATATATATTTATATATATTATATAATATTTAAAGTTGACAAAAAATATATAAAATAATTTTTATACTATAACCAAATGTACTAATATCTAAAATTACATTAATAAAAATAGATTATATTTTTTAAAAGATTTGGGCTAAGCTCAATATTATCATTTTAAAAATAATAACTAAGAAAAATTCCAACATTTCTTTATTAATGTCAACTCAATCTCTTTAAAATTTTAACTCTAAAAGCCCAATATACTAATGATCTAATATGTATTTCTCATTCTTTAACGTTTAACCTTAGCTAAGCAGTAAAAGGCGAAGCTCGTCAGGTTAGCAACAAGGAGCTTTAGCTCGTCAGGTGAAGCTTGTAAGGTTAGCAAGAAAGAGCTTCACCTTCACCTTTTTCTTCTTTAATGTAAGGTCCTCTAATCTCACTTTCTCTTCAAGCTTTAGCCTCAACAGCAAAGAACAGCCTCGTGCATTATTTATTTATTTATTTTTGGTTGATTTCGTTTCTTGATATTGTATTGTATAGTGTTTCTTGATTTTTTTTTACTCCTGATCTTAGTGATTTGTGTTTAAATGAAAGTTTCATTATTAAAGCTTTGATTTTGTGGTGGTTAATTGTGTTGCTCATACCTGAAATATGAATGAATCTCATTCGATAATATTGAAAATATGAACTATCATCTTTTGTATTAATATATTGTAATTTTAGATGAATGTTGACTTTGAGTTAGCTCAGTTTTTTTGTTCAAAGCTGTTTTTTTTTTTTTTTTTGTAAATCACATATTCTTTGTGGCCAAACTTTTTTTGTATTAATATATTACTGTTTTTTGTATTAATTTTTTTTACAACTTTTAGAGTGATTTTTTATTTAAAAATATTTTTTTTAAGTTGGCGGTTTTGGTTTCGGTTTCGGTTACCCGTGATTTTTTTATTATTTGTCGGTTTAAGTTATACTAATCGGTTTCAGTTTCGGTTTTTTCAAAAATCACGATTAATCGACCCGCTGCCATTCCTACATGTGAGTTAAGAGCGGATTCAGGATTTCTTTTCAATAAAAGTTAAAAAGTAATTTTTTTTAGTGAGGCTAATTATTCTTTTTTAACTAAGAATATATAAATATTTAATTTTTTTTTCAAAGATTTTTGAACTTTTTTTGGGTTAGTGGAGACTGGATAGGTCCGCCCCTGGTGTGAGCCGTTTCGTGTCTGTGTTTTTTCTTTGAAAATATCCTTCTACTGCATCTAAAAAGCGTACAGTCTGAACCTTCCCTTACTTTTGAGCTAAGAAAAAACACTCTCAGACTCACCATCTCATTTTTTGAGAATGTGGGTAGATATCTTTAATAATGTATCCACACCTTATTTTGGCACAAACACGAACTTCATCTATAAAAATACGAATTCGGATGTTAACGTGATTGACTTGATTATAAAACTTGTAGTGTAGCGATGTGTGATAATTGCATGTTTCAAATTAATTAAAAGTCAGATTATACTATGAAGCAAACTGAACAACATAATTTTGGTCAATTGTCAATTTCTTAATACTCTATAGAGTGACGTTAAGGCAGTGAATGGTATGTGAGAATGAGTTAAGAATATAATGACATTTCTAATTCTATTTTAATTTTCATGTTTGGTATGAGGGCATGAACTTAGGAATGTTATTTTCAAGAGAATCTCATTCCCACATACATTGGAATAGTTATTTCAGACCAAATAAATGAGAATGACCCATTCCTATATGTTTATAAATAAACTTGACTATCATACCTTATATAACATAACTTTTATAAATAATTTGTTTTACAATAATAAAAATTATTATTATTATAAAAATAATAATAATTATTATTAAAATTATAATGAAAATAAAAATAATAAAAATATAATAATATTATTATAAAAAAAATAATAATAATAATAAATAAATAAAATAATAAAATAATAATAAAAACAAAAATAAAAAATAATAATATAAAGCAAAATAATAATGATAAAAATAAAAACGAAAATAAAAATAATAACAATACCAATTTAATAATGATAATAATAATAATAATAATAATTTTTGTTGTTATTATTATTATTATTATTATTATTTTAATTTTGTTATTAATAATATATATATATTTTTATTATTTATTGTTGTTGTTGTTGTTATTATTATTTATGTTTATATTGTTTATCGTTATATTTATATTTATTCTTATTTTTATTACTATAATAATAAAATGATAATTTTGTCATATTATACAAGACATTCACATTACTACTCTTAATTCTTAAAGCATACCAAACATGTGATTCTCATTCCCAAGTTCATTCCATTTCTAATTTCATTCTATTTCTTGACTCATTCTATTCATGTCCAAATCCATTCTAATATACTAATCGCTACCTAAGAGAGTCTTCGTGTCACTCCTCTCACCATATTATCTTAGTTGTAATATCAATTATTCGTTCTAATCCATTGATATTGTCCGTTGATAGATACCAGAAAGGCAAAAGAAGTGAACATCGTTTTCGTGAACATGAATCGCATTCTTTTCCTTGACTTTAAGGAGACTAAGTTGGGAAGAAAAGAAAAAGTTGCAAGGGATTGGCGAGAATTAAGGGATTTTATCAAACTCCTAGGTGAACGATGCGGATTTGAATACTATCATAATGTATAATATCATAAAAAAAATTAATAATAATAAATTATTTAGATCATTTTATCTTAAATGCATAGATAGTTAATCATCATTGAATTTCACTCATAATGTTATAATGAAGAGAATCCAAATTTAAATGATGCCAAGCGAGTTAATGATTACATTATGGTGTTCTTTTTCAAAATTTTCCACCATTTCCCAAAAGCTTCTCAAGCTGAATGAGTCTCTCACTTATTTCTTTTTCTTTTTTGAATGACAAGGAATTCACCTTAAGTATAATCAAATTAGACCTATTCCCAGGCTTGAAATCCTATTGATATGGGTATAAATAAACCATCCTAACCTGGAGTAGTATGACCCGACTCGAGTCCAACCCGTAACCCGTTTCCCGTTTCCCGACCTGGCATTAATGTCAGATGTGACATAAAGACATTACCTGCTGGATAATAGCTTTATTCACCAAGTAAAAGTCTAAGTCAGGCATAAACAGTGCAGGACAGCATTAGGCCATTAATAGCTGCTCGTATTGAATGTTGGTATAAATAGCCCACTAATTGCTCCAAATCAAGGTAACTCGTTTTCATTAAATGCTTTCAACTACTAGCAATTAGTTCAGTTCGGACAAACTAACTCATTCTCGCATTCGAGGGGAAACATGGGTCTTCACCCCCACGATTCCCTCCTTTGTTTTGCAAGGATATTACTGAGCTCGGGTTGAAGCATATTTTCAACTCTCATCACCTAATTTAGTTAAGGGCTTGACAATATTTGTATTAGAAGGGCATAAGTTCAAACTTGTAAACTTTGAAAACAATGAACCGTTATCCAATTACTCTACCTAACCTTTAAGGCATGAGTTTCGCTGTTTGCTTTGCTGATCATGTACGAAATTCTTAACGCATTACCAATTGGCAACCCTTCTAATACGGTGCTTTATATGTTAGTATTGATTGGTAGTTATTTGAAGCCCGAAAGCATGCTCTAAGCCTCTTATTCTTTATTCAACAATTTAAAAGTTATTTAATAAAAGCTCATTTGTTTGCGATTGACCTAAAACATATGTCAGAGAATACTATTATATTATGATATTTAAAATTTTAGACCAAATCTAATAAGGTACAGTCCTATGTAAGTGAATTTCTTGTCATTAAAAAGTAAACGCATAAAATCCTTCTTTATTTGGTTGTTTATGTTGACTATACACACTACCTCGCAGGTCAAATATTAAGCTTTTAACGCAAGGTCATCAGTTGAGAGCAATCTGAAAAATGCCCAACTCTCCTCATGAATCATGGGACTTCTATACATCATAAGACTTCTTATATCAAATTTGTCAACTCATTTTAGAGAAAAGAGATAATAAGTTAATAATTTGCAACATATACATGACAAAATAAAAGGGTTGCAAAAGAAATATTTTACCAAGCAAGTTAGGAATTATTTAAATTATGGTTTCAATGATTGTGTTTTTTATTTTTTGGAAAAAAAAAAGGTCAAATGGTTGACCAGGTCAGGCCTAATTTTGTTGATCTCAATTTTTATTCTATTATCTCGTGTAGTATGAAAAAATCTATTACTAAGCATGTTAGTAATTATTTCAATAAGGTGTGGATATATAACTGAAAAAATACCCGCATTTAGAAAAAGTAGTCAACCAATTCAACGAGTCCATGTGCCAAACCCCACCCCCCTACCCCCGGCCCACGTGCTCTATCTAGGAAGAGGATTTCTGTAAAGCATCAACCGGCCTGAAATCAATAGGAACTGCCTCTCCAGAGGGTGTCAACTAAGCCCCAGCCAACAAAAGGAAAAATGCTACATTCGGAATCTATTCTCTAGCCCTATGCCTATTCGTAGCCCACCCGCTCGCCTCTTGTGAAACCTTTGCCCAGGAGCTCAAGAAACCACTCTATTTTCTCCGTTCCATTCTGGCCTTACCAAATGCTACTCATCTTCGGTGGTAGTATGATTGGAAAACCCTCCTCTATTCCCCAGCGTCCAAGCAGTCACGTGCCTTTTCCATCCGTTCGGTCCTCGCTCTCAACGAAAACTACCCGCCAAAAGGAATATTGAAGCAACCTTTCGCATAGCCCTTTCTTGGGCAATTGAATCAGGAACCGATGCAGAAGACAAGCAATCCGAGATTTGACAATTGAAGTAATAATTGCTTGCTAAAGACGCCTAAATCTCTCACTGCATACAGTTTCTCTAACACGATCTTACAACTTTCATAGGAGTGATTGAATGTCCCTAAAGGCTTTTAATGTGTGATAGTTACTAAGGAGATGAGACGGCTAAGAGCAACACAATACAAGAGCATCTCATCGAAACTCAACTTAGGTGTTGAAATCGCAAAATCCCCATCACAAGAGACTCGTACACAAAATCTTTGAAATATACTCACTAGGGCTTTAGTCCAGTGATATGTAACTCGCTATGTATGCGAGAGGTTGCGAGTTCAAATCTCGCTAGTTACATTGTATGACTTTAGATTTCCCCTTAATAAAAAAAAAAAGAAATCTTTGAAATATAGATTTATACACAAGGCTTCAAGAAGCCTATTTAGAATGTGACCTAATTTCGACGATTAGAATGTGACCTTAATTTGAGCGTCGAAACTTTTTCAAAAAAAGTGCCCATAAGATCCCATTTCTTCTATCTTGCAGACAATCTCACCCAAGTTGTCCTCAGCCAATGTGGACAGACACCCGAATGTGCTTCCACCAACATACCGGAAAGGCAAAATTGCACAAATAGTCCTTACTATGTTTTAAAAATTTTAAATTTGTTATTATTGTTCAAAATTAATCAATTTAATCCCTAATATTTTTTAAAATTTTTAAATTCGTCTTTATTATTCAAAATTAATCAATTTAATTCTTATTATTTTTCAAAAAAAAATTTCAATTTTGTCACAATATTTTCTTAAATATTGAGAACTAATTTGAATTTTATATAAAAATAATGGAGACTAAATTGAAATTTTTTGGAAAATAATAAGAACTAAATTGGTTAATTTTAAATGAGAGGGACGGATTTGAAATTTTTTAGAAAATAATAGAAATTAAATTTGCTAATTTTAAACTATAATGACGAATTTAAAATTTGAGTAAAACAATAGGCACTATTTGCGCCATTTTTCCTAATGGAAACAAACACCTAATCCACTACGCCAAATACTGACCCCGTAATCAAGCTCATTTTCAATATCAAACCAAATCAAATCTTACTTCACTAGATAAACTCGATGAACCCAATTTCAACATCATCACACTAGTAATTGAAGGTTGAAAGCAGCATAGCAACTAAAGCAATCCAACAACAGACATCACTTCTCTCCTTTATCTTCTTTTTCCTTCTTCAAATTGGATCAATATTACCCAGTGTTTATTTTTGCCTAAACATTAGAGATTTGCGTTTTGATATTCCAAATGCTATTGCAATTGGGTTGCCAACCAACACCGAGCATCACTAGTTTATCCACGTGGTTTGGAACCTGAAACTCGAACTAATTTTACCTGCTAATCACTAGTGACTAGGAGAGAATTCTAATGACTTTTACCTACATAATGTTCATGGATGTCACTTTACCTCATAAATACACAAGTGAAAAATAAAGGACTATAACTAACCATAAAGAATATTTAGATAATGAAAATTGATAATAAACAAATACATGGAACAACAACATTAAGAAAAAAGGATAAGCATTTTACAGAGATACACATGAAATTTAGATTTATTTTCAGTGAAAGTTAAAAAATAATTAGTCTATCGTTTTCAATGAAAGTTAAAAAATAATTTTTTTTAATGGGACTAATTAGTCATTTTTAACTAAGAATTTATAAATATTCAAATTTTTTCAAAGATTTTTTGAACTTTTTCTGGGTTAGTAAGGGCTGGATAGGTCCGCCCCTGGTGTGAACAGTTTTGTGTATGTGTTTTTTCTTTAAAAATATTCTAAAACTGTATCTAAAAAGCGTACAGTTTGAACCTCCATTTACTTTCGAGTTAAGAAAAAACACTCTTACCTCACCATCTCATATTTTGAGAATGTGGGTAGATATCTTTAATAATGTATCCACACCTTATTTTGGCACAAACCCCAACTTCATCTATAAAAATATGAAATCGGATGTTAACGTGATTGACTTGATTATAAAACTTATAGTGTAGCGATGTGTGATAATTGCGTGCTTCAAATTAATTAAGAGTCAGACTATATTATGAAGCAAACTGAACAACATAATTTTGGTCAACTATCAATTTCTTAATACTCTATAGAGTGACGCTAAGAAAGTCTTCGTGTCACTCCTCTCACTATATTATCTTAGTTGTAATATCAATGATTCGTTCTAATCCATTGATATTATCCGTTGATAGATACCAGAAAGGCAAAAGAAGTGAACATCGTTTTCGTGAACATGAATCGCATTCTTTTCCTTGACTTTAAGGAGACTAAGTTGGGAAGAAAAGAAAAAGTTGCAAGGGATTGGCGAGAATTAAGGGATTTTATCAAACTCCTAGGTGAACGATGCAGATTTGAATACTTTTATAATGTATAATATCATAAAAAAAAATTTAATAATAGTGAATTATTCAGATCATTTTATCTTAAATGTATAAATAGTCTATTATCATTAGATCTCACTCATAATGTTATAATAAAGAGAATCCAAATCCAAACGATGCCAAGCGAGTTATTTATTACATTATGGTGTTCTTAGTCAAAATTTTCCACCATTTCCCAAATGCTTATCAAGCTGAACGAGTCTCTTACTTGTTTTTTCTCTTTTTTGAATGATGAGAAATTCACTCTAGATATAATCAAATTGGACACACCCCTAGGCTTGAACTCTTATTATGCAGTGACATGTTCCAACACATGTTCTAATTCAATTAAGGGTTTAACAATATTTGTGTTAGAAGGGCATAAGTTCAAACTCGTGAATTATATTCACCCAATTACTCCACCTGACCTTTAGGGGATGAGTTTCGTTGTTTGCTTTGCTGATCATGTACGAAATTCTTAGCATTGCCAATTGGCAACCCTTCTAATACGTTGCTTTATATGTTAGTATTTATTGCTAGTTATTTCAAGCCCTAAAGCATGCTCTAAGCCTCTCACTCTCCATTGAACAATTTAGAAATTTAATAAAAGCTCCCTTATTCACGCTTGACTTAAAACATATGTCCAAAAACAATATTATATTACGAAATTTAGAATTTTAGATTAGATATAATAAAGTACAGTCCTATATAAATAAAATTTTTGTCATTAAAAAGTAAACGCATAAAATCCTTCTTTATTAAAACAACCTCGCAGGTCAAATATTAAACTGTTAATGCAAGGTCATAGTTTGAGAGCAATCTGAAAAATGCCCAACTCTCCTCATGAATCATGGGACTTCTATACATCATAACTTTGACTTCTTCTATCAAATTAGTCAACTCATTTTAGAGAAAATGGATAATAAGTTAATAACTTGCAACATATACATGACAAAATAAAAGGGTTGCCAAAGAAATATTCTAGCAAGCAAGCTAGGAATTATTTAAATTATGGTCTTCAATGATTGTGTTTTTTTATTTTTTGGGAAAAAAATAAAAAATAGGTCAAATATTGACCAGGTAAGGCCTAATTTTGTAGATCTCAATTTTTATTCTATTATCTCGTCTAGTATAAAAAAAAATCAATTACTAAGTAATCCAAGATTTGACAATGGAAGTAATGATTGATTGTTAGAGACACTTAAATTTTTCGCTACATGCAATTTCTCTAACACGATCTTACAACTTTCGTAGGAATGGTTAAACGTCCCTAAAAGCTTTTAATGTGTGATAGTTACTAAGGAGATGAAACCGCTAAGAGCAACAAAATAAAAGAGCATCTCATCAAAACTCAACTTATAGTATGGTGTTGAAATCGCAAAATCTTCCAAATATAGATTTATACACAAGGCTTCAAGAAGCCTACTTAGAATGTGACCTAATTTGAGCGTCGAAATTTTTTCAAAAAAAGTGCCCATAAGATCTCATTTCTTCCATCTTGCAGACAATCTCACCCAAGTTGTCCTCAGCCAACGTGGACAAACACCGGGAAAATTGCAAAAATGGTTCCTATTGTTTTTTAAAATTTTCAAATTGGTTCTTATTATTGAAAATTACTTAATTTAGCTAGTCTTCATTGTTTTACAAAAAATTTAAATTCATCCATATCGATTAATTTATTGTTTAAAATTAATCAATTTAATTTCCACCGTTTTTAAAAAAAATTCAATTTAGTCACAATTTTTTCTTAAACATTAAGGACTAATTTGAATTTTATATGAAAATAATAAGAACTAAATTGAATTTTTTTTTGAGAAACAATAGGAATTAAATTAACTAATTTGAACAATATGGATGAATTTGATTTTTTTTTTTTAAACAATAGAGACTAAATTGACTAATTTTAAATAATATGGACGAATTTAAAATTTTAGAATAACAATAAGAACTATTTGTGTCATTTTCTCTTTCGAAAACAAACACCTAATCCACTACACCAAATGCTGACCAATTAATCAAGCCCATTTTCAATATCAAACCAAATCAAGTCTTACTTCACTAGATAGACTAGAGAAACCCAATTTCAACATCATCACACTAATAATAGAAGGTTGAAAGCAGCATAGCAACAAAAAGGGATCCAACAATAGACTTCACTTCTCTCCTCTATCTTCTTTTTCCTTCTTCAAAGTGGGTCAATATTACCCAGTATTTATTTTTGCCTAAACATTACAGATTTGCGTTTTGATATTCCAAACACTATTGCAATTGGGTTGCTAACCAACATCGAGCATCACTGGTTTATCCACGTCATTTGGAACTTGAAACTCGAACTAATTTTACCCTCAATCACTAGTCATTAGGAGAGGATCCTAATAACTTTTACCTACATAATAATGTTCATAGATGTCATTACTCAATAGGGCAGTGAGCAGACATTCTCGATAGACGCGAGATTCGCATTACCCTCAGACAGAAAAGAAGATCGCTCGACCCTTACAGATGAGCCGACAAGGCCGGGGGCAAGTCTTTCTAAAGTCAAAAGATTTGTGGGAATGGAAGAAAGATCTAGTTGGTGGAAGTAATTCATTAAAGCATAGCAGCTCTAGAACTCACGAACTAAAGTGTTCATCGTGACCAAGAGCAAACGAGGGGATTCACACAAAGATCCTGTCTAAGATGACCAACATCGCTTCATAGTTCCGGAGGATCCAGCTACAAAAGAACTAAGAACGGAGAGCTTTCTGCCCTTTTTCGTGCAAACTCTGTCTTAAGACTAGCTTTAGTCCGGTAGAGGTTGACAAGAGCTTATTTCACAGCGTCACAAGACTAAATTGAAAAAGAATAAAGGATGACCCCAAAACTGAATTGACCAGTGGTGGTTGGTTAAAGCTCTAGTAGATAATCACTCTCTTTTCAGAGAACCGTACATAAAACTTCTGCCTCATACGACTCCTTCCCGAGCTTCCGTCGTTGGCCTTGGCATTAGACCACTATGTATGCATGTATTTTCAACCTGGACTCTCGAATCTTTTGCTTCTCAGAAACCTCATAAATACGCAAGTGATAAATATGGACTATAACTAACCATAAAGCAAATTTTCGATGCAATTTTCGTGGAGGCATTAAGTAGATACTGGATTGCTCTTAGACGAATGAACAATAACGTTCTACTGTTAACATGCAAAATATGGGACTATCTACCTAGTATCTAATCCTCATAAATAAATAAAATAAAAATTAAAAAGACGGGAAACGCAATCTGGAAAGTCTGGCATAAAAGTAGCAAAAGATAATGAAAATTGATAATAAACAAATATATGGAACAACAACATGAAGGAAAAGGATAAGCATTTTTACCGAGATATACATGAAAATTTAGATTTTTCTCTCATTCAAAAAAGGCTCAAGTCTGTGTCAAAGATCATGAGGAATAAAGCTTAGCAAGATCCTCAGAGAATGCCTTCCTTATTACCTCTCTCTTGAGCTTGAGAGCAGCAGTAACAAGACCAGATTCAGGGGTCCATGGTTCAGAAAGCAATTTGATCTTCGCCGGGATCTCAGATTTCTGCAGACGTGCAGCCTTTGCTTCCTGTAATCAAACAAGATCAACTATGAAGAAAACATGCAGCTAGCACGCAACTAACCATATTAACAGTCAGAAATTAGTCAATTACTTTTAATTCTTTTTTCCCTATACCCTTTCGGGCAGAATAAATCATTTGACATCACTGATCACTCCATTATAAACATTTGTTATTCAAATTTACAATTCTAACTTCAATGCTCAAACCAATCATATTATCTCATTAAGCTAATGTTTATGGGCTCAGACCAATATGCTTCAATCAATGGTCAGAAAGCCTTTTTAAGAAATCTTCTGATGTTACTGAAAGGTGATCAGCAGCAAAAGATGTACCTTTTGAAGTGAGCTAAGGACTTCTTTTAGAGTTTCCTCCTTTTCACATAATTCCGAAAAATTAACATATTTGATTCCTTGTCTTGAAGCCCAGTCCTCCAAGGTGGCCTGTGAAGCCACAACTAGAGCCACACAGTAGCTATGAAAAGGATCAGCATGCAGCATAATATTGTCAACGTATGGGCTCACAATTAAACAAGCCTCAACCTGCAAAAGAGAGTGTCAGTGTTCGAGCAAAATCTGATCCAAAAAGATATTTATAGTTACCTTTCCTAGAGAAACATATTCTCCATGCTGTAGTTTCACAATGTCCTTTTTACGGTCAATTATTTGAAGGCAGCCATCAGCATGAAATTGCCCTATATCACCTGTGTAAAACCACCTCATGCCTCTTTCATCAACCTTTATGTGATAGAACAAGAAATCAGATCACAAGTTATAGCAGATATAATACTCTCATAGCTGCTCCAACTAAAATATGGAAAATAAAAAAGAATACAAGAGTTAATAAGTTCCGATTTCTCACCTTGTAAACTTCCTTAGTTTTCTCCTCATTCTTGAAATAACCAATTGTAACATTTGGCCCACCAACAACTATTTCTCCTCGAGGCATTGGGGAATCACTTGTTAGATATCCACCCTCGGGCCAATCTATCAACTGAAATTCAAATGAAATTTTGATGTCATTCAAGCAGGTGCAGTGAGGAATCCATAACAGTTATAAAATGACTGCAAAAAGAGCACTATAGAAATCACTATTATGGATCAGGAAGTAATATCTCTATAGTCGGAGAGAGGGAAAGGAAGGAGAGAGGCAAAAGGAATGGCTTTTGGGAAGAGTCGTCTGATACTAACATCAACTTGCTGAAACTTATATATGCTGAGAACATTTATCTCAAGATCATCCTGAAAACAGGATAAGTCATGATAAATACAAAAGGACGACTTCTGTGTCCCTTTCCCCAGCAAGGGTCTAGGAAGGACCACATTTTCGCAGTTTTATCCTTACAAGCAGAGAGAGCGGTTTTGTCACCAGAACCTAAGATACCAAGGCCAGAGTGCCACAAACTTACAGAAGCACAAGAACTACTACAATTATACAGTGATAATCAAGTGTTTACAAGTTTTCAATGTGATGTACTGAACTAAGATTCTAATTTTTGTTCTTCTACTGATTTGACAGATTGAAACTTCCCCAGTTGGGATACACATACGATAAATATTTACCAAGTTTCAGATAACAACATCCAGTTGTAATTTACCTTGACAAATGAGCAAGGCAATGGGGCACCAACACGACCAACAGATGTATCATCATACTCGCTAAATGTCCCTCCAGCACAAGTCTCAGTGAGACCATAACCTTGGCCTATTGGAGCTCTGGAGAAAATAATAAAGAGAAAACATAACATTTATATGCAAAACAAGAACATCGGTGCATAAAAGGAATTGCACTCTACATTATGCATTGTACCACAATGCAGAATTGAAGTTTTTCAATTTGAATAATCTTTGGCAATAACTAAATGAGCTATACCAAATGGATTTTAGTTATCAACCTTGCCACAAAATAATGAAGGGAAAAGTCATTACTTGAGATTATTTGGCACCCAGAATATTAATTTCACTTGTCTTTTTCTTAAGCTTTAGTCAACAAAGCCCTCCAAAGTCCCTCGTTTATCAAGGACCCAGCTTAACATTATTTTCTCCAGTCTCTAGCTTTCTTCTAAACAACCCCTTCAAGTTCCTACTTTACTTTTGTATTTTCCCACAGCATGTCCTTTATTGAGAAATCTCCCAAACACTGATATCTCCATTTTTACCACTAAGTATATGTTTGTAGGGTTGTCATCATAAAAGTCAAGATATTTTCTGTGATCATTATGCCCATAACATATGAACTCAGAGGCAGTAGAATGTTATAATACCAATATTAAATGATGTTGATTGACCATACTGACCCTAGGCATATGTTGATGAATCTTTGAGTATCACCAGAAAGAGGAGCGCCTCCAGACAGTATAAAACGAATACGCCCTCCCAAAATTGCTTGAACCTTCCTAAACACCAGAAAATTCCAAAGAACCCTCTCTAAGCCCCATGCCCCAAACCAACTGCCATTCATTGCAGACAATTGACGGGAATATGCTAAATCAAACAATTTCTTTGATAATCCACCTGCAGCATCTACCTGTAAGAAAACAAAAGTTTGGCTCCTAATAAATGAGTTTGGCTTAAGTTGTCAAAGGACATAGGCAAAATCATATGAGAACAACAAATGATGAAATAGTTGAAAGACCTTCTTGCGCACGCCATCTCGAACATGATCAAGAATAGCCGGGACAGCTGTCATCAATGTTGGCCTCAACATGGAGGCGTCTCCTTTCGTTCCTCTCTTTATTTTATTTGAAGTATCAGTAAGAGTCAATGGTGTTCCATATCCAATGGAACTTCCAATGGCTGCTATTATATTCTGCAGTACAAACAAAAGAATCTAAATTACTTAGAACACGCAATTGATAACCGCGTAAGTTGTAAATGCTATGGAATCAATCTTATTAAGGTATTTCCGAGATTAGAAGAATACACAACACCTCAGCAGCTAGTTCAAGAATATGAGCAAGGGGTAAATATGCTAAGTAAACATCGTTGCTTCCAAGGCCAGGAACAATTGTCATAACAGCAGAAGCTGTAGCTAAAACATTGCCATGTGTCATCATCACACCCTGTAAAAGGTTGAAGGTAGAATTTTACGCCCCACAAGCACAATAAGTCTGACGGATTTATTAAGAACTAGCTTGAAGTTCCAAACTTGCTTTTAGCATGAAGTTGCTAACTTGCTTTTAGCATGAATATCCAAACTTGCTTTGGCAATTAAGCAACCACGAGTGCAAGATAACAAGATCAAGAGAATCAAATGATAGTCGAAATTAGTTTTTATAGATTAGAATTGTGTAAAGAAATTAAGCAATACCTTTAATCTGAAAAATATTCAATGTGTATCATGAAATATAACAACAAACTCTAACTCAGACATCACTATTAATCACTTTTAAACTTTAGGTCCAGTACCCTACTGCATTCACACAAAATCTACCATTAAGATGATCTTGACATAACCAGGCTGCAGCCACCAGCAGATGGAGAAAGTCAACAGAAGAAAAGTATCTCAGTGATTATTCACTTCTCATTAATCACATCTATTCATTGGAAAACAAACGGTGGATAATTTTATTATTGAAAATATTAGCCTAAGTAAAAAGTTATCTTGTCAGCTGTAAAACTATTTCAGGGCATAAATGCCAATGCTATAATGTTTCCTGCAAGCACTTTTACTTTATAACACAGAACATATAATGTACAGTAACATCTATCTCTGAGTTTAATGATATCTGCAGCGTGGAAGCATCTAAGAACCTAGTAGCACAACATCAGTGATAGCTCACTTTCTTATCTTAAAAATCATACCTTAAAGTAATCAAAAATACATTCTGGAAAGTCATTTGGTGGTGAAGTACACCTTGTACTGATATGAGTTCTGCAATGAACAAAACTGCAGATGGAAAAGGAAGCATTGTTCTCTAATCATGCTAAGGTTAGTTAGGCAGGAAATTAGAAGGAAGTTAAGGCTAAAGGACCTCAAGGCAACGGTTAGTCCATTTAACGTAACCATTGGGATTACTATATTGAAAAATGGACTCATAGACCTCAGGAGACTCTTTCTAAGGCAAGATGAAAAGGGTGAGACTTATAACAAAAAGAGAAGGGGAAATGAAAAGGAAAAAAGGATATGAAAGAAGAGGAAAAGTTACATTATCAAAGAGAAGTCTATATCGTGATATTGTCATACAACTAGAAGGAAACACTAGTTGGGAAGTTTGACTGGATAACAATCTTCACGACAATATTAAAATTGACGAGTCTAATGAAGAGGAAAAAAATACTCGAAAGCTCCTAGAAATTGTTGAGAAAGATGAGTAGAGACCTAAAAATCTCCTGAAAAGTGCAAAAAGACATACTTGAAAGCAAATAATACAGCATTTACTGCTAGTTAAACAGATTGAACTTGTTCAAGCTCCTGATCATTGCAACAATTACCAGCATATTGTCCTAAGAGGAAAGATGGGATCATCATAATTCATGAAAGCATGCTTACATATTAGGCTCTAACGAATCAGCTACTTTGCACAGTTAACTTTTTTGTGAATCTATTGAAATTAACAATTCTTGTACCGACCTTAGGCAAACCAGTACTTCCACTGGTGTACATTATCACTGCAATATCGGCTGCAAGAGGTAAATCTGGATCAATGGGATTTTCTTGGCCAAGCTTTTCTACCTCAGAAAAGGAAGTAACTGTCCAGCTATTGCTCCCCGCAACCAATGAAGTGTCAGATGGAAAGTCATTGTCCATACATATAATGCGTTTGACCGTGTCAAGTTGTCCACCTATATCTACAAGTTTCTTCAATTCCTTGCGTCCACAAATCACAGTTGTGACCTCTGTCTGAAAAACAGATTGGCATTTATAGTAAGAATATGTGGCATGCCAACGGAAATAATCATAAATTAATGGACAATGATCTTTGTAAGACATACTACTAATAAGATATGAAAACATGTGAAGTATGCATTTGGAGGATTCCAACCATCAAAGCAGAACTTGCTTAACCAAAAATGCAAGAAAGCTCAAAGAAGATGCAGATGAGTATCCAAATTTTTCTCACTTATAGATGAGTATATCATATAAAAGAAGATGACCAGAAAATGTAGTTTGAACATGATGATTGGACTTTAATGTTATATCATTTGATTTATTAAGCAGCTGCAATCACACTTCAATTTACATGTGACAAAACTTGAAAAAGTATTAGTGTATCCAGCTAGGGTGGACAAAAATTTTGGATTCTCAGACTACCAAGTAGAAACACAGCCAGTGCACGTTACCTCTCAAAGACTCAAATTTTATTATTTGTTCATGTTTGAACTTCTCATCTGAAAATTTGAGTTTATTAGCAATGGAAGTGACACAATTTACCTAGATATAAGTACAAGGCTTCTCAAATGCTGAGAATCTAGATAAATCTTCGGCAGAAATTCAGTTGCATGTTTATAAGCTCTTGATTCAAATTTTGTTTACTTCAGATCCATTGCCATATATCCACAATATCACATTTACACTTTGTGGCAGTACCAATGATAAATGTGGCAGCAATGAGATCATGGACAATGTCAGTAAACTTAACACTTACAAAATTTTACATGTACGTGTGTGTTGTGTGTGATCTAATATATGTATATTATATGAAGGGAGGGAGAGACAGACAAACAGAAAGACAGACAGACAGAGAAAGAGAGAGAGAGAGAGAGAGAGAGAGAGACCTCATTTAATGAGTGACAAAGAGCTTCCTCTCCCAAAGATGCATAAATGGTAACAACAGTCACATTGCGCCTGAAGCAACCCTGAGTCAAGATAATCATTTTGTTTCAAGACTATTGTCTCAGGCATTTTGAAAAAGCAATCATACATCATTATCATGACATCAATGGTATTCAACTGCGTGATAAGAAAACCAGCAATATTGAGTAGGATCATTCAAGACATCAATAGACAAGACGGAATACATGACAGGAAAATGATGTTCGAACAGAGTTATCTCCACATGTAAGTATAATGTTGTAAACTGTCATAAGCTGCTGTTTGAAAAGGGGGGACGGGGGCTTTGCACTGGGATGCATTAAGAGGAAGTATGGTGGCACTGATGCCACGGGACAAGTGCGTACCTGCAGCGCAATAAACCATTTATCACATGTATCAGCAAAGATGGCTACACGTTCTTCCCTTTGATGCCCAAGTTGTACTAAACCAGAGGCAAAGTTGCATACTGCTTCGAACACTTTACCATAACTCAACCACTCATAATCACCTAAATGAAGCTTTTCAAAGGATTTCCCATCTTCTGACGTTTCCATCTCTCTAGATATTAATCTCCGAGTTCCCAACAAACTCTTGTTGTAATGCTGCTTGCATGAATGCTCAAAGAGCTCGGCAAGAGTTGTGATCCCTGCCCATGATGTTTCCACTGGAGAAGTAAACCTATAATTTCGAATCGCATGCCCAGGTTCCCCGCCAACATCAACAGGAACACCCCGCTTTTTCCCCTTCTTCTTAGAATTTCGAATTATTAGAGTAAACACAAGGGGGACAAGGATGCCGACCATATAAGAACCCATCTTTTAGAGATTATTTGTCCCTGATGAGAAGTAACCAATAAACATCAGAAACTTTGTGTGTATAATCACTAATCATTCTGTTCATGAAAATCATCAATCATGTATGCTAAGTAGTAAGGCTTATGTGATACACAAATCTTTTGATGGACTACCCAAAATGGAGAAAAAAAAAATTATAGGATAACTTTTTTTCCAAATACCACCAGAAAATAAAGAAGGAAAATGAGAAATGCAAGCGTCTAGAAATATTAAAATTACCTGCCCTTGCCCTTTGAATATTGATATATGCACCGATTCCTACTTCAACCACCAGATTAGAATGAGCTCATGACATAGTCAATTTCCAATCAACAAAATAAAATTATTTCACTGACATTTTTAGTTGTTTTCCATTTCCTTTCACTTCTCCAGGCTCAATTAGAGTGTTAGGAATTGAAAAGAAAATTAAATACAGAAGAGTAATTTGTAAAAAAAGAAAAGAAGAAGAGGAGATGATAATAGTCATTCTACAAAAAGAGAAGTACAACAAAAACAAAGAGCGAAAAATTATAAGTTGCAAAATAAGAAAAGCATCAAAACTATTTTTCTCTCTCTCAGACACACACAGAATAAAATTACTAGCACCTGCTAATCCCTCTAGAGCTTTACTACTAAGAGATGTCTCAAATGCCCAATAAACTTCCCAATTCAACTAACTTACACACACATACATGCACGCGCTCACACACACACATACAAAAAGAGAGACAAACACACATATATACACACATAAAGAGACTCAGACAGACACCAGCTCATTTCAACACAATAAAACACAAATACCAAAATGTGTATATATACACACACAGACACACACTCTTATGCTTATTCTCCAGGGCTTTACTAAGAAAAAGCCTCAGTGGACAAAGCAAACTTCACAATTCAACTAATTCACACATGCACACACTCTCTACACACATAGTCACACACTCTATATATACATATATGCAGACACATACACACACACCAGTTCATTCAGACAAAGTAAACTTCAGAATTGAACTAATTCACACACGCACAAACACACATTCCAATAACATATGCAGACACATACATGCACACACCAGCTCAATCAGACAAAGTAACTTCAGAATTGAACTAATTCACACACACACACACCAGCTAATTCAGGCACAAACAAAATCCATATACCAACAAATATCTATACATTCAGATATAAAACTGCTTGATTTACAAGAAATGCATGTGGGCAAGTATTTAACAAATAATGTATCTAATCGGCTGCATTAATCATAAAGAATTGAACTTCACACGACAAAAATGGTAAAAAAAAACAAAGAAAATCAATTACCAGCATAAAATGAGAAGAAGAAACAATAAAACAAAAACCCATTTTGCAGAAGATTACAAGAGATTGAAAAGATTGTACCTTTCTTAATTTTGAACAAGAAAAGTGAATACAGAAAAACTTTTCAGCTGATGTGCATTACAAGAAGTACATATACAAGTGGTAACAGGCTAAAGTTGATTGGTTGGAGTTTGGTTTGGTGTTTGGTGTTTGGTGTAGGCGGAGAGGTCGAGGCTGCAGAGTTTGAAGTTTCAGAAGTGAGCTCTGACTGTGAATGTGTAGTTTTGTGAGTTTTTCTTTTCTTTTTCTTTTTTCCTTTTTGGTGTGTGTTTTGGGTTTTTATGCGTGTGGGTTTTGAGTTTTTATGTATGGATCGTACACGTGGAGATCTGGACTTCGCAGTTTTGTCATGGACAAGACAAAAAATTAAACCAAAGGGAGAAAAAATAAAGCAGGGATTTATTTGCTCATAATGTTATGATTTAAATTTAAATAAATATGAATTCTTTAAATATTTATGAGAAAAATAATGTGGATTACAACATTATAATATTATGAGAAGATTTTAATTCGATCTGTGAGAGGATGTGATGGACTAAAGTCTTCAATGGGTTGATATTCAAATTTTTTTTTTTTTTTCAGGTGGTCCTTTTGTTAAGGTATGGATCTTGATGTTGAGTCTTTGTTGGAAATTGAGTTTCAATCACCGACAAAACAAGGTTATCATGGTTGCGCCCGTTAGATTTCTCTGATACTTAAGTTAGCGAAATCGGGGCAAAATAGTTTGAGTACAAAAAGTGAGTATGTAAAGAGTCAATTATCTTCCTTCGAATATCGACACTTATATTTGTAATTAGGAGGCTTCGAGTAGCTCGAGGTTCCGTAAATGAAGTTATAATAATTAATGATTTTTTATATCCTCATGAGGTTCGATCCCCCATATCATCCTCATATGTTCAATTATTTCATATTTAACCCTTGTATGTTATCAATATTACCTTATTAACCCCAAAAGTTATTTAAGTAAAATTGCATAGACTAAAATACCCCTTCATTATCGTGATTCCCTAGGCCCTGCAGAACTTTGCTTCGACTCACCCCCTCTCTCTCCCTCGGCCTTAACCCCTCACTATGACTATTCACCTCTATCTCACAGCATCTGATTTCAAGTGTCACAAAAAAAAAAAAAAAAAAAGTCTCACTACTTTAAACCATTTTTCTTCTCTCATAAATGGAAAACCACTTTGTTAGCCTCAAAAGCTTATAATCTTTATTCTGATAATAATAAAATATCTTAATTATGATTTAGAATTCTTATTTGAATCTTGGGTAAATTATTCAGTCCATCAACATAAGATTGCCTCAAGCAAAGCCCACATCAACATGTTCATTCAAAAGGTTCAAAGGCTAGCTTCAAACTATTGGATCAAAGCCCAATCTGAAATCTTATCAAAGTCCAAAATGTATTCTTATTCAAATGAAGTCTCTCGTGAGGAATCAAGCTATGAATACCCGAAGAAAAAAGACTTGTCACCTCAAAGAAATGAAGTTGAAGATTCGACGATAAAAAGAGAGCTACAAGGAAGGAAGCGTGGCGACGTAAGGGGTACCGACTTTAAAAATATGTTGTTTGCCTAAGTATGACTTGTGTAGCTCATAATTTCTCCCAAAAAGTTTTTCATAAAAGATTTTTCTATTTTGTAAAATATCCATTGAACATATTTTCAAAAAGGTCATTACAAACTCATCTTTGAAAAAACAAGACTTTTTGGATTTCAAACTCTTGTGACATAAAAATTGTTCTATATCTTTTTAAGAGTTTTTTAAAAATGTTTTGAGATGTTAAAAATGCTAGAATACTTTTTTATAAGTGCCCTAAAAAATGCCCAAATTTATTTAACAAATTATTTTTGGGGCTCAAAAAGATTACTTTTCAGCATTTTAAGCATCCAGGCGTTACTAGCTTCACACCGGTCGATCGGATGAAGACCACAATGCCCGGAAGAGAGCTCTGGTCCCGGCGTTACCTGCCCCATCCGGTCGACCGTATGAAGGGCTCAACGACCGGATGACTTAACAGGAAAAATTCAGGATTTTTGCATTATATCCGTTTTGTGTCTAACTTTTCCCTCTTTTTAAGCCATGTTCTCTCACCATCTCAAATACCTCTCCAAGCCTTAATCTTCAGATTTCTAAGCTAATTCAAAGAGCTTCTTCATATCATTTTCATTGAGAAATCTTGAGCTATCATTTTCATATCTTTGAGCATTCAAAGTATTCTTCAATTGTAATATCAAACTCAAATAAGAGTTGCAATTGTCATTCATATTATTACACAATCTTTGTAATATACTATTTCACATAGATTGAGAGAATCATTGTGAGAAGAAGTATTGTAATCCTTTGTGGACTCAAAGGAAGAGATAATAGTAGGTTAAGCTTCACCTACACTTGAAGGAGCTTGTGTAACTCTTGTAGAGTCAAGAGTAATTGTAGTTGGTTTTTTCTTCACTAACATTTGAAAAAGTATCTTAGTGAAGAGTTGTTAAATCCTAAGGGAAGGGAAGACCTTAGGTGGTGGACTAGGCCTCCGGGAGTGCGAACCACTTAAAAATCATCGTGTTTGATTTCTCTTAATTTACTCTTTTTATTTTCAAGTTATTTACCTTCGTGTAGATATTACTTATATTAATTATTTGATAATTGTTGTGTTTGGAATTTATTTTTGAAGTGCTAATTGCTTATCTAGTGTTATATACTTGTGTGCTCACTAAGTGTTTGATAAATGGCCTACAAGAACTTCTAGAGTATTATCATCTTTCACTAGATATTATTTTCGCATCAAGAATTTTTAAATTGCTTAACCTTGTCAAACAACCTAATTCACCCCCCCCCCCCCTCCTTCTTAGGTTATCAAGGACCAACAAGTGGTATCAGAACTAGTACTCGACATATAGCTTAACATCTATTAGAGGATTCCTATGGCAAGCTTATCAATGTCTAATATAGTTGAAGGACAATCTTCCTCTAGACCACCATTGTTTAATGGAACAAACTATTCTTTTTGGAAAACTAAGATGAGAATTTATATTCTAGCAAATGACTTAAGAGTTTGGAATGTGATAAAAAATGGAGCAACCAATCCTACTCTGACTAAAAAGGAAGGAGAACAAAGCATCACTGTCCCTAAACTAGAAAAAGACTATAATGATGATGATTTCAAAATGTATGAAATAAACTTTAAAGCTATGAACATGTTATATCTTACTTTAGAATCAAATGAGTTCAACAAGATTTCCGGATGCAAAAGTGCTAAAGAAATTTGGGATCAATTAGAAGTCACATATGAGGGAACTAACCAAGTTAAAGAAACTAGAATAAACATGCTCGTTCATAAATATGAAATGTTCAAAATGTCCTTTGATGAAAATATTGAACAAATATTTTCTAGATTTACCGATATTGTTAATGCTCTAAAATCTCTTGGAAAAGAGTATGCTAACGAAGAATTGGTAGGAAAAGTTATCCGTAGCTTAACCGAGCCATAGGAAGCTAAAGTAACAGCTATTGAGGAAGTTAGAGACCTCAAAACTCTCACTCTTAGTGAACTTATGGGATCTCTTATGAGCCATGAGTTGAAGAAGAAGGATCGAAAAGAAGAAAAAAGAAATAACAAGAAGTCACTTGCACTTCTTGCATCAAAAGCTTACTCAAGTGATGAAGAGGAAGAAAACAAAGAAAATGATGATGAGATAGCTCTTCTTACAAGGAACTTTAAGAAATTTATCAAATTCAACAAGGTAAAACTCCTTACAATAAGTTTATGAACAAAGGGAAAAACAAACCAAAAGAAGAAGGAAGATGTTTCAATTGTAACAAGACGGGTCACATAAAAGCAAATTGTCCAAAACCAATCAAAACCAAGGGAGGAAAAGCTTTGAAAGCAACATACGTTGATGACGATGCATCAACCGGTGAAGAAAGAGAAAATGAAGAAGTGGCAAACATCGTTTGTCTTATGACAAAAGAGGATGATGAGGTATGTTCTTCTTTTAATTCCGAATATTACTCATCTAGCTCATTAATTGATAATTAATGTTCTTTTGAAGAATTACAAAATGAATTTTCTAAAATGTATGATAGTTTTAAAATTGCAATTATCAAGATACTTGAACTTCAAAAGGAAAATAAGTTGCTTGAAAAAGATCGAAATTGTGCTCATGAAAAGGCACTTAAGATTCATTTTGAAAATAATAATCTTCAAACAAAAATTAAAAAGCTTGAAAAAGAAAATCAAGGATTAAATGGAAGCCTAGCAAGATTTACAAAAGGAAAAGAAAATCTTGATAAAATGCTTGGCTCACAAAAAATGGCTTTTAATAAAACTTGAATAGGATATGAACCTTCTTCAAAATAAAAATCTCTAAAAAGTTATTTTGTAAAAGCATCATCTTCTACAAATGAAGCATCAACATCAAAAGGATTTCAAAAAACATGTACCTATTGTGAAAAACAATGTCACATATTATCACATTGTAAATTTCAAAATATGGTAGGTAGAGACTCTAAAATTCCTTCTTGGCTAAAACCAAAATGGATTATTAAATATGCTAAAAGTCAATACTAACAATATAAGACTCAATAGAACTTGGGGACCTAAATTTTTTTTTTGTATATAGGTTACCCTAAGGATGAAGTATGAAGAAAATTGGGTCGTTGATAGTGGATGTTCAAGATATATGACTGGTGATCTATCTCTTTTCTATGAGCCTATCAAAAAATACAAAAGTTTTGTGAGCTTTAGAAATAATGAGAAAGGTAAAATTATTGGTAAAGGTAGCATTGAAAATAAAAATAATATATTTGTTCATGATGTGCTACTTGTGAAAGGATTGCAATATAATTTGCTTAGTGTAAGCCAACTATGTGATAATGATTATCTAGTTGAATTTAAATCATCATGTTGCACCGTTTTTGACAAAATGAAAAATGTGTTGTTTATTGCAAATAGACATGAAAATGTCTATATCATTGACTTTGAAAGTATATCATGCCAAAATATTGATTGTTTGATCACAACAAATGAAAGCTCTTGGTTATGGCATAGAAGATTAGGACATATTAGCATGGATCTACTTGGTAAACTCTCTCGAAAAAGATCATTTATGAGATACATGTCAATTTGGAAAACAACATAAAACATCTTTCAAAACCATTAGCCATGTGACCACATCAAAAGCTTTACAAAAACTTCATATGGACCTTTTTGGACCAATGGATGTAATAAGTCTAGGAGGGTCTAGATATGTTTTTGTTATTGTTGATGATTATACTAGATACACATGGGTCATGTTTCTTGCTCTCAAAAGTAATGTTTCAATGAGTTTGTAAAATTCTGTAAAATAGTGCAAAATGAAAAAGGATACTACATTTCATATATTCATAGTAATCAAGACACGAAATTCATAAATGCATCTTTTGTGAAATTATGTGAACAAAATGACATTGAGCATAACTTTTCGGCTCTTAGAACTCCTCAACAAAATGGGGTTGTTGAAAGAAAAAGCCGAACTCTACAAGAAATGACAAGAACAATGTTGAAAGAAAACAACTTGCCTACATACTTTTGGGGAGAAGCTATCAATACGGCTTGCTATTTTTTAAATAGAGTTTTAATTAGACCCTCTCTCAAGAAAACTCCATATGATCTATGGAAATGACGTATTCTAAATATTTCATATTTTAAAATTTTTGGATGTAAATGCTTCATCTTAAATAACAAAGATCATCTCGGTAAGTTTGATTCAAAATCCGACGAAGGTATTTGTGAAGCCCCGCACGAAACCCCATATTCATATCATATTATTTAACATGCATGTAGATTGATTTATGTGCATTCGAGTGATTTTGTGTACATTTATCTTGATTTACTTGCATTGCATCGTTTAACATGTATTCAAATTCAATAACGTGCATTTGGATGTTTTAGGTATCGTAGAAATTATTTAATTACTACCCAATCAAAATAGCTAACTAAAATGGTTGAAATAAAACAAGATGGCAAACTAGAAATAAGCATTTAAGGTAGAAGGGCAAATGGGTAGTTGGCCCTTGTTAGAAATATCTCACCTAACAAAACACACATAATACACCACACACACACACTAAAATTCTGCACACACACACAAACATACTCAACACACACAAAAATACTACACACACACACCACACGACTCACACACCAAAAACACACACCCATTTGCTCGACCAAGAGAGGGGGAGAAGAAGAAAAGAAAGAGGAAGAAAAAGAGAGAAGGAGGAAGAGAGGAAACTTGCTCAAGCCATTTTCACCATTTTCAAGCTTCATCTTTGCATCATCACCACCAAGCTTGCATTCAAACGTTTATTGAGGTGAAGGATTTTTCATAAATGGTTTTAAAGAGTTCATTCAAGTTAGTTAATGATTATGTATTGCTAGACTTGTTATAACTTGCATACAAAAGCTTGGATGATGAAAAGGTTGAGTATTTTGTGTTGTAGATCTAGGATTTTGAATTTGATGTTGGGTGATTGTTGATTGTTAATGTGGGGTGGTTTTGGTTGAGTTTGAGCTCTTGTATGATGTCTAATAGCCATTTTGAACTTGTTTGAGTGTTGGTAGGAGGATGGGAGGTTGTTTGGATGAATATTGAAGAAATTGGGTCTTTCCTGTCTAGCTATCCGGGTGTTACAGCCCCTATCCAGTCGCCCGGATAGAGGCCATAACGCCCGGCAGAAAGCTTCGATCCGGGCGTTATTTGCATTTTCCGGGCACCTGGATAAAGGCTACAACGCCCGGATGTTTGACAGCTCTGCGCAGTGATTTTCCGGAGGCCATATCTCATTCGTTTCAACTTCGAATTTCATTCCGTTTGATTCTATAACTATCTACATTCGATAAGCTTCAATTCTGTACCAAAAACAGATTAATTGGAGTTTGGAAAAATAGGCAAAATTATCTCCAAAGTTAGGCTAATGTAGAAGCATTGTCCAAGATTCAAGGATCTTGTTTTAGAGATTCCGGAAGCTACTGACGTCGGATTGAGGCACGGTCGAATGCGTTAGAACCGTATTGAACCCTAGAATATTAAGGTGGAATATAATTGTGGTTTTATTGTATTTTCTTGATGTCATATGTCTAGCATGATCAATAACCATTTAGAAGCATTAATTGTGGTACTACGAATATTTATAAATGCGAGGTGTTCACATGTTTGCTTACTAAGCCATATGATATAAACTTGAACATGCTTGGATTATACTCAAATCATGAATATACTTGCTACTTGCTAACTGGCTATGTAACATCCCGATCCCTCTCGAGACCGGGTGTGACGCCCGGGTTTTAACCATGCATTTAATTACTGTTGCATCCCTTGTTTGCGCATTTACTTCTGTGCCTTACTAACTGACTTTTGTGACTACTATTCACACCGTTTTTAAACTGCCTTCTATTAGTTAATTAGCATTTTTATTAAATCATATTAATTGTAAAAGTAGTGGGAAAAATGTGCATTTGAACTAAAGGTGTTAGGAGGACTCGTTTAGAAAATGATTTTTGTAGCTGAGTGAATAGTGTTACGTAACATAACTTAGAGATTTAATTAGCTAGCCTATGTTTTACACTTTAGACTCGTTTCTAAGCTATCTACGCGCATTTTAGGAGTCCACTTAAGCCCCCACCATGACCCCACCTCAACTAAGCTTCACCATATAAACACATAAGCACCAAAACACAAAACAAAAGAAAAAAATTGAGCAGAAATACTGTAGCAGGGCCGAGAGCAGCAAGGAGAGGAGAAAAACTGATTTTTGCTCTTCAATTCTTTGATTCAAGCCACTCCAAGCCTAGAGCAACTAGATTAGGGTGTGTGCAAGCTTCCTAGAGGCTCCTACGCGCATTGGTGAGGGATTTCACGGCTTGTTTTTGTATTTCTAAATAGTTGCCAATTTCTTGATTTGTTGAAAATGTGATCAAATGCTATTGTATGAGTTATCTATGCTAATATACCATCTATATGAATGCTAGAGAACACATTTGAGCCGTTGTTTCACTTTTTAAACGGTTAGAATCGTTAATTTGAAATTTTGGGTGAATAGTGATGTTTTTCTAGGGTTTTGCGTAATTACTCGAATTAGCTTGATTCAATGCTTCTAATAGACGCCTTAGGTGCTAGTGAAGGTAACCTAATAGCCCCGTGCACTTGCATTGTCTTTAAATCGCTTAAAATGGAAAATGGCCGGCTTTAACTTGGGGCTTTTGGGGTTAATGCGAATCCGGGTGGATTCGGGCTTCAATTCTAGTATCCTTAAGTTACCTAGGTGCTATAGAAGCCTTGATATCCCTTGTTTGAAGCCCGGACAATGTACGTGTAGTTTAAAGCCATAAGAGGGAATTTGGGGCTTTCGGGGTAATCGCGGGCATTTGAATGAATTAGAGGGTTGAGAGGGTACCTTAAGGGTTAGTTAGAAGGTTGGGAGAGTTCCCTTTGAAAATGAAATCATTAACTTTGGTTTGGAAGAGAAATAGTTTGTAAAATAAAGGGGTTTAAGTGCAATTTCGGTTGTCTCACATTTTTAAACCCACGACATGACTTCTTGAGTGTTTATATGTGATATTAAGTTGATTTGGAGCTTTTGGTATAATTCTATGGTTATTTTGTAAATGTCCCCTTGTAAAACTGCTTATTAGCTTATATAATTGCTTCTATGCTAATTGCCTCGAGGTCAACCTACTTTGTTGATCCTCATATGTGTTAATGCTTATATTATTGCTATTAACTTGCCATCGTTAAGTGCATTGCATAGTGGTTGCGCAACCATAGTGTCAGGGGCGGATGTGTTGAATATCGGCTGGGCGGCAGAGGGCTTGCCGGTGGATATTCAAACTCCGTGCCCTATTCCCTCATTCGCCTGGTCCGGAGATTGCCAGGGAATGTTGGGTCGTAGGATTATCGGGGTACATCCGGAGTACACCCACTGGAGTGTTTGGGGATTATGCCGGCTTATCGTGATCGTGCTCGTGGTTCGTGGATCGTGATTGAAGACCAGTGAAGATTGGTGTATAGGGGATTGTGTGAAATGTATCCTTTTAAATGTGTGGTTACTTAAGTTATCACTGGTTCTTTAACTGTTTAAGTGCTATTATTGTATAATTGTATTATCTGTTGCATTGCACGCCCTGGGACTATATCCCTCACTGGGCAACAGTGGTTGCTCATACCTCGATATCTGTTTCAGGAGACGCTGAGGGTGATCCCCAGCTTGTTGAGTTAGTTGAGGAAGAAGAAGTTCAGATTGAGCCTTTACCTTAGTTGTTGTGCCTGATAGCTTGAGGTGGTTAATGACTTTGCTGCTATGTGGAAAGTTCAACTAATTGTTTTATGTACTATTTTGTGGCCTAAGGGCTATGTATATGTTTGTTGGGCAATGTTGAAGGATAGTAGATTGTGGTGTAGAATTGGAAGCCATGTCTTGTAATAACTTTTATTCTTGCCTTTATTTCCTTGCATGCTTGGGAGTGGATGGTTAATGTAGAATGCATTATCCTTTAAGTTGTTTTATTGATTTCTTAGAATGTCATGATTATAAAACTATGCTGACAACAAGTTCTCGCATGCTTGTGTGTTTTGGAGCTATTGTTTACCATAAGGCTCGGATGGCCTTATAGCTTTGTTGTTTAATTAAGAAAAGCTTGTATTGTATTGTTGGGACTTTGTTTAAGTGTTTACAGGTTTTTAGAATGTCCACGGTACAGGGGAGACTCTGTCCGTGTGTCGGGTCCGGACTTAACCTTTAGCTTGGGGGTTGGGTCGGGGCGTGACATTTAAGTGGTATCAGAGCTATAGATTGCATGAAGCCGGGTTAAATTTCTCGGTCTGTGGGTAGAGATTTGTTATCTGACTTTGTGAATACATGAGTCTTTGATTTTGATTGACCTAAGTGAAATTTGAATAAGGAATGAACATGCTAGCATGGAAATAGAATATCAAGAGTCTAGAATGTCAAGTATGATCTAGTGATCTACGTGTACTTCAAAAATGTGGAATATTTATTTGAACTTCTATGTACTTGACTTTATGTAAATCTAATTGGACTTTTCTTTATGTGTTTACTTATAAATTGCATATATACATATATATACCTGTCATAACACTTTGCATTCTAGCTATTCGAGATGGGGCCTCGCCATCGTGCTGATAATCCGAATGTTGATGGAGAACCCGAGGGGGTTCATGGGCAAGAAGCTGAGGTGGCCGAAAATGCACCGCAGGTTCAAGAACCGAGCACTGCAGAGATCTTGGCCACGATGGCCACTGCTATGAACACTATCGCCCAATTTGTTACACAACAGGGTCAGCCAGGGGTCGTTGGAGGTAATCAGGCTGCGAGAGCCGGAGGTAGTGGTCCTACCGGAGGGAATCTGTATGATCGATTTATACATCATGGGGCCTATACCTTCTTTGGGGAGCCGGACGATATGAAAGCTGAGATGTGGCTAAGGAAGTTCAAGAGAGTGGCAGCAATACTGGAGTGCCATGATGACAGGAAGATTACTTATGCTACTTTCCTTCTCGAGGGTGATGCTGAAGATTGGTGGAATACCATCAGTGAGAAATGGGGAGCTGAGGGAGTTCATCATTCGTGGGCCGACTTTGTCCGAGAATTTTAAGACAAGTATATATCGGTAGTTGCCCGCGAGAGGCGACAAACAGAGTTCATAAACTTGAAGCAGAGAAGTATGACGGTAGATCAATACGAGGCTACTTTTACCCGGCTTTCCCGTTATGTACCAACTTTGATTCAGCCGGAGGACATGAAGATCCAGAGGTTCATCCTGGGTTTGAGGAGGGATATTATGCTGAACTTGTCTTCAAATGATTTTCCTAACTATGTTGCAGTAGTCCGAGCTGCCTCCAGATATGAGAAATGGAAGGCTGATGTGTTAGCCGAGACCAGTCAATCGAGTAAACGGTTTTAGTCTCAGAGTCAAGGGTACCAGGGGCAGGCTGTATCAGTTGGGCAGAGTTCACAGCCGAGGCAGACTCAGAGTTATACAGGGCCTACTCAGACTCAGGCACGACCAGTCTAGAGTCAGACTCAGAGTCAGTTCCGTCCAGCAGTTTCCCGTTCGCAGCAGGGTAGTTCAGCTACCTCTACTTACAGAGCTCCTTCGGGAGGCACTGTTGCAAGACGTCACCAGCAGTGCAGCTTCTGTCAGCGCCAGGGCCACACTGAGGATGTTTGTTGAAAGAAACATAACAAGTGTACAGGTTGCGGCAGTGATCAGCACAGGGTTAAAGATTGTCAGAAATTTAAGAACCCTAGGGGTCAGACATCAGCTCAGAACTCTCAGACCAGGGCACCAGCTGCAGCACCACTACCACGAGGTCAGGCCCGTGTATTTGCTTTGGATGCTGAGGAGCTCCCGGATACTACCGCTGTGGTAGAAGATATTTTTCTTCTTAATGATCAATCAGTTAAGGTTTTAATTGATTCCGGGGCTTTGCATTCTTTTATTACTCCTACTTGTGCACAAAATGCTAAATTGAAACATGATAAACTGTTGCATGAGATTGTGGTTTATACTCCTATGGGTCCGAAGTTTGTTACTAGATCTATTTGCAGAGCATGTAGTATATTTATTGAGGGTCGTGTTTTTCCTGCTGATTTGATTATCCTACCCTTCAATGACTTTGAAATTATATTGGGGATGGACTGGTTAAGTAAATATTATGCCCAGCTTGATTGTAGAAAGAAGATTGTGTATCTAGAAATGCTTGACCAGCCTGTACTTAAAATAGTTGGTAGTAGAAAATCTACCGGAACTCCTATTATTTCTTCTATTAGGGCATCTAAATTATTGAGCAAGGGTTGTGAGGCTTATCTTGCATATTTGATTAATCAACCTGGGGATCAATTGAAATTGAATGATGTACCTATCGTGAGAGAGTTTCCGGGGGTCTTTCCTGAGGAATTACCTGGGTTACCGCCTGATAGAGAGATAGAGTTCATGATTGATTTATTGCCAGGGACTTCACCTATCTCTAGAACTCCATACATAATGGCTCCACCTGAGTTGCAGGAACTGAAAGTTCAGTTGCAAGGCTTGCTTGAGAAGGGATTCATTCAGCCGAGTTCTTCACCGTGGGGTGCGCCAGTTCTATTCGTTAAAAAGAAAGACGGGTCTCTTCGCCTACGCATTGATTATCGGGGTCTTAATCAGGTAACCATCAAAAATAAATATCATTTGCCTTTAATCGAAGAGTTATTTGATCAGTTGCAAGGCGCCAGGGTATTCTCTAAATTTGATCTGAGGCAGGGCTATTATAAACTGAGGATTAAGAAAGATGATGTACCTAAAACTGCTTTCAGAACTTGATATGGCCATTATGAGTTTGTTGTCTTGCCGTTTGGTCTTACTAATGCTCCCGCCGCATTCATGGACTTAATGCAGAGGGTATTCCGTCCTTATCTGGACCAATTTGTGGTCATATTTATTGATGATATCCTTGTCTATTCTAAATCTGAGACGGAACATGAACAGCATCTCAGAATTGTGTTGCAGACTCTTCAGGAGCATCAGTTATTTGCAAAGTTTAGCAAATGTGAATTCTAGCTTAAGCAAGTTGCTTTTCTTGGCCATATTATCTCGCATGATGGTATTTTTGTTGATCCAGCGAAGATTGAAGTTGTGTTATCTTGGAAACGACCTGAAACTGTCACGGAGATTCGTAGCTTCCTTGGTTTAGCTGGGTATTATCGGAGGTTTGTCAAGGATTTCTCTAAGATTGCAGGGCCTTTAACTCAACTTACCCAGAAGAAAACAGTTTTTGACTGGAATGATAAATGCGAGGCCAGCTTCCAGGAATTGAAGAAGAGATTGACTACAGCTCCTATTCTTGCTTTACCTGAGGGTTATGATAATCTGGTGATCTATAGTGATGCTTCGAAGGAAGGTCTGGGTTGTGTATTGATGCAGAATGGCAGGGTTATTGCTTATGCTTCCAGGAAACTGAAGCCTTATGAACTCAACTATCCGACTCATGATCTTGAGCTTGCAGCTATCATTCTTGCATTAAAGAAATGGCGTCATTATCTCTGGGGCAACAAATTTGAAATCTTTACAGATCATAAAAGCTTGAAATATCTGTTTTCACAGAAAGAGTTGAACATGAGGCAGAGGCGTTGGCTGGAATTACTGGAGGACTATAACTGCACCATTAACTATCTTCCAGGTAAGGCCAATATTGTTGCTGATGCTTTGAGCCGAAAGGCTACTGTTGCTAGCTTGATTATCAAGAATTGGGAATTCATGGAAGAATTGTGCTTATGGAAGCCTAGTACTTCAAATTCTGGTATTCAATTTGCAAGTTTGCAGATTCAATCTCTGTTATTATCCAGGATTCGGGAAGCTCAACAGGCTGATCTTCAATTATTGAAAGTCTTAGAGAATTCTAAAGGGGGAGAGTCGGATTTCAAACTGCACGACGATGGTATTCTCAAATTCAAAGGTAGAATCTGTATTCCGAATGATCCAACTCTGAAGAAGGATATTCTTGCTGAGGCACACAGTTCTAGATATACTATCCATCCAGGCAGTACGAAAATGTATAAAGATTTGAAGCAGAACTTCTGGTGGAATAATATGAAGAGAGAAATTGCTGACTATGTTGCCCGATGTCTTACTTGTCAGAAAGTTAAAGCAGAACATCAGAGACCTGCAGGGTTGTTGCAGCCTTTGGCTATTCCTGTTTGGAAATGGGATCATATTACCATGGATTTCGTATCAGATTTACCGAGGTCTTCGAAGGGTAATGACTCAGTTTGGGTTATTGTGGATAGACTGACCAAGACTTCTCACTTTATTGCTAAAAAGAAGTCTGATTCTCTTGATAAACTGGTAGAGTTGTATATTGAGAATGTTGTCCGACTTCATGGGATTCCAAAGAGTATCGTGTCAGATAGAGATCCCAGATTCACATCTCAGTTCTGGCAGAAGATTCAGAAAGCTTTGGGCACGACTTTGAGTTTCAGTACAGCTTATCATCCTCAGACAGATGGTCAATCCGAGAGAACTATCTTAATCCTCGAGGATATGTTGCGGGCTTGTATTCTGGACTTCGGTAAGAGTTGGGAGAAGTATTTGCCACTAGCAGAGTTCGCCTACAACAATAGTTATCAAGCTACTATTGGTATGGCACCTTATGAGGCACTTTATGGGCGTAAATGCCGGTCTCCTCTCTACTGGGATGATGTTGGTGAAATGAAGACTATCGACCCTACTCTCTTACCTGAAATGAACAAAATGATTGATCATGTGAAGCTTATCAGAAAAAGAATGCTTACAGCTCAGAGTCGGCAAAAGAGTTATGCAGATAGACGCCGTCGTGATATGAAATTTGTCATGGGCGATCGGGTATTTCTGAAAATTTCTCCTCGTAAGGGTTTGATTCGGCATGGTAAAGGAGGTAAACTCAGTCCTCGATATGTGGGACCATTTGAGATAACTGAAACTGTTGGTGATTTGGCTTACCGTCTAGCTTTACCTCCCAGTCTGGGCAGAATTCATGACGTATTCCATGTTTCCATGCTTCGGAAGTATCAGCCAGATCCCTCTCACATACTTGAGCCGGAACCGCTAGAGATCAGTGAAACTTTGACCTACACAGAGAAACCTCTTCGAATTGTTGATCAGAAAGTTCAGGAGCTGAGGACAAAAAGCATTCCGATGGTTAAAGTTCTGTGGGATCATCACGGAGTAGAGGATGCGACGTGGGAAAGAGAGGATCAGATGCGGGAACGATATCCAGAGTTATTCGCCGAATCATGTAAGAATTGCGTGGACGCAATTAGTTTAAGGGGGAGAGGATGTGACGCCCGGGTTTTAGCCATGCATTTAATTACTGTTGCATCCCTTGTTTGCGCATTTACTTTTGTGCCTTACTAACTGACTTTTGTGACTACTATTCACGCCGTTTTTAAACTGCCTTCTATTAGTTAATTAGCATTTTTATTAAATCATATTAATTGTAAAAGTAGTGGGAAAAATGTGCATTTGAACTAAAGGCGTTAGGAGGACTCGTTTAGAAAATAATTTTTGTAGCTGAGTGAATAGTGTTACGTAACATAACTTAGAGATTTAATTAGCTAGCCTATGTTTTACACTTTAGACTCGTTTCTAAGCTATCTACGCGCATTTTAGGAGTCCACTTAAGCCCGCACCATGAACCCACCTCAACTAAGCTTCACCATATAAACACATAAGCACCAAAACACAAAACAAAAGAAAAAAATTGAGCAGAAATACTGTAGTAGGGCCGAGAGCAGCTAGGAGAGGAGAAAAACTGATTTTTTGCTCTTCAACTCTTCGATTCAAGCCACTCCAAGCCTAGAGCAACTAGATTAGGGTGTGTGCAAGCTTCCTAGAGGCTCCTACGCGCATTGGTGAGGGATTTCACGGCTTGTTTTTGCATTTCTAAATAGTTGCTAATTTCTTGATTTGTTGAAAATGTGATCAAAAGCTATTGTATGAGTTATCTATGCTAATATACCATCTATATAAATGCTAGAGAACACATTTGAGCCGTTGTTTCGCTTTTTAAACGGTTAGAATCATTAATTTGAAATTTTGGGTGAATAGTGACGTTTTTCTAGGGTTTTGCGTAATTACTCGAATTAGCTTGATTCAATGCTTCTAATAGACGCCTTAGGTGCTAGTGAAGGTAACCTAATAGCCCCGTGCACTTGCATTGTCTTTAAATCGCTTAAAATGGAAAATAGCTGGCTTTAACTTGGGGCTTTTGGGGTTAATGCGAATCCGGGTGGATTCGGGCTTCAATTCTAGTATCCTTAAGTTACCTAGGTGCTATAGAAGCCTTGATATTCCTTGTTTGAAGCCCGGACAATGTACGTGTAGTTTAAAGCCATAAGAGGGAATTTGGGGCTTTCGGGGTAATCGCGGGCATTTGAATGAATTAGAGGGTTGAGAGGGTACCTTAAGGGTTAGTTAGAAGGTTGGGAGAGTTCCCTTTGAAAATGAAATCATTAACTTTGGTTTGGAAGAGAAATAGTTTGTAAAATAAAGGGGTTTAAGTGCAATTTCGGTTGTCTCACATTTCTAAACCCACGGCATGACTTCTTGAGTGTTTATATGTGATATTAAGTTGATTTGGAGCTTTTGGTATAATTCTATGGTTATTTTGTAAATGTCCCCTTGTAAAACTGCTTATTAGCTTATATAATTGCTTCTATGCTAATTGCCTCGAGGTCAACCTACTTTGTTGATCCTCATATGTGTTAATGCTTATATTATTGCTATTAACTTGCCATCGTTAAGTGCAGTGCATAGTGGTTGCGCAACCATAGTGTCAGGGGCGGATGTGTTGAATATCGGCTGGGCGGCAGAGGGCTTGCCGGTGGATATTCAAACTCCGTGCCCTATTCCCTCATTCGCCTGGTCCGGAGATTGCCAGGGGATGTTGGGTCGTAGGATTATCGGGGTACATCCGGAGTACACCCACTGGAGTGTTTGGGGATTATGCCGGCTTATCGTGATCGTGCTCGTGGTTCGTGGATCGTGATTGAAGACCAGTGAAGATTGGTGTATAGGGGATTGTGTGAAATGTATCCTTTTAAATGTGTGGTTACTTAAGTTATCACTGGTTCTTTAACTGTTTAAGTGCTATTATTGTATAATTGTATTATCTGTTGCATTGCACGCCCCGGGACTATATCCCTCATTGGGCAACAGTGGTTGCTCATACCTCGATATCTGTTTCAGGAGACGCTGAGGGTGATCCCCAGCTTGTTGAGTTAGTTGAGGAAGAAGAAGTTCAGATTGAGCCTTTACCTTAGTTGTTGTGCCTGATAGCTTGAGGTGGTTAATGACTTTGCTGCTATGTGGAAAGTTCAACTAATTGTTTTATGTACTATTTTGTGGCCTAAGGGCTATGTATATGTTTGTTGGGCAATGTTGAAGGATAGTAGATTGTGGTGTAGAATTGGAAGCCATGTCTTGTAATAACTTTTATTCTTGCCTTTATTTCCTTGCATGCTTGGGAGTGGATGGTTAATGTAGAATGCATTATCCTTTAAGTTGTTTTATTGATTTCTTAGAATGTCATGATTATAAAACTATGCTGACAACAAGTTCTCGCATGCTTGTGTGTTTTGGAGCTATTGTTTACCATAAGGCTCGGATGGCCTTATAGCTTTGTTGTTTAATTAAGAAAAGCTTGTATTGTATTGTTGGGACTTTGTTTAAGTGTTTACAGGTTTTTAGAATGTCCACGGTACAGGGGAGACTCTGTCCGTGTGTCGGGTCCGGACTTAACCTTTAGCTTGGGGGTTGGGTCGGGGCGTGACATTTAAGTGGTATCAGAGCTATAGATTGCATGAAGCCGGGTTAAATTTCTCGGTCTGTGGGTAGAGATTTGTTATCTGACTTTGTGAATACATGAGTCTTTGATTTTGATTGACCTAAGTGAAATTTGAATAAGGAATGAACATGCTAGCATGGAAATAGAATATCAAGAGTCTAGAATGTCAAGTATGATCTAGTGATCTACGTGTACTTCAAAAATGTGGAATATTTATTTGAACTTCTATGTACTTGACTTTATGTAAATCTAATTGGACTTTTCTTTATGTGTTTACTTATAAATTGCATATATACATATATATACCTGTCATAACACTTTGCATTCTAGCTATTCGAGATGGGGCCTCGCCATCGTGCTGATAATCCGAATGTTGATGGAGAACCCGAGGGGGTTCATGGGCAAGAAGCTGAGGTGGCCGAAAATGCACCGCAGGTTCAAGAACCGAGCACTGCAGAGATCTTGGCCACGATGGCCACTGCTATGAACACTATCGCCCAATTTGTTACACAACAGGGTCAGCCAGGGGTCGTTGGAGGTAATCAGGCTGCGAGAGCCGGAGGTAGTGGTCCTACCGGAGGGAATCTGTATGATCGATTTATACATCATGGGGCCTATACCTTCTTTGGGGAGCCGGACGATATGAAAGCTGAGATGTGGCTAAGGAAGTTCGAGAGAGTGGCAGCAATACTGGAGTGCCATGATGACAGGAAGATTACTTATGCTACTTTCCTTCTCGAGGGTGATGCTGAAGATTGGTGGAATACCATCAGTGAGAAATGGGGAGCTGAGGGAGTTCATCATTCGTGGGCCGACTTTGTCCGAGAATTTTAAGACAAGTATATATCGGTAGTTGCCCGCGAGAGGCGACAAACAGAGTTCATAAACTTGAAGCAGAGAAGTATGACGGTAGATCAATACGAGGCTACTTTTACCCGGCTTTCCCGTTATGCACCAACTTTGATTCAGCCGGAGGACATGAAGATCCAGAGGTTCATCCTGGGTTTGAGGAGGGATATTATGCTGAACTTGTCTTCAAATGATTTTCCTAACTATGTTGCAGTAGTCCGAGCTGCCTCCAGATATGAGAAACGGAAGGCTGATGTGTTAGCCGAGACCAGTCAATCGAGTAAACGGTTTTAGTCTCAGAGTCAAGGGTACCAGGGGCAGGCTGTATCAGTTGGGCAGAGTTCACAACCGAGGCAGACTCAGAGTTATACAGGGCCTACTCAGACTCAGGCACGACCAGTCTAGAGTCAGACTCAGAGTCAGTTCCGTCCAGCAGTTTCCCGTTCGCAGCAGGGTAGTTCAGCTACCTCTACTTACAGAGCTCCTTCGGGAGGCACTGTTGCAAGACGTCACCAGCAGTGCAGCTTCTGTCAGCGCCAGGGCCACACTGAGGATGTTTGTTGAAAGAAACATAACAAGTGTACAGGTTGCGGCAGTGATCAGCACAGGGTTAAAGACTGCCAGAAATTTAAGAACCCTAGGGGTCAGACATCAGCTCAGAACTCTCAGACCAGGGCACCAGCTGCAGCACCACTACCACGAGGTCAGGCCCGTGTATTTGCTTTGGATGCTGAGGAGCTCCCGGATACTACCGCTGTGGTAGAAGGTATTTTTCTTCTTAATGATCAATCAGTTAAGGTTTTAATTGATTCCGGGGCTTTGCATTCTTTTATTACTCCTACTTGTGCACAAAATGCTAAATTGAAACATGATAAACTGTTGCATGAGATTGTGGTTTATACTCCTATGGGTCCGAAGTTTGTTACTAGATCTATTTGCAAAGCATGTAGTATATTTATTGAGGGTCGTGTTTTTCCTGCTGATTTGATTATCCTACCCTTCAATGACTTTGAAATTATATTGGGGATGGACTGGTTAAGTAAATATTATGCCCAGCTTGATTGTAGAAAGAAGATTGTGTATCTAGAAATGCTTGACCAGCCTGTACTTAAAATAGTTGGTAGTAGAAAATCTACCGGAACTCCTATTATTTCTTCTATTAGGGCATCTAAATTATTGAGCAAGGGTTGTGAGGCTTATCTTGCATATTTGATTAATCAACCTGGGGATCAATTGAAATTGAATGATGTACCTATCGTGAGAGAGTTTCCGGGGGTCTTTCCTGAGGAATTACCTGGGTTACCGCCTGATAGAGAGATAGAGTTCATGATTGATTTATTGCCAGGGACTTCACCTATCTCTAGAACTCCATACATAATGGCTCCACCTGAGTTGCAGGAACTGAAAGTTCAGTTGCAAGGCTTGCTTGAGAAGGGATTCATTCAGCCGAGTTCTTCACCGTGGGGTGCGCCAGTTCTATTCGTTAAAAAGAAAGACGGGTCTCTTCGCCTACGCATTGATTATCGGGGTCTTAATCAGGTAACCATAAAAAATAAATATCATTTGCCTTTAATCGAAGAGTTATTTGATCAGTTACAAGGCGCCAGGGTATTCTCTAAATTTGATCTGAGGCAGGGCTATTATAAACTGAGGATTAAGAAAGATGATGTACCTAAAACTGCTTTCAGAACTTGATATGGCCATTATGAGTTTGTTGTCTTGCCGTTTGGTCTTACTAATGCTCCCGCCGCATTCATGGACTTAATGCAGAGGGTATTCCGTCCTTATCTGGACCAATTTGTGGTCATATTTATTGATGATATCCTTGTCTATTCTAAATCTGAGACGGAACATGAACAGCATCTCATAATTGTGTTGCAGACTCTTCAGGAGCATCAGTTATTTGCAAAGTTTAGCAAATGTGAATTCTAGCTTAAGCAAGTTGCTTTTCTTGGCCATATTATCTCGCATGATGGTATTTTTGTTGATCCAGCGAAGATTGAAGTTGTGTTATCTTGGAAACGACCTGAAACTGTCACGGAGATTCGTAGCTTCCTTGGTTTAGCTGGGTATTATCGGAGGTTTGTCAAGGATTTCTCTAAGATTGCAGGGCCTTTAACTCAACTTACCCAGAAGAAAACAGTTTTTGACTGGAATGATAAATGCGAGGCCAGCTTCCAGGAATTGAAGAAGAGATTGACTACAGCTCCTATTCTTGCTTTACCTGAGGGTTATGATAATCTGGTGATCTATAGTGATGCTTCGAAGGAAGGTCTGGGTTGTGTATTGATGCAGAATGGCAGGGTTATTGCTTATGCTTCCAGGAAACTGAAGCCTTATGAACTCAACTATCCGACTCATGATCTTGAGCTTGCAGCTATCATTCTTGCATTAAAGAAATGGCGTCATTATCTCTGGGGCAACAAATTTGAAATCTTTACAGATCATAAAAGCTTGAAATATCTGTTTTCACAGAAAGAGTTGAACATGAGGCAGAGGCGTTGGCTGGAATTACTGGAGGACTATAACTGCACCATTAACTATCTTCCAGGTAAGGCCAATATTGTTGCTGATGCTTTGAGCCGAAAGGCTACTGTTGCTAGCTTGATTATCAAGAATTGGGAATTCATGGAAGAATTGTGCTTATGGAAGCCTAGTACTTCAAATTCTGGTATTCAATTTGCAAGTTTGCAGATTCAATCTCTGTTATTATCCAGGATTCGGGAAGCTCAACAGGCTGATCTTCAATTATTGAAAGTCTTAGAGAATTCTAAAGGGGGAGAGTCGGATTTCAAACTGCACGACGATGGTATTCTCAAATTCAAAGGTAGAATCTGTATTCCGAATGATCCAACTCTGAAGAAGGATATTCTTGCTGAGGCACACAGTTCTAGATATACTATCCATCCAGGCAGTACGAAAATGTATAAAGATTTGAAGCAGAACTTCTGGTGGAATAATATGAAGAGAGAAATTGCTGACTATGTTGCCCGATGTCTTACTTGTCAGAAAGTTAAAGCAGAACATCAGAGACCTGCAGGGTTGTTGCAGCCTTTGGCTATTCCTGTTTGGAAATGGGATCATATTACCATGGATTTCGTATCAGATTTACCGAGGTCTTCGAAGGGTAATGACTCAGTTTGGGTTATTGTGGATAGACTGACCAAGACTTCTCACTTTATTGCTAAAAAGAAGTCTGATTCTCTTGATAAACTGGTAGAGTTGTATATTGAGAATGTTGTCCGACTTCATGGGATTCCAAAGAGTATCGTGTCAGATAGAGATCCCAGATTCACATCTCAGTTCTGGCAGAAGATTCAGAAAGCTTTGGGCACGACTTTGAGTTTCAGTACAGCTTATCATCCTCAGACAGATGGTCAATCCGAGAGAACTATCTTAATCCTCGAGGATATGTTGCGGGCTTGTATTCTGGACTTCGGTAAGAGTTGGGAGAAGTATTTGCCACTAGCAGAGTTCGCCTACAACAATAGTTATCAAGCTACTATTGGTATGGCACCTTATGAGGCACTTTATGGGCGTAAATGCCGGTCTCTTCTCTACTGGGATGATGTTGGTGAAATGAAGACTATCGACCCTACTCTCTTACCTGAAATGAACAAAATGATTGATCATGTGAAGCTTATCAGAAAAAGAATGCTTACAGCTCAGAGTCGGCAAAAGAGTTATGCAGATAGACGCCGTCGTGATATGAAATTTGTCATGGGCGATCGGGTATTTCTGAAAATTTCTCCTCGCAAGGGTTTGATTCGGCATGGTAAAGGAGGTAAACTCAGTCCTCGATATGTGGGACCATTTGAGATAACTGAAACTGTTGGTGATTTGGCTTACCGTCTAGCTTTACCTCCCAGTCTGGGCAGAATTCATGACGTATTCCATGTTTCCATGCTTCGGAAGTATCAGCCAGATCCCTCTCACATACTTGAGCCGGAACCGCTAGAGATCAGTGAAACTTTGACCTACACAGAGAAACCTCTTCGAATTGTTGATCAGAAAGTTCAGGAGCTGAGGACAAAAAGCATTCCGATGGTTAAAGTTCTGTGGGATCATCACGGAGTAGAGGATGCGACGTGGGAAAGAGAGGATCAGATGCGGGAACGATATCCAGAGTTATTCGCCGAATCATGTAAGAATTGCGTGGACGCAATTAGTTTAAGGGGGAGAGGATGTGACGCCCGGGTTTTAGCCATGCATTTAATTACTGTTGCATCCCTTGTTTGCGCATTTACTTTTGTGCCTTACTAACTGACTTTTGTGACTACTATTCACGCCGTTTTTAAACTGCCTTCTATTAGTTAATTAGCATTTTTATTAAATCATATTAATTGTAAAAGTAGTGGGAAAAATGTGCATTTGAACTAAAGGCGTTAGGAGGACTCGTTTAGAAAATGATTTTTGTAGCTGAGTGAATAGTGTTACGTAACATAACTTAGAGATTTAATTAGCTAGCCTATGTTTTACACTTTAGACTCGTTTCTAAGCTATCTACGCGCATTTTAGGAGTCCACTTAAGCCCCCACCATGAACCCACCTCAACTAAGCTTCACCATATAAACACATAAGCACCAAAACACAAAACAAAAGAAAAAAATTGAGCAGAAATACTGTAGTAGGGCCGAGAGCAGCTAGGAGAGGAGAAAAACTGATTTTTTGCTCTTCAACTCTTCGATTCAAGCCACTCCAAGCCTAGAGCAACTAGATTAGGGTGTGTGCAAGCTTCCTAGAGGCTCCTACGCGCATTGGTGAGGGATTTCACGGCTTGTTTTTGCATTTCTAAATAGTTGCTAATTTCTTGATTTGTTGAAAATGTGATCAAAAGCTATTGTATGAGTTATCTATGCTAATATACCATCTATATGAATGCTAGAGAACACATTTGAGCCGTTGTTTCGCTTTTTAAACGGTTAGAATCATTAATTTGAAATTTTGGGTGAATAGTGACGTTTTTCTAGGGTTTTGCGTAATTACTCGAATTAGCTTGATTCAATGCTTCTAATAGACGCCTTAGGTGCTAGTGAAGGTAACCTAATAGCCCCGTGCACTTGCATTGTCTTTAAATCGCTTAAAATGGAAAATAGCTGGCTTTAACTTGGGGCTTTTGGGGTTAATGCGAATCCGGGTGGATTCGGGCTTCAATTCTAGTATCCTTAAGTTACCTAGGTGCTATAGAAGCCTTGATATTCCTTGTTTGAAGCCCGGACAATGTACGTGTAGTTTAAAGCCATAAGAGGGAATTTGGGGCTTTCGGGGTAATCGCGGGCATTTGAATGAATTAGAGGGTTGAGAGGGTACCTTAAGGGTTAGTTAGAAGGTTGGGAGAGTTCCCTTTGAAAATGAAATCATTAACTTTGGTTTGGAAGAGAAATAGTTTGTAAAATAAAGGGGTTTAAGTGCAATTTCGGTTGTCTCACATTTCTAAACCCACGGCATGACTTCTTGAGTGTTTATATGTGATATTAAGTTGATTTGGAGCTTTTGGTATAATTCTATGGTTATTTTGTAAATGTCCCCTTGTAAAACTGCTTATTAGCTTATATAATTGCTTCTATGCTAATTGCCTCGAGGTCAACCTACTTTGTTGATCCTCATATGTGTTAATGCTTATATTATTGCTATTAACTTGCCATCGTTAAGTGCATTGCATAGTGGTTGCGCAACCATAGTGTCAGGGGCGGATGTGTTGAATATCGGCTGGGCGGCAGAGGGCTTGCCGGTGGATATTCAAACTCCGTGCCCTATTCCCTCATTCGCCTGGTCCGGAGATTGCCAGGGGATGTTGGGTCGTAGGATTATCGGGGTACATCCGGAGTACACCCACTGGAGTGTTTGGGGATTATGCGGGCTTATCGTGATCGTGCTCGTGGTTCTTGGATCGTGATTGAAGACCAGTGAAGATTGGTGTATAGGGGATTGTGTGAAATGTATCCTTTTAAATGTGTGGTTACTTAAGTTATCACTGGTTCTTTAACTGTTTAAGTGCTATTATTGTATAATTGTATTATCTGTTGCATTGCACGCCCCGGGACTATATCCCTCATTGGGCAACAGTGGTTGCTCATACCTCGATATCTGTTTCAGGAGACGCTGAGGGTGATCCCCAGCTTGTTGAGTTAGTTGAGGAAGAAGAAGTTCAGATTGAGCCTTTACCTTAGTTGTTGTGCCTGATAGCTTGAGGTGGTTAATGACTTTGCTGATATGTGGAAAGTTCAACTAATTGTTTTATGTACTATTTTGTGGCCTAAGGGCTATGTATATGTTTGTTGGGCAATGTTGAAGGATAGTAGATTGTGGTGTAGAATTGGAAGCCATGTCTTGTAATAACTTTTATTCTTGCCTTTATTTCCTTGCATGCTTGGGAGTGGATGGTTAATGTAGAATGCATTATCCTTTAAGTTGTTTTATTGATTTCCTAGAATGTCATGATTATAAAACTATGCTGACAACAAGTTCTCGCATGCTTGTGTGTTTTGGAGCTATTGTGTACCATAAGGCTCGGATGGCCTTATAGCTTTGTTGTTTAATTAAGAAAAGCTTGTATTGTATTATTGGAACTTTGTTTAAGTGTTTACAGGTTTTTAGAATGTCCACGGTACAGGGGAGACTCTGTCCGTGTGTCAAGTCCGGACTTAACCTTTAGCTTGGGGGTTGGGTCGGGGCGTGACACCGGGAGTTCTATCAATCAATCTAATCACAGCCCAATTCCCAACCCGGGCAAAATTTTAGGGAAAGACGAACGGAGTCTCCCCTGTTTCTAGGTAAAATGTAAAACCTGTAATAGCATATAAGTGGACCAGCACCGTGTCCAACCATACAAACACCTCAAGGCCATCCGAGCCTTAGTTCTCAACAAGCGAACACAACTAAATATACAGTTCTAATTTAAAAGCTAACCTATCTCTTTTCATCTTTGACAAGAACATTCATGCTAGGCAATTAAACTATACTAACCCACTGCATAAAACAGACTATCATACCATTCTTACTATTTTCCTTTGGACATTACAAACATGCATTAAAGTTAAACTATTCTATCTGAATACATAAACTAGCTTTTCCAAATCACTTCAATAACCTAGAAAACTTAAGTTACATTCCTTTTTAACATTAAATACAAACAACACATGAAACATACATCTTTGCATCTTTGACAACTCAAGCCACATAGCACGCAAGACAACTCTTCAAGCATGATCTTTCACGTAATCACGAACTTTCCAGCTAATATGGCATTTCCTGAAATGTGGTGGTGAGGAGTGAGTATACACAACACGTATACTCAGTGAGGGCGAGACAGATATCAAGGTGGAGAGAAAGAAGGACGTGCAATGCAAATAGGTACAGTTAAGCAATATAATCAATAAGAAAGCATTCAATATACACGACAATACAATAAACAATTAAAGAAAGCATTAACACAACCATTCAAAGTTATACCACACTCTGAAGGCTATGGTTCACTCGAGCGAGAAATGTACCGATCATGACTTCGATGACTTTAATGATGACGCGCCGGCTAACCTACCTTATAACTTCCGTTAGAGTACTCCGGACATACTCTGTCAATTCTACGACCCAAACTCCCTGGGCGGCAACCCAAGCGAGAAAGGGAATAGGACACGGAGCTAGAGCAACCAACACTGGCGACCCGAGGCTACCCAGAGAGGCCCATCACTCACGCGCCTGACACTTATGCAATGCAATACGAGATATATGACGATAATCGAGCAAGGCACTAAAGTACAAGTCAGTAACAACATGTGAGCCAGCGACTTTAACAAGCATAACAAGCAATATTATGCATTCTATAGGCACTACACTATGAAAAACAAACAAAATCACAAAATGACATCAACTTCCAAAATGCCACTACTTTCAAACAAGCCACGAGTTTTGGAAACCGACTTCATCAATCCTCCTAGGTCACCATAGGGCATGTCTAAAGACCCCGAAACCCTACTTAACCCTAGAATTCACGCAAAGCCCCGATTTTCCCATTTGCTCATTTGAACTACCGCTACCCTAACCAAACACCCAACCAACGTCATAACCACACCAAAAGTGCTTCCATGGCCTCCCGAGATAATGTCGTCACGCAAAACGATAAAATGCCAACTTGACCTAAATGACCCCAACTTTCACTAAGCCATTTTCCTCCGTTTTTCCATTACACAATCTAATTAAACCACACATTTAGGTATTCTAGCATATCTAGCACCTTCCTACATCAACAGAACGCATAACGGAGCAACTTCATCGAAACGGAAATTTACTATTCATAATTTACTATTCAATTATCAATTTAAATTGCAATTTCGATATTCAACAGCAGAAAATGCTAAAAAGCTATAAATACATGTTCTACAATTGCTAGGGAACATTCTTCAAGCATCAAAACGAATTAAATAACAATCTACGGCTAAAACCCAAAAATTAAAGTTTAAACACAATTATTTCAAATGCACAAATAACGATGAAACCCTCACCTTAGACGCTCCTAGACGCTAGGAAAACCACGCTGGATGCCTCGGAAACCACCCCGCACAAGCTCTCGCGAAGAATTTGAAGTTTGAAGTTGAAAGGTTTTTTTTTTCTTTTTCCCTTGATGTTTCAGCCATGGCCCTTTTTTTCTTATTTTTGGCTCTTTGTTTTCTATTTTATGCTTAGATAAAAGATGACACAAGTCCTCAAGTCAAAGCCTTGGTCAAACTACTTAAAAATTGGTCAAATAAGCTTATTTTAGGCATTTTAAGGTTAAAATAACTAATAAAATTATATTTCTAATCAACAACAACTAAAACACTAAAATTAAAACACTAAATACTAGTTTTCACTATTTGTTGAGGACTAGAAATCATTTCCTAACTATCGCTCTCGATATGCTATGCACTTTGCGACAATAAAAGAATAACAATTAAATCTTAAAGAATTTAAGAAAATATAATTTTTGAAAAGTAACATAGTTCAAAATTTACTCCGGCTCGGAGCTACTTTTCATTTAATTGAAAACCGAGCATTAAGGTGCAAGAAAAATAAAACCGATTAACATAAATATGAAAGTAGTTGATATTCCGTTAAAATAATTAACTCAAATATTATTTAATTACTTCTAAAAGAAATATGAAAATAATGCTACAAATGAATGTTTAACTAAAAATAAACACGAAATTCAATACTAACATTTAAGATAACACTTAATTAAATGCAATTAAATACCATTAAATGCATGCCGGGTTCGGGTTATCACAGGCTATACACATGTTTACCCAGTTTGGTTAACCTAGGAGAGAAAGTGTTATACGAACCAAAGCACAACACTACTTTGATGGTAGAAGTGACCTCTTGGATCCGTATGAACACCTTCTCGATTTCTTGCACACTTTATTGTATCGCTCTCGCTAGGTTCATTGTTACCTTGGAAGTATATCCTCACCGAGCTCTTTGTTACCCTAGGAGAGTTGGCTCATATTGATCTCGCTAGGCTCATTGTTACCTCGAGAGTATAACCTCACTGTGAGACCCTATATTTTGTTTTATCTCGATTTGCGTGTTTTACCTCGTTTTGCATGAATTGACCTGTTTATGTGCTATATGACTTAGAATGTGATAATTATGTGATTAATACTCCTAATACATGCTAAGTGTGCATTCATAAAATTTTCATAAAAAATGAAATCAGAAATTTTATCATCGGTTTTGGTGAATAGTATTTTTGAACACCTGTCTGCTAAAATTTTTAAAGGGGTGTTTTAAATGTTTTAAAACCTAGTCCTCGGGTATTAATAGACCTGTGTTTGATTAAAACGGATTTGGGATCGATTTTGGAATTTTAAAGATTTTTACATTTTCTTTTATAAGAAAACGAGTTTTAAGCCGATTCGGGTGAAACTATTTTAACATAACATTCTTTGTCACCTAAAATATAATGTCTAGAATTAGTTTAAGTGTTAAATTAATAGTTGAGCAAGAAATACTCAAGAAATGAATTAAAAGACTAGAAAAATAATTAAAGGACTAAATAAACCAACATTGACCATTTTAATAAGTTTGACCTTTAGCTTATATGCATCAACACACACAAAACACAACACAAAACACACTCATCAACACACACAAAGGGCCGAGAGGTTCAAGGGAGAAAAATAGAGAATTTTCAAGGTTTTCAAAGCAATTTTTCATAGAAAAACTTAGTTTTTGTCCGTAGAACTTCTTGTTGAGTTGGATTCCGCTTGTTGGGCACACATTGCATGCATATCTAGGCTTTTATCGCATCAAAGGTGAGAGAAAAATTCTAGATCTCAAAACTCATTTTTTATGTTTTTGCTCATAACTGCATTTTGAACCGTTAGAATGTTAATTTGAAGTTATATTATTGATCAGTGCGTGCTAGGGATCGTTTATGTGTATTACTACGAGATTTGAGCCATTGTAGCGAAATTATTTATTTTCAGGTATTTAAATTTGATTAATTAGTTATTTGATGAATATCTTGAGTTGTTGTGGTTGGAATCGATTGTCGTCGATTTCTAAAAGTTTGTTAATTACGTGGTAACGCCCTTATAATGCCGAATTTTCGATTGCGATGTTTGGGTAAAAATCCAAAAATTTCAGCCTTGGTGCATTGAGGTTTTAGGGTTGTTGGGCTTGATTTTGATGTGTCTTGGTTGGTTTTTGAGAGGGCTAATGTAGTTGATTGAATGGGTGAGTGTTAGAAACTGATTTGGAGTGGTTTGGATTAGTAGAATGTAAGATATGATTATTTAAAATTTAGGTTGTCTTTCTTTAAATTGTTGATTAAAGCCTTTAGATGATTGGATGGTGTTTGAGTGATTGAATTGTGAGTTGTTGATGGTTAGACTAGGGTTAGATTACATGTTTTATGCATGTTAAGTTGGATGGCCTACTTTGTCAACTAACTTAGTTGTTTGTTGTTTAATTAAATATTGATGTTATATTGATGTTACATTGATGGAAATGGATGATTGTTGATGATTATTGATTGATGATTGATGAACCGGGAGATAGGCAATTCTGTTAGGTTGTCCTCCTGTGAATGATGTTTATTATTATGGTTGAGTCTTGGTATGTGTGTGCTACCTCTCGGGCAGCGTCGAGCTGTCGGGTTGATAACGGCATGACTACCAGAGACTACCTCCAACTTGCATGACGGAGGTGTCATGGAGGGAGAGACTAGTGAGGTACCTCAGGTGCTTGAGTAATGGGGAGTTATAAGAAGAATGGTTGAGATCGTGATGGCGTATGGAGCTACACCAAATTGAGTATTCTTTATTGATTGGTCATTATAGTTATGTGTTTATATTGTATTGATGTTTATTTGTGTGTTTACTTGCTCAAAGGATCATTTCCAATGAGCATAGTAAATACTGTTAGAGATCTATCGGATCCTCATTGAGCTTGTTTATATAAGCTCACTCTCTATTATTGCATGCATATAGGTGTCCTTTCGCAAGATTACGGGTACGTGCCTCCAAAAGGGGATAATGTGCCTTACGTGGACGAGTCCTATGTGCCAGAGTCTTGTCCTTGATGCTTGAGATGTTGTATACTATATTATCTTGTATATTAAACTAGTTGTCTTTTATTTACCTTGTAGTTTATGATGTATAAATTGTAGTAAAGATAATAAACTAAATGATGCCAACTTAGTAGTCTTTCTTTTGTTATGATCTAAGTGGCTAAGTTGGTTTATAATCTATTTTGATATGTATGTTAAAGCTAAGGTATTATGTTAGAACGGAGGCGTACAACTATGAATGGATTGTCTAAGAATGATTATTGTATAATATGGTTATGTTGTATGTTGTTTATGGTATTGAGGAATTGATTGTTGTTTGGTTGAGGAGTTTGATTGTATGTTGTTTTTAGAGGTTGGTTTAACGCCTCGGTGTCTTAATTACTGTTGTTATACTGCCGAAATTTTGTTGCGTCCTGACTGATTATAGTTGGGGTCGAGTTGGGGCGTGACATTTAAGTTGTATCAGAGCACATGTTAGCTGTCAGCCGGGGTATTCTCGGAATGTAGGTAATGGTCTTAGCATGAAAGTATGTATGAAGTGAAAGAAAAGTGAACTATGTGTTAATACGATTAAGTGATTAAGTGATTATGTGATTTAGTGCTTATGTGATTATGTGACTAATTTGTTTATGTGATTGATACTTAAGTGATTTATGTGTTTTATATGAGTTTGTTGCTTATGTGTTAATAGTTGTTCATAGTTTGCTTATGTGCTATAACCTGTGCTAACTCTTTGATTAGTAGAATGACGGGTAGACCAAGGACCAGAGGTAGGCCTGAGATGACTGATGAGGTTCCGAGAAATGTGGCACTAGGCCCAGTTAGGGATGATGATCGTATAAGTGCAGCTTTCGATAGGATGAACGAGATCATGGCCAGTCAGGCACAGTTACTGGCAGGGCTGGCTGCCCAAAATCAGGCATTGCAGAATCAGTTGTTGAACGCACAGGGTGGGTACCACGGTCGTGGTACACTGAAAGAGTTTTTAAGGTATTGTCCACCGCGGTTTCAGGGGGAGCCGGACGATAGGAAAGCTGAGGTGTGGATTAGCAAGGTAGAGAAGATTTTTGACCCTCTTGATTATACCGATGAGCGGAAGGTCACTTTTGCCGTGTATTTGCTAGATGATGAGGCAGGAGAATGGTGGCGCACGGTGAAAACTAGTTGGGAGACTCAGGGTGTTCTGTATGTTTAGGATACCTTTCTGTTAGCTTTCCGGGTAAAGTATGTCCCAAGGATCGCGAGGGAGCGGAGAGAGGCAGAGTTTCTAGCCTTAGTGCAGGGAGATGCTTCCATGGCTCAATACGAGGCCACTTTCACTAGGTTGTCCCGGTATGCACCAGAGTATGTGGCTGACGAGGAACGTAAGACTCGTAGATTCATGTTGGGGTTGAGGCCGAGATTCAGGATGCGATGGCCCTGAATCGGTATGATATACTTACGGAGGCCTTTGATGCAGCTTCTAGACTGGAGAAGAGAAATGGGGAACAGATTGCATCTAGCCAGCCTAGCAAGAGGCCCTTCCAGCCGCAGGGTCAGCAGGGAGTATATAGGCCTTCAGTACAGCAGGTTGTGTACAGGCTGCCAGCTTAGCAGGGTTCTTTCAGGCCACAGGTTCAGCAAGTTCTTCACCTTGGGGAGCTCCTGTTTTATTTGTGAAGAAGAAGGATGGTACCTTGAGATTATGCATTGATTATCGTGGTTTGAATCAGGTGACCATCAAGAACAAATATCCTTTGCCACTGATTAACGAGTTGTTTGATCAACTTCAGGGAGCCAAAGTCTACTCTAAGTTTAACTTGAGGCAGGGGTATTATCAGCTTCGGATTCGCACGGAGGATGTTCCGAAGTCTGCCTTTAGGACTCGGTACGGGCATTATGAGTTTGTAGTTATGCCCTTTAGATTAACTAATACACCAGCAACATTCATGGACCTTATGCATCGGGTTTTTCAGCCATACTTGGACCAGTTCGTTGTTATCTTTATTGATGATATCTTGGTTTATTCTAAGTCTGAATTGGAGCACGAGCAACATCTACGGCTTGTCTTACAAAAGTTGCAAGAGCATCAGTTGTATGCGAAGTTCAGCAAATGTGAAATTTGGCTGCAACGCATATCCTTTCTTGGTCATGTTATCACACAGAGTGGTATTTCTGTAGATCCTACTAAGATTGAATCGGTGATGTCTTGGAAACGTCCGGAGAATGTTTCTAAGGTTTGTAGCTTTCTTGGCTTGGCGAGTTATTACCGTAGGTTTGTCAAGGACTTTTCGAAGATTGCAGGGCCACTTTCTAAGTTAACTAAGAAACAGACTAGCTTTGTTTGGGATGAGAAATGTGAGAGTGGGTTTCAGGAGTTGAAAAAAAGATTGACTACTGCTCCAGTACTTGCTCTACCAGAGGGGACCGATAATATGGTCATTTACAGCGATGCATCCAAGGAGGGCTTGGGATGTGTTCTTATGCAGAATGGTCGGGTTATTGCCTATGCTTCTAGGAAGTTGAAACCTTATGAGGTGAATTATTCGACTCATGATCTTGAGTTGGCTGCTGTGGTTTTCTCATTGAAAAAGTGGCGTCATTATCTGTGGGGCAGTAAGTTCGAGATTTTCACTGATCATAAAAGTCTTAAGTATTTATTCTCACATAAGGAGTTGAATATGCGTCAGCGGAGGTGGATAGAACTTCTTGGAGATTATAATTGTTCTATCAGTTATCTGCTTGGGAAGGCAAATGTTGTGGCAGACGCTCTTAGCCGTAAGGCGAGTGTTTCTTGTTTGGCTATCAAGAAATGGGAGGTTCTTGAGGAATTCACTTATTGGAGACCGGAGTTGACTCAGGTTGGGGTGATGTGTTCACATCTCCGTATTCAACCTTTATTGTTGTCTCAAATCAGAGAAGCTCAGCAACTTGATGTTAAACTTCAGAAAATCAAGGATCAGATCATGGATGATCAGTCTGATTTCAAATTACACGAGGATGGTATTCTTTGGTTTCAGAATAGGGTTTGTGTTCCCGATGAACCGGGCTTGAGGTGAGGTATTCTGGAGGAGGCTCATAATTCTAAGTACACCATTCATCCTAGTGGAAGAAAAATATGTCGGGACTTGAAGCAACATTACTGGTAGAATAATATAAAGAGGGAAGTTGCTCAATTCGTGTCTAGATGTTTGACTTGTCAGCGAGTGAAAGCCGAGCATCAACGACCTGCAGGTTTGCTTCAGCCGTTGGCTATACCACAGTGAAAATGGAAGCATATTACGATGGACTTCGTCACTGGATTGCCTAGAACTCTGAGAGGTAACGATGCAGTTTAGGTTGTCGTGGATCGTTTGACGAAGACAACTCACTTTATTTCGATGCGGATAGGAGATGAAGTTGCAAAGTTGACAGATCTTTATTTGGATCAGATTGTTAGACTTCACGGGATTCCATCTAGTATTGTCTCTGATCGAGATCCTCGATTTACTTCTCGTTTATGGGAGAAACTTCAGGAGACTTTGGGTACTCAGCTGAATTTCAGTATATCGTATCATCCACAGACCGACGGTCAGTCTGAGAGGACTATTCAGATTCTGGAAGTTATGCTTAGAGCTTGTATTCTGGACTTCGGGAAGAACTGGGAGAAACATCTACCACTTGCCGAGTTTGCCTATAACAATAGTTATCAAGCTACTATTGGGATGGCACCTTTTGCAGCTCTTTACGGTCGTAAGTGTTGTTCACCTTTGTATTGGGATGAAGTAGGGGAGATGAAGACTACTGATCTGACTATTATGCTAGAGCTTTTAGAGAAGATTGAGAATGTTCAGTTGATCAGGCAAAGAATGCTTACAGCGCAGAGCAGATTCAAAAGTTATGCTGATAAGCGTCGTTAGGACTTGGAGTTTGCAGTTGGAGATCGGATTTTCTTGAGATTGTCTCCTCGTAAGGGGTTTGCTCGTTATGGTAACGGTGGTAAGCTGAGTCCGAGGTTTGTGGGACCGTTTGAGATTACTGGCAGAGTTGATAACTTAGCATATCGGTTGACTTTACCGGAGAATTTCTTTAATGTCCACGATGTATTTCACGTGTCTAATTTGCGAAAATATAATTCGGATCCTTCTCATATTCTTGAGCTAGAGCCGTTACAACTTCGTGAGAATCTGACTTATGACGATCGGCCGATTCGTATTCTTGATCAGATGGAACGAGAGTTGAGGTCGAAGAAGATTCCGATGGTCAAGGTATTGTGGAAGCATCACGGTATTGAGGAAGCTACTTGGGAGAGGCGAGATCAGATCCAGCGGCAGTATCCAGATCTTTTCCGTTCAGCAAGTAAGAATTTCGGAGACAAAATTTCTTTAAGGGGGGGGAGAATGTGAGACCCCATATTTTGCTTTATCTCGATTTACGTGTTTTACCTCATTTTGCGTGAATTGACCTGTTTATGTGCTATATGACTTAGAATGTGATAATTATGTGATTAATACTCCTAATGCATGCTAAGTGTGCATTCATGAAATTTTCATCAAAACGGAATCAGAAATTTTATCGTCAGTTTTGGTAAATAGTATTTTTGAACACCTGTCCGCTAAAATTTTTACAGGGGTATTTTAAACGTTTTAAAACCTAGTCCTCGAGTATTAATAGACTCGTGTTTGATTAAAATGGATTTGGAATCGGTTTTGGAATTTTAAAGATTTTTACACTTTCTTTTGTAAGAAAACGAGTTTTAAGCCGATTCGGGTGAAACTATTTTAACGTAACATTCTTTGTCACCTAAAATATAATGTCTAGAATTAGTTTAAGTGTTAAATTATTAGTTGAGCAAGAAATACTCAAGAAATGAATTAAAAGACTAGAAAAATAATTAAAGGACTAAATAAACCAACATTGACCATTTTAATAAGTTTGACCTTTAGCTTATATGCATCAACACACACAAAACACAACACAAAACACACTCATCAACACACACAAAGGGCCGAGAGGTTCAAGGGAGAAAAAGAGAAAGAATTTTCAAGGTTTTCAAAGCAATTTTTCATAGAAAAACCTAGTTCTTGTCCATAGAACTTTGTGCTGAGTTGGATTTCGCTTGTTGGGCACGTATTGTACTCATATCTAGGCTTGTATCGCATCAAAGGTGAGAGAAAAATTCTAGATCTCAAAACTCATTTTTTATGTTTTTGCTTATTACTGTATTTTGAACCGTTAGAATGTTAATTTGAAGTTATATTATTGATCAGTGCGTACTAGGGATCGTTTATGTGTATTACTACGAGATTTGAGCCATTGTAACAAAATTATTTATTTTCGGGTATTTAAAGTTGATTAATTAGCTATTTGATGAATATCTTGAGTTGTTGTGGTTGGAATCGATTGCCGTCAATTTTAGAAGTTTGTTAATTACGTGGTAACGCCGTTATAATGCCGAATTTTCGATTGCGATGTTTGGGTGAAAATCCAAAAATTTCAGCCTAGGTGCATTGAGGTTTTAGGGTTGTTGGGCTTGATTTTGATGTGTCTTGGTTGGTTTCCGAGAGGGCTAATGTAGTTGATTGAATGGGTGAGTGTTAGAAACTGATTTGGAATGGTTTGGATTAGTAGAATGTAAGATATGATTATTTGAAGTTTAGGTTGTCTTTTTGTAAATTGTTGATTAGATCCTTTAGATGATTGGGTGGTGTTTGAGTGATTGAATTGTGAGTTGTTGATGGTTAGACTAGGGTTAGATTACGTGTTTCATGCATGTTAAGTTGGATGGCCTACTTTGTCAACTAACTTAGTTGTTTGTTGTTTAATTAAATATTGATGTTACATTGATGGAAATGGATGATTGTTGATGATTATTGATTAATGATTGATGAACCGGGAGATAGGCAATTCTGCTAGGTTGTCCTCCTGTGAATGATATTTATTATTATTGTTGAGTCTTGGTATGTGTGTGCCACCTCTCGGGCAGTATCGGGTTGTCGGGTTGATAACGGCATGACTACCAAAGACTACCTCCAGCTCGCATGACGAAGGTGTCATGGAGGGAGAGGCTAGTGAGGTACCTCGAGTGCGTGAGTAATGGGGAGTTATAAGAAGAATGGTTGAGATTGTGATGGCGTATAGAGCTACACCAAATTGAGTATCCTTTATTGATTGGTCATTATAGTTATGTGTTTATATTGTATTGATGTTTATTTGTGTGTTTACTTGCTCAAAGGATCATTTCCAATGAGCATAATAAATACTGTTAGAGATCTATCGGATCCTCACTGAGCTTGTTTATATAAGCTCACTCTCTATTATTGCATGTATACAGGTGTCCTTTCGCAAGATTACGGGTACGTGCCTCCAGAAGGGGATAATGTGCCTTACATGGCCGAGTCCTATGTGCCAGAGTCTTGTCCTTGATGCTTGAGATGTTGTATACTCTATTATCTTGTATATTAAACTAGTTGTCTTTTATTTACCTTGTAGTTTATGATGTATAAGTTGTAGTAAAGATAATAAACTAAATGATGCTAACTTAGTAGTCTTTCTTTTGTTATGATCTAGGTGGCTAAGTTGGTTTATAATCTATTTTGATATGTATGTTAAAGCTAAGGTATTATGTTAGAACGGAGGCGTATAACTATGAATGGATTGTCTAAGAATGATTATTGTATAATATGGTTATGTTGTATGTTGTTTATGGTATTGAGGAATTGATTGTTGTTTGGTTGAGGAGTTTGATTGTATGGTATTTTTAGAGGTTGGTTTAAAGCCTCGGTGTCTTAATTACTGTCGTTATACTGCCGAAATTCCGTTGTGTCCTGACTGATTATAGGTGGGGTCGAGTTGGGGTGTGACACTCGTCGAGCTCTTTGTTACCCTAGGAGAATCAATTCTTGTTTACCTCGCTGGGCTCATTGTTACCTCTGGAGTAAACCTCGCTGAGCTCTTTGTTACCCTAGGAGGATCTTGTCATGGTTTGGGATATCTCCGGAGTGCCCTCTTGTTATACTCTTTCATTGCAACCAATCTCGTTTGGTCCCTTGAGGTCCTCGGAGAGAAGAATTGTTCATATCTTTTGAATCGAGTTGTTTCCATTCTTGTTAATTGTTCTATATTTCAAGTATGAAGTTAATCTTGATATTTTGTTATACTCGATTAACTGTGGTATATGCATAGCATGATTTTATAAATAAGTTTGCGAAATGATAAAACCTTTGTGAAAACCTTTCCTTGTTTTCCTCCTCACTAAGCTATACGCGAGGATCTAGCTCACCCTCTTTAACAATTTAAGGTGAAGATTAGCCCGAGCAAGCTCCCATATGGTTGCAAGCTTCATTGATGTGATGAGTTGGATTCCTGCTTATGTGATCTACATGCTTACATGCGAAGATGTATTCCCTGTTGTAGTAAGCATGATTTGGTTTAATTGAACTGTTTGAATTATTGTAATATTATTTTTGGTCAACTAGATACCTAGCTAAGTGATTCCTCTATTTAGTAGACCTAGGTTTGGAATGTTGGCAGGTAGACTCGGGTGTTGTAACATGTATCAGGGTATTGAAACCCACTAAGGTCGATATGAATGATGAGAATCTTGGAAGTCTTTTGGGAACTTCTTGTGGAATATTATAATTGTTCAGGGTGCTACTATCAAATCTTGCAGGTTTTAAGCATAGAGACATCATGTTTCGGCCTTAACCTATCGATGGGTCGGGGTCGGGGCGTGACAGTATTTTTATTGGTTATTCTTCTAGAAGTAAGGCATATCGAGTTTACAATAAAAGAACCTCGGTAATTGAGGAATCTATGCATATTAATTTTGATGAAACTAACCCCTTTATGTCAAGAAAAGATGAAGATGATGATGTAAGCATTCAACAAGTAGAAGAACAGGGTCAACCTATTTCTACAAGTGAAGAAGGTAATACATCCACAAACAATCATATTGTTACTTCAATTGAGGAAGAACAACCAACATCAAATGATCAATTCACAAATCAAGATCTTCCAAAATGTTAGAAATTTGTCAAAAATTATCCAAATGATCAAATCCTCGGAGATCCATCACAAGGTGTAAGAACTCGTTCCAATCTAAATTTTTTTTGTGAACATGTTGCTTTTATATCTCAAATTGAACCTAAGAATATAAAAGAAGTATTATTGGATGATGATTGGATTATTGCTATGCAAGAAAAGCTTAATCAATTCGAAAGAAATCAAGTTTGGACCTTAGTTGAAAGACCTAGTAATTACCCGATTATTGGTACAAAATGGGTTTTTCGAAACAAACTAGATGAATCCGGTAATGTAACTAAAAATAAGGCTAGATTAGTTGCACAAGAGTATAATCAAGAAGAAGGAATAGGCTATGAAGAAACCTTTGCACCGGTAGCTCGACTTGAATCTATTCGAATGTTGCTAGCATTTGCATGTTTTATGAACTTCAAACTTTATCAAATGGATGTCAAAAGTGCTTTCTTAAATGGTTATCTTCAAGAAGAAGTTTATGTTGAACAACCACCCAGTTTTGAAAATACAAATTTATCAAGTCATGTATTCAAACTTCAAAAAGCTCTTTATGGACTTAAACAAGCACCTAGGGCATGGTATGATAAATTAAGTAATTATCTACTTGATAACGGCTTTTCTAGAGGTAAACTTGACTCTACATTATTTATAAAAAGAAAAGCTAAAGATATCTTGTTTGTTCAAATATATGTTGATGATATTATCATTGGTGCTACTAACGAATCCTTTTGCAAGTATTTTTCTGAATGTATGCATAAAGAATTTGAAATGAGCATAATGGTAGAATTAAATTTCTTCCTTGGACATCAAATCAAACAAACGAATGAAGGGATCTTCATAAATCAAGCCAAGCACATTAAGGAACTCATCAAGAAGTTCGGGCTTGAAACCGAAAAAGAAATGAGCACTCCTATGGGAACATCAATTAAGCTTAACAAAGATGAAAAAGGTAAATCGGTTGATGAAAAACAATATCGAGGTATGATCGGAAGCCTTTTCTATTTAACTGTCTCAAGACCTGATATTATGTTTTCTGTGTGCTTATGTGCTCGTTTCCAATCTTCTCCTAGGGAATCACACTTAAATGCTGTAAAAAGGATTATTAGATACCTTAAAGGTACTATTGGTTTAGGACTTCTTTACCCTAAAGGCACATCTTTCGAACTTTTGGGATATTCAGATGCCGATTATGCGGGTTGTAAAATTGATAAAAAAAGCACTAGTGGTAGTTGTCAATTTCTAGGACATGTTTTAGTTTCATGGTCTAGCAAGAAACAACATAATGTAGCTCTTTCAACGGCTGAAGTCAAGTATATAGCTATGGGTAGTTGTGTTGCACAAATTCTTTGCATGAAACAAACTTTGCTTTACTTTGGTTTAGAATATGACCGTGTGCCGATCAAATGTGATAATACAAGTGCTATAAGTCTATCAAAGAATCTAATTCAACATTCTAGAATTAAGCATATTGAAATTCGTCATCATTTTCTAAGAGATCATGTGCAAAAAAGGTGATATTGAACTTGAATTTGTTGATTCTTTGCATCAATTGGCCGACATTTTTACAAAACCGTTGCATGAGAATCAATTTTGTATCATTAGAAGAGAGTTAGGAATGCTTTGGATCACTTAAGTTTTTGAAAAATTACATTTTTTCAAAAAACAGGGGATCCGGGCGTTACTGCGTTCATCCGGTCGACCGGATGAAACATGCAACGACTGGATCGCACTTCTCTGCCAGGCGTTACTGCCTTTATCCGGTCGACTGGATCAGGGCCCTATCGACCGGATCGCGCTGTTTGAAAAACGGGATTTGGCCTCCATTTTTCAAAATCTCTCCCACTCAACCTCAAATTCTTTCAATCCTTCTCAATCTCTTCTATTTCAACTCATCAAATCAACTGATTCTTCATTACAAATTGATTCACAACACATAGTTTTCATCAAATCCTTGTCTTTGCATCATCAAACTCTTCAAAATCTTCAAAAGAAAAGCCTTGAACTCCTTTGCCCACAAGGTGTTCGACGAATTTCCTCAAAGACATTATTTTCTTAAAAGCTTCAATCTCCTTCAAATTCTCAATGGCACTACCAAGAGCTGACTTAAAGAAGCGCAAGACGGAGAATCTTCATCCTCCACTCCTCAAATCGTTGTTAGTCCCGATGCCTTTCCATAACAAAACATCCTATGGGGTAAGACTTTGGATTCTCCTACTTTGCTTAATAGAACTAGAATTTTAAAACTTCTAGATGCTCAAGGTTGGCTTCCTATGTTAAGGTTTGTGAACAAAGGATGTACTTCGTGGATTAGAGAATTCTACTACTATGCTAACTTAGATTTTAACACCATGAAATTGCAAAGCCAAGTTAAGGAAAAGGTGTTAGAACTTATTGCTAGTGATATTGCTAGAGCCTTCGGCATTCCAAATCAAGGAACTAAGCTGTATTCTTACAAGGGCATGCCGGAAGGCATTCATGATGATCTAGAGGGTAGGGTTATCGCTTTTCTTTGGGAAGGAACAGAGGAGTCTAGCACTCAATATCCTAAGAAAAAAAAAATCACCCCTGAAAAAAAGCTTCTATTCTACATCCTTCATGAAGTGTTTATTCCTAGGGAAGTTAAGGATAGTTCTATTCCGAAATTCACTGCTTTGTTGATGTATCTGATGTATGAGGCAAAAAGAATCAATCTTCCACACATCATTATCAACCACATCGTCCACACTAAGCAAGCAGAAAACCAACTTGCTTATAGGATGCCCTTAACACATCTCCTTGACTTTTTAGATGTTCCCCGAGATCAAGAATTTGAGTCTATTAGTGCTACGTCTTATCTTCTAAATCATACTAGCATCTCTCGTCAAAAGTTGAAGCTTCATAACAACCAAGTTCTTGATACTCATGAGGATACAAGCGGTGATACCATTGTGTTTGAATCTCTTGATATTGATCCCGATTCCTTCAGAGATCCAATGGAAAAACAAGGCACTTGTCGAGGTGGAGCTGGTAGCTCTCAAAGAGTTGGAACATCTTTTTCTCAATCTTGCTCACATGATGAAATCTTTGCTCGCCTGGATGCACAAGATGTTCGTTTAGATCGTATGGAGCAAATGTTGAAAGCATTACATGACCACCATCTTGGCTCTTAGTTTGTGGATGTTTTGAGAATTATTTTCCTTCAAACAACTTTTTAGCTTTCCTGTTTTACTTGCATCAAGTACTCCTCTGCATTTTTTTTTCTATCATGTTTTAACATTGATTGGATATTTTGATTAGTTTCTTTAAATGCTTCCATTGATCTTAGTGTTAACTACTTTTATGCCTATTTGCTCTTTCTGTGGACTGTGAACTATTTTGTTGATGTCAAATAGGAGGAGAAAAGGGATATTGAGAATTCTAGAATGAAAATACTTGTGTATGATTTATAATGCTTGACACGTATTTAGGGGGAACTTGTTTATCATATGCAAGCTAATGATTCAATCAAGTACAAACTGAGGGGGAGACCTCAAATCTAGTTGTAATTATCAAAGTTCAGCTATTTCATGCTTACAAATTTCTATGTTTTATCATCATAAAAAACGGGGAGATTGTTGGCCTAAAAAACTTATAATATTTATTCTGATAATAACAAAATATCTTAATTATGATTTAGAATTCTTATTTGAATCTTGGGTAAGTTATTCAGTCCATCAACATAAGATTGTCTCAAGCAAAGCCCACATCAACATGTTCATTCAAAAGGTTCAAAGGCTAGCTTCAAACTACTGAATCAAAGCCCAATCTGAAATCTTATCAAAGTCCAAAAGGTATTATTACTCAAATGAAGTCTCTCATGAGGAATCAAGCTATGAATACCCGAAGAAAAAAGACTTGTCACCTCAAAGAAATGAAGTTGAAGATTCGACGATAAAAAAGAGCTACAAGGAATGAGACGTGGCGATATAAAGGATACCGGCTTTAAAAATATGTTGTTTGCCTAAGTATGACTTGTGTAGCTCATAATTTCTCCAAAAAGGTTTTTCATAAAATATTTTTCTATTTTGCAAAATATCCATTGAACATATTTTCAAAAATGTCATTACAAACTCATCTTTGAAAAAAAAGACTTTTTGGATTTCAAACTCTTGTGACATAAAAATTGTTCTATATCTTTTTAAGAGTTTTTTGAAAATGTTTTGAGATGTTAAAAATGCTAGAAATACTTTTCTATAAGTGCCCTGAAAAATGCCCAAATACTTTATTATTTAACAAATTATTTTTGGGGCTAAAAAAGATCACTTTTCAGCATTTTAAGCATCCGAGTGTTACTAGCTTCATCCAGTCGACCAGATGAAGACCACAACACCCGGCAGAGAGCTCTGGTCCGGGCGTTACTTGCCCCATCCGGTCAACCGGATGAAGAGCTCAACGACTGGATGGCTTAACAGGAAAAATCTGAAATTTTTGTATTATATCCGTTTTATGTCTAACTTTTTCCTCTTTTTAAGCCATGCTCTCTCACCATCTCAAACACCTCTCCAAACCTTAATCTTCAGATTTCTAAGCTAATTCAAAGAGCTTCTTCATATCATTTTCATTGAGAAATCTTGAGCTATCATTTTCATATCTTTGAGCATTCAAAGTATTCTTCAATTGTAATATCAAACTCAAATAGGAGTTGCAATTGTCATTCATATTATCACACAATCTTTGTAATACATTATTTTACATAGATTGAGAGAATCATTGTGAGAAGAAGTATTGTAATCCTTTGTGGACTCAAATGAAGAAAGGATAGTAGGTTAAGTTTTGCCTACACTTGAAGGAGCTTGTGTAACTCTTGTAGACTCAAGAGTAATTGTAGTTGGTTTTTGCTTCACCAACATTTGAAGAAGCATCTTAGTAAAGAGTTGTTAAATCCTAAGGGAAGGGAAGACCTTAGGTGGTGGACTAGGCATCCGGGAGTGCGAACCACTTAAAAATCATCGTGTTTGATTTCTCTTACTTTACTCTCTTTATTTTCAAGTTATTTACCTTCGTGTGGATATTACTCATATTAATTATTTGATAATTGTTGTGTTTGGAATTTATTTTTGAAGTGCTAATTGCTTATCTAGTGTTATATACTTATGTGCTCACTAAGTGTTTGATAAATTGCCTACAAGAACTTCTAGAGTATTATCATCTTTCACTAGATATTATTTCTACATCAAGAATTTTTAAATTGCTTAACCTTGTCAAACAAACTAATTCACCCCCCCCCCCCTCTTAGGTTATCAAGGACCAACACACTTCAAACCATCTTTTTTTCTCTCATCGGTGGAAACATGTGAGTAATTTTATTTTTTTAGTTTTTGACGTGCTAAACCTTTTTGAAAAAATATCACGTTACCGCCTGTGTTTTTTGAAACTCATCACCCTGTCCCCTTCCATTTGCAGTCAGTTAGTTTTGTCGTTGAATGTGCAATACACGTGCGTAAGAAGTAGATTGGCGAATTTTTGAGCTTTATATGAGGCATAAATTGACCAAAAAGCCCTTAAACTTGAAATATATATAAAGAAATACAAATTTATATATACACACAAATCAGAATATATATACATATATACACACACACACATACACACACACATACATACATATATATATATATATATGTAGGGGGTGGGGGTGACGGGGGTGGGCGATGGTGGCTAACAAGGGTGAGGAGGGGGTGGGGGCTGACGAGAATAGGGGTGGGGGGTGGGGGGTGGGGGGTTGAGGGAGATTATTATTATTATTTTTTTGTGAAAATGGGTGGAGATGAAGGGAAAAAAAAAGAAAAAAAAATACATGTTTTCTCTATCTTATAAAGCATATTAAAAGAGGGGCAAATCGGTCACTTCATCTATTTTTTTAACGGTGTTAGTTTAAAATAAACGGAGGGAGTGGTGTGGTGAGTTTCAAAAAACATGGGGGGTATATGATAGTTTTTAGAATATAGGAGGATAGCGTGATAGTTTTTCATAACACAAGGGAGTAATGTGATATTTTCTCTACCTTTTTTTTTGTATTTATGTGTTTAATACTACAGTAGAACAGTTTATGAAATATCTTTGAGATGGACTAAGGCGTAAACCATGATTTGAATCGAGTTGATAAAGTAAAGTAAATAAAATCTAATCTTTAAAATTAGAAAACAAACAGTAAATGCAGAATATGTGACTCCCTAGAGGTAAGATCTTATTATGCAGTATCTCGCTGGACAACCACTATACTATGTCTCTATCTATCATATTGCTTATGGCTATTGTTAGTGTGATAGCTTCAGATAACTCAACATTCAAGTGAAGTTTTCTTCAAGAATAGCTCACAAGTACATTAATGGTCAATCAATTCAGGAACTTTCACAGGATATCGATCGATCCTGTCCGACCAAGCATTTGAATCATCTGGTTTAAGCTTGGAAATACATTTCCAGACTGCACTGTTACACTTGAAGCCACTTCCAAATGCAAGCTGCCATATTTTATCTCCTGGTTTCACTCTTCCCTTGGCCTCCAGATAACAAAGTGAATACCAGGTCGATGAAGACGACGTGTTCCCGAACCTGTAGAGAGTCATTTTCGAGGCTTCAATGTCCCTGTCTATCAATTTCAGTTTGTCTTTAATGGCGTCGATCACAGCTCGTCCTCCAGCATGAATGCAGAAGTGCTGGAAAGCTTTTCGAAAATCAGGTATGTAAGGACCTCTTTTTCTTGCAGGGCTCCAGAGTTTTCTCCAGGCTATTGACAGGGCGTACAGGATTTGTTCTGAGTAAGGCAGTGCTAATGCGCCTAGAGATGCCAGGTTTGTCTTCAGCGCGTCCCCGGCTTCCTGGAGGATTGTCCTGGACAGGGAAACTCCTGTATATCCTTCATCATCCAGGTCCTGCATAACACACTGGTAGGAACCAGTTCTCGACCCCAGATGAGTCCTGACAATGTGCTGCAGCTGGTATTTCGCTTTCTCCCTGTCCCTGTTCCTGTTTGATAGTAAAATTCCGGCTCCTCCCATTCGAAACAGGCAATTTGCAAGAAGCATAGACTTGACTTTCCCTTGATAAACATTTGCAGATATTGACTCCATGCTTAGAACCAGAGCTAAGGAGTTCTTATGGACTTTGAGCAGATCGCGAGCTAAGCTAATTGATAAAATTCCAGCACTGCATCCCATTCCAGAGAGATTGTAACACTTCACATTACTTCTAAGACCAAACCTGTTTATAATCAGTGCAGCTAAAGAAGGGGTTGGACAGGTGAGGCTACAGTTTGTGATGAGAATGTCGATGCTTCTCGGGCTAACATTGTGCTTGGTGAACAGATTTTCGACCACTGAAAAAAACACAGTTTCAACTTCTTGGAGGGTGGAATTCAGCGAATGATCCGGGGGGAGTAAATGAATTCCTGGGGGCAAGTATGTCTCATTCCCAATTCCAGATCTTTCAACCACTTTCCTCTGGAAATCAACAGTGTCTTTGTTGAATCTACCCACGATCTCAGCATGTTCCAGGAAAGAGGAGATGGGAGCCCGATGAGTATCGGGTGCTCGAAAGCACACAAAGTCAAGAAGATACACTCGATTCGAGTTGCAGAAAATGTATATGATTGCTAGTATGAGACAGGCTACTGCAAAATGATTGAAATGGACTAATTCTATCATCTCATGGCTGCTGTTTTGATCGAATACGAAGAAGGTTTCCATTTTCAGACGTTGTATTTCATCATCACTCATTGTTATGCTTGCCATATTTATATAAGGTAATGTATACTATACAGGTATTTTTCCAACAAGAAAAATGTTGTTCCTTTGACAAGCACAACTGTCGGAGGGTTAAAAGTTCATGAATATCGTATGCAACACCAAACTACTGCAATGGGTCCGTACGTATATTCCCACACTGTTGAAATATGGCTGCATTCTTGGCGAGATTTATTCATTGCAGGAGTTGAATTATCATGAGATTGTGAAACATTAGTTATCATTATGTTTATGCATTCAGATATCTAATGCTTCATTTACAGGAAATGCATGTGGGCATGTAACGACTCAGCCTCTATCAGTCAAGCAAGACACACATAGAGTCTTATCAATTGGTCTAAAATACTTAAACCCGTATTGACAATAGTAGAAAATTCAAGTCAATATAAGTTGAACAGAATATAGAATTAATGTGCGACAGAATGACACGGGCCAAGTATGTAAATAACAATGCATTTGATTAATTGCTGAACATAAAGAATTAGACTTGACACAGCAAAATAGTAGAAAGTTAATCACTAGCTCATAATGATAAAAGAAACAATAAAATGTAAACCCATTTTGCAGAAGATTATAGAATAATATTTTGTAATTTTTAAGAAGAAAGGTGAATTAAGAAGATGAAATAGTCTTGAGTTGGAATTGATCAATCAGATCGTCTAAAAGGTTGGTGAAATTCTTGTCCAGATTATGAAAAAATGAACAATTCTTTCTCAATTAAAAGTATATTATTAATTGGAGAAGGGAAGTACGTTGACAATCAAAACTACAACAAAACTCTTTCAACAAGAATTTGCAGGGTCACCAATTGGAAATTTAGAATTTTTTTTTTCTTGTTAGTCCAGAAAAAAAAAATACATAACATATAGGGTTCAAAAGCTTTTTTTTAAAATAAACAATCAACCAATTAATTAATCAAAATTTAGCATCTCAAGTCACCACTTCCGGGGAGAACTCTTGTAGGATGTAGTTGTAATCAAATGGCTCTATGGAATGGCTAGAAAATTTCAATTCATAATGTTAAGATATACATACAACTCTCACATTGGAGGTGGGTCCCACATCCCCTAAGAGCCGTGCTGCCGTATGAAACAATTTTCTCTATGAAATATGTTTAGGGCCAATCTATCGGGTTGTACTCAAATGGGTAAATATGAAAATGTTCAATGTGAGTTTACGTTCGAAACTTTTGTTTTTATGGTCTTGGGGACTTGCCGTTGTGCTATGGCTTTGGCACTATCGTCCGAATTGATCTTGTACAAAATCAACTGAAAAACACTTGACATTCATTAGTTATTAACGGCATTGCACGATGTATACTTAAATCCTCTATAACGTTAAATTTAATAATGATGAACTGTGCAAAACCCGACTAACAAGCCCGTGTATGTATCACACAGCCCGCGGGCCAACACACTACCGGTAGTTTAAACAAATGGGTTTGCGTTCATCAAGGTTAAAACGTAGGGTATGATCTAGGGACAAAACCACCTTACACCAAAATCTGGAAAAGAGTATAAATTCATTGCGAAATTTTACATATCCTTCCTTTGTACAGCAGATATCTAACATCTCAACTTGGGGCCGGCCTTCTATTCATGTTATCCTCTCCACTCCCAGGGGGTGGGGTGGCGGCTCCGGCTCCGGCTCCTGAGAACATCTCCATCACAGACCTCAAAGTGCCACTTAACTCCTCTGGCATTTGTTCACCGATGTTAACATTAACGTTCCCACCCATTCTAATTCCTGGATCGTTGGGGGCATCAGTATTGATATGAACTTCAGGCGCGCCTTGGAAATGCTCCCCCTGGAATACATTTGCAGTCATATTCCTAAGCATGCTAGCGATATCGGGAGGAAGCCCATTTGCGTTAAATGGCATGGATGTTCTTGATCCCCCTGCAGACTGGTGAGTTGACTCTCTATGATGACTCGCAGAACTTGAACCCTACACGGCAGAAAGGGAGAACATTGAAATGAGTAGAATGTTAAAATTAAAGAAAAAAATCAATTAGATGGTTCGATATATCCCAAGAGAAGTAAATATTAGTACGAGAGAGCTGCTGAATGACGACTACAAGAGTATTCCAACTACCAAAGGGAGACAACAGAAAACACATAAGCCTGTGTATATTAACATAAGATCACAGGTATAGAAAGGAGGTTATACTTGGTTCAATCAGAATAAAGAAAACCATTTGAAGTGCAACCAATCGTACTCCTTCCCAACACTGAGCTTAAACAACCCCTCCCCCCACAACCCCCTCCCGGCCAAAGAAACCGAAAAAGAAAAGGAGAAAAAGAAAAAGAAAAGAACAAAAATGAGCAGACGCAGGTAGAATACTTTGCTGAGGCGGCAACTCTCAAAGAAGCACAAGCATGGAAAGACGAGAGATATAGAATCCCTCAAATTTCTGCTAATTCTAAGTCAGTCTTAATCATCATCACAAAGCTCAAGACAAAAAGTTGGCAACTAAAAGTTAATTAGGGGATGGAATTAACTTAACTTAAAAAATTGAAAAGAATACAATTAGAAAAGACGGAATCTTCCTCTTAATCATCTGAAGCCATTCAGGGAAAGAGTACCAAGAAAAGAAAAAGAATACATGGAAAACCATTCGTGTACCCTTCCGCTTTCCACATGTTTGAAAGACAAGGATCATAACTGCTTAGAAGTTGGAAGAACATAGTGATACATTTGATCCTCAATAAAGCAAAGTGCACGTCCTCATGGACTTGATGCCCGAAAATAGTTTTGTATTTAAAACATGATGGTATATATAGGGGGAAAAAAAGAAACTAAAATGATATTCCCAAGAATAGGGGGAAATGTAAGTAAACAAATAGCAACATATACTCACAAATGGGATTTTGCAAACAAATAAATATATGATCATATAGGGAACACATTAAGTTATTATCCTTTCCAACAATGATATGTTATTTGTAAGCATGAAATTTGAATTTTGGAAAGCAGGAGAAGGTTCAATGCCTTCTCTTTCAAATTTAATACACTGCAAGTTAAATTAGATGCCTTTTTTCTACAACAAAGTTTGATACCTTTTCGTTTAATACATGTGGGGTTGACGCTAATCAATACGTATGTTATATTTAATTTCAACATAGAGATAAAAGGATTGAGTAGAGTCTCTATTGAGAAAATGTGGCCAAAACCATGGGCCACAAAAACCTACTCTTTTTTGTTTGCGAGATTCACCTCACTCGAAAATGCTTAAACCTCATAGAGGATTTTGACTTTCATCAGAAGCTCAAGGTATTTTCTGATTGGCATACCTCAAGGCAATGCCCATGGTGAGTCCAGACTTTGCCTACATAATATTGCTATTTAGACTGAAACAAGGTCCTAATGCAAGAATAATTGGGCTTGCAGACAGGACTTAGATATGCAAGTATCTCAACACCCCAACTTCATTTCACGTAGGATTTCTAAATGCACAACCATAAATCAAAAAATTTCCACCTTATTCTAAGTTCAATAGCACACATTTGCAAGAGCAAAGCTATGAGTTTACCTGATCATGTCCTGTCCATTGTTGCTCTTCTCTTAGTTTTTGCTCCGCCACCTGGAATTTGAAATGACAAAATACCATAAATATTACAATGATAACTTTCAAGTTTTAGCAAAAGAATCTTACTGTCGTAATCAACCAACCTGAATATTTTCTTTGACGGACTCATTGTTTGGATCTAACTGCAATGCTGCAAAATAAAATTGGGCTGAAAATTAAAACTATTCAAGATACAAAATAAAGAATAAATACTAAATATGAGCATATGTGACACTACCAAACCTGCAACAGCAAAGCATGGTGAACAAGGAGTGCTCTTTGTCTACAGTGGAATAAGTCTAAGCGAATATATGTACAATTAATTACTATTAATATAAGTTAGATAGGCACCCAAATATCACCACATTAGGTATTGGCAGGTATCCAAATATCATCACATTAGGTATTGGCTTAGGTAGCAGCTCAATTGCAAATTGCTCCACACTGAGCTTCTTATAAGTTATAAAAGGAACTTCCCAACTACACGAATATACATCTATAACCAATAAATAGCTATTTCTTTCTTTCAGATGTTCACAACAATTTAATGTCCCTATTTCCAGGTCGATAAAAATGGCACGCCAATGTGATCAATATGTGGTCTTTTTTGACAAGTAGTTATCAATATGTGGTTAATGACATAAGATCCACAATCTTATTCTTGGAGTTTACTTAATTAGATTAAAATAGACATTTCCACAAATCAATGCATTTTCACATCATACTAGGCTATAATGTTTTACCTGGAAATTAAACATTAAAAAATGTCTCACCACTATGTAATTACATAGTTTCAACTAAATATATTAGTCCGAGACCTACCTTTCATAAATCCTTTATCAATAGCATCCCTGAACTTCCCTTGAGCATAATAAACAAATCCCAACCGACTGTAAGCTTTGCTATAATTTGGGTCAATTTCTATTGCTTTCAAACAGTCTTCGATTGCTCCTGCATAATAGTGGAGCTGGGTGTAAGCAGCTGCCCTGTTAAATTCACAGCAGGAAAATTCTTTAAGAATTGATTTGAGCACTCGAATGAGTATTCTACACTGGGATGCTTAAAAAACATTGACCAAATTCTTACTAAAAACAATTTTAATTGCTATGAGTAAGTAGTGAACCTGTTGCTGTAGTAAACAGCATTATCTTGACAAAGTGCAATAGCAAAAGTATATAACTGAATCGCCTCGTAGTAAAGCTTCGACTGCATGGCCTTGTTACCTATATATACCCATATCAGCGGAAAAATCTCAGTACTTCTCAACCGCCATAAAACCTGAGCCAAGTAATATCAATGGAAAAGCCAAGAAATCATGGAACTAAAGAAATTGCACAGATTTGTTAAAAATTAACTTGTAGGGTTGAAAAAAGGAAAAAGAAACAAGGAAGAGATTGTCCTCAGGTAATATTAATGGAAAGCCGAGAAATCACAGAACTAAAGAAATTGCACAGATTTGTTAAAAACTAACTTGTAGGGTTGAAAAAACTCCAAAAAAAAAAAGAAAAAAGGAACACACCACTAAAAAGTACCTTGAGATTTAAATGTCTCTGCCAGATTTTTCCGATCAAATGTCTCGCACCCAGATTTTTGCATATTCTAAAACCATGGATTTGTACATCACCTTGTTAAAAGATGATACAGAATGACTAAAAAGTCAAAATACATTTAATAATCATAAATGAGCATGACCAGCTAATTTCAGATACAAAAGAATTATAACGTCAGCAAATGGGGATTCCTTTAGGAATGAAGTAAATTATCAGCCACGTAACCATTGTCATGAGCTCAGACCCCCTCTATTAGGGATCCATCACATTACCCTTAAAATAAGGACATAATAGTCAGTTTCAAATTACAATAAACAAAAAGATATTACAATATCCATATTGGTGACATGTGTCCAACCATAAACACAGATCAGCGACCTTTTCCCAGCCCCTCACTCTCTCGTATCTCTTCTTTCTTTTTCTTTTTTTCGTTTATTTCTTTGGGTTTCTAGCTTTAGTCAAAGACCCATTTGCAGTAGCAATTTCTTTGTGGGTAGCATGTGGGTTTCTAACTCTATCCACATGCTACCCACAAAGAAAGTGCTTTACAAATCACTAAACCAAAGTTGAGACATGCTGTGTTTTTTATGTGTAGACGGAATGCAGCAGATATGAGTTTTTAGCTACATGTTTTTGAGAACAAAGAATATAAGCAAAACTATCCGAGAAAACACACTCATGTGATAGCTTAATATTACTAAAGCTGTCATAACCACACCATTTATCAGTATCATAAATAAAATCATGAGCATGCCATCACATTATCATACCTCCAGAGCACTATGAAATGCCTGTGATGCTCTATCCAGCTGGACCTGATCATCATTTCCATCAGGCATACTCTTGAAATATCGGATATTTTCAAGAGCACCAAAAAATTGCCCAAAAAGTTCATCTTTAGATACACCTACCATTTCATAGGATTAATTCAGAAAATCCATTTGCAAATGAACAAATTCTTAAACTAATAAAGACCAGATAATTTAACTCCAGATGTCATGAACATGTGGATGTCCAGTCTGAAAGATTATAAATAGGAAAATATTGTAGCTTTGTATGCCTTAAATATTTATTTGAGAGTAGCAGTGTGATATTCCAAAATAGTTGTCAGCAATTCAACAGAAAAGGACAATTACACATGGAAGCTAAGACGAATGTTTGGTTTTCGTACAAGGGCCAAGGGTCAGGTAGTAGGCTGGTGTTGATTCATTTTCATAAACAAGAGTTTGAGAGCTACTGGGACCTGCAATATTTCTCCGACAAGTCTTCTTGTTGGTTCTTAAATTCAAATGACATAGAATCTTACCAAAGGAATCATCCAGCTCCAAGAGGAAGATTGAAGTGCAGCAAAAAGGAGTAAAATTTAGTAAAGAAAATAAGATCATTAAATCACCCCTGGGAAGAAAATTAATTGAAGACAGTAAAGAAGAACTAAGTAACTTCACCCTTGGGAGTATCAAGCAAGACGGTGCAATATATAATCTCTTATTTTTCTTCAAACAGCTGAATATATAATCTCAAACCTCTTTGACATAGCTGTAGTGAGATCGCATGGATTAAGTAGATAATTGCAGGCTAAACAGCACTCAAGTTGGAGAAGGAACATAACCCTTAGAAATGAATAAAACCATAACAAGACAATGACTGACCCAATGAAATTCAAAAACTACTGACTTCTGTTTCAATTTTCTTCTCCCATGTAACCCTCGCACTTCTCATGAGTAAATTATACAATTGAAAGACAACAATAAGTACAAGGCATACCAAGTGCGTGTGGATTTCTGGTCCAATCCTCGCCCTGATCAAAGACCATGGAAGAGTCAAAATTAACACTAGATCATAACAACAAAATGCAAAAGATAAACAACCAAAAAGTGGCAAAAATTTATGCCCATAATGTTTTACGATTCTAGTGAGAACTGAGATAAATAAAATACTTGCAATTCTAGTGAGAACTGAGATAAATAAAATACTTCTAGTTTCATTCGCAAATGGTGATCAGCCCAAGAAATAGAGCCAATTATGGAAATAATCAGGTGCCCATAGCACACATAAAGAGTGTTCAGCTCATTGTTGAAAACAAAAACATAAAACACCACCAACAAAACCATGTCCACAGGTCTAGTTGCATCTTGCATAGATAATATGGTCATGTTGATTACTTTTTCTACTCTCTGTTTCTTTTCATTCATTTTATGCGTAACTGAGGGCTCCTTATCCTCCTATTCTGTTCTTTCTCCTGTTTATTAATAAAATTTATTCTCTCATAAAACAATAGAAGTATAATATTCAACCCACGGCTGAATTTTACACCATAAATTGTTAATTATTTATAAGCATCCAATTTTATGCCCCTGCTTCTGGCAATCATTGAGATGAAAATTTGTTACTAAAACTTCCATGAAAATGCTTACTCAGTTGTATCACAATAATTAAGAATAATAATTTAATCCCCTTCTATTGTCATTGAAAGTATAAATTTCCATGAAATATGGAGTAAACATAAGAAGCTACACGCTCAAATCCCACCCCTGAACCCAACCAAAAAAGGAAGGAAGAAAAAGGATGACCCTAATCATCATATTACTTAAGCTGGTATTGAAACTACAACACGCACAAAACCTGTAGCAATTAAAAAATGATGAACTCTCAAAACCTGTGTACTACTTTATCACCCAAAGGCAAATGAAAAATGAAAAATTATGAACTCTCCAACATTAGAATCATGAAGGTGATAAAGTATGAAAGTTCAAGAAAAAGACGGCAAAGTTAAAGGCAGGAAAGCATACCTCGGAGCAAGATAAGTCTGCACTCTTAGCATTTACAGTACTTGGTGCCGATGATGTAACAGGAACATCTAGAGAAAACCTCCCTCGGCTAAGATTTGGATTGGTTTCATGTTGTTCACTCGCTTCCAGAGAGTGGAATATGTCAATCAACGAATCAGTATTTGGTTGATTATCAATAGAAGATGGATCAATCTTGAATACCTCTGCTAAACATTCCTTAGCAACCTCAAGGCCTTCAAGATCAACACCAGGAGCTGGTTCAACTGAACAGCACAAAGGATGTACAATTAAGTGTGACATTTATCAATCTGAGATAGAATCTTGAAGAATCTAGCCAACCAAAGAAATTACATGAGTGAAAGAGGGGGAAGATAGGGGGCATTGAGCATCGTCTAAGAAAAAAAATCATCCTCAGAAGATTTTTCAAACACCAAGAAAACAGCAACTGATAATTTTTTTTTTCAAGAAGTGAATGAATATTATTAATATGCTCCAAGAGGGTGTAGCTCAAAAGCTATTTACATCAATATCGTAAAGTATCTATACATTCTTGAATAATATCTACGTCGACCTTACAAGATCCCTTAGTCCAAAAACATAAATCATAAATACAATGGTTTTTTAAGGACACAAGAGTCAATTCCTCCCCTTCAAAGGCTCTTCGATTTCATTCCTTCCATAAAGTCTAAATGATGACAATAGGGACTGTTCGAATGACTTTTTTCTTGTGCTTGGATGATTAGATCCTACCCCAAGTTCTAATTGCTTCACAAAAAAGACTTAGAACCAACCCATTGAATCCCCATGATATGAAAGGCCATCTCCCAAAGGCTTCTAGCCCAAGTGCATCTAAGAAGTAGATGTTCCACCGATTCCATATCTTTTTTCATAGAAAACATCTATTGACCATAATTTGTCCTCTTTTTTGGAGATTGTGCAATATAAGAATCCTTCCCTAGGCCACCTCCCAAGCAAAGAATGCTACTCTTGTTGGAGCACAAGACTTCCAAATATCCTTCCACGGAAAAGTCTCAAACATGTTAGGTTCAGTATCACCAAAAAGAGCTTTATAGAAATATTTCACTGTGAACACCACTGACAAGGTCCAGTCCTCAGTGCAGAAAGCAACAAGGCGTTGATGCATAACATCTAAACGGGGACAAATTATAATGACCTTCCTTCTGGTTCAACTTGGATGTTGGTCGTCAATATAACAACTGACAATATTGACGACCAGCATAACATCAAAAGAGCAACTGATAAATAATTGTAATACCACTGACAAGGTCCAGTCCTTAGTGCATAAAGTAGCAAAGCATTGACGGATAACATCTAGACAGTACATTATAATGACCTTCCTTCTAGCTCAACTTGGATGCTGGTCATCAATATGGGGGTTCTCGAAGCTATCCTAATCATTATTCAGGCGGATCATGGTGTCCTACTCGAGGAAAAACTGAGAAGCTATAACGGTGGGTTGCTTTGAGTTAAACTACAACTTTAATTGGCAGCCACAATTTACGCCCAGTGGTCACCTTTTCAAGAGGAAGACTAGGTGCAAAGAGAGAAATAAGATCTACAATTAGATACTAGTAATTAGTAAAGATTCACAACAGGAGTGAAAGGAGGGAGGGGGCGAGAAAGAGAACAGACTGGGCATATAAGGTAGTTTTGGGGTTTAATTGCAGCATTGTGGCTCTGAGGCAATTCGATTATGGTATATAACAGCTCTAGGACCCCATCACAGGGGTAAAAGATATGGAATTGAATAGAATAACTCTCGGGTTATAATTGGAAAATCAGACAAGCTTTTCTACAAATGTTACTAACAGTGCAGCAGCTAACTGCTATTTACTCGAGGGAAACTGAGTGTTATTCAAAGTCTCATTAATCAAATAAAGGAGATCACTGTAATTTTGAAACCACAGCCAAGAGATCTTTACAGTTGGACCTTGGGCAATTAATGAGACAATCACTATTGATTTCGTAGAGTGTACAACCATAAAAATTACAATTAGCTCGCCCTACATGAAGTAACTCACTAAAAACACAGAGTGTGACAGACACGTGACCCCAAGTTACTACAGTTTGCTCAAGGAAACTCGCATTATATAAAGTTTTAAGATAAAGGATATCTCCGTAATTTCAAAATTACAGCAAAGAAATGGAGACAGTCGGACCTTGGGCACTTAACGAGATTACCCCTATCAATTTCGACAAAATATACAACCATGATATATCCGCTTCGCTCACCCTAATTCGCACGCCTGACCTAACTTCCTGAGACTTTATGAACAAAAATATATGGAAGTCATCAATTTTTTGCCAATAAGAACTCTTTGTCTTGTTCAATTAATGTAAACTGATCAAGCAACAACATTATAAAACAGAACCAAGCTTCACTACACAACTAATTTAAGAGCAGTGAAACTTGGTGTTGCTTGCAGTTTCATTAATCGAATAAAGGAGATCCCTGCAATTCTGATACCACAATCGTTACAGTCAGATCTTGGGCACGTAAGAGATTATCACTATCAAGTTCGACAGTGTACAACCGCAATAGATCCACTTCACTGACCCTAATTTGCACGCGCGACCTAACTTCCCTAAACATTATGATCATAAAAACTCATGAAAGTATTCCACTTTTTGCTAATAACAAATCTCCTTCTTTTATTTTTTATTTTTATTCTTGTCCTTTTCAATTAATATGTACCAATCAAGTAACACCATTATAAAACAAACATTTTACTACACGGCCTGCTCGGTGATTAATTAACTTAAAAAGCGCGCCAATGTCGGCTAAAATCCTCATTCCTTTAGCATTAAAATTCACCTTACTCGCACACTTCATTACAAATTAATCAACTTAAAAAACGCTTATATGTCGGCTAAAATCCTCATTCCTCTAGCATTAAAATTCACCTACCTCACACGCTTCATTACAAATATTTATAATAACTTCATACTACTTGATCCAGAAAGTCCAATTAAATCAAAAACTACTTCATCACCATTTATCAACATTTTCATCAATTTAACAACTTCTCATTTTTTTCATTTTTATAAGCAATCATACTGGTTTTTCTCACTCTTTTCTCATTTTAATAGCTGAAATCGATGCTATTGCAATATAAAGTAGGTGTATCAGATATTTATTGCATACATTTATACTTTAATTAAAAGTAAAACGAAAAAAAAAATTTGATGTATAATTCAACTTGAAGTCAATATATACATACATAATGGTATATGTACATATAGAGAGAGAAAGAAGAGAGAGAGAGGGGGAACCGGAGTCGAGAAACTTTAAGAAAGAGAGGACGACGCGACGAGAAAGAGGAGAATCGGTCTTCAGCTTCGCCATCACAGCAGGAGTTAGTGTGCGCACGATACAGAGGGTGCGCACCACGGTGTCTGTTAGATACGTGCGTTTCGGCTTTTCTTTTTCGTTTTCTCCGGGTTTGGTTAGGGGTTTTTGCGTCAAATGTCTCGCTGTGTGTTGAAAATTGTAGGAAATAAATCTCAGTTATAAATTTAATGATTGTGAATTATTATAATTATAAAAAAAAATCTAGATAATCTATAAAAGATTTTTTAATATTGCATGTTTTAAACCTGTTGAGGCATCTAATTCTTAGTGTGTGTTTTTTTTTGTCAAAAGAAAATTATATTGCATAAAAAATTATACAAAAATTAATCAACTCTTGAGAGGTAAAAGTCTAAATTTAAAAGTTGATACAAACAAAATGGGACATTAAAAGTACATTCAATACGCAAGATTTTCTTTAATTTCTCTTTTGCAATTCAGTCGCGAGGTTTGTTAGCAAATCTTCTAATGCAGGAAAATCTAATATTTGAAAATCCTGTCACAATTTCTCAAACGTCTTTCATGATAGCTTTTGTTCTCCAATTTGAAACAATACCCAAAGACTTGATTATATTAATCACTTCTTGCACATCCCTTTCAATGTCTGATTCTTAGCTCAAACAGTCAAGATTTTGAAGTGTTGAAATGAGGTTATGATTATGTATATAGTGACGGATCTAGATATTTAAGTTTAAGATATATACTTGTACAATAAAAAAATTAAAGTGTGTGTTCATACAATAATAATATTTAATATAATAATTTAAAAAAAAAACCCAAAAATTAATTTTCTTTTTAAGTTAATGCACACCCTCTTTTGTATATAGGTCCGCTCCTATAGGACAAATAAGTACATGGCAAGGGATAGCTGCTTGTAAACTAATAAATGTGAGTCATCTCAAGAGCTTTCCAGAAGGAAAAGTCTAACACTCGCGTTAGTTGCTAGTGTTTTCAATGAATTATGTGAGACGATCACCTTCATGAGTTCAAAATTTTCATAAGCGTAAATGACTTAATATCTTCATATATTTTGTTAAAAATATATAATATTTTATTATATTTTAAAACGTAATTGATTATTTAGTTATATTTTATAAAAGTAAATAAATATTCCTTATATTTTAAAGGATTATTAACACAAATCGTCTTTTATCTTTTCTTTCTGTGCCAACTAACTCCCTTATTTTTTCAAGTGTGACCAAATGGTCCCTGATCTATTCCTGTAGCGATGCCGTTACTCCTTTTGGTAAAAAATCGTCTAAATTTTAACGGAAAACAAGTGTTGCGGTCACGGGTGATTTTTTGCAAGGGTAAAATCGTCCCTTCACATTATCAGATATTTAACACTTACTTCAACGTTTTTCCCTGCATAGTTGGCATGGATCTTCCCTTCCCCGAAGACATCGATGGTGTTGCCCCTGGAATAGAGAGCACCGACAAACTCCCTTCCATGTCTCTCTTTCCTTCCTTCGCCATAGCCACCAAATACATGAAACCCCACTTTGAAAAAGCCTTAGAAACTCTCCCTAACGACGCCACTTTTATGGTAACATATGGCTTTCTCAACTGGACACTTGACTTAGCCAACAAATATAGTATTCCAAGACTAGTTTATTATGGTATGAACAACTATGCCATGGCTCTATCAGGAAGCGTAGTACTCTACGTAGAGTTTAGGTCTCAAATAGAGATTTCCTTGGAACAAGTCAAAGAGATCAAAATTAACTGGGTTGGAAAAATCAAATGTGAATTTTTTATCGGTTGTGAGGAAAAATGAAGAAGAACTCACTGATGGATTTGAAAATAGGGTTAAAGAGAGAGGGTTAGTGGTGAGAGAATGGGTTGATCATAGAGAAATTCTAGATCATGAAAGCATTCAAGGGTTTCTAAGCCACTATGGTTGGAATTCTGTAATATAAAGTATATGTGCGAAGGTTCCAATATTGGCGTGGCCGATGATGGCGAAGCAACCATTGAATGCGAAACGGCTTGAACGCTAATGCTAACATTGAATCTCTCAGATTGATCAAATCATTGATAAAGAAGTCATAAAAAAAAAAAGCACAAATCACTGAAATGCAGCTGAAATTACAACGCTAGATTCATGAAACGGTGTCATTTTACTCACCTCTTCACTCGCATTAAACGCCATTGCCGTTACAACAACACTGAGCAACAGAGAGACAGAGAAGGAGAGAGATTCAAAAGCTCAATTATATATAAATAAATTATATCTATCGCATTTTCATATTATATATATATATATATATGTGTGTGTGTGTGTGTGTGTGTGTATAAGTGTATATGTATGTGTATATATGTTTTGATATATGTGTGTATAGAGTGTTGCGAAGGGACGATTTTACCCCTACAAAAAATCACACATGACCGCAATACTTGCTTCCCGTTAAAATTTAGACATTTTTTTACTAAAAGGACTAACGGCGTCACTACAGGAATAGATCAGGGACCATTTTGTCACACTTGAAAGATAAGGGAGTTAGTTGGCACAAAATGCAAAGATAAAGGACGGTCTGTGTTAATAACCTTATTTTAAAACGTAACTAATTACTCATCTGTATTTTATAAAAGTAGTTATTTATCTCTCTATATTTTATAAAAGTAGCTGATTGCCCCCTGTATTTTCTAACAGAAGTAGGGGTGTTAAAAAGCACAGGGGGATAATCAGCTATTTTATAAGAGTTATTAACACAAATAGTCATTTATCTTTGACTCCCGTGCCAACTAACTCCCTTATCTTTCAAGTGTGACAAAATGGTCCCTGATCTATTCCTGTAGCGACGACGTTAGTAATTTTGGAAAAAAATAATCTAATTTTTAATGGGAAGCAAGTGTTGCAGTCACGTGCCATTTTTGCAGGGGTAATATCGTCCCTTCACATTATCAAATATTTAACCCTTACTTAAACGTTTTCACCTCAATCATTGTTCAATTTGGAGATTTTACTTCGGGTTTTTTTATCTTTTACTTCTTCACTCTTTGGCTAATGCACGTCAGCGACAATTTTAGATGGCTAACACCGATAACATCAACAATACGGTAAGTGATTATTCAATTTGCAAACTATAACGCCCCGATCCCTCACGGAACCGGGACTTTTATTAGCCATGCTATTCTCAACCCAATTCCAAACCCCGGGTACAAAATTTAGGGAAAAACAGACGGAGTTTCCCCTATATATAGGACTATCTAGAAACCTACAAACATCAACATACAACCACAAGACCATAATCTACATATACATTTCATTTCATCCATACAAGCATGCAAGTCAACTAGGCAACAAAGTAAAGATTACAAGTTATTACAACATTACAAGTCATTCATAACTATCAATACATTATAAACTTAACTTTACAAGTAAACTGAATTCAATGACAATCCACGTAAGCCAGCAATATCAACACGAAACTCTCGAGTTTTCTTTTCTACCTCTGATAGCACTGATCCTAGAAGGTGTTAGAAACGAGGGTGAGTATACAACATTTATACTCAGTGAAGGAGGTAATGCAGCATACCAAGGAATGCTTTTATGATATGCAACAAGGATAATAACATATACAACACAAAATAACAAAGCTAGTTAGACAAGTATTTAACCACGTATAAAAAGGATACGGTTCCACGTTTGTCTTCAATCACGAGTCACGAGCCAAGATTTTCAAGCAAGTACCGGCAAAATCCTTATTCCTCCAAAATGGGGTACTCCGGATGTACCCCGATCCTACGACCCTTTCTCCTGATGTAGGTCCATATGCCCAACAAAGTAAACCACGCCTCTGGGGTAGTGAAGTATACTCAGCGAGAAAAAGGGAATAGGCACCATGGTAGTCGAGGGAGCACGGCAAACACGATGCCGCCCGTGTTTCTCGACGCTACCATGTCCGAAAAGATTGCGCAACCCTGGGTCAAGATCACGAGAGCCAAGTATATCAAATATCACATAAGAAGAATGACAAAGTAGGTCGTTCTCGTAGTTAATCACAGATAACACAAAAAGACACAAGATAGCAAGTAAATAACGATATAAACTTTATCAATTACTAAATAATACAATATAGAAATAGTAAAATAAGTTAAAATGCACAGAAGAGATGAAGACTCCATCACCTGCAATTAAGCCAGGTATGCAAGAAAATAGCTTACATGCATTCTAATTCTCCTTGTGTTAGCTCAACATGCACCCTAACTTGACCATACAATTATAACATTTCTTGTTTTGCATGTCATTTATAACTCATAAGTAATTCATAGCATCTAATAAGCATTAACAAGCATGGAACACACCATCTTCAATTCAACAAATGACAAGTAGTTATACACATTTACAAGGCATTTAACACTTCATTACTCAATCTATATACATATGAACTAGATAACATGCTTGAACTCAATTAAATGGAAGAATAAATCTAACTAACCAATCAACTAAACAGTTATATTTGAATATTAATGAAGATTAGCTAACGAACTAATTTCAGGCTTTAAGATCATTAAACACGCGCTAACTGTTTTAAATTACAAGACATGTTAGAATGATACTCTTATTTTAGCACTAAAATACAATAAGTAGCGAATTCACATTATTTAACTAAGTTACCATTCACTTCTTCTTCAATACATCTATATGTTTAAGCTCTCACTATACATGCAATCCAAGTTCAAAAGTCTACTCTATAACATCATTAGATAATATATAGAAAGCCTTAGAAGCAAAAAACACAAGAATATAAGCAATAAACATGAAATTAACCATCGGTGCACGAAGGGGATTAACAACATACTTTCACGAAATTTTACCAAACACTCACGTATACTTTAGAAATGCAATTAAACATACTATAAGCAATTACAAGGCAATACAAGTGCTAAAACACCCAATTCCCACATTTCCCCTTTGTTTGACTAGACTATTTAGCTTCCTACCAAAATTCATGGATCAAGTTAGGCAAGATAGTTACTCTACCAATCCAAGGATACCTAAATACATCTTTTCAAACCTTCAAATCATAGCCTAGAGTTCAAATACCCGGAAACACCGAAAATGCCTCTTTGTGGATTTACACTACAAGTACCAATTCCGAAATCCAAACAAGCAAAATGAAGGCACTTCTAAGGCTTCAATACTTAATAAATGCTAACCATGAAGTTGCAATGTGCCCAAATTCGAGTTAACCCCGAAACCCCTTTCTAAAATGGCCTATTTTGATCAAATTACCCAAGTTTCAAGCCTAACAAGCGCAATTAACATTTTTTCCACGTTCATGGACCTAATTAGCATCAACTAGAAGCCTCGAATCGAATTAAATTATAACTTTTTTGGGAAACCCTAGTTTGATACTATTCATCATCTTCCTCATGTAGATTCTTGCTAAAAACTTAGTTCCAAGCTATACCAATGCATAAAAATGTTCTCTAGCATGTAATAATACCATATCTAGCAAGAATCAAACAATTTATAGCACAAAAATAGCAAATTTAAAAATTATAAAAACTTGGCATAAACTTTAAATAGCAAGGATGATGCAACTCTCTCACCTAGGAGCCTTGTAGATGCAAGAAATAAGCTCTAGCTAGGTTGAATCCACTTGTAGAAGCTTGGTTGAGCACACAAGAGCAAGATTTGAAGATGAAAATTCATTCTTCTTCTTCCTATGGGCTGTCGGGTTTGGGGGGGCTTTTTGAGTATTTATTTTTTTGTTTTTGTGAGCTTTATGCATATATGTGAGATATTGAGTGATATATGCGTGTATGTGTTTTATAATATGATAAGTCAAATGCTAACTTAAACATGCTTAACTAAGTTAAAACTCCAATTAAATGATAACTAGCTAAAACTCATGTTACACTTATATAACACTATTTAAGCGATGCGCAAAATATTTTTCAAATGCATGTTCCCAGCCTCTAAGGTCTAAAATTACAAATTTTCGATTCCTTTTATAAGTCATGTTATCTAGAAAAAATATTAAATCGAACATTTAAAATAGTCAAATTTCTTATGAATAGTACCCTCTAAATAAAATAACTAAGCAAGAAAAAAAATGCACATAAAAATGTTCAAGTAGATATGCAACAGTTATTTAAAAAAAATGTGATGAAATTCTCGGGCGTTACACAGACACCCGACCAAAATATGGTCTTTTTGTCTCTTATTTTAATCTGCCTTTTTCGCTATTATATGCCTTTATTCACTTTATTCACACTTTTCAATCTGCCTTTCTTTTTTTATTCACTATTATTTCTTTGTTTGTCGTATGGTGTCTTTTTTTAGTTAGCATGTTGTCTCCATATATGCCTACATTTTGATTATTTTGTTATTTCTTTTGCTTAGAATATTTTACTATAAAGCTGCATTATGGTGGTGAATTTGATGAGTCAGTTAATCAACACTATATTGGTGGAAAGATCAAATTTGTTAACAACTATCATTTTGATACAATGTCTCTGCATGTATTGGACAAATATGCTAGTGATTTAGGGTATGAAGCTGAAGCAAAATTCTACTATTTAATCTCTGGCATAAGATTAGATCAAGGTTTGGTTTTGATAGGAAGTGATACTGGGGTACTAGATATGTGTAGATTCAGAAAGAAGAATGAAATAGTAGATGTTTTTATGGTTGGGAATACTGCTAATATGAATGAGAGTCAAGTGATAGTAGATTGCCCTGAAAACCAAAAAAGAAAAAGAAGGGTAAAAACATTACCCAAAAGAGTTGACAGGGCTGCTATTGTAGCAAAGATGAAAAGAAAACTATATGAGTCTGAAATTGATGATGACAACCCATGTGACTCAGATAATGATAAATGTGAAGGTGCTAGTATCCATGATAGTGACTGTGACGCCCGAGATTTAGCCATGCATTCAATTACTGTTGCATCCCTTGCTTGCGCATTTACTTCTGTACTTTACTAACTGACTTCTGTAGCTACTATTCACTCCGTTTTCAAACTACATTCTATTAGTGAATTAACATTTTTATTAAATCATATTAATTGTTAAAGGAGTGAGAAAAATGTGCAATTGAACTAGAAGCGATAGGAGCGCTCGTTTAGAAAATGATTTTAGTAGTTCAATGAATAGTGTTACGTAACTAACTTAGAGTTTTAATTAACTAGCACACATGCTTCACTTTAGGCTCTTTTTAAGCTTACTACGCGCATTATAAGTGACCTTTTAAATACCCAAACTTGACCCCACCCAACTATGCACCCTATATTACCCACCTTAGCTCATAACTAGCAAAGAACAAAACAAAAAAAATGCTGAAAAATCACTGTAGCAAATCCGAGAATAGTGTAGGAGGAGAATGAGAGGATTTTGCTCATCAAATCTTCAAGCCAAGCCAAGCCAAGCTAGGAGCAAGTAGTTTAGGGTGTTTGCTAGCCTCCCGAGAGTTCCTACGCGCAATTGGTGAGGGTTTTCATGACTTTTTATGCATATCTAAAATGTTACATTTTTCTTGATTTGTTGAAAATGTTATCAAATGCTATTGCAAAGCTTATCTATGCTATTATACCTTGTATATAAGTGCTAGAGAACACATTTGAGCTATTAGTTCGCATTTTAAACGGTTGGAATCGTCATTTGAATTTATGAGGTGAATAGTGATTTTCTAGGGTTTTGTGTAATTGCACATAGTAGCTTGATTTAACACTCTTAATAGATGCCTTAGGTGCTAATGAAGGTAGTCTAATAGCCCCGTGTACTTGAATTGCTCTAGAATCGCATAAAACGTGAAATAGCCGACTTTAACAAAGGGGTTTCGGGGTTCATGCGAATCCGGGTGGATTCGGGCTTCAATTCTAGTATCCTTAAGCTACCTAGGTGCTATAGAAGCCTTGATATCCCTTGTTTGAAGCCCGGACAATGTATGTGTAGTTTAAAGCCATAAGAGGGAATTTGGGGCTTTCAGGGAAATCGCAGCCATTTGAATGAGTTAGAGGGTTGAGAGGGTACCTTGAGGGTTAGTTAGAAGGTTGGGAGAGTTTCCCTTGAAAATGGAATCATTAACCTTGGTTTGGAAGAGAAATAGTTTGAAAAACAAAGGGGTTTATGTGCTATTTCGGTTGTCTCACACTTCTAAACCCATGGTATGACTTCTTGAGTGTTTATATGTGATTTTAAATTGATTTGGAGCTTTTGGTATGATTCTATGCTTATTTTGTATATGTTCCTTTGTAAACTGCTTATTAGCTTCTATAATTGCTTCTATTCTATTTGCATCGAGGTCAACCTACTTTGTTGATCCTCCTATGTGTTAATGCTTATATTATTGCTACTAATTTGTCATTTTTAAGTGCATTGCATCGTGGTTGCGCAACCATAGTGTCAGGGGCGGTTGTGTTGAATATCGGCTGGGCGGCAGAGGGCTTGCCGGTGGATATTCAAACTCCGTGCCCTAGTCCCTCATTCGCCTGGTCCGGAGATTGCCAGGGGATGTTGGGTCGTAGGATTATCGGGGTACATCCGGAGTACACCCACTGGAGTGTTTGGGGTTATGCCGGCTTATCGTGATCGTGATCGTGGTTCGTGGATCGTGAATGAAGACCAGTGAAGATTGATGTATAGGGGTTATGAGAAATGTATCCTTTTAAATATGTGGTTATTTAAGCTATCATTGTTTCTTGATTTGCTCAATTGTTATTGTTGTTAACTGTATTACTTGTCGCATTGCACACCCCGGGACCTTATCCCTCACTGGGCAACAGTGGTTGCTCATACCTCGCTAACATGTTTCAGGTGGCGCAGTTGGAGGAGTTGCATTAGTTGCTGTATCTAGTTGCTTGAGGTGGACTATGTTCTTGTTGATGAGAGTAGGACTTGTTTTCTTTACTTTATGTTCTATTTTGTAACCTAAGTGATATGTGTATATTATATAGTTTGCAAATTGGGGGATAGATGTTGTAGTGGTAGATTTAGAACCATGGCATGTAATAACTTATATTTCTGCTATTAGCTGCTTCGCATGCTTGGGAGTGAATGACTGGTTGTTTTCAATTTCTAAGAATACATAAAAGCTATCATGGAGTGGCATGATAAGCGGTTTTGTAAAGAGTTAAGTTATGAATGCATGCTTGTCTGTATCTAAACTGTTTGTATGTCTTAAGGCTCGGATGGCCTTAAAGCTAAGATCTTTAGTTATAAATGAATGTCTTGTTATGTTGTGGCTTTATTGAGTGTTTACAGGTTTTCAGAATGTCCACGGTACAGGGGAGACTCTGTCCGTGTGTCGGGTCCGGACTTAACCATTAGGAAAAATTTTGTGACCGGGCTTGGTATTGGGTTGAGAATAGCATGGTTATTAGAGCCTCCGGTCTCGTGAGGGATCGGGGCATTACAGGTGGTATCAGAGCTTAGTTAGCTCTAAGCCGGGACAGGGTCCTCGGCCTGTCGGGTAGTAACCCTTACGTGTGTGCTTGTTAAAAGTGTGTCTTGAAAGTGTATGCCTGCATGCGTGATTGTGTGTCTTGTATTGAATGTGTGCACCTATGTGATATAATTATGTGTTACGTGCTAAATGTGTGCTAAGTGAAGTAAAGTGGCTGGTTATGCATCAAATTGACCTCGTGAATTGTTAATTGCTTGAACTGTTGCTTGTAATGTGTGCATTTGAAAGTCTTTGATTGAGTTGTGTTATGATGGACTTGATTATCGTGCTTGAATGACTTTGATGATTACACTGTTTCATAAACTCTTATATAAACATGTTTGCATAATAGTTTAAAACATATATGTGTAAATGTGATATCTTGGCATTCATACATGTCTCGTTGAAATGGTAAGAAAGACTTCTTCCTCCCCCTGAAGAGAAGTGATTAGCAACAAGCCCTCCAAGTTGTGTGGATTAGCGGGAATGAGAATGTTTGTAAGCGGAGCTCAGTTATTGGGATTTCTTCCAAGGCATTCTTCTACGCTCAGTAGTCAGAAATGAATGGCTTCCTTTGGGATTTCTATATGACCGTTCTCTCGGTTTTCTTATTGAGTATTCTTCTAGTATTTTCTTGCTGGTATTACTCGGAAGACTTAGTTTGGGATTCTAATCAGCCTTATTATATGGAATTATCTTCTGTATTTGTAGTCTAAATTCTTATTGGTATTTTCTCTCCACTGTTAGTTGGGATTCTATTCTTCTATGGTATTCATGCCAGCGGGATTCTTATTTGGATTTCGAAGTAGCATCTCTATCGGAGCCTTTATTTGGCCTTATTACGTGAGGTTCGCAGGCAATACTACTGGGATTTCTTAATGAGCTCCCACGAGAGTTCGTATATGGTATTCTTGCTTAGCAACTGATGACGAGTAATCGGAGTTGGTTTTCAGTTATTGTGGAGTTCCCTTGTGAAGAAGAAATTGCGTGGACGCAATTAGTTTAAGGGGGAGAGGATGTGACGCCCGAGATTTAGCCATGCATTCAATTACTGTTGCATCCCTTGCTTGCGCATTTACTTCTGTACTTTACTAACTGACTTCTGTAGCTACTATTCACTCCATTTTCAAACTACATTCTATTAGTGAATTAACATTTTTATTAAATCATATTAATTGTTAAAAGAGTGAGAAAAATGTGCAATTGAACTAGAAGCGATAGGAGCGCTCGTTTAGAAAATGATTTTAGTAGTTCAATGAATAGTGTTACGTAACTAACTTAGAGTTTTAATTAACTAGCACACATGCTTCACTTTAGGCTCTTTTTAAGCTTACTACGCGCATTATAAGTGACCTTTTAAATACCCAAACTTGACCCCACCCAACTATGCACCCTATATTACCCACCTTAGCTCATAACTAGCAAAGAACAAAACAAAAAAAATGCTGAAAAATCACTGTAGCAAATCCGAGAATAGTGTAGGAGGAGAATGAGAGGATTTTGCTCATCAAATCTTCAAGCCAAGCCAAGCCAAGCTAGGAGCAAGTAGTTTAGGGTGTTTGCTAGCCTCCCGAGAGTTCCTACGCGCAATTGGTGAGGGTTTTCATAACTTTTTATGCATATTTAAAATGTTACATTTTTCTTGATTTGTTGAAAATGTTATCAAATGCTATTGCAAAGCTTATCTATGCTATTATACCTTGTATATAAGTGTTAGAGAACACATTTGAGCTATTAGTTCGCATTTTAAACGGTTGGAATCGTCATTTGAATTTATGAGGTGAATAGTGACGTTTTTCTAGGGTTTTGTGTAATTGCACATATTAGCTTGATTTAACACTCTTAATAGATGCCTTAGGTGCTAATGAAGGTAGTCTAATAGCCCCGTGTACTTGAATTGCTCTAGAATCGCATAAAACGTGAAATAGCCGACTTTAACAAAGGGGTTTCGGGGTTCATGCGAATCCGGGTGGATTCGGGCTTCAATTCTAGTATCCTTAAGCTACCTAGGTGCTATAGAAGCCTTGATATCCCTTGTTTGAAGCCCGGACAATGTATGTGTAGTTTAAAGCCATAAGAGGAAATTTGGGGCTTTCAGGGAAATCGCAGCCATTTGAATGAGTTAGAGGGTTGAGAGGGTACCTTGAGGGTTAGTTAGAAGGTTGGGAGAGTTTCCCTTGAAAATGGAATCATTAACCTTGGTTTGGAAGAGAAATAGTTTGAAAAACAAAGGGGTTTATGTGCTATTTCGGTTGTCTCACACTTCTAAACCCATGGTATGACTTCTTGAGTGTTTATATGTGATTTTAAATTGATTTGGAGCTTTTGGTATGATTCTATGCTTATTTTGTATATGTTCCTTTGTAAACTGCTTATTAGCTTCTATAATTGCTTCTATTCTATTTGCATCGAGGTCAACCTACTTTGTTGATCCTCCTATGTGTTAATGCTTATATTATTGCTACTAATTTGTCATTTTTAAGTGCATTGCATCGTGGTTGCGCAACCATAGTGTCAGGGGCGGTTGTGTTGAATATCGGCTGGGCGGCAAAGGGCTTGCCGGTGGATATTCAAACTCCGTGCCCTAGTCCCTCATTCGCCTGGTCCGGAGATTGCCAGGGGATGTTGGGTCGTAGGATTATCGGGGTACATCCGGAGTACATCCACTGGAGTGTTTGGGGTTATGCCGGCTTATCGTGATCGTGATCGTGGTTCGTGGATCGTGAATGAAGACCAGTGAAGATTGATGTATAGGGGTTATGAGAAATGTATCCTTTTAAATATGTGGTTATTTAAGCTATCATTGTTTCTTGATTTGCTCAATTGTTATTGTTGTTAACTGTATTACTTGTCGCATTGCACACCCCGGGACCTTATCCCTCACTGGGCAACAGTGGTTGCTCATACCTCGCTAACATGTTTCAGGTGGCGCAGTTGGAGGAGTTGCATTAGTTGCTGTGTCTAGTTGCTTGAGGTGGACTATGTTCTTGTTGATGAGAGTAGGACTTGTTTTCTTTACTTTATGTTCTATTTTGTAACCTAAGTGATATGTGTATATTATATAGTTTGCAAATTGAGGGATAGATGTTGTAGTGGTAGATTTAGAACCATGGCATGTAATAACTTATATTTCTGCTATTAGCTGCTTCGCATGCTTGGGAGTGAATGACTGGTTGTTTTCAATTTCTAAGAATACTTAAAAGCTATCATGGAGTGGCATGATAAGCGGTTTTGTAAAGAGTTAAGTTATGAATGCATGCTTGTCTGTATCTAAACTGTTTGTATGTCTTAAGGCTCGGATGGCCTTAAAGCTAAGATCTTTAGTTATAAATGAATGTCTTGTTATGTTGTGGCTTTATTGAGTGTTTACAGGTTTTCAGAATGTCCACGGTACAGGGGAGACTCTGTCCGTGTGTCGGGTCCGGACTTAACCATTAGGAAAAATTTTGTGAACGGGCTTGGTATTGGGTTGAGAATAGCATGGTTATTAGAGCCTCCGGTCTCGTAAGGGATCGGGGCATTACAGTGACCACGAGTTAAGTGATAATGAGGATGACAACCAATGTCATGAAAATATTGAGAAGAATGTTGAAGGGTCAAAACCAAACAGTGCAAAATATATAAAAAATGATGCGGGGAATTTAAAGGACTTCTTATTTACTGATGATATTGAAATAAATGTGCAATGTAGTAGAAAATCATCAGAGTATTCTTCTAATGAATATCTGAGCAGTTTGGAAAGTAGTTCAGATGAGGATGGTAAAAAGGTGAAAAAGACAGATTTAAGAGATACAGGCCTCAAACTGATAAGCATGACCCCAGGTTTGAGTTAGGCATGTACTTTAGTACTGCAGAAGAGCTTAAAGAAGTTGTCAAAACACATGGTGTTATAAAGTGCAAGGATGTAAGGCTTGTAAAGAATTATAAAGACAGGGTTAGGGCAAAGTGTTATGGGAAAAGATGTCAATGGTTTTTATATGCCTACTTTGTGAAAGAAAATGCTTCATACCAAATAAGAAGCCTTCAAAACAAACACAAATGTGGTGATGCAATGAACCACAAGAACTTATCTTCTAAATATTTGTACAAGCTATACCTAAATGACATTAGGTTGAACATGTATCCAAGTGTTCCTGATTTCCAAACTAAGGTTCATAATGACCTCAAGGTTCATGTTTCAAAGAGGCAGGTATATAGGACATTGGATTTGGCTAGAGCAGTGATTGAAGGACAATATAGAGACCAATATAAGAAATTATGGAATTATTGTGAGGAGATTAGAAGAACACATCCTAAATCAATAGTAGGAATGTATATTGAAGTAGATGAAGAAACAAGGGAAGAAAGGTTTAAGAGGTTGTATATATGCCTTGAGCCTTGTAGAAGATGCTTCTTAGAGGGATGTAGACCTGTAATTGGGTTAGATGGTTGTCATCTGAAAGGGCCACATCCTGGAGTACTGTTGACTGATGTTGGACTAGATGCTAACAATTGTATCTTTCCAGTTGCCTATTATGTTGTTGAGGCTGAGAATAAAAGTTCATGGAGCTGGTTTTTAACTTTCATAGTACAAGATTTAGAGATTGCAGATCAACAAAAATGGGTGGTGATCACTGATAAACAAAAGGTACATTTACTGTATTTATGTTTATCTCATTTAAGAGCTTATACCCTAGTAATAAATCCCATTAATGGACCTCAGTTATGGCCCCAAACTGGTCTTCCACCAATACTTGCACCAAAAAATTACAAGTTACTAGAAAGACCAAGAACATGTAGAAGAAAAGAGCCTGGTGAATTGCAGAAAAAGACAAAGTCTACTTCAAGTAAGAAGAGTAAGGAAAAGTTGGGCAAGAAAGGTTTGAAAGGAAAGTGCACACTTTGCAAACAATTAGGTCATAACAGGAGGAAGTGCCCTACAAGAGGAGATGACTCCAATGTTGCCATGTCTTCTCAACAATCTGAAGGCAATATAAATATGAGTTATGTGGTTGAAAATGGTCTAACAGATCTTGAAAATATCGTGGGTACAAATGCAAGTGAAAAAATTGAAGAAAATCTAAGTATGGCATATCAAGATCTTTCTGCCCAAGTGGATATAGCCAATGGTTACGATACTTCTAATGCTACTAATATGTCTAATGTGCAAGTGCATGACATTCGAACATGCCCTACAAGAGGAGATGACTCCAATGTTGCCAATACTTCTAATGCCACCAGTGTGAAAAGGAGATACAGTATCTGTTTGAAGTATGGGCATGACATTCGAACATGCCTTACAAGTGTAACAAAAAATAGGAGAAAGACAAAAGCTATTGGTTTTGTTACTTCAACAAAGAATCATCCTTCACTTACACATGTGGTATGTACATGTATTCTTTGCTTGTGTCTTTTATTTATCGTGTATATCTAATTTTATTTACTAATCACTATTTTCAGTAACCCTAAATGCAGGCCAATAGTGTTCTGCATCCACCACTAGAAGCCAAAAGACGACCTTTTATACCTGCTGGATCAGGAGTCTACATAAGAGCTCCTACTCAATTTTCATCATATGGTGCATCCAATTTGAAGCCTGTTTCTTATACATGGAAAGGGCAGAGATGTTTAGGTCTAGGTTCTCGTATTTACGTTACTTTGGGTGATGAGGCTGCTACTTCCACTTCTCAAAAGACAAATCAATTTGCTGCAACAAAGAAATGATTTTAGAGTTATGTTTAATGATGTTTTTGGTGCAACATCCATTTTTTGTACTTTTAAATGGATGTTTGGTATATAGTTCAGATTCTAGTTTGAATGTTACACATTCTTATGATGTTGTTTTTGGATACTTAAGGATGTTTAGTCAGCCGTTAAGTTATATGTCTTGATAATTTACTTATGTAACTGACAGATTGGATCAGATATTGTCAACATTTTCTTAGTGTTTATATGATACTTGAATTTTTCTCAGTTATATGTCTAGATGATGGTCATTGATACTTATGTATATTTGCAACTGTAGGTTGACCAACACAAACATTCACAATTCTAGTCCACCAGAATAACTACTAAATAACTTGCATTAACCGGATAAAGTACAATTGTACAATAAAATTTTAAAGTAAAGCTTTACTTCAATATTAATTTAACCATGGAAAGGCCAGAGATGCTAATAAAATACCAGGAAGACCAAGAACATGTAGAAGAAAAGAGCCTGGTGAATTGCAGAAAAAGAAAGGTTCTATTACATGACATCAAAAAGCTAACAAAATACAACCCAACTACTATATTATAAGCTTCGAACCAGCACTACCACTGTCAAAAACATAACCAAGATTACAATGAACATTACTGTAATCATTTTGTACAATTTTTTCAGCTTTATGCGCAACATGCACATCTCTTACTCCTTCCTATTCAGGGATCTCAACAATCCAGGGATGATATCCTTGTTTCGCTCACACATAGGTGGATCTATCCATGCAAAAAACCCACATGATTCTCCAATGTCATACTTTGCACAACCAATAAACCTCCTACCTAGATTACTATCAGTCTAAGACGTGACCAGCTTGCCTGCGACACCACAGTAGCACCTTGCTTCCATTCTTCACGATATGTGTTGGTTGTTGGAGAAGAGAAATAAAGTGGTGGGTTGAATGTGTGTTGGTTGTTGGAGATATGAAGGCAGCCAAGGTTAAATGAAGAAGAAATGCACACTGGACACTCAATGTCGGGTGTTAAATATCTGATAATGTGAAGGGACGATATTACCCCCGCAAAAAATGGCACGTGACGCAACACTTGCTTCCCGTTAAAATTTAGACAATTTTTTACCAAAAGGACTAACGGCGTCGCTACAGGAATAAATCAGGGACCATTTTGTCACACTTGAAAGATAAGGGAGTTAGTTGGCACGGGAGGCAAAGATAAAGGACTATTTGTGTTAATAACCCTTTTTATAAAACATAGGTAGGGATGACAATGGGTACCTGCTTTATTTGAAACCGAAGGGTAACCGCTCGAGAAAAATCTAGTAACAAAAATCGATGGAGAATCCATTAGAGTTTGGGTTTTTATAAAGGGAAATCGATAGGTTTTGATTTTTGACGTTAAAAAAAATAAAAATTCAAAACTCGATTATTAATTTAATAAAAAAAATCTAACATATATATATATATATATATATATATATATATATATATATATATATATATATACACTTAAAATAATAGAAGACTAACTAAAATTGGTAAGTAAAATGATAAAAATTTAAACTAAACTCAATTAAAAAAAAAGTGAACTAAGCTCAATTAAAAGATATGGACTAAATCTATTAAACCAATACTTATACTCTTAAGAATTGTCATCTTTACTTGTCAAAACAAAAGAAGAGAGGTATTTCGCTCGGCGCTTGGGAATGAATTTATCTTTGTATACCTTATTGATTTTGATTTTTGCCCATAAAATTATTATGTAATTTATTTCAAGTTTTATCATTGGCTTGAATTCTTTTATTTTTGGTTTCTTTACATTTAAACTAATTTTTCTTATATTTTTTTTTAGGTTTTTTTTATTTAAAGTAATTATTTTTTAAAAAACGGTTATGGTTACGGTTAATCGCGATTTTTTAAATCCTTAACTGTTACGGTTATCATTATATATTCTAAGAGAACAACCATTTTGCGAGGTGTCACTTAATGAGCATCTTTACAGGAATAACCATATCATGCCACGTGTAAATCTATCTATTAATATTTCTATGATAATTAAATTAAATTATTAAAATTATAAACACCTCTTGATTTATGAAATAAATTATATCATAAATTTGTATCGTATGTATATTAGAACTCTATCTTATCTTTATTTTAAACTCTTTTATCTCTATTCCCTTACATTGTACATTTCCAAAGTCAGATAAATGAAATAGCATTAGTTTTTTTTTCTTATCGTCATTGTTGTGCATTCATCCTTCAAAATCAAAGTTATTTCTCCTTCTTCTTCTTTTTTTTTTCTTTTTTTCCTGATTTCATCACAACTCTTCTTGAAATTCTTGAAGTGTTTGGTTTGAACTTGACAATTGTTGATCAAAGACCATGAAGGCCTAATTACTGGTCAGTATATTTTTTTTATTATTATCGAGATCGATTCAAACTTGAAACCATATATCAGTGTTTGGTGTTCAACCCAACTCTTAGGTTGGTCAGTGTATTTTCATTATAGTACTGATCAGATGTTCACGTGTGATTGTGTTTTCATTTAGAGTCTTTTATATATCTTTATTCCAGATCTTAATTAAATTGTAAATATTTATTGAGATCTGGTGTTCTTTTTGGCGTCCAAGCTCTTGAAGACGATTCCTTATGTAACATTAATTGCCTCATAATTATTGTCAAGTCTCTAATCATTGTTACAGATAGATGTTATTCAAATTAATGTGATATAATGGTATATTATACCCTCTTGCTAATTTTAATTTTAATTTGTTTTCCTTTGCCTCAAAAAAGGTTTTAGTACTCATTTGCATGTAATACAGGCTGCTGCAACAACTTGTTACGTTGCTACTCGTCTGCGACTGGTCAACGTGAGTGGGAAATACTTTGCTGATTGCAATGTGGGTTCAAACTTGAATGAAGCCGCAAAAATATGATCAGCCTTTGAAGCAATAGTTTCTCCGGAAGCAAAGGCAGCTCTTGGTTTGTACAACGACTCAAACGAGAAGATTTAAATAAAATCAAATCAAGTTTTTATAATGTCGGTTCAGACTAGGAAATAGAAGTTAAATTAGAGAATGATAAAGATTTAGTGAATAGACACAATATAAAAAAGGGATGAAGATACTTGTACAAAATATGAAATTTTGAGTATAGTGTAAAAAGCACAGGGTTTGTATATGTATATAATGCATGACGTTATTTATTAGTTTGTGGACTGTTAAGTAGCTGCATTAAAAATATTGCAAGATTGTATATTCTAAAACTTAGTGGAAATTTCAGTTTTATGATAGTGTTTTTTAATGATATGATGATTGTTAAGGTATCGAACACAATCTTTGGCCGAAACATATATAGGCGAAACATAGGCGAGCTTTTTATAACTTACCTTTATTTTCTATGAAATTACACAGGTACTTATATATATATATATATATATATATATATATATATATATATATATATATATATAGCAAGGCTATGCAATTCATCTATACAAGTGTCAAATGACTGCAAAATTTTATTTTTTTCTTATTTTTTTGGTGATAATAGGGAACTCTCTTGGAAGTCCTTCAAGTGTTTAATTTCAAGGCGATGGCCTAACCTAGAGGAGTTATGATCCTGTTTAGTTAACTAGCCCCCAAAAGAATAGCAACAGAGCTATTTGAACTCCAACGTAAAATTATAATATGAAAATTGTAAGATTTTCTCTTGATTCAATCCTCAACAATATTTTCAAAACTAACTTAGTGATAGGCGAATGTTTCATGTGGTATTCCCTCTTCAAGTTTTTTTCTCAAATTTTTGAAATTAAAAATATTATCGACTTATGTATCTTATTCAGTTATCTACAATGACCTTATATTTTTATGTACTTTTAATTGTTTTTCCATTTTATTTATTATGATGTGGATATTCTTATTCAATAAGAAGAATCTATGGCTAATAATTCAGTTAGTATTGAAGGTTGTTATCAATGTGTTATTTAATTTTATACATCATTCAAACTATCCTCAACAATTCATAATCTAACATTATTATTCATTAGTACATGAAATGCCATGATTTGATATAAGAACCCGTGTTCAAGCAGTCATCCTAGAATAATTTCCCATTAAAGACATGGAAGTCACTTTACTGTGTTACTCAAAAGTATAGCAAAATAGAGATCATACCTCTTCCAAAGTTTTCTTCACCACATTCTTTGTTTCTTTGTATCTATAGTTCTATTTTTGATTGTTATATATGAGAACTCTAGAAAATTAAATGAATTTGTAGCTTAGCTATTGATAACATAATTCTAGATTGAACTTTAGTTTTTATATATACTTATTTGAATATATTTTATCGACTTTAAATATTATTAGTGTATTTCAATCTACTGAGATAAGTCTGCAAAGAGAAAGCGATAATATGAAAGTTGTGTTAATTTTAACTCATTAAAGAGTCATGAGTCACAAAAGTATATATTCATGTTATTCATTACCAAATACTCAAATAATAGGTTTTATGTAATGAGGGAGATTGGATCCTTTAAACTTCTAATGGTAGAGAATGGTTTTATAAGCATATCACTGATACAAAGAGTAATAATGAAGTCCAATTAGGACAATATGACGTGAATTTTCTACAAATAACAATTTAAAGCAAGAAGATACATGTGTGTTTTGAAAGACTTTATCTTTGTAAAAGGGTACTTACTATCATAATGTTAGGGTATCTTCAATGGTGGAGACTATTCACAAAAACTTACTATTTTTGACTATTTTAGAGACCTAGGTCTCTAAATTTATAGCCAAAATAGATGGATCCATCATTTTTATCAACTTTTTAGCCAAAATAGAGACCCAATCACTTTTTGAATCTCTAAATTTAGAGCTAAAAAAGTAAATTGGGTCTCTATTTTAACTCAAATCTCTAAAATTGTATGGGCTCCATGTATTTTAGCTATAAATTTAGAGACTCAGTCTCTAAAAATTGTAAAAAATTGTAAGTTTTTGTGAATAGTATTTCTCATTGGAGATACCCTTAGAAAATGTGTGCTTATTTATTTAATTATTTTATGTAATACGTAGATAGTATTTAGAGTAAGTACATATTATAGTATCTTGATAATGTGATTATATAGTTGAGAAAATTGGTTTCATTTTGTGTATTTTTAGTATATTTACCTTACACCCGTGCATCGCACGGGCATAAGACTATCCTAAAATCATTAAATTTTGGTTACGACTATGATTATTGGTTTGCTAAACGGTTTTGGTTAAGGTTTTGTCATATTTTACAGTTATTCGAACCGTTGTCATTCATAAATACAAGGGGGTAATCAGTTACCTTTTAAACTACAGGAAATGTATTCAGCTACTTTTACAAAATATAGGAGGGTAATCAATTACTTTTTAAAATACATGAGGGGTATTATGCAATTTTAACAAAACACACGGGGGTGTTAAGTCATTTACTCTTTCCATAATCGAGTTTGTTGCTCATATTTTGTACATGAATTAATAATATTAGTCTGAGTTAGATTTTTAGTGCACTAAGTAACATAGAGAGCATGAATGTTTTTTATAGTCGAAATAAATTCCTATCTTTATAAAGAGTTGTAATGACATATTTTTGTTGCGGAAGAATAATATATATATATTTGCAGTTAATCTCATAGCTTAAAATAATTTTTTTCAGAATATATAGTTATGCACTAACATCAATGATTGAAAATTGACCTTTTGGGATAACTAAACTTAAAATGCAAACAAATTTAACATGATTTAACTCTAGTAGATCATGTTTATGTTGATGCTGACCTTTCAGAAAATGTTTAGAATGAGAAACAGTTAAATGGAATAATGTATATTAAGGCACTTTTGTCACTTCTTTTGGAAAAAAAAATAGTATTTGAGTTTTTCTTTGGGTCCATAAAGGTTATATAATGTAGGATGTGCAGCGTCTATTTAGGAGTAGTTGGTGAGTAGATTTTTATGAACTTTTCAATATACAATTTTTTTTTTTTTTGGTTCAAAGCAGAAGGTATTCTCATTCATCAAATTCAAAAAAAATTACAAAAGAAAGGGGTAAAAGACTACCAGTTTGTTGTATTGTTAATATTCCAAACCTTACTAATACCTTGGTTCAAAATAGAATATTTACTATTTCTAACCATATACATTTTAGTTCTAACATCAAAAATAATTTTGCTAAATATTTCCTCCTTCGAATGAACACCATTATGAAAAGTCTTTCTTGTCCATTACCATTTTATTTTATTACATAATTAATTTTCATTCCTTTTCCTTCCTTAATCCAACTAAAAGTATCATAAATTTATTTTTTGTTAATTCGTTATTATTTTTTCACAACCGAAACAAAAGAATTTATTTCCTTCCCTTTATTATTATTTTTTTTCTCCTACCTTGGTTTCCTTTCTTTTCTCATGTATACCATCTAAATAGGATATTAAAGATATAGTCAAATTGATACCATATTATAGTCCCTCCCCTTTTTCATTTCTAGTAGAGTATTCAATGTTCTAGTTTCAATTGAAAAAGTAATGGTATTTTCACTTGTGAATTATTGAAACATCCTGATAATTACTTTCTCCATGAGGTTATCATAAAGTTATTGGGTAGCTCATACAAACAAATGTATAAAAAAAACTATACTATAAATTGTTAACGCCAAAATTGGGCTTGGACCCATGGTTCAACCGCGACGGGTCATTTGGCCCCAATCAACACGTAATTCCTGGGCCAAGGCCCATATACGATACTATAAGTCGCGGCCCACTCCCAAGTTAGGTCCAATAAAGCTCAAAGCTCTTGGCTAAGCCCGCATGGCGGTACCGTCCTACACAAACAACCAGGGATAAACTCTAATCCAACTCGAACTCTATCAGATATCCCCGGATAAACGATCAAGGAGACATTCCAATAGACTAGACTACTAGTAGCGGACGACTATCGGCAAACTCAAGATAAAGATCAACCCTATCCTACGGGATAAGAGATTACTCGTTTGAAGTAGTCGACTCGAGATACAAGTCTCAAGGGATAAACGACCTTAGACTTATCACAATTGCCCAGCCTACGAGAAGCAGACGACCACCGAAGGACTTGGGATGAAGACTACCTCTACCATACACGATAAGAGATCACGTAGTCTACTAGGAATACAAGACCCAAGAGTCCGTGACTCTTGGCCTACCCATACCTATAAGTAGGCCACGCCTACACAAGAAGAGGGCATCAAGTACTAGTCGTATCTAGCAATACTCTCCTTCTTCCCTCTATATACTCTTGGCCTACACTCTCTATATCGACGCCGCTACCACGGTAGTCTCTTATTTTTCCTTTATATTTTCCATGCATTCTTATCTTTTTCGATAAACTACTGACTTGAGCGTCGGAGTGTCTTCGGCCGGCACCACACCGGTGTCCCAAGACTCACGTCGTTCTATCGCCTTCTGTCCTTGTAGGTTGCTGGTGGCCTGAAATTCGTGATTGTGAATTTTTACATCTACAATTTGGCGCCCACCGTGGGGCCCTAGCAACTTAGTTACTCGAACAGATGGCTACGAACTCTCGATCATTCTTACTTTCGACAAAAGCCATGATTGAAAGCAGCATTCAAAACGATGTCCAGGCATAGATGGAGGCCTTGATAACCGAGATGGAAGCATGCAAGGACAAACTTAAGGAGCTCGAGGTGGAAAACACCGCCTTTCGCCAGGAGAATATTGAGCTAGAGGAAAGGGTCAAGACCCTCACAGCGACCACTGCCCCTTTGAATCACGGGAAAGCAATCGCCCATGGTGAGATGGTGGTGCCCATGCAATCCCTTGGATCCACACCCCAACAGACGCCCGGCAGTGGAGTCTACCTCCAAACCACTGTCACTACTGAACGACCTCTAACGCAGCCGGCAGACGAGGGAGGACCGAGCCGTGATATCCTTCGACGATTCCAGGAGATTGAGTCCCTCATCCAGAGGATTCCTGGGGTGCCTGCCCCCATTAAGAGGAGCGCGGTAAATAGCTTTGCCGACTCCCCGTTTGTTGACACCATTGCAATGGTGGAGATGCCGACCAAATTCAGCTTTCCAAACATGAGGCCTTATGATGGGACTACTGATCCTGATGATCACATAATGCAATACAAGCAGAGGATGTTCACCGTGGCCGTCCCGCGAGATTCTAAGGAAACATGTATGTGTAAGGGCTTCGGCTCTAGTTTGGTAGGACCTGCCTTGCAATGGTATACTAACCTACCAAACAATTGTACTGCTTCCTTTGCCCAACTGACAGACATGTTCGGGGAGCAATTCGCGAGTAGCAGGAAGTTAGAGAAACAGTCTGATGACCTCTACTTGATTGTACAAAGGAGAGGCGAGCTCCTGCGCGACTTTGTGGGGAGGTTCAACAAGGAGAAAGTAACCATCCCCCAATGTAACATGGCCACGACCATCTCAGCCTTCCGCAAGGGTCTGCTTCGCAAGTCGGACTTGTATAAAGAGTTAACCAAATACCCATGCAAAACCATGGAGGATGTCATCGCCAAGGCGTGGGCCCATATCAAGTGGGAAGAAGATAGAGCCAACTACCGTCCCTCCTCACCGCGCTACGATAGGCGAGATCCCAGACAGATTACAACATCTGATCAACATCGTAGAAGATATGAGCCTTACACTACGGATGAGCGAAGGAGCAACCACTCACGAGATAATAGACGATTACTTGAACAAGAACAAATCCACATGAGAAGAATGATGGCCCAAGGAGAAGGAGAGCATGCGACTCAAGATACCACTCAACTAGGGTCACCACAATACGAGCACACCATCAACGCTATCACTAGTAGATCACGGGTTTATGGGACTGCACACTCAATAGCAAAGGTACGTACCAGTCGCGAGTTCAAGTCTGACTTTAGGCCCCAACGACTCAGGGAGTCCGAACAAGATCAAGTCATCACGTTCCCTATCCATGAAAAGACCTACTTTAATGGTCCGCACCATGATGCCCTGGTCATCGAGTTGATTGTTGCCAACCGGTTGGTCAGGCAAATACTCATCGACAATGGTAGTGCTGCCAATATACTCATGCTACATACCTTGAGGGAAATGGGAATTGATGAATCCCGCATCACGAGCTCTACAACCATACTAGTAGGGTTTAGCGGTGAGTGCAAGAGCACCATCGGAGAGATTATCTTTCCCGTTTATACACAAGGCGTGAACCTCTTCACTCAATTCTCGGTGATAGATTGTTCATCGCCCTACAACATCATTTTGGGGAGACCATGGATCCATGATATGAAAGCTGTTCCGTCCACCTACCACCAAGTGATCAAGTTCCCTACCAAGTGGGGGATCGGTGAAATAAGAACGCAACGGGGAACCTCCCAAAGACAACCAGGCTACGATGTCATATACCAACTGGAGCAAGCTCAATTCAAGCAACTTACCGTGAGCACATCTCAATCACAGTAGTTGAGAGACCATCCGCCTCAACAAACACTACTTTTAGTATTAGCGACCGTTAGTCAGTAGCCCCTCTAGGGGGTCGTTAGTCTTAAGTTAGTCTCATTTCCAAGGGGTTAGTAGAATCAGTCTCTGTCGGTGATACGCCCAGGAGCCAATCACTGTAGTTAGTTTCTCAAAATAAAAAAGGCAACATGTTACGACCCAATCATTGTGAGAATTATCTAGTTAAGACTTCGAGATCTGAATCTGAAGGCATGTTTGAAACAAATTAACAGAATACGAGCAAACACACCCATCGTTTGGGCTACACGGTATGAGCTAGTAGGCAAACACAAACTCAAATAGTGTTCTAGACCTATCTTGATCAACTCGAAGAGACTCGCGAAGTCCCCAATTCACCGCCTCGGCATCTGAAGAAAGAAAAAGTACAAAATAAAGGTCCTAACTGGACTGGGCTAGCCTATGTAGTCTATTGTGACTACCTAAAAGTCCTATGAGGACTAACTTACAATGTAGTAGTCGGATACGACAACGTGAAAGTCCGCTCTAAGTGGACCAACCTACATAAAAGTCCTCAGGGGCAAACAACTACGGTAGAGGCCCACAGTAGTTGAACTACTAATTTAGAGTCCTCATGGACATACAACTACGGTAGAGGTCCGCAGCAGCCAGACTTCTAATTCAGATCCTAAGCGGACCAAACTACAAATATGGTTCCCCGCGACCACTTAAAGTCCCACGTGGACCAACTTACGGTCTCATGCGACCACCTAAAGTCCCATGTGGACCACCTACGATCCCATGCGACCACAAAAAGTCCCACGTGGACCAACCTACGGTCACCCGGGACCATTTAGAGTCCCACGTGGACCAACCTACGGTCCCTCATGACCACATAAAGTTCTATGAGGATGAACCTACAAATACGGTCCCTCGCGACCACTTAAAATCCCACGTGAACTAACCTACGGTTCCACGCGACTGTTCAAAGTCCCATGTGGACTAACCTAAAACCTACGGTCTCACACGACCACATACAGTCCTATGAGGACTAACATTCGGTCCCTTGCGGCCAAATAAGGTCTTGTGCAAACCAATTTACAGTCCTTTGCGACCATACAAAGGTCCTCATGGACTGGCTACTGAGGTAGAAGCCCATAGCAGTTGAACTACCCATTCAAAGTCCTCATGGACAAACTTCTATGGTAGGAGTCCGTAGCGACCGAGCTACCTGTTAAGAGTCCTACGGGACCAAACTATTGCAGAAGAGTCCCAAGCGACCAATTTATAAGATTTAGCTCATTACGGCTAAGCGAAAATCCTATAAAGGGCATAACTTGCGAAGTATAGCCCATTGCGGCCACACAAAAGTCCTATGAGGACTAACCTACGAAGTATAACCCCTTATGGCCAAATAGAGGTCCTGTATGGATCAACCTACAAAATGTAGTTTCCTTGCGACCAAGTACATGTCTTGAGAGGACTGTTCTACGTAGTCCCTTGCGACTACCAAAAAGTCAGAAGTGGACTAGCAAGCGTAGTCCTTCGCGACTACAAGAAAGTCCTAAGCGGACTAGCCTATGTAGTACCTTGTGACTACATACAAGCCCTATATGGACTAGCTTACGGTCCTACGCGGCCATGTTGGGTCCTACATGGACCAACCTATGGTCCTATGCGACCATCTAAAGCCCTATATGGACTAACCTACGGTCTTACGCGGCCATGTAAGGTCCTATGTGGGCCAACTTATGGTTCATTGCAACCAGACAAAGGCTCTACGTGGACCAACCTACATATAAGGTCCTACGAACCATATAAAGTTAAATGAGCACCAACCTACGAAGTATAATCCTATGCAACCTTGCGAAAGTTCTAGAAAGACCAGCCTATGGGAATTGTAGCCCACAGGTGTTGTAGCCTACGATGGCCAGGCTCCCTTATCCACACCCTAAGTGGACCAGTATGCCAGCACGGTAGTCTGCGAAGATAGATCCACCAACATGCCAAAAAACAAATGTGCAATGTGCGCCATACATGCGTCCGACAAGTCAAAGTTAAGAATGACCAGTGTCTACCATACATCAAGGAGCACTAGGGGCATGCTACCTCATAGCTAAGTGGCGCCTGCATTACAAGTCATCAAAAAGTGAAGATAGACAAACTAAATAGACGGATTCTCAGCGAGCTTGCCACAGACGCCGGACTAGTTAGCTCGTTTAAGTCGATCTAACACTTGAGTAACACCTCAGTACAACAACAAAGGTACATAGCAAAGAGAGACACTCTCCAGCAATTACTAGACTACTATTCGAAAGCACTATGGTGTGTCAGCTTTATTTCCGCAACAAGAAGGAGGTCCTAAAGAGCAACATACGTAAATGAGAGAATGTGCTAAGTCATCGACTAGCCGTTGCATTGCGACTTCAGAGCGCCTAGTTGAGTCGGTTCGGGTCCAGGGGCACTAAAAAGTCACTTACCATCAAGGTTCAAAAATCGCAGCCTACGTAAAGTCTCTAAATGGTCGCCTACCATCGAGGTCCTAAAGGGTAGCCTACCTGTAGAAGGCAAAGGGCTAAGTTACAAACTAGTAGCTGGATCGCGACCACGCGGGGCCTAGGAGAGTCTATTCGGGTCCAGGGATGCGAAGTTGCCACCTATAATCAAGGTTCGACAATCGTAGCCTACGCGAGGACGCTACAAGTCCCGCCTACCAACAAGGTTCAAAATCGCAACCTACGTCAGGTCCATGCGACCAGCTTAAGCGAGCTCTAAAGTCTAGCCTACATGTAAAGGCATCTAAAGAGCAACCTACATAAAGAACTCCTATAAGAAGGAACTCAAAGTGGCAACCTACATAGCAAGATGTAGGTTGCGAATTACAAGTAACATGTGGGTTGTGAATTTCAAGTGACCTACGATCATGGTTAAAGAGAACAAGATACTTTGCGGATTGCATGACGGTAGGATGCATCTTGCAAGCACCAAGAGTGTAGGACGCGAATTTGCGAGACAAGTTGGTAGGTTGCGAAATTGCAAGGCAATTTGGTAGGTTGCGAGTTATAAAGAGAATGTAGGATGCGAACCTTGAAGTCCGCTTGAAGCTGTACTTGGAACATGTAGGCTCCTCCCAAGCAAGTCATAGAATCGTAGGCTATGCTTAAACCTGACTTGGCCATGTAGGCTGCGAAATTGCTTGCATACTAGCCATTGTAGGCTGTGAAATTGCTAGCATACTAGCCATTGTAGGCTGCGAAATTGCTAGCATACCAGTCATTGTAGGCTGCGAAATTGCTTGCATACCAGCCATTGTAGGCTGCGAAATTGCTTGCATACCAGCCATTGTAGGCTGCGAAATTGCTAGCATACTAGCCATTGTAGGCTGCGAAATTGCTAGCATACCAGTCATTGTAGGCTGCGAAATTGCTTGCATACCAGCCATTGTAGGCTGCGAAATTGCTTGCATACCAGCCATTGTAGGCTGCGAAATTGCTTGCATACTAGCCATTGTAGGCTGCGAAATTGCTAGCATACTAGCCATTGTAGGCTGCGAAATTGCTAGCATACCAGTCATTGTAGGCTGCGAAATTGCTAGCATACTAGCCATTGTAGGCTGCGAAATTGCTAGCATACCAGTCATTGTAGGCTGCGAAATTGCTTGCATACCAGCCATTGTAGGCTGCGAAATTGCTTGCATACTAGTCATTGTAGGCTGCGAAATTGCTTGCATACTAGCCATTGTAGGCTGCGAAATTGCTAGCATACCAGTCATTGTAGGCTGCGAAATTGCTTGCATACCAGCCATTGTAGGCTGCGAAATTGCTAGCATACTAACCATTGTAGGCTGCAAAATTGCTAGCCATTGTAGGCTGCGAAATTGCTAGCATACCAGTCATTGTAGGCTGCGAAATTGCTTGCATACCAGCCATTGTAAGCTGCGAAATTGCTAGCATACTAACCATTGTAGGCTGCGAAATTGCTAGCATACCAGCCATTGTAGGCTACGAAATTGCTAGCATACCAGCCATTGTAGGCTGCGAAATTGCTAGCATACTAGCCATTGTAGGCTGCGAAATTGCTAGCATACCAGTCATTGTAGGCTACGAAATTGCTTGCATACCAGCCATTGTAGGCTGCGAATTGCAAGACCAAAGAATGTAGGCTGCGAATTGCAAAGCAAGTGTAGGTTGCAAGTCCTGAACTCCACATAAAGCCGTACTTGAAGAATGTAGGCTGCGCCCAAGCACTCTTGGTGACGTAGGCTCCTACCAAGCGAAACTTGAAATTGCAGGCTACGCTAAAAATATCGTGACTATGTAAGCTACGCTCGGGGACATGTTGGCCATGTAGACCCCTCCAACTCAAGCACATCGACTCGCATGTAGTCTCTTCAATAGCTTATATAAGGAATTATAGTCTGCATGATCTCGCGCACAAAGATCCGAAGGCCATCCCATCAAGGCTCTTGACCTTGTGGTTCGCCCACTACGGCAACACGAGATGTAGCCCACTCTCGACTGTGAGCAAATAGTAAGTAAATAAAGTTCGCCATTGAGTGTAGCCTGCATAAAATGCCTCTCTATAGAAGGACCAAGTTGGAGTTGTTTCACCAACGAGCAACTACTCCCTAACTCGAAGACTCTTCGACTTAGGGAGTGGGGGACAAACTGTTAACGCCAAAATTGGGCTTGGACCCATGGTTCAACCGCGACGGGTCATTTGGCCCCAATCAACACGTAATTCCTGGGCCAAGGCCCATATACGATACTATAAGTCGCGGCCCACTCCCAAGTTAGGTTCAATAAAGCTCAAAGCTCTTGGCTAAGCCCGCATGGCGGTACCGTCCTACACGAACAACCAGGGATAAACTCTAATCCAACTCGAACTCTATCAGATATCCCCGGATAAACGATCAAGGAGACATTCCAATAGACTAGACTACTAGTAGCGGACGACTATCGGCAAACTCAAGATAAAGATCAACCCTATCCTACGGGATAAGAGATTACTCGTTTGAAGTAGTCTACTCGAGATACAAGTCTCAAGGGATAAACGACCTTAGACTTATCACAATTGCCCAGCCTACGAGAAGCAGACGACCACCGACGGACTTGGGATGAAGACTACCTCTACCCTACACGATAAGAGATCACGTAGTCTACTAGGAATACAAGACCCAAGAGTCCGTGACTCTTGGCCTACCCATACCTATAAGTAGGCCACGCCTACACAAGGAGAGGGCATCAAGTACTAGTCGTATCTAGCAATACTCTCCTTCTTCCCTCTATATACTCCTGGCCTACACTCTCTATATCGACGCCGCTACCACGGTAGTCTCCTATTTTTCCTTTATATTTTCCATGCATTCTTATCTTTTTCGATAAACTACTGACTTGAGCGTCGGAGTGTCTTCGGCCGGCACCACACCGGTGTCCCAAGACTCACGTCGTTCTATCGCCTTCTGTCCTTGTAGGTTGCTGGTGGCCTGAAATTCGTGATTGTGGATTTTTACATCTACATAAATAATTTTGTTTTCACATCAATAAACATTCTCGGTCTCTATTTCTCGCTTGTACTGCCATGCTTATCGTTTTTTTTTTTTTTTGGGTCAAACATGCTTATCGAATTGAGCGATAATGTTTACAAGATTTTTAATATTAGTTTTTGTTTTTTTGTTTTTTTGAAAACCTAACCTGGTAACCAATCTCTTCACATGACATAGTGGACAATAACATTTCATCATTTTTCTTATGTAATTTCACTGAACTTGTTAAAGGTTACATGAAACTCGCACCTTATGAATAATGACGCATTCCGTGATAAAAAAAACACACAAATTAATTGTTTAAAAAAAATTTCACTGAGGATGTCTCTCTCTCTCTCTTTTTGTTTTGCTTTTTTGTTTTTGTCTATCGTTTTTTTTATAAATTGAATTTGTTGGTCTTATGGGAGTTAGGGATTATCCTATGAGTTCACTATCGCGTATGCTTGACAATCCATTCTACTGATGTACCTTGTGTGCATTACGAAGTCCCTCAAACCCACCAGCAACATTCATAGATGCAGGACTCTTTGCTCTCATAATGAGGAAATAAAATTACGCCTCTGTGAATAGCTTAAATTTTTAGTTTAGTAATAAGTGTTTGATCCTAACAAAATTTATTCAATTGAGAAGATCTTTTTTTTTTTTGTCTGTTCTATTGAGAAGATCCAACCTACTATTTTATAATTTGTCCTTTTTTTTTTTTTTTTGTCGCCAGCCAATACCAACCGAATAGGCATCATGTTTTACAAGCAAAAATAGAGCTAAGAGGGGGTTGGTGAAAACAATTATAAGGTAGAGTTCTATCCACATTGCGTGAGCAACTTAAATCGTCATACGGTTGGCTTATCAAGAAACATAGCCGTAATAGGTGGCCAGTCATGGAAGACAAGAGATGATTAACATTGTGCAGTATGGAGGTCAGCCTCCAATCACAATCACGAGATCCCCTTACAGTGTGTTTGGATTGGGAGAAATGGGGGAAAGGGATAGTTAGTAAGGGGAGGGGTTGGATCCTTACCTTGTTTGGTTTGAAAAGAAATGGGGGGAAAAGGAGTATAGAGAGGATGAGGCTCACCCCTCCATACTCCTAGAATGTTGTCCTTTAAATTTGCAAAAAAATGGAGGAAGAAAAAATACTGTTTGTTATAATGATATTTTTGTCCTTTTTTTTTCTCATCAAATCATAAAAATTTAATATAAAATAAAAAAAGATATAAAAATTATTATACACATAAAATTTATTCCTCTATTCCATTTTCTTTCTAATCCAAATAAAAAATCCTCATAATCCTTTATGATACTCTCCTTTATAAAATTTTTCAATCCAAACATAATTTGACCCTCTCTACTCATTTCTTTTATACTCTCCCTTCCTCTCCTTTACTCAACCTCCTCCCCCTCAATCCAAACACACCCTTAAAGTTTCCAAAAAGTATAGTGAAGCAAACAGCCCACTTGCCACGCCATAGCCACAGCTTGAGCTCGCGATGCACAGTAAAATCTTACCATACAACCTTCAACAATTTGGCCTAGCTGGTCTCGGCAGACAGCAGCAACACCAGCGAGGTTGTCTTGATTCACAAAAGAGGCTTCACAGTTGATAGTGAGAGTGCCAGGAATTGTCAGTGTGCCTTTGTATAGCTGAATTGGATTCCTCGCCATGAGGGTTACACACATAAAAGGCTGAAGGCGCCTAGTTAGGATCTTGGAGATTATCTTATAAGAGAAGTTGATACAGCTACATCTGGTGGCCTTCGAAGAAAGCAAATACCATTTTGACTACATCATGTTTGAGGGTGTTCTAGTATTGTCGGTAGAACAGGCCGGTGAGGCCATCCGGGCTTGGAGCTTTGAGTCGTCCCAAGCTCCACACCGCTGGTCTAACCTCAGGCATAGTTTGGGGTTTGCAGGAGACAGGCATTGATGTCAAAAGATACAACTAGAGCTATATATTGTAAGACCGAATCATATACCTTATTCCCTGTAAGGAGTATAGAAATGCGCCTGGATAAGCCTCTTGATTTCAGGAACATCTTCTGTCCAAGCACCAGTAGGAGTTCGAAGCCTGAGAATTTTATTATGCGCTCGATGTTGGACAGTGGTGGCATGAAAGAAGGCTGTGTTACGGTCACCCCACTGCAGCCATTTAACCCTTGAACGGACTGCCCAGAACTTCTCCTCACGTGTCCAAAGAACATCAATCTTGCTACTGAGCTCGTCAATAAGCTGTTGATTATGAAGTGAGAACGGAAAGTCTTGTAGGGCCAATAATTGAGCTTTTAGTTCTTGAAGTTGCTTAGCATTATTATGAAAATGTGATCGACTCCATCTCTCAAGGCCACGACAGCACAACTCCAGTTTACTCTTGAATTGACTCATTATTGTACCTGCTTGGGAGACGACCCATGATTATTGAATAACTGATTCACCTTCGGATTCGTCAGCCCAAAATGCCTTAAATTTGAAGCGGCGTTTAGTAGGGGAATAATCATTTTGGGTCGATAAGATAATCGGTGTATGATCAGAGCCAATCATGGGATAGACTCCTAGCCAAGCATTGGGAAATAAGCCACGCCACGGTAAGGTGCATAAGGCCCGATCAAGACGTTCCTTTACCACCTGTTGATGTTGCCGGTTATTTGACCACGCGTAAAATCCTCCCTTCCATTCCAAGTCCTGTAAACAATTGATGTCCATAAAATGATTAAAAGACAATAGTAGAGCTTTGGATTTGGGATGTTGCCCCTTTTTTCACATTGGAAGGCAATATTATGTCATAGGATTTCAGTTGCAACCTGGATTTGGCAGTGAACAAAATGCTAGTAGGTTTCCAAAATAGTGAAAGTAACCTCCCATTTCCACAAAAGCAATAAACCACTAGACAAGCCAGACAAACCACAAGGTTCTATACATTGCCAAAAGTCAAAGCCCAGACGAATACAAAATGTTGGACTTTCAGGCTTTTCAGCCGAGTGTCTACAAGGCCGACTACAACCGGTTTACTATTTACAATCAGGTCCTTGAGATACCAAATTGTCCGGGGAGACCCTACCCCCTGACAATTCCACGACAGGATCTTCATTTTCAGATGGAGCTTGTTCAGGGACAGACTCCTTAACCTGCTGAGTTGAAGGAGATGTAGGCTTCGGTGTGTCACCAGTCCCAAAGAAGTTACCCAGTGCAAAGGTCATGGAGACTGGAATATCAAACAAAGTAGCCTCAGGCTCTGGCAAGACGGCTTCAAACTATTGACTAGGAGCAGCAGGACTATTCTGAGCTATAGTTATGCATTTTTTTGGTAGGCGAGGTGAAAGACCACAGTGTGAGTGTCGTTTGTGTGTAAGCGAAGAGGAACTAGGTGAATAGTCGGAAGGCTGAGGTTGAGCAGTAGGATCAGTTAAAGATTGGTGCAGTGGAAGTGGTGATGAGTGCTGGGCAGTAGAAGCAGGAGGAGGAAACCCTTCCTGGTGGGGAATCATAGCCCGACGTGAAAACCGTTTGGGAGAAGCCCGTAACCATGGCCGTACGCCCGTTGTTGATCTCCAGCAGTTGTTGATGGCGGCAGAATGGTTCCGGAAGGACACAAAACCTGTTTATGGCCAAGAAGGCCACACCATAGCAAAAATTACTCAACTTCTCATAAGAAAGCTTGATCCAAAGCTGTGGCAGAGGAGGGTCTCAAGTAAGATGAAAGCCTGTAACAAAAGGTTGATTGATGTTCCATTTCACCCGAAAATGCAAGCACTCATGTAACCCAATGCCGAAACGACCATCATCAATATCTACTTCCTCAAAGACGCCCAACTTAGCAGCAATAGCAGATGCATTCTTTCGAGTCATATAACTGAAGAGCAACCCACTAGCTTGGACCCAGAAGGAAGTAAAATCGAGATCCATTTCAGAAAGAGGGAGGGAAGGGTACGTACATGGTTGAAGCAAGATGTGAGAGCCTTGCATAGCCCACGGACGCTCATCCCAAGCAACTCGCCTGTCCTCGGAGTCGTGAAAGACGAGAAGAAATGTGTTGAATTGAAGAGGAGTGACCTCAACTGGGTATCTAATTCCCCATGATTTTATAGCAATTGCCTTTAGGATATGGGGATTAGCAGCTTTTTTAGAAAGCACACGGCCAACTAAGGCCCTATCGGCGACGTTAGCCATAGCAGTGGATGCCGTAGACGTGAGCTTGTCTACTGGATCAGAAGAACATAACAGTGGAGAAAAAGGTCGGGAGTTTTGGTTGGGGGGGAGGGGGTGGGGGGGGGGGGGTGGTTTGTATACTCACAGGCGGATGAGGAGGTGATGTGTTTGATCGACTATTTTCTATTTAATTTGTCTTATATTCCTTCACAATTGTTTTTTTTATTATTTTATTTAAGGGGGTTAACTATTTATAATATTATGAACGACATTTAAATCTATAACGTCTTGAGTATGTGAGATTAATCATTTTTTAAAAAAATATTTCATGTTTTCAGCGTCACTAGAATTATAATAGTGATAACTTTGAACAAATTAGTTAGTGAGATTTGAGTTCATAATTCTAATAATGTAATCATTCTTTTCTTTTATTTTTTAAATATATTCCACGTTTCCAGCTATCACTCGACTACAACAGTGATGACTCCGAACTCTGTAATCAACACACACTGTTCACTGCCTTCTACCTCACTCCACACTAATTCCGATACATCTTCTCCTCTTCTCTCTCTCTCTCTCTCTCACACACACACACTACATACATACACATATTATATGTATATTATTGATTCAAGTTGATATCTCTCGTTAAGGACTTGTTTGGTTCCAATTAAAACTAACTAAAACCTCGATTTCATTCGTTTATTCATTCATTGATTCATTCTAGGGTTTTATCTCAAGGCTAACAGCGAAATCGCCGATTACATAATCGTTAATCGGCAAGACAAACGCCGTGTTATTGTTTTCTATAAGAATTTCTTCATTTTTTGTTTTTTGTGATCGATTTGAAAATGGCGATGATGAAGTCGAAACTGAAATGGGCGGCGCTAGGGGGACTGGTGCTGTCATTTGTGTCGTTAATGGTTCACTTGTTCTTGGCGAAGTCGACGGCTAGTCTAGTGCGCTACACCGCCATTGCTGCTTTCAATGAAGATGATTTCAATTATCTCAACACCGCTACCAATAAGGTAAACTATAATTCACAATCAAAACACGCGGGTCTGTGTAAATGTATATGGATTTGTGTGGTATATTTATGTGTGTATGTGTATGTATTTGTATATATTATGTATATAATAACACACATACATGTGTACATTTTTACCTATATACATATATGTATATGAGTACATGTATAAAAATATATGTTTAATATGTATAATATGTATGTATACGTATATATATGTAATATGTGTATATGTATATTGATTCAATTTGCTTTTTCTGCATTGAAATGTTTGAAAGGGTGCTGCGTATAGGAAGCTATGGGGAAGTGTAAAGGTTTTAGAGACGCTGCAGCCATATGCAAATCCAAGAAGTGCATATCCTGGTACTGTGTTAATTAGTGTGTGTCTCTGCACTGAATTTGTATGTATATTTTTAAAAGAATAGTTGTACTTAGTGCATAAGAGTCCTACAAATGACTGGGTAAAAATTCAGGTGTACGCAGCTTTACAGTTACCAGAGGCTGATTTCGAGGCTCGAAAAATAAGTCATTAGTTAGATCCCAACATATAAAGTCTATGCATCCAAGAATACATATATTGACATTCACATGTAGACGTACACAGGCTCTCTTTTTGTTGATTTCACATTCTTTGTTGGTCTTTAGTAATAACACTTACACTGATATTTAATGGTAAACTTTCTCATTTGATTGCTAAGATACTCTACTTTTAGCCAATAGTCTCACTTAGTCAGTTTTTTAAGCAAACATGTCCGCACCATCTAGATTCATTAAAGGATACACTTGAAGACTGTATAACATGATAACATTCTGACACCCATGAGTGGCCCTTGATGTGCCTGGAAAAGAGCATGTTGTGGAAGCCATTCTTTTTTATTATAGGATGCATAAATTTTTAAAAATAGTAAAAAGAAGCAATAAATATCAAGGCACTTTCTGAAATTAGAAGTACGTATATTGATGTAGGACTTTCTTTATATATGTTCCTTAGGATATTCGGATATAGCTTGGTAGAGTCTGTTACATCATTTAAATTCTTTACCTGTAAGACATGAAAGTTGCACAACACATGCTATGTCCTAGACTTCTTAAGTTACATATATAAATGTATATTCATTACCAAGACTAATATAAAATATGGCAATTTTTGAAGAAATTCGGAATATTATGATCAGGGTTTCCTTCCTGTTTCTAATGGTGCTTGTTGAATTGTGTATTATATGTACATCTTTAACTACTCTCAGTAATGATTTTTGTTTCTTGTTCCAGTTGCTAATGAACAGAACAATGGCTTTATTTATGCCAAAGTTTTTGGTGGTTTTGAGAAGATCAGAACCTCAGTAATATCATCTTCTTTTCAAATATTTCTTTTGTTCTGTTCTTCTGCATTCTATATCACGAAGTTGATAATACTCTCCAATTTGCTAGGTTTGTGATCTTGTCACCATAGCAAGGCTTCTGAATGCAACTCTTGTTGTTCCAGAGATTCGAGAAAGTACTCCGTCAAAAGGCATCAGGTCTTCCTCTTATTTTGCAGCAATATCTTCGATCCTATTTACTAATATGTTGTACCTTGCCTGATCTTTTATTACGATAAATATTTTGCAGTTCCAAATTCAAGAGTTTTTCATATCTTTACAATGAGGATAATTTCATAGCAGCACTATCGAATGATGTAATTGTTGTGAAGAATTTACCTCCAGACTTGGAGGAAGTCAGGAAACAGAAACAGCATCCAATTTTTAAGCTGAATAGTTCAGCTGCTCCAAATTTTTATCTTACTCAAGTTCTACCAGAATTAAAGAAATCAAAGATCATTGGATTAGTAATTAGTGATGGAGGATGCTTGCAGGTAAGTTGTGTTTCCGATCTAATATTTCGTGTTTACAACGAGTGTGGAGTCCTTATGAACCGTTTGTATTCAAAATTTTTGGCTTGGTTTGTCTGCTTTATTTAACTAATATACAGCTTTCATCTGAATGAAATTGGCAACATATGTTGGTGATGATTCATAAGCAGATATTTATGACAAAGTTATATAAAAAGAGGTAGAATGACCGGAGTTATTCTGAAAGACATCATTGGCCTTGCCTCTCGCTACAGAGTATAGCATAAATCACATTGGAGAAGTATATGTGTGCTTGTCAAATCATTCAGTCTTTTCCGAGGTTAATATTAGTATCAGACTTGTTTGATGGGTTAGACAGATAAAAGAAAAAGGTAATTGTTTTACTAAGGATCAACTTGCTCAAACTTCAATCATGTTTTTGGGGAGTGGTTGGAGAGTTGTCAACATATTCCTTCCCGACTGGAGATATGTTGTCGTGTGGTCAGCAAAGCCTGGGTTTTGTCTTTGCTCCCCTTGTGCAACTAGGCATGGAATCCTTTCGTGTCTACATCTTTCGGGTTTCACTTATTTTTTCTTGTACTTTCTCTCTTTCTTCCATAATCTGATTCCTTTTTTTCCCTTTCTTCCGTCCTTTTACAAAGTCTTCTTTTTGTGACTCGTGCTAGACAATCTCAAACAAGGGAAATCCTATATTGTATATCAAGCAGTGAAATCTATGTCATTCATTAACCGGGACAATTGCATAGTCTATTCGTCTACATGATTTCCATAGTTAGATATCTTTCTTCACTGTGGCAAAAGTTTTCTTATTTAGTTATTTTTCTCGACAGCCTTCGCTGCCTCCAAGCTTGGCTGAGTATCAGAGGCTCAGATGTCGGGTAGCTTTCCATGCGCTTCAGTTCCGACAAGAAATTGTAGCACTTGGGCAGCGAATGGTTGAAAGGTAAGGAACGTAGAGAAGAAAGTAATGTGAAACAATGTAATTCATTGATGATACAATTTGTGTTTCTACATTGTGGTTTATATAGGCCTAAAGGTGTAGACAATATTCCCTAATTTATGGAGCAATTTATGGAGCAAATTGCTCCCTAATTTATGGAGCAAATTGCTCCCTAATTTATGGAGCAAATTGCTCCTTACAACAAGCCTAAATTCATGGAGCAAATTGCTCCTTACAACAAGCCTAAAAATATGGAATTAAAGTAATATAATATTTCAACACTCCCCCTCAAGCTGGGGCGAAGATATCAATGAGCCTGAGCTTGACAAGAGCTGATTGGAGAAGTGACGGTCCAATTGACTTAGTGAACATATCAGCAGCCTGCTCGGATGATGTAACAAAACAAGGTGTGATCACCCCTGAGCGAACTTTCTCTCGAATGAAATGAATATCAACCTCGATGTGTTTTGTCCTTTCATGAAGGACTGAGTCAGAGGACAACATAATCGCAGATTTATTATCACAGAACAAGGTAGACGAGTCTGTTACCGAAAACCCCAACTCAGTCAGAAGATAACGTAACCAAAGAAGTTCACATGTTCCTTGGGCCATAGCACGGTACTCAGCTTCAGCAGAAGATCGCGAGACAACTGCTTGCTTTTTACTTTTCCATGAGATAAGGTGATTACCACGAAAAGTACACATCCCCGAGGTAGAACGCCTATCAGTCTTTGACCCTGCATAATCAGCATCTGTGTAACAAGACAATCCTTCTTGTACACCCGTTGCATAGAAGAGACCAAGACCAGGAGAAGATTTAAGATACCGGAGGATATGATAAACAGCATCCAGATGAGAGGTACGAGGTGCATGCATGAATTGACTTACCATACTCACTGCATAGGTAAGGTCAGGCCTTGTGTTAGTCAAGTAGATAAGCCGACCCACAAGTCTTTGATATATTGATGGCTCAACTAACAATTCCCCTGATTCTGTTGTCAATTTAAGATTAGGGTCCATAGGAGTAGAGGCAGGTCGACAACCTAGCATACCTGTATCTTGAAGAAGATCCAATACATACTTTCTTTGTGATAAAGATATACCCTGGCAATTTCGAGCTACCTCAATACCAAGAAAGTATCGGAGCATACCCAAATCTTTAATGTCAAAGATTGTCCCAAGATCTTGCTTCACTTGGACAATTCCTTGAGTGTCATCTCCAGTAATGATAATATCGTCCACATAAACTGAGATAATAATGCATCTACCCTGAGGGTGACGTCGAACAAAGCACGTATGATCTGAATGACACCGAATAAACCCCATAGTAAGGACCACCTCACTAAAACGATTGAACCAAGCTCGAGGGGATTGTTTAAGCCCATAGAGAGATTTACGAAGGCGACAAACTTTCCCAGAATACTCCCCCTGAGCCCGAAAACCTGGTGGAGGATCCATGTAAATAGTCTCAGAAAGATCACCATTAAGAAAGGCATTTTTCACATCCAATTGGTGAAGGGGCCAAGAATGAGAAGCGGCCAAGGAGACCAGGAGTCGAACAGTAGTTAATTTGGCAACAGGAGCAAATGTGGCACCAAAGTCCTTGCCTGGTACTTGAGTAAACCCTTTAGCGACAAGACGTGCCTTATACCGATCAATGGTGCCGTCAGCAAGATATTTCACACTAAACACCCACTTGCACCCTACTGTCCGTTCACCAACTGGAAGATCAACCAACTCCCACGTCTGATTCTGTTGCAGGGCATCCATCTCTGTTTTCATAGCAGTCACCCATAAAGGATGCTGGAGAGCCTCATGGACGGAGCGAGGAATAGAGACTAAATCAACCTGACTAAGGAAAGATTTATACTGATCGGAGAGACCCTGAAATGACACAAACTTGGCAATAGGATGATTAGTACTACATGAAGGTAAATAACGGGAAGGGGGATGCCGTTCACGAGTGGGGTAACGAGAAGGTGCAGGTTCAGAGACCAAGGGAGAATGAGGGTTACCTGAATCCGGAGAAGAATCTGGCAGTGGAGTTGGAGCACGAGGACGCCGAGAGTAAACTTGTAATGGAACTGGAGAGGAACCGGATGAGAGAGTATTATTGAAGCTAGATGGTAGTTCAGCAGTAGGCTGAGATGTGTCAAGAATAGGAACTGGACGAGGTAAAGGAGGGTCCTCTGCAGAAAGTACCTCAGGAAGTTGCTCTAAGGAAGAAGCAGAGAAGAAAGGGATAGTCTCAAGGAATGTGACATCCATCGAGTGGTAAAAGTGGCGAGTCACAGGATCATAGCACCTATATCCTTTAGACATGGAAGAATATCCAAGAAAGACACAACGTATAGCTTTATCATCTAGCTTAGTGCGGGTCGGGCTGCGATTTTGAACAAAGCATGTACAACCAAAGACTCGTGGGAGAAGAGGAAATAGGACAGTATTTGGTCGGAGAATATGCAAGGGTGTTTGACCTTGGAGAACACGACTAGGGGTACGATTGATGATATATGTAGCGGTGAGTACAGTTAGGTGCCAGAAATATTTCGGGACATTCATACCAGATAGAAGACATCGGACCATAGACATAATGTGGCGGTTCTTTCGTTCTGCCACACCATTCTGTTCAGGTGTGTAAGGGCAGGTAAGTTGTTGAAGAATCCCTTTTTTATTGAGTTCGGCCCGAAAGTCATTGGTTAGGTATTCTCTGCCATTATCAGACCTAATATTCCGGACAACAGTGTGGAATTGGGTTTTCACCATTTGAAGGAAGTGAGTGAAATGAGTGAAAACTTCAGATTTTTTCTTCATTAGGTAGACCCAAGTACACCGACTATAATCATCTATGAATGTCACATAGTAACGATGGTCAGAGAGGGCCGTGACAGGAGAGGGACCCCAAATATCAGAGTGAACCAGATCAAAAGCACATGAAGCTCGATGCATGCGAGGAATATATGTAGTACGAGTGTGTTTTGACAATTCGCAAGTCACACAATTAAACTTAAAATCCTTGCATGCTTTTTTAAAAAGTGGAAATAACAAACATAAATATTGAAAGTTTGCATGTCCTAGACGAGCATGCCACAAATCTAAATTTTGGACAGAACCAATAGGAGTGTCAAAAACTGGAGACACAGAAGCATGCAGACTTGACGAGGGTACTGTAGAGGTTGAAAGTTCTCCAAAATAGTAAAGTCCATCGTGCTCATATCCCCTGCCAAAAATCTTCTTCGAAGTCAGGTCCTGCAAGAAGCAACGGTCAGGCAAGAAGACAACTGCACAGTGAAAACTCTTGGCAAGACGACTGACAGACAATAGATTATAAGCAAAGTTGGGAACATAGTAAACAGAGCGAAGAGTAATATCTGAGGATAGACAGGCATCTCCTTGACAACGAATAGGAATAGACGTTCCATCGGCAATTTGAACCGATTGATTTATGGAAGTGACAGGAGAAGAAAAGACAGAAAGCTCACCAGTCATATGATTATTGGCCCCGGAATCCAGAATCCAAGATGGTTGGCCTAACTTACCATGAAGTGCGGTAGGAGTACCTGTAGCAAGGGTAGCCGTGGAGCCAGATGGTGAAGTGAGGCCCAGGTGGAGTTGAAGTTGAGCAATCTGAGCTTGAAGCTGACTATAATCCGGTTGGGCCAAGACTAATTCTGTTGAGGCTGAAGGGGGTGCTGATTCGGCTACAACCCCAATACGAGGAGCTCCTTTCTTTTGTCCACCACCACGGTTGTTAGAGTATTGTTGTTTCAATTCAGGATGTAGAATAAAACATCGGTCAATGAGATGACCAATCTTCCGACAATGTTGGCAATAAGGACGGGTACTGGTTTGCCGAAAACCGGAAGGAGCAGCAAATGCCATCTGGTCCGGAATAGAAGGAGTGGGCTTGGGTGCAAGAAGTAGACGTCTTCGTTCATCACCATCCACAGTTGCAAATGCCTCATATAGAGATGGAAAAGGAGATGTATTTAAAATCTGTGTTCGAAGATTCTCAAATTCAGGTTTTAAACCCATCAAGAACTGATAAGTCCGACGATGATCAAGACGTTTAGACTCAACCTCAGCATCATTCGGGAAGTCACTCAAAGGTTCATATTGGGCTAGCTCTTCCCATCTAGTTTGGAGGTACCCAAAATAATCCGCAACAGATAGTCCTAAAGTAGCCTGAGAAGCGTGAGAAATTTCCCGGTAAAGCTCGAAGATTCGAGAATCATGACGTGCATGGGCATACATCTTTGTCAGGGCAGTCCATAGATCATGAACTGTCTCGTGATACATAAACATATTATAAATCTGAGTCTCCATGGAATTGAACATCCAACCCAAAATAATACAATTGTCTGCATCCCAGTGAGCATAATCAGGATCAGTTTCTTTCGGCTTTTTCTCCTTGCCTAAAATCCATCCAATTTTTCGTTTTCCACCAAGATAAAGACGGAACGAACGGGACCAAGCATGAAAATTTTTCCCATTCAGTAATACACTAGTGACCCGTTGTGTAGGGGTATTAGGTTCCCGAGAGAGATCTACACGAGTCACAGTGGTAGACTGATTTTCTATCTTATCAGTAGGTGCCATTAATAAACGACGACGATGGAAGCAGCCGGACACTTGGCAACCTTTACAATAGGCAACTAAGGAGTAAAGTGGCTATTTCTCACCACATCAGAGAAGAAAAGGGCTTAAACCGACAAAAAATCATGAAATAATCAGACAAAAAAGAGAATATAAAGTGGATTTTGGTCATTGTGGTAAGAAATCTGAATTTGGATGGGTGTGGAGGAAGAAAAAAAAAAAAAGGATGAACAGATTTTTTTTTTTTTTTTTTTTTTTTTTTTTTTTTTTTTTTTTTTTTTTTTTGGTGTGTGTATATTGTTGGCTCTAGATACCAAGAAGAAAGTAATGTGAAACAATGTAATTCATTGATGATACAATTTGTGTTTCTACATTGTGGTTTATATAGGCCTAAAGGTGTAGACAATATTCCCTAATTTATGGAGCAATTTATGGAGCAAATTGCTCCCTAATTTATGGAGCAAATTGCTCCCTAATTTATGGAGCAAATTGCTCCTTACAACAAGCCTAAATTCATGGAGCAAATTGCTCCTTACAACAAGCCTAAAAATATGGAATTAAAGTAATATAATATTTCAACACGTAGTGTTGATACTGTATACTTTTTGGGGTCTAGAATCTGCTTGCAATGGTTTTGCTGATGAGTGATGCTGAGATCTTTTTTGAGCACCGACATATGTTACATTAGGAATGTAAAAGATAATGCCACTAATTTTCTCTAGTGGACTTGACTCGGCTATATTTACAAGAATATGAATGCTATACATCATGTAGATTGTCTTCTAGATCTTTGCACTCCATTCAACAATTGAAGAAGCTTTATCTGGGACATGAACTTCATCTCTTTGAGTACAAAGAATGGATTTTTTCTTTCCTTCTCTGAGTATTACTCCACAAATAAAGTATAACTAAAATGAGATTTTATTGTTATCCTCCTTAGCTTTTCTTTCCTAGTCTTTATTTGAAAAAAAAGGATATTGTTTTGTTATAAAAAAGTAATAGGTCTTTATATGACCCAAGAGAAAAGGAAGGAAGACTTGTGATTCTCCTGCGTTAGATTGAGTTTGCATTTGAAATCAATTAAATGTTTTTTTGGTCGTTTAAAGAAGATCGGTTCATATTCCCTCAGATTCTGCCTGGCCTAACTGAATATCCCATGTAAAAAATACTAAGATGAATAACCTGTAGAAACTACTAGCTAAAAGTTACACAAAACACGTTTAAGCTGTATGAATGAGATAATCAAGCTCCTATGGTCTCTTTTTAAGTATTCGCAATGAACAACTATTTTGGTGTACGAGGGGTATCTCTGTCCTTCTTGTTCAAAGAGATCTGTTTAGTTTGTAGTTGTTTAGGACTATTTCCATTGTTTTGCCAACTTTAGTTATGAAAGAAAAAGGGTTGACAGATTTAGTTAAAAGACTGATGTGTAGGGTATATATAACAAGTGACTCGGTTCAACAAAGCGGATATGGGCATGTATCGTACGTAGTGCCAGATTTGCTAATGTCTAAGATAGAAGAAAGGAGTCAGAAAAATTGAAAAAATTTATGCGACATGCCTATTCAAGAATGTTACTCCCATTTGAAATAAGTATATGACAAATAAACTTAATGAAGCCATTCTACACATGAATAAGCTTCTAGATTCAGCTGTCACTGTGTTTGTATGGTTCAGAGCATACTCTGGAGATTTCGGTTCAGTTTGGCTTGGTTCAGGCAGTTTGGTCTATTTTTTTTAAAAAAACTTTTTGCTGACCTCTAACTATATTATTTCCGCTTTTAGCTCAAATATTAGAAAAAAGATCCTTCTCCTACTACATATGTTTGCTGTTTGTGTTGATCAGAATAAGCATAAAGTGCTTGACTTTGTCTACTTTTGAATTGTTGTCGTGAATGGAAAGCATTAATCCTTTTTATGAACTACTGTGTGCTTTCATAAAATAATTGCACAAAGAGGGTTCAGTTATGTTTCTAATGTTTACAACCATGAAAAGTAAAATGTTTTTCCTTCTTTTTTCTTTTAAAATTTTCTTCTATAGGTTACGGGCTTCAGGTCAACCTTACCTTGCTTATCATCCTGGGCTTAAGAGGGATACCATAGCATACCATGGTTGTGCTGAGCTTTTTCAGGTGGTCATTAAACCTAATTTTAGCTATTGTATTGATTTTCCTTTTATCTTCTAATAATTGATGACGTATTCATTCTGTGTCCTAGTGCATCTGCAGTGAGAGTTAAAATTCTTTTATATTTTAGAAGTTTGATGGAGGTGTATCACCTCATCGTCGATAACTTCATTGACGTAATTCAGTTAGAAAGATGCAATTTCCTGGACAAGTTATTCTAAATTTGCCTAACAATCAAATTCACCTATTCCTTTGTCTTTGGAATTGATAGTTCAACTGATTTAGTTTTATTTTTTTCTTGAGTTTTTACTTTTGAGTTATATTTATTTGCAACAGTTGCAGTGCATAATGAATTACTGTGGTCTGTCATTGCTGCTTAGTTTGCAAACATATAAAGTTACAAAAATGTCCACTTTCTCTTCTCCATACTAGTAATTCTTCTCCAAATACTTCCTTTTGAAAGTTGATGACACAATTATATTTTGTGCAACCTGCACTAAACTTGGTTGATGTGGACCCACTTGTGGTATAGGATGTTCACACTGAACTCATACAATTCCGGAGGGCGCAATTGATTAAACAAGGAATCATCAAGGATGAACTAAGTGTTGATTCCCGTGCTCGAAAGCAAAACGGCTCATGCCCACTTATGCCGGAAGAAGTAAGGAGTCGTACAGTTTATTTGATACCCAAGCATTTCCTGCCTAAATTATGTGTTTTATACTGTTATGAAGTTTACACTGCATTTCACAACTTCTACTTTGCACAATTGTCTCGGTATCCTCTAGTTCCCAGAAGTTGAGAGTTATTGCTTCAATTACTAGTATAAACTCTCTCTTGGTCTGCGGTCGAGAATTTCATGTATTAGATTGTCATATAGAGAGCTTTTGATTTTTCTGACCATTTTAGGAGAATATGCATTATGTTTTGATTTTTATACGTCAACCTGCCCAGACTTTTCATTCTCAGGTTACCCTTATCTATAAGGTTAACTCCGACTTTTTTCCTAGTACAGACAAAAAAATGTCATACCAGGAATGTTTACTTAACCAAGTTTACATAACAGGAAGATGTATCTACATGATTGATAGCTTAGGGTCTCATTGAGTCCTTGACTTTCATTAGTGCTGGAATCTAAATATATTAATTGAGTTTTAATCTTGACATGTTAAATGGCTTTTTTTTTGGTGGGCGTAATGTGTACAAAACTTGCAGTCAACGTTGGACGGCTTAAATCTGAAAGCTGAATGCGCAAAGCATTCATTGCCTTAATTTTATAAAAATAAGATTCCCTCCCTGCCCTTCCCGCCCCCCGCACCCCGCACCCCCCCCCCCACAAACCAAAAATAAAAAATAAAAAATAATACTTCAAGTAAACACAATGATGATATCCTTGGTTCCAAAAATGAGATTTAGGTAGCGTTCAAATTGGTAGATCTCTTACTAAAGTTGATATGGTATTTGCAATCTGGGTCCTCAGTTGCTTTTGCATCATTCCTTGCCTTGCTTCCCAAGTCCATGAGCTTTGACTATCCTTCCTTGTTTCTTTGGCCCCCACCAAAAATATTGTTGGTTACTCTCTCACGTCTGTCCTTCTGCACAGGCTTACAGGACTTTTATTCATATACATATGTATGCAGATTTATATTTGTTCGTTTATATCTGCATTTATCTGTAATGGAGAACTATTAGGAGACAGCACAAAACACTCGGAAGATGACTGAGAATATTATTGACAAAGATAATGGAGTATTGAAATAAGAGAATAGAAAGGACAAAATGAAGCACATTATTATGAATAAATAAAAACGTTAAAGAGAAGTTGAAATGGTAAAACAAAATTAGAAAATCATGTACTGGATATTCGAGGAATTAACAAGAATTGGCTATTAAATGAAATAAATGGATATTCGAGGAATCAACAAGAATTAGCTATTACATGAAATAAAAACAATCTTTTTAGTAACTATCTATCAAGTTCACGGATTTCTTTAATTTTAATTGCAAAAGGAAAAAGTGGAAGAATAATGTATTTCCAAAGCTTAATCGGACATTTACCAAACAGGACCATAAAATTCAATCATTCAGTCCTTATATTTCAGTTGGTAATCAAATGGTTCTCAATATTGAAAATACAGAAACTTAAATCAGGGTTCAGATTCAGATTTCAGATTTTAGTTTTCAGTTTTAACAAACAAAACCTTAGTCTCATGGAGGTTTTATTGTCTTTCCATTGTTTGCACGAGATGATGTGGAAGCTAGCCAGTATTTTCCTCGTCAGCTACCTTCAACAACTTCATAAATGTACTTGTATCATGTTAGTTGTTTTTCTACATTCTTCGTACATATATATTAGTGTGTTGGAGTGGGCAAATAATCTATTTAATTTAAAGAAAAAAAGGAGCAGAAATCAAATGCTTTAATAACCTGGTTTTTGTCACTTTATCATCTCTCTTACGTATTCACTAAGTTATTTGATCTCTCAATAGAGAAGAAACAAAGAGAAAAGAAACTATTTGACTCCCCTGAATCATGGTGGTGATGAACTATATTATTATTTGTTTCTCTCATGACAAGTGTTGCTTCTTTATTCATTCTTATATTTTCCTCTGTAATGAATAGCTGAGGCTATGACGCATGCATAAATACTTATATTGCAAATGGCTTATTTATGTCCTTGTCACACTTTTGTAGGTAGGACTACTTCTTCAAGCAATGGGTTACCCTCCTAGAACGAGAATATATCTGGCAGGTTCAGAATTGTTTGGTGGTCAACGGGTTCTCATTCCTTTACGTGCCCTGTACACCAACTTAGCGGATCGTACTTCTTTGTGCAGCAAACAAGAACTGGCCAATTTGATTGGGCCAGAAACTCGACTTCCTATAGAGCTAATCCCATCTCCACCTGCAAAAACTGTTAGGCACACGAAAGAGGATTGGGATAAAGCTGGTCCTCGCCCCAGGCCTCTTCCTCCACCTCCTGACCGGCCTATTTATCAACATGAAAAGGAAGGCTGGTATGGTTGGGTGGCAGAGAGAGATTCAGAGCCAGACCCTTCACCTATTGATTTAAGCGAGCAAGCAAATAGATTACTATGGGATGCTCTTGACTATGTCGTTTCAGTGGAAGCTGATGCATTCTTTCCTGGTTTTGACAATGATGGTAGCTTGTGGCCAGACTTTTCCAGCTTGGTGATGGGACACCGACTTTATGAGATGGCATCTGCAAGAACATATCGACCAAACAGGTAAAGTTTCCCACTTATAATAATACTTCAATTTTCTATGGACGTTCTTGTTTCGGATCAAATACAAATTCAGTCGGGGCTTGACCTTTTCTTCCTAGTGTTTGTTTAAATTTGGAGCGACTTGCTTTTCTTTCTTTTCCTTTTTTTTGGGGTTTTGAGAAGGTTCATCTTTTTGCCAAACCGGTGTATTTTAGTTGTTAGCCGCCGTATGAACCAATAATTGATGAAATAAAGAAATAAACCGGGAATATGGACATGGGCGCTGAATTTTGTTTTCTCAAAGACTTGCATAATTAAAATTTGCTTTGGAGCTTTCATTACTTATTTTGTGGTCCTCCAAGCAGGAAATATCTTGCTGAGCTCCTCAATAGTACCCGTGAGCATCTGTACTATCCCCCACGAAATTGGACCATCTCCATAAGAGAGCATCTTAACAAAAGCCTGGCTGTTGAGGGTCTTTTGCGAGAATTTCATCAAACAAGACCCAAATCGTTCCTTTCTCATCCGATCCCAGAATGTTTATGTACAACTGCAAAGAAATCTGAGATAGTTCATTCAGAAAATGACAGCAGTCTCCAGCTGCAGTCTGAAGGACAGGACGAGTGCCCTGAAACGATAATGGAAGGACTCAAAACAGTTAGACTGCAAAATAGTGGCGCAAATGAGACTGAGGCCCAAGAAGATGAAGTGGATATAGAAGAGCAGCTAGAATCAGAATCAAAAAGCAACAACGGTGCTTTGTCCTTGGAGTGGGATGAGGAAATGGACCCTAATGATTAGAGACATGGTTGTACAGAGATTGTCTCGTTCATTCAAAGTTCATTTCCGTTGCTTTTGGCTGTGAGATTGCAGCATATATAGATACATAATCGGATGGTTATGCCATCAAGGCACTAGTGAGGATCCATAGCCGTTTTTCCATCAACAAATTTTGTAGATACAAATATAGAGGCTTGCACATCAGGTTCTACAGCACTCCAGCATGTACTTGCAGCTAACTTGCCCTCATCGTGCAACACTGTGTATTCAGATGGATTTGTCGAGATAAATCGAAGCAGGAGGAAAAAGGAAGATGGTGGGGGGGGGGGGGGGGGCTGTTGGGGTTGGGGGGAGGGGGGTGGTTTGGTTTGGGACAGAAAGGTTTTGACATAAAAGCATTTGCAGCTGTATAAATTTCCGGTTTCTTGGATTTGCAATGGCAAGGCTTAACAGGTTCAGATCTGTACTTTCCGGATATTGATTCATTCATTGCTATTCATCTTTTTGTCACTGTCCTCCTATCTCCCCCTGTTGATCCATATTATGTTACCCTTTTGCGTGAATCTTTGCTTTTCTAATTCACGACGGAGAATGGAATTGAAGAATCCGTACTTTCTAATTCATAACAACTAATGAAATTAGAGAATTTGCGCTATTTGGTTTGGTATAGGGTTTGTCTTGATAGAAAAATCATAAACTCTAATATTACCATATAACATCATGTGTTACTCCTCATAATACTAATTGATCTTTTGATGGAATTTTGTGACTTTTACTATGGTATTGGAGTTGGGCTTTGTTCTAATCTTGTCGTAATGTCTGATGCTTGCTGACACAAAAAAGGTCTTGTTAGTCCATGTGTGGCATATCTATGTTTTGATTGACTCACTCACCTCAATGTCAGTTCTGATATTTAAAGCTTACCTTTCCAAGTCATGTGGCATGTAAGGAGTTGTTATAATATATAATACTCGTCTCCCAAAAAAAAAAAACTTTAAGACCATTATATCAAAATTTGGGTTACTCTTAATACTAATTAATTTTAAGATGAACTCACAATTCTCAAAGTATTAAAACAAGAGGCATTTACTTGATAACAAAAAACAATGTAAGCTGACCCCAATGGTTGTTCTGGTGGTACTGGTTAGACTTACTTGGTACATGTCTTGAATTGGATTGTTATATTTCGAGAGTTTTGGTTCACATTCAGCCGTTAGGTCAACGAAGAGATGCCATCGTGTTCTATTCGATGTTTATAGGTGGTAACTAATTCGATGTATGTTTCATAGAGTGGTTGAATGAGAATATTTTTTATTAGTCCAAAAAAAATTATGTAAGCTGTTTGAATCTGAGTTTTTCTACTTGAAGTGCAAGTCGGGTGATTCAACAACTTCAAATTACTGTTTCCAATATTCGAAATGTTATCTTCTCTTTAAGTGCTTATGAGCGCATCTACCCCAATTTTAATCTATTACAGAAATTAGTTATTTTAAGTGCTTATGAGCATGTGTTTACTTACTTTTTCGACACATTTCTCTCAATTTACTTTTCATACACTTGCAATCTAATTGTCCAGGGTGGTTTCAGGATTTTTGTTTAAAAAGGGTTTTTTTTTTTTTTGGGTGAAGTTTAAAAAAAGTTAAAATTACACAATTTAATATAACAGACTGTTTGAAATAAATGAATTTTATAAAATTTTGCGAAATTTATTTACAAATTCGACTTTTTTTGTTTGGAAGCACCATTTTAAAAAATTAAAAATTCAAGATTTGCAAATTTTGAATTTGCTTAGGGCTTACCCAAATTCTTACTCAATAGGTGGAATTTATAAATTCATATTTTTTAAGTTAGTTTTTTTTTTTTTGAGGACAAAATTACTCTTTAGATTTTTCTTTAGAGTGAAATTTAACTTTGACTCAAATACAAAGATAAAAAAAATAAAATATATTTCAAATCATCTTCCTCACCATTCTTCTTTCAATAAAATACGAGAAAAATAATTGATCAACAAGTCAAGACATCAACACTTCATGCTAGTGCTTGTTAGATAGTTCAAAAGTTCTTGTTTACCATTCTTAAATTTTATTAATTTCAATAGAATAAAAGAGGGGTATTTTAGTAAAATATGATTTTTAATTTCAATTCCACATGTGTTACAAATTGCTGTTCTAAATAAGAGAATTCAGTTATAAATACAAATTCTCATGAAATTTATTTATAAATCAAATAAATTTCACAGTACAAACACTATGTTATATATAAAAAAAATATTATAATGGGGGTTAATTTGAATTTTTAGTCTAAAAATACTTCAAATGCACACATTTTTATAAATTTTTTGAATTGACTAGGACCTGCAACCATCGTCCACTTCAAAGTGGCTCCGCCTATGATTGTTTTTGAGTAAATTTCACCAAGACGTTAATAAACATTGCATTCATCAATAAGATATTTTGACTTTTTCTTTTTCTTCTAAGATGGAAAATTCCATTGAAAACTTTTCGGACTCATAGTTGGGGTATCAAAACTAGAGATTTATGGTCCAGTTAAATGAAAGCATAATCTAGATTAGTCAAGCATAAATAGATTCTAATAGAACTAGATTCTTAATAGATTCGAATAAAAGAGATGTAAGAAAATCAGATACTGACATCCTAAAAATATATTAATTTTTTTTAAAATTCAAATACAAAATATAAATAAATTTCACACTCACATCAAACACTCCACTACTAGATAACTCTTGGGGTCAAATGACATAATCAAAAAAGGCTATGAAGTAATGAAATTAACTTATTATTAAGCCAAGCCAAACATCCTCTAGCTATTGAAGAGTGTAAGAGACTCTTCGCATAGCTCTCAGCGCATCTTCATCAACATATTTTTAGAAAAGCCATCAAATGTGTAAACGAAGGCTCCGTTTGTTTGCCGTAAAATATTTTCTCAAAAAATATTTTTCAGATTTTATAGTATTTGATAACACTGGAAAATTAATCAATCGTAAAATATTTTTCGGTAAAAAATTGTAGCTGTTTTTTCTTAATTTTATGGTGTTTGATAACACCGTAAAATTAGTTAATCGTAAAATGTTTTCCGGTCAATAATTGCGGCTAGTACAAAATTTTATAAAATGTTTTACGGGACTTTGAGGGAAAAAAATATTTTACGAACTCACGATATATTCAAATACTATAAAATATTTTTCAGTAATTTATTTTTTAAAAAAATATTTTTTTCTAATAAATTATTTTATAGCAAACAAACGGAAGCTTATAAAATATTTTATTTTTTAAAAAATTATTTTTTACAAAAAATATTTTATATAATTAAATTATTTTATGACAAACAAACGGAACCGAAATTACTAATTTTGGGCTCACATTAATTTGGTCCCCTCGCAACACTTCACTAGAAGGGTCCCTTAACTAGAACGACAAAAAGGATATACTGTCTCTTAGATTTGTAATTACACAAATTTTTTTCTTTTTTTTCTTTTTTTCTTTGGCTTTTGCCTCGTTTGAAAAAAAATAAAAAAAATCCTCCACTCCATGTTATGACCAAAAAAGAAAAAAAAAAGAAAACACCCTCCATGTTTCACTTAAGGATGATAACGAATAGGGTTTAAATTCGAATTTAATAGATATTCGACCTGATTATAAATCTATTTACGTAACTGATAAAGTATCTGTTAGGATTTGATTTTTATAAGTGATTACTAACGGGTAGTTCGGTAGAGTTTGATAATAACAATTTAAAAAAAATTCGAAATTCGAGAACTCGATTAGTAGTTTAGTAAAAATAAATTAATAAAAATATTAATATATTTACATAGATATACAAATAATATATTACTTAAGAAAATTTAATTTTTTAATATTGGTCTAAGATTAATAGTTGTGAGTTATAGCCGAACTCTTATTATTTATGATTACCTATTATTTTTATCTAATTCAACTAATACAATCTCTTAATTACTGAATAATTCAAACGAAAATAATAATTTACAATTGTAACAAGTATCTTATATTCTTTTTTCTTCAAGTTATTTCATATTATTATGGAAGGATGATAATTTCTCAATATAAATATTTTATTAAATATTTTTATTAAGTTTAAGTTTGATAATAGATAATAAATTTAATTTATATTTTCTAATCTATTGCGATTTGTCATTATTTTAGTATTTTTTTAATTTTTTTAAAAACTTTTGAAGTTTTTCTTTAAAAAAAATTATTTTTTCTATATATTAATGGGTTGAGTTGAGTATCTGTAGATTTTTAAATATTTAACGTGTTTAAATTTGATAAATAAAATCTAAACTCCACGAATTTTTATAACAAATTTGATAAAATATAATTTAAACGAGCTCAAATTTAATTTTATAAATTTTAGCGGTTTCCTACACAATCGGTTGGGCTAAATTAATAAGTTGGGACCCAGAAGCGTTGTAAAGCAGCAGGAAAATGCAGAGCGTGGTGAGCGCGGTGAACAAAGCGGTGAACAGCAACGCCTTCATCAACGTCTTACTCATCGGTGGCTTCGGCGCGTTGAGTGTGAGGTCTGTGAATCAGCAGAATCACATCGCGGCATTGGAGGCAGAGAAGGACTCGCTCGTTAAAGCCAATAAAGCCATCAAGAAAACCATCTGGGATTGGAAACAACAACTCTTTTCTGAAGCTGAAGCCGCTTCCCAAAATGCCCTCGTCCCTCTTCCTAAACTCAAAGCCATTTATGGTGAAGCCACCCCTCCCGCCTCCGTCCTTTCCGGTAATTTCACGCTTCTTCTTGTTTGCTCTCTCTTTTTATGACTTGTACTTTTTGCAGTGAATATCGTACGGTGGTTTTTCTATTGTCTGTGATTGTTGGTTGATTGGATGGTTGTGCTATGTGCTGTGGAAATTGTACGTTGCTCTGTTATAGTATTAATTTGATGTTATAGCAAAAGCAAAGAGAGATATCTCCCGTATACGTATAGGCGGTGTGGAATGGATTGATTGTAGTTGATGTACCTCATGCAGTCGAAGTTGTAAGTTGTGAAATTGTGAGACCACTCGTATTGATTGTAGCAGTTGTACTTCATGCAGTTGAAGTTGTACTCTGGGTTTCGGGTTATTTCATGCTTCTTCCTGCGCTCTCACTCTCTTTCTCGCTTTGTGACTTGTACTTCATGCAGTGAATGTTATACGGTGGTTTTCTATTGTCTGTGAATTATTGGTTGATTGGATGGTTGTGCTACGTGCTGTGGAAATTGTACCTTGCTCTGTTATAGTATTAGTTGATGTTATAACAAAACCAAAAAGAGTGACCTCTCATATACCTATAGGCAGTGTGAAACTGATTGATTGTAGTTGTACGTCGTGCGGTTGAAGTCGTACATTGTGATAACTCATGTATACAAATAGGCAGTGTGAAGCTGATTGATTGTAGTGGTTGTACCTTAAATGCCGCATTTTGGATCGCTCATAAAATTCCGCAATGCTTGAGGGGTTTAGCAAAGTCTGGTAACTAGTACGAGTTAGAATCTATATTAATCAGAGCACTACATTGTTTTGGCCCCTTAATTCTACTCTTACTAGTTGAATAGATAATACATGCCAATAGTAATGTTTGGTTGGCTAGTTGTACTTTGCGTAATGAACAATGTACTTGCATTTTTATAGTAATCAATTTCACCGTTAACTAAATTACTAAAGGCAAACAAAAAGGATAAACACTCCCTCTTTTAGTGCATAAAGGGTGTGTGAATCCATTAATTTTAGTAGCTGTACCTTGTGACATACTACTGGAAATATTGGTAACATGTTTTAGGTGTATATATATATATATATGTATGTATGTATGTATATATGAACATCTTCTAAGTGAAAATTGTAGCTTTCTCTGTTTTTGGCAAAGTTCTAGTACACTGAGAAACGAAACGAAGGTTAGGATTTTACCCATGCTTAAATTGGTTTGGACTTTCTTCTATAAAAGTCTGTAATTTGATAATTGTTTCTCGGTACAGACTCCGGATTGCACACCTACTTATCAACTCGGTTCTGTGCTTCTTTGTGTAGTCCTCTGTATAGGAATATATGAACTCTTAATTTAGAAGTTCCGGATCTCCAAAAGATACAGATTGTATCTACGTGTGTCTATTTGAATATGGGCTTTTACAGGTAAACATAAGAGATTCAAAGGGCATGTTCATGGGATGAAACTTTCAACTTTTCTTCACAAACTGAAAGCACATATATGAGAAAACTTGATGGTGTTTGTTGGCTATTTTGGACAATCAAGGAATGGATAAAAAGGAGAATTAGGCACATTATATTTTGCCCAAATTGAGAATTTTTTGTAGGCTACGTCTCCTGCCCTCCCAATAGAACTCCCTCTTTTCTGCATCTCTTTCTTCCAAGAAACCCCCCACCCTTAGTATCTCATATACATCCCCGGAGAGACAAAGAAACAACACCGTAAAACAACCAAGTTCATTTCCACCAATATCCCCGTCTTCACCAGGAGTTCAACTATGGTGTGCACCATAGAAGATGTGACATGATGCCGATATTTTAGAAGATTGCAAACTGATAAATTGTTTCCATGGAAATCAAGGCGCTGAATGGTGGTTGCAGGTGGAGTGGAGGCATGGAATGTGGTGGGAATGAACAAATATTTGTGACATATGGGTTATGTCTTGTTTGAGTGACCCCCACACTCACCAGAATGAACTCTGGAATATGTTGAGGATGTGAATATGGTACTAATAATTTTGGGAGATTTCAAGTTGATGAATTGCAGTTCTCAGATCCATGTAGTGGACTCCACTTGATGGATTAAGGCTTGGTTTGTTTGGTTGTAAGGTGATAGATTATTGCAACAATCAAGGCAGTAATGTTGTTGCAGTTGAAGAGAGGCATAAAATGTGGTCGGAATGGGCTGAGATTGTGGCATATGGCTGTGCTCATGGTTGAGTGGCCCCATGTTTATGTGTTTTGTTTTTGAATTTTCAGTGGTTGAGTGATGGAGAATAATCAGTTTTTAGTCTAACGTCTAACATCTAACAGTTTATGTTCGAAATATGGAGAGTGAAAAACTGATTATTTAAGTAGTTTCCCTCTGAAATACTACCTTATTTAGGATTAACTTCTTCCCTGTAACCCTAAAGTTAAACGCTACTTCTAAGTTCTCATGGGAAAACCTTAACTGACACTTCTAATGTAGTATTTGGCTATTTGTCGTTATAACAAGTACTGGACTAATACACCGGACTTGGATGGTTCTCATGCGTTTCAATTGGCTGTTATATGATTGATTTTTGCTTGAGATTAACCAATTTCTTGAAGATTGATTTTTGCTTGAGATTAACCAATTTCTTGAAGATTTCTTTGTCCTATATATTTTCTTTTCTCAGCATGCACTGCCTCTGGAATTTAGCTTGTATTTGATAGGTGAAGCTTTCCATTTTTCTCTTGAAAGGCGAATATCCCTTTGCATTTCTATCATCAGCTCCTTTTCGTCACTCCTGCTCATCTCTGTCATTTTCATCATTAGCTCCTTTTCCACCACTCGTGGTCATTTATGTCTTTTTTTCGCACTTCTTAAGTCGACATTAATTGATTGAAAGATTTTACTTTTTTCAATATTCTATAATGCAAAATTGAGAATTCATGTTTCATGTTCCTAGTTGACAATTTTACCAGTTGGAGTAAGGTTTATTACCAAAAGAATGCAAATGTTAGCCGTACGTTGTGAAAATAGTTACTTAAAGATGTTGTGCATATGAACTCGTTCAGTAGGGGTGAGACAAATGCAATTGCTAAACCCATATATATGCATCAAACACACTTTCTCATTGCTGTCATTCTCACATGCAGCCGGTGGCGCTGGGAAGGGAGATGGAAAACCACCTGCAGCAAAAATTACAATCTGAAAGTTGGACCTATATGTAACTGCTAGAAGATATACAGGTTGGTTGCGGAGATTTGTTTAAAATTTTGTTTTACTCGACATCATCGTGAAAATGTATTGAATCAGACACAATACAATGGATTGATCCGTAATCTTCGATAATAATCAGTCCCATATTCAAGTTTGTAGTCCGTATACTTAGTTCAATATCAGAACTCATCTACTTCCTGACATTCTAATATTGATGGATTTGTGTAAGTTAATTGAAGAGGAGTTTTGGTGCAAGAGTAAAGCTGTAAAGTTGTCACCTTCTTGAAGGTCATGGGTTTTAGCTGTGGAAGTTGTTCTCACAGAAACGCAAGTTAAGGTTGCACATAATCGACCCTAAAGTGAATCCGATCCTTTTTCAAATTCTACGCATAACGGAGTTTCGTGTAACATATTATCATATGAGAATCGGTTGGAAGTGGGCATACCATTGTAGGATTCGCCAAAACTGAAAGGACAATCTGGAAGAAAATCAGCACAGAAATCGTTCTTCTGGATTGTAAAAAATAAAAAAGAAAAAAAGAAAAAGAAAAAAGTAATTGCCTCTAAAAATTTATAGTATTCAATGCTCATTATTAGAGTTGATTCTATGTCTGTTGCTAAATCGCTGCTCTTATGTATTGTAATGATTGAGTAGTGATTCAGCTGTGTACACGGGAGATTTTAGAGTAGTTTAGTAGTAAGTTATTTTTTCTGACAGTTGAGAGATTAGAGTTCGAATTTTATAGGAGTGCGAGCTGATGGGGCTGGGGATTAAAAAAAAAGAAAAGAAACAAAGAAAACTGTGTGTACGGGAGTATCTCAGTTAAACGTTAGATCTCAATTGTAGAATGCTTAGACGAAAACTTGGGCCTAAATCATACGAGTATCATATGAGGTCTTGAGGCATAATAGTCATCGTAAATAAAAATATGTTTTAGCTCTAACATGGCGCTGCCTTTTCTGGATATTCATAGCATCAAGCTCAAAAATAATATGAAGAAGCAGAAACCATGACTTTGATATTTTATTTTTTATTTTTAGCTTAAATAAAGTTTAAAATTTATTACATTGTTAATGTTGAATTTAGGGTAATTTTGAATGAGACCCCCTGCACTTTCAGTAAATGTGACTTAAATCCCACACTTTTTAAAAACTATGACTCAGACCCTTCTATTGAAAAACAATCCATTTTTCTGTTTAAATGTTGGTAAAAGACACTTATGCCCTTACTTTGCCAAAGCAACTAAATTTGCATGTCAAACAAAAGTGCTGGAAATTCCATCCCAGTACTTTAACCAATTCTATGCTTTTGTATATATTTTTTTTTGGGTCATTTTTCTATGCTTTGTATGATTTTTATACAAAATGACATCATAAATCGTGCTTTCAATAACAAAGTTTCAACCACTTCCAAGCATGTGAGTTCTCTTTTCTTTTCCTTTTTTGTTGTTAGCAGTCCCTAAATCTTGCATAAATTTTAACAAAAAAAACAACCATGACAAGCATTTTTTCTATAAAATTGATGAGATTTTTATTTCAACAACAACAAAGTAGAAATGCTATCACACAAAGCTTCTAATCCATAAAATTAACTAGATGTTATCTTACTACTATCTCAGAATTCCTCAATTTGGCGATCTCTTCAATGCCCTCCAATTGCAATTCTGAACTCTGATATATATTCATGCATTTTCTGATAAAAGCAAACTCTTAACGTTTTGATCTCCTCATAGTCTCGGTTGCTTCTTATTTCTGCCAGCCTTGACTTCAGACAACTCCCTTGAAAAGAAATAAAAGAACTCAAAATAAAAATAAAAATAGCATTGATTAGATTAAACAAAATACTAGTATTCTTTTCCAAAAAAAAGCTGAAATAAACGCTCAGCAAAACAAAAAAATAAAATAAAATAGTGGCTTAATCAAACAAAATATGGGTAAAATCAAAATACAAAATAAAAACCTAAGAAAAATATGTCAACAATTATACGAGGTCGTAAATCGTACGAAATTAAGGCATGAAAATGGGTTCTTACCTTTTTTTGCTTTTGAAATTAAATAATTTGCAAAGTTTGGGATAAGTGAAGAAAGAAGGAAATTGAGAGATAGGGAGAGTTGAAGAGATCGGACCAAAAAAAAAAAAAAAAGAGTTGCAAAGAGATAAAGATGAAGCACGTTTGAGAGAAGTGAAGAAAGAAGGAAACAAATATCTGTTTGTGTTTTTTTAACTTAAGTATGCACACGTGTCAACATCTATTTTGTTTAATTTGAACACATGTCATGATCATAATGCACCTCAGTTTCCACTAACTAATATTTAGTTTTTTTTGGCTATTATATATAAAACGACCATTTTACCCTTTTATAGATGGAAAATTTAACAATTTTCTAGCAGAAGGGTGTGAGTCAAAGTTCTTAAAACTCATGGGATCTAACTCTTATTTTCTGAAAATCAAAGGGGTGTGAATCAAAATTACCTGTTGAATTTATAATATTTAAAAATTGTATTTATTTGGTGTTCAAGAAAGACGCGCATAAGAGTTGGAAAGAAAAAAGAAAATGTTACATAAGATTTGAAAGAAAAGAAAATGTAACATAAGCAAAATTTTAACACTGTTAGTTAATGATGTGTAAAACAATTATTTCTTAGAAGTTTAAGCCTTCCATGCAAGGTTTTAAAGTTTAGGCCCTTACTTCCATATTAAACCAAGTTGAGGCCCATAAGTGACCTTATTTTAGGGAATGGGTTCAATTTCTTCACATATATAGAAACTAAGATTTAATTTAAAGAATCAGAATGAGATAGGAAAGTTCTTAGAATGAGTTTAGATCAACACTTTTCCTACATAGGAGGAAATAGGAGTTTTAGAAATGTTGTTAGAGATGGCCTCAATGTAGTGCCAGCTGATTGGAAGTCAAAAAGAAATGTTTTTCATTTGATAGTTGATGTGCCATAAAATGAAGCCCAAGCCAAAAAGCAAAGCCCAACAATTAAAATAGAGGTCTGGACTGAACAACGACCCAAAGACAGGCTGGGTTGGGGCCCAACAGAAGACTAAGTCAACAGGATTATTGACTATGTCAATTGGGTTAGGTGTTTGAGCCTAAAGTTAGGGAAATTGCATAACCCCAGCAGCCTAAAAATAAGGGACCATGATCCCAACCATATAACTCCTTATGGCTAAAATCAAGGCACCTATAAATACAGGTACACATCCAAGGTACAAGGATCTTAATCCATCTCATTCAACTCATGCTAGCCTACGCATGCTATTTTAATTGCTCTTGAGCAACTACATTGCTTTCAAGCAATTCTATAATGCTCTTAAGCAATTTCTTGCTCCCATAACTAACTTGAGCATCGGAGGGGACCCCTGAGGGCACACCTCCAGGGGTCCTTGTTTTGCAGGTAATCCTGCCCTGGTGGAGCTCGAGTAGGCCCATAAAAGTAAGGATTCTTCAACTGTTAGGCACAGAAGATGAGGCTCAGCCCAATTCTTGAGGCCAGCCCAATTCTGTCCACAACAGTTTGACGCTGTCTATGGGGAACGACATAGTATCCCATTGAGTATCCACTATGGTACATATGAGAAGCCAGTTGCATGGTAGTCACGAAGAAAATCTTCCACCAACTAGAGCAGAAATTTGTCTCTGCAAAAAAATACCCTCCAGTTCCACATGTTGGAATCTCAATTGAGCCACCTGCTGCCGCTACTACAGTGACAACAACACCCATTGTAACTATGCCACCACGTTTAATGCCTAATTCGATATCCTCGTTGTAACTGGCGGACTTGCCTACTCTATATCAAATGCTCTATAGCCTGTGGGATGCTATGAGCCACTTTGTCCAAACAGACATGCCAGCCATTCCAATGGTGCTAGGGCCATACCCAGCTCCCCTACTTGTACTAGTACGTTCCGCGAGGAGCTAAGGAACGAGCCCTTAGGCCTCACTATCAGGAGAATAATTAAAGCTCCTCGAAGACTAGTAGTGGTTCAAAAAATGACAAGACTAATCATTTAGCCGCCAAGAGCCTTTGACGGGAGGTCCTATAGGTCCACTGCCCTTTCGCATGAGCTAATCGCCCTTCTTCAAGAGAGATCCAGAAGGAGCCACGTCCCAAGGGATACAAGCTCCCTCCGTTACCAACTCATGATGGAGTGATAGATCTTAAGGATCATGTACAAATTTTTTATGACCATATGAATTCTTATGATGTATCTGACTATTTGAAATGCAGGGCTTTCCCGACTACCCTCGTCGAAGTTGTAAGGAGATAGTTCTCCAAGCTCCCTGCAGGTTTAATCTAGAGCTACAAACAATTACCTTAGGAATTCCTTGATCGTTTTGCCAGTAGCAAGTAGTCCTCAAAGCTCACAACATCCTTGTTGAATATCAAGCATCAAAAGGGCGAGACTCTCTGCAGTACATACAAAGGTTCAATCAAGCAACTTGGAGGTCCCAGACATCCAGAAGTCTGTAGCCCTGGTAGCCTTCGTGTAAGGGCTGAAATCCAGGTCCTTCTAGGACTCCTTAGCCTGCAAAGAACCAAGATTTCTCACAAAGCTCATGGCCCGAGAAAAGAAGTACATCTACTTAGAGGAGATCATGCTGGCGAAGAAAGAAGAGGATGTACTTCGAGGAGATCATGCTGGTGAAGAAAGAAGAGGAAAAAGAAGCGGGAAGGACCGCAAAGAAAGGCAAAGAGAAGGTCAGTGATCAGCAGATAGGTCCCTCGAAGAAGGGAGGCTTTGGCAAATGTAGGTATAAAGATTATGCCCCACTTAACGCCCTCAGAGCTAAGATCCTATTCAAGGTCCGTGGAAAGGAGGGTCTCAAATGGCCGAATAAAATGGGAGATAATCCTGATAAAAGATCAAAAGATGAATACTACAAAAGCCGATGAGCTAATTACCTTCACCTTCGAGGACCTCGTGGGACTAACTATCCCCCGCGGTAACCCACTGCGAATCCCAGGTATATGTATTCGTAGATAATTACATCTGAAGTATCTGTAATATAATTTAGTGACTCGTGAAAGTTATTGAAAAATAAGTCTGAGCCTTGCACTAGGTATGAGACAATTGTTATGTGCTATATGTATAGATTTTGGTTACGAGGTGTGACAAGTGCACTCTTTTTCTTGAGAACTATTGCAATATCTATATTATGGTTGATGGTAAGATTAGAGATAGGCTTAAAATTTTATTTCATTAGGAGCTAATTAAAATTTCACACTAATAATACATATTATAAAGAAAAAACCAACATAAACATGTATATTTTCTGAAGATTTTGGCATTAATAGGATTGTAGTTCCCAGTAATTCCCGTACAAATCTGCCTATAGATAAAACACATGGAGTATGTTTTTTACAGTTCAAAGTTGTGTTGTTGTTGTTGATATTTCTTGGGTTAGTTTCATGGGCTAATAAAGTAGATTTATTTGAGGTGCCTGTAAGTGATCAAGGGCATTATCATCTGAACATCAAATTTGAAAAGGAAAAAAGAAATACACTTCATATTTTTTACGCTATATATCTCCTTCAAAGCTTATTTGGCAATGTAAAAGGAAAGGTAGAAAAAGATATTTTGTATATATGAGCTACTGCAATTACAACCAACTATATAGAGCTATAATGCCTACTAGATACAATAGGAGTTCTATCAATTAGGAGATAGATACAAACGATAAGCAAGAGTAACAGAGAGAAGTTACATAGGATAGGATAACCACGAAGTTTTAAAAATGGAAGCAGATATTTGAAGCAGAAGCAGAGATTTGAAGCAACCTAACAAGATCAGCAAAAGATCACGCCTTGACATTCCCCTCGCAAGATGATGGTGCCGTCAGCAACACCAATCTTGAACCGTAAGCTGAAGTGTGTAGATTTGGGCAAAGGCTTGGTAAGAATGTCAGCAAGCTGATGCGAAATCGGAACGTGCTGTACCTTGAGATTACCAACCATAACTTTTTCACTGACAAAATGATAGTCCAAAGCAATGTGTTTCATTCACGAGTGAAAGACCGGGTTTGCACATAAATAAGTTGCGCCCAAATTAGCACACAATATAGTTGGAGATTGAGAGAGTGGTAGACCAAGTTCCCTAAGCAGATTGGAAACCTATACAAACTCAGCTGCAGTTGAAGCTACTGCCCTATATTCGGCCTCTGTCGATGAACGAGTAATAGTGCGTTGTTTCTTCGAGAACCATGAGATAGGATTATTGCCAAGATACAAAATATAGGCCATGGTAGATGTAAAATCATCATTGTTCCCTGCGACAGTTTGCATTGAAGTATGCCTTGAGATAAAGCGACTGATGTTTACGATAGAAGATGCCAAAATGAACAGTCTGTTTGAGATATCTCGTTACCCTTTTTGCAGCAGACTATTGCGTCTGAGTGGGGCCATGCATGAATTAAGCTAGTCTATTGACAATGTAGTCTATAACTAGTCTTGTAAGAAGGAGGTATTGAAGAGCTCCCACAAGGCTTCTAAATGCACTACCGTCAACTGAAGGTGACCCATCTCGAAGCACTAACCTGTTCGAAGAGGACATTGATGTAGAAGATTCTTTGATTCCAGAGAGATGGTGCTTGTCAAGAAGATCTCGAATGTACTTTTGTTGACATAAGAACAACCCTGTTAGTGTGTTAAGGGAAAGCTCAATGGAGGCTCTAAAACACAATGATTACATTTTTTTTTGTAAATATAGAACCTTTTGAAGCAAAAAGGTAACACCAATGGTTATTATAGAGCCCCAAATTGCTACTTTTGTGTCAAATTTAACAGATTTCACCAAAAATAGAGCCTGGGCTCCATTTTGTTCAACAAATTTGTTGAACAAAATGGAGCCCTAGGAAAAAGACAAAACAATATAGAGCCTCATGGGGCTCCTCTTCCAAATCAGATCTGACTTAACCCAAACAAAAATAATAATAATTCTGACAAAAAAAAGGACAGCAATCTGAAAAAAAAATTGCCCGTTGGAGTAGCAGAACGTTCAAAAAAAATATAGTTGTTGGGGTATTGGATTTTCTATATATGCAAGCAAAAATTTCCAATACCCCAACTTCAACAAAGTGTGGATTCATCGCCAATATACACAAATCGCCCAAAAATTTGTTCAACTGCCCAAAAAAACAAAAAAAGTATATGCACAAATTCAATTTCTGTCCCTTTTTGTGTTTATATATACAAAAAAAAATTATTTTCTAGAACACCCACGATTTGCGATATATATAATCTGCGAAAAAAAATTAGGGAGGGTGGGACAGCGGCAGATCTGCATTGTTGTAGCGGGGAGGTGGGGTGGGGTGGCGCCCCGGATTTGAAAAAAAAATTGGAGGAAGCAGCGGGGTAGGTGGGTAAAGCGGGGTGAGCGTTTGGGGTGGGGTGGGGTGGGGTGGGGTGGGCGGCGGCTGAAGCAAAGAGTGGAGGAGTCAGCAGATGGTGGTGCAGTCGTAGGGTGGGAGGGTGGTGTGGGGTGGGGCGGCGACTTTTGCAAACAAATGAGGAAAGGGTTCTTTTTATATGTAGTGTTTTGTGTTTTTTTTAAAAAAAATTTATTTTAATGGTTTTGATAAATTTGTAAAAAAACTATGAATTATTTGTAATTATTATTCAGCATATTTAATATCAATATTTGTTTAAATTAGTTATTATTTTGCTAACTATCATATTATTTTTTTTTGGAAGGTATAGAAAATATTGATGGAAGGGTTGGGATAAATTTTAATTTTTTTAAAATTCAATTTTTGTTCAGTTTTTTTTTAAGGGTTGGGATAAATTTTAATTTTTTGGGAATTCATTTTTTGTTAATTTTTTTTATTTATAGAATTAAGGTAAATTCTATCTTAATTAAAAATTCATCAAAATTAAAAGTAATTATAATTCAACTTGTAGACTTTGTAAATTTAATTTTTAGTGGTATTTTATTATTTAAATAATTTATTTTTTTCCTTAATTTTGTTAACTATCATTTTTCTTTTTTGAAAGATATGGAATGTACCGATGGTACTTCGAGGGGTTACAATTTCACCGTCCAAGAAGATTTGCTTTATGTCGGGCCTTCATTGCAATCAGTGAAGATCCTATTACGGGCAAGACCAAACAATAACAACAATGTGGAACAGAATTCTTGAAAAATTTGAAGAGTTCCACCTCCCGAATTATCCAACTGAAAAGAGGACATCAAAAAGTCTGAAATGCCGATGGTTGCCCATAATTCAATAAATCGAACGTAATTAAACGTTATCATAATTCAATAATTTTTACCGTTGTCAGAATTAAATAATTTTTTGGTCGAAATGTTCGTAAAAAAATTACGATTATGAAGATAATAATTTATCAAATAAAAATTAACACACGAGAAATAATAACATATATTCAAATTAGTTTGTAAAATTAAATTTAACACAATATAGAGCCCCAATTTTATAGAGCCCCTCATTGGGGATGAATTTTTTTTAGAGCCCCTAAAAAATACTTGGAGCTTTATATGGGGCTCTAAATTGCTAAGGGGCTCTAAATTTAAGTTTAGAGCCCTTCAATTTAGAGCTTTCATTGAGGATGACCTAACAACTTCAACATCGAGAAAATAGCTCAAAGGCCCAAGATCTTTTAGAAACCGAGCAGATAGAGCACCAATGAATTTAGATATAAATGGGGAGCTATTGCCTGTCACAAGTAAATCATCCACGTAAACCACAAAATAGATAATTAGTGACTATCTGCGATAGATAAATAATGATGCATCCGTTTAGAATTCGTGAACCTAAATTGGATCAAAAAAGATTTGAGCTCATTATACCAAGCACGTGGTGCTTGTTTAAGCCCATAGATAGCTTTCTTAAGACGACAAACATGTTTATGATGCATTTGGTTGATAAACCCAGATGGTTGCGACATATAGACTTCTTGTTAGCCTAAAAGGCTTTTAAATCTTGGTTTTGATGATTATAAACTATAAATATGTTTAATGAGTTTGTTAAGTGTGCATAAGTAAAGATAAATCAAGATTGACTCCGAGTCCAAGATCATCAAGCTAAAGAAGGAAGAAGAACATCCATCAATTCAAGGAAGAAGATTCAAAGAATGAAGATGAAGGTATAAGGATGAAGACGAAAGTCATAAGGGGTACTGGTTGGGACTTGACTGGGGTTTTGGGGCTTGCAAATAGTATATGCTTAATAGTGATTCTTAAACAATGCTTTTTAATGTGTGTTTATCTTACAAAACCTGTTTAAAAGAATCATTTTAAAAAATCCAACCCTAATAGTCTTGGTTCTACCGGACGACCCCTCGGCAACCGGTCGACCGGTGGCCAAAGGGTCGTCCACCCGAGACTTGTCCACCGGATGAGGGTCTCTCGACCGGTCGACCGGCGAACAGGGGTTGACCGGTTGGGCCAAAAATGCTAATTCAAAATATAACCGTTTGTGAACATTGTGAGCATTAATGACACCATTTTTTCAGCTATATTAAGTGCTCTCAATTGTAATTTTTGAAGGGATTGATTCAAAGCAATTACACTTGAGTTCTTTCATTATCTTTATCTTTGAATCATCATTGAGCTATACTTGAGCAAGAAATTATGAGCATTATTGTGAGAGCGGCATTCATTGTATTTATCAACCATAAAAGAGGGCTTTTATTTTGAATCTCAAACACTTATCAAAAGAGGGAGTTAAAACACTTTGAAAGGAAGGATTTCCTTGTCAAAGGTGTTAGAGTGAAAGCTTTGTTTTTTAGAAGAGATTTTTTCTATTGTAATAGCTTGAACTACTATTGTAGTTAGTTTGTGGACTCACCAACATTTGAAGAGCCACTATAGTGAAGATTGTTGAAATCCTAAGCGGGGAGCTTAGGTCGTGGACTTAGGCGGGGGCTGAACCACGCTAAAATCGCGATTTGCAATCTCTTTCTCTCAACTATTTCTTTGCACTATTTTCTGAACACTAAGTGTTTGATAAATTGCCTCACTCACTCTTTATATTGCTAAAGTATACATTTGCTTAAATTTGTTTTTGATTAAGTATTGCTAGTATATTGCCTAATTGAAAAAGTTGTATTATTTCCTATATAACCTAATTCACCCCCCTCTTAGGTTTAATTAAGGGACAACAAGTGGTATCAAGAGCTAGGACTTTGCATATAGCTTAACATCTAGCAAAGAAAAGATAAATGGCAAACTATACTACTTCTCCTTATTTTGAAGGTTACTCTACTAATAGACCTTCATTGTTTATAGGTACAAATTCCAATTATTGGAAAAACAAGATGGAGACATACATACAATCCATTGACTATGCTCTATGGTCACTATTAGAAGATGGTCCTTATGTTCCAATGAAGGAGGTAACGGTTAAAGATGCTCCAAGTACAAGTGGAGTTGAGAAAGTCAAAACCGTTCAAGTGCCCAAGGAAAAGAAAGAGTTCAATGATCAAGACATTAGTATGATGACCAAGAACTCAAGAGCCAAGAACATTCTCTATTGTGCTCTAAACGAAACCGAGTATAGTCGTGTGAGTCAATGTGAAACTGCTCACGAGATTTGGAAGATGCTACACATGTTTTATCAAGGAACACCTCAAGTGAAGAATACCAAAATTGATCTTCACATTCATGAGTATGAATTATTTCGTATGAAGGCTGGAGAATCACTAAATGAAATGCATCAAAGATTTTCCACAATTGTAAACAACTTAAGTGCTCTTGGGAAGAAGTATCCACATGAAGAACTCAACCAGAAGATTCTTATGGCTCTTCCAAAGGAATACAAACCAAAGGTGACATCTATTAGAGAATCAACCGATCTCTCCACGATTATGGTGCATGAGCTCATTTGTAACCTTGAAACGGAGGAACTTGTATTAAATCAAGAAAAAATATGAGATGAAGAAGAAAAGAAGACAAGGAAATCACTTGCTCTCATTGCTCAATCTCAATCGAGTGATGAAGACAAAGATGATAGCTATCATGATGAACTTGCACTTCTTGCAAAGAATTTTAAGAAGTTCTTGAAATACAAAAAGATGAAGAGAGAAGAGCCCATCAACAACAAAGTCAAGAGGAGATTCAAAGAAAAATTAGAAAAGACCAAAGAAGAGATAAAATGCTTCAATTGTGATAAATCGGGACACATCAAAGAAAAATGTCCAAAATTGATCAAAGGAAAGCAAAAGGCAATGAAGGCGTGCATGGAGGATGATGTATCAACCGGTGATGAAAGTGGAAGCGAAACTGAAGTAGCCAACTTTGTGTGCTTCATGGCTAGAGATGATGACGTAACTTCTTTGTCTTGTGATGAATCTTCTTCTTTGTCTTCTAATGATGATGAATGTACATTTGAGGAACTAACAAACGAATTTTCAAAACTACATGATAGCTTTCTTCTTGCACATTCAAAAGTAAAGAATCTTCAAAAAGAAAATGAATAACTTCAAAAGGAAATTAAGGAACTTAGAGATGAAAATGATACTCTTACCAAAGAAATGTGTGAATACTATCATTTAAAGTCAAAAAATGAATTGGAAATCAAAGATTTTGAAAAACAAGTTCTTGGCCTACAAAATGATCTAGCTAGATTTTCAAAAGGAACAAAGGCCTTGGATGAAATTCTTGGTTGTCAAAAATCACCACTCGACAAAGGTGGAATTGGCTATGAGCCATTTTTTAAACCAAAGTCTTCAAAAACTATCTTTGTAAAAAGCTTCTCAATCCTCAATTGTCTATCCGCCATTAAAAGAATCGCAAAAAGTACAATTTGATAAAAAGGGAATTGGCTATAAGCCATATCAAAAAGGGTTGCAAAATTATTTTGTCAAAGCATCATCCTCTTGGAATGTAGCCTCAACATCAAAAGGATCGTTTAAAAGAAGCACTTATTGTGAGAAGATTGGTCACAATGCATCACGATGTAGATTTAGAAACATGGTGGGAAGAGATTCTCATATTCCTTTATGGCTTAGACCCAAATGAGTTTTAGATGTGTTAGGACTTTGTACTAACACAAAAGGACCCAATAGAACCTTGGGGACCAAAATGAACTTGATTTGTTTCTATAAATGATAGGTTGCCCTAAAGGTGAAGTATGAAGATATTTGGGTTATTGATAGTGGGTGCTCAAGGCACATGACGGGAGATGTATCTTTCTTTTATGAGATTGACAGAAACTTCAAAGGTAAAGTTAGCTATGGAGGGAATAAAAGAGGCAAAGTCATTGGTAAGGGTAGCATAAGAGATATAAACTTTTTTTTCTATTCATGATGTCTTGTATGTTAAAGGTCTTAAACATAATTAACTAAGTGTAAGTCAATTTTGTGATAATGGATTTAGAGTTGAATTTCTATCTACTTGTTGCAAGATGTATGACAAAGATGATAAAGTAATATTTGTTGGAGATAGATGTGATAATGTATATGTAATCAATCTTCATGAATTGAAGTGCCAAAATGTGACATGCTTAGTTACCATTAATGAAGATTCATGGTTATGGCATAGAAGACTTGGTCATGCTAATATGGATTTACTTGCTAAGCTTTCGAGAAAAGAACTTGTCATAGGTCTTCCTAAGATTAGATTTCAAAAAGACCATCTATGTAATGCATGTCAATTTGGAAAACAACATAAGACATCGTTCAAAACAATTAACAAGGTAACCACATCAAGAGCTTTACAAAAATTACATATGGATCTATTTGGTCCAATGGATGTGGCAAGTCTAGGTGGATCTAGATATGTCTATGTTATTATAGATGATTATACTAGATTCACATGTGTAAGACCTCTTGCACGTAAAAATGATGCCTTTAATGAATTTGCTAAACTTTGTAACAAAGTGCAAAATGAGAAAGGCTATTACATAAATTGCATTCATAGTGACCAAGGCACCGAATTTATAAATGCATCTTTTATGGATTATTGTGAAGAACGTGGCATTGAACATAATTTTTCGGCTCCTAGAACTCCTCAACAAAATGAGGTAGTAGAAAGGAAGAATCAAACACTACAAGAAATGACAAGAACAATGATGAAAGAAAATAATTTGCCAACATACGTTTGGGGTGAAGCTGTAAATACCGCATGTTATGTGTTAAATCATGGGCTAAAGAGTAGGGTAAATGGAGTTAATATATTTATGAGAGAACGGGATTTGGCTAATTTGCTTGGATACCAAATAGTGGCTTAAAACTCTATTTTGCTGCTAACTTACCAAGCGAATTACACGACACTACCCCAATGGAGATGTTTACCACTTTGTGGAAAGACTCGGGAAGATTGAAAGAGTTTATGCCAAAGAGAGATCAACTCTGTGCCGAGAAACGTTTGCTCCTTTACATTCTAAATCACTCCATCATGCCTCGCATTATAAGAGACGGGACAATTCCATCCTTCAATGGTTATGTGATGCACCTCATGAACACAAAGGTAAAAATCAACCTTCCCTACATCATGCTTAGTCACATGTTGGCTTTTAAAAAGAAATCTTTGCCCTATGGGATGCTTTTGTGTCACTTCTTCCGTCTTAAGGGCATTGATCGTGTTGGTCAGCCTGCACCTTTAAACGAGTCCACCTACCTCCTTGACAAATACTGCCTGGATAGACAAACCATGGCTCGAGAAAATAATGACATTGTCTACATTCAGCAACATCAATTCCGTAAGGTTCAATCTGAGGTAGTTGAAGATCTAGAGAACTATGACCTTGGGGAAGAAGGTGATGAAAGTGAAGCTGCGAGTGAGAGTAGTGATGAAGGAGATCACGAAGGCAGAGATACTAATATTGGTCCTTTACGGGTTGATATTGGTGGTGCTAGTTCATCCAGAAGAAGCAGACTCCATCCAGTCACTCTTGAAGAAGTCAATACCAAAGTTGATAATCTGACTTCAAAAGTTGATCAGTTATTCTTGACTGTTGGTGAAGTCAAGACCGAGATGAAGGGCATGAACAAGATGTTTGAGAAGCTCTATGAGAAATTCATGAAGGATTAAGCCCGTTGCCATGCAATGCTTAAGATGTTTCCCTTTCTCCTTTCTCATTAAACGTTGCAACTTTCTTTTTTCAACAATCATGTTTCACTTCATGCATTCTTTTGATACTTTATTTTTTATATTTCAACTCTATTGGTTTGGTAGTTTTCCTTTCTATGACTTGTTTTACTTTGTGACTTTGTGTCAAGTGTTTGATGTTCAAATCTAGACATATTTTTCTTTGCTTGCTAATGTTGTGTGTATGATCTTCATGTTTTGTTAATGACAAAAAGGGGGAGATAATATCAAAAATTGTATAAATAATAGAAGCATATCTAAAAAGAACTCATACATTAATGGGGAATTGTTATGTATGCACCTGTTGAGGGGGAGTTTTTGAACAAACTTATAACTTAGGTTCAAACAAACTCAAATTGTACAAAATGCTAATACTCTCTCAAACTCATTATGCTTACATTGTTATTATTTGGGATAAGTTTTGTCATTATAAAAAAGGGGAGATTCTTAGCCTAAAAGACTTATAAATCTTGGTTTTGATGATTACAAACCATAAATACGTTTAATGAGTTTGTTAAGTGTGCATAAGTAAAGATAAATCAAGATTGACTCCGATTCCAAGATCATCAAGCTAAAGAAGGAAGAAGAACATCCATCAATTCAAGGAAAAAGATTCAAAGAATGAAGATGGAGGTATAAGGATGGGGACGAAAGTCATAAGGGGTACCGGTTGGGACTTGACTGGGGTTTTGGGGCTTGCAAATAGTATATGCTCAATAGTGATTTTTAAACAACATTTTTTAATATGTGTTTATCTTACAAAACCTGTTTAAAAGAATCATTTTAAAAAATCCAACCCTGACAGTCTTGGTTCCACCGGACGACCCCTCGGCGAACAGTCGACCGGTGGCCAAAGGGTTGTCTGCCCGAGACCTGTCCACCGGACGAGGGTCTCTCGATCGGTCGACTGGCGAACAGGGGTCGACTGGTCGGGCCAAAAATGCTGATTCAAAATATAGCCATTTGTGAATGTTGAGAGCATTAATTACACCATTTTTTCAGCTCTATTAAGTGCTCTCAATTGCAATTTTTGAAGGGATTTATTCAAAGCAATTACACTTGAGTTCTTTCATTATCTTTATCTTTGAGTCATCATTGAGCTATACTTGAGCAAGAAATTGTGAGAATTATTGTGAGAGAGACATTCATTGTATTTATCAACCCTTAAAGAGGGCTTTTATTTTGAATCTCAAACACGTATCAAAAGAGGGAGTTAAAACACTTTGAAATGAAGGATTTTCTTGTCAAAGGTGTTAGAGTTAAAGCTTTGTTTTTGAGAAAATATTTTTTCTATTGTAAAAACTTGAACTACTATTATAGTTGGTTTGTGGACTCACCAACATTTGAAGAGTCACTATAGTAAAGATTGTTGAAATCCTAAGCGGGAAGCTTAGGTCATGGACTTAGGCGGGGGCTGAACCACGCTAAAATCGCGATTTGCAATCTCTTTCTCTCAACTCTTTCTTTGCACTATTTTCTGCACACTAAGTGTTTGATAAATTGCATCACTCACTCTTTATATTGCTAAAGTATACATTTGCTTAAATTTGTTTTTAATTAAGTATTGCTAGTATATTGCCTAATCGAAAAAGTTGTATTATTGCCTATATAACCCAATTCAACCCCTCTTAGGTTAATTAAGGGACAACACTTCTTCAGCTAATCGACCTTGCAGAAAAGCGTTATTAATATCGAATTGATTTATGGACCAACCAAAACTGAGAGCTATGGACAGAATTGCGCGAATAGTTGTGGGCTTCACAAGAGGACTGAATGTATCATGATAGTCAACACCCGGTCGCTGATGGAAGCCCTTTGCGACTAGACGGGCTTTATAACAGGAAATTGAGCCATCGGGGTTTCGTTTAATTCGAAAAACCCATTTGAAACCAATTATGTTTTGAGATGGTGGACGAAGTACTAAGACCCATGTATGATTTTTGGTGAGAGCAGCAAACTCGTTAGCCATGGTAGATTTCCATTTCGGATCCTTAAATGCTTGAATTGTTTTGATTTGAAGACTCGATTTTGAGAATGTGTGACAACACGTCGTGACGGAGGACCAGACATCTCAGTTTGAGGGTCTTGAGGTGGACACGGGATAGAGGTATGAGATTGAGAAGAGACCATGGGATCTGAGGTGGTGGGTGAAGAAGTGTGAAGAAGAGATGAGTCATACATAGAGGGCCGTTGAGATTCACGGTGCAGCAAGTCTGATGAAGATGGTAGAGCCAGACCAGCTAATGACGAGACCACATCAGATTGCACATCAAAGTGTATTCCTTGAGGCGTTGGTTGAACATGAATTATAAAGGTATGTGGTTGAAGTGCAGCAAGGGCACTAGAGCATGTGGACCACGTGGTGATATGGGACGTTAAATCAGAGTTGTGCAATTTTGAAAAGGTATGGAACTGTGACTCAAGAAAATCGACGTTGTAACTCCCCAACTTGACCCCTCCTACAATCAGTCAGGACGCAACGGAATTTCGACAGTATAACGACAGTAATTAGGACACCGAAGCTCTAAACCAACCTCTTCACAACTCATACAACCAACCCCACAACAATTCAACAATTAAACAACATAACCACAATATACATTAAACATTCTTTTACCATTGCATCCATAGGTTATACGCCTCCGTTTCAACATCATACATTTACTATATAACATACATTTCCAAAAATAGATTATAACCAACCTAGCAACCTAATCATGTTCCAAAACAAGACTACTAAGCTAGCAACATTTAATCCATTATCTTTACATCATCTTATACATCATAAACTTCTAAGTAAATACAAACGAACTAGTTTTAATATACAAGATAACAAAAGAGTACAACATCTCAGATATTAAGGACAAGACTTTGGCAAATAGGACTCGTCCACATATGGCACATTCTCAGCTTCCTGAGGCACGTACCCGTAATCTTGTCCAATATAACCTGTATGCATGCAATAATTAAGAGTGAGCTTATATAAAACAAACCCAGTAAGGATTCGACAGATCTCTTAACAGTATTTACTATACTCCTTGGAAATTATCCTTTGCGCAGTAAACACATAATAAACATCATTAACAATATAAGCACATTAATAATAATAACCAATCAATAAAGGATACTCTAGTTGGTGTAGCTCCAAATGCCATCACGATCTCAACCATTCTTCTTATAACTCCCCATTACTCACGCACTCGAGGTACCTCACTAGCCCCTCCCTCTATGGCACATCCGCCATGCGAGCTCGGGGTAACCTATGATAGTCATGCCGTTATCAACCCGACGCTGCCCGAGAGGTGACACACACATACCAAGACTCATGACAATAATAATAATCATTCATATCTCAGGAGGACAACAAAGTAGGTTGCCTATCTCCCGACTTCATCAATAATCAATAATCAATAATCAATAATCAACTAATAACATTTCAACATATCATCAATTAAACAATTAACAACTCAACAACTAAGTTAGATGACAAAGTAGGTCATCCAACTTAACATGCATTAAACCACTCAATCAAACCCGCATCCAATCAACAACAACCCATAATTCAACCACTCAAACACTACCCAAACAACTAAAGATATTATTTCAACATTTAAAGAAAGACAACCCAAATTTCTAAAAGTCATAACTTATAATCTACTAATCCAATGACCTACAAACCAGTTTCTATCACTCACCCACTCAATCAAGTACATTAGTCCTCTCGAAAACTAACCATAATCCATCCAAATTAAGCCCGACAGCCCTAAAACCTCAATGCACCATAGCTGAAATTTCTGGACTTTCACCTCGACATCACAATCAAAATTTCGGCATTACAACACTACTCCCACGTATTTAACAAACTTTTACAAGCTAACAACAATCGATTCCAACCACCACAACTCCAGATATTCAACAAATAGCCAACAACTCAATTTTAATACCCGAAAAATAAAAATTAATGCTACAACGGTTCTAAACTTATATAAACACATATAATCAATCCTTAGCATCTACTGAGCAATAATATAACATCAATTTAACATTTTAACAGCTAGAAATTCGATTTTATAAATTAACATAAAAATGATATTTTGAGATCTAGAAATTTTCTCTCACCTTTGATGCTATTTGATGCAAGAAAGGTGTGCAATGAGTGTCCTACAAGTGAATTCAAGCTTTGGATGACAAGATTTGGCTTTGAATTATAACTTTTAATGAAAATTTGCCTTAAAAACTTGACGAAAATCCTTCCTTTTTCTCCTATGGTGCTCTCGGCCTTGTGTGTGTAGTTTTAGGTGCTTTTGTGTTGTTTTAGTAGGTGTTGGTGATATATAAGCAAAAGTCAAATAAAATAAAAGAAAGTCAAAGTAAACACTTAGTTTATTTTTTAGTATTTCTAGTATTTTAATTCTATTTTAGACTATTTCTTGCTCAAAACAAGTATTCAACACTTAGACTATTTCTAGATAATTTATTTTAGGTGACAAAGAGTTTTACATGCAAACACTTTCACCCAACTCGGTTAAAAACGCGATTTTTGTAAAAGAAAGTGTAAAAACCTTTAAAATTCCAAAGCTGATTTAAAATCCGTTTTAATCAAACACGGGTCTATTAATATCTGAGGATTAGGTTTTAAAACGTTTAAAACACTCCTATAAAAATTTTAGCGGACATGTGTTCAAAATACTATTTACAAAAATCGTCGATAAAATTTCTGATGCCGATTTTGATAAAAATTTCATGAATGCACACTTAGCATGTAATAGGGTTATAAATCATAGAATTAGCACATTTTAATTCATATAACACATAAATAGATCAAAACACGTAAATTTAGGCAAATATAAAATATGGGGTCTCACAGACATGACATGAAAGATAGACTTTATTTGTGGATGGATCAAGGCATTTGTAAGCATTGTGTACATTGAAATACCCCAAGAAAATGCACGGTTTGGACCAAGGTTGGAGCTTGTGAGTGGAGTAAGGCCAGAGCCAGGGGAAGGATAAGCACCCAAATACACGTAGTTTGTTGTAGTTGAGAGCTTTTTGGAAGAGACATTCAAACGGAGTTTTGAAATGCAAAAGTGGAATGGGCATTCTATTAATTAGATATATAGCTGTTAGAAAGGTATGAGACCAATATAATTGAGGTAGGAATGCTGTGTGAAGCAAGGTTAGGCCAATTTCGACAATGTGTGTATGTCGTTGTTCAGCCGAACCCACATGCTCAGGAGTATAGGGTCGTGAAATAAGGTGTTGAATACCTTGGCTTTCAAAAAATGTTTTTAAACCTTTGTATTCAGTACCACCATCCGAGTATATAGTCACAATAGAAGTTTGGAAGTATTTTTCAACCATTAATTTGTATTTCTAAAAAATAGAAAAAACATCAGATTTGTAAGTCATAGGAAAGAGCCAGACGTATTTAGTAAAATGGTCAACGAAAATTATGTAATAGTGGAAGCCATCAATGGATGTGATGGGAGAAGGTCCCCAAACATCTGTATAAACTAAATCAAGAGGACGTCAATTTATAACTTTTATTACATAAGCACGACGAACAAGAAAAATTTAATCGCTCTACAGAGGATGAGAGAGGCAAACATTTATTCCTAACAAGATGACTAAGAATTCGCTGAGAAGGGTGCCCTAAACGATGATGCCAATTAACTGTGGTAGTACAAACAGCGACACACGCCTGCTTAGGAACTGAGGTAGCGTCGTCATTGAAATAGGTCTTGGGCCACTCGTATACATCATTCTTGCTCCTGCCGCGAAGAATTGGTGCCCCCGTGGTACGATCCTTCACAACAAAAGAGAAAGGAAAAAACTCAATTGACGTGTTATTAGTTTGGCAAAATTTAGAGACTGAAATCAAATTTTGTTTGATTGACGGAACACACAAGACATTGGAAAGCTTAAAGGAAATAGAGCCTGAGGGAAGAGTTGATAAACCATTATGAGTGATATCAAGACCGGAGCCGTCTCCTAACAAGATGTCATCGGGCCCCTCGTAAGGCTGGTGCATGGATAAATTGGCAAGGTCAGAAGTAACATGGTGAGAAGCACCCGAATCCAACAACCAATTATTTGATGTGGATGAACGAATGGAAGTGGGATTAGCCATAGGTTGTTGCATAAGTCTCTTCGCAGTATAACATTGTTTTGCCGTGTGGCCCTTCTTCTCGCAAAACTGACAAATGACACTCGATTTGTTGTGGTTGTTCCCATTGTTATTGCCCTTACGCTACTGAGTATGTCCTTGATGATTAGAGCTTTTGTTGTATTTCTGATTGGAAGACTGATTATTCCCATGTTTAGAATAGAAATTGAAGCCCGAACGAGTGTTGTTCACTATAATGAGAGAAGAAGCAGACCGCGCGTCCTCCTGTTTGAGAGAAACTTCATGTTCCACCAGCTTATCATGAAGTTCTTCGAAGGAGCCACATATATTTCCTTATAACCGCTACCAAGATCATTAAGAGCAAATATGGTAAGATCATCGTCACTCAACGGCACATCCACAAGCGCCAATTCATCAGCCACATTGCGTATGGCCTGTAGATACTCAGCAACAGTCTGGTTTCCATGCGAGATATTGGTCAATTTTTCTTTTAAATTCATCACACGGGAACGAGACTTGTTGGCATAAAGGTTATGGAGTTTTGTCCATGCGGCGCGAGATGTCCGAGCAGATGTACATAGAGAGGTCACACTGTCAGATAAGGACGCCAATATAGCATGAAGCAGAAATTTATCTTGACGGAGCCACGTGAGATACGCTGGATTTGGTGTCTTCTTGTCATCAGTGGTGATAGTTTGTGGTGGACAGGAGACAGAACCATCAAGGTAGCCCATGAGATTGTATCCAATCAGCAAGGCATCAAATTGAGCCTTTCAAGCTGGGAAATTATGTGGGGTTAATTTGAGAGGTAATTGGGCTGCGGCATTTATGGCGATGATGCCATTAGATGGTGAAGAGGAAGATGGGAGAATAATGTTGGACAATTAAAATGAGAGAAGTGCTGTAAATATAAATACAAGATGTGCAATAAAGATTAAAATAACAGAATGTAAAATTAACAATATTAAAATTTAAGGATGTAGAAATAAATCAAATACAAATGATATCGAGGCTTGAGTTAGACTCGATATCCTTAAGACTTTAACGTCCGCTACGGTGCTTTCGGTTGATTAACGCAAGTCTCCCAGGATATAACGATATTTTCTTCGTAGTAGGAGCACACCAAACTACGAAACTATTGAACTGAATATGACAAACTCTCTCTATTGGACACAATAATAAAATAAAATTATTTTTCGTTCTTGTTCTTCTCCTTTTTTTCAGCTAACATACACAACTATTTATAGCCAATTCTTAATGGAAGTTATCATTGCCAAAATATTCTGATAGAATAAAATAATATAAACTAGTTCAAATATTCACACAACCATGTTACTCAAATTTGACAAAGTCTGCAGCACATGGACAAGGAATATATTGCATAGAAATAGATGCAATATGCTCAAACAAAATTGTTCCACTAATCTATAATTAATAATTTTCATTCACAAAACACTAAATATTCTTACAAATAACACTAGTGCTAGCAGCCGTGGTGTTGGACATGATAGATAGAAAGTAATTGCAGTTACTATGGAGTAATAGAGAAAGGAAAAAAAAATAGTTTCTCGCTGGAGTCAACAAAGCTCTGTATACCATAGAAAAAAATATTTTGTATATATATGAGCTACTGCAATTACAACCAACTATATAGAGCTATAATGCCTACTAGATACAACATGAGTCCTATCAATTAGGAGACAGATACAAACGATAAGCAAGAGTAAAGAGAGAAGTTACATAGTATAGGATAACCACGAAGTTTTTAAAAATAGAAGTAGAGATTAGAGTAACCACTGTCAAATTCAGTGGAACTGCATTATCTCAGAAATAGAATTCTTAAATTCATTACTTCATTTCAAAAATAAGAATACGAATTGGCTGATAATGCCATTCGATTTACAATCTATTTCAAGTACACGCATTGTCACCTTAAAGATCACATTTGTCCTATGCAATTAATACCTAACAATTTGGGTTTCGAGCCATAAACATTTCAAAATGTCAGAAAATAAATTATCAAGGGCCTATGTTTAAATCTCTCCCCTTATTTAGATTGACGGTTTGGAAGGGGATTAATGAGGATGATTTTACAATCCTTTTAAATTGGGGTTCTTTGAATGAAAAAGAAAAGTTTAAGTGGGTGAAGTTTTTTTTTTGTCAATACCTATTTCATGGCTATGAAAATAAAAATGGTACTTAATTAATTTTTTATTTAAAATTATTTTTTCCTTTCCTTCCATTTTTCAATCCAAACAAAAATAAAATTCTTTTCCATTATTATTTTTTTGCAATCCAAACAAAGTAATTTATTTCCTTCTCTTTCCTCTCTTTTTTTCTTCCCTCCTACTTTCCTTTCCTTGGTGCAATCAAACAAGGGGTTAATCATGCTTGGCTTCGAGTTTTTTTTTTTGGCTAGGAAAGCTTGACTTCAAGTTTACCATGCACAATATAACCTTTTTAAATTAATAATGTTAGGATCACTTAAATTCTATTAATTTATCGAATTATTAAAGTATAAAGATAGACACGCCATTAATGAATTGAGGGTCTTAATCAATGAGTTATGGTATTGTCAAAAAATAAATGTCAACCATCTCTTGAATTTTCTCAGTGAAAATGTCACCAATACTGAGGTTTTAAGCGTAGATGAAATTAATGACTATATGATAGGACATTCACAAAATGAACTTAAAGTTAGAGTTAATAATGATACACAACCAATGTAATTAATGTCACGAATGGAAGCATTCCAAGCATTAATGATAATCCAAACCTTCTTACTATAATACGAGAAATTAACCCCATGCTTTTACTACAATACGAGAAATTAACCCCAGGCTTTTAGGGGCAATACATAAAGATGAGATTCAATTACATTTGAAGTTTAACAAAAGATAAACTATTATTGACTTATTTTTGGGGAAAACCTCATAATCAATTAATTATGTACTATTTAGCTACTTATTAATTTATAGAATACTTGAGTTTATTAAATAAAAAATATTTTAAATGTGTTATTTTATAATTTTAACGAGATTATTAATTTTTTATACTAATATCAAATTGGGACTGAATAATTTTATTATTTAAAAGAGATTATTAATATTAAATATTATTTTAAATATGTTTTACTGTATATAGAATAATAAATACATGCGCGCATTAGATGACAAGATTTTGTTTTGGCCAGCGCTTGAGTATTTACACTTTGGACCAAACTTGTGTGTCTTTACTCATCGTGCATTCTTGCTTGTGAAAGACAAATAAGGTGAGTTATCTCTTATAGTGTCCCGAATCTGTCTCTCTAATCCAAAAAAAAAAAGAGTAAAATCTAACTAAAATTGCTAACGAACTGGGTAAAATAAAAATTGAATTAAGTAAATCTTCTTTGTTTTCTATTTCTTTTTATTTTTATTCAAAAAAATATAAAGTCGTACAACACAATTAGTAAAGTTTAAATTTCATAATATTTCATAAATATTACGAATAATATTATCAATAGAGCAAAGACCTAGTGGTAGGGTTTTCTTTTCATTGTTGGCAAATAAGAAAGAGCCCACTCTCAAGAGAAAGAAAGAAAGAAAGACAGAAAGAAAAGAAAAAAAAAAACAAGAGATGAGAGCCCCACCTGAACTAAAAAAATAAAAAATAAAAAATAAGAGCCCCTATTCTCTGCGACTAATCCGACGTAAGCGTGTATATATTCACACATAAAGACTGACAAAGAGCCCTATTCTCTGTTACCAAACTTTGCCGCTTGCTCTTCCTGTCTGCATATTTTGTCTCGTCTCTTTTTAATTGCTTTAATTTATATATTCGTACAAAGAGAAAATCAAAATCGCTGCTACCCCCATCATGTTGACAACGTTTGGGGGTCAGTCCGGTTAGCCCCTTGTGTGTTCTCAACTTTCTTCTTGCCATGAATTCGTAATAAAAATTTTATCTTTGGGGGCTAAAACATGAATTTTATTGTTCAGATTCAACTATTAAAAGAGGAAGGAAAAGGGTAATTCAAATTTGTCCTTAAGCTCCATTTTTTGCTCGTAAATGCTGCATTTTTTCCTCAAATTTCAACTAGTAACTTTCCATGGGAGGCATTGAGGAATTGGGTTTTCACCAATTTCAGTCTTATGAAGCAAATAGTTACAGGGGTCGTTAATTTTAGTCAGCATGTAAAAACTGGTGCTTTTCTCTTATTTTAATTGATTGACTTTGTTCAGATTAGTGGGGGAAACTAAAACGAAAAAGGGGGAAAAAATGCAAAGATGGCAGCTTTTTCTCGGAATTTGACAAATTATTATGGCAGAAGTTCGATATTAATTGCGTTTTCTCCTTTTCAGGATTCTGGTCTCAGCTTCGCTTGATTTTGCCCTTGCTAGCCCTGACAGGATTGGGACTTGGACTTGGAATTGCAATGGAAAAAAGAAGAGTTTCGTCGTCAGAGTTAAACACCAAAGAAAGTTCTGAATCCATAAAGGTACTACTTTTAGCTTTAATATTAAAGCTTTAATATATAGGTCATGTTGTTTTGTTGCTGGAGTATCATGTTACATGTGTTTGAAATCATATCTTACGATTTGAGTCGTGTGTTTTCTTCTACTCTCATAGTTGTTAAAACGAAGAGAAATATTTATCCTCCAGTATCCTTTTCGTTGTTATGTTGCAAGATCATGTTACCTGTAGTTAGCTTTCTTGATTGGATAATTCTATGATTTACTTAGGAGTTTTACTTGGAAAGATGTCATATATGTGATGTTGCAGGTTTTGGGTTTAAGAGAACTTCTTTCGTTGGCCTTGTGCTGGGTGGTGTAATTCTGATCATCTGTTACTTTTCTTACCCATTAAATTTTTCTGAAATATTATTGCTTGTAACTCATTTAGGTCCACAATGACTACAAGGAGGACTTCATCAGTAGATTGCCGGATGATGTCCTTTGTTCCATCCTCTCACAATTGACTATGAAAGATGCTGTTAGGACTAGCATTTTGTCTAGTAGATGGAGAAACCTTTATCTTTTTCTGCCTGAGTTGTCCTTTGATTGCCTATGCACGTTCATGCCTTTAAATCAGCATTGCACTTGCCGCCCTCAGTATAAGCAAGGATTATTGACTGTCATGGATCGATTTCTTCAGCTTCCACCAGGCCACAAGATAACATCCTTCCAGTTGTCTTTTTGTCTATGTAGAGAATTTACCTGTCAAATTGAGCGATGGATGCATTGCATTGCTAGATTGGGCATCGAAGAACTTCTTCTCAGGTTTTGCTGCAACCCCTTTGTCATCGATAAGCCTGGACTCTGGAGCATAAGAGAGCGGATTACTTACCCTTTTCAACTCCTGTCTGAAGCATCCATGCTGCGGTCTTTGTCTTTGTTTGCATGCAATCTGGAACCAAATTTCCAAGGACCATTCAGGTCCCTCATGTCCCTAAGGTTGGATGTTGTCTCATTAGTTAATGGAGAAGTGCACAGCATCTTGTCGTCTTGTCCGAAACTTGAGTCTTTAATATTGACATATTGTGGACTTCCTTCTAAATTATTCATTGGTGGACCAGAATTGGAGTTGAAGTTTCTAACCATCTCGAATTGTTTTGGGGTACAAGAGATTGTTCTCAGGGCTGGAAATCTTACTACTTTTGAAATTGTTTTCTCTACCACGATAATATTTTCTCCTTCCCATGTTCCCAAGCTACAACAAGTATATTTCCGGTTAAATTACCCTGGTGATCTGCCTTATGTTATTGGTGAGGGTGCAAAGAATATGCCTCAGCTTGAATCTCTATATGTTGAATCTAGGATCTCTGAGGTGTGTATAGTGTGTATCTTTTACCACTCTCTTTTTATATTCTTTGCTACTGATAATTTGTGCTGTTCACTTATATCTCCCTGTCAGTTGTTTTATTTGCCAGCAGGGCTGCCTACATTCAGCAATATTAGACAAATATATTTACTACTGGAGTTTGAGGATTGTTTATTTGATGTACAACAAGTTGGTTCTTTTACAATTGCCTGCCCACTTCTTCAGAGATTGCATTTGGTGGTGAGTAGGGTCTCTAATGCTATTCATTCCCTTTAAGAATTTAATTTAACTATAGGTTCATCGATGTGCAATGCTGTGATGATCCCTTTAAAATGTTAATTCACTTGAGCATATCATAAGTCTACATTTTTGGCTCCCCTCTCTTGTGCATGTATCAAACGAGAGCCATGAATTACATAAGTTCACATTTGCTCATAGTAGAAATCCATATAGCATCTTGTTGTCATTGATTTCTAATGATGAGCTTTTCCCCTTGAGGTCAGCTACGAGCTCAATGTTGAATTCTTTCTATTGCCAAGTAATGGTAGTATACCGTCTCCCTGTAAAGAGTGGTTTACGGTCTTCGTTGCATCTTCGGCTCAAGTTAGAACTACTATTTTAAGTGATGTGTTTCAAGACATTAGATGTGGAAGCCTTTTAGAATGTTGGCTAAGTTCCAATTACCTTTTTAATGCTTACTAAGTTGTGATTCTCTAGCTCTTTATGTGCATATAGTTTTTTGCCCATCATTACAAGTCCAACCTTGGTTGTAAGCAGATCTGCTTCTTTTTGATTGACTGAAAATTCAATAATATGTATTCAATTCCATAGTTTCATCTATTGCGTTCTTCTTCTTTGAATATTTTCTATTTTCTGGGAACGCAAGCTAAAGAAATATTGTTTACACATTGCTGTTTCATGGGCTTATGGTTTTTTCACATAGGCAGCCATGCAACATAGTATACGTGTATATGCAGTTAGAAATGTTATTCGTGTTTCATTGTTATAAAATCAAAAAGGTAGGCCATTGGTGTTCAGAGGTTGTTACCTTTTGATATGGTGTTCAGCTGATACTTTTGTTTAAGTGACAAGCAACCTTAATGTTTTTCTCTTTATGTGGTAACATATGCTCATAATATGATGCCGATCTTCTATTTCATAGTATTGATATTTTGCATGGTTGCAGGTGAAAGGCAGAGTAACTAATACAATAGTTGCGTTCGGACAATCTCCGATTTATCATCCTCATTCTCATCTAAAAGAAGTAGAATTTGGTGGATTCCTTGGTTCGGAAAACGAGATCTCATTGATTTTATATTTGCTTAAAAGTGCTGTGGCTCTTGAGGAAATGCTAATAAGCAGGGATTATAGATATTACATTGGAGGAGGAAGGTGGGACATGGCAAATAAACCTCCATTTGGTAGGAAGGAACTGGAAACTATCCATCAACAATTACAAGGGCAGGCTGCCTCTTCAATTGCACGGGTGATCATTCGGTAATTCATGTACGAGAAGATTATGGGGCTTAACATTTTATTGAATCAGGGCCAGAGCTGTGTCCTTCAGTAGCTTTCCAATTTAGCTGCTTGGAGAAGACTTAATTTATAAATATTACTCAATTCATTTTATCCTATATCGAACTTGTCTGAGATTTGTATGGGGTATTTTTGACTTTCACCCCTTGCATTTTCAGAAAATGGGACTCAGCTCCTTATATATATATATATATATATATATATATATATGACTTAGACCCCTTGACAATTTTTCTGTTAAAATGGAAGAAATACCTATTGTACCCTTATGCACTGCTGTATACACGAATTAGTAAAAGCGCACTTACACACAAGCAGCTCCAGTTGTCCAGTACCGGTTCCACACGTTCGTCACATTCATATACAATGAAGAGGCATGCATAGCAATATTTCAATTTCTGGACGTTGCATTTTCTCTATTTTATATTTAATTATTCAAATCTAATGATGCCATGAAAGTCATTATCATGACCTGTTTCACACATTTTCACGAAAGCTTACCAATTTGAGTGAAAAGGAGCAAGCTCGGCATTGTCGTGTAGTAGATCTACTTTTTGTTTGACTTCCACCAATAGTTGATGTACAAAAAATCATCCCTGCTAAATACACTCATACTCTTCAGAGAACTTAACAGCCCGTTTGGATTGGGGGGAATGGGGGGAAGGGAGTGATGGTGAAGGGAGGGGTCTAGTTCTTTCCCTGTTTGGGGGAATGGAGGGGAAAGGAGTGATAGTGTGAGGGCACTAAGGGGAGGGGTCTAGTTCTTTCCCTCTTTGGCTAAAAAGGTGAAGGGGGGTTGGGGTACAGAGCATAATTCTTCCATAACCCCAAAATGTAATTATTTCAAATTGGGGTAAAATGAAAGGAGAGGAAAATTGTATTTTTGTGATGACAACATTACCTTTTATTTTCAAGTTAATTACAATCGAACTAAATATGATAAGGAAGGTTAAAAAAGAAAGAAAGAGAAACTGTTAGAGTTTGTACAATATAAGTATGGATTAATTTCAAGGCAATAGGGCAAATTCGTTTGATTGTCAAAAATTTGTGACGAATGAAAACAACAGAAGTAACTACTTGGAAAAAATAACTCTGTTACACGTGATGTTGCAACATTAGCCAGAATATTAATTCTATCACAGCCCGTTAGTAATCTGTTTCTCTAATTGCTTAGTCAGTTTGTTTCACTTAATGTTCTAACATAAGTAGTTACAGTAAATAGTAGCGGAAAGGAAAAACTTGTAAAGGAAACAAGAACACCAAGATTTAACATGGTTTAACCGTGCGGTCTACGTTCACGGGACCTCCCCTGGTCTAACAAACCTGTTCATTAAGAAATATAAAAAGTTACAACACCAATGGACTTACACAAGAAAAGACTCCTTCTAAACCTTCGACGCCTCGATGTTGAATTCCTTAATGAACGTTGGTTTGGCGAGCTCCCCTCGACTTGCAACGTTCTCTACCGAGAACAACACCTTCTTCTCTCGAAGAATGAATACACGAACCAAGAATCTAAGCACTCAAATACTTAAACAAATTGTTCATGACTTACTGTCAGAAATAACAAGGTTGCAACACTTAATACAATCAAGGACTAAAACACAGTTTGTGTTGCAACATGACACGGAACATAAAAATCCTATGTGTACTCTTGCAGCTTGTCCGTGCTATCTCTCTTCTTCCTCTTTACCAATCTGTATCCTTGAACTTCATATATATACCTTCCTGCTACTCATCCACACTCCTTGGGCTTCTAGATATCCCTTATCAATATGCAATTAATGTTATTCCATAATCAACACAAGCTTTATATGGTAAGTTACCATATTATTTTACTTGCACAATTCAAAAGATAAACAACACACATATGGTAATATAATATTGTGGGTTTTGCAAAACACAGCCAATCAAAAGTTGCCTTAATAATTTTCAATCAACTGCCAATAAACCCCATGGCCTTAACAATTTCCCCCTTTGGCTTTGTTTTGGCAAAACCTTGATATCATAATCAATGTAGCTATGGTATAACAATCAGTGAAACATGAAGCCAAGTTAAACAGTATCAGAGCAAATAAAAGAGTAACTCAACAATGATCAGTCTGTGGTAGCAGGCAGGAGAACACAGTTATAATGCACTAAGACACACTATCAAAAGTCAAACACCAGAATTCAGAAGTATAATGCAGAAGTATAAAACTTTTCCCCCTTTTTGCCAAACCAAAGGCAAGGAGGCAGAGATAGGCACAGTATTAAAGCAAACTATACCAAAGATAAGAAACTAAACTATAGCAGAGAGATAAAAGACATTAATTGTTCAGCAACCTAAGCAACAAGACAGTCTAAAAACAACAATTAGACAACTGTGATCACTACGCATTAGGTCCAATCAGATGTTCCATTAAAGAACTTTGTCCCTGAAGAAGTTGAGCAAGAGATTGGAGGATTTTATCCTAATTAGCTTGAACATTATCCTGCTCTTCTCACAATTCCTCAACAGCTTCTTGAAGATGCTGCAATTGTTGTGACATGATAGAAGGATATGTGGATGCACTGGCACTCCTAGTGGGAGGTGGTATGGAAACATCAGCCTGCTTCCCCTGAATGTCATTCTTATGGGTCGCCTATAGAAATTTCTTAGAGAAAAACAAGGGAGAGGGGTTTTTCTGCAGTACTTCATGCTTGTGTAGAAAATGATGTTGTGACGGGAGTAAACCACAAATGAGTGAGGGATATGGTAAATATTGACTGGCAAATTGTTTAACACCTTCTTCCAGAATACGATCAAAAAATAACTTTCCCCAAATTGAGGTTGATCCCTGTGCCAACAGAATACAACAACCTCCTTATTTCAACACTCAAAGTGGTAGAGTGTTTGATAGGATACCAGTTCGTAATAGCCATTTTATGCAAGGCTGCATACTTTGTGGTCAGTTTAAGGGCAGTGAGTCTTGTCTCTGGTTTCCATTCACAAGGTTCTCCTACAAGTTCTGATGATATGACATTTAAGGTGATGTTAGGGATGTGATCAGCTGCAGGTTCTCACTCAAGAAACTTGTTGATGGTTGAGGGGGAAAACTCAAACACATGATTTCGGACAAATGTCTGGTGAAAGTACTTGGATGTTTCAACATTGATATTCTGATGCAAGTTAGCATAAAACTCATAAACCAAGTTTCCAAAGAACGCTTCCACTTTGTTAAAAGAGGCTAATAGGTTTCGTTCTCTGAGTAACTCCACAAGTCCAGTGCTTTGATAGGACTTTAAGTTAATGGGTTTTTCACAGACAAACTTCCTTTGGCACATAGTGTCAAGCTTGTCTTGAGACTCAGAGAAATAGAATTTTTGAGAGAATGCAGAAGAAAGATTGTACCCTGGACAAGCACGCCGCTTGGGTCACGAAGACTCTGGATGTTTAGCCCCTTTGCGTTCGAAGCTTCCAATATGCTTCTTTTTATTCGACTTGGTCTGACGAAATTCTTTCGCAAGCGTGGCTTCTGCACCAACTGGTATTGCATCTTCTGCTTCTGTTTCAGATGTTGCACGCGAAGCTGCAATATTCCCTATGACCGAGACAAGAGTTTCCTTAGACTGTTCACAGGGTATCTTCGCAGTAGTATGGCCTGTGGCAGGAGGTGTTGTGACATCTCTTCTGTATGGCCCAGCCCGAGACCACATGTGCATATAGATCATGTCATATATAATTAAATCAGTTTATATGCATTTACCTAGTTTTTTGTGCTTTGAAATTGATTTATGTGCATTTATCTTGATTTACGTGCATTTCATTGTTTAACGTGCCATTAAGTGTTTTAGATATCGTAGGAAGTTAATTAAAAATTATCGGACTAAGCCTAGCAACTAACTAGTTAATATACAACTAGAATGATATGGAATAAATAGCATTAAGTTGCAAGGGAAAGGTGGTCTTTTGGTTTTAGATTTTATTCAATCAACACATAATACACACAAAACACACACCAAATCTCTACACATACACAAAATCTGAAAAACACACACCACACTCTCAAAATTTTGACTAAGGAAAAAGAAAGAAAGAAGAGAGAAAGAAGAGGAGAAGAAAGAGCAAGCAAAGTACAACCATTTTCCACGATTTTCTTGCATTCTCAAGCTTCCACTTGCATCTTGAACATCACCTCTTGCATCCAACTCCACATCTAGGTGAGGGATGTTTTCATCTAAACTTGTGGCTTTAACAAATTCAATATCTTACTTGTTTATGATCTTTAACTACCATTGTAGCTTAATCTAAGTATATACATGCTTGTGAGATAATTGAGCTTATATATTGTTAGGTATTAGTTGTTAAAGCTTCTTGTGGTGAAATACTTGTTGAATTTTGATCTTGCTAGCTAGAATGGTGTGTAGATGGTCATGGTATACAAAATTGGAGGTTGGTTGAAAGACTTGATAGAAAATTGATGTGAAATTGATGAATCAAGGATATGTGTGTTGAAATGTTTGAATTGAAATCTTGCTTGATCTTTGGTTTCTTGGGTTCATGGTTGAGTTAATGGCATGCTAAACATGGATATTGAGATCACTTTGAAGTGTGGTAAAAGTAGTGTGGTTGTGGCTTGCAAGAAAGGAGAAGGGTTGAGGCAAATTTTGAGAAAAACGTGCATTGGCTGGGCTGTTTTGGCCCAACTGGTCAAGGGGCTCGTCCGACTCACCTCAACCGACTTTTCCAGAGGGAGTTGGTCGAGTGCCCTCGTCCGACTCAACTTTTTCAGCTTCGCGCAATGAACTTGTTTTAGGGATTTCGGGAGCTATAGATGTCGGATTGAGGCACGGTTAGAACCGTTAGAATCGTATAGAACCCTAGTTTATCCTAGTAGAATTAGATTGTAGATTTGTGCCATAGGTTAAGTGCTACATTGTTTCCAATCCCTATATATGAGGCTTGGGAGACTATGAAACATAGGCATTATTGTTGTCTTTTGTTAGTTTTATAGTATGGTACCAATGTCCTTCCCCGAACATGATTCATAAACATTACATGACATTATTTAAGACTTATATGCATGTAAGTTATGTACTTGCTTGCTTACGTCATTTAGTATTCCTATACATACATGTGAAACTTGCATGCTTACATTCTACATTGTTGATATTACTGTTGTGACGGAAGTAAACTACTTTGTTGCTATCCTAGTTATGACAGAAGCATCGTATGTTGTTGCTATCCTAGTCCCTCTCTCTCGTTTGGTGCCTTTCCTTTGAGAGTTGAGAATTTACTATATATATATATATATATATATATATATATATATATATTTATCAAGGTTGCAACCTTCTAAAGGCCTTGGTGTGATCGATGACCTTGGGCAGCATTAGGCTCGCCGATTGTACCCACGACCACCAGAGACCTATTTGTTACTTTTGAGGGGAACTATTTGGAACCCTCGGTTGTTGATGGAGTTGGTGTCGGGTTTTCTTTGAGGACTCGATCCTCGATTGTGGTGTGGAGTATCATGATTTGATTCAAGGCAGAAACTGTTAACGTTAGCAATCATTGTATCCTTTTGCAATAAGTATCTCTGTTCACTATCTTATTGCATACTTGAGTTACTACCTGTTTACTTACATGTGCATTCTTACATGCATGACATGATTTCTTGAATTGGTTGCGAAAACCCTTCCTATTTCATCCTCACTGAGCTATACGCAGGACAAGCTCACCCTCTTTTAACCTTTCAGGCGAGGCTGAGGCTGAGCAGACACTTCAAGATGTTGGCCAAACTCCTTGGTGTGATATCGAGGATTTCTGCCTTATGTGATTGTTATATGTTGATATAACTTAAGAATACTTGATGTATAACTTATTCTTTTGGACAACTAATATGTAACTGAATACTTCTATTCTTTTGAGACCTAGAAACCCGAATGTTGATTAGCTTTTATGTTTGAACAGGTGGTTCGAGGTCTTGTACATATGACACTAGTTGTGGTTCCCTTTTCTAAGGCCGATGTAATTGAAAGACTCTTGAACTCTTATGAAGTTTATGAATGCACAAGTTATTATGTTATCGAATTACATATTTTAGAGTTACGTAAGTCACGTACCGGCCTTAGCCTTAGCAGGTGTCCGGGACGAGGCGTGACATCTTCTCTCCTCGGCATGCACCGTCGTTGTGGAAGATGGTGTTGCAATTGTAGTGGCAACATCTATTTTGGGCATAGCTTCAGAGTCCGAGGACTACGCCTTCTCGGCATGGTGCTGTGTCGTTCCAGTGTATACAACCACGTCCATCCCTGTTGGAGTCCATGAAGGGTCAACGGATGGTTCATCAGCCCTCGCTTTGGTGGTTTAAGGACGGAGATACCCACTAAAGTTGGTGTCGCTTGATGATGATGCAACTCCACCTATAACCGTGATGGGAGGAGATGGTTCATCAATGGTAATGGGTTGTGTTGAAACACCTTCTCGTGCTCCTGGTTTGGGTGTTCCCCAATGTCTACCACCTGATCTTGTCTTTACCATGGTTTGTTCTGCAAATGGGTAAGCAAGTGAGAGAGTGAGGGAAAACACGATTAGTAACGCAGGAAGGACAATTGAAAGATAGAAAGTCATTGATTTGCTCAAATAATCATGCCCTAATCGTGGGTAACTGCCAATTAAGGATATGCAATCCCATGATCTTGGGAAATTCAAAAAACTGAAAAGTGAATTAATTGCCTATTAATGATATCCAAAATTCCTGCTCAAAATTATCTTGCTTTTTCTGTCAGAACACCATGTGGTACACTGAAGTTGCAACATATTGTCAAAAGACATATCAGATTATCACGATTGAGTTAGTGGTAATGTTGCAACCAAAAACAAACTAACAGTATGTTTCACAATTCTCTTCTCCTTCAAGAGTTTTTTTTTTCATTTATTTATTTATTATTATTATTTTTTTTTTCAAATACAAAACAAATTGAAAAACTAAAGGAATTCAGGCAGCATGACATAATACAAGAAACTTTACTCATCAATACTCATTTCAGTCAAGGATTTAATTAATGAACCATGTGTGTATGTGTGTGAAGTAGAATTCAGATAGCTGTCACCTTCAAATCTGCAAAGTGCAAGTACTTTCCCTATCAGCTCAAACATACTTGATCATCTATTCATCTCCCAAGAAAGCACAATATTTTTTTTCATTGTTTCAGCCTATGTTACAACTGGTAGCTTTCATTCCACTCTCTTTTATTTTGGATTAGGTAGTTTTTTCTAGTGCTTGATAATTACATTCTTTCCTGCCCCATTTTTTTCCAAATCTTGAAGATGGATAGAATTCAGGAATGGATTTAGAAAGACTTCTCCTTTTATCCCTAGTCATCAGAAAGATCAAGCTCATACACTTGCAGACTATCCAGATTAGCTTTCCCAACCTAGACTTCAAGGTGAACAAGGATATATGGTTCATAAATTAAATGACCAGTTGAATTGAATATCAGACTTTCAGATTCCTCAAGCTTGTTTCAAGTTCCTGTTAAGAGTAAATCATGATGCAACATTATATACGACAAATTCCTATAGCTTTTCCTAGGGTTTCAAATCTTAAAAGATCTAAAGCTTTAGTGAAGATATCTGCCAATTGTTTTTCTATTGCAACATGTTCCAAAACAATAATTTTTGTTTCAACAAGTTCACGGATAAAATGATATCTTATGTCAATATGTTTAGTGCGAGAGTGCTGAACAGGATTCTTGGATATGTCAATGGCACTCATGTTATCACAATAAACAGTTAAAACCTGATTTTCAATTCAATTCCATAGTCATCTAACATCTGTTTCATCCATAAAAGTTGTGCACAACAACTTCCTGCGGCTATGTATTCAGCTTTAGCTGTTGACAAGGAGATTGAGCTTTGCTTCTTGTTGTAACAAGACACCATGTTGTTTCCAATGAAGAAGCATCCATCAGTTGTACTCTTTCTATCATCTGCATTTTTTGCCCAATCAGCATCACTAAATCCAACAAGATTAGTGTTAGTGTCATTAGTAAACCAGATTCCAAGACCTATTGTTCCACTCACATATTTGATTATCCTTTTTACTGCAAGTAAGTGAGATTCTTTTGGATCTGCTTAATATCTGACACACACTCCAACACTAAAACATATGTCTGGTCTACTTGCTATAAGATACAACAAGCTTCATATCATGCTCTTATACAAGCTAGGGTCAACTGATTTATCATTCTCAGTTTTTGTCAACTTGGCGGTTACACTTATGGGGGTTCTTGAAGACTTAGCTGATTCTAACCCAAATCTTTTGACTAGGTTCTTGGCATATTTCTCTTGAGATATGAAGATCCCGTCCTCACATTTCTTGACCTGCAATCCTAGGAAGTATGTTAGTTCCCCAACCATGCTCATTTCAAACTCATGCTTCATATGCCTAACAAATTCATCAACCTTATTTTCAGATGTTGCACCAAATACAATGTCATCAACATAAATTTGAGCAATGAGAAACCCTGATCCAAACCTTTTGATAAACAAAGTTTTGTCCACTCCCCCTCTCTGGTAGCCTTTATCAAGCAAGAATTTTGTCAACCTGTCATACCATGCTCGTGGAGCTTATTTCAATCCATACAAGGCCTTTTTCAATTTATACACATAAGTAGGATAATGTGGGTCTTTAAAACCTTTTGGTTACTCAACATATACTTCCTCAATTAAAATTTCATTCAAGAATGCACTTTTCACATTCATTTGAAACAATTTGACTTTTAACACATATGCAATGGACAATAACAACCTAATAGATTCAAGCCTAGCAACCGGAGCAAAAGTCTCATCAAAGTCCACACCTTCTACTTGTGTATATCCTTAAGCGACAAGTCTAGCCTTGTTTCTAGTAGTGTTACCATTTTCATCAGTCTTGTTTCTAAAGATCCATTTAGTTCCAATGATATTGACATCTCTTGGCCTAGGAACTAAAGTCCAAACATCATTTCTCACAAATTGATTCAATTCCTCTTGCATGGAATTTACCCAAAATTTATCCTTTAAAGCTTCATTCATATTTTTGGGTTCAAAAAAGGATGTGAAACAAATAAACCTTACCATATCTCTATAGTTCAACTTGGGTTTAGCTCTGGTTCAAATTCCATCATGTATTGAACCAATCATATCTGTTGAAGCATGATTTCTGTGAACTTGTGGCAGTTTAGCTTGAGTTTCTTCAGTGGTTTCATTTGTTGTTCCACCGCGTGTTGTAACATCCTGTGAACTAGTGTCTGTCTACTCAACTATTATGTCAGGTGTTGCATCTGAATCAGTCGCAATCGATTTTTTCATTCATTCTTCCTTCAGCATTGCAACATCGTCTACCACGTCAGTCTTCAGTTTGCTGATACTGGTTTCCTACGTTGGTTCACCTGTACAATTTTATAATTCATCAACCATCACATTAACCAATTCCATTATAGTCCTGGTGGTTAAGTTAAAAACACGAAAGGCATGGCTATTAGTTGCATAACCAAGAAAAATCCATTTATCACTTTTAGTATCAAACTTACCTCTTTGTTCTCTATCATTCAAGATGTAACACATACTTCCAAAAACATGAAAATAACCCAGTGAGGGTTTCTTACATTTCCAAATTTTATAAGGGGTTTTGGTGGTACCTGGTCGCAAGAGTACTCGATTTATGGTGTAACATGTAGTGCTAACTGCTTCTGCCTAAAACCTGTGAGAGAGGTTTTTATCATTCAACATCACTTGTCCATTTCTTGAATTGATCTATTCTTTCTTTCGGCCACACCATTCTGTTGTAGAGTCTTAGGTGCAAAGAATTCATGAGTTATTCCATGTGCATTACAAAACTCAGTAAAAGAATGATTCTCAAATTCTCTACCATGGTCACTCTTAATTCTAATGATTCTCTGAATGTTGCAACATTTCTCAATTTTCAACCTTAAGCACAATTTCTTAAACACATCAAAAGTGTCAGATTTTTCTCTAAGAAAATCCACAAATGTATATCTAGAGAAATCATCCACACATACAAACACATATCTTTTACCTCCGATACTTTTGGTTTGCATTGGACCCATGAGATCCATGTGCAAAAGCTCCAAGATTTTCTTGGTTGACACATGTTGCAATAGCTTGTGTAATGCTCTTACCTGTTTGCTCATTTGACAGGAACCACATACACCTGATTACCTATTTTTCAACTTTGGCAGTCCTCGTGCTACACCTACATTCACAATTTTGGTCAGCAATTTGTAATTTAAGTGTCCCAATCTCTAGTGCCAAATTTTAGTGTTGTCACAGGTACTGTTGTAACATGGCAATGGTTGTTCCTAAGATGGTGTAAGCATGTAGCAGTTGTCATATGACCTTTTTCCTGTAAGCACACAATTGTTAGTAATGTCTAACACATGACAACCATCCTTCGTGAATTTCACATGTAAGCCCTGATCACACAATTGACTAATACTGATAAGATTAGCTTTTAAGCCATCCACATGCAATACTTTCTTGAGTCTCAGAAATCCTTCAATATCCAATGTTCCTCTCCCAAGTATTTTTTCTTTAACACCATCTCCAAAAGTAACTTGGTCTTCATTGCACTCTTTGTAGCTGCTCAATGCTTCATGCATACTTGTCATATGTCTAGAACACCCACTATCAAAGTACCAAGAATTAGCAATACAAGATTACATAGAGGTATAGGCAACAAAACAAGTTAAGTCGGATTTCTTCACCCATACTTGTTTTACCTTGTGTTGCAAAAACACGTGTGATGATCTCTTTTGATTGAGAAACTTACCCTTTTCCAGCATCCTTTGAAACTTGAAGCAGTGAAGTTTGATGTGTCCAAGTGCAAGGCAAAAATGACAAATGGGAATAAACCTGTTCTTCTTTTTCCTTTGTTGCTTCTGCGATGTCGCAGTCTCTATTGTAACATCAGCAATCATGACATTTTTTCTGTTATTTTGTGTAGTCGCAACATTGTGCTGTAATTTTGAATCTTTTGAACCTTTGCCAAACACAGTTTTTCCAGAAGATTCCCTTCATAAAAACCAAGTCCAGTATGATCACTGCTCGATTTTTGAATGGATAACATGTGATCCAATTTTTTAATTCCAGAATTAAGCATTTTTACATATCATTGCATCTGTTGCAATTCATGTTGCAATATCTGCACTTCCATCAGTCTTTCGTCAGCCAGGTTTTCCAGTTCAGACTTTTGTTTTTCCAATTCAACGATCCTCAAATCAAGTCCTTGGTTTTTCTTGCACACGATCACCTATTTTTTGTACATGTCTTTGTATGTTTTCATGACTTCTCCGTTATCAAGTTCACCATTACTATTTGACTCAATGCAATTAGATTCACTTATTTCACTGTTTGTTTCACCAAGTGTTGCAACAGCTGTACCAGTTTCCTCGTTCAGACTGTTCTCTCGAGATGCTGTAGCAATGCAACAAAGTTACTAGTATGCTCATCATCACTCTCTGAGGATTCGTCCGATTCCTCATAACTCCAGGTAACTTTCATGACTTTTTTTTTCTTCTTCAAGGTGTTTGCACATTTAGCTTGAATGTGGCCAAACCCTTCGCATTCTCGGCATTGTATGCCTTTACATGTCTTTGTACATTTTCATGACTTCTTCGTTATCAAGTTCACCATCACTATCTAACTCAATGCAATTAGATTCACTTATTTCACCGTCTGTTTCACCGAGTGTTGCAACAGCTGTACCAGTTTCCTCGTTCAGACTGTTCTCTCGAGATGCTATAGCAACATTGAATGCAACAAAGTTACTAGTATGCTCCTCATCACTCTCTGAGGATTCGTTCGATCCCTTATCACTCCAGGTAACTTTCATGACCTTTTTTTTCTTCTTCAAGGTGTTTGCACATTTAGCTTGAATGTGGCCAAACCTTTCGCATTCTCGCCATTGTATGCCTTTACTCTTCTTCTTTTCATCGGTTGGTTTAAAATTTTGTTTCTTAAGTGTGTCAATCGCTGTTGTAACATGAGGCTTTTTGTCAAAATTCGACTATCAAAAACCTTTTCTCCGTTTGTCCCACTTTTTCAGCACTCTGTTAAAGTTCTTGGTAAGCAAAGCTAAGGACTCAGGGATTTCAGATTCCTCATCATCCGAAGAGCTTAGCGTCTCTTTCCTTTCAACATGCGCCTTCAGTGCAATGCCTTTTTCTTTTTTCTTTTGCTTAAACTTCATCTCAAAAGTTTGAAGTGACCCCGTCAGTTTATCAATCTTGATTTCATCAATATTTTTTGATTATTCTATGACAACCACCTTGATTCCAAATCTGTCTGGGAGAGAGCGCAAGGTTTTCCTTACAAGTTTAGCATCATAATACTTTTTTTCTAAAGCAAATGATTCATTAGCAATGTGGCATTGAAATCCGCAATGCTTTCATCCTCCTGCATCCTTAATTCCTCGAATATGGTGGTAAGCATATGCAACTTTGATTTTCTGACTAATTATGTACCTTCATATGCTGTTTACAATATATCCCAAGCTTCTTTCGCAGATTCACACGTCGAGTTTAACTTGAATTGGTTCAAGTTAACAGCATTGAATATTGCATTCAGCGCCTTAGAGTTCTAAATTGCCAAAAGATCTTCATCCTTGGTACATTATGTTTCAGGTTTAGTTGCAACATTGCCCTGATCATCTGTTTTGGTAAGAGTTGTCCAGCCAATCAATATTACTTTCTAGGCCTTCTCATCAATCGACTTGATGAACGCCCTCATCCGAGCCTTCCAATATGAGTAATTCGCACTATCCAACAATGGAGGTTTAGTGATTGAGCCTTCATCACGCAAGGTGTTCATACCTATTCCTGCAAAACAACAACTCAAAAACTCCCAAGAATCTAACTGATTAAGTTCGTAACCTGCTTTTGATGCCACTTGTTAGAGTTTGTGCAGTATAAGTATGGATTAATTTCAAGGCAATAGGGCAAATTCGTTTGATTGTCAAAAATCTATGACGAATGAAAACAACTGAAGTAACTACTTGGAAAAAACAACTTTGTTACACATGATGTTGCAACAATTACCGGAATATTAATTCTATCACAGCCCGTTAGTAATCTATTTTTCTAATTGCTCAGTCAATTTGTTTCACTTAATGTTCCAACATAAGTAGTAACAGTAAACATCAGCGGAAAAAAAAAACTTGTAAAGGAAATAAGAATACCAAGATTTAACGTGGTTCAACCGTGCGGTCTACGTCCACGTAACCTCCCCTGTTTCAATAAACCTGTTCATTAAGAAATATAAAAAGTTACAACACTAATGGACTTACACAAGAAAAGACTCCCCTCTTAACCTTCGACGCCTCGATGTTGAACTCCTTAATGAACGTCGATTTAGTGAGCTCCCCTCGACTTGCAACGTTCTCTCCCGAGAACAACACTTTCTTCTCTCGAAGAATGAATACACGAACCAAGAATCTAAGTACTCAAATACTTAAAAAAAATTGTTCATGACTTACTGTCAGAAATAAGAAGGTTGCAACACTTAATACAATCAAGGACTAAAACAAAGTTTGTGTTGCAACATGACACGGAATATAAAAATCCTATGTGTACTCTTGCAGCTTGTCCGTGCTCTCTCTCTTCTTCCCCTCTACCGATCTGTATCCTTGAACTTCATATATATACCTTCTTGCTTCTCATCCACACGCCTTAGGCTTCAAGATATTCCTTATCAATATGCAATTAATGTTATTCTATAATCAAAACAAGCTTTATATGGTAAGTTACCATATTATTTTACCTACACAATTCAAAAGATAAATAACACACATATGGTAATGTAATATTATGCATTTTGCAAAACACAGCCAATCAAAAGTTGCCTTAATAATTTTCAATCAACCGCCAATAAACCCCATGGCCTTAACAAAAACCGTATACTCATGAATAACACTACTACATTAACCTAAATATAGTCGCATGTTGACGACGAATGAGTGTTCCACGGTAAGTGATTCTATGTCCTTTTCTCAACGAAAACATGACATGAAATGCATTAGATTAATTTCAAAAGCTTCCTTATTTTTTTTCTTTACAAATAGGGAGTTTAAGCTTGTCTCCTGATCTTTAGGGGCTTTCTATTTGAGTTACATTCCAGTAGCCTCCTTACTTTTAATGTATCCTTATTTGAAGGGATTTTTATTTTAATTTCACTCTAACAACTTCCCTATTTTAGGGACTCTCTATTTTTTTTTTACTCCAATATATCTTTATTTTAGATCAAACACACCATTTTAATTTTTTTATTTACGTTTTTTATTTTTAATGATGACATACTATTTTAATTATTAAGTTAAAATATAATTTATTAACTGTAACCTAATATTAACAAAAAAAAAATAATTTTAAAATAATATAAAGAGTCTTCTTCCATCTAAACCAACACAACTTTGACAAAGAAAAAAAAACTAAACCAACACAACTAAACACGAAACTAAACACAACTAAACCAACACAAGTGAACATATATCCATCTGTCCAGTGTCTTCTTCGACACCCCTCCCCCCACAACATCCCCACGCAGACAACAAAACCTACTCATCTTTTTTTTTTCTTTGTAATGTTATACCCAACATCTATCTCAAGCTCCACAAATCACCACGAAAATTCACAAAACTGTCAAAAATTTAAGAAAAAAGAGTAAGTTTTACCTTTTAACTTGTGTTTTTTGTGTTTTTTTCTTTAATATATTTTTTTAAGCTTTATTTTGTTTTTGGGACTTGATTTTGGAATTTTATTTTGTTGAAATTTTTGGATTTCAAGGTATAAAAATTTGATATATGTATTATTTATAGAAAAAAATAGAAGCTCGCCAACGTTCAATTTTTTAACCATTGGAGAGCTTTTGTATTTTTTTTACAAAGTCAAGTTGCTTTTTGGGATCTTTTGGGATGTAGAAAGCCAACTCAGCGAGCATAGCAAAGAAAAGAGGAGCTCCACATTCTAGGGAGCTTTGCATAAGGAGCTTGTCGGAGGACATTCTGCCTTTTTGCCTCCCTAAAATGACTAAGGAGCCACTTTAGAGAGGCTCTTGAAGCCAATTGTACAAGATATCTGACTCCAAGATTCAAACGTACTGGATATTCATAGCAAATAAACTTGTTCGTAAGCCAATACTAATGAAAGTAGATCATTAATTGAATATACGACACAAAAAAGCGAACCCAACATTAACTGAAATGTATTTACTTTTTCAAATTCTTTAGGGTCTTGCCTATTAGAGCCATTAGAATATACAGATTTAATACTAGAAAATAAAACACCGTAATAAATATATATTTAACTTGAGATTTGAAAACATATTTGAACTCCATGTCGTAATTCTTAATTTGCTGGAAACTTCTTGTATTAATCCTGCGAGAAAACTTGAGTAGCATGTTATGATAGGCATGCCTAGACTAGGGGTTCCCTCTCCCTCTTCAACTTCTATTGAAAAAAAAATAGAAGCTCCCCAACGTTTAATTTTTTAACCATTGGAGAGCTTTTGTATTTTTTTTACAAAGTCAGGTTGCTTTTTGGGATCTTTTGGAATGTAGAAAGCTAACGTTTGGCTCTCTACATCCAGCGAGCATAGTAAAGAAAAGATGAGCTCCACATTTTAGGGAGCTTTACATAGGGAGCCTGTTGGAGGACATTCTACCTTTTTGCCTCCCTATATTGACTAAGGAGCCACTTTAGGGAGGCTCTTGGAGCCAGCCTTACAAGATATTTGACTCCGAGCTTCAAACGTATTGGATATTCATAGCAAATAAACTTGTTCGTAAGCAAATACTAATGAAAATAGATCATTAACTGGATATACAACACAGAAAAACAAACCCAGCATTAACCGAGATGTATTTACTTTTCCAAATTTCTTTAGGGTCTTGCCAATTAGAGCCGTTAAAATATACAGATTTAATACTAGAAAATAAAACATCATAATAAATATATATTTAACTTGAGATTTGAAAACATACTTGAACTCCATGTCGTAATTGTTAATTTGTTGGAGACTTCTTGTATTAATCCTGCGAGAAAACTTGAGTGGCATGTTATGATAGGCATGCCTAGACTAGGGGCTCCCTCTCCCTCTCCAACTTCTATAGAAAAAAAATAGAAGCTCCCCAACGTTTAATTTTTTAACCATTGGAGAGCTTTTGTATTTTTTTTTTACAAAGTCAGGTTGTTTTTTGGGATCTTTTGGGATGTAGAAGGCCAACTTTTCGCTCTCTACATCCAGCGAGCATAACAAACAAAAGATGAGCCCCATATTCTAGGGAACTTTGCATAGGGAGCCTGTTGGAGGACATTCAAACGTACTGGATATTCATAGCAAATAAACTTGTTCGTAATCAAATACTAATGAAAATAGATCATTAACTGAGTATACGACACAAAAAAGCGAACCCAGCATTAACCGAGATGTATTTACTTTTCCAAATTTCTTTAGGTCTTGCTTGTTAGAGCCATTAGAATATACAGATTTAATACTAGAAAATAAAACATCATAATAAATATATATTTAACTTGAGATTTGAAAACATACTTGAACTCCATGTCGTAATTCTTAATTTGCTGGAGACTTCTTGTACTAATCCTGCGAGAAAACTTGAGTGGCATGTTATAATAGGCATGCCTAGACTAGGGGCTCCCTCTCCCTCTCCAACTTCTATAGAAAAGAAATAGAAGCTCCCCAATGTTTAATTTTTTAACCATTGGAGAGCTTTTGTATTTTTTTTTTTACAAAGTCAGGTTGCTTTTTGGGATCTTTTAGGATGTAGAAAGCCAACTTTTGGCTCTCTACATCCAGCGAGCATAACAAATAAAAGATGAGCCCCACATTCTAGGGAACTTTGCATAGGGAGCCTAATGGAGGACATTCTACATTTTTACCTCCCTAAAATGACTAAGGAGCCACTTAAGGGAGGCTCTTGGAGTCAGCCTTACAAGATATCTGACTCCGAACTTCAAATGTACTGGATATTCATAGCAAATAAACTTGTTCGTAAACAAATACTAATGAAAGTAGATCATTAACTGAGTATACGACACAAAAAAGCGAACCCAGCATTAACCGAGATGCATTTACTTTTCCAAATTTCTTTAGGGTCTTGCCAATCAGAGCCATTAGAATATACAGATTTAATACTAGAAAATAAAACACCATAATAAATATATATTTAACTTGAGATTTGAAAACATACTTGAACTCCATGCTGTAATTCTTAATTTGCTGGAGACTTCTTGTACTAGTCCTGCGAGAAAACTTGAGCGGTATGTTATGATAGGCATGCCTAGACTAGGGGCTCCTTCTCCCTTTCCTTCTCCAACTTCTGTATGGTGGCTCTTAATGGGGTAAGCCAACCCTAATTGCCTATTTATAGGCCATTAGTATTCTGGATGGGAGAGAGGGCCTAGCCTTAAAACTTTATTGGGCCCCCCATCAAGCTGCCCTATTGTTAAAACAAACTCTACATCTTGCATACCACACCACTAATTAAAACTATCCATGAGACGGACCTAGGCTCAACTGGATTGGATCACTATGAAATATATAGTGGGCTTTATTGGTCAACTTGAACCCATTTTTCTAAATGAGAAAATATTCCAATCAGTAACAGCCTATAATTTAAAAAATTCTAACAGTCTGCCACTTGGGCAACACTGATTGGTTTTATATTTTGAAAATATTTTATTTTATAACATGACTCTCGGGCTAAAAATAACTTTAGTGGCCATAAAACGAACATCTCAATCCAGAATCCAATCCAACAAGTCATCAATATCGAACCATAACAGTCGTTATACCATCTTTCGACATAGGACCCCTATGATCACAAATACTAATGACTCATCGACATGGATCCCATGGTGTGGTAAAGTGTAGTGTGGTTTTGGCACATGTGATCCAACTATAATAATGAGCATACTAAACCACAATCGACCACTTTATGGTCTTGTAAGACCCTTTATGGGATTAGATCCCCTTTTGCCTCATAAGAAGCCTTTAAACTTTATTGGGGTATACAAACCCCCTTTAATGCTTCTAAACCGAAACCACTTCAATAATGAAGCATTTAATTGTATATCTCGAGATATGAAACTTTAGATCTGCGTGAGCTCACGATAACTTTAATATGTACACATAAATAGTGATTACTAACTGAATATAATGGGAACCAAATTTTAATATACTGTAAATTACTCAAAATAAACTGTACCCTTACACTATATGCTTCTAACCTGAAGCCTTTCAATTGAAGCATTAACAAGGCTTCAACATGAGTTCCCAAATGCATGCATATACAATATCCAGTGCACTCTAATCTGAGCGTATAACCTACTTACGCTTGCATAAGCATACCAAGCACACAACTATACCTTAAAAACTTGTTGGCAATAAATTCTCATAACTTATGCCTGTATAACCCACCAGCATATCCAAGTTGTGTAAATAATTAAGCAGGTAATAATAATACGATTGAATCACAATCATCACTATTAGCTCAGATAAATAACCCTAAATATTTTAATAACTGAATATGAGAGTAATAATCACGCATCAACACTTTTATAAAAGCAAACCATCTTCTCACTAACCAAATATTTCAAAATCAATGAACACCCATGCACTTAATGACAACTATTTTGGTTAGTGACATTACAATCCCGAAAATATATTATGATTGTAATCTTTAAACTATAAAAGTGTTGAACTTTTAACTCTCATGAAAGAGAAACTCTATAAACTTCATCTCTAAATAAAGAGACACTTCAAGAATATGAGCATGTCAAGGTTTAACAAATTGCATCGATAAAATGGCCTTTAAAACATATAAGTCACTTTATAAACCTCCAACTTTGGCTTTTCTGTAGAACACAATGGCCTCTATATATATCACTGGTTTATCTCTAATTCTCAAATAAGATATATACGTCATGCTCATATTAAAACTGTAGTATACATGAACTGTCTTTTAAGCATGATACTTTATACCTTCCTTAACAATAAACATGCACATCTATACATTGGAGCATGGCCTTATGAATATGTTACTCCCACTGACCTTAAAGTTCACTTGTCGCTTTAAAACTTTATATTCTTTATGACTTTAAACTTGTATATTGCAAGTGAAACCTTCTAACATGAAATATGTTCTTTTATGATGAAAACATCAATGAAACGTTTATGTAATGTTTACACTTGCAAAACTATATGCTATTAGGAAGCTTTATTAGCATATAATACCATTATCATGGAAAACAAAAACAACATAATGCAGGCCAAACACTATCTATCCACTAAATCTTAAAGATAGTAGTAGGTGTACTCTTGAATAGACAATTTAAGGACTATAACGTCAAGCCTTATTTTCTTTCACAAACAATAGAAGCCTTCACTTGAAATATATATAAGACAAGTACTTGACTTTAGAAAACTTGATAGCCTTAAGCTAGAATGAATTGACATATATGCTTCCAAAATAATTTCCACATTCTAAATCCTTCAGATGGAAGCCCATTTTAAAATATTGCATAAAAACAATATACTTAATACTTCGACTACATATAATTGTCATTATTAAAATGACTAATCAGGAAGTAAAATTCCATGAAAATCTATTCACCTTGTAACAATCAAACATACATGTGGAATTAAAAATAGAACCATAAAGGGAGACAATCATGATTATGTGCACCACTTGAAGTGCAAGTAAGATGTGTTATACTAGTAGCTTTAAATATAAACTCAAACTTTATGATTAAGCACAGAATGATGCATATCATATGAACTTGCAACTTGAACATTATAGTCAAAGACTTGTCCCATTTGGAGACTCTGACATGTCATACAGACTCTTTGAAGCAAAGTTACATAATATCTTAGAGTCTTCATAAGTGAATAGTCATAACTGCCTAATATCTTCAGGCAAAAAACGGTTTTATAAGATTAAATTTATTTTACCCTTTTACTATTCACTCATACTCCTCAAAAGTTAATGCTTGTAATTACCAGCTTCGGGTATGCAATTATGAACTATAACTCGAAGAAGTACATCATCCTAGAATCCTTATTCGATATCTCATAAATTACATTGGATGACCCACTTCGGCTAAGTAACCCAACTTCACTTAGAAATTCGTCCAACTGGTACAAACAAGATGTCCTAAAATCCTTATTGAAACCTTCTAAACCTTAATAAATAATCTGATGCAGTAATACCATTTTAGAGTCTTATGAAGATACCAACTAGGACAAAAAGATAATATTTACATTATTGGACAAGTTTAATCACACATTCAAACATTGCTCGTGGAGAACTTCTAATTAAACTGAAATGATTTATATATATATATATATATATATATATATATATATATATATATATATATATATATATGTTATCAACCTTATCTTGCCAAAAGTATATTGCTCTAAACATGCCAATCTTGTAATGTCATCAAAACTTTAAGAAACTCATACAAGAGACAAATAAATAAAGCAATATGTTTGCCAGCCTTAAAATTGTGATGACATAATTAAAAGTAAAAATATACTTAGCCAAACATGTAACTTTCATATGGGAGAGTATTCATTTATTTTAAACTTTACTTGATCACAACAAAAGTCAAACTTGAGAAAAACATACGAATGAATAGAGTGCTATGAGGACATTAACATCTCAATCACTAGATAACCTGAATGAAAAGAATTCACTTTTATATAAATTCAAGAAAATTTATATCTTCATGACTTTTGAGGATCTAATCGACAACCCAAGCATAAAAGTAGAATTAGAAAAGATTATAATCATAGAGAATAAACACGTGATCTCTTTATTATTCTTTATCACATATAACCACTTCACCAAAAATTCACATATGAAATGACAAGTATAACTTTTGAAGTTCACACCTTTAGGTCTTAAATAAACTTAATATTCTTTATATCTTGACAAGATAATATACTTTAATAGTTCCATAGATGGAATTAGATCTCCACACATGCTGAGAAGAAGTCAATAAGCACTTCCAACAATAGTATAACAACACCTCAACTTAAGTAGCTTTATACCTTGAAAACCTTCATAGTTTAGAGGGTCTCAAGTTTGCTTCTATATGAAATTAACTTGATCGAGACCTTACAATAAAAACAAAATTGACAACACCCACGTGATGCAATCCATAGACAATAAATATCGCCAAATCAAAAATTTGTCACAAAATGACCATTCACAGGTTTGTTGCTACTGTAATAGAGATGTGAAAAATTATTTAATATGTGATAATATGCATAGCAACATCCCCATGAGAGTCCAAGTGTATCACTGCATATTTCCTTCCGGACAGAACACACAAGACACAATATGAACTCCCACTCAAGTGAAACAGTGAAACAACTCTAAAAGAATCTATCCCCTTTGGGCAGACAAACCCCTCTAAAGTCAAATAATAAAACCCTCACTGCCACTCTCACTTCCCTTAAACCAATACACACAACTACCCCCTTCGGGCAGACAATTGCATATACTAGTTCAGAGAAGTAAATATCTCAGGATCCTTATTAAATAATTTGTAAACTAACATAGAGATCCACTTCGATGTAACCATCCACATTAATTACAAAATTATTTAACTGAGACGATATTGCCTTAAGTTTATAGCTAAAATAAATTTCACCTACATAACTTTTAAATCAGATCTTCTACTTTATGTTTGGGCAACCAAAATACATACAAACACTAGCAAATTCATACTCTTGATAAATCTTGAGTTGGAAACATGTACGAATGTAGTAACTTAAAATTTGAGTAGTGTGTAAATAAAAATTCACTGAATTCCATGCCTTCATCAAAGATATTGAGCAACTAAAGACACAATATATACCATCGTCTCATTTATCATAACATATTGGTCTTCTAACTATTTCACAAAAGTCAAACAACTTTCCTTGAAACACTGCATCAAATTCACAACATGTACGATAGCGTGTGTAAAGTTAAGTTGCTAAACTGATCGATGTTCGACAATGCATAATTTCATTTTACTAAAAGCATCCATAAAGGTCAATATTTCAATTACCAATTCAAATATTAAAAACCTATCATGATGCCTTCAGTGAGTAGACGTTTCTACAACCAACCAATGACTTAATCAAACCATGGTGATCCGTTCTAATTTAATATTTGGGCATATAACCAACTTTGTGCATTAGGCTAAACTGCAACTTCACACATATAATAGTAATATGCAAACATCCAAGCATAACAATTGGCCAACTTAATTTATTAGGATATATGAGCAGAGCTTGAGAACACAAAGGTTATCCTACAATTGACGAGTGAAGCTGATGGTTGTTCCGGCACAAAAAATGTATTTAATAATTAATTGGATCAAAATTAAAGGTAGTCCACGAAGGCAAGTAGTTTTCTTGCAATGAGAAACACATGTGCAACTTTTCTTCACAAGAACTAATACATCTTGCACCATGATAACAGTCATAAACTCAATTGAGATCTCTATGGAGTCTGTTATATATATGTTTCGAAGATCTGATGGGTTTACTGCTCTAGGAGGCTTAGGAATTGCAATGGGTCAGATAACCGCTAAAAATTATAAAACCAAACCCGAACCCATTTAAATTATTTTTTAGCAAACCCGTCACGGATACCCGTCGATTTGAATTTTGTTTACCAAATCCGAACCTGTTAAGTATTTTAAAACCCGCGGGTATCCGACCCGACCCGTTAATGAATATATTTTTTTTAAAGAAAAGCTTAAAATGTTTTTAAAAACAATTAAAACAAATACTAAAATAATGACCAATCGCAATAAAACCAAAATTAATAAATTAAATTTTTTGTCCATAAACATTCAACAAAATCCAATCATTCTAGTTTAAATTATTAAAAGTACATAAAATATTATAAATACTTCAATTTATATCTTCCTCGGCACAATAAACTTTTATCCAATTTGGAGGTGTGCTGCCACCTACAAAAATGACATACATGTAAATGGGCGATGAATTTCATATAAAACATAAGTGCAATTTTGTATGATAAATACTATTATTTTACCTTCCATCTCACTCCATAACCAGCTTTGTGCACACATTAAAACATCTAAAGTCTTTGGATGAAGTCTACTTTTATGTGGACTAACCACTCTTCCACTAGTACTAAACACTAATTCAGATACAACTGTAGATACCGGAATTGCCAATAAATGTCGCACAATTAGCTGTAAAGTAGGATACTTTATTCCATTTGTCTTCTACCAATTAAGAATGTCGAAGTCTTGAGTCCATAATAAAACTGGCTCTTCCAAGTAATGATCTAATTCTGATTTCACATGCACTGTAATAGCACTAGAATTAAGAAACTGGACCAATTTTGTCATATTTTCTGCTTCCCCATTAGAAAGAGTTGAATCCCCCAAATCAAATTGATTAAGTGGGTCATGAACATTTCTGCTAGATTTATCAATGGAATTCTTTGACTGATACTCGTGAAGCAAATCATAACAAGATCTCTTAACCTTTTCAATCTCTTCAATTTCATATTCCCAGTAAATGGAGGGAAAATAAAACTCAACAACTTTCATTTTGTAACTAGGATCTAGAATAACTGATATTTCCATAACAACATGCACAACACTCCAATACTTCTCAAATTTTTCAAACATTTTTTTTGACATGGAAGCAATCAATCCATCTTCTGACAACATCCATTTACACAAAGATTCCCTAATCTCACAAATTTTAACAAAATAAGTGTTTGAAGTTGGATAATTCAAACCAGAAAAAAGCTCTATCATATTATAGAAGAGCTTAAGCTTTCCACAAATTTTGGCAGCAATATTCCAATCATCTTCAGATGGAACACTTGAATATTGTTTTTCTTTAAGCTTCATTCTAGGAAAAACATCCTTGTACTGTAAAACAACTTGAAGCATCAAATAAGTAGAATTCCATCGAGTTTTACAATCAAGAGCCAACTTTTTAAAACAAGAAATTTTCATTTGACATGCCATCTTCTCAAACTTTTCAACTCTAGATGGACTACCAGATCAAAATGAAACACTATCATGAATTTTTGCAATTGCATCATCTATAATTGTCAATCCATCTTTCACAATAAGATTTAAAATGTGAGTACAACACCGCATATGAACAAACCTCTCACCGAGCAAACAATCAGAAAATAACTTGTCAACAATTATCTTTATCATCCCATCATTTGTTGTGCAATTATCCACAGTAATAGTAGATAATTTAGTCTCTAAATTCCACTCAGTTAAGCAATTAAGCAAATATTCAGCTAGTACTTCCATAGTGTGAGGTGCGGGCACATAAATAAACCTACATATAATATCATTAATTTAACTAGTCACATTCATGCTATAAATTGTAGCACTATGAAATATGAAAATACTTGTAAACCACAAAAAAATTAATCTTACCTCAAGATACGACTCTGCAACACCCAGTTGTTGTTGACAAAATGAGCAGTGATACTCATATAACCCTTCTTTTGGCTAGAAGTCCACATATCAGTTGTAATGGCTACACGACTTGTGTTATTTTGTAAAAGATTTTGCAATTTTTCTCTCTGGTTGTCAAAAACTTTGAATATATCTTTCTTGATTGTATTTCACGAAACCATCTTAAAAAGAGGTTGAAGACGATGAACAAATCTCCTAAATCCAACATGATCAACAATAGAAAGAGGATACTCATGCAAAATAGTAGCACAAGCAAGCTTTTGTCTTGAAATTTCAGGGTCTAAGGTAAAGTTTTTAAGTTGAACCTTTCCATCACTTTGTTCTTCCATTTGTATTTGCTTTTGTCGTTGAATCGCCACATCGATGCTTCCGTGTCTCTTTGCTAATAACTGTTTTCTTGTAAATATCTTTCATCTTCTTCAGTATTGAATGAAAACATTAAAAAAAATGCAAACAAACCAAGTATGATGCATAAAAAAAGTTGTACAGTACCTTCAATTTGCACGCGATAGCAAGAGGATTGAAAGTTTGAGAGTACTCGATCACTTTGGATGTTGCAAAAGTTAAGCAATTAAGCGGCTCTGTGGCTGTAATGTTAGATTAACAAAACAATTGGTAAATAGAAATTACCAGGGTTAATAACTAATAATAATAATTGAGATGGGCTATAGGCCCACAAATATTAATTTTGGATCAATATTAAAAAGTTATTATTTTTTTAAACAATATGTTATTTGTGTATGTATATAAATATTTTATTAATTTATTATTTACTAAATTAATAATCGGATTTTCAGGTTTCGGGTTTTTTTAATTGGAATTACCAAACCCTATAAGACTATCCGTCGATAACCATTTATAAAAACCAAATCGTACGGATACTTCATCGATTTTATAAACGGGTTTATAATCGAGTCGAATATCCATCAGATTCGATACCCATCGAATTCAGGTTTAAACCCTACCTATTACCATCCTTAAAGAGGCTCATAAACTACAAGAAGTAAATTAAAAACCCATATGACAAAAACAACCAGATTAGTAATATGAAAATTGGAAAAAGGTTTCCTAGCTGCAATATTGACGTAGCTGCTGCTACTCGTAATACTAATCTTTTCATTGCAGATTTGAATTTGCTTTTGATGACTACTGTAAGAAAAGCCAAAGAAAAGAAATATTCTCCAATTTTCCTTCTTGTCCCGTTCTACTCCGCTTTTTTTTTTCTTTCTCTAAACAATCTTATCCACAACTTAGGTGGATAAATCAGATCCTAGCATTAGAAGTTAACCTAGATCACATAAAGATAAGGCTGACCGCTACTTAATTTGTTAAAAAAATGAATTTAGTCTAGATTCATCTAATAATATTGAACAAACAAGTCTGCATATAGCTTCTCCACTTGTTCCCTTGTCTTTCTCTCTTTATTGGATGACTTGCAAAGGTGACAAATTAATTAAAATTTGGTCCGATGTTCACTGGTACTGTAAAAGCTATTTAGTCATAATTTGCAAGAAATTCGATTTCGCTAATTCTACATAATGGAACGTGAAAACTTGGTAATCCGAATCATGACGAAATAACGACAAGGGACAATTCTACGAACCATGCGCTGACAGCCAGCAACGTAGAGCAATAACTACATGAATACCATCCGCACACGATTGCTTTGATTACTTTTTGTTCAATCATTAAGTATTTAATTATATCCTACAAATCAAAAACAATGGCAAGATTATTTACAAATGTGTCATTTTATAAAAAATAAAAAATCTTAAAACTTAACAAATAAGCTCGTTAAGATTTTACACATTACAAAGCTCCCTATTATATCTATTGTTTCTAATCTTCGTGTTGGTTAGCATCTTAAAGTGAATTTTTCTTTCAATTTTCTGTGTGACTTGCTCCTAATTAGCAAACTCATTCTTGAATAACCTTGCATTTCTCTAATTCCACTAAAAATAGATGGTAGCTCCAAAACATAACTTCACCAGTTTAGCTTGCATAGTCCTCTATCCAATTGGCAATATCCAATAAGTACTCTGTCCCACCGAATTCCCATAAATTTGATCTCACTTTCTTCATAATTTCTCTCCAGTTGATTACTTGATTAGCGCTTAGCACACCAATTAGAAACTAAGTCACATGAAGACAACCTCGAATCATATACAGTCTTCGACAAAAGAAATCACATTCAAATTCACCTGTTGACATCTTACGGATATCTAAACATGTAAGTACATATAAAATATATGTATTCCAATATGCATGACTATGCAGCACAATAAATATAATTATAATTAGCAGCGGAATTACATACCTGTTTAAGCCATGATAAAGCATAAAAGCGAGTTGTAATCGTTACCCGATTACTGATAAGGTCTTCCTCTTCCTTGCTCTATCCAAGAACAACTAACGTTTATGGAAACAATTAGTTTAGGGTTAGCCTATTGGAGATCCCATTAGAGATACCGTGATAGCCTATTTATAGGCCATTAGTATTCTGGATATAATGAGAGAGAGGGTCTAGCCTTAAAACTTTATTGGGCCCCCACATCAAGCTACCCTAAAACAAGCTCTACAATTGCATATCATACCACTAATTAAAAATATCCATCAGATGAACCTAATCCCAATTGGAGTAGATCACTATGAAATATATATTGAGTTTTACCGGTCAATCTCAACCTATTTTTTAAAATGAGAAAATATTCCAATAAGTGACAGCCCATAATCTAAAACATTCTAATAAACCTAGCATTAACCGAGATGTATTTACTTTTCCAAATTTCTTTAGGGTCTTGCCAATTAGAGCCATGAGAATCTCAAGAACTGAAAAAACTTCACTGTTTTCTATATCCCCAACATACCATAATCTTCGAAGTACGGGGTGCCGCTTTGTATAGCTGCTGAGGTGCTGAATTTTGCAGCGCACCAGAAGGCAGCCCAGACGATTCTGTAATGGAAAATGCAAAAGTAGACGTATAAGAGACGAAGGTTTTAAAACAGAGTTTTGGATATTTATCCATCAAAAGCACTACTAACTTCACTTTTTCTAATCACGGCATCTCTCGATATCAGTAAACACTATCATCTTAGACTTGACTGTAATCTCAAGCAAGCCTCTTTCAATGTTCATAACAAGAATTATGATGATAAAGCAATAAGCATGCTAATGCTGAAAGAACATGTTTTTGGTGGTACTATAGTGGAATTGCATTTATGGAAATAGGTGAAGTTGGTTGTGAGCGGGGATTTGTGTTTTTTGTTTTGTCGGAGTGATAGTGTGTGGATGTTGATTATGTAGGCTGTGAGCTGTAGTAGAGCAAAATGGAAAAATTGGAAGAAGATAATTTAAATAAAATTATGTTTGAATTGGATAATTTTATAAAAGAGGTATATATGTCAATTTGCTTGTAAAATTTATCTATTCCTTTCTTTTCCTTTCTAATCCAAACTAAAAAAATACATACTCCTTTATAATCCTCCCTTATAAAATTATCCAATTCAAACAAGATTTAATCATCTCATCTCTTTTCCTTCATGATACTCTCATCTCCTTTTCACCCCTCAATCCCAACACATTGTAAAGGCAAGTCCAACAACATAGCCAAAGTTGCTTCTTCGCCAAAACAACATGACTTGACCAAAAATAACTTCCAACAGACATGTTGTTTTGCTCGCTATTTTGACAAACTCGCTACTTCTTATTTTTAGCTCGGTGAACCTGGCGAATAAATAAACTTCGCCAAAGCCATTGTTTATTGCTTTTCTGTTGTAGATGTGAAATAGGTGGTGACGAGAGGTCATCGAGCTGAGGTAGGCCGACCCGAGCCAAAGCCGACTCATTCAATTAATGCCCAAATTGGATGCTGGTCTGACCTCACACCGACCCAGGAAAACCCCCGACTTTTGTGCCAGCTGTTTCGATGGGACATAAAGCTGCACACCGCATTAATTGCTGTCAGATTTGAATTTAGTATAAATAGAGCTCTACCCCCACACTTAAGAGGTAACTCGTCATTAATACTTTCAGCTACCATGCCAGCTCGAATATATTAATTATTCGCACGCCCGAGGAAAAAATCAAGGTCATCACCCCGTCTTTTCCTTCCTTTTCCTTGTGCAGGTCAAGTAGCCTACCTAAAAAGTAGCTAACCTGAAAGTTCAGCCCGGCAGGCGTAGCCATCCAACCTCAACTGCAAGATTCTCAACCTCGACAATTTGGCACCGTCTGTGGGAAGAGTTCTTCCTATCACTCTTCCTACCACTCATTGAGAAACCATCATGGTACAAACCAAAAGCCACAGCATGCCGGTAGAGGACTCGCTCAACTCGGACGGGGACCTCGAAACCACGCAGGCGCCTAGCTAAAACCCAACACAAACTGACGTTGGAACAAACCAACATATACATTTAACCTCGTAAACCAACCCCTCTACAGATATAGATCTCAACTCTGGCCTATCACCCGAGATAAGGATGATGCTCGGGATATTCGAGGAGCTTAAGGTGCAGGTAGCCCGGCTAGCTGCGGACCCCCTAGCTCTGCGAAGAGCTATGTCGCGGCCCGTACGCCCACAGTTCCGTATTCCCGCCCTAGGGCAAACCCGGGCGCAAGACAGAGAGGGCTCCCTAGAGTCTGAGGCGAGACCCGCAAAGGCAAGAGGCAAGAGAGTAGCACATGCTGACCCCGAGCAGGACAAGACCACGACTGCCTTAGCCAAGATCATTAACCAGCTCGGTGTAAGCCCACTCTCACCCGAGGTACTGGCCACGCCATTGCCCTCCGGCAACCAAAAGCCCAACTTGGCAGTCTATAATGGGGACGGAGACCCTACTAGCCACCTGTTCAACTTCGATCACCCTATGACTCTGCATGATATGACCGACCTCATGAAGACGAAGACATTCCCAACCACCCTGGTTGGCAATGCCTTGGACTAGTTCCAAAAACTTTGTTCTGACTCTATTGCAAGTTCTCATCAGCTGGCAAAGGCTTTCCTATCCCGCTTCATCGTTGTTGTCGGTGAAGCAACATAAAGGAGAAAGCTTGAGGGCTTACACAACACGATTCATTGAAGAGTCCTTCAGAATCCCCAACCTGGAGGAGTCCATGGCATTGATGGCTTACCAAATGGGCTCAAGTCGGGCCCCCTTACATCTTCCTTGGCCATCGACCCCGTGGGTACATACACTCAGAAGAAATCCATCAGGCGAAGAGGGACGATGACAAGGAGAAGGAAGCCGGAAAAAAGGGAGAGATATCCAGAAACCAACCTGGGAGTAAGGTCCAAAATGACCGAGGCAAGCAGACTTAGCAGCCAAAGCAGAACCCCCAGTTCACCATGTTCACTCCCCTCAACACCTTAAGGGAACAGATCTTGATGGAGATCCAGCATCAGAACCACATACCTCTAGCGTCGAAGATGAAAGGCCGACCTGAGAAGCGCAATAAGACCAAGTATTGCCACTACCATATGGACTACGGCCATACCACTGAGGAATGTAGGGATTTGAAACAGGAAATCGAAGCATTGATAGCCCGATGTCACTTCCGGAGGTACGTAGACCAACAACCAACTCGGAAACACGATCAAAGAGGAGGGAGAGAGAGAGAAAGAAGTCCACCCAGACTCCAGATCGGGGGCGGACATCTAGCTGTGATCGAGACCATTGCAGGAGGTTTGGTGTCGGGCGGAGAGACCTCGGCTGGTAGAAAAGGTTATGTTCGGGCTGGAAGAGAGTTCGGGCCGGTGCAAGGTCAGGTCCCGGAGATAGAGGAGCTTACTTTCTCCTCAGAAAACTTGGAGGGGGTGATATTGCCCCATGATGACCCGTTGGTGATCAGCGCTGAGATAGCCAACTTCACCGTAAAGAGGCTGATGGTCGATACCAGGAGCTCGGCAGAAGTCCTATTCTTGAGTGCATTTGAGCAGATGGGGTTGGACATGAGCCGACTCAGGCCATTGAGAGGCACTTTGGCTGGTTTCACAGGACATGCCTACCGAGCCGAAGGGGTCATCAACCTCCCACTCATGTTGGAGAATGGAGATAATCGGGTTTCGATACAGGCCAACCTCATTGTAATGGATTGCAACTCCACTTATAATAGGATCTTGGGACGAGTGACACTCAATTATTTCAGGGTTGTTCTTTCTACTTAGCACCAGGCCTTGAAATTCCCGACCTTTGGCGGCACAGCCTGTAAAGCCCCATTCCCTCACGAAAATAGGAGCTTTATATTCCCACTAAACACAACCCGATCCAAAACCCAAGTCACGAAATACGAGGAGAAACGGACAGAGTTTTCCCTGTTTATAGGACAAACTGTTTACCTGCACACAACAAATAAATAGACCAGTACCGTGTCCAAATATACAATAACTCCATACATGCATTGAACTCAAACCACATTAAGCTATTACATAAACTAGGTTATCAAAGCACTTTATGACGTGGTTAAGCTTAAATACATTTATCTCCTACATTGAGCATATACAATTCATGAAAGTAAAACTTTACAACTTTTACAGCTCAAACCACATAACACGTAAGGCCACTCTCCAAGCACGAACTATCACGTGATCACGAACTACACTTCCTTTGGCTATAACCTGAAAGATTCATGATGAGGAGTGAGTATACAAATAATGTATACTCAGTGAGGGAGGGAGAAACGGGAATAGTATACTGGGGTTTGTACAATGCAGCAACTTAACACAATTAATGCAATAAATAAATAATGAATAACAATTCTAATACCACATTTTAAAAGGATACAATCGATAACCTTTATCACTCCAAATCTTCGATCCCCGATCCACGAATCACGATCTCAATCTCGATATGCCGGCATCCCTTACACCAATGGGTACTCCAGATGTACCCGATCCTACGACCCAACACCCTCTAGCAATCTCGGGACCAGGCGAGTGAGGGAATAGCAGACGGAGCTAAGGCAACCAACACTGGCAAGCCCGATGCTGCCCAGCGAGGCCATCACATCCGCCATGACAATGAGGTTGCGCAACCACGATGCAATGCAAGAATGATAACAATGACAATATAATCAGGAAACACATTTAAGGACAAAAAGTAAGTTGTTCTCGCACCAAGTTACAATTTAGCAACAATAAGCATATATCAATTACGCAATTATACTAAACAATATACTCTTTTAGAAAGAAAATAAACTATAATGCACGTAAGGATGCAGGTCCCTCACCTCTACTGAGCTCCAAGATGTAAGTTTAAATCACATCATTTCCAGTCACCTTGAACCTATGAGCAAACATTACTTCAATTACTCTTTAACTACAACATTCATTAATTATTCAGCTAGGTTAGCTAACTTATAACTTCGCTTATTTAGCATATATACAATATCTATTAGAATTCTATTTTTAACAAAATACCACTTTTATATACTTTAACTTAACATATATTACATACTTTCAATAGTCTACAAGTAAATTAAGAAGATAGTTCAAAAACTTAAAGGAGAATGATTCAACCAGCATGCTATAACTAGATATAAACCAAGCTAGAATTTAGTTTAACTAAAATCAATACATGAGCCTGCAGTTACTCATACTATTTCTCATTTTACTTTAGTTAATAACTTGTACAATAAACTAATTCACTCCACATAACAATAAACTAGCCATTAACTCAACTCAAAGAATTTCTCTAAAGAATTTATAGATAATAAAGGTTAGGTTACTTTAATGTTCAAATGACACATTCATTCACAATGACACTACCCAGTCTTTTACTACTTTAATCAACTTCTAATTCATATTCTACTTTACTTACAATAGTTAGTAATATCTCTATGACGATAGCCCAACATTAGCACATAGGGAAAGAAATGCATTTATCAATTAATAGAAAAGTTAACTATCAACCATTTAATAACTAACATATTATTTTAGTAAAATAACTATACTTCAAGCTAAGATTCTAACATATCACTAGTAGTATTAACTTAAGTTAATTACATTTAACATATAATAGACAACTATCAACTTACAATTAACCTTACATGTAGTTTCAAAAAGCATTAAACACATTCTTCCACATAGTTTACTTGACCTTTCTAAGTGTTCACTAGTTGCACATTGATAACAACAACTAATTCTAACAATTGAATTGTTTAGCATATATAGAAACATTACCTATGTCTAAAGGTGGTGAGCATCACAACTCTACTAGCATTTCTCATTCACAGTCGAATAGAATAGCTTTCAATTTAAATTAACTTTACTAGCAATTAGATTTTAATTACAATTCATGAAAACAGCATAACTATAAGAGCCCCATTACGTTATTAATCATCCAAGGACATTACACAATAAGGTCTTGATTAAATACATCCAATTAGAACTGAATTATATCATCACTATAGCAAAATAACAACAAAATTCAGATTCTCGCGTAACAGGGCATTTCTGACACATCTCACCAAAATGATCATAACTTGCCCTAGACAACTCCGATTAATGCACCGTAAAAAGTTGTAGAAACTAGACTCGTAAGGCTTTCTAATGATATATAATTCAACCCCTAATCCTTCTCCAATTAATACAGTTTTAAGCTCGAAGTTGCCTCAATTTTGCTGAAAAATCTGGACAGCCACGGTTGAACACACACACACATTAAGTTCTCAACGTTTTTAATTCAATTTCTTGCATGCATGGACTGATTTTCTTTAGCAATAACTTAGCAAGCAAAGATTGTACCTCCTTTAGACATATTCACAAATACTTAACTCATAAGATCTCACTCAAAAAGATATACTTTCTATACAAACACACTTAATACTTAAACATAATCCAACTAAAACATGACCTAGAATTATTATCATGCTTATTCACCCAAATTACAATTTATAACTCACTCAATAGACATATATAACAATTATAATAACTCAAATAGCTAATCATGCAATAAGCTCAACTAATTTACATAAACTCTAACAAAACTCCTTCAAAATGCTTACAAATTAGATTCTAATCTTCATACGAGATAACCAACTTCAAATCTAACTTCACTAATCCCAAATGACACTTTATAATACAACTAAATACCGTGAAATCATATTTTTAAGCATGTCAACACAAAAATACCGAAAAGTCTCTTTAGTGATTTGAACTACAATTACCTAATCCTATTAACAATTAAGCGTCATAATTACATTTTAAGAGCTTCCGAACACTTCTAAGACCAACTACATCATCAAACATGCCAAACTCAACATTTCATTTTAAGGTCTTCTTTGCATTTCAAGCTACATTTCCAATTCTAGTCAAGTTATCACCATTTTTATGATACATATAGTATTCTCAAGGGTTATAGCAACTATTAGAAGTAATAAAACAATTAGAAATGCAAAAATTCCAAAATTCGAAGTTACTATTTACGACACTATTCATCTTCTTCCCAAATTCTCCAATATCCATATTCAACAATTCAAAATGCAATCTAACTACAAAAGTTTGCTCTACATACATATTTAAGCATATTTGAAGCAATAAATTAAGCTAGAACACAAGAGTTTACTATTCACATTTTTTACTATTCATCATCTTCCTCAACTTACATTTTCAATTTCTAGCCATAAACTTTGCAATCCAACTACAAATTAATATTCTATGATCACAATAGAAGGTATTTGAAGCATAAACAAGCATAGATAACCAATATATTACTAGATCATAAAAATAAAGTTTGAACTAGAATTTGAAAATATATAATTATAGATGCATTCCCTCACCTTAATGCAAGAGGAAGAAAGCTTAGTAAGGTCCTAGAGAAGTTCCTTGAGCAATCCTAGAAGATTTGGAGCAAGAAATTGAAAGCAAAAAATTTTTGAAAGGCAAAATGAAGCTCACGGTTTTCTCTCTTTTTTTTTCTGATTTTTGGCTTTATTTTGAGCACTATTTGGTGAAAAACAAGTTTATAAGGTAAGTCAAAAGGTCAATGGGTCAAATGGGTCAAGCATTGGGTCAAGTTCTTGGAGCATTTGTATCAAATTTTAAGCAAAATGGGTCAAGTAATTTAAGTGGAAAAAGCTGAAAAGTTGCTGGAAAATATTTACTATTCATTACGCTCGCTTACGAATTTTTTCTTGTTGCTCCCGATGTACTATGCACGCAAACTCAATGGATATATGCATCTAAAATAGCAAGTATTAAGGGAAAAATATGAAATTCAGAAAAGGAAGCAGAAAAAAAATTTTATGTTTGAGCTCGGGTTGTAAATAAACATATAATTTTATGCTAGCATTCAAAATAAAACCTAATTAAATGCAAAATGTATTATTCTCTATATGACGGGTTTGGGTTATCACATCCTTCCCCCCTTAAAACAATTACGTCCTCGCAATTCTTCTTCAAAGAGAACTCAATATCATCTAAAGTCCAACTCCAGTTACTCTTCATCGATTGTCGAGCAAGACCACTGAATAAGAATGCCCGTAGGAAAAACCCAAGTAGGAACCTCAATAGAACTGTCGGAGAATTCCCAAGTAATAAGGCCAAATAAAGGATCGAATGAGAATGTCAAAGAGAATACCAAAGAAAATACTGTGCATCCAATAAGATAGTCAAGTAGAATACTAAATGTAGAATCCTAGCCGGATAAGAACTAAATGAGAATCTCAAGCGGATACACCATATATAAAACCAACATTCGAGGCCCCATCTCTGTTTGGTGAGTGAGAATTTTGTACAACAAGAAGCACCAATAAGGAAATATAAGAAGAATGCCCAACCAAGGAAATGCTTAAGAGAACAGTCATGCAAAAACCCCAAAGAAAGCCATTCATCTAGGACTGCCGAGCATAGAAGAATGTCTTAGAGAAAATCCCAATAACCAAGCTCCAACTATAAACACCAACTTCCAAATAAAGAGATGATTAAATGCTTCTTATTCCCGCTAATTCACATAACTTGAAGAGTCTGCTGCTAATCACTTCTCTTCAGGAAGAGGAAGAAGTTTTTCTTCCTATTTCAACGGGACTTGTATGAATGCCAAAATATCACATTTATACATATATGCTTTAAACTATTATGCAAGCATGTTTATAAAAGAGTTTCCAAAACGGTTTATTCATCAAAGTCATTCAAGCACGACAATCATAACATAACTCAATCCAAGACATTCAAATGCACACATTACAAGCAACTATTCAAGTAATTAACAATTCATGAGGACGATTCGATTCACAAGGTCAGTTCAATGCACAACTAGCCACTCCATTTCACTTAGCACACATTTAGCACATAACACATAATGATATCACATAGGTGCACACATTCAAGTCAAGACACACAATCTCACATACAGGCACACACTTTCAAAACACACTTAACAAGCACACAACCAAGGATTACTACCCGACGACCGAGGACCCTGTCCCGGCTTATTGGCTAACTAAGCTCTGATACCACTTGTAACGCCCCATTCCCTCACAGAAATAGGAGCTCTATATTCCCACTAAACACAACCCGATCCAAAACCCAAGTCACGAAATACGAGGAGAAACGGACAGAGTTTTCCCTGTTTATAGGACAAACAGTTTACCTGCACACAACAAATAAATGGACCAGTACCGTGTCCAAACATACAATAACTCCATACATGCATTGAACTCAAACCACATTAAGCTATTACATAAACTAGGTTATCAAAGCACTCTATGACCTAGTTAAGCTTAAATACATTTATCTCCTACATTGAGCATATACAATTCATGAAAGTAAAACTTTACAACTTTTACAGCTCAAACCACATAACACGTAAGGCCACTCTTCAAGCACGAACTATCACGTGATCACGAACTACACTTCTTTTGGCTATAACCTGAAAGATTCATGATGAGGAGTGAGTATACAAATAATGTATACTCAGTGAGGGAGGGAAAAACGGGAACAGTATAACGGGGTTTGTGCAATGCAGCAACTTAACACAATTAATGCAATAAATAAACAATGAATAACAATTCTAATACCACATTTTAAAAGGATACAATTGATAACCCTTATCACTCCAAATCTTCGATCCCCGATCCACGAACCACGATCTCAATCTCGATATGCCGGCATCTCTTACACCAATGGGTACTCCGGATGTATCCGATCCTACGACCCAACACCCCCTGACAATCTCCGGACCAGGCGAGTGAGGGAATAGCAGACGGAGCTAAGGCAACCAACACTGGCAAGCCCGATGCTGCCCAGCGGGGCCATCACATCCGCCGCGACAATGAGGTTGCGCAACCACGATGCAATGCAAGAATGATAACAATGACAATATAATCAGGAAACACATTTAAGGACAAAAAGTAAGTTATTCTCGCACCAAGTTACAATTTAGCAACAATAAGCATATATCAATTACGCAATTATACTAAATAATATACTCTTTTAGAAAGAAAATAAACTATAATGCACGTAAGGATGCAGGTCCCTCACCTCTACCGAGCTCCAAGATGTAAGTTTGAATCACATCATTTCCAATCACATTGAACCTATGAGCAAACATTACTTCAATTACTCTTTAACTACAACATTCATTAATTATTCAGCTAGGTTAGCTAACTTATAACTTCGCTTATTTAGCATATATACAATATCTATTAGAATTCTATTTTTAACAAAATACCACTTTTATATACTTTAACTTAACATATATTCCATATTTTCAATAGACTACAAGTTAATTAAGAAGATAGTTCAAAAACTTAAAGGAGAATGATTCAACCAGCATGCTATAACTAGATATAAACCAAGCTAGAATTTAGTTGAACTAAAATCAACACATGAGTCTGCAGTTACTCATACTATTTCTCATTTTACTTTAATTAATAACTTGTACAATAAACTAATTCACTCCACATAACAATAAACTAGCCATTAACTCAACTCAAAGAATTTCTCTAAAGAATTTATAGATAATAAAGGTTAGGTTACTTTAATGTTCAAATGACACATTCATTCACAATGACACTACCCAGTCTTTTACTACTTTAATCAACTTCTAATTCATATTCTACTTTACCTACAATAGTTAGTAATATCTCTATGACGATAGCCCAACATTAGCACATAGGGAAAGAAATGCATTTATCAACTAATAGAAAAGTTAACTATCAACCATTTAATAACTAACATACTATTTTAGTAAAATAACTATACTTCAAGCTAAGATTCTAACATATCACTAGTAGTATTAACTTAAGTTAATTATATTTAACATATAATAGACAACTATCAACTTACAATTAACCTTACATGTAGTTTCAAAAAGTATTAAACACATTCTTCCACATAGTTTACTTGACCTTTCTAAGTGTTCACTAGTTGCACATTGATAACAACAACTAATTCTAACAATTGAATTGTTTAGCATATATAGAAATGTTACCTATGTCTAAAGGTGGTGAGCATCACAACTCTACTTGCATTTCTCATTCACAGTCGAATAGAATAGCTTTCAATTTAAATTAACTTTACTAGCAATTAGATTTCAATTACAATTCATAAAAACAACATAACTATAAGAGCCCCATTACGTTATTAATCATCCAAGGACATTACACAATAAGGTCTTGATCGAATACATCCAATTAGAACTGAATTATATCATCTCTATAGCAAAATAACAACAAAATTCAGATTCTCGCGTAACAGGGCATTTCTGACACATCTCACCAAAATGATCATAACTTGCCCTAGACAACTCCGATTAATGCACCGTAAAAAGCTGTAGAAACTAGACTCGTAAGGCTTTCTAATGGTATATAATTCAACCCCTAATCCTTCTCCAATTAATACAGTTTTAAGCTCGAAGTTGCCTCAATTTTGCTGAAAAATCTGGACAGCCACGGTTGAACACACACACACACATTAAGTTCTCAACGTTTTTAATTCAATTTCTTGCATGCATGGACTGATTTTCTTTAGCAATAACTTAGCAAGCAAAGATTGTACCTCTTTTAGACATATTCACAAATACTTAACTCATAAGATCTCACTCAAAAAGATATACTTTCTATACAAACACACTTAATATTTAAACATAATCCAACTATAAACATGACCTAGAATTATTATCATGCTTATTCACCCAAATTACAATTTATAACTTACTCAATAGACAAATATAACAATTATAATAACTCAAATAGCTAATCATGCAATAAGCTCAACTAATTTACATAAACTCTAACAAAACTCCTTCAAAATGCTTACAAATTAGGTTCTAATCTTCATACAAGATAACCAACTTCAAATCTAACTTCACTAATCCCAAATGACACTTTATAATACAACTAAATGCCGTGAAATCATATTTTTAAGCATGTCAACACAAAAATACCGAAAAGTCTCTTTAGTGATTTGAACTACAATTACCTAATCCTATTAACAATTAAGCGTCATAATTACATTTTAAGAGCTTCTGAACACTTCTAAGACAACGACATCATCAAACATGCCAAACTCAACATTTCGTTTTAAGGTCCTCTTTGCATTTCAAGCTAAATTTCCAATTCTAGTCAAGTTATCACTATTTTTATGATACATATAGTATTCTCAAGGGTTATAGCAACTATTAGAAGCAATAAAACAATTAGAAATGCAAAAATCCCAAAATTCGAAGTTACTATTTATGACACTATTCATCTTCTTCCCAAACTCTCCAATATCCATATTCAACAATTCAAAATGCAATCTAACTACAAAAGTTTGCTCTACATACATATTTAAGCATATTTGAAGCAATAAATTAAGTTAGAACACAAGAGTTTACTATTCACATTTTTTACTATTTATCATCTTCCTCAACTTACATTTTCAATTTCTAGCCATAAACTTTGCAATCCAACTACAAATTAATATTCTATGATCACAATAGAAGGTATTTAAAGCATAAATAAGCATAGATAACCAATATATTACTAGATCATAAAAATAAAGTTTGAACTAGAATTTGAAAATATATAATTATAGATGCATTCTCTCACCTTAATGCAAGAGGAAGAAAGCTTAGTAAGGTCCTAGAGAAGTTCCTTGAGCAATCCTAGAAGATTTGGAGCAAGAAATTAAAAGCAAAAAAATTTTGAAAGGCAAAATGAAGCTCACGGTTTTCTCTCTTTTTTTTTCTAATTTTTGGCTTTGTTTTGAGCACTATTTGGTGAAAAACAAGTTTATAAGGTAAGTCAAAAGGTCAATGGGTCAAATGGGTCAAGCATTGGGTCAAGTTCTTGGAGCATTTGTATCAAATTTTAAGCAAAATGGGTCAAGTAATTTATGTGGAAAAAGCTGGAAAGTTGCTGGAAAATTTTTACTATTCATTACGCTCGCTTACGAATTTTTCCCCGTTGCTCCCGATATACTATGCACGCAAACTCAATGGATATATGCATCTAAAATAGCAAGTATTAAGGGAAAAATATGAAATTCAGAAAAGGAAGCAGAAAAAAAATTTTATGTTTGAGCTCGGGTTGTAAATAAACATATAATTTTATACTAGCATTCAAAATAAAACCTAATTAAATACAAACTTGTATTATTCTCTATATGACGGGTTTGGGTTGTCACACAGCCACCATCCGAGGAGCCCAACTCTCGGCTCAGGAATGCTATAAAAATTACATCAGCCCCAAATATCAGGTTAATTGGGGACCAAATTTGCCCGAGGAGAAGAGAGATGCCAAGAGAGGGAGTCTGGCTGAAGACCTTCAAGAGGTAAAGCTTTCAGATGATACAAAGATAACAAAGATCGGGAGTAAGCTCCCCGATGACCTCAAGAAAGGTATAAGGCAATTTCTTCTGAAAAATGAACACATATTTGCATGGTCTGCTTTTGACATAATAGGTATCGACCCGAGTGTGATTGAGCATCACTTGAATGCCGACCCAAATCATTATCCGGTAAAGCATAAACGCAGGTATTTCCATTATAATAAGCAACAGATTATAGCAGAAGAGGTCGATAAGTTGGTGGACGCCGACCATATAAGGGAAATTTAATACGCAACTTGGCTATCCAATGTAATACTAGTGGCCAAGTCCTCAAACAAATGGAGATTGTGTATTGACTTCACCGACCTTAACAAGGCCTGCCTCAAGGACTGCTTTCCCCTACCTCGGATTGATCAGATAGTGGATGTTACCTTCGGGTTCGAGCTACTGATAAATCCATATTTTTAGTAATTTTAACATATCAAATCATATATATTGCATTAATGTTTCAAGCTTAATTGTATATTTTACACAATTTTAGTACAATATAGGTTTTGAAGAAGAAATAGTAGAAATGGCCACAAAAATAAACATTTGGAATAAATATTCGGCGCAACACTGAAGGAAAATCGTAGAACGGATCTAAAACGAGCAAATCTAGATTGAATTTGGCTAAACAGAGTGCGAAACGGATTCAGGAAGCTGAAAAACCTTGAAATAGACCTGGTCAACTTTTGGTCAATGGTCAAAGTCAACGGTCGATGGTCAAAGTCAACTAAGCTGGTCAAAGTCAATGTTCGAAGTCAAAGTTCACCTACCACAGCCAGACGTGCGCTCGAGAGCCCTTTTTCCGCCCTCGAGCACCCTTTTTTGAAAATGACGGACAAGTGGTCGACAACATGTGAAAGAAAAAAGACAAATATAATAAAAAATTAATAGTGCAGAGTGGCGCTTGAGCGCCCAAAATTAGCCCTCGAGCGCACTATTCATCAGCCACCTATAAATAGTGGCTGAAATGCTGATTTCAACAGACATAAGCGAATTTCACCATTTTTCTTTGTATATAATTACTTTTCTTCATATTTTAGCTTAGGAGTAGGTTAGTTTAGTTTAGTTAGGGTCCTAAAATAAGGGCCGGGCTTATGGATTAACGCCATAGCATAAAAGAAATCGAGCCGGCTAAATCAAGATGTGCTTAAATTTGATAACTTTTATTCTTGATTTCGATTTCCGTTTTCTAAATCTAATTATGGCACTTTAGACCCTTATTTTTGGAATGATAAATAAGTGATGATATTTTTTATATATTTAGATTTAGATTAATTCAAGTCTCGTATTCTTTAATTACTTAATATTATCTATTAATTATACCTATACTTGTAGTTATAATATAATTAATTGAGAATACATATACGCACGGTTTTGTAAACCAGTGGAATTGGCTAGGTTGTACCAGTACCTCCGGGGTACATAAGTAAGAAGATTAATTGAGAGGTTGGGTATTGTTAGGTTGTACCAACATATTCAGTCTTGTTAATTAATTAGTCATATTACTTACGTATCTAAGGCTAACTTCAGAAGTGGGAGCTTGTAGCCCTATTTCTTGAATGATTTATTCTTTTAATTTAAATCTATAATATTACACTGAAAAACTCCAACCAAATTTATCATTCCAAATCATGGAGCCGCTAAATTGAATTAACCACCCATGCACTAAATTATTTTAGTTTAATACCGTACCTTTTGACATTTTATGGACCTTTGGATACTTTATGAAATTTTGGACTTGATCAAACTTATCTGTAATGGGAGATAGTCAAATAAATTATAAACTAAATTCTTAACTTGAAATCATTAATCTCAATCTCCATGGATCAACCCTCTACTCGCCACAACTAGAGGTAAATCGAGGTAAGCACTATTTTCAATCATTCAACCTCACTATTTTTTAGAGCAAAACGACGCGATCAAAATTTAGCGCCGTTGCCGGGGTTGGCGTTCAACTTTTCATGTAAGAGTTTAGTTTATTGTACATAATTCTATCCTTGTAAATTTCTATTATTTTTATTTTTATTTTAGTTTTGTACATATTGTGTTGTTTTAATTTCTTTTTTTTTTTCTTCTTATCTTCTTGTAAATAAAATATTTCTCAAAACAAAAAAAAAAAAGAAAAGAAAAAATTCTTTCTTAAAAAAAAAGATTTTTATTTATTTTCTAGAAAGTTTATTCTTTACATTTTCAAACAACTTGTTGTAAATCACAAACTCTTGTACCCCAGAAAAGAGTTTAAATGGTCTGGGTAGTTGAATATTTTTTTAATTATTCTTCAAAAATAAAAATAAAAATTCCCTCGGGTGAAATTGTTTTTACCCTAACCCTATCACCTTCCTATTTATTCTTTCTTCTCTTCTTCTTTTCTCACCACTGCACCATATTCTTCCTTTAAAAAAAAATTCTCTCAATTTCAAAACATTTTCATTTCAAAAAAAATGGGAGCCGCTCGACAAATGGAAGCTGATTTTGCTCATGCTGTGATAATCGTCGAGTGTGCCTGCATCATCCTACTCTTTCTTGTTTATATCTTGATCAAGATTGAAAATTCACTCGATTGAGTTAGAAGATTGCGGAATGTTTAATTTTTGTCTTATCATGTAATTTTTGGAGTGTTTTGTAATTCTTAGAAGCATGATGTATTTAGGAAGATATTTTGCAAGTGTGTGTATTTAAATTTTCAATTTTTATTATGAATTAGTGTTTTTGTGTGTTTATTTTTCTCTTGTACCAATTTTATTTTTATGTAAATAAAAAATTGTGATCTTGTAGAAAATAAGTTTGAGGAAGATTATATCTTCCTATTTTGTGATTTTGCAAAAACATTTTTTTTTTAAAAAAAAGGGAGTCGGGAAGACCACGCTCGAGTGCGCCTAATCCCTCGCTCGAGCACCGTTAACCCTAGCAGAAAAAGGGTTTTAAAACCCTGCTTTCTTCATTCTCCCCTTCATTTTTCTTCACCGCCACCTTCACTCTCCCCTCTAGCAAATTTTTCTTCTCTCATTTCTCTACTCTACTTCACAATGATGTTTGGAACTCTTACGGACGATCAATTTGCCATGGTTGTGTACTCATTTGCAAGTGTATTAATCTTTTATCTTTTTCTTATTTATCTCTTTATCAAGTGGGATCATAGGCGTGTTGGGTAGAAAGAAAATGTTTTTGCATTCCCACGATGAGGAGATAATTTTGTGTTGTTGTAATTTTCATTTTCTTATGTACCATTTTAATGTTTAATAAAATATTGTGTGGTTTGTTTTACAATTTATGTATTTATAGTATTTATATAGGTGTATATATATATATATGTATTGTTGTTGTTGTATTTGGTAATGGTTGAATTAGAAAAAAAGAAGAAGAAGAAAACGAAAAAGATTAAGGAGAGAAGAAATTGAAATGTTAGATGTGGTGAAGAGTTGTTGAGGTTTGAGATGTAAATTCATGTTTTCAAACCCCCCACCCCACGGTCGTTAAAAAAAAAAAAAACCAATAAGGATGATGGAAGTATTTGGGGAAGAAGATGAGATTTTTCTTTTTTTTTTTTTTAAATGGTTTGAATTTATTTTAAAATTTATGTTAAAAAGAAAACAAAAAAAATTGGATTGAGTTTTTGATTATTTTCGGATTCACAAAAAAACAAAAAAAAATGTTTTAATTTATGTGGTTTTGGATGAATTTAAATTTTCTTTAATTTCAAAAAAAAATTGAAAAACTCAAAAACAAAAAAAGAATATATATATGTAAAAATTAGTTTTTGCAGAAACCCAATTGTAAATATAATTGAGTTTAGGATTTGTTTTAAAAAATTTTCTTTTTATAAAAAATTTGTTGTGTACAAATTTTATTTTATTTTATCCTCACAACTAATGTTGGTATTTGGAGTTTTGAATTCAAGATCTTCTTTCAAAACCATTTGAGGAACTATGCTTGGAATTTTTATCAGGTTGTATCTATCTTTTTAATTTGTAATGCATTGCTTCACTTTCTTACATTGAGGGCAATGTAAGGCTCAATTTTGAGGAGGAGAAAATAGTCGATACTACCTGCTAAAATTTTTCAAAATTTTCAAAATTTGATGCTTCATTTATTCATGATAATTAAACTTAAGTAGTTAATTGTTGAAATATGGTTAGATTTTGATAAAATATTTGAATTAACTGTGAATGTGGAACTAAAAAATGATTAGCCACTAGAGTTGAGTTTTGTATCTAAAATTTTTGAAACCTTCTTAATTGTTATTTTGTCCTGACAGCATCACATGATTCAATTAGAGGTTTTTGATTAATTATAATTAAAAAAAAGAGTAGATTGAGGTATTTTCAATGTGAGATGTTATGTTTTATTAAAATTTGACTTATTTTTCTAGATTGGTATACTTCTTTAAATATATATATATATATATATATATATATATATATATATATATATATATATATATTCAAAAAAATATGTATAGATTGACTCGTTCAATGTCACTCAAATATCAAAAGTGTTGATTCAGCAAACAGAGGCATAAAAGAAATTCATAACAAATGCTTTCTTCTAACAATTTTTGAGCATTTTTGTTATGAAAAAGCTTTTAATACAAATCCTGTCAGACAAGCCTTTTTTCACCATACACAATTCAACCAAAGAAAGGCAATACTTCAATGAAGTCATTGAATTAACCAACATCTATCATTCGAGTCATCAAAAAAAAAAAATCTAAGGGAGTATTGCATGATTTGGAAGGTAGTTGAGTTTTAACATTTCATGACTATCCATAGAAAATATTTTTGATTTTAAAAATTTTGCGTGATTAATTTATCTACTTCTTAATTGAGTTACAAGTGCTTAAAAAGGCTCAAATGATTTTTTGTAATTAAGTTGGTTTCTATTCTTCTAGATACAAAATGATTTCTTGGGATGGAATTGTTTAGAAGACAAACTCACTGCTAATCTTGTATTTTATAAAATTTAACTGTATGAATACATTGACTGCCTATATTTAATAATTTTGAATCTATGAAATAATTGATGTCTTTACTCCAGGACAAGCAAAGAATGGATTTGAAGAGGTTGAGAAATCCATATTTTTAATAATTTTAACCCATCAAATCATATATATTGTATTAATGTTTCAAGCTTAATTGTATATTTTATACAATTTTAGTGCAATATAGGTTTGGAAGAAGAAACAACATAAATGACCGCAAAAGCCAACATTTGGAACAAATATTCGGTGCAACACTGAAGGAAAATTGTAGAACGACTTTAAAACGAGCAAATCGAGATTGAATTTGGCTAAACCGAGTGCGAAAACGGATTCAGAATGCTGAAAAATCTTGAAATAGACCTGGTCAACGATCAAAGTCAACTGTCAATGGTCAAAGTCAATCAAGCTGGTCAAAGTCAATGTTCGGAGTCAAAGTTCATCTATCACAGCTAGACGTGCACTCAAGCGCCCCTTTTCCGTGCTCAAACGCCCCTTTCCACGCTCAAGCACCCTTTTTTAAAAATGGCAGACAAGTAGTCGACAACGTGTGAAAAGAAAAAGACAAAAAATAATAATAATAAATTAATAGTGTAGAGTGGCGCTCGAGTGCCCAAAATCAGCACTCGAGTGCACTATTCATCAGCCACCTATAAGTAGTGGCTGAAATGCTGATTTCAACGGACATAAGTGAATTTAACCATTTTTCTTTGTATATAATCACTTTTTTCATATTTTAGCTTAGGAGTAGGTTAGTTTAGTTTAGTTAGGGTTCTAAAATAAGGGCTAGGCTTATGGATTAACGCCATAGCTTCAGAGAAATCGAGCCGGCTAAATCAAGATGTGCTTAAATTCTGTAACTTTTATTCTTGATTTCGATTTCCGTTTTGTAAATCTAATTATGGCACTTTAGACCCTTATTTTTGGAATGATAAATAAGTGATGATATTTTTGTATATATTTAGATTTAGATTAATTCAGGTCTCATATTCTTTAATTACTTAGTATTATCTATTAATTATACGTATACTTGTAGTTATAATATAATTAATTGAGAATACATATACGACCGGTTTTGTAAACCAGTGGCAATACGAGACTACCACGGACGGAATTAGCTAGGTTGTACCAACACCTCCGGGGTACATAAGTAAGAAGATTAATTGAGAGATTGGATATTGTTAGGTTGTACCAACATATTCAGTCTTGTTAATTAATTAGTCATATTACTTACGTATCTAAGGCTAACTTCAGAAGTGGGAGCTTGTAGCCCTATTTCTTGAATGATCTATTCTTTTAATTTAAATCTATAATATTACACTTAAATACTCCGATCGAATTTATCATTCCAAATCATGGACCCGCTAAATTGAATTAACCACTACTGGACTAAATTATTTTAGTTTAATACCGTACCTTTAGACATTTTATGAACCTTTGGATACTTTATGGACTTTTGGACTTAATCAAACTTATCCGTGACGGGAGATAGTTAAACAAATTATAAACTAAATTATTAACTTGAAACCGTTAATCCCAATCTCCGTGGATCGACCCTCTACTCGCCACAACTAGAGGTAAATCGAGGTAAGCATTATTTTCAATCATTCAACCTCACTATTTTTTAGCGCAAAACGACACGTTCAGCTACTCTCTTTCATGGATACCTTTAAGGGCTATAACCAGATTAAGATGGCTCCCGAAGATAAAGAGAAAACTGCCTTCATCACTGATCAAGGACTCTACTATTATAAGGTCATGCCTTTTGGCCTCAAGAATGCTGGAGCTACCTATACTTAAATGGTGAATAAGGCCTTCAAAAATCATATTGACCGAAATATGGAGATCTATGTAGATGACATGTTGGTCAAAAGTAGAAGGGCGGAAGACCATGTAACCGACCTGGCTAAAGTCTTCGTCGTAATAGAGCACTTTGGGATAAAGCTAAACCCGAAAAAGTACATATTCGGCGACAAGGTGGGAAAGTTTTTGGGGTTCATGGTCATAGCTTGGGGGATAGAAGCCAACCCGGATAAGGTTTAGGCGATACTTGACTTGGCACCGCTGACTTGTGTGAAAGACGTTCAGGTGCTCGCGGGCAAGGTTGCAGTGTTTAGCAGATTCATGTCGAGGTCGGCTGACAAGTGTGCTATTTTGTTCAAAATATTGAGGAATCTTAAGAATTTTGAATGGACTAGGGAATGTCAGGATGCCTTCCAAGAGCTGAAAAGATATCTAGCTTCGCTACCCCTGTTATCCTGACCTGAGGTGAGGAAGAACTGGTACTATACTTGGCATGCTTGGGGACAGCAGTGGCGGTGACACTACTGTACGAAGAAGGAAAGGAGCAGAAGCGGGTCTATTATGTCAGCAAAACCTTGCAAGGGGCGGAGGCGAGGTACTCATCTTGGAGAAACTCACCCTCGCGCTCATCATGGCAGCAAAAAAGCTGAAGCCATACTTTGATGCCCACCCAATTAAGGTTATGACGGATGCCCTTCTCAGGTCCATCATGCACAAATCGGAGGCGTCAGGCAGGCTATTGAAATGGGCAGTTGAGCTGAATCAATTTGACATCACTTACCAACCCAGAACAGCCATCAAAGCCCAAGCCAACGCGGACTTTGTGGTGGAATATACTGGCCGAGCCGAACATGATCCGGAGGAAGTGTGGAAAGTCCAAGTGGATAGAACATCAGGGAAGTCAGGAAGCGGAGCCGGAGTGGTCATCCTCAACCCAACTTGGCATGAGCACCAATATTCTCTCAAGTTCACCTTTTCGGTGACCAACAATGAGGCTGAGTACGAGACAGTGATCGCGGGATTGAAAATCGCGGCTTAGCTCAGGGCACAAGCAGTTGACTTGAATACCGACTCTCAATTGGTTGCCAGTCAGATATCAGTAGAATTCGAAGCCAAGTACAATGCTATGATGGCCAACCTTAACAGAGTTAAGGATTTTACCTGAGGTTTACAATACAGCAAATTCCGAGGGAGGAGAATATGAAGGTTGATGCTCTGTCTAAGTTGGCCTTGGGAGAAAGCCGACCTACACTGGTCCATGTGGAAGAAGTCTCCGAACCTAGTATTCAGTTGGGAAAGCAAGCCGTAGCCGAGCTCAATTTAAGCCCAGATTGGACCAGACCAATTGTAGACTACTTGGAGGGGGGATAATCCCAAAAGGATGAAAAGGCAGCTCGAAAACTCATGAAACATGCCTCAAGGTTTGTCATAATAGCTGGACAACTCTACAAAAGAGCTTACACTTGGCCTCTCTTAAAATGTGTTGGGCCCAAGGAGGGAAACTATATACTCAGAGAAATTCATGAAGAGGTATGTGGAAACCACTTGGGTGGCAAGGCTCTGGCTCGGAAGGCATTGAGGCAAGACTATTTTTGGCCAACCTTAGAACAAGATGCCAAAGAGTATGTGAAAAAGTGTGATACCTGCCAAAGGTTTGCCAATATACAAAGGAAGCCAGTAGTAGACCTAACGATGATGATAAGCCCGTGGCCATTCTATCAGTGGGGGCTAGACATTATCAGCCCATTGTCAACCAACGTTGGCCAAAAGAAGCATGCCTTTTTAGCTGTAGACTACTTCACTAAATGGCCCGAGACCAAAGGTGTTGCTAGAATAACAGAAAAGGCAGCTTGGATTTCGTATGGAATAACATCATTTACTGGTTTGGGGTGCCAAAGGTCATCATCACTTACCACGACAAGCAATTTGACAGTGCATACTTTCGAGACAAATGTGCTAAGATTGGGATTGACTTCTCAAATTCTTATATATTGCTCACCCTCAAAGTAATAGCCAAGTCGAAATGACTAACCAAATCATTTTGCAGGGCTTGAAAACCAAGCTGGAGGAAGCGAAAGGCCAGTGGGCATCGATTCTCCCCGAAGTACTGTAGGCCCAATGAACCACCACCAGCTCGGCAATGGGAGAATCGCCCTTCAAACTGACCTTCAGTACTCAAGCAGTGCTGCTAATAGAGATCGGGTCTCTTACCAGTAGAACCCTCCATCATGATCTAGGAATAAACGGAGCCTTGATCCGTGAGGAGCTCGACCTCGCTGAAGAGCTCCGAGCTAAAGCTCAAATCAGGATGTTGGCTAGCAAAGCTGCCATACAAAGAGTCTTTGCCAAGCAGGTCAAGCTTAAGCCTATTAAGGTCAGCAACCTCATCCTCAGAAAGGCTATCTTTTTGCCGAGCTCGGGTAGCAAGCTCTCTCCAACTTGGGAGGGACCGTACGAAGTCATGAAAGAAGCCCGACCTGGGACTTTCTACATCCGCAACAAGTCCGGGAAACAACTGAAGAATGCATGGCATACAGAACACCTGAAATAATATTTTGTCTAAGGCCCTCAAGCCGAAATATTTTGTTGAGGCCCCCGAGCCTAGATCTTTTGTAAAGGCCCCCGATCTGAAATATTTTATTGAGGCCCTCGAGCCTAGATCTTTTGTAAAGGCCCCGAGCCGAAGTATTTTGTTGAGGCCCCGAGCCTAAACTCTATTTGTAATTGGCTCTCGAGCCCAAGTACACCATGTACATGATTCCAATACATAATTATTCCGTATACCAGTGTGAGGCCCGACCTGGGCCTAAAAGCCTCAGCTACTCAGATCTTGTAAACTTGAATTAACGCTCAAGTGGCCACGCTTAATTACGAGCTAACAATCAAATAAATCAACTCGGACCAGATTTCAGCTCGGTTCTAATCAATAACAATTTGATTTGCTTCACTAGTTCGGATTAAAGTCCAACTCAGTATTAAACGGCTTCGGGTCGGTATGTTAGTTTGGGTCTAAACTTAAACTCAACATTAGTCAACATTAGTTTGGCCAATTTTAAATCGGTCTGACGAGTCCAGGTCGGCAGTAGTGATATGGTTGCCCAATTAACCAGCTTGGATTAGGATGCTAGCTTATTAATCGCGTTCAGCTCAGTTCTTTACATAAAAAAATCAATTACTTAAGTTTGAAATGTCCATTATGTTGGTCCGACTCCACTTACTTGAGAAAATTTACGAAGAGAAAAGTGCACTTGTACGAACTCAAACAAAACGCGAATAAACATAAAAGTATTCATTTCATTAAAGTAAAAAGGAGTACAAATTACAAAAGCCCGACTCGGGAAAAATTACAAAGTTTATTTAGGTGCAGAGGGAAGGGTCAAAGAGGCGGCGGCGTCAGTTTCTTCCCCGACCTGATCCATGCCATTCTTGATGAAGTCCATCACTTCTTCAGCTTGGGATTTGAGATCGGCCGGAAGCTCAGGAACTTCCCAAAACTCTAGCGGCGGGGCCTCCAAGACTTCAATGTAGTCATTCTTGGAGGGAGGGAGGAAGGTATTCGCTCGCTCCCAAGCAGTGACTTGGTGTCGGAAGTAGTATTCCAGCTCTGCATATTTGGCCATTATCCCGCCTTCACTCTCCACCCAGCTCACAGCCACCTCACTGGACTTGAAGGCTTCTACCGCCTTCTTTCCATTAAGCCCGACCTGATCAATAAGCTCTTGGAACTTCGCCACGGCCTCGCACCCCTCCGACTTGTAGCGATCCACCTATTTGGCTGCCGTCATGCGTTGGGACTTCTCCAGGTCGAGCTCCTTCTTTAACCAATCGATCTCGGCCACATCCTCCTAGAGGCCTCCACTCTCTAGGCGTCAAGCTCGGCTCGGATGTCAACCCATCGTTGCTCGAGCTCAACGCAGTAGGCTTGGGCCTTAATAAAGAGGCTGGGGATTGTGAGAGCGTAGGACTCAGCCTGCATAAGATGGCAACAAATGCGATTAGCCGAGCTAAAAGGTATAATTTTACATACGTAACTGAGTATAACTCACTGTGGCCATGGTTGTCCTTAGGTCGAGGAAAAGCTGCACGGCAGGAACCTTTGCCAGCTTAGGGTCGCACTCGACCAAGGCCGCGTCGACATAATCCTTTTTATGATGGGCCACCTCCGTTGCTTTTCCTTTCCCGGTGTACTCGGGTCAGGGTCTCTTCTTAATGTCGGAGCGGGTGGAGGAACGCTCTGGAATCATTACCCCAGAGGTCGACTTCTTCTACAAGGGGGACTCCAAGGCTTCCTTAGAGCTCACCTTGGTGTCAAAGTCCTGCCATTTGCCACAGAACCGATGCTTCTGTCCCAGTTGAGCAGTAGCACCATGGGCGGACCGAGCCAAGCCCTCACCGCTGGCCTCGACCTTTCTCCTCTTAATGTAAGCGAGCCTCCCGGCCTCCAACATGTATGCAAAAGAATATAAAAGAAGTGAGAGATGACCGAGAATCGATTAAAAATAATAACAACGGACAGGATTATGGAAAAGTCGGGCACTAAACTCGTGGACTAACCCTCTTCTGAGTTGGACTCCACATCATCTCTGAGCTCGGGAAGCAAGTGGGGATGCTTCTTTGAGAGGTCGGGTTCCATCCCGAATAACTTGGAATCCCAGATCCTATCCCATTTTAGCACACTGTTGATATTAATCAGTGATCCTGGCTCGGGTCTAAATACTTCGACCTCATGAAGTTTTGTATCTGAAAGCTTGGGGTTGTCGTTCAGCTTCTTCTACAGTGTGGGATTCCAATTCTTCCTGCACCCCAGGTTCACAACCGGCTCCACCCAATAGTAGTCGTTGTGCCAACCCTTGTTGGAGGAGTGCCACATGGTAAATATGGCGTTACTCGCCCGAGCTGCAAAATGGAACCTCCAGGCTGCTTTAGGTTGGGCTTGCAAACAAAAACTTGCCTAAACCGGCGAAGAGTTGGCTCCACGTCCTTCTCAAGGAAAAACACGTAAAAAGCCCCAACTACGACCAAACCATTAGGAGACATCTGACCCAGGCTGAGCTCGAAATAGTTCAGAATGCTAATGATGAAACCAGGGAGCGGGAACTGGATAACATCGAATGCAAGGTCGTAGATGGTGAAGCGGTCGAGTTGATGATAGCAAGCGAAGTCATGCCAACCTAGAATCTTCAACTTGTGGTGCCGATCCACCGACCAGTTCCTTAGCCTAGCGTTCGCCATTTGCACAGTAGAGTGGCACTCGCGTTTACAATAGGTGAACAACTGCTCGATCCTCTTTTCCCGACTTGAAGAGACACTGGCTGTGGTTGAGCTCTGGGGAGGGACTGCTTTAATCAGCTCCACCGTTGAGGCTCTAGCTAAAAACTCCCTTGGCAGCTTGAGCCCCTATAACTGATTCAAAGGGGACCCATCCTCTTTATCGCCAAGATCTCCCAAATCGGCCAAAGGATCCACCTTGGCCTCTTCCTGCACTTGCATGACCCTAATGACTTGGCAATTATCATCATTGTCTCTGAGCTCGGGTTGCTGGTGTGAGGCCCGACCCCGAATAACTTGTTTTACCTCGATTAGTATGCCCCAATCTCGATCAGTGTGTCATATATTATCTCACGTGTTCTTACCTTGAGATACGTGCCTTAACCCTGAATACATACACTTCCTCGACCAACATGCACTTACCTCAATTTATGTGCCTTAAACCTAGATTTATATGACCGACCTTGGGTTACGTGCATTATCTTGGGTTACGTACACTCTTACTAGAAATATACATCTATCTCGAAGTACGAGCCTTAACCTAGATTTAAGTGTCTTACCTTGATTTACGTGCATTACCTCAAATTGCGTGCATTTGTCTTGAAGTATGTGCATTATCTTGTAATATGTGCCCTAACCTAGGAATACACATATTAGCATTGAACTGTGTGCATTACCTAGGGATTCGTGCCCCATTTTGATTTCTGTGCATGCCTCATAGTACGTGCATTGACATAGAAAAACGTGCCTGCACACTAATACAAATCAATCCTACTACACAATCCACTAACTATTTAAATACTAGGCAATCCACAGGTAGATTCCTGCACAAAGCACTAGGGAATAGAATATTCCTACTACACAATCCACTAACTATTTAAATACTATTAAACCAATCCTACAAACTCCACTAACACTAAAATATTATTAAAACTATCCTACATCTTCCACTAACATTATTCTAATCCTAATTCAAATCCACTACAAGACAAAACCTCACAAACCTCTAAACATGCCCTATATTCTATTCTAACTTCAATGCTACACAAACACCTAAGCCAGCATCTTCTATACACTTTTCCTAAACCCTAAACATTCTTACACACTTTGTCTACACTACACTAAACACTAGACACCGAAAATACTATAATCTTAAGACACAAGATATCTAAAATATTACACCCATACATGACACAAAACACACACACAAACTTTAATTTTCGGACCTAGCAACACACCCACACAAAAATAAGTCAAACTACATCAAAATACTAAACAACACTCTAAATCTCCCTCTCAAACCTTAACACACCTAAAACTCTCATTTTCTCTCCATTCTCTCTCATTTTCTCTCCATTTTTCGAACCTAGAAAGGCAGCCATCTTCAATAAGCTTTCAAGACTCAAGAAACACTCAAAACTCTCTCTAGACCTCTTTTATTTTTGGCCAAGGTAAGGTATAACCCCTTCATTCTTCTCCTTATGGTTATGAACACTCACACACACTATATGTTAGCTAACTAGACTGAATATCAAAGGAAACAAGTGAGATATACATGGCCAAGGCATGGAAATGAGGACTTTAGTACTTTCAAGACTATTTCTCAAACTTTCAAGTAAATCCCTTGCATTTCTTCATAGATCTCCAAGAAGTGAGGGTTAAAACTATTTCTTAAATGTTTTTAAAGCTTATAAGCATATGTATATATGTGATATAGTCTTGCATGCTTAAAAGCAAAGAAGATGAGTTTAAACATGACTGAAGAATCTCGGACAGCTCACTGACCTCACTATTTTGAGCATTTTAAAGTACTAAACGTTCTCAAAAATTGACGAAACTTTGTAGGTAACTATATTTTTTAGTTTTGAACAAATCTATCAGAAATACACTATACGCCGCAGCCCAAGCGCCCAGAGTTCTGCATTCCAACCCCAGGGCAAATCCGGGCACAAGACGGAAAGGGTTTCCTAGAGTTGGTACCGAGACTCGCGGAGGTGAGAGGCAAAAGGGTAGCACATGCCGACCCCGAGCAAGCCAAGACCACGGCTGCCATAACTAAAGTCATTAACCAGCTCGGTATAAGCCCACTCTCTCCCGAGGTGTTGGCCACACCATTGCCCATTGACAACCGGATGCCCGACCTGGCAGTTTATAATGGGAACGGAGACCCCACCAGCCACCTACTCAACTTTGATCACCACATGACTATGTATGACATGACCGACCTCATGAAGACGATGACATTCTCGACCACCTTGGTTGGCAATGCCTTGGACTGGTTCCAAAAACTTCATCTCGGCTCTATTGCGAGTTTTCATTAGCTGGCAGAGGCTTTCCTGTCTCGCTTCGCAGGGAGCCGACGTGCAACCCGTCATACATCATCATTGTTATCGGTGAAACAGCAGAAATGAGAGGGTTTTAGGGCTTATACAGCCCGATTTAATGAGGAGTCCCTTAGAATCCTTAACTTGGAGGACTCTATGGCATTGATGGCTTACCAAAGTGGGCTCAGGTCGGGCCCCCTCACGCCATCCTTGGCCATCGACCCCGTGGATATTGTAGCCGAGCTGATGGTATGGGCAAAAGGGTACATACACTCGGAATAAATCTATCAAGCGAAAAGGGACGATGATAAGGAGAAGGAAGCCGGTAAGAAGGGAGAAGTCACCCGAGGCCAACTTGGAGGTAAGGCCCAAAATGACCGAGGCAAGCAGCCAAAGCAGAACCCCTGGTTCATCATGTTCACTCCCCTCAACACTTCGAGGAAGCAGATGCAGATGGAAATCCAGTACCAGAACCACCTACCTCCAGCGCCAAGGATGAAAGGCCAACCTGAGAAGTGCAATAAGACCAAGTATTACCGCTACCATATGGACTACAGTCACACCACCGAGGAATGCCTAGATTTGAAATAGGAGATCGAGGCATTGATAGCCTGAGGTCACCTCCGGAGATACGTAGACCAGCAGCCAACTCAGAATCACAACCAAGGAGGAGGAATAAAGAGATAAAGAAGTCCGCCCAAGCGCCAGGTCGGGGGTAGACATTTGGCCGTGATTGAGACCATCACAGGAAGATTAGCTTCGGGTGGAGAGACCTCGACTAGCAGAAAGGGTTATGTTCGGGCTGGAAGACAGTACGAGTTAGTGCGGGGTCTGATCCCCGGAATAGAATAACTCACTTTCTCCTCAGAAGACTTGGAGGGGGTGATATTCCCCTATGACAACCCATTGGTGATTAGCACTGAAATAGCCAACTTCATTGTAAAAAGGCTGATGATGGACACCGAGAGCTCGGCAGAAGTCCTATTCTTGAGTGCATTTGAGCAAATGGGATTGGACAGGAGCTGACTCAGGCCATTGAGGGGTACCTTGGCTGGTTTCACAGGACATGCCCACCGAGCCGAAGGGGTCATCAACCTCCCACTGACGCTAAAAGACAGAGGTAAGCGGGTTTCGATGCAGGCCAACTTATTGTAATGGATTACAACTCCACTTATAATGGGATCTTGGGGCGAGTGGCATTCAATTATTTCAGGGCCGTTCCTTCTACTTACCACCAAGCCTTGAAATTCCCGACCCTAGGCGGTACGGCTACCATTCGAGGAGCCCAAATCTCGACTCGGGAACGCTATGAAAACTCCCTCCACCCCAAATATCAAGTTGGCTGGGGATCAGATTTGCTCGAGGAGAAGAGAAAAAACAAAAGAGAGGGAGCCCGGTAGAAGACCTTCAAGAGGTGGAGCTTTCAGATGAAGCAAAGATTGGGAGCGAGCTCCCCAATGACCTCAAGAAAGGTATAAGCCAATTTCTCTTGGAAAATGAACATATATTTGCATGGTCTGCTTCTGATATGACAGGTATCGACCCGAGCGTGATTGAGCACCACTTGAATGCCAACCCAAATCACTATCCAGTAAAGCATAAGAGTATGCAATTTCATTATGATAAGTAAAAGATCATAGCAGAAGAGGTTGATAAGCTGGTGGACGCTGGCCACATAAGAGAAATCCAATACCCAACCTAGTTATCCAATGTGGTACTAATGGCCAAGTCCTCAGGCAAATGGAGATTGTGTATTGACTTCACCAACCTCAACAAGGCCTGTCCCAAGGACTGCTTTCCCCTACCTTGGATTGATCAGATGATGAATGCCACTTCCGGGTTTGAGCTACTCTCCTTCATAGATGCCTTCAAGGGCTATAACCAGATTAAGATGGCTCCCGAAGATAAAGAGAAAACCGCATTCATCACCGATAAAGGTCTCTACTACAATGAGGTCATGCCCTTTGGCCTCAAGAATGTTGGACCTACCTACACTCAGATGGTGAATAAGGCCTTCAGAAATCAGATTGGCCGAAATATGAAGATCTATGTAAATGACATATTAGTCAAGAGCAGGAAGGCAGAGGACCATGTGACACACCTAGCTAAAGCCTTCGCCGTAATGGAGCACTTTAGGATAAAGTTAAGCCCAAAAAAGTGCGCATTCGGCGTCAAGGCAGGAAAGTTTTTGGGGTTCATGGTCACAGCCCAGGTGATAGAAGCCAACCCGTAAAAGGTTCAGGCGATACTAGACTTGGCACCGCCGACCTGTGTGAAAGATGTCTAGGTGCTCGCAGGCAAAATTGTGACATTAAGCAGATTCATGTCCAGGTCGGCTGATAAGTGTGCTCATCTATTCAAGATATTGAGAAATTCTAAGAATTTTGAATGAACTAAGGAATGCCTAGACGTCTTCCAAGAGCTGAAAATATATTTAGCTTCGCTACCCCTGCTATCCAAACTTGAGGTGGGGGAGGAAGTGGTACTATACTTGGTATACTCGGGGACAGCAGTGGCGGCGGTACTAGTTCATGAAGAAGAGAAAGAGCAGAAGCCAGTCTATTATGTCAGCAAAACCTTGCAAGGGGCGAAGGTGAGGTACTCCTTCTTGGAAAAAATTGCCCTCGCATTTATCATGGCGGCAAGAAAGCTAAAGCCATACTTTGATGCCCACCCAATTAAGGTCATGACGGATGCCCCACTCAAGTCCATCATGCACAAGTCAGAGGCGTAGGGTAGGCTATTGAAATAGGTAGTGGAGCTGAGTTAATTTGACATCATTTACCAACCCATAACAATTATTAAAGCCCAAGCCATTGCGGACTTTGTGGTGGAATGTATTGGCCAAGCCGAATATAACCTGGGGGATGTGTAGAAAGTCTATGTGGATGGAGCCTTGGGGAAGTCTGAAAGCGGAGCCGGAGTGGTCATCTCCGACCCAACCGGGCATGAACACCTATACTCTCTCAAGTTCGCCTTTCCAGCGTCTAACAATGAGGCCGAGTATGAGGCAGTGATCATGGGATTGAAAATCGTGGCTCAGCTCGGGGCACAAGCAATTGACCTGAATACCGACTCTCAATTGGTTACCAGTCAAATATCATGAGAATTCGAAGCCAAGGATAATGCTATGATGGCCTACCTCAATAGAGTTAGGGATCTTACCTCAGGGCTCAAAAGGTTTGCAATACAGCAAATTCCGAGGGAAGATAATATGAAGGCTGACGCTCTGTCCAAGTTGGCCATGGGAGAGAGTCAACTTGTACTGGTCCATGTGGAAGAAGTCTCCCAACCTAGTATTCAGTTGGGAAGGCAGGCCGTAGATGAGCTCAATTTAAGCCCAAATTGGACCAGACCAATCCTGGACTACTTAGAAGGGGGTATGATCGCAGAGGATGAAAAAATAGCTTAGAAACTCATGAAACAAGCCTCACGGTTTGTAATAATAGCTGGATAACTCTACAAAAGAGCTTACACTTGGCCTCTCTTAAAATATGGTGGGCCCGAGGAGGGAAACTATATACTCAGAGAAATTCATGAAAGAGGTATGAGGAAACCACTTGGGTGGCAAGGCTCTGGCTCGGAAAGCATTAAGGTAAGTCTATTTTTGGTCAATCTTAGAACAAGATGCCAAGGAATATGTGAAGAAGTGTGATACCTGCCAGAGGTTTGCGAATATACAGAGGAAGCCAGCGGTAGACCTAACTGTGATGATAAACCCGTGGCTATTCTATCAGAGGAGGCTTGACATTATCGGCCCATTGCCAACCAGTGTTGATCAAAAGAAGCATGCCTTCGTAGCTGTAGACTCCTTCACCAAATGATCCGAGGCCGAAAGTGTTGCTAGAATAATAGAAAAGGCAGCTTGGAATTTCGTATGAAAGAACATCATTTGCTGGTTTAGGGTACCAAAGGTCATCATCACCGATCACGACAAGCAATTTGACAGTGCATACTTTCGAGGCAAATATGCTGAGATTGGGATCGACCTCAGATTCTCATCTATTGCTCACCCTTAAAGTAATAGCCAAGTCGAAATGACTAACCAAATCATTTTGCAGGGCCTGAAAACCAAGTTGGATGAAACGGAAGGCCAGTAGGCATCGATTCTCCCCGAGGTGCTATGGGCCTAGCGAACCACCACCAATTTGGCAACAGGAGAATCGCCTTTCGAGCTGACCATCGATACTCAAGCAATGCTGCCAGTGGAGATCGGGTCTCCTATAAGTAGAACCCTCCACCATGATCCAAGGGTAAACGAAGCCTTAATCTGTGAGGAGCTCGACCTCACTGAAGAGCTCCGAGCTAAAGCTCAAATCACGATGTTGGCTAGCAAAGCTGCTATTCAAAGAGCCTTTCCAAAGCATGTCATGCCTAAGCCTATTAAGGTTGGCGACCTCGTTCTTAGAAAGGCCATCTTTTTGCCGCGCTCATATAATAAGCTCTCCCTGACTAAGGAGAGACTGTACGAAGTCGTGAAAAAGGTCCGAGATGGGACCTTCTATCTCCGCGACAAGTGTGGGAAACAACTGAATAATGCATAGCACACAGAACACCTGAAATGATATTTTGTCTAAGGCCACCGAGCCAGAATCTTTTGGAAAGGCCCCCGAGCTGAAATATTTTGTTGAGGCCCCGAGCCTAAGTACGCCATGTACATGATTTTAATACAACGTATTTTGTATACTAGGGCGAGGCCCGACCCGGGCCTAAATGCCTTAGCTACTCAGCTAATATAAACTCGAATTAATACTTAAGTGGCCACGCTTAATTACGAGCTAACAATCAATTAAATAAGCTCGGACTATATTCCAGCTCGATTCTAATCAATAACAAATTGATTCATTTCACTAGTTCGGATTAATGTCCAACTCAGTACTAACCAGCTTCGGGTTAGTTCATCATGCTAGTTTTGGTCTAAACTCGAGCTTAGCATTAGTCAGCATTAGTTTGATCAATTTTAACTCAGACTAATGAGTCCAGGTTAGCCACAGTGATATGGTTGTCCAACTAACCAGCTCGGATTAGGATGCCAGCTCATTAATAGCGTCCATCTCGATTCTTTACATAAAAATCAATTACTTAAGTTTGAAAGGTCCATTATGTTGGTCCAACCCCACTTACATGAGGAAATTCATGAAGAGAAAAGTACACTTGCACGAACTCAGACAAAACGAGAATAAACATAAAAATATTCATTTCATTAAAATGAAAAAGTACAAATTACAAAAGCCCAACCCAGGCAAAATTACAAGAATCATTTAGGCACAGTAGGAGGGGTCAAAGAGGCAGCTACGTCAGTTTCTTCCCCGACCTAATCCATGCCCTTCTTGACGAAGTCCATCACCTCCTGGGCTTGGGACTTGAGGTCAGCCGGAAGCTCGGGGACCTCATAAAACTCTAGTGGTGGAGCCTCTAAGATTTTGATGTAGTCATTCTTGAAGGCGGGAATGAAGGCCTTCGCTCATTCCCGAGCAGTGACTTGGCCGCGAAAATAATATTCCAACTCGGCGTACTTGGCCATTGTCCCACCTTCCGTCACCACCTAGTCTACAGCCGCCTCACTGGACTTGAAGGCTTCCACTGCCTTCTCTCCATGGGGCCCGACCCGATCCAGGAGCTCCTGGAGCTTTGCCTCAGCCTCGCGCCTTTCCAACTTATAGCATTTTACGTCCTTGGCCGCCGACTGGCGTCAGGATTTCTCCGTCTTAAGCTCCTTCTCCTTAGCCGCGAGCTCCGTCTTTAGTCGGCCGATCTCATCTGCATCCTCCTTATACCTCTTGGAAGCCTCCTCTCTCTGGGCGTCGAGCTCGGCTTAGGCATCTACGTATCGTTGCTCGAGCTCGACGCAGTGAGCTTGGGCCTTAATAAGGAGGCTAGGGATGGAAAGAGCCTAGGATTCGGCCTACACAAAAAGACAAGACGTAATCAGTCGAGCTGAAAAACATAATTGTACGAACATAGTTGAGTGCAACTCACTATGATCACGGCTGTCCTCAGGTTGAGGGAAAACTGCTCGATGGGAACCTTTGCCAGCTTAGGGTCGCGCTTAACTATGGCTGCCTCAACATAATCTTTCTGGGATGGTCCACCTCTGTTGCTTTACCCTTCCTGGTGTACTCAGGTAGGGGTCTCTTCTTGGTATCGGAGCGGGTGGCCGAGCGCTCTTGGATTGTTACCCTAGAGATCGGTTTCTTTTGTAGGGGGATTCCAAGGCCTTCTTGAAGGATACCTCAATGCCGACCTCTCGTCCTTTGTCGCTGGACCGCTGCCTCTGACCCTGTAGAGCAGTGGCACCATGATCGGATCAAGCCGAGCCCTTGCCGCTGGCCTTGGCCCTCCTCCTTTTGAGATAAGCGAGCCTTCCAGCTTCCGACATGTCTGCAAAAGAGAGAGTAAGAAACGACCAAGAATCAATTGAAAATAATAACAGAGAAAAGCAAGATGATGAGGAGGTCGGGTACTGGTCTCGCGGACTGACCCTCTTCTGAGCTGCAATCCTTGTCTTCCTCGGGCTCAGGCAACAGGTGGGGATGTTCCTTCGATAAGTCAGGTTCCTTCCAAACAGCTTGGAGTCCCAAATCCTATCCCATTTCAACACGCTGTTAATATCGATCAGCGACCCCGGCTCAGGTCTAAGCACTTCGATCTCCTAAAGTTCCGCATCTGAGAGCTTGGGATCATCATTTAGATTCTTCTTCAGGGTGGGATTCCAATCCCTCCTGCACCTCAAATTCACATTCGGCTCTACCCAATAATAGTCGTTGTGCCAACCCTTGTTGGAGGAGTGCTACTTAGTGAATATGGCACTATCATCCCGAGCTGCGAAATGGAACCATCCAGGCTGCTTAGGGTTGGGCTTGCACATAAAAAATTGCCTAAACCAAAGTAAGGTCAGCTCCACGTCCTTCTCAAGGTAAAACACGTAGAATGCCACAATTATGGCCCAGCCATTGGGAGACATCTGACTCGAACTAAGCTCGAAATAGTTTAGGATGCTGATGATGAAACTCGGGAGCGGGAGCTAGATGACATCAAATGCGAGGTTGTAAATGGTAAAGTGGTCAGGTGGAGGATAGCAAGCAAAGTCGTGCCGACCCGAAACCTTCAGCTTGTGGTTCCAATCTACCGACCAGTTCCTCAGCCTAGCATTCGCCATCCGAATAGTAGAGTGGCATTTGCGCTTACAACAGGCGAATAACTGCTTGATCCTCTTACCCCGACCTAACGAACAGCTAGCCGTAGCCGAGCTTGGGGACGGAACCGCCCTCACTGGGACTGCCACAATTGGAGGCTCTAGCTAAAAACTCCCGCGGCAGCTTGAGTGCCTCCAACTGGTTCAAAGAGGATCCATCATCTTTATTCCCCAAGTCTTCTAAATCGGCCAAAGGATCCACCTTGGCCTCTTCCTGCACTCGCCTGACCTCAATAACTTGGCAATCATCATCGTTGGCTCTGGGCTCGGACTGTCAAACTGACCCTTGAGATACACTGGGACTTCATCATCTTGACCTCCACCCGAGGTGGATTCCGAGCTCGGCGAATTCTCGTACCCACCATAAGATCTCATCCCCATCATTTGGGAATCTTCGGACTTTGACCTCCCCATTCTGTATATGAATTGAAAATATATGTACATAAATGATCTAAAAGGAGTCGGAACGTACCTAACGGCTCTAGTTGTGGAAGTGATCTGAGCTTATTGACTCCGAACTGGTTGATCTCTGAGCTGAACACTCCGAGCAGATATCTTTCCGAGTAAAAAGCTCTAACTACTCTAGTTGCCGACCTAAAAGCTCTTGAAGTTTCGGTAACGAAGTGTGAAATGGATTTCGGGCATCAGGGCCTTATTTATAGGCAACTAACTGTAACCGCTCCGAGAATCCCAAACATCACGTCTTGTTATAAATGTCGAGTGACGTGTCAGCCATTTGAAGGGCATGCTCTGCTAACGTGGTTTTCTTACTTCGCCAGGGTCAGGTACGTCTAACTTGGGAACAACTCCCAAATCCAGATCTCACCCCCGCGATCTCGACTTGGGGAGAGAGGGGATTGACGAGGGGTCACCGAGCTAAGGTAGGCCAACCCGAGCTAAAACTGACCCAATCAGCTAATGCTCAACCTGGATGTCGATCCGACCTCACCCTGACCCAGGAAAACCCCCGACCTCTGTGCCAGCTGTTCTGATAGGACATAAAGCTTTGATGGGACATAAAGCTGCACGCCGCATTAATTGCTGTCAGATCCGAATTTAGTATAAATAGAGCTCCACCCCTGCATTTAAAATGTAACTCATCATAAATACTTTCAATTACCTTGCCAGCTCGGACATATTAATCATTCGCACGCCCGAGAGGAAAATTCAAGTCATCACCTTGCCTTTTCCTTCCCTTTCCTTGTGCAGGTCAAGCAGCCGACCTGAAGGTCCAGCTCAGCAGGCGTAGCCGTCCAACCTCAACTGCGAGATTCCCAACCTCGACAGTTAGGTTGTTTGTCTTGCCTTAAGTCTGTATTTGTTTTTTTACGGTTGCAGGGATGCCACGGTCAGGGATGTGATATGAAAACCCAAGGGAAAAACACTTTGACATTCTAACTCTCCCACAGTCAGGACTAAGAAGGCAGACCTTGCGATCCGCATTAAAGACAGGAATACCACTTAAACTAAGGTTAATCCCTGAAGGGTCTTTGGCAAGCCTACTACCAAACCTAAACCTAGACCCAGACCTCAACCTAGATCCTAAGTGTCGGCTCTGAGGAATAGACTTTGGGTTGGATGGCCTAGGGAGTCAGAATAATGGAAGCTGGAGATCAGATTGGCTCTTATGGTAGGGGAACCCAATCTAATCCCCTTGATGAACGTCGTTTGAGCTTGTGGACTCCATATTACCATAAAATGTCTCTCCCACATCAAACTCATGGGTATGGTCTAAAGCCGCATCTAGCTCTTCTAAAGTCCTATCCTCAAGAACCGACATAGCTAGAACAGAGGCAAAAGAAGTTATGTACCTACTAGCTCGAGAAATGTAAGGAAGACAAGAAAAAAAGATTTTGAGAGAAGTTGAGAAGGTCGATTGGGGAGAAGCTTTCGCGATGGAAAAGAAATATCAAAATAAGCAAAATAGAAGAAAGCCCATAGTTCGAAACAAGCCCATAGTTGGATGTGGTCATATGGCCAAATCTGGGTTGGTGGAACGTGCGATTTATAACGGCTATCGCAGTTACAAAAAGTAGAAAAGTAGAGTCGCGAGCTGCCAATCCCCTGACCACCTAAGGAGGTCAAGAGATTGGAGATGGGAAGATTGTTTAAATCAAAGGGCAATTAAAAAAATTTAAAAAAATGCTATGTACCAAACAACCCTGCCGTTTAATTAACAGTCACAAGTTATATTTAAATCGCACCCCACCCCGCTTCTTGTCCCCATTTCTTTTCAAGGCTTCAACATCCACTACGAGTACACATTTGCATATTCAACCAAAAATCACACAATATCTGTATCTCACACACACACACACTTGAGAGTGATTCTTGAAGAATGGCAGAGAAACAAGAAGATTCAGCAACCGAAGCTGGAAAGAATGATGAAGAAGCAATAGCAGGGAAGAGACTACCAGTGTTCACAGTGCTGAAGGACAATGCAATCCTCACACAAATCTTGCTTGTCAATTACCCCCCACCTTCTTCTTCCATTATGAACGAAGAACAAGAAGAGAAAGAGGAAGCAGTGGAAGAAACATTTCTTGTTGGGGGCGATCCCATTTGCAAGATCATATTGGAGCACCCGAGTGTCAGCAGATTCCACCTGCTTATTCACTCCAAGCCCTCCTCTCATTCCGTTTCTGTCATTGACTTGTTCTCTGGTATATCCCTCTCTCTTTCTCATTTTTTATACATTTTTATGCTGTTTGTGTTTGGCACAATGGTCAAGTGGTTGTTGAATACTTGGTCTGGTTATAAGTTTTAGGCTGAACCTCTTCGGCAATATTGATTAATAGCATAATAGTCGAGTGCACTTGTTGAATACGCGGGTTTCAGTTCTGACCCTTCGAAATAGCCCTCTTGGTCACCAATTGAATTTTTGGTGTTGGTTCACCTGATATTTTGAAAGCTTCTTTACAGATTATAATATTATATTTTAATGATTCTGCATGTGTATATTGGGTCTCGTGATGATTTTGATAAATGTCTGACGTCGTGTATGGGTTAAATTATGTAATTCATGACACATGACCGAGGGTTTGTGGTTTTCTTGAATACTGAATGATATGTGCCAATCTTGGTTAATTAATGAATCTTAAAAATGTGCAATTGGATTCTTCTTCCCCTTTGCCGGACCGTGCATAGTGTCAGCTTTGTGCATCGCTGCCTTGCTCTTGTTGTTTTGATTCACCCGTTGTCTTCATATGATTCAAAATGTTGTCGGTTCTTTGATTTTTGGTTAGCAAGTAGGAAGATTAATGCAGCACTGTTTGCTCCTAATTTTTTAAGTTTCCATTCCATAGCAATAGGCTATAATCGGATGTGTATGATTCTCTTATTTGCCATGTGTTTGTGTGTGATTTGTGCTTGGCTGTTAATAATCCCTATGTATATTAATGAGCTCTCCTTGGGTATTAGATTTTTAATTATGTTGTTGTTACAGTTAAAGGTACTTGAGTTTCTGGAAAAAAGATTGACCCCCATGTTCGAGTACTGCTGAATGAGGGAGATACATTGCAACTGGGGAACTCAAGTAGGATCTATAGGCTACACTGGGTTCCATTGAGGGTCGTTGTTGATAATCAAACTGGGGATAACAAGAACAGAAGAATGCCCACAGCTACAAGCTTCCCTACCCATATAGAGATTTTCCCCCCAGTATTAAAAACTTTTAAATACAATGCCTTGTATGACCAGCGTACCTCTGAATTTTTACTAGCTTGGTCTGATTTATTTCCAAAGCTGACAGTAGCAACCACCTTTCTCTGCTCCACACCGCCCACCAGACTAGTTGCTGCGCAAAATTTTAAAATACCTCGGCTTGCCCGATATGCCATGGAAGCTTGCCTGACAAAATTGGTTATTGGGGTTAGCTTAGAGGACTTGGCACTGCAGCTGTCTAGCGTGGAAATTAAGTATGAGAAGAGAGCTGGAATTCCCATCTGCGTTTTTGTAAAACGTAGCAGGGCTCAGACAGCAACAGGCATGAATCAAAACATAGATGGGGCAGGCGACATGAAGCAAGCCATTCAAAAGATTCCCTGCCGTATCCTATCAAGTATTCAACATGCATTATCTGCAACTGCCATTCAACTGCAATCTTTTTCTGATGTTCTTGGTACGATTAGGGAGGGACTTCAGACTATTAGTGCTGGGTTCGGAGCACTTAAAGAAGGCTTTGTGACACTGTTGATTGGATTTGGAATGATAGTCTTCGGAATACTAGGCTTTGAAGACAACCTGTATGCAGGTACTGAAGTTTCTGCTACATTTTATGACTTGTTATCTTTAGACTTAGCAGCATTTCCATGTGAATTTGACCTTGCTTTTCCATTTTTTTCAGGGTCTCGCAGCATGCTACAAGGTTTCGCGGCACTCAGAAACAATCTATTTCGTACAATTTCAAGACTTCCACACTTATCCTATGCAGTGGATGAACGTGTAGAGGCTTTCCAAAAGAATGTCCTCGAAATGAAGGAGGGAGCTGAAACTGTCATCACAGGGATAGATTGCATAAAAAATGGATTCCTGAAACTGATGTCTGGTCTGGCAACCATTGTTAGTATCATTCTACAGTGCAAAAACATCATGGCTGGAGGTACTTATAATTTACCGTGACTTTTGATTCTAGATCTTGAATCTTGACTCTATCATGAGAGTTAAGACTCTGCATATTCCCTCTTCCCATCCCCCAGTTGGTGGTTTCCTATATGTTCATGAGGGTGTATCTTTCATGAATTTGATCATGCTTTTAACATGCTTTCAGGGTCTGGCTGAGCAGTTTCATCCACAGTCTAGCGAACCCATTCTCTGAGAGATTCTTGTGGACCTGACAGCTTTCCTAGAGGTACTTCGTTTTCTGTGAATGACGTTGTAATTCTGGAGGTGTAAAGGGATTGAAGCATATACCACTCGACAATTCACACTACAGGCAGGAAACTTCCTTCCGCGTCATTAGTTTTTTTTTTTTTTTTTTTATCAAAGTAAAAACAGCATTATGGATTAGAATATGAACTCCATGCTCTTTGTAGTAATCTCTTGGAGGGATATTATTGTTTTCATACTTTTATAATCTCAATGTTTCACTGCAATGAAACTAATTAGTTGGAGTAATGATATTCTTTTGTTGATTGCATATCTGCAAGCCATTATTCGTTTGTGATGGCTCGTTGGATTTTTTTTCTTCTTTTTCAAAGAAATGCTGACCAATTCTGTCCGCATTAGGATTCCACAACTTTATGTTATATGGGGTCTTGAAGACTGAATTTTGCTTGATAAAATGAATAAAAAATCGCAATTTGAATATGTCAAATCAAATCACAATGGAAAATGCTTTTTTGAGAAATTAATACTCATTGGATTAAGGTGAACTCAGAAAGAAGCAGACTGGAAATATTGAATGAATGTTGGAGAGTTGATCTCTGGTTCAGTTAAGTAGGCAAAACTCCGACAAAGCCGCTATTCAGGGAAGGTGCAGATATGAGCTCCTGCCTCCTAGTCAAAATGAAGCATAATTGAATCTAAGTATACACACTGTTGTTTCAGAATGCTGGTTGTATTAATATTTGAACACCAGTAAATATTATGAAAAAAAAAAAAAAAAAGCTAATGATATAACAATAAAGTTCAAAAGGGGATTTCACAAACCATTTTGAGCTTTAAAGTAATAATTGAGGGAATTGCGAGAACTGGAACGTAGAGGAAAGAATCATAAAAAAGAGGAAAGAAAATGAAATATCCCATTCTGAAAGCAAAAAAAGAAAAGGAAGGAAAGTAAATGAAAGTATTTTGTAGTTCTTATTTGAATTGGAAACGAACTACCGAAGAATTATTTTATACGTAAAGTTACTAATATAATATTTTCATGTTCTTTACATATTAAATAGTGAAAAAAATATTAGTCTTTTTGTACTTCATACTTTTCTACCATTTTATTTCCAATTCGAGAGTAAACAAAATCATCTCTAGTAAAAAAAATACATTGATTTTCCAATAACTCAATTTTCTTTCCTCGCCCAAAAAGTTAAATCTTTACAAGGAGATGAATTCTCATCTCTAAAACAAAAATAATTCGTAATTAACATAAAAGTTCATCTTTAATTTATAATGTCAATACAAAGTTTAGATACATTAAATCAATTAATTAGTCTCAACGTGTTTACACACGGATAGTAACCTAGATGGGTTACAACTAAAACCTTAACAAACACAACACACGCACGCATAAATACAATATCTCTTATTATTCCCATACACATGGGAGAAAACAAGCCAGCTTCTTCACCTCCTCCTTAAACATAACCCCTTTACACATAAATAAATACTCAAAAAACATAGGAGAATTCAAGTCCCTCTCTTTCTCTTTCTCCTTCTCTGTTTCTGGTTTGTTTTTCGATCTCTGTATAATTTTACATTGATTTGTTGATCTTGATTTGAAGAGAAGAGAAGAGAGAGAGAGAGAGAGAGAGAGATGGAGGGAGTTGGGTTGTGTGAGTGGAGTGTAATTCGATCCCTATTAGCTATCATTCAATGGTGGGCCTTCAATGTCACCGTTATCATCATGAGCAAATGGATCTTTCAGGTCCCTTTTCACTTCTCTCCACATACATATAAAAGTATATGTACATGACACAATTGGGTTGTTTGTTTTTTGTTAATTTGTTTTCTGGGCTTGTTTTGATCTTGATTTATTGCAATTGTATGCTTTTTGTGTGATTTTTTTTTTATTTTAATTTTATGTTGTTTTGTAACTGTAACTGTGAAATTTTGTTGTTTTTGTTGTTGATTTGGAAATTCAGTTGAAATGACTGTGTGATGTGAGTGTTTGTTGTATATGAATTTAACTTTTCTTATGTTTTTTGTATTATGTTGAGTGTGTAGTGTGCAATCTGTGAATTGGTACCAGTGACAGCTAGTGTAGATTTGGATACTATGTGTAGTTATGGTGAAATCAGATGGCTAATCTTGATCTCATGTCGGTATGGTCGTAATAAACTTCTATCTGCATAAGATTCTTAGTGGTAATTAAATCGATCTCTTGCCCGTTCCTGTTTCTTATAGAAGGCAAACAGCAAGCTCACAGTCTGATCTGCAATGTCAATTAACATATACTTTGGACTGTTGATTTTAAAAAATGAACTCCTTCACAGGACAAGATCATCATCACCTTCCCAACAAATCACAATAAATGGGAAGAGAAAGTTTGTTAACTGGGATGGAAGTGTCTTTTTTCCTGAACATTTATAAGAGGACGTAGAAAATTTGGATGAATGCTTATGAGAATAAAATCATTTAGCTTCTTAAAATAAACTCAATGCCACTGATGTTTCTTTTTGTCGTTTGATCTTTTCATAATGCCTCTGTCCTAATATATAGTACAACATGACTACACATAATTAACGATTATAGTCTTGTAGACATTGTTGCTTAGTGCTGGACTTGTAAAAATCTTATCTTGATTGTCATCTGCGAACACCAGTGCCTTAGAATGTCAAAGCATATCCTTTTTTGGCACTATGCTTATCATCCAGCATTGTCTTTTATGGAGTTGGATGACTCCTAATATTTCCCATACATTTGCACATCCTTTGTCTTTCCTTTTTATTTTGCTTCTTTGACCAAAAAGATGGAGTGGGGGAAATTCTTCTTTCTGTCTTTCCTGATATTATTATTTGTTGGTTATAATGATCACATTTTGTTGCATTTTCGTTATCTAATTTCATTGTTTGTCCCCCTTACAGAAATTGGACTTCAAGTTCCCTTTGACGGTGTCAAATGTTGCATTTTGTTGCATTTTCTTTGTGTTTTGTAGTATAATAATCTCTTTATAATTTGTAGAGTAAACGATTTAACATTTCTTGTGTTTTGTAAAAAATGCACAATACCTTCATGTGTTTTAAAACATTGCTGATTACCTCCCTGTGTTTTATAAAAGTAATTGAATGTCCCTCTGTATTTTGAAATGTAGTTAATTACTCATGTATTTTATAAAATTAGTTAAATATTCCCCTGTATTTTTAACACTCCTTGCTTCCGTTAGAAAAATTATTTATTTTAACAAGGGGTATTCAGCTAATTTTTTAAAGACACAGGGGAATAATCAGTTACTTTTATAAAACACATGGGGGTAACCAGTTATGTTTTAAAATATAATGGGTATTTAGTTACTTTTATAAAATAAAAAAGTGTAATTAGTTACGTTTTAAAATATATAACGTATTGTACACTTTTAATAAAACACAAAAAGCTATTAAGTCGTTTACTCTAATTTATAAGAATATAATTCACTAAATTTCTCCATTTAATAACATCGGGAGGGTTTTTTTCATGACATTTTATAATTTGTAATAGAATATTAAATTATTACAGTACAATAAAATTTAACGTGCAATTTCAAGACCGATTCAATTTAATTTGTCTCCTACAAGTACCAACATCATCCCTTGACTTCACGATTGCATGACTCCAAAGGCAATACTGTTTCATTTCAGCTTCAGCAGCCTATTTTTTTGAAGGTTGACTATAAATTGGTTGAGGCGAAAACCAAACTAAAAGGTGCATTGTTTTTTTTTTTTTTTGGACGAATATAAGGTGCATTTACTTTTCCAAAAGATAGTGGGCTTTTGAGGGGTTTTTTTTTTTTTTAATTCATGGAGAGTGAATTCGTATTATATTACAATCATATATTAAGAGATGTTTTATCTCTTTTGTCTTTTTCTAATAACAATATTAGTGACCTTGAGAGATGATTTATGTTACGACAGCCTCCTGTTTTATTAAGTATGTAATTAGACAACTAATGAGCACAACAATTTGCCTCATTATAGACATGGGATACATGATACCGAACATGGCTTGATAGACATGCCCGACTTTCAATGAATTTCAAAACACTGTTCTTATAAGTAAACTTCGTTCTAAGACTTCTTTTTTAAAATTAAAAAAAATTGTTCCTGCTCTCGCCCTTGCCCTTGCCTCTACCACCTAAGAGTTGAATCCTGTAGGGGCGGGTCTAAGATTTATTTTCAGTAAAAGTTAAAATTATACCATTTAATATTTATATATAGATATTTTTTCTCACTAACAAAATTTGAATTGAGTAGAAGCTGCAACTCCCACACATTTAAAAGAAGATAACTCACAACTAGTATATCTCAAAATCCTTTTAAGACTTCTTATTTTCCACAACCCTCCATGGAACTAAAATATATATGTGCAAGTGAAACAAAGAGCTCATCTCTTTCAATATTCTTGAATAATTTCAAACCCAGAGACATTGCATGTGCATGGTGATTTTGAGCACAAGTTAGAAATTTATTTCCAGTTTAGCTGCAGCATTATTTTAAAGACATGTGAGAGGTGTAAATGTTGTCTGTTTAAATGCATTTAAGCATTTAATTTTAACGTTAAGTACTCGTGAGTTTTGCTTTCCACTTTTTGTTCATTGCTTGTAGCTACTTTGCTATCAATCATCCTCATTTTTTGACAGCTTTTTGGAAGGTGAAGACGCAGTCAACTTTACGACTTAAAAACACTATTGAAACTAAGATCTCGATACGTCTCGTCTCACTATAGTCAAACAAAGCCCATTATTGGATATCAATTCTTGGATGGATTCAATGCACCCTGTGGCGAGTCCATTCCCACTCAGAAAAAAAAAAAAAAAACATCTTAAACACGACTAAATTAGATCTGTTTGAAATTTATAAATTCTGTGATGAAACAATATATATTCCCCGGTACATGCATTTAGGGGCGGATTCAAATACACAAATTTAAAGTGTACAATTCATACAGCGAAAATGTCGAATATAATGATATTATTTTAACAAAAACAAAAAAAATATTTTTTTTTTTTTTTGCACACCCTCAACTTAACATAAGTCCGCCTTTGCATGCACTTGATCAGTCAAGATGCAAACCCAAATTTGGGCCATGGTCATCATGAAACCGACAGTACTTCTCTTTACTCCTCTTATCGGTCGGAGTAAAAATTTTCTGAGGCTTTTTTAGATCATATTGGTTCTTGATTTCCATCAGGATTTCTCCTTGAGGCAAATTCAAGGGTGTGTATTCATTGTACCTTGGCAGATAGGCCCGTCCTGGTTCTGGTATCCCCTTAGAGTCCATTCTATTTTTCCCAGTGTCCCTCTGTTTCCCTCGGCCAACTTCCTCCTTCTTTCCTCCTCCTCGGGTTTTATCCTCATCCTTTTGGGCTTTGAAAATCTCCTCGGCATGTATATAGCCCTCCGCTCGGCTCATCAGTTCCCCCATGGACATGGGCTTCTATATGGCTAACGACGCTTGGAATGGGCGGGATCGTAACCCTTTAGTATAGGCTGCTAAGGCCTTTGAGGTTTCCAGATTGGGTATCTTGAGGCTCTCTTTGTTGAAGTGCTGAGTGTACGACCTTAATGACTCCTCACTTTGCTGCTTGACCGAGAACAGGACTGTCGTATGTATTGTAACGCCCTGACCCAACCCCACGCTAAAAGTTAAGTCTGGACCCGATAAACAGATAGAGCCTCCTCTGTACCGCGGACATTTTAGAAACCTGTAAATACTCAAAATAGCTACAATATATTAAGACAAGCTTTTATAATTAAAGTTTAAAAGTTCAAGGCCATCCGAGCTTTAAAGCAACCAGTAGTTCAAATTCACACAGGCATGCATCCAACTTAACTTCTTCATAAAATCGTTTATCACACCATTCGATGATAAAATTAGAACAATCTTAGAAGTTGAAACCAAACGTACTTCTAAACATACACCCCCAAACATGCAAGAACTAAAAGAAGAAATTAAAAGTTATTACAAGCCATAGTTTCCCAAAGTTATTACAAGCCATAGTTTCCCAAATCTACTACTACAACTAACTATCTGTAACTTGCAACAACAACACATATACATAGCCCTAGGCCACAAAATAGATTATAATATAATAATACAAGTGTCCAAATAACATCAAGAAAGCACATCCACCTCAGACAACAAACACACATCAACTAGGGCAAAGGCTCGGCCTGCACTTCTTCCTCTTCCACTACCACCTCAACTAGCTGGGTATCACCCTCAGCACTTCCTGAAACATGATATCGAGGTATGAGCAACACTAGTGCCCAATAAGGGATAAGGTCTCCCGGGACGTGCAATGCAACAAGTAATACATTTGAACATTAATAGTAATGAAACTAATCAAGAATGTTAAAGATCAAATACCACACATTAAAAAGGATACATTTTACTTAACCCCGACACTCCAATTCTTCACTTGATCTTCATTCACGATCCACAAACTACGATCTCGATCACGATAAGCCGATATAACCCCAAACATTCCAATGGGTGTACTCCGGATGTACCCCGATAATCCTACGACCCAACATCCCCTGGCAATCTCCGGACTAGGCGAATGATGGATTAGGGCACGGAGTTTGAATATCCACTGGCAAGCCCTCTGCCGCCCAGCCGATATTTAACACATCTGCCCTTGACACTATGGTTGCGCAACCACTATGCAATGTACTTAACAATGGCATGATAATGTCAACAATATAAGACATAACACATAAGAGGATCAACAAAGTAGGTTGACATCGAAACAGTTAGAATATAAACAATTTATACAAGCAATTAAGCAGTTTTACAAAGGGGCATATACAAAATACATTTAGAATTATACCAAAAGTTTCAAAACAACTTGAAACCACATTTAAATACACAAGGAGTCATGCCATGGTCTTAGAAGTGTAAAACAATTGAACTTGCACTTAAACCCCTTTGTTATTCAGGCTATTTTCCTTCCAAATCAAAGTTAATGTTTCAAATTCAAGGGGAAGCTATACCAATCTTCTAATTAACCCTTAAGGCACCCTTACAACCCTCAAACATGTTCAATTACCCGCAATTACCCCAAAAGCCCAAATTTTCCTCTTATAGCTTTGAACTACACATACCTCAATCGGGCTTCAAACAAGGGTTGGCAAAGCTTCTATAGCACCTAGGTAGCCTAAGAATACCAAATGTGAAGTCCGAATCCACTCGGATTAGCATTAACCCTGAAACCCCTTTTATAAAGTCGGTTATTTCACGTTTTATGCAAGTTTGGAGCAATTCAAGTGCACGGGGCTATTGGACTACCTTCATTAGCACCTAAGACATCTATTAGAAACATTGAATCAAGCAAATACACACAATTACACAAAATCTTAGAAATTCGTCATTATTCACCTCATAAATCAAAATAACAATTCCAACCGTTTAAAATACGAACTAATGGCTCAAATGTGTTCTCTAGCACTTATATACAAGATATAATAGCATAGATAAGCTTTGCAATAACATTTGATAACATTTTCAACAAATCAAGAAAAATGTGACATTTTAGATATGCATAAAAAGTCATGAAAACTCTCACCAATGCACACAAGAGCTCTCGGGAGACTAGCAAACACCCTAACCTACTTGCTCCTAGCTTGGCTTGGCTTGGATTGATAAATTGATGAAGCAAAATTTCCTTCTTTTCCTTCCCTACTGCTCTCGGCTTTCTGGCACTATTCACTGCATTCTATTTTTTATTTTTTTTTGTCAACTAATGAGCTAAGTTGTGCTATATGATGAACAAGCTAAGGTGGGGTCATGTTTGGTGTTTAAATGGTCCACTAAAATGAGCGTTGTTAACTTTAAAACGAGCCTAAGGTGCAAAATGAATACTAGCTAATTAAAACACTAGGTTAGTTACGTAACACCATTCAATAGTTTCAATAAAACATTTTCTAAACGAGTGCTCCTATCGTTCTTAGGTCAAAAGCACATTTTTTCCCAATCCTAAACAATTAATATGATTTAATAAAAATGCTAATTCATTAATATTATGCGGTTGAAAAATGGAAGGAATAGTAACTAGGTAAGACAACAAGTAAAGCACAGAATCAAATACGCAAATAATGGATGCAATAGTAAATGAATGTATAGCAAAAAGCTCGGGCGTCACATGTATAGTTTGCCTTTTACATGCTTGCAAACCTGTCAACGAAAGCTTCAGCCAACTACCAAAAATTTTGAATCGACCCATCCTCCAATTCTCCATACCACTGGCCCGCAACTCTTGTCAAGTACATCGAAAATGCCTTACACTTTACTGCGTCCAAGAAGTCGAATAATACCATGTTCCGACTGAAAGTCATCAAGAAGTCCTCGGGGTCGATTTTCCCATCATAGAGGGGTATGCCCGGTAATTTAGTCCTATCTAGGAAGAGTTCGCCTCAAATCTCTAGGGCTAACGGACTAGCATCAAGCCCTGTTATGGCTCGAGAGACGTTTCCTACAGTCCGCATCGGCTCGTGGATTGTTGTTACCGGCCTTTTTCCCCTGGCTACCTCGAGGTGGCTGACGGGTCCTGAGGATCCCCTATCGTCCTCCAAGTGATTCTGGAATCTGACCTGCTCGGTCCTCTCTTGGGGTATCTGTGGGCGGCTGTTGGGTTGAATGGTCGGGCCTTGGTTTACAGGGATGGTGGTTTAGTGGTTTATAAGTGGAGGTACCTGGTGTGTTTGGGCTAGTTGGCTATCAGTCAAACGGTTCATTGTCTCTCTCATCTCCATTATCATGAGATACGTTGTGTTCATATCCGGGGTTGAGGGGTTTTGAGCTATTTGCAAGGGTATTCTTTGGTTGGCTTGTGGTTGGGTAGAGTTTGGGTGGTTACTCGATGCTAAATTAGCTTGCGTTGTGGGGTTTTTTGTATGGAAGGGTGGTGCCATTAGGTTTGGTAGTCGGGCACTTTGGTTCACCACCTCGGTCGGTTGAAAGTCTATCACCAGGTTATTGTGGCTTCTTGTACTAACCATTGTGGTTCTCAATGAGTCTAGATGTTATTTTCCATAGACGACGCCAATTGTTGAATGTAGAATTCTCGAGCCGAGCTGCTTGTGAGATTTCTCAATCCGAGTCGAGGACCTGCGCAGGAAAAGGAAAGAAACTGCGGGGGTTATTTCCCGCATCCCTCTTTGGGCATGAAAATTAGTGACTGAGCTCGGCACTGTAGGAATTGACAAATTTAACAAAAAAATAGACAGATCAGAAAGACTCTCCTTTTGTTCACTTCCTTACGCTATTTATAGTAGTGCGGTTACCTTTTTTGGAGTGGTCCTTCTTTTGTCCTTATGTGTCATCTTCTCGACAAGTGTCCTACTGTGTGGGCCTTTTTATCATTTATGAGTTTTGGACCAAATAATATTCTTGGGCTATTTTTACTCATATCAAAATGCATTTAAGCATTTAATTTTAACGTTAAGTACTCATGAGTTTTGCTTTCCACTTTTTGTTCATTGCTTTGCTGTCAATCATCCTCATTCTTTGACAGCTTTTTGGAAGGTGAAGACGCAGTCAACGTTACTACTTAAAAACACTATTAAAACTAAGATCTCGATACGTCTCATCTCACTATATTCAAACGAAGCCCATTATTGGATATCAATTCTTGGATGGATTCATTGCACCCTGTGGCGAGTCCATTCCCACTCAGAAAAAAAAAAAAAAAAAAAAAAAAAAAAAAAAAAAACATGACTAAATTAGATTTGTTTGAAGTCTATAAATTCTATGATGAAATAATATATATTCCCCGGTACATGCATTTAGGGGCGGATTCAGACATACAAATTCAAAGTGTACAATTCATACAGTAAAAATGTCGAATATAATGATATTATTTTAAAAAAAAACAATTTTTTTTTTTTTTTTGCATACCCTCAACTTAACATAAGTCCGTCTTTGCATGCACTTGATCAGTCAAGATGCAGACCCAAATTCGAAACTTTTGATCTACGATCCAACACTTTTATTGTATTTTTTTATCTTTGGGTGCGTTCACTCCCAATATTATCCTGGTCGGAAGCTTGCATGGGAACCCAAGCACTGATATCTACCTTATCACCATGGTACAATACTGCGCTCCGATGTATATTTCAATCAATCAAGAGGAATAATATTTGTAATGGAATGATATAAGTTCGAACTTAAAAACTTTGATCATAATATGTGATTATTTGAGTACTCTCCCCAACCCTGAAGGCGAAGATCCATCTTCCTTGTGATTAATAAAATAAAAAGATCCATCTTCGTTTGACAAGTAAAACAAGAGGAGGTTATTTTCGTGGACTGTGTTGGATTTCGGTCTTGTATGGTCTTTAGTCGCTTGTTTTTTTGGCGCTCTTGAATAGGTCTGGCTAATTGCCATTTCTGTTTTTTTTTTTTTTTGGTCGAAAACAATAAATATATTGCAAAGATCAAGAGAATTACAAGGGTTTCACCCTACACCGGTTGGGTGAATGTCTGAGTACAACAAGTTAAAAAGTTGGTTGGGAACATTTGCAATCCAATCCAAAGGCAAGCTATCTTTAATAAAACATTTTGTGACCCAATTGGTCACTTTGTTAGCGGATCTTCTAATGCACGATAACCTGATGGTTGGGCTATCGGCAACAATCTTTCGGATGTCCTCCAATATTGGTCTTGCCCTCCAAGGAGCAAGTTTCGGATAATCGATTGCTTTGAGAACTGCTTCAGCATCACTTTCAATAGTGACGATAGGAAGGGAAGACTGCGAGGCGAAGAGACAGGCGTTACGACAGGCAACAGCTTCTGCTTCGAACGCGGACTCATACCACAGGGGGATAACTTGTCCGTGGATAAGATTTCCATGCCAGTCCCTACAAATGAACGCACTACTTGCTTTGTTCGACTTTTGGAGGAATGATGCATCGACATTGATCTTGAAAAAGTTCATGGGTGGTGGCGTCCAAGCAACGGGGTTGACGATATCACTTTGAGTTTGGTTGGTACCCAAGCTTCTGTGTTGATCTTGAGATTTGTCGGCTTCCCTAATATTGAGCCGTGTTTTGGTGATGGCCCATTCAAGGTCGATAGGTCTGTTCTCCATGCAAGCTGAGCTTCTTTCCTTCCAGACCTGCCAACAGCAAAAAGCAATAAGATCAAAAGCTTCATTCTTACCATAGCCCACATTCGCGCATCGGTCAGTCATGGATAGGAGCCAGTCTGCGAATCTTGTGATGAGGTTTGGATTGATAGCACATTGGAGGATCGAGGCACACCAAAATCTTCTTGTCCATGGGCAGATAAGGATGAGAAGTTCAACAGTTTCAACATTTGTGTTGCAAATGGTACAAACTGGAGATTCTATGCACTTTCTTTTGAAGAGGTTTTCCAAGGTCGGAAGGGCATTGTTGCATGCTTTCCATAGAAAGATTTTGATCTTGGGGGGGATCTTAGCATTCCAAATGAATTTCCAAATTGTGGTCGGCAGCAAGTTGGATGAGCTAGCGGCACCGTTTGACAGCCTATGTGGTTCGTCTTGCATTGATCGGGCAATGTGATACCCTGTTTTGACCGAATATGAACCATTTTTTGTGATAGGCCAGACAAGCTTATCCACCACGTCTGAGATAGGGAGGATAATAGAATTGATTTTTTTTGCAATATGAAATGGAAAGATAAATTGGAGCTTGATGGTGTTCCATTTTTTTGATTGGCAATCCATGAGGTCATGGACAGTAGTGACTGAATTGGTCCGAAACTGAGAGAGGTCTGTATTGGGAACCCAAGGGTCTTCCTAAACATGTACCCTCATGCCATTTCCAATTGACCAGATAGCCCTTGATTTGATCAAGTCTCTTCCTTTCAGGATACTATTCCAAGTCCAGGATGATTGATTTTTCTTCTTGACATTCCAGAACGAATCTCTGGAGCAGTAGATATGATGCAGAATGTTGCCGGCAAGAATGTCAGGCTCGGAAAACAATTTCCATGCCTGTTTGGCAATAAGAGCTTGGTTGAGGCAATAAAGATCCTTGAACCCTATACCTCCATCAGATTTTCCTTTGGTAAGAGTTCTCCAATTGATCCAATGAATACCCTTTCTTCCATCTCTTTTCCACCAAAAGTCAGTTGCTAATGCTTCCAGCTTTTTGCAAAAGGATTTTGGGAGGAGGATGGAAGACATAACATATGAGGGAACCGCTTGAAAAACTGCTTTAAGAATGATATCTTTCCCTCCTTCCGACAGTAGAAGGTTCTTCCACCCATCCAATTTGTGAACACACTTTTCGTGGACCCATTTCAGCGCAGAGGTTTTTGATTTATCCCATTCTGTTGGTAATCCAAGATATGTTCCTAAATTGTTTGAGCGTTGTATCCTGAGGAGCTCAGCAATTCCTTTTTTCAAACCTTCAGGAGTATTCTGACTGAAAACGATTAAGGATTTGTTGAGGTTCAGACATTGTCCTGAAACAAAACAATACCTGTACAGGATCTCCTGAACAATCAGTGCCTCTTGGTAATTAGCTTCGAAGAAGAAGATAGAATCATCAGCAAACAGGAGGTGAGTCAGAGGAGGACAATTCCTAGTAATTTTATATCCCTTAAGGAGTCCATTACTAAGGTAATTGTCAAACAAAGAAGAGAGAGCTTGGGTTGTGATGGCAAAGAGGTAGGGAGACATGGGGTCTCCTTGCCTAATGCCTCTTGAAGGGGTGAAAGCCTCAAGTGGCGAGCCATTGACAAGAACAGAGAATGAGACTGATGAAACACATTCCATGATCCATCTAATCCACACGGGGTGAAACCCAAGCTTAGTGAGAATGCCTTCCAAGAAATCCCATTCAATTCTGTCATAGGCTTTGCTCATGTCGACCTTAAGGATGGCATGTCCTTTTTTGGATTTTTTCTTTTTATGGAGCCAATATGATGCTTCTTGGGCAATAATAGTGTTATCTTGGATTGATCTGCCAGGGACGAATGCGGATTGTGTTGGGGCAACAATTTTATTCATTAGAGGTTGGAGTCGATTGACAATCACTTTAGCCAGAATTTTGTAAACAAAGTTGCAACAGCTGATTGGGCGAAACTCTGACATTTTTTTGGGGTGTTTCACTTTGGGGATCAAGGTGATGGATGTTTGGTTGATGGCTTTGAGATGAGACTCTCCTCTTTGAAATGCTTGGAATGCCTGAACGATATCTTCGGCGATGACGGGCCAGAAGGAGTGGAATAGTAGGCCTTTAAACCCATCTGGTCCAGGGGCCTTAGTGGCATTCAAATCTTTGGTAGCAGTCCAGATTTCTTCACGAGTGAAAGGTTTCAAAAGGAGAATGTTGTCCTCATCCGTAACGATCGGGTTGATGCAATCAAGGACCGGTTGAAGATTTCTTTGACCAACTGATTCAAAGATTCCTGAGAAGTAGGATTTTACTTCACTCCGGATAGTCTTTTGGTTAACCGTCCATGATCCATCGTCCAATTGAAGTCTAAGGATCTTGTTCTGGGTGCGTCTCAATCTAGTGGTTGAGTGAAAAAACTTGGTATTTTTGTCACCTGCTTTGAGCCATTTAAGGCGCGATCTAGCAGCCCAGTACTGCTCCTCATGTTTCCAGAGGTCGTCGATCTCAAGGGTGATTCTCTTGAATTCTTTGAAATTGAAATCCGCCATGGGTTCCTTTTCTCCAGCTTTGTTTTGAGTAGAGCAATTTGCTTTTTATTGTTGCCGAACACCCGCTTACTCCATTCTTTGAGTTTATCTTTGCAGATCCAAAGCTTTTTGCAAATTTTCCTGATTTTTCCACCGCCAATTGGGCGGTTCCAAGAATTGGTGATAATTTGCTCACAATCTGGGTTGTCGAGCCAATAGGACTCGAAGTGAAATCTTTTGGGTCCAAGTGATGTAGGAATTTGATCAAGGGAGAGAACCAAGGGTGCGTGGTCTGAGCCCACAGGGGGAAGGACCGCGACCCATGCTTCTTGGAAGAGATGCATCCATTGGGTATTTGCAAGAGCTCTGTCGAGACTTTGAAGGATCAAGTGGTCATCTTCCCTTTTGTTCATCCATGTAAAAGAGGACCCCTTAGCAGGGATTTCCATGAGATTAGCATTGCTAATTCGGCAGTTGAATTCCAGGATATCTCTCATTTGCTTTTGATTACCTCCAAATTTTTCCTCCTGGCTTCGGATGCAGTTAAAGTCTCCTATAAAGAGATGAGGGACATCCGAGGATTCCTGTGTTGATGCAATATACCTCCAGAGTATTTCCATATCACAAGCGTTGGGAAATGCATAAATAAAAGAAAGGTGCCAGTAAGTAACATCATCAAAATCAATCTTAATGCAAGCATGCTGATAATCAAAACTGATAACTTCTGCATTCAGGTTCTTGGAACAAAAGATGGCGAGACCACCGGATAGGCCTGATGGCTCGACAGAAATGACAATATTGAAATTTAAAATCCTAGCAACACGCTGTAATTTATTTTTGCGCATTTTTGTTTCTGACAAACAAATAAAATCGGGTCTTTCGTGGGACACTATATCCCGAAGGTTTCGAATTGTCAAGGGAGGACCCAGCCCCTGACAATTCCATGCCATAATCTTCATTGGTTCTCTTGGGGCTGTTTAAGGACAGCGCCCTGAACCTCTTTTTTTGAGACATGAGTTGGTAAATTAACGGTGTTACCTGCACCTTTGAGTCTTTTGTTCTTGTTGTAACTTGATTCCAGCTTGAATTCGCTGGCAGCGGAGATGATGTTGTGAAGGACTGGGATTTCCACCAGGTCTGCATTCTTGGATTTCCACCAGGCTGCATGGGGGATGATTTCAGTTGGGGAAGGTGATAAAGGTGGGAGTTGGGGAGAGGGAATGTTTGTGAAGTTCGGAGTGGATATATCAAGTTGTGAGGGCACGAGATGTGGGTGAAGGGAGGTGGAGTACTTCACGCCAGAGGAGAAAAGGTAAGCTAATTGAGTATTTTGAGGTAGGGAGGCGGCATAAGGGTCCATGTTATTCACATTTAGGCCAGCTTGGCTAGGAGCATATGGTATATTCGAATATTGCCATTTCTGTTGATTGTTTGAATATTTGTATTATTTTTCGAAAACAAAGTAAAACGAGAGGATGGAAAAACAAAATAAAAAATTGAACACTTGGCTAGACAATGGTAACGTGTAAGCTAGATCTGCGTTTGTGTACAAATAGGATATTAATGGTATACTTTGTCTTTTAAATTACATTTTTTTAGCACCAATTGAGGTTACTTTCAATGAAGATTGCTTGTATGCATCAAAAGTTAAAATCAAAGGTTGCAGCTTTATTCATCATGGGAGCAACCCAGTTGACTTTTCCATGTCTGTTGTTCATGAGACATGAGATTAATTACAATTTTGCTACTTTATTTTTTTTATTTAATTTTTTGTGTTCCCCCCCCCCCCCCCCCTCCCTAATATTACTGAGGATTTAGAAGTGGACTTTGTTCACAGGGATCTTTGCAGCATATTTCTTGGTGCTAACAATGGACAGTCGAGGACCAGCGAAAGTAATTGTTCCTTCATGATTGTCCGCCTAAAGTCCTAAATTAGGCTTGTACAATATTGGCAAGTAATTTTTTTTTTTTTTTTGTCAAATGTTTGGCAAGTAACGAGCACTAAGAGCTTGTCACGTGGTTAATTAATTTAAGGAGCTTTTTTTTACATAGTGTCAGAATCTAAATCAAGTAATAGTTACATAAAAATTTTAAGACTAAGTGATAAAAGTATCTCGATTCTAAACAACTTGAAAATGGAAGAGGTTATCATCTCCGAAAATTCTATAAATAACACATCACATGTTGCAAAGGAACAAACTTTACATTACAAATGTCATCTCAGTCTCAGCACATACAATCAACTCTAAAATAAATTACTTTATTGCTGATATTCTATTTTTAATATTTTTTTTTCCCAATGATTTACCCCCACAGACTCCTCTCCATTTGTTCCCTTTCTACTCATATCATCTTGGACACTGGCTTGAGGGACGAACTAGGTAATGAGGAAAGTACGAGAGAATATGGTTGGTTTTTAAAACGTCTGTTTTCATTAATATATCTCATTTTCTCTTATTTTAAGATCACTACACATCTTTTTTTTTTTTCACTTCGGGTTCGTTCAGACTCCAATTATCTCTTTCTCTCACATCGGTCACATCCACACATCCCACTTCTCTCTCATCTTAGACCCACCCATCCTAACACGTGTTAACTCAGAATTGAAACATTCAAAACATTCAAAAACACTCGACGTTTTGAAGAATTTTCTTCGGCTAGGAATACCACTGGTCGTGTCTACCACTTTTTTGTGAATTTTACACGGAAAACGGTTCAGATCCATGAACAAATTGTGAAGTGTTGAATAGGTTGCAATGCACTAACTCATTAAGATTGTAGTTTAGGTAAAGTTGCACATAGGCCTCTTGACTAGCAAGTAGCAACGAGACTTTCTTTGCTAGAAATTGTATATACAGTAAAGATATTCCAACCATGGAGACATATTTCTATAGTCTCTAATTAATCTTTTTGAAAATGTTTCAGATTGGTTCTTGACGTTTTGATTTGCATATTTTATTATAGTCATTAACCTTTTGATTTTTCATTTACTTGGATCAATTACAAACTCGTGGCTAAGTTAGTTTGTCATAGTAATTAACGCATGAGCAACACGTTAAAAAGTATAAATGTGCTATAGGCTACTAAACTTTTAATTTTCATTCAAGCTTTATATGTTACGGAAATATAATATAAGAAAGTACAAGACGTATAGGAAATATATGGTTAATTCCAGCATTGAAAAATATTCATGATATGGTTGAGAAGAACAAAGTGAAGGAAACTATTTCTTTTTCAATATAAAAGATTGCATTTTTTACATCAACTAGAGTTTGTACCTTGCATACAGGGGCGGATGCGCATGCTGGTGAGGATGTGCACATCCTCACCTTAGAAAAAAAATAAAAAATCTTTGTTTTTTTGTATTTTTTTTTAGAAAAATTATTATATTTGACACTTTGTACACATGCTGAACTCTCTCACTGTACGAGTGCACACCCTGAGTGTGGGTACCTGGGTCCGCCACTGCTTGCATACCATGTCTACCTGTATTATTAATGGCATTTTATGTCTTTAATTGTCAAGGGGGTTAACATATAATCTCCTATTAGTTAAATGATATTTATACTTTTTACAAAATGAATGGAATGGTTTAACAAAACAATTTAATTTATGATGCAAAAAATATGATATAAAGTTGTTTCATAATCTTGTTGTAATACTATTTGAGTAGCTTTACATAATTCCAATATTATGAAGAAAAAAAAATGTTTATGATATAACAATAAAGTTCAAAAAGCGGTTTCACAAAGCAAACCATTTTGGAGCTTTAAAATAACAATTGAGATGACATGTTTTGTGACAAATTGAATTAGCATTTGAATGTTGAAAAATAAGTTTCTACTTTTTGGTAAAAGAAGTATCTATTTGATACTTTTGGATTTCAGAATCAAACAAAACATAGAATAATGCAATATTGCACTCTACATTTACTTTTTGTAACTCTAACAAACCAAATAAAGGACCAATGTAACATGTTATCCAACGTTAATTTTACAACACTATGTTTGGATTTGCGAGGGAAAGAACGAACGGGAACGTGGAGGAAAGAATCAAAAAAGAGAGAAAAGAAAAAAGAAATATCTCATTCGGAGAGCAAAAAAACAAAAAGGAAGGAAAGTAAATGAAAATATTTTGTAGTTTCTTATTTGAATTGGAGAAAAAAAAAAAGGAAACAAACTAACAAAGAGATATTTTATATGTAAAATTACTAACATATTTTTTTTCATATTCTTTACATATTAAATAGTGAAAAAAAAATATTAGTGTTTCCGTACATCATACTTTTCTACCATTTTGTTTCCCATTTGAGAGAAAACAAAATCATCTCCAATAAATAAATAAAAAAATACAGAGATTTTCTAATAACTCAATTTTCTTTCCTCACCCAAAAAATTAAATCTTTACAAAGAGATGAATAACATAAAAATTCAAACAAAATTAATTTTAAATAACATAAAAATTCATCTTTAACTTATAATCTCAATATAAAGTTTAGATACATTGAACCAATTAATTAGTCTCAACGTGTTAACTGCTTTACGCACTAATATTAACCCAGATGGGTTACAACTAAAACCTTAACACACCCACACACACAACAAAATACAATATCTCTCATTATTCCCATACACATGGGAGAAAACAAGCCAGCTTCTTCACCTCCTCCTTAAACATAACCCCTTTACACATAAATAAATACTCAAAAAACATAGGAGAATTCAAGTCCCTCTCTTTCTCTTTCTCCTTCTCTGTTTCTGGGTTGTTTTTCGATCTCTGTATAATTTTACATTGATTTGTTGATCTTGATTTGAAGAGAAGAGAGAAAGAGAGAGATGGAGGGTGTTGGGTTGTGTGAGTGGAGTGTAATTCGATCCCTATTAGCTATCATTCAATGGTGGGCCTTCAATGTCACCGTTATCATCATGAACAAATGGATCTTTCAGGTCCCTTTTCACTTCTCTCCACATACATATAAAAGTATATGTACATGACACAATTGGGTTGTTTGTTTTTTGTTAATTTATTTTCTGGGCTTGTTTTGATCTTGATTTATTGCAATTGTATGCTTTTTGTGTGATTTTTATTTTATTTTAATTTTATGTTGTTTTGTAACTGTAACTGTGAAATTTTGTTGTTTTTGTTGTTGATTTGGAAATTCAGTTGAAATGACTGTGTGATGTGAGTGTTTGTTGTATATGAATTTAACTTTTCTTATGTTTTTTGTATTATGTTGAGTGTGTAGTGTGCAATCTGTGAATTGGTACCAGTGACAGCTAGTGTAGATTTGGATACTATGTGTAGTTATGGTGAAATCAGATGGCTAATCTTGATCTCATGTCGGTATGGTCGTAATAAACTTCTATCTGCATAAGATTCTTAGTGGTAATTAAATCGATCTCTTGCCCGTTCCTGTTTCTTATAGAAGGCAAACAGCAAGCTCACAGTCTGATCTGCAATGTCAATTAACATATACTTTGGACTGTTGATTTTAAAAAATGAACTCCTTCACAGGACAAGATCATCATCACCTTCCCAACAAATCACAATAAATGGGAAGAGAAAGTTTGTTAACTGGGATGGAAGTGTCTTTTTTCCTGAACATTTATAAGAGGACGTAGAAAATTTGGATGAATGCTTATGAGAATAAAATCATTTAGCTTCTTAAAATAAACTCAATGCCACTGATGTTTCTTTTTGTCGTTTGATCTTTTCATAATGCCTCTGTCCTAATATATAGTACAACATGACTACACATAATTAACGATTATAGTCTTGTAGACATTGTTGCTTAGTGCTGGACTTGTAAAAATCTTATCTTGATTGTCATCTGCGAACACCAGTGCCTTAGAATGTCAAAGCATATCCTTTTTTGGCACTATGCTTATCATCCAGCATTGTCTTTTATGGAGTTGGATGACTCCTAATATTTCCCATACATTTGCACATCCTTTGTCTTTCCTTTTTATTTTGCTTCTTTGACCAAAAAGATGGAGTGGGGGAAATTCTTCTTTCTGTCTTTCCTGATATTATTATTTGTTGGTTATAATGATCACATTTTGTTGCATTTTCGTTATCTAATTTCATTGTTTGTCCCCCTTACAGAAATTGGACTTCAAGTTCCCTTTGACGGTGTCAAATGTTGCATTTTGTTGCATTTTCTTTGTGTTTTGTAGGATAATAATCTCTTTATAATTTATAGAGTACACGATTTTACACTTTTTGTGTTTTGTAAAAAATGCACAATAGCTTCATGTGTTTTAAAACATTGCTGATTATCTCCCTGTGTTTTATAAAAGTAATTGAATATCTCTCTGTATTTTAAAATGTAGTTAATTACTCATGTATTTTATAAAATTAGTTAAATATTTCCCTGTATTTTTAACACTCCTTGTTTCCGTTAGAAAAATTATTTATTTTAACAAAGAATATTCAGCTAATTTTTTAAAGACACAGGGGAATAATCAGTTACTTTTATAAAACACATGGGAGTAACCAGTTATGTTTTAAAATATAAGGGGTATTTCGTTACTTTTATAAAATAAAGAAAGGTAATTAGTTACGTTTTAAAATATATAACGTATTGTACACTTTTGATAAAACACAAAAAGCTGTTAAGTCGTTTACTCTAATTTATAAGAATGTAATTGACTAAATTTCTCCATTTAATAACATCGTGAGGGTTTTTTTTCATCACATTTTATAATTTGTAATAGGATATTAAATTATTACAGTACAATAAAATTTAACGTGCAATTTCAAGACCGTTTCAATTTAATTTGTCTCCTACAAGTACCAGCATCATCCCTTGACTTCACGATTGCATGACTCCAAAGGCAATACTGTTTCATTTCAGCTTCAGCAACCTATTTTTTTGAAGGTTGACTATAAATTGGTTGAGGCGAAAACCAAACTAAAAGGTGCATTGTTTTTTTTTTTTTGGACGAATAAAAGGTGCATTTACTTTTCCAAAAGATAGTGGGCTTTTGAGGGGTATTTTTTTTTTTTTAATTCATGGAGAGTGAATTCGTATTATATTACAATCATATATTAAGAGATGTTTTATCTTTTTTGTCTTTTTCTAATAACAACATTAGTAACCTCGAGAGATGATTTATGTTATGACAGCCTCCTGTTTTATTAAGTATGTAATTAGACAACTAATGAGCACAACAATTTGCCTCATTATAGACATGGGATAAATGATACCGAACATGGCTTGATAGACATGCCCGACTTTCAATGAATTTCAAAACACTGTTCTTACAAGTAAACCTTGTTCTAAGACTTCTTTTTTAAAATAAAAAAACATTGTCCCCGCCCTCGCCCTTGCCCTCGCCCCTACTACTTAAGAGTTGAATCCTGACTGTAGGGGCGGGTTCAAGATTTATTTTCAGTAAGAGTTAAAATTATACCATTTAATATTCATATATAGATATTTTTTCTCACTAACAAAATTTGAGTTGAGTAGAAGTTACAACTCTCACACATTTAAAAAAAGATAACTCACAACTAGTATATCTCAAAATCCTTTTAAGACTTCTTATTTCCACAACCCTCCATGGAACTAAAATATATATGTGCAAGTGAAACAAAGAGCTCATCTCTTTCAATATTCTTGAATAATTTCAAACACAGAGACATTGCATGTGCATGGTGATTTTGAGCACAAGTTAGAAATTTATTTCCAGTTTAGCTGCAGCATTATTTTAAAGACATGTGAGAGGTGTAAATGTTGTCTGTTTAAATGCATTTAAGCATTTAATTTTAACGTTAAGTACTCGTGAGTTTTGCTTTCCACTTTTTGTTCATTGCTTGTAGCTACTTTGCTATCAATCATCCTCATTTTTTGACAGCTTTTTGGAAGGTGAAGACGCAGTCAACTTTACGACTATTGAAACTAAGATCTCGATACGTCTCGTCTCACTATAGTCAAACAAAGCCCATTATTGGATATCAATTCTTGGATGGATTCAATGCACACTGTGGCGAGTCCATTCCCACTCAGAAAAAAAAAAAAAAAAACATCTTAAACACGACTAAATTAGATCTGTTTGAAATTTATAAATTCTGTGATGAAACAATATATATTCCCCGGTACATGTATTTAGGGGCGGATTCAGATACACAAATTTAAAGTGTACAATTCATACAGCGAAAATGTCGAATATAATGATATTATTTTAACAAAAACAAAAAAAAAAAAATTTTTTTTTTTTTGCACACCCTCAACTTAACATAAGTCTGCCTTTTTTTTTTTTTTTGCACACCCTCAACTTAACATAAGTCTGCCTTTGCATGCAGTTGATCAGTCAAGATGCAGACCCAAATTTGGGCCATGGTCATCATGAAATCGACAGTACTTCTTTTTACTCCTCTTATTGGTCGGAGTAAAAAATTTCTGAGACTTTTTCAGATCATATTGGTTCTTGATTTCCATCAGGATTTCTCCTCGAGGCAAATTCAAGGGTGTGTATTCATTGTACCTTGGCAGATAGGCCCGTCCTGGTTCTAGTATCCCCTTAGAGTCCATCCTATTTTTCCCAGTGTCCCTCTGTTTCCCTCGGCCAACTTCCTCCTTCTTTCCTCATCCTCGGGTTTTATCCTCATCCTTTTGGGCTTTGAAAATCTCCTCGGCATGTATATAGCCCTCTGCTCAGCTCATCAGTTCCCCCATGGACATGGGCTTCTATATGGCTAGCGACGCTTGGAATGGGCGGGATCGTAACCCTTTAGTATAGGCTGCTAAGGCCTCTGAGGTTTCCAGATTGGGTATCTTGAGGCTCTCTTTGTTGAAGTGCTGAGTGTACGACCTTAATGACTTCTCACTTTGCTGCTTGACCGAGAACAGGACTGTCGTATATATTGTAACGCCCCGACCCAATCCCACGCTAAAGGTTAATTCTGGACCTGATAAACGGATAGAGCCTCCTCTGTACCGCGGACATTTTGGAAACCTGTAAATACTCAAAATAGCTACAATATACTGAGACAAGCTTTTATAATTAAAGTTTAAAAGTTCAAGGCCATTCGAGCCTTGAAGCAACCAGTAGTTCAAATTCACACAGGCATGCATCCAACTTAACTTCTTCATAAAACCGTTTATCATACCATTCGATGATAACATTATAACAATCTTAGAAGTTGAAACCAAACATACTTCTAAACATACACCCCCAAACATGCAAGAACTAAAAGAAGAAATTAAAAGTTATTACAAGGCATAATTTTCCAAATCTACTACTACAACTAACTATCTGTAACTTGCAACAACAACACATATACATAGCCCTAGGCCACAAAATAGATCATAATATAATAATACAAGTGTCCAAATAACATCAAGAAAGCACATCCACCTCAGACAACAAACACACAGCAACTAAGGCAAAGGCTCGGCCTGCACTTCTTCCTCTTCCACTACTACTTCAACTAGCTGGGGATCACCCTCAGTACTTCCTGAAACATGATATCGAGGTATGAGCAACACTGTTGCCCAGTAAGGGATAAGGTCTCCCGGGGCGTGCAATGCAACAAGTAATACATTTGAACATTAATAGTAATGAAACTAATCAAGAATGTTAAAGATCAAATACCACACATTAAAAAGGATACATTTTACTTAACCCCGACACTCCAATTCTTCACTTGATCTTCATTCACGATCCACGAACCACGATCTCGATCACGATAAGCCGGCATAACCCCAAACACTCCAATGGGTGTACTCCGGATGTACCCCGATAATCCTACGACCCAACATCCCCTGGCAATCTCCGGACCAGGCGAATGAGGGACTAGGGCACGGAGTTTGAATATCCACTGGCAAGCCCTCTGCCGCCCAGCCGATATTTAACACATCTGCCCTTGACACTATGGTTGCGCAACCACTATGCAATGCACTTAACAATGGCATGATATTGTCAACAATATAAGCCATAACACATAGGAGGATCAACAAAGTAGGTTGACCTCGAAGCAGTTAGAATAGAAGCAATTTATACAAACAATTAAGCAGTTTTACAAAGGGGCATATACAAAATACATTTAGAATTATACCAAAAGTTCCAAAACAACTTGAAACCACATTTAAATACACAAGGAGTCATGCCATGGTCTTAGAAGCGTAAAACAATTGAACTTGCACTTAAACCCCTTTGTTATTCAAGCTATTTTCCTTCCAAATCAAAGTTAATGTTTCAAATTCAAGGGGAAGTTATACCAATCTTCTAATTAACCCTTAAGGCACCCTTACAACCCTCAAACATGTTCAATTACCCCAAAAGCCCCAATTTTCCTCTTATAGCTTTGAACTACACATACCTCAACCGGGCTTCAAACAAGGCTTGGCAAAACTTCTATAGCACCTAGGTAGCCTAAGAATACCAAATGTGAAGTCCGAATCCACCCGGATTAGCATTAACCCCGAAACCCCTTTTATAAAGTCGACTATTTCACGTTTTATGCAGGTTTGGAGCAATTCAAGTGCACGGGACTATTGGATTACCTTCATTAGCACCTAAGACATCTATTAGAAGCATTGAATCAAGCAAATACGCACAATTACACAAAACCCTAGAAATTCGTCATTATTCACCTCATAAATCAAAATAACAATTCCAACCGTTTAAATACGAACTAATGGCTCAAATACGTTCTTTAGCACTTATATACAAGGTATAATAACATAGATAAGCTATGCAACAACATTTGATAACATTTTCAACAAATCAAGAAAAATGTGACATTTTAGATATGCATAAAAAGTCATGAAAACTCTCACCAATGCGCGCAAGAGCTCTCGGGAGACTAGCAAACACCCTAACCTACTTGCTCCTAGCTTGGCTTGGCTTGGATTGATAAATTGATGAAGCAAAATTTCCTTCTTTTCCTTCCCTACTGCTCTCAGCTTTCTGGCAGTATTCACTGCATTCTATTTTTTTGTTTTTGTCAACTAATGAGCTAAGTTGTGCTATATGATGAGCAAGCTAAGGTGGGGTCATGTTTGGTGTTTTAATGGTCCACTAAAATGAGTGTTGTTAACTTTAAAACGAGCCTAAGGTGCAAAATGAATACTAGCTAATTAAAACACTAGGTTAGTTATGTAACACCATTCAATAGTTTCAATAAAACATTTTTTAAACGAGTGCTCCTATCGTTCTTAGGTCAAAAGCACATTTTTTCCCAATCCTAAACAATTAATATGATTTAATAAAAATGCTAATTCATTAATATTATGCGGTTGAAAAACGAAAGGAATAATAACTAGGTAAGACAACAAGTAAAGCACAGAATCAAATGCGCAAATAATGGATGCAACAGTAAATAAATGTATAGCAAAAAGCTCGGGCGTCACATGTATAGTCGGCCTTTTACTGCTTGCAAACCTGTCAACGAAAGCTTCAACCAACTACCAAAAATTTTGAATCGACCCATCCTCCAATTCTCCATACCACTGGCCCGCGACTCCTGTCAAGTACGTCGGAAATGCCTTACACTTTACTGCGTCCAAGAAGTCGAACAATGCCATGTTTCGACTGAAAGTCATCAAGAAGTCCTCGGGGTCGGTTTCCCCATCATAGAGGGGTATGCCCGGTAATTTAGTCCTATCTGGGAAGAGTTTGCCTCGAATCTCTGGGGCTAACGGACTGGCATCAAGCCCTGTTATGGCTCGAGAGACGTTTCCTACTGTCCGCATCGACTCGTGGATTGTTGTTACCGGCCTCTTTCCCCTGGCTACCTCGAGGTGGCTGACGAGTCCTGAGGATCCCCTATCGTCCTCCAAGTGATTCTGAAATCTGACCTGCTCGGTCCTCTCTTGGGGTATCTGTGGGCGGCTGTTGGGCTGAATGGTCGGGCCTTGGTTTACAGGGATGGTGGTCTAGTGGTTTATAAGTGGAGGTGCCTAGTGTGTTTGGGCTAGTTGGCTGTTGGTCAAACAGTTCATTGCCTCTCTCATCTCTATTATCATGAGATACATTGTGTTCATATCCGGGGTTGGGGGGTTTTGAGCTGTTTGCAAGGGTATTCTTTGGTTGGCTTGTGGTTGGGTGGAGTTTGGGTGGCTACTCGATGCTAAGTTAGCTTGCGTTGTGGGGTTTTTTGTATAGAAGGGTGGTGCCATTAGGTTTGGTGGTCGGGCACTTTGGTTCACCACCTCAGTGGGTTGAAAGTCTGTCACCAGGTTATTGTGGCTTCTTGTACTAACCATTGTGGATCTCAATGAGTCTAGATGTGATTTCCCATAGACGACGCCAATTGTTGAATGCAGAATTCTCGAGCCGAGCTGCTTGTGAGATTTCTCAATCCGAGCCGAGAACCTGCGCAGGAAAAGGAAAGAAACTGTGGGGGTTATTTCTCGCATCCCTCTTCTGGCATGAAAATTAGTGACTGAGCTCGGCACTGTAGGAATTGACAAATTTAACAGAAAAATAGACAGATCAGAAAGACTCTCCTTTTGTTCACTTCCTTACGCTATTTATAGAAGTGCGGTTACCTTTTTTGGAGTGGTCCTTCTTTTGTCCTTATGTGTCATCTTCTCGACAAGTGTCCTGCTATGTGAGCCTTTTTATCATTTATGAGTTTTGGACCAAATAATATTCTTGGGCTATTTTTACCCATATCAAAATGCATTTAAGCATTTAATTTTAACGTTAAGTACTCATGAGTTTTGCTTTCCACTTTTTGTTCATTGCTTTGCTGTCAATCATCCTCATTCTTTGACAGCTTTTTGGAAGGTGAAGACGCAGTCAACGTTACTACTTAAAAACACTATTAAAACTAAGATCTCGATACGTCTCGTCTCACTATTTTCAAACAAAGCCCATTATTGGATATCAATTCTTGGATGGATTCATTGCACCCTGTGGCGAGTCCATTCCCACTAAGAAAAAAAAAAAAAAAAACACATCTTAAACATGACTAAATTAGATTTGTTTGAAGTTTATAAATTCTATGATGAAATAATATATATTCCCCGGTACATATATTTAGAGGCGGATTCAGACATTCAAATTTAAAGTGTACAACTCATCCAGTGAAAATGTCGAATATAATGATATTATTTTAAAAAAAACAAAAAAATAATTTTTTTTTTTGCACACCCTCAACTTAACATAAGTCCGTCTTTGCATGCACTTGATCAGTCAAGATGCAGACCCATATTCGGAACTTTTGATCCACAAACCAACACTTTTATTGTATTTTTCTATCTTTGGGTGCGTTTACTCCCAATATTATCCTGGTCGGAAGCTTGCACGGGAACTCAAGCACTGATATCTATCTTATCACCAAGGTACAATACTGTGCTCCGATGTATATTTCAATCAATCAAGAGGAATAATATTTGTGATGAGATGATATAAGTTCGAACTCAAAAACTTTGATTATAATATGTGATTATTTGAGTACTCTCTCCAACCCTGAAGGCGAAGATCCATCTTCCTTGTGATTAATAAAATAAAAAGATCCATCTTCTTTTGACAAGTAAAACAAGAGGAGGTTATTTTCGTGGACTGTGTTGGATTTCGGTCTTGTATGGTCTTTAGTCGCTTGTTTTTTTGGCGCTCTTGATTAGGTCTGGCTGATTGCCATTTCTGTTGATTGTATGAATATTTGTATTATTTTTCGAAAACAAAGTAAAACGAGAAAAATGGAAAAACAAAATAAAAAATTGAACACTTGGCTAGACAATGGTAACGTGTAAGCTAGATCTGCGTTTGTGTACAAATAGGATATTAATGGTATACTTTGTCTTTTAAATTACGTTTTTTTAGCACCAATTGAGGTTACTTTCAATGAAGATTGCTTGTATGCATCAAAAGTTAAAATCAAAGGTTGCAGCTTTATTCATCATGGGAGCAACCCAGTTGACTTTTCCATGTCTGTTGTTCATGAGACATGAGATTAACTACAATTTTGCTACTTTATTTTATTTATTTAATTTTTTGTGTTTTTTTTTTCCCCCTAATATTACTGAGGATTTAGAAGTGGACTTTGTTCACAGGGATCTTTGCAGCATATTTCTTGGTGCTAACAATGGACAGTCGAGGACCAGCGAAAGTAATTGTTCCTTCATGATTGTCCGCCTAAAGTCCTAAATTAGGCTTGTACAATATTGGCAAGTAATTTTTTTTTTTTTTTTGGTCAAATGTTTGGCAAGTAACGAGCACTAAGAGCTTATCACGTGATTAATTAATTTAAGGAGTTCTTTTTTACATAGTATCAGAACCTAAATCAAGTAATAATTACATACAAATTTTAAGACTAAGTGATAAAAGTATCTCGACTCTAAACAACTTGAAAGTAGAAGAGATTATCATCTCCGAAAGTTCTATAAATAACACATCACATGTTGCAAAGGAACAAACTTTACATTGCAAATGTCATCTCAGTCTCAGCACATACAATCAACTCTAAAATAAATTACTTTATTGCTGACATTCTATTTTCAAGATTTTTATTTTTCCCGAAGATTTACCCCCACAGACTCCTCTCCATTTGTTCCCTTTCTACACATATCATCTTGGACACCGGCTTGAGGGACGAACTAGGCAACAAGGAAAGTACGAGAGAATATGGTTGGTTTTTAAAACGTCTGTTTTCATTAATATATCTCATTTTCTCTTATCTTAAGATTATTACACATCTTACTTTTTTTTCACTTTGGGTTTATCCAAACTCCAATTATCTCTTTCTCTCACAACGGCCACATCCACACATCTCATTTCTCTCTCACCTTAGACCCACCCATCCTAACACGTGTTAACTCGGAATTGAAACATTCAAAACATTCAAAAACACTCGACGTTTTGAAGAATTTTCTTCGGCTAGGAATACCACTGGTCGTGTCTACCACTTTTTTGTGAATTTTACATGGAAAACGGTTCAGATTGAATAGGTTGCAATGCACTAACTCATTAAGATTGTAGTTTAGGTAAAGTTGCACATAGGCCTCTTGACTAGCAAGTAGCAACGAGACTTTCTTTGCTAGAAATTGTATATACAGTAAAGATATTCCAACCATGGAGACATATTTCTATAGTCTCTAATTAATCTTTTTGAAAATGTTTCAGATTGGTTCTTGACGTTTTGATTTGCATATTTTATTATAGTCATTAACCTTTTGATTTTTCATTTACTTGGACCAATTACAAACTCGTGGCTAAGTTAGTTTGTCATAGTAATTAACGCATGAGCAACACGTTAAAAAGTATAAATGTGCTATAGGCTACTAAACTTTTAATTTTCATTCAAGCTTTATATGTTACGGAAATATAATATAAGAAAGTACAAGACGTATAGGAAATATATGGTTAATTCCAGCATTGAAAAATATTCATGATATGGTTGAAGAACAAAGTGAAGGAAACTATTTCTTTTTCAATATAAAAGATTGCATTTTTTACATCAACTAGAGTTTGTACCTTGCATACAGGGGCGGATGCACATGCTGGTTAGGATGCGCACATCCTCACCTTGGAAAAAAAATAAAAAATCTTTGTTTTTTTGTATTTTTTTTTAGAAAAATTATTATATTTGACACTTTGTGCACATGCTAAACTCTCTCACTGTACGAGTGCACACCCTGAGTGTGGGTGCCTGGGTCCGCCACTGCTTGCATACCATGTCTACCTGTATTATTAATGGCATTTTATGTCTTTAATTGTCAAGGGGGTTAACATATAATCTCCTATTAGTTAAATGATATTTATACTTTTTACAAAATGAATGGAATGGTTTAACAAAACAATTTAATTTATGATGCAAAAAATATGATATAAAGTTGTTTCATAATCTTGTTATAATACTACTTGAGTAGCTTTACATAATTCCAATATTATGAAGAAAAAAAATGTTTATGATATAACAATAAAGTTCAAAAAGGGGTTTCACAAAGCAAACCATTTTGGAGCTTTAAAATAACAATTGAGGTGACATGTTTTGTGACAAATTGAATTAGCATTTGAATGTTGAAAAATAAGTTTCTACTTTTTGGTAAAAGAAGTATCTATTTGATACTTTTGGATTTCAGAATCAAAACAAAACATAGAATAATGCAATATTGCACTCTACATTTACTTTTTGTAACTCTAACAAACCAAATAAAGGACCAATGTAACATGTTATCCAACGTTAATTTTACAACACTATGTTTGGATTTGCGAGGGAAAGAACGAACGGGAACGTGGAGGAAAGAATCATAAAAGAGAGAAAAGAAAAAAGAAATATCTCATTCGGAGAGCAAAAAAACAAAAAGGAAGGAAAGTAAATGAAAATATTTTGTAGTTTCTTATTTGAATTGGAGAAAAAAAAAAGGAAACAAACTAACAAAGAGATATTTTATATGTAAAATTACTAACATATTTTTTTTCATATTCTTTACATATTAAATAGTGAAAAAAAAAATATTAATGTTTCCGTACATCATACTTTTCTACCATTTTGTTTCCCATTTGAGAAAAAACAAAATCATCTCCAATAAATAAATAAAAAAAATACAGAGATTTTCTAATAACTCAATTTTCTTTCCTCACCCAAAAAATTAAATCTTTACAAAGAGATGAATAACATAAAAATTCAAACAAAATTAATTTTAAATAACATAAAAATTCATCTTTAACTTGTAATCTCAATACAAAGTTTAGATACATTGAACCAATTAATTAGTCTCAAAGCGTTAACGGCTTTACGCACTAATAGTAACCCAGATGGGTTACAACTAAAACCTTAACACACACACACACACACACAACAAAATACAATATCTCTCATTATTCCCATACACATGGGAGAAAACAAGCCAGCTTCTTCACCTCCTCCTTAAACATAACCCCTTTACACATAAATAAATACTCAAAAAACATAGGAGAATTCAAGTCCCTCTCTTTCTCTTTCTCTTTCTCCTTCTCTGTTTCTGGGTTGTTTTTCGATCTCTGTATAATTTTTCATTGATTTGTTGATCTTGATTTGAAGAGAAGAGAGAAAGAGAGATATGGAGGGTGTTGGGTTGTGTGAGTGGAGTGTAATTCGATCCCTATTAGCTATCATTCAATGGTGGGCCTTCAATGTCACCGTTATCATCATGAACAAATGGATCTTTCAGGTCCCTTTTCACTTCTCTCCACATACATATAAAAGTATATGTACATGACACAATTGGGTTGTTTGTTTTTTGTTAATTTATTTTCTGGGCTTGTTTCGATCTTGATTTATTGCAATTTTATGCTTTTTGTGTGATTTTTTTTTATTTTAATTTTATGTTGTTTTGTAACTGTAACTGTGAAATTTTGTTGTTTTTGTTGTTGATTTGGAAATTCAGTTGAAATGACTGTGTGATGTGAGTGTTTGTTGTATATGAATTTAACTTTTCTTATGTTTTTATATTATGTTGAGTGTATAGTGTGCAATCTGTGAATCGGTACCAGTAACAGCTAGTGTAGATTTGGATACTATGTGTAGTTATGGTGAAATCAGATGGCTAATCTTGATCTCATGTCGGTATGGTCGTAATAAACTTCTATCTGCATAAGATTCTTAGTGGTAATTAAATCGATCTCTTGCCCGTTCCTGTTTCTTATAGAAGGCAAACAGCAAGCTTACAGTCTGATCTGCAATGTCAATTAACATTATAATTCTCACCTAAATTTCCATGCCACCTAGGAGACCTTTACATGGTTAATTGGCTTAATATGTCATTTGGACTGTTGATTTTAAAAAATGAACTCCTTCACAAGACAAGATCATCATCACCTTCCCAACAAATCACAATAAATGGGAAGAGAAAGTTTGTTAACTGGGATGGAAGTGTCTTTTTTCCTGAACATTTATAAGAGGACGTAGAAAATTTGGATGAATGCTTATGAGAATAAAATCATTGAGCTTCTTAAAATAAACTCAATGCCACTGATGTTTCTTTTTGTCGTTTGATCTTTTCATAATGCCTCTGTCCTAATATATAGTACAACATGACTACACATAATTAACGATTATAGTCTTGTAGACATTGTTGCTTAGTGCTGGACTTGTAAAAATCTTATCTTGATTGTCATCTGCAAACACCAGTGCCTTAGAATGTCAAAGCATATCCTTTTTTGGCACTATGCTTATCATCCAGCATTGTCTTTTATGGAGTTGGATGACTCCTAATATTTCCCATACATTTGCACATCCTTTGTCTTTCCTTTTTATTTTGCTTCTTTGACCAAAAAGATGGAGTGGGGGAAATTCTTCTTTCTGTCTTTCCTGATATTATTATTTGTTGGTTATAATGATCACATTTTGTTGCATTTTCGTTATCTAATTTCATTGTTTGTCCCCCTTACAGAAATTGGACTTCAAGTTCCCTTTGACGGTGTCAAATGTTGCATTTTGTTGCATTTTCTTTGTGTTTTGTAGTATAATAATCTCTTTATAATTTATAGAGTAAACGATTTAACACTTTCTGTGTTTTGTAAAAAATGCACAATACCTTCATGTGTTTTAAAACATTGCTGATTACCTCCTTATGTTTTATAAAAGTAATTGAATGTCTCTCTGTATTTTAAAATGTAGTTAATTACTCATGTATTTTATAAAATTAGTTAAATATTCCCCTGTATTTTTAACACTCCTTGCTTCCGTTAGAAAAATTATTTATTTTAACAAGGGGTATTCAGCTAATTTTTTAAAGACACAGAGGGATAATCAGTTATTTTTATAAAACACATGGGGGTAACCAGTTATGTTTTAAAATATAAAGAGTATTTAGCTACTTTTATAAAATAAAGAAGTGTAATTAGTTACGTTTTAAAATATATAACGTATTGTACATTTTTTATAAAACACAAAAAGCTATTAAGTCGTTTACTCTAATTTATAAGAATGTAATTCACTAAATTTCTCCATTTAATAACATCGTGAGGGGTTTTTCCATGACATTTTATAATTTGTAATAGGATATTAAATTATTACAGTACAATAAAATTTAACGTGCAATTTTAGGACCGTTTCAATTTAATTTGTCTCCTACAAGTACCAACAGCATCCCTTGACTTCACGATTGCATGACTCCAAAGGCAATACTGTTTCATTTCAGCTTCAGCAACCTATTTTTTTGAAGGTTGACTATAAATTGGTTGAGGCGAAAACCAAACTAAAAGGTGCATTGTTTTTTTTTTTTTTTGGACGAATAAAAGGTGCATTTACTTTTCCAAAAGATAGTGGGCTTTTGAGGGGTTTTTTTTTTTTTTTTTAATTCATGGAGAGTGAATTCGTATTATATTACAATCATATAATAAGAGATGTTTTATCTCTTTTGTCTTTTTTTAATAACAACATTAGTGACCTCGAGAGATGATTTATGTTACGACAGCCTCCTGTTTTATTAAGTATGTAATTAGACAACTAATGAGCACAACAATTTGCCTCATTATAGACATGGGATACATGATACCGAACATGGCTTGATAGACATGCCCGACTTTCAATGAATTTCAAAACACTGTTCTTACAAGTAAACTTTGTTCTAAGACTTCTTTTTTAAAATAAAAAAAAATTGTTCCCGCCCTCGCCCTTGCCCTCACCCCTACCACCTAAGAGTTGAATCCTGACGGTAGGGTGGGTATAAGATTTATTTTCAGTAAAAGTTAAAATTATACCATTTAATATTCATATATAGATATTTTTTCTCATTAACAAAATTTGAGTTGAGTAGAAGCTGCAACTCCCACACATTTAAAAGAAGATAACTCACAACTAGTATATCTCAAAATCCTTTTAAGACTTCTTATTTCCATAACCCTCCATGGAACTAAAATATATATGTGCAAGTGAAACAAAGAGCTCATCTCTTTCAATATTCTTGAATAATTTCAAACACAGAGACATTGCATGTGCATGGTGATTTTGAGCACAAGTTAGAAATTTATTTCCAGTTTAGCTGCAGCATTATTTTAAAGACATGTGAGAGCTGTAAATGTTGTCTGTTTAAATGCATTTAAGCATTTAATTTTAACGTTAAGTACTCGTGACTTTTGCTTTCCACTTTTTGTTCATTGCTTGTAGCTACTTTGCTATCAATCATCCTCATTTTTTGAGAGCTTTTTGGAAGGTGAAGACGCAGTCAACTTTACGACTTAAAAACACTATTGAAACTAAGATCTCGATACGTCTCGTCTCACTATAGTCAAACAAAGCCCATTATTGGATATCAATTCTTGGATGGATTCAATGCACCCTGTGGCGAGTCCATTCCCACTCAGAAAAAAAAAAAAAGAAAAAAGAAAAAAACACATCTTAAACACGATTAAATTAGATCTGTTTGAAATTTATAAATTCTGTGATGAAACAATATATATTCCCATGTACATGCATTTAGGGGCGAATTCAGATACACAAATTTAAAGTGTACAATTCATACAGCGAAAATATCGAATATAATGATATTATTTTAACAAAAACAAAAACAAAATTTTTTTTTTTTTTTTTGCACACCCTCAACTTAACATAAGTCCGCCTTTGCATGCACTTGATCAGTCAAGATGCAGACCCAAATTTGGGCCATGGTCATCATGAAACCGACAGTACTTCTTTTTACTCCTCTTATCGGTCGGAGTAAAAATTTTCTGAGGCTTTTTCAGATCATATTGGTTCTTGATTTCCATCAAGATTTCTCCTCGAGGCAAATTCAAGGGTGTGTATTCATTGTACCTTGGCAGATAGGCCCGTCCTGGTTCTGGTATCCCCTTAGAGTCTATCCTATTTTTCCCAGTGTCCCTCTGTTTCCCTCGGCCAACTTCCTCCTTCTTTCCTCTTCCTCGGGTTTTATCCTTATCCTTTTGGGCTTTGAAAATCTCCTCGGCATATATATATCCCTCCGCTCGGCTCATTAGTTCCCCCATGGACATGGGCTTCTATATGGCTAGCGACGCTTGTAATGGGCGGGATCGTAACCCTTTAGTATAGGCTGCTAAGGCCTCTGAGGTTTCCAGATTGGGTATCTTAAGGCTCTCTTTGTTGAAGTGCTGAGTGTACAACCTTAATGACTCCTTACTTTGCTACTTGACCGAGAACAGGACTGTCGTATGTATTGTAACGCCCCGACCCAACCCCACGCTAAAGGTTAAGTCTGGACCCGATAAACGGATAGAGCCTCCTCTATACCGCGGACATTTTAGAAACCTGTAAATACTCAAAATAGCTACAATATACTAAGACAAGCTTTTATAATTAAAGTTTAAAAGTTCAAGGCCATCCGAGCCTTGAAGCAACTAGTAGTTCAAATTCACACAGGCATGCATCCAACTTAACTTCTTCATAAAACCGTTTATCACACCATTCGATAATAACATTAGAACAATCTTAGAAGTTGAAACCAAACATACTTCTAAACATACACCCCCAAACATGTAAGAACTAAAAGAAGAAATTAAAAGTTATTACAAGCCATAGTTTCCCAAATCTACTACTACAACTAACTATCTGTAACTTGCAACAACAACACATATACATAGCCCTAAGCCACAAAATAGATCATAATATAATAATTCAAGTGTCCAAATAACATCAAGAAAACACATCCATCTCAGACAACAAACACACAGCAACTAGGGCAAAGGCTCGGCCTGCACTTCTTCCTCTTCCACTACCACCTCAACTAGCTGGGGATCACCCTCAGCACTTCCTGAAACATGATATCGAGGTATGAGCAACACTGTTGCCCAGTAAAGGATAAGGTCTCCCGGGGCGTGCAATGCAACAAGTAATACATTTGAACATTAATAGTAATGAAACTAATCAAGAATGTTAAAGATCAAATACCACACATTAAAAAGGATACATTTTACTTAACCCCGACATTCCAATTCTTCACTTTATCTTCATTCACGATCCACGAACTACGATATCGATCACGATAAGCCGGCATAACCCCAAATACTCCAGTGGGTGTACTCCGGATGTACCCCGATAATCCTACGACCCAACATCCCCTGGCAATCTCCGGACCAGGCGAATGAGGGATTAGGGCACGGAGTTTGAATATCCACTGGAAAGCCCTCTGCCGCCCAGCCGATATTTAACACATTTGCCCCTGACACTATGGTTGCGCAACCACTATGCAATGCACTTAACAATGGCATGATAATGTTAACAATATAAGAAATAACACATCGGAGGATCAACAAAGTAGGTTGACCTCGAAGCAGTTAGAATAGAAGCAATTTATACAAGCAATTAAGCAGTTTTACAAAGGGGCATATGCAAAATACATTTAGAATTATACCAAAAGTTCCAAAATAACTTGAAACCACATTTAAATACACAAGGAGTCATGCCATGGTCTTAAAAGCGTAAAACAATTGAACTTGCACTTAAACCCTTTTGTTATTCAAGCTATTTTCCTTCCAAATCAAAGTTAATGTTTCAAATTCAAGGGGAAGCTATACCAATCTTCTAATTAACCCTTAAGGCACCCTTACAACCCTCAAACATGTTCAATTACCCGCAATTACCCCAAAAGCCCCAATTTTTCTCTTATAACTTTGAACTACACATACCTCAACCGAGCTTCAAACAAGGGTTGGCAAAGCTTCTATAGCACCTAGGTAGCCTAAGAATACCAAATGTGAAGTCCGAATCCACCCGGATTAGCATTAACCCCGAAACCCCTTTTATAAAGTCGGCTATTTCACGTTTTATGCAAGTTTGGAGCAATTCAAGTGCACGGGGCTATTGGACTACCTTCATTAGCACCTAAGACATCTATTAGAAGCATTGAATCAAGCAAATACGCACAATTACACAAAACCCTAGAAATTCATCATTATTCACCTCATAAATCAAAATAACAATTCTAACCGTTTAAAATACGAACTAATGGCTCAAATGTATTCTGTAGCACTTATATACAAGGTATAATAGCATAGATAAGCTTTGCAGTAACATTTGATAACATTTTCAACAAATCAAGAAAAATGTGTCATTTTAGATATGCATAAACAGTCATGAAAACCCTCACCAATGCGCGCAAGAGCTCTCGGGAGACTAGCAAACACCCTAACCTACTTGCTCCTAGCTTGGCTTGGCTTGGATTGATAAATTGATGAAGCAAAATTTCCTTCTTTTCCTTCCCTACTGCTCTCGGCTTTCTGGCACTATTCACTGCATTCTTTTTTTTTTGTTTTTGTCAACTAATGAGCTAAGTTGTGCTATATGATGAGCAAGCTAAGGTGGGGTCATGTTTGGTGTTTAAATGGTCCACTAAAATGAGCGTTGTTAACTTTAAAACGAGCCTAAGGTGCAAAATGAATACTAGCTAATTAAAACACTAGGTTAGTTACGTAACACCATTCAATAGTTTCAATAAAACATTTTCTAAACGAGTGCTCCTATTGTTCTTAGGTAAAAAGCACATTTTTTCCCAATCCTAAACAATTAATATGATTTAATAAAAATGCTAATTCATAAGTTGAAAAATGGAAGGAATAGTAACTAGGTAAGACAACAAGTAAAGCTCAGAATCAAATGCGCAAATAATGGATGCAACAGTAAATGAATGTATAGCAAAAAGCTCGGGCATCACATGTATAGTCGACCTTTTACTGCTTGCAAACCTGTCAACGAAAGCTTCAGCCAACTACCAAAAATTTTGAATCGGCCCATCCTCCAATTCTCTATACCACTGGCCCGCGACTCCTGTCAAGTACGTCGGAAATGCCTTACACTTTACTCCGTCCAAGAAGTCAAATAATACCATGTTCCGACTGAAAGTCATCAAGAAGTCCTCGGGGTCGATTTCCCCATCATAGAGGGGTATGCCTGGTAATTTAGTCCTATTTGGGAAAAGTTTGCCTCAAATCTCTGGGGCTAACGGACTGGCATCAAGCCCTGTTATGGCTCGAGAGACATTTCCTACAGTCCGCATCGGCTCGTGGATTGTTGTTACAGGCCTCTTTCCCCTAGCTACCTCGAAGTGGCTGACGGGTCCTGAGTGTGAAACCTCATTTTTCTATCTTATTCTCGTTTTGTGTGAATTAACATGTCTATGTGCTATGTGACTTAAAATGTGGTAATTTTAGTATCAATACTCCTAGAACATGCTAAATGTGCATTCATGAAATTTTCATAAAAAACGGAGTCAGAAATTTTATCGTCGATTTTCAGTGAATAGTATTTTCGAAACACGTCCGCTAAAATTTTGAAAACTGGTCTTTTTAACCCTTCTAGACCTAGTCCACGGACTTTAATAGACATGTGTTTGATTAAAATAGTTTTAAAATTGGCTTAGGAATTTATTAGGGTTTTTACACCGACTTTTGCAAAAATCGAGTTTTAAGCCGACTCGGGTGAAATTGTTTGATTGTAAAACTTCTTGTCACCTAAAAATAACCTACTTGAGCTATCATAGGAGTTGCATATTTGTTTTGAGCAAAGAAATAACTAAAATGCATTTAAAAGACTAGAAAATGAATTAAAGGACTAAAATAACTAACTTTGACTTTGCATTTTAATTGTTGACTTGCCTTATATATGCTAAATAACTAAAAATAGCTCACAAAAATAAGCTCAAAACACCACAAACACACACACACATGGCCGAAACTCTCAAGGCCATTTTTGCTTAGTTTTGTTCAATTTTTCTCTTATAAATTGCAATCCAAGGCCAAAACTCTTGAACCAAAGTTTGTTCTTGCTTGTTGGGCACGCATTGCACGCATTCCTAGGCTTTTATCGCATCAAAGGTGAGAGAAAAATTCTAGATCTCAAAAGTCATCTTTTGTGTTTTTGCGTAGAATTGAATATCGAACCGTTAGAATGTTAATCTGATGTTAGATTATTGCTACATGCATGTTAGGGATCATTTATATGTAATCTTGCGATATTTGAACGGTTGTAGCATAATTATTATTTTTCGGGTATTTAAAGTTGATTAATTGGTTAAATGTTGATTATTTTGAGTTGTGTTGATCGGAATCGATTGCTGTCGATTTCTAAAAGTTTGTTAATTACGTGGTAGCACCGTTATAATGCCAAATTTTCGATTGTGATTTCCGTGCCAAAATCGGGAAATTTCAGCCTAGGTGCCTTGAGGTTTTAGGGTTGTTGGGCTTGATTTTGAGGTGTCTTGGTTGGTTTCCGAGAGGGCTGTAGATGATCGAATGGGTGAGTGTTTGAAACTAATTTGGAGTTGTTTGGATTAGTAGAATGTAAGATATGATTATTTGAAGTTTAGGTTATCTTTCTTTAAATTATAGAATTGAGCCTTAGTTGATCGGATGTGGTTTGAGTGATTGAATGGTGAGTTGTTGATGGGTAAACTAGGGTTTGATTGTGTGTTTAATGCATGTTAGGTTGGATGGCCTACTTTGTCATCTAACTTAGTTATTTGTTGTTAAATTGATTATTGATGTTATTATGATGATAATATGATTATTGATGATGATTGATGATTATTGATTGATGATTGATGAATATTGATTGATGATTGATGCCGGGAGGTAGGCAGTTCTGCTAGACTGTCCTCCTGTGAATGATTGATGTTTATTATTATTGCTGAGTCTTTGGTATGTGTGTGCCACCTCTCGGGCAGCATCGGGCTGTCGGGTTGATAACGGCATGACTACCAGAGACTACCTCCAACTCGCATGACGGAGGTGTCATGGAGGGCGAGGCTAGTGGGGTACCTCGGGTGCGTGAGTTTATGGGAGTCACAAGAAGGCTGTTATGATCGTGATGGTAATTGGAGCTACACCAACTAGTGTATCCTTTATTGAATGGTCATTATAGATTATGTGATGATAGTATTATTGATGTTATTGTGTGTTTACTTGCTCAAAGGATTAAATCCAATGAGCATAGTGAATACTGTAGAGATCTATCGGATCCTCGCTGGGCTTATTTTATATAAGCTCACTCTCTATTATTGCATGCCTACAGGTGTACTTTCGCAGGATTATGGGTACGTGCCTCCTGAATAGGAGAATGTGGAAAATGTGCCTTACGTGGATGAGTCTTATGTTCTGGAGTCTTATCCTTGATGTTGTACTGTTTTATTATCTTGTAAATTAATTTAGTAGATTTTTATATGCTTTGTAGTTCATAATGTAAAAGATGTTGAAAAGTTAAGGAATTAGTTGATGCTGTCTTAGTAGCCTTTCTTTTGTTTATGATTAGGTTGCTAGATTGGCTCAATATGTTCTTGGTAATGTATATTAAAGGTTCATGTATTATGTTGGAACGGAGGCGTATAACGAGGAATGTTTATTGTATAATATGGTTATGATGTATGTTGTTATTTTATTGAGGAGTTGTTTGTTGTATGGTTTGTGGAGTTGATGTATGATGTCTATTGAGGTTGGTTTAGAGCCTCGGTATCCTATTTACTGTCGTTATACTGCCGAAATTCCGTTGCGTCCTGACTGATCGTAGGTGGGGTCGAGTTGGGGCGTGACACTGAGGATCCCCTATCGTCTTCCAAGTGATTCTGGAATCTGACCTGCTCGGTCATCTCTTGGGGTATCTGTGGTCGGTTGTTGGGCTGAATGGTCGGGCCTTGGTTTACAAGGATGGTGGTCTGGTGGTTTATAAGTGGAGGTGCCTGGTGTGTTTGGGCTAGTTGGCTGTCGGTCAAACGGTTCATTGCCTCTCTCATGTCCATTATCATGAGATACATTGTGTTCATATCCGGGGTTGGGGGGTTTTGAGCTGTTTGCAAGGGTATTCTTTGGTTGGCTTGTGGTTGGGTGGAGTTTGTGTGTCTACTCGATGCTAAGTTAGCTTGCGTTGTGGGGTTTTTTGTATGGAAGGGTGGTGCCATTAGGTTTGGTGGTCGGGCACTTTGGTTCACCACATCGGTCGGTTGAAAGTCTGTCACCAGGTTATTGTGGCTTCTTGTCCTAACCATTGTGGATCTTAATGAGTCTAGATGTGATTTCCCATAGACAACGCCAATTGTTGAATGCAGAATTCTCGAGCCGAGCTGCTTGTGAGATTTCTTAATATGAGCCGAGGACCTGCGCAGGAAAAGGAAAGAAACTGCGGGGGTTATTTCCCGCATCCCTCTTCGGGCATGAAAATTAGTGACTGAGCTCGGCACTGTAGGAATTGACAAATTTAACAGAAAAATAGACAGATCAGAAAGACTCTCCTTTTGTTCACTTCCTTACGCTATTTATAGTAGTGCAGTTACCTTTTTTGGAGTGATCCTTCTTTTGTCTTTATGTGTCATCTTCTCGACAAGTGTCCTGCTGTATGAGTCTTTTTATCATTTATGAGTTTTGGACCAAATAATATTCTTGAGCTATTTTTACCCATATCAAAATGCATTTAAGCATTTAATTTTAACGTTAAGTACTCATGAGTTTTGCTTTCCACTTTTTGTTCATTCTGTCAATCATCCTCATTCTTTGACAACTTTTTGGAAGGTGAAGACGCAGTCAACGTTACTACTTAAAAACACTATTAAAACTAAGATCTCGATACGTCTCGTCTCACTATATTCAAACAAAGCCCATTATTGGATATCAATTCTTGGATGGATTCATTGCACCCTATGGCGAGTCCATTCCCACTCAAAAAAAAAAAAAAAACACATCTTAAACATGACTAAATTAGATTTGTTTGAAGTTTATAAATTCTATGATGAAATAACATATATTCCCCTGTACATGCATTTAGGGGCGGATTCAAACATACAAATTCAAACTGTACAACTCATACAATGAAAATGTCGAATATAATGATATTATTTAAAAAAAAAACAAAAAAATAATTTTTTTTTTTAACACCCTCAACTTAACATAAGTCCGTCTTTGCATGCACTTAATCAGTCAAGATGCAGATCCAAATTCGGAACTTTTGATCCACGAACCAACACTTTTATTGTATTTTTCTATCTTTGGGTGCGTTCACTCCCAATATTATCCTGGTCGGAAGCTTGCACGGGAACCCAAGCACTGATATCTACCTTATCACCATGGTACAATACTGCGTTCCAATGTATATTTCAATCAATCAAGAGGAATAATATTTGTGATGGGATAATATAAGTTCGAACTCAAAAACTTTGATCATAATATGTGATTACTTGAGTACTCTCCCCAACCCTGAAGGCGAAGATCCATCTTCCTTGTGATTAATAAAATAAAAAGATCCATCTTCTTTTGACAAGTAAAACAAGAGGAGGTTATTTTCGTGGACTGTGTTGGATTTCGGACTTGTATGGTCTTTAGTCGCTTGTTTTTTTGGCGCTCTTGAATAGGTCTGGCTGATTGCCATTTCTGTTGATTGTATGAATATTTGTATTATTTTTCGAAAACAAAGTAAAACGAGAGGATGGAAAAACAAAATAAAAAATTGAACACTTGGCTAGATAATGGTAACGTGTAAGCTAGATCTGCGTTTGTGTACAAATAGGATATTAATGGTATACTTTGTCTTTTAAATTACATTTTTTTAGCACCAATTGAGGTTACTTTCAATGAAGATTGCTTGTATGCATCAAAAGTTAAAATCAAAGGTTGCAGCTTTATTCATCATGGGAGCAACCCAGTTGACTTTTCCATGTCTGTCGTTCATGAGACATGAGATTATTTCCACTTTTGTTTCTTTTTTTTATTTATTTAATTTTTTTTGTTTTTTTTTCCCCCCCCCCTAATATTACTGAGGATTTAGAAGTGGACTTTGTTCACAGGGATCTTTGCAGCATATTTCTTGGTGCTAACAATGGACAGTCGAGGACCAGCGAAAGTAATTGTTCCTCATGATTGTCCGCCTAAAGTCCTAAATTAGGCTTGTACAATATTGGCAAGTAATTTTTTTTTTTTTGGTCAAATGTTTGGCAAGAACGAGCACTAAGAGCTTGTCACGTGGTTATTAATTTAAGGAGCTTTTTTTTTACATAATATCAGAATCTAAATCAAGTAATAATTACATACAAATTTTAAGACTAAGTGATAAAAGTATCTCGACTCTAAACAACTTGAAAGTGGAAGAGGTTATCATATCCGAAATTTCTATAAATAACACATCACATGTTGCAAAGGAACAAACTTTACATTGCAAATGTCATCTCAGTCTCAGTACATACAATCAACTCTAAAATAAATTACTTTATTGCTGACATTCTATTTTCAAGATTTTTTTTTTCCCCGATGATTTACCCCCTAAGACTCCTCTCCATTTGTTCCCTTTCTACTCATATCATCTTGGACACCGGCTTGAGGGACGAACTAGGGAACGAGGAAAGTACGAGAGAATATGGTTGGTTTTTAAAATGTCTGTTTTTATTAATATATCTCATTTTCTCTTATCTTAAGATCACTACACATCTTTTTTTTTTTTTTCACTTCGGGTTCGTCCAGACTCCAATTATCTCTTTCTCTCACATCGGTCACATTCACACATCTCACTTCTCTCTCACCTTAAACCCACCCATTCTAACACGTGTTAACTCAGAGTTGAAATATTCAAAACATTCAAAAACACTCGACGTTTTGAAAAATTTTCTTCGGCTAGAAATACCACTGGTCGTGTCTACCACTTTTTGTGAATTTTACATGGAAAACGGTTCAGATCCATGAACAAATTGTGAAGTGTTGAATAGGTTGCAATGCACTAACTCATTAAGATTGTAGTTTAGGTAAAGTTGCACATAGGCCTCTTGACTAGCAAGTAGCAACGAGACTTTCTTTGCTAGAAATTGTATATACAGAAAAGATATTTCAACCATGGAGACATATTTCTATAGTCTCTAATTAATCTTTTTGAAAATGTTTCAGATTGGTTCTTGACGTTTTGATTTGCATATTTTATTATAGTCATTAACCTTTTGATTTTTCATTTACTTGGACCAATTACAAACTCGTGGCTAAGTTAGTTTGTCATAGTAATTAACGCATGAGCAACACGTTAAAAAGTATAAATGTGCTATAGGCTACTAAACTTTTAATTTTCATTCAAGCTTTTTATGTTACGGAAATGTAATAAAAGAAAATACAAGACGTATAGGAAATATATGGTTAATTCCAGCATTGAAAAATATTCATGATATGGTTGAGAAGAACAAAGTGAAGGAAACTATTTATTTTTCAATATAAAAGATTGCATTTTTTACATCAACTAGAGTTTGTACCTTGCATACAGGGGCGGATGCACATGTTGGTGAGGATATGCACATCCTCACCTTGGAAAAAAAATAAAATTTTTTTTTTTTTTTGTATTTTTTTTTAGAAAAATTATTATATTTAACACTTTGTGCACATGCTGAACTCTCTCACTGTACGAGTGCACACCCTGAGTGTGGGTGCCTGGGTCCGCCACTGCTTGCATACCATGTCTACCTGTATTATTAATGGCATTTTATGTCTTTAATTGTCAAGGGGGTTAACATATAATCTCCTATTAGTTAAATGATATTTATACTTTTTACAAAATGAATGGAATGGTTTAACAAAACAATTTAATTTATGATGCAAAAAATATGATATAAAGTTGTTTCATAATCTTGTTATAATACTATTTGAGTAGCTTTACATAATTCCAATATTATGAAGAAAAAAAATGTTTATGATATAACAATAAAGTTCAAAAAGAGGTTTCACAAAGCAAACCATTTTGGAGCTTTAAAATAACAATTGAGGTGACATGTTTTGTGACAAATTGAATTAGCATTTGAATGTTGAAAAATAAGTTTCTACTTTTTGGTAAAAGAAGTATCTATTTGATACTTTTGGATTTCAGAATCAAACAAAACATAGAATAATGCAATATTGCACTCTACATTTACTTTTTGTAACTCTAACAAACCAAATAAAGGACCAATGTAACATGTTATCCAACGTTAATTTTACAACACTATGTTTGGATTTGCGAGGGAAAGAACGAACGGGAACATGGAGGAAAGAATCATAAAAGAGAGAAAAGAAAAAAGAAAAATCTCATTCGGAGAGCAAAAAAACAAAAAGGAAGGAAAGAAAAAGAAAAAAATTTGAAGTTTCTTATTTGAAGTGGAGAAAAAAAAGATGGAAACAAACTAACAAAGAGATATTTTATATGTAAAATTACTAACATATTTTTTTTTCATATTCTTTACATATTAAATAGTGAAAAAAAAATATTAGTGTTTCCGTACATCATACTTTTCTACCATTTTGTTTCCCATTTGAGAGAAAACAAAATCATCTCCAATAAATAAATAAAAAAATACAGAGATTTTCTAATAACTCAATTTTCTTTCCTCACCCAAAAAATTAAATCTTTACAAAGAGATGAATAACATAAAAATTCAAACAAAATTAATTTTAAATAACATAAAAATTAATTTTTAACTTGTAATCTCAATACAAAGTTTAAATACATTGAACCAATTAATTAATCTCAACGTGTTAACGGCTTTACGCACTAATAGTAACCCAGATGGGTTACAACTAAAACCTTAACACACACACACAACAAAATACAATATCTCTCATTATTCCCATACACATGGGAGAAAACAAGCCAGCTTCTTCACCTCCTCCTTAAACATAACCCCTTTACACACAAATAAATACTCAAAAAACATAGGAGAATTCAAGTCCCTCTCTTTCACTTTCTCTTTCTCCTTCTCTGTTTCTGGGTTGTTTTTCGATCTCCGTATAATTTTACATTGATTTGTTGATCTTGATTTGAAGAGAAGAGAGAAAGAGAGAGATGGAGGGTGTTGGGTTGTGTGAGTGGAGTGTAATTCGATCCCTATTAGCTATCATTCAATGGTGGGCCTTCAATGTCACCGTTATCATCATGAACAAATGGATCTTTCAGGTCCCTTTTCACTTCTCTCCACATACAATATAAAAGTATATGTACATGACACAATTGGGTTGTTTGTTTTTTGTTAATTTATTTTCTGGGCTTGTTTTGATCTTGATTTATTGCAATTGTATGCTTTTTGTGTGATTTTTTTTTTATTTTAATTTTATGTTGTTTTGTAACTGTAACTGTGAAATTTTGTTGTTTTTGTTGTTGATTTGGAAATTCAGTTGAAATGACTGTGTGATGTGAGTGTTTGTTGTATATGAATTTAACTTTTCTTATGTTTTTATATTATGTTGAGTGTGTAGTGTGCAATCTGTGAATCGGTACCGGTGACAGCTAGTGTAGATTTGGATACTATGTGTAGTTATGGTGAAATCAGATGGCTAATCTTGATCTCATGTCGGTATGGTCGTAATAAACTTCTATCTGCATAAGATTCTTAGTGGTAATTAAATCGATCTCTTGCCCGTTCCTGTTTCTTATAGAAGGCAAACAGCAAGCTCACAGTCTGATCTGCAATGTCAATTAACATTATAAATCTCACCTAAATTTCCATGCCACCTCGGAGACCTTTACATGGTTAATTGGCTTAATATGTCATTTGGACTGTTGATTTTATAAAATGAACTCCTTCACAAGACAAGATCATCATCGCCTTCCCAACAAATCGCAATAAATGGGAAGAGAAAGTTTGTTAACTGGGATGGAAGTGTCTTTTTTCCTGAACATTTATAAGAGGACGTAGAAAATTTTGGATGAATGCTTATGAGAATAAAATCATTTAGCTTCTTAAAATAAACTCAATGCCACTGATGTTTCTTTTTGTCGTTTGATCTTTTCATAATGCCTCTGTCCTAATATATAGTACAACATGACTACACATAATTAACGATTATAGTCTTGTAGACATTGTTGCTTAGTGCTGGATTTGTAAAAATCTTATCTTGATTGTCATCTGCGAACACCAGTGCCTTAGAATGTCAAAGCATATCCTTTTTTTGGCACTATGCTTATCATCCAGCATTGTCTTTTATGGAGTTGGATGACTCCTAATATTTCTTTTTCAAAAAAATCAGAACATGGAATCTTTCATGCATGTGTACAACATGTCAAGGATTAAGGATTAGGAATACTGGCTCTCTTAGATCCAAAATGTTCAACTTTTTATGGCTTTACTTGATTATTAAAGGCGTTGTAGCTTCTGGTTTTTGGCCAGTATCTCTGATGTGGCTTTGTTTAGTACTCATTAAATTTTGATATTTACAAATTACCATGCATTTTGGTTTGCCTGTAAATTTTGCTGGCATTCCATACCACAACGCTTACTGATGATTAGATTCTTTGTAATCCTTTGACATTTAGCTGGGTGTGTATTTACCTTGAACACCGTGCATGTAGAGCTCAAAAGTAATTGATACTACTGCTTTTTGATTCCCCTTAGTGTCATACTTCATGACAGCCTAAGCGACGTGTTTCCCATACATTTGCACATCCTTTGTCTTTCCTTTTTATTTTGCTTCTTTGACCGAAAAGATGGAGTGGGGGAAATTCTTCTTTCTGTCTTTCCTGATATTATTATTTGTTGGTTATAATGATCACATTTTGTTGCATTTTCGTTATCTAATTTCATTGTTTGTCCCCCTTACAGAAATTGGACTTCAAGTTCCCTTTGACGGTGTCATGTGTTCACTTTATATGTTCAGCCATTGGTGCGTATCTGATGATTAAAGTGCTGAAACTTAAACCACTTATTGTGGTTGACCCTGAAGATCGTTGGAAAAGGATATTCCCCATGTCATTTGTATTTTGCATCAACATAGTATTGGGAAACATTAGTCTGCGTTACATTCCAGTGTCTTTCATGCAAACAATAAAGTCATTTACCCCTGCAACAACAGGTGAATTTTTAGCTAATTTTCATTTATGTGTATCTTCTCACTAGCTGATGAAAGATAAGCTTGTTATCAATATAGTGATGAGACTGCAACAGCAAAAGCCGCATCAATTTTTAAACTATCCACCACACTAGTTGACTTTTTTCTTTTTTGCTTTTATATGTGCCTTTTGATTGTGGTGTCATTTTTATTCCAAAAAATAAAATATAAAAGCCGAATAATATTGGGATAATTGTTACAATTGATGACTAGTTTGTTAGTTTACTGATCCTCTTTGTCTTTTTCCCTTTCTATGTAACTTAGAATTTGTGTTGAATTCCACATTCTGTTTCTAATGCATTTAAAACAGTTGTTCTGCAGTGGCTAGTTTGGAGAAAGTACTTTGACTGGCGAATTTGGGCCTCATTGGTTCCCATTGTTGGAGGAATTCTGCTAACTTCTGTTACGGAGCTTAGTTTTAACGTCTTCGGATTTTGTGCTGCCTTATTTGGGTGTCTTGCGACTTCCACAAAGACTATCCTTGCGGAGTCTTTATTACATGGTTATAAGTTTGATAGGTATTTTCCTGTTCCTCCCTCTCTGTTAGTCAAATGGTCTTAAGTTTGCCCATAGTGTTATTTTTATATATTACATGTTTCCACTACAGAAATGTTTCCAAACAAAGAGGTTTCTATAATGTTTATTGACATCACACGAGTTCCTGTGCCTCTCTATGAAGAGTCTTGATCTATCAGCCTGAGCTGCCCTCTTTCCTCTATGTAAACAATCACTGAAATTCCTGCTTCACAATATACCCTTTTATTTCCAAAGCAAATATGTGATTTCTGTATATAAAGATATATCTTACAATTTGTGTTTAAGGTCATACCGGATTTTATTTTAGTTGTCACCAACTTTACGACCATGCAATAAGTCCCTTGTTCACACATGAAAGAGACTTACACTATGATGTTCGCTGGACAGTTGGATAATTGCAGAGTAAATGAAGCTTTACAATGTTAATTTCTTAACTACAAACGGTGGACATTGTTGCTCATTCAAGAATTTTGAAAAAAAAAATGTTCTGCAAAAATTGTTCGGAAAGCACTATCACGAGTAACTCACAGCATAAGTTTTCACCTACATTGTAAAGCATTTTAGTATCCAGTGATGTTGCTTTCTCAGGATCAACAAAGCTGTGGAGTTGAGTGAGTGACAGTCCCATTTCAGCGTTAGACTTCTCTGGATTTTATGACCTTATTCCAAGTAGCACGTTAATTTTTGTGTGTTTAGTGTCATCAACTGAGTTTCTTCCCAATTGTTCTTTTCTGATATTTCTATCATATATGGTACACAGCTTCCATATGTAGTTTCATTCTATAAGTTTCTCGTTGTTTGTATTTGTAAGCTTTTAGCTTTTGCTTTGTGCTCTCGTTGGTTGAACTCTTTTGTTTTGCTCATCCACTCTTATATTCAGTAAAAAATTCTACATCCCCTTCTCCCTAGTGCATCCATGTGCATGAGTGGAATTTAAACTTCTGAGAAATATAAGTTACGTGTATTTACAACTGATAACATTTGGGTGATGCAAATCATTAAAACTCACAATTTGCTAAAAAATCTGAGTGAAAAGATTGTTTTCAAGTCCTCCGCAGGGGGTTGACATTCCACTCAGTGCTGGTTAAGCAGAGACTTTCTTGGTTTGACTAATTTTTTTAATCGAACAGCTCAATATAAAAGTCCGTTGATGTAAGCTTCCTCTAAATGACAACTATGTAATGTCTGGTGCATATATCACATAAAAGGATCTAGTGCATTAGAGTAACTAATTCAATGAGTATAAAAGGGCGGGGAAATAATTACCCTGTAGTGAAGTATGACCTCAATAACATTTTCTTACCGGAATGCTGATTAGACTGGACCTTTTCCTTTCAGTTGATCTTGACCTCTTAACATTTCTCCCTGTTGTTCAGAGTTGAGCATTTATTCTTTTCGCCTTTTCCCTCCCCTTTCTATGTAAAGCATGGTTCTCAGGAATGTTTGTTCTTATGCACACTGCAGCATAAACACAGTATACTACATGGCACCTTTCGCAACTATGATCTTGGCTGTACCGGCTCTACTGCTGGAAGGATCTGGTGTTATAGAATGGGTTCAGACATCTCCCTCGCTCATCTCATCCCTCATTATAATTCTTGGTTCTGGAGTATTGGCTTTTTGCCTCAACTTCTCCATCTTTTATGTCATACACTCCACAACTGCAGTTACCTTTAACGTTGCTGGAAATCTTAAGGTGAGACTAAATCTTATTCAAGATGCTCCCGTTTATTTCTCTAGTTGTAATTCATGGAAATAATTACAATTTACATCATTCATCATGCTTCAATCAGTTTCTGTTTTCAACATTTTGCTCGAGGAAGGGTACATATTACTTGTCTTCTAAATGGTGTTGGGTAGCATAGTGAGGTGGAGAGCCATGCCCTCGAATTTTTACTTAGTTTCGGAATATATCAAAGACTGAAACTTAACTGGACAGATTATAAAAGTTTTCTCTAAAATTTAAAATGCTCAAACTAATTCTCACTCTCTGCAATTTAGTCCACTTCTACTACATCATATATTTATCTGCGCATCAGTCCAGAAAAGACAGGCATATCCCTTCGGGGGTCTGACTATTGAGCTTCCTGGAGTTTCTTCCCCGGGGAACTCATTTTCAGAATCTTAGGGGCTCTCACACTTGATGAGCTTGTGCTATTAATTCTCGGTTCATAACATGTTTCTTTGTTATCATTTTACTTGAGTTTCACTTCAATCTTGTTTCATTTTTACAGGTTGCTGTTGCAGTTACTTGTTCATGGTTGATCTTTCGAAATCCAATCTCAGTTATGAATGCAGTTGGATGTGCAATCACACTCGTCGGCTGTACATTCTATGGTTATGTGAGACACCTACTTTCACAGCAGACCCAGGGAACCCCGCGTACGCCCCGGACTCCAAGAAACAAAACGGAGTTGCAAGCTCTGATTAATGATAAGTTAGATGATAAAGTTTAGAGTCATATGCATTGCAGCTAGTTTGCAACATGCTTACAGAAGAATAGCTGACCATATAGTCATAGCTGCTCATTGTTGTGTAATCTTTAGTTTAAGTAATCAAAAATTCAGTGATATTCTTCTTCTTCCCCTTTTTATCTCTCCTGTCACCTGCGCGCAGATAACTCAGGTTCCTATTGAACCATAGCAATTTTTTCGGATTGGATTTACCTAATTAAATGATATTTTGATTTCCAGTTATATTTCTTGCTTGGAAGATCATGATTGATCAATTTACAATAAAATCAGGGGTGCCAGATTAGGCAATTGTCTGCAGGTCAACATAACTCATTTTAACAATTGTGATTTTAATTGTTCTCAAGGGTAAGAACAAACGATAAAAGTGTTCGTTTGTGAACCAAATGTCTCAAGTTCAAGCCTTTCTATGACTAATTTGGTCCATGTACCGGAACAAACAATAAAAGTATTAGTTCTTGGATCAAAAATTCTAAGTTCAAACCTTTCCATAAGAAAGTTTCAAGACTTAACCGAACGTTAACAAAGCTAAATTTTTGTAGCAAGGTGCTTCATGTTAGCTCTGTAGCGACACTGAAGCCATATGTGCTATAATGCCAAACCAAGGATGCTCCTCTAGACTGGTCTAGTGCATGTAATAGAATAAATGGTGAATGATTGATCTAATGCATATGTTGGAACAAACTATTGCATTATAGAAATTATATCCATTGTATTATAGAAATTATATCTTTAGAGTGGATCCAATATGACGATCCTAATTAGGGCGAGTTGTTCTTCATAAAAAGAAAGTTGTGATTCTAGTAACCAAAGGGGAAGTCATGTTTTAACATCACAATTTTCAGGATGCAATTAAACAAAACAACTTACTTGATAATATGTACATATGCCTGAATAAGTGAGAGATGAGATAAAGAGAGGGACATGACTTCTGATATACAATAATATAGTAAGGCATGACAAGGTAACACAATTCTTTCTTGGGTTCAAATTAGAAGGTGAAGACTACATATCAATATTTTTCCTAGGAATATTACAGACCTTAATAAGGCTAGAGAACTCTCTACAAGTTATTTGTTATGTTATGCTTTCTAGTTCAAGCAGTAAAACTAGGCCAAGAGCCAGAAGTTCTTCTGCCATCTAGTGCTGATGAGGTAACCACCTATGCTTTTGCTTTGCTTCTTTACTCCTATGGTCAAGCAGTCCACTGTATTGATGCACTGTTCCACAAATTCCTCTGAACTGCTAGTCCCACACAAGCTGCAAGAATTGCAATACATACAAAATAGTCAGGAAGACTTGCTCACGTCTTGAATTTGAATTAGCTAAAAGGTTATTTTGTGTCTAGGTTTCGAAGCAACTAAAGGATATTCTGATTTGAATTAGTTAAAAGGCTATTTTGTGTCACGGTTTCGAAACAACTAAAGGGTATTTGGAACCCAATAGATCTTGTACCTAATTAAGATGGTCATCTTCAAAAACAAAAACAGAAAAAGAAACTAGCTATACCCACCAGTTGAGTAGTGGAGAGGAGTTCTTTTGACCCAAGACAAGCACAGAAACCTCCAGCTTCTTCACTTGGCTCATTACTGTTGCCAGCTTTGGTCCTTGTATCACAAGTGCTTCAACTTCCACCTGAGGAAGGATACAAACCCCGCAATCCAATTAAAGCTAAATGGCATAGATGAGAGATTTGCAAAGAAAAAAACTTAAATACGTCCAAATAAACCCACTCCATGTGAGGGAAACTGAAATCTGAGTTTTTAATTTGAATAACTCTTTTTCCATTGTAATTACTCTACAAAATCTGAAAAAGATGACTGAAGAAAATAAAGCATTCTGACAAAGAGTCCTGCCCACTCTCATAAAGAAAAGAAATGAATACTGTGACATGTAATGATTATTAGCTTGTTTCTTGCTTAGACAATACAAAGAGAAACACTATAATTAAAGTTGTCAAGGGAGAATAGTAGTAGACTGGAAAAGAAAAGCAAAATGAGTCAAAGATACTGAAAAAGTGGATAGTGAAATGATTATGAGAAAGAGTTTAGATGGGATCTACCAGACAAAAACAGAAGCCTCTCTCTTGGCAAGCATAACATGAAAATTTAAGAAAAAGAAATGATTCCCTTCCCCGTCACAACTTACATTCGGCCGAGAAATGTGCACATAGCTCTCGTTATTAATGTGTGAGACACATTTTGAATCTATGTAGGTAGATTGTTCTCTAATTGAACATATATTTTCTTGATAGTTATATACATTTTGTTTCCTTGGCCCATTAGTTGGAGAAAAGGATGAAGCTTGAGACAAAGAACCAAGTAAGCCATGGTAAGGCCACTCTTGCCAACTGAGCTAGCCTTTGGGTATATTTTGAGCTTTTTTTGGCTACTTCACATCTCTAAATTTATTATCGAATAGTTGGACAGAATAATCATGTAATGAGTTACCGATTGTAATGTAATAAGAGATTATGAGGTTAAACTACAGTTACGGCTTCTATGGTAACAAAATTTAGAAAAAGAAAAACCATGAAAAGACTTGAACCTGAACTACATTGACATGCCTTGAATAGTAACATAAAAAAGTACAGAAACTAACCTCTGGCTTGCAAGCCTTACACAGGGAACCAAGTGAGCTAGCAAGGTAAGGAGTGGAAGAAGACTCAGAGGCCTTATCAGAAGGAGAAACAATGTGAAGTAAAGTGAGCATATCACCCTTGTTCGTAACATGTGTAAGTGCCCACATCATTGCATGCTTGGAATGTGAAGTTTGATCCACCACCACCATTACTCTCTTCCTCATCACCAACATCCCAGTCTCATTTCCATACATGTTCAGCCCCTCCATTTGTTTCAAACTTGACTCATACCCTCTTGCAAACCCACCACCCCCTTCACCATACTTGTTGCCTCCACCCCATCTTCTTGAACTTGATTTCCATCCTTCCTTCCCACTCAACTGCCTGAAAAATGCAGCTGTACTTGGCATTTTTACTCCACCACTCTTGGATAATCTTCAAACTACTCTTAGTATATATACTTAAAACACGTAATAACGTTACGAGTGTTTTCACCACACTGAAGTTTTGAAAAGAAAGTTGAAGAGAAAGAGGTGGTAGTGAGGGTATTATAGTGAGTGAGGTGAGAGACAAAAAGAGAAGCAATAGATGGGGAAGGTCATGGGCTTGGAAGGTTATGGTGATGATGATGCAAAGCCATGATATTGCTATCTTTTATTCAAGTAAAGGGTCACGGGAATCACTGGCGAGTTGTGGCTTTATTATTGACAAAAATAGTAAACAAATCAATAAGGTCACTGACCAGAAAAAAATAATAATCAATAAGGACAGTTTTGATGATGAAATGGTGGATTCTTTGTGTTGTACCATCTTTTCTATTAGATCAGAAATCTTATAACCAGTTCTTTAACATGGTCTTGTAATCCATCACTATGAATAGTTTGTACCAATTAAGTACTCTTATCCCAAACCCCGAGGTGTTATCCTAGTGATGGGATTGAGTGAGAATTTTATTTTAAATTAATCAAAATTTTAATTTTTTGTTCAATACTAAACAAATTTTGTATTTAACTAAATAAGATTATATCTTTTTTAAAGTCAATAAATCATCATATATTCCCGAGTTTTGGTAATAGCATATGTGATATTTTCTCGTATATCAATTTTTTTAAAGATATGTACTTAATTTATAATATTGACTTGGTTTTACTATTACTATCAACATAAATATAAACATTTTAAGTCAATTGATTAGGATTTATGTGTTGATAGACCAATAGTTTGGTTTGGGTCATAACAAGTTGTATCAACGAAGGCTATTAAGTAAACGTTTGGACTCTCTCCACAACCTGGTGGTCTTAGATTCTGCTTGGTGGTCCTAGATAATGGTTATGTAGTGTTGTCCCACATCAATTTGGTAAAAAATATGTGTTCAATTTATAATTGCTTAAATTCATTACTATTGTTAATACAAAATTTAAACATTTTGAACGAGTTCATTAAATTCAATGTGTTAGTAAATTAGTAATTAGACTTAAATCAGAATAGAATGAATTTGCAACATCAAAAAGTTAATAGATCTCATCCCTTATTTAGTTGTTTTTCTTGTGTTTAGGTAGCAAATTTGCATAGGTGTCAAGAAAGATATAATAAATAAGAAACTTTTTTGAATTAATTCGGACAGATAAATTTGTTTTTCACATAATTAATAAAATTTACATATGTAAATTCAACTAAAATATAAAAAATTGATATAATTCGAATTGATTAAAAAAATTTCCTAAATAAATAAAGAAGGTTATGCATGTTCATGATTCAATTCACGGATTATACTCCTCCATAGCTTTGCATGAATGAGCCATGAGGCACCATACTTTCGGCACGAGATGATGCTTTTCAGGTGTCCCCAGGCCATGTGTGTTAATTGTTATCATTGCAACTCAGCGGTCTATCTACGAACCCTTGCTTAGCTTTTATCCATCCAAAGAAATTTTCATAAGCAAGCATAAGATTTTTACACCTCATCAAATGTACCCTGGCGCGAAGAAAAGCAAAAATAAGTGAAAGCAATAGTAATCATCATTAAAGGCGTGAAATAAATCATGGCAGAACAAAAGAGAAAAATTCTTTGGATTCAGCCAGTCAAAATCAAACGATTCTTCACATTAAAGGGATTCACATTATGTGATTCACACCAGCTTTGTGGGTGTCATTGGGTTTATCTAGTCTAATCCAATTTCAACCAATTCTAAGAATGAATTATATTTTTATAATTTTTTTCTTAGTGGTTATTTTAAGAATTGTATTTTTCAATAAAGTAAAAAAAAATTGTAAAACGAAAACATTCTAGAGATCAATTATCCTAATGTTATTCTCATCAAATTACGTTTAACTCTGAAGTTTCAATGAAATTTGGGGCATTCTTGCTAGTATGATCATACCATGTTATTTTAGAGGTTAGAATGATCCAGAAGTATATTCCACGCGTTGGTTGACTTGTTTAATTTCAGATGCAAATTAATAGCATGTAGGTCCTATGGTACAAGAACCTTATTTTAAGGTTGTTGATTAATGTTAGAATTTACAAGGAAAACGCGTTAGTTATGTAATAAACTAAACATGTCAATTCGAGTAAACTCCTGAATTGTTTGTTGCTAAGCTTTTTTGTCTTTAGCGTCGTAAATAGCTTTTTTGCTTAATGAGTTGCAAATAATTTGTGGGAACGAGGCAGGTCCTATTAGAGAGGAATTAATTATACAATGTATACGGAATTTACTCATCTACAATATATTTTTCTTATTATTTTCGAACATGAACTCCTTGGACTGGATCATAATCAGCATTTATTTGATGAGTTCTGCTTCAAAAACCAAAGTAAATAATAGAATATATCAAAACACTAAGCAGGATGCCTACATTTTGTGTGATGAATCAAATGGTCTACACTTTTGTGTAATGCTTTACCCAAATAAGAAATAAAAATAAAAACTTAATGATAAAGCAAATTTTGTCTCACAAAAGAAAAAGATAAAACTTTCTTGGACAATTTAATCGTTGGAAGCAAAGTCTTGGCACAATAGTTAAATTATCCATGTATAATTCATAGGTTATGGATTTAAATTGTCAAACTAACTTATTACAAAATACAAAATAAAGCTACGTATAAAAAAATTCTAAGTGACCCGATCCTATCATGAACTTCAAGCATAACATTAATTTTATACATCAGACTACCCTTATCTCCTTAGGATTATAGCATGTTGATCAAAATATTTGGCCTCATATTGATTGAGGCAATCCCATTGCATCATGCATAAGTGATCATGTCAATCTACAATTTTAGCCAAAGCTCAATATATATCACTCTATCTTCATAAACTTCAGTGCAACAGCCGAACACATGCGGCTGCTAGATAGGGGTAGACCCTACACTCACCTCGTGCTAGTTTTGCATAGTCCATCGAAATAAAGCGACTGTCACTCTATATTTTCACACTTGATTATTTTGATGTAAAATTTATTTATATTAATATCACACGATCTTACGATCGACCGAAAGTGCGACTCTCATTTATATTCTCTCACTCCACCGTTGGCAATTTAAATAAACCTTCCCACCAGATCTGAAAATCTCCCAGTACACAACAAAATGCCAACTAGGTCATGTAATGTTATGCAAGTTGTATGACACAAAGGCAGATTGCTGATATAGTAATGCCACAATGGTACCATCGATGGGTTGCTTCCACCTCTCATTCATTAGCTCAGAGGTGTTCAGACGTCACACAGTAGGTCTATAAATTTATTAATGAGAAAAATAAAAATTGAGGAAAATAGTTAATGAGACAAATGTAAATCATTAAATTAAGAGAAATTTAAGGAAAAGTTGTCAGAATTGGGCCCTCGTGAATTGGGCCCTTGGAGTTTTCTGGTCAGTAAGTGGTCGTAGTCCCAAATTATTGCTCCCGTTTAATTCGCTGCATCTTCGACCAAAAAAAAAAAATGGCTGCATCCACCCACCCGTACAAATTCACTATTTTACCCTTTGAAGTGTTACAATTAAATTGCATCAAGGGTAAAAGAGTAATTTCGGCTCAGATTGTCTAAAGTCCTTTTCGTCTATTTATTGTTTACCCTCCAACAAGTAATTATCATTATAAAGAGAAATTTTGTAATTATGAATTATTTATATTATTTTATTGTATGTCTAATTTTTTTTTTTTTAATGCTAAGACATCACAATATGCTATAATTAAACTAATACTTAATTTAAACGAATTATAATACAAATAGAGTCTTTAAGGCATGACAAAATTGATAAAATACTTTGTTCAAATAGTATTTTCGTATTTTATCTCGATCATTCAGATGATAATATATAATTTTAGGATATGGCACAAGATCATGCGGGTAAATCTTCTAAGTTAATCTTGGTTTGGTTACTTTGAATAATTTTGTGTACTATTTTCAATATTTATTTTATTAGATGTAGAGAAAAATTATTGCTTAGAAATTGATTTTCTTTTCAAAAATCAATCCACACCCTATTAAACAAATAAGAAATAACAGATCCAATTCAAATTGTGAGTAAAACAATTTCAAGCTAAACACGTATAAATTAAAATAATAATCTATACATAAATATAACAATTGCATCAATTCCTAGATAAAAAAATAATAATTGCAACAATTAAAATATAACATATAAAAAGAACACATATCAATTAAAACAACAACCATTCATTCAATCTATTTAAAAGAATTGCATAAATAACAATAACAATCGAATAGAATAATTACAAATAACAATAAGAAATAATACGGATCAATTAAAATAACAATAAAAAAGAATAATTAAAAATAACAAACAACTAAAAATAAAATTGTTTACCTTGACAATAAAATCTGCTTGATAAAAACAGAAAACAAAGGGAAGACTGTGAGCATGGGGTGGGGTTTTGATCAAGTCACCTGGGGGTTGCTTTGTTTGAGGGCTATTTCTTTATTTTATTCTGTCAAACCCAGATTCAGTGTTGCTAGCTTCTGACGGGCAGGGGCGGAGACACTATGGAGTAAGTGGGAGTAGTAATTTCTATTAACTTGGTGAATTTTATCATACAAATATAGAATTTTGGATTAAAAATAAATTAGTTTTCACTGAATATTTAAGTAATTTTATTTTTTTAAATTATTTAACTTTACAAATTTTAGAAATTTAATTTACCTATTTTGGGTACAAAATTTTATGAATCAAAAATAAAAATAGAAACAAAAAAGTTAAAACTAAACAAAAAAAACTAAAGGCAATAACATGAAACAACTTTATCGCTTACTTTTTTGAACTAATATATAATATATCACTTATTATATATTAACCTCAACTTGACAATCCATTACTATTTACCCATAGGCCATATTTTATTACTTTTTTCTTACCAAAGCTGCCGGACGCAGATCATCAGGTGCTAATTTGCTTTTCTTTTTTTTTTAGATGCTAGTTTTGCTCAAATCTATTAAAACGTCATGTAATCAACATTTTAGCCAAAAGAAATAAGATTCAAGAGCAAATGCCTAAGTGAGATAGGTGCTTCCAGTGGTAGAGTCACTCTTAAGATTGTGGGCTGCAATTTCCATTCAACTAAAATTTTATCAGAAAATATGTGTATTTTTTAGGTATTTTTAAGTTAAAAATTAATTCAGTCCTACTGAAAAATATTTATTCATTGTTTACTTATATAATTTTAGTTCTTATTGGAAAAAAATTTTGACTCCGTCCCTACTGACGAGGAGAGGGTTTGGATTTTACTTTTTTGGGAAAAACTATGAAAATTACAATTTTACTCTCAGGTTTTGAAGAGTGTGTCCGAGCTGTACAGATACACATATATAAGTGATGAACATTTAATGTCAATGACCGACGGAAGAGTCAACGACTATAGGTGAGGTCAATCTTCTCAGAAACTTCTATTGAAGTGCCGTTAAATGGTTTTTCATTGTATCATGTAACATTATTACGCAATGCTTGTAAACTTCAACACTTTGCAATGGAGATGTGAGTTTGTTACATGGAATAGTGATCTCTACAATATGGAGAGAGTCATGACATGAAAATGAACTTTGGAGAAGGAAATGAGTTTGTGTCTTTGCAAATAAATGGAATAATAATAATAATAATAGAAAGAGCTAACAATAAGATCAATGTACTGCATTAAGCAGCAACCGAAGTTGTTTGAAAAATGAAATGCCTCATAAACAAGTGCAAAAGCAACAACCTCCAATTGAAGACAGCATTTCTAATACATACGACATCTATAATTTTCAAAACCACTTGAAATTAGTTTTGCATTAATTTTAGAAGCTTAATTCTAGATTCATGGTGAGACTTATACTGAATGAATATAATAATTAGGTCCTCAAATTTAAGAATAACTTATATTATCGTTGTTCATTGGGACATGATCTAACGATAGTGGGGTGAAATTATTCTTACGAGGTCGCGGGGTTGACACTCCACTCTGTTATGGAGTTCCACCGTTAACTGATCTGGTGCATGTGTGGAAGTGCATTAGTTGGTGGTTAGATTCCGCCAGATAATTTGGTGATCAAACTCAGTCAGTTGGGTTCCCACGTTATTAAAAAAAAAAAAAAAACCCAAATTATCTTTAAAAAGTTGATGTTATGATGTGTTCTTGATTACATGTTTTGATATAGCATTGGGTCATCGAAGTTATAGCTTCTACTGATTTTTTCAATTTTTTTTGCAAAATATATTTGCTTTTTATTAGTATTTTTAGTCAGAGAAATAAACTGGTCTCACTTAAAAGAAAAAAGAAAAGAATGTCATTTGCATAATCATCAATTTAGATGTTATAACTTCTACTTAAAAAGAAGGAAAAAAAAAAAAAAAACTTAAGATCTACCTCTGCATGATAATCAAGAGTAGTACAATCATGTAACTACTCTTTTTTTTTTTTTGTAATCAGTTATTAGAAAATTTTTCTCTCCGGCTGAAAGCAGTCCGACCTTAAAAAAAAAAAAAAGAAAAAAAAAAAGTGGACCTTAAATACTGTGAAGTCCAGTTATGTATTAGACAATTGAATTGCCGTTACGGAAGGCAAGTGTTTCCCTTCACTTAATTAGCTACTTAAAATGAAGCAAAAATACAGACACAAGGATATATCAATTCTCTGGTCTGTCGAGCCTACACTTCTCATCTGATTAAAGGGAGGAAAAAAAAAAAAAAAAAAAAGAAAGGCCCAAAAACTTTAAATATTACCAAATGAAAGAAAGGGTTACCTAAGAAAATTAATTTTGGTCCTCCTGATATTTAAAATGATCACCTTCTAATTTTTAAGTTCTCACTGTTATTACATAGTGACCCATGCAGCTTGATATTGTCCCTTCTCTATAATGCTCATTGAAGAAGAAAGAAAATATATCATGTGAATTGCACAGGCCCCTCCCCCAAACCTCCGAATTTTTTTTTTTTTTTAAACTAATGTAATATTCTTAAGAAAATAAATACTATGATCCCCTAATTTTTAACATGTAATGTCATGCAGTTGTGTGCATTATATATAGATTTATAGCCTTAATGTTAGACCAACTGATCTGTGTCAATATTGTTGGTTAAGAAATATATTTGTAAAGTGCAATGAAGGCAAGTTTTGTTTATCTTTCTTTTTCTTTTGATAATGTTGTTATATAGGTAAAAGATGTCAAATGCTTTTGTAAACCTTTTAGTTTCTTGATTTATTTTCTTTCCTTTTCATTTTTGAAAACCATTAGAAACTTGGTTTAAACACTTAGAAGAATTTATTTAACTGATGAAAAAAAGTGGTAAAACATCTCTCTCACAAGTTTCACTTGACTCTCACCTATTTAGAAATACGAAAATATTTCTATATCTGAAATTTTTTTAGGTCAATTACAACATAATTATTTATTTTTTTTTAAAAAAAAATTGTCAGTCAAGTGGTGTTTTGAACCAGCTTACAAGCACATTGAACTAATTTACCTCCTAACTTATGAAGTTTATAGTAAAGACATGAACAATAATGATAAATAGAATTGGAATGTACAACCTTTCTTTTTCCGTTACTTAAAGACATGAAATCAACCCAAGAAAGGAGAATGGATTATACAAGTGTAAACCATAAAGCAAATTCAAAAGAGAGGCCAAAAAACGTTAAGGTGAATTCTATCTTTTCACTCTAGCGCGTGGTTTCATATGTTAGAGTGAGTTCACCTACTGTGTCTAAGACTTTAAACATTCTAAACGTTTTGAAGACTTTTTTCTCAATCTATTGCTACCCCGCTACTTTGATAATCATCACCAACTGAATGTCGCAATCACTTTCCAATGCTTTTTTTTTTTTTTTTTGTCAACTAGTACCATTCAAACTATAAAAAAGTACATCAACCGATACCAGTTGAATTTACATCCTGTGGGATTTACATCCCGCTGTAACAGCTTACCTAGCATTAGGGGAATATTGTGTAACCATAAAATTGGAAAGAAATCTATCCGAGTTGTCCGAACAATCTAATTTGTTACCCGATTGACTGTTCTATGAAGGATCCAATCACTTTCCAATGCTTTCATTATTACTATATAATTGCACTTTAATTATCATTCACCTCTCCATGTATACTTCCCTCCTTTACAAACATGAAGGATTTTTAACTTATGCGCCCACTGTGATAGTAAAGCCATAGTAATACGTGATAGGTTTGTTTGTTATTTGCTTTCAAACGGCAGCAAGAATCGAGCAACAACGACCTATGCATGGTTTCCCAGATTAGCTGTCGTAACACCAGCCAGCCATAAAAACAACCTCTAGACCAATGTTCAGTAACCTTTGGCAATTCTTGCCCCATGGTTGAGTAATTCAAATTTATTTTTTTATTATAAATATTTTTTTATTTTTGACTGATTTTAAACATGCGTTAGAATACAAGATGTATAATTTTAGTGTGAACCCATAAGACTATCTTCAATGGAGTTTTTAAAATGCAAAACTTTCTTAATTTGGGTATTTTTAGAGACCATAATCTCTAAAAACAATACTATTCATGGTAAAAGTACGTGGGGTCCACTACTTTTGGCTTAAAAGATGCCAATATAGAGACTCAATCTCTATTTTTTTCAATAAATTTGTGGAAGAAAATAGAGACTGTATCTCTATTTTGACATCTTTTAAGCCAAAAGTGGTGGACCCTACGTACTTTTGTCATGAATAGTATTGTTTTTAGAAACTGGAGTCTCTAAAAACAAATAAATTAAGAAAGTTTTACATTTGAACACTCCATTGAGAATGCTCTAATGATCTTCTGTTGGAAGTGAATTTCTCATCACAAAAAAAAAAGGGTAAATTCCTTTATTAGTCAATCTTCTAACTTTATCGAAAATGACAATTTAGTCTTTTAACTTCAAAAATGTGTCTCTAGGTCCTTAAAGTTTATAAAATAAGACATTGTTAGTCCTTCTTACATTTTCAGTCATTTTTTTTTCACTAATTGCACGTGAATTGCATGTGTCATACCAAATTAGTGAAAGATTGATAACAGAAAATGGGCGAAAAAAATTGACGAAAGTTTAACAATATCTTACTTAATTAGTTGAAAGATAAAAATACCCATTAAAAAAATTAAGGGACCACATTATCATTTTATTCAAAATTAAAAAAACTAACGAAAATATTACCAAAAAATTCAAACATTTTTTGGCCTTCTCGTTAATGCCTAGTGGGTTGTGTATATGGTTGATTACAGTGCAACTGCTCTCCTCTCTGTAAACCATTGATTAGGTCACGTTTCACAAGGCCATTATCTATGTCCTCACAGTACCCACCATCTTTTTACCAAGCCAATAGTGTTATAGTCAGTTCAGTTTTCTTGGGAATGTGAGCTTCTTGGACAAAATATCAAAACGTTCCAAACATTCAAACAGTGACAAATCATTTTGAATTCTGAACAAGTGAAAAGTAGAATACAGACGGATTAGTGTTCAGCAGCAGCTTCATTGCATCTCGTGAACAAAATAACAAAATATATATACAATACATAACGATAAAACATGGAAAACTATGAAGTATATGATCATATATATAGATATAGACACTTCAAAGCATTTTATGGGGGACCTGTTTTGTCTAATAATTTGTGCCATAGATTAATGTTTTTGTTATGTTCTTTATCTTCTTACTCAATGTTTCGATGCATTTGACTATTGTAACTTGCTTTTGGGAACATAATCAACAATTAACTTAGTTTATATACTCAATTTCGAACCAAGACACTCAAATTTAGGGGTAGAGTGTATTATTATATAATAAATTTGTTTAATATAATAACTTTTTTTTAGAAAAAAACAAAACAAAAAAAAGGATAAAATTGTTGTTTTTTTTCAAGTTGTGCACTCCCCAACATAGTGTATGTCCAACAATGTATATACTTGATCCGGAAAAATATCACATTTAGTCTTTATTATTTTCTTAAAGTTTATTCGTTCATATTGTCTAAAATTTTTTAATTTCATTCATGTTATTTTATTTTTTTTAAATCTCATCTTTATTATTTTTTTAAAGTTTCAAACCCTTCTGCTTGTTCAAATTAGTCAATTTCATCCCTATTTATTTTTCTTAAAAAAATCCAAATTTGTTCCTATTAATTTTTTTTAATTTAGTCATATTATTTTCTGAAATATCAATAAGGACTAAATTAACTAATTTTAAACAATAAGGACGAATTTAATACTTAAAATAAATAAAAAGGATGCAATTGAATTTTTTTTTAACAAGGATGAAATTAAAACTTTTGGAGAAATAATATGGACGCAATTGAAAAAATTTAAATAATAGGAATGAAATTGAAAACTTTTGAAGAAACAATATGGGCAAAATTTAAATTTTTTAACCAATAAAAACAAAATTAAAACTTTTTAGAAGTTAAGACATCCTCAATGGAGTCTTCAAATACAATTTTTTTTATAATTTGGGTATTTTTAGAGACTCAATGGCTCAAAAAGTAACATTAATAATCCAAATATAAGTGAGGTCTACCACTTTTGGCTTAAAAGATGCTAAAATAGAGACCTAGTCTTCATTGTTTTCCATAAATTTGTTGAAGAAAATGGAGACTGAGTCTTTATTTTAGTATTTTTTAAGTCAAAAATGATAAACTTTATGTATTTTTGTCATAAATAGTATTATTTTTAGAGATTGAGATATCTAAAAATACCCTAATTAAAAAAATTTTACATTTTAAAAACTCTATTAAAAATAGCCTTATAGGGACTAAATGTGACATTTCTCCTACTCGTATCATAAAACTTGTAATACTTTCTTTTGATTAATAAGAAAAGAAAAAAGTTTAACAGGAAGTAATATTTTTTCGTTAACCAAAAATTAAATACACTAACTTCATAGTAATATATGCAAAATGATCTCTCTAGAAACTTGTTGAGTTTATTCTACTGTGAGTCAGAGTCCAAGATACAAGATGATGGACTAATAAACACAAATTAAGTGTCATTTAATTTAATCACTTGTAAATAGAGAGCAGGGAGAGAGACTGAGAGAATTTTTGGAGAAGAGAGAAAATCTTCTTTTTTTCTTCTGTATATTCTTGTCAGTAACTAAACATATCAGTTCTTTTTAATATATGTATACGTGGGAAGTTATTTAAAAAACTTTCCACATCTGCCTATCAACGTTGGGTTCGGTCAACTTTTAGTGGGCGATTTAACTCTAAAATTCAACTATAAATAATTTATTTTTGTTAAAATTATATTAAATTTATCTTAAAATTATTTAATTTATGCAGTATAATGACACAGAACAATGCATGTTTCAAACTAATTAAGGGTTATCTGTTAAAAATCACGAGATTTCGTCTTAAAACCAACTAGTATTAAGAGGAGTAGCTTAATATTTTATATGTTGGATTTGGAGTTTGTGATTTTCTAATTTGGGAGGACTGTACATTCCAACACCCCATTCATGTGTGACTTGGCGAGGAGTTGACATTGAGAAGAAATAGTGAGCGGTCACATGTGGATGAATATGACTGGACTAAAAACCTAGTTCTAATATCATGTTAAAATAATTAAAGTTTCATTCTAAAATCAATTGGTACTAAGAGGAACAAGTCAAAATCTTATATGGTAGATTTAGAGTTTGTGATTTTTCGAGTTGAGATAAATGTACAATACAATATAATTCAAACTTGAAATTTTTATCACTATCCGATTATTCATCCCAACTATAACGACCAACTTGCGATACTTGTATGTAAGAAACTAATAGTTTGTAAGCGGATATCTACCTTATCAGAGGGGAATAAGAGACTCCTGCAGTAAGAGTGCTGCTATGGAAGATCAAATCTTTTCCAAAATCTAAGAAATCATCAAGTAGAAACGTTCTTAGCAGTAAGAAATTTCACAATACTCCCCTTAATTGTCTTGTATATTCTGAGTGGAATATTGATACATCAGCTTCATCTGCTAGTTTTTAAAGGTCATACTGTAGGTTTCATTTGTAAGTATGTGTACAGCGATTTTGAGCTTTAATGGAATTTTGCTTATCTTGCAATAAAGACTCTATCTCACCATTTTCAATTTTTTTTTCTAAAAAGTCTCTACCATAAGCCTTTATCAAGAAAAAAAATGGTGGACTGTAAAGAAACTAACCAAGCAAATAAGGTTCCTAGTAAACACATCATTCATTTGGGCTCCGTATGTTTGCAGTAAAATATTTTTTTGAAATTTTTTTTTTGAATTTTTTGATGTTTGATAACATGAAAATTTTAATCAATCAAAAAATATTTTTCGGTTAAAAAAAATTTTAGTTCAAAAAAGTAAAAAAAACTATTTTTTTGTTATTTGAAAGTAGAAAACATTTTCCGCAACTCCCCACTTCACCCCCACCCCACCTCACCTCCACCCCCCCATCCCTACCCCGCCCTTCACCCCACCCACCCTCTCCCTTCACGGTTAACAAATATAATATATATGTATTTTTTTTTTTATAAAATTTCATGTTCAAAAATATTTTTCACTATTTATATAAATATTAAAAAAAAATCTTTAATATGCTATTTTTAAAAAAAATATTTTTCTCTTAAAATATTTTTTCTCAACAAATTATTTTACAACAAACAAACGGAGTGCTAATTGCTTCCCCACGCTAGTCCAGTCCCCGGCTTTGCAAATTGGCGTTCATGCAGTAATTCTAATAATTAACTTGCTTTAGAATAAGATGTACAATGTCCTACAAATACTTTGCTCTCGGCAATTTGTTGCCAACTCTCTGTCTCGTGATTACAACACATTTGAGTTGACCCCTCTATTTATGGTAGAATTAGTGGGCAAAGAAGTAAGATTATGATAACTAATAGTGAGTCATAATTGGGTTACAAGGTAAAAAACCAACACGTTTATTTTATATAACTTCATCCCTTTGGATTACAAGGTAAAAATAACTAAGTATTTCAGTACATTTGTATATCTTTAAACGGTTACAATGAGCATTTTCGTCAGAAGTGAAGTGAAGTTATATAAGATAAACGTTGTGGGAGAAATCTTGTATAATGCATACATTATGAGAGAAAAGTGACTTTAAATCAATATTTCAAAGCTAATAGGTGCTTTTTAAAAGTTCGAACCTTAACATAGTTTAACTAAAATCATATTTTTCCCATAATTTACCACACAAGAATCTCATACATCCTTTTTTCCCAAAATCTACACCTACATCTAGCTCATTGGTATGTCAGATAAGTTTGATATGGGATACAATGAGTAAATACTTACAAATTGTGCTCTCCAAGAAGCTATAAATTGAAAAGCTACTAAAGGACATAGCTCATAACTGGCCCTGATTCAATAGAATGTTAAGCCCCATAATCTTCTCATACATGAATTACCGGATGATCACCCGTGCAATTGAAGATGCAGCCTGCCCTTGTAATCGCTGATGGATAGTTTCCAGTTCGTTCTTACCAAATGGAGTTTTCTTTACCTTGTCCCACCTTCCTCCTCCAATGTAATATCTATAATCCCTACTTATCAGCATTTCCTCGAGAGCCACAGCACTTTTAAGCAAATATAAAATCAATGAGATCTCGTTTTCCAAACCAAGGAATCCACCAAATTCTACTTCTTTTAGATGAACATGATATATGGGAGTTTGTCTGAACGCAACTACTGCACTAGTTACTGCGCCTTTTACCTGCAACCATGAAAAATCTCACTACTGTGAAATAGAAGATTGGCATCATATTATGAACATATGTTACCACATAAAAAGAAAAACATCAAGGTTGCTTGTCACCAAACAAAAGTATCAGCTGAACAGTGAACACCACCAGATCAAAAGGTAACAACCTCTGAACACCAGTGGCCTATCTTTTTGATTTTTTAACAATGAAACAAAAATAACATTTCTAACTGCATATACACATACAATATGTTGCATAGCTCGGCAATGTAAAAGGCCTATGTGAAAAAGCCATAAGCCCACGAAACAGCAATGTGGAAACAATATTTATTTGGCTGGCGTTTCAAGAAAGTAGAAAATGTTCAAAGAAGAAGAACGCAATAGATGAAATTATGGAAGTGAATACATATTATTGAATCTTCTGCTAATCAAAAAGAAGCAGATCTGCTTACAACCAAGGTTCGACTGGTAATGATGGGCAACAAATTACATTCACATAGAGAGCTAGAGAATCACAACTTAGTAAGCATTAAAAAGGTAATTGGAACTGCAAACTAATGCAGATAGCCAACATTCTAAAAGGCTTCCACATCTAATGCCTTGAAATACATCACTTGGAATAGTAGTTCTAACTTGAGCCGAAGATGCAACGAAGACAGTAAACCACTCTTTACAGGGAAACGGATAATTACCATTACTTGGCAGTAGAAAGAAATCAACATTAAGCACGCAGCTGACCTCAAGGGGAAAAGCTCATCATCAGAAATCAATGACAACAAAGATGCTATATGAATTTCTACTATGAGCAAATGTGAACTTACATAATTCATGGATCCCGTTTGATACATGCACAAGAGAGGGGAGCCAAAAATATAGACTTGTGATATACTTAAGTGAATTAACATTTTAAAGGTATCATGACAGCATTGCACATAAATGAACCTATAGTTAAAGTTAAATTCTTAAAAGGAATGAATAGCAATAGAGACTAAGGACTCACCACCAAATGGAATCTCTGAAGAAGTGGGCAGGCAATTGTAAAAGAACCAACTTGTTGCACATCAAATGAACAACCTTCGAACTCCAGTAGTAAATATATTTGCCTAATATTGCTGAATGTAGGCAGCAACGAGCGCAAATAAAATACCTGACAAGGAGATATCAACAAACAGCACAAATTATCAGTACCAAAGAATATAAGAAAGAGAGTGGTTAGTACCAAAGAACATAAGAAAGAGAGTGGTCAGTACCAAAGAATATAAGAAAGAGAGTGGTAATAGATACACACCTCAGAGATCCTAGATTCAACATATAAAGATTCAAGCTGAGGCATATTTTTTGCACTCCAACCAATAATATAAGACAGATCACCAGAGTAATTTAACCGGAAATATACTTGTTGTAGCTTGGGAACATGGGAAGGAGAAAATATTATCGTCTTAGAGAAAACAATTTCAAAAGTAGTAAGATTTCTAGCACTGAAAGCTATCTGTTGTATCCCAAAACAATTCGAGATAGTTAGAAACTTCAACTCCAATTCTGGTCCACCAATGAATAATTTAGAAGGAAGTCCACAATATGTCAATATTAAAGACTCAAGTTTCGGACAGGACGACAAGATACTCTGCACTTCTCCATTAACTAATGAGACAACATCCAACCTTAGGGACATGAGGGACCTGAATGGTCCTTGGAAATTCGGTTCCAGATTGCATGCAAACAAAGACAAAGACCTCAGCATGGATGCTTCAGACAAAAGTTGTAAAGGGCAAGCAATCCGCTCTCTTATGCTGACAAAGGGGTTGCAACAAAACCTGAGAAAAAGTTCTTCGGTGTCCAATCTAACAATGCAATGCATCCATCGCTCAATATGACAGGTAAATTCTCTCCCTAGACAAAAAGACAACTGGAAGGACGTTATCTTGTGGCGTGGTGGAAGTTGAAGAAATTGATCCATGACAGTCAAGACTCCTTGCTTTTTCTGAGGGCGGCAAAGGCAATGCTGCTCATTTAAAGGCATGAACGTGCATATGCAACCAAAGGACAGTTTAGGCAGAAAATGATAAAGGTTTCTCCATCTACTAGACAAAATGCTAGTCCTAACAGCATCTTTCGTAGTCAATTGTGAGAGGATGGAACACAGGATATCATCCGACAATCTACTGATGAAGTCCTCCTTGTAGTCATCGTGGACCTAAATGAATTACAAACAATAGCATTTCAGAAAAATTTAATGAGTAAGAAAAGTAACAGGTGATCAGAATTACACCATCCAGCACAAGGCCAATGAAAGAAGTTCTCTTAAACCCAACACTCGCAATATCACATATATGACATCTTTCCAAGCAAAACTCTTAAGTAATTCAGAGAATTATCCAATCACGAAAGCTAACTATTTTGTATTGTCATCAGCTTTAAACTCTCATAGGCCACAGGTAACATGATCTTGCAAGATAACAACGAAAAGGATACTGGAGGATACAAATTTTACTCTTCGTTTTAATAACTATGAGAGTTACAAGAAAACACACGACTCAAATCATAAAATATGATTTCAAACACATGTAACATTATACTCCAGCAACAAAACAACATGACCTATATCTTAAAGCTTCCATATTGAAGTTAAAAGTAGTACCTTTATGGATTCAGAACTACTTTCTTTGGTGTTTAAATCTGACCCGGAAACTCTTTGCTTTTCCATTGCAATTCCAAGTCCAAGTCCCAATCCTGTCAGGCCTAGTAAGGGCAAAATCAAGCGAAGCCGACACCAGAATCCTGAAAAGGAGAAAACACAATTAATTATCGAACTTTTGCCATAATAATTTGTCAAACTCCGAGAAAAAGCTGCCATCTTTGCATATATATATATATTCTTTTCCAACTAATCTGAACAAAGTCAATCAATTAAAATAAGACAAATGCAGCAGTTTTTACATGCTGATTAGAATTACCGACCCCTGTAACTATTTGTTTCATAAGACTGAAATTGGTGAAAACCCAATTCCTCAATGCCTCCCAATCCCATGGGAAGTTACTAGTTGAAATTTGAGGGAAAAATGCAGCCTTTACGAGCAAAAAATGGAGCTTAAGGACAAATTTGAATTACCCTTTTCCTTCTTCTTTTAATAGTATGAATCTGAACAATAAAATTCACGTATTCATGGCAGGAAGAAGGTTTTTTTTTTTTTCATCTTTTTTTGATTCAAGGGAGGCGTCAGTCCATACAACGTAACCAGACTCGAGCTTCCAACCTTTCATGCAGGAAAAAATTTGAGAACACACAAGAGGCTAACAGGACTTACCGCCAAACGTTGTCAACATGATGGGGGAGCAGAGATTTTGCTCTTCTCTTTGTATGAATATATAAATTAAAGCAATTAAAAAGAGACGAGACAAAATATGTGGACACGAAGAGCACGCGGCAAGGTTTGGTAACAGAGAATAGAGCTCTTTGTGTGTGAGAAGAAGTTTGGTTTCAAACCCCTGCTCGAACCAGAAGAATACGCCATGCTAATATAAACATCTTACGTCGATTTTGTCACAGAGAATTGGGGCTCATTTTTTATTGGGTAAATACCCAGTTTGGTCCCTTATTTTTAATATATGTGTTATTTTTATTTTTGTTTTTTAAAATATATATTTTTAGTCATGTATTTTTATTATTTATCACAACTTAAACCTTATCTTTCAAAACATATATTTTTCATCAATATTTTTATTATTTATCTCAACTTAATCCTCATCTTTATTATTATGGTTCACATTATAAGTTTTTAACTATTTTGAAAGATAAGGACTAAATAGATATAAATGATAAAGATATGAGACTAAAATAATACATGTTAAAAAATAAAGATTAAACTGAAATAAATGATAAAAATATAAGACTAAAATAATACATTTTAAAAAATAAAAATTAAAATAATACAAACACTAAAAATAAGGGACCAAATTAGATATTTATTCTTTTTTATTTTATATTTTTTTGGTTCAAAGCTCTTATCTTTCTTTTTTTTCTTTCTTTCTTTCTCTTGAGAGTAGGGACTCTTATCTTAATCGCCAACAATGAAAAGAAAACTCAGTCATTAGGGTTTTGATCCAATAATAATATTACTTTTTAAGTATGCGAAATGTTAGGAGTTCGAGTTTTATTGATTGTATTACACGATTTTAGGCCTCTCCTAAATAAAAAAAAAAAGAAAACAAACAAGATTTACTTAATTCGATTTTTATTTTACCCAATTCGTTAGCAATTTTAGTTAGATTTTCTTCTTTCTTTTGGATTAGAGAGACAGAACCAGGACACTATAAGAGATAACTCACCTTATTTGTCTTTCTCAAGCAAGAATGTAGGATGAGTGGCACACGAGTTTGGTCAAAAGTGTAACTACTCAAGTGTTCGACAAAAACTTGTCATTTAATGTGTGCATCTATTTATTTTTCTATATACTGTATAATATTTTTAAAATAATATTCGATAAATTAATAATCTCTTTTAAATAATAAAATTATTCGGTTTCGATTTAGGATTAGTATAAAAAAAATTAATAATTTCGTTAAAATTATAAAATAACACATTTAAAATATTTTCTTTGTATTTTATAAATTCAAATATTCTATAAATTAATAATTAGTTAAAAAATACATAATTAATTGACTATGAGTTTTTCTAAAAAAATGAATCAATAGTAGCTTGCCTTTATTTATTTATTTATTTCAAATCTAACTGAATCTCATCTTTATGTATTACGCCTAAAAGTCTTGGGGTTACTTTCTCGTATTATAATAAGAAGCTTTGGATTAGTTTTATTGGTTGATTAATTGGTCACATTTTATTCATGAAATAGCTTGGTGATTTTGTAGTTCTTGGTTTGTGATTGTCAGTGATGCTTAGAATGCTTCATTCGTGACATCGATTTCATATATTGTGTATCATTATCAACTTCAACTTTAAACTCCATTTTGTGAACGTCTCGTCATATTGTTATTAATTTCGTCTATGCTCAAAATCTTTGTATTTGTGTCATTTTCTTCAAAAAAGTTCAAGAAGTAGTTGACATTTATTTTTTGTCAATACCATAATTCATTAATTATAATCCTTAATTCATTAATGGCGTGTCTATATTTATACTTAAATGACCTCACAGTGAACGCAAGATTCTCTCCAACTGCAAATAGTAGCATATCCTATTAGTACTAAGAGGGAACAATAAGTATACTATGCAACAAAAGAAGAAAACAGAACAACAATTACCCTAGTTGTCTTTGATTGCTATAAGTTACTTATCTGTCCAAAAAAAAAAAAATTAAAATATTGCTATAACTAAGACTTTCTAGTTCACCGATGTCAACCATCCGTTGACCCAATAGCACAACATATTGCAGCAAAGGCCAAGAATTCAACCTAAAAACCACACTTGGTCCTGCCTCAAGCAGAGGAACTATAACGTAAACTAGATGAAACGCCAGATAGATGAAGAGTAAAAACCAGAAATTATTGAATCAATTGCTACCTTAAAATAACTACCAATACCAGTGGAGGGCAGACGTGCCCCGTACAGCCAATTATTGTTGTCATTTGGTTTCTGAACCAAATTATATGTGAATGAGAAATTGGGAAAAATAAATGGATTATTTGGTCAAATTCACTTTTATTCCAATTTTTTGTTTTTATTTTCCCAAGGGACATATCTTCTCTACTAATGGGTGTAACTAGTCAAGGAAATATTTTATACTTTTTACGAACAAACATTAAAATTTTATAAATACTAGCGAATTTTTGGCATGTAAGATAAAATTTTTAAGAATCCTACATTCATTCTACATTAAAAAGAGGGAAAGTTCTGCATTGTTTATTTCGCCTTGTCTAAATAGTTTGGAGTGCTCTTACCGTAAAACTATGATCGTTGTATTTTGAGAAACTACTGTCAGTAACCGTAAACATCGTAGCTAGGCGATTAAGTCTTAAAGAGACTGAATCAAATTCAGGGCTCGATCCAATGCATTCATTCATAGCATTTTACATAATTTTGTGTAAACAAGTAAGTCTCCTTTTCAGTTTTATTTATTGCGCATATTTATATTTTAATTATTTTGCAATTACTATCCAACGCGTAAGATTGTAAATATCAAATTTTGCCAACAATCTTAAGACTTAATCTGGTTCTGCATTTTTATAATTTGCATGTTGATTATATAAGTTTATGGAATTTCTTTAAGAAATTCGGTGTGTCTTTCCAAGACAATTAATATTTTTATTTTAAATTACTTTATCATAAAATACATGCATGTTCAAATTTGTGGTTCTGATTGTAGTGGAATTAGAGCTTTATAGACTTGTTTTATTGTTCCATTTTGTGTAAAAATGGTTTTCAATAAGTTTTGTGTATTTTAATGTGTATATACATACCTGGTTCGCATGATGCCCTTTGATAAGTTTTTGTGATATATGTGAACATGGAAAACTATTTACATGTTCATGTTCCATGTGAAATTTCGAATTTGACAATTCAAGTTTCATGAGATTTGGACTAAAAATTAATGAGTGAGAAATAAATTTTAATGATTTGTTTTTGGCCTGAAACTTCTGTTGTATTGAATGAAGAAAACGAGTCTTATGACGTCGTTTTGTTCTTTTCCGCTGACCAATAAACAACGATAGAATTAACTAGTGACGGTATATCCAGTAAGCCAAAGGCGTCATTTTGTATGTTGCAAAGCAAAGGCATCTTTTGCTGTAATGGCTTTGGCTATTGGAAAAACCAACACGCAAAATTGTACATATCAAATTTGCCAACAACTGTTCCACTTTAGTTGGGGTTTAATATGAGCCAGAAAAGTTAGGAACATATATATTGATAACGTATAGGATTAGGATTACACATTGGTTTAAATTTTGAATTCAAATCCTTTCTGTTGTAGACTCTTTATCCTATAGATCTCTTGATTGGATTTGCTTGTGTTGTAATTGCATATTATAAAAGCAAATGTACAACATACTTGTGTATTAAAACAAAATACTTCTCCTCAAACTCTATCATGGTATCAGTTTTTCTTTGACTCATTGTCTCATTTTCCTGGGTTCTCTTTTCCTCACATCCCACTAAATTTTTCGCTGCACTACCTCTACAATCAGTCCGCTTCTGCGCTATACAATGGCTGCTGACTCTTCTTCGTCCTTCTCTATTCCTTCCTCTCACATCAAGACTTTTGTCACTATCAATCTTGACAACGCCAACTATTTTACCTGGAAAAACCAAATGACAAATTTCCTCCACTTCTCTGGTTTGCTCAAATATGTTGATGGCTCATGTCCTGCTTCGTCAAAAACCTCTACTGAAATTGCCTCCACCACTCCTACCACCACTGTGTCCTCTTCATCTTCCTCTGTTGCTCTTGAAGAGTGGCAAAAATACAACAGCTTCGTTACTGCATGCCTTACCGCTACGTTATCGGAGTCGCTTGTTCATCAAGCTCTTGATTTTGCTACTGCTCGCGACTTATGGGTTTTCCTCGAGGAATCCTTTCTTCAACAGTCGCTGGCCCGTCGTTCTCTCCTTCGCACTCAGCTTCGTACCATCAAAAAGAACAATCTTTCTGTCTCTGACTACCTCCATCAGATTCGTTTCCTCTCTTCTTCTTTAGCAGCCATAGGTGATCCCGTTTCTGATTCGGAGCTTGTGATTCTCACTCTTGAGGGTCTTCCCAAACCTTATCGTCCATTCATCACCTCGATCGAGAATCTTGCGACACCACCCTCTTTTTCCCAACTTCGTGCTAAGCTCCTCACCCATGAGCAAAGGGTCCTTTTTGATGCTGAAGACTCCTCTACTGGTACTGATTCAGCCATGGCATTATTCTCTCAAGTGCTTTGTGCTTCCTCTCCTGCTTCAGCCTTGCTTGCTGCGACTCCTCCCTCCAAATCTCCCACTGGTTCCTTCTCTTATAAGCAGCCCACACAGTCTTCTCCTACAGGTTCTTCCTCCAAATCCTCCCCCCCATACATCTGCAAACACTCGTGGCTATCAAGGTACTTGTCAAATTTGCCGTAAGAAAGGTCACTCTGCCTCTCGATGCCGTTATCGATACTCTCCTTCGCCTAACACTATCTCCACTCTACACTTTGCAGGCTATCATTAGCAGACTATGCTGCCTCCTCTCTTGCCTACTCCCTCGCCGCAACCGTGGATACCAGATTCTGGAGTGTCGTCACATATGACCCATGATCCGACTTTAATCCAGCATCTTCAGCCTTACACAGGTTCGGATCATGTGCTTGTTGGCGATGGTAAGTCATTGTCTATTGCTAATATTGGTGACTCTCTTTTTTATAGTTCTACTCGTTCCTTCTGCCTTAAGAATATTTTGCATGTTCCTCGTATCACTCATAATTTACTTTCTGTTTTCAAATTTTCGAATGACAACAATGTCTCACTAGAGTTTTTTTCCATCTCATTGTGTTGTCAAGGACCTCCGCACCAGGATCCCCCTCCTGCACGGCCCCGTTAAATCCAATCTATACAGTCTTCCAGTGCTTGGGTCGTCTCCCTCCGTTGCTCTTGCTGCCCACTCGACGTCCGCTGATCTCTGGCATAGCAGACTCGGCCATCCATCCAAGCATGTTCTCTCCTCCCTTCAGTCACAGCAGTGCTTAGATTTTAGGGATTTTTTATCAGTTAATAAAATTTGTACTGCTTGTCTTATGGGCAAAAGTCATAAAATGCCTTTCTATCCTTCTAGCAATAAGTCTGGTTCTCCATTGACTGTAGTTCATTGTGGTGTTTGAGGTCCAGCTCCTGTGGATTCATGCTCTGGTTTTAAATTCTTTGTACTGTTTATTGATGAGTATAGCCGTTATACATGGTTATATCCTCTCAAAAATAAGAGTGATTGTCTTTCAGTTTTTGTTCATTTTAAATCCTTGGCTGAAAATCTGTTTTCCACTCGTATCAAATATTTTCAGTGCGATGGTGCACTAGAATTGACTAAAGGGCAATTTGCAAAATTTATTGGTCAATCTGGCATTCAATATCGAATTACATGTCCCCACACACCGGAACAAAATGGCCTGAATGTAAACTTCGCCATGTAATAGAAATGGGCTCTACTATAATGTTTAATTCTTCCATGCCCAAAAGATTTTGGCTTGAGGCCTTTTCCACTGCCGTGTTCTTGATTAATCGACTTCCTACACCCAATTTAAATAATCGCTCTCCTTATTCCCTGTTGTATAATCGGTCACCTGATTATTCCTTTCTTAGAGTTTTTGGGTGTCGTTGTTTCCCGCATTTAGGGCCCTACAAAAAGGATAAACTTAGTCCAAAATCAGTTCCATGTGTTTTCTTAGGCTATAGTGATGATCATAAGGGGTATCGTTGTTATTATCCTATCACTGACCTTGTTTATATTTCGCGACATGTAATTTTTGATGAAGCAAATTTTCCCTTTCAGTCTGAGTCTTCTTCTACGTTAAACTCTTTTTCTTCGTTGTCTTCTACTGTTCCTAAATCATCTCTTGTGTTCGCCCCTCAACTTTCGTCGGGTGCACTTATTCCCTTTCCTCCCTCTCTACCAAACGCGGCTCCTGGTTTGGTGTCCTCGGGTCTTACTTTACGTGGTTCCTAATCTCCTTCCAATTCTTCTCTATCACTTGGTCTGAATTCCGCAAATGCTATTACTCCTGTTGTCCACGTGCCACCAAGAGGCGTGTCTCAATCTCCACATTTTCCTTCTGCTAATGTTAATTCTCACATGAAACCCACTTCTCATGATCCTATTTCTCCTAGTCTGCCTTCTGATCATCTTTCTAGTCCTAGCATCCCCACCGTGTCCCCACCTACATGCATACTTTCTCCTGATGCCAATGTTCAACCTGTACAAGTGTCTGGCTCTCCTGTCGTGCATGAGTCATCTAATCCGCCTGTCACTCACACTGACAACTCTCTCTCATTCCATTCTATGGTTACTCGTTCCAAAGACAATACCAGGAAAGCTAAACTGTGGCCTGATTTTGTTGGTCTAACGGCATCTGCATCAGCCTCTGTTTCAGCCGATTTTGAACCAACTTGTTTCTCTCAAGCTAACAAACACTCTCATTGGCGTACTGCTATGGCTGCTAAGTATAATGCTCTTCTTCAAAATGGGACATGGAAATTGGTTTCTCCTCATTCGACTGCTAATATTGTTGATTGTAAATGGGTTTTTAGAATCAAACGAAAGCCCGATGGTTCAGTTGATTGTTACAAAGCAAGGCTTATGGCCAAGGGGTATAGTCAAGAAGAGGGCATTGACTACTCGAAGACATTTGAGACATTTAGTCCAGTGGTCAAGCCTACGATGATTCGTGTTATTCTTTCTATTGTTGTTTCAAAAGGTTGGGTTCTTCATCAGTTAGATGTCAATAATGCTTTTCTACATGGTTTGTTGCATGAAGACGTCTATATGGCACAACCTCCTGGTTTTACTCACTCCTCCTACCCAACTCATGTTTGTAAGTTACAGAAGGCGTTGTACGGGCTCAAGCAAGCGCCTCGTGCGTGGTTTTCTCACTTGAGTTCCTGTCTAGAGCAATTAGGGTTTGCTGCATCTAAATCTGACACTTCGTTGTTTATTTATTCTCGTGGCACGGTCAATATTTTCTTGTTGGTTTATGTAGACGACATTATTATCACTAGAAGTTGTTCTCGTACAGTTTCCACTATTACTGCTTTGCTTGATCGTCAGTTTGCTTTAAAGGACCTTGGCATTCTTTCCTATTTTCTTGGTATTGAAGTCAAGCACTTATCTGATGGTCTCTTGTTGTCTCAAAAAAAATATATTAATGATCTCCTTGCTCGTGCCAAACTTGAGGGGGCCAAGCCCGTTGCTTCACCAATCGCCTCGCACCAGCAGTTGTCTCAGCATAGTGGTGATCCTTTCTCTGACTCGACGCATTACAGGAGCATTATGGGTGCATTACAGTATCTCACTCTTACTCGTCCTGATATTGCTCTTGCAGTAAATAAGGTGTGCCAATTTATGCATCAACCATTGGAACCTCACTGGACGGCTGTCAAGCGTATTCTTCGGTATCTCAAAGGCACTATCTCTCATGGTCTACACCTTCGAGCTGCTTCTGGGTTTTCTCTGCATGCTTATTCTGATTCTGATTAGGCTGGTTGCCCCGATGATCGTCGCAGCACTCATAGATATTGTATTTTTCTGGGTCCTAATCTTATTTCTTGGTCTGCCAAGAAGCAGCCGACCACTGCCCGTTCTAGTGCTGAGGCTGAGTATCGGGCCATTGCTATTGCTACTGCTGAGATCTGCTCGCTTCAATCCCTTCTTTCTGAGCTGTCTGTTCCGCTGTCATCTCCTCCTATCCTTTAGTGTGATAATATTGGCGCCACGTATCTGACTACCAATCCGGTTTACCATGCGCGCACAAAACATATTGAAATTGACATTCACTTTGTTCGAGAGAAAGTTGCTTCGCGCCAATTGCAAGTCTGTTTTATTTCCACTGTTGATCAACTAGCTGACATTATGACCAAGGGTCTTTCCATCAATAGGTTCTCCATAATTCGTGGCAAGCTCACCGTACAAGATCCGATTTCACTTGAGGGGACGTGATAACGTATAGGATTAGGATTACACATTGGTTTAAATTTTGAACTCAAATCCTTTCTGTTGTAGACTCTTTATCCTATAGATCTCTTGATAGGATTTGCTTGTGTTGTAATTGTATATTATAAAAGCAGATGTACAACATACTTGTGTATTAAAATAAAATACTTCTCCTCAAACTCTATCATATATGTTAATTTTCAAGAGTTCATTTTGGAAAGCCTCAATTTTTTCACTTATTGAAGAGCATGACTGTTGAAGGCTTGAAATCAAGGAATCGGATTGTTTCTGAGTCCTTGTAGCATGCTGCAAAACCCTGGAAGATAAAAATGTAAAAGCAAAATCAAATTTATGAGGGGTACACCCTTATGAGAGAAAAGATCCTATGAGAAGATCCATTCTCATGTCCATTAGTGAGTGATTCTTTTGACAAATAAAGCCCATTCCAGGATATGATATTGTGTTGTTTGTGAGATGATTTAATTTGCTCGCACAACAGAGAGTTAAGATTCAAGATATAGAAAAAGTGTACAATACAAAGACACTAAGCAAAATAATTCTTTCACTTCACAATCAATCGCGTGATAATATAGATAAACACAAGGCTAGGATGTCGACAGATCCACATTATATATAGTTCTTCTCTTTTACTGTTCAGCTGTATTAATTATACATGGCTAATCATGAAGTGAAATAGTAAAGATGCTCGGCAGCCTACCCGTCTAGAGGTGATATTTGGGTCGGGCTGACAAAGGCCCAGTTCAGTCCAGCACATTAAAATTCGGGCCCAGCTCAGCTCGTTTAAAAATAGGTTCGACTCGACCCACCCCATCATATATAGGTGGGCCGAGTTGGGTCATATATTTTTCGACCCAGCACATTTGTGCCTAAACCCATTTGTGTCCAAACCCAGCCTAACTCAGCCCATAAGCTCAGCCCAACCCAGTTCGAACCCAATACAGGTCCAGCTCAGCCCATAAGCTCAGCCCAACCTAGTTCGAACCCAGTACAAACCCAGATTGAGCCCAGCTCAGGCACAATTCGAGCCCAAATAAAATCCATCATGAGTCCAACTCAGGACCAACACAATATAAGCACAATTGGAGCCCATTTATTACACAAATTGAATATTATGCATTATGACTAATAGATTTTTTTAGATAAGTTAAAAAATATATAATAATAACAAATAACAAATTTATTTTTTAAGATGATACAAAATAACTTGTTATCAAATCTTTTCTATGATATTGTAAATATTGCAACTTGTAATTTATTTTTATTTTATTTTATTTTTTATAATTATAATTTGTACATGTAGTTTTTCTTATAAATAGGTATTGTATTTCACTTCATTTTATTACAAAACTATTTATTTTACTACCTATTGTCTCTTTATTTTACCACAAAAGAATACACAGTATTTATGGCTATCAATATTTGGAATCATTTTGCTTACTTTGAAGAACGTGGGTATATAATTTGCAACTATTGTGAACGTAAATATATATTTCGTCGCCAATTTGGAACTGAAACGCTTGTAAGACATATTGTATCTCAACACTCAAATGTTCCAAACTATTTCAATCATCAACCACTGCCGCCACTACCACCACCAGCAGGCCCAGTACCCGCACAAGGAGCATAATAAAATGGAGAACTTATCCACCAACTTTCTTCAAGCATTTATGTAATATTTTTTTTATATTTATTAGTAACGTATCCGTGTCTCATAAACTTGTGGTTTGTTAAGTAATATTTTAATATTTTATCATTTATATTAATATTTTCAATCAACTTATGTTTTGTTAATCGTTAAATTAAATTTTTTCGTAAAAAAAATTAAGCTTAAGTTTTTTTCGTTATTAATCCAATTATCAAAATTCAGAAAACAATAATTACAAAACAATAAATAAAAAATGGGCTGGCCCAGCCCAGCCCAGCTCGTGACTAGTAGTAGCGGGCTCGTGGGCCGAATTGGGTCCTATATCTCAAGAATTGAGCCCAGCCCAGCTCAGCCCACTAAACATATGTGCCGAGCCGGACTCATTTTTCTTAACGCACGACTCGATCGGGCCGTGCCGGGCTGGCCCATTTGCCAGCTCTATACCCGTCAATGAGGCAATTAAGCAAGAGTTGATAAACACTATGCTGAAGAACTAGTTTGTAACAGTTGTTGGATTAGTTTGTAGCAGTTGTTGGATCAATACTTTATTCGCCTTTTCCTAATGTTTCCTTTTGTTATTTTATTTGCTAATATTATGAAGTTAGCAGGTTGTCACACCCGGATAAATCATGCGCCATGGGGGCAACGACTTGGCGATATATATTGATAGACTCGCAAGGCTGCACACATGGCCGATTTTCTTTCTTGGAGATTCTAGAAACTTCTAGAATTGTATAGATATTTGTATGAGATATTTGATTGATTGTAAATATGATTGATATAAATCCTTGATTGATGGTGAATCTTCTAGAGAATGTATAATAACTGTTAGATCGAGATGATCCTAGTCATCCATTGGTCTAGAAGGATCTATAAATAGTATTGCATTGTACAAAGCACACAAGAGATTGTAACATTCATAAGCAATACGACTACATTCTCTCAAACTCTCTCTTCCACTTTTCTTGTTTTCATGACACTGAATCAAAGGTGAAATTAAAAAATCAAAAAAAGAAAAAAGATGATTCTCTGCGAGCCCCTACTCAGTGAGGTTGATAAGTCAACTAAGAACCCCTACTCAGTGAGGTTGATAAGTCAACTAAGAAGTAGACCAAAATGAAAAAAATAATTTAACACCCAAATCACTTGATCAGGATGCAAAACAATCAGATTTAAAGTTGGGGTTCATTGAAGAGAAATTGAAGAATAATATGAAACTGATTTTAAAGAAACAACTAAGTCTAAAGATAAAAATAAGAAAAACAAATCAACAAAAGTAACAAGAAATGTCAAAATACCTCTAGCATCCTTCAAAAGGGTGTCTTTGCAACTCAATATTTTGATAAGTATCGTTGACAAACCAATCAGTATGGTCACTGTGTTTGAGGGCTCTTAGCTCTGGACTTGGTGTCTCAAGTCCCTCTTTCATAGTCGAAAGAGTATTTGAATGACCATCAAAGAAAATACGTTTTGAAGGTTGGGAATGGTAAGGCCGGGAACCTTTTTTAGGGGCTACGTCACGTCGCCAACTCCATCTTCTCTCAAGCTTCGATTCAAGGCAACTGCCGGTGATATCTTGACAATTGTCGGTGATATCTTTTGAATTGTTGTTTGGGTCTAAGCCGAAGCATCTTTCTTTAAATGAGCTCTGCTATGCACTATGCACACGTAGTTTAGTACTCCTGCCCCCTTTTCAAAGTTAATGTCTGCACCAGATAGTTGTGGTCCTAAATGTTTTAGGTTAACCCCACAAGCCAATCTCGTAGGGCGAGTTTCCATGATTTGGTGGGCAAGCTCAGGAATTTTATCTTTAGTGGTGGTGTTTGGTGGCAGCCCTGGATAAGGCTCGGACCATGCAAGTAGAAAGTTAGAGTTGTGGAGGTCAAACAGGGCTTTGAACTTCAAACTAATTGAAAAAAATTAATAGAGTGGATAAAAGGGTACAAAAAAATTTGTCTGTGAGTGATTTGAAATGAGAAAACGTTTAACGATGATTTAAAATTGTGAGAGTTTAGTTGTGACACAATTTACCCATACCAAAATTAATAACAATATGAAAAATTGAATGGCATTACATATCATTTCCAATCTTAAACCCCAACAAATGGCAAAAATAATCCAATTATTGTTTTCATATATCACTGCCAACCTTAAATGCAAACAAATGGCAAAGCTAATACCCAAATTGCCCTTGGATAGTGTTTTCTAATTACAAATAAACTGTATTGGGACTATGTTTTCAGATTAACCCCAATTCAAAACCCTAAATCCACTAGGGTTTAATCAATCAATTTAGAACTAAGGTTTTCAAGTAATCCCAAATCAATTTGCAATAATACATTCATATTAATTGAGTTTTTGTTCAGAACATGGCTTGAGGTAACTCACCAATTCAATTTTAATAAACTTTTGCCAATTAGTGTACTTCACTGTACATTTGTAAGAGCCATTCTTCTAAGAGAATTTTCTCTTTTTGTGTTGAAGATAATAAATGATATAACAAACAGTAATAAACTTATCTCTAATAACTTAAACTTTTAGATGAGATAGTCAATGAACATAGTACCAGAGCTTAGGTACCAAAACGTGTTGGGTTCAAAATTTACTGCCGCCCATTTAAAAATATTAAAATTGTCCAAGTGCAAAGTTCAAAAACTAACTTCACTTGCATTTGAGAGAGCGTGTTGAAGATAATAAATAACAAAACAAACCCAACAAACTCTTCTTACAATTTAAGCTTTTAGATGAGGTTACCAATTAATAATTTGCATAAGTTAGAAGACAACTGAGCAATGTTAGTGTAACAGCCCCATCTGCTAAAGGCCTATTAACTGAAATTATGGGATTTTTGTTCCCATCTAATTTGGTTTAACATATCATATCTTTTTGGGTAAGCTTAAAATTTAAAAGAAAGTTATCTACTTTAAATTTTATCACATGTGAAGAGTTTAAGACTTACTCAAATAGTTCATCAGAAATTTTGGCAAGGTTAGAACCTTTTATAATTTTGCTTACAGAAAGTTTCAGCCATGTTCCTAATCCAACGATTCTCATATTCATATAGTCTCAAGGGGGTGTTTGGTTCGAGAAATGTTACAAGATTTATGAGAATGTGAAGTCTGTAATATGACATTCCTATGTTTGGTTTGCGGAACGATGCACGGGTGTCTCACAGGTGTAATATAAATACTCTAAAAATATAAAATATAAAATTAATTCATTCAACTTTTTAATTACATTATTGAGAGATTATAATATTGCTATTCTGTAATCTTATTTCAAAATTAAATAAATAAATAATAAATATAAATACATATTTTCTAAAAAATGTGACAGTAACCACTATTTTATATAGAGTCAACAAAAAAGTGGAAGATATTTCTCTCTCTTGCAAAATTTACCTTCTCTCTAGAACCAGCCACCAACTTCTACTATTTTTCCACCATCGTTTCACCACCAAAATCAGTTTAATCCTCCACATCTAACAAAATTTCAGCTAAAAAATATTGTTCAGCAGACTGCAACCATTCATGTATCCTGAAAAGGAGGAAAAACCCCCCTTGGCTCAAGACTCTTAATTTGGTCATATTTCATAGTTCTTTTTTTTTTTTTTTTTTTTTTTGCTAATCGGTCATATTTCATAGTTATTTGTTCACATAGTATCTATTTACAAATTTGGTCTCATGTTTAAGTGAAGTTAGCATGTTTCTTGCTTACATATCTGTATCTGGATGTGATGATTTTAGGGGTCATTTAGTTTTGGTCTAATTGCATACGATTTGACTAAAATCTGAGTAACAATGTTTGAAATTGAATAAAATAAATAAATAAATAATTTGCATACACCTTGTGCGTGAATGCAAAAGAAGTTGGATGGAGATACTCGATAATATTCTGTATGCACGACATTTAACAGACAAGAGGGTCCACAAAAGAGAAGTTTCTTTTGCTTCAATTATTCATATATTGAATATGGAGCTTTTCTTTCTTTTATTATATTTTGTGTAGTTAATGTGTTGGTGGCCTTGCAGTTTGTTTGATACTTTTTAAAGTTTAAATCGTTATGTTAACTGCTGAATTTTTTTTTTGGGCATTCTCATAATATTTTTGATATTAATACTTATTGTTGTTATTTATAACTCTGTCACCACATAAAAAAAATGGTTAAATATAGTCAAATATCGGGCTTTATTTGTATAAAATATTTTTTTCTGGAGTCAGCCAAATAAAAGCACCACGTCTATAGCATCATTACCCACTAACACATGGTATGTGTTCTAAAAAGGTAATGCGACAAACTTAGCATAGTTTCACATTCTAATATGGTACAATTAAATTCTAAGATTTTTTCCTAGACATATGTCACGACCAATATATGCCGCTTCATAGGCCAATTACAGTTTTGAACTTTTTAGTTTTTTTTTAATTCCAATTTTTTTTTGGACTTTTTATATGTAAGAATTTGAAAATTCTTTATACCCGTTTGGTATGTCATTATTTGAATAGAATAACGAAAAAGTTGGTGAATCAAGAGATCGAGAAGATAAATCAAATTGGATTATTATTCTTCCTGTGATTTTCTCCTAATTCATGGATTCATATTACTCCATTGATCCTTATTTGTGAATTATACACAATCAAGAATGAAATATAAACATTAAGATTATATATCTCAAAGAGGATATAAATATGAGAACAACAACAACAATGAGAATTGAGAAAAAAAAGGTCCTATTGCAACAAAATTCTACACACCTAATAAGCTACATTCCATGACACTCACCATATTAATTTTTTCTTGCTCCATTTTAAATTACAACAAACAAAAATTATAAAATAGAAATAAATTAACATAGTAATGCATAATGCATCAGTTTTAAAAACATTCCCCAGGGAGAACTTGAACTAAATTGGAAGGTATTATCTTTCTCAAACTATACGCACAATGTTGATTAACTCTTATCTCCCTACTATTTTATGTATCTTATTGTGGGTAGATAAATGAGGAGTTTGACATGACAATTGTTCAAGCAAAGGATTGTATAAACTTTCAAGTTATTATTGAGCTCCAAGCAATAATTGTCAATCCATGTCCACTATTTTTAGTAAAGAGTATTAGAAAACGTGTGACATAAAATATAAATTAGCACAATTAGATTAATAACTAACCATAGACTACACAAGTCAAACACTTCTATTGTGGTTACTTATCATGCTTGGAGGAATATTTTCTTCATTTGAAACATTACAACAAAATTACAAAATAGGTTGCGTTATTTTCTGGATCACATTGCATTTTGGTTTTCTAATAATTCAACATATTTGGAAAGGAATTTCGTAAGTTTTGTCGTTGCAGACATCGTTAAAGTTATAATTATTAATGTGCATTTAATATTAGGTTAATTTGAAAGCAATAGTAATTGCATTATTAGATGTCTAAAGCTGTAATTATCAATACACCATAATCAAATCTCTATCATTGTCACTTGTCAAACAACTTCTCTTTTTGTAACTCTTACTAACATGATATCTTAATTGTTCAATAATGCATCCACGTCATTACAATGATACCTGTTAAAAATAACAATAATAGGGATACTAAATGAAAGTACGTTAAAGAAAAGTAAATATTTTTCTCACCGAAGCAATCGAAATGCTGAATATTCTAAAATTGAAGATTGTCTAAAGAGATGTTCAAAATTGAAATTAGCGCCTTGAAAATTTTCTATCCCATAATTCATTTACAACTTTACTCATATAATATACTTATTAGTTTTGTGGAGCAATAACTAACAATCACAAAAATTTACATTATTGTAATTACTATATTTATTTCAAACAAGGATGGCCATTTCAGAAAAATAAAATAAAATTTCCAATTGTTATACCAAAGTAACCAACATGTCAATATTGCTCGAATGAGAAACTATAAGGAAGAAAAACATTGCAACTCGTATAAATTCAACTAAGGCCATTTTATTTATCTGACTCTTAGGTACGTGTACAAAGTAAGAACATCTATAAATAGAGATAAAAGAGATTAAATGAAGATAAGATAGAGTCCTAAGATACATATGATACAAGCTTAAGATAAAATCTAATTTAATAAATCAGAATTTTAATTGAAAGACATTTGAGCAAAGTCCAATATAATGAAAAATTCCACGATGGACCTCCTTTCAATTTAGTTTTATTTTTACAAAAACAAAAATTCTACTTTTGACCTCTTCTTTAATGCAATTTCAATGACTGAGGAAAAAATGAATAGTTCAAACTTGACTTCTTCTTCGATATAATTTCAATTTTGACCAAAAGAAAAAAGTTTCACATCAAACCTATTTTTCAATGCAATTTCAATTTTTTAACAAAAAAAAAAAAAAAAAAATTTCACATTGGACTTCCTTTCATAGCAAAATCAAAGGTATGCCACATCAGGTACAATTGGAATATTGTACTAACATCAATTCTCAAAAGTTTAATAATATATTTCAAGTAATGAACCTGAGCAAGCTTCTATGATCTATTTAACTTCTCATAATTGTGCAAAATCACATTCAAATCTTGTGATTTCAGAACTTCTCCAGACCTATTAAAAAACTTATCAATTTGATTTTGAAGGTTGAATCCACAGCAACAATGATAAGAATAGGAGAAACTGTAGCTCATAAAAATTCTGACTATTGTCATTTTATCTATCTAACTCTTTGGAAACGTATACAAAGTAACGACTTCTACAGATAGAGATAAAAGAGTTTAAATAAAGATACAATAGAGTTTTAATATACATGGGAAACAAATTTATGATATAATTTAATTTAATAAGTCTTTATAATTTAATTTATCCTAAAATTTTAATTTTTTTATAATATTAATGGATTTACACGTGGCTTGATATAGTTATTCTAGGAGGAATGCTCATTTGCTGACATGTGGCAAACTGGTTGTTGTCTTATGAATCATATGAATGTAATATTCACATGATTTGGTTAATTTCTATTCCCATGTCAAGGGGTGAAAATATTACATTCCCAAGTTGTTAGAATATTTTTGAGAAAAATAAAAGACACAAATATCCATTTTAGAAATAAAAAATTAAAATAAATACAATAAAAATAATAAAATAAAATAATAAATTATAAAAATAAAACTAAAAAAGAAACTAAAATTAAAATAAGATAAAATAAAGTAATGTAAAAAATAAAAATAATAAAATAAAACAAAATAAAATTAAAATAAGATAAATTAAATGAAATTGAAATAAAATAGGAAAAATTAAAAATAAAATAAAACTAAAATAAGATAAAATAAAATAGAAATGAAAATAAAGTTAAATTAAATAAAATGAAAATAAAATAAAATAAAACAAAAATAAAAATAAAAAGTAAATGATAAATAGAATAAGAAAATAAAATAAAATAAAATAAAATAAAATTATTAAGAATAAAAAAAAATTACATAAAATAAAATATTTAGAAAAATAAATAATAACAATAAAATTAAAAATTAAAAAGAAATAAATAAAAATTATCAATTTTCTAAGTTACACTATAATTTTATATCTAAAATTATTTTTAATGATAAATTCTAGATTTTAAAATTTTAAATTATATAAATTTTAAATTTTAAAAATAAAAATAAATTAAATAATCTTTAAATTTAAATTTTAATTTTTTTCTAAAATAATAAATTTAAAATTCTAATTTTGAAGTGTCAAGTTAAAATTTATAAATTATAAAAATAAATTTACTTTCGTCGTATTAATATGTTAATCATTTTTTTACTCACGTATTAGCAAAAGTATGCAAAATGGATCGTTATTTGTACACTTTGTTTTTTTTTTTTTATTAGTGGCATTGTTGGAAAAAAAACTCAACATTTCTAGGAATATTGAGTTTAAACTAAATATAGTAAAATAACATTCTTAAAAATTTGATAAAATATTTTAGAAATATTTTTAACAAATCAAACACTTTTAATCACATTCTCGAAAATACAAAAAATTTATCTGTGAACCAAACGATCCCCAAGAGAAAAGCCAGAAGCAGAAGCTAGAGAAGCAGGCATAATTCTTTAAGGCAATTAACAAGAATTCTGCACACGCCGTGTGTTCTTGTGCCTTTAGGTGTGTTACTAAAGCTCTCTTTGAATGAAGTTATTATTTATAAGACGATAGGGTAGTATAGTTAAGTGTTAAACTTCGTAATATTATGAATTTCATAAGAGAGTGATAGTGTTTTTATGTCTTCGATTTACAAGCTCTGAAGTTAGGTTTCTTTATTGTGTGGATTAAAGAGAAGTAGGAAGATTTTATATAGTTCCTTTAAGATATCCCTTTTGTTTTTTTTTTTTTTGTTTTTTTTTTTTTTTTGTGAACAAAACATATATCATATTTCTTGCGTTGTTGACCTGAACTACAACTTTTGATTTGTGTATGAATTTATAAGTCGTTGTCATGTTTATGACATTGAAAAATTCTGATCTACATTTAAATCATTTGGAGAAGTACACAATAAATAAAATGATTTCAAAATGCATATTACTGATTACTTTACTTATTTTCGCATATGTATTTGTAATTTATCTTAAATCAGTATATAACTAATAGTACACTAGTAAAAATCTGAAGAAAAAAAAAAAGCAACAGTAAAGAAATCACTATTCAAGCAGTGATCGTCACTGTTCAAGCAGTCACCGTCATTGTCGAATCGGTGACCTTTAGTGAGGAGTTCGTCACCGTCAAGGACGGAGCCATGAATTATTGTCAGTAGGAGTTAAAATTTATAATTTTTTAATTATACAATTTTTTTTCCATTGGGGCTAATTAATTTTTTTTATTAAAAACACATAGATATTTAATTTTTTTTCAAAAAATACATATAAATTTTAACTTTTTTATGAGCCAGTGGGGGCTAAAATTTATAATTTTTAAACTATACAAGTACTTTTATTTTTCAGTGGGGGCTAATTAATTTTTTTTAACTAAAAATACATAGATATCTAATTTTTTTCAAAAAATACATAGAAATTTTAACATTTTTATAAGTCAGTGGGGGTTAAAATCTATAATTTTTAAACTATACGAGTATTTTTATTTTTCAGTGGGGGCTAATTAATTTTTTAAAACTAAAAATACATAGATATCTATTTTTTTTTTAAAAAATACATAGAAATTTTAACAATTTTTATGGGTCAATGGGAACCGCAGCTCCACTCGCCCTAATGTGCCTCCGCGAGTGGTCACCGTCTTCAGTGACTCATGTTCACTTAGCTTTTATTATTATAATTATTTTTCTATTATCTTATTATTTAAATTTTTTTTGATTGTTATAAACCTTTCACAATAGTTAAATATTGTTCTTTCACTATTTTTTAAAGTATTTTCTAACGTTATAATAGAGTTGTCTATTTTATTGTTGTTAAAAAGATTCCTATATTATTTGAGCTTATGTGAATGGTGAATGATTCCATATTTCAATGAACATATATTTATTCACAAAGTATCTTTTCTAAGTATTAATTCACTCATTATCACTTGTTTTAATTTTTAATGCATCCTTATTTTTATTTTCAGTCTTTAGTGTATTTATAGGGTTTCTAAAGAATTATACACTTTAATTGTTTGAAAAATTAAATTTAACTTTGGGGCAAAAGATTTTAATATAATTGCACCATGTACATTAACGAGGTGCTTTATTCCCCCTTTCTATCCTATCATAATTGATGTGAACTGTTATATATTGTCTAATTTAATTTTGGATAATGATGTCATATACTATCTATAGGAGGTCTCATACAAATTGAGATCATTGTCTCATTTTGTATTTTGCTTCTTTTTTTTCTTTTTTTCTTGAATCTATATTTTCGCAAATGGTGAGGATTAGGTTACTTTACTTGGGGCCTGAGGACTAGACGACCTCATATGTTGAAGAATCTTGTAGAACCTTGGAATAACGAAATATTTTATTGGCATTAGACTTATTTGATTTCAACTTTCCATTAACTTATGGACTTTCTCTTTGCGATTATGTAACCTTTGGAGTTCTTTTAAATTTTTATTTGGAGATGTGGACCATTTAAATTTTTTTTGGTATTAGATGCTCTGTGCTTGCCACCTTGGTTGTGGATTTTAGTTTATTTGTGCTTAGTGCTTTGCGGATTTAAGAAGATTGTTCTTTCTTAGTTTCGCGGTAATCACTCTTTCCAAGATTCACTTTTGGTGGATTTTGGTGGCATGATAGAGTAGTATCAATGCCTAGGTTGTGATTGAATCGGATCTAGGGTTTTGGTTATGAGAAGTGAAGTTTCATGGCACATAAAGTTTTTTATTGATAATTTGTTTGACTATGACTAGAGTTCGAACCTCATAGAAGTAAGTATAAAAAAATACAAATAAAAAATAAATGATCTATTTGGGCAATTGAGTAGTATAAACGGTTGATCAATCACACCGCGTTGCCTCATTCTTTCTCTTTTCCATTTGCACTCCCTTTTTTTTTTTTTTTCTCTTTTTGTCATTTTCACTCCAATTAGTTTTTTTGACATTTAAGTCTTGCATTGCAATGAAATAGCAACAAATTCTTAATCAAAGACCAATTCGAAAAGTTGAAGACCTCACTTACATTGACAATAAAAAAATATTTTGTCTTATAAGGGGACAATTGGAAAAGAAGTTTAAGGGATTTAGTCAATTGAAACTAGCAAATGCGTGTGTTTGTAATTCAAAATGATATACATTAATAATTACAAACTTTTGGCCCCAATTATGGGATTGTAGTTAGAATAACCATACTTTACAATTTGTATTGGAGTAATAATTAGGGAGAATTTATATGCAATAGAGCGAAATGGATTCTTTGTTACGGAAAAAAAAAATTATTGTACCCCATTATAATTTTTCAAATGTGCAAGTTAATTTCAGGTGTTTTATAAATAGACACCTTTTAACTTTTAATAATTATATATTTAACCTTTAAAATTCTTGAAATATAACTTTTTAACCCATATAATTGCTTTTTTTATTTTTTTTATTTTTTTTATGACCATGATACTTTCCCCGACAACATTTCTTTTTTCAAGGATAGCAGCATTTTTACACTTAATGTGTTTGTTTACACTGATTTTTTTTTTTCTTTTTTCTTTTGCCAATTTCGTATTAAAGTTGGGCTTCGACATATTGATCCTACCACTACAAAAGCTTCTATGTAAAAATTCCTACAATTTGAAAAAGTCAGATATCTCACCGGTCGCATGAGAATAAAATTTGAGAAGATCATAAAAATATTATATTTTTAAGGGTGTGATATATTCAAAATTATTATTTTATTTTATTTTTTAAAAAAATATTTAAGATTTTGCGAACCAAACGAACTCTAAAAATTAATATTGTTGCTGAATCGGAAGTGGGGTCAAAACGCATATTTGCCAAGGAGAAGAAATCAGTTATTCTTGCAGTGTGGGGGTAAAGTATCCGAGAAAACAACCAAAGTATTTGCATAGAGTGGGGTACACTTAAGATGCTCAAAAAGCTTAGTGAGGCATGCTCTGTACTAATCACCTTATTACCATTACTACCCTTATATCTCTCAAAACCTTCAAAAGAAAAACAAAAATTGTACTACAATTTCCGTCGAGGTTCAAACACTTTACTAAGAAAATTTCCCCTTGGTTATTTTATAAACTCCCATTTGAAATAGGAAATCTTTTTTTTTTGTTTTTTTGGCTAAGTCAAAGAACAAATTTTATTAAATGAAATGAAAAAATATAAATAGGGGTCACATGACCTAAATACAACCAAAAAAATAGAAATTCAAACAAAAATACTAAGCCCGGTTGATTAATTATAGTGGTTGAAATAAGAAATCTTTCCCTCTTATTAACATTATGTTGTTCCAATAGATTTAATCTAATAACTACTATGTGTTATAAGTTTGAGCTGCACAAATCGTTAATATGACATCTATCTCTAGAGGCTAAATAACATACTAATCTACAAGTTAAAACAAGTCAATATAATCAATTTAAGACGAAGTTGATAATAGTATTAACATGTATTTTGCTCACACATTAGTATACGAATAAATAATTACAGTATGACTTGAGTTGTTCTAACTAGATGTCTATGTATAAAAAAATTGTAATTCATGACTAATATTAGTACTTATTTTATCTTCATACGAAAATAATAATTGATGTAAGAAAAAAAATGTATATATATATAATATATATCAAATGTGTGATGACAAATATATTATTATGTTTGTATATATGTGTGTGTGTGATAACACTGATGCTAGTAATTCAATAAGATGCTTGACTTACTTGTGTAGACAAAGCAAGAAGAGTAAAAAGCAGAGGTGAAAGAGGACAAAATAGTCAAAAAAAAACAATAAAAGTGCATGCTCAGACACCAAGATCGAAATGCTGACCACTGTCTGAAAATTAAAAAACACACACACACAACTTTGTTCAAAACCACTGTCCTTATTTGTCCAACCCAAAAACCTTCACTTTCCCTACTCCCCTCAACCTCTCAACTGTGTGTGTGTGTGTGTTTTTTTTTTCTTCAAAACCCCCTCTTCTACCCCCATTCATCTATCTCCCATTTCTTGCTGAAAAAAATGCATACCCAAAACGACATCGTATCAACCCTGCTGACACTCACACTCGTGTCCACTCTCCTGTTTCAGACAACAACCTCAAAGTCCACCATCGAGCCATGTTCGAACAACGACAAATGCTCAGCCCTCGTCGGCTACACACTCTACACAGACCTCAAAGTCTCCGAAGTGGCAACCCTCTTCAACATCGACCCCATCTCTCTCCTCACCACCAACTCCATCGACATTACCTACCCAGACGTCGAGAACCACATCCTCCCATCCCACTACTTCCTCAAACTCCCCGTCCCCTGTTCCTGCACCGACGGCATCTTCAAGTCCACATCCACCCGTTACAAAACCCGTCCTTCCGACACACTAGCCTTCATCTCAGAAGTAATTTACTCGCGGCTCGTGTCAGCTGACCAGATCAAAGAAGCTAATTCGGATTCTATATCTGACCCGAGTGTTATCCCTGTTGGGACTAGTTTGACTATTCCTTTGCCTTGTACGTGTTTTAATGGGACTGATAATAATTTGCCGGCGATTTATATGTCGTATGTTGTTAATGGTCCGGTTGATACGCTTGCTGGGATTGCGAGGAGGTATTCGACTACTGTTACGGATCTTATGAATGTGAATGCTTTGGGGAGTCCTGCTGTTAAGGATGGTGACATTCTTGCTATTCCTCTTTCTGGTAATTAATTTCATTTGATTCTTTCTGTATTTTCTTGTGGTCCTTTTTTTAATTTATTATTGAGTAAGAGCAATGTACAACTGTTTCTGCATAATGTACCACTGTTTATGCATAATGTACTACTTTTTATGCGCAATGTACAAGTAGTTCAGCTCAATGTACAGCATTCTCATATTTTGCGGTGTATGTGTCTTAAGTGGTCGGATACTCAATCTTGGGTAAGTCTTGACAACGGCTGAACAAGATGAGGTTCACGAGTAGTTTAGTGGTGGGATATTCTTTGTGAGAGACCAGAGTTCGAATCTCATAGGGTACGGGTTAAAAAGAAAAAGGAAAAGGGTGAGGTTTTGTGTACCTAACTTGCCAACCCTGCTGTTTGTGTGCATTGAGAACGAGAGAGAAAGAGAGAGAGAGAGAGAGAGAGAGAGAGATAGAGTCACTGATATAAGTATTGTACTTTTGGGGCTTTTTCTTTCTCCTTTGTTTTTTGGGTTTTCAGAGGTGGGAGGCGGAGGGGGGTTGTGGATATAGAAAACTTGATAGTTTATTGAGATAGAGATAGGGGCACGTTACAACTAGCTGTGCACAATGTACAACATTATTGTCTTGGTTTATGTATTCCTAGTTTCTCATGGTCCTTCTAATTTTAAGTTATGGACTAGGAGCGTGGTATGACTAGTTCAGCACAATGTATTACATTCTAGTCTTGTCTTGTGTTTGTATAGATATGGCAATGCTTCTTGTAGCTAATATGTGCTGATTATATATGTGTTATACCTCTGGTGTTTTTTCTTACTCTTCTTTTGAGTGTATCGAGCTGTGTAGGAATTTGTGAGTTAGTGAGTTAAGAGCAAGGTACAGCTATTTCTGCACTTGGTGTTTTGTAAATATACAGCGTTGTTGCTTTTAGCTTAAATATGAAATTACTTACACAAGTGTCGTGCAATATCTGTATGCTGAATATTATGCAATGTAAGTGGTATCTTTGTCTGATAGAAAAATTGCTCTGGAAGTATTTTTTGGGTTTGGATGTTCTGTTGTGGTTTCTGAGGAATATTTGTATTATATATCACTAATTCTATAAATAAATAAAGAATAACAATGTATGGGTATGTTTATTCTCTTTAGACAAACGTAAATGTAGGTAAATATCTTGTGTGAACGAGACATTCTCCGATTTCCAACTTTTCTGATATTTGAACTTGTCACTTGCTTATTGTGAAATTTATTTTCAGTTCCTTTCAACTATGCTTCTTGTGTAAAACGTGAAGTTTTAACAAGACTATGTTACCCGTTGGGAAGCAAAGCAGTAATTTGTACTATTTCTGGAGATTGTGTGGGGATTGTTTCTTTGTTTTTATTATAACAAGGAACGCAGTTCCAAATCATTATATAGTATAATAGAAGCTCCTTACTTGTTTGTTGAGTCATGGTTCTTCTATGCTTATATTTCCTTTCTGGACTTTCTTCTTTACTAGAAGGATAATCATACATTTACGTTCTTGAGTGCAATAGTTATTCATCTACTTTTTTATCTATATTAACAGGATTTGATTTGTGATAAATTCTTGACTTATTATGTGGACATGTTTGTCAACGGTAACCGTTCTGTTGCGATTTTCAGCTTGTACATCTAATTTTCCAAAATACGCCTCTGATTATGCCTTTTCTGTACCAAATGGGAGTTATGCAATCACTGCCAGTCATTGTGTTCAGTGTAGTTGTGGTCCTGGGAATCGCAAGTAAGTGAGCATTTTTGGTACCGTTAGTTTCTTCTGGAAATTGAGGAAATGCACTTGGTTAAATGTCGCTTTAATAAATTTCATCTGAACTTCTATGCAGCTTGTACTGCATGCCAGCATCACTAGCTGTTTCTTGTTCAAGTATGCAATGCAAAGGCAGTAATCTCATGCTTGGGAATGTTACAATGCAACAGACTGGTGGTGGTTGCAATGTGACTTCATGCAGTTACAGTGGCTTGGTCAATGGAACCATTATCACTACGTACGATCTTCTTTAATTCTTGGTGTTTCTCATCTCCACTACCTTGTATGTAGAGATTGTTTGTTGACTTTGTCTGTTCTTCTGTGGTCTCTATACAGGTTATCAACATCTCTTCAACCAAGATGCCCAGGTAAATATGCCACGACTAATATTTCTCTCTGGGCTTCCCGTTCAACTGCATATAGTGAACTAATCATGCTATGGGATTTAGTTTGTGCTATTCTGGATTTTCTTATCTATAAAGGCACCTGAAGTTCTTCTGAACTTTACTTGTATCTAGTAATGATAAGCAGTGATATGTCTTCGGGCATTATGTTCCCTGGTTTTCTGGTACTGACCTTGTAAAATTTAATAAAATATGGAATTGTCCCAAATCGGATGGGATCTCGGAGCCCTAATGCAATTGTCCTAGCCTTTGACTCTCAAATGTACCACTTAATAAAATGGGTGGTTGTTTGATAATTTCCCTCCAACTGCTGAAAGCATCCAATGGTAATTCAAATGTTGCATTAATGTTCTGATGGTATGATATATTATTATAATGTAACATCTTCATAAACATACAAAAGAAATATGTGGATATGCCCGCACATCATGGGCAGATGTATATTTGGTCTCCGTTGGGCGGAACCATTTAGGAGTGAGTTGAAGTTATAATTTTTGAAAATGTCTATATTTTTAAGGTATTTTTAGGCTGAAAAATCATTTTAGCCCCCATTAAACAAAAGTTTTGGATATGCTCTGGTCATACATATTGCACATGTTAATGTTGACTTAATGCACTTTCTTAATTGCTACGACATTACAGGACCACAGCAATTTCCTCCACTTATCGCACCTCCTACTATGCTGGGCCCGGTTTCAATATTTGCTCCTGCACCCGCACCTTCTGAAGCCGGTGGCACAACAATTCCAAAGTCTTCTGTGGTGCCTGCAACGGGCTCAGGTCTAGGATTTCCTCCTGCTAATGGCCCTAGTGGAAGTGCCATGGGAACCTCCAGTGCTTCCTCTTTGGTGAACCCAATTACTAAGTTTCCGATTTCAGTTGTTTTAGGTTTGTCTCTTAAATTTACTCTGTCAGTTTTATTGTAATCCGTACATCATATTTTTGCCAAGGTAGTGGGATCTTGTTTTGCTTGGTTTCTGCACATTGTAGAGACGCTGCGAACATCTTGTATTTAAAATATTTATTACTGTTGAAACTCAGATTTTTGGATCCGGCCAACAAAATGCTTCTGATCGCATTGTTTCCGATCTTATTCTGATTTCTTTCTTGTCTTGTTTCACCAATTAATAGTTTCATCATCTGTAGTATATTTTGCAGTTATCTTGCAGGGTTTAAATCAGCCAAGAGACCTGATTGTTTTATTCTTGGTTGTATCTTTGTCTATCAGAGCCGAAATTTTGTGGCATGGGGGTATATTTGCTTACTTTGTTTCATAGTTTCAGAAAGTAAAATTCATGGCAAAGATGGTTTTGGCCTCAGCTGTCTTAGTTGCTAAATATATTATCATGTGTAGCTTTTGCTAACCTTCTTTACGCGTGAAGTTTATACTCGCTAAAGCGCATTTTCACACCCAAGAATTGAGTGGAATGGTGAGGTAGTAACCTTTTATGATGAGAGGTTTTGAGTTCAAGCCATGATTTCGGCTTCTACTGTATCGAAAAAGAAAAAAGCGCAAGTATTGCTGAGTCACATTTAGCAATATGGGACAGAACAGAACTGTGCCTGAGTTTCTGAAATTACAAGTTTGAATTTTTATGAAAAGATCCTAATACAGGAGGAATAATTATTTTTTTCTTTCTGGTCGATAGTAGCAAACAATTATGAAAGCAGACATTTGTTAAGGATTAAGGATGAAAATTGCATCCATGGATTTTGTGTTTAAAAACTCTTGAGATTCTTTTGTATATTTGTCGGTTACTAGCAACTAAAGCTGCAATAGAGAGAGTCTAAAATGATTTTACTGGGTAATAGTATCTATTTCATGTATCTTGGTCGTGATCTATTTATACTTATTCCAAAGTTTATTAGCCCTTTCCATTCGAGGCTAGCTTTGGTGTCATGAGTAAAATAAAGTCACTTGATTTTTACATAACTTTACAGTTACTTTTTCTGTCAAAAAAAAAAGAAGCAAAAGCACTAATAGTGTTACAAGTTATAAAGTTAAATGATTTAAATGTAAACACTATAAAAAAATAGGGAATTTATTTGTTAAACATGGTATAAATCAATGACTAACTAGGGACATTAAATAACTAAAAGGTAATTTTTTTAGGGGTCACTAAACTATACTGTCAATTTTGTTTTGATCATCGAACTATTTTCTTTCTTGAAAGGGTCATTAATTTTTTAAAAAAAGTTTCATTCAAGCCATTGAGTCAGTTAGCCTTAAAAGAACTAACGAGAAAGGTTAAACTCTAAATAGTTAAAATTAAGATACTTAAATAATTTATCCTTATATTTTTCTTTTTCTTTTCTTGTTTTTCCTCCTCTGCTTCCCCAACCTCAATTCGCTCTGTTCCCTTCCACCAGCATACCCACCCCCCAGTCACCCTTCACCACCACCATCTCAATCACCACTGGCCACCATCTATTATTCTTTCTTGACGCTAACCTCACCTCGTTGGTTAAGTTGATTGCTTGCCATTATTCTTTCTTAGTGCTAATCTCACACTTAGTTCATTGATTGTATTCTCTCCAAATCTCTGTTTAGAGAATTAGTCTAGCAAAATAAGTTTTAAGGAATTTGAAGGAAAAAAATAAAATTATTATAACTAATTTTATAATTTTGCCCTTAATAGTTTGTCTATTTTAACACAATAATTGACGGAATGTTGAAAATGATACTCAATTAATAATTTAATAGCCAAAATAAAACCAAAAATAATTAAATGGCCAAAACAGTACTGAAAGATTTACCCTTTAGAATAACTTACCCCCACTAAAAACATAATCGGTAAACTATCAGGTTTCAACAGCCCACTTATATGAGACTACCTAAAATTGAGAACACTTAGTTTTCCCAAGCTTGCTCTCTAGATGTTTTGACTCTCTACATCTAACAGGGTCACTCCAATGATTAAAAATATGGTTAAAAATATGATCATTAGAGACCTGAAGTAATAAAATAGAACATAATATAATTAAAAGATAATATTCATAAATAATATTATGAATAATATTTAAAAATAAAATAAAAAGAAATATTCATAATAAAAAGTAGATTATCATCGTTATCAATGAAAAACGTAAACAAAAAAAAAAATCAAAATAGTGTTTTTATTCAAAATACGGAGTGATATTAGAGTGAAACAAAAATAAGAAAGACCTTAAAATAGAGAAGTTAAGGGATTGATTAAAAGTAAAAAGATTTAGAGTGACGCTGAAATAGAAGTTCGTAAAAATAAAAAGTCAACACCACTCCCTAAATATAGAAAAAAATAAATAAATAAGAAGGTTATTGGAGTTGGCCTGAGGCCAACAATGTCTAAACCCCCGCAATTACCAGTATCAAATTTACAACATCAAGTATGATGACAAGATAATAAATATTAACATTTCAAAACCAATATGCTGATTACAAACAACACAAGAATCATCAAATTGCACAGTTGCCAAAGCTATTTACAATTATATACAGAGACGACGGTTAATAAATTTAAACAAACAAGCCAAGTGCACAAATAAGTATCAAGAGTTCACGTTGTTGAAAGCATGGAACCCCTCTCTCTTCAGAGAGCTTTCAGGACCACTTTGCTAGTCGTGTGAACCCCCATCGCAGCGTATCGTAAAATGGCACGGCTGCTGTACAATCTGCAAAGAATGAAACTCCTGTGAGGCTTAGTCATATCCCTAGAAGGCACAGACAACTTGACATGATAAAGTGCTAGTATATCACACACTTTGAATGCATAAAAGGTATAAATCCGTTCAGGACATTGGAATATTGTATACATGGGAAGTTGCTGAACTCGTTAAAGACCAAAACATCTGTCCGGCAACAAAATGAACTATATATGACCCTGTCCATAATGAAGAAAGAAAATCCTTCTTAAGCTTAGCCAGTTAAGTTGGCAGGGATCTATCGTCTATGTTTAAATACAGTGGAACCTTTATGTAACTGGACTGTTAAGCACACCTCCCACATCATTCTATCATTTCACTAGATATCCACTGGTCATCTCTCTATATCAACAGCAACGGCACAAAGATTTGATGGCATGTTGACATTTGGCTTTTTCATGCACAGGTTCACGTGCGTAGTAATTTTGGAAACCCAATATAACTATATGAGAGATGCATGAAAAAGCAAAATCATTAACATCAAGAGACGAATAAAACAGAGACTTTATGGTAAAGAGCTCACCCTGCCAAAGCAAGTCCCCAGGTGGACAGCGTATAGAACATTGTTCCTGCATGCCAAATGTGTAGCATCTTTTCCACCTTATTCATGCCTCCTAATGCTTTGGATAGGGCTGCAAGTTTAATGTTTATAACATGAAATCATGAGTACCTTAGAAAAAGCACGGCAAGACAACAGAGAGGCAACTGGTCAAAGATTAGTCACATGAACAATTTGACCAACAAAAATAAAGGCTGTCATCAACCAATAAACTAACCATACCAATAAGAAGGACTTCAACGATCAAATGCATCAAGAGTTAAGTGCTACATTTAAATTAGGCATATCATGATTAATTTTCTGGTGATTCCCGTGAAAATAATAAACAGGAAGCCCCACCTCCAAGCAGGGGCAGCTAATGGGAGGGATCTGGGAAGGATGATAAGGCATTCGCATTTGCAACACAACCGACTTTGTAGGAAAGCTTCCAATATCACACCATTTTTATTTTTCCTTTCTCTCCTCTTTCTTAAGCATCCATAAACAGGCTAATAATGAATCAACATTATACTTCACCAAAGAATTTCCAAATAAAATAGATACAAAATACAGGAACCTTCTCTTTTTCTTTATTAAGTAAAAGTTTATTAAAGGCACCATAGGGGCACAACCTGTTTACAAAAGATCTACAATTCAAAATACAAGTAGACATTCCACAAGAAAAAAGTTCACATAAGACAAATGATGTCTGCCACTTCACTATATTCGGAATTAGGCTTAAACAATGCATTTAAAAACTTTTTCTGCCATGTATCACTTAGAATATATAATCATTCATTAAAAAAATGAAAAAAAGAAATATATAAAGACAAGACTACTAATAGAGACAGATGGAGGTTAATTTAAGAAAGTACTTTGGCTTTTTCATTTCCTAAAAGCATCCAAATTAGCATATTTATGGCTTGATATGCAGGAATAGAGCCTTAATAAAATGGCTATCCGTTCCTGCGTTTGGTACCACCGAATCCTTCAGAATGGCATTCTTTATACCATTCATTCCAGCCAAAACCCCATCTTTTCATGCCTCCTATCACCCTCGGAATGGACACTGCTTTGGAGAAAGGCATGAGCCATCTTTTATGAAACTGACTTTTTCCCTCAGCAGAAAATGATAATGACATAATTTGCTCTTATCTTCTTCTTCCCTTTCCCCAAATCCCCCACCCCCTCTCCTCCTCCTCCTCCTCCTCCTCCTCCTCCTCCTCCTTCTTCAAGAAAAAGTCCATCAGCACCATACTGCACCACCTTCTGCCACAACCAAGTGAACAACTACACCTTTCACCATTAGCCACATCGCTACCTCCACCAATGACCAACCACTCCCGCCAGTATCCTACACTAGCAATGGCAACGGGTCGGATACCCGCTAAAATTTATAAAACCAAACCCGAACCTATTTAAATTATATTTTACCAAACCCGTGACGGAAATCCATCGGGTTTAAATTTTGCTTACCAAACCCAAACCCGTTAAATATTCAAAAACCCGCGGATACCCTACCCTACCCGTTAATGAATAATAAAAAGATTTATTTTAAAAGAAAGACTTAAAAAGTTTTTAAAAAAATAAAAAAGTACTAAAATAATGACAAATCGCAATGGATTAGAAAACGTAAATTAAATTTATTGTCTATTATCAAACTTAAACTTAATAGACACATTCAACAAATTTTTTATGCTGAGATATTATCATCCTTCCATAATAATATGAAATAACCTGAAGAAAAAAAAACATAAAGTACTTGTCACAATTGTAAATTATCATTATCATTTGAATTATTCAGTAATTAAGTGGTTGTATTAGTTCAATTAGATAAAAAGAATAGGTAATCATAAATAATAAGAGCTGGACTATAGCCTACAACTATTAATTTTAGACCAATATTAAAAATATATATTTTCTTACGTAATACATTATTTGTATATGTATGTAAATATATAAACATTTTTATTAATTAATTTTTACTAAATTACTAATCGGGTTCTCGGGTTTCGGATTTTTTTAAATTGTAGTTACCAAACCCTACCGGACTACCGTCGGTAATCACTTATAAAAACTAAATCCTAACAGATACTCCATTGATTTCATAAACGGATTTATAATCGGGTCAGATACCCGTCGAATTCAGATTTAAACTCTACTTATTGCCATCCCTATCCTCCACCATTAATCCCATTTAAGAGGATCATTACCACCACTACATTTCCCACCAAATTGGTCACTAGGGAGACTGACTTACAAAACTTAGCACCACCATGACGATTCTCTGTACTCCATTGCCGCCAGTGGTGAACTTCCACAGCTGCAGAAAAGAGTATCAACATATTCAAACACAACCCCGAATACCCATTAACTGCCGCAAACCCCAAAGGACTGATACACGAGACCATTTCCCAATATTAACACCAACAACAGATCACCACCAAAGAGGTCACCACAATAATCGGTACTAATAGGATGCCAGATGGGCTAACCTTCAAAATCCAACATGTGAGACGTAATCTTGTTTACATAAATTTCCCCGCTTTCGTGTGGCGCTGAGAATTAACTTATTGCATCAAGATTCACACACAAGGATGCTCCAGCAAAAAGCAATTTGAGTAATCCTCATCATATGATAGAAGCAAAATTGTTCACTTTGTTGATCATATCAGAGGTAGTTTTAAATAGCTTTCCTTCTAATTTTCATAAGCTGGTTTTTATGTTTTATAATTTTGCCTAATTCATATTGAGCATTCAAATTAACTAATTCAGTCGATAGATTTGTGCTAATTGCGCTAAACAATTGGAGAATGTATTTACAGCTTATTACTTCACGCCAATTATCAACTTTATTATGAGATTATGAATTTCAATTTTAATTACAAATTTAAGATTCATTATATGCCAAGGGTATATTTTGTCATAATACTAGATTGATGAAATATACCCCTACATGAAACTAACTAAAGGAGACAGCTTTTAACCGGAATGAGTGGCGTTATCAGATATGTATAACCGATCTCACCTAATGAGAAAAGACTTGGTTCGGTTTAGTACTAGATTGATTAGAAGAAATCAAGATTGGGCATTCAGATTCCATTCCGTTGTTCATTCCTCAGTCATATCAAAAGTAGTGTTGATTCCATTTCTGAGTCCATTCCTGTCTTTATTATTTTCTCGTATCCAAACACAACCTAATGGCTTTAGTACAAGTAAGAAATATGAATAGGAGTTAAGTTCCGTAATTAATGAACACAATGCAGATATTCATGGTTAATGGGGACTGCAAATGGTGGTTGTTAGAATCTTATAATTCTGACATATGCTTCATGAATCATGTGAATCATGTCTCATCTAAGATACATCCCACAATACACATTGCCGTAAATAATAAAGGGGAAAAGCAAGATGAAAGACAAACTTACTTTTCTGCAGCTCCTGAGGGGACATGTCCTGCAATCCGAAGACACCAAAACAATGTGGGAGATAATGTTTATTTCCTTCACACGAAATACAAAACTACCAAACATAAGCAAGCTAAGCTAATTTAAATATACCTTCGCCTTTGGGCATGATAGAATGCACGTCGCCATAAAGTTCGCAACCCCTTCCACAACATGTTCCTCACTAACAACAACATAGTTTTCATTATCGATTCCACTCCGCTCTTCAATTTTGCTAGGAACCATTTCATCCGTCACCCAAACCCACCAACTTGGTTCTTTGTGGTCAACATTGATCAAAACCTCAACTGCCTCCAAATCCGCACCTAACCAATCGATCCAAATTAAGTTACAGGAAAAGCAATTCTTCAAGAGCAATAATGCAAGGTTCTTTGGTACAAGGTACAACTCCTAAAGCATATTGTACAAGTAAAACCTGGTATTTTGTCCTAATTTCACTTTCAGTCCCTAACTTTAGAACAATTAATAACACCGAAACTGTATCAAGCAAAAGATGAACAACACACACACGCACACACACATATATATATATAATATAAGAACCTGAGGGCTCCTTGAAAGGAAATTTACAATTAGTGCCATCAACAGAGAGAGATTCCAATTGATTTAAGAATCTCTCCGAATCCACAGTAGCTATAAGTCGATCATGCAGCTGAAAACATACACCAAAAATAAGAAGAAAAAAAAAACAAAATTTAGTAAAAAATCCAAAATGTTTAAGAGAAAAGAAAATAAGAGAAATTGATATGTAGATATAAATGTGTGTGTATACATCGGGAGGGCAATTTGGTAATAAAGCATGCGAATGGGATATGTCTTGAAGGAGTTTGAGATTTTCTTCGAGTAAGCTTCGGAGGCGTTGATTTTCCGATCGCAAGGACTCCAATTCTGGAGAGGGAGACGGCGTCGTTTCGGGGTGATTGCTGTGGTGGTGGTGATGGCAACATTCGACGGCGGTCCAGGCCACGTCGGCCACCTCTAACACCGTCTTCGCAACCTCTACGGCATGGCCCACCATCCTTTATCTTCTCTCTCTTCGCTTTCTTTATCTACACGGATGAATACGAAATACGCGTCGTCTAATTATAGTGATATATAGCCGGTTTTTTTTTTTTTCGGTGGCGTACACCAACTCACCAAGGCAAAACTTATTAACATCTTGCCCCTGAGAAAGTTGCAATTTCACAAGTTGTACCCCATAAAAAAGATTATCTGAGATTTCCCCCTTTATTTTTTCTTATTGGTTCCCTTCTTAAGAAAAGTGTATTTTCTTTTCTTTTTTTGTTAGGAAGAGAACTTTACTAACACATGCATCAATCAAAGCTTGGGAACTCAATGTGCTTCTTGTACAAGCAAAAATAGTTATATAGAGAGATTACAAGTTCAAGTTGAGGGAAGGGACCTTATTATAATGACCCTTGTAACTTAATCTGTCACTTAGTTGACTTGTCAAGTTACATGCCTAAATGTGTGACCATGACTAGAGAATAGGTATTGCAAAGACTTTTGGATAATGGAGGAAATTCTCCAATCGAAGTCCGAATTTTCCCTGAAAGCTTTGATAACTACACTAGTATCTTACTTTATAATACATTACGAAAACATATGTGCTTGGACACCATAGCACAAGCCATTTGGCATGCAAAGGCTTCTATATGATAGGTTGAATAGAACACACGATAAACTAGTCACAACCACTCACTATTATCCATGTAATATAATCGTCATCCATAAAAGGGTCATCTCAATTGAGTTTAAGATATCCTACTTTGGGAGGTTTCTAATGTTCGTCAGCAGAATACTGCTCAGCATATATCTGTCCAATTCTTTAAGATGGAAAAAAACTTCATATTTCACTTTTAGCACATACGGTTGCTCACCATCAAAGATAAAAATAATTTCAGGCCAGCTAAATGGACCAACAAATCAAAGATATGTCAATAATAACATATATTTGTTATTCAACCTATTGTACAATAACACCTAATCTTCCATGCATTGAAATGACAATTATAAATTGACCAATTTGAAGTTATAAGGGATAAGCATACCAACATAGTCGAGTCCATGGACACCAAAATATCAAATGCTCAATAGTCTCATCCTCATAAAGGCAAAGCTTACAAGTTGACGATATTACAAAATGACTCTGAGTGAGATTTTTTTGTAGTGACTAAGGGTTCCTACATGATTTCCACATAAAACATTTGGGAATGGAAACTGGGATCAAGGGAAGACATAAAAAAAAATCCCTCCATTCATCTGTCAAAAGATGTACCAAAAAGATCAAATGGACAGAGTTGCCTTAAGATCCCTTGCTAGGAAACATTACTCCTATTTTCATTCCAAGTTCAAGAATACGACTTTATTTCTTGTCTAGCAAAAATTAATCGAGCTCCATTTATCTCTTATTCCTTCTCCTAAGACATCGGATTCAAAGAGACCTATCTTTGGCAAAATAGATGAGCTCCAAATTGCTTTCCACAACTATGTTAAGGCCTGATATTATGGTGAAGCATGTCAAACAACTAGATAGGATTGATTAATAGGAGCAAAGTCATAGCCTTTTAACTAAATATGAGCCTAATCTTGATTGAGACCAAACTAAGTAGTCCATAGATGGAGAGGTAGGGATTGCAATATTAAGAATTCTTCTACTAATATAAGGGAGAAAGATGTCTGAGATTACACTTTGTTTGGATTGAGGGGAATTAAATGAAATGAATGGTTGGAAAGGGATGAGTTTAATCACTCCCCCTGTTTGGCTTGGGAGAAAAAGAATGGATGGGGCATTGGAGGGATTGGTGTGGTCCCTCCTACACCCCGAAATTCAATCATTCCAAATTGGGCCAAAGGGAGGGAAATAAAATTAATTTTATTTGTAATAGCTATTTTAACCTTCACTTTGGTCCTATCAAGTATTTAAATTCTAATTAAAACAATGATATAAAAGTCACTTCGTACATAGAATTTATTATTTCCTTCTATTTTCTTTCCAATCAAAACAAAAAAAAATTCATAATCCTTTATGATTCTTTCTTTATAAAATTCTCCAGTCCCAATAAGCTTTAATTCTCTCATCTAATTTCTTTTCTTTTATAAAACTCTCCCTTAAATCCAAACAAGGTGTAAATGCACATTCTATTGCTTGGTTGATTGAAGGATCAATCAACCACATTTGAAATTCATAACTTGAAGGTCTTTTTAAAGATTGGTGACCTTCCACCCAATGATCCGCCCAAGTATTTACAGTTAGATCGCCCTTTATAACCCATCGCATGTAGTCGAAGGAACTTTAGCCTTTATAATCCACCATAGATCTTTAAATTTAGAACCCCCACTAGGGATGAATTTTTTTTAGAGTCCCTAAAAAATACATAAGGTTCTAAATGAAACTTTAAAAAGCAAAATGGCTCTAAATTTATTTTTAGAGTCCCTCAATTTAAAACTTCTATTGAGAATGGCCTAAAGGTAAACTATAGCTCTATGAGCCTCTCACTGGCCTTTTGGCATGAATTTCCATACCTTCTTTGAAGTACAATCTTTGTAAGACCTTAGATACCAAGAGACCAAAATTTGATTGGACCTCCATACCTGGCCAACAATTAATGCTAGATTTATAGCCTTTTGAAATTTTGAAAACCAAGTAGACCAGCATTGTCTTTCGGCACTATTACAGTAGACCATTTCAGCGACGAAATTCCATTGCATTAAGAGGAACTCCGCCAGAATTGTGCGATAAGACAACTCAAAGCCTTACAAAAAATATTTGGGAAAAGTTAAATAGAGACGTCGCATACATGGGGAAGGCTTGTAAAACTGATTTAATCAATACTTTACCACCGCTTTTTGAGAGCAATTTATGTTTCCAATATCTGACTTTTACCTTGCATTTCATCCTAGATCCCTTGTAATTTAACTTTTCAAGAATCCCAATCAACTGGCAAACCTATATGTGTACCCAACAAAGGTGATGAAGGCGGCGGAGGCGTGCCATTTTAAAGAGATAATCATTAAAACAGATTATAGTTTAGTAGTTAATTTGATTAATGAAAGTCCGTCGAACTTTAATTCATTACGTCCAATGATTGAAGATTGTAAGTGAATTTTATTTCGTCATAATAGTTTTAAGCTCACTTATATATTTAGAAAGGCCAATAAGTGTGCGAATTTTTTAGCTCGACTTGGAATGACGCAGCCTTTGGGCACTTCTTAAATTGACACACCCCCTAAACTATTGAGGCTTCTTGTGAAGAGCGACAAACAAAGAGATTCTTCCTCTAAAAGTATTATAGCATAGCTGGTTTTTTTGCCTCATTTTGATAAAAATAAAAAATAAAAAATAAAAAGTGATGAAGGCATCCCAAATATATTACACAAGAGCTGCTTAATTGCTTGAGAAGTACCACGACTAAATATGATAGAGACTTTCTAAAGAAAATTGTAACATATGGTCTGAACTGCTCACTAAACTTAAAAATTAAATGGAATTTGACACAAGTAGCATAAGAAGGCAACATAATTGGGTATTACGTATAAGAAGGCAATGGATTTATATGTTACTCTTACATTTTGTTCAGACTTAGCTTCCTATTTATAAGTCACAACTCATTTCAACCGGAGGACAAATATAATAAAGAAAAGGAAATTATAGAATTATAAAAGAAATAAAGTGGGAGAATATGATAATGTTTGGATTGAAAAAAAATTATAAATTAAATCAAACCAAACTAAGTCTTGTCCTATTAGGTAGGGTCGGATATATGGATCATGCGACGCCATTCCTTCTTGTTGAGAGTCATCTTCTCTATGAGATCTATGCACGCGAGGTCTCGTTTAATTGTCTCCGTCCAAGTAATCTTAGGCTTACCTTTACCCTCTTCTGGTGTATTATTTCTAAACTTTCGCACTTTCTAACAGGTAGCTCAACAAGTCATCTCCTTACGTGACCAAACTATCTCAGATGATTTTCCCTCATCTTATCTTCAATCGGGGTCACTCCTATTCATTCACGTATTACCTCGTTCCTAATCTTACTTTTCCTACTTTTGCCACACATCTATCTCAACATTCTCATATCAGCCACCGACATTTTATGAACATGTTGATATTTCACCGTCCAACACTCCGAACCATATAATATAGCAGACCTAATGGCTATCTTATAGAACTTCCCTTTTAGCTTAAGTGGTATTTTTTGATCGCACAAGATTCCTGACGCATTTCTCCACTTTGTCCATCCTGCTTTGATTCCATGATCAACGTCCGCATTAATCTCCTCATCTTGTTGAACCATAGAGCCCAAGTATTTAAAACTCTCTTTTTCTTGTATTCTTTCTGAATCTAATCTTACCTCTATCGCATTTATCGACTTATTTTGCTAAACATACATTCCATATATTTTGTCGCAAATCCATGTGAAAGATCAAACATGTTTTACACTGGCTGTCGGCTACCTAACGCAACCCTCCTCCTTTATCGGAACTTGGGACTGGCAGTGCCAGGGAGATACCCCTAGCACAGGTGGAGTTATTAGAAAAAAAATCATAAAGGAAAATAATCATAAAAGATTATGAATTTCTTTTATTTGTATTAGAAAGAAAATGGCAGGGACAGAGAAATTTTATTTACATATATAATTGGTTATAGTCTAATTTATTTCCCTTTTCTAGCTGGTATACAAATAATTAATATAAAAGACTAGAATATAATAGTTATAACAAAAATCATTATAATATTTTTTCCCTTTCGACCCCAAATTAGGGGGTTAGATTTTGGGGTACAAGAGAAATTAGACTAATCCCTCCTCAACCATTTCCTTCCTCCTATTCCCCCAATCCAAACAGTGAAAGAAAAACATAATTATAGTATAACTAAGACTAAAAAAAGAAAAAAGAAAAAAAGACTAAGTAGTCATCGCCTACTTAGTTGACCTCAAGGGAACCACCTTATGCCTCTTGAAGATCTTAGGTTGTAGTTGTTTTTATTGGTCGATTGATTTTTGCTGATGCTTGTTTGGGCTTTTTTTGGTGAAACAATTATTATTCTTTGACGTAAGAGGGAATGAAAAGGAAATGAATGACAAAAGACTAGAGGGTCAAATGGTACATTATAATTTTTCCAAAAAAATAAAAATAAATGGTACATTAGAAATAACCAAATAAGGGATAAGAAATAATTGAGAATGTAAAGTATTCCAACAATAAAAATTAAGAAACGAAGTAAAATTGAGAGAAAAAGGATAAAAAGGGTTAGAAGGAGTACATTTTATTCTGTTCCAGTGTATTTAGGAGGTGTTTGGTTAGCAAAATTTTATAGGATTTTCAAGAATGTGAATTTTAGAATATGTTATTCATATATTTAGTTTACAGAATAAAAAAATATTTATGAGAATACAATATTATCATGATTTGCCCAATTTCTATTATCATATAAAGGGTAAGAGTCTTACATTCCTAAATTGTGGGAATGTTTTGAGAAAACAAAATATACAAATACCCATTCTAAAAAATAAAAAATAACAAAAATAAAATAATATAATTCAAAAAATAAATTAAAAGATTAAAAAAGAAAAAAAAAGAAAAGAAAATAAATAATACTGTAAAATAAAATAAAAATAAGATAATATAAAAATAAAATAAAACAAAAAAATAAAATAAAATAAAATAAAGTAAAAATAAAAATAAAATAAAATAAATAAAAAAAAGATAAAAAAAAATTAAAAAATAAAAATACAAATAGAATAAGAAAAAAATAAAAATTAAATTAATATAATAAAAAATAAATAAATTAAAAAGAAAAAAATAAAATATTTAGAAAAAATAAAATAATAAAATAAAAATAAAAGATAAAATGAAATAAATAAAAATTATTAATTTTTTAAGTTAAACTAATATTTTATAATTTAAAAAAGGTAAATAAAAGAAAAAAAAAAAAAAAATAAAAAGAAATAAATAAAATTAAGTTTTTAATTTTAGAAGAGAAAAGTTAAAATTTACAAATATAAAATAAATTTATTCTACTTGTATAAATTCGTTAAACATTTTTTTGCTCCCGTATTAATAAAGTATACAAAATGTATCATTATTTATACATATTTTATAATATTTTTGTTTTTTTAAAATTAAGAACATGATTAGAAAATTGTTCAAAATTCTTAAAAATATAGAATCTAACCGAACATAACAAAACAAATATCTCTAAAAATTTAACAAAATATTCTTAAGAATACTTTTAACATACTAAACAATTTTAATCATATTCTCAAAAATATTATTTCTAAAAAAAAAAAAATCAATCCCTGAACCAAATAACTCGTTATTGTTTTACCAAAGGTACAAACCCGAAGGGCTTAAACGCACATACTTGTGCACACAGAGTATAAAGTACATAAATACGTAGTATCTGTATCTTAATTGTAAAATTCGGAGAGAGAGAGAGAGAGAGAGAAGTGAAAGAGAAGTTAAAAAGCAAAGAAGATGGAGAAGGAAGCAGAGGAGCAGAGCATGGAGGCACAGATAGAGCAGGCTTTGAACTCCCGCATTCAACATTTCAAAAACAACGCCGAGTACGCATCTCGCTCCCTCTCTATGTGTGTGTTTGTGTGTGTATCCATATATATATATATATATATATATATATATATATATATATTTGTATATATAAGTATTATTAATATTTACATGTAGAGGAAGAGGAGCATTTCGAAAATGTTGTAATTGCTAAACCCTAGGTAAAACCCTGTTGCACTTTAGTTGTAATTATTTGATTTATTTCCATTTCAATTCCTTTAAAAGCTTATACTTTTAGTAGTTCTTTCGTGTTATTTCACCGAAAGCATCGAATGATTGAAGGAAAGTAAAAGAACTTGAAAAGGAGCTTTGACAGTGCAATAGGGATAGCTCGTATACAGTGCACAAGGCTCCTGCGTATAAGTTTGTGGCAGGTAGACCGGCGAGGCTCTTTCCGAGACTTTAACCACTTGGCCTTAACGATAATTTTCGTTAATTGGAAAATTTTGAATTACCGGCTGCTCCTCTTTTAATTGGCTAAGCAACTGCGTTGTTGATGAGTGTGTGAAAGGGCTTTCTATCTCAGAAATTCTATGAATGATTATCTTAAACGAAATGAAAAAAAAAATTCTAAAAATATTACAAGCAGTGGAGAAAATGATTATGCAATGAACAGTCCAGGACTTCATCTTTGTCAAATGTCCTTGTAGGATTAGCCGATCCATTTTTAGCTCTCCACTTGGCATTTCTTGAATAAATTACCCAAGTTAAGTTTCAGAGATTTGACATTTTCTGACATAGGTAGTTTAGTTTATAAAGCTGAAACTTGTTTTTGTCTTCTACCTAGGATTGCTCATGTCCCTGCTATATTTGATAAATGATTTTTTATTTCCTTTGTTTGAAACCCTTTGGCACCATAGTGACTTGGGATTCTTGAATGAATAACCCAGGTTGATTTGGAGAGATTCGATATGTTCACGTGGTTAGTTAAATTTTAAAGCTAATACTTGTTTTCAGTTTCTAGGATTGCTTACGTCACTGCTACATTCGATAAATAATAATCATTTTCTCAGTTTGAAACGCCTTGGCAGTAAAAGTTGGAAAAACTTTCAATGTTGACCAACCTTTGACTTACTTTGCTATTATGGATAATATTTCAACCATGAAGCTACCAATTCTATTTGATTAATGATAACATTTAAATTATCAATTTTTCTATAAATTTCATTCATTGAAGAAGTCTTATATAATGATGATGTAAGTGGATTTACTGTTAAGATTTAGAACTATATTCTCAGCTTGGAAAGAAGGGTGGTGTTCTGTCTTTGTCTTTGTTAACAAAAAAAAAAAAATGCAAATATAGTGGCAAAAAGAGAGCAAGGAGTCCTGAATAACATAAAGAGTATAAATAAACAAACACGAGCTAAATGATGCCCTCCAGCTATGTCACAGATTTGCGAGGGCCAGATGCTAAAAGAACTTTTAGTAGAATATTACACGTGTAAGAAAGTCACTCTGTCCCTTGAAGAACGAGAAGGTAAATATCTAAAAAGGCTCTAGTAGTTTTCTCAATCAAGGTGCACCAAGTAACAAACATTAGAACCATACTTTCCAATTTCTCGCCACAGCTGAGAGAAATAGGTACTTTTAGATAAAGCAAAGAAGACAAGGTTTGCCATTTACCCTTAATAAATAAAATCCTCTCTGAAGTGATTGAGGGTATTGCTTCACTCCTTATGGGTACTGGGCCACAATGCTTCTCTCCTTAGATTACTTTGAATAATTTTCTTTTAATTATTTGGGGAAAGGTGAAAAATCACTTAGCTTATATGATATTTTTCCTCAAGTTGATGTTTATCACATCACTTTATGAGAAACCCTTTATGATTGATTATATTTAAGTGCTGAAATTTACTTCCTCAAGTTACTCCCGAAAAATGCTTAGTCAGCCTGGATACTTTGACAATGTTTATGTTGAACAAGGTATATAAGAGGAATTGAACTTCTTTTAGCATGGTGGAGATATTCTGGATATGCCTTTTACATTTAATGGCTAGAAGAATTGATTTTGCCAATTTGTAGTAAGCTTTAAGTATATGCTCTTCTGATCAATACTACCATTTAGCTAATTTTGTGTACATTTATATTTTTTTATGCATTAATGGGATAGCCTTTGTGTGGCATACTTGAGATCTTCTGCAATAGTTCTCATTAAATGTATGTAAAATGCCTTTGTTTGTTCCCTTTCTTGGTCCTATTTCCTAAGAAGCTGAAGATGGACAAGAGGCATGATTACCTGACATGGACACGCCGGAATGACATTTCTCAACTTAGTTTGTGGCTAGCTGGGAACACATTATATAACACAAACTATAAACTTTATATATCTCTTACATTATCTTATATCCTTCCTCACGTTTTCATTGTTTTTTTTTGGTTCTTTTTTCCTTTTTTTTAACGTTTTCATTGTTTGGCGGTTGCATATGATGCAAGTTTTAAGGAAAAACTGTGAAGAGAAGGCTGGATATACTAAGCCTTCTAATTCTTTAAGAGGTTTATCTAAAAGATTCGCAATATAACTAGGAGACATTTTAAATACCACACATAGGTTACGGGGAATGCGAGTTTGATGTAGCCCATCTGATATATTCGTATCCGAGAATCAACAAATTCAACCCCGCATTGTTCACAAAGGCTTGTGATACACATGTATGGAAGGTGTTGTTTTGGGGGAGGATGATTTAACAAATTATATTTTTATTGTGCTTAGATCTCCTAAACCAAATTTTGACCTAATAAACAAGCAAATAGTTTTAGATGATCATACTACAAGTAATGGATAGAAGAAGAAAAATAAGGCTAATGGGCTTTCTGTAGGTACGCTACTAGGCTTTTCTACAGTTCTCATAAAAGTGGATGAAAATTTAAGGCTAAAATCTTCTTCATCTTATTGAACACATATCAGTACAACGTTCCAATTCTAAACTAATTGTTTTCAGTTTTTGCAACTAACCTTATTTTCTTTAAAATAAAGTTTTGCATGGGAAGTGTTCACATCCTGTTCCTAATGAATTAACTATGGTTTCAAATTTAGAAAGATCGGTGCACTTTGTTTCCACTTGTGTGAGCCTCTCCAATGGCCTTTGGAAGAGTGGCCATGCTTCCCAGCTTCTTATGTCTCTCTCTTTGATCAACTTTCATCTTGAAATATATGCAACTTAAATGGCAAGTGTCTTTTCTTGTGAAGGAAAAGACAAAGTAATAAGTGAGAAATTTGCTTGGTATTATATTATTTAGTGGGGAAAAAATTCCTCTTCGACATTTGAATACTGAAGATCATTAAAAGAAAGTAACATGTTTATTGACTCCCACAGTGCCAAGGAAGGATAGGAAGTCTTTTATCGATAGGGCTTTGGCAAAATACTCTTAAGAGGAGACCTTTTAACGTGCTGCGATATGAAGACAGTGTTCATTTGGGACAAGCATGTAATTTTAAAAGTATAACATAAATTACAATTCCAAAAGCAAAGGGCTACTCTAAATGTGGTGTCTGGTGGACTATATATAGGCGCCAGATTAGAGTTTAACCTTGAAGCATTGCAACTGATCATGGACCTTCTTAAGACTGCTGTTCTTCTCCGGCTTATTCACTTGCTTCCTTAAATACGATATGTTTGATATGCTCTAATCCATGTTTTGAGAAACAATTAGTGAACGGTTGCGAATTTATATCTCTATTGCCAATCCCTTCCCCTTTAGTTGCCATGATTTGGGGTTATGTGCTCTTCATTGTTTTTGTGTTTTTAGCATTATTCGTTGCCATAGGTATTATAGTCAATCATAACCATGATTATTGCTTTAGAACTATAATATCTGTGACAATGTATTTTAAAATGTGGCACATCCCTGGGGTTGCTGGGGAATTTGAGCACTCTAAGGATCTGTTGGAGTTATTTCTAATCATCTGTGTTCATTTAGTGCAGATCCTTGACTTTGGAGAGCGTTAGAAGATTATTAGAGAAAGACTTGGGGCTTGAGAGATATGCATTAGATGCGCATAAGAGATTTATAAAGCGGTTAATAGAGAAGGTAACACTATGATGTTTCTACAGAATAGTTGTTCTACTGTGAATTGTTCTGTGTTGATTATAGAATCTTTCTTATTGTATAGTTTGAATTCTATTGCATCAGTTGCTGACTGATCAAGTGGTATAATCTGAGTATGCTGTGTATGAAAATGATATAATCGATTTCATATGCCTTAAGTACATTAAACTTCTTTTGACTCATTTCATATGCCTTAAGTACATCAAACTTCTTTTGACTCATTATCTTTAATATATTATTTTTCACTTTCCAGAGTGTGTAATATTAAATTTTAAGCTCGTCCCTCAAATATGGTTGCAGAAATATTGTATAATATTATCTCAAAACTTATAGAGGCCTGTTTCAGATACTTGTCCTTGGTGAAGTCACTATCCCATAGATAGAAGCCATCCAGAGACAGAAGTTGACTGGCTTCATTACGTTTGATTTATTGAGTATTGATTTAATGTATATGGAGCCGAAGCCTTTGTTATAAACTGTATAAGCTTACAACTTAAATAGTTCAGAATATGACTGTGAAGATGGTTTTGTATCAGGTTTGCTTGTTTAAGAGTATTCAATGTTTCAAAGTATTTCTTTTTTTTTTTTTCCTTGGAGAAACTTTCAACTATGAATTGTTTTTTTCATCATTTATAGTGATATTATTTCTTTATTTTGACTTTTTAATAATACAAGTGCAGTTATATTATTTTGTAAGTTTGAGATGTTAATTTTAAAAAATGTATTACCCCACTCAGGTCTTGAGGTTTTCAAGATTCCAAAATTTGAAATGTTAATCTGAACTCAGGTGTATAGGTTTTTGAGTAATGACACTAATCTTTATGAGGTATTTAACAATCTGCACTACCAGTGCCTCCTACTAGTTTCTAGTAATTATACTAGCTGATCGCAGTTCTAGCAATGGCGAATAACAATCTGCACTACCATCTTCTAGTAATTATACTTGCTGATCACAGTTCTAGCAATGGCGAAGACCAGGGTCAATTTCATTATCAACAGCATGCAGACACATATATTAACCTGTACATGTTAATTAATGGTTAATCTTTTTCTATCTCGCTAGCAAACTCTTCGCCATGTTGTCTTGCAGGGTAGATTTCTATGAAGATAAATCGTACTTTAGTTTTCAATAATGGCAGTAATTTCCTATATAGCTTGACCAATATGCACTTAGATCACCTCCTATTAGTGTCTGGTAAGCAAACTGGCACATCAGAATCAAATATGCTCAATGACAAACAGCTGAAATCGGAATATATTCCCATAATTAACAGTACATGGAGACATGCACACGCTTCATTCTATCTTGCCTACCCCTCTCTTTTGAAACTGTGCCCCATTTCAAAAGATTGGTTGATACCACTGGTTAGAATTATCTGTCCTATGTGTTTCAAGCACAATTTTGTGTTGTGCTTCTGTTACTGGACCTTAATTTCTAATAACTTTTTCATATTTCAAATTATGAATTCTGTAGATACAATCTGGAATATACAATTTCTTCAGCTTTACTGTCTGTTTAATGAAATCCAAAGTCCTTTAAGGTCTACTCCTAAATTTCATCAATTTTGCTGCACATAAGATTTCAATTGGTGTCCTCTGTTCTTTGTTATTGCCACTACCTTATATAATTTCTGCTGTTGTGCTAGATATTATTTCTTTGCTTTTGCAAGTTTGCGTTTTTGGAGTTTATGAAGATATCCAAGATGTTTATAGGAATGTATTAAGGTTGTTTCAGGAAATACTTAATTAAATCTGTTACCTTATATCTTTCTCCTCTACTTGCTTAATTAAATCAAAATTGATGGACAGTTCCTCACGACACTTGGTGTATGGAACTTCTACAAAAAAGCCGTCTAATTCATCTGTGCGACACAGAACTTCTCGCTCAATAGTGAACTGGCTGGGGAGCTGCATGTTCCATTATTTTTTTTAATTGGCGAATATCTCTTATTGAGATGGTTGATGGATTTGATTGTTGCACTAGGTGGTCGAAGAAGCAGGAAGGAGGGGACTATAGTAAGGGGGAGTTATGTCATTTTCTGATTGAATCAAGCTGCCTCTTCATATATTAATTAAACTGGTCAGCATGAATACAGAGTCCCTTTTGAGAACTTTATTGTTCATTTTGTGAATGATTTGGATGCCTAAATGTGTTGGGCGATGGTTTCATACATGAAAGAGGATCCTAGCCAATGGATGTAGTTGGTCTTATGACTTTCTTGAGTTGCATAGTATCTGGTCCTCTTCATATCATTGACTCGCAATTTATGCATGAATCAAAATATTTGTAAAGTTTGTTTGTGCAAACTGTCCTTCCAGCTATGCCGTAACTTAGGACTTTTGGGATAAATTTTACCATAGAATTTTGTAGTGTTATGGATTAGAGCCTTCTTACCAGTTGCTTATGTCATATTCTGGATGCCAGCATCTGGAGGGTTCTGATGATGAAAATGCTTCCAAAAATGCTCTTAAGAATGACGAGAAAAATGTATCTTCAACTAAGATAGAAGCAGCGGAATCACCTCAAAAGAATGAGATAAAGAAAGATAGAAAGGAGCCTATCGTTGAAGATGAGATGAAAACTGAGGACTCGCCTATAATGGGACTAATGACTACTAAAGTCGGCTCGGTGGATGCTCAAAGCACTGAGATAACTGAGAGCAAGATAAAGAAGGCTATTTGGGACAGAGCTTCTCATATTAAAGATAATTCAGAGTATGTATCTTCATTTTTTAAACTGGTCATCTGTTCCCAGAGTTTTTAATTTCTCCTGTGCCTTACAACCTCAAGGTGTTGAACTGAGAGATGGGGCCGCATTTTTACTTGCATAACATATTGAAGCATTTGATGTTTTCTACTTCTGGTAATCTTTCGTTTATAAGGTCTGCGATAATGGTATCTAAAATGTCATTTTTCCAGGACAATAACTCCTGCTGGGGTCCGGCGACTGTTGGAAGAAGATTTGGGGCTTCCTACAAATACTCTAGATCCCTTTAAGAAGTTTATACGTACTCAAATAGATGAGGTCTGGAAACTTTTCTAAGAAGTGTTTATTTTGTACTTTTAGAAGATTGCCCATCTGCTCCTCATTTTTATGTTTTATCTCTGTTACTGAACAGGTATTTCAATCTTCTGAAGTTAACAATTCTGCAACTGGATTGAAGAAGAAAAAAATTAATGGGAAAAATCAAATTGACATACCAGAAAAGAACATCTCTGAAACTAGCTCTGGCTCATTAGACAGTGAGAACAAAGAGGTAGAAGAAAAAGCAAAATCAAGAAGAAAAGCAGCTGCTAGAGAGAATATAGACAAATCTGTCGGGATGAAGAAACGTAAAGCACCTCAGAAGGAGGTGAATGTTTCTAGCAAGAAGCAGAAAAAGATTGCTAAGAAGCCATCAGATGCAGATGCTGACGAAGGCGATGACGATAGTGGATCTGATGATCTTCACTCTTCTGAAAAATCTTCAATGGTGAAGCCAATATTGATATATGAATGTAAACAATTTGTACAGATCAACAATTCATTTATATCTCATTGAATTGTATTGTTATGAATTGCAGAAGAAACAACCCTCAACTCCTGGATATGGAAAACGTGTGGAAAATCTAAAATCAATAATCAAAGCCTGTGGAATGAGGTTTGTGTTTATTTGCTCCCATGTTCTCCTGTCAACCTGAATTTGTTCATGCTGGCATCTAAATCTCTATAATTCCATCCTCCTCCCCTCCCCTCTCCCCCATTGGTAAAAAGTGTTGCTCCTTCAATGTACAAGAAAGCTAAGCAGGTGCCTGATGAAAAACGTGAGGGATTCTTAATTAAGGAGTTAGAGCAGATCCTATCAAGAGAAGGGCTCTCAACAAATCCAACTGAGAAAGGTAATAAACTTTCCTTTGCTCGCCATTTTCCCAAATACACAATTAGTTGCTTCCTGTGGCCATTGTTAAGATCTCAACCTTGTGAAACTGAGGAGAAACAGATAAAGTTCTCTTGGTTTACACGGGATCTGTACTTTGCTAAACTGTGATGGGTTAAAATGTTAGCAAGATTATTTGAATAAGCAATCTAAAAAATTGTCTTACCACTCTTTCATAAAATTATAATTCACATGTGAAGTGGAAAATTTCTGAATCTGATTTGGTCAGGTTAGGAAACTGAAATAATTATTGCGATTTTTCAGTTCATGTTGTAGAATACATTTCAGACCTCCAGGGAGTGAAAGATAATCCTCCATCTATATGTTTTTTAATACATATGTTGATAGTTGATACTAGACATCTCATTATCATGAGGGAACCATGCGTGTAATAGTGTGAGGACTAGAAACTGTACTTATGGTTCCAAAATATGTACTTTTCTCTTTTGTTGGTTTAAACCGATGTATCCTAATCATTCTACACACATTAACTGTTCATCCCAAGCATTATCTACTCCATCCGTAGGACCCCATCGATCCATTCTTTAACTTCTGGTTCCATCTAGGGATGTAAAGAGTCAGTTTGGAGTTGTCCAGTTGGTTGTTCAAGTTTGATTTGATATCTGAAGAAACTCTCTATGTTAAGCTTGACTTCTATTTTGTTAGTGGATTTTGAACAAGCTTTACTGGAGCAGACCATAAGCAGAGCTTGAACAGCTTGGTTCTTTTCTTGATGTTCATTGTATTTGACAGATTACTCAGAGGTTGAGATAAGCTCATTGGTTTAACGAACTTTGAAGTATGCTCAAATTTGACTTCTGCAACTTACAAAATTAAACTTAGTAAGCTTTTCATTAGGTGAAGTTGGATTTATCTTCTTCTAGTTTGGTATCTTTTGCAGCCCATTTCGATCTTCATGATACCATCATTTTGTTTTATCATCTATCTCCATTCTTCTTGCTCCTGGATTCATGATTGAGTATCAAGGCTAATGTCACTGACACTTAATAAATAATCAGATCTCCAATCTTAGTAGGATATGGAGCTTGATTTTGTAAGAGAGTGCCTTATTACCAGCCCTCCTTCGTTCCTTCTCTTCCAGTCTCTCTTTTGCATAACCACAGTTCTATCTCCTTCCTTTTCCATAATATTCTTGGTTTCCGACATGCATAATTTCTTTGTAGACATAAAACTTCACTTGTTAACTAAAGTAACTTTTACTTCAGAAAGTTTACTTTTTTTTATTATTGGGGTAATGACATTCCCCACCTAGTGGTTTGGTTTGGTTTTGGTTTTGGTTTTATTGGAGGAGTGACATTGGAGGACATGGAGGTTAATATTTTCAAACATGTAAGCATTCTGCAGTGTGTAGATGTCTAAGTTGGCTTGAACAATGTCCTTGTTCAATTCTTTTCCATCTGAAACTGAAGGCAATGATGCTCAGTAATCCTTTCCTTCTTCCACCTGGCCGGTGCAAGGGTGGGGGTGGGAATGGGATCGTGGGTTAACAAATACAATTGGTTTGATCCCCATTCAAAGTTTTTGTGTCCATTTAATTTTTTTGGTTTTCAGCCAGATCTGGTTCTCCTTCACCATGCAACACTTGCTGTTGGTGAAAATTCGATATAGGTATAAGTATGTATATATATACATATGTATAATTCCAATATAATGACACCGCATGATTTCTGACTACTCTCAGAGATCAAAGAAGTTAGGAAGAGAAAGGAAAGAGCAAAAGAACTTGAAGGCATTGACTTAAGCAACATTGTGTCAAGCTCCAGGAGAAGGACGACAACCACTTATATGGCTCCTCCAAAACCCAAAGTACGTGCTGAACGTCCAGTAGCCGACACCAATTCTACTAAGAAGAATGAGAATGATGAAGTTGATGATGACAATGATGTTGGCAAGGAGGCACCAGAGAAAAAGGAAGAAAAAGAGGAAGAGGGGAAAGAAGAAGAGAAAGGAGAAAAAGAAAAAGAAGAAGAGAAAGGAGAAAAAGAAAAAGAAGAAGAAGAAGAAGAAGAAGAGGATGATGATGATGATGATGATGATGACGATGACGATGATGATGATAGTCAGAGTGAAGAGTTTAATGAAGGTATGCTTCTAAATTTGTGTATAATAGATATTCTAGAGTATATTTATGCCAAATGTGAGTCTCCCATTTTCATTGTCACGAATGATCTTCATTCTTCTCAATCACAAACTTCCATTTGCAACTTTAAATGTGGTCGAGCAATGTTAGTGGCAGCTTCTGATGTTACATAGAATCCCTAAATAAGTTCTCAAATATCATAATAGACCATGAGCCCGTCTGTGGTTGCTGTGGCTTCTATGGCAGAGTTTAGATCATGAGCTCCAAACTTTAGCTTCAGCATACATGCTTTAGACCAAATTTTCTTCTATCAGTAACAGAAGCACTAGAACCCGAGCAGGCTCCTGCCTTTTTCCAAACCAAAAGTCATGTTACATAACGGCATGCTGTGTCATGATATAATCATTTGATTTTTCCCTACAACAGTGTGGTGTAGACTCTAAAGTGGCACCTGAAAACCCAAATTATATAGCTTCAGTAGGTAGTATTTGTAATATGCTATCGAACTAAAGTTGACTTCTTTAAATGTATGGCATTTGACGATAAACAAAAAGCTGACAGTTACTGTTGCTCATAAACATTGTAAAAAACTTAAGATATGAGCAAAGGAGGTTAAAATACATGTGACTATATGTTAGTGCTAGTCTATGATTTGCCTTCAGCAGCACCACCTTACAAGATCTTTTTTCTTTATTGCAGATGATGAAGACAGTGACTAAATCTTGATAGCTTCTTTGCTGTGCAATTGTAACAAGATGAGGTAGTAAGCAGAGTAAAATGTACGTATTTATTAGCCAGATATTTATATCATTTTGTTTTCTTAAGCTGAATCGGTATTTGCTGCTAGACGGTATATGCAGTCTTACCTATGGGATCTTATAGATGATTTAGTAATTTTACGGTAGTTGAGAAGTTAGTGTATCTGATAAGGAAAGACATTATCTGTTGAACAATTTGCCATGAATTATGTGTGTTTTGGAATGGGGATCTGGAACGCTCCCCTCGACCATAAGTCTCCTGCTCTGGTCTTCTCATAACATTATAACGTTGCGATCTGTCCTCCTTTTCCACTCCTCTTCTCTTCCTCTCTATACGATAACAGTGGGAGTCGTTTCTTAAATGTGTAGCCAACTTTTTTCTCGTATTGTAATTTTGTTTGGACTTTGGATAATGACCGGTTTGCCCTCCTATGTGTTTGGTTTGATTTTCTTGAAGTTTTTGTGGGAAGGGTACTTCTGGAATTTTGGAATTGCAAAATTCGGAATTTATTCTGGTGGCTTACTTTGGAGTATACAAATCTATGCAGCAACTGCATAATTTTAATGCTTTGTAAGAGCGGACTTAAATTCTTTTATAACGCTATATGTTCTGGAAGATCCATTCTCTTATAACGTTATATGTTCTGTCGGGATCTTCCAAAAGACCAATACACAATGTTAATGTTTTATATGACCATTTGGCAAAATGTGGTCGAGCCTGATTCGATGATTGTTGATTTTGCGTAAGCCATAATAAGATAATCCAAACTCAATTCCAGCCTTTTAACAGGGTTTGTGATTTCATAATTTTTATTTTATTTTATAAAGATGCTATTGTATTTTTAATTAACAAATGAAATAGAAATAAAAATATATATCGTAAAGAATCGTCCAACTACTGAAATGGTTATATACTTGTAACCATTATGTTGTGCTATTATTAGGATTCAATGTTCATTTTTTTATAGATTGACCGAGAGTAGTGGCAAAATTTGATCATGCATAGCATATGGGTACCACAACTAGTTCTGTTCATCTGTTTTGGTTAAAAGCAAGGTCTGTAAATCTTCTTCATCACATTCATTGGTTATTCAGTCTTGTTAAATTATGAAACTCACAACTAAACAACCTCCTAGATTACATGGAGAAAGATATGAGACGGCTTCTATGCGTGTCTTCCTTTTCAACATGTACAATAACAATTTCATAAATAGAAATTTGGACAATAATTAGCCTTAAAAATACTAGACATTCATCTTTGATTCAAATAAGCCATCAATGAATTTCTAAACCAAACGAACGAGTCTATACAGATCATGCAACAGGCCAATAAATCCAGTGCGACAAACTAATTATATGTAAACAAAGAGATGTGACGTTCAAGTTGTACAAAAGCAGCAAGCTAGCATTGAATTAGTATCACAAGTGAAGTACGATTCTACAATAATATTAAAGATCCTCAAAAAGAAGAGTATAAGGTACGCATGAAATGCAAAATGAGAGAAATATACTTTGATGGGAAAATTGCAGACTCTTTTCTTGCATGACCAATTTACTTTTGCTGAATCAGCACGTTCAGCAGTTTTTACTTGTGTAGGACATTGAGACACACGGAGTTTTAACTGCAAAGACTACGAATTTTTCTAATTACCACATTTCATGAAGATACACAAACGCTGGGTCGTCCAGGATGACTTTACTGATGTGGCATGGTTCGTATCTACTTTTTCTTCTGATGGCTTGTGCTTTTTCTGATCTCCTTCATTTTCTTCTGATGGCTTCTGGTTTTTTTTTTCTCCTTCTCCTTTACTTCTTGCTGATCGTCTTTAATTTCTTCTGATGGTGAGGAAAATATCTTCAACAATATTATTTTTGATATTAAAACTAAAATATATATGATTAAAAAAATTAAGTATTCTTTTTTGAATCATGTTATTTGTAGATATTGAAATATTAATGAGACTAAAAAATGGTAGACTTACCTTATTTTTGATGTATTCGACTTTTTCGATAGCTTACTACCAATTACTGTAATTATTTTTGTTAATGAATAAAATATACCCGTTTACTTTAAACAAAAAAAAAAAAAAAAAAAAACCCAATCAATTTAAACCAAAAAAAAAAGATATCAATCAATTTACATCCAAATCATATCCGTAGATTGTGGAGAGGAATGGTTAGAAGATCGGATTTAGATTAACACGCATTCACTACATAAACAGTGGCCCGTCTTTGTCATCAGCGCCGTGTTGCAGAAGAAAAGTTTAATAGGGCGCAGCTTTTTTAAAACAGTGCTTTTTTTTTCTAATGGCTTCTGCTTTTTTGATCTCCTTTAATTCTTGCACTTCTTCTTCACGCGTTTTCTGATTTCTTTTAATTATGTACAGTCGTCCGGCTTCTGTTTTTTTCTGATCTTTGTTTAATTTTTTCAGGCATCTGGCTTCCCATTGGCCAAGAAAACACCTCCCTGATGTAGGAAAAAAGCTGAAAATGAGGTTTCTTCACCCCTCTAAGGTCGCTGTTTCGAAGAAATTTCACTCATTGGCTGAGCATATCCTTTGCCAAAAAAGGAAAGAAAAAAAAAATGTTGATATTTCGAAATAAATGAAGCTGATGACAGAAGTAGAAGATGGAGTTGAGATTTGCAGTGTAAGAACGAGTATGAGGTTACCTTCTCAAACATCCATATATAAATATAAGGTTGTTCTTAAGAAATCCTCACCTCCTCAGAAGCCAAAAAAAAAAAAAAAAAAGACCATGCAGAGTCATAACTTAAGATCTCCTTACACAAGATGGCCTCTGGTGAGAGGTCCTCCACCCGCACCACTACCGGAACGACCAGACTGCATTTCCGATGTAAGTTTATAGATCTATTCTCTTACTTGGTTTCGAAGTGTGATAATTGGACTGATATCTTTCTTTTTTACTCCTTTTCTGTTAGGCTCTACATTCTTGGGCTTACAATAGTAACCAATCGATATGGTTAGAAGCCGTCGATAATGAACAAAGACAGGGATATGTTGTTGGAATGTTGGAACACTTTATAAACACAATGAAATTTATTTTTTAATTCTTTTACCAACTAGTCTATGTACATAGAGTTGTTCCTCTTCTTTGATTTGGAATATATGTTAAGTCTCATAGGTTAATTGTTGTCAATGTAGAAACTTCTCAAGGTGGTAGACATTATTAGTATTATTCTTTTCTAACTTAATAAATTTAATTTATTTTAGTGTTTTTTTATTTTTTTTAATAGTAACTGTAGGTACAATTCATCAGGCTATTAGTGATCTGAAAGATATAGCTCAGTATGTTATCAGTGCTGAATTATCGAATGGGAAATCATGGGATATTAATCTTAAAATACCTCAGGTGGTTAAAAAGATTGATTTGTTATGTGAAGATACTATGAATTGCTGCGATTGTAAAAAGATACAATAAGTTTTATTTTGTTTAAAATTTAAATTTTTATGTTAATTATTAATAATTTTTTTTTCCTTAGACTTTAAAGAATTGGTTAATGTCTTGAGGAAAAAAAATATATTAATAATTAACATAAAAATTTAAATTTTAAACAAAATAAAACATATTGCATCATTTCACAGTCGCGACAATTCATAGCATCTTCGCATAACAAATCAAACTTTTTAACCACTTGAGGTATTTTAAGATTAGTATCCCACGGTTCCCTTTCCGGTAATTCAATACTAATGACATACCGAACTATGTCTTTCAGATCATTAATAACCTGACAAATTGTATCTACAGTTGCTATTGAAAAAAACAAAAAAACATTAAAATAAAATAAATTTATTAAGTTAAAAAAAAATAATACTGATAATATCTACCACCTTGAGAGGTTTCTGTATTGGCAATAATTAGCCTGTTATTATGAGACTCAACATACATTCCAAACCAAAGAGGAGGAACAACTCTCTGTACATAGACTACTTGATAAAAGAATTGAAAAATAGGTTTCATTGTGTTTATAAAATGTTCCGACATTCCAACAATATATCCCCGGCTTTGTTCATTAGAGGGGAAGAATCAGTTTCTTTCTTTTCCTATACGTAGCAGTCTTTACCTTATGTACTTTTGTTGCAAAAATTCAATAGAACTCCACTTGAACTCTCTTCAGCTCTCTCTTTGAGCTTTCTGTTACTCCCTAAAATCCACAGGTCTATAACAGTGAGGTGCCGGCGGTGGCCCATCTGTCCACGTTTTTTTTATTATATTTTATGTTGTGAATTCGGCCTGCGGCCTCCTAGTAGTTTCTGTGTTTATGATGAATAGACAAGTCTTTTGTCTCTCTTTGTTTTTCATTTTCTTATTGATGAATTGTCTTTTTGCAGAGGAACCCCGTAATTGTATTTATATTTTCTTAAAAATCGTTATAACAAATATTGTGAACGCAAGGTTTTGAGTTTAAATTTATGTAATTTTATTGTAAATATTATTTGACTCATAAATGATATAAATATGTGTTAGAATGTATTGTTATATTACGGAATTAATAACTTAAGATAAATTTAATAAATTCCTGCCTAAAATAAATAAAGAGAAAGATTCTAAATTAATTTTAAAATTAATTAGTATTAAATAACAATCTCAAGATTTGATATTGTAATTTCAGTATTTATGATTTTTTAACGTAAGAAAATAGTATTCTCCAACCATCATTATTATACTCTTCAACCTACAATGTGTATATATTGTAGTATGATTTGGGAATAAATCCAATTATATACTAATTAACAGCTCCTCAAAGTATTCATGCATGTCTTATACGCCGGCCGATGGTAACATTAGTATGACGATAACAAGTTCAAATGCAGACTACACGTCGCCATAAAAGCTATTTCTCGCCTGGAAGTTGTCATTTTATGGTTAAACAACTCATCCGATTTCCATCTAGTTCTTCTAATTATATTGTGCCCCACGAAGAAAAAGAACTTATAGAATAGGGCCTATATACACTAATCTATATAGCTAAAAGTTAACCACTCACATTCGGAAAGTTATTGAAATCACAACCTAGAAAAGCATATGGGTAAAAACAATTTTTAAAACTTGTTACCTCAAGAAAGGCAAAAAGAGAAAAAAAGGTTGAGCTCAGTGCGGAGCCACAACTTTAATATTTGGGGGTCGAATTTTTTTTTTTTTTTTAATACAGTATTTTTTGTGTTAGTAAAGAAAAAAAGACACAATTTTTATAATTAAAGTTAAAAGTTGTAAATATCTATCTAAATCTAATAAACATACTTATACATATTTATCGAAATCTAATAAACATACACATATTAACAAAAACTGACAAAAAATAAAATGTAACTACAGTGACTTTTTTTTTTTTTTTGGTTAAATACATTTCTCGTGATTCAAGTTACTTAGCTATATGTTAGATACAAGAGAAAAAAATAATCTCACTTCTTCGGTGATTGAAGAGAAATAGATGGTAAAAACCATGTGACAACTAAGCTTAAATTTATTGGCAAGAGATTCCACAAAGAAAAACAAGGCTAATGGCAAGTAATAGGCTCACTTTTACCGAGAATTGTACATTTTAGGGATCAAAACAAGAGCATATGTATATATATGCTACTAAATTTTTTTTTGTACATAAATATGACTTCAATCACTTGCTACATAGTTTGCACAATTATCATTTACGGTTGGAAACAAAATTTTTTGTATGTTTCATATATACACTAATACACAAGATATAAGTTATATGCAGGGGTGGAGGGAGAGGGGGGCCGGGGGACCTTCGAAAAAAAGAAAAATATTTAATGTATTAAAAAAAAAAAAAAACAGATTTGGCCCCCTAATAAATAGGTTGAAAGTTGTAAAGGAATTCAAGATATGAGTTATACTAGGCAGTTAGTAACAAGCAAATCCACTTTGGTGGTGAGGGATTGAATCACCTTGGCCGTATGCAAAGCTTTTTTTTTTCCTAGCAAGCCTAGTTTTAAGTTGTTTAAAAAAAAAGGAAAGGCTAGGGAAATGCCACGTAGGCACTTACTTTGCCAATTGCCTTTGCCGCGAAAACACAAAGGTAAAACTTAAAAGACATATGATGTATTTTTTTTTTCTTTTTGGTTTTAAAACAAAACTATCATCATCTTCTTCTCAAATCTCAAAAACTATCATCATCTTCTCCTCCCATCTTCTCTCAAGTCTCCATTTTCTTTGTGTGACCAAGTAGGTATGTGTGTATTAGTGTAAATATCTGTATGTATTGATATATGTATGTATGTATATATATATATAACTTATATCTTGTGTATTAGTGTATATATGAAACATACAAGAAATTTTGTTTCCAACCGTAAATGATAATTGTGCAAACTATGTAGAAAATGATTGAAGTCATATTTATGTACAGAAAAAAATTTAGTAGCATATATATACATATGCTCTTGTTTTGATCCCTAAAATGTACAATTCTTGGTAAAAGTGAGCCTATTAGTTGCCATTAGCTTTGCTTTTCTTTGTGGAATCTCTTGCCAATAAAGTTAAGCTTGGTTGTCACATGGTTTTTACCATCTATTTCTCTTCTATCACTGAAGAAGTGAGATTATTTTTTTCTCTTGTACTTAATATATAGCTAAGTAACTTGAATCACGAGAAACGTATTTAACCAAAAAAAAAAAGCCACTGCAGTTACATTTTATTTTTAGCCAGTTTTTGCTAGTATGTGTATGTTTATTAGATTTCAATAGATATGTATAAGTATGTTTATTAGATTTAGATAGATATTTATAACTTTTAACTTTAATTATAAAAATGTGTCTTTTTTTCTCTATTAACACAAAATATTGTACAAAAAAAAAAATTCAGCCCCCCAACATTCAAGTTCTGGCTCCGCCCCTGTTAATATCTTTCATTCATTCCTCTTTCAGGTATTCATTTGATTTTTTTTATAAATTTATTTGTAATTTTTCTTTTGGGCAATATGTATTCTTGTAAAAGAATTTCTAGTTATCCTAAAGAATGAACTGGGAATACATGCTAATCTTAATATAATCAGTATATATGTGCCAATCATAATAAACACTAAATAATGCTTTTATATATGACAACCACGCTGAAAAGATTATATCGTGTTTGCCGTGACTTTGCTATGATCGTGTATATGTGTATAGTTGAACCTAAAATTATTTATTCATGTTAAAATCAACTTAAAATTATTACGATTCTTTTGTAATGTTTATCTTTTTTAAAAATATTTCTATGTTTTTTTTTCTTTTAGATTTTTATGATAGGATCAGAAATCAATAATTAATTGAAAAGATAACACTTATATGAAAATCTAATTATAATTGAATAAAAGAAGGGTATTTAAGTAAAATATAACTATTAATTTCAATTTCACATGTATTCCAAATATAATTTGGATTTACAAATAACATAATTAACTTAATATTTTTTTACATTTCTAAACAAATAAATTCATTTATAAATAAAATAAATTCCATACATGAATTACTTTCAAACACTATCCTAGTTTAACGCTTCAGATTTTGGCCATGCTTCTCCCAGTTACCGTTATTGGCGAGAAGATGATTTCGGCACTAAGCTGTAGTTTTTATGTTTTTTTTTTTTTTTTTTTAAATTATGGAATAATTAAGCAAGCATACCGAATGCATCAGGCTTATGCTATAGGCAATTAAATGATAGAAATTAGGGTGAAAAAGCCTATTGTCTATTTCCTGGTTCTGCACTAGTTCAACTACTTTTAATGGGCATTAATTCAAGTTTGATCTCTCTATCCTCTCATTTAAAATACTAACTTTTTTTTTCATAAAGAAGAAATACCGATCTCGAGTTAAAAGACAAATTTATTCACAAGCATATGCCTGGTTAAGAGGGCAGGTTGGGTCTCCAATGTGGAGCCCGACCTTCAGACCTCGACCCAATAATGTTCCATGAGACTCGATCCGATATTATTTCAAAATACATGTCAAGTTGACAACGTCTCAATGAGATTAAGATATTATAACAGAATAACATAATGCTAACTTATTTCGAAAATTTTGGAAATGCTAGATTCTTTCCTATCCTAAAAGTATATAAGGACCAACACACTCTTTAGAAAAGGTACTTAATGTATTTTAGTGAAATTATATACGCTTCTCCTTCTTCGTAAAACAACCTATTAACTTAGGTATCAAAATGATTACGTAGAGCAGTTCTTTCTTATCTTGCAGCGCCACTTTTCAAATCCAATTTCACATCTTTAACACTTTTCTTCCAACTGCACCTTACAGCTATAGTTTCACTGGCTCTAGCATTCGTCTGGATTGTATTAATTGTCTCCAGGTTTTTTATGGTTGTATACAACGTTACACTGATTCGTCATTCTTTAAAAGCGAAGCATTAGACCTTGGAATCATCAATGCAGAAATTCAGCAGGAAAAGGGAATCCTTAAAGGGAAGGTAGATCAGAAAATTATAGATATTTATGTGTTTGAACAATAAAAACTAATTTAAACATTTAAATAAACAATAAAGACTATTTATGCAATTCATTCTTTTCAAGACCAACTACCTTCTTCCACTTTAATAAATAAGTAACGTGTAAGTGGTGACCTGTTAAGTTATTGGTGACCCACTTAAAAATTAAGATAATAGCCCACTAAAATCCAAGCTCATTAGGTTACTTGATGGCAGTAACAACGTGTTTCTATAAATACATGTTAATTAGTTTTCTCCCTGCCCTGAAAAGAATTGTAGAATTCCATCATACATCTACACTATTAAGAATAGGATTAAGATAGAGAAATCAATTAATTATTGTCATGGCTTCGTCTTCCGCATCAAGTAAGTAGTTTATGACTCTTAATAATTTTATATGATAATTACATGCTTTTTATAATTTTAATTACAGTACGATTGCAATAATTATGCTAACATGTGATATCAGAGACAATAAATCAAATCATGTAGTCTCTTTTATAGAAATCTAATTGTTGATCAATGTTTTTCTCTCCCTTATGCTTTCTTAAGTATAAAGTCATATTATACTAATAATGATATTCTCTTAAGTGCTGACAATTATTAAAGTGAATTACTTAGTCGGCCCCCTAAGCATCAAGTTTAAAGTTGCAGCCATTCAAGACAAAATAATCCTACTATATGGTAGATACCATATCATGTCAAAACTAAGAAGCTATGTTGATGTGTTTTTAGTGTTTATTACGTTAAAGGATGTCATATATGACAAAGGCTAAAAAGGAAAGAATTGTATGTCTTTCGCTTCATAGTTTTAATAGTGGACCGTTGCACATTAGATATGATTGTTGATTTAATACGTTAAATTTAATCCTAACAAGGTTATCTCTCATATATATCATACAAATTTGGTGGTTTATACATATACCCCATGTATACTGCATGATAACTTTGTTATGTTTAAGAAAAATTATAGCGATTGTCTACTTATGGATATGCCACTAGTTTTAATGGTGGATTATTATATAGACACAAGTATACGTCTTGCTCATGAAATTATTTTCTTTCGATTTATGGGCTCATATGAATTGGAAGAAAGAAAATTCAGAATTATGTAATGTTGAAGTTAACGCTCTAATTATTATTGAATTTAAAATTCATATTAAGATAGTTTATTAGCCACCAAAGTGGCCAAACTAGAAGGTTCATGAATTTTATTCATTGACAATTATTATTAAATTTAAAATCCAAATTAAGTTAGTTTGTTAGTCACCAAAGTGACCAAACTATAAGGTTATTGGATTTTATTGTTGACAATTACTATTGAATTTAATCCAATTAAGTTGATTTGCTAGTCACCAAAGTGGCCAAACCATAAAGTTTTAGATTTTATTTGTTAACAACTATTATTTGAATTTAAAATTCATATTAAGTTGGTTTTTTAATCATCAAAGTGACCAAACTAGAAAGTCCTTGGATTTTGATAGTTGATAATTATTACTGAATCTAGTCCAATTAAGTTGGTTTGTTAGTCACCAAAGTGGACAAACCATAAACTTTGGATTTTATTTATTGTTAACTATTATTGAACTTAAAATTCATATTAAGTTGGTTCGTTAGTCACCAAAGTGGCCAACCAAGAAAGTTATGAATTTTATTTGATTATAGTTGTTATAAAGTTAAATCCATCTTATGTTAGTTTGTTAGTCACCAAAGTGGGCAAACTAGAAAGTTTATGGATTTTATTCTTTGCCAATTGTCCATTCACTTATGAAATGCCTATTATTGAGTTTGTGAGAATTGATAGATAATTTGACGTTTATTATTCTTGGGACTTATTGAATTTGTCCAAAGGTGAATCATTTATTATATGAATAGTAAACATGATGAGACAAATTAAAATAATGTTATTAGATGGGCATTTACTTTATGATTGTGTGTTTTAGTTTCTATCCAAAGTAGAACTTTAATACATTATGATGTTTTATTTGTTTATTTTATTTGAATCCATGATGTTGTCAGCATTAAGTATATAGTCATTATTAATCCATGATTATGGTAAAATGTCATGTCATATTTGTAGCTATTTTTTTCCTCATTTGCATACTTTATATGTGACCGTCTTTGAACTTCTCTGAATAGCACAAACGAGTCTAAATTCACTTAGGAATTTGAATTTGGACTTAGCACTATGAATGACGAACCTCCTGTCATTACGGATTCGAACAGTGAGGAAAAGAAGATTCATTATAAAGCTTGAAAACGGTCTAATAGATTAAGCCTCATTATTATGCGAATGACCATTCCACAAACCGATGATGCTAAAGAATATGTAAAGTCTGTGGAAGGAAATGTTTTAATTCCACATATAAGTCATTCATTGTTATGCTCATTACTAGGCTTACGACCACGAAGTTTGATGGGTCGTGAAGTATGTAAAAGCATATTATAGAGATGACTAATAATGGAGCAAGATTAAACTCCTTGGGATGATAGTGAATGCATGCTTCCTAGTACGTTTTATCTTGAAGTCATTACCTTATGAATATGAGCCTTTTCAATTTAATTATAACACTGTTAAGGATAAGTGATTATGTGAATTGGCTAGTATACTTGTTTAGGAAGAAATGAGCTTGAAGAGTCAATTAAGTCACACTGTTAATCTCATGGGTCAAGAAGCTGGTAAAGAATTTAAAATGATCAAGAAGAAAGGAAAGAGTTTGTTAACGATTCCAATTAGACTCGTTGGATAAAAGTTCAGGCTTGCAAGTGTCACTTTGTAATAAAGTTAGTTCACTTTTAAAGATTGCCTAAATATAAAATACGGTTTGGAAAATAAACGTAATTATCATTCATTTGTATGTTTGTAATCAATTTTGAGTGATGTTCTCCTTAATACCTAGTACTTAATTCTGTAGCTGCCACTTATGTTTTCAATATGTTAGAAAGTTTTCTTATTATCTAGAACATAAATTCGAATTAAAATTTTGTACATAGAAAATCATGTGAAGGCTCTAATTGAAAGTCTAAGACTTATCGTCTAATCCTTAAGGCTAGCCATCACATTAATTTTTATCGTTCTGTGCACCTATATTATTTTTAGGAACTTAGTTTCTTTATTAAAGTTGAATATTTTTTGGATTTCATATTAAGATTGAACATAGATGTTTTAGTTTATTTGAGAATACCATAATTGTTGGGTTTGATATTCTCAGTGAAAGATTATATAAACTAAAACTTGATTGTATGGTCTATGAATTCTTACTTAGTAACATATTATTGAAATTAAGTGTGATAGGCTAAGTGAAAGTTCTGCTTAATTGTGGCATAAATGTTTAGTTATAATACTAATGAATGATTAGATAGATTGGTAAATAATGAGATTCTTTTGAGTCTAGATTTTACTGATCTTGGCATGTGTATGAATTGCATAAAGTATAAACAAACCAAACACAATGTAACTAGAAATGAGCCACAAGAATGCTTCTTGAAGTTACACACCCTAATGTTTATAGACCTTTTGATGTACCCTCTTTTAATAGAGAAAAGTATTTCATTACTTTACAGTTGATTTCACATTATGATTATGTCTATTTGTTAAAATTTTGTGGAGTCAGTAATGTTAGGTTCATAAAATGATGAAGTTAGTGGGAGTGATGAACCTCATAAAATGGATATTAGAGAAGTTGAGATTGATTTTTCCTTATCCATTAACGCTCTATTATCTAAAGTTACTCCAAGTGTTGCTGAACGGTTTAACAACATTGAATAGCAAATAAAGGGAGAACCATTGCTTGTAAATGTCAACTTACAAGAAGTTGACCCATATGAACCACAAGGAATAGTAGCAAGAAGAATATAATTATCAACATACAAGACTTAAAAGAAAAACAAATATAAATTGCATCCATTGATCTTTCTGGCAATTTGACTAGATCCTTAACTTTATTTTGTCGTATAGAATCGCCTCTTCTTTCAAGGCATCAATCCATTTATTAGACTTTGTACTTCATATGGATAGTGAAAAATGAAGTCAGATCTTCATTGGCTCAAATATCGAAGTTTGACTCATACAAATAAATCACATAATCATCATGAATAGGACATATTGCATGAAACTTATTTTCTCTTATAGAATTTTGAAAGTGAGAAATATGGGAGAGACATCTTTTGTGATAGAAATTCAAATATTTCATGATGGATCATAAAGAATGTTAAGATTGTCTCTAAAAAACCTATATTGAAAGAATTCTAGAGAAATTTGATGTGAATAAATTTAGTCTCATGCACTGTCCAATAATGATGTGGAATGTATTAAAGTAATTCTTAATTGAATTACGTGATAGCTGCAATGAAAGTTTAAGGTATGTGAAAAGATCAAAGACTACATGCTGACATATAAATGATCTAATAATTTAAAAGTGATTGGATATTTGGATTCAAATCTTATTAGATGTGTTGATAGCATAAAGTCCACTTTTGGCCATCTCTTCCTCTAAGTAGTGGGTGCGACCTTATGAAAAGTGTGAAATAGACTATCATTATGTCATCTATTATGGAAGCATAATTTGTAGCATACTATGAAGCTATAACTCATGCATTATGGTTGTAGAAAATTAATTTCAGGTCTAGGATTTGTCGACACTAATTATCAAGTCGTTAAAAATTTATTGTGATAATTCTACAACAGTTTTCTTCTCTAAAAGGACAAATAATCATGAGGTGTCAAATAAATGGAATTAAAGTATTTGTCATTAAAGAGAAGGTTCAGAAACAAAGAGTGTCTATTGAACATATAAGTAGTGATCTTATCTTATGACTAAAGGCTTACAACCATGCCATTTAAGGAACATGGAGTAATGATAGGTATTGGTTGTAATTATGAAAGATGTATGTGTTATTATGTTGACACTCTGAGCTCAATGATGTGTTTCTGAAAAACGTTAAAGTTTTTCCTGTTTCATGAAAGTATTCACGTGACTTATGTTTGTTAAGAAAAATAGGAAAGTCTGTTTAAGACATTATGGTGGATCATTAAGATTATGACCAAGTGTGGCTGATTGTTAATGTCGTGATATATAGAAGGAAGTACATTGAATAAATGATGTATGACCGCTATTACCCACATTTAGTAGTTTGTCATCGGTAATTATGAAATGATTTAATCTCTTATGCGCGCTTTATATTTATGGTTGAATCCTGTTGTCCATAAAGGCTAATGTGTCAAGTGGGAGAATGTAAGTGGTGACCAATTAAGTTATTGGTGACCCACTTAAAAATTAAGATAATAGCCTACTAAAATCCAAGCCCATTAGGTTACTTGATGGAAGTAACAATGTGTTCCTATAAATATATGTTAATTGGTCATCTCCCTACCCTGAAGAGAGTTGTAGAATTTCATCACACATCTACACTATTAAAAATAGGGTTAAGGTAGAGAAATCAATTAATCATTGTCATGCCTTCGTCTTCCGCATCAAGTAAGTAGCTTGTGACTCTTAATGATTTTATATGATGATTACATGCTTCTGATAATTTTAATTGCAGTACATTGCAATAATTATGCTTACACAAACGTTCTTTGCTTCCGTATTCTCTTGGAAATTTTGAGTTGAAATCTGAAAGCTCGTGATAAGAGTTGTCTAGTGTGTGTGTGAGTTTTTTTTTTTTTTTTTCTTCTTCTTCTTCTTTAGATAAGCTTGGAAGAAGATAATATACTCTAAAATTTGTATTTTACTCCTTATAATGCGTCACTAGATGTCTCATTACTCTACATGTAGAGAAGAGATTGGTGAAATTGTACTCTAGCAGATCTTCTATCTCATCTCTTAAATTGTAGGGGATCCTTACATCCATTTTCATCTTCTTTATATGTAGAAAGGAAAACCTCATCCCCTACCCTATCTCATAAACCATAAATAAATAAAGAAATTCAATAATTTGAAATTTAAAAAATAAAAAAATTAATAAAAATAAATTTTATGAAATATAAATAATAGCATATCGTATGGACAATAAAAAATATAAATAAAAATTAAAAGTTATTAAAGATAATCTAAATTACACACTAAAACAATAATATTAAAATAATAATTTATGTAAGTAATTAAAAGGAATGTCGTGGAGAAAAATGAACATATATAAAAAAATGAATATTAAAATAAGGAGAGAATATTGGAATGAAATAAAAATAACAATCCTACAATAGAAAAATGGTTGGAGTGTGATTGAAATAGGATTTTTTAAAGGAGAAAAAATTACGTTATTTTCCTGTGTTATAAGAAACTATCACGTTATCCTTCTATATTTTCCAAACTATCAAAAACACTCCCGTGTTTTTAGAAAATTATTACACTGTCCCCCTCCGTTTATTTTTCGCTGACACCGTTTGAAAAATAGCCGAACTGACTGAATTGCTCTCCCTTTAATATACTTTGATAGAGAGAGAAAAAGGTCAAAATCCCTAATTCCTAACTTCACAAAATCGAAGAGAGAGAACCGACCCCAGACTCTACCCTAAATCACGCGACGAAGACTAAATCTGTGGTAATTAGATGCTAAATCTCTCATCGAAGAGTAAGAGCATAAAGTTGAACAAGGTATGTACTTTTCTATTGTTTAATCTGTGCTAGTTGTTAATTTTTTTTTTGTGTCAAAGATTGAGAATATTGGGTTGTTTACTTTTTTTTTTTGCACTTTTTTATTGTTTAATCATTAGTGGTCCACCATTGTTGGATTTTTTGCACTTTTCTACAGTAATCAATGTGTGTATTGTCGGCAAACTATGTTGGGTTTGTTTAGTTGTTGTCAACATGCGGTCCCCCACCATGTTAAATTTGAAAACGAAATTTCAACCATGCAAGTAGGGTATAATGTCGGGTACATATTAGGGTTTTGGGTATTTGTGATAAATTAGGGCTTTTAAAAAATTAGGGCTTCTTTAAATGTTAAACGATGGTCCGTAACAGTATCTAGTTACCTCTTTTAATATACAAGTTCCTATAGTGCTTGTGTATTGCTCTACGTGAATGAAAGATGAGAAAAAAAAATTGAAGTATCCATTAGATGATTGGGTTGAAGTTAATAAGTTTAAGTTGAACTTTTTCTCGTTTAGATTCTTTCTAATCAAAAGTGATTGGACAAAATGTCGTTTAAATTTTATGTTCTAACATTGGCATGTAAATCATGATCTGTTTTCTAGAAACTTTTCATCTATTCTAGCCTAGCAGTTTTTGTAGTATTAAAATATGCTTTGAAACTAATTTATTATAATCAAGTGGACAAAGTACAATTTGGATCTGTTGTTAATTCTCTTTACTTTACAAATTGTAAAATAAGAGTATTGAAAGTTCATTACTGATCATGAAGTGATTAATAAAATAGAAACACTTAAAATTGAAATGAAATTGCTCAAAAAGTACTGTTGGTTATGATCGGAAAATATTAATTGTTTTTCAATTTGGAAGTACAACTTGCCTCCACATAGGTTTTGATCTTTCTCAAATAGAAAATGGACTAATATTTTGTATTTAAATGCAGAATGGATGATGATGATGGTTTTGGTATAGTTCCAGGTTGTTGTGACCTTGTTGTATGGGTAGGGGGTATATTTGTAAATAATCCTACAGTAAAATATATAGGTGGCAGAATGGAGATCATTCCCACTGTGGAATTAGATACCCTAAATCTATTTAAGTTTTATGATATATATGAGGATTTAGGTGGTAGCAAAGAGTCCAGTATAGAGATATTCTATTTAAGGCCATGTTACTCATTAGAGAATGGGTTAAGGCAAATATATAATGATGCAACTGTTAGAGAATTTCATAGTATTTTTCAGGACTTGCTTTGTGCCACAGTTTACATACAAAAAATTGAAGACCCAATTGCAGCTATAGATGCAAAATGGACATGTTGTTGGTGGAAACCAAATTGTACCATACGAAGGACCAACTGAAGAACCAGGGCAATTTGCTGCAGAAAATGAAGAGGCAGTTGAAGATGTTGAAGAACAACATTAGCAGACTAGAGATGTTGAAGAACCTGTTTGTGACCATGAAGTGGTTGGTGACAATGTATCTAATAGTGATGAACAACATGATAAAATTGCAGAAGAGCACCTTGCACCACTTGGTACCAATGAACTCGTTGGAGAAAATGAAGTAGTTGGTGATAATGAAGCAGCTAGTCATGAAGACCATGAACAACTTGCAGAAGAAGAACTTGCACCAGTTGGTAACAGTGAGCCAGTAAGCCATGAACAACAGACTGAAGGTATTGATCAACATACAGATTCAGATGACCCTGACTACATACCAACTACCGAAGAATGCCTGGATGAGAGCACATTGTACGACTCTAATTCTGACGCACCAAGTTGGATGCTTGAAGATGTTGAAGGTTCAAGTGAAGATGAAGTATTCAATGATAGTAATGTGGGAGAGGGAATGAGAGAAAGATACAATCAGTTGAAAACCAAATATAAGAAGAAGTGGTCTGACTTTAAGAAGCGAATCAGAGGAGATTGTGAAAAAGGAAAAAACCCAATTGAAGAAGACTGGTATAGTGATGTTGAAGAAGAAAACTTGAATGATTTAGGTGATGGTGAAATAGATCAATTTCCTGAATTTGATGAGCAAACAGACATGGATCATTTTAAGTTTGTGGTCGGCTTGACATTTAAATCTGCTGAACAGTTTAGGAATGTGCTTAGGGATTGGTCAGTAAGAAATGGAATTGTGTTGGATTATGGTAAAAATGAAAGGAGAAGAATTACAGCAACATGTGCATTCGGTTGTGATTGGAGGATACATGCCTCGCCAGTACAGGGTGGTCCCATATTCCGAGTGAAAACTCTGAAAGGTGAGCATAACTGTGGGTTTCATCGTGAGAACAAGCATGCTACTTACAAGTATTTGGGACAAAGGATTGTGGATGAAGTTAGATTAAATCACAAAATCACCGCAATTGAAGTGGTAAAAAAAATAAAACAAAAAATGGATGTTAATGTAGGGGTGCAAACAGCTGGTAGAGCTAAAAAAGTGGCATTGAATTTGATTCTTGGAGATTTGGATGCACAATATGCAAGAGTCAGAGATTATTGTGCAACAGTCTTATTGCATAACCCTGGGAGCACTTTATTATTGACTGTCAACAGAAGTTTCCCTGAACCTATATTTGAAAATATGTTCTTCTGTCTTGCTGCAATGAAGGATGGGTTCTTGGCTGGTTGTAGGCCCATTATTGGGCTAGATGGTTGTTTTCTAAAGTTTGTATATGGGGGACAATTATTGGCTGCAATCGCAAGATATGGCAATGACAATATGTTTCCTTTGGCTTTGGCTATTGTGCCTATTGAGAAGAGGGAAACATGGTCTTGGTTTTTGAAACAGTTGCATAATGTTATTGGTGACCCTGTAGAAAAGGGATGGGTATACATTTTTGATAGACAAAAAGGTTTGGTAGAGGTGTTTGTAGATGAATATCCACAGGTTCACCACAGATTCTGTCTTAGGCACATGTATTAGAATTTCAAGAAGAAGTTCCCAGGTTTAGAACTGAAAGAATTATTCTAGAAGGCAGCATCAACTGCAAATTTGAAGGAACATGAAAAGTGGATGAACATGATAGAAAAGGCTGACCCTAAGTTAGGGGAAAAAGAAACTGCATCTGAATGGCTTAGAAACATCCCAGCTTAACAATGGGCTAGATCTCACTTTCCAACTGCACCAAAATGTGATAGCCTTACAAACAACCTTTGTGAGTCATTCAATAACTGTATACTTGAGGCTAGAGACAAATCTGTAATCTCAATGTTAGAGATTATAAGAGAGAAACTGATGTTAAGGCTTCAAGCCAAGAGGCTAAATATGGAAAGATATGAGGGACCAATATGCCCAAACATTATGAGAAAGATAGAGAAACTTGGAAATGGTGCTAAGTCATGGCATGCTAATTGGTGTGGGAGGGAAGAATATGAAGTGGTCCAGGATTGGCATAAATATGTTGTCAATCTTGATTCCAAATATTGCAGCTATGGTATGTTCATGTTGACAAGGTATCCGTGTGTGCATGCCCTGTCTTGTATCTACGAGTATCGGAAAAGATTAGAAGATTATATTGACAAATATTACTCCAAGGAGGTATATTTAGCAGTTTATGATAATATGATTCATCTAGTTCCTGGCATCAATGACTATGTTGATTCAAGAACTGAGCCATTGAAGCCTCCACTTGTGCCAAAGAGGACAGGAAGACCCAAAAAAACAAGAAAGAAGGCTGCAAATGAAAGCATTTCAACAAGGTGAGGCCTGACATACACATGTAAAAGATGTTTACAAAAGGGACATAATAAGAGCACATGCCGAAATGCATTCTACCCGAATTCACCACTGTTAAAGGTTTGTTTATTTATATGAATCACTAAATTGATTCTTCATATCTCATAAAACTATATGTAGTAACATGAAATGAATCAATGCAGGAAATGAGACAATAGTCAAATGTTGAAAATTTGAATGAAGAACCACAACCTCAAACTAAAAATGTTCATGTATGTAACATTTGCATTATATTACTGACTTTATAATATGCTTATATATGAATGTGTTTCAATTTTGCAATTGTAGGGTCCAAACACTCAAGAGTCTACCTCAAACGCAGATATCGACACTCAACTACCCTTAAGACCAAAAAGAGGTGGTAGGGTAAGTAGGAGAGGGAATGGTAAAGGCATTGGTAGGGGCAGTCACAGTGGTATAGGTAGAGGCAGTGGTTTAGGGATTGATGGTGGCATTGGTAGGGGCAGTCATAGTGGTATAGGCAGGGGCAGTAGTAGGGGAACTGCCAGTGGAATTGGTAGGGGAAATGATATTAGTGTTGCTAATGTTAGTGAAAATGCTAGTGGTATGACAACTGTGAATCCATCTAGAGTGTACACAAGTTTCAGAAACAATGCATTAAGTGGCTTTACCTCCAGTGCATCCTCAACTGCGAATCTCTCAAGTACATCCATGACTGATGATTTGAAGAAGAGAAAGACTAAAAGAGCAATGCTACCCACCATTTCTGAGAATTTGAAAAAGAGGAGGCCTTTCATACCTTGACTTGAATTGTTTGCTGACTTTATGATTCCTTGGGTATTGAATTGTTTTTGGACAAGTTTATGTGATGTATTATGTTTTTGTACAGGTTTATGTGCGGTTTTTGGATAGGCTTATATGTGGTTTTTGGACAAGTCTATCTGTGGTTTTTTGGACAGATTGACTTCCATGAAGTCATAAAAAATGCTTATTATTATAGCATACATTGTTCTCATGTTTTTTCTTGCTATTGTTCTACTATAGGATGATCGTCATTGTAAATGATAATTGAATTTTCTGCCTTTTTGATAAGCAGCAAACTATATACATAGATGGTTTGTGGTATATGTTATAGATTCTTTCATAAGTAATTCATTGAAATGAAGAATTTTGCCAGAGGCTAAATCTGTATGTGATGCTTCATGATGATAGACCGAGAGACATGAGTTTGTAAAGGTGTTCACTTGCATCCCTATAAATGTTGACTTATTACAGGCAGAAGTAATTAAGTGTGACAGGAGCTGAATATTTGATGGTTATATGCCCACGTTCATAGCATAGATATGCTCTGCTCATTGGTGAAATCTTGATGTATGTAGAATTAAATAGGACTTGATTGTTCAATCTTTAGAGTTAAAGAAAATACCATCCATAAACATAACATTTTTTTATAACACATGCACCATTGTTAATGGGGTTAAACGAAATATCATTCGATAAACGTAACATTTTTTACAACATATATTAACATTTATTTAAATAACAAGACAAAAACAACTAGGACCATTGAAAAAGCAAAGGCACAAGTGCCAGTAAGAAGCATTTGCAACTTCATTATCTCATTGTTAGGGATCTCTTGCCTTATAGGCCAATTAACTTCCTCTCCATCTTCAACATATTCCATTGTATCAAACTCTCTAGGTGGAACTAAAGGTGGTCCACCCGGTGTCCAACTTGCAGTACGTGGGTTACACAAATCTTTGAAGGATCTACAAGCAGGATACCAATAGAACAATCGACCTCTTGTTTCCAAAGCTTTCGACACCACTCTAATATTACACCATTGCCCACAACGACACCGATGATTTACATAGCGCAAGTCGAGTGAATCATATCTTGATGTTCTACTACTCCCTGTTGACATTCTTCAAAAAAATTTAAAACACATTGTTAATTTATAAAGATACAATGATTAGAGCAAATGAAAAAAGTAAAAAGAAAAGAAAAAAAAATCACACTAGTAAATTTGATGTTCACTGCATCGTTAGTCAAAATTAAACAACTGCAGATTTCATGAAAATATGGGTCAAGCCTATGGTGCTTTAGCACCACATTCATAAAAAAACATTGAAATCACACTAATAAATTTTCTAACAATAATCCACAAGTAGCTCGCTCACCTCTTGATATAGCATAAAATAGTTTCAGAAAAGTCGAACTGAGGAAAAAAAATTAACATGGCTTTGGAAAAATTGGTTAAGTGAGCTTACAATAATTATAAAGCATTACATTGTTAAATTAGTAATAACATAATAGCAATAATTTAAATAAAAAAAACACAATAAAGTCAGTTAAAGACCTAAACCCACCAAAGATGAGGAGACTTTGCGAAAATAAGTCTACATTGTTAAATTAGTAATAACATAATAGCAATAATTAAAAAAAAAAAACATAATAAGACCAAGTTGAAGAGCTGAACCTGCCAAAGATGAAGATGAGGACACTACGAAAATAAGGGTCAAATTGGTGCAGGCCCTTTTAAACTAAAATCAAGGGCTTTTTGGTCAATTAAAGCCTCATAAAAAGCTCAAAAAATTGTCCAAATGCTTCTTCCGTGCGTGAATAACACATTTAACAGCAAAACTAACAGAAAAGAAATGGAGGGGGGCGCTGTGATAACTTTCTAAAAACACAGGGTATTTTTGATAGTTTGGAAAACATAAGGAAGTAACGTGATAGTTTCCTATAATACAGGGGGGTAACGTGATTTTTTCTCTAAATTAAAGTAAGAAATTGATTAAATTTGAAGAAATTGTTAGTAATAAAACTAAAGTAGGGAATCCCTAAACATAGAAAAAGTACTTTAAATCTCTTACATATAGAAAAAAATAAAAATACTGTTAGAATTGATATTGAATGTATTCCATATTTGTATGTAATTAGGCGATTTGGGTGATTAGGTGAATTAAGAATTACTCTTGTTAGACAAATTCAATAGTAAATGTTAGTAACGGGAGCAAGGGCGAGTAAAACAGAAGTTGCACGAAGATCAACCATATACAATATAGCAAAACGTAGTGTCTCATTTTTTTTTTTGGGTCAAGTAGTGTCTCTTTGATCAGCATCATAATCAGTTTCGTGAAAAGGAAAAGAGCAAATGGCACAAATAATTGCTATTGTTAGTCTAAAATTTTAAATTAATTCTATTATTCAAAATTATTTAACTTAATTTTTATTCTTTTTCAAAATTAATTAACTTAGGCTCCGTTTGTTTGCTGTAAAATAATTTGATTGTAGAAAATAATTTCAGTGAAAAATATTTTCTTGAAAAATAAAATATTTTCCTGAGCTCTATTTGTTTGATCTAAAATAACTTGTTGAGAGAAAATATTTTTTTTTGAAAAATAGAATACTGAAAAATATTTTCTGATATTTGGATATATAGTGAGTTCCGTAAAATATTTTATTCTCCCAAAGGATATGAAAATATTTTTTCAAATTTTGTACTAGCCGCAATTGTTGACCGGAAAATATTTTTTAGTTGATCAATTTTTCGGTGTTACCAAACACCGGAAAATTAAACAAAAGCAACCGCAATTATTGATTAGAAAATATTTTCTAATTGATCAATTTTTTGGTATTACCAAACACTGAAAAATTAAAAAAATATTTTTTTAAAAAATATTTTACAACAAACAAACGGAGCCTTAGTTTTTTTGTTTTTCAAGATCTATTAGAAGGCATAAACCACCTCTTCTTTACAATTGCCCTATACTCGTAAATTCTAGTCCTAGAAACCCGACGACAGGGAACAAAAGAGGCCCCCCAAAAAAATTATGTTAAAGAGTTTGAATTTTGCACTCCAATTGAAGCTCGACTTCAATTTGAGTTCATATAAATCCTTTGTTGGCTCAATGTCTCCATCCTAACAGAAGCTCTCTCAATGACTCTTGCCAAACAATCTGTCAGTGAAAAAATTAAAGGAATTCAAATAACCAAGCAATGTCCCCCAATCACTCATCTTCTATTTGTAGATGACTCATTGTTCTTTATTGAAGCTAATGCTAATGAAATTTTAGCTCTCAAAGATTCTCTCTATCATTATTGTTTTGCCACGGGACAAAGTGTTAATCTCTCCAAGTCCAATATTTCCTTTAGTCTTAATACTCCTCAAACTGTTAAGGAAGAAATCAGTGGACTCTTTAGAGTCAATAGCAGTCAAAATCTTGGTAAATATTTGGGCATTCCCTCTCTTGGGGCAACTCAAAAACGGTTGCTCTCAACTAGCTTACTGATCGTGTCTTCGTAAAAATTCAAGGTTGGAAAGGGAAACTCTTTTCGGAAAGGGGCAATTAGGTAGTGATAAAATCAGTACTCCTAGTCATCCCTTGCTATATCATGTCTCTGTTTCTCTTTCCAGAAACCATTTGCAAAATATTGTGCTTTATAATTTTCAAATTCTGGTAGAGTAAAAATGGAAAAACTAGCATCCACTGGACTAATTGGAATATCATGACAGATCCAAAATGGGATGAAGGTTTTGGCTTCAAAGACTTTGAACTTATGAATAAAGCTCTTTTTGCAGGTCAGGCATGGAGAATTCTCAAGAACCCATCTTCGTTGACTGCTAAGATCCTCAAAAGGAAGTACTTCCTAAACTTGAGTTTCTAGGATGCGAAACTTGGCTTTCGTCCCTCGTGGGCCTTTCGTAGTCTTGTCATTGGGAAAGATCTTATCAAACATGAAGCTCTATGGCAAATTGGTGATGGTCGAGATGTCAACATTTGGACTGACCCTTGGTTAATTAACAGGGTTTGTGATTTCATAATTTTCACTTTTTTTTATAAAGATGCTATTGTATTTTTAATTAACAAATGAAATAAAAATAAAAGTATATATCATAAAGAATCGTCCAACTACTGAAATGGTTATATACTTGTAACCATTATGTTGTGCTATTATTAGGATTCATGTTCATTTCTTTATAGATTGACTGAGAGTAGTGGCAAAATTTGATCATGCATCGCATATGGGTACCACAACTAGTTCTGTTCATCTGTTTTCGTTAAAAGCATGGGATGTAAACCTTAACCTTTTTCTTTTGACGTTAAAGGGAGAGAGAAATATAGGCAAATAAAAGTGGAACCAGAAAATATTGCCAAGCAAAGTCTGATTTTGGTATTAGATCTAATATATATGATGAAAGATAAAGAAGAAAAAGATTTGGCAATATTGATTAAGAGAGAAAAAATAAGAGAAAAATGAGAAATTTTTTTTTGTCAAATCTTTTCCATCACATTCATCGGTTATCCAGTCTTGTCATATATATATGATGAAACTCACCACTGAACAACCCCACAGATTACATGGAGAAAGATATGAGACGGCTCCTATGCACGTCTTCCTTTTCAACATGTACAATAACAATTTCATAAATGGAAATCTGGGCAGTAATCAGCCTTAAAAAGACTAGGCATCCCATCTTTGATTCAAATAAGCATCAATGAATTTCTAAACCAAATGAACGAGTATATAAAGATCATGCAGCAGGCCAATAAATCCAGTGCAACAAACTAATTATATGTAAACAAAGAGACGTGACGTTAAGTTGTACAGAAGCAGCAAGCTAGCATTGAATTAGTATCACAAGTGAAGTACGATTCTACAATAACATTAAAGATCCTCAAAAAGAGGAGAATAAAGTACGCGTGAAATGCAAAATGGGAGAAATATACTTTGATGGCAAAATCGCAGACCCTTTTCCTGCATGACCAATCTACTTTTGCTGAATCAGCAGCCTCAGCAGTTTTTACTTCTGTAGGGCACTGAGACACGGAGGATTTCAGCTACAAAGACCAAGAATCCCCTAATTAGCACATTCAATGAAGATACACAAGCACCAAGTCAACAGAAAAACCTACCCTACATCAAGAAGTTTTAGTAGTAAACTTAACTTCAAATTGTCTTTTACATCATAATGCAAAACATACTGAATAGTTATCACTGAAATCACGTATTCTGACCATTAGTGTTCAGATCAAAAGAAGTCCATGACTGTTAACGCTATGCTACCATTTACTTTCCCTCGTTTTGTTGGCTTCATATACTCGTACAATCATAAAACTGTCATCAATCCACTAATAAACATCCATTGATTGGGCTTTGACTCATAATTCATAGATAGATATAGATGGCATCCCAAGCTAGACAAAAAGATTTATCCCTTTGTGGTGCTCATTCAGGGAAAAGACGATGTAAATGGAACATCAAATAAGGACATTTAAACCTCAAAATAGAATTTCCTATGGTTAGAGAGATAGCTTATGATTATGGTGCGAATATGGCTTATGATGCTCACAGCCACAAAAATAAAATCAGATAGCTAATCATCTGCCGTTTCCTCAATAACATCAATGTAGTTCCAGCACATGTTTTCATCCTGACAAGCAAAACCAACTCTGGCCTATAAAGCACATGAAAGGCTGAGACATTTAAGCCAAATAAACAAACAAAATCCAAATATGTTTTCAAGCAAAATCACATGGAATTGCACTAACATTCAGCAAGATATAACACAAATAGCAAAATTACCAATTGCATTCGAAAATCTAACTAAATACAACAAGAACGTTCAGTCAAACAGAATACTAGGCTTCAATCTATTCATACAAAACAACAATAACATACCGATTTCAATGCGACGACAGTAAGCAATACATTAAAATTCTAGGTCCATCGATGGGGCCTCACTGAACGCCAAGTTAGCCTCTTACTGCGCCTTCTCTTTCATCCCGATAAGATACAGCCGATATTGCCAACAGCCACACCCACACCCACATCCCTATATAAAAAAACAAAGGAAGATTTAATTGATCAGAAAAATGAAATGCTTGTACAATAACGTAAAAGAAAAAGGAAGAGAGAGGGAAAACATACGCAACGAAAGCAGCACCAAGCATATGCATTACTCTCGGACCAATGCATCTTTGACGCGATATGAGCTCACAACACTTTTCCCTTGCGTAAGCTCTGTCAAAATCAATAGAAAATCTGTAACAGTGGAAGCCTCTGCCACTTGCTTCTCTCCAATTGTACTGCTCTTCATCTTTAACTTCGCCTTTGCCTTTGCCTTTGCTTTTGCCTTCCAGCATGTAGAGACAACAGTCGCTCCATACGAGCGCCAGTACACCATTCCCAACATGAAGTAGTTGGGGTCGAAAAGCAGAAATTCCTGAACCCGGCAACAGTCCTTCAGAAGCTAAATTGATTTTAAAGTAATTGCCACGATCAACGTCAAAACCTATTAAAGTCGAACCGGTGTTACCATCAAGCCAAAGCAAATGATTGCCCACCACAACAGCAGGTGATTGCCGACATTGAGAAACCAGCCTTCCGTTGTCGAATGGAAGATGGTCCATACGTACCCAAGAATCAGGTGGCGTAAAGGCGTAAAATAAATCACACGCAAGTGAAGCAAAGAAAATAAAACCTTTATCCTCTACCGCTGCGGACATAAAAGTCTCACAGTCTAGCTTCACAATGTCAGGAGGGTAAGGAAACGGAATCCAACTACCCTTAGATTCATCAAGCATCTCAATAAATCTGAGTTCGTCACTGCTTTTGTAACCACCTACTGCAAAAAGTTTACCTCGTAAAATATGGAGGTGAAGCCTATGTCGACCAACGTTCATTGGAGGCAAACTTGTCCAACAATTATTTATTGCATCCCAACAATCCACAGATCTTGAGACGGTATGAGCATAATAATCAACTTTCTTACTGGGGGGGAGACGGTGTGCAAGAGTGTTACATTGTCCACATGCAAAATAGTTACCCCCAGCACGAAACACACGACATCCAAGAGAAGCATAAGATGAAAAAATATGACAATGATCGAGACCACTGAGAGGCCGAGCAATCAGTGATAGATCCTTAATTTTGATCCACTCGGATGTTTTATCTAATGACACTTCTTGTTCATTCTCAACCGGAATAAAAGCTTCATCAAAGGCATAAAACTGAACGTAATCATAAAGATTAAACCCGTCTTCGTTTCGCTTTTTAGTGGCAAACACGATACATCTTTTGGACTCTGGCATCTTTCTTCAAATGGTTGATAAGAACCTAAGCCACGCCCACTTCCTAAGCCTGCATTCAAAAGTGTAATTATTGGAGTTACCAACCCACATCGCATAAATTACATAGCACTCGATAAAGTTATCATATTAGGGCATCCTCAATAGAATCTTCAAATGCAAAACTTTCATAATTTAGGTGTTTTTAGAGACTCTAGTCTTTAAAAATAACACTATTCATAGCAAAAGTACGTGGGGTCCACCACTTTTGACTTAAAAGATGCCAAAATAGAGACCTAGTCTCCATTTTCTTCTACAAATTTGTTGAAAAAAATAGAGACTGGGTCTCTATATTGGCATCTTTTAAGTCAAAAGTGATGAACTCCACGTACTTTTGTCATTAATAGTATTGCTTTTAGAGTCTGGTGTCTCTAAAAATACCCAATTTAAAAAAAATTTATATTTTAGAGACTCCATTGAAGATAGCCTTAGAACTCCAAAACATTTCCCTATATTGTTATAAGAGTATTCCAAAGAAATGAAAAAAAGAGAGAGTACATTTCTCCCTTTCTTCAAAACCTTAATTCTAAAATAGTAGTATTGGATACACTGATAAGAGTTGTAGCTCAACCTTCCATCACATCAAGCTAGCAGAGACCAATCAAAATTTCGATAATCATCAAACACTTTTCTGTTTTGAAATATCCGAATTTCTTTGTGCTTTTGGAACTCTAGAGTGTTTTTTTCTTAATAATGCCCAATTTTGTTTGGTATTTTCATTCTTTTATTTATCCCAAAATATGTTTGGTATTTCGTTTTTTTTTTTTTTTTTGCAATCCTTATTGTTGGTTGTCCTTAAGTACGTACACACACACACACACACATATATATATATATATATATATATATAGGTTCTTTTCAACAAATAAAAAGCCCTAGCCCTTCATCTTCTACATCTTTATTTGGTCTGATTCATCTTGTTCATCAACTCACTCCACCATCACAACATAGCACATGCACTCTATCACAACCCACTACACAAAATATCCGCAAGAAACCAAGAACACATACGCATATGGAAAAAAATAATAAAAAGAAAAGAACAAGCCACAAAAGGAAAATAAGAGAGAAAAAGCATATCTTAGAGAGTAGTGGTGTGAAGGTCAAGAGGTTGGGTATTGGTGCTGAAGTGTTGGTGTGGTGGTTGTGGGTATTCCGTATTTTGGAAGTAGACGGGAGAGAAGAATAAGGGAAAGAGAAGAAAGAGAGCCCTAATCCTTTTTATGTTTTATTGCTTTTTTTTTTTCACAATTTGTTAAGCCAATTTCTGAAATACTGGAATTTTTTTTTTGGGTCAAAATGAAAATGAGATTAATATAATAATATGTTAACCGATCTCTAATATAGGAATGGAGTAACAACTATTTATATATAGTAAATTTTACAATTCAAAGGATGGGCTTGCAAGTCAACTCTATTTATAGCCTGGATCACGATCAAATTAGCTAAAAAAAGGATATAATTTTATATAGGTAATTAGAGTTGAATTGGACAAGGTCACCAAAAGAAAATTGCACATGCTCATCAAAGTGTATTCCAATTCCCCATTTTTAAAAAGAAAAGGTATACTCATAATGTGAAAAAATGTTATGCCCGAGTGGTTGGTTAAGATTGATATTTTAAATCAGTTTAGATTAGTAAAATTTGTATATTCAATATATATCCATACGAAAATGATTGAGGTTTGAGAGTATATATCAATTTAAGTTCAAATAATCCGAAGTTGTGATTCTCGTATTAATATATATATATATTTGCCATTTTGCTTGGGATTCACGAGACACATATTTTATTGGTGTATGAATAGTCTTTTTCTGTGGTAAGAGGTGCATGAATATAGTAAAAAAAAAAAAGAAGCTAAATTGCCATATTTCTACCACCAATTGTAAATGGTGTCTCTCTATCAACTTATGGAAAGAAAAGCAATTGAAATCCATTCTTATTTTCCCCTAACTTTGTTTGGACCAAATTATGTAAGTTGGGCTCTCCAAGTAGTTTTAGTAAAAGGACGTGATTACATAGCTGGCCCGGTCCTTCAGCCCAAATTATCTTTTGTTCCAAATCTGTGCTTGGAACCTTTTATAGAAAGTAAAATGGCAGTTTGTTGAAAATAAAAAGATAAATATGCTAAATTAATCCAATAAAGCGGAGTGGGAAAATAACATATATATATATATATATATTTTTGCCATGAGGAAAATAATAGATTCGCATAAGGTTGATCCGCACAAATGTCATTGCGCAAAGTTAAACAATCCACCATTGGAATTATTTAACTTGATTAAGTCTAAGTAATGAAGTGTCAGCTTTCAAAAGTTCACATGCAACTTAATATTAAGTGTATAAAGAAGTTAATATATGCGTTGATTGGTTAAAAAATTTCAACATATCTCGTCTTTTTCGGAGTTACTTCTTGATCATTCATTCATTGCATTTAAAAAGTTGTACAAAAGGAGAGGGATAGTCGGACGAGAGGACTCACCCGGCTCCTTCGACCGACTCAAGCAGTGGGAGTTGGCTAAGGGAGTCGGATAAGCTCCCTCGTCTGACTCCCTTGACCGACTGAAGCTGTCAAGGCTATTCCAAGTCTGAATTTTCATGTTCTTTCCTTCTTTCTTCTTTAATCTTGTTTCAACCAAGTTCATGCCTCAAATTCCTTTCAATTACAAGTTTATTAACATCATCTAAACATGCATTAAGCATCATCTAGCGTCAAAATCATCTTAGAAGAAACAAAAGCATTCAACCATCAACTACCATGCATTTGCAACTTCAATCATCAAGATTTATCTTCTAGAGTTGCATCTTTTATTCTCATGCTACAACTCAAGCGTAATGATCACATATAACATTATAATAGCTTACAAGAACAACAAAAAACACAATATAGCTTTATGACCAAGTATTGGAACCCTAGAAATTCAACCTAAGCTCAATCTACCATCTAGCATACGTATAACTTTATTCATGCTTTGTACACACATAGATTTCTCTACCATGAGTTGTAAGCCTTTATAAAACCTTTGAAAATCGTCCCTCACCTTGTTATTGAAGTTGAGAAGCAAAAGAAGCAAGAAAGGTCTTGAATCTAGCTAGCAAATGCCAAGGAAAGCTTGTAAATGGCTTGAGAGTTCTCTTATTTTTCTTCTTCCTCTTCATTCCTTCTCTCTTTCTCTTCCTGGGTCGTATGGTTTAGTGTGTTTGGTGTGTGTGATCTAATGTGTGCGTGTGTTTGTATCGTGTATATGTATGTGTTGTGTGGTGTGAGTGTGTTTTTGTGTGATGGTTGTAGGTGATAGATATTTAATTTTGCCAAAGGACTAATATGCCCCTCAACTAAAACACTAACTTCTAGTTTGCCCTTTTAGTTGTTTCCTAACTATTTGGTTAGCTAGTTTAGTATAGTGTAATTTATTTATCTCCTACAATACCTAATCACAAAAATACACGTTAAACAATGCAAATGTATGTAAAACAATACTAGTGCACATAAAACGATGCAAATGCATATAAAATCACTCAAATGCACGTAAATCAATATAAACATATATTTAATGATATGATATGCATATGATGTTTCGTACGGGGCTTCACATTGTGTGTTTTGCGAAAATACCACTTTAGTCCTTCTATCAGTTGCAACTTAACGGTCAATGCATTAACTGAGTGAAGTACTTATTTGCCCTTATGTTTGAGTCGTTGGAGAAATTTTTTTGAAAAACAAATATTAAGATGATCGTTGTGTTGTTCCCAACATCTACTTGCACACCTTACGGCTATATATATGGCCATGGGGTACAAAATTTTCATCCTTAACTCTTTCTTTTTCTCTCACGTCCAAAAAAAAAATATAGCTCTTTCACACTTGAGTCAGCCAAATTCTGCTCAAAATATTATATGAAAAATCAAGTCAAATGTCTAGAACATCATCATCATCATCATTATTAACTGTTCAGGTAGATATAAACGGAGCTTTCATTAAGTTCAAAAATAGAATATGCATATATCATTCAACGTATCACCATAAGAATATCCATGTGACTCCAAGTTTGGAACAATACTCGACCTCTGAGATAGTGAGCATTGAAAATGAACAATATTTTGGGTAACCACCAAAATAATATACTTATCATTACAATACAAATATAATCCATATAACAAAAACTATCCGAAATAAATAAAATCGATAAATAAGATATAATATTAGAACAAAATAATACACGTGTAACATTGTTCGAAAGATCCAAAATTAACATTAACTTCAACATTACATTCGAAAAATTAATCATCATGATAATATATGAATAAAATACAAAGTTTAATAATAGACAAACTAAAATTATCTCATCAAAAAAATAATCCTAAAAGCTTAAAAAATATTATCTAACATTAATAAATACATGCAAAGTTAAAATCTATCAAAATCAAACACAACATGTCTAAATTAGCCAACAAAGCAACATAAATTTGGGTATTATTAAACTTTTTAGCAAAAAGACTAAATCCTAAACCCTAAACCTTATTGACTTGGATATTTGGATGCTTTTTGGCGCTCAAAGCTTGTAATGTATAATCCTTATGCAAAGATAGCTTCTAAGTGAGTTGTTTTGTGCTTTTCTTCGAAGGCTACATGACATATTGTAGTCGTAGGGGTATATGTGTGTCGATAAGGAGAAGAAGAGCTTGAGTGTCAATTAAGACAATAAAAAAAATGTCAAATTCTCTTACTTTCTAGGCAAAGGGTAGTACTAATGTAGCACTACCCTGGTCTTTCAATTTTTCCTTTTATCTATTCTTTATTTTTTTAATGGCAAAATGTCAAGCTATTAAAGTTAACATCTGTTAGCCTGAAGGCATGAATATTGTATTTTGATGATAACTAAATCTTGATTATGAAATTGATTTATTGACTAATCATATCTTGTAATGAGTTTATTGTTTGACAATTAGTCAGAGCTTGAATGATATTCAACATATTAAGTAAGCTCAGGAAGATTAAAACGATGATCAAAGCACTTTGTGAATATCAATGTTATACAAGCTCAAGAGCAAGTTCATGAAAAATGATGTTGATCAACCTCAAATGATCTAATCATGAAGACAAAATGAAGAGCTCAACATAATCAAGCTCAAGTTTATTTTTGTCAAGATATTTACAAGCTCAAGTTGTAAAGATTCAAGTGAAGATCTTTGTAAATGAAGAAGGAGTTATAAGAGGAAACGCGTTGACATAAGGGGTACCGGTTGGGACTTGACCGGGGTTTGGGTTTGTAAATGGTATATGCTCAATGATGATTCTTAAAAGTTGTTTTTGAATCAATTGAAAAAGGCTTTACAAAAGACGTTCAAAAGGAATGATTTCAAAAACCCAACCCTTGCAGTTTGAAGCCTACCGGACGACCCCATGGCGACCGGTCGACCGATGGCCAAAGGGTCGTCCGCCCGAGGTCTGTCTACCAGATGAGGGTCTTTCGACCGGTCGACCGGTGAAACAGGGGTCGACCGGTCGGGCTAAAACGCTGATTCAAAGTATAGATATTTTATGAACGTTGGGGTGTATTTATTATACCCATTTCAGCTTCTATTAATGCCTCTCAACTGCAAAATTTTAAGATATTGATTCAAAGCAATTGCTCTTGTTTTCTAACATTATATTCATCTTTAAATCATTATTGTGCTATACTTAAGCAAGAATTTGTGAGCTATATTGAGAGAAAAATATTCACTGTATTCATCTACCCTAAAAAAGGACTTTTATTGTGAATCTCAAACACTTATCAAAAGAGATAATTGAACACTTTGAAAGGAAGGATTTCCTTGTCAAAGGTGTTAGGGTTGAAACTTTGTATTGAGAACAAATTTTCTATTGTAAAAGTTTGAACTACCATTGTAGTTAATTTGTGGACTCACCAACATTTGAAGAGTCACAATAGTGAAGATTGTTGAAATCCTAAGCGGGAGGCTTAGGTCGTGGATTTAGGCGGGGGCCAAACCACTCTAAATCGCGATTTGAAATATCTTTTTCCCAACTCTCTCTTTGTATTAATTTCTGCACGCTAAGTGTTTGATAAATTACCTCAATCACATCTTATATTGCTAGAGTGCATATTTGCTTAAGATTGTTTCTGATTAATCATTGCTAGTATATTGCTTAATCGAAAAAGTAGTAGTATTGCTTATATAACCTAATTTATCCTCCTCTTAGGTTCAATTAATGGACAACAACATCCCTCCACTTAACGGAGGGACTAAAGTGGTATTTTCCCAAAACACAGGGCTGATTTTGGTATTTAGTATAAACTTTAAGGACTAAAATATCTTTTCTCAAAAAAGAGAAAAAAAGTTAACAAGTCATGCCCAAAAAAAAAATTCACCAACAAGTTAATGGGGCTACCTATTTGATGTTCATGAGCAGGAGAATTCTACATTTAGTCTCTATTGTTTTTTTTTGTTTCAATTTGGTCTTTATTGTTTAAAATATCTCAATTTCATCCTTACTATTTTTTCAAATATTTTAATTTTATCCCTATTATTTAAAAATTCTCAATTTCATTCTTATTGGTTTCCAAAAGTCTCAATTTATAATAGGGAGTAAATTAACTAATTTTGGACAATAGAGACGATTTGAAACTTTAAGAAAATAATAAGAACGAAATTAAGATTTTTTTAAAAATAATAAAGATGAAATTAAGACATTTTATACAATAGAGACCAACTTAAAACTAAAAGAAAATAATAGGGACTAAATATGACATTTTCCCTTCATGAGCTATTAACGTAACGGAGCCAACTGTTGTAAGCTTTGCAAGATTGGTAGGTTTGTTTTCAAGCCTATTAGCTTTGGTAGGCGTCAAAGAACTTTGGGACAATATCTGCACAGAAGGCCTAACACGATATCTGACGTCCTAAAAAAGTATTTCATGTGTTCTGTATACAATCATGCCAAAATGTAATCACAAGGAAAATTCTTCAATGTGCCTACTCCCCATACTCCATAGAGATAGATAAGTGGGCCCCATATATGTGGGACCCATGTGTATGCGAGTAAGGAGTATAGGGAATAGGTGCACTGAACTCTTACCCCAATCACAATATCCTATATTATTTTTCTCATGAGTTGTCAGTGAGGTAATGATGCGGGACAACTTACGTACACCTTGGGTTAAGCTCATAAAACATGAGCGATCATGACAACAAGAGTTGAGCTTGAAATCTTAGTCATAAGAATTAAACTACTTATCGAGAGCATGGACAAACTTATTTAAGTCCAAATATGATAGAAGTTCATAATTGCCTCTTCAATGGAACTCTTCGAACTGTTAAAGGAAAAAAAGGTAAAACATTCCCTTAAGACGGTCAATGAGTAGCTTTAAGTAGAGCTATCATTGCTGCTAAAAATTCTCTCAGCAAATTCTTCCCAAAAACAAAAAGAAAAGAAAGAAAAAATTCACAACCCAATATCAGTTCACATTTTAGGATGCCCCTCTATTTCGAATGAATTCCATGAGAACTTGTAGTTGCAAATGAATCTCTTATTTGAAAGTGTAAACTAGCTAGTATTAAGTCAAGTCTATCATTTGTAGACATAAATTTATTTGTAACACTTGTGGAATTGAAACTAAAAAGTCTATTTTACTCAAATACCCCTTCTCTATTCTATTGGAATTAGTAAATTAGAAATGATAAACAAGAACTTTTGAGTTATCCAACAACTACTAACATGGCTTAGAAGTAAGGAAGACCAGGATGACAGTTGCTTGGCTAAATTTGCTAATAAGGCATGTAGCAATTTTACAAATAAAAGCATAATTACGAAAAAAATTAGAAAGAGAATTGAAATGATTTCTAGAATGAAAATGAAAGGAACTTCTAGTAAGATTAAACCACAAAATAAAAATAAAAATTAAAGGTGAATATTATATCAATCAAACGTGTACAATGACCATGCAATGAAGAACAAGGGGATTTAGCAACTCTACATAAAAATAAGCTCCACTTACCTCTTACTTTTATCTTCAATCAACCTTCTTTCATATTGGATACCGTAAAATAATATGGAAGGAAAATATTATTCATATCCGACTTGTTGATTAATTATTTTCTTCGTATTTGTTTTAAGAAAAAGGGCAAGGGAGAGAGTTTGATCTAAGTTTTATTTTTTTATCTTTGTATTTGGAGCCAAATTTAAACTTAAGTGTAAATGAAAATGTATAGGGTAATTTTGTCCTCAAAAGTAAGCAACTAACTTAAAAAATGTGGATTTACAAATTACACTTCTTGAGTAAAGATTTGGATAAAACTTGAAGAAATTCAAGATTTACAAATTTTGAATTTTGAATTTTTTAAAGTGTTACTTACAAACATAAAAAATTATATTTGTAAATAAATTTCGCAAAATTTTGTAAAAAAAATATATTTCAAACCATATAGGAGAATTTTCTGTGTTGGGCTATTGTTTAAATTTAACGAGCATCTCAATTTCCTGATCACTTAGCCCAATGACAATGAAAACAATTATTTCCTTCCAATATGCCTGATTTAGTTTTCTCAGATGTTATAGCCTTTGCATTGAACTAGTTCTTCAAGTTACAATGATGGGCTAAAATCTTGCAACCTCTAGCCAAGGGATGGTTTTCCCAATTTGTTGCTAGAAGAATCATCACGACAGCCTGCCTATCAACAAGAGTTTAAATTGCTTGAGCTTCAGAATTCCATTTTACCAAGTCAACAACCTATGCAAAATGGTTACACTAGATCAGGCTCAAGAGTCCAATCAAAGGTGGGAGATGATGGCAAGGGTGCAAGCACAGCATTAAGCTGCTGATAGGCATGGTTTCCTGTTTAGAAGTAGGTTAGAAGACTGAGGGGGACAAAAAGGTTCACCCAGTGCAACTCTTCATTCATGCAACACAGGCATACGGATAGGGAGGGAGGGAGAAAGGGAGAGAAATCAGATCGTACTGCATTATCTAAACATGTATACACAGAAGCAGATGGCGCTATCTACGAGAGTGTAGAAAAGCTACATACATGCATGACAAATACATGTGTCAAGATATATAATTATCTAGGTCAATGAAGAATGATTGGAATTACAATACGGTGATCTATTTAGAACACAGCAAACCATTGTGGAAACTAAGTTCAAGATCAAATTGTTAAATATCAAGAGCTATTAGCTAAGAATGAAGGTGAAGAGTTGTAGTATTTAGAATTGACTAGTTCCTAGATGCACAGACCTCAAATGGTTATAACAATCGTCGTTGCTGGGGAAAACCTCCAAACAAACCCATCAAACATGATGTCCACATTTACACTCAACGTGGTTGCACCCCTTTATCTTCTCGATGGTAAACCCACAGACTGGATACTTTTTCACGTTCTCTTTGCCCATGCACCACTTATGCAGGGAAGAGTCTGGGTTGTCTTTGAATTCTTTGCACTTCTCACATGACAAATACGGGTGATACTCCAGATGGCACCTAATGCACGTCTCCACATAACATGCACCACAAACAAATGGTGCACTGATGGTAGCCACATGGAAGGTTCCACAGTCAAAAAATTAACCAGCAAGTTGGTTTGCATCAGCTGTCGCGGATATAATAATAAGTCTCAAATCAATCCCTTGACAAAGTAAATTCTTTATCACTGCAAAAAGGAGATCAGTGTTTAAGCTTCTTTCATAAGCCTCATCAACAATAATCCATGAAACCTCGGATAAATTCTTATCACGCATCTAGTGCAGTAGTTTGCAGTGGTCTGTCATAAATATTATCTTCGAATCAAGCTATTGTACAGATGAATATGATGGAGAACAAGTTATTGAAGAATCCGGATAACACCCACAGCCTTCCTCTCCGACCCTCTGTGCCAATAAGATGGTAGCCAATTTTCGCGGTTGAGTACAAATAATAGAGTCATCAGCAACTACTCCTGAATCAGCAATGTATTGAACCAATTATGTACTTTTTCCAGAACTAGTCTCCCCAATCAACACCGTTATCTGCCACATTGCAATCAGAAATAAACGCCAAACAAAAACTTTACATTAGAATCACAACATCAATCTGAGAGCTCAAAGCCCAACTTGAATAATGGAGAGCGGGGATGGGGAGAGAGTGATTCTAGCTCGAAGGATCATTTATTGTACTAATGGCTCAGCATCTTCACCATGGCTAAAGTCTTATTCAACTACTATATATCACTTCGAAAGTTATACATGGGGACAAATCAAAGCAAGTAGAGCATAAGTACTTCAAAAATTTGTATTCTAAGTCTAACTAAATATCAGCTATGTAAGGGAAGATAAGGCCCTGTTTGGAAGTACTTTTTTTTTTTAAGAACAATTTTTAAGAACAGTTTTGAAAAACTATTTTTAACAACAAAAAATCAGAAAACTTGTTTGATTAGAATTGTTTCTAAAACAATTTTTTTTAAACATACAATTTTTTTTTGTTAAAAGTGCTTTAGAAAATAGTTTTAAGAATAATAAAACAGAAATTTGTCTGGGTGTAAAGAATGAAAACACATATCTTTTACTCATATATAATAAATTAACAAATTAAAGGTTAAAGGTTAAATTATTTAAGGGATCATTAAATTATTATGCTAGTCCTATTTTGATTATCCAATTATTTTTTGCTCTAAAAGAACCATTAATTTTTCAAAATGATTCTATTTAAGTTATTTTGTTAAATTACATCAAAAGAAATTAATGAAGAGAAGTTTAAATATAAATAACTAAAATAATAATTTTCATATAACTTTTTTTTTCTTCTTCCTCTCCGATTCCCACTCTCACCTCTTTTACTCCTCTTAAGACCATCATTTATTTTATACCCAAAAAAATAGGTTAAATCCATCTTATGCAGTGTGACAGTTGTTAACCCATTTTAAAAATCCCATTTAATAACCTTTTGACTCAAAGTTAACTTTCCAATTCTGTTATAAGAAAAAATGTATTGGCTAAACTACCTTCTAATAAGAAAACTCCAAATATTTCTAAAACCATACCTTTGACCGAAAAAAAAGAAAGAAAATCCAAACCACAACCCATATCCTCGGCTGACCACAATCCTCACCCCCTCCATCCACAGCGGGGGGTGAGCACATTCCCCAACCCCCACAGTCATGGCTAAGCATATCACCCAGTCCCCAAAGCCTTGCGCGGTACCAACCCCTCTCATCCACAGCCCCGAGTGACACCAATCCCCATCTTCCACAGCCGGGGACCCATACCCCCATCTTCACTACTGCCAATCTGCATTTATATGCGTTTAGTGTCTGTGTGTGTTTGTTTCATATCTCTATGTGTCTATGTTGGTTTGTGTCCGTGTACTCATATTTTTTACCCAAACAAAAAAAAAAATTGAGTTCTACTCATGTGTATTGGTGTGCTTATTGGGTGTATTATTGATATAGTAATTCAACATCTTTTCATTTAAACTTTGTTAGTTTTTGAGTAATTTATGAGCAATTTGATTGGTTTTGTCTTTGATTTGCATTGTAGGTAATTTTCAAGAGACAATATGAGTTTTGAGGCAAAGATTGAAGAGAAATTGCAAAAGATTGGCTTTTATGTAATTTGTGGAGAAATTGAAGAACAAATAGAAGTAGCGTAGTCATAGCACAGCTGCGTAGCATCGTAGGAAAATTAAGGGCAGTTTTGTAAATTGGCAAAAAAAGAAAGGAACCCTAAGAAATAAAAGGAGAAAAACGTGAGAGGTGGGCAGGCATTAAGAGGGAAGGAGAAGGAACGGTCCAGAGGGAGAGAGAGAGAGAGAGAATTCGCGAGTTGAAGACAGAGAACAATCCGGAGACGGACTTCTACCACTCTTCTTCTCCAAATTCTAAAGAATATATGATACTTTTGGTTTGATTGATTGAAGAACTATTTCATAAATGCGTTGAGTATTTCATGCTGAGTTTAATACTTGTGATTGCCTGATCAACAATTGCATGAGTCGTGATTTAGTTTGAGACTGAGAAATGATAACTAAATTAGACCATATATGAAATACCATTAAATCATCATAAACTAGAGATAGTTATGAGATCTAGTGCAACATTTGAATTTCTAGGGCTTAATGCATTTCATAAGTTCACAGTTATTACAGAGATGTAGTTAGCTTGCTTATTGTGATAGGTTATTGATACTAGAGAAAGATTAATATCTACCTTAGCGAAATTGTTGACAAAGTAAAAAATAGGCATCAATTTATTTAAATCACTAGTTTCAATTAGGATTAATCTTGGTGAAATCGGAATCTCTAGAGTCTTTTAATTATTAAATTACCATCTTTTGTTAATTTTGTAATTGTGTTAGTTGTTTTTTTTATAAGTTCTATAATTTCTTTAGTCATTAATTACAAATTCTCAATTTATGATTGTCCAAATAAAGTTAGAGCTAAATTAATTTTGGTACTTAGTAATCACAGTCATCGTGGGAACGATTTTTACTTCACTTTATTACTTGTTGCGTTACGTGCACTTGCTTTAGAAATCACACAACAAGTTTTTGGCGCCGTTACCAGGGACTGTGTCAATTATTAATATCGATATCAAATAGCTTTAATTTTACTTTGGATTTTATTTAATTTTGTGTTATTCTCTTATTTTTGTTACGTGTATTTCAGGAACACATTCCTTTACGTGCATGCGAAAGTCAAGAGGTAGTAATTTGTTACCTTTTGATCCTGAGATAGAACGAACCTATCAGAAGAACAGAAAGGAGAAAAAAACTACTACAACTACCGATCATTTGCAAGGGAATATGGCTGACATTGTGGTAGCACAGGACGAAAATAATCAAGCAGTCAATCAGGAAAATTCGCCTAGAACATTGCGAGAGTATGCATTACCACCCACTGGAATTCAACCTGTGATTAGAAGGCCAGCGATTCAGGCGCATGATTTTGATTTGAAGACAGTGACACTACATTTGATTTAGAATATTCAGTTTCATGTACTGCCTTCTAAAGATCCTAATTAGCACATTGTGAATTTTCTAGAAGTCTACGAAACTGTTAAGTACAATGGAGTCACTGATGAAACTCTGCGCCTTCACTTGTTTCCTTTCTCCTTAAGGGATCAAGCTAAGGAATGGTTGAACTCGCTACCGTCAGATTCAATCACTACTTGGGAGGATTTGGTGCACAAGTTTTTGTCAAGATTTTTCCTACCTGGAAAGATAGCGAAGCTGCGTATAGAAATTAATAATTTTGCGCAACATGAAGGAGAAACTCTATGTGAAGCGTGGGAAAGGTATAAGGCACTGCTGAGGAAGTGTCCTAATCATGAAGTACCTAGGTGGATGCAAGTTCATAATTTTTACAATGGGTTAATTAGCTCTACAAGAACTTTGATTGATGCATCAGCAAGATGAGCTTTAATGAACAAGACAACATATGAAGCTTATGCGTTGCTAGAGAATATTGTTTTGAACCACCAGCAGTGGTCAAGCGAGAGAGTCATACCAAACAAGACATATGGGATCTATGAGATTGATGCCATAACTGCCTTGATAGCGAAAATTGACAATCTCGTGAAACAGTTGCAGAATAGTCAGGCAACTGCTAATGTTGTCCAAGCGGCAGTGGTGTGCGAGTTTTGTTGTGGTCTACATCATAGTGCAAAATGTCAGGTTGGGAATCCATTTGCACAAGGCATAGCTAAACAAGCACAGTATGTGGGAAATTTTAATGGGCAGCAGCACAATCAGTACTCTAACAAATATAATCCAGCATGGCATAATGATCTGAATTTCTCTTTGAGAAATAATCAGAATGTGTTGCAGCCTAAGCAGAATAACCTACCACTAGAGAAGAAGGTAAACTTGGAGGATACATTGGCTCAATTGGCGACCACACAAACTCAATTCATGAATGAAACAAGAACAAATTTCTAGAATCAATCTGCACAAATCAGAAACCTAGAGATACAGTTGAGCCAAATGGCTACGAAGTTCTCTGAAAGGCAACAAGGAAGTTTACCTAGTACTTCTGAGGTGAATCCTAGAAAAGATGGCATGGAGCATTGCAAAGCGATAACTTTGAGAAACAGTAAGGAGTTAGAGGAGTCAGTGAGAACCAAGAAGGTTGAGAAATGTGTAGCACAAAATGAGGTAGGAGATAAAGAGAAAGTAGAAGCTCAACCACAACCTATGAAGGAGCCACATATGGTTGTGTTATTCCGTCAACGATTGTAAAAAAATATGCTTGATAAACAATTTGCTAAATTTCTTAAAGTCTTCAAGAAATTTCACATCAATATTCCATTCGCGGATGCACTTGAACAAATGCCGAGTTATGTGAAGTTTATGAAGGATATCCTTTCGAATAAGAGAAAACTTAGAGATTATGAGACAGTTGCACTTACTGAAGACTGCAGCGCAATCCTAAAAAAGAAGCTACCACAAAAGCTCAAGGATCCAGGAAGTTTTACTATTCCATGTGAAATTGGCAATGTTGTTTTTAAGCGAGCTTTGTGTGATTTAAGTGCTAGTATTAATTTAATGCCTTTGTCTATTTTCAGGAAGCTTGAATTGGGAGAGGCAAGACCTACTACTGTAACACTACAGTTAGTTGATCGTTCCCTAAAGCACCTCAGAGGAGTAATCGAAGATGTGCTCATCAAAGTTGATAAATTCATTTTTCATGTAGATTCAGAGTTCTTGATATAGAGGAAGACAAGGAAATTCCTATCATTCTTGGAAGACCTTTCCTTGCAACTGGAGGAACACTTATTGATGTTCAAAAAGGTGAGCTTTGGTTGCGAGTACAAGATGAAGAAGTAACCTTTAATATGTTCAAAGCTTATAAGTACCCAGAAGGGAGTGATAGTTGTTGTCGCATTGATGCCGTAAAAGCTATAATGTCTAACCATGGGGGTCAATTGGATCCCTTGGAGGCTAGCTTGTTACAAGATGATTCTTTTGTTCCGGTGGGATTGGAGCACAAAGAATATTGGGTGACTAAACAACAAAACATGGGTGTGCAAGCAACAGGTGAGAAAAAATTGTTGCAATTGAATGACCTGGAAGAATTAGGTGATGAAGAAGATAAGAATTCAAGAAGTTATAAGGAGATGACAAAAGAGTGGCATAACAAACCCGTTTCGGGAAAAGATTTCTCTCATGGGCAACAAATACTTCTTTATAACCCACAGATTTTTGGAAAACTCAAGCCAAGATGGTCAGGACCCTTTGTTGTGACTAAGGTTTTATCCTATGGAGCTGTTGAAGTAAATCATCCAGAGAAGGGGACGTTCAAGGTTAACGAACAACAATTGAAGACTTATTTGGATGATGAGTTTGATAAGCACAAGTTTGTTGTCCACTTCAACTCGGCTTGAGAAATTGCTCTGTCGGGCTGTAGACGTTAAAACAAGCATTTTTTGGGAGACAACCCGAATTTTATTACTTTTCTTGATTTAATAGTTTAAGTTGTTTTTAGTTAATTTCTGAGTTGTAGTTGTCGTAGCTAATTGATAATTTTTATTGTCATGTTAGGTTCAAGAACAAATTTGGGGGAGTTGAGACAAATAGAAGTACTACCAAGTCAAATAAGGGAGAAAATATGGAAAAATTGATGTTTGAAGTGAAGGGGATGCATGCATGGAAGAGAAAAGCAAGAAGAAATTAAGCTGTGAAGTAGCGCTGTTACGCTAGAATTTAGCGCAGCTGTGCTGGCGTCCCTAAAAAGTTACGTTTTTTTAGAGCTATTCGAAAACAAAGCAGCGCTGTTGCGCTAAAAAATGGCGCAGCTGCGTTGACGCTGTTTGAAGTTATGTTTTTGAAATAGCGCTGTTGCGCTACAAAATGGCGCAACTACACTGGCATCTACAGTGACATTTTAAAAAAAGAAAGAAAGAAAGAAAAGGAATCACCACACCACCGAAGAAGTAGTACCACCTCGGGCTCACGTTGACGATGATACTACTCAGGGAAGTCCTCTGGTTGCTTTAATTTCATGTTTTCACATTGAAGACAATGTTTATTTCTTAGTTTGGGGGTGGTGTTTACTTGTTTGTTTGCGTACTTTTTCTTTTCATAGTTGTTTTATGTGTTTTCTTGTTTTAGGTGCTTTCTTTTCATGAGTTTTGTTATTTTTATATGTTTCATTAAGTATTCTAAAAACAAAAACACACACAAAAAAACAAAAAACAAAAATTGAAAAACTGAAAAAAATTTGAAAGTGATGCTGGAAAGATAAGAAATAGGCCGATGATGAGTAGTGTATGAATGACATGATAGAAATGAGGATAGTTGACTGAAACATAGTTTGTTTTATGAAAAATCCCCATCTAATGCGTACTTAGCCTCGCCTAATTATGTCATTGCTTAGAGAAGGTTTATGTGAGTTTAAGTGAACAGAAAAATGAGTATAGGACTTTAGAACTTGCTTGATTGTCACTCGAGGCGAAATCCTAGGTTGCATAGTATTAAGGAAATGATTTAGACCATCTTTGGATCGTTTGAGCCTTTCATGCCAACCCTTGTAATAATTGAATATCCCTAGTCACCCCTGTGAGCCTAAGATAGCCTTTTCTTACTTATGCAACTGACAATATCTTTCTTAACTTGTCAAGTTTAATTGTCCCAGATTATGACCCTCCTACTTGTAATATATAATTGTTCTAGGATAATTATATAGAGTCATGTTTTGTATTGAATGATGGGAGGTTTGATGATTTGGTGATGTATTGTTTTGAAAAAAAAAATGAAATATTGAGAAAAAGAAAAAAGAAAAGAACGAAAAGAAAAAAGAATAGTCCACACTCCTTGTGGTTAATATCAAAATGCAAGTTTGGGGAAGTGTGAACTATTTTTGTGTTTTGTAAATATTGTGGATGAATGTTGAGGAAGTGAATTGAAAGAAGAAAGAAAAGAGATATGTTAAATACTTTTTGGTGGTACGAAGTAGGGTTGGCATATGCTCCATTGAACATTCTCAAATGATTGTGTGCTTACAGGTAGTTTAGCCTTATGATTATATCCATTATCCTACCTTGCCCCTAACCACACATTACAACCAAATGTAAAGTCCTACTGATCTTTAATGTTATGATTTACCTACGTTAGTGGAGAGTAGCATGAAAAGTAAGCCTATGAAGTCCTAAGTGATTAAAAATACTAGATTCATATTGAAAATTCGCTTAACTTGCATAAATTCATCCGGGTACAATTGATTGGGATAGAGGCTATTCACACACTCACTTGGAAAATTTGAAGTAAAATGTAAATTATGTGAAGTTAATATTCCTCGTGCTTATGAGCGAAAGTCACCTCTTGAGTTGTGAAATAAAGCTACTGAGATCGTGAAAATTTACTATCCTACAACATTGCTTTCTTGAGTTATATTGTGTCAAGTCTTTAGTTTTTAGGTTGTTTCTTTCTTTAGTTGTGTCTTTTGCTTGAAGACAAACAAAGTTTAAGTTTGGGGGTGTTTGTTAGGTGTATTATTGATATAGTATTTCAACATATTTTCACTTAAACTTTGTTAGTTTTTGAGTAATTTGTGAGCAATTTGATTGGCTTTGTCTTTGATTTGCATTGTAGGTAATTTCCAAGAGACAATTTGAGTTTTGAGGCAAAGATTGAAGAGAAATTGCAAAAGATTGGCTTTTTATGTAATTTGTGGAGAAATTGAAGAACAAATAGAAGGAGGACAGCTGCGCAGGATCGCAAGAAAATTAATGGCAGTTTTGTAAATTGGCAAGAAAAGAAAGAAACCCTGTTAAATAAAAGGAGAAAAAAGTGAGAAGTGAGCAGCCATCAAGAGGGGAGAAAAAGCAACGTTCCAGAGGGAGAGAGAAAGAAAGGATTCGCGAGTTGAAGACAGAGAACAATCCGGAGACGGACTTCTACCACGATTTTTCTCCAAATCCTAGTTTTCTCTATCTCTCTTGTCATGTTTTACGTTACAATTGAGATTTTATTTAATTTCTTTATGATGTTCTAAGTTATTTTTTCTAGGGCTACGATGTAGCCAGATTATGAATATTTGATACTTTTGGTTTTGATTGATTGATGAACTATTCCATATATGCGTTGAGTATTTCATACTGAGTTTAATGCTTGTGATTACCTGATCAACAATTGCATGAGTCGTGATTTAATTTGAGACTGAGAAGTGATAACTAAATTAGACCACGTATGAAATACCATTAAATCGTCATAAGCTATTGATAGTTATGAGATCTAGTGCATCATTTAAATTTCTAGGGCTTAATGCATTTCATAAGTTCACAATTATTACAGAGATGTAGTTAGCTTACTTATTGGGATAGGTTATTGATACTTGAAAAATATGAATATCTACCTTAGCAAAATTGTTGGCAACGTAAGTAATAGGCGTCAATTTATTTAAATCACTAGTTTCAATTAGGATTATTCTTGGTGAAATCGGAATCTCTAGAGTCTTTTAATTATTGAATTACCATCTTTTGTTAATTTCGTAATTGTGTTAGTCGCTGTTTTTTTATAAGTTCTATAATTTCTTTAGTCGTTAGTTACAAATTCTCAATTTGTGATTGTCCAAATAAAGTTAGAGCTAAATCAATTTCTGTATTTAGTAATCACAGTTCTCATGGGAACGATATTTACTTATCACTTTATTACTTGTTGCGATATGTGCACTTGTGTTAGAAATCACACAACAGTGCTCTTTGCATTTTGTTTGGTAATGAAGAAAAATTTGCCTATCGGTGTGTGTGTTGATGATGAGGAAAATGTGCCAGTCTGTGTGTATGTGATGTGCGTTGATGATGAAGATGATGGAAGACAGGTGGGTTTGGTGTAGAATGCGTATGATTTGAGATTTTTGTTTTCTCTCTCTTTTTTTTCTCAAATGTGTGATTTTTGATACGTTTGGAACTTTTTATAAAGGGAAGGGTAATTTAGCCATCACACATTTTTGTTTTTAATAGAATTAAAAGTTGTTAAGATTGGCTCGAGTCAAGGTTATTAAATGAAATTTTTAAAGATAGGATTAATAAGTGTCGCAATGTGTAATGGATAGGATAGAGTAATGCTTTCATCACCCTTTTATCACCTCTTACGTAGAATCTTAGATGGAATGACAATTAGACTATTTTTTTTTCTTTTTCTTCTTTTTTATTATTTCTTCTTTTCTTTTCAATTTCTTTTTCTCTCTCTTAATTATTATGTACTCAAAATATTTTTATCTGTTTGTTTAACTAAATTAGACTCCTTGACCAAAAAAAAAAAATTCATATAGATTCAAATAGTGAGGAAACAACAATAAATCAATCAGCCAAAAGAAAATAACCAGTCTTGAGCATTTTTTTTTTTTTCTTATTGTGCATCGTTCTCATTGAAGAAGTAATGTTGATTTTTACATCTTTTGTTAGAAGTTTCAAACTTGAAAAGAAATTGAGTTTGCTTTGGATTTCGTTTCATATGTATGCCATATCATTTCAATGAAAATACTTGCATTTTTTATACTGATTCTGCAAATCTTATATCATTTATAGCAAGGTGATGGCTAACAATACAAATTTTTGTGTTGAAATATGATAGTAACTTATTCAAAGATATTAGGGTCCAGTGAAACTAAGGACGTTCTACAAAATGTATCAGTTGGGTGTTGGATACGAAAAGGAACCGATTAAGCATATTTCATCTTTTGACAAAAAAAAAAATGCAGATTGCATATATACATTAAGGCTCTAGTCCTTCCCTCTCGATGTGCATTGGAAATGAATTAGTTAAGATTAATAATTTTTTATGTGACATAACTCTCTTAATGTGAAAAATATTGTAAAGTTTTACTTTATACATCTCTTTTCTTGTGTAAATACTAATTTATAAAAATCAATATTAATTCTTCAATAAGAACGATACACAACAAGAAAGACAAAAAAAAAAAATTATTGTTAAGACCAGTTATTTTCTTTTGGTCAATTGATTTATTGTTGTTTCTCCAATATTGGGTCTGGTATGGTTGTTTTTTTTTTTTTTAGTTAAGGGGTTTGATATGGTTAAACAAAAAAAGAAAAAAATATTTTGAGTAAATATTAATTAAGAGAGAAAAAATAATTAAAAAGAAAAGAGAAATAAAATAACCTAGGCGGCATGTTATATAAAATTTTATGTAGGAAGTAATAAAAAAAAAGTACGGATTTAACCCCAAAAAAAAAAAATAAATAGCATTTACTACATCCCGCGGCCATCCACCACAACCATCACCATTTTTGCACCTCATCACCATTTCCCAAATCATCTCACCCCCACTGACCGCCCAATTGTGTTACACGTTTGATTCATGCAAAGTAGGATTACTAGCTATTTTGAAAAAAAGAATGCAGAAGAGTACATCTGATGCACATGTATAATTCACATTTAATATTAGTATTATCCAATTCGTGCTACTCATTCTATGAAGGCATTAATTAGATGCATTTGATAGCGCTTGGTTTGCAAAAGGAAGAAAGAAAATTAAGAGTTATTTGGTAAAGTCAACTTTTGTATTTGGTATTAAAGTTGAGCTTATTTACAGGATTGCCATTTGTGAGAAGTAGTTCTGTGGTTTTTGAAAGTTTTGAGAACAAAAAACTTCAAAAACAACATGGCTAGAGTGTTTTATAGTTTTAGTTTTTGCTAATAGATTATTGAGAAGTATTTTTCATCGAAACAATTTTTTAAATTTTTTTGTTTTTAAAAACTAAAACACAATTTTTAAACAAGATTCCAGACAAGCCCAAAGAATCTGTTCACAAACAAACAAAAAGAAACTTCATCTTTCAGCAGTATTTCTCTTAGATATTATTTTGCAACTCTCCATACACATCCACAATTGATAACCGAAAAAATAAACAATAATAATAATAATAAATGGTATATATGTTTAAACTGTTCTCTTATTCAAAACGAAAAAAAGAAATAGCACTTTATCAATTCAAAATAATTTCTGAATTTCATAACAATCAACAGAAATAACAGAATAGCATTCCACATTTGAAACAAGAAAGGAGGGAAGAGTATTAAACAGAATTCACCTGTTGACCATGTATTTGCCAAAGAATTTCGCGTCGATATGCATAAATAGGCAACCCATCATCAAGCCTTCTGCATTCCCTCTCATCAAACAATGAATTCTCTCCCAATCAAACTCCCACCCAAACTTAAAAACCTGAAACGCCTCCCCTTCTTCGCCATCCTCGACCCTCTTCTCCGCCAAATGCTCAATCACAAACCTCATGTCAATCTGAAACTCCTCGATCCTCTTCGCTATCAAGTCCCTCTCAGCCACCAATCTTCCCTTCTTTTTCAACAACTCGTTCGCCACGCCCATCTGATTTGGCTTTCTAAGCTTATCCATAACGCTTTTTATCTCATCCGAGACTGCCCCCAACTTCTTCTGCCACTTCTGTACTAATTCCCCTTCCATTAACCCGTTTGCCTTCTCCAGAAACAACGCCTTTAATCTATCTCTCAACTCATCGTTATCGAATTCGACTTTCACGTTTTCGATAAGCCGCGGCGTGCACCGATGGACACTGTTTAGCCTCAGCCTCCATATTTCCACCATTGTTTCGAGCGCTTCGTTCCACTGCTGATAATATAGGGTTCCGGAAATGGAACTTTTGTCAAAAAGTAAAGACTTCTCGGGCTTAAACGACAGATTCCCGATTAATTTCTCGATTTCGGGCCTTTTCGGAAGGGTTTGATGCTTGCAGTTTATCCGGATGACGAAGTTAGGCCGTGGTCCCGGCGGGAGATCGCGGCGGTAGTTTGACGGAAACTGCAGTCGGCTTTGCATTTTTATACGGTCAGGGTTTTAGGTAAAACTGGAGTTTAGTGTGTGTTGTGTGTAGAAAGAGAGAGTGGAGTGGTGACAAAGCAAGAATTAATAAAGAAGGTGATGGGTACGATAATATGTATATATCTGTGCGTGTGTCTTTGCTTTTTTCTTTTTCTTTTTTTTTGAACAATGTCTTTGCTTTTTTGGCGAGAAGCTGTAGTTTTTTTCTGATGTAATAATTAAGCAAGCATACCAAATGCATCAGGCTTATGCTACAGGCCATTAAATGATAGAAATTAGGGTGAAAAAGCGTATTGTCTATTCCCTGGCCTACAACTATTCTTTATGAGCATTAATTGAAGGGTCATCTCTCTATCGGCTCATTTTAACTACTAAGTTCGTTTACTTCTAACTGCACCTCACACCTATACTTTCACAGGGTTTAGCATTCTTCTAGATTGTATTAATTGTCTCTAGGCTTTTGATGGTGGTATACAACGTTACACTGATCCATCATTCTTTAAAGGAGAAGCATTAGACCTTAGAATCATCAATGCTGAAGTTCAGCAGGGAATCCTTAAAGGGAAGGTAGTGACCAGAAAAGTACAGAAACTGGGAAAAAGCCAAATCGATTCCTGAATTTTGAACAAAAGATCATTTTAGTCCCTCACATTTAGAAAATACATAGTTTAGTCCCTCCCTTTAACTACTATTAGGCTTTTTTTAGTGGTCAAAGGTTTGACATTGTTAAAAGACATAAATATCCTTATAGTCGTTCGGCATAAAAGAAAAAAAAACAAGGATAAAAAACTATTCGGTTTAATCATTGGAATATTTATGATATTAATTGATTGCGCTAATTCATTAGGAAAATAAATACTACATCTCTTGTCAATAAATGAATAATTTGCCAAATTTTATCACTTTTTTATTACAAAACAACATTACCCAAATAAAAATTGAAGATTTATTATTATAAAAAATATAACTTAACCTAAATAGAGCAATAACAATAAAATATAATTCAACAGTATTAGAGCTTTCCCTTTAAAGAAAGAAAAAGTCGTTTATTTTCAATTAGGTTAAATTATATATATATATTTTTTATCGATGAGAAGTGAAAAAAGGAAACGAATAACAATAAAATATTTTTTTGTAAGGGCATTTATATCTTTTAGTACGGTTAAATTTTTGATTGCTAAAAGAAAATAGTCAAAAGAAGGGAATAAAATGAGTATTTTTTAAAAGTGAGGGCTTAAAATGGCCTTTTACAAAAATTTTAGGGGCCAATTTGGCTTTTTTCCTATAGAAATTTGTGTGCCTAAACAATAAAAGCTAATTTAAAACTTTAGATAAACAATAAAGACTATTTATGCAATTCACTCTTTTTCAAGACCAAACTACCTTCTTCCACTTTAATAAATAAGCAACGCTCTTTGCTTCCGTCTTCTCTCGGAAGGTTTGAGTTGAAAATCTGAAAGCTCATGATAAGAGTTGTCTAGTTTTCTTCTTCTTTTTTTTGTTATTTTCTTTAGATAAGCCTGGGAGAAGATAATACACTCAAAAATTTGTATTTTACTCATTTCAATGCATCATCGGCTTGTTTGAGGTTGTTAGGCTAAATTGTAGGGGATTCTTACATTAATTTTCTTCTTCTCTACATGTAGGAGAAAAAAAATCTCATCTCACCAAGGTTTTGATTTGGTGGTAAAGTTACTCGCTTATTTACGAGAGATCGCATGATCAATTCCTATTAGTTATATATGTGTTATACGGTTATAGGTCTTCTTTTAATAAAAATAAATAAATAAATAACCTCATCCCCTACCCTTTCCTCTAAAAAAAATAAAATAAAATAATTGAATAATTCTAAATTTGAAAAAAAAATAACAAAAAATAATATTATGAAATACAAATAATAGAATATCGTATGGACAATGAAAAATAAATAAAATTTAAAAGTTATAAAAGATAATTTAAATTACACAATAAAACAATAATATTAAAAATAATAATTTATTTAAGTAATTAGAAAAGAATGTCGTGAAAAAAGTATCTCTTATAACGTTATATGTTCTAAAAAATCTATTTTCTCATAACGTTATATGTTTTGCCGAGATCTTCCAGATGACCAATACACAATGTTAATGTTTTATATGACCATTTGGCAAAATGTGGTCGAGCCTGCTTCGATGATTGTTGATTTTGTGTAGGCCATAATAAGATAATCCAAACTCAATTCCAACCTTTTAACAGGGTTTGTGATTTCATAATTTTTATTTTATTTTATAAAGATGCTATTGTATTTTTAATTAATAAATGAAATAGAAATAAAAATATATATCATAAAGAATCGTCCAACTACTGAAATGGTTATATACTTGTAACCAATATGTTGTGCTATTATTAGGATTCATGTTCATTTCTTTATAGATTGACTGAGAGTAGTGGCAAAATTTGATCATGCATCGCATATGGGTACCACAACTGGTTCTGTTAATCTGTTTTGGTTAAAAATAAGGGTTGTAACTCTTTTTTATCACATTCATCGGTTATTCAGACATGTTATATTATGAAATGCATTACTAAACAATCTCTTAGATTACATGGAGAAAGATACGACACGGCTCCTATGCGCATCTTCCTTTTCAACATGTACAATAACAATTTCGTAAATGGAAATCTAGACAGTAATCAACCTTAAAAAGATTAGACATCCATCTTTGATTCAAATAAGCCATCAATGAATTTCAAAACCAAACGAATGAGTATATAAAGATCATGCCACATGCCAATAAATCTAGTGCGACAAACTAATTATATGTAAACAAAGAGACATGATGTTCAAGTTGTACAAAAGTAGCAAACTAGTATTGAATTAGTATCACAAGTGAAGTACGATTCTACAATAATATTAAAGATCTTCAAAAAGATGAGTATAAGGTACGCGTGAAATGCAAAATAGGAGAAATATACTTTGATAGAAAAATCACAGACTCTTTTCCTGCATGACCAATCTACTTTTGCTGAATCATCAATTTCGGCAGTTTTTATTTCTGTAAGGCATTGAGACACGGAAGGTTTTAGCTGCAAAGACGAGGAATCCCTCTAATTAGTGCATTTTATGAAGTTATACAAGCGCTAGGTCCAGGATGACTTTGCTGATATGGCATGGTCCTTATCTACTTTTTGTTCGAATGGCTTCTGCTTTTTCTGATCTCCTTTAATTTCTTCTGATGGCTTCTGCTATTTTTTGATCTCCTCCTTCACCAATGCGTTTTCTGTTGACCAAAAATAAAAACGCGTTTTCTGATTTCTTTTAGTTTTGAACAGTTGTCCGGCTCCTGATTTTTTTTGATCTTTATTTAATTTTTTCAGGTACCTTAAAACTCTTCTTTGGAGCTTTTGTTTTTCATACTTGGAGGGAAAGGAATTCTTGGTTCAATTCTTATAGAGAAAAATATCTTCAACAATATTACTTTTAATATTAGAACTAAAATATATATGATTAAGAAAATTAAGTATTTTCTTTTGAATCATGCTATTTGTAGAGATTAGAAAATATGGTAGACCTACCTTGTATTTGATGTATTTGACTTTTTCGATAGCTTACTATCATTTACTTATATTTTTGTGGATGAATGGAAGATACCCGCTTATTTTTAACAAATATATATATATATATATATATATATCAATTAATTTAAACAAAAAAAAGATATCAATCAATTTACATGCAAATCATATCCGTGGATTGTGGAGAGGAATGGGTAGAAGATCGGGTTTGGATTAACACGTGTTCATACCGTAAACAGTGGCCCGTCTTTGTCATTAGCGTCGTGTTGCAGAAGAAAAGTTTAATAGGGCGTACCTTTTTTAAAATAGTGCTTTTTCTTCTAATGGCTTTTTTTTTTGATCTCCTTTAATTCTTGCACTTCTTCTTCATGCGTTTTCTGATTTCTTTTAATTATGGACAGTCGTCAGGCTTCTATTTTTTTTTTCTGATCTTTATTTAATTTTTTAAGGTACTTGGCTTCCCATTGACCAAGAAAACATCTCCCTGATGTATGGATACAAGCTGGTATACGAGAAGTTAGTAAATTCCGTCACATGAACCCGCTTCAGTGTAGAAAAAAAGCTAAAAATGAGGTTTCTTCACCCCTCTAATGTCGCTGTTTCAAAGGAATTTCACTCATTGGCTGAGCATATCCTTTGCCAAAAAAGGAAAGAAAAAAAACGTTGGTATTTCGAAATAAATGAAGCTGATGACAGAAGTAGAAGATGGAGTTAAGATTTGGAGTGTAAGAACGAGTATTATGAGGAGTAACACATGATATTATACGCTGATGTTGAAGTTCATGATTTTTCTATCAAGACAAATCCCTATACCAAACCAAATAGCGCAAATTCTCCAATTTCATTCGTTGTTATGAATTAGAAAGTACGGATTTTTCAATTCCATTCTCCGTTGTGAATTAGAAAAGCAAGGATTCAAGCAAAAGAGTAACATAATAAGGATCGTGAGGGAGAGATATGAGGCCAGTGACAAATACTAATACTACTAACCATTAATGATAATGATGTTAATAATCATAGACTCTTTTGGTAATATTACTACTACTACTAATACTATTACTATTAACGAATAATAATAATAATGTTACTACTAATACCACTAACTATTAATGATAATGATGTTAATAATCATAGATTTTTTTGGTAATATTACTACTACTACTAATACTAATACTACTAACTAATAATAATAATTATGTTACTACTAATACTACTAACTATTTATGATAATGATGTTAATAATCATTGATTCTTTCGGTAATATTACTACTACTAGTACTAGTACTAATACTACTAAATATTAACAATAATAATAATAATAATGTTACTCCTAATACTACTAGCTATTAATAATAATGTTGTTAATGATCATATACCATTTTGGAAATATTACAACTACAAATAATAATACTAATACTAGTGCCTATTAATAATAATGATGTTATTACTAATACTACTAACTATTAATAATAATGATGTTACTACTAATACTACTAACAATTAATAATAATGATGTTAATAATCATAGATTCTTTTGGTAATATTACTACTACTAGTACTAATACTACTAACTATTAATAATAATAATGTTACTACTAATACTACTTACCATTAATGATAATGAAGATAATAATCATAGAGTCTTTTGGTAATATTACTACTACTAGTACTAATACTATTAAATATTAATAATAATAATGTTACTACTAATAAATATCGAAATCCTAACTAATACTTGGAATTCACAATTAGTTAAGTAAATGAATTTTGTTGTTGTCTTAAATTTGACTATGTCAAGAATTTAAATTATTATATCAACTTGCATTTGGTTAATGCGGGAACTTGAAGATGCGATTTCAATTAGAATTTGTCAAAGGGGAAAATAAAATTTTTGGGTGATTGATCAAACGCAAACAAATAGTGCAATTTTGTCTGGATAATTAATGCATTGGCTAGTATTAATTAAATTAATTTGTGTGCTCAATTAATGCATTAGCTAGTATTAATTAATTTGTGTGTTCAATTAATGCATTGTCTCTAGTATTAATGAAATGTAGTTGAATGTCAATTTAACTTACCCTACACACAAAATCCTACCGTGATATATAAAGTCACATTTTGTTCAAAATAAAAAAGATATTAAGTCACGATCTGTAAATTTGTCTACATTTTTTTTATAAAATTAATAGGCGTTGTTTTGTCTTGTGAGTAGAAGTTTGGTTTCAAAGTTTTTCAATGCATTTTACTCATTTATTTAGTTAAAATAATTACGTGATCGAAAATTTCTATAGTTAGAATTTCAGATGGGTGGTTATGTTGTAAATTTTATTTGTGAGAGTATCGTAAAATAATCAGTTTTGGTATATCATGAATTTGAATAATTTTCATTTCTGTTTCTTTCTCGTAAAAACAACAAATTAATTTTTTTTTATTAACATTTCAAATTTGTTTTAGCTGGAAATTAATTTTTGTAGAGACTGACTTGACGAAGTCTCTCATTTCTTGGCGTATAAAACACCATAGGGCGGGAAATTAAAACAAAAACCTAGGCTTTAAATTTAAATATTTTCATGTTTGCTTAAATTTCGTTATAACGGGAAACTAAAAATTTCATTATGATACATGTATTAAGCAATAAGAAAAATGAAAACCATGAATCGTTGGTTGGTTCAAAATAGTTTGAATTGAATTGTTGAAAAAAAAATTGAAAAGTAAAAGCAATAGTCAAATCCGTTGTCACATCTATTTAATGTAACCATCTTTCAACTAGGAATTGTGTTTCAGATTTTCAATTCAGATTAAAACCATTTTAGTCCTTGAGATTTGCTCTAAAGACTAAATTGGTCCCTAAGGTATGTAAAAAGTTCAATTCAGTCTCTGCTGTTTGTTTCTTATTAACGGTCAACCCATTGACCGTGTGAAATGATGCCCATGCCTCTACCTTTTAAATTATTTATGATGTGTTGAACAAAAAAAAAAGGCATGATAGCCCATGCCCCTAACTTTTAAATCCAACGGCTATCTCACGTTGTTCTTCCTGCCATGCCTGTAATGCATGGCCAACCAAAAAAAAAAAAAAAGCAATCTCATGGACGCTATATTCTAACGGCTAAAACCCAATGACTATCATACCTTTTTTTTCTGTTTAACACATCAGCAAGAATTTAAAAAGTAGGGGCATGAGCGTCATTTCATATGGTCAATGGGTTGACCGTTAATAGGGAACTAACAGTAGGGACTGAATTAGAATTTTTGCATACCTCAAGGACCAATTTGGTCTTTAGGGCAAACCTCAGGGACTAAAATGGTTTTAACCCCTTTCAATTCTCAGATAGTGCGCAAGTGTAGAAACGTAAAAAAAGGTAGATATTTCCTATGCTGATGATTCCAATGGATTAATTTTGTCAAAGACACATGGAAGGGTAATAAGAGAAATTCGGTATATAACAAGGGTAAGATCGTAACTAACTTGATGTTGGCATTAAAAAATGCCTTATATGACGTGAAGAGAGAGAGAGATGGCTGATCCCCTTTAATTTCTTATGATGGTGGCTTCTGATTTTTTTGTTTTTCTTTGATTCTTGCTGATCTCCTTTATTTTCTTCTGATGGCTTCTGATTTTTCCTTTAATTTCTTATGTTTGCTTCTGATTTTTTTGATCTCCTTCAATTCTTGCTGATCTCCTTTAATTTCTTCTGATGGCTTCTGATTTTTTGATCTCCTTTGATTCTTGTTGACCTCCTTTAATTTTTTCTGATGGCTTCTGATTTTTTTGACCTCCTTCGATTCTTGTTGGCTTTTGATTTTTATGATCTCCTTTGATTCTTGTTGATTTTCTGTTGACCAAAAAATAACGCATTTTCTGATTTCTTTTAGTTGTGAATAGTCGTCCGCCTTGTGTTTTCTTCTAATCTTTATGTTTAACCAAAGGCCTCACAACCTGTCTTGTATTCAGCAAGTTACACCATCCCCAAGCAACATTAGAAGGGATAACGATCTCCCAGAAATTTCTCCCTCGAAGAAGGTTAGAATTAACCCACGATAACCAAACTGAGCAAGAAAAAGGTTGCAAAATGTTCCAAACCTCCTTGAGAGCGAAAGTGGCATGAATTTCCTCAAGACAACGAATACCAAGACCCTTCTCCTCCAACGGTTTCGCGATTGCAATCCAAGCAACCTTCACTTTAGCATGACCTTCAGCCCCACCATTCCCGAGGAAATGGGCAAATCTTTTCTCGATTTCTTTAAGCACACCAACTGGAAGAACAAGAGAACAAGCCCAATAAGAATGAATACAAAAGAGAACAGACCAATGAGCTGCAAATGCCCAGCAAAAGATAACTACTTGGAAGCCCAGTGGTTGATGCGATCATGCGACCAAGAATTTTGTCAACAAGACCCTTGCAAGCATTGATGCTCAGCCTGCCAGAGATAAGTGGGAGGCCCAAATATTTGACCGGAAAATGTCATTCTTGAAATCTAAGAATATCAAATAACTACAATTTAGTATCATCATTGCACCCAGCCACGAACATACTATTTTGCCAGGATGAACTTTAAGACCAGAGATACAGTAAAACAGCTTGAGAGAATCTTTGATTGCTCTAATCGAAGTACATTCAGCTTTTGAGAAAATCAATAAATCATCGGCAAAGGACAAATGGTTAAGCCGCAGGCAGTGGCATTTCGGATGGAAAGAAAAATCCTCCCAAAAACCAATACGATTAAGAATACAAGAGAGCACCTCCATATCAATCACAAACAGGTATGGGGACATAGGGTCCCCTTGCCGAAGACCTTTGGCACCCCTAAAAAAACCAACGAGATCACCATTAATAGAAATTGAGTAAAGGGGATTAGTGATACAAGCTTCAATCCAATCAATAAAGAGATCTAGAACAGCCATAGCTCAAAGAGATTTGAGAATAAAGTCCTATCTAATTGAGTCGTAGGCCTTCAAGATATCAACTTTAATAGTACAACTCGGGCAAACTCTTTTCCTCCCATAATTATGCACCACCTCTTGATCAACTGGAACATTATCAAAAATCTGTCTACCTTCAACAAATGCCGGTTGATTATGAGAAATGAGCTTATCCAAGTAAAGCTTAATCCTATTGGCCATGATCTTTGTAATACATTTATAAATAGTATTACAACAAGAAATCGGCCTATAGTCTTTAATACTACAAGGGTCTAAAACCTTGGGAACCAAAGTGATAGAGGTAGCATTAATAGTACCAAGGAGTTGACCCCGACCAAAAAAAGACTGGATAACATTGCAAAACTCCATACCAACCACCTCCCACATAGACTGAAAAAACAAAGCATTGAAACCATTTCGGCCTAGGCTCTTATTTCCATCTAGAGGTGGTATTTGGGCCAGCCCGGCCTGGCCGAATTGTGTGTCAAGAAAATTGAGCCCACCTTGGCACATATATTTGGTGGGTCGAGCTAAGCTGGGCCCAATTTTTAGAATATTGAACCCAACTCGGCCCACGAGCCCGCTATCACGAGTCACGAGTTGAGTTGGTTGGGCTAGACTAGCCCATATACATATATATTAAAATTTAAACTTAATTTTTTTAAGGAAAGTTAATTTAACTATTAACGAAACAGTACACAAGTTAATTGATAATATTAATAATGAACTTAAATGATAAAATACAACACAACATAACAAATTACAAGTTAATGAGACACAAGTACATCAGTGATATAAATATGAAAATAAAATATTACGTAAATGCTTGAGGAAAGTTACTATAAAAGTTCTTCATTTTGTTATGCTTCTTGTATAAGTGTTGGGCCTGCTGGTAGTGGTAGTGGGTTTGGCGGTGGCGGTAGTTGAATAACTACTTCAGGATTAAAATAGTTTGTGACATTTGGTTGTTGAGATACAAGGTGTCTTATAATTGTCCCAATTTCAAATTTACGTAGAAATATAAATTGATATTGATAATAGTTATAAATTACATACCCCTGTTCTTCAAAATACATAAGATGATTCCAAACCTCTAATGAATGTAATCGTCGTGAAAGATTTTATTCTTTCATAGACATAGTTATATATAATATTGTAGACTTGTAGTAAAATAAAGTTGCAATATTATAAAAAAGGTTTGATAACAAGGCATTTAATATTAACTTAAGAAATACATTTGCTACTTTTTATTATTAGTTTGTTAAAAAATATAATTACTACGACTTGCTAGTTTGTTTTTTAAAAAAATAGTTATTATGATTTGTATTGCATACAAAAAGTATAATATTTCAATTTCTTTTAATGAATGAGCTTAAATTGTGCTTAATTTGTATTGAGATTGAGTTGGACTCGAGATGAGCATTTTTTGGGCTTAAAATGGGCCTTATCTGGGCTCGAGATAGGCTGGGCTGTGCTTTGAGTTGGGTTGGGCTCATGGGCTGGGCTGAGTTGGACCTGAACTCAAATGGGCTGGGTCAAAAATTATATGATCCAGTTTGGCCCACATATATGTGGTGGGCTGGGCTGAGTCAAGCCCACTACCAATTGAGTTGGGCAGGGCCCGAATTTTCATGTGTTGCTGGGCCTGTGTCGCCTAGCCCAAATGCCACATCTATTTCCATCAATGGAAAAAAAAATCTTTTAATTTCATCCTTAGTAATATCCCGAGTCAAGAAAACCCCTTCTTCCAGCGACAGAAACTTTCCAAGAAATATCCTAAGGTCGTCAATGGAGTAACTGGCCGAAGACAAACTAGGAGTCCCCTAGAGATTAGAATAATAATCAACAATGGACCTTTTAACCTCAACTTCATTCGAGATCCACTCACCATTCTCAAGTTGAATTTTTGAGATTGAATTCCTAACAATTCTACCTCGGGCCATTTTATGAAAATAAGAAGTATTAGAATCCCCTTCACGGAGCCAAGTAACCCGGGATTTTTGACACAAAATGTCCTCCTCTGCATTAGAGTAGAACTCCAAACCCTTTCTTCGGCCCTCTAATCCTCGGTCACACTGCCATGGAGGAAGCTAGATTGGAGGAAGTACAACTTCTCTTTAATCAGTGTTACTCTTTTGGAAGGGTAAATGAAATGCTCCTTGTTAAACTCTTTATGTTTGCCCTTCAAGAATTTCTGTCTGCAAAAAAGTCTAACATAGGTGTCCCATGCATCTCACAGTTCCAAGCCCTTTCAACAATAGCTTTGAAATCTGCTTGTTTGATCCACGCATTAAAGAATCTAAATGGAGGCTTCCTCGGGGCTGCGTGAATCACTGTTCAAATGACCAAAGGAGTGTGGTCTTAAGCTCCTTGGGGAAGGATATCGAGTTGAGAATTAAGGAATTTATCCAGCCATCCCTCATTGACAAGCAAACGGTCCAACTTAGAAGCTCTCAGCCCGTCACCTGAACCCTTTTTATCCCAAGTAAAAGCTCCTTCACAAAATTAATTGCTCCTGCAATTATTGACGCTTGATCAATTATGTTAATTATAACCATACCAATTATATAAACATTCAAAATAAAATAAGAGAAGAGCATAAAAGTTATTATACACATAAAATTTATTTATCCCCTTCTATTTTCTTTCTAATCCAAACAAAAAATATTCATATTCCTTTATGATCTTGTCGTGTATAAAATTATCCAATCCAAATATGGTTTAATTCCCTCCACTCTTTTCCTTTATAATTCTCTTCCTTCTTCTCTTAGGTCCGTTAATATTTGTAATGAAAAATTATAAATTCAAAAATTTTAAACTATAATAAGTAATTATCGGATTTCTCAAAAACCAAAAGGTTGGGTGGTGGAAGTTCTAATCCACATTGCATATAATAACAATCTTGAGTTGACCAAACTATCAAAGTCTTTAAATATTATTTTTTTTCATTTGCTTGTGCTTTACTTTTTCTTTTTGTTTGACGTCAAGTCCAAAAATGAAAACGTTCAAGAATCATGGGTTTGCATGTTTAACCCCACAACTTGCGGCGGACTCGAGCATCAGAAATTTGTGTATGCGTTACAATACTATAGTGAATAACTAAAGGTTCAAATATATTTATTTATATATGAACTAATATATATTAAGTACATTTTAGCACTTAAAAAAAATATAAATTTATAAGAGAGAAAAAAATTAATTATAATTTACCCATGAACATCTACAAAAAAAAAAAAAAAACAACATTAATTTTAGACTTTTAGATATACCTAAACTAATAATAAACAACTTATATAAAATTAAATTAAAAAATAACTTATAAAAATTATAAAATATAAAAACTATAACTAATATTTAAAAAAAGTGAAGAATCAATAGCAGTAAGTGATAAAAAGCTATGGTAAGTTTCTCCTCCAACCTCAGTAAAGAAAAGTAAGTGATAAAAGGCTATGCTAAAAGAGTAATTATATTGTAGCAATATAGAACAATTGTAACGTCATATTTTTTTTTTCATGAAATTAATCCCGCTGCTTTAGCAGTAGATCTATCCAAAAAGTATTATGATGAAAAAGAGAAAACACTATCTACTACATCAGAATTTAAAATTGTATACTATTTTTTGCACTAATTAACCTGTGGGCCACTGCAAACGCATTCTTCTCCTCCTTTAATATACGCATCTCAAAAAATACCAATGCTCCGACCAAAAAAATATAAAAGAAAATCACAACACTACTAAACTAAAAGATAATAAGAAATTATATATATAGATGTGTTATGTCAACACATAGTAGTTTTTTTTTTTTTTTTTTTTTTCTGTCAACACTGCAGATTTAGTAAACGAATTAATTTGACTCAATTGCCTACCAACAAGATCCGTGCACCAGCTGTGATCACAGCTTTTGACAAAAAATAAAACAAATACTATATAGTCACAGTTTATTATCATGGTTAGGAACTTTGAGATCCTGTGTGCGACAAGCCTTCCAAATATTTGTATTTTTTTTTTTGTATTTTCGAGATTTATGAAGTTTACATGTTTGGATTTCTGCCTGTTTTTTATTAATATATGATTTATGGACTTTACAAAAGACATTTATTGAAAAAATAATGCATTGGACACATAAAATTTGTTATGGCAGAAGACTGCATCTTCTGCCAAGCGTGTATTATTGAGATGGTTAAATTGGTATCAATTTGTGAATAAGTAATCGAACTTTAGAAACTTGTATGCTTAAGCTCGTGACAATTATGTTTCCTTATAGGCACAATTAAATTTGGAGACGTAACATACTCCAAACCATATACGTATTTGAAATGCAAATCAACACCTTATTCAAAGACAACGCACCCAATTATGCATCTTCCACAATCCATATATGTGTGTATCAATCTCCTAGTATCAAAGATTTAAGAGTAACCTAATGGTGAGTTACTCGCCTTGACTATTAGAAGAGCAAGGTTAAAAACTCATCGTAATGGAGGACAAGTGAGTGTGGGGGTTAGAAATAAAAAATCTCTCCGAATGATTGAAGTGCACTCAACTCCTCAATATGAAGAAAATATATCCATCGCATTCATCGGTTATTCAGTCTTGTCATATATATAATGAAACTCACCACTGAACAAACCCCCAGATTACATGGAGAAAGATACGAGACGACTCCTATGCGCGTCTTCATTTTCAACATGTACAATAACAATTTCATAAATAGAAATCTGGACAGTAATCAACCTTAAAAAGACTAGGCATCCATCTTTGATTCAAATAAGCCATCATTGAATTTCTAAACCAAATGAACGAGTATATAAAGATCATGCAGCAGGCCAATATAAATCCAATGCGACAAACTAATTATATATGTAAACAAAGAGACATGACTTTAAGTTGTACAAAAGCAGCAAGCTAGCATTGAATTAGTATTGCAAGTGAAGTAAGATTCTACGTTAACATTAAAGATCCCCAAAAAGAGAAGAATAAAGTACGCGTGAAATGCAAAATGGGAGAAATATACTTTGATGGCACAATCGCAGACCCTTTTCCTGCATGACCAATCTACTTTCGTTCAATCAGCAGCCTCGGCAGTTTTTACTTCTGTAGGGCACTGAGACACGGAGGATTTTAGTTGCAAAGACCAAGAATCCCTCTAATTAGCACATTTCATAAAGATACATAAGCGCTAAGTCAACAGAAAAACATATCCTACATCAAGAAGTTTTAGTAGTAAACTTAACTTCAAATTGTTTTTTACATCATAATGCAAAACACAATGAATAGTTATCACGGAAATCACGTATTCTAACCAGTTGTGTTCAGAGCGAAAGAAGTCCATGACTGTTAATGCTATGCTACCATTTACTTTCCCTCGTTTTGTTGGCTTCATATACTTATACAATCATACAACTGTCATCAATCCACTAATAAACATCCATTGATTGGGCTTTGACTCATAATTCATAGATAGATATAGATGGCATCCCAAGCTAGACAAAAGGATTTATCCCTTTGTGGTGCTCATTCAGGGAAAAGACAATGTAAATGCAACATCAAATTAGGACGTTTAAACCTCAAAATAGAATTTCCTATGGTTAGAGAGATAGCTTATGATTATGGTGCGAATATGGCTTATGATGCTCACAGCCACAAAAATAAAATCAGATAGCTAATCATCTGCCGTTTCCTCAATAACATCAATGTAGTTCCAGCACATGTTTTCATCCTGACAAGCAAAACCAACTCTGGCCTATAGAGCACATGAAAGGCTGAGACATTTAAGCCAAATAAACAAACAAAATCCAAATATGTTTTCAAGCAAAATCACATGGAATTGCACTAACATTCAGCAAGATATAACACAAATAGCAAAATTACCAATTGCATTCGAAAATCTTAACTAAATACAACAAGAACGTTCAGTCAAACAGAATACTAGGCCTCAATCTATTCATACAAAACAACAATAACATACCGATTTCAATGCGACGACAGTAAGCAATACATTAAAATTCTAGGTCCATCGATGGGGCCTCACTGAACGCCAAGTTAGCCTCTTACTGCGCCTTCTCTTTCATCCCGATAAGATACAGCCGATATTGCCAACAGCCACACCCACACCCACATCCCTATATAAAAAAACAAAGGAAGATTTAATTGATCAGAAAAATGAAATGCTTGTACAATAACGTAAAAGAAAAAGGAAGAGAGAGGGAAAACATACGCAACGAAAGCAGCACCGAGCATATGCATTACTCTCGGACCAATGCATCTTTGACGCGATATGAGCTCACAACACTTTTCCCTTGCGTAAGCTCTGTCAAAATCAATAGAAAATCTGTAACAGTGGAAGCCTCTGCCACTTGCTTCTCTCCAATTGTACTGCTCTTCATCTTTAACTTCGCCTTTGCCTTTGCCTTTGCTTTTGCCTTCCAGCATGTAGAGACAACAGTCGCTCCATACGAGCGCCAGTACACCATTCCCAACATGAAGTAGTTGGGGTCGAAAAGCAGAAATTCCTGAACCCGGCAACAGTCCTTCAGAAGCTAAATTGATTTTAAGGTAATTGCCACGATCAACGTCAAAACCTATTAAAGTCGAACCGGTGTTACCATCAAGCCAAAGCAAATGATTGCCCACCACAACAGCAGGTGATTGCCGACATTGAGAAACCAGCCTTCCGTTGTCGAATGGAAGATGGTCCATACGTACCCAAGAATCAGGTGGCGTAAAGGCGTAAAATAAATCACACGCAAGTGAAGCAAAGAAAATAAAACCTTTATCCTCTACCGCTGCGGACATAAAAGTCTCACAGTCTAGCTTCACAATGTCAGGAGGGTAAGGAAACGGAATCCAACTACCCTTAGATTCATCAAGCATCTCAATAAATCTGAGTTCGTCACTGCTTTTGTAACCACCTACTGCAAAAAGTTTACCTCGTAAAATATGGAGGTGAAGCCTATGTCGACCAACGTTCATTGGAGGCAAACTTGTCCAACAATTATTTATTGCATCCCAACAATCCACAGATCTTGAGACTGTTGAGCTGTAAAGCTCATTTGAAGTCAAAAAAACAACAATTTTTGTTACTTTATTGACAAAAGAGAAAAGTAGCAGACAAAGAAGACAAAAGCAATGGAAAAAGAAAGAAAAGTTTATGCACAAACTTTGTTAGGCGCATGCAATTGCAATTTGGTTTCACACTGCGCAATGAAGATTTTGCACGTTGGCTTTGCAGAAGAATGAGCCTATAAATATGTGGTTCATTCTTCTAGTTTTGGCATCAACAAAAACATAGCAAATCAGAGAGAAAAATGATAAGTTTTCTCCTAGTATTTTCTCTTTCTCTTTTGTTGTTCTATATTTGTGAGTGAGAGTTAGTTTCTCATATTATTTGAGAGAGTGATATTGTTCTCTCCTTATATTAGAGAGAAGGTTATTGTAAAATACAGTGATATTGTTCTCTCCTTATATTAGAGAGAAGGTTATTGTAAAATACTCCACATCATAGTGAAATCCTCCATTACTTGCCCGTGGTTTTTCCCTCGATTTGTTTGAGGGTTTTCCACGTAAATCTTGTGTCTCTACTTTCTCTGTTCTCATTCATATTTTAGCTGCGTGATACTGCTTGTCCCCGACCATTCCGCTGCACCGATACCCATCAGTGGTATCAGAGCCACTGGTTACGGGTCACTGGTATACATACCGGGTTACTGTTTACGGTTACTATTTTCGTATACGGTTTTGGTAGTATTCACGTATACGGTACTATTCACGTAAATAGTACTATTCACAATGAAATAGTGGGAGCCGGTTCAACTTACGAAGCAGATCGTTGTTAATGCTATGGCGGCAAAATTTGAAATTGAGAAGTTCAACAGGAAAAATTTTTCCCTATGGAAATTAAAGATGAAGGCAATCTTGAGAAAGGAGAATTGCTTGGCAGCAATTGGAGACAGACCGGCGGAGGTGACGGACGACAAGTAGAAAGAGATGGATGACAACGCTATGGCTAATATGCACCTGGCATTGGCAGATTCGGTATTATCAAGCGTTGAGGAAAAGAAGTCAGCAAAAGAAATTTGGGATGCGCTGACCAAACTGTATGAGGTGAAGTCACTTCACAACAAGATTTTCTTGAAAAGGAGACTTTACACCCTTCGGATGAGTGAGTCCACATCGGTGACAGATTACATCAATACCTTAAATACACTATTCTCTCAATTGACCGCAATTGGGCATAAAATAGCGGAGCTTGAACGTGCAGAAATTCTACTTCAAAGTATACCTGATTCATATGATCAACTCATCATTAGTTACACTAACAATGTTCTTTCAGATTATGTTATTTTTGATGATGTTGCAGCCGCTGTTCTGGAAGAGGAATCTAGGCGCAAAAGTAAGGAAGACAGAATCGAAAGTTCACAACAAGCAGAGGCATTATCAATGGTGAGAGGTAGATCAACGGAACGTGGCTCTAGTGGGAGCAACAACCAAGGTAGATCAAAATCAAGGAGTAGAAAGAATATCAAATGCTACAATTGTGGCAAGAAAGGGCACTTCAAGAAGGATTGTTGGAGCAACAAAAAGAATCCCGATGTGAAAAATTCTCAGGGATGTGTGGCGACTGCACCAGATGATGGAGATATTTTATATAGCGAAGCAGCAACTATATCAAAAGGCAGAAAGGAGCTCACTGATGCTTGGATAATGGATTCGGGAGCAACATGGCATATGACCTATCGTAGAGAATGGTTCCACAACTATGAACCTGTCTCTGGAGGATCTGTGTACATGGGTAATGATCATGCCTTGGAGATTGCTGGTATCGGTACCGTCAAAATTAAAATGTATGATAGTACCATTCGCACCATTCAAGGGGTACGACACGTGAAGGGCTTGAAGAAGAACCTATTGTCCATTGGACAATTGGATGACCTTGGCTGCAAGACCCATATCGAGGATGGGATCATGAAGGTTGTCAAAGGAGCGCTTGTGGTGATCAAGGCAGAAAAGATCGGGGTAAATCTATACATGCTTTTGGGAGATACGTTGCAGGAGGCAGATGTATCAGTTGCATCAATTGGTCAAGAAGAATCAACTATAATGTGGTATCGCAGATTGGGCCATATGACAGAACGAGGCTTGAAGATTCTAGCTGAACGTAATCTCTTACCCGGGCTCAAGACGGTAAACTTACATTTTTGTGAGCACTGTGTTACCAGTAAGCAGTATAGATTGAAATTTGGGAGATCAACTGCCAGAAGCAAACACATTTTAGACTTGATCCATTCAGATGTTTGGGAATCACCGGTTTTGTCCCTAGGAGGAGCCAAATACTTTGTATCATTTATTGATGATTACTCCAGGAGATTGTGGGTGTATCCAATCAAGAACAAGTCAGATGTGTTTCTATTATTCAAAACATTCAAAGCGCTGGTGGAACTTAAATCTGGGAAAAGGATCAAGTGTTTAAGGACGGACAACGGAGGAGAATACACTGACGGGAGCTTCTTGGCATTTTGGAAGCAAGAGGGTATTCAGAGGCAATTTACTATTGCACATACACCTCAGCAAAATGGTGTAGCAGAGCGAATGAATAGAACTCTTCTTGAAAGAATGAGAGCTATGTTGGAAACTGCAGGTCTAGCCAAATCATTTTGGGTAGAAGCAGCTAGAACTGCCTGTTACGTGATAAACCGGTCACCGTCAACTGCAATTGGGTTGAAGACACCAATGGAAATATGGACCGAAAAACCAGCAGATTATTCTACTTTGCACGTATTTGGGTGTCCGGCATATGTGATGTATGGTTCCCAAGAAAGAACAAAGCTGGATCCAAAATCTAGGAAATGTGTATTCTTGGAAAATGCTGATGGTGTTAAGGGGTATCGCCTGTGGGATTCCACTGCCCACAAGGTTGTCATCAGTAGAGATGTGATATTTGCAGAAGATAAAATGCAAAATGAAGACGACAGCAACACTTCAAATGAGACTACTACAATACAAATTGAAGATAAGTCAGAACAAGGAGATGCTTCTTCTGAAGCTGCACCGGAGCATGAGGAACAAGAACCAGATGATGCTGAGGTTATAGAAGTCTGACGTTCATTGCGTCAGACAACAAGACCAACTTGGCATTCAGATTTTGTCATGGCGAGCAATGCTGCATACTGTCTTCTAACGGAGGATGGAGAGCCATCTACCTTTCACGAGGCTATAAAAAGCCCCGATGTTGCCCTGTGGATGACAGCAATGCAGGAAAAAACTGAAGCTCTACATAAAAACAAGACGTGGGAGCTTGTTCCACTACCACTTAGACGGAAAGCCATTGGTAACAAATGGGTCTACAAGATCAAACGAGATGCTAATGACCAAGTGGAGCGATATCGTGCTAGACTGGTGGTGAAAGGATATGCTCAGAAAGAAGGAATTGACTTCAACGAGATATTTTCTCCTGTGGTAAGACTTACAACTATCAGAGTAGTCTTGGCCATGTGTGCTTTGTTAGACTTACATCTAGAACAATTAGATGTAAAGACGGCTTTTCTTCATGGAGAGCTTGAAGAAGAGATTTACATGCTTCAACCAGAAGGTTTTGTTGAGAAAGAAAAAGAAAACTTGGTTTGCAGGTTGACCAAATCTCTGTACGGTTTAAAGCAGGCGCCAAGGTGTTGGTACAAGAGATTTGATTCCTTCGTGATTAGCCTTGGGTACAACAGACTCAATTCAGACCATTGTACATACTACAAGAGGTTTGGCGATAATGATTTTATCATTCTTCTGTTGTACGTGGACGACATGCTGGTAGCAGGTCCCAGCAAAGATCGGGTCCAAGAACTGAAGGCACAGTTGGCTGGGGAGTTTGATATGAAGGATTTGGGACCAGCAAACAAGATTTTATGGATGTAAATTCACCGAGATAGAGAAGGCAGGAAGGTATGGATTTCCCAGAAGAATTACTTGAAGAAAATCTTGCGGCGCTTCAATATGCAAGATTGTAAGGAAATCTCGACCCCGCTTCCTGTCAATTATAAATTATCCTCAAGTATGTGCCCTAGCACTGAAGCGGAGATGATAGAAATGTCTCGAGTACCGTATGCATCAGCAGTGGGAAGTCTTATGTTCGCTATGATATGTACGAGACCAGATATTGCTCAAGCAGTTGGTGCGGTCAGTCGGTTCATGGTGAATCCTGGTAGAGAGCATTGGAATGCTGTTAAGAGGATCCTAAGATACATCAAAGGGACCTCGAATGTTGCATTATGTTTTGAAGGATCAGAATTTACTGTCAAGGGTTTTGTTGATTCGGATTTTGCAGGTGATGCCGACAAATGAAAATCCACTACAGGCTATGTGTTTACAGTTGCAGGCGGCGTGGTAAGCTGGATATCTAAATTACAGACTGTTGTAGCCCTATCTACAACAGAGGCTGAATACATGGCAGCTACACAAGCCTGTAAAGAAGCAATCTGGATTAAACGGTTAATGGAGGAACTCGGGCACAAACAAGAGAAAATTCCCTTGTTTTGTGACAGTCATAGTGCCTTGCACATTGCAAGGAATCCAGCATTTCATTCCAGAACGAAAGAAGGGAGTGTGGATATGCAGAAGATTCACACCAACGAGAACCTAGCAGATGTCATGACAAAGCCAATCAACGTTGACAAGTTTGTTTGGAGTAGATCCTCTTATGGCTTAGCAAAGACGTAAGCAACATGAAACTGGCAAGACTGGAGAGATTTGAAGCATGATTCAAATGAGCTTTAAGTGGGAGATTGTTGAGCTGTAAAGCTCATTTGAAGTCAAAAAAACAACAACAACTTTTGTTGCTTTGTTGACAAAAGAGAAAAGTAGCAGACAAAGAAGACAAAAGCAATGAAAAAAGAAAGAAAAGTTTATGCACAAACTTTGTTAGGCGTTTATGCACAAACTTTGTTAGGCGCATGCAATTGCAATTTGGTTTCACACTGCGCAATGAAGATTTTGCACGTTGGCTTTGCAGAAGAATGAGCCTATAAATATGTGGTTCATTCTTCTAGTTTTGGCATCAACAAAAACATAGCAAATCAGAGAGAAAAATTATAAGTTTTCTCCTGAGTATTTTCTCTTCCTCTTTTGTTGTTCTATATTTGTGAGTGAGAGTTAGTTTCTCCTATTATTTGAGAGAGTGATATTGTTCTCTCCTTATATTAGAGAGAAGGTTATTGTAAAATACTCCACATCATAGTGAAATCCTCCATTACTTGCCCGTGGTTTTTCCCTCAATTTGTTTGAGAATTTTCCACGTAAATCTTGTGTCTCTACTTTCTCTGTTCTCATTCATATTTGAGCTGCGTGATACTGCTTGTCCCTGACCATTCCGCTGCGCCGATACCCAACAGAGATGGTATGAGCATAATAATCAACTTTCTTACTGGGGGGGGAGACGGTGTGCAAGAGTGTTACATTGTCCACATGCAAAATAGTTACCCCCAGCACGAAACACACGACATCCAAGAGAAGCATAAGATGAAAAAATATGACAATGATCGAGACCACTGAGAGGCCGAGCAATCAGTGATGGATCCTTAATTTTGATCCACTCGGATGTTTTATCTAATGACACTTCTTGTTCATTCTCAACCGGAATAAAGCTTCATCAAAGGCATAAAACTGAACGTAATCATAAAGATTAAACCCGTCTTCGTTTCGCTTTTTAGTGGCAAACATGATACATCTTTTGGACTCTGGCATCTTTCTTCAAATGGTTGATAAGAACCTAAGCCACGCCCACTTCCTAAGCCTGCATTCAAAAGTGTAATGATTGGAGTTACCAACCCACATCGCATAAATTACATAGCACTCGATAAAGTTATCATATTAGAACTCCAAAACATTTCCCTATATTGTTATAAGAGTATTCCAAAGAAATGAAAAAAAAGAGAGTACATTTCTCCCTTTCTTCAAAACCTTAATTCTAAAATAGTAGTATTGGAAACACTGATAAGAGTTGTAGCTCAACCTTCCATCACATCAAGCTAGCAGAGACCAATCAAAATTTCGATAATCATCAAACACTTTTCTGTTTTGAAATATCCCAATTTCTTTGTGCTTTTGGAACTCTAGAGTATTTTTTTCTTAATAATGCCCAATTTTGTTTGGTATTTTCGTTCTTTTATTTATCCCCCCAATATTTTTGGTATTTCGTTTTTTTTTTTTTTTGCAATCCTTATTGTTGGTTGTCCTTAAGCACGTACACACACACACACACACATATATATATATATATATATATATATAGGTTCTTTTCAACAAATAAAAAGCCCTAGCCCTTCATCTTCTACATCTTTATTTGGTCTGATTCATCTTGTTCATCAACTCACTCCACCATCACAACATAGCACATGCACTCTATCACAACCCACTACATAAAATATCCGCAAGAAACCAAGAACACATACGCATATGGAAAAGAATAATAAAAAGAAAAGAACAAGCCACAAAAGGAAAATAAGAGAGAGAAAGCATATCTTAGAGAGTAGTGGTGTGAAGGTCGAGAGGTTGGGTATTGGTGCTGAAGTGTTGGTATGGTGGTTGTGGGTATTCCGTATTTTGGAAGTAGACGGGAGAGAAGAATAAGGGAGAGAAGAATAAGGGAAAGAGAAGAAAAAGAGCCCTAATCCTTTTTATGTTTTATTACTTTTTTTTTTTCACAATTTGTTAAGCCAATTTCTGAAATACTGGAATTTTTTTTTTTGGGTCAAAATGAAAATGAGATTAATATAATAATATGTTAACCGATCTCTAATATAGGAATGAAGTAACAACTATTTATATATAGTAAATTTTACAATTCAAAGGATGGGCTTGCAAGGCAACTCTATTTTTAGTCTGGATCACGATCAAATTAGCTAAAAAAAGGATATAATTTTATATAGGTAATTGGACAAGGTCACCAAAAAAAAATTGCACATGCTCATCAAAGTGTATTCCAATTCCCCATTTTTAAAAAGAAAAGGTATACTCATAATGTGAAAAAATGTTGTGCCCGAGTGGTTGGTTAAGATTGATATTTTAAATCAGTTTAGATTAGTAAAATTTGTATATTCAATATATATCCAAACGAAAATGATTGAGGTTTGAGATTATATATGAATTTAAGTTCAAATAATCCGAAGTTTTGATTCTCGCATTAATATATATATATATATATATATATATATATATATATATATATATATTTTCCCATTTTGCTTGGGATTCACGAGAAACATATTTTATTGGTGTATGAATAGTTTTTTTATGTGGTAAGAGGTACATGAATATAGTACAAAAAAAAAAAAAATAGCTAAATTGCCATATTTCTGCCACCAATTGTTAATGGTGTCTCTCTATCCACTTATGGAAAGAAAAGCAATTGAAATCCATTCTTATTTTCCCCTAACTTTGTTTGGACCAAATTATGTAAGTTGGGCTCTCCAAGTAGTTTTAGTATAAGTTGGGCTCTCCAAGTAGTTTTAGTAAAAGGACGTGATTACATAGTTGGCCCGGTCCTTTAGCCCAAATTATCTTTTGGTCCAGATATGTGCTAGGAACCTTTTAAAGAAAGTAAAATGGCAGTTTGTTGAAAACAAAAAGATAAATATGCTAAATTAATCCAATAAAGCGGAGTGGGAAAATAACAGATTTTTTTTTTTTTGCCATAAGGAAAATAACAGATTCGCATAAGGTTGATCCGCACAAATGTCATTGGGCAAAGTTAAAACAATCCACCATTGGAATTATTTAACTTGATTAAGTCTAAGTAATGAAGTGTCAGCTTTCAAAAGTTCACATGCAACTTAATATTAAGTGTATAAAGAAGTTAATATATGCGTTGATTGGTTAAAAAATTTCAACATATCTCGTCTTTTTCGGAGTTACGTCTTGATCATTCATTCATTGCATTTAAAAAGTTGTTTGAAAGGGACAAAACAAATTATTTAACCCCTAGATTCATCTTACAATAATACTGCTTTAGACCTTTATGTTAAAAAATAAAAATCAAGAAGTAAGTTACTGGTCATCCAAAAAAATTGAAAGGCGAAAGCATTATAGGGATGGAATACTTTGCATGAGTATTTGATACGAATTAAAAAAAGCATATCGTGAATATTTTTTTTTTTTTTGAAGATGATATGTTTGCCGATATCTAATTTTTGTACGGGAAAGGTTTTGATTACGAAATCCTTTATGTTACTACATATGCATATTTGTCTCAACATGAACGTTGGATAAGCACGAAACAAGAAGCTCCTTGCCAATTATCACGAGAATTAAAAAGAGTAAGAATCATCAAATAACCTCATAATTGCATTACTAATCGAATTCAACGATTATGAACTATATATATAATTATATTAATAATTAATTATTATTAAATCGAAATTGGAACATTGTATCCCTTCTTAATATGAAACCAAAAAACTTCATCGTTTGTGAAGGAATTGAATATTGCTTTAAAGATATTTTTGACAACCATATTTTATCTTAATATCCACAAAGAGTTAAGATCTATCATCTAACATTTTTCAGGTAAAGCTGAGTTGGGCCTTCAAGTTATAGAGAAAGAGAAGTTCAAGAGTTTCTTTGGTTGCCTTGTGTGTATTATTCATTGAAATGAAAAGTAATGTATGTATCTAAGGTATAATTAGTGATTTAATTGAATAATCTGCTTTGTGGATCTTGTTTATATTTGTTATAAGTAGGAATTTGTAATAAGTTTAATTTAAAAGTATTAGAGTTGTATGATAAGCTATTATTTGTAATAGATTAGTATGGTTTAAGTTCGATGCATGAATGTTTATCTTGTTGAGGTTAAAGGCTCGAATGGCCTCAAGAACATGGAAAGATATGTCAAAAGAAGAATGTGGATGATTTTTGAATGTTGTATTGTTGTTTGTGGTTCATTTCTTTTGAGTGCAGATATGTGGTTTTTTCTCGTTTGTCGTATACGTGGTTTTTTCTCCTTTTTCGTGACCTTGGGATGTGGATTGGGACTCTGTTCTCATGAAGGATCGGGGTGTTACAATGGTTCTTACTCAATTGGAACTATTAATGGAAAGATTGAATTGTACGATAATTGTCAACTAAATAGGTTCACTCAATTGTTGACTTCATTTGCCTTATAAATTGTCTCGATATGTTGTTAGAGATCACTCAAGACCTTTAAGGGTGTTTCGAGAGTGAAGGAGATATTCTCAAAACAAATCGAGAGTTCGATTAGCATTAAAATCATTCAATGTTTTCTTAATGCTATTTGGCGGTGAGTCTAGAAGGTCACACACAATAGAGTATTGTGATTTGGCTTCAGTTTAACTTGTATCTTAATCTCTCAAAGATTGTTAAAGAGTTAATAATAATATTTGTATCATTAAAGGTTAATAGAGCTAATGTGTTATTATGGACTATGTATAAGGAGTTAAGTACAAAAGATAAAAATGTGATTTACATGATTTAATCTAATGGTGATTGGATTAAATACTACTTATGTCAATTATACAAAGGTTAAAAGTTAATCTTGAAAAGTCATGGTAAAAGAAAGGTTGGAATTATGAAAAGTTCCACTTAGTCTTTCTTTATATATAATATCACTATGCATGACCCATTGAAAGACATTATTTCATCTTGTCTTTTCTTTTTCAAAAGGATGACAAGGCTTACCCCATGGAGTTATTATGAATTCCATTAACCTTTCTTTTTGTATACTTGACAAGACATAAAGATGTTACATCATCTTCCATATAAATTTATATATACACATCAATTGGCCATTATGTATATTGTATGCAAAAGCTAATTGATATATGTATATATTTCTATATATCTATATGCAAGATAAAGATTAAGTGATTTAGTGGAAAAATACTACGCATCTTGTGTAAGAGAGAAAACAAGTTCATAACTTTTCTTCAAAGATTTTGCTAGCACTATATTCAAGAAGAAATGAGGAGCTTAATCACTTTCTCGTGTGGACTAACGTGGACTTCTACACTTGTGGAAGAGGATGTCATTCCAACAAAAAGTTCAACCACACATCAACCTTAGGTCTTTAAGAGGTATTATTCTCTTCTTGTTTTACCTTTGGTTTAAGAAGTATATTACATAAACATCAAGTATTAGGATTGATCTATACATATGAATGTAATATATGCATTGAAAAATTGTATTTCATAGTTTCTTCCGCTGTGTATCTTTGATTCATTATGTGCAATCCCGGATATCGATCCTTCAACTTTAACTCCTCTATAGTTGCATAATACAAATCAAGCTCTTCAATGATCAAAGATTTGCAAGTGTTACCTCAAGATTTTTTTGTAAAAAATGAATGAATAAAGACTTTTAAAATCTTGGTATTCAATGCTTGAAGTTGAAAGAGATGATTTGAGAAGTGGGTGATGAAATGGTTTTAAAGGCGGCACGGATTTGTAATGGCTATTTTTCAAAACATTCGGTCAATCTAATTTGTGGCTTCCTTCCGGACTTGCTCATCCGGATGGCCACTAGATGGGATCTAGTCAAGTGGATCCAATAGAGTAACTCAACCGGATCAGTAGTTTTCAACTGAAAACCTACAGTAAGTGATCCGTGTCAATTTTTCTGAAAACCTTTTTCAAAGTGTGAAAAAACCATTTGTTTTAAAGACTTCTTTTGACCCACTTCAAATGTTTTCAAAGATAATAAGATATTTTGCGAATCATTGCTTTGAAAAACATTTTGAAGACTTCAAGAGCTAACACAAGAAATACTTAGGCAAACGACAAGTTAAAAGCCAGTATCCCTTATATCATCATGTCTCTTTTTATAACTCACTCTTCATCTTCCAAGATCTTCTTTACTTGAATCTTCACATCTTGAAGCTTTAGAGATCTTGATAGTGAAGTCTTGAGCTTGATCATGTTGAGTTCTTCATTTGATCTTCATAATTAACTTTCTTGAGCTTGATCAACATCAATTCTTCATGGCTTACTCTTGAGCATTCTTCAATCTTTCGACTAATCTCATAAATTGAGAACTTATACAATGCATGATTAGTCACAAGATAAATGTATAATAAAGATTTAGTTATTACCAAAATAAATTTGAAAAGTCTTTAGGCTAACAAGTGTAATAACTTTTCTTTCTAGTTTGAGTGGACATCAATGGTGCATATTAATATTACGAAATCAATGGTCAAGATCATCTACTCCCGAATTGCTACAGATGGATAGAAGACCGACCCTGACAAAAAAAATGGAAAAATCCATTCTAGTCCTTGAGGTTTATGCTAAGTACTAGACATGTTTGTGTGTCACAACCCCGATTTTCAAATGCTAATATATGTACTCTGATACCACGAAAGCGGAATAAAGTTCAAACTTGCAATTACCTCAACATCTCAGGATCGTGATGCCACGGGCTCAAGCAGATCACTCCACCTAAGTCTGCTAAGGCACAAAACAAAATCCCGGGCACTATTAACCATAAAACAACTCAGCCTTATGTAAAACAACCCAATACTAAAATTCAAGTTATAAAAGTTACATAAGTTCAACAGTACTTGGTATACAAACTTCATCACTAAACGTTAAAGCCACGATCCGAATACATATTTACAAACCCGTATCTATCAAGGTACAATCTTAGAAATCCATCTAGTATAACCAAGTCTTCCACGAGTCTTAGTCTAATTAATTACACAACTAATAATCGAAAAGGAGTTACAAGATAGCATTATAATCAATTATACAAAATATTCTCCATGAGCGAGCAAGTAGAGCACGAAGGTAGAAAATCAAAATCATCACGTTAACAGGGGTTCCATCAACAAACAAGCTCAACTATACCTGAGATGTTAAAAAAAAGGTGAATTACAACTAGCTCAATTAGGAATAAGGGGAACAGGGATTTTCGTAATCCTTTTACCATTTCAAAATCTATTTTCGAAAACAATGCCATGCACATATAGGTACAATTCGTAAATAAACAATACATGACCTTGAATATTCCATAAGAACATCAAGTAAAGCACAAATTTAAACAACATTTATAACATGGAAATATTATCCAACTCTACTCTCCGAGAATCTCAAAGGACCAAGCAAGAGTAGGAAAACATATATTGAAGAATACATCTCGAACATGATCAAAAGAGTGATGCACAATAAGGAAGATGACTTATACGGACCTAAGAGGTGTCTCACACTATCACAGTCATGTGTACCTCAAAAGGTGTCTCCCACTATCATTGTCGTGTACACATTATTCCGTATAAGTCCCAACCATAAATAATGTAGCATTAATGGCGTAAGGAGGTGTCTGCCACTATCACAGCCGTGTGCACTTTTGATCCCATCCCTTAATGAACGAGAGGTTGCAACCACCACGTGCATATAAGTAATACCATTTTATAATCGATGACAAGTACAAAGTGAGCTCAAGATGTATCAAGCATATTCAAGTACCTTTCATATATCGCATCATGTAAACGGTCAAACATTTATCATGTATTCATAGGGACATGTAATACATACAATATCTTTCATGTAAGCTCTTTTAGTATTAGCACATAATAACAAGAACTTGCAAGTTGGTCACTTAAACAATAACTTCTACCACTAACAAGCATTAGTTACAACCAAACAATTTCAATGCTTCCGCATTATCCTAACTTAAACAGTTAATTTTTCTATTCACTTAAACTCCAAGTAACCTGATTCCAGTATAAAATTATAGTTTGCGAATGTAAATAGTTATAGAATCAAATGGAACTCAATTCGGAGTTGAATTGAGTAAAATATAGTCTCGATAAAAATTTTGCGCAAAAGGAGAAGAGCAGTCGGACGAGGGGACTCACCTGGATCCTTCAACCGACTCAAGCAGTGGAAGTCGAATGAGCTCCCTGGTCCAACTCCCTCGACCGACTGAAGCCGTCAAGGCCATTCCAAGTCTGAATTTTCATGTTCTTTCCTTTTTTCTTCTTTAATCTTGCTTCAACCAAGTTCATACCTCAAATTCCTTTCAATTACAAGTTTATTAACATCATCTAAACATGTATTAAGCATCATCTAGCATCAAAATCATCTTAGAAGGAACAAAAGCATTCAACCATCAACTATCACACATTTGCAACTTCAATCATCAAGATTTGTCTTCTAGAGTTGCGTCTTCTATTCTCATGCTTCAACTCAAGCGTAATGATCACATATAACATTATAATAGTTTACAAGAACAACAACAAACACAATATAGATTTATGACCAAGTATTGACCTTAGAAATTCAACCTAAGCTCAATCTACCATCTAATATACATATAACTTTATTCATGCTTTGTATACACATAGATCTCTCTACTATGAGTTGTATGCCTATATAAACCTTTGAAATTCATCCCTCACCTTGTTCTTGAAGTTGAGAAGCAAAAGAAGCTAAAAAGGTCTTGAATCTAGCTAGCAAATGCCAAGGAAAGCTTTGTAAATGGCTTGAGAGTTTTTCTATCCTTGTTCTTCCTCTTCCTTCCTTCTATCTTTCTATTCCTAGGTGATGTGGTTTAGTGTGTGTGGTGTGTGTGATTTGATGTATGTGTGTGTTTGTGTCATGTATATGTGTGTGATAGATATTTAATTTTTCCCAAGGACCAATATGCCCCTCAACTAAAACACTAACTTCTAGTTTGCCCTTTTAATTGTTTCCTAACTATTTGGTTAGCTAGTGTAGTATAGTGTAATTTATTTATCTCTTACGTTACCTAAATCACAAAAATATAAGTTAAACAATGCAAATCTACTAGTGCACATAAAATGATGTAATGCATATAAAATCACTCAAATGCATGTAAATCAATATAAACACATATTTAATGATATAATATGCATATGATGTTTCGTGCAGGACTTCATATCTTTCCCCTTTAACAGAATTGTGCCCTTGCAATTCTCTGATTTGATAATTGCTCAATAAGCTGCAACGACTTTGTCTGAAGCACATAAAGGAGACCTGACCACTGGAGAAGGATGCCGAACTATAACCCTGAATACAGGGCCCCATATGAGACTTCTGCATAATAACACCACATAAGTGTTGTTGAATTAGAAGTTTAGATAGAATACCAATTGCCGAATAGAAATACCGAATAAGAACTCTGAGTAAGAATACCGAATTCCGAATACCGCAAAAGAATACCGATAGAGAATATCGAATACCAAATAAGAATTTCCCAAAATGAGAATACCAATTGAAATTATCAAGTAAGAGTCTCGGACAAGAATACCATCAGAGAATACCAAGAGAGATTACCCACCAAGAATTCCCAAGATAAAATCTAAATAACAAATAAGAATACCAAGCGAGAACATTAATAGAAATACCAGCAAATAAAATCCACCTTCAACTGCATTTGTTGCCCTTGGAAGTTCCCCTTGGTCAATGGAATCAACTCAGGCATGAACTCCTTGTCCTGAAGAATTCCTAGTAGGTTGAGGCCATGTTCCCACATTCTGCATCCTTAGGCAGTCCTTATATAAGTCTTGATTACTCCCATACCTTACATACTTGTCTATCTTTCTCCAACATTGGGTTTGCGTGTGCCCTCTCTTGTTGCAGCAACCACAAATAATATTCCGATATGTGGATGTATTACCTGATACCCCTCGAGTTGTCTTGGTATTGAATGCACTAAGCTGAGTTCTATTCTTCTTGTGGTGTCAGAGATAAGAATGACCTTTCGTTGATTTGACTCGGTCTACTTTGGGTTTCAAATCTCCTCTTCTCAATGTGAGCAGCCAAATCGATCACATTATTATATGAGGTAAAAAGATATGAAGCCAAGAAGTCTTGAATTTTAGGCCTTGATCCTCAAACAAATTATCTGATTCTTCTTTTTTCGTTTGGATTAACTCGGGGAGGTAATGTGACAACTTGTTAAAACAAGCTTCATATTAGACCGCAAATATTTTACCTTGCTTCAATGTAAGAAACTTTTCTTCTTTCCTCTCTCGGGCTACTTCCGTAATGTAATTTTTCTTGAAAGATTTGATAAAGTTAAGTTAGCTTAAGTGACGGCTGTGCCATCACGCTCCCAGCGAAGCTTTTTTGTTCTCTATTATTGTTCTGCATCTTTTTCTAATAAGAATACCGCGAAAATCACCTTTATTTCATCATTGTAATCAAGAGCAGCATATATCTTTTCACCTTTTGCCAACCAAGCTTCAGTTTTTCCATCATCGGGTTCACCAAGGAACATAGGAGGTCTATAGCTGAAGAAATCCTTCAATGTGTTTTTATTGCCCCCTGTTCCAATTGCTTGGTTTTCTAGAATCTGGCTCATCCTGTCCACAAAAATTACCAGCATACTGAACATCTCTCTCCCGGGATTAGCCTAATCAATATTCTCTATTCCTCAAGTTCCAGTGTTCTTGCGAGTGCTCGGCCCTGTCATCTTGGGTTTGGATGTACGATGCCACTTACGGTTATATGATGCATATGTATTGTACGAGACATGAATACGTGCCCTATCTATACTGTTAGTATAATATCCCACATCGACTGGCAACGATGCTGGGCTGCTAGATATATAGTGGAGGGTTTTTCCTTATATCGTGACGAAGCGTTTTTCAATCCAAGTTGGGTTGTAAGAAACAAACCCGTGAGTGGCGCAATGTGGTAACCCAAAGCGGACAATATCGTCATATGTTGCGTTACTGGTGGGCCTCTGCCCTTTGGGATATTCACTTAGCCGGGGCGTTACAGCTAACAAGCATATATTATGACTATACCTAACACATAAGTATTCATGAAGGCACAAAGCATTCATAGCATTTTAAACACATATGATTCACATAACACATAAGGCATATTGGGCAATTCACACGTAGCATTTAAGTACATAAGTTCCACACAAGTACTAAAGGAGAAAATTGAGCCACTAGGTCAAACCTTTTGGTCTGCTTCTTATCCTACAACCTCACTTTAATCCATAAATCAAATGCAATTCTTATGTTCCAAATGACACTATGGCCAAATTCCTACCCTAGGATTTTCAATCTTCAACCCAATCTTTTGACTATAATACCCTCAAAGAATCATAGTCTCCAACTTTAGCTAAGTCATCCATTCACCTTATTTACACACATCATCATAATCAATTCCACCTTAAAACTTCTACCCACTGACCAGGGGTTCTAAACCCAGCCTAACGCCTAGCTAACTAATTAAGCTCTGATACAACTCTATCACAACCCCAATTTTCATACGCTAATATATGTACTCTGATACCACGAAAGTGGAATAAAGTTCAAACTTACATTTATCTCAACATCTCAGGATCGTGATGCCATGGGCTCAAGCAGATCACTCCACCTAAGTCCGCTAAGGCACAATGCAAAATCTTGGGCACTATTAACCATAAAACAACTCAACCTTTTGTAAAACAACCCAATACTAAAATTCAAGTTATAAAAGTTACATAAGTTCAACAATACTTGTTATACAAACTTCATCATTAAAAGTTAAAGTCACAATCCGAATACATATTTACAAACCCGTATCCATCAAGGTACAATCTTAGAAATCCATCTAGTATAACCAAGTCTCCCACGAATCATAGTCTAATTAATTGCACAACTAATAATCCAAAAGGAGTTACAAGATAGCATTATAGTCAATTATACAAAATATTTTTTATGAGCGAGCAAGTAGAGCACGAAGGTAGAAAATCCAAATTACTGCGTTAACGAGGCTTCCATCAACAAGCAAGCTCAACTGTACCTGAGATGTTAAGAAAAAGGGTGAGCTACAACTAGCTCAGCGACGGATAAGGGGAACAGGAATTTTCACAATCGTTTTACCATTTCAATATCGTTTTTCGAAAATAATGTCATGCACTTATAGGTACAATTCGTAAATAAACAATACATGACCTTGAATATTCCATAAGAACATCAAGTAAAGCACAACTTTAAACAACATTTATAACATGGTAATATTATCCAACTCTACTCTCCAAGGACCTCAAGGGACCAAGCGAGAGTAGAAAAACATATATTGAAGAATACATCTCGAGCATGATCAAAAGAATGATGCACAATAAGGAATGTGGCTTATACAGACCTAAGAGGTGTTTACCACTATCATAGTCGTGTGCACCTCAAAAGGTGTATCCCACTATCACTGTCGTATGCACATTATTTCGTATAAGTCTTAACCATAAATAATGTAGCATTAATGGGATAGGGAGGTGTCTCCTTAAGTATTAGCACATTGTAACAAGAACTTGCAAGTTGACCACTTAAACAATAACTTTTACCAATAACAAGCATTAGTTACGACCAAACAATTTCAATGCTTTCATATTAGCCTAACTTAAATAGTTAATTTCCCTATTCTCCTGAACTTCAAATAACCCGATTTTAGTATAAAATTAAAGCTTATCGAATGTAGATAGTTCTAGAATTAAATAGAACTCAATTCGGAGTTTAATTGAATGAGATATGGTCTTTAGAAAAATATTGCACAAAAGGAGATGGACAGTTGGACGAGAAGACTCGCCCGGCTCCTTCGACCGACTCAAGCATGGGAGTCGGATAAGGGAGTGGGATAAGTTCCCTCGTCTGACTCACTTGACTGACTGAAGCTGTCAAGGCTATTCCAAGTCCTAATTTTCATGTTCTTTCCTTCTTTCTTCTTTAATCTTGTTTTAAACAAGTTCATGCCTCAAATTCCTTTCAATTACAAGTTTATTAACATCATCTAAACATGCATTAAGCATCATCTAGTGTCAAAATCATCTTACAAGAAACAAAAGCATTCAACCATCAACTACCATGCATTTGCAACTTCAATAATCAAGATTTATCTTCTAGAGTTGCATCTTTTATTCTCATGCTTCAACTCAAGCGTAATGATCACATATAACATTATAATAGCTTACAAGAACAACAAAAAACACAATATAGCTTTATGACCAAGTATTGGAACCCTAGAAATTCAACCTAAGCTCAATCTACCATCTAGCATGCGTATAACTTTATTCATGCTTTGTACATACATAGATTTCTCTACCATGAGTTATATGCCTTTATAAAACCTTTGAAAATCATCCCTCACCTTGTTATTGAAGTTGAGAAGCAAAAGAAGCAAGAAAGGTCTTGAATCTAGCTAGCAAATGCCAAGGAAAGCTTGTAAATGGCTTGAGAGTTCTCTTATTCTTCTTCTTCCTCTTCCTTCCTTCTCTCTTTCTCTTCCTGGGTCGTATGGTTTAGTGTGTTTGGTGTATGTGATCTGATGTGTGTGTGTGTTTGTGTCGTGTATATGTATATGTTGTGTGGTGTGAGTGTGTTTTTGTGTGGTGGTAGTAGGTGATAGATATTTAATTTTGCCAAAGCACCAATATGCCCCTCAACTAAAACACTAACTTCTAGTTTGCCCTTTTATTTGTTTCCTAACTATTTGGTTAGCTAGTTTAGTATAGTGTAATTTATTTATCTCCTACAATACCTAAATCACAAAAATACACGTTAAACAATGCAAATGTATGTAAAACAATACTAGTGCACATAAAACAATGCAAATGCGTATAAAATCACTCAAATGCACGTAAATCAATATAAACACATATTTAATGATATGATATGCATATGATGTTTCGTACAGGGCTTCACATTGTGTGTTTTGTGAAAATACCACTTTTGTCCTTCTATCAGTTGTAACTTAATGGTAAATGCATTAACTGAGTGAAGTACTTATTTGCCCTTATGTTTGAGTTGTTGGAGAAATTTTTTTGAAAAACAAATATTAAGATAATCAAATTATAGCTCTTTCACACTTGAGTCAGCCAAATTCTGCTCAAAATATTATATGAAAAATCAAGTCAAATGTCTAGAACATCGTCATCATCATCATTAACTATTCAGGTAGATATAAACGGAGCTTTCAATAAGTTCAAAAATAGAATATGCATATATCTATCACCATAAGAATATCCATGGGACTCCAAGTTTGGAACAATACTCGACCGCTGAGATAGTGAGCATTGAAAATGAATAATATTTTGGGTAACCACCAAAATAATATACTTATCATTACAACACAAATATAATCCATATAACAAAAACTATCCGAAATAAATAAATTCGATAAATAAGATATAATACTAGAACAAAATAATACACGTCTAACATCATTCAAAAGATCCAAAATTAACATTAACACGTCTAACATCATTCAAAAGATCCAAAATTAACATTAACTTCAACATTACATTCGAAAAATTAATCATCATGATAATATATAAAAAAAAACCAAAGTTTAATAATACACAAAATAAAATTATCTCATCAAAAAAATAATCCTAAAAGCTTAAAAAATATTATCTAACATTAATAACTACATGCAAAGTTAAAATCTATCAAAATCAAACACAACATGTCTAAATTAGCCAACAAAGCAACAAAAATTTGGGTATTATTAAACTTTTTAGCAAAAAGACTAAATCCTAAACCCTAAACCTTATTGACTGGGATATTTGGATGCTTTTTGGCGCTCAAAGCTTGTAATGTATAATCCCTATGCAAAGACAGCTTCTAAATGAGTTGTTTTGTACTTTTTTTTGAAGGCTACATGACATATTGTAGTCGTGGGGGTATATGTGTGTCGATAAGGAGAAGAAGAGCTTGAATGTCATTTAAGACAATAAAAAAAATGTCAAATTCTCTTACTTTCCAGGCAAAGGGTAGTACTGATGTGGTACTACCCTGGTCTTTCAATTTTTCCTTTTATCCATTCTTTATTTTTTTAATGGCAAAATGTCAAGCTATTAAAGTTAACATCTGTTAGCCTGAAGGCATGAATCTTGTATTCTGATGATAACTAAATCTTGATTATGAAATTGATCTATTGACTAATCATATCTTGTAATGAGTTTATTGTTTAACAATTAGTCAGAGCTTGAAGGATATTCAACATATTACGTAAGCTCAGGAAGATTAAAAAGATGATCAAAGCACTTTGTGAATATCAATGTTATACAAGCTCAAGAACAAGTTCATGAAGAATCATGCTGATCAACCTCAAATGATCTAATCATGAAGACAAAATGAAGAGCTCAACATGATCAAGCTCAAGTGTTTTTTTGTCAAGATCATTACAAGCTCAAGTTGTAAAGATTCAAGTGAAGATCTTTGTAAATGAAGAAGGAGTTATAAGAGGAAATGCGGTGACATAAGGGGTACAGGTTGGGACTTGACCGGGGTTTGGGTTTGTAAATGGTATATGCTCAATGATGATTCTTAAAAGTTATTTTTGAATCAATTGAAAAAGGCTTTACAAAAGACGTTCAAAAGAAATGATTTAAAAAACCCAACCATTGCAGTTTGGAGCCCACCGGACGACCCCATGGCGACCGATCAACCGGTGGCCAAAGGGTCGTCCGCCCGAGGTCTGCCTACCGGATGAAGGTTTTTCGACTGGTCGACCGGTGAAACAGGGGTCGACCGGTCAGGCTAAAACGCCGATTCAAAATATAGATATTTTATGAACGTTGGGGTGTATTTATTACACCCATTTCAGCTTCTTTTAATGCCTCTCAACTGCAAAATTTCAAGATATTGATTCAAAGCAATTACTCTTGTTTTCTAACATTATATTCATCTTTAAATCATTATTGTGCTATACTTAAGCAAGAATTTGTGAGCTATATTGAGAGAAAAATATTCACTGTATTCATCTACCCTAAAAAATAATTTTTATTGTGAATCTCAAACGCTTATCAAAAGAGAGAATTGAACACTTTGAAAGGAATGATTTCCTTGTCAAAGGTGTTGGGGTTGAAACTTTCTATTGAGAACAAATTTTCTATTGTAAAAGTTTGAACTAGCAATGTAGTTAATTTGTAGACTCACCAACATTTGAAGAGTCATAATAGTGAAGATTGTTGAAATCCTAAGCGGGGAGCTTAGGTCTTGGACTTAGGCGGGGGTCGAACCACTCTAAATCGCGATTTGAAATCTCTTTTTCCCAACTCTCTCTTTGCATTAATTTCTGCACACTATGTATTTGATAAATTATTTTACTCACATCTTATATTGCTAGAGTGCATATTTGATTAAGATTGTTTCTAATTAATCAGTGCTAGTATATTGCTTAATCAAAAAAGTAGTAATATTGCTTATATAACCTAATTTATCCCCCTCTTAGGTTCAATTAATGGGCAACAACATCCCTCCACTTAACGGAGGGACTAAAGTGGTATTTTCCCAAAACACAGGGCTGATTTTGGTATTTAGTATAAACTTTAAGGACTAAGATATTTTTTCCCAAAAAAAAGAAAAAAAGTCAGCATGTCATGCCCAAAAAAAAAAAATTCACCAACAAGTTAATAATCATGTGGCTACCTATTTGATGTTCATGAGCGGGAAAATTCTACATTTAGCCCCTATTGTTTTCTTTTTGTTTCAATTTGGTCTTTATTGTTTAGAATGTCTCAATTTCATCCGTACTGTTTTTCCAAATATTTTAATTTTATCCCTATTATTTAAAAATTCTCAATTTCATCCTTATTGGTTTCCAAAAGTCTCAATTTATAATAGGGAGTAAATTAACTAATTTTGGACAATAGAGACGATTTGAAACTTTAAGAAAATAATAATAACGAAATTAAGATTTTTTAAAAAATAATAAAGATGAAATTAAGACATTTTATACACTAGAGACCAAATTAAAACTAAAAGAAAATAATAGGGACTAAATATGACATTTTCCCTTCATGAGCTATTAACGTAACGAAGCCAATCATTATAAGCTTAGCAAGATTAGTAGGGTTGCTTTCAAGCCTATTATCTTTGGTAGGCGTTAAAGAACTTTGGGACAACATCTGCACGGAAGGCCCCCACACGATATCTGACGTCCTAAAAAAGTATTTCATGTGTTCTGTATACAATCATACCAAAGTGTAATCACAAGGAAAATTCTTCAATGCACCTACTCCCCATACTCCATAGAGATAGATAAGTAGGCCCCATATATGTGGGACCCATGTGTATATGAGTAGGGAGTATATGGAATAGGTGCACTGAACTCTTACCCCAATCACAATATCTACATATGCGGGACAACTTACGTACACCTTGGGTTAAGCTTATAAAACATGAGCGATCATGGCAGCAATAGTTAAGCTTGTAATCTTAGTCATAAAGAATCAAACTACTTATCGAGAGCATGGACAAACTTATTAAGTCCAAATATAATAGAAGTTCATGATTGCCTCTTCAATGGAACTCTTCGAACTGTTAAAGGACAAAAAAGGTAAAACATTCCCTTAAGACGGTCAATGAGTAGCTTTGAGTAGAGCTATCATTGCTGCTAAAAATTCTCTCAGCAAATTCTTCCCAAAAACAAAAAGAAAAGAAAGAAAAAATTCACAACCCAATATCAGTTCACATTTTAGGATGCCCCTCTATTTCGAATGAATTCCATGAGAACTTGTAGTTGCAAATGAATCTCTTATTTGAAAGTGTAAACTAGCTAGTATTAAGTCAAGTCTATCATTTGTAGACATAAATTTATTTACAACACATATGGAATTGAAACTAAAAAGTCTATTTTACTCAAATACCCCTTCTCTATTCTATTGGAATTAGTAAACTAGAAATGATAAACAAGAACTTTTGAGCTATCCAACAACTACTAACATGGCTTAGAAGTAAGGAAGACCAGAATGATAGTTGCTTGGCTAAATTTGCTAATAAGGCATGTAGCAATTTTACAAATAAAAACATAATTACGAAAAAATTACAAAGAGAATTGAAATGATTTCTAGAATGAAAATGAAAGGAACTTCTCGTAAGATTAAACCACAAAAAAAAAAAATTAAAGGCGAATATTATATCAATCAAACGTGTACAATGACCATGCGATGAAGAACAAGGGGATTTAACAACTCTACATAAAAATAAGCTCCACTTACCTCTTACTTTTATCTTCAATCAAACTTCTTTCATATTGGATACCGTAAAATAATATGGAAGGAAAATATTATTCATATCCTACTTGTTGATTAATTATTTTCTTCGTATTTGTTTTAAGAAAAAGGGCAAGGGAGAGAGTTTGATCTAAGTTTTATTTTTTATCTTTGTATTTGGAGCCAAATTTAAACTTAAGTGTAAATGAAAATGTATAGGGTAATTTTGTCCTCAAAAGTAAGCAACTAACTTAAAAAATGTGGATTTACAAATTATACTTCTTGAGTAAAGATTTGGATAAAACTTGAAGAAATTCAAGATTTACAAATTCTGAATTTTTAATTTTTTAAAGTGTTACTTACAAACATAAAAAATTAGATTTGTAAATAAATTTCACAAAATTTTGTAAAAAAAATATATTTCAAACAATATAGGAGAATTTTCTGTGTTGGGCTATTGTCTAAATTTAACGAGCATCTCAATTTCCTGATCACTTAACACAATGACAATGAAAACAATTATTTCCTTCCAATATGCCTGATTTAGTTTTCTCAGATTTTATAGCCTTTGCATTGAACTAGTTCTTCAAGTTACAATGATGGGCTAAAATCTCGCAACCTCTAGCCAAGGGATGGTCTTCCCAATTTGTTGCTAGAAGAATCGTCACGACAGCCTGCCTATCAACAAGAGTTTAAATTGCTTGAGCTTCAGAATTCCATTTTATTGAGTCAACAACCTATGCAAAATGGTTACACTGGATCAGGCTCAAGAGTCCAATCAGAGGTGGGAGATGATGGCAAGGGTGCAAGCACAACATTAAGCTGCTGATAGACATGGTTTCCTGTTCAGAAGTAGGTTTGAAGACTGAGGTGGACAAGAAGATTCACCCGGTGCAACTCTTTATCCACGCAACACAGGCATGCGGGTAGGGAGGGAGGGAAAAAGGGAGAGAAATCAGATCGTACTGCATTATCTAAACATGTATACACAGAAGCAGCTGGCGCTATCTACGAGAGTGTAGAAAAGCTACATACATGCATGGCAAATATATGTGTCAATATATATAATTACCTAGGTCAATGAAGAATAATTTGAATTACAATACGGTGATCTATTTAGAACACAACAAACTATTGTGGAAACTAAGTTCAAGATCAAATTGTTAAATATCAAGAGCTATTAGCTAAGAATGAAGGTGAAGAGTTGTAGTATTTAGAATTGCCAGTTCCTAGATGCACAAACCTCAAATGGTTATAACAATCGTCGCTGCTGGGGAAAAACTCCAAACAAACCCATCAAACATGATGTCCACATTTACACTCAATGTGGCTGCACCCCTTTATCTTCTCGATGGTAAACCCACAGACTGGACACTTTTCACGTTCTCTTTGCCCATGCACCACTTATGCAGGGAAGAGTCTGGGTTGTCTTTGTATTCTTTGCACTTCTCACATGACAAATACGGGTGATACTCCAGATGGTACCTAGTGCACGTCTCCACATAACATGTACCACAAACAAATGGTGCACTGATGGTAGCCACATGGAAGGTTCCATAGTCAAACAATTAACCAACAAGTTGGTTTGCATCAGCTGTAGCGGATATAATAAGTTGGTTTGCATCAGCTGTCGTGGATATAATAATAAGTCTCAGATCAATCCTCTGACAAAGTAAATTCTTTATCACCGCAAAAAGGAGATCAGTGTTTAAGCTTCTTTCATGAGCCTCATCAATAATAATCCATGAAACCCTGGATAAATTCTTATCACGCATATAGTGCAGTAGTAAGCAATGGTCTGTCATAAATATTATCTTCGAATCAAGCTATTGTATAGATAAATATGATGGAGAACAAGTTATTGAAGAATCCGGATAACACCCACAGCCTTCCTCTCCAACCCTCTGTGCCAATGAGATGGTAGCCAATTTTCGCGGCTGAGTACAAATAATAGAGTCATCGGCAACTACTCATGAATCAGCAATGTATTGAACCAATTATGTACTTTTCCCAGAACTAGTCTTCCCAATCAACACCGTTATCTGCCACATTGCAATCAGAAATAAACGCCAAACAAAAACTTTACATTAGAATCACAACATCAATCTGAGAGCTCAAAGCCCAACTTGAATAATGGAGAGCGGGGATGGGGAGAGAGTGATTCTAGCTCGAAGGATCATTTATTGTAGTAATGGCTCAGCATCCTCACCATGGCTAAAGTCTTATTCAACTACTATGTATCACTTCGAAAGTTATACATGGGGACAAATCAAAGCAAGTAGAGCATAAGTACTTCAAAAATTTGTATTCTAAGTCTAACTAAATATTAGTTATGTCAGGGAAGATAAGGCCCTGTTTGGAAGTACTTTTTTTTTTTGAACAATTTTTAAGAACAGTTTTGAAAAACTATTTTTAACAACAAAAAAACAGAAAACTTGTTTGATTAGAATAGTTTCTAAAATTTTTTTTTTAGAACATACAAATTCTTTTTGTTAAAAGTGATTTAGAAAATAGTTTTAAGAATAATAAAACAAAAATTTGTCTGGGTGTAAAAAATGAAAACACATATCTTTTACTCATATATAATAAATTAACAAATTAAAGGTTAAATTAATTAAGAAATCATTAAAATATTACCCTAGGCCTATTTTGCTTATCCAAATATTTTTTGCTTTAAAAGAATCATTAATTTTTTAAAATGATTTTATTTAAGTTATTTTGTTAAATTACATCAAAAGAAATTAATGAAGAGAAGTTTAAATATAAATAACTAAAATAATAATTTTCATATAACTTTTTTTTTTCTTCTTCCTCTCCGATTCCCACTCTCACCTCTTTTACTCCTCTTAAGACCATCATTTATTTTATACCCAAAAAAAAAAGTTAAATCCATCTTATACAGTGTGACAGTTGTTAACCCATTTTAAAAATCCCATTTAATAACCTTTTGACTCGAAGTCAACTTTCCAATTTTGTTATAAGAAAAAATGTAATGGCTAAACTACCTTCTAATAAGAAAACTCCAAATATTTCTAAAACCATACCTTTGACCGAAAAAAAGAAGAAAGAAAATTCAAACTACAACCCATATCCTCGGCTGACCATAATCCTCACCCCCTCCATCCACAGCTGCGGGTGAACACATTCCCCAGCCCCCACAGTCGCAGCTAAGCATATCACCCAGTCCCCAAAGCCTTGCGCGGTACCAACCCATCTCCTCCACAGCCCTGAGTGATACCAATCCCCATCTTCCACAGCCGGGGACCCTTACCCCCATCTTCATTGCTGCCAATCTGCATTTATATGCGTTTAGTATCTGTGTGTGTTTGTTTCATATCTCTATGTGTCTATGTTGGTTTGTGTCTATGTACTCATGTTTTTTACCCAAACAAAAAAAAAATTGAGTTCTACTCATGTGTATTGGTGTGCTTATTGGGTGTATTATTGATATAGTATTTCAACAACTTTTCATTTAAACTTTGTTAGTTTTTGAGTAATTTATGAGCAATTTGATTGGTTTTGTCTTTGATTTGCATTGTAGGTAATTTTCAAGAGACAATATGAGTTTTGAGGCAAAGATTGAAGAGAAATTGCAAAAGATTGACTTTTATGTAATTTGTGGAGAAAGTGAAGAACAAATAGAAGTAGCGCAGTCATAGCGCAGCCGCGCAGCATCATAGGAAAATTATAGGCAGTTTTGTAAATTGGCAAAAAAAGAAAGGAACCCTATGAAATAAAAAGAGAAAAACGTGAGAAGTGGGCAGCCATCAAGAGGGGAGAAAAAGCAAAGTTCCAGAGGGAGAGAGAGAGAGAGAATTCACGAGTTGAAGACAGAGAACAATCCGGAGACGGATTTCTACCACTATTCTTCTCCAAATCCTAAAGAATATATGATACTTTTGGTTTGATTGATTAATGAACTATTTTATATATGCGTTGAGTATTTCATGCTGAGTTTAATACTTGTAATTTCCTGATCAACAATTGCATGAGTCGTGATTTAGTTTGAGACTGAGAAGTGATAATTAAATTAGACCATGTATGAAATACCATTAAATCATTATAAGCTAGAGATAGTTATGAGTTCTAGTGCAACATTTGAATTTCTAGGGCTTAATGCATCCCATAAGTTCATAATTATCACATAGATGTAGTTAGCTTGCTTATTGGGATATGTTATTGATACTAGAGAAAGATTAATATCTACCTTAGCGAAATTGTTGACAACGTAAAGAATAGGCATCAATTTATTTAAATCACTAGTTTCAATTAGGATTAATCTTGGTGAAATCAGAATCTCTAGAGTCTTTTAATTATTGAATTACCATCTTTTGTTAATTTCGTAATTGTGTTAGTTGCTTTTTTTTTATAAGTTCTATAATTACAAATTCTCAATTTATGATTGTCCAAATAAAGTTAGAGCTAAATCAATTTTGGTACTTAGTAATCACAGTCATCGTGGGAACGATTTTTACTTATCACTTTATCACTTGTTGCAATACATGCACTTGCGTTAAAAATTACACCACAAGTTTTTGGCGCCGTTACCGGGGACTGTGTCAATTATTAATATCGATACCAAATAGCTTTAATTTTACTTTGGATTTTATTTAATTTTGTGTTATTCTCTTATTTTCGTTACGTGTATTTCAGGAACACATTCCTTTACGTGCATGCGAAAGTCAGGAGGTAGTAATTTGTTGCCTTTCGATCCTGAGATAGAACGAACCTATCAAAAGAACAGAAATGAGAAAAAAGCTACTATAACTACCCATCATTTGCAAGGGAATATGGCTGACATCGTGGTAGCACAGGACGAAAATAATCAAGCAGTCAATCAGGAAAATTTGCCTAGAACACTGCGAGAGTATGCATTACCACCCACTGGAATTCAACCTGTGATTAGAAGGCCAGAAATTCAGGCGCATGATTTTGATTTGAAGACAGTGACACTACATTTGATTTAGAATATTCAGTTTCATGTACTGCCTTCTGAAGGTCCTAATAAGCACATTGTGAATTTTCTAGAAATCTGTGGAACTGTTAAGTACAATGGAGTCACTGATGAAACTCTGCGCCTTCTCTTGTTTCCTTTTTCCTTAAGGGATCAAGCTAAGGAATGGTTGAACTCGCTACAGTCAGATTTAATCACTACTTGGGAGGATTTGGTGCACAAGTTTTTGTCAAGATTTTTCCCACCTGGAAAGATAGCGAAGCTGCGCATAGAAATTAATAATTTTATACAACATGAAAGAGAAACTCTATGTGAAGCATGGGAAAGGTAAAAGGCATTGCTGAGGAAGTGTCCTAATCATGAAGTACCTAGATGGATGCAAGTTCATAGTTTTTACAATGGGTTAATTACCTCTACAAGAACTTTGATTGATATATCAACAAGAGGAGCTTTAATGAACAAGACAACAGATGAAGCTTATGCGTTGCTAGATAATATTGTTTTGAACCACCAGCAGTGGTCAAGCGAGAGAGTCATACCAAAGAAGACAGTTGGGATCCATGAGATTGATGCCATAACTGCCTTGACAGCGAAAATTGATAATCTCGCGAAATAGTTGTAGAATAGTCAGGCAACTGCTAATGTTGTCCAAGCGGCAGTGGTGTGCGAGTTTTGTTGTGGTCCACATCATAGTGCAAAATGTCAGGTTGGGAATCCATTTGCCCAAGGCATAGTTGAACAAGCACAGTTTGTGGGAAATTTTAATGGGTAGCAGCACAATCAGTACTCTAACAAATATAATCCAGCATGGCATAATGATCTGAATTTCTCCTTGAGAAATAATCAGAATGTGTTGCAGCCTGAGTAGAATAACCTACCACCAGAGAAGAAGGTAAACTTAGAGGATACATTGGCTTAGTTGGCGACCTCGCAAACTCAATTCATGAATGAAACAAGGACGAATTTCCAGAATCAATCCGCAAAAATCAGAAACCTAGAGATGCAGTTGAGCCAAATGGCTACGATGTTCTCTGAAAGGCAACAAGGAAGTTTACCTAGTACTTCTGAGGTGAATCCTAGAAAAGATGGCATGGAGCATTGCAAAGCAATAACTTTGAGAAACGGTAAGGAGTTAGAGGAGTCAGTGAGAACCAAGAAGGTTGAGAAAGGTGAAGTACAGAATGAGGCAGGAGATAAAGAGAAAGTAGAAGCTGAGCCACAACCTAAGAAGGAGCCACATATGGTTGTGTCATTCCCTCGACGATTGCAAAAAAATATGCTTGATAAGCAATTTGCTAAATTTCTTAAAGTCTTCAAGAAACTTCACATCAATATTCCATTCACGGATGCGCTTGAACAAATGCCGAATTATGTGAAGTTTATGAAGGATATCCTTTCGAATAAGAGAAAACTTAGAGATTATGAGATAGTTGCACTTACTGAAAAGTGCAGCGCAATCCTAAAAAAGAAGCTACCACAAAAGCTCAAGGATCCAGGAAGTTTTACTATTCCATGTGAAATTGGAAATGTTGTTTTTATGCGAGCTTTGTGTGATTTAAGTGCTAGTATTAATTTAATGCCTTTGTCTACTTTCAGAAAGCTTGGATTGGGAGAGGCAAGACCTACTATTGTAATACTACAGTTAGTTGATCGTTCGCTAAAGTACCTCAAAGGAGTAATTGAAGATGTACTCGTCAAAGTTGATAAATTCATTTTTCATGTAGATTCATAGTTCTTGATATGGAGGAAGACAAGGAAATTCCTATCATTCTTGGAAGACCTTTCCTTGCAACTGGAGGAACATTTATTGATGTTCGAAAGGGTGAGCTTCGGTTGCAAGTACAAGATGAAGAGGTAACCTTTAATGTGTTCAAAAAACTTCATCATCTTTGAAGGAATTGAATATTGCTTTAAAGATATTTTTGACAACCATATTTTATCGTAATATCCACAAAGAGTTAAGATCTATCATCTAACATTTTTCAGGTAAAGCTAAGTTGGGCCTTCAAGTTATAGAGAAAGAGAAGTTCAAGAGTTTCTTTGGTTGCCTTGTGTGTATTATTCGTTGAAATGTAAAGTAATGTATGTATCTAAGGTATAATTAGTGATTTAATTGTATGTTCTGCTTTGTGGATCTTGTTTATATTTGTTATAAGCAGGAATTTGTAATAAGTTTAATTAAAAAGTGTTAGAGTTGTATGATAAGCTATTATTTGTAAAAGATTAGTATGGTTTAAGTCCGATGCATGAATGTTTATCTTGTTGAGGTTAAAGGCTCGAATGGCCTCAAGAACATGGAAAGATATGTCAAAAGAAGAATGTGGATGATTTTTGAATGTTGTATTGTTGTTTGTGGTTCATTTCTTTTGAGTGCAGATATGTGGTTTTTTCTCCTTTTTCGTGACCTTGGGATGTGGATCGGGATTCTGTTTTCGTGAAAGATCGGGGTGTTACACTGGTTCTTACTCAATTGGAACTATTAATGGAAAGATTGAATTGCACGATAATTGTCAACTAAATAGGTTCACTCAATTGATAACTTTATTTGCCTTATAAATTGTCTCGATATGTTGTTAGAGATCACTCAAGACCTTTAAGGGTGTTTCGAGAATGAAGGAGATATTCTCAAAACAAATCGAGAGTTCGATTAGCATTAAAATCGTTCAATGTTTTCTTAGTGCTGTTTGGCGGTGAGTCTAGAAGGTCACACACAATAGAGTATTGTGATTTGGCTTCAATTTAACTTGTATCTTAATCTCTCAAAGATTGTTAAAGAGTTAATAATAATATTTGTATCATTAAAGGTTAATAGAACTAATGTGTTATTATGGACTATGTATAAGGAGTTAAGTACAAAAGATAGAAATGTGATTTACATGATTTAATTTGATGGTGATTGGATTAAATACTACTTATGTCAATTATACAAAGGTTAAAAGTTTAACTTGAAAAGTCATGGTAAAAGAAAGGTTGGAATTATGTAAAGTTCCACTTAGTCTTTCTTTATATGTAATATGACTAAGCATGACCCATTGAAAGACATTATTTCATCTTGTCTTTTCTTTTTCAAAAGGATGACAAGGCTTACCCTATGGAGTTATTATGAATTCCATTAACCTTTCCTTTTGTATACTTGACAAGACATAAAGATGATACATCATCTTTCATATAAATTTATATATACACATCAATTGGCCATTATGTATATTGTATGCAAAATCTAATTGATATATGTGCATATTTCTATATATCTATATGCAAGATAAAGATTAAGTGACTTAGTGGAAAAATACTACGCATCTTGTGTAAGAGAGAAAACAAGTTCATATTTTTTCTTCAAAGATTTTGCTAGCACTATATTCAAGAATAAATGAGGAGCTTAATCACTTTCTTGTGTGGACTAACGTAGACTTCTACACTTGTGGAAGAGGGTGTCATTCCAACAAAAAGTTCAACCACACATCAACCTTAGGTCTTTAAGAGGTATTATTCTCTTCTTGTTTTACCTTTGGTTTAAGAAGTATATTACATAAACATCAAGTATTAGGATTGATCTACACATAATATATGCATCGAAAAATTGTATTTCATAGTTTCTTCTGCTGTGTATCTTTGATTCATTATGTGCAATCCCGGATATCGATCCTTCAACTTTAACTCCTCTACAGTTGGATAATACAAATCAAGCTCTTGAATGATCAAAAATTTGCAAGTGTTAGCTCAAGATTTTTTTGTAAAGAATAAGTGAATAAAGATTTTTAAAATCTTGGTATTCAATGCTTGAAGTTGAAAGAGATAATTTGAGAAGTGGGTGATGAAATGGTTTTAAAGGCAGCAAGGATTTGTAATGGCTATTTTTCAAAACATTCGGTCAATCGAATTTTTGGCTTCCTTCCGGACATGCTCATCCGGATGGCCACTAGATGGGATCTAGTCAAGTGGATTCAATAGAGTAACTCAACCGGATCCGTAGTTTTCAACTGAAAACCTACAGTAAGTGATCCGAGTCAATTTTTCTGAAAACATTTTTCAAAGTGTGCAAAAACCATTTGTTTTAAAGACTTCTTTTGACCCACTTCTAATGTTTTCAAAGATGATAAGATATTTTGCGAATCATTGCTTTGAAAAACATTTTGAAGACTTCAAGAGCTAACACAAGAAATACTTGTAACACAAGAAATACTTGTAACACAATAAATACTTAGGCAAACGACAAGTTAAAAGCCAGTATCCCTTATATCATCACGTCTCCTTTTATAACTCACTCTTCATCTTCCAAGATCTTCTTTACTTGAATCTTCACATTTTGAAACTTTAGAGATCTTGATAGTGAAGTCTTGAGCTTGATCATGTTGAGTTCTTCATTTGATCTTCATAATTAACTTTCTTGAGCTTGATCAATATCAACTCTTCATGGCTTGCTCTTGAGCATTCTTCAATCTTTCGAGTAATCTCATAAATTGGGAACTTATACAATGTATGATTAGTCACAAGATAAATGTATAATAAAGATTTAGTTATTATAAAAATAAATTTGAAAAGTCTTTAGGCTAACAAGTGTAATAACTTTTCTTTCTAGTTTGAGTGGACATCAATGGTGCATATTAATATTATGAAATTAATGGTCAAGATCATCTACTCCCGAATTGCTACAGATGGATAGAAGACCGACCCTGACAAAAAAAATGGAAAAATCCATTCTAGTCCTTGAGGTTTATGCTAAGTACTAGACATGTTTGTGTGTCACAACCCCGATTTTCAAATGCTAATATATGTACTTTGATACCACGAAAGCGGAATAAAGTTCAAACTTGCAATTACCTCAACATCTCGGGATCGTGATGCCACGGGCTCAAGCAGATCATTCCACCTAAGTTTGTTAAGGCACAAAACAAAATCCCGAGCACTATTAACCATAAAACAACTCAGCCTTATGTAAAACAACCCAATACTAAAATTCAAGTTATAAAAGTTACATAAGTTCAACAATACTTGGTATACAAACTTCATCACTAAATGTCCGAATACATATTTACAAACCCGTATCCATCAAGGTACAATCTTAGAAATCCATCTAGTACAACCAAGTCTTCCATGAGTCTTAGTCTAATTAATTACACAACTAATAATCCAAAAGGAGTTATAAGATAACGTTATAGTCAATTATACAAAATATTCTCCATGAGCGAGCAAGTAGAGCACGAAGGTAGAAAATCGAAATCATCACGTTAACAGGGGTTCCATCAACAAACAAGCTCAACTATACCTGAGATGTTAAAAAAAAGGTGAATTACAACTAGCTCAATTAGGGACAAGGGGAATAGGGATTTTCGTAATCCTTTTACCATTTCAAAATCTATTTTCGAAAACAATGCCATACACATATAGGTATAATTCGTAAATAAAAAATATATGACCTTGAATATTCCATAAGAACATCAAGTAAAGCACAAATTTAAACAGCATTTATAACATGGTAATATTATCCAACTCTACTCATTGAGAATCTTAAAGGACCAAGCGAGAGTAGGAAAACATATATTGAAGAATACATCTCGAAGATGATCAAAAGAGTGATGCACAATAAGGAAGATGACTTATACGGACCTAAGAGGTGTCTCACACTATCATAGTCATGTGTACCTCAAAAAGTGTCTCCCACTATCATTGTCGTGTACATATTATTCCGTATAAGACCCAACCATAAATAATGTAGCATTAATAGGGTAAGGAGGTGTCTGCCACTATCACAACCGTGTGCACCTTTGATCCCATCCCTTAATGAACGAGAGGTTGCAACCACCACGTGCATATAAGTAATACCGTTTTATAATCTATGACAAGTACAAAGTGAGCTCAAGATGTATCAAACATATTCAAGTACCTTTCATATATCGCATCATGTAAATGATCAAACATTTATCATGTATTCATAGGGACATATAACACATACAATATCTTTCATGTAAGCTCTTTGAGTATTAGCACATAATAACAAGAACTTGCAAGTTGGTCACTTAAACAATAACTTCTACCACTAACAAGCATTAGTTACGACCAAAAAATTTTAATGCTTCCGCATTAGCCAAACTTAAACAGTTAATTTTTCTATTCACTTAAACTCCAAATAACCTGATTCCAGTATAAAATTATAGTTTGCGAATGTAGACAGTTCTAGAATCAAATGGAACTCAATTCGGAGTTGAATTGAGTAAAATATAGTCTCGATAAAAATTTTGCGCAAAAGGAAAAGAGCAGTCGGACGAGGGGACTCGCTGGCTCCTTCAACCGACTCAAGCAGTGGAAGTCGAATGAGCTCCCTGGTTCGACTCCCTCGACCGACTGAAGCCGTCAAGGCCATTCCAAGTCCGAATTTTCATGTTCTTTCCTTCTTTCTTCTTTAATCTTGCTTCAACCAAGTTCATGCCTCAAATTCCTTTCAATTACAAGTTTATTAACGTCATCTAAACATGTATTAATCATCATCTAGCGTCAAAATCATCTTAGAAGCAACAAAAGCATTCAACCATCAACTATCATACATTTGCAACTTCAATCATCAAGATTTGTCTTCTAGAGTTGCGTCTTCTATTCTCATGCTTCAACTCAAGCGTAATGATCACATATAACATTATAATAGTTTACAAGAACAACAACAAACACGATATAGCTTTATGACCAAGTATTGACCTTAGAAATTCAACCTAAGCTCAATCCACCATCTAATATACATATAACTTTATTCATGCTTTGTATACACATATATCTCTCTACTATGAGTTGTATGCCTTTATAAACCTTTTAAATTCATCCCTCACCTTGTTCTTGAAGTTGAGAAGGAAAAGAAGCTAAAAGGGTCTTGAATCTAGCTAGCAAATGCCAAGGAAAGCTTTGTAAATGGCTTGAGAGTTCTCCTATCCTTGTTCTTCCTCTTCCTTCCTTCTATCTTTCTCTTCCTAGGTCGTGTGGTTTAGTGTGTGTGGTGTGTGTGATCTGATGTATGTGTGTGTTTGTGTCATGTATATGTGTGTGATAGATATTTAATTTTGCCCAAGGACCAATATGCCCCTCAACTAAAACACTAACTTCTAGTTTGCCCTTTTAATTGTTTCCTAACTATTTGGTTAGCTAGTGTAGTATAGTGTAATTTATTTATCTCCTACGTTACCTAAATCACAAAAATGTAAGTTAAACAATGCAAATGTACTAGTGCACATAAAATGATGTAATGCATATAAAATCACTCAAATGCATGTAAATCAATATAAACACATATTTAATTATATAATATGCATATGATGTTTCGTGCGGGACTTCACATCCTTCCCCTTTAACAGAATTGCGCCCTCGTAATTTTCTCATTTGATAATTACTCGATAAGCTGCATCGACTTTGTCTGAAGCACATAAAGGAGACCCGATCACTGGAGAAGGATGCCGAACTATAACCCTGAATACAGGGCCCCATATGAGACTTCCACATAATAACACCACATAAGTGTTGTTGAATAAGAAGTTTAGATAGAATACCAATTGCCGAATAGAAATAACGAATAAGAACTCTGATTAAGAATACCAAATTCCGAATACCGCAAGAGAATACTGATAGAGAATATCGAATACCAAATAAAAATTTCCCAAAATGAGAATACCGATTGAATTTATCAAGTAAGAGTCTCGGACAAGAATACCATCAGAGAATACCAAGAGAGATTACCCACCAAGAATTCCCAAGATAAAATCTAAATAACAAATAAGAATACTAAGCGAGAACATTAATGGAAATTCCAGCAAATAAAATCCATCTTCAACTGCATTTGTTGCCTTTGGAAATTCCCCTTGGTCAATGGAATCAACTCAGGCATGAACTTATCTTGAAGCATTCCTAGTAGGTTGAGGCCATGTTCCCACATTCTGCATCCTTAGGCAGTCCTTATATAAGTCTTGATTACTCCCATACTTTACACACTTGTCTGTCTTTCTCCAACATTGGGTTTCGTGTACCCTCTCTTGTTGCAACAAGCACAAATAATATTTTGAGAGGTGGCTGTATTACCTGATAACCCTCGAGTTGTCTTGGTATTGAATGCACTAAGCTGAGTTCTATTCTTCCTGTGGTGTCAGAGATAAGAACGACCTTTTGTTGATTTGACTCGGTCCACTTTGGGTTTCAAATCTCCTCTTCTCAATGTGAGCAGCCAAATCGATCACATCATTATATGAGGTAAAAAGATATGAAGCCAAGAAGTCTTGAATTTTAGGCCTTAATCCTCAAACAAACTGTCTGATTCTTCTTTTTTTTCATTTGGATTAACTCGGGGAGGTAATGTGACAACTTGTTAAAACGAGCTTCATATTGGACCGTAAACATTTTACCTTGCTTCAAAGTAAGAAACTTTTCTTCTTTCCTCTCTCGGGGTACTTCCGTAATGTAATTTTTCTTGAAACATTTGACAAAGTTAGCTTAAGTGACGGGTGTGCCATCACACTTCCAGCGAAGCTTTTCTGTTCTCTATTATTGTTCTGCATCTTCTTCTAATAAGAATACCGCGAAAATCACATTTCTTTCATCATTGTAATCAAGAGCAGCATATATCCTTTCACCTTTTGCCAACCAAGCTTCAGTTTTTCCATCCTCGGATTCACCAAGGAACTTGGCAGGTCTATAGCTGAAGAATTCCTTCCATGTGTTATTATTGCCCCTTGTTCCAATTGCTTGGTTTTCTAGAATCTGGCTCATCCTGTCCACAAAAATTACCAACATACTGAACATCTCTCTCCCGGGATTAGCCTGATTAATATTCTCTATTCCTCAAGTTCTAGTGTTCTTGCGAGTGCTCGGCCCTGTCATCTTGGGTATGGATGTACGATGCCACTTACGGTTATATGATGCATATGTATTGTACGAGACATGAATACGTGCCCTATCTATGCTGCTAGTATAATATCCCACATCGACTGGCGAGGATGCTGGGCTGCTAGATATATAGTGGAGGGTTTTCCCTTATATCATGACGATGCGTTTTCTAATCCAAGTTGGGCTGTAAGAAACAAACCCGTGAGGGGCGCAATGTGGTAACCCAAAGCGGATAATATCGTCATATGTTGCGTTGCTGGTGGGCCTCTGCCCTTCGGGATATTCGCTTAGCCAGGGTGTTACAGCTAACAAACATATATTATGACTATACCTAACACATAACACATAAGGCATATTGGGCAATTCACACGTAGCATTTAAGTACATAAGTTCCACACAAGTACTAAAGGAGAAAATTGAGCCATTAGGTCAAACCTTTTGGTCTCCTTCTTATCCTACAACCTCACTTTAATCCATAAATCAAATACAATTCTTATGTTCCAAATGACACTATGGCCAAATTCCTACCCTAGGATTTTCAATCTTCAACCCAATCTTTTGACTATAATACCCTCAAAGAATCATAGTCTCCAACTTTAGCTAAGTCATCCATTCATCTTATTTACACACATCATCATAATCAATTCCACCTTAAAACTTCTACCCACTGACCAGGGGTTCTAAACCCAGCTTAACACCTAGCTAACTAGCTAAGCTCTGATACAACTCTATCACAACCCCGATTTTCAAACACCAATATATGTACTCTGATACCATGAAAGTGGAATAAAGTTCAAACTTGCATTTATCTCAACATCTCAGGATCGTGATGCCATGGGATCACGCAGATCACTCTACCTAAGTCCGCTAAGGCACAATGCAAAATCTTGGGCACTATTAACCATAAAACAACTCAACCTTTTGTAAAACAACCCAATACTAAAATTCAAGTTACGAAAGTTACATAAGTTCAACAATACTTGTTATACAAACTTCATCATTAATAGTTAAAGTCACAATCCGAATACATATTTACAAACCCGTATCCATCAAGGTACAATCTTAGAAATCCATCTAGTATAACCAAGTCTCCCACGAATCATAGTCTAATTAATTGCACAACTAATAATCCAAAAAGAGTTACAAGATAGCATTATAGTCAATTATACAAAATATTTTTCATGAGAGAGCAAGTAGAGCACGAAGGTAAAAAATCCAAATCAGTGCGTTAACGGGGCTTCCATCAACAAGCAAGCTCAACTGTACCTGAGATGTTAAGAAAAAGGGTGAGCTACAACTAGCTCAGCGACGGATAAGGGGAACGAGGATTTTCACAATCGTTTTACCATTTCAAAATCGATTTTCGAATATAATGTCATGCACATATAGGTAAAATTCGTAAATAAACAATACATGACCTTGAATATTCCATAAGAATATCAAGTAAAGCACAAATTTAAACAACATTTATAACATGGTAATATTATCCAACTCTACTCTCCAAGGACCTCAAGGGACCAAGCGAGAGTAGAAAAACATATATTGGAGAATACATCTCGAGCATGATCAAAAGAATGATGCACAATAAGGAATGTGGCTTATACAGACCTAAGAGGTGTTTCCCACTATCATAGTCGTGTGCACCTCAAAAGGTGTATCCCACTATTACTGTCGTGTGCATATTATTCTGTATAAGTCTTAACCATAAATAATGTAGCATTAATGGGATAGGGAGGTGTTTGCCACTATCATAGTCGTGTGCACCTCAATAGGTATCTCCCACTATTACTGTCGTGTGCAACTTTAATCCATTTCATAATCGATGACAAGTACAAAGTGAGCTCAAGATTTATCAAGCATATTCAAGTACCTTTTATATTTCGCATCATACAAACGGTCAAGCATTTATTATGTATTCATATGGATATGTAACACATACAATATCTTTCATGTAAGCTCCTTTAGTATTAGCACATAATAACAAGAACTTGCAAGTCGGCCACTTAAACAATAACTTTTACCAATAACAAACATTAGGTACGACCAAACAATTTCAATGCTTTCGTATTAGCCTAACTTAAATAGTTAATTTCCCTAATCTCCTGAACTTCAAATAGCCCGATTTCAGTATAAAATTAAAGCTTATCGAATGTAGATAGTTCTAGAATCAAACGGAACTCAATTCGGAGTTTAATTGAGTAAGATATGGTCTCTAAAAAAATATTACACAAAAGGAGAGGGACAGTTGAACAAGAGGACTCGCCCGGCTCCTTCGACCGACTCAAGCAGTGGGAGTTGGATAAGCTCCCTCGTCTGACTCACTTGACCGACTGAAGCTGTCAAGGCTATTCCAAGTCCGAATTTTCATGTTCTTTCATTCTTTCTTCTTTAATCTTGTTTCAACCAAGTTCATGCCTCAATTTCCTTTCAATTACAAATTTATTAACATCATCTAAACATGCATTAAGCATCATATACCATAAAAATCATCTTAGAAGAAACAAAAGCATTCAACCATCAACTAACATGCATCTGCAACTTCAATCATCAATATTTATCTTCTAGAGTTGTATCTTTTATTCTCATGATTCAACTCAAGCATAATGATCACATATAACATTATAATAGCTTACAAGAACAACAAAAAACACAATATAGCTTTATGACCAAGTATTGGAACCCTAGAAATTCAACCTAAGCTTAATCTACTATCTAGTATACGTATAACTTTATTCATGCTTTGTACACACATAGATTTCTCTACCATGAGTTATATGCCTTTATAAAACCTTTGAAAATCATCCCTCACCTTGTTATTGAAGTTGAGAAGCAAAAGAAGCAAGAAAGGTCTTGAATCTAGCTAGCAAATGTCAAGGAAAGCTTGTAAATGGCTTGAGAGTTCTCTTATTCTTCTTCTTCCTCTTCCTTCCTTCTATCTTTCTCTTCCTGGGTCGTATGGTTTAGTGTGTTTGGTGTGTGTGATCTGATGTGTGTGTGTGTTTGTGTCGTGTATATTTATGTGTTGTGTGGTGTAAGTGTGTTTTTGTGTGGTGGTGGTAGGTGATAGATATTTAATTTTGCCAAAGGACCAATATGCCCCTCAACTAAAGCACTAACTTCTAGTTTGCCCTTTTAGTTGTTTCCTAACTATTTGGTTAGCTAGTTTAGAATAGTGTAATTTATTTATCTCCTACAATACCTAAATCACAAAAATACACGTTAAACAATGCAAATGTATGTAAAACAATACTAGTGCACATAAAACGATACAAATGCGTATAAACACATATTGCCAAGATAAGCCGAGACAATGGGATTTTGCACTTGTACAAGCTAAGTTTGCCTATAATAGTGCAATCCACAACTCAACTGGAGTATCACCATTTTTCATTGTCTACAAGAAGGTACCAAAGCATGCTCTAGATTTGGTTAAACTGCCGAAATTCTCTGATAAGAGCATTGCAGCAAATAAAATGGCGGAACAAGTGCAGTCTATTCAAGAAGAGGTGAAACAGAAATTGGAAGCCTCAAATGCCAAATACAAGGCTGTAGCTGATAAGCATAAAAAGGTGAAGGTATTTAAAAAAGAGGATATGGTAATGGTGTACTTGAAGAAAGAAAGAATTCCAGTGGGTACCTACAACAAGTTGAATCCGAAAAAGTATGGTCCCTACCAAATTTTAAAGAAGATCAATGACAATGCTTATGTGGTTGATCTTCCGGATGATTGGGGAATTTCATCAACCTTCAATGTTGCTGATTTATATGATTACTATCCACATGAAGGTTCTTTATATCCGAAAATTAACTCGAGGGCGAGTTTTTCTCAAGTGGAAGAGATTGATGCGGAACATGATTCAAAGGAGTTGATGAAAAAGATTGACAAAATCAAACCCAAGAAGAAGAACAAATAAACCTTCATATTTTTTCTTTTGTTATGAATAGTATTGTTTTGTTATGAATAGTATCTTTTAGTTTGTTTTATCCCACATAGGAAGTTTAGCAAATTTTAAGGCTTAAGAGCTCCTATAAATAGATAGCTCCCCAAGCTCATTAAAGACACTTCAATCAATACAAAGCTAGTATTGTATACTTCCTCTCTAGCATTCTAGAGTTGTAATATTTAAAGTTTTTCTTGTATCAATGACGTTTTGCTAGAACAAATCTAGTGTTTCGCTTCCATTCTGTGTCACTAAGCCTGCATTCAAAAGTGTAATTATTGGAGTTACCAACCCACATCGCATAAATTACATAGCACTCGATAAAGTTATCATATTAGAACTCCAAAACATTTCCCTATATTGTTATAAGAGTATTCCAAAGAAAAGAAAAAAAAGAGAATACATTTCTCCCTTTCTTCAAAACCTTAATTCTAAAATAGTAGTATTGGATACACTGATAAGAGTTGTTGCTCAACCTTCCATCACATCAAGCTACCAGAGAACAATCAAAATTTCGATAATCATCAAACACTTTTCTGTTTTGAAATATCCCAATTTCTTTGTGCTTTTGGAACTCTAGAGTGTTTTTTTTCTTAATAATGCCCAATTTTGTTTGGTATTTTCGTTCTTTTATTTATCCCCAAATATTTTTGCTATTTCTTTTTTTTTTGCAATCCTTATTGTTGGTTGTCCTTAAGTACGTACACACACACACACACACACACATATATATATATATAGGTTCTTTTCAACAAATAAAAAGCCCTAGCCCTTCATCTTCTACATCTTTATTTGGTCTGATTCATCTTGTTCATCAACTCACACCACCATCACAACATAGCACATGCACTCTATCACAACCCACTACACAAAATATCCGCAAGAAACCAAGAACACATACGCATATGGACGAAAAATAATAAAAAGAAAAGAACAAGCCACAAAAGGAAAATAAGAGAGAGAAAGCATATCTTAGAGAGTAGTGGTGTGAAGGTCGAGAGGTTGGGTATTGGTACTGAAGTGTTGGTGTGGTGGTTGTGGGTATTCCGTATTTTGGAAGTAGACGGGAGAGAAGAATAAGGGAAAGAGAAGAAAAAGAGCCATAATCCTTTTTATGTTTTATTGCTTTTTTTTTCACAATTTGTTAAGCCAATTTCTGAAATACTGGAAAAACTTTTTCTTTTTTTTGGGTCAAAATGAAAATGAGATTAATATAATAATATGTTAACCGATCTCTAATATAGGAATGGAGTAACTACTATTTATATATAGTATATTTTACAATTCAAAGGATGAGTTTGCAAGTCAAGTCTATTTATAGCCTAGATCACGATCAAATTAGCTAAAAAAGGATATAATTTTATATAGGTAATTAGAGTTGAATTGGACAAGGTCACCAAAAAAAAATTGCACATGCTCATCAAAGTGTATTCCAATTCCCCATTTTTAAAAAGAAAAGGTATACTCATAATGTGAAAAAATGTTATGCCCGAGTGGTTGGTTAAGATTGATATTTTAAATCAGTTTAGATTAGTAAAATTTGTATATTCAATATATATCCATACGAAAATGATTGAGGTTTGAGAGTATATATCAATTTAAGTTCAAATAATCCGAAGTTGTGATTCTCGTATTAATATATATATATATATATATATTTGCCATTTTTCTTGGGATTCACGAGAAACATATTTTATTGGTGTATGAATAGTCTTTTTCTGTGGTAAGAGGTGCATGAATATAGTAAAAAAAAAAAATAGCTAAATTGCCATATTTCTGCCACCAATTGTAAATGGTGTCTCTCTATCAACTTATGGAAAGAAAAGCAATTGAAATGCATTCTTATTTTCCCCTAACTTTGTTTGGACCAAATTATGTAAGTTGGGCTCTCCAAGTAGTTTTAGTAAAAGGACGTGATTACATAGCTGGCCCGGTCCTTCAACCCAAATTATCTTTTGTTCCAAATCTGTGCTTGGAACCTTTTAAAGAAATTAAAATGGCAGTTTGTTGAAAACAAAAAGATAAATATGCTAAATTAATCCAATAAAGCGGAGTGGGAAAATAACAGATTTTTTTTTTTTTTTTTGCCATGAGGAAAATAATAGATTCGCATAAGGTTGATCCGCACAAATGTCATTGCGCAAAGTTAAAACAATCCACCATTGGAATTATTTAACTTGATTAAGTCTAAGTAATAAAGTGTCAGCTTTCAAAAGTTCACATGCAACTTAATATTAAGTGTATAAAGAAGTTAATATATGCGTTGATTGGTTAAAAAATTTCAACATATCTCGTCTTTTTCGGAGTTACTTCTTGATCATTCATTCATTGCATTTAAAAAGTTGTACAAAAGGAGAGGGATAGTCGGACGAGAGGACTCACCCGGCTCCTTCGACCGACTCAAGCAGTGGGAGGTGGCTAAGGGAGTCGGATAAGCTCCCTCGTCTGACTCCCTTGACCGACTGAAGCTGTCAAGGCCATTCCAAGTCTGAATTTTCATGTTCTTTCCTTCTTTCTTCTTTAATCTTGTTTCAACCAAGTTCATGCCTCAAATTCCTTTCAATTACAAGTTTATTAACATCATCTAAACATGCATTAAGCATCATCTAGCGTCAAAATCATCTTAGAAGAAACAAAAGCATTCAACCATCAACTACCATGCATTTGCAACTTCAATCATCAAGATTTATCTTCTAGAGTTGCATCTTTTATTCTCATGCTACAACTCAAGCGTAATGATCACATATAACATTATAATAGCTTACAAGAACAACAAAAAACACAATATAGCTTTATGACCAAGTATTGGAACCCTCGAAATTCAACCTAAGCTCAATCTACCATCTAGCATACGTATAACTTTATTCATGCTTTGTACACACATAGATTTCTCTACCATGAGTTGTATGCCTTTATAAAACCTTTGAAAATCGTCCCTCACCTTGTTATTGAAGTTGAGAAGCAAAAGAAGCAAGAAAGGTCTTTAATCTAGCTGGCAAATGCCAAGGAAAGCTTGTAAATGGCTTGAGAGTTCTCTTATTTTTCTTCTTCCTCTTCATTCCTTCTCTCTTTCTCTTCCTGGGTCGTATGGTTTAGTGTGTTTGGTGTGTGTGATCTAATGTGTGCGTGTGTTTGTATCGTGTATATGTATGTGTTCTGTGGTGTGAGTGTGTTTTTGTGTCGTGGTTGTAGGTGATAGATATTTAATTTTGCCAAAGGACCAATATGCCCCTCAACTAAAACACTAACTTCTAGTTTGCCCTTTTAGTTGTTTCCTAACTATTTGGTTAGCTAGTTTAGTATAGTGTAATTTATTTATCTCCTACAATACCTAAATCAGAAAAATACACGTTAAAGAATGCAAATGTAAGTAAAACAATACTAGTGCACATAAAACGATACAAATGCGTATAAAATCACTCAAATGCACGTAAATCAATATAAATATATATTTAATGATATGATATGCATATGATGTTTCGTACGGGGTTTCACATTGTGTGTTTTGCGAAAATACCACTTTAGTCCTTCTATCAGTTGCAACTTAACGGTCAATGCATTAACTGAGTGAAGTACTTATTTGCCCTTATGTTTGAGTCGTTGGAGAAATTTTTTTGAAAAACAAATATTAAGATGATCGTTGTGTTGTTCCCAACATCTACTTGCACACCTTACGGCTATATATATGGCCATGGGGTACAAAATTTTCATCCTCAACTCTTTCTTTTTCTCTCACATCCAAAAAAAAAATATAGCTCTTTCACACTTGAGTCAGCCAAATTCTGCTCAAAATATTATATGAAAAATCAAGTCAAATGTCTAGAACATCATCATCATCATCATTAACTGTTCAGGTAGATATAAACGGAGCTTTCATTAAGTTCAAAAATAGAATATGCATATATCATTCAACATATCACCAAAAGAATATCCATGTGACTCCAAGTTTGGAACAATACTCGACCGCTGAGATAGTGAGCATTGAAAATGATCAATATTTTGGGTAACCACCAAAATAATATACTTATCATTACAATACAAATATAATCCATATAACAAAAACTATCCGAAATAAATAAACTCGATAAATAAGATATAATATTAGAACAAAATAATACACGTCTAACATTATTCGAAAGATCCAAAATTAACATTAACTTCAACATTACATTCGAAAAATTAATCATCATGATAATATATGAAAAAAATACAAAGTTTAATAATAGACAAACTAAAATTATCTCATCAAGAAAATAATCCTAAAAGCTTAAAAAATATTATCTAACATTAATAAATACATGCAAAGTTAAAATCTATCAAAATCAAACACAACATGTCTAAATTAGCCAACAAAGCAACATAAATTTGGGTATTATTAAACTTTTTAGCAAAAAGACTAAATCCTAAACCCTAAACCTTATTGACTTGGATATTTGGATGCTTTTTGGCGCTCAAAGCTTGTAATGTATAATCCTTATGCAAAGACAGCTTCTAAGTGAGTTGTTTTGTGCTTTTTTTCGAAGGCTACATGACATATTGTAGTCGTGGGGGTATATGTGTGTCAATAAGGAGAAGAAGAGCTTGAGTGCCAATTAAGACAATAAAAAAAATTTCAAATTCTCTTACTTTCGTGGCAAAGGGTAGTACTCACGTAGCACTGCCCTGGTCTATCAATTTTTCGTTTCATCTACTGTTTATTTTTTTAATGGCAAAATGTCAAGCTATTAAAGTTAACATCTGTTAGCCTGAAGGCATGAATATTGTATTTTGATGATAACTAAATCTTGATTATGAAATTGATCTATTGACTAATCATATCTTGTAATGAGTTTATTGTTTGACAATTAGTCAGAGCTTGAAGGATATTCAACATATTAAGTAAGCTCAGGAAGATTAAAAAGATGATCAAAGCACTTTGTGAATATCAATGTTATACAAGCTCAAGTTCATGAAAAATGATGTTGATCAACCTTAAATGATCTAATCATGAAGACAAAATGAAGAGCTCAACATGATCAAGCTCAAGTTTATTTTTGTCAAGATATTTACAAGCTCAAGTTGTAAAGATTCAAGTGAAGATCTTTGTAAATGAAGAAAGAGTTATAAGAGGAAACGCGGCGACATAAAGGGTACCGGTTGGGACTTGACCGGGGTTTGGGTTTGTAAATGGTATATGCTCAATGATGATTCTTAAAAGTTGTTTTTGAATCAATTGAAAAAGGCTTTACAAAAGACGTTCAAAAGGAATGATTTCAAAAACCCAACCCTTGTAGTTTGGAGCCTACCGAACGACCCCATGGCGACCGGTCGACCGATGGCCAAAGGGTCGTCCGCCCGAGGTCTGTCTACCAGATGAGGGTCTTTCGACCGGTCGACCGGTGAAACAGGGGTCGACTGGTCGGGCTAAAACGCTGATTCAAAGTATAGATATTTTATGAACGCTGGGGTGTATTTATTATACCCATTTCAGCTTCTATTAATGCCTCTCAACTGCAAAATTTTAAGATATTGATTCAAAGCAGTTGCTCTTGTTTTCTAACATTATATTCATCTTTAAATCATTATTGTGCTATACTTAAGCAAGAATTTGTGAGCTATATTGAGAGAAAAATATTCACTGTATTCATCTATCTTAAAAAAGGGCTTTTATTGTGAATCTCAAACACTTATCAAAAGAGATAATTGAACACTTTGAAAGGAATGATTTCCTTGTCAAAGGTGTTGGGGTTGAAACTTTGTATTGAGAACAAATTTTCTATTGTAAAAGTTTGAACTACCATTGTAGTTAATTTGTGGACTCACGAACATTTGAAGAGTCACAATAGTGAAGATTGTTGAAATCCTAAGCGGGAGGCTTAGGTCGTGGATTTAGGCGGGGGCTAAACCACTCTAAATCGCGATTTGAAATCTCTTTTTCCCAACTCTCTCTTTGTATTAATTTCTGCACGCTAAGTGTTTGATAAATTACCTCAATCACATCTTATATTGCTAGAGTGCATATTTGATTAAGATTGTTTCTGATTAATCATTGCTAGTATATTGCTTAATCGAAAAAGTAGTAGTATTGCTTATATAACCTAATTTATCCTCCTCTTAGGTTCAATTAATGGACAACAACATCCCTCCACTTAACGGAGGGACTAAAATGGTATTTTCCCAAAACACAGGGCTGATTTTGGTATTTAGTATAAACTTTAAGGACTAAAATATCTTTTCTCAAAAAAGAGAAAAAAAGTTAGCAAGTCATGCCCAAAAAAAAATTTCACCAACAAGTTAGTAATCATGGGGCTACCTATTTGATGTTCATGAGCGGGAGAATTCTACATTTAGTCCCTATTGTTTTTTTTTTGTTTCAATTTGGTCTTTATTGTTTAAAATATCTCAATTTCATCCTTAATATTTTTTCAAATATTTTAATTTTATCCCTATTATTTAAAAATTCTCAATTTCATCCTTATTGGTTTCCAAAAGTCTCAATTTATAATAGGGAGTAAATTAACTAATTTTGGACAATAGAGACGATTTGAAACTTTAAGAAAATAATAAGAACGAAATTAAGATTTTTTTAAAAATAATAAAGATGAAATTAAGACATTTTATACAATAGAGACCAAATTAAAACTAAAAGAAAATAATAGGGACTAAATATGACATTTTCTCTTCATGAGCTATTAACGTAACGGAGCCAACCGTTGTAAGCTTTGTAAGATTGGTAGGTTTGTTTTCAAGCCTATTAGCTTTGTTAGGCATCAAAGAACTTTGGGACAACATCTGCAAAGAAGGCCTAACACGATATCTGACGTCCTAAAAAAGTATTTCATGTGTTCTGTATACAATCATGCCAAAATATAATCACAAGGAAAATTCTTCAATGTGCCTATTCCCCATACTCCATAGAGATAGATAAGTGGGCCCTATATATGTGGGACCCATGTGTATGCGAGTAAGAAGTATAGGGAATAGGTGCACTGAACTCTTACCCCAATCACAATATCCTATATTATTTTTCTCATGAGTTGTCAGTGAGGTAATGATGCGGGACAACTTACGTACACCTTGGGTTAAGATCATAAAACATGAGCGATCATGACAACAAGAGTTGAGCTTGAAATCTTAGTCATAAAGAATTAAACTACTTATCGAGAGCATGGACAAACTTATTTAAGTCCAAATATAATAGAAGTTCATGATTGCCTCTTCAATGGAACTCTTCGAACTGTTAAAGGAAAAAAAAGATAAAACATTCCCTTAAGACGGTCAATGAGTAGCTTTAAGTAGAGCTATCATTGCTGCTAAAAATTCTCTCAGCAAATTCTTCCCAAAAACAAAAAGAAAAGAAAGAAAAAATTCACAACCCAATATCAGTTCACATTTTAGGATGCCCCTTTATTTCGAATGAATTCCATGAGAACTTGTAGTTGCAAATGAATCTCTTATTTGAAAGTGTAAACTAGCTAGTATTAAGTCAAGTCTATCATTTGTAGACATAAATTTATTTGCAACACATGTGGAATTGAAACTAAAAAGTCTATTTTACTCAAATACCCCTTCTCTACTCTATTGGAATTAGTAAATTAGAAATGATAAACAAGAACTTTTGAGTTATCCAACAACTACTAACATGGCTTAGAAGTAAGGAAGACCAGAATGATAGTTGCTTGGCTAAATTTGCTAATAAGGCATGTAGCAATTTTACAAATAAAAGCATAATTACTTAAAAAATTAGAAAGAGAATTGAAATGATTTCTAGAATGAAAATGAAAGGAACTTCTAGTAAGATTAAACCACAAAATAAAAATAAAAATTAAAGGTGAATATTATGTCAATCAAACGTGTACAATGACCATGCAATGAAGAACAAGGGAATTTAGCAACTCTACATAAAAATAAACTCCACTTACCTTTTACTTTTATCTTCAATCAACCTTCTTTCATATTGGATACCGTAAAATAATATGGAAGGAAAATATTATTCATATCCGATTTATTGATTAATTATTTTCTTCGTATTTGTTTTAAGAAAAAGGGCAAGGGAGAGAGTTTGATCTAAGTTTTATTTTTTATCTTTGTATTTGGAGCCAAATTTAAACTTAAGTGTAAATGAAAATGTATAGGGTAATTTTGTCCTCAAAAGTAAGCAACTAACTTAAAAAATGTGGATTTACAAATTACACTTCTTGAGTAAAGATTTGGATAAAACTTGAAGAAATTCAAGATTTACAAATTTTTAATTTTTAATTTTTAATTTTTTAAAGTGTTACTTACAAACATAAAAAATTATATTTGTAAATAAATTTCACAAAATTTTGTAAAAAAATATATTTCAAACCATATAGGAGAATTTTCTGTGTTGGGCTATTGTTTAAATTTAACGAGCATCTCAATTTCCTGATCACTTAGCCCAATGACAATGAAAACAATTATTTCCTTCCAATATGCCTGATTTAGTTTTCTCAGATGTTATAGCCTTTGCATTGAACTAGTTCTTCAAGTTACAATGATGGGCTAAAATCTCGCAACCTCTAGCCAAGGGATGGTTTTCCCAATTTGTTGCTAGAAGAATCGTCACGACAGCCTGCCTATCAACAAGAGTTTAAATTGCTTGAGCTTCAGAATTCCATTTTACCGAGTCAACAACCTATGCAAAATGGTTACACTAGATCAGGCTCAAGAGTCCAATCAAAGGTGGGAGATGATGGCAAGGGTGCAAGCACAGCATTAAGCTGCTGATAGACATGGTTTCCTGTTTAGAAGTAGGTTAGAAGACTGAGGTGGACAAAAAGATTCACCCAGTGCAACTCTTCATCCACGCAACACAGGCATGCGGATAGGGATGGAGGGAGAAAGGGAGAGAAATCAGATCGTACTGCATTATCTAAACATGTATACACAGAAGCAGATGGCGCTATCTACGAGAGTGTAGAAAAGCTACATACATGCATGACAAATACATGTGTCAATATATATAATTATCTAGGTCAATGAAGAATGATTGGAATTACAATAATGTGATCTATTTAGAACACAACAAACCATTGTGGAAACTAAGTTCAAGATCAAATTGTTAAATATCAAGAGCTATTAGCTAAGAATGAAGGTGAAGAGTTGTAGTATTTAGAATTGACCAGTTCCTAGATGCACATACCTCAAATGGTTATAACAATCTTCGTTGCTAGGGAAAACCTCCAAACAAACCCATCAAACATGACGTCCACATTTACACTCAACGTGGTTGCACCCCTTTATCTTCTCGATGGTAAACCCACAGACTGGATACTTTTTCACGTTCTCTTTGCCCATGCACCACTTATGCAGGGAAGAGTCTGGTTTGTCTTTGAATTCTTTGCACTTCTCACATGACAAATACGGGTGATACTCCAGATGATACCTAGTGCACGTCTCCACATAACATGCACCATAAACAAATGGTGCACTGATGATAGCCACATGGAAGGTTCCACAGTCAAAAAATTAACCAGCAAGTTGGTTTGCATCAGCTGTCGCGGATATAATAATAAGTCTCAGATCAATCCTTTGACAAAGTAAATTCTTTATCACCGCAAAATGGAGATCAGTGTTTAAGCTTCTTTCATAAGCCTCATCAACAATAATCCATGAAACCCCGAATAAATTCTTATCACGCATCTAGTGCAGTAGTTTGCAGTGGTCTGTCATCAATATTATCTTCGAATCAAGCTATTGTACAGATGAATATGATGGAGAACAAGTTATTGAAGAATTCGGATAACACCCACAGCCTTCCTCTCCGACCCTCTGTGCCAATGAGATGGTAGCCAATTTTCGCGGTTGAGTACAAATAATAGAGTCATCAGCAACTACTCCTGAATCAGCAATGTATTGAACCAATTATGTACTTTTTCCAGAACTAGTCTCCCCAATCAACACCGTTATCTGCCACATTGCAATCAGAAATAAACGCCAAACAAAAACTTTACATTAGAATCACAACATCAATCTGAGAGCTCAAAGCCCAACTTGAATAATGGAGAGCGGGGATGGGGAGAGAGTGATTCTAGCTCGAAGGATCATTTATTGTACTAATGGCTCAGCATCCTCACCATGGCTAAAGTCTTATTCAACTACTATGTATCACTTCGAAAGTTATACATGGGGACAAATCAAAGCAAGTAGAGCATAAGTACTTCAAAAATTTGTATTCTAAGTCTAACTAAATATCAGTTATGTCAAGAAAGATAAGGCCCTGTTTGGAAGTACTTTTTTTTTTTAAGAACAATTTTTAAGAACAGTTTTGAAAAACTATTTTTAACAACAAAAAATCAGAAAACTTGTTTGATTAGAATTGTTTCTAAAACATTTTTTTTAAACATACAAATTTTTTTTGTTAAAAGTGCTTTAGAAAATAGTTTTAAGAATAATAAAACATAAATTTGTCTGGATGTAAAGAATGAAAACACATATTTTTACTCATATATAATAAATTAACAAATTAAAGGTTAAATTATTTAAGGGATCATTAAATTATTATGCTAGTCCTATTTTGATTATCCAATTATTTTTTGCTCTAAAAGAACCATTAATTTTTCAAAATGATTCTATTTAAGTTATTTTGTTAAATTATATCAAAAGAAATTAATGAAGAGAAGTTTAAATATAAATAACTAAAATAATAATTTTCATATAACTTTTTTTTTCTTCTTCCTCTCCGATTCCCACTCTCACCTCTTTTACTCCTCTTAAGACCATCATTTATTTTATACCCAAAAAAATAGGTTAAATCCATCTTATGCAGTGTGACAGTTGTTAACCCATTTTGAAAATCCCATTTAATAACCTTTTGACTCAAAGTTAACTTTCCAATTCTGTTATAAGAAAAAATGTATTGGCTAAACTACCTTCTAATAAGAAAACTCCAAATATTTCTAAAACCATACCTTTGACCGAAAAAAAAAGAAAGAAAATCCAAACCACAACCCATATCCTCGGCTGACCACAATCCTCACCCCCTCCATCCATAGCGGGGGGTGAGTACATTCCCCAACCCCCACAGTCGTGGCTAAGCATATCACCCAGTCCCCAAAGCCTTGCGCGGTACCAACCCCTCTCATCCACAGCCCCGAGTGACACCAATCCCCATCTTTCACAACCGGGGACCCTTACCCCCATCTTCACTGCTGCCAATCTGCATTTATATGCGTTTAGTGTCTGTGTGTGTTTGTTTCATATCTCTATGTGTCTATGTTGGTTTGTGTCTGTGTACTCATATTTTTTACCCAAACAAAAAAAAATTGAGTTCTACTCATGTGTATTGGTGTGCTTATTGGGTGTATTATTGATATAGTATTTCAACATCTTTTCATTTAAACTTTGTTAGTTTTTGAGTAATTTATGAGCAATTTGATTGGTTTTGTCTTTGATTTGCATTGTAGGTAATTTTCAAGAGACAATATGAGTTTTGAGGCAAAGATTGAAGAGAAATTGCAAAAGATTGGCTTTTATGTAATTTGTGGAGAAATTGAAGAACAAATAGAAGTAGCGTAGTCATAGCATAGCTGCGTAGCATCGTAGGAAAATTAAGGGCAGTTTTGTAAATTGGCCAAAAAACAAAGGAACCCTAAGAAATAAAAGCAGAAAAACGTGAGAAGTGGGTAGCCATCAAGAGGGGAGAAAAAACAACGTTCTAGAGGGAGAGAGAGAGAGAGAGAGAGAGAGAAAATTCGCGAGTTGAAGATAGAGAACAATCCGGAGACGGACTTCTACCACTATTCTTCTCCAAATTCTAAAGAATATATGATACTTTTGGTTTGATTGATTGATGAACTATTTCATATATGCATTGAGTATTTCATGCTGAGTTTAATACTTGTGATTGTCTGATCAACAATTGCATGAGTCGTGATTTAGTTTGAGACTGAGAAATGATAACTAAATTAGACCATATATGAAATACCATTAAATCATCATAAACTAGAGATAGTTATGAGATCTAGTGCAACATTTGAATTTCTAGGGCTTAATGTGTTCCATAAGTTCACAATTATCACAGAGATGTAGTTAGCTTGCTTATTGTGATAGGTTATTGATACTAGAGAAAGATTAATATCTACCTTAGCAAAATTGTTGACAACGTAAAGAATAGGCATCAATTTATTTAAATCACTAGTTTTAATTAGGATTAATCTTGGTGAAATAGGAATCTCTATAGTCTTTTAGTTATTAAATTATCATCTTTTGTTAATTTCGTAATTGTGTTAGTTGTTTTTTTTATAAGTTCTATAATTTCTTTAGTCATTAATTACAAATTCTCAATTTATGATTGTCCAAATAAAGTTAGAGCTAAATTAATTTTGGTACTTAGTAATCACAGTCATCGTGGAAACGATTTTTACTTATCATTTTATTACTTGTTGCGATACATGCACTTGCTTTAGAAATTACACAACAAGTTTTTGGCGCCGTTACCAGGGACTGTGTCAATTATTAATATCGATATCAAATAGCTTTAATTTTACTTTGGATTTTATTTAATTTTGTGTTATTCTCTTATTTTTGTTACGTGTATTTCAGGAACACATTCCTTTACGTGCATGCGAAAGTCAAGAGGTGGTAATTTGTTACCTTTCAATCCTGAGATAGAACGAACCTATCAGAAGAACAGAAAGGAGAAAAAAGCTACTACAACTACCGATCATTTGCAAGGGAATATGGCTGACATTGTGGTAGCACAGGACGAAAATAATCAAGCAGTCAATCAGGAAAATTCGCCTAGAACACTATGAGAGTATGCATTACCACCCACTGGAATTCAACCTGTGATTAGAAGGCCAGCGATTCAGGCGCATGATTTTGATTTGAAGACAGTGACACTACATTTGATTTAGAATATTCAGTTTCATGTACTACCTTCTAAAGATCCTAATCAGCACATTGTGAATTTTCTAGAAGTCTGCGAAACTGTTAAGTACAATGGCGTCACTGATGAAACTCTGCGCCTTCACTTGTTTCCTTTCTCCTTAAGGGATCAAGCTAAGGAATGGTTGAACTCGCTACCGTCAGATTCAATCACTACTTGGGAGGATTTGATGCCCAAGTTTTTGTCAAGATTTTTCCCATCTGGAAAGACAGCGAAGCTGCACATAGAAATTAATAATTTTGCGCAACATGAAGGAAAAACTCTATGTGAAGCGTGGGAAAGGTATAAGGCATTGCTGAGGAAGTGTCCTAATCATGAAGTACCTAGGTGGATGCAAGTTCATAGTTTTTACAATGGGTTAATTACCTCTACAAGAACTTTGATTGATGCATCAGCAAGATGAGCTTTAATGAACAAGACAACAGATGAAGCTTATGCGTTGCTAGAGAATATTGTTTTGAACCACCAGCAGTGGTCAAGCGAGAGAGTCATACCAAAGAAGACATCTTGGATCAATGAGATTGATGCCATAACTGCCTTGATAGCGAAAATTGACAATCTTGTGAAACATTTGCAGAATAGTCAGGCAACTGCTAATGTTGTCCAAGCGGCAGTGGTGTGCGAGTTTTGTTGTGGTCTACATCATAGTGCAAAATGTTAGGTTAGGAATCCATTTGTACAAGGCACAGCTAAACAAGCACAGTATGTGGGAAATTTTAATGGGCAGCAGCATAATCAGTACTCTAACAAATATAATCCAGTATGGCATAATGATTTGAATTTCTCCTTGAGAAATAATCAGAATGTGTTGCAGCCTGAGCAGAATAACCTACCACCAAGGTAAACTTGGAGGATACATTGGCTCAATTGGCGACCTCGCAAACTCAATTCATGAATGAAACAAGAACAAATTTCTAGAATCAATCTGCACAAATCAGAAATCTAGAGATACAGTTGAGCCAAATGGCTACGAAGTTCTCTAAAAGGCAACGAGGAAGTTTACCTAGTACTTCTGAGGTGAATCCTAGAAAAGATGGCATGGAGCATTGCAAAGCGATAACTTTGAGAAACGGTAAGGAGTTAGAGGAGTCAGTGAGAACCAAGAAGGTTGAGAAATGTATAGCACAAAATGAGGTAGGAGATAAAGAGAAAGTAGAAGCTCAACCACAACCTATGAAGGAGCCACATATGGTTGTGTTATTCCCTCAACGATTGTAAAAAAAATATTCTTGATAAACAATTTGCTAAATTTCTTAAAGTCTTCAAGAAATTTCACATCAATATTCCATTCGCAGATGCGCTTGAACAAATGCCGAGTTATGTGAAGTTTATGAAGGATGTCCTTTCGAATAAGAGAAAACTTAGAGATTATGAGACAGTTGCACTTACTGAAGACTGCAGCGCAATCCTAAAAAAGAAGCTACCACAAAAGCTCAAGGATCCAGGAAGTTTTACTATTCCATGTGAAATTGGCAATGTTGTTTTTAAGCGAGCTTTGTGTGATTTAAGTGCTAGTATTAATTTAATGCCTTTGTCTATTTTCAGGAAGCTTGAATTGGGAGAGACAAGACCTACTACTGTAACACTACAGTTAGTTGATCGTTCCCTAAAACACCTCAGAGGAGTAATCGAAGATGTGCTCATCAAAGTTGATAAATTCATTTTTCATGTAGATTCAGAGTTCTTGATATAGAGGAAGACAAGGACATTCCTATCATTCTTGGAAGACCTTTCCTTGCAACTGGAGGAACAATTATTGATGTTCGAAAGGGTGAGCTTTGGTTGCGAGTACAAGATGAAGAAGTAACCTTTAATATGTTCAAAGCTTATAAGTACCCAGAAGGGAGTGATAGTTGTTGTCGTATTGATGCTGTAAAAGCTATAATGTCTAACCATGGGGGTCAATTGGATCCCTTGGAGGCTAGCTTGTTACAAGATGATTCTTTTGTTCCAGTGGGATTGGAGCACAAAGAATATTGGGTGACTAAACAACAAAACATGGGTGTGCAAGCAACAGGTGAGAAAAAATTGTTGCAATTGAATGACCTGGAAGAATTAGGTGATGAAGAAGATAAGAATTCAAGAAGTTATAAGGAGATGACAAAAGAGTGGCATAACAAACCCGTTTCGGGAAAAGATTTCTCTCCTGGGCAACAAATACTTTTTTATAACCCACAGATTTTTGGAAAACTCAAGCCAAGATGGTCAGGACCCTTTGTTGTGACTAAGGTTTTATCCTATGGAGCTGTTGAAGTAAATCATCCAGAGAAGGGGACGTTCAAGGTTAACGAACAACAATTGAAGACTTATTTGGATGATGAGTTTGATAAGCACAAGTTTGTTGTCCACTTTAACTCGGCTTGAGAAATTGCTCTGTCGGGCTGTAGACGTTAAAACAAGCATTTTTTGGGAGACAACCCGAATTTTATTACTTTTCTTGATTTAATAGTTTAAGTTGTTTTTAGTTAATTTCTGAGTTATAGTTGTCGTAGCTAATTGATAAATTTTAATGTCATGTTAAGTACAAGAACAAATTTGGGGGAGCTGAAACAAATAAAAGTACTACCAAGTCAATTAAAGGAAAAAATATGGAAAATTTGGTGTTTGGAGTGAAGGGGATGCATGCATGGAAGAGAAAAGCAAGAAGAAATTAAGTTGTGAAGTAGCTCTGTTGCGCTAGAATTTAGCGCAGATGTGCTGGCGTCCCTAAAAAGTTACATTTTTTAGAGCTATTCAAAAACAAAGCAGCGTTGTTGCGCTAAAAAATGGTGCAGCTGCGTTGACGCTGTTTGAAGTTATGTTTTTGAAATAGCGTTGTTGCGCTACAAAATGGCGCAGCTACATTGGCATCTACAGTGACATTTAAAAAAAAAAAAGAAAGAAAGAAAAGGAAACACCACACCACCGAAAAAGTAGTACCACCTCGGGCTCACGTTGACAATGATACTACTCAGGGAAGTCCTCTGGTTGCTTTAATTTCATGTTTTCACATTGAAGATAATGTTTCTTTCTTAGTTTGAGGGGTGTGTTTACTTGTTTGTTTGCGTACTTTTTCTTTTCATAGTTGTTTTATGTGTTTTCTTGTTTTAGGTGCTTTATTTTCATGAGTTTTGTTATTTTTATTTGTTTCATTAAGTATTCTAAAAACAAAAACACACACAAAAAAACAAAAAAACAAAAATTGAAAAACTGAAAAAAATTTGAAAGTGATGCTGGAAAGATAAGAAATAAACCGATGATGAGTAGCATATGAATGACATGATAGTAATGAGGATAGTTGACTGAAAAATAGTTTGTTTTATGAAAAATCCCAATCTAATGCGCACTTAGCCTTGCCTCATTATGTTGTTGCTTAGAGAAGGTTTATATGTGTTTAAGTGAATAGAAAAATAAGTATAGGACTTTAGAACTAGCTTGATTGTCACTCGAGGCGAAATCCTAGGTTGCATAGTATTAAGAAAATGATTTAGACCATCTTTGGATCGTTTGAGCCTTTCATGCCAACCCTTGTAATAATTGAATATCCCTAGTCACCCCTGTGAGCCTAAGATAGCCTTTTCTTACTTATGCAACTTACAATATCTTTCTTAACTTGTCAAGTTTAATTGTCCCAGATTATGACCCTCCTACTTATAATATATAATTGTTCTAGGATAATTATATAGAGTCATGTTTTGTATTGAATGATGGGAGGTTTGATGATTTGGTGATGTATTGTTTTGAAAAAAAAATGAAATATTGAGAAAAAGAAAAAAGAAAAGAACGAAAAGAAAAAAAGAAGAGTCACACTCCTTGTAGTTAATATCAAAATGCAAGTTTGGGGAAGTGTGAACTATTTTTGTGTTTTGTAAATATTGTGGATGAATGTTGAGGAAGTGAATTGAAAGAAGAAAGAAAAGAGATATGTTAAATACTTTTTGGTGGTACGAAGTAGGGTTGGCATATGCTCCATTGAACATTCTCAAATGATTGTGTGCTTACAGGTAGTTTAGCCTTATGATTATATCCATTATCCTACCTTGCCCCTAGCCACACATTACAACCAAATGTAAAGTCCTACTGATCTTTAATGTTATGATTTACCTACGTTAGTGGAGAGTAGCATGAAAAGTAAGCCTATGAAGTCCTAAGTAATTGAAAATACTAGATTCATATTGGAAATTCGCTTAACTTGCATAAATTCATCCGGGTACAATTGATTGGGATAGAGGCTATTCACACACTCATTTGGGAAATTTGAAGTAAAATGTAAATTATGTGAAGTTAATATTCATCGTGCTTATGAGCGAAAGTCACCTCTTGAGTTGTGAAATAAAGCTACTGAGATCGTGAAAATTTACTATCCTACAACATTGCTTTCTTGAGTTATATTGTGTCAAGTCTTTAGTTTTTAGGTTGTTTCTTTCTTTAGTTGTATCTTTTGCTTGAGGACAAACAAAGTTTAAGTTTGGGGGTGTTTGTTGGGTGTATTATTGATATAGTATTTCAACATATTTTCACTTAAACTTTGTTAGTTTTTGAGTAATTTGTGAGCAATTTGATTGGTTTTGTCTTTGATTTGCATTGTAGGTAATTTCCAAGAGACAATTTGAGTTTTGAGGCAAAGATTAAAGAGAAATTGCAAAAGATTGGCTGTGAAATAAAAGGAGAAAAACGTGAGAAGTGAGCAGCCATCAAGAGGGGAGAAAAAGCAACATTCCAGAGGGAGAGAGAAAGAAAGGATTCGCGAGTTGAAGACGGAGAGCAATCCGGAGACGGACTTCTAGCACGATTCTTCTCCAAATCCTAGTTTTCTCTATCTCTCTTGTTATGTTTTACGTTACAATTGAGATTTTATTTAATTTCTTTATAATGTTCTAAGTTATTTTTTCTAGGGCTACGATGTAGCCAGATTATGAATATTTGATACTTTTGGTTTTGATTGATTGATGAACTATTCCATATATGCGTTGAGTATTTCATACTGAGTTTAATGCTTGTGATTGCCTGATCAACAATTGCATGAGTCGTGATTTAGTTTGAGACTGAGAAGTGATAACTAAATTAGACCACGTATGAAATACCATTAAATCGTCATAAGCTAGAGATAGTTATGAGATCTAGTGCAGCATTTAAATTTCTAGGGCTTAATGCATTTCATAAGTTCACAATTATTACAGAGATGTAGTTAGTTTGCTTATTGGGATAGGTTATTGATACTTGAGAAATATGAATATCTACCTTAGCAAAATTGTTGGCAACGTAAGGAATAGGCGTCAATTTATTTAAATCACTAGTTTCAATTAGGATTATTCTTGGTGAAATCGGAATCTCTAGAGTCTTTTAATTATTAAATTATCATCTTTTGTTAATTTCGTAATTGTGTTAGTCGCTGTTTTTTTATAAGTTCTATAATTTCTTTAGTCATTAGTTACAAATTCTCAATTTGTGATTGTCCAAATAAAGTTAGAGCTAAATCAATTTATGTATTTAGTAATCACAGTTCTCATGGGAACGATATTTACTTAGCACTTTATTACTTGTTGCGATATGTGCACTTGTGTTAGAAATCACACAACAGTGCTCTTTGCATTTTGTTTGGTAATGATTGAAAATTTGCCTATCGGTGTGTGTGTTGATGATGAGGAAAATGTGCCAGTCTGTGTGTATGTGATGTGCGTTGATGATGAAGATGATAGAAGACATGTGGGTTTGGTGTAGAATGCGTATGATCCTTCGAGCTAGAATCATTCTCTCCCCATCCCCACTCTCCATTATTCAAGTTGGGCTTTGAGCTCTCAGATTGATGTTGTGATTCTAATGTAAAGTTTTTGTTTGGCGTTTATTTCTGATTGCAATGTGGCAGATAATGGTGTTGATTGGGAAGACTAGTTCTGGGAAAAGTACATAATTGGTTCAATACATTGCTGATTCATGAGTAATTGCCGATGACTCTATTATTTGTACTCAGCCGCGAAAATTGGCTACCATCTCATTGGCACAGAGGGTTGGAGAGGAAGGCTGTGGGTGTTATCCGGATTCTTCAATAACTTGTTCTCCATCATATTTATCTGTACAACAGCTTGATTCGAAGATAATATTTATGACAGACCACTACTTACTACTGCACTATATGCGTGATAAGAATTTATCCGGGGTTTCATGGATTATTATTGATGAGGCTCATGAAAGAAGCTTAAACACTGATCTCCTTTTTGCGGTGATAAAGAATTTACTTTGTCAGAGGATTGATTTGAGACTTATTATTATATCCGCGACAGCTGATGCAAACCAACTTGCTGGTTAATTGTTTGACTTTGGAACCTTCCATGTGGCTACCATCAGTACACCATTTGTTTGTGGTACATGTTATGTGGAGACGTGCACTAGGTACCATCTGGAGTATCACCCATATTTGTCATGTGAGAAGTGCAAAGAATTCAAAGACAACCCAGACTCTTCCCTGCATAAGTGGTGCATGGGCAAAGAGAACGTGAAAAGTGTCTAGTCCGTGGGTGTACCGTCGAGAGGATAAAGGGGTACAGCCACATTGAGTATAAATGTGGACATCATGTTTGATGGGTTTGTTTGGAGTTTTTCCCCAGCAGCGACAATTGTTATAACCATTTGAGGTTTGTGCATCTAGGAACTGGCAATTCTGAATACTACAACTCTTCACCTTCATTCTTAGCTAATAGCTCTTGATTTTTAACAATTTGATCTTGAACTTAGTTTCCACAATGGTTTGCTGTGTTCTAAATAGATAACCGTATTGTAATTCAAATCATTCTTCATTGACCTAGATAATTATATATATTGACACATATATTTGCCATGCATGTATGTAGCTTTTCTACACTCTCGTAGATAGCGCCAGCTGCTTCTGTGTATACATGTTTAGATAATGCAGTACGATCTGATTTCTCTCCCTTTCTCCCTCCCTCCCTACCCGCATGCCTGTGTTGCGTGGATGAAGAGTTGCACCGGGTGAATCTTCTTGTCCACCTCAGTCTTCAAACCTACTTCTGAACAGGAAACCATGTCTATCAGCAGCTTAATGTTGTGCTTGCACCCTTGCCATCATCTCCCACCTCTGATTGGACTCTTGAGCCTGATCTAGTGTAACCATTTTGCATAGGTTGTTGACTCGGTAAAATGGAATTCTGAAGCTCAAGCAATTTAAACTCTTGTTGATAGGCAGGCTGTCGTGACGATTCTTCTAGCAACAAATTGGGAAGACCATCCCTTGGCTAGAGGTTGCGAGATTTTAGCCCATCATTGTAACTTGAAGAACTAGTTCAATGCAAAGGCTATAAAATCTGAGAAAACTAAATCAGGCATATTGGAAGGAAATAATTGTTTTCATTGTCATTGGGTTAAGTGATCAAGAAATTGAGATGCTCGTTAAATTTAAACAATAGCCCAAACATAGAAAATTCTCCTATATTGTTTGAAATATATTTTTTTTACAAAATTTTGTGAAATTTATTTACAAATCTAATTTTTTATGTTTGTAAGTAACACTTTAAAAAATTAAAAATTCAGAATTTGTAAATCTTGAATTTCTTCAAGTTTTATCCAAATCTTTACTCAAGAAGTATAATTTGTAAATCCACATTTTTTAAGTTAGTTGCTTACTTTTGAGGACAAAATTACCCTATACATTTTCATTTACACTTAAGCTTAAATTTGGCTCCAATTACAAAGATAAAAAATAAAACTTAGATCAAACTCTCTCCCTTGCCCTTTTTCTTAAAACAAATACGAAGAAAATAATTAATCAACAAGTCGGATATGAATAATATTTTCCTTCCATATTATTTTACGGTATCCAATATGAAAGAAGTTTGATTGAAGATAAAAGTAAGAGGTAAGTGGAGCTTATTTTTATGTAGAGTTGCTAAATCCCCTTGTTCTTCATTGCATGGTCATTGTACACGTTTGATTGATATAATATTCGCTTTAATTTTTTTTTGTTTGTGGTTTAATCTTACGAGAAGTTCCTTTCATTTTCATTCTAGAAATCATTTCAATTCTCTTTGTAATTTTTTCGTAATTATGTTTTTATTTGTAAAATTGCTACATGCCTTATTAGCAAATTTAGCCAAGCAACTATCATTCTGGTCTTCCTTACTTCTAAGCCATGTTAGTAGTTGTTGGATAGCTCAAAAGTTCTTGTTTATCATTTCTAGTTTACTAATTCCAATAGAATAGAGAAGGGGTATTTGAGTAAAATAGACTTTTTAGTTTCAATTCCACATGTGTTGTAAATAAATTTATGTCTACAAATGATAGACTTGACTTAATACTAGCTAGTTTACACTTTCAAATAGGAGATTCATTTGCAACTACAAGTTCTCATGGAATTCATTCGAAATAGAGGGGCATCCTAAAATGTGAACTGATATTGGGTTGTGAATTTTTTCTTTCTTTTCTTTTTGTTTTTGGGAAGAATTTGCTGAGAGAATTTTTAGCAGCAATGATAGCTCTACTCAAAGCTACTCATTGACCGTCTTAAGGGAATGTTTTACCTTTTTTGTCCTTTAATAGTTCGAAGAGTTCCATTGAAGAGGCAATCATGAACTTCTATTATATTTGGACTTAATAAGTTTGTCCATGCTCTCGATAAGTAGTTTGATTCTTTATGACTAAGATTACAAGCTCAACTATTGCTGTCATGATCGCTCATGTTTTATAAGCTTAACCTAAGGTGTACGTAAGTTGTCCCGCATATATGGATATTGTGATTGGGGTAAGAGTTCAGTGCACCTATTCCATATACTCCCTACTCATATACACATGGGTCCCACATATGTGGGGCCTACTTATCTATCTCTATGGAGTATGGGGAGTAGGTGCATTGAAGAATTTTCCTTGTGATTACACTTTGGTATGATTGTATACAGAACACATGAAATACTATTTTAGGACGTCAGATATCATGTGGGGGCCTTCTGTGCAGATGTTGTCCCAAAGTTCTTTAACGCCTACCAAAGCTAATAGGCTTGAAAGCAAACCTACCAATCTTGCAAAGCTTACAACGGTTGGCTTCATTACCTTAATAGCTCATGAAGGGAAAATGTCATATTTAGTCCCTATTATTTTCTTTTAGTTTTAATTTGGTCTCTATTGTATAAAATGTCTTAATTTCATCTTTATTATTTTTTAAAAAATCTTAATTTCGTTATTATTATTTTCTTAAAGTTTCAAATCGTCTCTATTATCCAAAATTAGTTAATTTATTCCCTATTATAAATTGAGACTTTTGGAAACCAATAAGGATGAAATTGAGAATTTTTAAATAATAGGGATAAAATTAAAATATTTGGAAAAATAGTAAGGATGAAATTGAGACATTCTAAACAATAAAGACCAAATTGAAACAAAAAGAAAACAATAGGGACTAAATGTAGAATTTTCCCGCTCATGAACATCAAATAGGTAGCCCCATGATTATTAACTTGTTGGTGAATTTTTTTTTTTTGGGCATGACATGCTGACTTTTTTTCTTTTTTTTGGGAAAAAATATCTTAGTCCTTAAAGTTTATACTAAATACCAAAATCAGCCCTGTGTTTTGGGAAAATACCACTTTAGTCCCTCCGGTAAGTGGAGGGATGTTGTTGCCCATTAATTGAACCTAAGAGGGGGATAAATTAGGTTATATAAGCAATACTACTACTTTTTTGATTAAGCAATATACTAGCAATGATTAATCAGAAACAATCTTAATCAAATATGCACTCTAGCAATATAAGATGTGAGTAAGGTAATTTATCAAATACTTAGTGTGCAGAAATTAATGCAAAGAGAGAGTTGGGAAAAAGAGATTTCAAATCGCGATTTAGAGTGGTTCGACCCCCGCCTAAGTCCACGACCTAAGCTCCCCGCTTAGGATTTCAACAATCTTCACTATTGTGACTCTTCAAATGTTGGTGAGTCTACAAATTAACTACAATGGTAGTTCAAACTTTTACAATAGAAAATTTGTTCTCAATACAAAGTTTCAACCCCAACACCTTTGACAAGGAAATCATTCCTTTCAAAGTGTTCAATTCTCTCTTTTGATAAGTGTTTGAGATTCACAATAAAAACCCTTTTTTAGGGTAGATGAATACAATGAATATTTTTCTCTCAATATAGCTCACAAATTCTTGCTTAAGTATAGCACAATAATGATTTAAAGATGAATATAATGTTAGAAAACAAGAGTAATTGCTTTGAATCAATATCTTGAAATTTTGCAGTTGAGATGCATTAATAGAAGCTGAAATGGGTGTAATAAATACACCCCAACGTTCATAAAATATCTATATTTTGAATCAACATTTTAGCCTGACCGGTCGACCCCTGTTTCACCGGTCGACCAGTCGAAAGACCTTCATCCGGTAGGCAGACCTCGGGCGGACGACCCTTTGGCCACCGGTCGACCGGTCACTATGGGGTCGTCCGGTGGGCTCCAAACTGCAACGGTTGGGTTTTTTAAATCATTTCTTTTGAACGTCTTTTGTAAAGCCTTTTTCAATTGATTCAAAAATAACTTTTAAGAATCATCATTGAGCATATACCATTTACAAACCCTAACCCCGGTCAAGTCCCAACCTGTACCCCTTATGTCACCGCATTTCCTCTTATAACTCCTTCTTCATTTACAAAGATCTTCACTTGAATCTTTACAACTTGAGCTTGTAATGATCTTGACAAAAAAACACTTGAGCTTGATCATGTTGAGCTCTTCATTTTGTCTTCATGATTCGATCATTTGAGGTTGATCAACATCATTCTTCATGAACTTGCTCTTGAGCTTGTATAACATTGATATTCACAAAGTGCTTTGATCATCTTTTTAATCTTCCTGAGCTTACGTAATATGTTGAATATCCTTCAAGCTCTGACTAATTGTCAAACAATAAACTCATTACAAGATATGATTAGTCAATAGATCAATTTCATAATCAAGATTTAGTTATCATCAAAATACAAGATTCATGCCTTCAGGCTAACATATGTTAACTTTAATAGCTTGACATTTTGCCATTAAAAAAATAAAGAATGGATAAAAGGAAAAATTGAAAGACCAGGGTAGTGCCACATCAGTACTACCCTTTGCCTGGAAAGTAAGAGAATTTGACATTTTTTTTATTGTCTTAAATGACATTCAAGCTCTTCTTCTCCTTATCGACACACATATACCCCCAGGACTGCAATATGTCATGTAGCCTTCAAAAAAAGGACAAAATAGCTCATTTAGAAGCTGTCTTTGCATAGGGATTATACATTACAAGCTTTGAGCGCCAAAAAGCATCCAAATATCCAAGTCAATAAGGTTTAGGGTTTAGGATTTAGTCTTTTTGCTAAAAAGTTTAATAATACCCAAATTTTTGTTGCTTTGTTGGCTAATTTAGACATTTTGTGTTTGATTTTGATAGATTTTAACTTTGCATGTAGTTATTAATGTTAGATAATATTTTTTAAGCTTTTAGGATTATTTTTTTGATGAGATAATTTTAGTTTGTGTATTATTAAACTTTGGTATTTTTTTCATATATTATCATGATGATTAATTTTTCGAATGTAATGTTGAAGTTAATGTTAATTTTGGATCTTTTGAATGATGTTAGACGTGTTAATGTTAATTTTGGATCTTTTGAATGATGTTAGACGTGTATTATTTTGTTCTAATATTATATCTTATTTATCGAGTTTATTTATTTCGGATAGTTTTTGTTATATGGATTATATTTGTGTTGTAATGATAAGTATATTATTTTGGTGGTTACCTAAAATATTATTCATTTTCAATGGTCACTATCTCAGCGGTCGAGTATTGTTCCAAACTTGGAGTCCCATGGATATTCTTATGGTGATAGATATATGCATATTCTATTTTTGAACTTAATGAAAGCTCCGTTTATATCTACCTGAATAGTTAATGATGATGATGACGATGTTCTAGACATTTGACTTGATTTTTCATATAATATTTTGAGCAGAATTTGGCTGACTCAAGTGTGAAAGAGCTATAATTTTTTTTGGATGTGAGAGAAAAAGAAAGAGTTGAGGATGAAAATTTTGTACCCCATGGCCATATATATAGCCGTAAGGTGTGCAAGTAGATGTTAGGAACAACACAACGATTATCTTAATATTTGTTTTTCAAAAAAATTTCTCCAACGACTCAAACATAAGGGCAAATAAGTACTTCAATCAGTTAATGCATTGACCGTTAAGTTGCAACTGATAGAAGGACAAAAGTGGTATTTTCACAAAACACACAATGTGAAGCCCTGTACGAAACATCATATGCATATCATATCATTAAATATGTGTTTATATTGATTTAAGTGCATTTGAGTGATTTTATACGCATTTGCATTGTTTTATGTGCACTAGTATTGTTTTACATACATTTGCATTGTTTAACGTGTATTTTTGTGATTTAGGTATTGTAGGAGATAAATAAATTACACTATACTAAACTAGCTAACCAAATAGTTAGGAAACAACTAAAAGGGCAAACTAGAAGTTAGTGTTTTAGTTGAGGGGCATATTGGTGCTTTGGCAAAATTAAATATCTATCACCTACTACCACCACACAAAAACACACTCACACCACACAACACATACATATACACGACACAAACACACACACACATCAGATCACACACACCAAACACACTAAACCATACGACCCAGGAAGAGAAAGAGAGAAAGAAGGAAGAGGAAGAAGAAGAATAAGAGAACTCTCAAGCCATTTACAAGCTTTCCTTGGCATTTGCTAGCTAGATTCAAGACCTTTCTTGCTTCTTTTGCTTCTCAACTTCAATAACAAGGTGAGGGATGATTTTCAAAGGTTTTATAACGGCATATAACTCATGGTAGAGAAATCTATGTGTGTACAAAGCATGAATAAAGTTATACGCATTCTAGATGGTAGATTGAGCTTAGGTTGAATTTCTAGGGTTCCAATACTTGGTCATAAAGCTATATTGTGTTTTTTGTTGTTCTTGTAAGCTATTATAATGTTATATGTGATCATTACGCTTGAGTTGAAGCATGAGAATAAACGATGCAACTCTAGAAGATAAATCTTGATTATTGAAGTTGCAAATGCATGGTAGTTGATGGTTGAATGCTTTTGTTTCTTCTAAGATGATTTTGACACTAGATGATACTTAATGCATGTTTAGATGATGTTAATAAACTTGTAATTGAAAGGAATTTGAGGCATGAACTTGTTTAAAACAAGATTAAAGAAGAAAGAAGGAAAGAACATGAAAATTAGGACTTGGAATAGCCTTGACAGCTTCAGTCAGTCAAGTGAGTCAGATGAGGGAACTTATCCCACTCCCTTATCCGACTCCCATGCTTGAGTCGGTCGAAGGAGCCGGGCGAGTCCTCTCGTCCAACTGTCCATCTCCTTTTGTGCAATATTTTTCTAGAGACCATATCTCATTCAATTAAACTCCGAATTGAGTTCTATTTAATTCTAGAACTATCTACATTCGATAAGCTTTAATTTTATACTGAAATCGGGTTATTTGAAGTTCAGGAGAATAGGGAAATTAACTATTTAAGTTAGGCTAATATGAAAGCATTGAAATTGTTTGTTGTTAACTAATGTTTGTTATTGGTAAAAGTTATTGTTTAAGTTGTCAACTTGCAAGTTCTTGTTATTATGTGCTAATACTAAAGGAGCTTACATGAAAGATATTGTATGTGTTACATGTCCATATGAATACATAATAAATGCTTGACCGTTTGTATGATGCGACATATAAAAGGTACTTGAATATGCTTGATAAATCTTGAGCTCACTTTGTACTTGTCATCGATTATGAAATGGTATTACTTATATGTACGTGGTGGTTGCAACTTCTCATTCATTAAGGGATGGGATTAAAGTTGCACACAACAGTAATAGTAGGAGATACCTATTGAGGTGCACACGGCTGTGATATTAGCAGACACCTCCCTATCCCATTAATGCTACATTATTTATGGTTAAGACTTATACGGAATAATGTGCATACGACAGTGATAGTGGGATACACCTTTTGAGGTGCACACGACTATGATAGTGGGAAACACCTCTTAGGTCTATATAAGCCACATTCCTTATTGTGCATCATTCTTTTGATCATGCTCGAGATGTATTCTTCAATATATGTTTTTCTACTCTCGCTTGGTCCCTTGAGGTCCTTGGAGAGTAGAGTTGGATAATATTACCATGTTATAAATGTTGTTTAAATTTGTGCTTTACTTGATGTTCTTATGGAATATTCAAGGTCATGTATTGTTTATTTACGAATTGTACCTATAAGTGCATGACATTATTTTTGAAAAACGATTTTGAAATGGTAAAACGATTGTGAAAATCCCCGTTCCCCTTATCCATCGCTGAGCTAGTTGTAGCTCACCCTTTTTCTTAACATCTCAGGTACAGTTGAGCTTGCTTGTCGATGGAAGCCCCGTTAACGCAATAATTTGGATTTTTTACCTTCGTGCTCTACTTGCTCGCTCATGAAAAATATTTTGTATAATTGACTATAATGCTATCTTGTAACTCCTTTTGGATTATTAGTTGTGCAATTAATTAGACTATGATTCGTGGGAGACTTGGTTATACTAGATGGATTTCTAAGATTGTACCTTGACGGATACGGGTTTGTAAATATGTATTCGGATTGTGACTTTAACTTTTAATGATGAAGTTTGTATAACAAGTATTGTTGAACTTATGTAACTTTTATAACTTGAATTTTAGTATTGGGTTGTTTTACAAAAGGTTGAGTTGTTTTATGGTTAATAGTGCCCAAGATTTTGCATTGTGCCTTAGCGGACTTAGGTGGAGTGATCTGCTTGAGCCCATGGCATCACGATCCTGAGATGTTGAGATAAATGCAAGTTTGAACTTTATTCCACTTTCGTGGTATCAGAGTACATATATTAGCGTATGAAAATCGGGGTTGTGATAGAATTGTATCAGAGCTTAATTAGTTAGCTAGGCGTTAGGCTGGGTTTAGAACCCCTGGTCAGTGAGTAGAAGTTTTAAGGTAGAATTGATTCTGATGATGTGTGTAAATAAGGTGAATGGATGACTTAGCTAAAGTTGAAGACTATGATTCTTTGAGGGTATTATAGTCAAAAGATTGGGTTGAAGATTGAAAATCCTAGGGTAGGAATTTGGCCATAGTGTCATTTGGAACATAAGAATTGCATTTGATTTATGGATTAAAGTGAGGTTGTAGGATAAGAAGCAGACCAAAAGGTTTGACCTAGTGGCTCAATTTTCTCCTTTAGTACTTGTGTGGAACTTATGTACTTAAATTCTACGTGTGAATTGCCCAATATGCCTTATGTGTTATGTGAATCATACGTGTTTAAAATGCTATGAATGTTTTGTGCCTTCATGAATACTTATGTGTTAGGTATAATCATAATATATGCTTGTTAGCTGTAACGCCCCGGCTAAGTGAATATCCCAAAGGGCAGAGGCCCACCAATAACGCAACATATGACGATATTGTCTGCTTTGGGTTACCACATTGCGCCCCTCACGGGTTTGTTTCTTACAACCCAACTTGGATTGGAAAACGCATCGTCACGATATAAGGGAAAACCCTCCATTATATATCTAGCAGCCCAGCATCCTTGCCAGTCGATGTGGGATATTATACTAGCAGCATAGATAGGGCACGTATTCATGTCTCGTACAATACATATGCATCATATAACCGTAAGTGGCATCGTACATCCAAACCCAAGATGACAGGGCCGAGCACTCGCAAGAACACTAGAACTTGAGGAATAGAGAATATTGATCAGGCTAATCCCGGGAGAGAGATGTTCAGTATGCTGGTAATTTTTGTGGACAGGATGAGCCAGATTCTAGAAAACCAAGCAATTGGAAAAGGGGGCAATAATAACACATTGAAGGATTTCTTCAGCTATAGACCTCCCATGTTCCTTGGTAAACCCGATGATGGAAAAACTGAAGCTTGGTTGGCAAAAGGTGAAAAGATATATGCTGCTCTTGATTACAATGATGAAATAAAGGTGATTTTTGCGGTATTCTTATTAGAAGAAGATGCAGAACAATAATAGAGAACAAAAAAGCTTCGCTGGGAGCGTGATGGCATAGCCGTTACTTAAGCTAACTTTGTCAAATCTTTCAAGAAAAATTACATTACGGAAGTAGCCCGAGAGAGGAAAGAAGAAAAGTTTCTTACATTAAAGCAAGGTAAAATGTTTGCGGTCTAATATGAAGTTTGTTTTAACAAGTTGTCACATTACCTCCCGGAGTTAATCCAAACGAAAAAAGAAGAATCAGACAATTTGTTTGAGGATCAAGGCCTAAATTTCAAGACTTCTTGGTTTCATATCATTTTACCTCATATAATGATGTGATCGATTTGGCTGCTCACATTGAGAAGAGGAGATTTGAAACCCAAAGTGGACCGAGTCAAATCAACGAAAGGTCATTCTTATCTCTGACACCATAAGAAGAATAGAACTCAGCTTAGTGCATTCAATACCAAGACAACTCGAGGGTTATCAGGTAATACAACCACTTCTCGGAATATTATTTGTGCTTGTTGCAACAAGAGAAGGCACACGAAAACCCAATGTTGGAGAAAGATAGACAAGTATGTAAGGTGTGGGAGTAATCAAGACTTATATAAGGACTGCCTAAGGATGCAGAATGTGGGAACATGGCCTCAACCTACTAGGAATTCTTCAGGACAAGGAGTTCATGCCTGAGTTGATTCCATTGACCAAGGGGAACTTCCAAGGGCAACAAATGCAGTTGAAGGTGGATTTTATTTGCTGGTATTTCCATTAATGTTCTCGCTTGGTATTCTTATTTGTTATTTAGATTTTATCTTGGGAATTCTTGGTGGGTAATCTCTCTTGGTATTCTCTGATGGTATTCTTGTCCGAGACTCTTACTTGATAATTTCAATCGGTATTCTCATTTTGGGAAATTCTTATTTGGTATTTGATATTCTCTATCGATATTCTCTTGCGGTATTCGGTATTCGGAATTCGGTATTCTTACTCAGAGTTCTTATTCGGTATTTCTATTCGGCAATTGGTATTCTATCTAAACTTCTAATTCAACAACACTTATGTGGTGTTATTATGCGGAAGTGTCATATGGGGCCCTGTATTCAGGGTTATAGTCCGGCATACTTCTCTAGTGGTCAGGTCTCCTTTATGTGATTCAGACAAAGTCGTTGCAGCTTATTGATCAATTAACAAATGAGAGATTTGCAATGGCGCAATTCTGTTAAAGGGGATAGATATTAAGTTCTGCACGAACCATCATATGCATATTATATCATTAAATATGTGTTTATATTGATTTACATGCATTTGAGTGATTTTATATGCATTACATCATTTTATGTGGACTAGTAGATTTGCATTGTTTAACTTATATTTTTGTGATTTAGGTAACGTAAGAGATAAGTAAATTATACTATACTACACTAGCTAACCAAATAGTTAGGAAACAATTAAAATGGCAAACTACAAGTTAGTGTTTTAGTTGAGGGGCATATTGGTCCTTGGGAAAAATTAAATATCTATCACACACATATACATGACACAAATACACACATACATCAGATCACACACACCACACACACTAAACCACATGACCTAGGAAGAGAAAGATAGAAGGAAGGAAGAGGAAGAACAAGGATAAGAGAACTCTCAAGCCATTTACAAAGCTTTCCTTGGCATTTGCTAGCTAGATTCAAGACCTTTTTAGCTTCTTTTGCTTCTCAACTTCAAGAACAAGGTGAGAGATGAATTTCAAAGGTTTATATAGGCATACAACTCATAGTAGAGAGATCTATGTGTATACAAAGCATGAATAAAATTATATGTATATTAGATGGTGGATTGAGCTTAGGTTGAATTTCTAAGGTCAATACTTGGTCATAAATCTATATTGTGTTTGTTGTTGTTCTTGTAAACTATTATAATGTTATATGTGATCATTACGCTTGAGTTGAAGCATGAGAATAGAAGACGCAACTCTAGAAGACAAATCTTGATGATTGAAGTTGCAAATGTGTGATAGTTGATGGTTGAATGCTTTTGTTCCTTCTAAGATGATTTTGATGCTAGATGATGCTTAATACATGTTTAGATGATGTTAATAAACTTGTAATTGAAAGGAATTTAAGGTATGAACTTGGTTGAAGCAAGATTAAAGAAGAAAGAAGGAAAGAACATGAAAATTCGGACTTGGAATGGCCTTGACGGCTTCAGTCGGTCGAGGGAGTCGGACCAGGGAGCTCATTCGACTTCCACTGCTTGAGTCGGTTGAAGGAGCCAGGCGAGTCCCCTCGTCCGACTGCTCTTCTCCTTTTGCGCAAAATTTTTATCGAGACTATATTTTACTCAATTCAACTCCGAATTGAGTTCCATTTGATTCTAGAACTATCTACATTCGCAAACTATAATTTTATACTGGAATCAGGTTATTTGGAGTTTAAGTGAATAGAAAAATTAACTATTTAAGTTAGGATAATGCGGAAGCATTGAAATTGTTTGGTTGTAACTAATGCTTGTTAATGGTAGAAGTTATTGTTTAAGTGACCAACTTGCAAGTTCTTGTTATTATGTGCTAATACTAAAAGAGCTTACATGAAAGATATTGTATGTATTACATGTCCCTATGAATACATGATAAATGTTTGACCGTTTACATGATGCGATATATGAAAGGTACTTGAATATGCTTGATACATCTTGAGCTCACTTTGTACTTGTCATCGATTATAAAATGGTATTACTTATATGCATGTGGTGGTTGCAACCTCTCGTTCATTAAGGGATGGGATCAAAAGTGCACACGACTGTGATAGTGGCAGACACCTCCTTACCCTATTAATGCTACATTTATGGTTGGGACTTATACGGAATAATGTGTACACGACAATGATAGTGGGAGATACCTTTTGAGGTACACATGACTGTGATAGTGTGAGACACCTCTTAGGTCCGTATAAGTCATCTTCCTTATTGTCCATCACTCTTTTGATCATGTTCGAGATGTATTCTTCAATATATGTTTTCCTACTCTCGCTTGGTCCTTTGAGATTCTCGGAGAGTAGAGTTGAATAATATTACCATGTTATAAATGTTGTTTAAATTTGTGCTTTACTTGATGTTCTTATGGAATATTCAAGGTCATGTATTGTTTATTTACGAATTGTACCTATATGTGCATGGCATTGTTTTCGAAAATAGATTTTGAAATGGTAAAAGGATTACGAAAATCCCTGTTCCCCTTATTCCTAATTGAGCTAGTTGTAATTCACCTTTTTTTAACATCTCAGGTATAGTTGAGCTTGTTTGTTGATGGAACCCCTGTTAACGTGATGATTTTGATTTTCTACCTTCGTGCTCTACTTGCTCGCTCATGGAGAATATTTTGTATAATTGATTATAATGCTATCTTGTAACTCCTTTTGGATTATTAGTTGTGTAATTAATTAGACTAAGACTCGTGGAAGACTTGGTTATACTAGATGGATTTCTATGATTGTACCTTGATGGATACGGGTTTCTAAATATGTATTCGGATCGTGGCTTTAACGTTTAGTGATGAAGTTTGTATACCAAGTATTGTTGAACTTATGTAACTTTTATAACTTGCATTTTAGTATTGGGTTGTTTTACATAAGGCTGAGTTGTTTTATGGTTAATAGTGCCCGGGATTTTGTTTTGTGCCTTAGCAGACTTAGGTGGAGTGATCTGCTTGAGCCCGTGGCATCACGATCCCGAGATGTTGAGGTAATTGCAAGTTTGAACTTTATTCCGCTTTCGTGGTATCAGAGTACATATATTAGCATTTGAAAATCGGGGTTGTGACACACAAACATGTCTAGTACTTAGCATAAACCTCAAGGACTAGAATGGATTTTTCCATTTTTTTTTGTCAGGGTCAGTCTTCTATCCATCTGTAGCAATTCGGGAGTAGATGATCTTGACTATTGTTTTTGTAATATTAATGTGCACATTTGATGTCCACTCAAACTAGAAAGAAAAGTTATTACACTTGTTAGCCTAAAGACTTTTCAAATTTATTTTGGTAATAACTAAATCTTTATTATACATTTATCTTGTGACTAATCATGCATTGTATAAGTTCTCAATTTATGAGATTAGTCGAAAGATTGAAGAATGCTCAAGAGTAAGCTATGAAGAATTGAAGTTGATCAAGCTCAAGAAAGTTAATTATGAAGATCAAATGAAGAACTCAACATGATCAAGCTCAAGACTTCACTATCAAGATCTCTAAAGCTTCAAGATGTGAAGATTCAAGTAAAGAAGATCTTGGAAGATGAAGAGTGAGTTATAAAAGGAGACATGATGATATAAGGGATACTGGCTTTTAACTTGTCGTTTGCCTAAGTATTTCTTGTGTTAGCTCTTGAAGTCTTCAAAATGTTTTTCAAAGCAATGATTCGCAAAATATCTTATCATCTTTGAAAACATTTGAAGTGGTCAAAAGAAGTCTTTAAAACAAATGGTTTTTGCGCACTTTGAAAAAGGTTTTCAGAAAAATTGACTCGGATCACTTACTGTAGGTTTTCAGTTGAAAACTACTGATCCGGTGGACTTACTCTATTGGATCCACTTGACTAGATCCCATCTAGTGGCCATCCGGATGAGCAAGTCCGGAAGGAAGCCACAAATTAGATTGACCGAATGTTTTGAAAAATAGCCATTACAAATCCGTGCCGCCTTTAAAACCATTTCATCACCCACTTCTCAAATCATCTCTTTCAACCTCAAGCATTGAATACCAAGATTTTAAAAGTCTTTATTCACTCATTTTTTACAAAAAAATCTTGAGCTAACACTTGCAAATCTTTGATCATTCAAGAGCTTGATTTGTATTATCCAACTGTAGAGGAGTTAAAGTTGAAGGATCGATATCCGGGATTGCACATAATGAATCAAAGATACACAACAGAAGAAACTATGAAATACAATTTTTCAATGCATATATTACATTCATATGTATAGATCAATCCTAATACTTGATGTTTATGTAATATACTTCTTAAACCAAAGGTAAAACAAGAAGATAATAATACCTCTTAAAGACTTAAGGTTGATGTGTGGTTGAACTTTTTGTTGGAATGACATCCTTTTCCATAAGTGTAGAAGTCCACATTAGTCCACACAAGAAAGTGATTAAGCTCCTCATTTCTTCTTGAATATAGTGCTAGCAAAATCTTTGAAGAAAAGATATGAACTTGTTTTCTCTCTTACACAAGATGCATAGTATTTTTCCATTAAGTCACTTAATCTTTATCTTGCATATAGATATATAGAAATATACACATATATCAATTAGCTTTTGCATACAATATACATAATGGCCAATTGATGTGTATATATAAATTTATATGGAAGATGATGTAACATCTTTATGTCTTGTCAAGTATACAAAAAGAAAGGTTAATGGAATTCATAATAACTCCATGGGGTAAGCCTTGTCATCCTTTTGAAAAAGAAAAGACAAGATGAAATAATGTCTTTCAATGGGTCATGCTTAGTCATATTATATATAAAGAAAGACTAAGTGGAACTTTATATAATTCCAACCTTTCTTTTACCATGACTTTTCAAGATTAACTTTTAACCTTTGTATAATTGACATAAGTAGTATTTAATCCAATCACCATTAGATTAAATCATGTAAATCACATTTCTATCTTTTGTACTTAACTTCTTATACATAGTCCATAATAACACATTAGCTCTATTAACCTTTAATGATACAAATATTATTATTAACTCTTTAACAATCTTTGAGAGATTAAGATACAAGTTAAACTGAAGCCAAATCACAATACTCTATTGTGTGTGACCTTCTAGACTCACCGCCAAATAGCATTAAGAAAACATTGAACGATTTTAATGCTAATCGAACTCTCGATTTGTTTTGAGAATATCTCATTCACTCTCGAAACACCCTTAAAGGTCTTGAGTGATGTCTAACAACATATCGAGACAATTTATAAGGCAAATGAAGTCAACAATTGAGTGAACCTATTTAGTTGACAATTATCGTACAAATCAATCTTTCCATTAATAGTTCCAATTGAGTAAGAACCATTATAACACCCCGATCGTTCACGAGAACAAAGTCCCGATCCACATCCCAAGGTCACGAAAAAGGAGAAAAAACCACGTATACGAAAAACGAGAAAAAACCACATATCTGCACTCAAAAGAAATGAACCACAAACAACAATACAACATTCAAAAATCATCCACATTCTTCTTTTGACATATCTTTCCATGTTCTTGAGGCCATTCGAGCCTTTAACCTCAACAAGATAAACATTCATGCATCGGACTTAAACCATACTAATCTATTACAAATAATAGCTTATCTTACAACTCTAATACTTTTAAATTAAACTTATTACAAATTCCTACTTATAACAAATATAAACAAGATCCACAAAGCAGATTATACAATTAAATCACTAATTATACCTTAGATACATACATTACTTTTCATTTCAACGAATAATACACACAAGGCAACCAAAGAAACTCTTGAACTTCTCTTTCTCTATAACTTGAAGGCCCAACTCAGCTTTACCTGAAAAATGTTAGATGATAGATCTTAACTCTTTGTGGATATTAAGATAAAATATGGTTGTCAAAAATATCTTTAAAGCAATATTCAATTCCTTCACAGACGATGAAGTTTTTTGGTTTCATATTAAGAAGGGATACAATGTTCCAATTGCGATTTAATAATAATTAATTATTAATATAATTATATATATAGTTCATAATCGTTGAATTCGATTAGTAATGCAATTATGAGGTTATTTGATGATTCTTACTCTTTTTAATTCTCGTGATAATTGGCAAGGAGCTTCTTGTTTCGTGCTTATCTAACGTTCATGTTGAGACAAATATGCATATGTAGTAACATAAAGGATTTCATAATCAAAACTTTTCCCGTACAAAAATTAGATATCGGCAAACATATCATCTTCAGAAAAAAAAAAAAAAAAAAAAGATTCACGATATGCTTTTTTTAATGCGTATCAAATACTCATGCAAAGTATTCCATCCCTATAATGCTTTCGCCTTTCAATTTTTTTGGATGACCAGTAACTTACTTCTTGATTTTTATTTTTTAACATAAAGGTCTAAAGCAGTATTATTGTAAGATGAATCTAGGGGTTAAATAATTTGTTTTGTCCCTTTCAAACAACTTTTTAAATGCAATGAATGAATGATCAAGAAGTAACTCCGAAAAAGACGAGATATGTTGAAATTTTTTAACCAATCAACGCATATATTAACTTCTTTATACACTTAATATTAAGTTGCATGTGAACTTTTGAAAGCTGACACTTCATTACTTAGACTTAATCAAGTTAAATAATTCCAATGGTGGATTGTTTTAACTTTGCGCAATGACATTTGTGCGGATCAACCTTATGCGAATCTGTTATTTTCCTTATGGCAAAAAAAAAAAAAAAATCTGTTATTTTCCCACTCCGCTTTATTAGATTAATTTAGCATATTTATCTTTTTGTTTTCAACAAACTGCCATTTTACTTTCTTTAAAAGGTTCTTAGCACATATCTGGACCAAAAGATAATTTGGGCTGAAGGACCGGGCCAACTATGTAATCACGTCCTTTTACTAAAACTACTTGGAGAGCCCAACTTATACTAAAACTACTTGGAGAGCCCAACTTACATAATTTGGTCCAAACAAAGGTAGGGGAAAAAAAGAATGGATTTCAATTGCTCTTCTTTCCATAAGTGGATAGAGAGACACCATTAACAATTGGTGGCAGAAATATGGCAATTTAGCTATATATATATATATATTTTTACTATATTCATGCACCTCTTACCACATAAAAAAACTATTCATACACCAATAAAATATGTTTCTCGTGAATCCGAAGCAAAATGGGAATATATATATATATATATATATATATATATATATATATATGTATATATATGTATATATATGTATGTATATATTAATGCGAGAATCACAACTTCGGATTATTTGTACTTAAATTGATATATACTCTCAAACCTAATCATTTTTGTTTGCAGATATATTGAATATACAAATTTTACTAATCTAAACTGATTTAAAATATCAATCTTAACCAACCACTCGGGCACAACATTTTTTCACATTATGAGTATACCTTTTCTTTTTAAAAATGGGGAATTGGAATACACTTTGATGAGCATGTGCAATTTTTTTTTGGTGACCTTGTCCAATTCAACTCCAATTACCTATATAAAATTATATCCTTTTTTTAGCTAATTTGATCGTGATCCAGACTATAAATAGAGTTGACTTGCAAGCCCATCCTTTGAATTGTAAAATTTACTATATATAAATAGTTGTTACTCCATTCCTATATTAGAGATCGGTTAACATATTATTATATTAATCTCATTTTCATTTTGACCCAAAAAAAAAATTCCAGTATTTCAGAAATTGGCTTAACAAATTGTGAAAAAAAAGCAATAAAACATAAAAAGGATTAGGGCTCTTTTTCTTCTCTTTCCCTTATTCTTCTCTCCCGTCTACTTCCAAAATACGGAATACCCACAACCACCACACCAACACTTCAGCACCAATACCCAACCTCTCGACCTTCACACCACTACTCTCTAAGATATGCTTTCTCTCTCTTATTTTCCTTTTGTGGCTTGTTCTTTTCTTTTTATTATTTTTTTCCATATGCGTATGTGTTCTTGGTTTCTTGCGGATATTTTGTGTAGTGGGTTGTGATAGAGTGCATGTGCTATGTTGTGATGGTGGAGTGAGTTGATGAACAAGATGAATCAGACCAAATAAAGATGTAGAAGATGAAGGGCTAGGGCTTTTTATTTGTTGAAAAGAACCTATATATATATGTGTGTGTGTGTGTGTGTGTACGTACTTAAGGACAACCAACAATAAGGATTGCAAAAAAAAAAAAAACGAAATACCAAAAATATTGGGGGATAAATAAAAGAACGAAAATACCAAACAAAATTGGGCATTATTAAGAAAAAAGCACTCTAGAGTTCCAAAAGCACAAAGAAATTCGGATATTTCAAAACAGAAAAGTGTTTGATGATTATCGAAATTTTGATTGGTCAGCTTGATGTGAGGGAAGGTTGAGCTACAACTCTTATCAGTGTATCCAATACTACTATTTTAGAATTAAGGTTTTGAAGAAAGGGAGAAATGTACTCTCTTTTTTTTCTTTTCTTTGGAATACTCTTATAACAATATAGGGACATGTTTTGGAGTTCTAATATGATAACTTTATCGAGTGCTATGTAATTTATGCGATGTGGGTTGGCACCTCCAATAATGGGCGTGGCTTAGGTTCTTATCAACCATTTGAAGAAAGATGCCAGAGTCCAAAAGATGTATCGTGTTTGCCACTAAAAAGCGAAACGAAGACGGGTTTAATCTTTATGATTACGTTCAGTTTTATGCCTTTGATGAAGCTTTTATTCCGGTTGAGAATGAACAAGAAGTGTCATTAGATAAAACATCCGAGTGGATCAAAATTAAGGATCTATCACTGATTGCTCGGCCTCTCAGTGGTCTCGATCATTGTCATATTTTTTCATCTTATGCTTCTCTTGGATGTCGTGTGTTTCGTGCTGGGGGTAACTATTTTGCATGTGGACAATGTAACACTCTTGCACACCGTCTCCCCCCCAGCAAGAAAGTTGATTATTATGCTCATACCGTCTCAAGATCTGTGGATTGTTGGGATGCAATAAATAGTTGTTGGACAAGTTTGCCTCCAATGAACGTTGGTCGACATAGGCTTCACCTCCATATTTTACGAGGTAAACTTTTTGCAGTAGGTGGTTACAAAAGCAGTGACGAACTCAGATTTATTGAGATGCTTGATGAATCTAAGGGTAGTTGGATTCCGTTTCCTTACCCTCCTGACATTGTGAAGCTAGACTGTGAGACTTTTATGTCCGCAGCGGTAGAGGATAAAGGTTTTATTTTCTTTGCTTCACTTGCGTGTGATTTATTTTACGCCTTTACGCCACCTGATTCTTGGGTACGTATGGACCATCTTCCATTCGACAACGGAAGGCTGGTTTCTCAATGTCGGCAATCACCTGCTGTTGTGGTGGGCAATCATTTGCTTTGGCTTGATGGTAACACCGGTTCGACTTTAATAGGTTTTGACGTTGATCGTGGAAATTACTTTAAAATCAATTTAGCTTCTGAAGGACTGTTGCCGGGTTCAGGAATTTCTGCTTTTCGTCCCCAACTACTTCATGTTGGGAATGGTGTACTGGCGCTCGTATGGAGCGACTGTTGTCTCTACATGCTGGAAGGCAAAAGCAAAGGCAAAGGCAAAGGCGAAGTTAAAGATGAAGAGCAGTACAATTGGAGAGAAGCAAGTGGCAGAGGCTTCCACTGTTACAGATTTTCTATTGATTTTGACAGAGCTTACGCAAGGGAAAAGTGTTGTGAGCTCATATCGCGTCAAAGATGCATTGGTCCGAGAGTAATGCATATGCTTGGTGCTGCTTTCGTTGCGTATGTTTTCCCTCTCTCTTCCTTTTTCTTTTACGTTATTGTACAAGCATTTCATTTTTCTGATCAATTAAATCTTCCTTTGTTTTTTTTATATAGGGATGTGGGTGTGGGTGTGGCTGTTGGCAATATCGGCTGTATCTTATCGGGATGAAAGAGAAGGCGCAGTAAGAGGCTAACTTGGCGTTCAGTGAGGCCCCATCGATGGACCTAGAATTTTAATGTATTGCTTACTGTCGTCGCATTGAAATCGGTATGTTATTGTTGTTTTGTATGAATAGATTGAGGCCTAGTATTCTGTTTGACTGAACGTTCTTGTTGTATTTAGTTAAGATTTTCGAATGCAATTGGTAATTTTGCTATTTGTGTTATATCTTGCTGAATGTTAGTGCAATTCCATGTGATTTTGCTTGAAAACATATTTGGATTTTGTTTGTTTATTTGGCTTAAATGTCTCAGCCTTTCATGTGCTTTATAGGTCAGAGTTGGTTTTGCTTGTCAGGATGAAAACATGTGCTGGTGCTACATTGATGCTATTGAGGAAACGGCAGATGATTAGCTATCTGATTTTATTTTTGTGGCTGTGAGCATCATAAGCCATATTCGCACCATAATCATAAGCTATCTCTCTAACCATAGGAAATTCTATTTTGAGGTTTAAATGTCCTTATTTGATGTTCCATTTACATTGTCTTTTCCCTGAATGAGCACCACAAAGGGATAAATCTTTTTGTCTAGCTTGGGATGCCATCTAGATCTATCTATGAAGTATGAGTCAAAGCCCAATCAATGGATGGTGATTAGTGGAGTGATGGCAGGTGTATGATTGTAGGAGGAAATGAAGCCAACAAAATGAGGGAAAGTAAATGGTAGCATAGCGTTAACAATCATGGACTTCTTTCCCTCTGAACACTACTGGTTAGAATCCGTGATTTCCGTGCTAACTATTCATTGTGTTTTGCATTATGAATTAAAAAACAATTTGAAGTTAAGTTTACTACTAAAACTTCTTGATGTAGGGTATGTTTTTCTGTTGACTTAGCGCTTATGTATCTTTATGAAATGTGCTAATTAGAGGGATTCTTGGTCTTTGCAACTAAAATCCTCCGTGTCTCAGTGCCCTATAGAAGTAAAAACTGTCGAGGCTGCTGATTGAACGAAAGTAGATTGGTCATGCAGGAAAAGGGTCTGCGATTGTGCCATCAAAGTATATTTCTCCCATTTTGCATTTCACGCGTACTTTATTCTTCTCTTTTTGGGGATCTTTAATGTTATCGTAGAATCTTACTTCACTTGCAATACTAATTCAATGCTAGCTTGCTGCTTTTGGACAACTTAAAGTCATGTCTCGTTGTTTACATATATAATTAGTTTGTCGCATTGGATTTATATTGGCCTGCTGCATGATCTTTATATACTCATTCATTTGGTTTAGAAATTCAATGATGGCTTATTTGAATCAAAGATGGATGCCTAGTCTTTTTAAGGTTGATTATTGTCCAGATTTCTATTTATGAAATTGTTATTGTACATGTTGAAAATGAAGACGCGCATAGGAGTCGTCTCGTATCTTTCTCCATGTAATCTGGGGGTTTGTTCAGTGGTGAGTTTCATTATATATATGACAAGACTGAATAACCGATGAATGCGATGAATATATTTTCTTCATATTGAGGAGTTGAGTGCACTTCAATCATTCGGAGAGATTTTTTATTTCCAACCCCCACCCTCACTTGTCTTCCATTCCGATGAGTTTTTAACCTTGCTCTTCTAATAGTCAAGGCGAGTAACTCACCATTAGGTTACTCTTAAATCTTTGATACTAAGAGATTGATACACACATATATGGATTATGGAAGATGCATAATTGGGTGCGTTGTCTTTGAATAAGGTGTTGATTTGCATTTCAAATACGTATCTGGTTTGGAGTATGTTACATCTCCAAATTTAATTGTGCCTATAAGGGAACATAATTGTCACGAGCTTAAGCATACAAGTTTCTGAAGTTCGATTACTTATTCACAAATTGATACCAATTTAACCATCTCAATAATACACGCTTGGCAGAAGATGCAGTCTTCTGCCATAACAAATTTTATGTGTCCAATGCATTACTTTTTCAATAAATGTCTTTTGTAAAGTCCATAAATCATATATTAATAAAAAACAGGCAGAAATCCAAACATGTAAACTTCATAAATCTCGAAAATACAAAAAAAAAATACAAATATTTGGAAGGCTTGTCGCACACAGGATCTCAAAGTTCCTAACCATGATAATAAACTGTGACTATATAGTATTTGTTTTATTTTTTGTCAAAAGCTGTGATCACAGTTGGTGCACGGATCTTGTTGGTAGGCAATTGAGTCAAATTAATTCGTTTACTAAATCTGCAGTGTTGACAGAAAAAAAAAAAAAAAAAAACTACTATGTGTTGACATAACACATCTATATATATAATTTCTTATTATCTTTTAGTTTAGTAGTGTTGTGATTTTTTTTTATATTTTTTTTGGTCGGAGCATTGGTATTTTTTGAGATGCGTATATTAAAGGAGGAGAAGAATGCGTTTGCAGTGGCCCACAGGTTAATTAGTGCAAAAAATAGTATACAATTTTAAATTCTGATGTAGTAGATAGTGTTTTCTCTTTTTCATCATAATACTTTTTGGATAGATCTATTGCTAAAGCAGCAGGATTAATTTCATGAAAAAAAAATATGACGTTACAATTGTTCTATATTGCTCCAATATAATTACTCTTTTAGCATAGCCTTTTATCACTTACTTTTCTTTACTGAGGTTGGAGGAGAAACTTACCATAGCTTTTTATCACTTACTGCTATTGATTCTTCACTTTTTTTAAATATTAGTTATAGTTTTTATATTTTATAATTTTTATAAGTTTTTTTTTAATTTTATTTTATATAAGTTGTTTATTATTAGTTTAGGTATATCTAAAAGTCTAAAATTAATGTTGTTTTTTTTTTTTTTAGATGTTCATGGGTAAATTATAATTAATTTTTTTCTCTTATAAATTTATATTTTTTTAAATGCTAAAATGTACTTAATATATATTAGTTCATATATAAATAAATATATTTAAACCTTTAATTATTCACTATATTATTGTAACGCATACACAAATTTCTGATGCTCGAGTCCGCCGCAGGTTGTGGGGTTGAACATGCAAACCCATGATTCTTGAACGTTTTCATTTTTGGACTTGACGTCAAACAAAAAGAAAAAGTAAAGCACAAGCAAATGAAAAACAATAATATTTAAAGACTTTGATAGCTTGGTCAACTCAAGATTGTTATTATATGCAATGTGGATTAGAACTTCCACCACCCAACCTTTTGGTTTTTGAGAAATCCGATAATTACTTATTATAGTTTAAAATTTTTGAATTTATAATTTTTCATTACAAATATTAACGGACCTAAGAGAAGAAGGAAGATAATTATAAAGGAAAGGAGTGGAGGGAATTAAATCATATTTGGATTGGATAATTTTATAGACGACAAGATCATAAAGGAGTATGAGTATTTTTTGTTTGGATTAGAAAGAAAATAGAAGGGGATAAATAAATTTTATGTGTATAATAACTTTTATGATCTTCTCTTATTTTGAATGTTTATATAATTGGTATGGTTATAATTAACATAATTGATCAAGCGTCAATAATTGCAGGAGCAATTAATTTTGTGAAGGAGCTTTTACTTGGGATAAAAAGGGTTCAGGTGACGGGCTGAGAGCTTCCAAGTTGGACCGTTTGCTTGTCAATGAGGGATGGCTGGATAAATTCCTTAATTCTCAACTCGATATCCTTCCCCAAGGAGCTTAAGACCACACTCCTTTGGTCATTTGAACAGTGATTCACGCAGCCCCGAGGAAGCCTCCATTTAGATTCTTTAATGCGTGGATCAAACAAGCAGATTTCAAAGCTATTGTTGAAAGGGCTTGGAACTGTGAGATGCATGGGACACCTATGTTAGACTTTTTTGCAGACAGAAATTCTTGAAGGGCAAACATAAAGAGTTTAACAAGGAGCATTTCATTTACCCTTCCAAAAGAGTAACACTGATTAAAGAGAAGTTGTACTTCCTCCAATCTAGCTTCCTCCATGGCAGTGTGACCGAGGATTAGAGGGCCGAAGAAAGGGTACTTTTGCGGGATTTGGAGTTCTACTCTAATGCAGAGGAGGACATTTTGTGTCAGAAATCACGGGTTACTTGGCTCCGTGAAGGGGATTCTAATACTTCTTATTTTCATAAAATGGCCCGAGGTAGAATTGTTAGGAATTCAATCTCAAAAATTCAACTTGAGAATGGTGAGTGGATCTCGAATGAAGTTGAGGTTAAAAAGTCCATTGTTGATTATTATTCTAATCTCTTGGGGACTCCTAGTTTGTCTTCGGCCAGTTACTCCATTGACGACCTTAGGATGTTTCTTGGAAAGTTTCTGTCGCTGGAAGAAGGGGTTTTCTTGACTCGGGATATTACTACGGATGAAATTAAAAGATTTTTTTTCCATTGATGGAAATAGAGGTGGCATTTGGGCTAGGCCGACACAGGCCCAGCAACACATGAAAATTCGGGCCCTGCCCAACTCAATTGGTAGTGGGCTTGACTCAGCCCAGCCCACCACATATATGTGGGCCAAACTGGATCATATAATTTCTGACCCAGCCCATTTGAGTTCAGGTCCAACTCAGCCCAGCCTATGAGCCCAACCCAACTCAAAGCACAGCCCAGCCTATCTCGAGCCCAGATAAGGCCCATTTTGAGCCCAAATAATGCTAATCTTGAGTCCAACTCGATCTCAATACAAATTAAGCACAATTTAAGCTCATTCATTAAAAGAAATTGAAATATTATACTTTTTGTATGCAATGCAAATCGTAATAACTATTTTTTTAAAAAACAAACTAGCAAGTCGTAGTAATTATATTTTTTAACAAACTAATAATAAAAAGTAGCAAATGTATTTCTTAAGTTAATATTAAATGACTTGTTATCAAACCTTTTTTATAATATTGCAACTTTATTTTACTGCAAGTCTACAATATTATATATAACTATGTCTATGGAAGAATAAAATCTTTCACGACGATTACATTCATTAGAGGTTTGGAATCATCTTATGTATTTTGAAGAACAGGGGTATGTAATTTATAACTATTATCAATATCAATTTATATTTCTACGTAAATTTGAAATTGGGACAATTATAAGACACCTTGTATCTCAACAACCAAATGTCACAAACTATTTTAATCCTGAAGTAGTTATTCAACTACCGCCACCGCCAAACCCACTACCACTACCAGCAGGCCCAACACTTATACAAGAAGCATAACAAAATGAAGAACTTTTATAGTAACTTTCCTCAAGCATTTACGTAATATTTTATTTTCATATTTATATCACTGATGTACTTGTGTCTCATTAACTTGTAATTTTTTTATGTTGTGTTGTATTTTATCATTTAAGTTCAGTATTAATATTATCAATTAACTTGTGTACTGTTTTTTTAATAGTTAAATTAACTTTCTTTAAAAAAATTAAGTTTAAATTTTAATATATATGTATATGGGCTAGCCTAGCCCAACCCAACTCAACTCGTGACTCGTGATAGCGGGCTCGTGGGCCGAGTTGGGTTCTATATTCTAAAAATTGGGCCCAGCTTAGCTCCGCACACCAAATATATGTGCCAAGGTGGGCTCAATTTTCTTGACACACAATTCGGCCAGGCCGGGCTGGCCCAAATACCACCTCTAGATGGAAATAAGAGCCTAGGCCCAAATGGTTTCAATGCTTTGGTTTTTCAGTCTATGTGGGAGGTGGTTGGTATGGAGTTTTGCAATGTTATCCAGTCTTTTTTTGGTTCGGGTCGACTCCTTAGTACTATTAATGCTACCTCTATCACTTTGGTTCCCAAGGTTTTAGACCCTTGTAGTATTAAAGACTATAGGCCGATTTCTTGTTGTAATACTATTTATAAATGTATTACAAAGATCATGGCCAATAGGATTAAGCTTTACTTGGATAAGCTCATTTCTCATAATAAACCGGCATTTGTTGAAGGTAGACAGATTTCTGATAATGTTCCAGTTGATCAAGAGGTGGTGCATAATTATGGGAGGAAAAGAGTTAGCCCGAGGTGTACTATTAAAGTTGATATCTTGAAGGCCTACGACTCAATTAGATGGGACTTTATTCTCAAATCTCTTTGAGCTATGGCTTTTCTAGATCTCTTTATTGATTGGATTGAAGCTTGTATCACTAATCCCCTTTTCTCAATTGCTATTAATGGTGATCTCGTTGGTTTTTTTAGGGGTGCCAAAGGTCTTTGGCAAGGGGACCCTATGTCCCCATACCTGTTTGTGATTGGTATGGAGGTGCTCTCTTGTATTCTTAATCGTATTGGTTTTTGGGAGGATTTTTCTTTCCATCCGAAATGCCACTGCCTGCGGCTTAACCATTTGTCCTTTGCTGATGATTTATTGATTTTCTCAAAAGCTGACTGTACTTCGATTAGAGCAATCAAAGATTCTCTCAAGCTGTTTTACTGTATCTCTGGTCTTAAAGTTCATCCTGGCAAAATAGTATGTTCGTGGCTGGGTGCAATGATGATACTAAATTGTAGTTATTTGATATTCTTAGATTTCAAGAATGACATTTTCCGGTCAAATATTTGGGCCTCCCACTTATCTCTGGCAAGCTGAGCATCAATGCTTGCAAGGGTCTTGTTGACAAAATTCTTGGTCGCATGATCGCATCAACCACTGGGCTTCCAAGTAGTTATCTTTTGCTGGGCGTTTGCAGCTCATTAGGTCTGTTCTCTTTCGTATTCATTCTTATTGGGCTTGTTCTCTTGTTCTTCCAGTTGGTGTGCTTAAAGAGATCGATAAAAGATTTGCCCATTTCCTCGGGAATGGTAGGGCTGAAGGTCATGCTAAAGTGAAGGTTGCTTGGATTGCAATCGCGAAACCGTTGGAGGAGAAGGGTCTTGGTATTCGTTGTCTTGAGGAAATTCATGCCACTTTCACTCTCAAGGAGGTTTGGAACATTTTGCAACCTTTTTCTTGCTCAGTTTGGTTATCGTGGGTTAATTCTAACCTTCTTCGAGGGAGAAATTTCTGGGAGATCGTTATCCCTTCTAATGCTGCTTGGGGATGGTGTAACTTACTGAATACATGACAGGTTGTAAGGCCTTTGGTTAAACATAAAGATTAAAAGAAAACACAAGGCGGACGACTTTTCAGAACTAAAAGAAATCAGAAAATGCGTTATTTTTTGGTCAACAGAAAATCAACAAGAATCAAAGGAGATCATAAAAATCAAAAGCCAGCAAGAATCGAAGGAGGTCAAAAAAATCAGAAGCCATCAGAAGAAATTAAAGGAGGTCAACAAGAATCAAAGGAGATCAAAAAATCAGAAGCCATCAGAAGAAATTAAAGGAGATCAGCAAGAATTGAAGGAGATCAAAAAAATCAGAAGCAAACATAAGAAATTAAAGGAAAAATCAGAAGCCATCAGAAGAAATTAAAGGAGATCAAAAAAATTAGAAGCCACCATCATAAGAAATTAAAGGGGATCAGCCATCTCTCTCTCTCTTCACGTCACATCAGGCATTTTTTTAATGCCTAAATCAAGTTAGTTACGAACTTACCCTTGTTATATACCGAATTGCCCTTATTACCCTTCCATGTGTCTTTGACAAAATTAATCTATTGGAATCATCAGCATAGGAAATATCTACCTTTTTTTACGTTTCTACACTTGCGTACTATCTGAGAATTGAAAAGGGTTAAAATCATTTTAGTCCCTGAGGTTTGCCCTAAAGACCAAATTGATCCTTGAGGTATGTAAAAATTCTAATTCAGTCCCTACTGTTAGTTCCCTATTAACGGTCAACCCATTGACCATATAAAATGACGCTCATGCCCCTACCTTTTAAATTCTTGCTGATGTGTTAAACAGAAAAAAAAAGGTATGATAGTCATTGGGTTTTAGCCGTTAGAATATAGCGTCCATGAGATTGCTTTTTTTTTTTGGTTGGCCATGCATTACAAGCATGGCAGGAAGAACAACGCGAGATAACTGTTGGATTTAAAAGTTAGGGGCATGGGCTATCATGCCTTTTTTTTTTTTTGTTCAACACATCATAAATAATTTAAAAGGTAGAGGCATGGGCATCATTTCACACGGTCAATGGGTTGACCGTTAATAGGAAACAAACAGCAGAGACTGAATTGAACTTTTTACATACCTTAGGGACCAATTTAGTCTTTAGAGCAAACCTCAAGGACTAAAATGGTTTTAATCTGAATTGAAAATCTGAAACACAATTCCTAGCTGAATGATGGTTACATTAAATAGATATGACAACGGATTTGACTATTGCTTTTACTTTTCAATTTTTTTTTCAACACTTCAAGTCAAACTATTTTCACCCAACCCAGGCTTCATGGTTTTCATTTTTCTTATTGCTTAATACATGTATCATAATGAAATTTTTAGTTTCCCGTTATAACAAAATTTAAGCGAACATGAAAATATTTAAATTTAAAGCCTAGGTTTTTGTTTTAATTTCCCGCCCTATGGTGTTTTATACGCCAAGAAATGAGAGACTTCATCAAGTCAGTCTCTGCAAAAATTAATTTCCAGCTAAAACAAATTTGAAATGTTAATAAAAAATTAATTTGTCATTTTAACGAGAATGAAACAGAAATGAAAATTATTCAAATTCATGATATAACAAAACTGATTATTTTACGATACTCTCACAAATATAATTTACAACATAACCACCCATCTGAAATTCTAACTATAGAAATTTTCGATCACATAATTTTTTAACTAAATAAATGAGTAAAATGCATTGAAAAACTTTGAAACCAAATTTCTACTCACAAGACAAAACAACGCCTATTAATTTTATAAAACAAATGTAGACAAATTTACAGAACGTGACTTAATATCTTTTTTATTTTGAACAAAACGTGACTTAATATATCACGGTAGGATTTTGTGTGTAGGGTAAGTTAAATTGACATTCAACTACATTTCATTAATACTAGAGACAATGCATTAATTGAACACACAAATTAATTAATACTAGCTAATGCATTAATTGAGCACACAAATTAATTTAATTAATACTAGCCAATGCATTAATTATCCAGACAAAGTTGCACTGTTTGTTTGCGTTTGATCAATCACCCAAAAATTTTATTTTCCCCTTTGACAAATTCGAATTGAAATCGCATCTTCAAGTTCCCGCATTAACCAATTGCAAGTCAATATAATAATTTAAATTCTTGACATAGTCAAATTTAAGACAACAACAAAATTCATTTACTTAACTAATTGTGAATTCCAAGTATTAGTTAGGATTTCGATATTTATTAGTAGTACCATTATTATTATTAATATTTAATAGTATTAGTACTAGTAGTAATAATATTACCAAAAGAATCTATGATTATTAACATCATTATCATTAATGGTAAGTAGTATTAGTAGTAACATTATTATTTTTAATAGTTAGTAGTATTAGTACTAGTAGTAGTAATATTACCAAGAATCTATGATTATTAACATCATTATTATTAATTGTTAGTAGTAGTAGTAGTAGTAACATCATTATTATTAATAGTTAGTAGTATTAGTAATAACATCATTATTATTAATAGGCACTAGTATTAGTATTATTATTTGTAGTTGTAATATTTCCAAAATGGTATATGATCATTAACAACATTATTATTAATAGCTAGTAGTATTAGTAACATTATTATTATTATTATTGTTAATATTTAGTAGTATTAGTACTAGTACTAGTAGTAGTAATATTACCGAAAGAATCAATGATTATTAACATCATTATCATTAATAGTTAGTAGTAACATTATTATTATTATTAGTTAGTAGTATTAGTATTAGTAGTAGTAGTAATATTACCAAAAAAATCTATGATTATTAACATCATTATCATTAATAGTTAGTAGTATTAGTAGTAACATTATTATTATTATTCGTTAACAGTAATAGTATTAGTAGTAGTAGTAATATTACCAAAAGAATCTATGATTATTAACAGCATTATCATTAATGGTTAGTAGTATTAGTATTTGTCACTGGCCTCATATCTCTCCCTCTCGATCCTTATTATGCTACTCTTTTGCTTGAATCCTTGGCTTTCTAATTCACAACGGAGAATGGAATTGAAAAATCCGTAATTTCTAATTCATAACAACGAATGAAATTGGAGAATTTGCGCTATTTGGTTTGGTATAGGGATTTGTCTTGATAGAAAAATCATGAACTTCAACATCAGCATATAACATCATGTGTTACTCCTCATAATACTCGTTCTTACACTCCAAATCTTAACTCCATCTTCTACTTCTGTCATCAGCTTCATTTATTTCGAAATACCAACATTTTTTTTCTTTCCTTTTTTGGCAAAGGATATGCTCAGCCAATGAGTGAAATTCCTTTGAAACAGCGACATTAGAGGGGTGAAGAAACCTCATTTTTAGCTTTTTTTCTACACTGAAGCGGGTTCATGTGACGGAATTTACTAACTTCTCGTATACCAGCTTGTATCCATACATCAGGGAGGTGTTTTCTTGGTCAATGGGAAGCCAAGTACCTTAAAAAATTAAATAAAGATCAGAAAAAAAAACAGAAGCCCGACGACTGTCCATAATTAAAAGAAATCAGAAAACGCGTGAAGAAGAAGTGCAAGAATTAAAGGAGATCAAAAAAAAAAAGCCATTAGAAGAAAAAGCACTATTTTAAAAAAGCTGCGCCCTATTAAACTTTTCTTCTGCAACACGGCGCTAATGAAAAAGACGGGCCACTGTTTACAGTGTGAACACGTGTTAATCCAAACCCGATCTTCTACCCATTCCTCTCCACAATCCACGTATATGATTTGCATGTAAATTGATTGATATCTTTTTTTTGTTTAAAATATATATATATATATATATATATATATATTTGTTAAAAATATGCGGGTATATTTCATTCATTCACAAAAATATAAGTAAATGATAGTAAGCTATCGAAAAAGTCGAATACATCAAATACAAGGTAGGTCTACCATATTTTCTAATCTCTACAAATAGCATGATTCAAAAGAAAATACTTAATTTTCTTAATCATATATATTTTAGTTCTAATATTAAAAGTAATATTGTTGAAGATATTTTTCTCTATAAGAATTGAACCAAGAATTCATTTCCCTCCAAGTATGAAAAACAAAAGCTCCAAAAAAGAGTTTTAAGGTACTTGAAAAAATTAAATAAAGATCAGAAAAAATCAGGAGCCGGACAACTGTTCAAAACTAAAAGAAATCAGAAAACGCGTTTTTATTTTTGGTCAACAGAAAACGCATTGGTGAAGGAGGAGATCAAAAAATAGCAGAAGCCATCAGAAGAAATTAAAGGAGATCAGAAAAAGCAGAAGCCATCAGAACAAAAAGTAGATAAGGACCATGCCACATCAGCAAAGTCATCCTAGACTTAGCGCTTGTATAACTTCATAAAATGCACTAATTAGAGGGATTCCTCGTCTTTGCAGCTAAAACCTTCCGTGTCTCAATGCCTTACAGAAATAAAAACTGCCGAAATTGATGATTCAACAAAAGTAGATTGGTCATGCGGGAAAAGAGTCTGCGATTTTTCCATCAAAGTATATTTCTCCTATTTTGCATTTCACACGTACCTTATACTCATCTTTTTGAAGATCTTTAATATTATTGTAGAATCGTACTTCACTTGTGATACTAATTCAATGCTAGTTTGCTACTTTTGTACAACTTGAACGTCATGTCTCTTTGTTTACATATAATTAGTTTGTCGCACTAGATTTATTGGCCTGTGGCATGATCTTTATATACTCATTCATTTGGTTTTGAAATTCATTGATGGCTTATTTGAATCAAAGATGGATGTCTAATCTTTTTAAGGTTGATTACTGTCTAGATTTCCATTTATGAAATTGTTATTGTACATGTTGAAAAGGAAGATGCACATAGGAGCCGTGTCGTATCTTTCTCCATGTAATCTAAGAGATTGTTTAGTAATACGTTTCATAATATAACATGTCTGAATTGTAAGAATATAACCAATTTCTCAAAAACGTCTTAACAACAATCAAGTAGAAAGACAATACTACTCGTTATAACAATTCAATATAACACTTACAAGATAATTGTCCCACTGTGCGCTCTCAAGATTAGAGCTTCAATGGCTTCTGGACTTACAAGAAGAATACAAGAAAGAAAGACTAACTTAGGATTGTGTTTGGAGTTGTGTTGTGGATGAAAATGATGAACTAATGCATGCCTATTTATAGGATTCAGTTTGCCAGCCATAGGAGACTTTGCTATCAAACATTTCAATCTTGGTTGGCTTTACCAACCATATTCAAAGTATTAACCACCCATATTTATCACATGGGTGGCTACAATTGACCACATGGGTGGCTAGCATCCAAGTCAACTTCTAGGAAGTTTCCTTTGGTCAAATTGGCTAACTTTAGCATTGCATCATCCCGACGTCATCTTAGGTAATTCCAAATTCCCGAACTTCTTTCTTGTAGCCATTGCGATCTCTTTTGACCTCATCGACGTTTAAGTCGGAATCATTAATTTATGCTACCATATAATTAACGATACTTATTATGAAGAGGTGGATATTGACATATATCAACACCCCCCCTCAATGTTCACCTCATGTTGACTAAGCTATTGGGCCAACACCCAATGTTTGAAGATGCTTGCTCAATTGGACGCTCCCTAACGCTTTAGTGAAGATATCTTCACAATTATCTTCTGTAGGGCAGTACTCCATGTAGATTTTACCTTCCTCGATCAGTTCCCTCACATAGTGATACTGAATCTCTATGTGTTTTGTTCTAGCATGAAATACTGGATTCTTTGACATGGCTATACAACTCTGACTGTCACATTTCAACATTGTTGCTTCCTCTATTGGAATGCCAATATCAGTCATGATGCGTCAGAGCCAAACAGCTTCATAGGATGCTACACAAGCAGCCTTGTATTCTGCCTCCGTTGATGAAAGTGCAACAGTGGGTTGCTTCTTACTAGCCCATGAGATGACTCTACCACCGAATGTGAATACGTAACCTGTAACAGATTTTCTTGAGTCAATATCACCAGCCCAGTCTGAGTCACAGTACCCAGATAAAGTATCTCCAAACTTGTATGATATCCTATACTCCAACGTGCCTTTGAGATATTTGAGGATCCGCATCCCTGCTTGCCAGTGACTTTGTTTCGGTTTATTTGAAAACCGACTGAGAACTCCCACAGCATAACTAATATCAGGTCTTGTGTTACAAAGGAAGATTAAACTTCCCACCAACCTTCTGTAGAGCTTGTTATCAACTTGTTCTGAAGGATCGTCAATTGATAACTTTGTATTCACTTCCATCGGGGTGACAACTGGTCTGCCCACGGCGATACCAACTGGAGTTAGAAGCTCACGACCATATGGTTGCTGCGAGATGAACATAGTATGAGGTTTTTGCCATACCTCGATTCCCAAGCAATAATGAAGAAGACTAAGATTTGTCATTTCAAATTCTTAGCTCAACCATTCTTGCGTCTTCCAAATATTATCTTCATGGTCACCAGTGATTACAAAATCATCCACATATAGGACTACAATTACCTTCTTTCCTTGTTCACTTAGAACATACAAGTTGGCCTCTGATTTGCTTCTACAGAAACCATGTTGCAAGAAGAAAGAGTCTATTCATTTGCACCAAGCTCGTGGTGCTTGTTTTCACCCATATAAAGCCTTTTTCAATTTGCAGACTTTTTTTTCTTCACCTGGTATTTGAAAGCCAGGGGGTTGTACAACGTAGACTTCTTCTTCAAGTTGCCCATTAAAAAAAGCTAACTTGACATCCATTTGATATACAATCCATTCATAATGCGCGGCAGCTGCAACAACTAGCCTGATTGTTGACATTTTTGCTGTTAAAGCAAAGGTTTCATATACATCGAAACCTTCGACTTGGGAAAATCCTTGTGCTACAAGGCGTGCCTTGTATTTTTCAAGACTTCCATCTGCCTTGTACTTCACTTTCCAGATCCATTTGGTGCCGATAATTTTTCTGTTCGGTGGCTTTTCAACGATCTTCCAAGTATCATTTTTCATGATACTATCATACTCGGCTTGCATAGCTGCTCTCCAATTTGGATCTGACATGGCTTCCTCCACAATTGCCGGTTCTTTTGCCATCTTGATGATTTGGGTCATCAAAGCCATGTTTACTAGCTGTTGTCCTGATCAGTTCTGCTCCTCTATTCTCTTTGATCGTTTGAGTCCATCAGAATGTGGACTATCATCAGTAACTCCTGGATTTCTTCTATCAAAGAGTTGTTGGAACCACTTCGGTTGTGGCTTCCTTATGGGTACAACAGGTTGGTCTTCAGTCTCCTCATCATTAGAGACTTCTTCATTGTTCAACGGTCATTGTTCAGGCACTTGGTGGATTACTTCATCGGTTGATGACGAAATGGCAGGACCGCTATCCTTCATTGAGTGTGGTCTCTCATTAAACACCACATCTCGACTTATGATCACCTTCTTGGCCTCTACATCATAGAGTTTGTATGCTTTAGACTCTTCACTATATCCCAAGAAAATACCCTTCTTGCTTTTGTCATCCAATTTCTTTCAATTTTCATTTGGAATGTGTACAAAACACTCACACCCAAATTTTCTTAAATGAGACACAGAAGGTTTCGTACCATAATAAGCCTCATTAGGAGTCTTATCGTTGAGTGACTTGGTTGAGCACCGATTGAGGATGTATACCACTGTGTTGACTGCTTCAGCCCAGAATGTGTCAGGTAGGCCAGCACCTTTCAACATGCATCGAGCCATTTCTACAATTGTTCGATTTTTTCATTCCACAACTCCATTTTGTTGTGGTGTGTATGGAGCAGTCAATTGGCGCTTAATCCCAAGCTTGTTGCAGTAGTTGGTGAACTTTGTAGAACAGAATTCCCCTCCACGATCGGTACGAAGTTTCTTCAACTGAGTTGTGTTCTCATTTGTCATAAGTTTGTGCCACACTTTAAACTTTTCAAGAGCATCAGCCTTGTCCCGAAAGAAGTACACCCACATCTTCCTACTATAATCGTCGACTAACAGCATAAAGTAGGAAGATCCTCCCAACGCCGTCGTAGTCATTTTTCCGCAAAGGTCAGTATGTACCAACTCTAGAGGAGCCTTTGATTAGTTATGACTCTCTTTGGGAAATGACTGTCTATGTTCCTTGCCCAACATACAAGCTTCACATGGTCCTTCAATTTCTTCAATTGAAGGCAAGTCGGCCACCATCTTCTTCTTTTGTATTTCCTTTAACACAGGATAGGAAATGTGCCCGAACCTTTCATGCCAAAGTTGACTTGTTTTGGCATCCACGACAGCAAAAAAAGAGCTGATTTCGTAAAGATTATTTTTGCGAATACCTTTACTTACGATATTTTGATCCTTGTCAAGAATCAAAGCTTCCGTCTTCTTGAACCGCACTTCTAGATCATTATCTGTAATAGCAGCTACAGATAGCAAATTTCTGGTGATCTGGGGTACAAAGAGTACGTTAGACAGCTTCTTGCTTCCTCCATCTTTAGACACGAGCGAGATGGTTCCAGTGCCCTCAACGGGACACCTAGCATTATTCCCGACGATAACATTCATTGGTTCTTGTAGAGGTTTTATGGAGTCATATAACTCCTTCTTGCTGGTCATGTGTCGGGAAGCTCCACTGTCTAACACCCATGCACTTGTTTGATGTACATGTGCGCTAGTACACGTTTGCTCCGATACATCTGTATAGTAAACAGATGCACTTCCGTTTCAGCCGTATTGGCAGATTCTTTATTTCTCCAATTTGGCTTTAAAGTTATGTTCTTCTCGTCATGGATTCGTTTCTTGCAATCTTTGATAGCATGACATTTCTTATTGCAGTAGTAGCACAATCCAGAGAACGTATTCTTCTTTGATTTCTTCTTTTCTTCTTGGTTACTCCTCGCCTTGGCTATAAATGCAGAGTCAAGTTGATTTTCTCTGCTCCTCAACCTCATCTTCTCCTCCATCAACATGGCAGTGAATTCTTCAAACGTCAAAGGAGGAATGCGAACTTGTGTATTGAGTGCTGTCACAAGGCCGTCAAATTTTGGAGGCAACACTCTAATGCACTTTCGAGCTAGTTCCTCGGTTGATTTGGAAATACCAACTGCAGCCATTTGATCACGTAGATTTTTCATCCTACTGATAAATGACTCAGCTGCTTCATCTTCACTTAATCTCTCAGCAGCTAACTGATTCTCCAAGTTCTAAATGCGAGTCTGGTTCCTTGTTTCATACTGATTTCTCAGTATGTTCCAAGCTTCAGTTGCCTTGGTTGTGTGTTGAATTAGAGTAAGGACAAAATCCTGAACACTTGTTACAATTGCACAAAGTGCATCAGCATTTCGTCTCCTCCATTCTTTGACAAGCTGAGGATCTGGAGGTGTGACCTTTTTTGTGTCATCTTCAGCACGGACTGCAACTGGTTCTGCATCTGTGCCTAACACTGTATCAAGGAGTTCGTAGGAGTCCAGAACTGTAGTGATTTTGAACTTCCACAAAAGATAGTTCGTGCCATCAAGCTTTCCTTCTATGAAGGTAGGGGGACGAATACGAATTGTCGGTACTAAATCGGATCTAGAACTGGTAGAAGAAGAACTAGCACCTTGAGTAGTCATAGTTGTTGAGCTTTACTAGATAAGATTGTTGTTAAGAGCCCCTTAAGCTCTTGATACCATGTAAGAATATAACCAATTTCCCAGAAACGTCTTAACAACAATCAAGTAGAAAGACAATACTACTCGTTATAACAATTCAATATAACACTTACAAGATAATTGTCCCACCGTGCGCTCTCAAGATTAGAGCTTCAATGGCTTCTGGACTTACAAGAAGAATACAAGAAAGAAAGACTAACTTAGGATTGTGTTTGGAGTTGTGTTGTGGATGAAAATGATGAACTAATGCATGCCTATTTATAGAATTCAGCTAGCCCGCCATAGGAGACTTTCCTATCAAACATTTCAATCTTGGTTGGCTTTACCAACCATGTTCAAAGTATTAGCCACCCATATTTATCACATGGGTGGCTACAATTGACCACATGGGTGGCTAGCATCCAAGTCAACTTCTAAGAAGTTTCCTTTGGTCAAATTGGCTAACTTTAGCATTGCATCATCCCGACGTTATCTTAGGTAATTCCAAATTCCCGAACTTTTTTCTTGTAGCCATCGCGATCTCTTTTGACCTCATTCGACATTTAAGTCGGAATCATTAATTTATGCTACCATATAATTAACGATACTTATTATGAAGAGGTGGATATTGACATATATCAACATGAATAACCGATGAATGTGATAAAAAAGAGTTACAACCCTTATTTTTAATCAAAACAGATTAACAGAACCAGTTGTGGTAACCATATGCGATGCATGATCAAATTTTGCCACTACTCTCAGTCAATCTATAAAGAAATAAACATGAATCCTAATAATAGCACAACATATTGGTTACAAGTATATAACCATTTCAGTAGTTGGATGATTCTTTATGATATATATTTTTATTTCTATTTCATTTATTAATTAAAAATACAATAGCATCTTTATAAAATAAAATAAAAATTATGAAATCACAAACCCTATTAAAAGGTTGGAATTGAGTTTGGATTATCTTATTATGGCCTACACAAAATCAACAATCATCGAAGCAGGCTCGACCACATTTTGCCAAATGGTCATATAAAGCATTAACATTGTGTATTGGTCATCTGGAAGATCTCGGCAAAACATATAACGTTATGAGAAAATAGATTTTTTAGAACATATAACGTTATAAGAGATCCTTTTTTCACGACATTCTTTTTTAATTACTTAAATAAATTATTATTTTTAATATTATTGTTTTATTGTGTAATTTAAATTATCTTTAATATCTTTTAAGTTTTATTTATTTTTCATTGTCCATACGATATTCTATTATTTGTATTTCATAATATTATTTTTTGTTATTTTTTTTTCAAATTTAGAATTATTCAATTATTTTATTTTATTTTTTGTTTAGAGGAAAGGGTAGGGGATGAGGTTATTTATTTATTTATTTTTATTAAAAGGAGACCCATAACCGTATAACACATATATAACTAATAGGAATTGATCCTGCGATCTCTCGTAAATAAGCGAGTAACTTTACCACCAAATCAAAACCTTGGTGAGATGAGATTTTTTTTCTCCTACATGTAGAGAAGATGAAAATTAATGTAAGAATCCCCTACAATTTAGCCTAACAACCTCAAACAAGCCGATGATGCATTGAAAGGAGTAAAATACAAATTTTTGAGTGTATTATCTTCTCCCAGGCTTATCTAAAGAAAAAAACAAAAAAAGAAGAAGAAAACTAGACAACTCTTATCACGAGCTTTTAGATTTTCAACTCAAACCTTCCGAGAGAAGACGGAAGCAAAGTGCGTTGCTTATTTATTAAAGTGGAAAAAGGTAGTTTGGTCTTGAAAAAGAGTGAATTGCATAAATAGTCTTTATTGTTTATCTAAAGTTTTAAATTAGCTTTTATTGTTTAGGCACACAAATTTCTATAGGAAAAAAGCCAAATTGGCCCCTAAAATTTTTGTAAAAGGCCATTTTAAGCCCTCACTTTTAAAAAATACTCATTTTATTCCCTTCTTTTGACTATTTTCTTTTAGCAATCAAAAATTTAACCGTACTAAAAGATATAAATGCCCTTACAAAAAAATATTTTATTGTTATTCTTTCCCTTTTTTCACTTCTCATCGATAAAAAAAAATATATATAATTTAACCTAATTGAAAATAAACGACTTTTTCTTTCTTTAAAGGGAAAGCTCTAATACTGTTGAATTATATTTTATTGTTATTGCTCTATTTAGGTTAAGTTATATTTTTTATTTATAATAATCAATCTTCAATTTTTATTTGGGTAATGTTGTTTTGTAATAAAAAAGTGATAAAATTTGGCAAATTATTCATTTATTGACAAGAGATGTAGTATTTATTTTCCTAATGAATTAGCGCAATCAATTAATATCATAAATATTCCAATGATTAAACCGAATAGTTTTTTTATCCTTGTTTTTTTTCTTTTATGCCCAACGACTATAAGGATATTTATGTCTTTTAACAATGTCAAACCTTTGACCACTAAAAAAAGCCTAATAGTAGTTAAAGGGAGGGACTAAACTATGTATTTTCTAAATGTGAGGGACTAAAATGATCTTTTGTTCAAAATTTAGGAATCGATTTGGCTTTTTCCCAGTTTCTGTACTTTTCTGGTCACTACCTTCCCTTTAAGGATTCCCTGCTGAACTTCAGCATTGATGATTCTAAGGTCTAATGCTTCTCCTTTAAAAAATGATGGATCAGTGTAACGTTGTATACCACCATCAAAAGCCTAGAGACAATTAATACAATCCAGAAGAATGCTAAACCCTGTGAAACTATAGCTGTGAGGTGCAGTTGAAAGTAAAGGAAGTTAGTAGTTTAAATGAGCGGATAGAGAGATGAACCTTCAATTGATGCTCATAAAGAATAGTTGAAGGCCAGGGAATAGACAATACGCTTTTTCACCCTAATTTCTATCATTGAATGCACTGTAGCATAAGCCTGATGCATTTGGTATGCTTGCTTAATTATTACATCAGAAAAAAACTACAGCTTCTCGCCAAAAAAGCAAAGACATTGTTCAAAAAAAAAGAAAAAGAAAAAAGCAAAGACACACGCACAGATATATACATATTATCGTACCCATCACCTTCTTTATTAATTCTTGCTTTGTCACCACTCCACTCTCTCTTTCTACACACAACACACACTAAACTCCAGTTTTACCTAAAACCCTGACCGTATAAAAATGCAAAGCCGACTGCAGTTTCCGTCAAACTACCGCCGCGATCTCCCGCCGGGACCACGGCCCAACTTCGTCATCCGGATAAACTGCAAGCATCAAACCTTCCGAAAAGGCCCGAAATCGAGAAATTAATCGGGAATCTGTCGTTTAAGCCCGAGAAGTCTTTACTTTTTGACAAAAGTTCCATTTCCGGAACCCTATATTATCAGCAGTGGAACGAAGCGCTCGAAACAATGGTGGAAAGATGGAGGCTGAGGCTAAACAGTGTCCATCGGTGCACGCCGTGGCTTATCGAAAACGTGAAAGTCGAATTCGATAACGATGAGTTGAGAGATAGATTAAAGGCGTTGTTTCTGGAGAAGGCAAACGGGTTAATGGAAGGGGAATTAGTACAGAAGTGGCAGAAGAAGTTGGGGGCAGTCTCGGATGAGATAAAAAGCGTTATGGATAAGCTTAGAAAGCCAAATCAGATGGGCGTGGCGAACGAGTTGTTGAAAAAGAAGGGAAGATTGGTGGCTGAGAGGGACTTGATAGCGAAGAGGATCGAGGAGTTTCAGATTGGCATGAGGTTTGTGATTGAGCATTTGGCGGAGAAGAGGGTCGAGGATGGCGAAGAAGGGGAGGCGTTTCAGGTTTTTAAGTTTGGGTGGGAGTTTGATTGGGAGAGAATTCATTGTTTGATGAGAGGGAATGCAGAAGGCTTGATGATGGGTTGCCTATTTATGCATATCGACGCGAAATTCTTTGGCAAATACATGGTCAACAGGTGAATTCTGTTTAATACTCTTCCCTCCTTTCTTGTTTCAAATGTGGAATGCTATTCTGTTATTTCTGTTGATTGTTATGAAATTCAGAAATTATTTTGAATTGATAAAGTGCTATTTCTTTTTTTCGTTTTGAATAAGAGAACAGTTTAAACATATATACCATTTATTATTATTATTATTGTTTATTTTTTCGGTTATCAATTGTGGATGTGTATGGAGAGTTGCAAAATAATATCTAAGAGAAATACTGCTGAAAGATGAAGTTTCTTTTTGTTTGTTTGTGAACAGATTCTTTGGGCTTGTCTGGAATCTTGTTTAAAAATTGTGTTTTAGTTTTTAAAAACAAAAAAATTTAAAAAATTGTTTCGATGAAAAATACTTCTCAATAATCTATTAGCAAAAACTAAAACTATAAAACACTCTAGCCATGTTGTTTTTGAAGTTTTTTGTTCTCAAAACTTTCAAAAACCACAGAACTACTTCTCACTAATGGCAATCCTGTAAATAAGCTCAACTTTAATACCAAATACAAAAGTTGACTTTACCAAATAACTCTTAATTTTCTTTCTTCCTTTTGCAAACCAAGTGCTATCAAATGCATCTAATTAATGCCTTCATAGAATGAGTAGCACGAATTGGATAATACTAATATTAAATGTGAATTATACATGTGCATCAGATGTACTCTTCTGCATTCTTTTTTTCAAAATAGCTAGTAATCCTACTTTGCATGAATCAAACGTGTAACACAATTGGGTGGTCAGTGGTGGTGAGATGATTTGGGAAATGGTGATGAGGTGCAAAAATGGTGATGGTTGTGGTGGATGGCCGCGGGATGTAGTAAATGCTTTTTTTTTTTTTTGGGGTTAAATCCATACTTTTTTTTTATTACTTCCTACATAAAATCTTATATAACATGCTGCCTAGGTTATTTTATTTCTCTTTTCTTTTTAATTATTTTTTCTCTCTTAATTAATATTTACTCAAAATACTTTTTTCTTTCTTTGTTTAAACATATCAAACCCCTTAACTAAAAAAAAAAAAAAAAAAATCAACCATACCAGACCCAATATTAGAGAAACAACAATAAATCAATTGACCAAAAGAAAATAACCGGTCTTAAATCTGCATTTTTGAATGGGTTCTTAGAAGAAGAAATTTATCTTCAACAACCTATGGGATATGTGGTCAAAGGACAAGAAGACAAAGTGCTGAAATTGAGAAAGGCGTTGTATGGATTGAAACAAGCACCGAGGGCATGGAACAACATAATTGATAAATACTTCCAAGAACACAATTTCATCAAATGCCCTTAGAACATGCTGTATATGTAAAGATGAAAGCCAATGGTGACATTTTGCTTGTATGCTTGTATGTTGATGATCTGATTTTCACAGGTAATAATCCAAGTATGATTGAAGAATTCAAGAATGAGATGGCTAGAGAATTCGAGATGACGGACATTGGTCTTATGTCCTATTATCTCGGCATTGAGGTGAAACAAATGGAGGAAGGCAATCTCATTTCTCAAGAAAGATATGCCAAATATATGCTCAAGAAATTCAAAATGGAGAATTGCAAGCCAGTGAGTACACCAGTTGAAATTGGTGTGAAGTTGTCCAAAAATGACAAAGGAGAAAAAATGGATCCAACATTTTTCAAAAGTCTTGTTGGAAGTTTGAGGTATTTGACTTGTACTAGACCTGATATACTATTCGGAGTTGGTCTTGTGAGTCGTTACATGGAATCTCCAACCACATCACATTTGAAGGTAGCAAAAAGGATTCTTCGGTACATTAAAGGAACAGTTAATTTTGGATTACTTTATAAACCTTCTGAAGATTACAAGCTTGTGGGATATTGTGATAGTGACTGGGTAGGAGATGCTGATGATCGAAAGAGTACTACAGGGTACACTTTCTTTATGGGAGATACTTCTTTTGCATGGAGTTCAAAGAAACAACCTATAGTGACTCTTTCTACTTGTGAAGCTGAGTATGTTGCTGCTAATTCATGTGTTTGCCAAGCAATTTCGCTTCGAAAGTTATTGGAGAAACTTCAATTACCACAAGAGAATGCGACAGAAATTTTTGTGGACAACAAGTCAGCTATTGCACTTGCCAAAAATCCAGTATTCCATGAAATGAGTAAGCACATTGATACAAAATTCCATTTTATTAGAGAGTGCATAGAGAAGAAGGAAGTGCAAATCAAATATGTCAAGTCACAAGATCAAGCTGCTGATATTTTGACCAAACCCCTCAAATCGGAATTATTTTCCATATTGAGGACCATGCTTGGAGTGACAAATCAAGTTTAAGAGGGGGTGTTGAATGATAAACTTGATTTAAAGAAGGAGAAGAATTTAGACATGGATACATTCATAGTACCAAAATGAAGAGAGAATGTATCATGAATTTGAGTTGTGACTTTTGGGTTAATTCATGTTTGCAAAATGAAGAGTCATGTATCTATTAATTATAGTACATGTATTAGATTTAGATTTATGTCTTGTAGTATCTATAAATAGCTATGTAATCTAGCATTTGGAGTATGGAACAAAGAAACAGAGAAAGAAAAAGGGATAGGATGGAAATTGCATAACCTATGAACTTCTCGTTGATAAGTATATTCTTCAGAACCTGTGAACTTTTTGATGGTTCAGCCTGTGACCAAGGAAGAAGTGAAAAGAGCCGTCTTTAGCTTGGGATCAAAAAAGGCCCTGGGCCTTGATGGTTTCTCTAGACATTTCTACCATAATTACTGGCACCTGATTGAAGATATATGATGTCTTCAATGTCATTAACCAAGCTCTCCAATGCAGTAATAGCATCCAATCCATCAATCAGACCAATGTTATCCTCGTCCCAAAGATCAAAATCCTCAACAGGCCAATGATTTTAGACCCATAAGCTGTTGCAATTTCCTTTACAAAATTCTGGCAAAAGTCCTTGTCTTGAGAATCAAACCTATCATGGGGAAAATTATTGATCCAACTCAACAGCATTTATCCAAGGAAGGTCAATCCAAGATAACATTCTCATTGCCCAAGAAGCAGCATTCAAGCTCAAGAAGAAAAGGAAAAATGCAAAACATTGTCAAGCAATTCCTAAGGCAGACATAAGCAAAGCTTATGACAGAATTGGATGAGACTGATAGAGCACACTAATCAACTTGTAACTAACAAACGAATGTTGCAGAATTGTAGCTAGTTTATCTTATCATGTATATTTGAATTTGTTTTTCTGTTGCTTAGAGTCCTATTGTACTCAAAGTCAAACACTTCCTACTGTATATTTATACCTAATATGCAATGAAAGATGTTGCAGCCTATATTTTTTCTAAACTATCGTGTGCAAGTTTCTTCATAGTATAAGAGCCATTAAGCTTATACAAGCCTCTCGATCCTACAATCATTTTTTTTCCTGCACTATGGCCTCAAGCTCTCCAAGTGCTGCTACTTCTTCTGATGCCAATACATTTCTTCTCAGTGGATAAATGTGGCTACACAATTGCCGCTGAAGCTTACAGGCAGCAACTATCTGACTTGGCGCACTCAATTTCACACCCTACTGTATGGGTATGATTTAATGGGATACATTGATGGTTCCCTCCCATGTCCTTCCGCTACTATCACGACGAATGGTGTTGCGTCTCCTAATCCTGAGTACAAGCTATGGATGAGGCAGAACAATCTGCTTCGACATGCTATCTTAGCTTCAGTTGATGCTTCCATCGCACCTTTAGTCACCATGATTGCTATGGCTAAAGCAGCCTGGGATTGAGCAGTTCCTATGCCAATGCGTCCAAATCTCGCATCTATGGTCTTCGCAATAAGCTACTGCAATTGTACAAAGGGCATCAATCGGTTTCGGAATATTGCGAGTCATTAAAACTCTTGCAGACGAGATTGCATTAGCTGGTTCACCTATCTCCAATGATGAGCTCATTGTAGTTGTGCTCTCTGGCTTGGGGGACGACTACAAAGAACTCAGTGCAGCAATACGGGCCCGTGATATAGACATCACCTTTGAAGACCTCTTCGATAAACTCTTAGATCATGAATCTTTTCTCAAAAGAGAGGAGCAGCGCAAAGACTCTCATCTCGTCACTGCGCAATTCTCACAAAAGACCAATAACAAAGGTAAAAGTAATGGGGGCCAGAACAAAAAGAATAATTTTTCAGCCAACAATTCTAATGCTAGGCCATCGCAAAACTACTCCAATGGAGGTTCTTTTCAGTCCCATGGTGGGAATCGTCTATCCAATAATCAATGGCGACCTAGCAACAACAACCAGCAAGTTCGAATGCAGTGTCAACTTTGTGACAAATTTGGCCATGTCGCCAAATTTTGTAGGTCGCGTCCGCTTCCGTATTTTGATCCGCAAGCACACTTTGTCAACAAAAGGATGTCTCCTTCACAGAATTGGGTGCTTGATTCAGGTGCCTCGCACCATATCACCTCTGATCTTCAGAACATGAATATTTAGTCCAAGTATCATAGAAATGATAGTATCTTAATTAGGGACAGTACTGATATCCCAATCTCGTACATTGGTAATGCTACTCTTACTACTCCTCACACTATATTTACTCTTCAAAATGTGCTTTGTGCTCCTTCTATTCGAAAGAACTTGTTGTCAGTTTCTCAATTTTGTAAACATAATTCTACTTCTATTGAATTTTTTCCTGACTTTTTTCTTGTGAAGGATCTGAGCTCGGGGGCACCGCTGGTCAAAGGGCTGAATAAAGGGAATTTATATGAATGGCCGAACTCCTCCATTCTGCCTCATGTTTTCACTGCATCACTTGAATAATGGCACTCGCGTTTGGGTCATCCGCATAGTCGCACTCTTAGAAGTGTTATCTCTAATAACAAGCTTCCTGTTTCTTCTTCTAGTTTCAATTTTGCCATGATTGCTCATGTAATAAAAGTCACCGTCTTCCTTTTGGTGACTCTACAATTATTAGCAATAAACCTTTGGACATCTTGTTTACAGATCTTTGGGGTCCTACTCCAGTTGTGTCATTTGAAGGCTTTCGATATTATGTTATTTTTATTGACCATTTTACTAAGTATATGTGGTTATTTCCTTTAAAACAAAAATCTGATGTCGCGAAAGTTTTTCTTGATTTCAAATCTATTGTGGAAAAATACTTTGCTACCTCTATTATTACGCTATATTCTGATGGTGGTGGGGAGTACCAAGGACTCCATCATTTTCTTACAAAACATGGAATTCAACACCTCATTGCCCCTCCTCATATGCCTCAACATGTTGGTCTAGCTGAGCGGCGTCACCGTCATATAATGGAAACTGTTCTTACGATGTCGTCTAAAGCTTTTTTGCCTCCCACATTTTGGGTTGTGGCATGTCAAACCGTGGTTTATCTAATCAATAGGCTTCCCTCTTCAGTGTCTAATAATAAAAGTCCTTTTGAATCTCTGTTTAAAAATAAACCAAACTACTTAAAACTAAAAGTGTTTGGCTCTTTGTGTTATCCTTGGCTTAGACCATATGCACCTCATATGCTAGCTCCTAAGTCTCATCCCTGCATTTTTATTGGGTATTCTTTGACTCATAATGCGTATCGGTGTCTTGATCCCCAAACAAACAAAATATTCCTTTCGCGTCATGTGGTCTTTATTGAAAATATGTTTCCTGCTAAGAAAGACACTACTCATTTCTCTCCACAAATTTTTAATCAGTGGTTGCACCCAACCAATGAGTCCTATGTTGCAGACTCTAATTCTTCAAACACTACGCCACCTCAATCAGCTACTACTGATATCTCCATTCCTTATGTCCCCCAACAACGTTCTCGCCTTAGAATACCTCCTGAACCCCCATGTGCCTCTTTTCTTCCCTTACAGGTACCCTTCTCTTCTAGTCACGATGGCCATGTTTTAGAACCCCAAAATTCTATCGTGCCAAGTGCCCCTGTTGCGCCAGATTCTGCACCAACACAAAATTCTTTGTCAAGTAATGTTTTTAAAAATGCTCCTCACTCTCAACATCACATGACCACTCGATCTAAAAATAACATTACTAAACCAATTTCTAAGATGTGTTTCACAGCACTCTCTTCCCCACAACACTCTAAACCACATACTTTCAAACAAGCAAGTCAATTCCCTCAGTGACGAACAGCGATGTGCGAGGAGTTTGATGTATTGGTATGAAATGGCACTTGGGAGCTCGTTCCACCTAAGCAGCCAAATTGTAACATAATTGGGTGCAAATGGGTGTTTCGGATCAAAAGAAAGGCAGATGGCACTATAGAACGGTATAAGGCGAGACTAGTGGCAAAAGGCTTTCATCAACGTCCAGGTGTTGATTATACTGCCACATTTAGCCCCGTGGTTAAACCAGCTACCATTAGACTTATTCTTGCTGTCTTTTTTCACATACAAGTCGGATAGCGCGATAAGGCAGTTACACTCCTCCGCTTTGCATTCCAGTTCAAATACGTCTGAGGAACGAAGTCCTCATGTCATGCGTGAAAATAGTAAGGACCTTGTCTACACCAACCTAAAAAACCAACTCGTGGTCGTTAAGAAAGCGAAGGGCCCTCTTTCGTTGAGAGGACGATGAAAGAAGTCTTTCAAAGGCCCTCGAGAGGAAGTTTAACACACACATTCAGTTAAAGAGCAATTTAACTGGGTGCTACGCCAATTAGACATTAACAATGCTTTTTTGCAAGAGACTCTAGCGGATGAGGTTTACATGCGCCAACCTCCTGGTTTTATTGATTCTCATCATCCTACGCATGTATACAAGCTGAAGAAAGCTATTTATGGTCTTAAACAGGCTCCTAGGGCCTGGTACACTAAACTTCGTTGTTTCTTGCTCACAATTGGTTTTTGGAACTCTCACAGTGATACCTCTCTCTTTATGTTGCATACAGCTACATTAACTATTTACCTGTTAGTATATGTTGACGATATAGTGATTACAGGTAATGATTCAGTGGCAGTGGAACAGATAATTCAGACCCTTTCTACTCGGTTCTTTCTTAAAGACCTTGGGCTGCTTTATTTTTTTTTTGGAAGTTGAGGTTAGACGTATGCCAGATGGGATTCTACTTACACAGCAAAAATATATTACTGATCTTTTGCACAAAACCTATATGATAGATGCAAAGGAGGTTCAGACTCCTTTATCTACTTCTGCACCTCTAAAATTGGATGATGAATTGTCGCTTGCCGATTCAAAAGAATATCAGAGTGTGGTAGGTGCACTACAGTATCTCTCCTTAACTCGTCCAGACATTTCATTCACAATCAATAGACTATCCCAGTTTATGTACAAACCAACTCAGAATCATTGGGTTGCGGCAAAGCGAGTTCTTCGTTATCTTAAAGGGACTGCTAGTCATGGACTCATGTTGCGCAGGTCTTCTAAACTTCGGCTTTTAGCCTTTTCAGACGCTGATTGGGCAGGAAATGTTGATGACCGAACATCTACTTCAGCTTATGTGGTTTTTCTTGGAGACAATCCGATAAGTTGGTTCTCGAAAAAACAACGGTCCGTTGCTCGCTCCTTAACAGATGCATAATATCGAGCTGTCGCAGCGGCCACTGCCGAGATAAATTGGCTACAGAACTTAATCATTGAACTTCAGCTTCTCTTGAGTGATGTTCCAACAATTTATTATGATAATGTTGGTACGACATACCTGTGTGCAAATCCTGTCTTTCACTCAAGGATGAAACACATTGCAATTGACTTTCATTTCGTTCGCGATCAGGTAGCCAATAAGACTCTAAAAGTCTCACATGTTCACTCCGCGGATCAGTTAGCAGATTCTCTCACGAAGGCCCTTCTGCGACTTCAATTTATGCAACAACGTGTCAAGCTAGGCATTCTTTCTGGCCTGCCTACCTTGAGGGGGCATGATAGAGCACACTAATCAACTTGTAACTAATAAACGAATGTTGTAGAATTGTAGCTAGTTTATCTTATCATGTATATTTGAATTTGTTTTTCTGTTGCTTAGAGTCCTATTGTACTCAAAGTCAACCCCTTCTTACTGTATTTTTATACCTGATATGCAATGAAAGATGTTGCTTCCTATATTTTTTCTATACTATCGTGTGCAAGTTTCTTCAGAGACTTCTTACTCGGAGTCATGGAAAGACTTGGCTTCCACACAACATGGATCCAATAGATTGAGAAGTGTATCACCACAGTCTCCCTCTCAATCGTGATTAATGGAGCACAATGTGAAACAATCAATCCTTCGAGAGGAATTAGACAAGGGGACCCACTCTCCTCGTACCTCTTTACGATTGCTACCCAATCACTCACAACCCTCTTTAACAGGCACCTTAGTTGTAACCTTTTTAAGCGTACAAACTAGCAAAGACATATCCTTCCTGACTCATATGTTATTCGCAGATGGCTCAATCTTCTTCTTTGAAGCCAACTATCAGGAAGCTTTGGCCTTCCAAGAAATACTGAACATATATTGTTTTGCATTGGACCAAAGTATCAACCTCAACAAAAGTTCATTGTCTTCAGTTGCAATACCCCTGATGGTCTCAAAAAGGGCATCGCAGATATCCTCAGAATAAAAAGCTCTAACGATACCTTGGACTCCCAACAGAGTGGGAAAGATCCAAAGCAAACGCAATCAATTGGCTCCTTGAGAGATGCAACACAAAACTCAATGGTTGGAAAAATCTCCTCATTTTAGACGGAGGAAAAGACACGCTCATTAAAGCTGTAATCCAAGCGCTTCCTTCTTACGTGATGGCCCCTTTCCTTATTCCAAAAATAGTATGTAGACAGCTTTTCTCAAATGTTGCCAATTTCTGGTAGGAGCGAAATGGAAAAAAAGGAATCCATTTGATTAATTGGGAAACCCTGGCGGAACCAACATGGAAAGGCTGACTGGGTTTTCGTGACCTCCACTGTTTCAACCTCACTTTGATTGCCAAGCAGGCTTGAAGGATCCAAGCAAACCCAGAATCCCTTACCTCAAAGGTCATGAAAGGAATTTACTTTGCAAATTATAGCTTTTGGAATGCTAAACCTAAAAGAATCGTGTCTTGGGCATGGAATAGTATCCTCAAAGGGAAAGAGCTTATTAAAAGAAAAGAAATTTGGTCCATCGGGAATAGAAAGTTAGTTAATATTTGGGAGTATCATTGGCTGACCAACCAAGACATGATTGTCTGCAATCACACAGATGGGTCGAGGATGGTACTTGCTAGAATTATGGGCTGTATGGAGGGAAATTGTTGTGAAATGCAAGCATGTGTTATGGACAAAATGGTAAAAACATACAGTCAAATAGTAGACTGTTAAAACACCATTAACGGTGTTATGTTTGATGGGGAAATATGGATAAATTATAAAGTTTATGGTAAACTTTGGATTTTAGTAATAAACTCATGAGGGAAAATGACATTATCTCTATGAAATACTAATATAAGCAGAATTAATCGAATAGTTAAGTTTCCGATAATTACAACAGAGTTGACAAGTCTCTTGGAACAAGTGTGACCTGAAATGCCAGCTAGCTGCTTGGATCTTTCCTGTAAGGTTCCTTTTAGGAGTATTATATATGTATTTTTCTTGTCATCATCATTTCGCAAAGCATGCATTGCTTAAAAATCAAAGAGTACCAAGAGTCCTAGATATTTTTGATTACTATATATATATATGTTCTTCATGATGCTCAATTCCTTGATGGTTTCAACATTCTGAATTTCTCCGATTTTGCTAACTGTGCCTTCTAGGCTGCTATGGGTCTCATGAGAAGGATTTCATCATATTTCAAGCCAAAATCACAGGAGGAAGAAATTTTTTTACAGAACGGTAGTGAATTACAAGCGGAGCTTATTGTAGTTTCTAATGGATGGTATGGAATTCCTATTCGTAGCTTCACTGCCAAATAGCTACTCAAGGCAACAAACAGCTTTGCTGAGCGTGTCTTCTGCGGGGGTTTTAGTGACATGTTCAGAGGTCATTTAGAAGGACACCAAGTCATGGTTAAAAAATATCGAGATCCTACTTACGAATATCCTTCATTTTGTAATGAAGCTATCCGTGATATAGTGATTGCTATACATATGAGCCATCTCAAGAATGTCTTGAAGCTTATAGGTTGTTGCTTGGAATTCAAAGTTCTAGCTTCTGTTTATGACTGTACTGGAGGTATGATTCTCTATGAATATTTGTTCCACCCCAACAGTGACAACAAGTTATTATTACCTTGGAGAATAAGAATAAAAATTGCGAGCGATATTGCCAGCACAATTGTTTATCTCCATACTGCCTTTCCAACACCCATAATTTACAAGAACCTAAATCCGTCCAGAGTGATGATAGATCAATATGGGGTCGCTAAATTGTTTGACTTTAGTCGCTCTATATCGCTTCCTCCTGGAGAATTGTTTGTAATAGAAGAAATTAGATCATGGACCCTGAGGTTCATGGATTCAAACTATGCCAAGTATGTCTATGTTGGTCAGAAAATTGATGTCTACACTTTTGGTGTGCTTTTGCTCATACTGCTATCTGGGAAAACGTTGGGTCATGTGGATTTTGATGGCAAACTTTTGAATTTGTCGAGTTATGTTATAGATTATGCTGATAATCATCGATATGACCAACTTATAGATCCAAGAATACTGGCAGAGGAAGGTGGATTTGGTAGTGAAAGTCCATTTGAATCTTTCCTGGATCTTGCCTTGATGTGCACACGATTCAAGCACGAAGAAAGGCCAGAGATTATTGATGTTGCTAAAGAATTCCGCCTTATGGAGAAGGCCATTTTTCGGCCTTTGCCAAGTATTAACTCTTAAACCTTTTTCTTCTCTTTCCTATTTGCTATTTTTAATTCGTTTATTTTTTTTATCTGTAATCGTTGTATCATAAACGAGTTATAAAAAGTAAATTAATAGTTGCAAAGCATCCAATTAATAGAATTTGGCAACTTGTTCCCTAATACATTGGAGTCTAGTATGAATCTAGAATTGATTTTGGGTTAAAATAAAATTATTAAAAAGAGTGTTATAGAAACGGGAAAAAACCATTTATGTCCTTTAAAAATATGATAAATTTTAGACAAGTTTATGTGAATTTGAAAATTTCTCCACAAATTCTTGTATTTTAATTTTTTTGTGATTTTTTATGAAAAAAGGTATAATGCATTAAAATGTCATTTTTACCCTTAAAATGGATGTAGATTTGCCAATCTTCATTGCTTCATGCAACGACGCGAGAAGGAATTTTGGCTACCAAATAATTAGTCTGGTTGTTTGCTTCTCTGTTTAAATAAATATTATATTAGTGCAGTCATATTTCAACGAACAAGTTAGAAATTAATAAAAAATAATAATAATAATCCAATAGATAGTTGGACAATGGTCAAATTGTAAAGGCAAAAGTGGTATTTTAGTGTATTATTCTTTTTTCCATAAAAAATTACAAAAAGTTAAAGTGCAGGGATTTGTAAAGAGATTTTTAAATCCATAGTTACCTGTTTGAGACTTATTATATTTATCAGGGACTAAAATATCTTTTTTCTTCCAAAAACGACAAACTGAAAAACTGAGATAAGAAATCAAGAAAGAAAAAGAAGTGAAAAAGATCAAGGGCAGTAGCCGGAGCTGCTGCCTGGCACAATAATGGTGTCCAGGTGATGAGAAGGCGGTCAAGCTAGAAATATTAGAGAGAGAGAGAGTGTGTGTGTATGTGTATGTTCTGCAAGAGAGAGATGGAGAGATGCAGAGAGAAAAGGAAAATGAAGATGAAGCCAACAATGGGGAAGCTTCATGTAGGGAGATGGGGATTGCAGGTGTGAATTGTGTGTGTTAGTGTAGATGAGTGGTGAGGCTATGGGGAAGCAGGGGAGGAAGAGAAAGAAAGAGTGAAGGAAGAATAGGAAAGGAAAATAAAATAAAACAATATAAGAAACAAAAAAATGAATTTAACGAAAAGAGAAAAGAACAATAATGAAAGGAAAATAGGAGACGGGTTTGACATAGAGTAAGGATAAATTAAGATAAAAAGTAATAGAAGACGAAGAATAAGTTACTAATCCCTAACTAAATTATATAAGTAACAATATGAAAACTACAAAATGAAGTGGATTAATGTTGGAATATGGAAGAGGTTATTTTATCGCAGAGAGAAATAATATGGAGACTCTAAACAAAATCTTTATTGCTCTAATATTTGGTATAACTACAATTGAAAGGACTGACCCCTATTTATAGATTCACAAAAATCCTATGTCAATTAGGATATGGTTCTAGGAAACCATTACCCACTTGGAAAAACTATCTAGTCAAAAACCAATTTAAATCTAACTAGAACTTATTTAATAGAGTCCTAATCCAAATCAAGTTTATCTTCTAATATCCCACTTAAACTTGATTTGACTCTCGTAACTCCGAGCAAAGCTCTAAGCTTCATAAACACGTCACTCTTGAGTGGCTTTGTAAAAATGTCTGCAACATGATCTTGAGACTTCACATACTCTATATTCACTTCCTTCCTTGTGATGCATTCTCTGATGAAATGGTAACGTGTGTCAATGTTCTTGCTTCTTTCATGAAAGACTGGATTCTTGGCTAAGGCAATTGCAGACTTGTTATCAACATATATCTCTACTGGCTCTTCTTGAGGCATCTTAAGTTCTTTCATCAAATTCCTTAACCATAGAGCATGACAAACACATGAAGTAGCAGCTACATATTCAGCTTCACATGTAAAAAGTGTGACAATGGGTTGCTTCTTGGAACTCCAAGTGAATGTCGTATCTCCCATGAAGAAAAGATATCCACTAGTACTCTTTCGATCATCAAAATCACCAGCCCAATCGCTGTCACTATACCCCACAAGTTTGAAATCCTCTAAGTGGGAGTATAAAAGTCCATAAACAACAGTTCCTTTGATGTAGCGAAGTATTCTTTTGGCAGTCTTCAGATGTGTATTAGTAGGGGACTCCATAAAGCGACTCACAAGTCCTACACCAAAAAGAATATCTGGTCTTGTACAGGTCAAGTATCTCAAGTTTCCAACCAGGCTCTTGAAAAATGTTGGATTTACACGTTCTTCTTCATCAACCTTTGACAATTGTACTCCACATTCAATAGGGGTGTTAACAGGCTGACAATTTTCCATCTTGAATTTCTTGAGAATTTCCCTTGCATAGCCTTCTTGAGAAATAAATATTCCTTCATCTGTTTGCTTCACTTGAATTCCAAGATAATAAGACATGAGTCCAATATCAGTCATCTCAAATTCTCTTGCCATTGTCCTCTTGAAATCTTCAAATAAATTTGGATTGTTGGCAGTAAAAATTAAGTCATCCACATACAAGCAAACAATCAACACTTCGCCATTCTCATGTTTGGTATAGAGAGTATGCTCATGCGAACACTTGGAGAAATTATTATGACGGAAATATTCATCAATTCTACTATACCAAGCTCTTGGAGCTTGTTTTAGGCCATAGAGAGCTTTCTTCAACTTTAAAATTTTATTTTCACACCCTTTCTCCTCATAGCCTAATGGTTGTTGAATATATACCTCTTCATCAAGAAAACCATTCAGGAATGCAGATTTAACATCCAATTGATAAATCTTCCATCTGTGTTGGGCTGCTAGAGATATGATAAATCTTATAGTTTCCAAGCGTGCAACAGGAGCAAATACCTCAAAATAAACAATGCCAGCTCGTTGACTATAGCCTTTTGTAACTAGTCTTGCCTTGTACCTTTCAACTTCACCTTTAGCATTCTTCTTTATCTTGTAAACCCACTTTACTCCAATGGCTTTGTGGCCTTTGGGTAAAGTTGCAAGCTCCCAAGTGTCATTCTTCTTTATTGCCTTGATTTCTTCATCCAGGGCTTGTCTCTATCTTTCAGTTTCATTAGCTTCCTCAAAGCTTATTGGTTCACAATCAGCAAGCAAACAAAAGAGAGTCAATTCATCATTTAAATTTCAAGTTACCTAATAAATTTCATCCAAGCTTCTGAAACGGGGGGTCTTTTCATACGAACTTGAACTTGTTGAAGTTATGTCTCCTTGAGATGAAGTTGGAGCTTGATATGGAGATGGAGTCTGAGTTGGAGTTGGAGATGGATTTGGAGATATAAAGTCTTCATTGACTTCTACTTCTTGCTCTTGTATGGGTAAGAATTTGTATTTTTTTTGCTCTTTGACATTCCAATCCCATTCAGCTTCTTCATCAAATTGGACATCTCTACTCACAATAATTCTCCCATTAGTAGGATTGTAGAGCTTGTATGCTTTGGAACTTTTTTCATACCCAATGAAAACTAGTTTTTGGCTTTTATCATCAAGCTTGATTCGATTTTGATCAGGAACATGAGTATAACCAATGCTTCCAAAACCCTTAAGTGCTTGATTGTTGGCTTTCTTTCACTTCATGCTTCTAATGATGTCTTGTTAGAGTTTTCCTCTCAGTAACTCCATTCTGTTGAGGTGATCGAGGAGCTGTCAAAGGGCGTCGAATGCCATTCTCTTCACAAAAATTGTTGAATTCTCTTGATGTGAATTTTCCACCTTTATCAGATCTCAAGGCTTTGATCTCCCAACCACTTTCTTTTTCAGCAAGAGCTTTAAATTTCTTGAACTTGTAAAAAGCTTTAGATTTTTCTTTTAAAAAATAAACCCAAGTCCTACAACTATAATCATCAATAAAAAGGATAAAATATTTATTTTTACCATAGGAGCAAGGATTAATTGGCCCGTAAATATTAGTATGGACAAGTTCTAGTAGTCTCGTTGCTCTTGATGCAGCCTCGTTTGGAAAACTTTTTCTAGCTTGTTTTCCAAAAAGACATCCCTCACAAATCTGTTCCGGATGATTGATGAAAGGCAATCCATGCACCATATTTTTTCTTGACATTAAAGAAAGATTTTCAAAATTTATGTGCCCAAATCTCAAGTGCCATAACCAAGAAACTTCTTTTACACAAGCTTTAAGACATTTTGCAACATCGTTTTGAATATTTAATAAAAATAATATATTTCTTGTCATGGGCACTTTTGTTATCAAAAAATTATTTCCATCTTTTATTACACAATATTTATCTTCCAATAAAATTGTGTAATTTTTCTCAAGAAGTTGACCCTGACTCAAAATATTAGTTTTGATTTTGACACATAATAAACTTCAAAAATAAAATGATGTCTTCCATCTTTCAAACGGATTAAAATTTTACATTTTCCTTCCACTGAGACCATAGAGGCATCTTCAAATTTAACATTGCCCTTGACAGTTTCATCGAGTTCTGCGAATATGCTCCTTTTTCCAGTCATATGATTACTTGCACCTGTATCAAGATGCCATGAAATATCTCCTCCATCTTGTTCGCCATGATGAGTCATCAACAAGGTAATCTCTTCTTCCCCTTCTTGTCTTTCAGCAAAATTCGTTTTTTCGTCCACAACTTTAGGATTACTCATACATTCATTAGCATAATGACCATATTTTTGACAATTGTAACATTGAACTTGCGATTTTTCATACCTTTGTCCTGAATAATTGTCTCTTCCATGCCCAGGTTTATGCGAATTTTGATTTTTCTCTTCTTGATTAAATCCTCCTCTTCCACCACGTCCTCATCCTCATCCTAGGTTTTGGCATCGGCCTCTACCACGTCCAGATCCACGACCACGTCCTTTTTGGCTTCCATCGTTGCCAAAGTTTTCTTCTTTTTTCAAAGCGAGATTACTTTGAAGAACTTTTTCCAAGACTTCTTGGTTCTTCTTTTTGTGTCTTTCTTCATGAGCTTGTAACGAGCCCATGAGTTTATCAACGGACATGTCATCTAAATCTTTTGATTCCTCAATCGCTACAACAATATATTCATATTTTGGATGCAAAGAACGAAGGATCTTTTCTACAATACGAATATCTTTTAAATCTTCCCCATATTTTTTTAGTTGGTTAGAAACCACCAAAACTCTCGAAATATAATCTGAAATAGATTCACCATCATTCATATGGAGAGATTCAAACTCACCTCTTAAAGTTTGTAAACGAACCTTTTTCACCTTGTCTACCCCTTTTTGTGATTTTTGGAGAGTTTCCCATGCTTGTTTGGCAGTAGTTACGCATGAGATTTTCTCGAACATAGTTTTATCCAAACATAGATGGATGATAGGGAGAGCTTATTGATCCTTCTTGCGATTTTTCACCAATGCGTCTTTTTGATTTTGACTCAAAACTTCATCTTCAATAGGTTCTACATAGCCTTTCTCTACAATCTCCCAATCATCTTGTGAGCCAAGGAGAGTCTTCACATGAATAGACCAATTATCATAATTATCCTTAGTGAGGCGAGAAAATTGAAAAGGAAACATACTATTTCCTATCATCTTTACCTAGCTCTAGATACCACTTTGTTGGAATATGGAAGAGGCTATTTTATCATAAAGAGAAATAATATGGAGACTTTAAACAAAATCTTTATTGCTCTAATATTTGGTATGTATTTGGTATAACTACAATTGAAAAGACTGACCCATATTTATAGATTCACAAAAATCCTATGTCAATTAGGATATGGTTCTAGGAAACCATTACCCACTTGGAAAAACTATCTAGTCAAAAACCAATTTAAATCTAACTAGAACTTATTTAATAGAGTCCTAATCCAAATCAAGTTTATCTTCTAACAATTAAATGTTGTTTTAATGAAGATCAAATAAAACAGAAATAAGTATATAATTGGATGAAATAAAATGAAATGAAAATAATAAATGATAGCACAAATTAAGCTAATATAAATATGAAAGGATGAAATGGGACATTAGGAAATGTATTTGTACTAGGAATTTTAGTGAGTGGAAGTCTAATTACTTGAATAGATTGAATAGAACTTTATGAAAAATTTGTCACTTAAATGTTAAAATAATTATTATACGTACTCTCGCTTAAGCTCTTTTTAGAATCAAAGGAAGTATTGATTAACTGAGTTTGTAATTTAAGTATTAAATGGATAAACTGCAATATATACTTAAGTGCGCTTTAGTTTATTTCTTTATCTAGTATCTCAGTTTAATTTATTATCTTTGCAGAAACAATTAATCTTGAGCTTGATTCTTCTTTAATTTTCGGTGACGGTAAGTTTGACTTCCTTTTGCAACTTATTTTAATGTTGTTTTCGATTCTTGTTGGCTTATAATTATTCTTTACAATTCATACTTTCTTCGTATAGTTTTTGAGGTTAAAATTGATATTCCGGTAAATTTTTGACTTGATTAAGAAGTTCTACAGTTTGTACTACATACCTTACTTCTCTATTTATCTACCCCTTTCTTGATTGATTGTCATGTTAGTTCATCCATTAAATCTGCTTCCTTCGTCAATCAATCGAAATTCGAAACCTCATTTTTTCTCAATATATATGGTATTTCAAAAGTAATCAGTTCCCAAAAAAAAAAATGTAATCAGTTCATTGGTTTCCTATTTGGTCATTCTCTGTTTGGTATTAGTTATTTCTATTTCCTTTAATAATTGCTGTCATGTTAGTTCATTCATGTTGACTTGTTTAGATGACATGTAAAAAAAATTAATAAAAAAAGATTGGAATAATAATTTCTTTATATATATCTTAACTTGAAATAATAATTTTTTTATTAAGTCTATTGCATATAAAAAAAATAATAAAAAAATGAATATAAGTAAAAAAATTATTATTTCAAGTTAAGATATATATAAGTATGTAAACAATATCAAAATTTATCACATAAAAAAATAAAAAGAAGAGTTGAATGTATACATCTATGCTTTCTTTCTTGGGCCAACCCTGATTTTTTATATTATATGCAAAATTAATATCACAATACATAAAAATCGTTTAAGTATTGGCCTTTAATAGTTCAAAAATCGATTAAGTACTAACCGTTTGGTATTTTTTTACTAAATTAATAATTTTTTTTTAACTTGGGGCCTCTAATCTAAGGGGGCCTTAGGCACCGGCCAAGCTGCCCATAGCTTGGGCCGGGTCTGCTTATGTGTTAATTTTACTTGACGTAATGATAAAATTGATGTATTATTAGCTTGAGAGGAGCTGGAGGTGGTTGGTGGGGGTGGCAAATAGTTGTGTGCCTTGTGCTTGTTAGCATCGTGGTGCATAATTGAGTGTGTGTGGGTGTGTGTGTGTGTGTGTGTATGTGTGTGTGTGTGTGGTGGTGGTGGCGGCACATCATGAGGTTGTTACTCAGAAAACAGATATCTACAACTTTGGTGCGCTTTTACTTGTGCTTTTAACTTGAGACTCTCAAGGCATGCAAAACTATAGATATAATTGTTTTCAAGGTTTTCAAAAATCAGATTGGCCGAAATATGGAGATTTATGTAGATGACATGTTGGTTAAGAGCAAAAGGGCGGAAGATCACGTAGCCGACCTGGCTGAAGCCTTCGCCGTAATGGAGCACTTTAGGATAAAGTTGAACCCGGAAAAGTGCGCGTTCGGCGTCAAGGCAGGAAAGTTTCTGGGCTTCATGGTCACAGCCCGTGGGATAGAAGCCAACCCGAAGAAGGTTCAAGCGATACTCGACCTGGCACCGTCGACCTGCGTGAAAGACGTTCAGGTGTTAGCAGGCAAGGTCGCGACACTAAGCAGATTCATGTCCAGGTCGGCTGACAAGTGTGCTCCTCTGTTCAAAATATTGAGGAATCCTAAGAACTTTGAATGGACTATAGAATGCCAGAACGCCTTCCAAGAGCTGAAAAGGTATCTAGCTTCGCCACCCCTGCTATCCCGACCTGAGGTGGGGGAGGAGCTGGTACTATACCTAGCATGCTCGGGGACAGCAGTGGCAGCGGCACTAGTTCGAGAAGAAGGGAAGGAACAGAAGCCGGTCTATTATATCAGCAAAACCCTGCAAGGGGCTGAGGTGAGGTACTCCTCCTTGGAAAAACTCGCCCTCGCTCTCATCACAGCAGTAAGAAAGTTGAAGCCATACTTTGATGCTCAACCAATTAAGGTCAATTAATGATTTTTAACGGGCAAGGGGTATAATGGTAATGCATTATGTGCATTATATACTTTGGAATGTGACCATTTAATTCTTTTATTTATATTTTATTTTATTAATGAAACTTTTTTCTAACAAAAACAAAAGAATGTGATTGTTTAAATCAGACAGTCACACTAATTTTTTTTTTAACGGCCAAAAATATTAACTGCCATGATGATGAATGAAGCGACGAATCGTGGAGTTTGCCATATAATATTGTTTCAAGGGAGCTACTAGGTAGTATTCATTGAGAAAATTGACGAAATTGTAAAATTAATTCCCAGACACCAATATAATAGAGTATAATTTTTTTTCAGCTTGTCTTTTTCTTCTTTTATTACAAAGCCGAGTAATTTTTACAAGTCAATGCAACATAGCGCTGCCTTATCGGATTCCACGGACGCTAATCTAACTATTTGTGGACGATATCAAGTATGAAATAGGGAAAAAGGTGTCCATGCGATGTTGTACTGAAGGAATTGAAGGCCAGTCATTTGACTTTCTTGTTGGGAGATGAGCATGCATCTATGTCATTTTTGACTTGTCATGCCAAACATTGACAAGTCTTTTGGAAGATGTGATATCCTACACAACTTCGACTTCTATATTCAATTTATAATTAATTGAGTTTACTATTATGGTCAATAATAATTTAAACATTTTACTTCCGTGAACTAGGCTTTTATGTGTTGGGAATGCCAAGCTAGCTGCTTGCGTCTTTCCTGCAAGGTGCCTTATGACTTGTGAGAACTGGACAATTCCTTTTAAGATCTTGCTGGAATACATTGCATTTCATCACTTCTAATCCATGCAGTCCTTAAAAATCAAAGAATACCGATCACGTTAGATTTCAGTTGCTAGGGACGAATTTAAAAATTTTTATCATTGGAAATTAAATAATTTTTTTGAACTAAAAATACATAGAAATTTTTTTTTTTTTTTTTAAATTATAAATTGTTTAATATTATTCTGTCAGCCCCGCTGGCCCTTATCTACATCTGCCACTGTCGGTTGCCATACGTTCTTCATGTTGTTTAAGTTGATGGTTCCAACATTCTGAATTACTCTGATTTTGCTAACCGTGCCCCCTAGGTTCCTATGGGTCTCATGAGAAAATTTTCGTCATACTTCAAGCCAAAACCACCGGAGGAAGAAATTTTTTTACGGAACGGTAGTGAATTGCAGGCGGAGCTTATTGGATTTTCTAGTAGAGGGTATGATATTCTGATCCGTAGCTTCACTGCCAAAGAGCTAGTCAAGGCAACAAGAAGCTTTTCTGAGCGTATTTTCGACAATGGTATGACAGCCATGTTCAGAGGCCACTTAGAAGGTAGCCAAATCCTGGTAACTAACAATTGGAGAGGCAGAAGATATGTCTATCATGATAAAGCTATCCGTGATATAGTGATTTCTTCACATATGTGCTACCTCAAGAATGTGTTGAAGCTCGTAGGCTGCTGCCTCGAATTCGAATCTCCGGCACTTGTATATGAATATGTCGAAGGTACACTTCTATTTGATTATTTGTTGAACCCCAACAGTGACAACAAGTTATTATTATCTTGGAGAAGTAGAATAAAAATTGCAAGCGATATTGCCAGCACAATTCTTTATCTCCATACTGCTTTTCCAACGCCTGTAATTTATAGGGACATAAATCCATCCAATATGATTGTAGATAGATATGGGGTCGTAAAATTGTTTGACTTCGCTCTCTGTATATCGCTTCCTCCTGGAGAATTGAGTGTGGAAGATGAAGTAAGAGGAACATTTGGGTTTGCAGACCCTGAGTACATGGTCTCGGGCATTGTTACGCAGAAATCTGATGTCTACAATTTCGGCATATTTTTGCACATTCTGCTAACTGGGAAAACTGCAGTTTGGAAGGATCATGAAGGCAAAAGGCTGGTTTTGTTGAAGGATGATGTTAAATATTATGCTAATAATCATCAATACGATCAACTTATAGACCCAAGAATATTGCAAGAGGAAGGAGGGGTTGGTAATGAAAATCTACTTCTATCTTTTCTGAATCTTGCTTTGATGTGCACACGCGACAGCGGAGAAGAAAGGCCAGAAATGATTGATGTTGCAAAACAACTGTCTCATGGAGAAGCGCATTCGTAATAGTTTGCCAAGTATCAATTAATTCTTTATTTTTTCGTCTCTTTTCCTATTTTTGCTATTTTGAATTCGTATAGTTTAGAAAAAAGATTTCATCTCTCTGTATATATACTTTTTTAAGAAGTCGAGTGCAACTAGAAATGCCATAATTATATGTAAGGAAAGGCATAATATGAAGTTCTGGTGATAGAGGAATCTGATCATCACTGTTGTCATCATACTTATTCGATCGGCATTTGCTTTCAGTGTCCGAGTGACGAAAGGTTCTTTTCGTTTTCTAGCTTAATGTTTTCATCAGATTTTAGTTTGTTCAAGAGTATGATACTGAAATCATGTAGCCATACTAGGTGATTTCTATGAGATGATTGACGAAGTTGCAAAACCATCTCCAAATACCAAAAAAATAATCAAATTTCAACTTGTCTTGTTGTCTTTAATTTATGAGAAACCTGAGTAATTTTAATGAGTGTTACAAGTCAATGCAACTTGCACAACAAACTACTTCATAAAGTTGAAAAACTTTTAAAAAACCCCAGTTAACTATAAAGCAAAAGTGACATGTCTTCTTTTTTTAATAGAATTTACATGAGTTTCACACATCACAAGTCCTTTATAAATGTGTCTAGACATGATGCCTTCATAATGCTGCCTTAATTACACTCAGAAATTTTTTTTCTATCAATCTAAATTAATATTAATTTATAAAAAAAATAAATTTTACATATACAAGACTCATTTTATGTGAGAAAATTAAAATCAATTTAGACTCGATTAAATGACAAACCCTCATTTTTTCTTTCGGTTTTGACGTTTTTGGATTCCACCAACCCAAATCTAGCCATCTGAATCCAAATTGAGGTCCCACCTCACAATTGATTTTTTTCTCTTTTCCTATTTTTTGTCGCATGAAGAAATTGAAGGCCATTGACTTAAACTTTTGACGTGTGGCAAGGACGATAGGAAACCTCCATTCTATGCATCTACATCACCCTTTGATAACAATTTTTTTTTAAAGATTGGAAAGAGTAGGTCGCGTAATGCGAAGAAATTAACCTCCATTCCATGCATGTACATCACCCGTTGAATTTACTATTATTATCATCAATCTGTCGCGTAATTCGAAGAAATTAACTCACACGTACAAACTTAAGTGGGAAATTGATCTAAAATGGCCATAGCAGCATCCATGCAAATAAGAGATTCAGGAGTAGGTCTCATGAGGATGGAGGGGTAAAAAAGAAAAAAAAGAAAGAAAAAGCATCCACGCAAATAAACTTTATAGCAAACCAAAAAATGTTACTCTTGACTCCCAATATCATATTAGACGGATCACGATTACCTATTTACTTATACATAAATTTTATTAAATTTATGAAATCAGCGGAGGTTGCAGCTTCCAATGACCCTTATATGCAGGGGCGGAGCTAGGGCCTAGCCCCCCCATCCCCCATATTTTTTTCCCAAAAAAGTATATGTAAAATCGTTAAAAAAAAGTTATGTTATTAAAAAAATCTATGTAGTATTGTTAAAAATAAGTTAACGGCCCCCTATTTTTTTTCCCTTGTCATGAATGTTTTAATTTGAATTTTGGCCTCCTCAATTTTAAAATGATGGCTCTGCCCTTGCTTATATGGCTCCACCAATGCATACTGGACTTGTAAAGAGAAAACGTGACACGCATCTTGGAAGAAGTTTAACCTGAATTGCCAATTAGCTGCTTGGATCTTTCTTGCAACGTGCCTTTAGACCAACTCCAACATCTTCCTTATATTTTTCTCTACATATAGAGAATTTGGATCATTTCTCTATATCTAGGAATTTCATATTTTAATTTCACTCCAACAACTTCCCTACATTAAGTAAATCTCTTATTTCAATTTTACTCCAACACTTTCTCTAGTTTAAAAACTCTCTATTTTTGTTTACTCCACATGTGGAGATGTGAAGATAAGTTTAGGAAATTGTTATTGTATCTCCACATGTGGAGATAGTGAGATTTAGATATAGAGATTCTCTATATGTAAGGAGATAGGTATAAGAAAGTTGTTGGAGACCAAAATCTCCAATAGCTTCCCTACATGCAGAGAATTTAATGTTTTAGGTCACCTATTAGAGATGGCCTTATAAGTACTGGAAAGTCGGACAATGCATTTTAAGCTCCATTTGTTTGCAGTAAAATATTTTCATGAAAAATATTTTTAGAATTTTATGATGTTTGGTAACACGAAAAATTTGGTCAACCGAAAAACATTTTCTGATCAGGAGAAAATTTTAATTCAAATTGGAAAATATTTTCTTATTTTTTGGGAGAATAAAATATTTTTCGGAACTCACCCACTTCATTCCCACCCCACCCACCCCCTACCCCCTACCCCTTACCCCCTACCCCAATTCTCCACACACCCTCTACCCTCATGGTTAACATATATATTATATGTGTATGTTTTTTTTTTTATAAATAAAATCTCATGTCGAAAAATATTTTTCACTGTACATCCAAACACCAGAAGATATTTTCCAGTATTCTATTTTTTTAAAAAATATTTTTCCCCAACAAGTTATTTTACGACAAACAAACGAAGCCTTGGGAATGAATCCACATATTCCTATCCATAATATAGTGGTTGCTTCACATATGAGTGAGGGGCGGAGCTAACCCATTTAGAGGGGGCTGCTTAATATATATATATATATATACTAGTTGAGTCTGTCCATGCAAATGCACGGGACAAACCTAATGTAGATTAAGAAAATATCGTAAATAACAACTTGATTTTGCAAAATAAATAATGAAAAGATATAGGAAAAGAAGAATAAAAATTAAATAATCTGTTTTTGAATATCTGCACTTCAATAGTCAATTTGAACCCCCAGCAGAAGAATTGGACTGAGTTTGAGAGTTCTCAGTTTTTAATCAGCATTCTAGCTGAGGCGCATATCTGATAGCACCTTCACTTATAAATCTTAACATAGTGTTTGGATTGCACAAAGGAATAGAAAGGAAAGTAAAGTGGAGGAAAAAAAGAAAGGAAAGGAAAGGAAATGAATTACCTTTGGATTGCAAAAAAATAATAATGGAAAGGAAATGAAAGAATTTTATAATCTTTTGTTTGGATTAGAAAAAGAAAGAAAAATGATAATTTTAAATATAAAATTACTTAAGTACTCTTTTTTTATTTTAATAACTATGAGATATGTAAGGACAAAAAAGATTTTTTATAACAAAACATTTCTTTTCTCTCCAAAACACCCCAATTTGGAAGGATTACAAAATCCTTTTCATTAAAAGAAATAGAGGGATTTTGGAACCCCTTCATAATTTTTTCCTCCTTTAAAATTCAATCCAAACAAGGGAAAAGATTTCTTATTCCTTTTCCATCCTTTTCTTTTCGTTTAAAAGTCCAATCCAAACAAGCTGTAAGTGGAAGACTTTGGGATAGACTTCAAAACGTGTTCGCCCTGCACTTTAATTTCTAATGGGTGAGATTTAGGCCACACTAATTGGGGTCCGTGGCCATTTTGAAGATAATTTTTGTAGACTTTAAGCAAAATCACACTCCAAGAAATACCTAAGCAATTTCCTCGCAGCATGCATTAAGACTTTAGTTTTGACTTCCATGGTACCAAAACCAAAAAAAGAAAAAGAAAAAATAAGCAACTCTTGGGCCGGGCTAATTTCTTAAGTGTCCTTATTACGACTATCTTATGTTACACGTCTCGTTGTCAATTGTTTTTGCCGTGCAAGCAATAACTCCATTCATGTCTCGTTGTCACTTTTCTTGGGGCAAATGATCACTTATTGAGCTTGTGTACAGGGGCAATATCCAAAGAAAAGACCTAATTCATAGATTATTAATTCATGGGATAAAGAATTTACGAATATTGAAAAGCATCATTAGATGAAAAATATATATGTTGTAACTAAATAAATCTCTAATATATATAAAAACTAGTTACAGCCAAAATTTTCATCAAGTTTGACGCATTTCTCTAATGAATTATTTATAAATCTTGAAGAAATAAATTTCTTAGAAACTAGATATTATATAGTAGGGTAATTTATTTATTTTATTTTATTTTTAATACAATGGTAATTGAAGCTCTAATTTGAACCACTCTCAAATTGACACCTTAGGACATTATATAGGGAAGAATGTGCACAAGGTAATATATAATAGGAATTAGTAGTTGTAAATTGGACTATGAATTTCACTGCAAACTTCAACTAAAATAAATACAACAAATTCTTTTCTAACCATTTAAATTTTTAAACGAATTGGTAATTTAATATGGTATCAGTATAAAAAATTCTTGAGTTTGAAACTATATTTCAATAAGGCTCAATAAAAAAAACTATATAGCCTACATGTGAGTTTTTTTTTTCTATTAACTCAAAAAATACTATACAAAAAAATTAAACCAAATCAAACCAAACCAAATTGAGCTTTGTCCCACTAGATGGAACCGACACTGTATAAAAAACACTATATATAAAAAAAAAATAATCCCTAATATTAAATTTTTGATTCCACCTTGCTTGTGTTGGCTCATTCCTTTCGACTTGCTTTCTTTGCAGACGGCGAGTAGGTGTGTACGTGGACTTGGGTTAGATGCTTACGCTTTTGTTTAGACACAGTGGTCATTTCTTTGGTTTTGTCTTACTTTCGTCTGGTATTCACTTCTTATAAGACAAGTTTCACTTGTAAGCCTCCTCAAATTGCGTTTTGCTTCGATCTCCTTGGAGTTTACGAATTACTTATGGTTTTAGAGCCCAATTTATTATGTTTAATGAATTTAGCTTGTGCATTGTATGTCTTGGGTATGTTTGTCTTATCACGTGACGGATTTGTTGAGTTGGCAAGTTTGGGGCGTGACACTAATAATACCCAAAATTTGCACCCGTAAGAGTTAAATAGAACAGTTAAATATTTATTTATTTATAATTAAAAGTTATGAATTCGAATTATGGGTTTAGCCTTCATTGCAAAAAAAAAAAAAAAACCTTCAGTGTATCCTTCACCCAAGTGAAAAAGCAAGTATTGATTTTTTTGTGTGTGCAACTTTAGTGGTCCTATATGGTATATCTGTAGAAAATACAATACTCATACGTATAGTTTATGTATATGTAAATATTAACTATGACTTACAGATTATAAGCATTGTGGAATGAAGTGAGGTTCTAATGTAAATTAAACTACAATAATATATCATTATATTTTTCTTTTCTTGTTCTTCTCCCATTGGTGATCTTCTTATCCGACTGGCTGCAATATCGTTAGTTTTAACGATAAGTGAATTACGCACACAACTCATGCAACTTTGATTATTTTTAAACAATTTTGTCAATAAAATGTGTATGCCAATTAAACAAAAAACCCTTCTCAACAAAATAAAAGAGCTTAAATTAACAAAAACAATGTACAAGATGGACAGGAGCTTTGATGTGTTTAAGAAGAGCAGAGGTGCATTGATTCTCTCCTACCTCTTGCTTGTGATGCCTCCTGATGTACTCATCTTCTACGCTACCACCCTCCTCCTATCTCCATCGTCCATTATGCTCACCATCTTCAATATGACGGCCCAAATTACGGTTAAAAGTCGGATATTTTTCTGTTGGGTCGGTTTGAGGTAAGAAAGTGTGTGTGTGTGTGTGTATCAGAAGTGTATATAGATATGGATATGTATATTTGTTTCTTTTTTTTTTCCAATTTGGTGTGTGTGTGTATATATATATATATATATATATATATATATATATATATATATATATATATATATATATATATAAGGAAAAGAGAGAAAAGAAAAAGAAATGAGGGTATTTGTGTATGTCACGCCCCCAAATTCATCTCAATGAATTCGAGAACGAGACCACCGTGAAGCCAAGAAGATCAACTTCTTAAGCCGCAAGGCTTTATACACTCAAAAGTTACAATAAATTAAACTAAAATAATCTTCCCATAAATACCACAACAAAGCGTCTAAAGCCTTCATAAAAGCAAAAGCATCAAAAATTCGAAAATACATATATTCATTAAAAAAACTTCTAATACATAACAAATCTAGATATTTTAAATCATTAAGATCTTGTAGTCCAAAATCAGGGAGCCTCTACCCTTCTATTTACTCGTTCTTATCTACAAGAGTCAAATAAAGTAGTAAGCGAAACAATGCCCAATAAGTAGAACTTACCCCAAAAAAAACTAAAGCTCAAATATCAATCAAATTTGGAGGCCAATAATCGATACAAAACTCAATAATTAATACAGTGACATAATATCAAAACTAACAAAACTATAATAAGTTATGGCTGATTAGCAGTGCGATTCACAATACGAAACTCACAATACAATCGATAACAGATGGCGGCTAATTAACTCCTAACCGTTTAAGATTTGATACACAACTTGTATAATCACTACAAGAAAAATTGCCATTAGTGACGAAAATTTTTTGTCACCAATAGCGACGATAGGGCGACGACTTGAGACAAAAGTAAATTGGTGTAATCTTTGAAACAAATTTGCTACGAGTTAACGACATAGATGAAATTTGGTCGCTAATACATCTCAAACAGCAACGATGAAGTTTGAGAAAAAATATTCATCGAAAGTTCGTCACTAATTGGTTTCAAATAGAGATAACTTAGCGACAAAAGATTTCAAATGAACGTGCGTCGCTAATTTCGTCGCTAATACATCGGAAATAGTAATGAGTTAGCGACAAAGTTTTAGAAAAAACATATTCGTTGAAATGTCGTCCCTAATTGGTTCAAATAGAGACAATTTAGTGACAATTGATACAAAATAACATACGTCACTAATTTTATTACTAATACGTATCAAATAGCAACAAATTTCGCGACGACATTTTAGAAAAAAAATTCCTCGAAATGTCATCCCTAATTGGTTTCAAATAGAGACAATTTAGTGACATAAAGTCTTAAAATAACATCCATCCGAATTTCATTGCTAATACGTATCAAATAACAACAAAATTAGAGACAAAGTTTGAGAAAAAAAATATTCGTCAAAATTTCATCGCTATTTGGTTTTAAATAGAAACAACTTAGCGAAAAAATGGTTCAATTTAACATGCGTCGCTAATGTCGTTGCTAATACATCTCAAATAGCAATGTGTTAGCTACGAAGATTTAGAAAAAAAATATTCATCAAAATTTCATCCCTAATTGGTTTCAATTGGAGACAACTTAGTGACAAAAAGTTGAATCTTTTCATAAAATTTGAAATTCATCATTTCATAATAAAATTTTATTTTAGATTGGTGAGTTTTCAATAATTATAATTTACATAAACCAAATACGAAGACTAGATTCAAGAAGTAAATTATATACAATGACTTTACGACGACATGAAAATCCAAATAAACAAATTTTAAAATGGTCAAAATTAAATTTGTGAATAATATATAAAGAAGTGATTTATAATAAATAATCTAAAAAGTTGAGCTCCGCTAGTTGGGTTCCTTCGTCGTCAAAATAAATAAATAACTAAAATAGAGTTACCAAAAGAATTAAGATATAATACAAAAATGTTAAAGTTGTTTAATTCATTTGTAGACTTATAATACATAAATTTTGGGATATAATACACAAATTTCTATTTAATATTACAATTCAGTTGCTTTCAAGCTCATTTATCTTATTAAAGTTCTAGTGAAGAAAAAGCTCTTCAGAAAATCATTACTAGAGTTGGAAGTAAGGAGTGGAGACACTTTGTTGAGGCTAACAATAATTAAGAGTCACAGTTTGCCTTACTAAGAGCCTAAAATGAATTTGACCCAATAAAGTAACTATAAATAATTAAGAATCTTATGTCTTAATTGGTAGGTTGGGAACCTTCTTGTTTAGTTTGATCTTTTGACTCCAATTATATCTTTTATGAATTTAGAATTGAATGAAATCTTTCTATTTGCTTAATTAACTAAAGCAAAAGAAAAGTTCAAACTTTTGCAAACGAACTTCTCATTTAGTTTCTATCAATTCTAATGTTTAGAATATTTTTTTGGTGTCACATATACTATTAAATTGAAAAATTAAATTTCCTTTAAGGCAATAATCTTTTTTAAATGTCACTGATGTGTTGGTGTTTTCCAGTTTAAGCTCAAGATTTGCAAGTGATGCAGCTTAAGATTTACAAGTGATGTATAGCTCAAGATTTAAACGTACGTACAAAAGTGTTAGCACAAGCTCTTTCAAGATATTTTTCTCTATTTTTGAATTTCTCAGATTCTCAAAAAGATATGTTTTTCTCTATTTTTCACGTTCTCACATTCTCAAAATTATGTAAACTGCTGCAATGGCTAGTTAATGGATTGGTCGACGTTACTAGGCAACCCCATTGGCCAGTTGTATCACTCGACAAAGGTGAAACAACCGGTCGACTTTGTCGGTCGACCCTATCGACCGACAACCTCGACTGGCAACTTCTGCCTTTGTCGGGTGAGGTATTGAGGTTGAGGCATTTAAAGTCTCATTAGACATTTCTATATAGCACAATTTATAGCATACAAAGAGATTCATATATCAGTTGAATAGATTCACATTGACATTATTAGAATAAGTAGCATGATAGTGGGAGGTCACCAAAATAGCATCTCAAGGTATTTTCGACATTTGTATCAATCAAGAGATATTGTTTTTGATGAGTTAGTGCATTAGTGAATAACTGAGCATATAGCAGTATTAGTACAAGTACAGGTCATGATGTAATGTCATAAAAGATACAAAAGTAAGCAATTATGGACTAACCATGCGACAGAACAAATAAAAAGTCATCACCAATTCAATTGTCATATTTTGCAAAGTAAGAAATTGGGATCCATGAATTTTTGAAAGCTTAAGTAATCAACAAGCTAATATATATATATATATATATATATATATATATATATATATATATAAACAGGATTAGCATAGGCAAGAGGTCTAGGCAACTGTGTCTTCATCAGAACTATTCTTATTTTGCACAAGACTTCCTTTATCATGTTCCCATGTGCTTAGCATCGGAGAAGGATCATATCATTTCTCAGCAATCCAATGATTGTACGAATCCACCCATGATTTGATATTTGACATTTGTTGTTTAAGAGGCTTTAATTCCTTGCGAAAGATGTATTTGACTCTCATTTCCATTTGGGTTATATGATCTTCAAAGCAATCTTCAAGGGCAGAGATTAGGAGATTTATGTCAAATGGTGACTGGGTATTTAATTGAGGAACACTGTTACTTGACCCAGCACCTTTCATTCGTTCCTTCTCAACCGCATCGGTTCTTAAAGATTCTCTTAGGGTTGCTCGAACATCTCTTTCTTCTTCATTTCCTTCATCATCAGAATCGACATCCATCCAATCATATTCATTGTCTGTGTTAGGTTCTTCTACCACAATTATTTTTTTTCCTTTTCCTTTGACATTTTTCCTCGATTTGTTTACTCGTTCCCCAAGTATAGCAATTTGTTCAGCTTCAAATAATTTCTCAACTTCACTGAGCTTATATATTCTGCCTTCATAGATAAATAAGCCCATGCATTTCATAGCCGCCTTATTAAACCTCCAGCTATGAAAAAATCTACCACCAATAGGCAATGCAACTTCATAGTCCTCAAATATCCGAATTAGTACCCTTCCATATGATAGACTTATGATTCTGGTCCTAATGTGCCACATGTGAGATAGCATCAAATATGGAAAATGAAGTTTCTTTCTTGCATTGATCATATATATAGTATAGGCGTCATAGAACTGTACTCGACCATCATTAGTACCTCTAGGCATAATTAAGTAAGTGATAATGTGCAATAATAGCCTATTTCGACCAGTCATACCACGATCATAAGGGGTATCATCATCATCGTCCAAAGGTTTATCAATCCCTTCCCATACCATCGACATCATAGCAGCATTATCATTTACATGCATGTCTAGAATCCTTTAACATTATAATACTTCTGGCCAATTAGAGGAAGATCAAACAGATTTGCTAAATAGTCTTCAGTTAAATGAATTTCTTTTCCTCTAACACTTGAAATCAAACTGTGATTAGGACCTTCTTTAAGCAAGAAATAAAATTCTCTAACTAACTCATTATGCATAGGACATTCTACATGTATGAAAGTTTCTCAGCCTTGAAATTTTAAGCATTCAATAATATTAGTACCTTCAAAAGATGAATCCACAATTGGTTTGCCAGCAATCACACTGCACTTTTTGAATTTGTCGCGTATTCTTTGAGTAGAAATCCCTTTTGAAGATGACTCTACTTGATTCTGCTTAGATGCTGAACCTCTGCCCATTGTGTGAACCATGTTGAAAGTCTTTAAAAAATCAGTGAAAACTAGGTTTTTGATGTGCAAGAAGTGTGTTTATGGAGTTACAAATAAGTTTAATCGGTAAAATTTGATGTTTGGCAAGAGGGATTTTCAGAGTTTGAGAGAGGTTTTTGGAAAAAGAGTGTTTGAAAATAAATACAACTGGCCAACGAGCGGTTTTAAGTAATGCCCGTCGTGACTTTCTAGCTGTCGGTCAATGTCCTCGACCAGTTATGTTGTCCTGTTCCATCGACCGGTGCCTTATGTTGGGGACGGTAGATGGACTCGACCGGCTAGGTTAGCCAATTAAATATTTTTTTGCTGATAGATGGTGTCAGCTGACCCCATCGTCCGGATTGGTTGGCCGGCTTTAATGCATTTAATAAAAAAAAATGATATTCTTAATTAGTACACATATGAATTAACAACTACACTAAATATGTATCTTTTCATTGTTAGTAGAATATGTAGCCTATAGCAATACATGGACTATTGCTTAAAGTCCAAAATTTATAAGTCGTAAAAAGAGATTGAAGTATCTTAAGCATAAAAAATAGGACAAGGGTAGATATAATACAATTTTCAAAATTAGCCTATAATTTGTATAACTTCTCTTATCTTGAGCAAAAATAAAATAAAATTAAAGTATTAATAATTATGTAAACCTTTTACGAAACAACTACGTGATAAACAAATTTTGTAGAACAACTATATGTATTATTTTAAAGAAGTATATTTAACCACTTGGTGTAGTCCATTGTTATAAAAAGTACATATAGTTTGCATGCTTGTTTGGGCTAAGTTGTGGTTGTTGGATGACTTAATATATAAGAAAGATAAGTAGAAAAGATTAGAGTGGTATGATAAGTGAAATTATAATTGTGACTCCCGAGGTTATTACCGTACTTTCCATTAGTTGTTGCATTCACTATTTGTGCAATTCAACTGTACATTTACTTGTTATTTCCTTGGTTACTATTTATTGTATTTTTCAACTACCTATTTTCTTAGAATTAGCATTTTTCTTAAGTCATATTACTTATTTTAGGAATGAGAAAAATGAGCATTCGAGCAAATTACATTAGGAACATTCGTTTAGAAAATGCTTTAGCGGTTCATTGAATAGTGTTACATAGTCTAATATTAGTTTTGAGTTAGCTAACATTTAAATTACATCATTGGACTTACTTTAAGTGGTTTTGGCTCATTTTTAATTGTCACACACACACATAAACATATTACATATATTATATATATACATTACAACACATATACTTAAAAAATAGCTTAAAACAAATCAATTAATACCCTTTTTATTCCCCCCAAAACCGAAACTCCACAGCAGCCCAAGGAAGGAGAAAAACTTCCATTTTTGCTCGGCAAACTTCACTTTGAGCTCATAATAGTCCATTCCAAGTGCAACCAAGCCATCTCCTAGGATCTACACTTCAATTTGTGAGGGATTTTCATTTATCTTTGCATTTTCTATGGTTTTTGTTTATGAGTCAATTTCAAGATTTGCTTTTATATGTCAATATTATGCTTAATTCATTTACAAAGAGTAGTTTACATGTTCTAGAGACCTATTTTGTGATGCTTGAAGCTTTGGTCATGGTAGTTTTTGCATAGGTTAGTTGAGGAAGACAATTAATAGTGACTATTTTAGGGTTTTGAGAAAATGTGCTATATGGCTTGATTCATTGCTTCTAGTAGGTGCCTTAGATGTTAATAAAGATAGTTTAATAGCCATGTGATGTTGAATTGCTCAAAAATTGGCTAACACATGAAATATGCGACTTTTAAAAAGGGGTTTCAGGGTTAATGCAAATCCGGGTTAATTTGGCCATTACATCTAGTGTTCTTAGGCTATTTAGGTGCTATATATGCTTTGCTAAACCTTGGTTGAGTCCCGGTTATGGTACTTGTAGTACAAACTCACAAGGGAAAAATTGGGGCTTTTGTGCTAAACGCGGGTAATTGGGTAACTTCGAGAGTCCTAAGGGTGCTTTATGGGTTAATTAGAAGTATGGAATAGTCCGCTCACTTAACTAGATCAATAGCTTGTGTTTGGAAGGAAAATGGCTTGTGTTACAAGGGGGTTTTGGGTCAAACGTAAATCTGGGTAAATTTTGTTCTTATATTTGGTGTTCTTAGGGTAAGTAGGGACTAAATGTGCTTTTCTAAATCATAGTTGAGCTTTGGTTAAGATACTTATAGTACAAATGCACAAAGGGAGTAATCGGGGTTTTTGTGGCTAGTACGGGTTAATGAATGATTTCAAGGATTCTAAGTGTGCCATAATGTATAACTAGAAGATTAGAATAGTTAGTTGGTGAATCTTGAGCCTTAGCCTTCGGTTTGGAGTTAAATGACTTAGGATAACAAAAGAGAAACTCGGGGTTTTCATGCTTAGCCTTTGAATTAGCTTTGGTGCTTGTATATTGTACCTTTATATGTTATTATATGGCATTTGTGAATATTTCGTGAAGTTTCGTGATCATCGGACATTGACCCCTTTGTGTTCGTATAGTTATTTTCATATTTAATGCTTATATCTTGTTATAATGTTTATATTGCTTGTATTTTGTTAAGATCAAATTCTAATAGACATTGTATGCTAAGTGAGTAGGACTATAAGGATAACTCATCTAGTTATATGATTATTGATTATTGTAATTAAAAGTAATTAGAATTTATAACTTATGATCTTAACTTAATGGTATTTGATGGTTCTAATATATTTTATGTTGTCTAATGATATAGTAAGGTGAACATTGTAGCTTAATTGCGTGTGGGATATAAACTTGTGTGAATAAGTGATTATAAATCTAGCTTCTAATATTGTAGGGTTGAGTTAAGTATGAGTTGAGTTGGAATTGATATAGTTAAATGCTAAATTTATATGAACACACTAGGGTTACATATTCGAGCTAATTTGGGAAAGTTGAAGTAAATCGAAGCTATTCTCTTGCGTGTTTGGCTTAATTCTAGGTGATGGAGACCTTATCCTTACGTGCATAATAGTTATTTAATTGTACATAGATTATATGCACTTATTGTCTATATATTGTATGTCTGGACAACCTACTTTTTTGTCCCTCACTCATGTGTTTATTGATTAATTCTATTATTATCATTTTGAGTGCATTGCATCGTGGTTGCGCAACCATTCAGGCATGGTAGTATCGTGGAAATCGGGCGGCATCAACTTACCGGTCTTCTTCGGCTACCATGGTTGCCCAGTCCCTCTCTCGCTTGGAATGCCGCCCAGGGAGAGTTGGGTCGTAGGATTTCGGGGTACATCCGGAGTATACCCATTTTGGAGTTATAAGGGGATGTCGACTTATCGATATCAGTGTCATTATTACATCGGGATTTCCGTTCGTGGCTCGTGGTTCGTGATTGAAAAACAAAGTGAATCGTATCCTTTTTAATGTGTGGTAACTTGTTGTTTAAATTGTTCTTTGGTTGTAAAATGTTTTATTTGTACTAACTGTTGCATTGCACGTCCCCGGTAGACCTTATCCCTCACTAGGCAATTGTGATTGCTTATACCTCACTAAACAAGTTTCAGGTGGTACAATTGTAGGAGTTGCCTTAATTGTTGTGTGCTATTACTTGAGATTGGAGTGATTGCCTGCTAAATTGTGGAAAACCTTGCTTGTTCTGCTTTCTGTTCTATTTGGGAGCCTAAGGGCTTATGTATATATTTGGGTAGTTACAAGTTTGATAGCTAATTGGATGTAGTAAATGTTATGGAATTGTGGCATGTAATAACTTATGCTTCTGCTTCTAGCTATGTTGCATGCTTGGGTGTGAATGAACGGATGTATGGTTGGCTTTAATTTCTAAGAATGTTTAATTGCTAACATAGAATGGTACGATAAGCGAATGAAGACAAAGATTTTAAGACTATTGTTGCATGCTTGTATGTATTTATATTGTCTTGTGTTGCTTAAGGCTCAAATGATCTTGAAGTTGGGATTTCAATTAGAAATGTTGTTCCTTTTGCTTCGTGGTTTTATTTGAATGCTTACAAGTTTTCAGAATGTCCACGGTACAGGGGAGACTCTGTCCGTTTTCTCTAAAACTTTGAGACCGGGTTGGAAATGGGGTTAAGAATAGTTTGGTTATTAGAGCCTCCGGTCTCGTAAGGGAACGGGACGTTACAATAATCATTGTATATCAGTAGCTAATAGGAAATGCATGCTTGTATGTTTTATAGTTAAACAAATAAAATTTTAATATTTACCTTTCAATTTCAAATTAATTCTCTACTAATCTTAATCCTCTTAATTTATACTTTCGTAAATTAATATTGAGTGGTGAGGTTTAGGGTTTAGGGTTTAGGGGTTAGGGGTTAGGGGTTAGGGGTTAGGATTTAAGTTTAAGGTTTAAGGTTTAAGGGTTAGGGCTAGGGTTAGGGTTAGGGTTTAAGTTTAGAGTTTAGGGTTTAGGGTTTAGGGGTTAGGGTTTAAGGTTTAGGTTAAAAAATTTATAAAGAAATAAAATACAAATAAATATAAAATGAAATAAAAATAAAAGTAAAATAAAATGAAATAAACAATTGTTTATTTTAATTTCAGACAATTTACTTTATAAGTAAGTTGACATTGGGTGTACTTTCCATTATCACTATTTTTTCATTTTGTTATTCAATTCTAGAATCAATATATGGCTATCTTGTCTTAGATATTATATGAAATCAAGAAATTTCTTAGAAATTAATGTCGTAAATTATTTTATCATTATTGGAGAACTACAAATTGGTCCAAGTTGTATTATATTTTTAATTTTACTTTATTTTCGTTATTGATATAACGTTAAATACTTTTAATTAAGATATTATTAAAAACTGGTTCAAATTCCTATAACTATTGAGTGTAAATTAATTATAATAAAATAACATTTCTACTAATTTATCAAATTATTCCTAACGATAACTTTACCAAAGCAGACACTTTTAACCCCATCCCCTATTATCCCAACGATGAAAAATAAAACCAAACTCCCGCTTAAGTTTAACCACAAAACCCACCTAAAAATAAAATCAAAGTCACTCCACCATATGCCAAAGTCACTTCTCCCGCTTAAGTTGAACTTTCTTCAGGCGCTGCAAGCCAATTCTCCATGTGCCAAAGTCATCCACTTCTCTATCTGAAGGTAAGCATTTGAACTGCTTCATCTCTTTCATGTTTCTTGCTCGTATTTTTGACATAAATCATGAACCTGTTCTCCTATTTTTACCTCTACTCATTGCAACCCACTTTGTTCTCTCACTAGGAATGGTGCATTTATGAGTTGATGCCTCTGGATTTTGACCATTTTGAAAGCCACAGACAACTATCATCTACTTAATACTACATGTTTAGCTTTCAGTGAGATATTTGCAACATATTATAACACTATTTTAGTTCTTATTACATTTTATGATTTTGGCAAATGATTTTACAGTAAGAACCACATATTACTTGAAAACTGTGTGTAAAAACTATAACCGGCCAACCCAGCCAGATGATAGGGTCGACTGGTTCCATTGATCGGTGGATTTTGTTTGTGACGGTCGATGGAACCGGTCAACCTAATCGTCCGGCTGGGTTGGCCAGTTGTTATTCTTTACAGAATTTTCAAGTTCAATGTCATGACTAACATCAAGTTTAGGATATGAAATCAAACACTTATAATTAATGACACATTGTCAATTTAATATGTATGTTTTCTCTTCTATAATTTGGTAAAAACTAATGTGCTTTATATTGAGATGTTACTACACAGGAAGCTAGGTTTTATGAATGAAGTGATATATATTTGGGCAGGATTTCAATCAGACTATCTATGTTCATCGTACACTTGATTATCCAAACTTCTAATATCAACTTGAGTTATATTTTTTCAATGTGTTTATTAGATTTTAAATATTTGATGTATTACAGAAGTTACCAATATAGAACACAATCGTGAATGGATGGATGACCCTTGGCAACCTGATGGACAACTTAGTGATTCTTTTATTGACGGTGTACATGAATTTGTTGCATTTGCAAGCAGTCAACAACATTACATAGACGGTGATAATATGAGATATCCATGTGCCAAATGTAGAAATCGTAAGTTTTTAGATATTAACTTTGTGAAGATCCATCTATACAAGTGGGGTTTTATGCCTTATTACTACGAATGGACTTCACATGGGGAACAGATTCCGTCCTACGCCAATACTTCTGAGCATAATTTTGTGAATAATAATTATGATGGATTTGCCGAAGAAAATAATTATAGGACAATGATATATGAAGCTACTGGTCCAGAATTTTAGATGCATCATAATAACCCGTGTGATACACTTAATATGGAAGCACAAAAATTTTATGATTTGTTGAATACAGTCGATCTACCATTGTGGGAAGGTTGTAAGAACCTCACTCATTTGTTTGCTGTGTCTCGTTTTATGAACATCAAATGTGAAGAAAATATGAGTGAACAATGCTTCAATAGAATGATCGAGACGACGAGAGAAGTATTGCCGGATGCTCATATTTTACCTGAAATCTTTTATAGGTTCAAGCATGAAATGACACCTTTGGGATTGGGATACAAAAAGATAGACGTATGTATAAATGGATTCATATTATTTTATAATTATAGAAAAGATCTGGATTCCTGTCCCGCTTGTCATAAGTCATGTGTCAAGCCATCAAGACGGGGTAAGCTTATTGCGAAGAAAAAGTTGACTTATTTTCCACTGACTCCAAAGTTGAAAAGGTTATACCTGTCAAAAGCTGCCACTGAACATATGCAGTGGCATAAGACACACCAAGTTGAGGATGGAAATATATGTCATCCATCCAACAGTAAGGCATGGAAATATTTTGACAGAGTTTATCCAGATTTTGCAGTTGAACTAAGAAATATTCGGCTTGGTTTATACTCAGATGGGTTTAATCCTCACAACTCAAATTCTCAACCTTATTCTTGTTGGCCAGTTATAATCATACCATACAATCTACCACCTTCGATGTGTATGAAGAATGTTGTCATGTTCTTGACTCTTCTTATTCCTAGTCCGAAGAACCCCAGTAAGAATATTGATATATACTTAAAGCCTTTGATTGAAGAATTAAACGAACTATGGGAAGAAGGTACATTTTTTTATGATGTGGCAACACAAGAAAATTTCCAATTGAGGGCAGCATTACTGTGGACGATCAATGACTTTCTAGCATACGGTATGTTGTCTGGTTAGAGTACACACGGGAGGTTTTCGTGCCCATATTGCATGGAATTCTCAAAGGCTTTTCAATTGACTACAGGAAAGAATAATTGTTTCTTTGATTGTCATCGCTGATTTTTACCACGGAATAGTTTGTTACGCGGGACAAGAAGAATTTTCTCAAAAATAAAGAAGAAATATATGATCCTCCGCCTAAGTTAGACAGTGAATAGATATGGGAATCTGTCAAGGACTACCCTAAAATCACTGAATTGTCTGGAAAAAAAGATAGATGGTTTCGGAGAATGGCATAATTGGACCAAAAATAACATTTTTTGGAACTTACCTTATTGGCGATCACATCTTTTAGGCTATAATTTGGATGTGATACATATTGAGAAGAATGTATTTGATAATGTTTTCAATACTATCATGGCCGTCAAGGGTAAGACAAAGGACAATTTGAAAGCAAGAATTGATATGTCCAACCTTTGTGACCATCTTGAATTATGTGTCCAGGGTGACCAACACAATGGTCATGGGTTGAAGCTGGGTGTCTATACACTTCCTGTTGCAAGTAGAAAAATAATCCTAGAATGGGATAGGGGCTTACGACTTCCTAATTGATATGCATCCAATTTATCAAGGTATGTTGACATGAAAGATATGAAGTTGTCTGTAATACCCCAATCCCTCACAAGACCGGGGTCCCAATCCCAAAACCCCAGGCACGAAAATTTTGGAAAAACGGACGGAGTCTCCCCTGTTTATAGGACTAATAAAAAAAAAACCTGCAAGCAACAAGTATAACCACAATACAACACCCTAACTTCAATTGTCTAACTTTTCCTAGTCTCAAGGTCATCCGAGCCTTAGACAAAACATAACCATACAAGCATGCAATAAAAAGGCAATAAAATCTATCTTTAGCTATTACATGCCAACTATTTTATCAACCATATAAGTTCTTTATTTAATTTACTATCCAACAAGCCGTACAAAATACATACAAGACTTTAAGGGGTTTCAAAACAGAACAAAAAAACATTATGTTCCATCTTCACAAACAGCTTCCAACCACATCAAGATAAGCAACCAACAACACGGTACACAAGGTAGTTGTTCGAACTGCACCTGAAACGTGTTAAAATGAGGAATGAGTAACCAAAGTTACTCAGTAAGGGAGGTGATGCAGTAAACCAGGTGTATTTTCGTGAGATGCAACAAGAAAAAAACATTAATAATACAAATAAACAAGTTAATTAGATAAGTATTTAACCACGTATAAAAAAAAATGCGGTTCCACTTCAAGTCTTCAATCTCGAACCACGAGCCACGAACTTCACGCAATTGCCGGCAAACCCTTACTCCAACAAGTTGGGATACTTCGGATGTATCCCGATCCTACGACCCTTTCTCCTGAGGTAGGTCCATGCCCAGCAGGTGAACCACGCCTCTGGAGTAGTGGAGTATGCCTCAGCGAGAAGGGAATAGGCACCATGGTAGTCGAGGGAGCACGGCAAGCCCGACGCCGCTCGTGTTTCTCGACGCTACCATGTCCGAAAAGGTTGAGCAACCTGACACGAATTCAAGAATTCACGAGATAATATCAAACAAACACGAGTAACCACGAGATAACAAATAAATGGTACATGAAAACTTTATCAATTAGTTAAATCATATAATCTAAAAACAATTAAATAAACTAAGATGCACATAAGGGTTAAAGACTCCCTCACCTTAGAAAAGCCAAGAATCCATTCCAATTGCACCAAATCTTCTTTAATTACCACTCAAGACCCTTACCTAAATACAACAACTTTATTTAACTTAAGACAACTCAACTATTTCTAAACAAGTTATCTTGCATGCCATAATCACATTTTATACTTTAATTTAACACATTATCCAAGTAATCACTCAAGTAGCCAAGTATTCCAATCATAATCATAACTTCACACATACAATACAATTTACAAGCAATATAAACAATATAACAAGATATAAGCATGTTCACTCCACATAACACATTCGAGATCTCAAGATAGCAAGTTAATAAAAAGTCAGGAGGTTAGCAAAGTAGGATAACCTTACCCACGTATCAATTTATAACTCAAGTAATACTAAATATAACAATTATAACATGTATACCAATTCAACTATCTAGCTATGCTACAAGTTCAAGAAATTCTCAAATAATCCAACAAATCTCTTAACAGAAGCTTATCTTATTCAATTCAGTTACAAATTCTATTGACCTCCAAACTGACTAATTTTTGTGTAGAAACGTAGCTCTTCGAGTGTATATGATTTTAGAATCAAACGGTGCCTAATTCCGAGTTAAATTCCTCAAGATACAACTATTTCCGTACGACTGCGCATAACTACCCTGCACCAGCGATTTTCAGGACAGATTTCAAAAATGGTTAAATCAGAAGGTCAAAACGTTCGAACTAGCTTTAGCTCTAGAAATCAACATTTGTTCAGAACTTCCTAATCTAGCTACTATGTAAATTTCGTTAATTTTTGAGCATGTTTGCTATGTCCGAAAGGCTCCAAAAGTCGGGTATAGTGCACTGATCCAAACAGAACACATACACACAAGCACACTTGAGTCCTTTTGCTATTTTCTTGCTTGACTAACATGTTTTAGACTCTAACACTCCTAAGAGCTATTAATCAACAACTTCTAAGCCTAACTAGTCATCAAAGTCTCAAGAATTCAAAAGAAACACAAAGGGGTTGAATTCATTTAAGCAAAACTACTTGAAATTCTTTGTTGATTCCTTGCTCATAAGTCATATTAAGCATGTTTCTAACATATACACTTCATTCATGCATTTAAACAAACACTTTGTCTACCATTTTACATTTAACTAACTAAACTTTATTCTATCAATAAACTATCATAAAAACTTCAAATGCTAGCAAAAGAACACTCCTACAACATTATGAACTCTAATACACAAGCTAGATATGTAAAAGAACACATTACCACTTTTGTCTACTTTAAAGCAAACCTATAAAAAAAAAAAATAAGAACTTGACAGCAACTTAAAATAAGAAAATTTTCATCTCACATTCATAGCAGACTCAAGTTAAAGATAACATTTAATAAGCTAATAAATAACCACTTCACAATTAACTTACATTCTAACTAAACCACTACACAATTAAACTAACTCTTCAATCTAAAATTAAATCATAAGCTTAAAGAATAGATGCTACACCAAAACACTTGTCTTCATTTCCAATCAAATTAGCATTCAAGATAAATATTAGATCTAAATCACATGCATTTATAGTTAAACAATCATTTTCATGTAGGTAGTATGACATTCAAGCTAATTATCTTATTTGAACAAGAAACACAACTCGGTTATGAACTAGTAACCAAAATAATAAAGCAACATAATATACACTAACACTTAAACCTCAATTTCCATCTTTAACTAACATGAACCTCTTAGTCTCTACAACAAATATAACACAATAAACAACTTAAAGTTAAGTATGAGGCCTAAAATCTCCATTTTCTCCTTTAAGTTCAGTATGCCGAAACTAGTCTTAGCCAAGTTTTACTTAACTGAAGTATCTAACTATCCTCAACTACATTTATAGAACTTAAACCAAATATTAAAGTATTATTTAAGGCTCTAATTGTATTAATTCTAATAGACGCATACAAAGAGGTATAAAACTCGACGTCCTCGGAATTCAATAAATTTTAATGTGGTACTGTTTTATCAAACCAACATCACATATCTATCATTAGATTAAGGTTTTGAGCAAGATTTAAAGGGGCTGAGTGAATAGTGCCCCATTAAACGAACTTTAACTAATTGATCTTTCATTTCAAACATTTCCAACCCATTCAAGGCTCTAATCTAAGTTTAATAACTCCTAAATCACATGTATATAGCAACAAATTAAGCTAGATACAAAGATTTTACTATTCACATTTTTTACTATTCATCACCTTCTACAATGTAACATTCATCATTCTAGCCATTCAAGATGTCAACTAACTTCAGAAGAGTACTCTACAATATCAATAAGAGATACTACAAGCATCTATGAGCAAAGATATAGCAATAATCAACAATTATAAAAATTCAAGTTTAAACCCTAGAAATTTAAATGCATATAACATGAAATCTCTCTCACATACCAAGTTGTACGAGCTTTGTAGTACTCTAGGATACCTCAATCTACCTCCAAGCCCAAGCTAGAAGATCCAATTGGCAAGATTTGAGGACATTTTCTCTTCTTCTTTTTTTTCTCATGAAAATTGGCCCTAAGGCCATTTTTTCCCTCTTTTGTTTTTTTTTCCTTGCTTGGTTTAGCTTATAAAAGAAAAGATGACAAGGTCAATGGGTTGGGTATTTGGGTCAAATAGTTATAATTGGATCAAATAATAAGCAAATGGGTTATTGAAATGTTAAATTAAAAGCTGAAAATACTATTCATTAGAGAACACTAATCCAATTTTTATTCAACGTTCCCGAAATGCTATGCACGCAAACTCAATGAACGTATGACACATAAATGATAAGTAAGTAAGAAAAAATATAAAATTCAGAAAAAGAAGCAGAAAATTTTCATTTCCAGACTTGAGTTATTTAAGCAATTAATGTAAAAAAATAATAATAATAATGAAATCTAACACTTAAATACAAAATAATAAAATATAATAATTTTAATATTAAAATAGTTACCCTATTTAATTTTACTAAACTCTATTTGCACGTATTTCGAAAATATAACAAATAGTGCAATTAATGAATGCATTGAATTAAGTTATTCACTAATCATAAATAAACTTTTAAAGTAACACATAAAACACATAAATATATGCGAATATGTACTGTATACTATATGCTAGGTTTGGGGTGTCACACTCTCCCCTCCTTCAAACAATTGCGTCTTCGCAATTCTTTCTTTCAAAAGAAATCCACATGAATCATCGAATACTGAACCTTGATCATCTATTGTCGACTGCTGAGTAAAAAGTACCACACATGGATATTAAAAAGAAAACCCCACATAAGCATGCTGAACACTCTGGAGAGGAAACTCGAATACGAATTCTACAGAAAATACCGAGGAAGAATATCCTGAATAACGATGCCAAATAAAGTCAATTCTCAATAAGAATTCCCGAAATAAGATTTCCATGTAAGAATTCCAATAAGGGTGTCAAAAGAAATCCATGTAGAATCCCGAGTAAAAATTCCAAGTAAGATATCTGAATATGATCTCCTCTGAATAAAGCACCATATAAGGATTCTAGATAGACACATCAAATAAAAGTCCATTCCAAAATTCCGGTTAAACAAAAAACCGAGGAAATATAAATAAGAAAGCCCGAGTACTGCATAAGAATTCCGAAGGAGAATACCTAATATGAATTCCAAATATGAACACCAAACTCCAATAGACGTCTTGATCAATTGCTTCTTCTTTCGCTAGTCCATATCTCCAAAAGATCCGCTGTTGGGCACCTCTCTTTAGGGGAAGAATTTACTTACCATTTCCAAGGGTAATGCATATATGCATTTGAAAACACTTAATTTAACTCATGAGGTTTTAATGTACATACTACTACTAATAGCCAAGACAAGTAATCTACTCATAGAATCATTTAGATGCATACATAATCACATAATATAATACACATATCACATAATTGTACATATCACATATTTTTCCATTATTGTACAAGTAATTCACATAGGTGCACATATACTCACATAATTGCACATATTACATATTAGTCACTTATTCCACATATATACCACATAAGTGCACACATTTCATTCAAGGCCACATAAGTCCCACATACAAACACACGCACCTACACAAGACACACTTCACATGCATGCACTCGAGGGTTTTCTACCCAACAGACAGAGGACCCTATCCTGGCTGAGAGCTAACTAAGCTCTGATACCACTCTGTAATACCCCAATCCCTCACAAGACCGGGGTCCCAATCCCAAAACCCCAGGCACGAAAATTTTGGGGAAACGGACGGAGTCTCCCCTGTTTATAGGACTAATAAAAAAAAAACCTGCAAGCAACAAGTATAACCACAATACAACACCCCAACTTCAATTGTCTAACTTTTCCTAGTCTCAAGGTCATCCGAGCCTTAGACAAAACATAACCATACAAGCATGCAATAAAAAGGCAATAAAATCTATCTTTAGCTATTACATGCCAACTATTTTATCAACCATATAAGTTCTTAATTTAATTTATCATCCAACAAGTCGTACAAAATACATACAAGACTTCAAGGGGTTTTAAAACAGAACAAAAATACATTATGTTTCATCTTCACAAACAGCTTCCAACCACATCAAGATAAGCAACCAACAACACGGTACACAAGGTAGTTGTTCTAACTGCACCTGAAACATGTTAAAACAAGGAATGAGTAACCAAAGTTACTCAGTGAGGGAGGTGAAACAGGAAACCAGGGTGTATTTTCGTGAGATGCAACAAGATAAAAACATTAATAACACAAATAAACAAGTTAATTAGATAAGTATTTAACCATGTATAAAAAAGATACGGTTCCACTTCAAGTCTTCAATCTCGAACCACGAGCCACGAACTTCATGCAATTGCCGACAAACCCTTACTCCAACAAGTTGGGATACTCCGGATGTATCCCGATCCTACGACCCTTTCTTATGAGGTAGGTCCATGCCCAGTAGGTGAACCACGCCTCTGGGGTAGTGGAGTATGCTCAACGAGAAAAGGAATAGGCACCATGGTAGTTGAGGGAGCACGGCAAGCCCGACTCCGCCCGTGTTTCTCGACGCTACCATGTCCTAAAAGGTTGCGCAACCCGACACGAATTCAAGAATTCACGAGATAATATCAAACAAATACGAGTAACCACGAGATAACAAATAAATGGTACATGAAAACTTTATCAATTAGTTAAATCATATAATCTAAAAACAATTAACTAAACTAAGATGCACATAAGGGTTAAAGACTCCCTCACCTTAGAAAAGCCAAGAATCCATTCCAATTGCACCAAATCTTCTTTAATTACCACTCAAGACCCTTACCTAAATACAACAACTTTATTTAACTTAAGACAACTCAACTATTTCTAAACAAGTTATCTTGCATGCCATAATCACATTTTATACTTTAATTTAACACATTATCCAAGTAATCACTCAAGTAGCCAAGTATTCCAATCATAATCATAACTTCACACATACAATACAATTTACAAGCAATATAAACAATATAACAAGATATAAGCATGTTCACTCCACATAACACATTCGAGATCTCAAGATAGCAAGTTAATAAAAAGTCAGGAGGTTAGCAAAGTAGGATAACCTTACCCACGTATCAATTTATAACTCAAGTAATACTAAATATAACAATTATAACATGTATACCAATTCAACTATCTAGCTATGCTACAAGTTCAAGAAATTCTCAAATAATCCAACAAATCTCTTAACAGAAGCTTATCTTATTCAATTCAGTTACAAATTATATTGACCTCCAAACTTACTAATATTTGTGTAAAAACGTAGCTCTTCGAGTGTAGATGATTTTAGAATCAAACGGTGCCTAATTCCGAGTTAAATTCCTCAAGATACAACTATTTCCGTACGACTGCGCATAACTACCCTGCACCAGCGATTTTCAGGACAGATTTCAAAAATGGTTAAATCAGAAGGTCAAAACGTTCGAACTAGCTTTAGCTCTAGAAATCAACATTTGTTCAGAACTTCCTAATCTAGCTACTGTGTAAATTTCGTTAATTTTTGAGCATGTTTGCTATGTCCGAAAGGCTCCAAAAGTCGGGTATAGTGCACTGATCCAAACAGAACACATACACACAAGCACACTTGAGTCCTTTTGCTATTTTCTTGCTTGACTAACATGTTTTAGACTCTAACACTCCTAAGAGCTATTAATCAACAACTTCTAAGCCTAACTAGTCATCAAAGTCTCAAGAATTCAAAAGAAACACAAAGGGGTTGAATTCATTTAAGCAAAACTACTTGAAATTCTTTGTTGATTCCTTGCTCATAAGTCATATTAAGCATGTTTCTAACATATACACTTCATTCATGCATTTAAACAAACACTTTGTCTACCATTTTACATTTAGCTAACTAAACTTTATTCTATCAATAAACTATCATAAAAACTTCAAATGCTAGCAAAAGAACACTCCTACAACATTATGAACTCTAATACACAAGCTAGATATGTAAAAGAACACATTACCACTTTTGTCTACTTTAAAGCAAACCTATAAAAAAAAAAAAATAAGAACTTGACAGCAACTTAAAATAAGAAAATTTTCATCTCACATTCATAGCAGACTCAAGTTAAAGATAACATTTAATAAGTCAATAAATAACTACTTCACAATTAACTTACATTCTAACTAAACCACTACACAATTAAACTAACTCTTCAATCTAAAATTAAATCATAAGCTTAAAGAATAGATGCTACACCAAAACACTTGTCTTCATTTCCAATCAAATTAGCATTCAAGATAAATATTAGATCTAAATCACATGCATTTATAGTTAAACAATCATTTTCATGTAGGTAGTATGACATTCAAGCTAATTATCTTATTTGAACAAGAAACACAACTCGGTTATGAACTAGTAACCAAAATAATAAAGCAACATAATATACACTAACACTTAAACCTCAATTTCCAGCTTTAACTAACATGAACCTCTTAGTCTCTACAACAAATATAACACAATAAACAAGCTAAAGTTAAGTATGAGGCCTAAAATCTCCATTTTCTCCTTTAAGTTCAATATGCCGAAACTAGTTTTAGCCAATGTTTAGTTAACTAAAGTATCTAACTATCCTCAACTACATTTATAGAACCTAAACCAAACATTAAACTAGTATTTAAGGCTCTAATTGTATTAATTCTAATGGGCGCATACAAAGAGGTATAAAAATTGACGTCCTCGGAATTTGATAAATTTTAACGTGGTACCGTTTTATCAACCCAACATCACATATCTATCATTAGATTAAAGTTTTGAGCAAGATTTAAAGGGCCTGAGTGAATAGTGCCCCATTAAACGAACTTTAACTAATTGATCTTTCATTTCAAACATTGCCAACCCATTCAAGGCTCTAATCTAAGTTTAATAACTCCTAAATCACATGTATATAGCAACAAATTAAGCTAGAATACAAAGATTTTACTATTCATGTTTTTTACTATTCATCACCTTCTACAATGTAACATTCATCATTCTAGCCATTCAAGATGTCAACTAACTTCAAAAGAGTACTCTACAACATCAATAAGAGATACTACAAGCATCTATGAGCAAAGATATAGCAATAATCAACAATTATAAAAATTCAAGTTTAAACCCTAGAAATTTAAATGCATATAACATGAAATCTCTCTCACATACCGAGTTGTAGGAGCTTTGTAGTACTCTAGTATATCTCAATCTACCTCCAAGACCAAGCTAGAAGATCCAATTGGCAAGATTTGAGGACATTTTCTCTTCTTCTTTTTTTTCTCATGAAAATTGGCCCTAAGGCCATTTTTTCCCTCTTTTGTTTTTTTTTCCTTGCTTGGTTTAGCTTATAAAAGAAAAGATGACAAGGTCAATGGGTTGGGTATTTGGGTCAAATAGTTATAATTGGATCAAATAATAAGCAAATGAGTTATTGAAATATTAAATTAAAAGCTGAAAATACTATTCATTAGAGAACACTAATCCAATTTTTATTCAACGTTCCCGAAATGCTATGCACGCGAACTCAATGAACGTATGACACATAAATGATAAGTAAGTAAAGAAAAATATAAAATTCAGAAAAAGAAGCAGAAATTTTTCATTTCCAGACTTGAGTTATTTAAGCAATTAATGAAAAATAATAATAATAATGAAATCTAACACTTAAATACAAAATAATAAAATATAATAATTTTAATATTAAAATAGTTACCCTATATAATTTTACTAAACTTTATTTGCACGTATTTCGAAAATATAACAAATAGTGCAATTAATGAATGCAATGAATTAAGTTATTCACTAATCATAAATAAACTTTTAAAGTAACACATAAAACACATAAATATATGCGAATATGTACTGTATACTATATGCTGGGTCTGGGTCATCACATTGTCCCATATGAAAAGTTATAATTGTCATGTGTTTATGGAGTGAGTGCTTCCTATAGCTTTGTGTGAGGTAATGGCTAAACATGTTGGGGAAGCTTTTACTGAACTAAGCTTATTCTTTGAGACATATGTCGCACATCTTTTCAAAGACACGAGCTCGAAAGAATGCAAGATAATATTTTCATGATACTATGCAAGTTGGAAAAGATCTTACCTCATGCATTCTTTGATTCCTTGGAGCATTTGTCAGTTCACTTGGCGTACGAAGCAATTTGTGGTGGTCCTGTACAATATCGATGGATGTATCCTTTCAAGAGGTTCTTGCATCCTTTGAAAAAGATGGGAAAGAACAAAGCAAGGGTCGAGGGGTCTATATGTGAAACATATCTTAGTCTCAAAGTACAACCTTTTGTTCTTATTACTTTGAAATGCACTTGACAACCACAACTAGAAATATTGGTTGGAATGACCAATATAATTAGGTGGATTACCCTGAATGATGCTTATCTATTTTTAGTTATCCTAGTTGTCCATTAGGAAAGGAAAAAACTCGGATGCTGGATGATCAAGAGTTCAAAGTAGCACACCTTGATGTATTGATGAATTGCCAAGAGGTTTACCCTTTTATCATGTAGGTTCATGAGTTTATTCAAAATAAATTGATGTATTTGTGTGAATGTTGTCAAATTGTATCAGATGAATCATTAATATTACTTACAGTTCGAGGAAAATCTTATCAACAATGATCCCTCATTGACTCCATCACAAATCCAACATAATATTAATAATTTATTTCCTAATTGATTATGTGAACATGTAAGTAAATGATCCAACTTATGTCATTTAGATAGGTTCCTTTTATATTAGTAATATACAAGTTTACTTTCGGTACATTCCATGCCTGCAGTTATCCTACACTAATTGTCTGGATGATCGAGTAAAATGTCTTTCAATGGGGCCAAGTAAGAGGGTACATAGATGGTCAAGGTACTTAATCAACGGCTATAGGTCTCACACACTCAAATATAGGTCATCCAAATCTACAATGAACAGTGGAGTGTTTGTGAAAGGGACGTATAATGATAGTACCGATAAGGGTGACTATTATGGAATGCTAAATGACATTATTGAATTAGAATACCATAACCCAACAGTGAAACATACAAGAATAATCCTATTCAAGTGTGATTGGTTTGATTCGACAAAAAATAGAAGCGTTAAGGAGCATCCTAAGTATCGCCTTGTTTATGTCAATGTGAAAAATAAGTATTAGAAATATTACCCATTTGTGTTAGTCGAACAAACACATCAAGTGTACTATTGTAAGTATCCGGGGACCAAGAGAGATCGAGCTGATTGGTGGGCTGTATGCAAAATTAGACCAAGAAATCACTATAATCTACCTTTAGTGGATTCTGCAATTGAAGATGAATCAGTTTTTCAGTCAAATGAAATGGATGTACCTATTGTACTACCAAATGATGCAGAGGTGCCTTCACATTGTCATGAAAGCGATGAAAATATTGAAGTATTGGAAGAAGAGCTCAATCAGCTTAATGATGTCGTTGATGTCAATGATGAAGTTAATGTTGAAGTAGTTGAAGATGAAGATGATTCAGATGAAGAAGATGAAAATGATGGGAATGAGATGATGATGCAGAGAAAAATAAAGAAAATGATGGGAATGAGATGATGATGCAGAGGAAAACGAAGATGGTGAAGATTAGTGTCAACAATCAATTGTTTGGATGTGTATACACTATATTCGTGTGATATCTTCTTGTACCTATTTTAAACAATTGATTGTGTATATTGTACTACCTTCATGTGATATCTTCTTGCACTAATATTAATCCATATAAGTATTCAAACTATACATATAGATATGTTTACATCAATATTTGTCTGTGGTACAATACAGCCATGGCGTTTGGTAAAAGTAGGGGCACTGGCAGTAGACAATATGTGCCTCCTAGAGCAGTACATCATGCCGAAGGAGCAGGCATTGGACGTGGATTAGGCAGTGGATGTGGATTAGGCACTGGAAATAAATTGGGAACAGGACGTGGATCAGCCACTGAATATGGATTAGGCAATGGACGTGGATCAGGCACTGCACGTGGATCAAGCACTGCACGTGGATCAGGCGCTGGACGTGTATCCTCTACATCTTCAAGACCGTCAGCTGAAGAGCGTGCATCCATTGCATCATCTATGATACCACCACACCAGGGGATAACACATGTTCCCCTTATGGCACCGAGACAATGATTCTGTACCATCGACTTCATCTCAGAGCTTGTCGCGATACTTAAAGGATAGTAGCGTTCACAGGTCTGACCCTAGTGTATCTACTGATCATGTCGAGTCATCAGCTGCTACTGAAGGACGGGCTAGCCTATCCTCAAGCACCTTACAAGATTGGCACCTTCATGGGTTCCCATCTTTAGAGGCCTACACTGTATGGCAAATTGATCGACGCACACACCTAGAATTGTATGGTAATGGGTAAGTGTTCAATTATTACAATTTCAAATTAGCTATTGGTTATTTTTTATGTACACATTTGTATAAGTATAATCTTTCTTATTGCAGATGGGTACCATGTTGAGCGAGTCTGGAGATAGCGAATACATTATCTGGAAGGTATACCGAGCCTTGGCTGACGTGGGGTGCAGTTTCCATTAAGGTTAGACATAGATGGTTCATGACTTTTCAGGTAATAATTATATTTCTTGCTAGTAGTATATTTATCTTACTTCTCTACCTATTGCATTGTATTATATTTATTGCATTACTAATTATTTTATTTATGTGTAAAGAGAATATACAAGTGGTGGTCATGTGATGAATCCAATATTCGGAAACTATTCTTTCAAAACGTTAGTCATAGGATACGAGACCTCTTCGGCAAGGGTCATAAGGAAAACAATAAGAAATGGCCAGTTTGGGTGACAATCGACATATGGGACCAGCTTTGTGACCATTGGGCATCAGATACGTGGTAAAAAAGGGCGGCCACCAACTCAAACGATTGAAAAAAAGGCTCTTCAGCCCATTATACAGGCTCTGTCCCTTTCCACGAGGTTAAAAGAAGAACGGTAAATTTCGAAGTACTATAGACTTATAAATATAAGTTATTAATTACTTAATATATTTTTCTTTGAATGAATGTATAATGCAAGAAGAAGATGAGGGACGACCAGTGACCACCGCGGAGGTCTTTGTGAGGGTTCATCGCAAAAAATTCGATGGTCTCTACTCTTACCCTAGGGTTGCTGAGACTATGGTATGTATATGATCTTTTTTATTGCAATGATATACAAAAGATGACTGGTTTTCTAAATCAGGTTGTTTCTCTTGTTGCATGTCTTGCGTACAAGTTCTCAGATTCTTTCTCTGTTTTTCAACTCTTCACACCCTCAAAAGTTATGTCAAAGTTATATCATTTTATAGAAAACTAGCATAGTTAACGGATCGGTCAACTTTGTCGGTCGATGCCCTTACCGGTTGCATCACCCGACAAAGGCATAACTTTGCCGGTCGACGTTGCTGGGCATTCAACCAGTTGTGCTGGTATTGTGTGTGGTGGTGTTGGTTATCTGTAGTGGTGTTAGTTATCTAAAATTGGTAGTATGTCAAAAGGCCAGTACTTTTTCATTTGTATAATCTGATCTTTGATGTCATAGAATTGGCCTACTTTTCTGATACATACAATATGTCTTCACCATGTGCTTATTGTAGTCCTCAGTGTGTGAAAGTTACATATATACTTAAATGAGTTCAGTTACGTAGTTAACAAAAAGTTTTCATTTTTCATGACATGCATTATGTATGTTTTGAGAAAAACAAGAGGATACTGGACATCTCTATAGAAGAAGTGGCTACACATTTGTTATTGGTATATGAATTATCTAAAGATTATTATATAATAACCAAAATACTAAAGAATGAAGTTATTTTTGGCTTATAATGCTTTACATTGATAAAAAAAACTTGCGATATACATCGTTAGCATTAACCATCATATGTTTTAATTTTTATTGCAGGCCAAGTATAATGAACTGGTCCAACAAGCCACACAAGTCTCGCATGAGGATCCTACGGCATCGCCTATCGACTACGATGCACTTATTTACGAGCCGATAGGTGGCCCACATGGAGAACGAGTGTACTGACTCAGATCCCTCGGTGTTCGTGTTGGAGGTCATTTGGTGTTCCTGCATTAACCAAATGCAAGTCGATATAATAATTTAAATTCTTGACATAATCAAATTTAAGACAACAACAAAATTCATTTACTTAACTAATTGCGAATTCCAAGTATTAGTTAGGATTTCATTATTTATTAGTAGTAACATTATTATTATTAATATTTAGTAGTATTAGTACTAGTAGTAGTAATATTACCAAAAGAATCTATGATTATTAACATCATTATCATTAATGGTTAGTAGTATTAGTGCTAACATTATTATTATTAATAGTTAGTAATATTAGTACTAGTAGTAGTAATATTACCAAAAGAATCTATGATTATTAAGATCATTATTATTAATTGTTAGTAGTATTAGTAGTAACATCATTATTATTAATAGTTAGTAGTATTAGTAGTACCATCATTATTATTAATAGGCACTAGTATTAGTATTATTATTATTAGTAGTAATATTCCCAAAATGGTATATGATCATTAACAACATTATTATTAATAGCTAGTAGTATTAGGAGTAACATTATTATTATTATTATTATTAATATTTAGTAGTATTAGTACTAGTACTAGTAGTAGTAATATTTCCGAAAGAATCAATGATTATTAACTTTATTATCATTAATAGTTAGTAGTATTAGTAGTAACATTATTATTATTATTAGTTAGTAGTATTAGTATTAGTAGTAGTAGTAATATTACCAAAAGAATCTATGATTATTAACATCATTATCATTAATAATTAGTAGTATTAGTAGTAACAATATTATTACTATTATTCGTTAATAGTAATAGTATTAGTAGTAGTAGTAGTAATATTACCAAAAGAATCTATGATTATTAACATCATTATCATTAATGGTTAGTAGTATTAGTATTTGTCACTGGCCTCCTATCTCTCCCTCTCGATCCTTATTATGTTACTCTTTTGCTTGAATCCTTGCTTTTCTAATTCACAACGGAGAATGGAATTGAAGAATCCGTACTTTCTAATTCATAACAATGAATGAAATTGGAGAATTTGTGCTATTTGATTTGGTATAGGGATTTGTCTTGATACAAAAATCATGAACTTTAACATCTGTGTATAACATCATGTGTTACTCCTCATAATACTCGTTTTTACACTACAAATTTTAATTCCATCTTCTACTTCTGTCATCAGCTTCATTTATTTCGAAATCCCAACATTTGTTTTCTTTCCTCTTTTGGCAAAGGATATGCTCAGCCAATGAGTGAAATTTCTTTGAAACAACGACATTAGAGGGGTGAAGAAACCTCATTTTCAGCTTTTTTCCTACACTGAAGCGGGTTCATGTGACAGAATTTACTAACTTCTCGTATACCAGATTGTATCCATACATCAGGGAGGTGTTTTCTTGGTCAATGGGAAGTCAAGTACCTGAAAAAATTAAATAAAGATCAGAAAAAAAAAGAAGCCCGACGAATTAAAAGAAATCAGAAAGCGTGAAGAAGAAGTGCAAGAATTAAAGGAGATGAAAAAAGCAGAAGTCATTAGAAAAGCTGTGCCCTATTAAACTTTTCTTTTGCAACACGGCGCTGATGACAAAGACGGGCCATTGTTTATGGTGTGAACACGTGTCAATCCAAATCCGATCTTCTAACCATTCCTCTCAACAATCCACGGATATGATTTGCATGTAAATTGATTGATATCTTTTTTTTTTTTTGGGTTTAAATTGATTGGTTTTTTTTTGTTGTTAAAAATAAGCGGATATATTTCATTCATTCACATAAATATAAGTAAATGGTAGTAAGTTATCGAAAAAGTCGAATACATCAAATACAAGGTAGGTCTACCATATTTTAGTCTCATCAATATTTCAATCTCTACAAGTAGCATGATTCAAAAGAGAATACTTAATTTTCTTAATCATATATATTTAAGTTCTAATATAAAAAATAATGTTGTTGAAGATATTTTTCTCTGTAAAAACTGAACCGAGAATTCATTTCCCTCCAAATATAAAAAATAAAAACTCCAAAAAAGAGTTTCAAGGTACCTGAAAAAATTAAATAAAGATCAGAAAAAACCAGAAGCCGGACAACTGTTCAGAACTAAAAGAAATTAGAAAACGCGTTTTTATTTTTGGTCAACAGAAAACGCATTGGTGAAGGAGGAGATCAAAAAAACCAGAAGGCATCAGAAGAAATTAAAGGAGATCAGAAAAAGCAGAAGCCATCAGAAGAAAAAGGAGATAAGGACTATGCCACATCAACAAAGTCATCTTGGACCTAGCGCTTTTATATCTTCATGAAATGTATTAATTAGGGTATCTTTAATGGGAGATACTATTAATAAAAATTTACTATTTTTAATAATTTTTAGAAATCGAATCTCTAAATTTAGAGTCAAAATACATGAGACTCACACAATTTTAGAGATATGAGTTAAAATAGATATCCAATTTACTTTTTTGGCTCTAAATTTAGATACTCAAAAAGTGATTGGATCTTTATTTTGGTCAAAACATTGATAAAAGTGGTGGGCCCTATGTATTTTAGCTCTAAATTTAGAAACCCGAGTCTCTAAAATAGTCAAAAATAATAAATTTTTGTAAATAGTCTCCATCATTGGGATTCCTAGTCTTTGCAGCTAAAACCCTCCGTGTCTCAATGCCCTACAGAAGTAAAAACTGCCGAAACTGCTGATTCAGCAAAAGTAGATTGGTTATACGGGAAAAGAGTGCGATTTTCCCATCAAAGTATATTTCTCCCATTTTGCATTTCACACGTAACTTATACTCATCTTTTTGAAGATTTTTAATGTTGTTGTAGAATCGTACTTCACTTGTGATACTAATTCAATGCTAGCTTGCTGCTTTTGTACAACTTGAACGTCATGTCTCTTTGTTTACATATAATTAGTTTGTCGCACTGGATTTATTGGCCTGTTGCATGATCTTTATATACTCATTTGTTTGGTTTAGAAATTCATTGATGGCTTATCTGAATCAAAGATGGATGTCTAGTCTTTTTAAGGTTGATTACTGTCTAGATTTTCATTTATGAAATTGTTATTGTACATGTTGAAAAGGAAGATGCACATAGAAACCGTGTCGTATCTTTCTCCATGTAATCTGAGAGATTATTTAGTGGTGAGTTTCATAATATGACAAGACTGAATAACCAATGAATATGATAGAAAAATTTACAACCCTTATTTTTAATCAAAACAGATGAACAAAACTAGTTGTGGTACCCATATGCGATCGATGCATGATCAAAATTTGCCACTACTGTCAGTCAATCTATAAAGAAATGAACATGAATCCTAATAATAGCACAACATATTGGTTACAAGCATATAACCATTTCAGTAGTTGGACGATTCTTTATGATATATATTTTTATTTCTATTTCATTTGTTAATTAAAAATACAATAGCATCTTTGTAAAATAAAATAAAAATTATGAAATCACAAACCTTGTTAAAAGGTTGGAATTGAGTTTGGATTATCTTATTATGGCTTACACAAAATCAACAATCATTGAATCAGGCTCGACCACATTTTGCTAAATGGTCATATATAAAACATTAACATTGTGTATTGGTCTTCTCGAAGATATCGGCAAAACATATAACGTTATGAGAAAATAGATTTTTCAGAACATATAACATTATAAGAGATCCCTTTTCCATGACATTCTTTTTTAATTACTTATATAAATTATTATTTTTAATATTATTGTTTTATTGTGTAATTTAAATTATCTTTAATAACTTTTAAGTTTTATTTATTTTTCATTGTCCATACGATATTCTATTACTTGTATTTCATAATATTATTTTTTGTAATTTTTTTTTCAAATCTAGAATTATTCAATTATTTTATTTTATTTTTTGTTTAGAAGATAGGGTAGGGGATGATGTTTTTTATTTATTTATTTTTATTAGAAAGAGACCTATAACCGTATAACACATATATAACTAACAGGAATTGATCTTGCGATCTCTCGTAAATAGGCGAGTAATTTTACCACCAAATCAAAACTTTGGTGAGATGATATTTTTTTCTCCTACATGTAGAGAAGATGATAATGAATGTAAAAATCCCCTACAATTTAGCCTAATAACCTCAAACAAGCCGAGTGGAATACAAATTTTGAGTGTATTATCTTCTCCCAGGCTTACCTAAAGAAAAAACAAAAGAAAAAAAACAAAAAAAGAAGAAGAAAACTAGACAACTCTTATCACGAGCTTTCAGATTTTCAACTCAAACTTTCCGAGAGAAGACGGAAGCAAAGAGCGTTGCTTATTTATTAAAGTGGAATAAGGTAGTTTGGTCTTGAAAAGAGTGAATTGCATAAATAGTCTTTATTTTTTATCTAAAATTTTGAATTAGCTTTTATTGTTCGAGCACACAAATTTCTATAGGAAAAAAGCCAAATTGGCCCCTAAAATTTTTGTAAAAGGCCATTTTAAGCTCTCACTTTTAAAAAAATACTCATTTTATTCCCTTCTTTTGACTATTTTCTTTTAGCAATCAAAAATTTGACCGTACTAAAAGATATAAATGCCCTTACAAAAAAATATTTTATTGTTATTCTTTCTCTTTTTTCACTTCTCATCAATAAAAAAAAATATAATTTGACCTAATTGAAAATAAACGACTTTTTCTTTCTTTAAAGGGAAAGCTATATTTTTTATAATTCCCCTAATACGGTTGAATTATATTTTATTTTTATTGCTCTATTTAGGTTAAGTTATATTTTTTATTTATAATAATCAATCTTTAATTTTTATTTGGGTAATGTTGTTTTGTAATAAAAAAGTGATAAAATTTGTCAAATTATTCATTTATTGACAAGAGATATAGTATTTATTTTCCTAATCAATTAGCGCAATCAATTAATATCATAAATATTCCAACGATTAAACCAAATAGTTTTTTATCCTTATTTTTTTCTTTTATGCCCAACGACTATAAGGACATTTATGTCTTTTAACAATGTCAAGCCTTTGACCACTAAAAGAAGCCTAATAGTAGTTAAAGGGAGGGACTAAACTGGTTATTTTCTAAATGTGAGAGAGTAAAATGATCTTTTGTTCAAAATTCAGGAATCGATTTAGCTTTTTCCCAGTTTCTGTACTTTTCTGGTCACTACCTTCCCTTTAAGGATACCCTGCTGAACTTCTGAGGTCTAATGCTTCTCTTTTAAAGAATGATGGATCAGTGTAACGTTGTATACTACCATCAAAAGCCTGAAGACAATTAATACAATCTAGAAGAATGCTAAACCCTGTGAAACTATAGCTGTAAGGTGCAATTGGAAGTAAAGGAAGTTAGTAGTTTAAATGAGCGGATAGAAAGATGACCCTTGAATTGACGCTCATAAAGTGTAGCACAGAGTCGGGAAATAGATAATAGGCTTTTTCACCCTAATTTCTATCATTTAATGGCCTGTAGCATAAGCCTGATGCATTTGGTATGCTTGCTTAATTATTACATCAGAAAAAAACTACAGCTTCTCGCCAATAAAGCAAAGACATTGTTCAAAAAAAGAAAAAGAAAAAAGCAAAGACACACGCACAGATATATACATATTATCGTACCCATCACCTTCTTTATTAATTCTTGCTTTGTCACCACTCCACTCTTTCTTTCTACACACAACACACACTAAACTCCAGTTTTACCTAAAACCCTGACCGTATAAAAATGTAAAGCCGACTGCAGTTTCCGTCAAACTACCGCCGCGATCTCCTGCCGGGACCACGGTCCAACTTCGTCATCCGGATAAACTGCAAGCATCAAACCCTTCCGAAAAGGCCCGAAATCGAGAAATTAATCGGGAATCTGTCGTTTAAGCCCGAGAAGTCTTTATTGTTGAGCTGTAAAGCTCATTTGAAATCAAAAAGCAACAACAACTTTTGTTGTTTTATTGACAAAAGAGAAAAGTAGCAAACAAAGAAGACAAAAGCAATGGAAAAAGAAAGAAAAGTTTATGCAGCAAACTTTGTTAGGCGCATGCAATTGCAATTTGGTTTCACACTGCGCAATGAAGACTTTGCACGTTGGCTTTGCAGAAGAATGAGCCTATAAATATGTGATTCATTCTTTTAGTTTTTGCATCACAAAAAAACATAGCAAATCAGAGAGAAAAAAATTATAAGTTTTCTCCTGAGTATTTTCTCTTCCTCTTTTGTTGTTCTATATTTATGAGTGAGAGTTAGTTTCTCCTATTATTTGAGAGAGTGATATTGTTCTCTCATTATATTAGAGAGAAGGTTATTGTAAAATACTCCACATCATAGTGAAATCCTCCATTACTTGCCCGTGGTTTTTCCCTTGATTTGTTTGAGGGTTTTCCACGTAAATTTTGTGTCTCTACTTTCTCTGTTCTCATTCATATTTTAGCTGCGTGATACTGCTTGTCCCCGACCATTCTGCTGCGCCGATACCCAACAGTGGTATCAGAGCCATTGGTTACAGGTCACTGGTATTCATACGGGGTTACTGTTCCCGGTTACTATTCACGCATATGGTATAGTACTATTTACTTATACGGTATCAATACTATTCCTGTATACGGTTTTGGTACTATTCACGTATACGATACTATTCACGTAAATAGTACTATTCACAGTGAAATAGTGGGAGCCGGTTCAAATTACTTAGCAAATCGTCGTTAATACTATGGTGGCAAAATTTGAAATCGAGAAGTTCAACAGGAGAAATTTTTCCTTATGGAAATTAAAGATGAAGGCAATCTTGAGAAAGGAAAATTGCTTGGCAGCAATTGAAGACAGACCAGCGGAGGTGATGGACGACAAGTGGAAAGAGATGGATGATAACGCTATGGCTAATCTGCACCTGGCATTGCCAGATTTGGTATTGTCAAGCGTTGAGGAAAAGAGGTCAGTGAAGGAAATTTGGGATGCACTAACCAAACTGTACGAGGTCAAGTCATTTCACAACAAGATTTCTTGAAGAGAAAATTGTATACTCTTCGAATGAGTGAATCCACATCGGTAACTGATCACATCAATAGCTTAAATACATTATTTTCTCAACTAACTGTGTTGGGACAGATAATAAAGGAGCTTGAACGTGCAGAGATTCTACTTCAAAGTCTACCTGATTCGTATGATCAACTCATCATTAGTTACACTAACAATGTTATTTTAGAGTCTGTTACTTTTGATGATGTTGCAGCTGCTGTTCTGGAAGAGGAAACTAGGCGCAAAAGTAAAGAAGACAGAATCGAAAGTTCACAACAAGCAGAGGCATTATCAATGGTGAGAGGTAGATCAACGGAACGTGGCTCTAGTGGGAGCAACAACCATGGTAGATCAAAGTCCAAGAGTAGAAAGAATATCAAATGCTACAATTGTGGCAAGAAAGGGCACGTCAAGAAGGATTGTTGGAGTAACAAAAGGAATCCCGAGGTGACAAATTCTCAGGGATGTGTTGCGACTGTACCTGATGATGGAGATATTTTATACAGTGAAGCAGAAACTGTATCAAAAGGCAGAAATGAGCTCACTGATGCTTAGATAATGGATTCGGGAGCAACATGGCATATGACCTCTCGTAGAGAATGGTTGTCACGCCCCGACCCAACCCCGCAAAAGGCCAAGCCCGGACCCGACACACGGACGGAGTCTCCTCTGTACCGCGGACAATCCGAAAACCCTAAAAACAATATAACACTTGCGAAAGCTATAAAATAATCAAAACAAGCCAACTTTCTATAAAACATACATTTCTTATTATCCAACTTTCCAAACCAAAAATGATATGCATACTACACAAGTACTTATGCCACTAAACCATTAGCCATTAGCATGCATTCTTCACTAGTCATCCGAGTATAAGTTTACAACTTACAAACTTTAATCCATTTCAACATAAGACTAATAAAGATCTCAACTAGAAAATATATATACAAGGCTACAAGCCTCAAAATTAAGCGTTCCTCACGCAATATACATAACAGCAAGGTTTGCACAAAACTGGTAACCAACCACCAGCAAAGCAGGTAAGTGCTATCACGGAAACACCTCCACCTGCTCCTCCTCCTCAATTACCTCGAGAGGGTCTGCCTCAACTACTCCTGTAAAAACATAGTATAGAGAGGAATGAGCAAAAACTATTGCTCAGCGAGGGCAATTGGTCTCAAGGACGGAGATGAGAGGAGTATGCAATGCAATTAGCCAAGCAATACATACAAACATATAAAGATACATCCAAAGCCAACAATAAAGCAAGGCAAGTATTTAAAGCTGCAAACACTCAATCAAAGGATACGATACTCTTTTCACGAACCACTTTCAAACACGAATTCGATGACGACGCGCCGGCCCAAAACCACCTTATAACACCAGGTTGGAATACTCCGGAAGTAACCATCAATCCTACGACCCAAATCTCCCTGGGAGGCAACCCAAGCGAGAAAGGGAATAGCAGCGGAGCTAGAGCAACCAACACTGGCAACCCAAGGCTACCCAGAGAGGCCCATCACTCACGCGCGAGACACTATGCAATGCAAGACTCGATACAAGACAATAAACAAGCGATAACAAGCGATAAAGCCACACGTGGAAGAATAACAAAGTAGGTTACTCTCACACGCAATAGCAGCAATTTGATAAGCAATTCAATCCAAAACAACTCAAACAAGTAATTCAAGTAATTCTAAGCATTCTATAAGCATAAAGACAAGTAAACACACAAAAACACAAATCGGCCCCAACTGTCAAAATGCTATCATTTCCAAACGAGCCACGAGTTCTGGAAACCGACTTCGCCAACCCTCCTAGCGCACCATAAGGCACGTCTAAAGACCTCGAAACCTTACTTTACCCTAGAACTCGCGCAAAGTCCCGATTTTCTCCCTTTCTCGTTTGAACTACAACTACAACAACCAAACACCCAACCAACGCCATAATTGCACCAAAAGTGCTTCCATGGCTCCCCGAAGCAATGCCAACACGCAAAACGAGAAAATGCCAAAGTCGACCTAAACGCCCCCGACTTTCCCAAAGGCTTAATTCTCGTTTTTTCCACTATGCAACCCAAACAAACCACACATTTTAGCATTCTAGCATACCTAGCACGTTTCTACATCAACGGAAAGCATAACAGCGCAACTTCAACGTTTCAAGGTTTTACTATTCACAAGGTACTATTCATATCACAATTCAAGTTGCAATCACAACATTTAACCGCAGAAAATGTTACAAAGCCATAAATACATGTTCTACCAATGCTAAGGAACATTCTAGAAGCATCAAATCGCGTTAAATAACGATCTACGGATAAATCTAAAAATTGATAAAGTTAACTAACACAACGTATAAATGCGCAAATAACATGCTTCCCTCACCTTAGGTACTCCTAGTCGCTAGGAAAACAACGTTGGTTGCCTTGGAAACCACCCCGCACGAGCTCTCGCGAAGATTGATCGTATAGAAGTTGAAAGGTTTTTTTTTTTTCCTCTCTAAAGCTCTCGGCCTGCTGCTGCTGTTTGCTGCTATTTTTTTTCTTATTTTGCTTACTTAATTGCTTAATTAAAGGTCAAAAGGTCAAAGGGTCAAAGGTCCAAGGTCAAACCACTTAAAACTTGGTCAAAGGGCCCTATTTCGCGCGTTTTAAAGCCGTTTCAGCTATGGTAAGTTCAATTAAAGCTAGCAATATTTAAAATATAAAATTTAAGTCATCTAATACTAGTTTCACTATTTGCTGAGGACTGGAAATCGTTATCTAGCTATCGCTCCTTAAATGCAATACACGTTGCGTCGGCGAGAATGTAACAATTAATTCACAAAGATTTTAAGGAAATATAATTTTCAAAATAATAAACAAAGAAAATTCATATTCCGGGCTCGGGTATTACAATGGTTCCATAACTATGAACCTGTCTCTGGAGGATCTGTGTACATGGGTAATAATCATGTCTTGGAGATTGCTGGTATCGGTACCGCCAAGATTAAAATGTATGATGGCACCATTCGCACCATTCAAGGGGTATGGCACGTGAAGGGCTTGAAGAAGAACATATTGTCCATTGGACAATTGGATGACCTTGGCTGCAAGACCCATATTGAGGATGGGATCATGAAGGTCGACAAAGGAGCGCTTGTAGTGATCAAGGCAGAAAAGATCGGGGTAAATCTATACATGCTTTTGGGAGATACGTTGCAGGAGGCAGATGTATCAGTTGCATCAGCCGATCAAGAAAAATCAACTATAATGTGGCATCGCAGATTGGGCCACATGACAGAACGAGGCTTGAAGATTCTCGCTGAACGTAATCTCCTACCCGGGCTCAAGACGGTAAACTTACCTTTCTGTGAGCACTGTGTTACTAGTAAGAAGCATAGATTGAAATTTGGGAGATCTACTGCCAGAAGCAAACACATTCTAGACTTGATCCATTCAGACGTTTGGGAATCACCGATTTTGTCCCTAGGAGGAGCCAAATACTTTGTATCATTTATTGATGATTACTCTAGGAGACTGTGGGTGTATCCGATCAAGAACAAGTCAGATGTGTTTCCAATATTCAAAACTTTCAAAGCGCTGGTGGAACTTGAATCCGGGAAAAGGATCAAGTGTTTGAGGACGGACAACGGAGGAGAATACACTGACGGGAGCTTCTTGGCATTTTGCAAGCAAGAGGGTATTCAGAGGTAATTTACTGTTGCACATACACCTCAGCAAAATGGTGTAGCAGAGCGGATGAACAGAACTCTTCTTGAAAGAATGAGAGCTATGTTGGAAACTACAGGTCTAGCCAAATCATTTTGGGCAGAAGCAGTTAGAACTGCCTGTTACGTGATAAACCGGTTACCGTCAACTACAATTGGGTTGAAGACACCAATGGAAATGTGGACCGGAAAACCCGCAGATTATTCTACCTTGCACATATTTGGGTGTCCGGCATATGTGATGTATGGTTCCCAAGAAAGAACAAAGCTGGATCCAAAATCCAGAAAATGTGTATTCTTGGGAAATGCTGATTGTGTTAAGGGGTATAGGCCTATGGGATTCCACTGCCCACAAGGTTGTCATTAGCAGAGATGTGATATTTACCGAAGATAAACTGCAAAGTGAAGACGACAGCAACACTTCAAAGGAGACTACTACAATACAAATTGAAGATAAGTCAGAACCAGGAGATGCTTCTTCTGAAGCTGCACCAGAGCACGAGGAACAAGAACTAGATGATGCTGAGGTTATAGAAGTCCGACGTTCATTGCGTCAGACAACAAGACCAACTTGGCATTCAAATTTTGTCATGGCGAGCAATGCTGCATATTGTCTTCTAACGGAGGATGGAGAGCCATCTACCTTTCACGAGGCTATAAAAAGCCCCAATGTTGCCCTGTGGATGACAGCAATGCAGGAAGAAATTGAAGCTCTACATAAAAATAAGATGTGGGAGCTTGTTCCACTACCAACTAGACGGAAAGCCATTGGTAACAAATGGGTCTACAAGATTAAGCGAGATGGTAATGACCAAGTGGAGTGATATCGTGCAAGACTGGTGGTGAAAGGATATGCTCAGAAAGAAGGAATTGACTTCAACGAGATATTTTCTCCTGTGGTAAGACTTATAACTATCAGAGTAGTCTTGGCCATGTGTGCTGTGTTAGACTTACATCTAGAACAATTAGATGTAAAGACGGCTTTTCTTCATGGAGAGCTTGAAGAAGAGATTTACATGCTTCAACCAGAAGGTTTTGTTGAGAAAGAAAAAGAAAACTTGGTTTGTAAGTTGACCAAATCTCTGTACGGTTTAAAGCAGGCGCCAAGGTGTTGGTACAAGAGATTTGATTCCTTCGTGATTAGCCTTGGGTACAACAGACTCAATTCAGACCATTGTACGTACTACAAGAGGTTTGGCGATAATGATTTTATTATTCTGCTGTTGTACGTGGACGACATACTGGTAGCAGGTCCCAGTAAAGATCGGGTCCAAGAACTGAAGGCACAGTTGGCTGGGGAGTTTGATATGAAGGATTTGGGACCAGCAAACAAGATTTTAGGGATACAAATTCACCGAGACAGAAAAGGCAGGAAGGTATGGATTTCCCAGAAGAATTACTTGAAGAAAATCTTGCGGCGCTTCAATATGCAAGATTGTAAGGAAATCTCAACCCCGCTTCCTATCAATTACAAATTATCCTCAAGTATGTGCCCTAGCACTGAAGCGGAGATGATAGAAATGTCTCGAGTACCGTATGCATCAGCAGTGGGAAGTCTCATGTTCGCTATGATATGTACGAGACCAGATATTGCTCAAGCAGTTGGTGCGGTCAGTCGGTTCATGGCGAATCCTGGTAGAGAGCATTGGAATGTTGTTAAGAGGATCCTAAGATACATCAAAGGGACCTCGGATGTTGCATTATGTTTTGAAGGATCAGAATTTACTGTCAAGGGTTTTGTTGATTCTGATTTTGCATGTGATACCAATAAACGGAAGTCCACTACAGGCTATGTGTTTACAGTTGCAGGCGGCGTGGTAAGCTGGATATCTAAATTACAGACTGTTGTGGCCCTATCTACAACAGAGGCTGAATACATGGCAGCTACACAAGCTTGTAAAGAAGCAATCTGGATTAAACGGTTAATGGAGGAGCTCGGGCACAAACAAGAGAAAATTTCCTTGTTTTGTGACAGTCAGAGTGCCTTGCACATTGCAAAGAATCCAGCATTTCATTCCAGGACGAAACACATAGGTGTTCAATATCACTTTGTTCGAGAAGTAGTGGAGGAAGGGAGTGTGGATATGCAGAAGATTCACACCAACGAGAACCTAGCAGATGTCATGACAAAGCCAATCAACGTTGACAAGTTTGTTTGGAGTAGATCCTCTTATGGCTTAGCAAAGACGTAAGAAACATGAAACTAGCAAGACTGGAGAGATTTGAAGCCTGATTCAAATGAGCTTTAAGTGGGAGATTGTTGAGCTGTAAAGCTCATTTGAAATCAAAAAGCAACAACAACTTTTGTTGTTTTGTTGACAAAAGAGAAAAGTAGCAGACAAAGAAGACAAACGCAATGGAAAAAGAAAGAAAAGTTTATGCAGCAAACTTTGTTAGGCACATGCAATTGCAATTTGGTTTCACACTGCGCAATGAAGACTTTGCACGTTGGCTTTGCAGAAGAATGAGCCTATAAATATGTGATTCATTCTTTTAGTTTTTGCATCACAAAAAAACATAGCAAATCAGAGAGAAAAAAATTCTAAGTTTTCTCCTGAGTATTTTCTCTTCATCTTTTGTTGTTCTATATTTATGAGTGAGAGTTAGTTTATCCTATTATTTGAGAGAGTGATATTGTTCTCTCCTTATATTAGAGAGAAGGTTATTGTAAAATACTCCACATCATAGTGAAATCCTCCATTACTTGCCCGTGGTTTTTCCCTTGATTTGTTTGAGGGTTTTCCACGTAAATTTTGTGTCTCTACTTTCTCTGTTCTCATTCATATTTTAGCTGCGTGATACTGCTTGTCCCCGACCATTCCGCTGCGCCGATACCCAACATTTACTTTTTGACAAAAGTTCCATTACCGGAACCCTATATTATCAGCAGTGGAACGAAGCGCTCGAAACAATGGTGGAAATATGGAGGCTGAGGCTAAACAGTGTCCATCAGTGCACGCCGCGGCTTATCGAAAACGTGAAAGTCGAATTGGATAACGATGAGTTGAGAGATAGATTAAAGGCGTTGTTTCTGGAGAAGGCAAACGGGTTAATGGAAGGGGAATTAGTACAGAAGTGGCAGAAGAAGTTGGGGGCAGTCTCGGATGAGATAAAAAGCGTTATGGATAAGCTTAGAAAGCCAAATCAGATGGGCGTGGCGAACGAGTTGTTGAAAAAGAAGGGAGGATTGGTGGCTGAGAGGGACTTGATAGCGAAGAGGATCGAGGAGTTTCAGATTGGCATGAGGTTTGTGATTGAGCATTTGGCGGAGAAGAGGGTCGAGGATGGCGAAGAAGGGGAGGCGTTTCAGGTTTTTAAGTTTGGGTGGGAGTTTGATTGGGAGAGAATTCATTGTTTGATGAGAGGGAATGCAGAAGGCTTGATGATGGGTTGCCTATTTATGCATATCGACGCGAAATTCTTTGGCAAATACATGGTCAACAGGTGAATTCTGTTTAATACTCTTCCCTCCTTTCTTGTTTCAAATGTGGAATGCTATTCTGTTATTTCTGTTGATTGTTATGAAATTCAGAAATTATTTTGAATTGATAAAGTGCTATTTCTTTTTTTCGTTTTGAATAAGAGAACAGTTTAAACATATATACCATTTATTATTATTATTATTGTTTATTTTTTCGGTTATCAATTGTGGATGTGTATGGAGAGTTGCAAAATAATATCTAAGAGAAATACTGCTGAAAGATGAAGTTTCTTTTTGTTTGTTTGTTTATTTGTTTGTGAACAGATTCTTTGGGCTCGTGAAAAATATATTTGTGTTGAATAGGTTAATTAGTGGAATATGAGAAGACGTTTGTGGGCTTTTTTTTTTTTTTGTCAAAGTTGTGTGTTTTTTTTTTTGTTAATATTAGGTTATAGTTAATAAATTGCATTTTTAAGTTAATAATTTTTTTATTAATATTAAGATAATTTCATAATTTTAATTTTAACATGTTAATTTTTTAATTATGTTTATTAAAGTATTATTTTTTAATATTTCATTTTGTATTATTAATTATATTATTCTAATTTTAATTCTTTTTTATACATAGACTCACAAAATTCGTACTAATTAGATCAATACTAATATCAAATGTGAATTATACATGTGCATCAGATGTACTCTTCTGCATCCTTTCTTCAAAATAGCTAATAATCCTACTTTGCATGAATCAAACGTGTGGCACAATTGGGTGGTCAGTGGTGGTGAGATGATCTGGGAAATGGTGATGAGGTGCAAAAATGGTGATGGTGGTGGTGGATGGCCGCTGGAGGTGGTAAATGCTGTTTTTTTTTTGGGTTAAATTCATATCTTTTTTTTTTATTACTACTTACATAAAATCTTATATGACATGCCATTATTTTATTTCTCTTTTCTTTTTAATTCTTTCTCTCTTTTCAATTACTTTTTCTTTCTCTTAATTAATATTTATTCAAAATACTTTTTTTCTTTTTTTCTTTAACCATATCAAATCCCTCGACTTAAAAAAAAAAAAAACCATATCAAATCCAATATTGAAAAAACAACAATAAATCAATCGACAAAAGAAAATAACCGGTCTTAGCAATAATTTATATTTTGTTTTGTTGTGCATCGTTCTTATTGAAAAATTAACATTGATTTTTACAAATTAGTATTTACACAAGAAAAGAGATACATAAAGTAAAACTTTACAATATTTTTCACATTAAGAGAGTTATGTCACACAAAAAATTATTAATCGTAATTAATTCATTTCCAATGCACATCGAGAGGGAAGGACTAGAGCCTTCAATGTATATATGCAATCTGCATTTTTTTTTTTTTGTCAAAATATGAAATATGCTCAATGCAATCTGCATTTTTTTGTCAAAATATGAAATATGCTCAATCGGTTCCTTTTCGTATTCAACACCCAACTGATACTTTTTGTAGAACGTCTTTAATTTCACTGGACCCTAATATCTTTGAATAAGTTACTATCATATTTCGAGACAAAAATTTGAATTGTTAGCCATCACCTTGCTATACATGATATAAGAATTTGCAGAATCAGTATAAAAAATGCAAGTATTTTCATTGAAATGATATGGCATACATATGAAACGAAATCCAAAGCCAACTCAATTTCTTTTGAAGCTTGATGGTTCCACCAAAAGATATAAAAATTAGTATTAATTCTTCAATGAAAACGATGCACAACAAGAAAAAAAAATGCTCAAGACTAGTTATCTTCTTTTGGTTGATTGATTTATTGTTGTTTCCTCAATATTTGAATCTATATAATTTTTTTTTTTGGTCAAGGAGTCTAATTTAGTTAAACAAATAAAGAAAAGTATTTTGAGTAAATAATAATTAAGAGAGAGAAAAAATAATTAAAAAGAGAGGAAGAATTAATTAAAAAGAAGAAAAAGAAATAAAAATAGTCTAATTATCATTTCATCTAAGATTCCACATAGGAGGTGATAAAAAGGTAATGAAAATATTACTCTATCCTATTATTTACACATTGCGACACTTATTAACCCATCTTTAAAAATTTCATTTAATAACCTTGACTCAAGTCAATCTTAACAACTTTTAATTCTATTAAAACAAAAATGTGTAATGGCTAATTACCCTTCCCTCCATAAAAAGTTCCAAACGTATACAAAATCACACCTTTGAGAAAAAAAAAAAAAATCTCAAATCATACACATTCTACACCAAACCCACATGTCCTCCATCATCTTCATCATCAACGCACATCACATACACAGAGACAGGCACATTTTCCTCATCATCAACACACACACCGATAGGCAAATTTTCCTCCATCACCAAACAAAATGCAAAGAGCACACCAACACACATGAGTAGACTCAATTTTTTTTTTTTTTTTTGTTTGGGTAAAAAACATGAGTACACAGACACAAACCAACATAGACACATAGAGATATGAAACAAACACACACAGACACTAAACGCATATACATGCAGATTGGCAGCAGTGAAGATGGGGGTAAGGGTCGGCGGCTGTGGAAGATGGGGATTGGTGTCGCTCGGGGCTGTGGGGAGGGGGGTTGGTGCCGCGCAAGGCTGTTGGGACTGGGTGATGTGCTTAGCCGCGACTGTGGGGGTTAGGGAATGTGCTCACCCACCGCTGTGGATGGAAAGGGTGAGGATTGTGGTCAGGCGAGGATATGGGTTGTGGTTTGGATTTTCTTTCTTTCTTTCTTTCTATTTTTTCGGTCAAAAGTATGGTTTTAGAAATATTTGGAGTTTTCTTATTAGAAGTTAGTTTAGCCACTACATTTTTTTTTATAACAGAATTGGAAGTCTGTTAAAATTGACTTTGAGTCAAAAGGTTATTAAATGGGATTTTTAAAATGGGTTAACAACTGTCACACTGTATAAGATGGATTTAACCTTTTTTTTTTGATAGAAAATAAATGTTGGTCTTAAGAAGAGTAAAAGAGGTGAGAGTGGGAATCGGAGAGGAAGAAAAAAAATGAAGAAGTGAACATAAAATTAAAATATAATGAGAAAAAGAAAAATAAAGTTATATGAAAATTATTATTTTAGTTATTTATATTTAAACTCCTCTTCATTAATTTCTTTTGATATAATTTAACAAAATAACTTAAATAGAATCATTTTGAAAAATTAATGGTTCTTTTAGAGCAAAAAATAATTGGATGATCAAAATAGGACTAGCGTAATAATTTAATGATCCCTTAAATAATTTAACCTTTAATTTGTTAATTTATTATATATGAGCAAAATATATATGCTTTCATTCTTTACACCCAAACAAATTTTTTGTTTTATTGTTTTTAAAACTATTTTCTAGAGCACTTTTAACAATTTTTTTTTGTTGTTTTAGAAACTATTCTAATCAAACAAGTTTTTTGTTTTTTTGTTGTTAAAAATAGTTTTTCAAAATTGTTCTACAAAAAAAAAAAAAAAGTACTTCCAAGCAGGGCCTTATCTTCCCTTGTATAACTGATATTTAGTTAGACTTAGAATACAAATTTTAGAAGTACTTATGCTCTACTTGCTTTGATTTGTCCCCATGTATAACTTTCGAAGTGATACATAGTAGTTGAATAAGACTTTAGCCATGGTGAGGATGCTGAGCCATTAGTACAATAAATGATCCTTCCAGCTAGAATCATTCTTTCCCCACCCCCGCTCTCCATTATTAAAGTTGGGCTTTGAGCTTTCAGATTGATGTTGTGGTTCTAATTTAAAGTTTTCGTTTGGCGTTTATTTTTTATTGCAATGTGGCAGACAACATGTTGATTGAGGAGACTAGTTCTGGGAAAAGTACACAATTGGTTCAGTACCTTGCTGATTCAGGAGTAGCTGCTGATGACTCTATTATTTGCACTCAACCGCGGAAACTGACTGCTATCTCATTGGCACAGAGGGTCGGAGAGGAAGGCTGTGGGTGTTATCCGAATTCTTCGATAACTTGTTCTCCATCATATTCATCTGTACAACAGCTTGATTCGAAGATAATATTTATGACAGACCACTGCTTACTACTGCACTACATGCGTGATAAGAATTTATCCGGGGTTTCATGGATTATTGTTGATGAGGCTCATGAAAGAAGCTTAAACACTGATCTCCTTTTTGCGGTGATAAAGAATTTACTTTGTTAGAGGATTGATCTGAGACTTATTATTATGTCCACGACAGTTGATGCAAACCAGCTTGCTGGCTACATTTTTGACTGTGGAACCTTCCATGTGGCTGGAAGAACTTTTCCAGTTGACATTACGTATCTCCCTTGTGAATCTGAAGGCACTTCGGGTTCCAACTCAGTTGCACCTTATGTTTCTGTTGTGAGGGTGGTAACTGAGATACACAAAACGGAGAAAGAGGGCACAATTCTTGCCTTTTTAACGTCTCAAATGGAAGTGGAGTGGGCGTGTGAGAAATTTGAGGCCTCCTCTGCCATTGCTCTAGCATTGCATGGGAAACTTTCTTATGTAGATCAACGTCATGTCTTTCTCAATTATTCAGGGAAGCGAAAAGTTATATTTACCACCAACGTTGCTGAGACATCACTAACAATTCCGGGGGTCAAATATGTTGTTGATTCTGGTATGGTGAAAGAGAGTAGGTTTGAACCAGGCAGTGGAATGAACGTTCTCAGCACATGCAGAATTAGCCAAAGTTCATCTAATCAACGGGCCGGGCGTGTTGGGAGAACCGAACCTGGAAGCTGTTATAGGCTCTACTCGAAAAATGATTTTGAATCAATGCCAACTCATCAAGAACCTGAAATACGTAGGGTGCATCTCGACCTTGCAGTTTTGAGAATTCTTGCCTTAGGTGTCAACAATGTGCATAATTTTGATTTTGTCGATGCACCAAGTGCCAAAGCCATTGAGATGGTCATCAGAAATCTTATTCAGTTAGGTGTCGTTATCCTGAGAGATAATGCCTACGAACTAGCTGCAGAAAGACTAGATCTAGTTAAGTTGGGTATTGAACCCCGGCTTGGTAAAATGATTCTCCAGTGCTTTGATCATCATTTGGGTAGAGAGGGCCTTGTTCTTGCTGCTGTCATGGCCAATTCCAGCAGCATATTCTGCAGGATTAGAACTAAACAGGATAAGGTGAAATCTGATTGCCTTAAGGTGCAATTTAGCCACCCCAGTGGTGATTTTTTCACTTTGCTCGCAGTCTACCAGGCATGGGAGTCTGTGCCTCGAGAGAAGAAGAACACCTGGTGTTGCGACAATAGCATCAATGCTAAATCTATGAGGAAATGCCACGTGACCGTGCAAGATTTGGAATTATGTCTTCAAAATGAGCTCAATAAAATGATTCCAAGTTATTGGCGTTGGGATCCACAGATGCATACCGAGCATGATGAAATTTTGAAAAGTGTGATACTCTCTTCTTTAGCAGAAAATGTGGCTATGTTCTCTGGTTATGACCAGCTTGGTTATGAAGTGGTGCAAACTGGGAAACATATTCAGCTACATCCATCATGTTCTTTGCTGAGTTTTAGTCAAAGGCCAGCTTGGGTTGTATTTGGCGACATCCATCCAGTGTCTAACAATTATTTGTTCTATGTAACAGAGGTTGATTATAAATCTCTGTCTTCTCTCTATCTTCCTCTGCCTTTTGATTTTTCCAAGATGAATAGTCAAAATTTGTATAGGAGAATGTTGACCGGCTTTGGCACTACACTATTGAAAAGATTTTGTGAAAAATATGACACTAATCTGCGTCATCTTGTTTCATGTATCCATACAGAATGTATGGATAAACGAATTGGCATTGAAGTTAATGTCGATGAGAATATGGTCGCCTTACACGCTTCTTTGCAAGATTTGGACAGGGTTTGCTATGTTTTCAATGATGCTTTGGAGTATGAACAGAAACTATTACGTAATGAATGCTTGGAGAAATGCTTATACAATGCAGCTGTTACTGTCACACCGTCTATTGCTCTGTTTGGAGCTAGCGTCGAGATAAAACATCTAGAGCTTGACAAGAGATGTTTGAGTGTTGATATATATCATTCTGATTTGACTGTTATTGATGACAAGAAGCTACTAATGTTTCTCCAGAGACGCACTGGGGGTAATATTTATGGGGTCCAGAGGTTCTCAGGCCAAGACAATGAGGAAAAAGAGAAGTGGGGTAGGGTAACATTTCTTAGGCCCTATGTTGCCAAAAGGGCGACAGAGTTGGACTGAATTGAATTTAGTAGCGGTTTCTTGAAGGTACATCCTTCTCGAAAGGCATATAGTGGTGATCAGAAATTCTTCTCCTTTCTTGCTGTGAAAGCAAAAGTTAGTTGGCCTCAAAGGTCCAGTATAGGGGTAGCGATTGTTAAGTGTGATCCAATTGATGTTGCTTTTATGCTTTATGATTTCTCGAATCTGATAATTGGAGGTAAATATGTTCGATGTAAACCAAGTATGAAATACATGGACAACATTATGATTAGTGGGCTTTATATAGAACTTTCTGAACCTGAAATTTTTGAGGCATTAAGAACATCAACAAATAGGTCAATTCTGGACATTTTTGTGCTGAGAAAACAAATAACTGTAGAGAATCCTCCACTTGTAACTTGTGAGGAAGCACTTTTGAAGGAACTATCCCCTTTCATGCCTAATAGGAATTATCATGTCAGTTGTCTCCACGTCCAGGTCTTTCCTCCAGAACCTAAGGATACATATATGCAAGCCACAATCACATTTGATGGAAGTTTGCATTTGGAGGCTGTAAGGGCGTTAGAGCAACTTGATGGGAAAGTGTTGCCAGGGTGTTTCTCATGGCAGAAGATAAGGTGCCAGCAATTGTTACATAGCACCGTCTCCTGTCCTGGACCTGTGTATCATGTTATAAAAGACGAACTTGATTCTCTACTTGCAAGTCTTAGGCGACGAAACAGTATTTGATATGGCATAAATCCTTTGTTTCCTGCTAATTTGTATATTAAGATTTGTTTCCCTATGAAATGCACCACATGGCGTGAAGAACGACTTTTTATTGTACCAATCTTGTGTAAAAATGGCTATTTGTAGCATAGAATTTCATATGATTTTAATATCTTTGATTAAGATGAATGACATGTTTGGTGTAAATGGATCTAGAACCTTTTCTAGATGTAAAGTAATGTCACTGGTATTTGGCGTGGAAGTGATTAGACCTGTCATTTGCATTAATTTTTGTGTATATTAAGATTAGTTCATTACTTTAGAATTGCATTGCTCTTTTTGGATGCCAAATACGTCACTATTAGGTTTTGTTACCCTAACTAATCTCCTATTTCTTTTTGAAGCTGCGTTTTCTTTTATTATCTGCCATATTGTAAATTAGAAAAACTTTATTTAAAGATCTAATCCTGAGTTTTCTACACTAAGTAAATAGAGGTTTTCCCATACCTGAATGATTAAAATTTATTTCCAGGAAAGCTGAAATCTATTTTCTTTGTCCAATTGTTGTCTTTTTACATTTGGATTGCTTCTTGGTGATATAGGATAACGTTGAATCATGTTTTTGATAAAATTGGTGAAGGCTTAACTGTGTATTTATTTGTTTTCAGTGTTGAAGTGCGCCTGGTATTAGTGACGTTCACCTGATTAGAATTTCGCAATTGAGTGCTGATGGTATGTTGTCATTGTTTTGCCGGTGTAGAATGCCACCTAGAGAGGAATGGAAATGGTTCCTACAGGGTGAAGATATCTTGCACTGCAACAAAAATTGTGCCAGAATTGAGAAGACCCCTTGAAGAACTCATGCGAGGGAAGATCATCAATCATACTGGCATCACCCCAGCAGTTCTACAATACCTCTTCTCTCGAGATGGTAATATGCTTATGAAGTCAATTTAGAGAGAACCATGTAGTTATATCCTCTTTGATAGGCATAGACTTGTTGTAAGGGTCTTTGGTTCTTCAGAGAATATTGAAGTGGGACAGCATAAGTTTGTAAACTACCTTTTGGCAATACACGAGAGCAAGCAGTTTGAAGTCCATATTCTTGGTGGTGATCTGCCCTCTGATATGATGAAAAAAGTAGTTCAGAAGTTTGGACCAGACCTTCGTGGGCTCAAGGAAATGGTGCCTGCAGCTCATTTCTTTTTGAATACCAAGCGTCATTGTATTTCTATTAGTGGTGCCAATGATGTGAAACAACAGGTTGAAGACATTATTTATGAGATTGCACAGACATGTGATTCATCTGCTCAAAGGAGCGACAATGAAATCAATTGTCCCATTTGCTTGTGTGAGGTGGAGGCCGGTTACAGGCTTGAAAGCTGTACACATAAGTTCTGCTGGTCTTGCTTAGTGGAGCAGTGTGACTCTGCAATTAAAAGCCGGGAGGGTTTCCCTCTGCTATGTACTCAAAAAGGCTATGGGGCTCCTATTTTGCTTACTGACTTGAGGTCTCTCTTATCTACTGAAAACCTGGAGGATCTTTTCCAGGCTTCTTTGGGAGTATACGTGGCTGGAAGTGGCAGTACTTACAGGTTTTTCCCCTTACCTGATTGTCCTTCAGTTTATCACGTTGTAGATCTGGGGACCATCAGTGCACCATTTGTTTGTGGTGCATGTTACGTGGAGATGTGCACTAGGTGCCATCTGGAGTATCACCCGTATTTGTCATGTGATAAGTACAAAGAATTCAAAGACGACCCAGACTCTTCCCTACACAAGTGGTGCATGGGCAAAGAGAACGTGAAAAAGTGTCCAGTCTGTGGGTTTACCATCGAGAAGATAGAAGGGTGCAACCACATTGAGTGTAAATGTGGACGTCATGTTTGCTGGGTCTGTTTGGAGTTTTTCCCAGCAGCGACGATTGTTATAACCACTTGAGGTCTGTGCATCTAGGAACTGGTTAATTCAGAATACTACAACTCTTCACTTTCATTCTTAGCTAATAGCTCTTGATATTTAATAATTTGATCTTGAACTTAGTTTCCACAATGGTTTGATGTGTTCTAAATAGATTCGCACATTGTAATTCAAATCATTTTTCATTGACCTAGATATTTATATTTATTGACACATATATTTGCCATGCATGTATGTAGCTTTTCTACACTCTCGTAGATAGCGCCAGCTGCTTCTGTGTATACATGTTTAGATAATGCAGTACGATCTGATTTCTCTGCCTTTCTCCCTCCCTCCTTACCCGAATACCTGTGTTGCATGGATGAAGAGTTGGACCTTATGCATGTGAATACACTAGGTAAATCTTCTTGCCCACCTCAGTCTTCAAACCTACTTTTGAATAGGAAAACATGTCTATCAGCAGCTTAATGTTGTGCTTGCACCCTTGCCATCATCTCCCACCTCTGATTGGACTCTTGAGCCTGATCTAGTGTAACCCTTTTGCATAGGTTGTTGACTCGGTAAAATGGAATTGTGAAACCCCACTTTCTTGCTTATCTCGTTTTACGTGCTTTACCTCGTTTTGCGTGCATATGATCTGTTTATGTGCTATAGGACCTAGAAAGTTATAATTTTGATGTCAATACTTCTAATACGTGCTAAATGTGCATTCATGAAATTTTCATAAAAAACGGAGTCAGAAATTTTATCGTCGATTTTCAGTGAATAGTGTTTTCGAAACACGTCCGCTATAATTTTGAAACTGGTCTTTTTAACCCTTCTAGACCTAGTCCACGGACTTTAATAGACCTGTGTTTGATGAAAACGGTTTTAAAATCGGCTTAAGAATTTATTAGGGTTTTTACACCGACTTTTGCGAAAATCGAGTTTTAAGCCGACTCGGGTGAAATTATTGGATTGTAAAACTTCTTGTCACCTAAAAATAATCCACTTGAGATATCTTGGGGGTTGCATAATTATTTTTAACTTGGTGAGCACTAAAATGCAATTAAAGGCATTAAAAACACAAAAATACCTATTAAAATTAACTTTGACTTTACTTAATTATTTGACCTTATATGCTAATGTCCTCAACACACACTCACACAACACAAAAACACCATCACACACACACACAAGGCTCAGAGAAAAGAAGGAGAAAAGAGAAGAGAAAAACTCAAGCTTTCAATCCAATTTTTCAAAGAAAAACCTAGTTTTTGTCCGTGAAACTTCGCACCGACTTGGATTCTGCTTGTTGGGCACGCATAGCACGCATTCCTAGGCTTATATCGCATCTAAGGTGAGAGAAAAATTCTAGATCTCAAAATGTCATTTTTGTGTTTTTGCGTATAAATGAAGATTGAACCGTTAGAATTGAAATCTGATGATAGATTATTGCTCCTTGCATGCTAGGGAACATTATATACTAATACTACGAATTTCTGTCGGATATAGCATAATTTTTATTTTCCGGGTATTTAATTTTGATTAAAATGTTCAAAGTTGATTTAATTGAGTTGTGTTGATCGAAATCGATTGCCGTCGATTTCTAAATACTTGATAATTACGTGTTAGCGCTGTTGTAATGCCGAATTTTCGATTACATTGTTTGTGTGAAAATCCGGAAAATCCAGCCATGACATCTTAGGATTTTAGGGTTATCGGGCATGATTTGGAGGGGTTATGGTGGATTTCCGAGAGGGCTAATGTAGTAGGTTGAATGGGTGAGTGATAGGAACTGATTTGGCAATGTTTGGGTTAGTAAATTGTAAGTTATGAATTTTAGAAGTTTAGGTTGTCATTCTTTAATTTCTTGAACGATGCCTTAGATGGTTGGGTAGTGTTCGAGTGATGAATGGTGAGTTGTTGATGAGTAATTTAAAGTTTAATTATGTATATTATGCATGTCCGGTTAGATGGCCTACTTTGTCATCTCACTACGTTGTCTCTTGTTTAATTTAATATTGATGTTATATTGATGTTATTGATTGATTATTATTGAATGCGGGAATCGGGCACTCTTGTTGCTGATCTCCCAATTGATTGATTGATTGATGATTGATGATTTATTTTTGATTGATGAATATGGAGTCTTGGTATGTGTGTGCCACCTCTCGGGCAGCGTCGGGCTGTCGGGTTGATAACGGCATGACTGCCATAGGCTACCCCCAGCTCGCATGACGGAGGTGTCATGGAGGGAGGGGCTAGTGAGGTACCTCGGGTGCGTGAGTAATGGGGAGTTATAAGAAGAACGGTTGAGATCGTGATGGCGTTTGGAGCTACACCAAATAGAGTATCCTTATTGATTGGTTATATAGTTATGTGATGATAGCTTTATTTATGTTGTTGTGTGTTTACTTGCTCAAAGGACTAAATCCAAGCAGCGTAGTGAATACTGTCGAGATCTATCGGATCCTCACTGGGCTTATGAATATAAGCTCACTCTCTATTATTGTATGTTTTCAGGTGTGCTTTCACAAGATTACGGGTTCGTGCCTCCTGAAGAGGAGAATGTGGAAAACGTGCCTTTCGTGGATGAGTCATATGTCCCTGAGTCTTATCCATGATTCTATGTTGTTAAACGTTATGTATATTAGCTTAATGGACTTTTATATGCTTTACGATTCTTAGTGTAATAGTTGTTGAAAAGATGATGATCTAAATGATGTTAATTTAGTAGCTTTCTTTTGTCTATGGTTAAGTTGTAGTTGTGTCTCAACTTACTTTTGAAATGTATAATAAAGTTGAGGTATTGTATGTTATGTTGGAACGGAGGCAGATAACGAAGACTGATTATTGTATACTACGGTTAGGTTGTATGTTGTTATGCTGTTAAAGAGTTGTTGTATGTATGGTTATGGAATTTTGAATGTTTAATGTTATTAACGAGGTTGGTTTAGAACCTCGGTAATCTATTTACTGTCGTTACTGCCGAAATTCCGTTGCGTCCTGACTGATCGTAGGTGGGGTCGAGTTGGGGCGTGACAGTTAAAGTGGTATCAGAGCTCATGTTAGTTGTCAGCCGGGTTATTCTCGGAATGTGGGTAATGGTCTTAGCATGGAATATGTATGAAAAGAAAGAAAAGTGAAATATGTGTTAATATGATTAATTGATTAAGTGATTATGTGATTTAAGTGCTTATGTGATTATGTGATCAATTTGTTTATGTGTTTTATATGAGTTTGTTATTTATGTGTTAATAGTTGTTTATAACCTGTCTACGTGCTATAACTGTGCTAACTCTTTGATTAGTAGAATGGCCGGTCGACCGAGAACCAGAGGTAGGCCTGAGATGACTGATGAGACTCCGAGTAACGTGGCACCGGGCCGTGACGGGGGTGATGACCGATTTGGAGCAGCTATGGAGCGGATGGGAGAGTTAGTGGCTAGTCAGGCACAGCTTCTGAGTATTCAGGGTGGTAACCACGGGCGTGGTACCCTGAAGGAGTTTTTAGGATATCACCCACCGAGATTTCAGGGGGAACCGGATGATAGGAAGGCGGAGGTATGGATTAGCAAGTTGGAGAAGATTTATGATCCACTTGGCTATACTGATGAGCAGAAAGTCTCTTTTGCCGGGCAGTTGTTAGCTGGAGTGGCAGAGAAGTGGTGGCGCACGGTAAGGACTAGCTGGGCGGCGCAGGGTATTCCTTATGTTTGGGGTACCTTTCTGATGGCTTTCCGAGCAAAGTATGTCCCGAGGATTTGCAGGGAACGGAGAGAGGCCGAGTTTCTAGCCTTGGTCCAGGGAGATGCTACAGTGGCTCAATATGAGGCCACATTTACTCGATTGTCCCGGTATGCACCGGAGTATGTGGCAGACGAGGAGCGGAGGACTCGCAGGTTTATGTTGGGGTTGCGGCCCGAGATTCAGGATGTGATGGCTCTGAATCGATATGATATTTTCACTGAGGCTTTTGAGGCAGCTTCTAGATTAGAGAAGAGGAAAGGGGATCAGATTGTCTCCAGTCAGCCTAGTAAGAGGCCGTATCAGCCACAGGGCCAGCAGGTTATATATAGGCCTCCAGTACAGCAGGTTGTCTACAGGCCACCAGCCCCGCAGGGTTCTTATAGGCCACAGGGTCAGCAGAGTTACTATCGGCCTCAGTTTCAGCAGAGGCCATATCAGGTTCAGACTCAGTATAGGCCAGCGCAGTCTCAGGGTCAGTACAGGCCTAGTGTGGTGAGACCTCAGCAGCAGGCTGTATCAGCTGCTTCTTCAGCTTCTGGTTATTCTAGGGGCAGTGTTAGTGCCACATCATCGCAGTGTAATTACTGCAAGCGCCCAGGGCATGTAGAGTCCGACTGCAGGGTAAAGGCAGGGACATGTTTGGGTTGTGGTAGCATCGATCATAGGGCGAAGGATTGCCCTAAGTATGCGAGGACTGAGGGTCGGGCAGCGACTCAGGGTTACCAGGGTAGGCCTACAGGCAGTGTACCACAGCAGCAGCGGGTTCAGGCTCGGGCTTATGCAGTTGACTTAGAGGAGATGCCTGAGGAGACTGCAGTTGTGGAAGGTAACTTCCTTATACTTGATCAACTTGTTAAAGTGTTGATTGATTCTGGTGCTACGCATTCTTTCATTACTCCTGCTTGTGTGCAACGTGTTAAATTGCAACCTGAAAGATTGCCTTATGTGGTTGAAATTAGTACCTCTTTGACTGATAAGTATGTTACTGGCTTAGTATGTAAGGATTGTATAATACATGTTAAGGGGCATAATTTTCCTTCGGACCTTATTTTATTTCCTATCCGGGGGTATGATGTTATTTTGGGTATGGATTGGCTTTCTAAGTATGATGCCCAGTTAAACTGTAGAACCAAGGTCGTATAGTTTCGTTTGCCAGATCAGCCAGTAGTTGAGGTAGCGGGTAACCGGGGTGCTAATACGAGTTTTGTTATCTCAGCAACTAAAGCCGTTAAGTTGGTGAGAAAGGGGTGTTCGGGTTATCTAGCTTATTTGATCAACAATCCATCTGATAAGCTACAGCTAGAGGAAGTCCCTATTATCCGGGAATATCCTAATGTATTTCCCGAGGAGTTGCCAGGGTTGCCGCCTGAGAGGGATATCGAGTTTGTGATTAATCTTGTTCCCGGTACTCAACCTATTTCTAAATCGGCGTACCGAATGGCACCAGCTGAGTTGAAAGAGTTGAAGACTCAGTTACAGGAGTTGTTGGAGAAAGGATTTATTCAGCAGAGTTCTTCACCTTGGGGAGCTTCTGTTTTATTTGTGAAGAAGAAGGATAGTACTTTGAGATTATGTATTGATTACCGTGGTTTGAATCAGGTGACCATCAAGAATAAATATCCTTTGCCACTGATTGATGAGTTGTTTGATCAACTTCAGGGAGCCAAAGTCTACTCTAAGTTTGATTTGAGGCAGGGGTATTATCAGCTTCGGATTCGTACGGAGGATGTTCCGAAGGCTGCCTTCAGAACTCGGTACGGGCATTATGAGTTTGTTGTCATGCCCTTTGGTTTGACTAATGCACCGGCAGCATTCATGGATCTTATGCATCGAGTCTTTCAGCCGTACTTGGACCAGTTCGTGGTGATTTTTATTGATGATATCTTGGTCTATTCTAAATCTGAATTGGAGCACGAGCAACATCTACGGCTTGTATTGGAGAAGTTGCAGGAGCATCAGTTGTTTGCCAAGTTCAGCAAATGTGAATTTTGGCTGCAACGGATTTCTTTTCTTGGCCATGTTATTACACAGAGTGGTATTTTTGTAGATCCCACTAAGATTGAATCGGTGATGTCTTGGAAGCGGCCAGAGAGTGTTACTGATGTCCGTAGTTTTCTTGGCTTGGCGGGTTATTACCGTAGGTTTGTCAAGGACTTCTCAAAGATTGCGGGGCCACTATCTAAGTTGACTCAGAAACGGACTATCTTTAATTGGGACGAGAAGTGTGAGAGTGGATTTCAGGAGTTGAAAAAGAGGTTAACTACCGCTCCAGTACTTGCTCTACCAGAGGGGACCGATAATATGGTCATTTACAGTGATGCATCCAAGGAGGGCTTGGGATGTGTTCTTATGCAGGATGGCCGAGTTATTGCCTATGCTTCCAGGAAGTTGAAGCCTTATGAGGTGAATTATCCGACTCATGATCTTGAGTTGGCAGCAGTTGTCTTCGCACTGAAAAAGTGGCGTCATTATCTGTGGGGCAGTAAGTTCGAGATTTTCACTGACCATAAGAGTCTAAAGTATTTATTCTCACAGAAGGAGTTGAATATGCGCCAGCGGAGGTGGATGGAGCTTCTTGGAGATTATAATTGTTCTATCAATTATCTGCCTGGAAAGGCAAATGTTGTGGCAGATGCTCTCAGCCGGAAGGCTAGTATTTCTTGTTTGACTGTCAAGAAGTGGGAGGTTCTTGAGGAGTTTAGTTATTGGAGACCAGAATTCACTCAGGTTGGGGTGATGTGTTCACATCTCCGTATTCAGCCTTTATTATTGTCTCAGATCAGGGAAGCTCAGCAACTTGATGTTAAACTTCAGAAGATCAAGGATCAGATCACTGATGATCAGTCTGACTTCAAACTGCATGAGGACGGTATTCTTCGGTTTCGGAACAGGGTTTGTGTTCCCGATGAACCGGGCTTGAGACGAGGTATTCTGGAGGAAGCTCATAATTCTAAATATACTATTCATCCCGGTGGAACCAAGATGTATCGGGATTTGAAGCAACATTACTGGTGGAACAACATGAAGAGGGAGGTTGCTCAGTTTGTGTCTAGATGTTTGACTTGTCAGAGAGTGAAAGCCGAGCATCAACGACCAGCAGGTTTGCTTCAGCCGTTGGCTATACCAGAGTGGAAATGGGAGCATATTACGATGGACTTCGTCACTGGTTTGCCTAGATCACCGAGGGGTAATGATGCAGTTTGGGTTGTCGTGGATCGTTTGACGAAGACAGCTCATTTTATTGCCATGAGGTTGGGAGATGAGGTTACAAAGCTGACGGATCTCTATCTGGATCAGATTGTTAGACTTCACGGTATTCCATCTAGTATTGTCTCTGATCGAGATCCTCGATTTACTTCTCGTTTGTGGGAGAAACTTCAGGAGACTTTGGGTACTCAGTTGAACTTCAGTACAGCGTATCATCCACAGACCGACGGTCAGTCTGAGCGGACTATTCAGATTCTGGAAGATATGCTTAGGGCTTGTGTTCTGGACTTCGGGAAGAACTGGGAGAAACATCTACCATTTGCCGAGTTTGCCTATAACAATAGTTATCAAGCTACTATTGGAATGGCACCTTTTGCAGCTCTTTACGGTCGTAAGTTCCGTTCACCTTTATATTGGGACGAGGTAGGAGAGATGAAGACTGTTGATCCGACTATTATGCCAGAACTTCTTGAGAAGATCGAGAATGTTCAGTTGATCAGGCAGAGAATGCTTACAGCGCAGAGTAGATTCAAGAGTTATGCTGATAAGCGTCGTCGAGACTTGGAGTTTGCAGTTGGAGATCGGGTTTTCTTGAGATTGTCTCCTCGAAAGGGGTTTGTTCGTTATGGTAAAGGTGGTAAGCTGAGTCCGAGATTTGTTGGGCCGTTTGAGATTACTGGCAGGGTTGGTAAGTTGGCATATCGGTTGGCTTTACCGGAGAACTTCTCTAATGTCCACAATGTGTTTCACGTGTCTAATTTGCGGAAATATAATCCGGATCCTTCTCATATTCTTGAGCCAGAGCCGTTACAGCTTCGAGAGAATTTGACTTATGACGAACGTCCGATTCGTATTCTAGATCAGATGGACCGAGAGTTGAGGTCGAAGAGGATTCCGATGGTTAAGGTGTTGTGGAAGCATCACGGCATTGAGGAAGCTACGTGGGAGAGACGAGATCAGATGCAGCAACAATACCCAGATCTATTCCGTGCATCAAGTAAGAATTTCGAGGACGAAATTTCTATAAGGGGGGGAGAATGTGAAACCCCACTTTCTTGCTTATCTCGTTTTACGTGCTTTACCTCGTTTTGCATGCATATGATCTGTTTATGTGCTATAGGACCTAGAAAGTTATAATTTTGATGTCAATACTTCTAATACGTGCTAAATGTGCATTCATGAAATTTTCATCAAAAACGGAGTCAGAAATTTTATCGTCGATTTTCAGTGAATAGTGTTTTCGAAACACGTCCGCTATAATTTTGAAACTGGTCTTTTTAACCCTTCTAGACCTAGTCCACGAACTTTAATAGACCTGTGTTTGATGAAAACGGTTTTAAAATCGGCTTAAGAATTTATTAGGGTTTTTACACCGACTTTTGCGAAAATCGAGTTTTAAGCCGACTCGGGTGAAATTATTGGATTGTAAAACTTCTTGTCACCTAAAAATAATCCACTTGAGATATCTTGGAGGTTGCATAATTATTTTTAACTTGGTGAGCACTAAAATGCAATTAAAGACATTAAAAACACAAAAATACCTATTAAAATTAACTTTGACTTTACTTAATTATTTGACCTTATATGCTAATGTCCTCAACACACACTCACACAACACAAAAACACCATCACACACACACACAAGGCCGAGAGAAAAGAGGGAGAAAAGAGAAGAGAAAAACTCAAGCTTTCAATCCAATTTTTCAAAGAAAAACCTAGTTTTTGTCCGTGAAACTTCGCACCGACTTGGATTCTGCTTGTTGGGCACGCATAGCACGCATTCCTAGGCTTATATCGCATCTAAGGTGAGAGAAAAATTCTAGATCTCAAAATGTCATTTTTGTGTTTTTGCGTATAAATGAAGATTGAACCGTTAGAATTGAAATCTGATGATAGATTATTGCTCCTTGCATGCTAGGGATCATTATATACTAATACTACGAATTTCTGTCGGATATAGCATAATTTTTATTTTCCGGGTATTTAATTTTGATTAAAATGTTTAAAGTTGATTTAATTGAGTTGTGTTGATCGAAATCGATTGCCGTCGATTTCTAAATACTTGATAATTACGTGTTAGCGCTGTTGTAATGCCGAATTTTCGATTACATTGTTTGTGTGAAAATCCGGAAAATCCAGCCATGACATCTTAGGATTTTAGGGTTATCGGGCATGATTTGGAGGGGTTATGGTGGATTTCCGAGAGGGCTAATGTAGTAGGTTGAATGGGTGAGTGATAGGAACTGATTTGGCAATGTTTGGGTTAGTAGATTGTAAGTTATGAATTTTAGAAGTTTAGGTTGTCATTCTTTAATTTCTTGAACGATGCCTTAGATGGTTGGGTAGTGTTCGAGTGATGAATGGTGAGCTGTTGATGAGTAATTTAGAGTTTAATTATGTATATTATGCATGTCAGGTTAGATGGCCTACTTTGTCATCTCACTACGTTGTTTGTTGTTTAATTTAATATTGATGTTATATTGATGTTATTGATTGATTATTATTGAATGCGGGAATCGGGCACTCTTGTTGCTGATCTCCCAATTGATTGATTGATTGATGATTGATGATTTATTTTTGATTGATGAATATGGAGTCTTGGTATGTGTGTGCCACCTCTCGGGCAGCGTCGGGCTGTCGGGTTGATAACGGCATGACTGCCATAGGCTACCCCCAGCTCGCATGACGGAGGTGTCATGGAGGGAGGGGCTAGTGAGGTACCTCGGGTGCGTGAGTAATGGGGAGTTATAAGAAGAACGGTTGAGATCGTGATGGCGTTTGGAGCTACACCAAATAGAGTATCCTTATTGATTGGTTATATAGTTATGTGATGATAGCTTTATTTATGTTGTTGTGTGTTTACTTGCTCAAAGGACTAAATCCAAGGAGCGTAGTGAATACTGTCGAGATCTATCGGATCCTCACTGGGCTTATGAATATAAGCTCACTATCTATTATTGCATGTTTTCAGGTGTGCTTTCACAAGATTACGGGTACGTGCCTCCTGAAGAGGAGAATGTGGAAAACGTGCCTTTCGTGGATGAGTCATATGTCCCTGAGTCTTATCCATGATTCTATGTTGTTAAACGTTATGTATATTAGCTTAATGGACTTTTATATGCTTTACGGTTCTTAGTGTAATAGTTGTTGAAAAGATAATGATCTAAATGATGTTAATTTAGTAGCTTTCTTTTGTCTATGGTTAAGTTGTAGTTGTGTCTCAACTTACTTTTGAAATGTATAATAAAGTTGAGGTATTGTATGTTATGTTGGAACGGAGGCAGATAACGAAGACTGATTATTGTATACTACGGTTAGGTTGTATGTTGTTATGCTGTTAAAGAGTTGTTGTATGTATGGTTATGGAATTTTGAATGTTTAATGTTATTAACGAGGTTGGTTTAGAACCTCGGTAATCTATTTACTGTCGTTACTGCCGAAATTCCGTTGCGTCCTGACTGATCGTAGGTGGGGTCGAGTTGGGGCGTGACAGGAATTCTGAAGCTCAAGCAATTAAACTCTTGTTGATAGGCAGGCTGTCGTGATGATTCTTCTAGCAACAAATTGGGAAGACCATCCCTTGGCTAGAGGTTGCGAGATTTTAGCCCATCATTATAACTTGAAGAGCTAGTTCAATGTAGAGGCTATAAAATCTGTGAAAACTAAATCAGGCATATTGGAAGAAATAATTGTTATCATTGTCATTAGGCTAGTTAGTGATCAAGAAATTGAGATGCTCATTAAATTTAAACAATAGCCCAACACAGAAAATTCTCCTACATATGGTTTGAAACAAATGAATTTTACAAAAATTTGTAAAATTTATTTACAAATCTAATTTTTTATATTTGGAAGTAACTCTTTAAAAAATTGAAGATTCAGGATTTGTAAATTTTGAATTTCTTTGAGTTTTATCCAAATCCTTACTTAAGAGGTGTAATTTGCAAATTCACATTTTTTAAGTTAGTTGCTTACTTTTGAGGATAAAATTACCCTATACATTTTCATTTACACTTAAGTTTAACTTTGGCTCCAAATACAAAGATAAAAAATAAAACTTAGATCAAACTCTTTTCCTTGCCCTTTTTCTTAAAACAAATACAAAGAAAATAATTGATCAAGAAGTCGGTTATGAATAATATTTTCCTTCGATATTATTTTACAGTATCCAATATGAAAGAAGGTTAATTGAAGATAAACGTAAGAGGCAAATGGAGCTTATTTTTATGTAGAGTTGCTAAATCCTTCCTCTTTTTGATTGCATGGTCATTGTACACGTTTGATTGATATAATATTCACCTTTAAATTTTTTTTTTTTTTTTTGTGGTTTAATCATACTGGAAGTTCCTTTCATTTTCATTCTAGAAATCATTTCAATGCTCTTTGCAAATTTTTCGTAATTATGCTTTTATTTGTAAAATTATATGCCTTATTAGCAAATTTAGCCAAAGTTGGCGTCAATTGTCATTCTAGTCTTCCTTACTTCTAAGCCATGTTAGTAGTTGTCGGATAACTCAAAAGTTCTTGTTTATCATTTCTAATTTTACTAATTTCAATAGAATAGAGAAGGGGTATTTGAGTAAAATAGACTTTTTAGTTTCAATTCCACATGTATTGCAAATAAATTTATATCTACAAATGATAGACTTGACTTAATACTAGCTAGTTTACACTTTCAAATAAGAGATTCATTTGCAACTACAAGTTCTCATGGAATTCATTCGAAATATAGGGGCATCCTAAAATGTGAACTGATATTGGGTTGTCAATTTTTTATTTCTTTTCTTTTTGTTTTTGGGGAGAATTTGCTGAGAGAATTTTTAGCAACAATGATAGCTCTACTCAAAGTTACTCATTCACCGTCTTAAGGGAGTGTTTTACCTTTTTTGTCCTTTAACAGCTCGAAGAGTTCCATTGAAGAGGCAATCAGGAACTTCTATTATATTTGGACTTAAATAAGTTTGTTCATGCTCTTGATAAGTAGTTTAATTATTTATGACTAAGATTTCAAGCTCAACTCTTGCTGTCATGATCGCTCATGTTTTATGAGCTTAACCCAAGGTGTACGTAAGTTTTCCCGCATCATTACCTCACTGACAACTCATGAGAAAAATAATATAGGACATTGTGATTGAGGTAAGAGTTCAGTGCACCTATTCCCTATACTCCCTACTCGCATACATGTGGGTCTCACATAAGTGAGGCCCACTTATCTATCTCTATGGAGCATGGGGAGTGATCGCGTCGTTTTGCGCTCAAAAAAAATAGTAAGGTTAAATGATTGGAAATATTGCTTACCTTGAATTATCTCTAGTTGTGGCGAGTAGAGGGTCAATCCACGGAGATTGGGCTACCAGATTAAGTTAAGTCCTTAATTTAGAATTGTTTGACTATCTCCCGTCACGGATAATTTTGATTAAGTCCAAAAGTCCAAAAGTACGGTAAATTAAGTCCAAAAGTCCAAGAAATGTTCAAAGATACGGTAGTAACGAGATTCAAAAGTGACTTGAACAAAGTTACTAAATTGAAGAATTACAATACTTAATAATACAATGAAAATCCAAAGGGTTAATGATTCAGGGTAGTTATAGCTCAGTATACGCAAGTACAAAGTTATTGATTCAGATTAAAAGTTAAGTCCTTCAGAAATAGGGCTACAAGCTCCCACTACTGAAATGAGCCTTTAAGTATGTAAGTGAGAAGATTAATTAATTAGCAAGACTGGATGTGTTGGTATAACCTAATAATATCTAATCTCTCAATTAATTTTTCACTTATGTAACCAGTAGGTGTTGGTACAACCAGACTAGAATCCATCAGAGGTAGTCTCGTATTGTCACTAGTTTACAAAACTGGGCATGTATGTACTTTCAATTAAATATAACATGACTACAAGTATACATATAATTAATCAAAGAATATTTAGAAATAAAAATATGAGACTTTAATAAATTTGAATCAAAACATATGTACAAGAGTAACCTCACACGTACCACCCCGAATCTCGGGTCTAGTGTGCCATGACATACTTTAAAGTACAAAAAATCATGACGAAAACCAAAATCAAAGAATACTTATCGTGTTGGACGAATTTTGGTACACCGGTATGATTTTGATATGCTGATGGCTCACTAGACCCTTCCCTCTAGATTAAAATTTTGCACACAATTAAAAATAATAATTAAAATACTCAAAACTCACTTCACAAATACTAAAATAACATAAATTAAGCTAAGAAAGAAAAATTGTACAGTTTTCAACAATGAAAACCATGGTATTTATAGGCAAGATTTCAGGAGGGTGTTCGAGCTCCAATTAGGCGTGCTCGAGCGCCTTTCTGCACTTTTTATTTTTATATTTTTTCTGTCCTTTTCAGTCCGCAATCTGTAGTTCAATTGTCTGCCATTTGCAAAAAGTGGCGCTCGAGCGCCTATCTGACTGTGGTAGGTGAACTTTGACTCCGAACATTGACTTTGACCGGCTCGTTGACTTTGACCATTGACCGTTGACTTTGACTGTTAACCAAAAAGTTGACTAGGTCTATTTCAAGATTTTTCAGCATTCTGAATTCATTTCCGCACTTGGTTTGGCCAAATTCAATCTCGAATTGCTCGTTTTGAAGTTGTTCTAACATTTTCCTTCAGTGTTGCATTGAATTTCTTGTTCAAATGTTGGTTTTTGTGGTCATTTTTGCTCTTTCTTCTTTAAAACCTCTATTGCACTAAAATTGTGTAAAATATACAATTAAGCTTGAAATAATAATGCAATATACATGATTCAATAGGTTAAAGTTACTAAAAATATGGATTTATCAACCTCCTCAAACCCATTCTTTGTTTGTCCTCAAGTAAAGACATCAATTACTTCATAGATTAAAAAATATTAAATTTCTTCGGTTGAATTGTGTTTGGTGAAAGAAGGCTTGTCTGGCATGATTTGTATTGATAGCTTTTTCATAACAAAAAAATGCTCAAAAATGGTTAGAAGAAAGCATTTTGTTATGAGTTTCTTTTCTGCCTCTTTTTGTTGAATCAACACTTTTGATCTGTAAATGATAATGAGTGAGTTATCTAAACATTTTTCTTCTCTTTTTTTTTTTCAAAGGAGTATACCGATCTAGAAAAATAAATCAAATTTTAATAAAACACAACATCTTACATTGAAAACATCTCAATCTACTCCTTTTTTGATAATTAATCAAAAACTTCTAATTGAATCATGTGACGCTGTTCGGATGTAATAATAGTTAACAAGGTTTCAAAAAAAAAATTAGATACAAACTCAACTCTTAGTGGCTAATCATTTTTTCATTCCAAATTCACATTTAATTTAAGTATTTTATCACAATCTAACCATATTTCAACAATTAACCACTCAATTTTAATTATCATGAATAAGTGAAGTAAAGTTTTGAAATTTTTGAAATTTTTGTATATCAAGATGGGATCAACTTTTTCCTCCTCCTCAAACCCGAGTCTTACATTGCGTACGTAAGTTGTCTCGCATCATTACCTCACTGACAACTCATGAGAAAAATAATATAGGATATTGTGATTGGGGTAAGAGTTCAGTGCACGTATTCCCTATACTCCCTACTCATATACACATGGGTCCCACATATGTGGGGCCCACTTATCTATCTCTATGAAGTATGGGGAGTAGGTGCATTGAATAATTTTCCTTGTGATTATACTTTGGTATGATTGTATACAGAACACACGAAATACTTTTTTAGGACGTCAGATATTGTGTTGGGGCCTTCCGTGCAGATGTTGTCCCAAAGTTCTTTGACGCCTACCAAAGCTAATAGGCTTGAAAGCAAACCTACCAATCTTGCAAAGCTTACAACGGTTGGCTCCGTTACGTTAATAGCTCATGAAGGGAAAATGTCATATTTAGTCCGTATTATTTTCTTTTAGTTTTAATTTGGTCTCTATTGTATAAAATGTCTTAATTTCATCTTTATTATTTTTTAAAAAATCTTAATTTCGTTCTTATTATTTTCTTAAAGTTTCAAATCGTCTCTATTGTCCAAAATTAGTTAATTTACTCCCTATTATAAATTGAGACTTTTGGAAACCAATAAGGATGAAATTGAGACATTTTAAACAATAAATACCAAATTGAAACAAAAAGAAAACAGGGACTAAATGTAGAATTTTCCCGCTCATGAACATCAAATAGGTAGCCCCATGATTACTAACTTGTTGGTGAATTTTTTTTTGGGCATGACTTGCTGACTTTTTTTCCTTTTTTTGGTGAAAAATATTTTTGTCCTTAAAGGTTAAACTAAATACCAAAATCAGCCCTGTGTTTTGGGTAAATACCACTTTAGTCCCTCCGTTAAGTGGAGGGATATTGTTGTCTATAATTTGAACCTAAGAGGGGGATAAATTAGGTTAAATAAGCAATACTACTACTTTTTCGATTAAGCAATATACTAGCAATAATTAATTAGAAACAATCTTAATCAAATATGCACTCTAGTAATATAAGATGTGAGTAAGGTAATTTATCAAATACTTAGTGTGCAGAAATTAATGCAAAGAGAGAGTTGGGAAAAAGAGATTTCAAATCACGATTTAGAGTGGTTTGACCCCCACCTAAGTCTACGACCTAAGCTCCCCGCTTAGGATTTCAACAATCTTCACTATTGTGACTCTTCAAATGTTGGTGAGTCCACAAATTAACTACAATGGTAGCTCAAACTTTTACAATAGAAAATTTGTTCTCAATATAAAGTTTCAACCCCAACACCTTTGACAAGGAAATCCTTCCTTTCAAAGTGTTCAATTCTCTCTTTTGATAAGTGTTTGAGATTCACAATAAAAGCCCTTTTTTAGGGTAGATGAATACAGTGAATATTTTTCTCTCAATATAGCTCACAAATTCTTGCTTAAGTATAGCACAATAATGATTTAAAGATGAATATAATGTTAGAAAACAAGAGTAATTGCTTTGAATCAATATCTTGAAATTTTGCAGTTGAGAGGCATTAATAGAAGTTGAAATGGGTGTAATAAATACATCCTAACGTTCATAAAATATCTATATTTTGAATCAACGTTTTAGCATGACTGGTCGACCCCTGTTTCACCGGTCGACTGGTCGAAAGACCTTCATCCGGTAGACAGACCTCAGGCGGACGACCCTTTGACCACCGGTCGGTGGGCTCCAAACTGCAAGGGTTGGGTTTTTGAAATCATTTCTTTTGAACGCCTTTTGTAAAGCCTTTTTCAATTGATTCAAAAACAACTTTTAAGAATCATCATTGAGCATATACCATTTACAAACCCAAACCCCGGTCAAGTCCCAACCTGTACCCCTTATGTCGCCGCGTTTCCTCTTATAACTCCTTCTTCATTTACAAAGATCTTCACTTGAATCTTTACAACTTGAGCTTGTAATGATCTTGACAAAAATACACTTGAGCTTGATCATGTTGAGCTCTTCATTTTGTTTTCATGATTAGATCATTTGAGGTTGATCAACATCATTCTTCATGAACTTGCTCTTGAGCTTGTATAACATTGATATTCACAAAGTGCTTTGATCATCTTTTTAATCTTCCTGAGCTTACTTAATATGTTGAATATCCTTCAAGCTCTGACTAATTGTCAAACAATAAACTCATTACAAGATATGATTAGTCAATAGATCAATTTCATAATCAAGATTTAGTTATCATCAAAATACAAGATTCATGCCTTCAGGCTAACAGATGTTAAATTTAATAGCTTGACTTTTTGCCATTAAAAAAATAAAGAATGGATAAAAGGAAAAATTGAAAGATCAGGGTAGTGCCACATTAGTACATCCTTTTGCCTGGAAAGTAAGAGAATTTGACATTTTTTTTATTATCTTAATTGACACTCAAGCTCTTCTTCTCCTTATCGACACACATATACCCCCACGACTACATTATGTCATGTAGCCTTCGAAAAAAAGCACAAAACAACTTACTTAGAAGCTGTCTTTGCATAGGGATTATACATTACAAGCTTTGAGCGCCAAAAAGCATCCAAATATCCAAGTCAATAAGATTTAGGGTTTAGGATTTAGTCTTTTTGCTAAAAAGTTTAATAATACCCAAAATTTTGTTGCTTTGTTGGCTAATTTAGACATGTTGTATTTGATTTTGATAGATTTTAACTTTGCATGTAGTTATTAATGTTAGATAATATTTTTTAAGCTTTTAGGATTATTTTTCTGATGAGATAATTTTAGTTTGTGTATTATTAAACTTTGTATTTTTTTCATATATTATTATGATGATTAATTTTTCGAATGTAATGTTGAAGTTAATGTTATTTTTGGATCTTTTGAATGATGTTAGAAGTGTATTATTTTGTTCTAATATTATTTCTTATTTATCGAGTTTATTTATTTCAGATAGTTTTTGTTATATGGATTATATTTGTGTTGTAATGATAAGTATATTATTTTGGTGGTTACCCAAAATATTGTTCATTTTCAATGCTCACTATCTCAGCAGTTGAGTATTGTTCCAAACTTGGAGTCCCATGGATATTCTTATGCTGATATGTTGAATGATATATGCATATTCTATTTTTGAACTTAATGAAAGCTCTGTTTATATCTACCTGAATAGTTAATGATGATGATGACGATGTTCTAGACATTTGACTTGATTTTTCCTATAATATTTTGAGCAGAATTTGGCTGACTCAAGTGTGAAAGAGCTATAATTTTTTTTTTGGACGTGAGAGAAAAAGAAAGAGTTGAGGATGAAAATTTTGTACCCCATGGCCATATATATAGTCGTAAGGTGTGCAAGTAGATGTTGGGAACAACACAACGATCATCTTAATATTTGTTTTTCAAAAAAATTTCTCCAACGACTCAAACATAAGGGCAAATAAGTACTTCACTCAGTTAATGCATTGACCGTTAAGTTGCAACTGATAGAAGGACTAAAGTGGTATTTTCGCAAAACACACAATGTGAAGCCCCGTACGAAATGTCATATGCATATCATATCATTAAATATGTGTTTATACGCATTTGTATCGTTTTATGTGCACTAGTATTGTTTTACATACATTTGAATTTTTTAACGTGTATTTTTGTGATTTAGGTATTGTAGGAGATAAATAAATTACTGTATACTAAACTAGCTAACCAAATAGTTAGGAAACAACTAAAAGGGCAAACTAGAAGTTAGTGCTTTAGTTGAGGGGCATATTGGTCCTTTGGCAAAATTAAATATCTATCACCTACCACCACCACACAAAAACACACTCACACCACACAACACATAAATATACACGACACAAACACACACACACACACATCAGATCACACACACCAAACACACTAAACCATACGACCCAGGAAGAGAAAGAGAAGAGGAAGGAAGAGGAAGAAGAAGAATAAGAGAACTCTCAAGCCATTTACAAGCTTTCCTTGAAATTTTCTAGCTAGATTCAAGACCTTTCTTGCTTCTTTTGCTTCTCAACTTCAATAACAAGGTGAGGGATGATTTTCAAAGGTTTTATAAAGGCATATAACTCATGGTAGAGAAATCTATGTGTGTACAAAGCATGAATAAAGTTATATGGTAGATTGAGCTTAGGTTGAATTTCTAGGGTTCCAATACTTGGTCATAAAGCTATATTGTGTTTTTTGTTGTCCTTGTAAGCTATTATAATGTTATATGTGATCATTATGCTTGAGTTGGAGCATGAGAATAAAAGATGCAACTCTAAAAGATAAATATTGATGTTTGAAGTTGCAACTGCATGGTAGTTGATGGTTGAATGCTTTTGTTTCTTCTAAGATGATTTTGATGCTAGATGATGCTTAATGCATGTTTAGATGATGTTAATAAATTTGTAATTGAAAGGAATTTGAGGCATAAACTTGGTTGAAACAAGATTAAAGAAGAAAGAATGAAAGAACATGAAAATTCGGACTTGGAATAGCCTTGACAGCTTCAGTCGGTCAAGTGAGTCAGACGAGGGAGCTTATCCGACTCCCACTGCTTGAGTCGGTCGAAGGAGCCGGGCGAGTCCTCTTGTTCAACTGTCCCTCTCCTTTTGTGCAATATTTTTTTAGAGACCATATCTCACTCAATTAAACTCCGAATTGAGTTCCGTTTGATTCTAGAACTATCTACATTCGATAAGCTTTAATTTTATACTGAAATCGGGCTATTTGAAGTTCAGGAGATTAGGGAAATTAACTATTTAAGTTAAGCTAATACGAAAGCATTGAAATTGTTTGGTCGTACCTAATGCTTGTTATTGGTAAAAGTTATTGTTTAAGTGGCCGACTTGCAAGTTCTTGTTATTATGTGCTAATACTAAAGGAGCTTACATGAAAGATATTGTACATGTCCATATGAATACATAATAAATGCTTGACCGTTTGTATGATGCGACATATAAAAGGTAATTGAATATGCTTGATAAATCTTGAGCTCACTTTGTACTTGTCATCGATTATGAAATGGATTAAAGTTGTACACGACAGTAATAGTGGGAGATACCTATTGAGGTGCACACGATTGTGATAGTGGCAGACACCTCCCTATCCCATTAATGCTACATTATTTATGGTTAAGACTTATACGGAATAATATGCACACGACAGTGATAGTGGGATACACCTTTTGAGGTGCACACGACTATGATAGTGGGAAATACCTCTTAGGTCTGTATAAGCCACATTCTTTATTGTGCATCATTCTTTTGATCATGCTCGAGATGTATTCTCCAATATATGTTTTTCTACTCTCGCTTGGTCCCTTGAGGTCCTTGGAGAGTAGAGTTGGATAATATTACCATGTTATAAATGTTGTTTAAATTTGTGCTTTACTTGATGTTCTTATGGAATATTCAAGGTCATGTATTGTTTATTTACGAATTTTACCTATATGTGCATGACATTATATTCGAAAATCGATTTTGAAATGGTAAAACGATTGTGAAAATCCCCGTTCCCCTTATCCGTCGCTGAGCTAGTTGTAGCTCACCCTTTTTCTTAACATCTCAGGTACAGTTGAGCTTGCTTGTTGATGGAAGCCCCGTTAACGCAATGATTTGGATTTTCTACCTTCGTGCTCTATTTGCTTGCTCATGAAAAATATTTTGTATAATTGACTATAATGCTATCTTGTAACTCCTTTTGGATTATTAGTTGTGCAATTAATTAGACTATGATTCGTGGGAGACTTGGTTATACTAGATGGATTTCTAAGATTGTACCTTGATGGATACGGGTTTGTAAATATGTATTAGGATTGTGACTTTAACTTTTAATGATGAAGTTTGTATAACAAGTATTGTTGAACTTATGTAACTTTTATAACTTGAATTTTAGTATTGGGTTGTTTTACAAAAGGTTGAGTTGTTTTATGGTTAATAGTGCCCAAGATTTTGCATTGTGCCTTAGCGGACTTAGGTAGAATGATCTGCTTGATCCCATGGCATCACGATCCTGAGATGTTGAGATAAATGCAAGTTTGAACTTTATTCCACTTTCGTGGTATCAGAGTACATATATTAGTGTTTGAAAATCGGGGTTGTGATAGAGTTGTATCAGAGCTTAGCTAGTTAGCTAGGTGTTAAGCTGGGTTTAGAACCCTTGGTCAGGGGGTAGAAGTTTTAAGGTGGAATTGATTATAATGATGTGTGTAAATAAGGTGAATGGATGACTTAGCTAAAATTGGACACTATGATTCTTTGAGGGTATTATAGTCAAAAGATTGGGTTGAAGATTGAAAATCCTAGGGTAGGAATTTGGCCATAGTGTCATTTGGAACATAAGAATTGTATTTGATTTATGGATTAAAGTGAGGTTGTAGGATAAGAAGGAGACCAAAAGGTTTGACCTAATGGCTCAATTTTCTCCTTTAGTACTTGTGTGGAACTTATGTACTTAAATGCTACGTGTGAATTGCCCAATATGCCTTATGTGTTATGTGAATCATACGTGTTTAAAATGCTATGAATGCTTTGTGCCTTCATGAATACTTATGTGTTAGGTATAGTCATAATATATGCTTGTTAGCTGTAACGCCCTGGCTAAGTGAATATCCCGAAGGGCAGAAGCCCACCAACAACGCAACATATGACGATATTGTGCGCTTTGGGTTACCACATTGCGCCCCTCACGGGTTTGTTTTTTATAGCCCAACTTGGATTGGAAAACGCATCGTCACGATATAAAGGAAAACCCTCCGCTATATATCTAGCAGCCCAGCATCCTCGCCAGTTGATGTGGGATATTATACTAGCAGCATAGATAGGGCACGTATTCATGTCTCGTACAATACATATGCATCATATAACCGTAAGTGGCATCGTACATCCATACCCAAGATGACAGGGCCGAGCACTCGCAAGAATACTAGAACTTGAGGAATAGAGAATATTAATCAGGCTAATCCCGGGAGAGAGATGTTCAGTATGCTGGTAATTTTTGTGGATAGGATGAGCCAGATTCTAGAAAACCAAGCAATTGGAACAAGGGGCAATAATAACACATTGAAGGATTTCTTCAGCTATAGACCTCCCAAGTTCCTTGGTGAACCCGATGATGGAAAAACTGAAGCTTGGTTGGCAAAAGGTGAAAGGATATATGCTGCTCTTGATTACAATGATGAAAGAAAGGTGATTTTCGCAGTATTCTTATTAGAAGAAGATGCAGAACAATAATAGAGAACAGAAAAGCTTCGCTGGAAGCGTGATGGCACACCCGTCACTTAAGCTAACTTTGTCAAATCTTTCAAGAGAAATTACATTACGGAAGTACCCCGAGAGAGGAAAGAAGAAAAGTTTCTTACTTTGAAGCAAGGTAAAATGTTTGCGGTCCAATATGAAGCTCGTTTTAACAAGTTGTCACATTACCTCCCCGAGTTAATCCAAATGAAAAAAAGAAGAATCAGACAGTTTGTTTGAGGATTAAGGCCTAAAATTCAAGACTTCTTGGCTTCATATCTTTTTACCTCATATAATGATGTGATCGATTTGGCTGCTCACATTGAGAAGAGGAGATTTGAAACCCAAAGTGGACCAAGTCAAATCAACAAAAGGTCGTTCTTATCTCTGACACCATAAGAAGAATAGAACTAAGCTTAGTGCATTCAATACCAAGACAACTCGAGGATTATCAGGCAATACAGCCACCTCTCAAAATATTATTTGTGTTTGTTGTAACAAGAGAAGGTACACGAAAACCCAATGTTAGAGAAAGACAGACAAGTGTGTAAAGTATGGGAGTAATCAAGACTTATATAAGGACTGCCTGTGAAACCCCACTTTTCTGCTTTAACTCGATTTACGTGTTTTATCTCATTTTACGTGCATTTGACCTGTTTATGTGTTATATGACCTAGAATGTTATAATTTTGATGTCAATACTCCTAATACGTGCTAAATGTGCATTCATGAAATTTTCATAAAAAACGGAGTCAGAAATTTTATCGTCGATTTTTAGTGAATAGTGTTTTTGAAACACGTCCGCTAAAATTTTGAAACTGGTCTTTTTAACCCTTCTAGACCTAGTCCACGGACTTTAATAGACCTGTGTTTGATGAAAACGTTTTTAAAATCGGATTAAGAATTTATTAGGGTTTTTACACCGACTTTTGTGAAAATCGAGTTTTAAGCCGACTCGGGTGAAACTGTTTGATTGTAAAACTTCTTGTCACCTAAAAATAATTTACTTGAGCTATCTTGAGTGTTGAATAATTGTTTTGAACTTTGGTGATCAATAAAATGCATTTAAAGTCAAGAAAATACAAAAAAAACACTAAAGTTTCAACTTTGACTTTTTCCATTTTGTTGACTTATGCATATAAATCTCTACACACACTAAAAACAAAGCAAACACCACAAAAACACATACATTGCAGCCGTGAGTTTCTTGGCATTTTGAGAGTTTTTTCAACTTATTTTACAAAGCAATTTTGCCTTAGAAAACTCATTTAAAGTCCGAATCTTTTCAAACCGAGCTAGATTCCGCTTGTTGGGCACCTATTGCACGCATTCCTAGCTTTACTTCGGATCAAAGGTGAGAGAAAAATTCTAGATCTCAAAATGTCATTTTTATGTTTTTGCGTATAATTAATTATTGAACCGTTAGAATGTTAATCTGATGTTAGATTATTGCTCCATGCATGCTAGGGATCGTTATATACCAATACTACGAATTTCTGTCGGATGTAGCATAATTTTTATTTTCCGGGTATTTAATTTTGATTAAAATGTTCAAAGTTGAATTAAATGAGTTGTGTTGATCGAAATCGATTGCCGTCGATTTCTAAATACTTGATAATTACGTGTTAGCGCTGTTGTAATGCCGAATTTTCGATTACATTGTTCGTGTGAAAACCCGGAAAATCCAGCCAAGACATCCTAGGGTTTTAGGGTTATCGGGCATGATTTGGAGGTGTTATGGTGGATTTCCGAGAGGGTTAATGTAGTAGGTTGAATGGGTGAGTGATAGAAACTGATTTGGCAATGTTTGGATTAGTAGATTGTAAGTTATGAATTTTAGAAGTTTAGGTTGTCATTCTTTAATTTCTTGAACGATGCCTTTAGATGGTTGGGTGGTGGTGAGTGATTGAATTGTGAGTTGTTGATGGGTAAATTAGAGTTTGATTGTGTGTTTAATGCATGTTCGGTTAGATGGCCTACTTTGTCATCTAACTTAGTTGTTTGCTGTTTAATGTTATATTGATGTTTTATTGATTGATTATTGAGTACGGGAATCGGGCACTTTTGTTGCTGATCTCTCGGAATATTGATGATTGATGTTTGTTATTATTGCTGGGTCCCTGGTATGTGTGTGCCACCTCTCGGGCAGCATCGGGCTGTCGGGTTGATAACAGCATGACTATCAGAGATTGCCTCCAGCTCGCATGACGGAGGTGTCATGGAGGGCGAGGTTATTGGGGGTACCCCGGGTGTGTGAGTAATGGGGAGTTACAAGAAGAATGGTTGAGATCGTGATGGCGTTTGGAGCTACACCAACTAGAGAGAGTATCCTTTATTGAATGGTCATATAGTTATGTGATGATAGTATTATTTAATTGTTATTGTGAGTTTACTGACTCAAAGGATTATTCCAAGGAGTTTAGTAGACCTTGCTCGAGATCTATCGGATCCTCACTGGGCTTATTTTATATAAGCTCACTCTCTATTATTGCATGCTTATAGGTGTACTTGAGCAGGATTACGGGTACGTGCCTCCTGAAGAGGAGAATGTGGAAAATGTGCCGTATGTGGACGAGTCCTATGTGCCAGAGTCTTGTCCTTGATGCTTGAGATGTTGTATACTCTATTATCTTGTATATTAACCTAGTTGTCTTTTATTTTCCTTGTAATTTATGATGTATAAGTTGTAGTAAGATAATGAACTAAATGATGCTAACTTAGTAGTCTTTCTTTTGTTATGATCTAGGTTGCTAAGTTTGTTTATAATCTATTTTGATATGTATGTATAGCCTATGTACTATGTTGGAACGGAGGCGCGTAACTATGAAGGAGTTGATGAAAGAATGTTTAATGTATGAAGTGGTTGTGTTGTATGTTGTCAATTTGATTGTGGAATTGGTTGGTGATTTATGGAGGTTGATGCATGTTGTTCTTAAGGGTTGGTTTAGAGCCCGGATGTTCATGTTACTGTCGTTATGCTGCCGAAACTCCGTTGCGTCCTGACTGATCGTAGGAGGGGTAGAGTTGGGGCGTGACACTGCCTAAGGATGCAGAATGTGGGAACATGGCCTCAACCTACTAGGAATGCTTCAGGATAAGGAGTTCATGCCTGAGTTGATTCCATTGACCAAGGGGAATTTCCAAAGGCAACAAATGCAGTTGAAGGTGGATTTTATTTGCTGGAATTTCCATTAATGTTCTCACTTAGTATTCTTATTTGTTATTTAGATTTTATCTTGGGAATTCTTGGTGGGTAATCTCTCTTGGTATTCTCTGATGGTATTCTAGTCCGGGACTCTTACTTGATAATTTCAATCGGTATTCTCATTTTGGGAAATTTTTATTTGGTATTCGATATTCTCTATCAGTATTCTCTTGCGGTATTCGGAATTCGGTATTCTTAATCACAGTTCTTATTCGTTATTTCTATTCGGCAATTGGTATTCTATCTAAACTTCTTATTCAACAACACTTATGTGGTGTTATTATGTGGAAGTTTCATATGGGGCCCTGAATTCAGGGTTATAGTTCGGCATCCTTCTCCAGTGGTCGGGTCTCCTTTATGTGCTTCAGACAAAGTCGTTGCAGCTTATCGAGCAATTATCAAATGAGAAAATTGCGAGGGCGCAATTCTGTTAAAGGGGAAGGATGTAAAGTCCCGCACGAAACATCATATGCATATTATATAATTAAATATGTGTTTATACTGATTTACATGCATTTGAGTGATTTTATATGCATTACATCATTTTATGTGCACTAGTACATTTGCATTGTTTAACTTACATTTTTGTGATTTAGGTAACGTAGAAGATAAATAAATTACACAATACTACACTAGCTAACCAAATAGTTAGGAAACAATTAAAAGGGCAAACTAGAAGTTAGTGTTTTAGTTGATTGGCATAGTGGTACTTGGGCAAAATTAAATATCTATCACACACATATACATGACACAAACACACACATACATCAGATCACACACACCACACACACTAAACCACATGACCTAGGAAGAGAAAGATAGAAGGAAGGAAGAGGAAGAACAAGGATAGGAGAACTCTCAAGCCATTTACAAAGCTTTCCTTGGTATTTGCTAGCTAGATTCAAGACCCTTTTAGCTTCTTTTCCTTCTCAACTTCAAGAACAAGGTGAGGGATGAATTTCAAAGGTTTATAAAGGCATACAACTCATAGTAGAGAGATCTATATTTATACAAAGCATGAATAAAGTTATATGTATATTAGATGGTGGATTAAGCTTAGGTTGAATTTCTAAGGTCAATACTTGGTCATAAAGCTATATCGTGTTTGTTGTTGTTCTTGTAAACTATTATAATGTTATATGTGATCATTACGCTTGAGTTGAAGCATGAGAATAGAAGACGCAACTCTAGAAGACAAATCTTGATGATTGAAGTTGCAAATGTATGATAGTTGATGGTTGAATGCTTTTGTTGCTTCTAAGATGAGTTTGATGCTAGATGATGCTTAATACATGTTTAGATGACGTTAATAAACTTGTAATTGAAAGGAATTTGAGGCATGAACTTGGTTGAAGCAAGATTAAAGAAGAAAGAAGGAAAGAACATGAAAATTCGGACTTGGAATGGCCTTGACGGCTTCAGTCGGTCGAGGAAGTCAAACCAGGGAGCTCATTCGACTTCCACTGCTTGAGTCGGTTGAAGGAGCTAGGCAAGTCCCCTCGTCCGACTGCTCTTCTCCTTTTGCACAAAATTTTTATCGAGACTATATTTTACTCAATTCAACTCCGAATTGAGTTCCATTTGATTCTAGAACTATCTACATTCGCAAACTATAATTTTATACTGGAATCAGGTTATTTGGAGTTTAAGTGAATAGAAAAATTAACTGTTTAAGTTTGGCTAATGCGGAAGCATTGAAATTTTTTGGTCGTAACTAATGCTTGTTAGTGGTAGAAGTTATTGTTTAAGTGACCAACTTGCAAGTTCTTGTTATTATATGCTAATACTAAAAGAGCTTACATGAAAGATATTGTATGTGTTATATGTCCCTATGAATACATGATAAATGTTTGACCATTTACATGATGCGATATATGAAAGGTACTTGAATATGTTTGATACATCTTGAGCTCACTTTGTACTTGTCATAGATTATAAAATGGTATTACTTATATGCACGTGGTGGTTGCAACCTCTCGTTCATTAAGGGATGGGATCAAATGTGCACACGGTTGTGATAGTGGCAGACACCTCCTTACCCCATTAATGCTACATTATTTAGGGTTGGGACTTATACGGAATAATGTGTACACGACAATGATAGTGGGAGACACTTTTTGAGGTACACATGACTATGATAGTGTGAGACACCTCTTAGGTCCGTATAAGTCATCTTCCTTATTGTGCATCACTCTTTTGATCATGTTCGAGATGTATTCTTCAATATATGTTTTCCTACTCTCGCTTGGTCCTTTGAGATTCTCAATGAGTAGAGTTGGATAATATTACCATGTTATAAATGTTGTTTAAATTTGTGCTTTACTTGATGTTCTTGTGGAATATTCAAGGTCATATATTTTTTATTTACAAATTGTACCTATATGTGTATGGCATTGTTTTCGAAAATAGATTTTGAAATGGTAAAAGGATTACGAAAATCCCTGTTCCCCTTATCCCTAATTGACCTAGTTGTAATTAACCTTTTTTTTAACATCTCACGTATAATTGAGCTTGTTTGTTGATGGAGCCCCTGTTAACGTAATGATTTCGATTTTCTACCTTCGTGCTCTACTTGCTCGCTCATGGAGAATATTTTGTATTATTGACTATAATGCTATCTTGTAACTCCTTTTGGATTATTAGTTGTGTAATTAATTAGACTAAGACTCGTGGAAGACTTGGTTATACTAGATGGATTTCTAAGATTGTACCTTGATGGATACGGGTTTGTAAATATGTATTCGGATCGTGACTTTAACGTTTAGTGATGAAGTTTGTATACCAAGTATTGTTGAACTTATGTAACTTTTATAACTTGAATTTTAGTATTGGGTTGTTTTACATAAGGCTGAGTTGTTTTATGGTTAATAGTGCTCGGGATTTTGTTTTGTGCCTTTGCAGACTTAGGTGGAGTGATGTGCTTGAGCCCGTGGCATCACGATCCCGAGATGTTGAGGTAATTGCAAGTTTGTACTTTATTCCGCTTTCGTGGTATCAGAGTACATATATTAGCATTTGAAAATCGGGGTTGTGACACACAAACATGTCTAGTACTTAGCATAAACCTCAAGGACTAGAATGGATTTTTCCATTTTTTTTGTCAGGGTCGGTCTTCTATCCATCTGTAGCAATTCGGGAGTAGATGATCTTGACCATTGATTTCATAATATTAATATGCACCATTGATGTCCACTCAAACTAGAAAGAAAAGTTATTACACTTGTTAGCCTAAAGACTTTTCAAATTTATTTTGATAATAACTAAATCTTTATTATACATTTATCTTGTGACTAATCATACATTGTATAAGTTCTCAATTTATGAGATTACTCGAAAGATTGAAGAATGCTCAAGAGCAAGCCATGAAGAATTGATATTGATCAAGCTCAAGAAAGTTAATTATGAAGATCAAATGAAGAACTCAACATGATCAAGCTCAAGACTTCACTATCAAGATCTCTAAAGCTTCAAAATGTGAAGATTCAAGTAAAGAGGATCTTGGAAGATGAAGAGTGAGTTATAAAAGGAGACGTGATGATATAAGGGATACTGGCTATTAACTTGTCGTTTGCCTAAGTATTTCTTGTGTTAGCAAGTATTTCTTGTGTTAGCTCTTGAAGTCTTCAAAATGTTTTTCAAAGCAATGATTCGCAAAATATCTTATCATCTTTGAAAACATTAGAATTGGGTCAAAAGAAGTCTTTAAAACAAATGGTTTTTGCACACTTTGAAAAATGTTTTCAGAAAAATTGACTCGGATCACTTACTGTAGGTTTTCAGTTGAAAACTACGGATCCGGTTGAGTTACTCTATTGAATCCACTTGACTAGATCCCATCTAGTGGCCATCCGGATGAGCAAGTTATCCACTACGGAAGCCAAAAATTCGATTGACCGAATGTTTTGAAAAATAGCCATTACAAATCCGTGCTGCCTTTAAAACCATTTCATCACCCACTTCTCAAATTATCTCTTTCAACTTCAAGCATTGAATACCAAGATTTTAACAGTCTTTATTCACTCATTCTTTACAAAAAAATCTTGAGCTAACACTTGCAAATCTTTGATCATTCAAGAGCTTGATTTGTATTATCCAACTGTAGAGGAGTTAAAGTTGAAGGATCGATATCTGGGATTGCACATAATGAATCAAAGATACACAGCGGAAGAAACTATGAAATACAATTTTTCGATGCATATATTATGTGTAGATCAATCCTAATACTTGATGTTTATGTAATATACTTCTTAAACCAAAGGTAAAACAAGAAGAGAATAATACCTCTTAAAGGCCTAAGGTTGATGTGTGGTTGAACTTTTTGTTGGAATGACACCCTCTTCCACAAGTGTAGAAGTCTACGTTAGTCCACAGAAGAAAATGATTAAGCACCTCATTTATTCTTGAATATAGTGCTAGCAAAATCTTTGAAGAAAAGATATGAACTTGTTTTCTCTCTTACACAAGATGCATAGTATTTTTCCACTAAGTCACTTAATCTTTATCTTGCATATAGATATATAGAAATATGCACATATATCAATTAGCTTTTGTATACAATATACATAATGGCCAATTGATGTGTATATATAAATTTATATGGAAGATGATGTATCATCTTTATGTCTTGTCAAGTATACAAAAGGAAAGGTTAATGGAATTCATAATAACTCCATGGGGTAAGCCTTGTCATCCTTTTGAAAAAGAAAAGACAAGATGAAATAATGTCTTTCAATGGGTCATGCTTAGTCATATTACATATAAAGAAAGACTAAGTGGAACTTTACATAATTCCAACCTTTCTTTTACCATGACTTTTCAAGTTAAACTTTTAACCTTTGTATAATTGACATAAGTAGTATTTAATCCAATCACCATCAGATTAAATCATGTAAATCACATTTCTATCTTTTGTACTTAACTCCTTATACATAGTCCATAATAACACATTAGCTCTATTAACCTTTAGTGATACAAATATTATTATTAACTCTTTAACAATCTTTGAGAGATTAAGATACAAGTTAAATTGAAGCCAAATCACAATACTCTATTGTGTGTGACCTTCTAGACTCACCGCCAAATAGCATTAAGAAAACATTGAACGATTTTAATGCTAATCGAACTCTCGATTTGTTTTGAGAATATCTCCTTCACTCTCGAAACACCCTTAAAGGTCTTGAGTGATGTCTAACAACATATCGAGACAATTTATAAGGCAAATGAAGTTATCAATTGAGTGAACCTATTTAGTTGACAATTATCATGCAATTGAATCTTTCCATTAATAGTTCCAATTGAGTAAGAACCATTGTAACACCCCGATCCTTCACGAAAACAGAATCCCGATCCACATCCCAAGGTCACGAAAAAGGAGAAAAAACCACATATACGAAAAATGAGAAAAACCACATATCTGCACTCAAAAGAAATGAACCACAAACAACAATACAACATTCAAAAATCATCCACATTCTTCTTTTGACATATCTTTCCATGTTCTTGAGGCCATTCGAGCCTTTAACCTCAACAAGATAAACATTCATGCATCGGACTTAAACCATACTAATCTTTTACAAATAATAGCTTATCATACAACTCTAATACTTTTAAATTAAACTTATTACAAATTCCTACTTATAACAAATATAAACAAGATCCACAAAGCAGAACATACAATTAAATCACTAATTATACCTTAGATACATACATTACTTTACATTTCAACGAATAATACACACATGGCAACCAAAGAAACTCTTGAACTTCTCTTTCTCTATAACTTGAAGGCCCAACTTAGCTTTACCTGAAAAATGTTAGATGATAGATCTTAACTCTTTGTGGATATTAAGATAAAATATGGTTGTCAAAAATATCTTTAAAGCAATATTCAATTCCTTCAAAGATGATGAAGTTTTTTGAACACATTAAAGGTTACCTCTTCATCTTGTACTCGCAACCGAAGCTCACCCTTTCGAACATCAATAAATGTTCCTCCAGTTGCAAGGAAAGGTCTTCCAAGAATGATAGGAATTTCCTTGTCTTCCTCCATATCAAGAACTATGAATCTACATGAAAAATGAATTTATCAACTTTGACGAGTACATCTTCAATTACTCCTCTGAGGTACTTTAGCGAACGATCAACTAACTGTAGTGTTACAATAGTAGGTCTTGCCTCTCCCAATCCAAGCTTTCTGAAAATAGACAAAGGCATTAAATTAATACTAGCACTTAAATCACACAAAGCTCGCTTAAAAACAACATTGCCAATTTCACATGGAATAGTAAAACTTCCTGGATCCTTGAGCTTTTGTGGTAGCTTCTTTTTTAGGATTGCGCTGCACTTTTCAGTAAGTGCAACTGTCTCATAATCTCTAAGTTTTCTCTTATTCGAAAGGATATCCTTCATAAACTTCACATAATTCGGCATTTGTTCAAGCGCATCCGTGAATGGAATATTGATGTGAAGTTTCTTGAAGACTTTAAGAAATTTAGCAAATTGCTTATCAAGCATATTTTTTTGCAATCGTCGAGGGAATGACACAACCATATGTGGCTCCTTCATAGGTTGTGGCTGAGCTTCTACTTTCTCTTTATCTTCTGCCTCATTCTGTGCTTCACCTTTCTCAACCTTCTTAGTTCTCACTGACTCCTCTAACTCCTTACCGTTTCTCAAAGTTATTGCTTTGCAATGTTCCATGCCATCTTTTCTAGGATTCACCTCAGAAGTACTAGGTAAACTTCCTTGTTGCCTTTCAGAGAACTTCACAGCCATTTGGCTCAACTGTATCTCTAGGTTTCTGATTTGTGCGGATTGATTCTAGAAATTCGTTCTTGTTTCATTCATGAATTGAGTTGCGAGGTCGCCAATTGAGCCAATGTATCCTCCAAGTTTACCTTCTTCTCTGGTGGTAGGTTATTCTGCTCAGGCTGCAACACATTCTGATTATTTCTCAAGGAGAAATTCAGATCATTATGCCATGCTGGATTATATTTGTTAGAGTACTGATTGTACTGCTACCCATTAAAATTTCCCACATACTGTGCTTGTTCAACTGTGTCTTGGGCAAATGGATTCCCAACCTGACATTTTGCACTATGATGTGGACCACAACAAAACTCGCACACCACTGCCGCTTGGACAATATTAGCAGTTGCCTGACTATTCTATAATTGTTTCGCGAGATTGTCAATTTTCGCTGTCAAGGCAGTTATGGCATCAATCTCATGGATCCCAGCTGTCTTCTTTGGTATGACTATCTCGCTTGACCACTGCTGGTGGTTCAAAACAATATCATCTAGCAACGCATAAGCTTCATCTGTTGTCTTGTTCATTAAAGCTCCTCTTGCTGATGCATCAATCAAAGTTCTTGTAGAGGTAATTAACCCATTGTAAAAACTATGAACTTGCATCCACCTAGGTACTTCATGATTAGGACACTTCCTCAGTAATGCCTTTTACCTTTCCCACGCTTCACATAGAGTTTCTCTTTCATGTTGTGCAAAATTATTAATTTCTATGCGCAGCTTCGCTATCTTTCCAGGTGGGAAAAATCTTGACAAAAACTTGTGCACCAAATCCTCCCAAGTAGTGATTAAATCTGACGGTAGCGAGTTCAACCATTCCTTAGCTTGATCCCTTAAGGAAAAAGGAAACAAGAGAAGGCGCAGAGTTTCATCAGTGACTCCATTGTACTTAACAGTTCCACAGACTGCTAGAAAATTCACAATGTGCTGATTACGACCTTCAGAAGGCAGTACATGAAACTGAATATTCTAAATCAAATGTAGTGTCAATGTCTTCAAATCAAAATCATGTGCCTGAATCCCTGGCCTTCTAATCACAGGTTGAATTCCAGTGGGTGGTAATGCATACTCTCGCAGTGTTCTAGGCGAATTTTCCTGATTGACTGCTTGATTATTTTCGTCCTGTGCTACCACAATGTCAGCCATATTCCCTTGCAAATGATGGGTAGTTATAGTAGCTTTTTTCTCATTTCTGTTCTTCTGATAGGTCCGTTATATCTCAGGCTCGAAAGACAACAAATTACTACCTCCTGACTTTTGCATGCACGTAAAGGAATGTGTTCCTGAAATACACGTAACGAAAATAAGAGAATAATACAAAATTAAATAAAATCCAAAGTAAAATTAAAGCTATTTGGTATCGATATTAATAATTGACACAGTCCCCGCCAACGGCGCCAAAAACTTATTGTGTGATTTCTAACGCAAGTGCATGTATCACAACAAGTAATAAAGTGATAAGTAAAAATCGTTCCCACGATGACTGTGATTACTAAGTACTAAAATTGATTTAGCTCTAACTTTATTTGGACAATCATAAATTGAGAATTTGTAATTAACGACTAAAGAAAGTATAGAACTTATAAAAAAAAAAGCAACTAACACAATTACGAAATTAACAAAAGATGGTAATTCAATAATTAAAACACTCTAGAGATTCTGATTTCACCAAGATTAATCCTAATTGAAACTAGTGATTTAAATAAATTGATGCCTATTCCTTACGTTGTCAATAATTTTGCTAAGGTAGATATTAATTTTTCTCTAGTATCAATAACCTATCCCAATAAGCAAGCTAACTACATCTCTGTGATAATTGTGAACTTATGGGACGCATTAAGCCTTAGAAATTCAAATGTTGCACTAGAACTCATAACTATCTCTAGCTTATAATGATTTAATGGTATTTCATACATGGTCTAATTTAATTATCACTTCTCAGTCTCAAACTAAATCACGACTCATGCAATTGTTGATCAGGCAATTACAAGTATTAAACTCAGCATGAAATACTCAACGCATATATAAAATAGTTCATTAATCAATCAAACCAAAAGTATCATATATTCTTTAGGATTTGGAGAAGAATTGTGGTAGAAATCCGTCTCCGGATTGTTCTCTGTCTTCAACTCGTGAATTATCTCTCTCTCTCTCCCTCTGGAACTTTGCTTTTTCTCCTCTCTTGATGGCTGCCCACTTCTCACGTTTTTCTCCTTTTATTTCATAGGGTTCTTTTCTTTTTTTGCCAATTTACAAAACTGCCCATAATTTTCCTATGATGCTGCGCAGTTGCGCTATGACTGCGCTACTTCTATTTGTTCTTCACTTTCTCCACAAATTACATAAAAGCCGATCTTTTACAATTTCTCTTCAATCTTTGCCTCAAAACTCATATTGTCTCTTGAAAATTACCTACAATGCAAATCGAAGACAAAACCAATCAAATTGCTCATAAATTACTCAAAAACTAACAAAGTTTAAATGAAAAGTTGTTGAAATACTATATCAATAATACACCCAATAAGCACACCAATACACATGAGTAGAACTCAATTTTTTTTTGTTTGGGTAAAAAACATGAGTACACAGACACAAACCAACATAGACACATAAAGATATGAAACAAACACACACAGACACTAAACGCATATAAATGCAGATTGGCAGCAGTGAAGATGGGGATAAGGGTCCCCGGCTGGGGAAGAAGGGGATTGGTGTGACTCAGGGCTGTGGAGGAGATGGGTTGGTACGGCGCAAGGCTTTGGGGACTGGGTGATATGCTTAGCTGCGACTGTGGGGGCTGGGGAATGTGTTCACCCGTAGCTGTGGATGGAGGGGGTGAGGATTGTGGTCAGCCGAGGATATGGGTTGTGGTTTGAATTTTATTTCTTTTTTTTTCGGTCAAAGGTATGGTTTTAGAAATATTTGGAGTTTTCTTATTAGAATGTAGTTTAGCCATTACATTTTTTCTTATAACAAAATTGGAAAGTTGACTTCGAGTCAAAAGGTTATTAAATGGGATTTTTAAAATGGGTTAACAACTGTCACACTGTATAAGATGGATTTAACTTATTTTTTTGGGTATAAAATAAATGATGGTCTTAAGATGAGTAAAAGAGGTGAGAGTGGGAATCGGAGAGGAAGAAGAAAAAACAAAGTTATATGAAAATTATTATTTTAGTTATTTATATTTAAACTTTTCTTCATTAATTTCTTTTGATGTAATTTAACAAAATAACTTAAATAGAATCATTTTAAAAAATTAATGGTTCTTTTAGAGCAAAAAATAATTGGATAATCAAAATAGGACTAGCGTAATAATTTAATGATCCCTTAAATAATTTAACCTTTAATTTGTTAATTTATTATATATGAGTAAAAGATATGTGTTTTCATTCTTTACACCCAGACAAATTTTTGTTTTATTATTCTTAAAACTATTTTCTAAAGCACTTTTAACAAAAAGAATTTGTATGTTTTAAAAAAATTGTTTTAGAAACTATTCTAATCAAACAAGTTTTATGTTTTTTTTGTTGTTAAAAATAGTTTTTCAAAACTGTTCTTAAAAATTGTTCTAAAAAAAAAAGTACTTCTAAACAGGGCCTTATCTTCCCTGACATAACTAATATTTAGTTAGACTTAGAATACAAATTTTTGAAGTACTTATGCTCTATTTGCTTTGATTTGTCCCCATGTATAACTTTCGAAGTGATACATAGTAGTTGAATAAGACTTTAGCCATGGTGAGGATGCTGAGCCATTACTACAATAAATGATCCTTCGAGCTAGAATCACTCTCTCCCCATCCCCGTTCTCCATTATTCAAGTTGGGCTTTGAGCTCTCAGATTGATGTTGTGATTCTAATGTAAAGTTTTTGTTTGGCGTTTATTTCTGATTGCAATGTGGCAGATAACGGTGTTGATTGGGAGGACTAGTTCTGGGAAAAGTATATAATTGGTTCAATACATTGCTGATTCATGAGTAGTTGCCGATGACTCTATTATTTGTACTCAGCCGCGAAAATTGGCTACCATCTCATTGGCACAGAGGGTTGGAGAGGAAGGCTGTGGGTGTTATCCGGATTCTTCAATAACTTGTTCTCCATCATATTTATCTGTACAACAGCTTGATTCGAAGATAATATTTATGACAGACCACTGCTTACTACTGCACTATATGCGTGATAAGAATTTATCCGGGGTTTCATGGATTATTATTGATGAGGCTCATGAAAGAAGCTTAAACATTGATCTCCTTTCTGCGGTGATAAAGAATTTACTTTGTCAGAGGATTGATCTGAGACTTATTATTATATCCGCGATAGCTGATGCAAACCAACTTGCTGGTTAATTGTTTGACTTTGGAACCTTCCATGTGGCTACCATCAGTACACCATTTGTTTGTGGTACATGTTATGTGGAGACGTGCACTAGGTACCATCTGGAGTATCACCCATATTTGTCATGTGAGAAGTGCAAAGAATTCAAAGACAACCCAGACTCTTCCCTGCATAAGTGGTGCATGGGCAAAGAGAACGTGAAAAGTGTCCAGTCTGTGGGTTTACCATCGAGAAGATAAATGGGTGCAGCCACATTGAGTGTAAATGTGGACATCATGTTTGATGGGTTTGTTTGGAGTTTTTCCCCAGCAGCGACAATTGTTATAACCATTTGAGGTTTGTGCATCTAGGAACTGGCAATTCTGAATACTACAACTCTTCACCTTCATTCTTAGCTAATAGCTCTTGATTTTTAACAATTTGATCTTGAACTTAGTTTCCACAATGGTTTGTTGTGTTCTAAATAGATCACCGTATTGTAATTCAAATCATTCTTCATTGACCTAGATAATTATATATATTGACACATATATTTGCCATGCATGTATGTAGCTTTTCTACACTCTCGTAGATAGCGCTAGCTGCTTCTGTGTATACATGTTTAGATAATGCAGTACGATCTGATTTCTCTCCCTTTCTCCCTCCCTCCCTACCCACATGCCTGTGTTGCGTGGATGAAGAGTTGCACCGGGTGAATCTTCTTGTCCACCTCAGTCTTCAAACCTACTTCTGAACAGGAAACCATGTATATCAGCAGCTTAATGTTGTGCTTGCACCCTTGCCATCATCTCCTACCTCTGATTGGACTCTTGAGCCTGATCTAGTGTAACCATTTTGCATAGGTTGTTGACTCGGTAAAATGGAATTCTGAAGCTCAAGCAATTTAAACTCTTGTTGATAGGCAGGTTGTCGTGACGATTCTTCTAGCAACAAATTGGGAAGACCATCCCTTGGCTAGAGGTTGCGAGATTTTAGCCCATCATTGTAACTTGAAGAACTAGTTCAATGCAAAGGCTATAAAATCTGAGAAAACTAAATCAGGCATATTGGAAGGAAATAATTGTTTTCATTGTCATTGGGTTAAGTGATCAGGAAACTGAGATGCTCGTTAAATTTAAACAATAGCCCAAACACAGAAAATTCTCCTATATTGTTTGAAATATATTTTTTTTACAAAATTTTGTGAAATTTATTTACAAATCTAATCTTTTATGTTTGTAAGTAACACTTTAAAAAATTAAAAATTCAGAATTTGTAAATCTTGAATTTCTTCAAGTTTTATCCAAATCTTTACTCAAGAAGTATAATTTGTAAATCCACATTTTTTAAGTTATTTGCTTACTTTTGAGGACAAAATTACCCTATACATTTTCATTTACACTTAAGCTTAAATTTGGCTCCAATTACAAAGATAAAAAATAAAACTTAGATCAAACTCTCTCCCTTGCCCTTTTTCTTAAAACAAATACGAAGAAAATAATTAATCAACAAGTCGGATATGAATAATATTTTCCTTCCATATTATTTTACGGTATCCAATATGAAAGAAGTTTGAGTGAAGATAAAAGTAAGAGGTAAGTGGAGCTTATTTTTATGTAGAGTTGCTAAATCCCCTTGTTCTTCATCGCATGGTCATTGTACACGTTTGATTGATATAATATTCGCTTTATTTTTTTTTTTTGTGGTTTAATCTTACGAGAAGTTCCTTTCATTTTCATTCTAGAAATCATTTCAATTCTCTTTGTAATTTTTTCATAATTATGTTTTTATTTGTAAAATTGCTACATGCCTTATTAGCAAATTTAGCCAAGCAACTATCATTCTGGTCTTCCTTACTTCTAAGCCATGTTAGTAGTTGTTGGATAGCTCAAAAGTTCTTGTTTATCATTTCTAGTTTACTAATTCCAATAGAATAGAGAAGGGGTATTTGAGTAAAATAGACTTTTTAGTTTCAATTCCACATGTGTTGTAAATAAATTTATGTCTACAAATGATAGACTTGACTTAATACTAGCTAGTTTACACTTTCAAATAGGAGATTCATTTGCAACTACAAGTTCTCATGGAATTCATTCGAAATAGAGGGGCATCCTAAAATGTGAACTGATATTGGGTTGTGAATTTTTTCTTTTCTTTTTGTTTTTGGGAAGAATTTGCTGAGAGAATTTTTAGCAGCAATGATAGCTCTACTCAAAGCTACTCATTGACCGTCTTAAGGTAATGTTTTACCTTTTTTGTCCTCTAACAGCTTGAACAGTTCCATTGAAGAGGCAATCATGAACTTCTATTATATTTGGACTTAATAAGTTTGTCCATGCTCTCGATAAGTAGTTTGATTATTTATGACTAAGATTACAAGCTCAACTATAGCTGTCATGATCGCTCATGTTTTATAAGCTTAACCCAAGGTGTACGTAAGTTGTCCCGCATATGTGGATATTGTGATTGGGGTAAGAGTTCAGTGCACCTATTCCATATACTCCCTACTCATATACACATGGGTCCCACATATGTAGGGCCTACTTATCTATCTCTATGGAGTATGGGGAGTAGGTGCATTGAAGAATTTTCCTTGTGATTACACTTTGGTATGATTGTATACAAAACACATGAAATACTTTTTTAGGACGTCAGATATCATGTGGGGGCCTTCTGTGCAGATGTTGTCCCAAAGTTCTTTAACGCCTACCAAAACTAATAGGCTTGAAAGCAAACCTACCAATCTTGCAAAGCTTACAACGGTTGGCTTCATTACCTTAATAGCTCATGAAGGGAAAATGTCATATTTAGTCCCTATTATTTTCTTTTAGTTTTAATTTGGTCTCTATTGTATAAAATGTCTTAATTTCATATTTATTATTTTTTAAAAAATCTTAATTTCGTTATTATTATTTTCTTAAAGTTTTAAATCGTCTCTATTGTCCAAAATTAGTTAATTTACTCCTTATTATAAATTGAGACTTTTGGAAACCAATAAGGATGAAATTGAGAATTTTTAAATAATAGGGATAAAATTAAAATATTTGGAAAAACAGTAAGGATGAAATTGAGACATTCTAAACAATAAAGACCAAATTGAAACAAAAAGAAAACAATAGGGACTAAATGTAGAATTTTCCCGCTCATGAACATCAAATAGGTAGCCCCATGATTATTAACTTGTTGGTGAATTTTTTTTTTTTGGGCATGACATGCTGACTTTTTTTCTTTTTTTTGGGAAAAAATATCTTAGTCCTTAAAGTTTATACTAAATACCAAAATCAGCCCTGTGTTTTGGGAAAATACCACTTTAGTCCCTCCGTTAAGTGGATGGATGTTGTTGCCCATTAATTGAACCTAAGAGAGGGATAAATTAGGTTATATAAGCAATACTACTACTTTTTTGATTAAGCAATATACTAGCAATGATTAATCAGAAACAATCTTAATCAAATATGCACTCTAGCAATATAAGATATGAGTAAGGTAATTTATCAAATACTTAGTGTGCAGAAATTAATGCAAAGAGAGAGTTGGAAAAAAGAGATTTCAAATCGCGATTTAGAGTGGTTCGACCCCCGCCTAAGTCCACGACCTAAGCTCCCCGCTTAGGATTTCAACAATCTTCACTATTGTGACTCTTCAAATGTTGGTGAGTCTACAAATTAACTACAATGGTAGTTCAAACTTTTACAATAGAAAATTTGTTCTCAATACAAAGTTTCAACCCCAACACCTTTGACAAGGAAATCATTCCTTTCAAAGTGTTCAATTCTCTCTTTTGATAAGTGTTTGAGATTCACAATAAAAACCATTTTTTAGGGTAGATGAATATAATGAATATTTTTCTCCCAATATAGCTCACAAATTCTTGCTTAAGTATAGCACAATAATGATTTAAAGATGAATATAATGTTAGAAAACAAGAGTAATTGCTTTGAATCAATATCTTGAAATTTTGCAGTTGAGAGGCATTAATAGAAGCTGAAATGGGTGTAATAAATACACCCCAACGTTCATAAAATATCTATATTTTGAATCAGCATTTTAGCCTGACCGGTCGACCCCTGTTTCACCGGTCGACCAGTCAAAAGACCTTCATCCGGTAGGCAGACCTCGGGCGGACGACCCTTTGGCCACTGGGCGACCGGTCGCCATGGGGTCGTCCGGTGGGCTCCAAACTGCAACGGTTGGGTTTTTTAAATCATTTCTTTTGAACGTCTTTTGTAAAGCCTTTTTCAATTGATTCAAAAATAACTTTTAAGAATCATCATTGAGCATATACCATTTACAAACCCAAACCCCGGTCAAGTCCCAACCTGTACCCCTTATGTCACCGCATTTCCTCTTATAACTCCTTCTTCATTTACAAAGATCTTCACTTGAATCTTTACAACTTGAGCTTGTAATAATCTTGACAAAAAAACACTTGAGCTTGATTATGTTGAGCTCTTCATTTTGTCTTCATGATTAGATCACTTGAGGTTGATCAACATCATTCTTCATGAACTTGCTCTTGAGCTTGTATAACATTGATATTCACAAAGTGCTTTGATCATCTTTTTAATCTTCCTGAGCTTACGTAATATGTTGAATATCCTTCAAGCCCTGACTAATTGTCAAACAATAAACTCATTACAAGATATGATTAGTCAATAGATCAATTTCATAATCAAGATTTAGTTATCATCAAAATACAAGATTCATGCCTTCAGGCTAACAGATGTTAACTTTAATAGCTTGACATTTTGCCATTAAAAAAATAAAGAATGGATAAAAGGAAAAATTGAAAGACCAAGGTAGTGCCACATCAGTACTACCCTTTGCCTGGAAAGTAAGAGAATTTGACATTTTTTTTATTGTCTTAAATGACACTCAAGCTCTTCTTCTCCTTATCGACACACATATACCCCCACGACTACAATATGTCATGTAGCCTTCAAAAAAAAGCACAAAACAACTCATTTAGAAGCTGTCTTTCCATAGGGATTATACATTACAAGCTTTGAGCGCAAAAAAGCATCCAAATATCCAAGTCAATAAGGTTTAGGGTTTAGGATTTAATCTTTTTGCTAAAAAGTTTAATAATACCCAAATTTTTGTTGCTTTGTTGGCTAATTTAGACATGTTGTGTTTGATTTTGATAGATTTTAACTTTGCATGTAGTTATTAATGTTAGATAATATTTTTTAAGCTTTTAGGATTATTTTTTTGATGAGATAATTTTAGTTTGTGTATTATTAAACTTTGGTATTTTTTTCATATATTATCATGATGATTAATTTTTCGAATGTAATGTTCAAGTTAATGTTAATTTTGGATCTTTTGAATGATGTTAGACGTGTTAATGTTAATTTTGGATCTTTTGAATGACGTTAGAGGTGTATTATTTTGTTCTAATATTATTTCTTATTTATTGAGTTTCTTTTTTTCGGATAGTTTTTGTTATATGGATTATATTTGTGTTGTAATGATAAGTATATTATTTTGGTGGTTACCCAAAATATTATTCATTTTCAATGCTCACTATCTCAGCGGTCGAGTATTGTTCCAAACTTTGAGTCCCATGGATATTCTTATGGTGATAGATATATGCATATTCTAATTTTGAACTTAATGAAAGCTCCGTTTATATCTACCTGAATAGTTAATGATGATGATGACGATGTTCTAGACATTTGAATTGATTTTTCATATAATATTTTGAGCAGAATTTGGCTGACTCAAGTGTGAAAGAGCTATAATTTTTTTTGGATGTGAGAGAAAAAGAAAGAGTTGAGGATGAAAATTTTGTACCCCATGGCCATATATATAGCCGTAAGGTGTGCAAGTAGATGTTAGGAACAACACAACGATTATCTTAATATTTGTTTTTCAAAAAAATTTCTCCAACGACTCAAACATAAGGGCAAATAAGTACTTCAATCAGTTAATGCATTGACCGTTAAGTTGCAACTGATAGAAGGACAAAAGTGGTATTTTCACAAAACACACAATGTGAAGCCCTGTACGAAACATCATATGCATATCATATCATTAAATATGTGTTTATATTGATTTACGTGCATTTTAGTGATTTTATACGCATTTGCATTGTTTTATGTGCACTAGTATTGTTTTACATACATTTGCATTGTTTAACGTGTATTTTTGTGATTTAGGTATTGTAGGAGATAAATAAATTACACTATACTAAACTAGCTAACCAAATAGTTAGGAAACAACTAAAAGGGCAAACTAGAAGTTAGTGTTTTAGTTGAGGGGCATATTGGTGCTTTGGCAAAATTAAATATCTATCACCTACTACCACCACACAAAAATACACTCACACCACACAACACATACATATACACGACACAAACACATACACGCATCAGATCATACACACCAAACACACTAAACCATACGACCCAGGAAGAGAAAGAGAGAAAGAAGGAAGAGGAAGAAGAAGAATAAGAGAACTCTCAAGCCATTTACAAGCTTTCCTTGGCATTTGCTAGCTAGATTCAAGACCTTTCTTGCTTCTTTTGCTTCTCAACTTCAATAACAAGGTGAGGGATGATTTTCAAAGGTTTTATAACGGCATATAACTCATGGTAGAGAAATCTATGTGTGTACAAAGCATGAATAAAGTTATACGCATTCTAGATGGTAGATTGAGCTTAGGTTGAATTTCTAGGGTTCCAATACTTGGTCATAAAGCTATATTGTGTTTTTTGTTGTTCTTGTAAGCTATTATAATGTTATATGTGATCATTACGCTTGAGTTGAAGCATGAGAATAAAAGATGCAACTCTAGAAGATAAATCTTGATTATTGAAGTTGCAAATGCCTGGTAGTTGATGGTTGAATGCTTTTGTTTGTTCTAAGATGATTTTGACACTAGATGATGTTTAATGCATGTTTAGTTAATGTTAATAAACTTGTAATTGAAAGGAATTTGAGGCATGAACTTGTTTAAAACAAGATTAAAGAAGAAAGAAGGAAAGAACATGAAAATTAGGACTTGGAATAGCCTTGACAGCTTCAGTCAGTCAAGTGAGTCAGACGAGGGAACTTATCCCACTCCCTTATCCGACTCCTATGCTTGAGTCGGTCGAAGGAGCTGGGCGAGTCCTCTCGTCCAACTGTCCATCTCCTTTTGTGCAATATTTTTCTAGAGACCATATCTCATTCAATTAAACTCCGAATTGAGTTCTATTTAATTCTAGAACTATCTACATTTGATAAGCTTTAATTTTATACTGAAATCGGGTTATTTGAAGTTCAGGAGAATAGGGAAATTAACTATTTAAGTTAGGCTAATATGAAAGCATTGAAATTGTTTGGTCGTAACTAATGCTTGTTATTGGTAAAAGTTATTGTTTAAGTGGTCAACTTGCAAATTCTTGTTATTATGTGCTAATACTAAAGGAGCTTACATGAAAGATATTGTATGTGTTACATGTCCATATGAATACATAATAAATGCTTGACCGTTTGTATGATGCGACATATAAAAGGTACTTGAATATGCTTGATAAATCTTGAGCTCACTTTGTACTTGTCATCGATTATGAAATGGTATTACTTATATGTACGTGGTGGTTGCAACTTCTCATTCATTAAGGGATGGGATTAAAGTTGCACACAACAGTAATAGTGGGAGATACCTATTGAGGTACACACGGCTGTGATATTAGCAGACACCTCCCTATCCCATTAATGCTACATTATTTATGGTTAAGACTTATACGGAATAATGTGCATACGACAGTGATAGTGGGATACACCTTTTGAGGTGCACACGACTATGATAGTGGGAAACACCTCTTAGGTCTGTATAAGCCACATTCCTTATTGTGCATCATTCTTTTGATCATGCTCGAGATGTATTCTTCAATATATGTTTTTCTACTCTCGCTTGGTCCCTTGAGGTCCTTGGAGAGTAGAGTTGGATAATATTACCATGTTATAAATGTTGTTTAAATTTGTGCTTTACTTGATGTTCTTATGGAATATTCAAGGTCATGTATTGTTTATTTACGAATTGTACCTATAAGTGCATGACATTATTTTCGAAAAACGATTTTGAAATGGTAAAACGATTGTGAAAATCCCCGTTCCCCTTATCCGTCGCTGAGCTAGTTGTAGCTCACCTTTTTTCTTAACATCTCAGGTACAGTTGAGCTTGCTTGTTGATGGAAGCCCCGTTAACACAATAATTTGGATTTTCTACCTTCGTGCTCTACTTGCTCGCTCATGAAAAATATTTTGTATAATTGACTATAATGCTATCTTGTAACTCTTTTTGCATTATTTTAGACTATGATTCGTGGGAGACTTGGTTATACTAGATGGATTTCTAAGATTGTACCTTGATGGATACGGGTTTGTAAATATGTATTCGGATTGTGACTTTAACTTTTAATGATGAAGTTTGTATAACAAGTATTGTTGAACTTATGTAACTTTTATAACTTGAATTTTAGTATTGGGTTGTTTTACAAAAGGTTGAGTTGTTTTATGGTTAATAGTGCCCAAGATTTTGCATTGTGCCTTAGCGGACTTAGGTGGAGTGATCTGCTTGAGCCCATGGCATCACGATCCTGAGATGTTGAGATAAATGCAAGTTTGAACTTTATTCCACTTTCGTGGTATCAGAGTACATATATTAGCGTATGAAAATCGGGGTTGTGATAGAGTTGTATCAGAGCTTAATTAGTTAGCTAGGCGTTAGGCTGGGTTTAGAACCCCTGGTCAGTGGGTAGAAGTTTTAAGGTGGAATTGATTCTGATGATGTGTGTAAATAAGGTGAATGGATGACTTAGCTAAAGTTGGAGACTATGATTCTTTGAGGGTATTATAGTCAAAAGATTGGGTTGAAGATTGAAAATCCTAGGGTAGGAATTTGGCCATAGTGTCATTTGGAACATAAGAATTGCATTTGATTTATGGATTAAAGTGAGGTTGTAGGATAAGAAGCAGACCAAAATGTTTGACCTAGTGGCTCAATTTTCTCCTCTAGTACTTGTGTGGAACTTATGTACTTAAATGCTACGTGTGAATTGCCCAATATGCCTTATGTGTTATGTGAATCATACGTGTTTAAAATGCTATGAATGCTTTGTGCCTTCATGAATACTTATGTGTTAGGTATAGTCATAATATATGCTTGTTAGCTGTAACGCCCCGGCTAAGTGAATATCCCAAAGGGCAGAGGCCCACCAATAACGCAACATATGACGATATTGTCTGCTTTGGGTTACCACATTGCGCCCCTCACGGGTTTGTTTCTTACAACCCAACTTGGATTGGAAAACGCATCGTCACGATATAAGGGAAAACCCTCCACTATATATCTAGCAGCCCAGCATCCTTGCCAGTCGATGTATACTAGCAGCATAGATAGGGCACGTATTCATGTCTCGTACAATACATATGCATCATATAACCGTAAGTGGCATCGTACATCCAAACCCAAGATGACAGGGCCGAGCACTTGCAAGAACACTAGAACTTGAGGAATAAAGAATATTGATCAGGCTGATCCCGGGAGAGAGATGTTCAGTATGCTGGTAATTTTTGTGGACAGGATGAGCCAGATTCTAGAAAACCAAGCAATTGGAACAGGGGGCAATAATAACACATTGAAGGATTTCTTCAGCTATAGACCTCCCATGTTCTTTGGTGAACTCGATGATGGAAAAACTGAAGCTTGGTTGGCAAAAGGTGAAAAGATATATGCTGCTCTTGATTACAATGATGAAATAAAGGTGATTTTCGCGGTATTCTTATTAGAAGAAGATGCAGAACAATAATAGAGAACAAAAAAGATTCGCTGGGAGCGTGATGGCACAGCCGTTACTTAAGCTAACTTTGTCAAATCTTTCAAGAAAAATTACATTACGGAAGTAGCCCGAGAGAGGAAAGAAGAAAAGTTTCTTACATTGAAGCAAGGTAAAATGTTTGCGGTCTAATATGAAGCTTGTTTTAACAAGTTGTCACATTACCTCCCCGAGTTAATCCAAACGAAAAAAGAAGAATCAAACAATTTGTTTGAGGATCAAGGCCTAAATTTCAAGACTTCTTGGCTTCATATCGTTTTACCTCATATAATGATGTGATTGATTTGGCTGCTCACATTGAGAAGAAGAGATTTGAAACCCAAAGTGGACCGAGTCAAATCAACGAAAGGTCATTCTTATCTCTGACACCACAAGAAGAATAGAACTTAGCTTAGTGCATTCAATACCAAGACAACTCGAGGGTTATCAGGTAATACAACCACCTCTCGGAATATTATTTGTGCTTGTTGCAACAAGAGAAGGCACACGAAAACCCAATGTTGGAGAAAGATAGACAAGTATGTAAGGTGTGGGAATAATCAAGACTTATATAAGGACTGCCTAAGGATGCAGAATATGGGAACATGGCCTCAACCTACTAGGAATTCTTCAGGACAAGGAGTTCATGCCTGAGTTGATTCCATTGACCAAGGGGAACTTCCAAGGGCAACAAATGCAGTTGAAGGTGGATTTTATTTGCTGGTATTTCCATTAATGTTCTCGCTTGGTATTCTTATTTGTTATTTAGATTTTATCTTGGGAATTCTTGGTGGGTAATCTCTCTTGGTATTCTCTGATGGTATTCTTGTCCGAGACTCTTACTTGATAATTTCAATCGGTATTCTCATTTTGGGAAATTCTTATTTGGTATTCGATATTCTCTATCGGTATTCTCTTGCGGTATTCGGAATTCGGTATTCTTACTCAGAGTTCTTATTCGGTATTTCTATTCGGCAATTGGTATTCTATCTAAACTTCTAATTCAACAACACTTATGTGGTGTTATTATGCGGAAGTCTCATATGGGGCCCTGTATTCAGGGTTATAGTTCGGCATCCTTCTCCAGTGGTTAGGTCTCCTTTATGTGATTCAGACAAAGTTGTTGCATCTTATCGAGCAATTATCAAATGAGAGAATTGCAAGGGCACAATTCTGTTAAAGGGGAAAGATATGAAGTCCTGCACGAAACATCATATGCATATTATATCATTAAATATGTGTTTATATTGATTTACATGCATTTGAGTGATTTTATATGCATTACATCATTTTATGTGCACTAGTAGATTTGCATTGTTTAACTTATATTTTTGTGATTTAGGTAACGTAAGAGATAAGTAAATTACATTATACTACACTAGCTAACCAAATAGTTAGGAAACAATTAAAAGAGCAAACTAGAAGTTAGTGTTTTAGTTGAGGGGCATATTGATCCTGGGGAAAAATTAAATATCTATCACACCCATATACATGACACAAACACACACATACATCAGATCACACACACCACACACACTAAACTACATGACCTAGGAAGAGAAAGATAGAAGGAAGGAAGAGGAAGAACAAGGATAAGAGAACTCTCAAGCCATTTACAAAGCTTTCCTTGGCATTTGCTAGCTAGATTCAAGACCTTTTTAGCTTCTTTTGCTTCTCAACTTCAAGAACAAGGTGAGGGATGAATTTCAAAGGTTTATATAGGCATACAACTCATAGTAGAAAGATCTACGTGTATACAAAGTATGAATAAAGTTATATGTATATTAGATGGTGGATTGAGCTTAGGTTGAATTTCTAAGGTCAATACTTGGTCATAAATCTATATTGTGTTTGTTGTTGTTCTTGTAAACTATTATAATGTTATATGTGATCATTACGCTTGAGTTGAAGCATGAGAATAGAAGACGCAACTCTAGAAGACAAATCTTGATGATTGAAGTTGCAAATGTGTGATAGTTGATGGTTGAATGCTTTTGTTCCTTCTAAGATGATTTTGATGCTAGATGATGCTTAATACATGTTTAGATGATGTTAATAAACTTGTAATTTAAAGGAATTTGAGTTATGAACTTGGTTGAAGCAAGATTAAAGAAGAAAGAATGAAAGAACATGAAAATTCGGACTTGGAATGGCCTTGAAGGCTTCAGTCGGTCGAGGGAGTCGGACCAGGGAGCTCATTCGACTTCTACTGCTTGAGTCGGTTGAAGGAGCCAGGCGAGTCCCCTCGTCCGACTGCTCTTCTCCTTTTGCACAAAATTTTTATCGAGACTATATTTTACTCAATTCAACTCCGAATTGAGTTCCATTTGATTCTAGAACTATCTACATTCGCAAACTATAATTTTATACTGGAATCAGGTTATTTCGAGTTTAAGTGAATAGAAAAATTAACTGTTTAAGTTAGGATAATGCGGAAGCATTGAAATTGTTTGGTTGTAACTAATGCTTGTTAGTGGTAGAAGTTATTGTTTAAGTGACCAACTTGCAAGTTCTTGTTATTATGTGCTAATACTAATAGAGCTTACATGAAAGATATTGTATGTATTACATGTCCCTATGAATACATGATAAATGTTTGACCGTTTACATGATGCGATATATGAAAGGTACTTGAATATGCTTGATACATCTTGAGCTCACTTTGTACTTGTCATTGATTATAAAATGGTATTACTTATATGCATGTGGTGGTTGGAACCTCTCGTTCATTAAGGGATGGGATCAAAAGTGCACACGATGTGATAGTGACAGACACCTCCTTATCCCATTAATGCTACATTATTTATGGTTGGGACTTATACGGAATAATGTGTACACGACAATGATAGTGGGAGACAACTTTTGAGGTACACATGACTGTGATAGTGTGAGACACCTCTTAGGTCCGTATAAGTCATCTTCCTTATTGTGCATCACTCTTTTGATCATGTTCGAGATGTATTCTTCAATATATGTTTTCCTACTCTCGCTTGGTCCTTTGAGATTCTTGGAGAGTAGAGTTGGATAATATTACCATGTTATAATTGTTGTTTAAATTTGTGCTTTACTTGATGTTCTTATGGAATATTCAAGGTCATGTATTGTTTATTTACAAATTTTACCTATATGTGCATGACATTGTTTTCGAAAATAGATTTTGAAATGGTAAAAGGATTACATCAATCCTTGTTCCCCTTATTCCTAATTGAGCTAGTTGTAATTCACCTTTTTTTTAACATCTCAGGTATAGTTGAGCTTGTTTGTTGATGGAACCCCTGTTAACGTGATGATTTTGATTTTCTACCTTCGTGCTCTACTTGCTCGCTCATGGAGAATATTTTGTATAATTGATTATAATGCTATCTTGTAACTCTTTTTGGATTATTAGTTGTGTAATTAATTAGACTAAGACTCGTGGAAGACTTGGTTATACTAGATGGATTTATATGATTGTACCTTGATGGATACGGGTTTCTAAATATGTATTCGGATTGTGGCTTTAACGTTTAGTGATAAAGTTTGTATACCAAGTATTGTTGAACTTATGTAACTTTTATAACTTGCATTTTAGTATTGGGTTGTTTTACAAAAGGCTGAGTTGTTTTATGGTTAATAGTGCCCGGGATTTTGTTTTGTGCCTTAGCAGACTTAGGTGGAGTGATCTGCTTGAGCCCGTGGCATCACGATCCCGAGATGTTGAGGTAATTGCAAGTTTGAACTTTATTCCGCTTTCGTGGTATCAGAGTACATATATTAGCATTTGAAAATCGGGGTTGTGACACACAAACATGTCTAGTACTTAGCATAAACCTCAAGGACTAGAATGGATTTTTCCATTTTTTTTGTCAGGGTCGGTCTTCTATCCATCTGTAGCAATTCGGGAGTAGATGATCTTGACCATTGATTTCGTAATATTAATATGCACCATTGATGTCCACTCAAGCTAGAAAGAAAAGTTATTACACTTGTTAACCTAAAGACTTTTCAAATATATTTGGTAATAACTAAATCTTTATTATACATTTATCTTGTGACTAATCATGCATTGTATAAGTTCTCAATTTATGAGATTAGTCGAAAGATTGAAGAATGCTCAAGAGTAAGCCATGAAGAATTGATGTTGATCAAGCTCAAGAAAGTTAATTATGAAGATCAAATGAAGAACTCAACATGATCAAGCTCAAGACTTCACTATCAAGATCTCTAAAGCTTCAAGATGTGAAGATTCAAGTAAAGAAGATCTTGGAAGATGAAGAGTGAGTTATAAAAGGAGACATGATGATATAAGGGATACTGGCTTTTAACTTGTCGTTTGCCTAAGTATTTCTTGTGTTAGCTCTTGAAGTCTTCAAAATGTTTTTCAAAGCAATGATTCGCAAAATATCTTATCATCTTTGAAAACATTTGAAGTGGGTCAAAAGAAGTCTTTAAAACAAATGGTTTTTGCACACTTTGAAAAAGGTTTTCAGAAAAATTGACTCGGATCACTTACTGTAGGTTTTCAGTTGAAAACTACTGATCCGGTGGAGTTACTCTATTGGATCCCCTTGACTAGATCCCATTTAGTGGCCATCCGGATGAGCAAGTCCGGAAGGAAGCCACAAATTAGATTGACCAAATGTTTTGAAAAATAGCCATTACAACTCCGTGCCGCCTTTAAAACCATTTCATCCCCCACTTCTCAAATCATCTCTTTCAACTTCAAGAATTGAATACCAAGATTTTAAAAGTCTTTATTCACTCATTTTTTACAAAAAAATCTTGAGCTAACACTTGCAAATCTTTGATCATTCAAGAGCTTGATTTGTATTATCCAACTGTAGAGGAGTTAAAGTTGAAGGATCGTTATCCGGGATTGCACATAATGAATCAAAGATACACAGCAGAAGAAACTATGAAATACAATTTTTCAATGCATATATTACATTCATATGTATAGATCAATACTAATACTTGATGTTTATGTAATATACTTCTTAAACCAAAGGTAAAACAAGAAGAGAATAATACCTCTTAAAGACCTAAGGTTGATGTGTGGTTGAACTTTTTGTTGGAATGACATCCTCTTCCACAAGTGTAGAAGTCCACGTTAGTCCACACAAGAAAGTGATTAAGCTCCTAATTTCTTCTTGAATATAGTGCTAGCAAAATGTTTGAAGAAAAGATATGAACTTGTTTTCTCTCTTACACAAGATGCGTAGTATTTTTCCACTAAGTCACTTAATCTTTATCTTGCATATAGATATATAGAAATATACACATATATCAATTAGCTTTTGCATACAATATACATAATGGCCAATTGATGTGTATATATAAATTTATATGGAAGATGATGTAACATCTTTATGTCTTGTCAAGTATACAAAAAGAAAGGTTAATGGAATTCATAATAACTCCATGGGGTAAGCCTTGTCATCCTTTTGAAAAAGAAAAGACAAGATGAAATAATGTCTTTCAATGGGTCATGCTTAGTCATATTATATATAAAGAAAGACTAAGTGGAACTTTACATAATTCCAACCTTTCTTTTACCATGACTTTTCAAGATTAACTTTTAACCTTTGTATAATTGGCATAAGTAGTATTTAATCCAATCACCATTAGATTAAATCATGTAAATCACATTTCTATCTTTTGTACTTAACTTCTTATACATAGTCCATAATAACACATTAGCTCTATTAACCTTTAATGATACAAATATTATTATTAACTCTTTAACAATCTTTGAGAGATTAAGATACAAGTTAAACTGAAGCAAAATCACAATACTCTATTGTGTGTGACCTTCTAGACTCACCGCCAAATAGCATTAAGAAAACATTGAACGATTTTAATGCTAATCGAACTCTCGATTTGTTTTGAGAATATCTCCTCCACTCTCGAAACACCCTTAAAGGTCTTGAGTGATGTCTAACAACATATCGAGACAATTTATAAGGCAAATGAAGTCAACAATTGAGTGAACCTATTTAGTTGACAATTATCGTACAATTCAATCTTTCCATTAATAGTTTCAATTGAGTAAGAACCATTGTAACACCCCGATCCTTCACGAGAACAGAGTCCCGATCCACATCCCAAGGTCACGAAAAAGGACAAAAAACCACGTATACGAAAAACGAGAAAAAACCACATATCTGCACTCAAAAGAAATGAACCACAAACAACAATACAACATTCAAAAATCATCCACATTCTTCTTTTGACATATCTTTCCATGTTCTTGAGGCCATTCGAGCCTTTAACCTCAACAAGATAAACATTCATGCATCGGACTTAAACCATACTAATCTATTACAAATAATAGCTTATCTTACAACTCTAATACTTTTAAATTAAACTTATTACAAATTCCTACTTATAACAAATATAAACAAGATCCACAAAGCAGATTATACAATTAAATCACTAATTATACCTTAGATACATACATTACTTTTCATTTCAACGAATAATACACACAAGGCAACCAAAGAAACTCTTGAACTTCCCTTTCTCTATAACTTGAAGGCCCAACTCAGCTTTACCTGAAAAATGTTAGATGATAGATCTTAACTCTTTGTGGATATTAAGATAAAATATGGTTGTCAAAAATATCTTTAAAGCAATATTCAATTCCTTCACAGACGATGAAGTTTTTTGGTTTCATATTAAGAAGGGATACAATGTTCCAATTGCGATTTAATAATAATTAATTATTAATATAATTATATATATAGTTCATAATCGTTGAATTCGATTAGTAATGCAATTATGAGGTTATTTGATGATTCTTACTCTTTTTAATTCTCGTGATAATTGGCAAGGAGCTTCTTGTTTCGTGCTTATCCAACATTCATGTTGAGACAAATATGCATATGTAGTAACATAAAGGATTTCGTAATCAAAACTTTTCCCGTACAAAAATTAGATATCTGCAAACATATCATCTTCAGAAAAAAAAAAAACAAAAAGTTTCTCGATATGCTTTTTTTAATGCGTATCAAATACTCATGCAAAGTATTCCATCCCTATAATGCTTTCGCCTTTCAATTTTTTTGGATGACCAGTAACTTACTTCTTGATTTTTATTTTTTAACATAAAGGTCTAAAGCAGTATTATTGTAAGATGAATCTAGGGGTTAAATAATTTGTTTTGTCCCTTTCAAACAACTTTTTAAATGCAATGAATGAATGATCAAGAAGTAACTCCGAAAAAGACGAGATATGTTGAAATTTTTTAACCAATCAACGCATATATTAACTTCTTTATACACTTAATATTAAGTTGCATGTGAACTTTTGAAAGCTGACACTTCATTACTTAGACTTAATCAAGTTAAATAATTCCAATGGTGGATTGTTTTAACTTTGCGCAATGACATTTGTGCGGATCAACCTTATGCGAATCTGTTATTTTCCTTATGGCAAAAAAAAAAAAAAAACTGTTATTTTCCCACTCCGCTTTATTAGATTAATTTAGCATATTTATCTTTTTGTTTTCAACAAACTGCCATTTTACTTTCTTTAAAAGGTTCTTAGCACATATCTGGACCAAAAGATAATTTGGGCTGAAGGACCGGGCCAACTATGTAATCACGTCCTTTTACTAAAACTACTTGGAGAGCCCAACTTATACTAAAACTACTTGGAGAGCCCAACTTACATAATTTGGTCCAAACAAAGTCAGGAAAAAAAAAAGAATGGATTTCAATTGCTTTTCTTTCCATAAGTGGATAGAGAGACACCATTAACAATTGGTGGCAGAAATATGGCAATTTAGCTATATATATTTTTTTTAACTATATTCATGCACCTCTTACCACATAAAAAAACTATTCATACACCAATAAAATATGTTTCTCGTGAATCCCAAGCAAAATGGGAAAATACATATATATATATATATATATATATATATAAATATATATATATATATATTTATATTAATGCGAGAATCACAACTTCGGATTATTTGAACTTAAATTGATATATACTCTCAAACCTTAATCATTTTTGTTTGGATATATATTGAATATACAAATTTTACTAATGTAAACTGATTTAAAATATCAATCTTAACCAACCACTCAGGGCACAACATTTTTTCACATTATGAGTATACATTTTCTTTTTAAAAATGGGGAATTGGAATACACTTTGATGAGCATGTGCAATTTTTTTTTGGTGACCTTGTCCAATTCAACTCCAATTACCTATATAAAATTATATCCTTTTTTTAGCTAATTTGATCGTGATCCAGACTATAAATAGAGTTGACTTGCAAGCCTATCCTTTGAATTGTAAAATTTACTATATATAAATAGTTGTTACTCCATTCCTATATTAGAGATCGGTTAACATATTATTATATTAATCTCATTTTCATTTTGACCCAAAAAAAAAAATTCCAGTATTTCAGAAATTGGCTTAACAAATTGTGAAAAAAAAAAAAGCAATAAAACATAAAAAGGATTAGGGCTCTTTTTCTTCTCTTTCCCTTATTCTTCTCTCCCGTCTACTTCCAAAATACGGAATACCCACAACCACCACACCAACACTTCACCACCAATACCCAACCTCTCGACCTTCACACCACTACTCTCTAAGATATGCTTTCTCTCTCTTATTTTCCTTTTGTGGCTTGTTCTTTTCTTTTTATTATTTTTTTCCATATGCGTATGTGTTCTTGGTTTCTTGCGGATATTTTGTGTAGTGGGTTGTGATAGAGTGCATGTGCTATGTTGTGATGGTGGAGTGAGTTGATGAACAAGATGAATCAGACCAAATAAAGATGTAGAAGATGAAGGGCTAGGGCTTTTTATTTGTTGAAAAGAACCTATATATATATGTGTGTGTGTGTGTGTGTACGTACTTAAGGACAACCAACAATAAGGATTGCAAAAAAAAAACGAAATACCAAAAATATTGGGGGATAAATAAAAGAATGAAAATACCAAACAAAATTGGGCATTATTAAGAAAAAAACACTCTAGAGTTCCAAAAGCACAAAGAAATTCGGATATTTCAAAACAGAAAAGTGTTTGATGATTATCGAAATTTTGATTGGTCTCTGCTAGCTTGATGTGATGGAAGGTTGAGCTACAACTCTTATCAGTGTATCCAATACTACTATTTTAGAATTAAGGTTTTGAAGAAAGGGAGAAATGTACTCTCTCTTTTTTTCATTTCTTTGGAATACTCCTCTTATAACAATATAGGGAAATGTTTTGGAGTTCTAATATGATAACTTTATCGAGTGCTATGTAATTTATGCGATGTGGGTTGGTAACTCCAATAATTACACTTTTGAATGCAGGCTTAGGAAGTGGGCGTGGCTTAGGTTCTTATCAACCATTTGAAGAAAGATGCCAGAGTCCAAAAGATGTTTCGTGTTTGCCACTAAAAAGCGAAACGAAGACGGGTTTAATCTTTATGATTACGTTCAGTTTTATGCCTTTGATGAAGCTTTTATTCCGGTTGAGAATGAACAAGAAGTGTCATTAGATAAAACATCCGAGTGGATCAAAATTAAGGATCCATCACTGATTGCTCGGCCTCTCAGTGGTCTCGATCATTGTCATATTTTTTCATCTTATGCTTCTCTTGGATGTCGTGTGTTTCGTGCTGGGGGTAACTATTTTGCATGTGGACAATGTAACACTCTTGCACACCGTCTCCCCCCCAGCAAGAAAGTTGATTATTATGCTCATACCGTCTCAAGATCTGTGGATTGTTGGGATGCAATAAATAATTGTTGGACAAGTTTGCCTCCAATGAACGTTGGTCGACATAGGCTTCACCTCCATATTTTACGAGGTAAACTTTTTGCAGTAGGTGGTTACAAAAGCAGTGACGAACTCAGATTTATTGAGATGCTTGATGAATCTAAGGGTAGTTGGATTCCGTTTCCTTACCCTCCTGACATTGTGAAGCTGGACTGTGAGACTTTTATGTCCGCAGCGGTAGAGGATAAAGGTTTTATTTTCTTTGCTTCACTTGCGTGTGATTTATTTTACGCCACCTGATTCTTGGGTACGTATGGACCATCTTCCATTCGACAACGGAAGGCTGGTTTCTCAATGTCGGCAATCACCTGCTGTTGTGGTGGGCAATCATTTGCTTTGGCTTGATGGTAACACCGGTTCGACTTTAATAGGTTTTGACGTTGATCGTGGCAATTACTTTAAAATCAATTTAGCTTCTGAAGGACTGTTGCCGGGTTCAGGAATTTCTGCTTTTCGTCCCCAACTACTTCATGTTGGGAATGGTGTACTGGCGCTCGTATGGAGCGACTGTTGTCTCTACATGCTGGAAGGCAAAAGCAAAGGCAAAAGCAAAGGCAAAGGCAAAGGCGAAGTTAAAGATGAAGAGCAGTACAATTGGAGAGAAGCAAGTGGCAGAGGCTTCCACTGTTACAGATTTTCTATTGATTTTGACAGAGCTTACGCAAGGGAAAAGTGTTGTGAGCTCATATCGCGTCAAAGATGCATTGGTCCGAGAGTAATGCATATGCTTGGTGCTGCTTTCGTTGCGTATGTTTTCCCTCTCTCTTCCTTTTTCTTTTACGTTATTGTACAAGCATTTCATTTTTCTGATCAATTAAATCTTCCTTTGTTTTTTTATATAGGGATGTGGGTGTGGGTGTGGCTGTTGGCAATATCGGCTGTATCTTATCGGGATGAAAGAGAAGGCGCAGTAAGAGGCTAACTTGGCGTTCAGTGAGGCCCCATCGATGGACCTAGAATTTTAATGTATTGCTTACTGTCGTCGCATTGAAATCGGTATGTTATTGTTGTTTTGTATGAATAGATTGAGGCCTAGTATTCTGTTTGACTGAACGTTCTTGTTGTATTTAGTTAAGATTTTCGAATGCAATTGGTAATTTTGCTATTTGTGTTATATCTTGCTGAATGTTAGTGCAATTCCATGTGATTTTGCTTGAAAACATATTTGGATTTTGTTTGTTTATTTGGCTTAAATGTCTCAGCCTTTCATGTACTCTATAGGCCAGAGTTGGTTTTGCTTGTCAGGATGAAAACATGTGCTGGAACTACATTGATGTTATTGAGGAAACGGCAGATGATTAGCTATCTGATTTTATTTTTGTGGCTGTGAGCATCATAAGCCATATTCGCACCATAATCATAAGCTATCTCTCTAACCATAGGAAATTCTATTTTGAGGTTTAAATGTCCTTATTTGATGTTCCATTTACATCGTCTTTTCCCTGAATGAGCACCACAAAGGGATAAATCTTTTTGTCTAGCTTGGGATGCCATCTATATCTATCTATGAATTATGAGTCAAAGCCCAATCAATGGATGTTTATTAGTGGATTGATGACAGTTGTATGATTGTATGAGTATATGAAGCCAACAAAACGAGGGAAAGTAAATGGTAGCATAGCGTTAACAATCATGGACTTCTTTCGCTCTGAACACTACTGGTTAGAATACGTGATTTCCGTGATAACTATTCATTGTGTTTTGCATTATGATGTAAAAAATAATTTGAAGTTAAGTTTACTACTAAAACTTCTTGATGTAGGATATGTTTTTCTGTTGACTTAGCGCTTATGTATCTTTATGAAATGTGCTAATTAGAGGGATTCTTGGTCTTTGCAACTAAAATCCTCCGTGTCTCAGTGCCCTACAGAAGTAAAAACTGCCGAGGCTGTTGATTGAACGAAAGTAGATTGGTCATGCAGGAAAAGGGTCTGCGATTGTGCCATCAAAGTATATTTCTCCCATTTTGCATTTCACGCGTACTTTATTCTTCTCTTTTTGGGATCTTTAATGTTATCGTAGAATCTTACTTCACTTGCAATACTAATTCAATGCTAGCTTGCTGCTTTTGTACAACTTAAAGTCATGTCTCTTTGTTTACATATATAATTAGTTTGTTGCATTGGATTTATATTGGCCTGCTGCATGATCTTTATATACTCGTTCATTTGGTTTAGAAATTCAACGATGGCTTATTTGAATCAAAGATGGATGCCTAGTCTTTTTAAGGTTGATTACTGTCCAGATTTCTATTTATGAAATTGTTATTGTACATGTTGAAAATGAAGACGCGCATAGGAGTCGTTTCGTATCTTTCTCCATGTAATCTAGGGGTTTGTTCAGTGGTGAGTTTCATTATATATATGACAAGACTGAATAACCGATGAATGCGATGAATATATTTTCTTCATATTGAGGAGTTGAGTGCACTTCAATCATTCGGAGAGATTTTTTATTTCCAACCCCCACCCTCACTTGTCCTCCATTCCGATGAGTTTTTAACCTTGCTCTTCTAATAGTCAAGGCGAGTAACTCACCATTACGTTACTCTTAAATCTTTGATACTAAGAGATTGATACACACATATATGGATTATGGAAGATTATGGAAGATGCATAATTGGGTGCGTTGTCTTTGAATAAGGTGTTGATTTGCATTTCAAATACGTATATGGTTTGGAGTATGTTACATCTCCAAATTTAATTGTGCCTATAAAGGAACATAATTGTCACGAGCTTAAGCATACAAGTTTCTGAAGTTCGATTACTTATTCACAAATTGATACCAATTTAACCATCTCAATAATACACGCTTGGCAGAAGATGCAGTCTTCTGCCATAACAAATTTTATGTGTCCAATGCATTACTTTTTCAATAAATGTCTTTTGTAAAGTCCATAAATCATATATTAATAAAAAACAGGCAGAAATCCAAACATGTAAACTTCATAAATCTCGAAAATACAAAAAAAAAATACAAATATTTGGAAGGCTTGTCGCACACAGGATCTCAAAGTTCCTAACCATGATAATAAACTGTGACTATATAGTATTTGTTTTATTTTTTGTCAAAAGCTGTGACCACAGCTGGTGCACGGATCTTGTTAGTAGGCAATTGAGTCAAATTAATTCGTTTACTAAATCTGCAGTGTTGACAGAAAAAAAAAAAAAAACTACTATGTGTTGACATAACACATCTATATATATAATTTCTTATTATCTTTTAGTTTAGTAGTGTTGTGATTTTCTTTTATATTTTTTTTGGTCGGACCATTGGTATTTTTTGAGATGCGTATATTAAAGGAGGAGAAGAATGCGTTTGCAGTGGCCCACAGGTTAATTAGTGCAAAAAATAGTATACAATTTTAAATTCTGATGTAGTAGATAGTGTTTTCTCTTTTTCATCATAATACGTTTTGGATAGATCTACTGCTAAAGCAGCGGGATTAATTTCATGAAAAAAAAATATGACGTTACAATTGTTCTATATTGCTACAATATAATTACTCTTTTAGCATAGCCTTTTATCACTTACTTTTCTTTACTGAGGTTGGAGGAGAAACTTACCATAGCTTTTTATCACTTACTGCTATTGATTCTTCACTTTTTTTAAATATTAGTTATAGTTTTTATATTTTATAATTTTTATAAGTTCTTTTTTAATTTAATTTTATATAAGTTGTTTATTATTAGTTTAGGTATATCTAAAAGTCTAAAATTAATGTTGTTTTTTTTTTTTTTTTTTTTTTGTAGAGTTCATGGGTAAATTATAATTAATTTTTTTCTCTCTTATAAATTTATATTTTTTTAAGTGTTAAAATGTACTTAATATATATTAGTTCATATATAAATAAATATATTTGAACCTTTAATTATTCACTATATTATTGTAACGCATACACAAATTTCTGATGCTCGAGTCCGCCGCAGGTTGTGGGGTTGAACATGCAAACCCATGATTCTTGAACGTTTTCATTTTTGGACTTGACGTCAAACAAAAAGAAAAAGTAAAGTACAAGCAAATGAAAAAAAATAATATTTAAAGACTTTGATAGCTTGGTCAACTCAAGATTGTTATTATATGCAATGTGGATTAGAACTTCCACCACCCAACCTTTTGGTTTTTGAGAAATCCGATAATTACTTATTATAGTTTAAAATTTTTGAATTTATAATTTTTCATTACAAATATTAACGGACCTAAGAGAAGAAGGAAGAGAATTATAAAGGAAAGGAGTGGAGGGAATTAAACCATATTTGGATTGGATAATTTTATAGACGACAAGACCATAAAAGAGTATGAGTATTTTTTGTTTGGATTAGAAAGAAAATAGAAGGTGATAAATAAATTTTATGTGTATAATAACTTTTATGATCTTCTCTTATTTTATTTTGAATGTTTATATAATTGAGATGGTTATAATTAACATAATTAATCAAGCGTCAATAATTGCAGGAGCAATTAATTTTGTGAAGGAGCTTTTACTTGGGATAAAAAGGGTTCAGGTGACGGGCTGAGAGCTTCCAAGTTGGACCGTTTGCTTGTCAATGAGGGATGGCTGGATAAATTCCTTAATTCTCAACTCGATATCCTTCCCCAAGGAGCTTAAGACCACACTCCTTTGGTCATTTGAACAGTGATTCACGCAGCCCTGAGGAAGCCTCCATTTAGATTCTTTAATGCGTGGATCAAACAAGCAGATTTCAAAGCTATTGTTGAAAGGGCTTGGAACTGTGAGATGCATGGTGTGACGCCCGAGATTTAGTCATGCATTTAATTACTGTTGCATCTTTGTTTGCACATTTCCTTCTGTGCATTATTGACTGCCTTCTTGAGTTACTATTCACTCCGTTTTTAAACTGCCTTCTATTAGTTAATTAGCATTTTTATTAAATCATATTAATTGTAAAAGTAGTGGGAAAAATGTGCATTTGAGCTAAAGGCGTTAGGAGGGCTCGTTTAGAAAATAATTTTAGTAGTCAAGTGAATAGTGTTACGTAATAACTTTATAGATTTAATTAGTTAACCAATGTGTTACCCCTTAGGCTCGCTTTTAAAGCTTACTACGCGCATTATATTAGACCACTTAAGCACCCAAATGACCCCACCTCAACTTAACCCCTTTATTATAACATTTAAGCTCATAAAATGCAAAAAAAAAAAAAAAAAGCTGAAAAACAGAGGCAGGAACCCGACAGCTCCAAGGAGGAAAATGAAGAAATTTTGCTCACCAAGCCTCCAAACCAAGCCTCTCCAAGCCTTGAGCAACTAGTGTAGGGTGTTTGCAAGGTCCCTAGGTGCTCCTACGCGTAGTGGTGAGGGATTTCATGGCTTGTTTTTGCATTTCTAAATAGTTGTCAATTTCTTGATCTGTTGAAAATGTGATTAAATGCCATTGTAATTGTTATCTATGCTAATATACCATCTATATGAATGCTAGAGAACACATTTGAGCCGTTGTTTCGCTTTTTAAACGGTTAGAATCGTTAAGTTGATTTTTAGGGTGAATAGTGACGATTTTTCTAGGGTTTTGTGTAATTGCTCGAATTAGCTTGATTTAATGCTTCTAATAGATGCCTTAGGTGTTAGTGAAGATAGCCTAATAGCCCCGTGCACTTGCATTGCCCTTAAATCGCCTAAAAATGGAAAATAGCCGACTTTAATTGGGGCTTTCGGGGTTAATGCGAATCCGGGTGGATTCGGGCTTCAATTCTAGTATCCTTAGGCTACCTAGGTGCTATAGATGCCTTGATATCCCTTGTTTGAAGCCCGGACAATATAGGTGGAGTTTGAAGCCAAAAGAGGAAAATTGGGGCTTTCGGGGTAAACGCGGGCATATGATTGAATTAGAGGGTTGAGAGGGTACCTTGAGGGTTAGTTAGAAAGTTGGGAGAGTTTCATTTGAAAATGAAATCATTAACTTTGGTTTGGAAGAGAAATAGTTTGTAAAATAAAGGGGTTTAAGTGCAATTTCGGTTGTCTCACGCTTCTAAACTCACGGCATGACTTCTTGAGTGTTTATATGTGATATTAAGTTGATTTGGAACTTTTGGTATGATTCTATGCTTAATTGGTATATGTTCATTTGTAAACTGCTTATTAGCTTCTATATTTGCTTCTATCCTAATTGCAACGAGGTCAACCTACTTTGTTGATCCTCATATGTGTTAATGCTTATATTATTGCTATTAACTTGTCATCGTTAAGTGCATTGCATAGTGGTTGCGCAACCATAGTGTCAGGGGCGGATGTGTTGAATATCGGCTGGGCGGCAGAGGACTTGCCGGTGGATATTCAACTCCGTGCCCTATTTCCTCATTCGCCTGGTCCGGAGATTGCCAGGGGATGTTGGGTCATAGGATTCGGGGTACATCCGGAGTACACCCACTGGAGTGATTGGGGTTATGCCGGCTTATCGTGATCGTGCTCGTGGTTCGTGGATCGTGATTGAAGACCAGGGAAGATTGGTGTATAGGGGATTGTTGATATGTATCCTTTTAATTGTGTGGTTATTTAAGTTATCATTGATTCTTTAATTGTTAAAATGTTATTGTTGTACAATTGTATTATATGTTGCATTGCACGCCCCGGGACTACATCCCTCACTGGTCAACAGTGGTTGCTCATACCTCGATATCTGTTTCAGGAGACGCTGAGGGTGATCCCCAGCTTGTTGATTTAGTTGAGGAAGAAGAAGTTCAGATTGAGCCTCTACCTTAGTTGCCGTGCTTGATAGCTTGAGGTGGTTAATGAATTGCTGCTATGTGGAAAGTTCAACTAATTGCCTTATATACTATTTTGTGGCCTAAGAGCTATGTGTATGTTTGTTGTGTAAATTGAAGGATAGTAGAGTGTGGTGTATAACTGAAAGCCATGTCTTGTAATAACTTTTATTCTTGTCTTTATTTCCTTGCATGCTTGGGAGTGGATGGTTAATGTAGAATGCTTAATCCTTTAAGTTGTTTTATTGATTTCCTAGAATGTTATGATTATAAAACTATGCTGATAACAAGTTCTCGCATGCTTGTGTGTTTTGGAGATATTGTGTACCATAAGGCTCGGATGGCCTTATAGCTTTGTGGTTTAATTGAGAAAAGCTTGTATTGTATTGTTGGGACTTTGTTTAAGTGTTTACAGGTTTTTAGAATGTCCACGGTACAGGGGAGACTCTGTCCGTGTGTCGGGTCCGGACTTAACCTTTAGCATGGGGGTTGGGTCGGGGCGTGACATTTAAGTGGTATCAGAGCTATAGATTGCATGAAGCCGGGTTAAATTTCTCGGTCAGTGGGTAGAGATTTGTTATGTGACTTTGTGAATACATGAGTCCTTGATTTTGATTGACCTAAGTGAAATTTGAATAAGGAATGAACATGCTAGCATGGAAATAGAATATCAAGAGTCTAGAATGTCAAGTATGATCTAGTGATTTATGTTTACTTCAAGAATGTGGAATAATTATTTGAACTTCTATGTACTTGACTTTATGTGAATCTAATTGGACTTTTTTTTCATTTGTTGCTTATAAATTGCATATATACATATATATATACCTGTCATAACACTTTGCATTCTAGCTATTCGAGATGGGGCCTCGCCGTCGTGCTGATAATCCGAATGTTGGTGGAGAACCCGAGGGGGTTCAGGGGCAAGAAGCTGAGGTGGCCGAAAATGCACCGCAGGTTCAAGAACCGAGCACTGCACAGATCTTGGCCACGATGGCCACAGCTATGAACACTATCGCCCAGTTTGTTACACAACAGGGTCAGCCAGGGGTCGTTGGAGGTAATCAGGCTGCGAGAGCCGGAGGTAGTGGCCCTACCAGAGGGAATCTGTATGATCGGTTTATACATCATGGGGCCTATACTTTCTTTGGGGAGCCGGACGATATGAAAGCTGAGATGTGGCTAAGGAAGTTCGAGAGAGTGGCAGCGATACTGGAGTGCCATGATGACAGGAAGATTACTTATGCTACTTTCCTTCTCGAGGGTGATGCTGAAGATTGGTGGAATACCATCAATGAGAAATGGGGAGCTGAGGGAGGTCATCATTCGTGGGCCGATTTTGTCCGAGAATTTCGAGACAAGTATATATCGGTAGTTGCCCGCGAGAGGCGACAAACTGAGTTCATAAACTTGAAGCAGGGAAGTATGACGGTAGATCAATACGAGGCTACTTTTACCCGGCTTTCCCGTTATGCACCAGCTTTAATTCAGCCGGAGGACATGAAGATTCAGAGGTTCATCTTGGGTTTGAGGAGAGATATTATGCTGAACTTGTCTTCAAATGATTTTCCCAACTATGCTGCAGTAGTCCGAGCTGCCTCGAGATATGAGAAACGGAAAGCCGATGTGTTAGCCGAGACCAGTCAATCGAGTAAACGGTTTCAGTCTCAGAGTCAAGGGTACCAGGGGCAGGCTGTATCAGTTGGGCAGAGTTCACAGCCGAGGTAGACTCAGAGTTACACCGGGCCTACTCAGACTCAGGCACAACCAGTTCAGAGTCAGACTCAGAGTCAGTTTCGTCCAGCAGTTTCCCGTTCGCAGCAAGGCAGTTCAGCTACCTCTACTTACAGAGCTCCTTCGGGAGGCACTGTTGCAAGACGTCACCAGCAGTGCAGCTTCTGTCAGCGCCAGGGCCACACTGAGGATGTTTGTTTGAAGAAACATAACAATTGTACAGGTTGCAGCAGTGATCAGCACAGGGTTAAAGACTGTCAGAAATTTAAGAAACCTAGGGGTCAGACATCAGCTCAGAACTCTCAGACCAGGGCACCAGCTGCAGCACCACCACCACGAGGCCAGGCCCGTGTATTTGCTTTGGATGCTGAGGAGCTTCCGGATACTACTGCTGTGGTAGAAGGTATTTTTCTTCTTAATGATCAATCAGTTAAGGTTTTAATTGATTCCGGGGCTTCGCATTCTTTTATTACTCCTACTTGTGCACAAAATGCTAAATTGAAACATGATAAACTGTTGCATGAGATTGTGGTTTATACTCCTATGGGTCCGAAGTTTGTTACTAGATCTATTTGCAGAGCATGTAGTATTTTTATTGAGGGTCGTGTTTTTCCTGCTGATTTGATTATCCTACCCTTCAATGACTTTGAAATTATATTGGGGATGGATTGGTTAAGTAAATATTATGCCCAGCTTGATTGTAGAAAGAAGATTGTGTATCTAGAAATGCCTGACCAGCCTGTACTTAAAATAGTTGGTAGTAGAAAATCTACGGGAACTCCTATTATTTCTTCTATTAGGGCATCTAAATTATTGAGCAAGGGTTGTGAGGCTTATCTTGCATATTTGATTAATCAACCTGGGGATCAACTGAAATTGAATGATGTAACTATCGTGATGGAGTTTCCGAGGGTCTTTCCTGAGGAATTACCTGGGTTACCGCCTGATAGAGAGATAGAGTTCATGATTGATCTATTGCCGGGGACTTCACCTATCTCTAGGACTCCGTACAGAATGGCTCCACCTAAGTTGTAGGAATTGAAATTTCAAATACAGGGCTTGCTTGAGAAGGGATTCATTCAGCCGAGTTCTTCACCGTGGGGTGCGCCAGTTCTCTTCGTTAAAAAGAAAGACGGATCTCTTCGCCTATGCATCGATTACCGGGGTCTTAATAAGGTAACCATCAAAAATAAATATCCTTTGCCTTTAATCGAAGAGTTATTTGATCAGTTGCAAGGCGCCAGGGTATTCTCTAAATTTGATCTGAGGCAAGTCTATTATCAACTGAGGATTAAGAAAGATGATGTTCCAAAAACTGATTTCAGAACTCGATATGGCCATTATGAGTTTGTTGTCTTGCCGTTTGGTCTTACTAATGCTCCCGCCGCATTCATGGACTTAATGCAGAGGGTATTTCATCCTTATCTGGACCAATTTGTGGTCATATTTATTGATGATATCCTTGTCTATTCTAAATCTGAGGCGGAACATGAACAGCATCTCAGAATTGTGTTGCAGACTCTTCAGGAGCATCAGTTATTTGCAAAGTTTAACAAATGCGAATTCTGGCTTAAGCAAGTTGCTTTTCTTGGCCATATTATCTCGCAGGATGGTATTTCTGTTGATCCAGCAAAGATTGAAGTTGTGTTATCTTGGAAACGGCCTGAAACTGTCACGGAGATTCGTAGCTTCCTTGGTTTAGCTGGGTATTATCGGAGGTTTGTCAAGGATTTCTCTAAGATTGCAGGGCCTTTAACTCAACTTACTCAGAAGAAAACCGTATTTGACTGGAATGATAAATGTGAGGCCAGCTTCCAGGAATTGAAGAAGAGATTGACTACAGCTCCTATTCTTGCTTTACCTGAGGGTTATGATAATCTGGTGATCTATAGTGATGCTTCGAAGGAAGGTCTGGGTTGTGTATTGATGCAGAATGGCAGGGTTATTGCTTATGCTTCCAGGAAACTAAAGCCTTATGAACTCAACTATCCGACTCATGATCTTGAGCTTGCAGCTATCATTCTTGCTTTAAAGAAATGGCGTCATTATCTCTGGGGCAACAAATTTGAAATCTTTACAGATCATAAGAGCTTGAAATATCTGTTTTCACAGAAAGAGTTGAACATGAGGCAGAGGCGTTGGCTGGAATTACTTGAGGACTATAACTGCACTATTAACTATCTTCCAGGTAAGGCCAATATTGTTGCTGATGCTTTGAGCCGAAAGGCTACTGTTGCTAGCTTGATTATCAAGAATTGGGAATTCATGGAAGAATTGTGCTTATGGAAGCCTAGTACTTCAAATTCTGGTATTCAATTTGCAAGTTTGCAGATTCAATCTCTGTTGTTATCCAGGATTCGAGAAGCTCAACAGGCTGATCTTCAATTGTTGAAAGTCTTAGAGAATTCTAAAGGGGGAGAGTCGGATTTCAAACTGCATGACGATGGTATTCTTAAATTCAAGGGTAGAATCTGTATTCCGAATGATCCAACTCTAAAGAAGGATATTCTTGCTGAGGCACACAGTTCTCGATATACTATCCATCCAGGCAGTACTAAAATGTATAGAGATTTGAAGCATAACTTTTGGTGGAATAATATGAAGAGAGAAATTGCTGACTATGTTGCCCGATGCCTTACTTGTCAGAAAGTTAAAGCAGAACATCAGAGACCTGCAGGGTTGTTGCAACCTTTGGCTATTCCTGTTTGGAAATGGGATCATATTACTATGGATTTTGTATCAGATTTACCGAGGTCTTCGAGGGGTAATGACTCAGTCTGGGTTATTGTGGATAGACTGACCAAGACTTCTCATTTTATTGCTAAAAAGAAGTCTGATTCTCTTGATAAACTGGTAGAGTTGTATATTGAGAATGTTGTCCGACTACATGGAATTCCAAAGAGTATCATGTCAGATAGAGATCCCAGATTCACATCTCAGTTCTGGCAGAAGATTCAGAAAGCTTTGGGCACGAATTTGAATTTCAGTACAGCTTATCATCCCCAGACAGATGGTCAATCCGAGAGAACTATCTTGATCCTTGAGGATATGTTACGGGCTTGTATTCTGGACTTCGGTAAGAGTTGGGAGAAGTATTTGCCACTAGCAGAGTTCGCCTACAACAATAGTTATCAAGCTACTATTGGTATGGCACCTTATGAGGCACTTTATGGGCGTAAATGTCGGTCTCCTCTCTACTGGGATGATGTTGGTGAAATGAAGACTATCGACCCTACTCTCTTACCTGAAATGAACAAAATGATTGATCATGTGCAGCTTATTAGAAAAAGAATGCTTACAGCACAGAGCCGGCAAAAGAGTTATGCAGATAGACGACGTCGTGATCTGAAATTTGCTGTGGGGAACCGGGTATTTCTGAAAATTTCTCCTCGCAAGGATTTAATTCGGCATGGTAAAGGAGGTAAACTCAGTCCTCGATATGTGGGACCATTTGAGATAACTGAAACTGTTGGTGATTTGGCCTACCGTCTAGCTTTACCTCCCAGTCTGGGCAGAATTCATGACGTATTCCATGTTTCCATGCTTCGGAAGTATCAGCCAGATCCCTCTCACGTACTTGAGCCGGAACCGCTAGAGATCAGTGAAACTTTTACCTACACAGAGAATCCTCTTCGAATTGTTGATCAGAAAGTTCAGGAGCTGAGGACTAAAAGCATTCCGATGGTTAAAGTTATGTGGGATCATCACGGAGTAGAGGATGCGACATGGAAAAGAGAGGATCAGATGCGGGAACGGTATCCAGAGTTATTCGCCGAATCATGTAAGAATTGCGTGGACGCAATTAGTTTAAGGGGGAGAGGATGTGACGCCCGAGATTTAGCCATGCATTTAATTACTGTTGCATCTTTGTTTGCGCATTTCCTTCTGTGCATTATTGACTGCCTTCTTGAGTTACTATTCACTCCGTTTTTAAACTGCCTTCTATTAGTTAATTAGCATTTTTATTAAATCATATTAATTGTAAAAGTAGTGGGAAAAATGTGCATTTGAGCTAAAGGCGTTAGGAGGGCTCGTTTAGAAAATAATTTTAGTAGTCAAGTGAATAGTGTTACGTAATAACTTTATAGATTTAATTAGTTAGCCAATGTGTCACCCCTTAGGCTCGCTTTTAAAGCTTACTACGCGCATTATATTAGACCACTTAAGCACCCAAATGACCCCACCTCAACTTAACCCCTTTATTATAACATTTAAGCTCATAAAATGCAAAAGAAAAAAAAAAAGCTGAAAAACAGAAGCAGGAACCCGACAGCTCCAAGGAGGAAAATGAAGAAATTTTGCTCACCAAGCCTCCAAACCAAGCCTCTCCAAGCCTTGAGCAACTAGTGTAGGGTGTTTGCAAGGTCCCTAGGTGCTCCTACGCGTAGTGGTGAGGGATTTCATGGCTTGTTTTTGCATTTCTAAATAGTTGTCAATTTCTTGATCTGTTGAAAATGTGATCAAATGCCATTGTAATTGTTATCTATGCTAATATACCATCTATATGAATGCTAGAGAACACATTTGAGCCGTTGTTTCGCTTTTTAAACGGTTAGAATCGTTAGATTGATTTTTAGGGTGAATAGTGACGATTTTTCTAGGGTTTTGTGTAATTGCTCGAATTAGCTTGATTTAATGCTTCTAATAGATGCCTTAGGTGTTAGTGAAGATAGCCTAATAGCCCCGTGCACTTGCATTGCCCTTAAATCGCCTAAAAATGGAAAATAGCCGACTTTAATTGGGGCTTTCGGGGTTAATGCGAATCCGGGTGGATTCGGGCTTCAATTCTAGTATCCTTAGGCTACCTAGGTGCTATAGATGCCTTGATATCCCTTGTTTGAAGCCCGGACAATATAGGTGTAGTTTAAAGCCAAAAGAGGGAAATTGGGGCTTTCGGGGTAAATGCGGGCATATGATTGAATTAGAGGGTTGAGAGGGTACCTTGAGGGTTAGTTAGAAAGTTGGGAGAGTTTCATTTGAAAATGAAATCATTAACTTTGGTTTGGAAGAGAAATAGTTTGTAAAATAAAGGGGTTTAAGTGCAATTTCGGTTGTCTCACGCTTCTAAACTCACGGCATGACCTCTTGAGTGTTTATATGTGATATTAAGTTGATTTGGAACTTTTGGTATGATTCTATGCTTAATTGGTATATGTTCATTTGTAAACTGCTTATTAGCTTCTATATTTGCTTCTATCCTAATTGCAACGAGGTCAACCTACTTTGTTGATCCTCATATGTGTTAATGCTTATATTATTGCTATTAACTTGTCATCGTTAAGTGCATTGCATAGTGGTTGCGCAACCATAGTGTCAGGGGCGGATGTGTTGAATATCGGCTGGGCGGCAGAGGGCTTGCCGGTGAATATTCAAACTCCGTGCCCTATTCCCTCATTCGCCTGGTCCGGAGATTGCCAGGGGATGTTGGGTCGTAGGATTCGGGGTACATCCGGAGTACACCCACTGGAGTGATTGGGGTTATGCCGGCTTATCGTGATCGTGCTCGTGGTTCGTGGTTCGTGATTGAAGACCAGGGAAGATTGGTGTATAGGGGATTGTTGAAATGTATCCTTTTAATTGTGTGGTTATTTAAGTTATCATTGATTCTTTAATTGTTAAAACGTTATTGTTGTGTAATTGTATTATATGTTGCATTGCACGCCCCGGGACTATATCCCTCACTGGGCAACAGTGGTTGCTCATACCTCGATATCTGTTTCAGGAGACGCTGAGGGTGATCCCCAGCTTGTTGATTTAGTTGAGGAAGAAGAAGTTCAGATTGAGCCTCTACCTTAGTTGCCGTGCTTGATAGCTTGAGGTGGTTAATGAATTGCTGCTATGTGGAAAGTTCAACTAATTGCCTTATATACTATTTTGTGGCCTAAGAGCTATGTGTATGTTTGTTGTGTAAATTGAAGGATAGTAGAGTGCGGTGTATAACTGAAAGCCATGTCTTGTAATAACTTTTATTCTTGTCTTTATTTCCTTGCATGCTTGGGAGTGGATGGTTAATGTAGAATGCTTAATCCTTTAAGTTGTTTTATTGATTTCCTAGAATGTTATGATTATAAAACTATACTGATAACAAGTTCTCGCATGCTTGTGTGTTTTGGAGTTATTGTGTACTATAAGGCTCGGATGGCCTTATAGCTTTGTTGTTTAATTGAGAAAAGCTTGTATTGTATTGTTGGGACCTTGTTTAAGTATTTACAGGTTTTTAGAATGTCCACGGTACAGGGGAGACTCTGTCCGTGTGTCGGGTTCGGACTTAACCTTTAGCTTGGGGGTTGGGTCGGGGCGTGACACATGGGACACCTATGTTAGACTTTTTTGCAGACAGAAATTCTTGAAGGGCAAACATAAAGAGTTTAACAAGGAGCATTTCATTTACCCTTCCAAAAAAGTAACACTGATTAAAGAGAAGTTGTACTTCCTCCAATCTAGCTTCCTCCATGGCAGTGTGACCGAGGATTAGAGGGCCGAAGAAAGGGTACTTTTGCGGGATTTGGAGTTCTACTCTAATGCAGAGGAGGACATTTTGTGTCAGAAATCACGGGTTACTTGGCTCCGTAAAGGGGATTCTAATACTTCTTATTTTCATAAAATGGCCCGAGGTAGAATTGTTAGGAATTCAATCTCAAAAATTCAACTTGAGAATGGTGAGTGGATCTCGAATGAAGTTGAGGTTAAAAAGTCCATTGTTGATTATTATTCTAATCTCTTGGGGACTCCTAGTTTGTCTTCGGCCAGTTACTTCATTGACGACCTTAGGATGTTTCTTGGAAAGTTTTTGTCGCTGGAAGAAGGGGTTTTCTTGACTCGGGATATTACTACGGATGAAATTAAAAGATTTTTTTTCCATTGATGGAAATAGAGGTGGCATTTGGGCTAGGCCGACACAGGCCCAGCAACACATGAAAATTCGGGCCCTGCCCAACTCAATTGGTAGTGGGCTTGACTCAACCCAGCCCACCACATATATGTGGGCCAAACTGGATCATATAATTTCTGACCCAGCCCATTTGAGTTCAGGTCCAACTCAGCCCAGCCCATGAGCCCAACCCAACTCAAAGCACATCCCAACCTATCTCGAGCCCAGATAAGGCCCATTTTGAGCCCAAATAATGCTCATCTCGAGTCCAACTCGATCTCAATACAAATTAAGCACAATTTAAGCTCATTCATTAAAAGAAATTGAAATATTATACTTTTTGTATGCAATGCAAATCGTAATAACTATTTTTTTTTTAAAAACAAACTAGCAAGTCATAGTAATTATATTTTTTAACAAACTAATAAAAAAAAGTAGCAAATGTATTTCTTAAGTTAATATTAAATGACTTGTTATCAAACCTTTTTTATAATATTGCAACTTTATTTTACTACAAGTCTACAATATTATATATAACTATGTCTATGGAAGAATAAAATCTTTCATGACGATTACATTCATTAGAGGTTTGGAATCATCTTATGTATTTTGAAGAACAGGGGTATGTAATTTATAACTATTATCAATATCAATTTATATTTCTACATAAATTTGAAATTGGGACAATTATAAGACACCTTGTATCTCAACAACCAAATGTCACAAACTATTTTAATCCTGAAGTAGTTATTCAACTACCGCCACCGCCAAACCCACTACCACTACCAACAGGCCCAACACTTATACAAGAAGCATAACAAAATGAAGAACTTTTATAGTAACTTTCCTCAAGCATTTACGTAATATTTTATTTTCATATTTATATCACTGATGTACTTGTGTCTCATTAACTTGTAATTTGTTATGTTGTGTTGTATTTTATCATTTAAGTTCATTATTAATATTATCAATTAACTTGTGTACTGTTTCGTTAATAGTTAAATTAACTTTCTTTAAAAAAAATTAAGTTTAAATTTTAATATATATGTATATAGGCTAGCCTAGCCCAACTCAACTCAACTCGTGACTCGTGATAGCGGGCTCGTGGGCCGAGTTGGGTTCTATATTCTAAAAATTGGGCCCAACTTAGCTCGGCCCACCAAATATATGTGCAAAGGTGGGCTCAATTTTCTTGACACACAATTCGACCAGGCCGGGCTGGCCCAAATACCACCTCTAGATGGAAATAAGAGCCTAGGCCCAAATGGTTTCAATGCTTTGTTTTTTCAGTCTATGTGGGAGGTGGTTGGTATGGAGTTTTGCAATGTTATCCAGTCTTTTTTTGGTTCGGGTCGACTCCTTAGTACTATTAATGCTACCTCTATCACTTTGGTTCCCAAGGTTTTAGACCCTTGTAGTATTAAAGACTATAGGCCGATTTCTTGTTGTAATACTATTTATAAATGTATTACAAAGATCATGGCCAATAGGATTAAGCTTTACTTGGATAAGCTTATTTCTCATAATCAACCGGCATTTGTTGAAGGTAGACAGATTTCTGATAATGTTCCAGTTTATCAAGAGGTGGTGCATAATTATGGGAGGAAAAGAGTTAGCCCGAGGTGTACTATTAAAGTTGATATCTTGAAGGCTTACGACTCAATTAGATGGGACTTTATTCTCAAATCTCTTTGAGCTATGGCTTTTCTAGATCTCTTTATTGATTGGATTGAAGCTTGTATCACTAATCCCCTTTTCTCAATTGCTATTAATGGTGATCTTGTTGTTTTTTTTAGGGGTGCCAAAGGTCTTCGGCAAGGGGACCCTATGTCCCCATACCTGTTTGTGATTGGTATGGAGGTGCTCTCTTGTATTCTTAATCGTATTGGTTTTTGGGAGGATTTTTCTTTCCATCCGAAATGCCACTGCCTGCGGCTTAACCATTTGTCCTTTGCTGATGATTTATTGATTTTCTCAAAAGCTGACTGTACTTCGATTAGAGCAATCAAAGATTCTCTCAAGCTGTTTTACTGTATCTCTGGTCTTAAAGTTCATCCTGGCAAAATAGTATGTTCGGGGCTGGGTGCAATGATGATACTAAAGTGTAGTTATTTGATATTCTTAGATTTCAAGAATGACATTTTCTGGTCAAATATTTGGGCCTCCCACTTATCTCTGGCAGGCTGAGCATCAATGCTTGCAAGGGTCTTGTTAACAAAATTCTTGGTCGCATGATCGCATCAACCATTGGGCTTCCAAGTAGTTATCTTTTGCTGGGCATTTGCAGCTCATTAGGTCTGTTCTCTTTCGTATTCATTCTTATTGGGCTTGTTCTCTTGTTCTTCCAGTTGGTGTGCTTAAAGAGATCGAGAAAAGATTTGCCCATTTCCTCGGGAATGGTGGGGCTGAAGGTCATGCTAAAGTGAAGGTTGCTTGGATTGCAATCGCGAAACCGTTGGAGGATAAGGGTCTTGGTATTCGTTGTCTTGAGGAAATTCATGCCACTTTCACTCTCAAGGAGGTTTGGAACATTTTGCAACCTTTTTCTTGCTCAGTTTGGTTATCGTGGGTTAATTCTAACCTTCTTCGAGGGAGAAATTTCTGGGAGATCGTTATCCCTTCTAATGCTGCTTGGGGATGGTGTAACTTGCTAAATACATGACATGTTGTGAGGCCTTTGGTTAAACATAAAGATTAGAAGAAAACACAAGGCGGACGACTTTTCAGAATAAAAGAAATCAGAAAATGCGTTATTTTTTGGTCAACAGAAAATCAACAAGAATCAAAGGAGATCATAAAAATCAAAAGCCAGCAAGAATCGAAGGAGGTCAAAAAAATCAGAAGCCATCAGAAGAAATTAAAAGAGGTCAACAAGAATCAAAGGAGACCAAAAAATCAGAAGCCATCAGAAGAAATTAAAGGAGATCAGCAAGAATTGAAGGAGATCAAAAAAATCAGAAGCAAACATAAGAAATTAAAGGAAAAATCAGAAGCCATCAGAAGAAATTAAAGGAGATCAGCAAGAATCGAAGGAGATCAAAAAAATCAGAAGCCACCATCATAAGAAATTAAAGGAGATCAGCCATCTCTCTCTCTCTTCACGTCATATCAGGCATTTTTTAATGCCTAAATCAAGTTAGTTACGAACTTACCCTTGTTATATACCGAATTGCCCTTATTACCCTTCCATGTGTCTTTGACAAAATTAATCTATTGGAATCATCAGCATAGGAAATATCTACCTTTTTAACGTTTCTACACTTGCGCACTATCTGAGAATTGAAAAGGGTTAAAATCATTTTAGTCCCTGAGGTTTGCCCTAAAGACCAAATTGATCCTTGAGGTATGCAAAAATTCTAATTCAGTCCCTACTGTTAGTTCCCTATTAACGGTCAACCCATTGACCATATGAAATGACGCTCATGCCCCTACCTTTTAAATTCTTGCTGATGTGTTAAACAGAAAAAAAAAAGGTATGATAGTCATTGGGTTTTAGCCGTTAGAATATAGTGTCCATGAGATTGCTTTTTTTTTTTTGGTTGGCCATGCATTACAGGCATGGCAGGAAGAACAACGTGAGATAGCCGTTGGATTTAAAAGTTAGGGGCATGGGCTATCATGCCTTTTTTTTTTGTTCAACACATCATAAATAATTTAAAAGGTAGAGGCATGGGCATCATTTCACACGGTCAATGGGTTGACCGTTAATAGGAAACAAACAGCAGAGACTGAATTGAACTTTTTACATACCTTAGGGACCAATTTAGTCTTTAGAGCAAACCTCAAGGACTAAAATGGTTTTAATCTGAATTGAAAATCTGAAACACAATTCCTAGCTGAATGATGGTTACATTAAATAGATATGACAACGGATTTGACTATTGCTTTTACTTTTCAATTTTTTTTTCAACAATTCAATTCAAACTATTTTGAACCAACCAAGGATTCATGGTTTTCATTTTTCTTATTGCTTAATACATGTATCATAATGAAATTTTTAGTTTCCCGTTATAACGAAATTTAAGCGAACATGAAAATATTTAAATTTAAAGCCTAGGTTTTTGTTTTAATTTCCCGCCCTATGGTGTTTTATACGCCAAGAAATGAGAGACTTCATCAAGTCAGTCTCTGCAAAAATTAATTTCCAGCTAAAACAAATTTGAAATGTTAATAAAAAATTAATTTGTCGTTTTAACAAGAATGAAACAGAAACGAAAATTATTCAAATTCATGATATAACAAAACTGATTATTTTACGATACTCTCACAAATATAATTTACAACATAACCACCCATCTGAAATTCCAACTATAGAAATTTTAGATCACATAATTATTTTAACTAAATAAATGAGTAAAATGCATTGAAAAACTTTGAAACCAAATTTCTACTCACAAGACAAAACAACGCCTATTAATTTTATAAAAAAAATGTAGACAAATTTACAGAACGTGACTTAATATCTTTTTTATTTTGAACAAAACGTGACTTAATATATCACGGTAGGATTTTGTGTGTAGGGTAAGTTAAATTGACATTCAACTACATTTCATTAATCCTAGAGACAATGCATTAATTGAACACACAAATTAATTAATACTAGCTAATGCATTAATTGAGCACACAAATTAATTTAATTAATACTAGCCAATGCATTAATTATCCAGACAAAGTTGCACTGTTTGTTTGCGTTTGATCAATCACCCAAAAATTTTATTTTCCCCTTTGACAAATTCGAATTGAAATCGCATCTTCAAGTTCCCGCATTAACCAAATACAAGTCAATATAATAATTTAAATTCTTGACATAGTCAAATTTAAGACAACAACAAAATTCATTTACTTAACTAATTGTGAATTCCAAGTATTAGTTAGGATTTCGATATTTATTAGTAGTAACATTATTATTATTAATATTTAATAGTATTAGTACTAGTAGTAGTAATATTACCAAAAGAATCTATGATTATTAACATCATTATCATTAATGGTAAGTAGTATTAGTAGTAACATTATTATTATTAATAGTTAGTAGAATTAGTACTAGTAGTAGTAATATTACCAAAAGAATCTATGATTATTAACATCATTATTATTAATTGTTAGTAGTATTAGTAGTAACATCATTATTATTAATAGTGAGTAGTATTAGTAATAACATCATTATTATTAATAGGCACTAGTATTAGTATTATTATTTGTAGTTGTAATATTTCCAAAATGGTATATGATCATTAACAACATTATTATTAATAGCTAGTAGTATTAGGAGTAACATTATTATTATTATTATTGTTAATATTTAGTAGTATAAGTACTAGTACTAGTAGTAGTAATATTACCAAAAGAATCAATGATTATTAACATCATTATCATTAATAGTTAGTAGTATTAGTAGTAACATTATTATTATTATTAGTTAGTAGTATTAGTATTAGTAGTAGTAGTAATATTACCAAAAAAATCTATGATTATTAATATCATTATCATTAATAGTTAGTGGTATTAGTAGTAACATTATTATTATTATTCGTTAATAGTAATAGTATTAGTAGTAGTAGTAATATTACCAAAAGAATCTATGATTATTAACATCATTATCATTAATGGTTAGTAGTATTAGTATTTGTCACTGGCCTCATATCTCTCCCTCTCGATCCTTATTATGTTACTCTTTTGCTTGAATGCTTGCTTTTCTAATTCACAACGGAGAATGGAATTGAAAAATCCGTACTTTCTAATTCATAACAACGAATGAAATTGGAGAATTTGCGCTATTTGGTTTGGTATAGGGATTTGTCTTGATAGAAAAATCATGAACTTCAACATCAGCGTATAACATCATGTGTTACTCCTCATAATACTCGTTCTTACACTCCAAATCTTAACTCCATCTTCTACTTCTGTCATCAGCTTCATTTATTTCGAAATACCAACATTTTTTTCTTTCCTTTTTTGGCAAAGGATATGCTCAGCCAATGAGTGAAATTCCTTTGAAACAGCGACATTAGAGGGGTGAAGAAACCTCATTTTTAGCTTTTTTCTACACTGAAGCGGGTTCATGTGACGGAATTTACTAACTTCTCGTATACCAGCTTGTATCCATACATCAGGGAGGTGTTTTCTTGGTCAATGGGAAGCCAAGTACCTTAAAAAATTAAATAAAGATCAGAAAAAAAAAAACAGAAGCCCGACGACTGTCCATAATTAAAAGAAATCAGAAAACGCGTGAAGAAGAAGTGCAAGAATTAAAGGAGATAAAAAAAAAAAAAAGCCATTAGAAGAAAAAGCACTATTTTAAAAAGGCTGCGCCCTATTAAACTTTTCTTTTGCAACACAGCGCTAATGACAAAGACGGGCCACTGTTTACGGTGTGAACACGTGTTAATCCAAACCCGATCTTCTACCCATTCCTCTCCACAATCCATGGATATGATTTGCATGTAAATTGATTGATATCTTTTTTTTTTTGTTTAAATTAATTGATATATATATATTTGTTAAAAATAAGCGGGTATATTTCATTCATTCACAAAAATATAAGTAAATGATAGTAAGCTATTGAAAAAGTCGAATACATCAAATACAAGGTAGGTCTACCATATTTTTTAATCTCTACAAATAGCATGATTCAAAAGAAAATACTTAATTTTCTTAATCATATATATTTTAGTTCTAATATTAAAAGTAATATTGTTGAAGATATTTTTCTCTATAAGAAGTGAACCAAGAATTCTTTTCCCTCCAAGTATGAAAAACAAAAGCTCCAAAGAAGAGTTTTAAGGTACCTGAAAAAATTAAATAAAGATCAGAAAAAATCAGGAGCCGGACAACTGTTCAAAACTAAAAGAAATCAGAAAACGCGTTTTTATTTTTGGTCAACAGAAAACGCATTGGTGAAGGAGGAGATCAAAAAATAGCAGAAGCCATCAGAAGAAATTAAATGAGATTAGAAAAAGCAGAAGCCACCAGAACAAAAAGTAGATAAGGACCATGCCACATCAGCAAAGTCATCCTGGACCTAGCGCTTGTATAACTTCATAAAATGCACTAATTAGAGGGATTCCTCGTCTTTGCAGCTAAAACCTTCCGTGTCTCAATGCCTTACAGAAATAAAAACTGCCGAAATTGATGATTCAGCAAAAGTAGATTGGTCATGCGGGAAAAGAGTCTGCGATTTTTCCATCAAAGTATATTTCTCCTATTTTGCATTTCACGCGTACCTTATACTCATCTTTTTGAAGATCTTTAATATTATTGTAGAATCGTACTTCACTTGTGATACTAATTCAATGCTAGTTTGCTACTTTTGTACAACTTGAACGTCATGTCTCTTTGTTTACATATAATTAGTTTGTCGCACTAGATTTATTGGCCTGTGGCATGATCTTTATATACTCATTCATTTGGTTTTGAAATTCATTGATGGCTTATTTGAATCAAAGATGGATGTCTAATCTTTTTAAGGTTGATTACTGTCTAGATTTCCATTTATGAAATTGTTATTGTACATGTTGAAAAGGAAGATGCACATAGGAGCCGTGTCGTATCTTTCTCCATGTAATCTAAGAGATTGTTTAGTAATACGTTTCATAATATAACATATCTGAATTGTAAGCATATAACCAATTTCCCAGAAACGTCTTAACAACAATCAAGTAGAAAGACAATACTACTCGTTATAACAATTCAATATAACACTTACAAGATAATTGTCCCACCATACGCTCTCAAGATTAGAGCTTCAATGGCTTCTGGACTTACAAGAAGAATACAAGAAAGAAAGACTAACTTAGGATTGTGTTTGGAGTTGTGTTGTGGATGAAAATGATGAACTAATGCATGCCTATTTATAGAATTCAGCTAGCCCGCCATATGAGACTTTCCTATCAAACATTTCAATCTTGGTTGGCTTTACCAACCATGTTCAAAGTATTAGCCACCCATATTTATCACATGGGTGGCTACAATTGACCACATGGGTGGCTAGCATCCAAGTCAACTTCTAGGAAGTTTCCTTTGGTCAAATTGGCTAACTTTAGCATTGCATCATCCCGACGTCATCTTAGGTAATTCCAAATTCTCGAACTTCTTTCTTGTAGCCATCGCGATCTCTTTTGACCTCATCGACGTTTAAGTCGGAATCATTAATTTATGCTACCATATAATTAACGATACTTATTATGAAGAGGTGGATATTGACATATATCAACACCTCTCCTCAATGTTCACCTCATGTTGACTAAGCTATTGGGCCAACACCCAATGTTTGAAGATGCTTGCTCAATTGGATGCTCCCTAACGCTTTAGTGAAGATATCTGCACAATTATCTTCTGTAGGGCAGTACTTCATGTAGATTTTACCTTCCTCGATCAGTTCCCTCACATAGTGATACTGAATCTCTATGTGTTTTGTTCTAGCATGAAATACCGGATTCTTTGACATGGCTATACAACTCTGACTGTCATATTTCAACATTGTTGCTTCTTCTATTGGAATGCCAATATCAGTCATGATGCGTCGAAGCCAAACAGCTTCATAGGATGCTACACAAGCAGCCTTGTATTCTGCCTCCATTGATGAAAGTGCAATGGTGGGTTGCTTCTTACTAGCCCATGAGATGACTCCACCACCGAATGTGAATACGTAACCTGTAACAGATTTTCTTGAGTCAATATCACCAGCCCAGTCTGAGTCACAGTACCCAGATAAAGTATCTCCAGACTTGTATGATATCCCATACTCCAATGTGCCTTTGAGATATTTGAGGATCCGCATCCCTGCTTGCCAGTGACTTTGTTTCGGTTTATTTGAAAACCGACTGAGAACTCCCACAGCATAACTAATATCAGGTCTTGTGTTACAAATGAAGATTAAACTTCCCACCAACCTTCTGTAGAGCTTGTTATCAACTTGTTCTGAAGGATCTTCAATTGATAACTTTGTATTCACTTCCATTGGAGTGACAACTGGTTTGCACTCGGACATACCAAATGCAGTCAGAAGCTCACGAACATATCGTTGCTGCGAGATGAAAATAGTATGAGGTTTTTGCCATACCTCAATTCCCAAGCAATAATGAAGAAGACCAAGATTTGTCATTTCAAATTCTTGGCTCAACCATTCTTGCGTCTTCCGAATATTATCTTCATGGTCATCAATGCTTACAAGATCATCCACATATAGGACTACAATTACCTTCTTTCCTTGTTCACTTAGAACATACAAGTTGGCCTCTGATTTGCTTCTACAAAAACCATGTTGCAAGAAGAAAGACTCTATCCTTTTGTACCAAGCTCGTGGTGCTTGTTTTAACCCATATAAAGCCTTTTTCATTTTGCAGACTTTTTCTTCTTCACCTGGTATTTGAAAGCCAGAGGGTTATGCAACGTAGACTTCTTCTTCAAGTTGCCCATTAAGAAAAGTTGACTTGACATTCATTTGATATACAATCCATTCATAATGCGCGGCAGCTGCAACAACTAGCCTGATTGTTGACATTTTTGCTGTTGGAGCAAAGGTTTCATATAAATCGAATCCTTCGACTTGGGAAAATCCTTGTGCTACAAGGCGTGCCTTGTATTTTTCAAGACTTCCATCTGCCTTGTACTTTACTTTCCAGATCCATTTGGTGCCGATAATTTTTCTGTTCGGTGGCTTTTCAACGATCTCCCAAGTATCATTTTTCATGATACTATCATAGTCGGCTTGCATAGCTGCTCTCCAATTTGGATCTGACATGGCTTCCTCCACAGTTACTGGTTCTTTTACCGTCTTGATGATTTGAGTCATCAAAGTCATGTTTACTAATTGTTGTCCTGATCTGTTCTGCTCCTCTATTCTCTTTGATCGTCTGAGTCCATCAGAATGTGGACTATCATCAGTAACTCCTGGATTTCTTCCATCAAAGAGCTGTTGGAACCACTTCGGTTGTGGCTTTCTTGTGGGTACAACAGGTTGGTCTTCAGTCTCCTCATCATTAGATACTTCTTCATTGTTCAACGGTCGTTGTTCAGGCACTTGGTGGATTACTTCATCGGTTGATGACGAAATGGCAGGACCGCTATCCTCCAGTGAGTGTGGTCTCTCATTAAACACCACATCTCGACTTATGATCACCTTCTTGGCCTCTACATCATAGAGTCTGTATGCTTTAGACTCTTCACTATATCCCAAGAAAATACCCTTCTTGCTTTTGTCATCCAATTTCTTTCAATTTTCATTTGGAATGTGTACAAAACACTCACACACAAATTTTTTTAAATGAGACACAGAAGGTTTCGTACCATAATAAGCCTCATTAGGAGTCTTATCGTTGAGTGACCTGGTTGAGCACCGATTGAGGATGTATACCGCTGTGTTGACTGCTTCAGCCCAGAATGTGTCAGGTAGGCCAGAACCTTTCAACATGCATCGAGCCATTTCTACAATTGTTCGATTTCTTCGTTCCACAACTCCATTTTGTTGTGGTGTGTATGGAGCAGTCAATTGGCGCTTAATCCTAAGCTTGTTGCAGTAGTTGGTGAACTTTGTAGAATAGAATTCCCCTCCACGATCGGTACGAAGTTTTTTCAACTGAGTTGTGTTCTCATTTGTCATAAGTTTGTGCCACACTTTAAACTTTTCAAGAGCATCAGCCTTGTCCCGAAGGAAGTACACCCACATCTTCCTACTATAATCGTCGACTAACAGCATAAAGTAGGAAGATCCTCCCAACGCCGTCGTAGTCATTTTTCCGCAGAGGTCAGTATGTACCAACTCTAGAGGAGCCTTTGATTGGTTATGACTCTCTTTGGGAAATGACTGTCTATGTTGCTTGCCCAACATACAAGCTTCACATGGTCCTTCAATTTCTTCAATTGAAGGCAAGTCGGCCACTATCTTCTTCTTTTGCATTTCCTTTAACACAGGATAGGAAATGTGCCCGAACCTTTCATGCCAAAGTTGACTTGTTTTGGCATCCACGACAGCAGAAAGAGAGCTGATTTCGTAAAGATTATTTTTGCGAATACCTTTACTTACGATATTTTGATCCTTGTCAAGAATCAAAGCTTCCGTCTTCTTGAACCGCACTTCTAGATCATTATCTGTAATAGCAGCTACAGATAGCAAATTTCTGGTGATCTGGGGTACAAAGAGTACGTTAGACAGCTTCTTGCTTCCTCCATCTTTAGACACGAGCGAGATGGTTCCAGTGCCCTCAACGGGACACCTAGCATTATTCCCGACGATAACATTCATTGGTTCTTGTAGAGGTTTTATGGAGTCATATAACTCCTTCTTGCTGGTCATGTGTCGGGAAGCTCCACTGTCTAACACCCATGCACTTGTTTGATGTACATGTGCGCTAGTACACGTTTTCTCCGATACATCTGTTACAGTAAACAGATGCACTTCCGTTTCAGCCGTATTGGCAGATTCTTTATTTCTCCAATTTGGCTTTAAAGTTCCGTTCTTCTCGTCATGGATTCGTTTCCTGCAATCTTTGATAGCATGACCTTTCTTATTGCAGTAGTAGCACGATCCAGAGAACGTCTTCTTCTTTGCTTTCTTCTTTTCTTCTTGGTTACTCCTCGCCTTGGCTGTAAATGCAGAGTCAAGTTGATTTTCTCTGCTCCTCAGCCTCATCTCCTCCTCCATCAACATGGCAGTGAATTCTTCAAACGTAAAAGGAGGAATGCGAACTTGTGTATTGAGTGCTGTCACAAGGCTATCAAATTTTAGAGGCACCACTCTAATGCACCTTGGAGCTAGTTCCTCGGTTGATTTGGCATTACCAACTGCAGCCATTTGATCACGTAGATTTTTCATCCTACTGATAAATGACTCGGCTGCTTCATCTTCACTTAATCTCTCAGCAGCTAACTGATTCTCCAAGTTCTGAATGCGAGTCTGATTCCTTGTTTCATACTGATTTCTCAGTATGTTTCAAGCTTCAGTTGCCTTGGTTGTGTGTTGAATTAGAGTAAGGACGGAATCCTGAACACTTGTTACAATTGCACAAAGTGCATAAGCATTTCGTCTCCTCTATTCTTTGACAAGCTGAGGATCTGGAGGTGTGACCTTTTTTGTGTCATCTTCAGCAAGGACTGCAACTGGTTCTGCATCTGTGCCTAACACTGTATCAAGGAGTTCGTAGGAGTCCAGAACTGTAGTGATTTTGAACTTCCACAAAAGATAGTTCATGCCATCAAGCTTTCCTTCTGTGAAGGTAGAGGGACGGATACGAATTGTCGGTACTAAACCGGAACTAGAACTGGTAGAAGAAGAACTAGCACCTTGAGTAGTCATAGTTGTTGAGCTTTACTAGATAAGATTGTTGTTAAGAGACCCTTAAGCTCTTGATACCATGTAAGAATATAACCAATTTTCCAAAAGCGTCTTAACAACAATCAAGTAGAAAGACAATACTACTCGTTATAACAATTCAATATAACACTTACAAGATAATTGTCCCACCGTGCACTCTCAAAATTAGAGCTTCAATGGCTTCTGGACTTACAAGAAGAATACAAGAAAGAAAGACTAACTTAGGATTGTGTTTGGAGTTGTGTTGTGGATGAAAATGATGAACTAATGCATGCCTATTTATAGAATTCAGCTAGCCCGCCATAGGAGACTTTCCTATCAAACATTTCAATCTTGGTTGGCTTTACCAACCATGTTCAAAGTATTAGCCACCCATATTTATCACATGGGTGGCTACAATTAACCACATGGGTGGCTAGCATCCAAGTCAACTTCTAGGAAGTTTCATTTGGTCAAATTGGCTAACTTTAGCATTACATCATCTCGACGTCATCTTAGGTAATTTCAAATTCCTGAACTTTTTTCTTGTAGCCATCGCGATCTCTTTTGACCTCATCGACGTTTAAGTCGGAATTATTAATTTATGCTACCATATAATTAACGATACTTATTATGAAGAGGTGGATATTAACATATATCAACATGAATAACCGATGAATGTGATAAAAAAGAGTTACAACCCTTATTTTTAACCAAAACAGATTAACAGAACCAGTTGTGCTACCCATATGCGATGCATGATCAAATTTTGCCACTACTGTCAGGGAATCTATAAAGAAATGAACATGAATCCTAATAATAGCACAACATATTGGTTACAAGTATATAACCATTTTAGTAGTTGGACGATTCTTTATGATATATATTTTTATTTCTATTTCATTTATTAATTAAAAATACCATAGCATCTTTATAAAATAAAATAAAAATTATGAAATCACAAACCCTGTTAAAAGGTTGGAATTGAGTTTGGATTATCTTATTATGGCCTACACAAAATCAACAATCATCAAAGCAGGCTCGACCACATTTTGCCAAATGGTCATATAAAACATTAACATTGTGTATTGGTCATCTGGAAGATCTCGGCAAAACATATAACGTTATGAGAAAATAGATTTTTTAGAACATATAACGTTATAAGAGATCCTTTTTTCACGACATTCTTTTTTAATTACTTAAATAAATTATTATTTTTAATATTATTGTTTTATTGTGTAATTTAAATTATCTTTAATAACTTTTAAGTTTTATTTATTTTTCATTGTCCATACGATATTCTATTATTTGTATTTCATAATATTATTTTTTGTTATTTTTTTTTCAAATTTAGAATTATTCAATTATTTTATTTTATTTTTTGTTTAGAGGAAAGGGTAGGGGATGAGGTTATTTATTTATTTATTTTTATTAAAAGGAGACCTATAACCGTATAACACATATATAACTAATAGGAATTGATCCTGCGATCTCTCGTAAATAAGCGAGTAACTTTACCACCAAATCAAAACCTTGGTGAGATGAGATTTTTTTTCTCCTACATGTAGAGAAGATGAAAATTAATGTAAGAATCTCCTACAATTTAGCCTAACAACCTCAAACAAGCCGATGATGCATTGAAAGGAGTAAAATACAAATTTTTGAGTGTATTATCTTCTCCCAGGCTTATCTAAAGAAAAACAAAAGAAAAAAACAAAAAAGAAGAAGAAAACTAGACAACTCTTATCACGAGCTTTCAGATTTTCAACTCAAACCTTCTGAGAGAAGACGGAAGCAAAGAGCGTTGCTTATTTGTTAAAGTGGAAGAAGGTAGTTTGGTCTTGAAAAAGAGTGAATTGCATAAATAGTCTTTATTGTTTATCTAAAGTTTTAAATTAGCTTTTATTGTTTAGGCACACAAATTTCTATAGGAAAAAAGCCAAATTGGCCCCTAAAATTTTTGTAAAACGCCATTTTAAGCCCTCACTTTTAAAAAATACTCATTTTATTCCCTTCGTTTGACTATTTTCTTTTAGCAATCAAAAATTTAACCGCACTAAAAGATATAAATGCCCTTACAAAAAAATATTTTATTGTTATTCTTTCCCTTTTTTCACTTCTCATCGATAAAAAAATAATAATAATTTAACCTAATTGAAAATAAACGACTTTTTCTTTCTTTAAAGGGAAAGATCTAATACTGTTGAATTATATTTTATTGTTATTGCTCTATTTAGGTTAAGTTATATTTTTTATTTATAATAATCAATCTTCAATTTTTATTTGGGTAATGTTGTTTTGTAATAAAAAAGTGATAAAATTTGGCAAATTATTCATTTATTGACAAGAGATGTAGTATTTATTTTCCTAATGAATTAGCGCAATCAATTAATATCATAAATATTCCAATGATTAAACCGAATAGTTTTTTTATCCTTGTTTTTTTTCTTTTATGCCGAACGACTATAAGGATATTTATGTCTTTTAACAATGTCAAACCTTTGACCACTAAAAAAAGCCTAATAGTAGTTAAAGGGAGGGACTAAACTATGTATTTTCTAAATGTGAGGGACTAAAATGATCTTTTGTTCAAAATTCAGGAATCGATTTGGCTTTTTCCCAGTTTCTGTACTTTTCTGGTCACTACCTTCCCTTTAAGGATTCCCTACTGAACTTCAGCATTGATGATTCTAAGGTCTAATGCTTCTCCTTTAAAGAATGATGGATCAGTGTAACATTGTATACCACCATCAAAAGCCTAGAGACAATTAATACAATCCAGAAGAATGCTAAACCCTGTGAAACTATAGCTGTGAGGTGCAGTTGGAAGTAAAGGAAGTTAGTAGTTTAAATGAGCGGATAGAGAGATGAACCTTCAATTGATGCTCATAAAGAATAGTTGAAGGCCAGGGAATAGACAATACGCTTTTTCACCCTAATTTCTATCATTTAATGGCCTGTAGCATAAGCCTGATGCATTTGGTATGCTTGCTTAATTATTACATCAGAAAAAAACTACAGCTTCTCGCCAAAAAACCAAAGACATTGTTCAAAAAAAAAGAAAAAGAAAAAAGCAAAGACACACGCACAGATATATACATATTATCGTACCCATCACCTTCTTTATTAATTCTTGCTTTGTCACCACTCCACTCTCTCTTTCTACACACAACACACACTAAACTCCAGTTTTACCTAAAACCCTGACCGTATAAAAATGCAAAGCCGACTGCAGTTTCCGTCAAACTACCGCCGCGATCTCCCGCCGGGACCACGGCCTAACTTCGTCATCCGGATAAACTGCAAGCATCAAACCTTCCGAAAAGGCCCGAAATCGAGAAACTAATCGGGAATCTGTCGTTTAAGCCCTAGAAGTCTTTACTTTTTGACAAAAGTTCCATTTCCGGAACCCTATATTATCAGCAGTGGAACGAAGCGCTCGAAACAATGGTGGAAATATGGAGGATGAGGCAAAACAGTGTCCATCGGTGCACGCCGCGGCTTATCGAAAACGTGAAAGTCGAATTCGGTAACGATGAGTTGAGAGATAGATTAAAGGCGTTGTTTCTGGAGAAGGCAAACGGGTTAATGGAAGGGGAATTAGTACAGAAGTGGCAGGAGAAGTTGGGGGCAGTCTCGGATGAGATAAAAAGCGTTATGGATAAGCTTAGAAAGCCAAATCAGATGGGCGTGGCGAACGAGTTGTTGAAAAAGAAGGGAAGATTGGTGGCTGAGAGGGACTTGATAGCGAAGAGGATCGAGGAGTTTCAGATTGGCATGAGGTTTGTGATTGAGCATTTGGCGGAGAAGAGGGTCGAGGATGGCGAAGAAGGGGAGGCGTTTCAGGTTTTTAAGTTTGGGTGGGAGTTTGATTGGGAGAGAATTCATTGTTTGATGAGAGGGAATGCAGAAGGCTTGATGATGGGTTGCCTATTTATGCATATCGACGCGAAATTCTTTGGCAAATACATGGTCAACAGGTGAATTCTGTTTAATACTCTTCCCTCCTTTCTTGTTTCAAATGTGGAATGCTATTCTGTTATTTCTGTTGATTGTTATGAAATTCAGAAATTATTTTGAATTGATAAAGTGCTATTTCTTTTTTTCGTTTTGAATAAGAGAACAGTTTAAACATATATACCATTTATTATTATTATTATTGTTTATTTTTTCGGTTATCAATTGTGGATGTGTATGGAGAGTTGCAAAATAATATCTAAGAGAAATACTGCTTGAAAGATGAAGTTTCTTTTTGTTTGTTTGTGAACAGATTCTTTGGGCTTGTCTGGAATCTTGTTTAAAAATTGTGTTTTAGTTTTTAAAAACAAAAAAATTTAAAAAATTGTTTCGATGAAAAATACTTCTCAATAATCTATTAGCAAAAACTAAAACTAAAAAACAATCTATCCATGTTGTTTTTGAAGTTTTTTGTTCTCAAAACTTTCAAAAACCACAGAACTACTTCTCACTAATGGCAATCCTGTAAATAAGCTCAACTTTAATACCAAATACAAAAGTTGACTTTACCAAATAACTCTTAATTTTCTTTCTTCCTTTTGCAAACCAAGTGCTATCAAATGCATCTAATTAATGCCTTCATAGAATGAGTAGCACGAATTGGATAATACTAATATTAAATGTGAATTATACATGTGCATCAGATGTACTCTTCTGCATTCTTTTTTTCAAAATAGCTAGTAATCCTACTTTGCATGAATCAAACGTGTAACACAATTGGGTGGTCAGTGGTGGTGAGATGATTTGGGAAATGGTGATGAGGTGCAAAAATGGTGATGGTTGTGGTGGATGGCCGCGGGATGTAGTAAATGCTTTTTTTTTGGGGGTTAAATCCATACTTTATTTTTATTACTTCCTACATAAAATCTTATATAACATGCTGCCTAGGTTATTTTATTTCTCTTTTCTTTTTAATTATTTTTTCTCTCTTAATTAATATTTACTCAAAATACTTTTTTCTTTCTTTGTTTAAACATATCAAACCACTTAACTAAAAAAAAAAAAAATCAACCATACCAGACCCAATATTAGAGAAACAACAATAAATCAATTGACCAAAAGAAAATAACCGGTCTTAAATATGTATTTTTGAATGGGTTCTTAGAAGAAGAAATTTATCTTCAACAACCTATGGGATATGTGGTCAAAGGACAAGAAGACAAAGTGATGAAATTGAGAAAGGCGTTGTATGGATTGAAACAAGCACCGAGGGCATGGAACAACATAATTGATAAATACTTCCAAGAACACAATTTTATCAAATGCCCTTATGAACATGCTGTATATGTAAAGATGAAAGCCAATGGTGACATTTTGCTTGTATGCTTGTATGTTGATGATATGATTTTCACAGGTAATAATCCAAGTATGATTGAAGAATTCAAGAATGAGATGGCTAGAGAATTCGAGATGATAGACATTGGTCTTATGTCCTATTATCTCGGCATTGAGGTGAAACAAATGGATGAAGGCATTCTCATTTCTCAAGAAAGATATGCTAAATATATGCTCAAGAAATTCAAAATGGAGAATTGCAAGCCAGTGAGTACACCAGTTGAAATTGGTGTGAAGTTGTCCAAAAATGACAAAGGAGAAAAAGTGGATCCAACATTTTTCAAAAGTCTTGTTGGAAGTTTGAGGTATTTGACTTGTACTAGACTTGATATACTATTCGGAGTTGGTCTTGTGAGTCGTTACATGGAATCTCCAACCACATCACATTTGAAGGTAGCAAAAAGGATTCTTCGGTACATTAAAGGAACAGTTAATTTTGGATTACTTTATAAACCTTCTGAAGATTACAAGCTTGTGGGATATTGTGATAGTGACTGGGTAGGAGATGCTGATGATCGAAAGAGTACTACAGGGTACACTTTCTTTATGGGAGATACTTCTTTTGCATGGAGTTCAAAGAAACAACCTATAGTGACTCTTTCTACTTGTGAAGCTGAGTATGTTACTGCTAATTCATGTGTTTGCCAAGCAATTTCGCTTCGAAAGTTATTGGAGAAACTTCAATTACCACAAGAGAATGCGACAGAAATTTTTGTGGACAACAAGTCAGCTATTGCACTTGCCAAAAATCCAGTATTCCATGAAATGAGTAAGCACATTGATACAAAATTCCATTTTATTAGAGAGTGGATAGAGAATAAGGAAGTGCAAATCAAATATGTCAAGTCACAAGATCAAGCTGCTGATATTTTGACCAAACCCCTCAAATCGGAATTATTTTCCATATTGAGGACCATGCTTGGAGTGACAAATCAAGTTTAAGAGGGGGTGTTGAATGATAAACTTGATTTAAAGAAGGAGAAGAATTTAGACATGGATACATTCATAGTACCAAAATGAAGAGAGAATGTATCATGAATTTGAGTTGTGACTTTTGGGTTAATTCATGTTTGCAAAATGAAGAGTCATGTATCTATTAATTATAGTACATGTATTAGATTTAGATTCATGTCTTGTAGTATCTATAAATAGCTATGTAATCTAGCATTTGGAGTATGGAACAAAGAAACAGAGAAAGAAAAAGGGATAGGATGGAAATTGCATAACCTATGAACTTCTCGTTGATAAGTATATTCTTCAGAACCTGTGAACTTTTTGATGGTTCAGCCTGTGACCAAGGAAGAAGGGAAAAGAGCCGTCTTTAGCTTGGGATCAAAGGAGGCCCTGGGCCCTGATGGTTTCTCTAGACATTTCTACCATAATTACTGGCACCTGATTGAAGATATATGATGTCTTCAATGTCATTAACCAAGCTCTCCAAGGCAGTAATAGCATCCAATCCATCAATCAGACCAATGTTATCCTCGTCCCAAAGATCAAAATCCTCAACAGGCCAATGATTTTAGACCCATAAGCTGTTGCAATTTCCTTTACAAAATTCTGGCAAAAGTCCTTGTCTTGAGAATCAAACCTATCATGGGGAAAATTATTGATCCAACTCAACAGCATTTATCCAAGGAAGGTCAATCCAAGACAACATTCTCATTGCCCAAGAAGCAGCATTCAAGCTCAAGAAGAAAAGGAAAAATGCAAAACATTGTCAAGCAATTCTTAAGGTAGACATAAGCAAAGCTTATGACAGAATTGGATCAGACTGATAGAGCACACTAATCAACTTGTAACTAACAAACGAATGTTGCAGAATTGTAGCTAGTTTATCTTATCATGTATATTTGAATTTGTTTTTCTGTTGCTTAGAGTCCTATTGTACTCAAAGTCAAACACTTCCTACTGTATATTTATACCTGATATGCAATGAAAGATGTTGCAGCCTATATTTTTTCTAAACTATCGTGTGCAAGTTTCTTCATAGTATAAGAGCCATTAAGCTTATACAAGCCTCTCGATCCTACAATCATTTTTTTTTCCTGCACTATGGCCTCAAGCTCTCCAAGTGCTGCAACTTCTTCTGATGCCAATACAGTTCTTCTCAGTGGATAAATGTGGCTACACAATTTCCGCTGAAGCTTACAGGCAGCAACTATCCGACTTGGCACACTCAATTTCACACCCTACTGTATGGGTATGATTTAATGGGATACATTGATGGTTCCCTCCCATGTCCTTCCGCTACTATCACGATGAATGGTGTTGCGTCTCCTAATCCTGAGTACAAGCTATGGATGAGGCAGAACAATCTGCTTCGACATGCTATCTTAGCTTCAGTTGATGCTTCCATTGCACCTTTAGTCACCATGATTGCTACGGCTAAAGCAGCCTGGGATAAGTTGAGCAGTTCCTATGCCAATGCGTCCAAATCTCGCATCTATGGTCTTCGCAATAAGCTACTGCAATTTTCCAAAGGGCATCAATCGGTTTCGGAATATTTGCAAGTCATTAAAACTCTTGCAGATGAGATTGCATTAGCTGGTTCACCTATCTCCAATGATGAGCTCATTGTAGTTGTGCTCTCTGGCTTGGGGGACGACTACAAAGAACTCAGTGCAGCAATACGGGCCCGTGATACAGACATCACCTTTGAAGACCTCTTCGATAAACTCTTAGATCATGAATCATTTCTCAAAAGAGAGGAGCAGCGCAAAGACTCTCATCTCGTCACTGCGCAATTCTCACAAAAGACCAATAACAAAGGTAAAGGTAATGGGGGCCAGAACAAAAAGAATAATTTTTCAGCCAACAATTCTAATGCTAGGCCATCGCAAAACTACTCCAATGGAGGTTCTTTTCAGTCCCATGGTGGGAATCGTCTATCCAATAATCAATGGCGACCTAGCAACAACAACCAGCAAGTTCGAATGCAGTGTCAACTTTGTGACAAATTTGGCCATGTCGCCAAATTTTGTAGGTCGCGTCCGCTTCCGTATTTTGATTCGCAAGCACACTTTGTCAACAAAAGGATGTCTCCTTCACATAATTGGGTGCTTGATTCAGGTGCCTCGCACCATATCACCTCTGATCTTCAGAACATGAATATTCAGTCCGAGTATAATGGAAATGATAGTATCTTAATTAGGGACGGTACTGATATCCCAATCTCGTACATTGGTAATGCTACTCTTACTACTCCTCACACTATATTCACTCTTCAAAATGTGCTTTGTGCTCCTTCTATTCGAAAGAACTTGTTGTCAGTTTCTCAATTTTGTAAACATAATTCTACTTCTATTGAATTTTTTCCTGACTTTTTTTTTGTGAAGGATCTGAGCTCGGGGGCACCGCTGGTCAAAGGGCTGAATAAAGGGATTTATATGAATGGCCGAACTCCTCTATTCCGCCTCATGTTTTCACTGCATCACTTGAATAATGGCACTCGCGTTTGGGTCATCCGCATAGTCGCACTCTTAGAAGTGTTATCTATAATAACAAGCTTCCTGTTTCTTCTTCTAGTTTCAATTTTGCCATGATTGCTCATGTAATAAAAGTCACCGTCTTCCTTTTGGTGACTCTACAATTATTAGCAATAAACCTTTGGACATCTTGTTTACAGATCTTTGGGGTCCTACTCCAGTTGTGTCATTTGAAGGCTTTCGATATTATGTTATTTTTATTGACCATTTTACTAAGTATACGTGGTTATTTCCTTTAAAACAAAAATCTGATGTCACGAAAGTTTTTCTTGATTTCAAATCTATTGTGGAAAAATACTTTGCTACCTCTATTATTACGCTATATTCTTATGGTGGTGGCGAGTACCAAGGCCCCCATCATTTTCTTACAAAACATGGAATTCAACACCTCATTGCCCCTCCTCATATGCCTCAACATGTTGGTCTAGCTGAGCGGCGTCACCGCCATATAATTGAAACTGTTCTTACGATGTCGTCTAAAGCTTTTTTGCCTCCCACATTTTGGGTTGTGGCATGTCAAACCGTGGTTTATCTAATCAATAGGCTTCCCTCTTCAGTGTCTAATAATAAAAGTCCTTTTGAATCTCTGTTTAAAAATAAACCAAACTACTTAAAACTAAAAGTGTTTGGCTCTTTGTGTTATCGGCTTAGACCATATGCACCTCATATGCTAGCTCCTAAGTCTCGTCCCTGCATTTTTATTGGGTATTCTTTGACTCATAATGCGTATCGGTGTCTTGATCCCAAAACAGTATTTGATATGGCAAGTCTTAGGCGACGAAACAGTATTTGATATGGCATAAATCCTTTGTTTCCTGCTAATTTGTATATTAAGATTTGTTTCCCTATGAAATGCACCACATGGCGTGAAGAACGACTTTTTATTGTACCAATCTTGTGTAAAAATGGCTATTTGTAGCATAGAATTTCATATGCTTTTAATATCTTTGATTAAGATGAATGACATGTTTGGTGTAAATGGATCTAGAACCTTTTCTAGATGTAAAGTAATGTCACTGGTATTTGGTGTGGAAGTGATTAGACCTGTCATTTGCATTAATTTTTGTGTATATTAAGATTAGTTCATTACTTTAGAATTGCATTGCTCTTTTTGGATGCCAAATACGTCACTATTAGGTTTTGTTACCCTAACTAATCTCCTATTTCTTTTTGAAGCTGCGTTTTCTTTTATTATCTGCCATATTGTAAATTAGAAAAAACTTTATTTAAAGATCTAATCCTGAGTTTTCTACACTAAGTAAATAGAGGTTTTCCCAGACCTGAATGATTAAAATTTATTTCCAGGAAAGCTGAAATCTATTTTCTTTGTCCAATTGTTGTCTTTTTACATTTGGATTGCTTCTTGGTGATATAGGATAACGTTGAATCATGTTTTTGATAAAATTGGTGAAGGCTTAACTGTGTATTTATTTGTTTTCAGTGTTGAAGTGCGCCTAGTATTAGTGACGTTCACCTGATTAGAATTTCGCAATTGAGTGCTGATGGTATGTTGTCATTGTTTTGCCGGTGTAGAATGCCACCTAGAGAGGAATGGAAATGGTTCCTACAGGGTGAAGATATCTTGCACTGCAACAAAAATTCTGCCAGAATTGAGAAGACCTCTTGAAGAACTCATGCGAGGGAAGATCATCAATCATACTGGCATCACCCCAGCAGTTCTACAATACCTCTTCTCTCGAGATGGTAATATGCTTATGAAGTCAATTCAGAGAGAAACAGGTAGTTATATCCTCTTTGATAGGCATAGCCTTGTTGTAAGGGTCTTTGGTTCTTCAGAGAATATTGAAGTGGGACAGCATAAGTTTGTAAACTACCTTTTGGCAATACACAAGAGCAAGCAGTTTGAAGTCCATATTCTTGGTGGTGATCTGCCCTCTGATATGATGAAAAGAGTAGTTCAGAAGTTTGGACCAGACGTTCGTGGGCTCAAGGAAATGGTGCCTGCAGCTTATTTCTTTTTGAATACCAAGCATCATTGTATTTCTATTAGTGGTGCCAATGATGTGAAACAACAGGTTGAAGACATTATTTATGAGATTGCACAGACATGTGATTCACCTGCTCAAAGGAGCGACAATGAAATCAACTGTCCCATTTGCTTGTGTGAGGTGGAGGACGGTTACAGGCTTGAAAGCTGTACACATAAGTTCTGCTGGTCTTGCTTAGTGGAGCAGTGTGACTCCGCAATTAAAAGCCGGGAGGGTTTCTCTCTGCTATGTACTCAAAAAGGCTATGGGGCTTCTATTTTGCTTACTGACTTGAGGTCTCTCTTATCTACTGAAAACCTGGAGGATCTTTTCCAGGCTTCTTTGGGAGTATACGTGGCTAGAAATGGAGGTACTTACAGGTTTTTCCCCTCACCTGATTGTCCTTCAGTTTATCGAGTTGTAGATCTGGGGACCATCAGTGCACCATTTGTTTGTGGTGCATGTTACGTGGAGATGTGCACTAGGTGCCATCTGGAGTATCACCCGTATTTGTCATGTGAGAAGTACAAAGAATTCAAAGACGACCCAGACTCTTCCCTACACAAGTGGTGCATGGGCAAAGAGAACGTGAAAAAGTGTCCAGTCTGTGGGTTTACCATCGAGAAGATAGAGGGGTGCAACCACATTGAGTGTAAATGTGGACGTCATGTTTGCTGGGTCTGTTTGGAGTTTTTCCCAGCAGCGACGATTGTTATAACCACTTGAGGTCTGTGCATCTAGGAACTGGTTAATTCAGAATACTACAACTCTTCACTTTCATTCTTAGCTAATAGCTCTTGATATTTAATAATTTGATCTTGAACTTAGTTTCCACAATGGTTTGATGTGTTCTAAATAGATTCGCACATTGTAATTCAAATCATTTTTCATTGACCTAGATATTTATATTTATTGACACATATATTTGCCATGCATGTATGTAGCTTTTCTACACTCTCGTAGATAGCGCCAGCTGCTTCTGTGTATATATGTTTAGATAATGCAGTATGATCTGATTTCTCTGCCTTTCTCCTTCCCTCCTTACCCGAATGCCTGTGTTGCATGGATGAAGAGTTGGACCTTCTGCATGTGAATACACTAGGTAAATCTTCTTGTCCACCTCAGTCTTCAAACCTACTTCTGAATAGGAAAACATGTCTATCAGCAGCTTAATGTTGTGCTTGCACCCTTGCCATCATCTCCCACCTCTGATTGGACTCCTGAGCCTGATCTAGTGTAACCCTTTTGCATAGGTTGTTGACTCGGTAAAATGGAATTCTGAAGCTCAAGCAATTAAACTTTTGTTGATAGGCAGGCTGTCGTGATGATTCTTCTAGCAACAAATTAGGAAAACCATCCCTTGGCTAGAGGTTGTGAGATTTTAGCCCATCATTATAACTTGAAGAGCTAGTTCAATGTAGAGGCTATAAAATCTGTGAAAACTAAATCATGCATATTGGAAGGAATAATTGTTATCATTGTCATTAGGCTAGTTAGTGATCAAGAAATTGAGATGCTCATTAAATTTAAACAATAGCCCAACACAGAAAATTCTCCTACATATGGTTTGAAACAAATGAATTTTACAAAAATTTGTAAAATTTATTTACAAATCTAATTTTTTATATTTGGAAGTAATTCTTTAAAAAATTGAAGATTCAGGATTTGTAAATTTTGAATTTCTTTGAGTTTTATCCAAATCCTTACTCAAGAGGTGTAATTTGCAAATTCACATTTTTAAGTTAGTTGCTTACTTTTGAGGATAAAATTACCCTATACATTTTCATTTACACTTAAGTTTAACTTTGGCTCCAAATACAAATATAAAAAATAAAACTTAGATCAAACTCTCTTCCTTGCCCTTTTTCTTAAAACAAATACAAAGAAAATAATTGATCAACAAGTCGGATATGAATAATATTTTCCTTCGATATTATTTTACAGTATCCAATATGAAAGAAGGTTGATTGAAGATAAACGTAAGAGGCAAGTGGAGCTTATTTTTATGTAGAGTTGCTAAATCCTTCCTCTTTTTGATTGCATGGTCATTGTACACGTTTGATTGATATAATATTCACCTTTAATTTTTTTATTTTTTTTGTGGTTTAATCATACTGGAAGTTCCTTTCATTTTCATTCTAGAAATCATTTCAATGCTCTTTGCAAATTTTTCGTAATTATGCTTTTATTTGTAAAATTATATGCCTTATTAGCAAATTTAGCCAAAGTTGGCGTCAATTGTCATTCTAGTCTTCCTTATTTCTAAGCCATGTTAGTAGTTGTCGGATAACTCAAAAGTTCTTGTTTATCATTTCTAATTTTACTAATTTCAATAGAATAAAGAAGGGGTATTTGAGTAAAATAGACTTTTTAGTTTCAATTCCACATGTATTGCAAATAAATTTATATCTACAAATGATAGACTTGACTTAATACTAGCTAGTTTACACTTTCAAATAAGAGATTCATTTGCAACTACAAGTTCTCATGGAATTCATTCGAAATATAGGGGCATCCTAAAATGTGAACTGATATTGGGTTGTCAATTTTTTATTTCTTTTCTTTTTGTTTTTGGGGAGAATTTGCTGAGAGAATTTTTAGCAACAATGATAGCTCTACTCAAAGCTACTCATTCACCGTCTTAAGGGAGTGTTTTACTTTTTTTTGTGCTTTAACAGCTCGAAGAGTTCCATTGAAGAGGCAATCAGGAACTTCTATTATATTTGGACTTAAATAAGTTTGTTCATGCTCTTGATAAGTAGTTTAATTATTTATGACTAAGATTTCAAGCTCAACTCTTGCTGTCATGATCGTTCATGTTTTATGAGCTTAACCCAAGGTGTACGTAAGTTTTCCCGCATCATTACCTCACTGACAACTCATGAGAAAAATAATATAGGACATTGTGATTGAGGTAAGAGTTCAGTGCACCTATTCCCTATACTCCCTACTCGCATACATGTGGGTCTCACATAAGTGAGGCCCACTTATCTATCTCTATGGAGCATGGGGAGTGATCGCGTCGTTTTGCGCTCAAAAAAAATAGTAAGGTTAAATGATTGGAAATATTGCTTACCTTGAATTATCTCTAGCTGTGGCGAGTAGAGGGTCAATCCACGGAGATTGGGTTACCAGATTAAGTTAAGTCCTTAATTTAGAATTGTTTGACTATCTCCCGTCACGGATAATTTTGATTAAGTCCAAAAGTCCAAAAGTACGGTAAATTAAGTCCAAAAGTCCAAGAAATGTCCAAAGATACGGTAGTAACGAGATCCAAAAGTGACTTGAACAAAGTTACTAAATTGAAGAATTACAATACTTAATAATACAATGAAAATCCAAAGGATTAATGATTCAGGGTGGTTATAGCTCAGTATACGCAAGTACAAAGTTATTGATTCAGATTAAAAGTTAAGTCCTTCAGAAATAGGGCTACAAGCTCCCACTACTGAAATGAGCCTTTAAGTATGTAAGTGAGAAGATTAATTAATTAGCAAGACTGGATGTGTTGGTATAACCTAACGATATCTAATCTCTCAATTAATTTTTCATATATGTAACCAGTAGGTGTTGGTACAACCAGACTAGAATCCATCATAGGTAGTCTCGTATTGTCACTAGTTTACAAAACCGGGCATATATGTACTTTCAATTAAATATAACATGACTACAAGTATACTTATAATTAATCAAAGAATATTTAGAAATAAAAATACGAGACTTTAATAAATTTGAATCAAAACATATGTACAAGAGTAACCTCACAGTACCACCCCGAATCTCAGGTCTAGTGTGCCATGACATACTTTAAAGTACAAAAAATCATGACGAAAACCAAAATCAAAGAATACTTATCCTGTTGAACGAAGTTCGATACACCGGTATGATTTTGATATGCTGATGGCTCACTAGGCCCTTCCCTCTGGATTAAAATTTTGCACACAATTAAAAATAATAATTAAAACACTCAAAACTCACTTCACAAATACTAAAATAACATAAATTAAGCTAAGAAAGAAAAATGGTACAGTTTTCAACAATGAAAACCGTGGTATTTATAGGCAAGATTTCAGGACGGTGTTCGAGCGCCAATCAGGCGTGCTCGAGCGCCTTTCTGCACTTTTTATTTTTATATTTTTTCTATCCTTTTCAGTCCGTAATCTGTCGTTCAATTGTTTGCCATTTGCAAAAAGTGGCGCTCGAGCGCCTATCTGACTGTGGTAGGTGAACTTTGACTCCGAACATTGACTTTGACCAGCTTGTTGACTTTGACCATTGACCGTTGACTTTGACTGTTAACCAAAAAGTTGACTAGGTCTATTTCAAGATTTTTCAGCGTTCTGAATTCATTTCCGCACTTGGTTTGGCCAAATTCAATCTCGAATTGCTCGTTTTGAAGTTGTTCTACCATTTTCCTTCAGTGTTACATTGAATTTCTTGTTCAAATGTTGGTTTTTGTGGTCATTTTTGCTCTTTCTTCTTTAAAACCTCTATTGCACTAAAATTGTGTAAAATATACAATTAAGCTTGAAATAATAATGCAATATACATGATTCAATAGGTTAAAGTTACTAAAAATATGGATTTATCAACCTCCTCAAACCCATTCTTTGTTTGTCCTCAAGTAAAGGCATCAATTACTTCATAGATTCAAAAATATTAAATTTAAGCAGTCAATGTATTTATATAGTTATATTTTATAAAATATATTATTAACAATGAGTTTATCTTCCAAATAATTCCACCCCAAGAAATCGTTTACAAAAAATCATTTGAGTCTTTTTAAGCACTTGTAACTCAATTAAGAGGTAAGAAAATTAATCACGCAAAATTTATAAAATCGAAAATATTTTCTATGGATAGTCATGAAATGTTAAAACTCAACTACCTTCCAAATCGTGTAATACTCCCTTGGATTATATATATATATATATATATATATATATATATATATATATATATATATATATTATTTTTATTTTTATTTTTATTTTTATTTGTATATATATATATTTTTTATGACTAGATGACTCGAATGGTAGATGTTGGTTGATTCAAAGACTTTCTTGAAGTATCGTTTTTCTTCGGTTGAATTGTGTTTGGTGAAAGAAGGCTTGTCTGGCAGGATTTGTATTGATAGCTTTTTCATAACAAAAAAAATGCTCAAAAATGGTTAGAAGAAAGCATTTTGTTATGAGTTTCTTTTCTGCCTCTTTTTGTTGAATCAACACTTTTGATCTGTAAATGATAATGAGCGAGTTACCTAAACATTTTTCTTCTCTTTTTTTTTTCAAAGGAGTATACCGATCTAGAAAAATAAATCAAATTTTAATAAAACACAACATCTCACATTGAAAACATCTCAATCTACTCCTTTTTTGATAATTAATCAAAAACTTCTAATTGAATCATGTGACGCTGTTCGGATGTAATAATAGTTAACAAGGTTTCAAAAAAAAATTTAGATACAAACTCAACTCTTAGTGGCTAATCATTTTTTCATTCCAAATTCACAGTTAATTTAAGTATTTTATCACAATCTAACCATATTTCAACAATTAACCACTCAATTTTAATTATCATGAATAAGTGAAGTAAAGTTTTGAAATTTTTGAAATTTTTGTATATCAAGATGGGATCAACTTTTTCCTCCTCCTCAAACCCGAGTCTTACATTGCGTACGTAAGTTGTCCCGCATCATTACCTCACTGACAACTCATGAGAAAAATAATATAGGATATTGTGATTGGGGTAAGAGTTCAGTGCACGTATTCCCTATACTCCCTACTCATATACACATGGGTCCCACATATGTGGGGCCCACTTATCTATCTCTATGAAGTATGGGGAGTAGGTGCATTGAATAATTTTCCTTGTGATTATACTTTGGTATGATTGTATACAGAACACACGAAATACTTTTTTAGGACGTCAGATATTGTGTTGGGGCCTTCCGTGCAGATGTTGTCCCAAAGTTCTTTGACGCCTACCAAAGCTAATAGGCTTGAAAGCAAACCTACGAATCTTGCAAAGCTTACAACGGTTGGCTCCGTTACGTTAATAGCTCATGAAGGGAAAATGTCATATTTAGTCCGTATTATTTTCTTTTAGTTTTAATTTGGTCTCTATTGTATAAAATGTCTTAATTTCATCTTTATTATTTTTAAAAAAATCTTAATTTCGTTCTTATTATTTTCTTAAAGTTTCAAATCGTCTCTATTGTCCAAAATTAGTTAATTTACTCCCTATTATAAATTGAGACTTTTGGAAACCAATAAGGATGAAATTGAGACATTTTAAACAATAAAGACCAAATTGAAACAAAAAGAAAACAATAGGGACTAAATGTAGAATTTTCCCGCTCATGAACATCAAATAGGTAGCCCCATGATTACTAACTTGTTGGTGAATTTTTTTTTGGGCATGACTTGCTGACTTTTTTTCCTTTTTTTGGGAAAAAATATTTTAGTCCTTAAAGTTTATACTAAATACCAAAATCAGCCCTGTGTTTTGGGAAAATACCACTTTAGTCCCTCCGTTAAGTGGAGGGATGTTGTTGTCCATTAATTGAACCTAAGAGGGGGATAAATTAGGTTATATAAGCAATACTACTACTTTTTCGATTAAGCAATATACTAGCAATAATTAATTAGAAACAATCTTAATCAAATATGCACTCTAGTAATATAAGATGTGAGTAAGGTAATTTATCAAATACTTAGTGTGCAGAAATTAATGCAAAGAGAGAGTTGGGAAAAAGAGATTTCAAATCACGATTTAGAGTGGTTCGACCCCCACCTAAGTCTACGACCTAAGCTCCCTGCTCAGGATTTCAACAATCTTCACTATTATGACTCTTCAAATGTTGGTGAGTCCACAAATTAACTACAATGGTAGTTCAAACTTTTACAATAGAAAATTTGTTCTCAATATAAAGTTTCAACCCCAACACCTTTGACAAGGAAATCCTTCCTTTCAAAGTGTTCAATTATCTCTTTTGATAAGTATTTGAGATTCACAATAAAATCCTTTTTTTAGGGTAGATGAATACAGTGAATATTTTTCTCTCAATATAGCTTACAAATTCTTGCTTAAGTATAGCACAATAATGATTTAAAGATGAATATAATGTTAGAAAACAAGAGTAATTGCTTTGAATCAATATCTTGAAATTTTGCAGTTGAGAGGCTTTAATAGAAGTTGAAATGGGTGTAATAAATACATCCCAACGTTCATAAAATATCTATATTTTGAATCAGCGTTTTAGCCTGACTGGTCGACCCTGTTTCACCGGTCGACTGGTCGAAAGACCTTCATCCTGTAGACAACCCTCAGGCGGACGACCCTTTGACCACCGGTCGACCGGTCGCCATAGGGTCGTCCGGTGGGCTCCAAACTGCAAGGGTTGGGTTTTTGAAATCATTTATTTTGAACGTCTTTTGTAAAGCCTTTTTCAATTGATTCAAAAACAACTTTTAAGAATCATCATTGAGCATATACCATTTACAAACCCAAACCCCGGTCAAGTCCCAACCTGTACCCCTTATGTCGCCGCGTTTCCTCTTATAACTCCTTCTTCATTTATAAAGATCTTCACTTGAATCTTTACAACTTGAGCTTGTAATGATCTTGACAAAAATACACTTGAGCTTGATCATGTTGAGCTCTTCATTTTGTTTTCATGATTAGATCATTTGAGGTTGATTAACATCATTCTTCATGAACTTGCTCTTGAGCTTGTATAACATTGATATTCACAAAGTGCTTTGATCATATTTTTAATCTTCCTGAGCTTACTTAATATGTTGAATATCCTTCAAGCTCTGACTAATTGTCAAACAATAAACTCATTACAAGATATGATTAGTCAATAGATCAATTTCATAATCAAGATTTAGTTATCATCAAAATACAAGATTCATGCCTTCAGGCTAACAGATGTTAACTTTAATAGCTTGACTTTTTGCCATTAAAAAAATAAAGAATGGATAAAAGGAAAAATTGAAAGATCAGGGTAGTGCCACATCAGTACAACCCTTTGCCTGGAAAGTAAGAGAATTTGACATTTTTTTTATTGTCTTAATTGACTCTCAAGCTCTTCTTCTCCTTATCGACACACATATACCCCCACGACTACAATATGTCATTTAGCCTTCGGAAAAAAGCACAAAACAACTCACTTAGAAGCTGTCTTTGCATAGGGATTATACATTACAAGCTTTGAGCGCCAAAAAGCATCCAAATATCTAAGTCAATAAGGTTTAGGGTTTAGGATTTAGTCTTTTTGCTAAAAAATTTAATAATACCCAAAATTTTGTTGCTTTGTTGGCTAATTTAGACATGTTGTATTTGATTTTGATAGATTTTAACTTTGCATGTAGTTATTAATGTTAGATAATATTTTTTAAGCTTTTAGGATTACTTTTTTGATGAGATAATTTTAGTTTGTGTATTATTAAACTTTGTATTTTTTTTTTCATATATTATCATGATGATTAATTTTTCGAATGTAATGTTGAAGTTAATGTTAATTTTGGATCTTTTGAATGATGTTAGAAGTGTATTATTTTGTTCTAATATTATTTCTTATTTATCGAGTTTATTTATTTCAGATAGTTTTTGTTATATGGATTATATTTGTGTTGTAATGATAAGTATATTATTTTGGTGGTTACCCAAAATATTGTTCATTTTCAATGCTCACTATCTCAACAGTTGAGTATTGTTCCAAACTTGGAGTCCCATGTATATTCTTATGCTGATATGTTGAATGATATATGCATATTCTATTTTTGAACTTAATGAAAGCTCTGTTTATATCTACCTGAATAGTTAATGATGATGATGACGATGTTCTAGACATTTGACTTGATTTTTCCTATAATATTTTGAGCAGAATTTGGCTGACTCAAGTGTGAAAGAGCTATATTTTTTTTTTTGGACGTGAGAGAAAAAGAAAGAGTTGAGGATGAAAATTTTGTACCCCATGGCCATATATATAGTTGTAAGGTGTGCAAGTAGATGTTGGGAACAACACAACGATCATCTTAATATTTGTTTTTCAAAAAAATTTATCCAACGACTCAAACATAAGGGCAAATAAGTACTTCACTCGGTTAATGCATTGACCGTTAAGTTGCAACTGATAGAAGGACTAAAGTGGTATTTTCGCAAAACACACAATGTGAAGCCCCGTACAAAACGTCATATGCATATCATATCATTAAATATGTGTTTATACGCATTTGTATCGTTTTATGTGCACTAGTATTGTTTTACATACATTTGCATTGTTTAACGTGTATTTTTGTGATTTAGGTATTGTAGGAGATAAATAAATTACTCTATACTAAACTAGCTAACCAAATAGTTAGGAAACAACTAAAAGGGCAAACTAGAAGTTAGTGCTTTAGTTGAGGGGCATATTGGTCCTTTGGCAAAATTAAATATCTATCACCTACCACCACCACACAAAAACACACTCATACCACCCAACACATACATATACACAACACAAAAACACACACACACATCAGATCACACACACCAAACACACTAAACCATACGACCCAGGAAGAGAAAGAGAGAAGGAAGGAAGAGGAAGAAGAAGAATAAGAGAACTCTCAAGCCATTTACAAGCTTTCATTGGCATTTGCTAGCTAGATTCAAGACCTTTCTTGCTTCTTTTGCTTCTCAACTTCAATAACAAGGTGATGGATGATTTTCAAAGGTTTTATAAAGGCATATAACTCATGGTAGAGAAATCTATGTGTGTACAAAGCATGAATAAAGTTATACGTATACTAGATGGTAGATTGAGCTTAGGTTGAATTTCTAGGGTTCCAATACTTGGTCATAAAGCTATATTGTGTTTTTTGTTGTTCTTGTAAGCTATTATAATGTTATATGTGATCATTATGCTTGAGTTGAAGCATGAGAATAAAAGATGCAACTCTAGAAGATAAATCTTGATGATTGAAGTTGCAAATGCATGGTAGTTGATGGTTGAATGCTTTTGTTTCTTCTAAGATGATTTTGATGCTAGATGATGCTTAATGCATGTTTAGATGATGTTAATAAATTTGTAATTGAAAGGAATTTGAGGCATGAACTTGGTTGAAACAAGATTAAAGAAAGAAGAAGGAAAGAACATGAAAATTCAGACTTGGAATAGCCTTGACAACTTCAGTCGGTCAAGTGAGTCAGACGAGGGAGCTTATCCGACTCCCACTGCTTGAGTCGGTCGAAGGAGCCGGGCGAGTCCTCTTGTTCAACTGTCCCTCTCCTTTTGTGCAATATTTTTTTAGAGACCATATCTCACTCAATTAAACTCCGAATTGAGTTCCGTGTGATTCTAGAACTATCTACATTCGATAAGCTTTAATTTTATACTGAAATCGGGCTATTTGAAGTTCAGGAGATTAGGGAAATTAACTATTTAAGTTAAGCTAATACGAAAGCATTGAAATTGTTTGGTCGTAGCTAATGCTTGTTATTGGTAAAAGTTATTGTTTAAGTGGCCGACTTGCAAGTTCTTGTTATTATGTGCTAATACTAAAGGAGCTTACATGAAAGATATCGTACATGTCCATATGAATACATAATAAATGCTTGATCGTTTGTATGATGCGACATATAAAAGGTACTTGAATATGCTTGATAAATCTTGAGCTCACTTTGTACTTGTCATCGATTATGAAATGGATTAAAGTTGCACACGACAGTAATAGTGGGAGATACCTATTGAGGTGCACACGACTGTGATAGTGGCAGACAACTCCCTATCCCATTAATGCTACATTATTTATGGTTAAGACTTATACGGAATAATATGCACACGACAGTGATAGTGGGATACACCTTTTGAGGTGCACACGACTATGATAGTGGGAAACACCTCTTAGGTCTGTATAAGCCACATTCCTTATTGTGCATCATTCTTTTGATCATGCTCGAGATGTATTCTCTAATATATGTTTTTCTACTCTCGCTTGGTCCCTTGACGTCCTTGGAGAGTAGAGTTGGATAATATTACCATGTTATAAATGTTGTTTAAATTTGTGCTTTACTTGATGTTCTTATGGAATATTCAAGGTCATGTATTGTTTATTTACGAATTTTACCTATATGTGCATGACATTATATTCGAAAATCGATTTTGAAATGGTAAAACGATTGTGAAAATCCCCGTTCCCTTTATCCGTCGCTGAGCTAGTTGTAGCTCACCCTTTTCTTAACATCTCAGGTACAGTTGAGCTTGCTTGTTGATGGAAGCTCCGTTAACGCAATGATTTGGATTTTCTACCTTCGTGCTCTACTTGCTCGCTCATGAAAAATATTTTGTATAATTGACTATAATGTTATCTTGTAACTCCTTTTGGATTATTAGTTGTGCAATTAATTAGACTATGATTCGTGGGAGACTTGGTTATACTAGATGGATTTCTAAGATTGTACCTTGATGGATACGGGTTTGTAAATATGTATTCGGATTGTGACTTTAACTTTTAATGATGAAGTTTGTATAACAAGTATTGTTGAACTTATGTAACTTTTATAACTTGAATTTTAGTATTGGGTTGTTTTACAAAAGGTTGAGTTGTTTTATGGTTAATAGTGCCCAAGATTTTGCATTGTGCCTTAGCGGACTTAGGTAGAGTGATCTGCTTGATCCCATGGCATCACGATCCTGAGATGTTGAGATAAATGCAAGTTTGAACTTTATTCCACTTTCGTGGTATCAGAGTACATATATTAGTGTTTGAAAATTGGGGTTGTGATAGAGTTGTATCAGAGCTTAGCTAGTTAGCTAGGTGTTAAGCTGGGTTTAGGACCCCTGGTCAGTGGGTAGAAGTTTTAAGGTGGAATTGATTATGATGATGTGTGTAAATAAGGTGAATGGATGACTTAGCTAAAGTTGGAGACTATGATTCTTTGAGGGTATTATAGTCAAAAGATTGGGTTGAAGATTGAAAATCCTAGGGTAGGAATTTGGCCATAGTGTCATTTGGAACATAAGAATTGTATTTGATTTATGGATTAAAGTGAGGTTGTATGATAAGAAGCAGACCAAAAGGTTTGACCTAATGGCTCAATTTTCTCCTTTAGTACTTGTGTGGAACTTATGTACTTAAATGCTACGTGTGAATTGCCCAATATGCCTTATGTGTTATGTGAATCATACGTGTTTAAAATGCTATGAATGCTTTGTGCTTTCATGAATACTTATGTGTTAGGTATAGTCATAATATATGCTTGTTAGCTGTAACGCCCTGGCTAAGTGAATATCCCAAAGGGCAGAGGCCCACCAACAACGCAACATATGACGATATTGTGCGCTTTGGGTTACCACATTGCGCCCCTCACGGGTTTGTTTCTTACAGCCCAACTTGGATTGGAAAACGCATCGTCACGATATAAGGGAAAACCCTCCGCTATATATCTAGCAGCCCAGCATCCTCGCCAGTCGATGTGGGATATTATACTAACAGCATAGATAGGGCACGTATTCATGTCTCGTACAATACATATGCATCATATAACCGTAAGTGGCATCGTACATCCATACCCAAGATGACAGGGCCGAGCACTCGCAAGAATACTAGAACTTGAGGAATAGAGAATATTAATCAGGCTAATCCCGGGAGAGAGATGTTCAGTATGCTGGTAATTTTTGTGGATAGGATGAGCCAGATTCTAGAAAACCAAGCAATTGGAACAAGGGGCAATAATAACACATTGAAGGATTTCTTCAGCTATAGACCTCCCAAGTTCCTTGGTGAACCCGATGATGGAAAAACTGAAGCTTGGTTGGCAAAATGTGAAAGGATATATGCTGCTCTTGATTACAATGATGAAAGAAAGGTGATTTTCGCGGTATTCTTATTAGAAGAAGATGCAAAACAATAATAGAGAACAGAAAAGCTTCGCTGGAAGCGTGATGGCACACTCGTCACTTAAGCTAACTTTGTCAAATCTTTCAAGAAAAATTACATTACGGAAGTACCCCGAGAGAGGAAAGAAGAAAAGTTTTTTACTTTGAAGCAAGGTAAAATATTTGCGGTCCAATATGAAGCTCGTTTTAACAAGTTGTCACATTACCTCCCCGAGTTAATCCAAATGAAAAAAAGAAGAATCAGACAGTTTGTTTGAGGATTAAGGCCTAAAATTCAAGACTTCTTGGCTTCATATCTTTTTACCTCATATAATGATGTGATCGATTTGGCTGCTCACATTGAGAAGAGGAGATTTGAAACCCAAAGTGGACCAAGTCAAATCAACAAAAGGTCGTTCTTATCTCTGACACCACAAGAAGAATAGAACTAAGCTTAGTGCATTCAATACCAAGACAACTCGAGGGTTATCAGGTAATACAGCCACCTCTCAAAATATTATTTGTGTTTGTTGTAACAAGAGAGGGTACACGAAAACCCAATGTTAGAGAAAGACAGACAAGTGTGTAAAGTATGGGAGTAATCAAGACTTATATAAGGACTGCCTAAGGATGCAGAATGTGGGAACATGGCCTCAACCTACTAGGAATGCTTTAGGACAAGGAGTTCATGCCTAAGTTGATTCCATTGACCAAGGGGAATTTCCAAAGGCAACAAATGCAGTTGAAGGTGGATTTTATTTGCTGGAATTTCCATTAATGTTCTCAGTTAGTATACTAATTTGTTATTTAGATTTTATCTTGGAAATTCTTGGTGGGTAATCTATCTTGGTATTCTCTGATGCTATTCTTGTCCGAGACTCTTACTTGATAATTTCAATCGGTATTCTCATTTTGGGAAATTTTTATTTGGTATTCGATAGTCTCTATCAGTATTCTCTTGCGGTATTCGGAATTCGGTATTCTTAATCAGAGTTCTTATTCGTTATTTCTATTCGGCAATTGGTATTCTATCTAAACTTCTTATTCAACAACACTTATGTGGTGTTATTATGTGGAAGTCTCATATGGGGCCCTGTATTCAGGGTTATAGTTCGGCATCCTTCTTCAGTGGTCGGGTCTCCTTTATGTGCTTCAGACAAAGTTGTTGCAGCTTATCGAGCAATTATCAAATGAGAAAATTGCGAGGGCGCAATTCTGTTAAAGGGGAAGGATGTGAAGTCCCGCACGAAATATCATATGCATATTATATAATTAAATATGTGTTTATACTGATTTACATGCATTTGAGTGATTTTATATGCATTATATCATTTTATGTGCACTAGTACAATTGCATTGTTTACCTTCCATTTTTGTGATTTAGGTAACGTAGGAGATAAATAAATTACACTATACTACACTAGCTAACCAAATAGTTAGGAAACAATTAAAAGGGCAAACTAGAAGTTAGTGTTTTAGTTGAGGGGCATATTGGTCCTTGGGCAAAATTAAATATCTATCACACACATATACATGACACAAACACACACATACATCATATCACACACACCACACACACTAAACCACACGACCTAGGAAGAGAAAGATAGAAAGAATGAAGAGGAAGAACAAGGATAGGAGAACTCTCAAGCCATTTACAAAGCTTTCCTTGGCATCTGCTAGCTAGATTCAAGACCCTTTTAGCTTCTTTTCCTTCTCAACTTCAAGAACAAGGTGAGGGATGAATTTCAAAGGTTTATAAAGGCATACAACTCATAGTAGAGAGATCTATATGTATACAAAGCATGAATAAAGTTATATGTATATTAGATGGTGGATTGAGCTTAGGTTGAATTTCTAAGGTCAATACTTGGCCATAAAGCTATATCGTGTTTGTTGTTGTTCTTGTAAACTATTATAATGATATATGTGATCATTATGCTTGAGTTGAAGCATGAGAATAGAAGACGCAACTCTAGAAGACAAATCTTGATGATTGAAGTTGCAAATGTATGATAGTTGATGGTTGAATGCTTTTGTTGTTTCTAAGATGAGTTTGACGCTAGATGATGCTTAATACATGTTTAGATGACGTTAATAAACTTGTAATTGAAAGGAATTTGAGGCATGAACTTGGTTGAAGCAAGATTAAAGAAGAAAGAAGGAAAGAACATGAAAATTCGGACTTGGAATGGCCTTGACGGCTTCAGTCGGTCGAGGGAGTCGAACCAGGGAGCTCATTCGACTTCCACTGCTTGAGTCGGTTGAAGAAGCCAGGCGAGTCCCCTCGTCCGACTACTCTTTTCCTTTTGCGCAAAATTTTTATCGAGACTATATTTTACTCAATTCAACTCCGAATTGAGTTCCATTTGATTCTAGAACTATCTACATTCGCAAACTATAATTTTATATTGTAATCAGGTTATTTGGAGTTTAAGTGAATAGAAAAATTAACTGTTTAAGTTTGGCTAATGCGGAAGCATTAAAATTTTTCGGTCGTAACTAATACTTGTTAGTGGTAGAAGTTATTGTTTAAGTGACCAACTTGCAAGTTCTTGTTATTATGTGCTAATACTAAAAGAGCTTACATGAAAGATATTGTATGTGTTATATGTCCCTATGAATACATGATAAATGTTTGACCATTTACATGATGCGATATATGAAAGGTACTTGAATATGTTTGATACATCTTGAGCTCACTTTGTACTTGTCATAGATTATAAAATGGTATTACTTATATGCACGTGGTGGTTGCAACCTCTCGTTCATTAAGGGATGGGATCAAAGGTGCACACGGTTGTGATAGTGGCAGACACCTCCTTACCCCATTAATGCTACATTATTTATGGTTGGGACTTATACGGAATAATGTGTACACAACAATGATAGTGGGAGACACTTTTTGAGGTACACATGACTATGATAGTGTGAGACACCTCTTAGGTCCGTATAAGTCATCTTCCTTATTGTGCATCACTCTTTTGATCATGTTCGAGATGTATTCTTCAATATATGTTTTCCTACTCTCACTTGGTCCTTTGAGATTCTCAATGAGTAGAGTTGGATAATATTACCATGTTATAAATGTTGTTTAAATTTGTGCTTTACTTGATGTTCTTGTGGAATATTCAAGGTCATATATTTTTTATTTACGAATTGTACCTATATGTGTATGGCATTGTTTTCGAAAATAGATTTTGAAATGGTAAAAGGATTACGAAAATCCCTGTTCCCCTTATCCCTAATTGAGCTAGTTGTAATTCACACTTTTTTTTAACATCTCAGGTATAATTGAGCTTGTTTGTTGATGGAACCCTTGTTAACGTGATGATTTCGATTTTCTACCTTCGTGCTCTACTTGCTTGCTCATGGAGAATATTTTGTATAATTGACTATAATGTTATCTTGTAACTCCTTTTGGATTATTAGTTGTGTAATTAATTAGACTAAGACTCGTGGAAGACTTGGTTATACTAGATGGATTTCTAAGATTGTACCTTGATGGATACGGGTTTGTAAATATGTATTCGGATCGTGATTTTAACGTTTAGTGATGAAGTTTGTATACCAAGTATTGTTGAACTTATGTAACTTTTATAACTTGAATTTTAGTATTGGGTTGTTTTACATAAGGCTGAGTTGTTTTATGGTTAATAGTGCTCGGGATTTTGTTTTGTGCCTTTGCAGACTTAGGTGGAGTGATCTGCTTGAGCCCGTGGCATCACGATCTCGAGATGTTGAGGTAATTGCAAGTTTGAACTTTATTCTGCTTTCGTGGTATCAGAGTACATATATTAGCATTTGAAAATCGGGGTTGTGACACACAAACATGTCTAGTACTTAGCATAAACCTCAAGGACTAGAATGGATTTTTCCATTTTTTTTCTCAGGGTCGGTCTTCTATCCATCTGTAGCAATTCGGGAGTAGATGATCTTGACCATTGATTTCATAATATTAATATGCACCATTGATGTCCACTCAAACTAGAAAGAAAAGTTATTACACTTGTTAGCCTAAAGACTTTTCAAATTTATTTTGATAATAACTAAATCTTTATTATACATTTATCTTGTGACTAATCATACATTGTATAAGTTCTCAATTTATGAGATTACTCGAAAGATTGAAGAATGCTCAAGAGCAAGCCATGAAGAATTGATATTGATCAAGCTCAAGAAAGTTAATTATGAAGATCAAATGAAGAACTCAACATGATCAAGCTCAAGACTTCACTATCAAGATCTCTAAAGCTTCAAAATGTGAAGATTCAAGTAAAGAAGATCTTGGAAGATGAAGAGTGAGTTATAAAAGGAGACGTGATGATATAAGGGATACTGGCTTTTAACTTGTCGTTTGCCTAAGTATTTCTTGTGTTAGCAAGTATTTCTTGTGTTAGCTCTTGAAGTCTTCAAAATGTTTTTCAAAGCAATGATTCGCAAAATATCTTATCATCTTTGAAAACATTAGAATTGGGTCAAAAGAAGTCTTTAAAACAAATGGTTTTTGCACACTTTGAAAAATGTTTTCAGAAAAATTGACTCGGATCACTTACTGTAGGTTTTCAGTTGAAAACTACGGATCCGGTTGAGTTACTCTATTGAATCCACTTGACTAGATCACATCTAGTGGCCATCCGGATGAGCAAGTCCGGAAGGAAGCCAAATATTCGATTGACCGAATGTTTTGAAAAATAGCCATTACAAATCCGTGCTGCCTTTAAAACCATTTCATCACCCACTTCTCAAATTATCTCTTTCAACTTCAAGCATTGAATACCAAGATTTTAAAAGTCTTTATTCACTCATTCTTTACAAAAAAATCTTGAGCTAACACTTGTAAATCTTTGATCATTCAAGAGCTTGATTTGTATTATCCAACTGTAGAGGAGTTAAAGTTGAAGGATCGATATCCGGGATTGCACATAATGAATCAAAGATACACAGCGGAAGAAACTATGAAATACAATTTTTCGATGCATATATTATGTGTAGATCAATCCTAATACTTGATGTTTATGTAATATACTTCTTAAAACAAAGGTAAAACAAGAAGATAATAATACCTCTTAAAGACCTAAGGTTGATGTGTGGTTGAACTTTTTTGTTGGAATGACACCCTCTTCCATAAGTATAGAAGTCTACGTTAGTCCACACAATAAAATGATTAAGCTCCTCATTTATTCTTGAATATACTGCTAGCAAAATCTTTGAAGAAAAGATATGAACTTGTTTTCTCTCTTACACAAGATGCGTAGTATTTTTCCACTAAGTCACTTAATCTTTATCTTGCATATAGATATATAGAAATATGCACATATATCAATTAGCTTTTGTATACAATATACATAATGGCCAATTGATGTGTATATATAAATTTATATGGAAGATGATGTATCATCTTTATGTCTTGTCAAGTATACAAAAGGAAAGGTTAATGGAATTCATAATAACTCCATGGTGTAAGCCTTGTCATCCTTTTGAAAAAGAAAAGACAAGATGAAATAATGTCTTTCAATGGGTCATGCTTAGTCATATTACATATAAAGAAAGACTAAGTGGAACTTTACATAATTCCAACCTTTCTTTTACCATGACTTTTCAAGTTAAACTTTTAACCTTTGTATAATTGACATAAGTAGTATTTAATCCAATCACCATCAGATTAAATCATGTAAATCACATTTCTATCTTTTGTACTTAACTCCTTATACATAGTCCATAATAACACATTAGCTCTATTAACCTTTAGTGATACAAATATTATTATTAACTCTTTAACAATCTTTGAGAGATTAAGATACAAGTTAAATTGAAGCCAAATCACAATACTCTATTGTGTGTGACCTTCTAGACTCACCGCCAAACAATATTAAGAAAACATTGAACGATTTTAATGCTAATCGAACTCTCGATTTGTTTTGAGAATATCTCCTTCACTCTCGAAACACCCTTAAAGGTCTTGAGTGATGTCTAACAACACATCGAGACAATTTATAAGGCAAATGAAGTTATCAATTGAGTGAACCTATTTAGTTGACAATTATCGTGCAATTCAATCTTTCCATTAATAGTTCCAATTGAGTAAGAACCATTGTAACACCCCGATCCTTCACGAAAACAGAATCCCGATCCATATCCCAAGGTCACGAAAAAGGAGAAAAAACCACATATACGAAAAAGGAGAAAAAACCACATATCTGCACTCAAAAGAAATGAACCACAAACAACAATACAACATTAAAAATCATCCACATTCTTCTTTTGACATATCTTTCCATGTTCTTGAGGCCATTCGAGCCTTTAACCTCAACAAGATAAACATTCATGCATCGGACTTAAACCATACTAATCTTTTACAAATAATAGCTTATCATACAACTCTAATACTTTTAAATTAAACTTATTACAAATTCCTACTTATAACAAATATAAACAAGATCCACAAAGCAGAACATACAATTAAATCACTAATTATACCTTAGATACATACATTACTTTACATTTCAACGAATAATACACACAAGGCAACCAAAGAAACTCTTGAACTTCTCTTTCTCTATAACTTGAAGGCCCAACTTAGCTTTACCTGAAAAATGTTAGATGATAGATCTTAACTCTTTGTGGATATTAAGATAAAATATGGTTGTCAAAAATATCTTTAAAGCAATATTCAATTCCTTCAAAGACGATGAAGTTTTTTGAACACATTAAAGGTTACCTCTTCATCTTGTACTCGCAACCGAAGCTCACCCTTTCGAACATCAATAAATGTTCCTCCAGTTGCAAGGAAAGGTCTTCCAAGAATGATAGGAATTTCCTTGTCTTCCTCCATATCAAGAACTATGAATCTACATGAAAAATGAATTTATCAACTTTGACGAGTACATCTTCGATTACTCCTCTGAGGTACTTTAGCGAACGATCAACTAACTGTAGTGTTACAATTGTAGGTCTTGCCTATCCCAATCCAAGCTTTCTGAAAATAGACAAAGGCATTAAATTAATACTAGCACTTAAATCACACAAAGCTTGCTTAAAAACAACATTGCCAATTTCACATGGAATAGTAAAACTTCCTGGATCCTTGAGCTTTTGTGGTAGCTTCTTTTTTAGGATTGCGCTGCACTTTTCAGTAAGTGCAACTGTCTCATAATCTCTAAGTTTTCTCTTATTCGAAAGGATATCCTTCATAAACTTCACATAATTCGGCATTTGTTCAAGTGCATCCGTGAATGGAATATTGATGTGAAGTTTCTTGAAGACTTTAAGAAATTTAGAAAATTGCTTATCAAGCATATTTTTTTGCAATCGTCGAGGGAATGACACAACCATATGTGGCTCCTTCATAGGTTGTGGCTGAGCTTCTACTTTCTCTTTATCTACTGCCTCATTCTGTGCTTCACATTTCTCAACCTTCTTAGTTCTCACTGACTCCTCTAACTCCTTACCGTGTCTCAAAGTTATCGCTTTGCAATGCTCCATGCTATCTTTTCTAGGATTCACCTCAGAAGTACTAGGTAAACTTCCTTTTTGCCTTTCAGAGAACATCGTAGCCATTTGGCTCAACTGCATCTCTAGGTTTCTGATTTTTGCGGATTGATTCTGGAAATTCGTCCTTGTTTCATTCATGAATTGAGTTTGCGAGGTCGCCAACTAAGCCAATGTATCCTCTAAGTTTACCTTCTTCTCTGGTGGTAGGTTATTCTGCTCAGGCTGTAACACATTCTGAGTATTTCTCCAGGAAAAATTCGGATGATTACGCCATGCTTGCTAGATTATATCTGTTAGAGTACTGAGTGTGCTGCTGTCCATTAAAATTTCCCACATACTGTGCTTGTTCAACTGTGCCTTGGGCAAATGGATTCCCAACCTGACATTTTGCACTATGATGTAGACCACAACAAAACTCGCACACCACTGCCGCTTGGACAACATTAGCAGTTGCCTGACTATTCTATAATTGTTTCGCGAGATTGTCAATTTTCGCTGTCAAGGCAGTTATGGCATCTATCTCATGGATCTCAGCTGTCTTCTTTGGTATGACTCTCTCGCTTGGCCACTGGTGGTAGTTCCAAACAATATCATCTAGCAACGCATAAGTTTCATCTGTTGTCATGTTCATTAAAGCTCCCCTTGCTGATGCATCAATCAAAGTTCTTGTAGAGGTAATTAACCCATTGTAAAAACTATGAACTTGCATCCACCTAGGTACTTCCTGATTAGGACACTTCCTCAGTAATGCCTTTTACCTTTCCCACGCTTCACATAGAGTTTCTCTTTCATGTTGTGCAAAATTATTAATTTCTATGCGCAGCTTCGCTATCTTTCCAGGTGGGAAAAATCTTGACAAAAATTTGTGCACCAAATCCTCCCAAGTAGTGATTAAATCTGACGGTAGTGAGTTCAACCATTCCTTAGCTTGATCCCTTAAGGAAAAAGGAAACAAGAGAAGGCACAGAGTTTTATCAGTGACTCCATTGTACTTAACAGTTCCACAGACTTCTAGAAAATTCACAATGTGCTGATTACGACCTTCAGATTTAGTAATCTAAACATGATCAAAAGAAAGACTACTAAACCATCATACATCAAACTCCACAAATCACCAACCAACTCCACAATCAAATTAACAACATACAACGCAACCATTTCATACATTAAACATTCTTTCATCAACTCATTCATAGTTATGCACCTCCGTTCCAAATTAATACATAGGCTATACATACATTTCAAAATAGATTATAAACCAACTTAGTAATCTAAACATGATCAAAAGAAAGACTACTAAACCATCATACATAAGTCTTATAATTGAATAAGCTATACAATATGACATATTACAACAACTAAGACAAATTCATGGCAACGACTCCGGCACACAAGACTCGTCCACATAAAGCACATTCTCAGCTTCCTGAGGCACGTATCCGTAATCTGTTCAGTAACACCTGTAAGCATGCAATAATAGAGAGTGAGCTTATATAAAATAAGCCCAGTGAGGATCCGATAGATCTCGAGCAAGGTTTACTAAACTCCTTGGAAATAATCCTTTGAGTCAGTAAACACACAATAACATAAATAATACTATCATCACATAACTATATGACCATTCAATAAAGGATACTCTCTCTAGTTGGCGTAGCTCCAAACGCCATCACGATCTCAACCATTCTTCTTATAACTCCCCATTACTCACGCACCCAGGGTACCCTCAATAACCTCTCCCTCCATGACACCTCCGTCATGCGAGCTGGAGGCAGTCTCTGATAGTCATGCCGTTATCAACCCGACAGCCCGATGCTACCCGAGAGGTGGCACACACATACCAGAGACTCAGCAATAAATATAAACATCAATTATCAATATTCCGAGAGATCAACAACGAAAGTGCCCGATTCCCGTACTCAATAATCAATTAATATTCTGAGAGATCAGCAACGAAAGTGCCCGATTCCCATACTTAATAATCAATCAATAATCATCAATCATCATATTATCGTCATCAATAATCATATCAATAATCAATTTAACAACAATTAACTAAGTTAGATGACAAAGTAGGCCATCCAACCGGACATGCATTAAACACACAATCAAACCCTAGTTTACCCATCAACAACTCACAATTCAATCACTCAAACCACACCCGATCAACTAAGGCTCAATTCAATAATTTAAAGAAACATAACCTAAACTTCAAATAATCATATCTTACATTCTACTAATCCAAACAACACCAAATCAGTTTCAAACACTCACCCATTCAACCAACTACATTAGCCCTCTCGGAAATCCACCATAACACCTCTAAATCATGCCCGATAACCCTAAAACCCTAGGATAACTTGGCTGGATTTTCTGAACTTTCCCATGAGCAATGTAATCAAAAATTCGGCATTACAACAGCGCTAACACGTAATTATCAAGTATTTAGAAATCGACGGCAATCGATTTCGATCATCACAACTCAATTAATTCAACATTGAACAATTTAATCAAAATTTAATACCCGAAAAATAAAAATTATGCTACATCCGACAGAAACTCGTAGTATTACCACTAAACGATCCCTAGCATGCAAGGAGCAATAATCTAACATCATATTACAATTCTAACGGTTCAATCTTCATTTATACGCAAAAATGCAAAAGACAAGTTTTGAGATCTAGAATTTTTCTCTCACCTTTGATGTGTTTTGATGCAAGAAATGTGTAGAATGGATGCCAAACAATCAATTTCAAGCTTTGAATCACTCAATTCGGCTTTGAAACGCAAAATCTGTGAGAAAAATGCTTTGAAAATGCCTTTATCTTTCTCCTCCAAGGAGCCACGGTTTTGTGTGTGTTTTTGGTGGTGTTTTGCTTTCTTTTTAATGTGTGTTGATCATATATTAAGTAAATGTCAAATAAATAAAAGAAAGTCAAAGTGGAAACTAATTATTTTTAGTGTTTTCTTGACTTTAAATGCATTTTATTGATCACCAAAGTTCAAAACAATTATTCAACACCCAAGATAGCTCAACTAAATTATTTTTAGGTGACATGAAGTTTTACAATCAAACAATTTCATCCGAGTCGGTTTAAAACTCGATTTTCGCAAAAGTCGGTGTAAAAACCCTAATAAATTCCTAAGCCGATTTTAAAACCGTTTTAATCAAACACAGGTCTATTAAAGTCCGTGGACTAGGTCTAGAAGGGTTAAAAAGACTAGTTTCAAAATTTTAGCGGACGTGTTTCGAAAATACTATTCACTGAAAATCGACGATAAAATTTTTGATCTCGTTTTTGATGAAAATTTCATGAATGCACATTTAGCACGTATTAGGAGTATTGACATCAAAATTATAACATTCTAGGTCATATAGCACATAAATAGGTCAAATGCACGCAAAACGAGATAAAACACGTAAATCGAGTTAAAGCAGAAAAGTTGGGTTTTACATTCTCCCCTCCTTAAAACAATTGCGTCCGCGCAATTCTCGAACTGACAGATAGTTAAATCATCAATCGTTACACTTAACAATACTTCTCTTAGTTCCCATTTATCTCTTAGGATGACAACTAACAAAAGACCTCAAAAGAACAATCGTTGTTGACTGCAAGTTGATGATCATAGTTCCAAGACAATCTTCAATTCATAATTCTCTCCTACCTCATATCATATTGCATATGAAAGAAATCGCAACTCCAAAGCTTAGCATGACACCACTAATTATCAATCATCCCCTACTACACAAAAGAGCTCTATGAACACCCCGAGGGTTTAAAAACTCAATCACGATAACATGAATGATTACTGATCAAGGAAATATCTCAAAAGTGACATTGGTCAGAATATGGCTCTTATGAAATTTACAAGGAATTAAGAATATGGAAAGTTATATTTGAGCCAACAATCAAGGGAACAAGATGTCAAACAAGTTAGAGAATCAAGAGGCTAATAGTTTAATAAGAAAGCATGATAACTAAGATAAGAAATGTCTCAGCACCTATCAGTTAAATAAGTACGAACAAAGGATGATGACGAGTCAAAACAGTGCTGAGTATGTTGAACAAAAATTCTGAACAAGTAGATATTTCAATTTTCGATGATTGTTCAAGAAACCAACAAGTAAGTTGTACTTGAGGCGAAATGAAATTATAAAATAAGAGATGATTAATTCAATAGAAAATATGAGTGTCAAGATAATGAGTATCTCAGCATGCAATAACTAAAGAAGTATAAATAAGAAAGGAAAATGCTGAGTATATTAAATGAGCAATTACAAGCAAAGTAATGGGTCAGGATTTAATAATGAAACAATAGGATTAACAAGCATCAACAAAAATGACAATAATGTACTTAGGTAGGGAGTACATCAAGCAAGTGGAATTCGAACAAGTAAAATAGTATACCAAAGGAAAAAATACTTTCAAATGAATAGTAATAGGATGAAATGAAATATTGAAATCAATGGCTGGATATATAGAATGAAATATAAAAGTCTCAAACCTTAACTTCAATAAGTGACATTGCTATAAGAAGCAAATATGAATGTTAAGAATAGAAACAATGTCAAATGAGTATAGGATCCATTAATCCAACAAACAAAACTTTTAAGAAATAATTGATATGTTAGAAAAGTGTAACTCTCTCTCAAATAAGTGAGAATAGAGTAGAAGAGAATAATAAGACTGATAGAATTATGAAGCACAAGAAGGGTGTCCCACCTACACATTTAAATACCAACAAGTCATATCCTACAATCTATCTTCCTCCAAAACAAAACACTAAGGAGATCTAGAGAACCTAAGGAGTCATAACAATCACCAAACAAGATAAATCACTCCAAAATTTTACATTCCGTACCAGACCAATCACTAAACAAGATAAATCACTGATTACCCAACAAGATTAACTAATGAAGACTCCAAAATCTGATAACACAATACATATTCATATTAACCCATTATAACACTAGTGAATCATCAATCAACAATTTAGAAAGTCATACCACCTAGAACTCAAAAGCTTGACGTAAGCAAGTAAATGTTCAGTCACCAAAATGCATTCTTATTTCCTCAAATAATTCTATCTCCCAACAATTACATCTTCGAATAAAGTAACTTTAGTCAGGAATCACTCCAATTGTTTCCAAGGTTTAAAGATCAAAACTCCAAAATATCCATTAATAATATATCAATCTCAAATAGTAGAAATATTCACATTTTATACCACACTTCATTATATTCACAAATATACATCACTAATTCCTCAAATAAATTCATTCTAAAATAACCTCAAGGAAGTATAGTCTGAGTTGAGACTCCAAAAGTGTGTAATCACAACCTCACAGAAACCTCAACTTATGATTCATCTCCAAGTAATAACAAGTTAAACATGGCAACAAAAGTAATTATAATCATCAAGATACGTTGCTATTTCATCGAACAACTTCATTCTCGCTAAAGGAACATCAAGATCATTCCACTAAGCCGAAACTAAAATCCATAAACATAACAATTAAAATCTAACTAATAATCTTCTAGAATAATAATAATTCAAAATCATGGCCTACCACTATTTCCAAAAACTCTTGCAGTCACCCTAGACATTAAAAGGTCACTCACGAGTTAAAACATGTATGCAACTATATCATATGAAAGACAAGTACAACGTAATGCGCAATTATAATACAATGCAACATTATCACATAACACACAATTCAACATATAAGAAGCCAACATCACATAAATAGGTTATATCACAGAAATAAGTTATCAACAATTAAAGTCACATAAGCAACAAACTTCACATAAGACAAGTTAATCACGTAACTCAAATTGGTCACTTAAAGTACATTGAGCACCTAAAGCATGTTGTTTCACATAAGCTAGTTATAAACAATTAAAACCACATAAACAACTAACTTCACACAAGGCACAAAATCACGTAAAACACAATTATTACATAATACACAATGATCACATAATGCACATTAATTAAAGCACATTAAGTACGTAATACACGTTATCACATAGAACATATTGACCACATTAGTTCACTTAACACATAAGGCATATTGATCACATAAAAAGTTAGACACAAATAAATTAGTCACACAAACATATTAACATATGTTTCACTTTTCTTTCACTTAATACATACTTGCATGCTTAGACCACTAACCACATTCCGAGGATACCCCGGCTGACAGCTAACATGCGCTCTGATACCACTTAAATGTCACGCCCCAACTCGACCCCTCTTACAATCAGTCAGGACGCAACGGAATTTCGGCAGCATAACGACAGTAACATGAACATCAGGGCTCTAAACCAACCCTTAATAACAACATACATCAAACTCCACAAATCACCAACCAACTCCACAATCAAATCAACAACATACAACGTAACCATTTCATACATTAAACATTCTTTCATCAACTCATTCATAGTTATGCACCTCCGTTCCAACTTAATACATAGGCTGTACATACATTTCAAAATAGATTATAAACCAACTTAGTAATCTAAACATGATCAAAAGAAAGACTACTAAACCATCATACATAAGTCTTATAATTGAATAAGCTATACAATATGACTTATTACAACAACTAAGACAAATTCATGGCAACAACTCCGGCACACAAGACTCGTCCACATAAAGCACATTCTCAGCTTCTTGAGGCACGTACTCGTAATCCGGCTCTGCAACACCTGTAAGCATGCTATAATAGAGAGTGAGCTTATATACATAAGCCCAGTGAGGATCCGATAGATCTCGAGCAAGGTCTACTAAACTCCTTGGAATAATCCTTTGAGTCAGTAAACACACAATAACATAAATAATACTATCATCACATAACTATATGACCATTCAATAGAGGATACTCTCTCTAGTTGGTGTAGCTCCAAACGCCATCACGATCTCAACCATTCTTCTTATAACTCCCTATTACTCACGCACCCAGGGTACCCTCAATAACCTCTCCCTCCATGACACCTCCGTCATGCGAGCTGGAGGCAGTCTCTGATAGTCATGCCGTTATCAACCCGACAGCCCGATGCTGCCCGAGAGGTGGCACACACATACCAGAGACTCAGCAATAAATATAAACATCAATCATCAATATTCCGAGAGATCAGCAACGAAAGTGCCCGATTCCCGTACTCAATAATCAATCAATATTCTGAGAGATCAGCAACGAAAGTGCCCGATTCCCATACTCAATAATCAATCAATAATCATCAATCATCATATTATCGTCATCAATAATCATATCAATAATCAATTTAACAACAATTAACTAAGTTAGATGACAAAGTAGGCCATCCAACCGGACATGCATTAAACACACAATCAAACCCTAGTTTACCCATCAACAACTCACAATTCAATCACTCAAACCACACCCGATCAACTAAGGCTCAATTCAATAATTTTAAGAAAGATAACCTAAACTTCAAATAATCATATCTTACATTCTACTAATCCAAACAACCCCAAATCAGTTTCAAACACTCACCCCTTCAACCAACTACATTAGCCCTCTCGGAAATCCACCATAACACCTCTAAATTATGCCCGATAACCCTAAAACCCTAGGATATCTTGGCTGGATTTTCCGAACTTTCCCATGAGCAATGTAATCAAAAATTAGGCATTACAATAGCGCTAACACGTAATTATCAAGTATTTAGAAATCGACGGCAATCGATTTCGATCATCACAACTCAATTAATTCAACATTGAACAATTTAATCAAAATCTAATACCCGAAAAATAAAAATTATGCTACATCCGACAGAAACTCGTAGTATTACCACTAAACGATCCCTAGCATGCAAGGAGCAATAATCTAACACCAGATTACAATTCTAACGGTTCAATCTTCATTTATACGCAAAAATGCAAAAGACAAGTTTTGAGATCTAGAATTTTTCTCTCACCTTTGATGTGTTTTGATGCAATAAATGTGTAGAATGGATGCCAAACAATCAATTTCAAGCTTTGAATCACTCAATTCGGCTTTGAAACGCAAAATCTGTGAGAAAAAGGCTTTGAAAATGCCTTTATCTTTCTCCTTCAAGGAGCCACGGTTTTGTGTGTGTTTTTGGTGGCGTTTTGCTTTGTTTTTAATGTATGTTGATCATATATTAAGCAAATGTCAAATAAATAAAAGAAAGTCAAAGTGGAAACTAATTATTTTTAGTGTTTTCTTGACTTTAAATGCATTTTATTGATCACCAAAGTTCAAAACAATTATTCAACACCCAAGATAGCTCAAGTAGGTTATTTTTAGGTGACAAGAAGTTTTACAATCAAACAATTTCACCCGAGTGGGCTTAAAACTCGATTTTCGCAAAAGTCGGTGTAAAAACCCTAATAAATTCTTAAGCTGATTTTAAAACCGTTTTAATCAAACACAGGTCTATTAAAGTCCGTGGACTAGGTCTAGAAGGGTTAAAAAGACCAGTTTCAAAATTTTAGCGGACGTGTTTCGAAAATACTATTCACTAAAAATCGACGATAAAATAGTTCATTAATCAATCAAACCAAAAGTATCATATATTCTTTAGGATTTGGAGAAGAATCGTGGTAGAAATCCGTCTCCGGATTGTTCTCTGTCTTTAACTCGTGAATTCTTTCTCTCTCTCTCTCCCTCTGGAACTTGGCTTTTTCTCCCCTCTTGATGGCTGCCCACTTCTCACGTTTTTCTCCTTTTATTTCATAAGGTTCTTTTCTTGTTTTGCCAATTTACAAAACTGCCCATAATTTTCCTATGATGCTGCGCAGCTGCGCTATGACTACGCTACTTCTATTTGTTTTGTCTTGTGTGTAGAAGTTTGGTTTCAAAGTTATTCAATGTATTTTACTCGTTTATTTAGTTAAAATAATTACGTGATCGAAAATTTCTATAGTTAGAATTTCAGATGGGTGGTTATGTTGTAAATTTTATTTATGAGAGTATCGTAAAATAATCAGTTTCGTTATATCATGAATTTAAATAATTTTCATTTTTGTTTCATTCTCGTTAAAGCGAAAAATTAGTTTTTCATTAACATTTCAAATTTGTTTTAGCTGGAAATTAATTTTGCAGAGACTCACTCAATGAAGTCTCTCATTTCTTGGCGTATAAAACACCATAGAGCGGGAAATTAAAACAAAACTTAGCCTTTAAATTTAAATATTTTCATGTTCACTTAAATTTTGTTATAACGGGAAAATAAAAATTTCATTATGATACGTGTATTAAGCAATAAGAAAAATGAAAACCATGAATCCTTGGTTGGTTCAAAATAGTTTGAATTGAATTGTTGAAAAAAAAATTGAAAAGTAAAAGCAATAGTCAAATCCGTTGTCACATCTATCTAATGTAACTATCATTCAGCTAGGAATTGTGTTTCAGATTTTCAATTCGAATTAAAACCAATTTAGTCCTTGAGGTTTGCTTTAAAGACTAAATTGGTCCCTAAGGTATATAAAAAGTTCAATTCAGTCTCTGCTGTTAGTTTCTTATTAACGGTCAACTCATTGACCCCGTGAAATGATGCTCATGCCCCTACTTTTTAAATTCTTTCTGATGTGTTAAACAAAAAAAAAAAAAAAGGCATGATAGTCGTTGAAAATCCAACGACTATTTCACATTGTTCTTCCTGTCATGCCATTTCCAACGGCTATTTCACGTTGTTCTTCCTGCCATGCCTGTAATGCATGGCCAACCAAAAAAAAAAGAAGCAATCTTATAGACGCTATGTTCTAACGGCTAAAACCCAACGACTATCATACCTTTCTTTTTGTTTAACACATCAGCAAGAATTTAAAAGGCAAGGGCATGAGCGTCATTTCACATGGTCAATGGGTTGACCGTTAATAGGGAACTAACAGTAGGGACTGAATTGGGCTTTTTGCATACCTCAGGGACCAATTTGGTCTTTAGGGCAAACCTCAGAGACTAAAATGGTTTTAACCCTTTTTAATTCTCAGATAGTGCGCAAGTGTAGAAACGTAAAGAAAGGTAGATATTTCCTATGCTAATGATTCCAATGGATTAATTTTGTCAAAGACACATGGAAGGGTAATAAGGGCAATTCGGTATATAACAAGGGTAAGTTTGTAACTAGCTTGATTTACGCATCAAAAAATGCCTGATGTGACGTGAAGAGAGAGAGAGAAAGATGGCTGATCTCCTTTGATTTTTTCTGATGGTGGCTTCTAATTTTTTTGGTCTCATTCGATTCTTGCTGATCTCCTTTAATTTCTTCTGATGGCTTCTGATTTTTCCTTTAATTTCTTCTGTCTGCTTCTGATTTTTTTGATCTCCTTCGATTCTTGCTGATCTCCTTTAATTTATTTTGATGGCTTTTGATTTTTCCTTTAATTTCTTCTGTTTGCTTCTGATTTTTTTGATCTCTTTCGATTCTTGCTGATCTCCTTTAATTCATTCTGATGGCTTCTGATTTTTTTGATCTCCTTCGATTCTTGTCGGCTTTTGATTTTTATGATCTCCTTTGATTCTTGTTGATTTTCTGTTGACCAAAAAATAACGCATTTTCTGATTTCTTTTAGTTCTAAACAGTCATCCGCCTTGTGTTTTCTTCTGATCTTTATGTTTAACCAAAGGCCTCACAACCTGTCTTGCATTCAGCAAGTTATACCATCCCTAGGCTACATTAGAAGGGACAACAATCTACCATAAATTCTTCCCTCGAAGAAGGTTAGATTTAACCCACGATAACCAAACTGAGCAAGAATAAGGTTGCAAAATGTTCCAAACCTCCTTGAGAGTGAAAGTGGCATGAATCTCCTCAAGACAACGAATACCAAGACCCCTATCCTTCAACGGTTTCACAACTGCAATCCAAGCAACCTTCGCTTTAGCATGACCTTTAGCCCCACCATTCCAGAGAAAATGGGTGAATCTTTTCTTGATCTCTTTAAGCATACCAACTGGAAGAACAAGAGAACAAGCCCAATAAGAATGAATACCAAAGAGAGCAGACCTAATGAGCTGCAAATGCTCGGCAAAAGATAACTACTTGGAAGCCCAGTGGTTGATGCGACCAAGAATTTTATCAACAAGACCCTTGCAAGCATTAATGCTCAGCCTGCCAAAGATAAGTAGGAGGCCCAAATAATTGACCAAAAAATGTCCCTCTTGAAATCTAAGAATATCAAATAACTACAATTTAGTATCATCATTGCACCCAGCCACGAACATACTACTTTTGTCAGGATTAACTCTAAGACCAGAGATATAGTAAAACAGCTCGAGAGAATCTTTGATTACTATAATCGAAGTACAGTCATCTTTTGAGAAAATCAACAAATCATTGGCAAAGGACAAATGGTTAAGCCGCAGGCAGTGGTATCTTGGATGGAAAAAAATCATCCTAAAAACCAATACAATTAAGAATACAAGAGAGCACCTCCATACCAAGCACAAACAGGTACGGGGACAAAGGGTCCCTTTGCCGAAGTCCTTTGGCACCCCTAAAAAAACCAACGAGATCACCATTAATAGCAATTGAGAAAAGGGGATTAGTGATACAAGCTTCAATCCAATCAACAAAGAGATATGGAATAGCCATAGCTCAAAGAGATTTGAGAATAAAGTCCTATCTAACTGAGTCGTAGGCCTTCAAGATATCAACTTTAATAGTACACCTCAGGCTAACTTTTTTCCTCCTATAATTACGCACCACCTCTTGAGCAACTAGAACATTATCAGAAATTTATCTACCTTCAACAAATGCCGATTGATTCTGAGAAATGAGCATATCCAAATAAGGTTTAATCCTATTGGCCATGATCCTTGTAATACATTTATAAATAGTATTACAACAAGAAACCGGCCTATAGTCTTTAATACTACAAGGGTCCAAAACCTTGGGAACCAGAGTGATAGAGGTAGCATTAATAGTACCAAGGAGTTGACCCGAATCAAAAAAAGACTGGATAACATTGCAAAACTCCATACCAACCACCTCCCACATAGACTGAAAAAACAAAGCATTGAAACCATCTGGGCTTAGGCTCTTATTTCCATCTAGATGTGGCATTAGGGCCAGCCCGGCCCGGCCCAGTCGAATTATGTGTCAAGAAAATTGAGCCCACCTCGGCACATATATTTGGTGGGCTGAATTGTGATAGGCTGAATTTTTAGAATATAGAACCCAACTCGGCTTATGAGCCTGCTATCACGAGCCACGAGCTAAGTTGGGTTGGGCTAGGCTAGCCCATATACATATATATTAAAATTTAAACTTAATTTTTTTAAGGATAGTTAATTCAACTATTAACGAAACAGTACACAAGTTGATTGATAATATTAATAATTAACTTAAATGGTAAAATACAACACAACATAACAAGCTACAAGTTAATGAGACACAAGTACATCAGTGATATAAATATGAAAATAAAACATTACGTAAATGCTTGAGGAAAGTTACTGTAAAAGTTCTTCATTTTGTTATGCTTCTTGTATGGTATTAGGCATGTTGGTAGTAGTTGTGGGTTTGGTGGTGGCAGTAGTTGAATAATTACTTCAGGATTAAAATAGTTTGTGACATTTGGTTGCTGAGATACAAGGTGTCTTACAATTGCCCCAATTTCAAATTTATGTAGAAATATAAATTGAAATTGATAATAGTTATAAATTACATACCCTTGTTCTTCAAAGTACATAAGATGATTCCAAACCTCTAATGAATGCAATCGTCATGAAAGATTTTATTCTTCCATGGACATAGTTATATATAATATTGTAGACTTGTAGTAAAATAAAGTTGCAATATTATAAAAAGTGTTTGATAACAAGTCATTTAATATTAACTTAAGAAATACATTTGCTACTTTTTATTATTAGTTTGTTAAAAAATATAATTACTATGACTTGCTAGTTTATTTTTTTTAAAACTAGTTACTACGATTTGCATTGCATACATAAAGTATAATATTTTAATTTCTTTTAATAAGTGAGCTCAAATTGTGCTTAATTTGTGTTGAGATCGAGATGGGCATTATTTGGGCTCAAAATGGGCCTTATCTAGGCTCGAGCTAGGGTAGGCTATGCTTTGAGTTGGGTTGGGCTCATGGGCTAGGCTGAGTTGGGCCTGAACTCAAATGGGCTGGGTCAGAAATTATATGACCTATCTCGTCCCACATATATGTGGTGGGTTGGGCTGAGTCAAGCCCACTACTAATTGAGTTGGGCTGGGCCTGAATTTTCATGTGTTGTTGGGCCTGTGTCGGCCCAGCCCAAATGTCACCTCTATTTCCATCAATGGAAAAAAGAGTTCTTTTAATTTCATCCATAGTAATATCTCGAGTCAAGAAAACCCCTTCTTCCGGCGACATAAACTTTCCAAGAAGCATCATGAGGTCGTCAATGGAGTAACTGGCCGAAGATAAACTAGGAGTCTCCAAGAGATCAAAATAATAATCAACAATGGACTTCTTAACCTTAACTTCATTCGAGATCCACTCACCATTCTCAAGTTGAATTTTTGAGATTGAATTCCTAACAATTCTACCTCGGGCCATTTTATGAAAATGAGAAGTATTAGAATCCCCTTCACGGAGCCAAGTAACCTGTGATTTCTGACACAAAATGTTCTCCTCCGCATTAGAGTAGAACTCCAAATCCAGCAAAAGTACCCTTTCTTCGGCCCTCTATTCCTCGGTCACACTGCCATGGAGGAAGCTAGATTGGAGGAAGTACAACTTCTCTTTAATCAGCGTTACTCTTTTGGAAGGGTAAATGAAATGCTCCTTGTTAAACTCTTTAAGTTTGCCCTTCAAGAATTTCAGTCAGCAAAAAAGTCTAACATAGGTGCCCCATGTACCTCACAGTTCCAAGCACTTTTAACAATAGCTTTGAAATCCACATGTTTAATCCACGCATTAAAGAATCTAAATGGAGGCTTCCTCGGGGCTACGTGAATCATTGTACAAATGACCAATGGAGTGTGATCTGAAACTCCTTGGGGAAGGATATCGAGTTGAGAATTAAGGAATTTATCCACCCACCCTCATTGACAAGCAAACAGTCCAAGTTAGAAGCTCTCAACCTGTCACTTGAACCCTTGTTATCCCAAGTAAAAGCTTCTTCACAAAATTAATTGCTCCTGCAATTATTGATGCTTGATCAATTATGTTAATTATAACCATACCAATTATATAAACATTCAGAATAAAATAAGAGAAGGACATAAAAGTTATTATACACATAAAATTTATTTATCCCTTTCTATTTTCTTTATAATCTAAACAAAAACAACTCATACTCCTTTATGATCTTGTCCTTTATAAAATTATCCAATCCAAATATGATTTAATTCTCTCCACTCCTTTCCTTTACAATTCTCTTCCTTCTTCTCCTAGGTCCATTAATATTTGTAATGAAAAATTATAAATTCAAAAAATTTAAACTATAATAAGTTATTATTGGATTTCTCTCCACCAAAAGGTTGGGTGGTGGAAGTTCTAATCCACATTGCATATAATAACAATCTTGAGTTGACCAAGCTATCAAAGTTTTTAAATATTATTTTTTCATTTGCTTGTGCTTTACTTTTTCTTTTTGCTTGACGTCAAGTCCAAAAATGAAAACGTTCAAGATTCATGGGTTTGCATGTTTAACCCCACCACATGCGGCGGACTCGAGCATCAGAAATTTGTGTATGCATTATAATAACATAGTGAATAACGAAAGGTTCAAATATACTTATCTATATATAAATTAATATATATTAAGCACATTTTAGTACTTAAAAAAATATAAATTTATAAGAGAGAAAAAAAAAATTTAATTATAATTTATCCATGAACATCTAAAAAAAAATTAATTTTATACTTTTAGATATACCTAAATTAATAATAAACAACTTATATAAAATTAAATTAAAAAAGAACTCATTAAAATTATAAAATATAAAAACTATAACTAATATTTAAAAAAGTGAAGAATCAATAGCAGTAAGTGATAAAAAGCTATGGTGAGTTTCTCCTCCAACCTCAGTAAAGAAAAGTAAGTTATAAAAAGCTATGCTAAAAGAGTAATTATATTGTAGCAATACAGAACAATTGTAACGTCATATTTTTTTTCATGAAATTAATCCCGCTACTTTAGCAATAGACCTATCCAAAAAGTATCATGATGAAAAGGAGAAAACACTATCTACTATATCAGAATTTAAAATTGTATACCATTTTTTGCATTAATTAACCTGTGGGCCACCGCAAACGCATTCTTTTCCTCCTTTAATATACGCATCTCAAAAATACCAATGCTCCAACCCAAAAAAAATATAAAAGAAAATTACAACATTAATACACTAAAAGAGAATAAGAAATTATGTATATAGATGTGTTATGTCAAAACATAGTAGTTCTTTTTTTTTTTTTCTGTCAACACAGTAGATTTAGTAAACGAATTAATTTGACTCAATTGCCTACCAACAAGATTCGTGCACTAGCTGTGGTCACAGCTTTTGACAAAAAATAAAACAAATACTATGTAGTCACAGTTTATTATCATGGTTAGGAACTTGAGATCCTGTGTGCGACAAGCCTTCCAAATATTTGTATTTTTTTTTTGTATTTTCGAGATTTATGAAGTTTACATGTTTGGATTTCTACCTGTTTTTTTTATTAATATATGATTTATGGACTTTACAAAAGACATTTATTGAAAAATTAATGCATTAGACACACGAAATTTGTTATGGAAAAAGACTGCATCTTCAGACAAGCGTGTATTATTGAGATGGTTAAATTTGTATCAATTTGTAAATAAGTAATTGAATTTTAGAAACTTGTATGCTTAAGCTCGTGACAGTTACGTTCCCTTATAGCCACAATTAAATTTGGAGATGTAACACACTCCAAACCATATGCGTATCTGGAATGCAAATCAATACCTTATTCAAAGACAACGCACCCAATTATGCATCTTCCACAATCCATATATGTGTGTATCAATCTCTTAGTACCAAAGATTTAATAGTAACCTAATGGTGGGTTACTCGCCCTGGCAATTAGAAGAGCAAGGTTAAAAACTCATTGGGATGGAGGACAAGTGAGGGTGGGGGGAAGAAATAAAAAAACTCTCTGAATGATTGAAGTGCACTCAACTCCTCAATATGAAGAAAACATATCCATCATATTCATCGGTTATTCAGTCATATCATATATATCATGAAACTCACCACTAAACAAACCCCCAGATTACATGGAGAAAGATACGAGACGACTCCTATGTGCGTCTTCCTTTTCAACGTGTACAATAACAACTTCATAAATGGAAATCTGGATAGTAATCAACCTTAAAAAGACTAGGCATCCATCTTTGATTCAAATAAGTCATCAATGAATTTCTAAACCAAATGAACGAGTATATAAAGATCATGCAGCAGACCAATATAAATCCAGTGCGACAAACTGATTATATACGTAAACAAAGAGACGTGACGTTAAGTTGTACAAAAGTAGCAAGCTAGCATTGAATTAGTATCACAAGTGAAGTAAGATTCTACAATAACATTAAAGATCCTCAAAAAGAAAAGAATAAAGTACGCGTGAAATGCAAAATGGGAGAAATATACTTTGATGTCAAAATCGCAGACCCTTTTCCTACATGACCAATCTACTTTCGCTAAATCAGTAGCCTCGGCAGTTTTTACTTCTGTAGGGCACTGAGACACGGAGGATTTCAGCTGCAAAGACCAAGAATCCCTCTAATTAGCACATTTCATAAAGATACATAAGCGCTAAGTCAACAGAAAAACCTACCCTACATCAAGAAGTTTTAGTAGTAAACTTAACTTCAAATTGTCTTTTACATCATAATGCAAAACACACTAGTGTTCAGAGTGAAAGAAGTCCATGATTGTTAACGCTATGCTACCGTTTACTTTCCCAAGTTTTGTTGGCTTCATATACTCATACAAATACAATCATACAACTGTCATCAATCCACTAATAAACATCCATTGATTGGGCATTGACTCATGATTCATAGATAGATATAGATGGCATCCCAAGCAAGACAAAAAAGATTTATCCCTTTGTGGTGCTCATTCAGGGAAAAGACAATGTAAATGGAACATGAAATAAGGACATTTAAACCTCAAAATAGAATTTCCAATGGTTAGAGAGACAACTTATAATTATAATGTAGATAGTTTTAGAATCAAATGGAACTCAATTCGGGTTGAATTGAGTGAAATATAGTCTCGATAAAAATTTTGCGCAAAAGGAGAGGGGCAATCGGACGAGGGGACTCGCCTGGCTCCTTCGACCGACTCAAGCAGTGGAAGTCGGATGAGCTCCCTGGTCCGACTCCCTCGACCGACTAAAGCCGTCAAGGCCATTCCAAGTCCGAATTTTCATGTTCTTTCCTTCTTTCTTCTTTAATCTTGTTTCAACCAAGTTCATGCCTCAAATTCCTTTCAATTACAAGTTTATTAACATCATCTAGACATGTATTAAGCATCATCTAGTGTCAAAATCATCTTAGAAGCAACAAAAGCATTCAACCATCAACTATCATACATTTGCAACTTCAATCATCAAGATTTGTCTTCTAGAGTTGCGTCTTCTATTCTCATGCTTCAACTCAAGTGTAATGATCACATATAACATTATAATAGTTTACAAGAACAACAAAAAACATAATATAGCTTTATGACCAAGTATTGACCTTAGAAATTCAACCTAAGCTCAATCCACCATCTAATATACATATAACTTTATTCATGCTTTGTATACACATAGGTCTCTTTACTATGAGTTGTATGCCTTTATAAACCTTTGAAATTCATCCCTCACCTTGTTCTTGAAGTTGAGAAGAAAAAGAAGCTAAAAGGGTCTTGAATCTAGCTAGCAAATGCCAAGGAAAACTTTGTAAATGGCTTGAGAGTTCTCCTATCCTTGTCCTTCCTCTTCCTTCCTTCTATCTTTTTCTTCTTCGGTCATGTGGTTTAGTGTGTGTGGTGTGTGTGATCTGATGTATGTGTATGTTTGTGTCATGTATATATGTGTGATAGATATTTAATTTTGCCCAAGGACCAATATGCCCCTCAACTAAAACACTAACTTCTAGTTTGCCCTTTTAATTGTTTCCTAACTATTTGGTTAGCTAGTGTAGTATAATATAATTTATTTATCCTACGTTACCTAAATCACAAAAATGTAAGTTAAACAATACAAATGTACTAGTGCACATAAAATGATGTAATGCACATAAAATCACTCAAATGCACGTAAATCAATATAAACACATATTTAATGATATAATATGCATATGATGTTTCGTGCGGGACCTCACATCCTTCCCCTTTAACAGAATTGTGCCCTCGCAAATCTCTCATTTGATAATTGCTCAATAAGCTGCAACGACTTTGTCTAAAGCACATAAAGGAGACCTGACCACTGGAGAAGGATGCCCAACTATAACCCCGAATACAGGGCCCCATATGAGACTTTCGCATAATAACACCATATAAGTGTTGTTGAATAAGAAGTTTAGATAGAATACCAATCCCCGAATAAAAATACCGAATAAGAACTCTGAGTAAGAATACCGAATTCCGAATACCGCAAGAGAATACCGATAAAAAATATCGAATACCAAATAAGAATTTCCCAAAATGAGAATACCGATTGAAATTATCAAGTAAGAGTCTCGGACAAGAATACCATCGGAGAATACCAAGAGAGATTACCCACCAAGAATTCCCAAGATAAAATCTAAATAACAAATAAGAATACCAAGTAAGAACATTAATGGAAATGCCAGCAAATAAAATCTACCTTCAACTGCATTTGTTACCTTTGGAAGTTTCCCTTGGTCAATGGAATCAACTCAGGCATGAACTGCTTGTCCTAAAGTATTCCTAGTAGGTTGAGGCCATGTTCCCACATTCTGCATCCTTAGGCAGTCCTTATATAAGTCTTGATTACTCCCATACCTTACACACTTGTCTGCCTTTCTCCAATATTGGGTTTTCATGTGCCTTCTCTTGTTGCAACAAACACAAATAATATTCTGAGAGGTGGCTGTATTACCTGATAACCCTCAAGTTGTCTTGGTATTGAATGCACTAAGCTGAGTTCTATTCTTCTTGTGGTGTCAGAGATAAGAACGACCTTTTGTTGATTTGACTCGGTCCACTTTGGGTTTCAAATCTCATCTTCTCAATGTGAGCAGCCAAATCGATCACATCATTATATGAGGTAAAACGATATGAAGCCAAGAAGTCTTGAATTTTAGGCCTTAATCCTCAAACAAACTATCTGATTCTTCTTTTTTTCGTCTGGATTAACTCGGGGAGGTAATGTGACAACTTGTTAAAACGAGCTTCATATTGGACCGCAAACATTTTACCTTGCTTCAAAGTAAGAAACTCTTCTACTTTCCTTTCTCGGGCTACTTCCGTAATGTAATTTTTCTCGAAAGATTTGACAAGGTTAGCTTAAGTGACGGGTGTGCCATCACGCTCCCAGCGAAGCTTTTCTATCCTCTACTATTGTTCTGCATCTTCTTCTAATAAGAATACCGCGAAAATCACCTTTCTTTCATCATTGTAATCAAGAACAACAAATATCTTTTCAACTTTTGCCAACCAAGCTTAAGTTTTTCTATCATCGGGTTCACCAAGGAACTTGGGAGGTCTATAGCTGAAGAAATCCTTTAATGTGTTATTATTGCCTCCTGTTCCAATTGCTTGGTTTTCTAGAATCCAGCTCATCCTGTCCACGGAAATTACCAACATACTGAATATCTCTCTCCCAGGATTAGCCTAATCAATATTCTCTATTCCTCAAGTTCCAGTGTTCTTGCGAGTGCTCGGCCCTGTTATCTTGGGTATGGATGCACGATGCCACTTACGGTTATATGATGCATATGAATTGTACGAGACATGAATACGTGCCCTATCTATGCTGCTAGTGTAATATCCCACATTGACTAGCGAGGATGCTAGGCTGCTAGATATATAGTGGAAGGTTTTTACTTATATTGTGACGATGCGTTTTCCAATCCAAGTTGGACTGTAAGAAACATACCCGTGAGGGGCGCAATGTGGTAACCCAAAACGGACAATATCGTCATATGTTGCATTGCTGGTGGGCTTCTGCCTTTCGGGATATTCGCGTAGCCGGGGTATTACAGCAAACATGTATATATTATGACTATACCTAACACATAAGTATTCATGAAGGCACGAAGCATTTATAGCATTTTAAACACGTATGATTCACATAACACATAAGGAATATTGGGCAATTCACACGTAGCATTTAAGTACATAAGTTCCACACAAGTGCTAAAGGAGAAAATTGAGCCACTAGGTCAAACCTTTTGGTCTGCTTCTTATCCTACGACCTCACTTTAATCCATAAATCAAATACAATTCTTATGTTCCAAATGACACTATGGCCAAATTCCTACCCTAGGATTTTCAATCTTCAACCCAATCTTTTGACTATAATACCCTCAAAGAATCATAGTCTCCAACTTTAGCTAAGTCATCCATTCACCTTATTTACACACATCATCATAATCAATTCCACCTTAAAACTTCTACCCACTGACCAGGGGTTCTAAACCCAGCTTAACGCCTAGCTAACTAGCTAAGCTCTGATACAACTCTATCACAACCCCGATTTTCAAACGCTAATATATGTACTCTGATACCACGAAAGCGGAATAAAGTTCAAACTTGCATTTATCTCAACATCTCAGGATCGTGATGCCATGGGTTCAAGCAGATCACTCCACCTAAGTCTGCTAAGGCACAATGCAAAATCTCGGGCACTATTAACCATAAAACAACTCAACCTTTTGTAAAACAACCCAATACTAAAATTCAAGTTATAAAAGTTACATAAGTTCAACAATACTTGTTATACAAACTTCATCATTAAAAGTTAAAGTCACAATCCGAATACATATTTACAAACCCGTATCCATCAAGGTACAATCTTAGAAATCCATCTAGTATAACCAAGTATCCCACGAGTCATAGTCTAATTAATTGCACAACTAATAATCCAAAAGGAGTTACAAGATAGCATTATAGTCAATTATACAAAATATTTTTCATGAGCGAGCAAGTAGAACACAAAGGTAGAAAATCTAAATTATCACGTTAACGGGGCTTCCATCAATAAGCAAGCTCAACTGTACTTGAGATGTTAAGAAAAATGGTAAACTATAATTAGCTCAGCGACAGATAAAGGGAACGGGGATTTTCGCAATCGTTTTACCATTTCAAAATCGATTTTCAAAAATAATTCCATGCACATATAGGTACAATTCATAAATAAACAATACATGTACTTGAATATTCCTTAAGAACATCAAGTAAAACACAAATTTAAACAACATTTATAACATGGTAATATTATCCAACTCTACTCTCCAAGGACCTCAAAGGACCAAGCGAGAGTAGAAAAACATATATGAAGAATACATCTCGAGCATGATCAAAATAATGATGCACAATAAGGAATGTGGCTTATACAGACCTAAGAGGTGTTTCCCACTATCATAGTCGTGTGCACCTCAAAAGGTGTATCCCACTATCACTATCGTGTGCACATTATTCCGTATAAGTCTCAACTATAAATAATGTAGCATTAATGGGATAGGGAGGTGTCTGCCACTATTACAGCCGTGTGCACCTCAATAGGTATCTCCTACTATTACTGTCGTGTGCAACTTTAATCCCATCCCTTAATGAATGAGAAGTTGCAACCACCACGTACATATAAGTAATACCATTTCATAATCGATGACAAGTACAAAGTGAGCTCAAGATTTATCAAGCATATTCAAGTACCTTTTATATGTCGCATCATACAAACAGTCAAGCATTTATTATGTATTCATATGGACATGTAACACATACAATATCTTTCATGTAAGCTCCTTTTGTATTAGCCCATAATAACAAGAACTTGCAAGTTGGCCACTTAAACAATAACTTTTACCAAAAACAAGCATTAGTTACGACCAAACAATTTCAATACTTTTGCATTAGCCTAAATTAAACAGTTAATTTCCCTATTCTCCTGAACTTCAAATAACCCATTTTTAGTATAAAATTAAAGCTTATCGAATGTAGATAGTTGTAGAATCAAACGAAACTCAATTCGGAGTTTAATTGAGTGAGATATGGTCTCTAGAAAAATATTGCACAAAAGGAGAGGGACAGTCGGATGAGAGGACTCGCCCAGCTCCTTTGACCGACTCAAGCAGTGGGAGTTGGATGAAGGAGTCGGATGAGCTCCCTCGTCTGACTTCCATGATCGACTGAAGTTGTCAAGGCTATTCCAAGTCCGAATTTTCATGTTCTTTCTTTCTTTCTTCTTTAATCTTGTTTCAACCAAGTTCATGCCTCAAATTCCTTTCAATTACAAGTTTATTAACATCATCTAAACATGCATTAAGCATCATCTAGTGTCAAAATCATCTTAGAAGAAACAAAAGCATTCAACCATCAACTACCATGCATTTGCAACTTCAATCATCAAGATTTATCTTCTAGAGTTGCATCTTTTATTCTCATGCTTCAACTCAAGCGTAATGATCACATATAACATTATAATAGCTTACAAGAACAACAAAAAACATAATATAGCTTTATGACCAAGTATTGGAACCCTAGAAATTCAACCTAAGCTCAATCTACCGTCTAGCATACGTATAACTTTATTCATGCTTTGTACACACATAGATTTCTCTACCATGAGTTGTATGCCTTTATAAAACCTTTGAAAATCATCCCTCACCTTGTTATTGAAGTTGAGAAGCAAAAGAAGCAAGAAAGGTCTTGAATCTAGCTAGCAAATGCCAAGGAAAGCTTGTAAATGGCTTGAGAGTTCTCTTATTCTTCTTCTTCCTCTTTATTCCTTCTCTTTTTCTCTTCCTGGGTCGTATGGTTTAGTGTGTTTGGTGTGTGTGATCTGATGTGTGTGTGTGTTTGTGTCGTGTATATGTATATGTTGTGTGGTGTGAGTGTGTTTTTGTGTGGTGGTTGTAGGTGATAGATATTTAATTTTTCCAAAGGACCAATATGCCCATCAACTAAAACACTAACTTCTAGTTTGCCCTTTTAGTTGTTTCCTAACTATTTGGTTAGCTAGTTTAGTATAATGTAATTTATTTATCTCCTACAATACCTAAATCACAAAAATGCACGTTAAACAATGCAAATGTATGTAAAACAATACTAGTGCACATAAAACGATGCAAATGCGTATAAAATCACTTAAATGCACATAAATGAATATAAACACATATTTAATGATATGATATGCATATGATGTTTCGTACGGGGCTTCACATTGTGTGTTTTGCAAAAATACCACTTTAGTTCTTCTATCAGTTGCAACTTAACGGTCAATGCATTAACTGAGTGAACTACTTATTTGCCCTTATGTTCGAGTCGTTGGAGAAATTTTTTTGAAAAACAAATATTAAGATGATCGTTGTGTTGTTCCAAACATCTACTTGCACACCTTACGGCTATATATATAGCCATGGGGTACCAAATTTTTATCCTTAACTCTTTCTTTTTCTCTCACGTCCAAAAAAAAATTATAGCTCTTTTACACATGAGTCAGCCAAATTCTGCTCAAAATATTATATGAAAAATAAAGTCAAATGTCTAGAACATTGTCATCATCATCATTAACTATTTAGGTAGATATAAACGGAGCTTTCATTAAGTTCAAAAATATAATATGCATATATCATTCACCATATCACCATAAGAATATCCATGGGACTCCAAGTTTGGAACAATACACGACCCCTGAGATAGTGAGCATTGAAAATGAACAATATTTTGGGTAACCACCAAAATAATATACTTATCATTACAACACAAATATAATCCATATAACAAAAACTATCCGAAATAAATAAACTCGATAAATAAGATATAATATTATAACAAAATAATACACGTCTAACATCATTCGAAAGATCTAAAATTAACACTAACTTCAACATTACATTCGAAAAAGTAATCATCATGATAATATATGAAAAAATACAAAGTTTAATAATAGACAAACTAAAATTATCTCATCAAAAAAATAATCCTAAAAGCTTAAAAAATACTATCTAACATTAATAAATACATGCAAAGTTAAAATCTATCAAAATCAAACACAACATGTCTAAATTAGCCAACAAAGCAATATAAATTTGGGTATTATTAAACTTTTTAGGAAAAAGACTAAATCTTAAACCCTAAACCTTATTGACTTGGATATTTGGATGCTTTTTGGCGCTCAAAGCTTGTAATGTATAATCCCTATGCAAAGACAGCTTCTAAGTGAGTTGTTTTGTGCTTTTTTTCGAAGGCTACATGACATATTGTAGTCATGGGGGTATATGTGTGTCGATAAGGAGAAGAAGAGCTTGAGTGTCAATTAAGACAATAAAAAAAATGTCAAATTCTCTTACTTTCCAGGCAAAGGGTAGTATTGATGTGACACTACCCTGGTCTTTCAATTTTTCCTTTTATCCATTCTTTATTTTTTTAATGGCAAAATGTCAAGCTGTTAAAGTTAACATCTATTAGCCTGAAGGCATGAATCCTGTATTTTGATGATAACTAAATCTTGATTATGAAATTGATCTATTGACTAATCATATCTTGTAATGAGTTTATTGTTTGACAATTAGTCAGCGTTTGAAGGATATTCAACATATTAAGTAAGCTCATGAATATTAAAAAGATGATCAAAGCACTTTGTGAATATCAATGTTATACAAGCTCAAGAGCAAGTTCATGAAGAATGATGTTGATCAACCTCAAATGATCTAATCATGAAGACAAAATGAAGAGCTCAACATGATCAAGCTCAAGTGTATTTTTGTCAAGATCTTTACAAGCTCAAGTTGTAAAGATTCAAGTGAAGATCTTTGTAAATGAAGAAGGAGTTATAAGAGGAAACGCAGCGACATAAGGGGTACCAGTTGGGACTTGACCGGGGTTTGGGTTTGTAAATGGTATATGCTTAATGATGATTCTTAAAAGTTATTTTTGAATCAATTGAAAAAGGCTTTACAAAGGAAGTTTAAAAGAAATGATTTCAAAAACCCAATCCTTGCAGTTTGGAGCCCACCGGACAACCCCATGGTGACCGGTTGACCGGTGGCCAAAGGGTCGTCCGCCTGAGGTCTGTCTACTGGATGAGGGTCTTTCGACCGGTCGACCGGCGAATGCGAGTAGGGAGTATAGGGAATATGTGCACTGAACTCTTACCCCAATCACAATATCCTATATTATTTTTCTCATAAGTTGTCAGTGAGGTAATGATGCGGGACAACTTACGTACACCTTGGGTTAAGCTCATAAAACATGAGCGATCTGACAGCAAGAGTTGAGCTTGAAATCTTAGTCATAAAGAATTAAACTACTTATCGAGAGCATGGACAAACTTATTTAAGTCCAAATATAATAAAAGTTCATGATTGCCTCTCCAATGGAACTCTTCGAACTGTTAAAGGACAAAAAAGGTAAAACATTCCCTTAAGACGGTCAATGAGTAGCTTTGAGTAGAGCTATCATTGCTGCTAAAAATTCTCTCAGCAAATTCTTCCCAAAAACAAAAAGAAAAGAAAGAAAAAATTCACAACCCAATATCAGTTCACATTTTAGGATGCCCCTCTATTTCGAATGAATTCCATGAGAACTTGTAGTTGCAAATGAATCTCTTATTTGAAAGTGTAAACTAGCTAGTATTAAGTCAAGTCTATCATTTGTAGACATAAATTTATTTGCAACACATGTGGAATTGAAACTAAAAAGTCTATTTTACTCAAATACCCCTTCTCTATTCTATTGAAATTAGTAAATTAGAAATGAAAAACAAAAACTTTTGAGCTATCCAACAACTACTAAAATGGCTTAGAAGTAAGGAAGACCAGAATGACAGTTGCTTGGCTAAATTTGCTAATAAGGCATGTAGCAATTTTACAAATAAAAGCATAATTACGAAAAAATTACAAAGAGAATTGAAATGATTTCTAGAATGAAAGTGAAAGGAATTTCTAGTAAGATTAAACCACAAAAAAATAAAATTAAAGGTGAATATTATATCAATCAAACGTGTACAATGACCATGCAGTGAAGAACAAGGGGATTTAGCAACTCTACATAAAAATAAGCTCCACTTACCTCTTACGTTTATCTTCAATCAACCTTCTTTCATATTGGATACCGTAAAATAATATGGAAGGAAAATATTATTCATATCCGACTTGTTGGTTAATTATTTTCTTCGTATTTGTTTTAAGAAAAAGGGCAAGGGAGAGAGTTTGATCTAAGTTTTATTTTTTATCTTTGTATTTGGAGCCAAATTTAAACTTAAGTGTAAATGAAAATGTATAGGGTAATTTTGTCCTCAAAAGTAAGCAACTAACTTAAAAAATGTGGATTTACAAATTACACTTCTTGAGTAAAGATTTGGATAAAACTTGAAGAAATTCAAGATTTACAAATTCTGAATTTTTAATTTTTTAAAGTGTTACTTACAAATATAAAAAATTAGATTTGTAAATAAATTTCACAAAATTTTGTAAAATAAATAAATTTCAAACCATATAGGAGAATTTTCTGTGTTGGGCTATTGTTTAAATTTAACGAGCATCTCAATTTCCTGATCACTTAGCCCAATGACAATGAAAACAATTATTTCCTTCCAATATGCCTGATTTAGTTTTCTCAGATTTTATAGCCTTTGCATTGAACTAATTCTTCAAGTTGCAATGATGGGCTAAAATCTCGCAACCTCTAGCCAAGGGTTGGTCTTCCTAATTTGTTGCTAGAAGAATCGTCACGACAACCTGCCTATCAACAAGAGTTTAAATTGCTTGAGCTTCAGAATTCCATTTTACCGAGTCAACAACCTATGCAAAATGGTTACACTAGATCATGCTCAAGAGTCCAATTAGAGGTGGGAGATGATGGCAAGGGTGCAAGTACAACATTAAGCTCCTGATAGACATGGTTTCCTGTTCAGAAGTAGGTTTGAAGACTGAGGTGGACAAGAAGATTCACCCGATGAAACTCTTCATCCACGCAACACAGGCATGTAGGTAGTGAGGGAGGGAGAAATGAAGAGAAATCATATCGTACTACATTATCTAAACATGTATACACAGAAGCAGCTGGCGCTATCTACGAGAGTGTAGAAAAGCTACATACATGCATGGCAAATATATGTGTCAATATATATAAATATCTAGGTCAATGAAGAATGATTTGAATTACAATACACTGAACTGTTTAGAACACAGCAAACCATTGTGAAAACTAAGTTCAAGATCAAATTGTTAAATATCAAGAGCTATTAGCTAAGAATGAAGGTGAAGAGTTGTAGTATTTAGAATTGACTAGTTCCTAGATGCACAGACCACAAATGGTTATAACAATCGTAGCTGCTAGGGAAAAACTCCAAACAGACCCATCAAACATGACGTCCACATTTATACTCAATGTGGTTGCACCCCTTTATCTTCTCGATGGTAAACCCACAGACTGGACACTTTTTCACGTTCTCTTTGCCTATGCACCACTTATGCAGGGAAGAGTCTGGGTTGTCTTTGAATTCTTTGTACTTCTCACATGAAAAATATGGGTGATACTCCAGATGGCACCTAGTGCACGTCTCCACGTAACATGCACCACAAACAAATAGTGCATTGATGGTAGCCACATGGAAGGTTTCACAGTCAAAAAATTAACCAGCAAGCCGGTTTGCATCAGTTGTCGCAGATATAATAATAAGTCTCAGATCAATCCTCTGACAAAGTAAATTCTTTATCACCGCAAAAAGGAGATCAGTGTTTAAGCTTCTTTCATGAGCCTCATAAACAATAATCCATGAAACCCCGGATAAATTCTTATCACACATATAGTGTAGTAGTAAGCAGTGGTCTGTCATAAATATTATCTTCGAATCAAGCTGTTGTACAGATGAATATGATGGAGAACAAGTTATTGAAGAATCCGGATAACACCCACAGCCTTCCTCTCCGACCCTCTGTGCCAATGAGATGGCAGCTAATTTTTGCGGTTGAGTACAAATAATAGAGTCATCAGCAATTACTCCTGAATCAGCAAGGTATTGAACCAATTATGTATTTTTCCCAGAACTAGTCTCCCCAATCAACGCCGTTATCTGCCACATTGCAATCAAAAATAAACACCAAACAAAAACTTTACATTAGAATCACAACATCAATCTGAAAGCTCAAAGCCTTACTTGAATAATGGAGAGCGGGGATGGGGAGAGAGTGATTCTAGCTCGAAGGATCATTTATTGTACTAATGGCTCAGTATCCTCACCATGGCTAAAGTCTTATTCAACTACTATGTATCACTTCGAAAGTTATACATGGGGACAAATCAAAGCAAATAGAGCATAAGTACTTCAAAAATTTGTATTCTAAGTCTAACTAAATATCAGTTATGTCAGGGAAGATAAGGCCCTGTTTGGAAGTACTTTTTTTTTTTAGAACAATTTTTAAGAATAGTTTTGAAAAACTATTTTTAACAAAAAAAAAAAAAGAAAACTTGTTTGATTAGTAGTTTCTAAATTTTTTTTTTTAAACATACAAATTTTTTTTTAAAGGTGCTTTAGAAAATAGTTTTAAGAATAATAAAATAAAAATTTGTCTGAGTGTAAAGAATGAAAACACATATCTTTTACTCATATATAATAAATTAACAAATTAAAGGTTAAATTATTCAAGGGATCATTAAATTATTACGCTAGTCCTATTTTGATTATCCAATTATTTTTTTTCTAAAAGAACCATTAATTTTTCAAAATGATTCTATTTAAGTTATTTTGTTAAATTACATCAAAAGAAATTAATGAAGAGAAGTTTAAATATAAATAACTAAAATAATAATTTTCATATAACTTTTTTTTTCTTCTTCCTCTCCGATTCCCACTCTCACATCTTTTACTCCTCTTAAGACCATCATTTATTTTATACCCAAAAAAATAAGTTAAATCCATCTTATACAGTGTGACAGTTGTTAACCCATTTTAAAAATCCCATTTAATAACCTTTTGACTCAAAGTCAACTTTCCAATTCTGTTATAAGAAAAAAATGTAATGGCTAAACTACCTTCTAATAAGAAAACTCCAAAAATTTCTAAAACCATACCTTTGACCGAAAAAAAAAAAAAAATCTAAACCACAACCCATATCCTTGGCTGACCACAATCCTCACCCCCTCCATCCACAGCGGCGGGTGAGCACATTCCCCAACCCCCCCAATCGCGGCTAAGCATATCACCCAGTCCCCAAAGCCTTGCGTTGTACCAACCCCTCTCCCCCATAGCCCCCAGTGTCACCAATCCCCATCTTCTACAGCCGGGGACCCTTACCCTCATCTTCACTCCTCCCAATCTGCATTTATATGCGTTTAGTGTCTGTGTGTATTTGTTTCATATCTCTATGTGTCTATGTTGGTTTGTGTCTGTGTACTCATTTTTTTTGCCCAAACAAAAAAAATTGAGTTCTACTCATGTGTATTGGTGAGATTATTGGGTGTATTATTGATATAGTATTTCAACACCTTTTCATTTAAACTTTGTTAGTTTTTGAGTAATTTATGAGCAATTTGATTGGTTTTTTCTTTGATTTGCATTGTAGGTAATTTTCAAGAGACAATCTGAGTTTTGAGGCAAAGATTGAAGAGAAATTGCAAAACATTGGCTTTTAAGTAATTTGTGGATAAATTGAAGAACAAATAAAAGTAGCGCAATCATAGTGCAACATCGTAGGAAAATTAAGGGCAGTTTTGTAAATTGGCAAGAAAAGAAAGAAACCCTATGAAATAAAAGGAGAAAAAAGTGAAAAGTAGGCAGCCATCAAGAGGGGAGAAAAAGCAACGTTCCAGATAGAAAGAGAGTGATAGGATTCGCGAGTTGAAGATGGAGAACAATCCGGAGACGGACTTTTATCACGATTCTTCTCCAAATCCTAAAGAATATTTGATATTTTTGGTTTGATTGATTGATGAACTATTTTATATATGCGTTGAGTATTTCATGCTGAGTTTAATACTTGTGATTGCCTGATCAACAATTGCATGAGTCGTGATTTAGTTTGAGACTGAGAAGTGATAACTAAATTAGACCATGTATGAAATACCATTAAATCATCATAAGCTAGAGATAGTTATGGGATCTAGTGCAACATTTGAATTTCTAGGGCTTAATGCTTTCCATAAGTTCACAGCTATCACAAAGATGTAGTTAGTTTGCTTATTAGTATAGGTTATTGATACTAGAGAAAGATTAATATCTATCTTAGCGAAATTGTTGGCAACGTAAGGAATAGGCGTCAATTTATTTAAATCACTAGTTCCAATTAGGATTAATCTTGGTGACATCGGAATCTCTAAAGTCTTTTAATTATTGAATTACCATCTTTTATTAATTTGGTAATTGTGTTAGTTGCTGTTTCTTTTATAAGTTCTATAATTTCTTTAGTCGTTAATTACAAATTCTCAATTTGTGATTGTCCAAATAAAGTTAGAGCTAAATCAATTTTGGTACTTAGTAATCACATCATCGTGGGAACGATTTTTACTTATCACTTTATTACTTGTTGCGATACGTGCACTTGCGTTAGAAATCACACAACAAGTTTTGGCGCCGTTGCCGAGGACTGTGTCAATTATTAATATCGATACCAAATAGCTTTAATTTTACTTTGGATTTTATTTAATTTTGTGTTATTCTCTTATTTTCGATACGTGTATTTCAGGAACACATTCCTTTACGTGCATGCGAAAGTCAGGAGGTAATAATTTGTTGCCTTTCGATCCGGAGATAGAACGAACCTATCGGAAGAACATAAAGGAGAAAAAAGCTACTACAGCTACCCATCATTTGCAAGGGAATATGGCTGACATCGTGGTAGCACAAGACGGAAATAATCAAGCAGTCAATCAGGAAAATTCACCTAGAACACTGCGAGAGTATGCATTACCACCCACTGGAATTCAACATGTGATTAGAAGGCCAGTGATTCAGGCGCATGATTTTGATTTGAAGACAGTGACATTACATTTGATTTAGAATATTCAGTTTCATGGGCTGCCTTCTGAAGATCCTAATCAGCACATTGTGAATTTTCTAGAAGTCTGCGGACCTGTTAACTACAATGGAGTCACTGATGAAACTCTGTGCCTGTACTTGTTCCTTTTCTCCTTAAGGGATCAAGCTAATGAGTGGTTGAACTTGCTACCTTCAGATTCAATCACTACTTGGGAGGATTTGGTGCACAAGTTTTTGTCAAGATTTTTTCCACCTAGAAAGACAGCGAAGCTACACATAGAAATTAATAATTTTGCGCAACATGAAGGAGAAACTCTATGTGAAGCGTAGGAAATGTATAAGGCATTGCTGAGGAAGTGTCCTAATCATGGAGTACCTAGGTGGATGCAAGTTCATAGTTTTTAGAATGGGTTAATTACCTCTACTAGAACTTTGATTAATGCATCAGCAAAAGGAGCTTTAATGAACAAAACAGCAGATGAAGCTTATCCGTTGCTAGAGAATATTGTTTTGAACCACCAACAGTGGTCAAGCGAGAGAGTCATACCTAAGAAGATAGCTGGGATCCATGAGATTGATGCCATAACTGCCTTGACAGCGAAAATTGACAATCTCGCGAAACAGTTGCAGAATAGTTAGACAACTGCTAATATTGTCCAAGCGCCAGTGATGTGCGAGTTTTGTTGTAGTCTACATCATAGTGCAAAATGTCAGGTTGGGAATCCATTTGCGCAACGCACAGCTGAACAAGCATAGTATGTGGGAAATTTTAATGGGCAGCAGCACAATCAGTACTCTAACAAATATAATCCAGCATGGCATAATGATCTGAATTTCTCCTTGAGAAATAATCAGAATGTGTTGCAGCTTGAGCAGAATAACCTACCACCAGAGAAGAAGGTAAACTTGGAGGATGCATTAGCTCAATTGTCAACCTCACAAACTCAATTCATGAATGAAACAAGAACGAATTTCTAGAATCAATCGGCACAAATCAGAAACCTAGAGATACAGTTGAGCCAAATGGCTACAAAGTTCTCTGAAAGGCAACGAAGAAGTTTACCTAGTACTTCTGAGGTGAATCCTAGAAAAGATGGCATGGAGCATTGCAAAGCGATAACTTTGAGAAACGGTAAGGAGTTAGAGGAGTCAGTGAGAACCAAGAAGGTTGAGAAAGGTGAAGCAAAGAATGAGGCAGAAGATAAAGAGAAAGTAGAAGCTCAGCCACAACCTATGAAGGAGCCACATATGGTTGTGTCATTCCCTCAACGATTGCAAAAAAATATGCTTGATAAGCAGTTTGCTAAATTTCTTGAAGTCTTCAAGAAACTTCACATCAATATTCCATTCGCGGATGCACTTGAACAAATGCCAAGTTATGTGAAGTTTATGAAGGATATCCTTTCGAAGAAGAGGAAACTTGAAGATTATGAGACAGTTGCACTTACTGAAGAGTGCAGCGCAATCCTAAAAAAGAAGCTACCACAAAAGTTCAAGGATCCAGGAAGTTTTACTATTCCATGTGAAATTGGCAATGTTGTTTTTAAGCGAGCTTTGTGTGATTTAAGTGCTAGTATTAATTTAATGCCTTTGTCTATTTTCAGGAAGCTTAGATTGGGAGAGGCAAGACCTACTATTGTAACACTACAGTTAGTTGATCGTTCACTAAAGTACCTCAGAGGAGTAATTGAAGATGTGCTCGTCAAAGTTGATAAATTCATTTTTCATGTAGATTTCATAGTTCTTGATATGGAGGAATACAAGAAAATTCCTATCATTCTTGAAAGACCTTTCCTTGCTACTGGAGGAACACTTATTGATATTCGAAAGGGTGAGCTTCGGTTGCGAGTACAAGATGAAGAGGTAACCTTTAGTGTGTTCAAAGTTTACAAGTACCCAAAAGCGAGTAATAGTTGTTGTCACATTGATGCTGTAAAAGCTATAGTGTCTAACCATGGGGGTCAATTGGATCCCTTGGAAGCTAGCTTGTTACAAGATGATTCTTTTGTTCCGGTGGGATTGGAGCACAAAGAATATTGGACGACTAAACAACAAAACATGGGTGTGCAAGCAATAGATGAGAAAGAATTGTTGCAATTGAATCACCTGCAAGAATTAGGTGATGAAGAAGATAAGAATTCAAGAAGTTACAAAGAGATGACAAAACAGTGGCATAACGAACCCGTTTCGAAAAAAGATTTCTCTCCTGGGCAACAAATACTTTTTTATAACCCACGGATTTCTGGAAAACGCAAGTCAAGATGGTCAGGCCCCTTTGTTGTGACTAAGGTTTTATCCTATGGAGCTGTTGAAGTAAATCACCCAGAGAAGGGGACGTTCAAGGTTAACGGACAACAATTGAAGACTTATTGGGATGATGAGTTTGATAAGCACAAGTTTGTTGTTCACTTCAACTCAACTTGAGAAATTGCTCTGTCGGGCTATCGACGTTAAAACAAGCGCTTTTTGGGAGACAACCCGAATTTTCTTACTTTTCTTGATTTAATAGTTTAAGTTGTTTTTAGTTAATTTCTGAGTTATAGTTGTCGTAGCTAATTGATAATTTTTATTGTCATGTTAGGTTTAAGAACAAATTTGGGGGAGCTGAGACAAATAGAAGTACTACCAAGTCAATTAAGGGAGAAAAATATGGAAAAATTGGTATTTAGAGTGAAGGGGATGCGTGCATAGAAGAGAAAAACAAGAAGAAATTAAGTTGTGAAGTAGCACTGTTGTGCTAGAATTTAGCGCAGCTGTGCTGGCGTCCCTAAAAAGTTACAATTTTTTAGAGCTATTCGAAAACAAAGCAGCGTTATTGCACTAAAAAATGGCGCAGCTGCGCTAACGCTATTTGAAGTTATGTTTTTGAAATAGCGCTGTTGCGCTAAAAAATTGCGCAGCTGCACTGGCGTGTACAGTGACATTTTTTTTTAAAAAGAAAAGGAATCACCACACCGCCGAAGAAGCAGTACCACCTCGGGCTCACGTTGCCGATGATACTTTACAGGGAAGTCCTCTGGTTGCTTTAATTTCATGTTTTCACATTGAGGACAATGTTTCTTTCTCAGTTTGGGCGTGGTGTTTACTTGTTTGTTTGTGTATTTTTTATTTTCATAGTTGTTTTATGTGTTTTCTTGTTTTAGGTGCTTTCTTTTCATGAGTTTTGTTATTTTTATTTGTTTCATTGAGTATTCTAAAAACAAAAACACACACAAAAAAACAAAAATTGAAAAATTGAAAAAAATTTGAAAGTGATGCTGGAAAGATAAAGAATAGGTCGATGATGAGTAGCGTATGAATGACATGATAGAAATGAGGATAGTTGACTGAAACATAGTTTGTTTTATGAAAAATCTCCATCTAATGCGCACTTAGCCTCGCCTAATTATGTCGTTGCTTTTAGAAGGTTTGTGTGAGTTTAAGTGAACAAAAAAATGAGTATAGGACTTTAGAACTTGCTTGATTGTCACTCGAGGTGAAATCCTAGGTTGCATAGCATTAGGGAAATGATTTAGATCATCTTTGGATCATTTGAGCCTTTCATGCCAACCCTTATAATAATTGAATATCCCTAGTTCACCCCTGTGAGCCTAAGATAGCCTTTTCTTTCTTATGCAACTTACAATATCTTTCTTAACTTGTCAAGTTTAATTTTCCCAGATTATGACCCTCCTACTTGTAATATATAATTGTTCTAGGATAATTATATAGAGTCATGCTTTGTATTGAATGATGGGAGTTTGATGATTTGGTGATGTGTTGTTTTGAAAAAAAAAAATGAAATATTGAGAAAAAGAAAAAAGAAAAGAACGAAAAGAAAAAAAGAAGAGTCACACCCCTTGTAGTTAATATCAAAATGCAAGTTTGGGAAAGTGTGAACTATTTTTGTGTTTTGTAAATGTTGTGGATGAATGTTGAGGAAGTGAATTGAAAGAAGAAAGAAAAGAGATATGTTAAATACTTTTTGGTGGTACGAAGTAGAGTTGGCATATGATCCATTGAACATCCTCAAATAATTGTGTGCTTACAGGTAGTTTAGCCTTATGATTATATCCATTATCCTACCTTGCCCCTAGCCACACATTACAACCAAATGTAAAGCCCTACTGATCTTTAATGTTATGATTTACCTACATTAGTGGAGAGTAACATGAAAAGTAAGCCTATGAAGTCCTAAGTGATTGAAAATACTAGATTCATATTGGAAATTCGCTTAACTTGCATAAACTCATCTGGGTACAATTGATTGGAATAAAGGCTATTCACACACTCACTTGGGGAATTTGAAGTAAAATGCAAATTATGTAAAGTTAATATTCCTCGTGCTTATGAGCGAAAGTCACCTCTTGAGTTGTAAAATAAAGCTACTGAGATCATGAAAATTTACTATCCTACAACATTGCTTTCTTGAGTTATACTGTGTCAAGTCTTTAGTTTTTAGGTTGTTTCTTTCTTTAGTTGTGTCTTTTGCTTGAGGACAAGCAAAGTTTAAGTTTGGGAGTGTTTGTTGGGTGTATTATTGATATAGTATTTTAACACATTTTTACTTAAACTTTGTTAGTTTTTGAGTAATTTGTGAGCAATTTGATTGGTTTTGTCTTTGATTTGCATTATAGGTAATTTTCAAGAGACAATTTGAGTTTTGAGGCAAAGATTGAAGAGAAATTACAAAAGATTGACTTTTATGTAATTTGTGGAGAAATTGAAGAACAAATGGAAGTAGCGCAGCTGCGCAGCATCGCAAGAAAATTAAGGGCAGTTTTGTAAATTGACAAGAAAAGAAAGAAACCCTATGAAATAAAAGGAGAAAAACGTGAGAAGTGGGCAACCATCAAGAAGGGAGAAAAAGCAACGTTCCAGAAGGAGAGAGAGAGAAAGGATTCGCGAGTTGAAGACGGAGAAAAATTCGGAGATAGACTTCTACCACGATTCTTCTCCAAATCCTAGTTTTCTCTATCTCTCTTGTCATGTTTTACGTTACAATTGAGATTTTATTTAATTTCTTTATGATGTTCTAAGTTATTTTTTCTAGGGCTACGATGTAGCCAGATTATGAATATTTGATAATTTTGGTTTTGATTGATTGATGAACTATTCCATATATGCGTTGAGTATTTCATGCTGAGTTTAATGCTTGTGATTGCCTGATCAACAATTGCATGAGTCGTGATTTAGTTTGAGACTGAGAAGTGATAACTAAATTAGATCACGTATGAAATACCATTAAATCGTCATAAGCTAGAGATAGTTATGAGATCTAATGTAGCATTTGAATTTCTAGGGCTTAATGCATTCCATAAGTTCACAATTATCACAGAGATGTAGTTAGCTTGCTTATTGGGATAGGTTATTGATACTTGAGAAATATTAATATCTACCTTAGCAAAATTGTTGACAACGTAAGGAATATGCGTCAATTTATTTAAATCACTAGTTTCAATTAGGATTATTCTTGGTGAAATCGGAATCTCTAGAGTCTTTTAATTATTGAATTAGTATCTTTTGTTAATTTCGTAATTGTGTTAGTCGCTGTTTTTTTATAAGTTCTATAATTTCTTTAGTCGTTAGTTACAAATTCTCAATTCGTGATTGTCCAAATAAAGTTAGAGCTAAATCAATTTCTGTATTTAGTAATCACAGTTCTCGTGGGAACGATATTTACTTATCACTTTATTACTTGTTGCGATATGTGCACTTGCGTTAGAAATCACACAACAGTGCTCTTTGCATTTTGTTTGGTAATGAAGGAAAATTTGTCTATCGGTGTGTGTGTTGATGATGAGGAAAATGTGCCAGTCTGTGTGTATGTGATGTGCGTTGATGATGAAGATGATAGAGGACAGGTGGGTTTGGTGTAAAATGCGTATGATTTGAGATTTTTGTTTTCTCTCTCTTTTTTTTTCTCAAATGTGTGATTTTTGATACGTTTGGAACTTTTTATAAAGGGAAGGGTAATTTAGCCATTACACATTTTTGTTTTTAATAGAATTAAAAGTTGTTAAGATTGGCTTGAGTCAAGGTTATTAAATGAAATTTTTAAAGATAGGGTTAATAAGTGTCGCAATGTGTAAAGGATAGGATAGAGTAATGCTTTCATCACCTTTTTATCACCTCTTACGTAGAATCTTAGATGGAATGACAATTAGACTATTTTTATTTCTTTTTCTTCTTTTTAATTAATTCTTCCTCTCTTTTCAATTGCTTTTTCTCTCTCTTAATTATTATTTACTCAAAATATTTTTATTTGTTTGTTTAACTAAAATAGACTCCTTGACCAAAAAAAAAAAAATTTCATATAGATTCAAATATTGAGGAAACAACAATAAATCAATCAGCCAAAAGAAGATAACCAATCTTGAGCATTTTTTTTTCTTTCATATTGTGCATCATTCTCATTGATGAAGTAATATTAATTTTTACATCTTTTGGTGGAACCATCAAACTTCAAAAGAAATTGAGTTTGCTTTGGATTTCGTTTCATATGTATGCCATATCATTTCAATGAAAATACTTGCATTTTTTATACTGATTCTGCAAATTCTTATATCATTTATAGCAAGGTGATGGCCAACAATTCAAATTTTTGTCTTGAAATATGATAGTAACTCATTCAAAGATATTAGGGTCCAGTGAAATTAAGGACATTCTACAAAAAGTATCAGTTGGGTGTTGGATACGAAAAGGAACCGATTGAGCATATTTCATATTTTGACCAAAAAAAAAAAAAAAAGAGCATATATACATTAAGGCTCTAGTCCTTCCCTCTCGATGTGCATTGGAAATGAATTAATTAAGATTAATAATTTTTTATGTGACATAACTCTCTTAATGTGAAAAATATTGTAAAGTTTTACTTTATATATCTCTTTTCTTGTGTAAATACTAATTTGTAAAGATCAATACTAATTCTTTAATAAGAACGATACACAACAAGAAAGACAAAAAACAAAATTATAGTTAAGACCAGTTATTTTCTTTTGGTCAATTGATTTATTATTGTTTCTCCAATATTGGGCCTGGTATGGTTGTTTTTCTTTTTTTTTTAGTTAAGGGTTTTGATATGTTTAAACAAAGAAAGAAAAAAGTATTTTGAGTAAATATTAATTAAGAGAGAAAAAATAATTAAAAAGAAAAGAGAAATAAAATAACCTAGGCGGTATGTTATATAAGATTTTATGTAGGAAGTAATTAAAAAAAAAAGTATGGATTTAACCCTCCAAAAAAAAAAATAGCATTTACTACATCCCGCGGCCATCCACCACCACCATCACCATTTTTGCACCTCATCACCATTTCCCAAATCATCTCACCACCACTGACCACCCAATTGTGTTACACGTTTGATTCATGCAAAGTAGGATTATTAGCTATTTTGAAAAAAGGAATGCAGAAGAGTACATCTAATGCACATGTATAATTCACATTTGATATTAGTATTATCCAATTCGTGCTACTCATTCTATGAAGGCATTAATTAGATGCATTTGATAGCGCTTGGTTTGCAAAAGGAAGAAAGAAAATTAAGAGTTATTTGGTAAAGTCAACTTTTGTATTTGGTATTAAAGTTGAGCTTATTTACAGGATTGCCATTAGTGAGAAGTAGTTCTCTGTGGTTTTTGAAAGTTTTGAGAACAAAAAACTTCAAAAACAACGTCTAGAGTGTTTTATATAGTTTTAGTTTTTGCTAATAGATTATTGAGAAGTATTTTTCATCGAAACAATTTTTTAAATTTTTTTGTTTTTATAAACTAAAACACAATTTTTAAACAACATTCCAGACAAGCCCAAAGAATCTGTTCACAAACAAACAAAAAGAAACTTCATCTTTCAGCAGTATTTCTCTTAGATATTATTTTGCAACTCTCCATACACATCCACAATTGATAACCGAAAAAATAAACAATAATAATAATATTAATAATAATAATAATAAATGGTATATATGTTTAAACTGTTCTCTTATTCAAAACGAAAAAAAGAAATAGCACTTTATCCATTCAAAATAATTTCTCAATTTCATAACAATCAACAGAAATAACAGAATAGCATTCCACATTTGAAACAAGAAAGGAGGGAACAGTATTTATCAGAATTCACCTGTTGACCATGTATTTGCCTAAGAATTTCGCGTCGATATGCATAAATAGGCAACCCATCATCAAGCCTTCAGCATTCCCTCGTCATCAAACAATGACTTCTCTCCCAATCAAACTCCCTCCCAAACTTAAAACCCTGAAACGCCACCCCTTCTTCGCCATCCTCGACCCTCTTCTCCGCCAAATGCTCAATCACAAACCTCATGCCAATCTGAAACTCCTCGATCCTCTTCGCTATCAAGTCCCTCTCAGCCACCAATCTTCCCTTCTTTTTCAACAACTCGTTCAACACGCCCATCTGATTTGGCTTTCTAAGCTTATCCATAACGCTTTTTATCTCATCCGAGACTGCCCCCAACTTCTTCTGCCACTTCTGTACTAATTCCCCTTCCATTAACCCGTTTGCCTTCTCCAGAAACAACGCCTTTCATCTATCTCTCAACTCATCGTTATCCAATTCGACTTTCACGTTTTCGAAAAGCCGCGGCGTGCACTGATGGACACTGTTTAGCCTCAGCCTCCATATTTCCACCATTGTTTCGAGCGCTTCGTTCCACTGCTGATAATATAGGGTTCCGGCAATGGAACTTTTGTCAAAATGTAAAGACTTCTCGGGCTTAAACGACAGATTCCCGATTAATTTCTCGATTTCGGGCCTTTTCGGAAGGGTTTGATGCTTGCAGTTTATCCGGATGACGGAGTTGGTGTGAACAATAAAATTTTGATGCAAGTCAAAAGACGACAAAAAGCAATGGGAAATGAAGAAAAATCTTTGGTTGTAAAGTTAGGCACACACAATTTTGGGTTGATTTCACACTACATGTGGGAAGACTTTTTGTGCAAGATGAGCCTATAAATAGAGGCTCAAACTTCACCATTTAGCATCACCAAACATTCCAAGATAGAGAGAAAACATAAGCTTTCTCTTGAGTAGTTCTCTTCCTCTTTTGTTGTTCTATATTTATGAGTGAGAGTTAGTTTCTCCTATTATTTGAGAGAGTGATATTGTTCTCTCCTTATATTAGAGAGAAGGTTATTGTAAAATACTCCACATCATAGTGAAATCCTCTATTACTTGCCCGTGGTTTTTCCCTCAATTTGTTTGAGGGTTTTCCACGTAAATTTTGTGTCTCTATTTTCTCTGTTCTCATTCATATTTTAGCTGCGTGATACTGCTTGTCCCCGACTATTCCGCTGCGCCGATACCCAACAGTGGTATCAGAGCCATTGGTTACAGGTCACTGGTATTCATACGAGGTTACTGTTTACGGTTACTATTCATGCATACGGTATAGTACTATTCACATATACAGTATCGATACTATTCCCGTATATAGTTTTAGTACTATTCACGTATACGGTACTATTCACTGTGAAATAGTGGGAGCCGGTTCAAGTTACAAAGCAGATCGTTGTTAATACTATGGCGCAAAATTTGAAATCGAGAAGTTCAACGGGAGAAATTTTTCCCTATGGAAATTAAAGATGAAGGCAATCTTGAGAAAGGAGAATTGCTTGGCAGCAATTGGAGATAGACCAGCAGAGGTGACGGATGACAAGTGGAAAGAGATAGATGACAACGCTATGGCTAATCTGCACTTGGCATTGGCAGATTCCGTATTGTCAAGCGTTGAGGAAAAGAAGTCAGCAAAAGAAATTTGGGATGCGCTGACTAAACTGTATGAGGTCAAGTCACTTCACAATAAGATTTTCTTGAAGAGAAGACTTTACACCCTTCGGATGAGTGAGTCCACATCGGTGACAGATCACATCAATACCTTAAATACGCTATTCTCTCAATTGACTGCAATTGGGCATAAAATAGCGGAGATTGAACGTGCAGAAATTTTACTTCAAAGTATACCTGATTCGTATGATCAACTCGTCATTAGTTACACTAACAATGTTCTTTCACATTCTGCTATTTTTGAGGATGTTGCAGCCGCTGTTCTGGAAGAAGAATCTAGGCGCAAAAGTAAGGAAGACAGAATCGAAAGTTCACAACAAGCAGAGGCATTATCAATGGTGAGAGGTAGATCAACGGAACGTGGCTCTAGTGGGAACAACAACCAAGGTAGATCAAAATCAAGGAGTAGACAGAATATCAAATGCTACAACTGTGGCAAGAAATGACACTTCAAGAAGGATTGTTGGAGCAACAAAAAGAATCCCGATGTGACAAATTCTCAGGGATGTGTGGCGAGTGCACCAGATGATGGAGATATTTTATATAGCGAAACAACAATTGTATCAAAAGGCAGAAAGGAGCTCACTGATGCTTGGATAATGGATTCGGGAGCAACATGGCATATGACCTCTCGTAGAGAATGGTTCCACACCTATGAACCTGTCTCTGGAGGATCTGTGTACATGGGTAATGATCATGCCTTGGAGATTGCTGACATCGGTACTGTCAAAATTAAAATGTATGATGGTACCATTCGCACCATTCAAGGGGTACGACACGTGAAGGGCTTGAAGAAGAACTTATTGTCCATTGGACAATTGGATGACCTTGGCTGCAAGACCCATATCGAGGATGGGATCATGAAGGTCGTCAAAGGAGCGCTTGTGGTGATCAAGGCAGAAAAGATTGGGGTAAATCTATACATGCTTTTGGGAGATACGTTGCAGGAGGCAGATGTATCAGTTGCATCAGCCGATCAAGAAGAATCAACTATAATATGGCATCGCAGATTGGGCCACATGACAGAACGAGGCTTGAAGATTCTCGCTGAACGTAATCTTCTACCCGGGCTCAAGATGGTAAACTTACCTTTTTGTGAGCACTGTGTTACCAGTAAGCAGCATAGATTGAAATTTGGGAGATCTACTGCCAGAAGCAAACACATTCTAGACTTGATCTATTTAGATGTTTAGGAATCACCGGTTTTGTCCCTAGGAGGAGCCAAATACTTTGTATCATTTATTGATGATTACTCTAGGAGACTATGGGTGTATCCAATCAAGAACAAGTCAGATGTGTTTCCAATATTCAAAACTTTCAAAGCGCTGGTGGAACTTGAATCCGGGAAAAGGATCAAGTGTTTGAGGACGGATAACGGAGGAGAATACACTGACGGGAGCTTCTTGGCATTTTGCAAGCAAGAGGGTATTCAGAGGCAATTTACTGTTGCACATACACCTCAGCAAAATGGTGTAGCAGAGCGGATGAACAGAAGTCTTCTTGAAAGAATGAGAGCTATGTTGGAAACTGCAGGTCTAGCCAAATCATTTTGGGCAGAAGCAGCTAGAACTGCCTGTTACGTGATAAACCGGTCACCGTCAACTGCAATTGGGTTGAAGACACCAATGGAAATGTGGACCGAAAAACCCGCAGATTATTCTATCTTGCACATATTTGAGTGTCCGGCATATGTGATGTATGGTTCCCAAGAAAGAACAAAGCTGGATCCAAAATCCAGGAAATGTGTATTCTTGGGAAATGCTGATGGTGTTAAGGGATATCGCCTGTGGGATTCCACTGCCCACAAGGTTGTCATCAGCAGAGATGTGATATTTGCATAAGATAAACTGCAAAGTGAAGACGATAGCAACACTTCAAATGAGACTACTACAATACAAATTGAAGATAAGTTAGAACAGGGAGATGCTTCTTCTGAAGCTGCACCGGAGCACGAGGAACAAGAACCAGATGATGCTGAGATTATAGAAGTCCGACGTTCATTGCGTCAGACAACAAGACCAACTTGGCATTTAGATTTTGTCATGGCGAGCAATGCTGCATACTGTCTTCTAACGGAAGATGGAAGGCCATCTACCTTTTACGAGGCTATAAAAAGCCCTGATGTTGCCTAGTGGATGACAGCAATGCAGGAAGAAATTGAAGCTTTACATAAAAACAAGACGTGGGAGCTTGTTTCACTACTACCTGGACAGAAAGCCATTGGTAACAAATAGGTCTACAAGATCAAGAGAGATGGTAATGACCAAGTGGAGCGATATCGTGCAAGACTGGTGGTGAAAGGATATGCTCAGAAAGAAGGAATTGACTTCAACGAGATATTTTCTCCTGTGGTAAGACTTACAACTATCAGAGTAGTCTTGGCCATGTGTGCTGTGTTAGACTTACATCTAGAACAGTTAGATGTAAAGACGACTTTTCTTCATGGTGAGCTTGAAGAAGAGATTTACATGCTTCAACCAGAAGATTTTGTTGAGAAAGAAAAAGAAAACTTGGTTTGCAGGTTGACCAAATCTTTGTATGGTTTAAAGCAGGCGTCAAGGTGTTGGTACAAGAGATTTGATTCCTTCATGATTAGCCTTAAGTACAACAGACTCAATTCAGACCATTGTACGTACTACAAGAGGTTTGGCGATAATGATTTTATCATTCTGCTGTTGTACGTGGACGACATGCTGGTAGCAGGTCCCAGTAAAGATCGGGTCCAAGAATTGAAGGCACAGTTGGCTGGGGAGTTTGATATGAAGGATTTGGGACCAGCAAACAAGATTTTAGGGATGCAAATTCACCGAGATAGAGAAGGCAGGAAGGTATGGATTTCCCAGAAGAATTACTTGAAGAAAATCTTGCGGCGCTTCAATATGCAAGATTGTAAGGAAATCTTGACCCCGCTTCCTGTCAATTACAAATTATCCTCAAGTATGTGCCCTAGCACTGAAGCGAAAATGATAGAAATGTCTTGAGTACCGTATGCATCAGCAGTGGGAAGTCTTATGTTCGCTATGATATGTACGAGACCAGATATTGCTCAAGCAGTTGGTACGGTCAGTCGGTTCATGGAGAATCCTGGTAGAGAGCATTGGAATACTGTTAAGAGGATCCTACGATACATCAAAGGGACCTCGGATGTTGCATTATGTTTTGAAGGATCATAATTTACTGTCAAGGGTTTTGTTGATTCTGATTTTGCAAGTGATATGGATAAACGGAAGTCCACTACAGGCTATGTGTTTACAGTTGCAGGGGGCGTGGTAAGCTGGATATCTAAATTACAGACTGTTGTAGCCCTATCTACAACAGAGGCTGAATACATGGCAGCTACACAAGCTTGTAAAGAAGCAATCTGGATTAAACGGTTAATGGAGGAGCTCGGGCACAAACAAGAGAAAATTCCCTTGTTTTGTGACAGTCAGAGTGCCTTGCACATTGCAAGGAATCCAGCATTTCATTCCAGGACGAAACACATAGGTGTTCAATATCATTTTGTTCGAGAAGTAGTGGAGGAAGGGAGTGTGGATATGCAGAAGATTCACACCAACGAGAACCTAGCAGATGTCATGACAAAGCCAATCAACGTTGACAAGTTTGTTTGGAGTAGATCCTCCTTTGGCCTAGCAAAGACATAAGCAACATGGAATTGGCAAGTATGGAGAGATTTGAAGTGTCGCCAAAATTTTAAGTGGGAGAATGTGAACAATAAAATTTTGGTGCAAGTCAAAAGAAGACAAAAAGCAATGGGAAATGAAGAAAAATCTTTGGTTGCAAAGTTAGGCACACACAATTTTGGGTTGATTTCACACTACATGTGGGAAGACTTTTTGTGCAAGATGAGCCTATAAATAGAGGCTCAAACTTCACCATTTAGCATCACCAAACATTCCAAGATAGAGAGAAAACATAAGCTTTCTCTTGAGTAGTTCTCTTCCTCTTTTGTTGTTCTATATTTATGAGTGAGAGTTAGTTTCTCCTATTATTTGAGAGAGTGATATTGTTCTCTCCTTATATTAGAGAGAAGGTTATTGTAAAATACTCCACATCATAGTGAAATCCTCCATTACTTGCCTGTGGTTTTTCCCTCGATTTGTTTGAGGGTTTTCCACGTAAATTTTGTGTCTCTATTTTCTCTGTTCTCATTCATATTTTAGCTGCGTGATACTGCTTGTCCCCGACCATTCCGCTGCGTCGATACCCAACAGTTGGGCCGTGGTCCCGGCGGGAGATCGTGGCGGTAGTTTGACGGAAACTGCAGTCGGCTTACTGGAGTTTAGTGTGTGTTGTGTGTAGAAAGAGAGAGTGGAGTGGTGACAAAGCAAGAATTAATAAAGAAGGTGATGGGTACGATAATATGTATATATCTGTGCGTGTGTCTTTGCTTTTTTTTTTTTTGAACAATGTCTTTGCTTTATTAGCGAGAAGCTGTTTTTTTTTTTCTGATGTAATAATTAAGCAAGCATACCAAATGCATCAGGCTTATGCTACAGGCCATTAAATGATAGAAATTAGGGTGAAAAAGCCTATTATCTATTTCCTGACTCTGTGCTACTCTTTATGAGCATCAATTCAAGGTTCATCTTTCTATCCGCTCATTTAAACTACTAACTTCCTTTACTTCCAATTGCACCTTACAGCTATAGTTTCACCGGGTTTAGCATTCTTCTAGATTGTATTAATTGTCTCCAGGCTTTTGATGGTGGTATATAACGTTACACTGATCCATCATTCTTTAAAGGAGAAGCATTAGACCTTAGAATCATCAATGCAGAAGTTCAGCAGGGTATCCTTAAAGGGAAGGTAGTGACCAGAAAAGTACAGAAACTGGGAAAAAGCTAAATCGATTCCTGAATTTTGAACAAAAGATCATTTTACTCTCTCACATTTAGAAAATAACCAGTTTAGTCCCTCCCTTTAACTACTATTAGGCTTCTTTTAGTGGTCAAAGGCTTGACATTGTTAAAAGACATAAATGTCCTTATAGTCGTTGGGCATAAAAGAAAGAAAATAAGGATAAAAAAACTATTCGGTTTAATCGTTGGAATATTTTTGATATTAATTGATTGCGCTAATTGATTAGGAAAATAAATACTATATCTCTTGTCAATAAATGAATAATTTGACAAATTTTATCACTTTTTTTATTACAAAACAACATTACCCAAATAAAAATTGAAGATTGATTATTATAAATAAAAAATATAACTTAACCTAAATAGAGCAATAAAAATAAAATATAATTCAACAGTATTAGAGCTTTCCCTTTAAAGAAAGAAAAAGTCATTTATTTTCAATTAGGTCAAATTATATTTTTTTATCGATGAGAAGTGAAAAAAGAGAAAGAAAAACAATAAAATATTTTTTTGTAAGGGCATTTATATCTTTTAGTATGGTTAAATTTTTGACTGCTAAAAGAAAATAGTCAAAAGAAGGGAATAAAATGAGTATTTTTTAAAAGTGAGGGCTTAAAATGGCCTTTCACAAAAATTTTAGGGGCCAATTTGGCTTTTTTCCTATAGAAATTTGTGTGCTTGAACAATAAAAGCTAAGTTAAAACTTTCGATAACCAATCAAGACTATTTATGCAATTCACTCTTTTTCAAGACCAAACTACCTTCTTCCACTTTAATAAATAAGCAACGCTCTTTGCTTCCGTCTTCTCTCGGAAGGTTTGAGTTGAGAAACTGAAAGCTCGTGATAAGAGTTGTCTAGTTTTCTTCTTCTTTTTTTTTGTTTTTTTTCTTTTGTTTTGCTTTAGATAAGCCTGGGATAAGATAATACACTCAAAAATTTGTATTTTACTCCTCTCAATGCATCATCAGCTTGTTTGAGGTTGTTAGGCTAAATTGTAGGGGATTCTTACAATAATTTTCATCTTCTCTACATGTAGGAGAAAAAAATCTCATCTCACCAAGGTTTTGATTTGGTGGTAAAGTTACTCACTTATTTACGAGAAATCGCAGGATCAATTTTTATTAGTTATATATGTGTTATACGGTTATATATCTCCTTTTAATATAAATAAATAAATAAATAACCTCATCCCCTACCCTATCCTATAAACAAAAAATAAAATAAAATAATTGAATAATTCTAAATTTGAAAAAAAAATAACAAAAAATAATATTATGAAATACAAATAATAGAATATCGTATGGGCAATGAAAAATAAATAAAAATTAAAAGTTATTAAAGATAATTTAAATTACACAATAAAACAATAATATTAAAAATAATAATTTATATAAGTAATTAAAAAAGAATGTCGTGAAAAAAGGATCTCTTATAACGTTATATGTTCTGAAAAATCTATTTTCTCATAACGTTATATGTTTTGCCGAGATCTTCCAGATGACCAATACACAATGTTAATGTTTTATATGACCATTTGGCAAAATGTGGTCGAGCCTGATTCGATGATTGTTGATTTTGTGTAAGCCATAACAAGATAATCTAAACTCAATTCCAGCCTTTTAACAGGGTTTGTGATTTCATAATTTTCATTTTTTTTTATAAAGATGATATTGTATTTTTAATTAACAAATGAAATAGAAATAAAAATATATATCATAAAGAATCGTCCAACTACTGAAATGGTTATATACTTGTAACCAATATGGCAAAATGTTGTGCTATTATTAGGATTCATGTTCATTTCTTTATAGATTGACTGAGAGTAGTGGCAAAATTTGATCATGCATCGCATATGAGTACCACAACTAGTTCTGTTCATCTGTTTTGGTTAAAAATAAGGGCTGTAAATTTTTTTATCACATTCATTGGTCATTCAGTCTTGTCATATTATCAAACGCACTACTAAACAATCTCTTAGGCTACGTTTGTTTGTCGTAAAATATTTTCCCGGAAAATATTTTTCGGATTTTACGGTGTTTGGTAACACCGGAAAATTGGTCAACTGTAAAATATTTTACGGTAAAAAATTGTGGTTGCTTTCTCTGAATTTTACGGTGTTTGGTAACATCGTAAAATTAGTCAACCGTAAAATATTTTCCAGTCAACAATTGCAGCTAGTACAAAATTTTGTAAAATATTTTACGAGCCTTTGGGTGAAGAAAATATTTTACAGAATTCACAATACATCCAAACACCATAAAATATTTTTCAGTAATCTATTTTTCGGAAAAATATTTTCCCCCAACAAGTTATTTTACGGCAAACAAACGGAGCCCTATAAAATATTTTCCACAGCAAACAAACAGAGCCTTAGATTACATGGAGAAAGATACGACACGACTCCTATGCGCATCTTCCTTTTCAACATGTACAATAACAATTTCATAATAAAAAATCTAGACAGTAATCAACCTTAAAAAGACTAGACATCCATCTTTGATTCAAATAAGCTATCAATGAATTTCTAAACCAAACGAATGAGAATATAAAGATCACGCCACAGGCCAATAAATCCAGTGTGACAAACTAATTATATGTAAACAAAGAGACATGACGTTCAAGTTGTACAAAAGCAGCAAGCTAGCATTGAATTAGTATCACAAGTGAAGTACGATTCTACAATAACATTAAAGATCTTCAAAAAGATGAGTATAAGGTACGCGTAAAATGCAAAATGGGAGAAATATACTTTGATGGAAAAATCGCAGACTCTTTTTCCGCATGACCAATCTACTTTTGCTGAATCAATAGTTTCGGCAGTTTTTATTTCTGTAGGGCATTGAGACACGGAGGGTTTTAGCTGCAAAGACTAGGAATCCCTCTAATTAGTACATTTTATGAAGTTATACAAGCGCTAGGTCCAGGATGACTTTGCTGATGTGGCATGGTCCTTATCTACTTTTTGTTCTGATGGTTTCTGCTTTTTCTGATCTCCTTTAATTTCTTTTGATGGCTTCTGCTGTTTTTTGATCTCCTCCTTCACCAATGCGTTTTCTGTTGACCAAAAATAAAAATGCGTTTTCTGATTTCTTCTAGTTCTGAACAGTTGACCGGCTCCTGGTTTTTTCTGATCTTTATTTAATTTTTTCAGGTATCTTGAAACTCTTCTTTGGAGCTTTTGTTTTTCATATTTGGAGGGAAAAGAATTCTCGGTTTAGTTCTTGCAGAGAAAAATATCTTCAACAATATTATTTTTGATATTAGAATTAAAATGTATATGATTAAGAAAACTAAGTATTCTCTTTTGAATCATGCTATTTGTAGAAATTGGAATATTGATAAGACTAAAATATGATAAACCTACCTTGTATTTGCTGTATTCGACTTTTTTGATAGCTTACTACCATTTACTTATATTTTTGTGAATGAATGAAATATACTCACTTATTTTTAACAAAATATATATATATATATATATATATATATATATATATATATATATATATATATATATATATATATATATATATATATATATATATATATATAAAAATCAATTTAAACCAAAAAAAAAAAGATATCAATCAATTTTCATGCAAATCATATCCATGGATTGTGGAGAGGAATGGTTAGAAGCTCGGGTTTGGATTAACACGTGTTCACACCGTAAACAGTGGCCCGTCTTTGTCATCAGCGCCGTGTTGCAAAAGAAAAGTTTAATAGGGCATAGCATTTTTTAAAACAGTGCTTTCTCTTCTAATGGCTTCTGCTTTTTTGATCTCCTTTAATTCTTACACTTCTTCTTCATGCGTTTTCTGATTTCTTTTAAGGGTAAAAGTCATTTTAATCCCTGAGGTTTTAGCTAAAGACCAAGTCAGTCCCTGTGTTTTGGGAAAAACCAAATTGGTCCTTCCGTTAAGGGAGGAACCGTTAAAGATAACAGTTACAAGGGCAATTTCGTCATTTTAGTTTTTATAAAAAAAACACCTTCCTCTGTTCCCATTCGTCTGTCTCTCCCCCTATACACATAAACACACGCACACACTGCTGCCACATACACACACCAAAGCACACACTCTAAAAATCTCTCTATTTTTACCATCTGCAAGTCTCTTGTCACCGATGGTGTCGCCGAAGGCGTGTAAGTTTATATATTATATATACTTATATGTACACACATATTCACACACTCAAATTTATGATCAATGAACTGTGTGTTATTTGCAATAAAAGATGTCACTATGACCTTATCTTTTTATCAGTTTGTGCTTGCTTTCTTTCTAAGTGAATTTAGATGATAAGTGATGAATTTATTTGACAATTGCTTACTAACCAAACGAGCCGTTGAGATTAATCAGATGAATTTGTAGAAAGATTGTGTATAACATCAAGGATAAAATATTGGACTTTTGTATTTGGATTGCAGATTGCTATAGTGTTGCTCAACAAGTTGATTCGGCTTTTCATTTACTTTGTGATTTGGTTGATGATAATCTTCCCAAGCTGCAGAAAACTAATCAGACTGTTGAAATGCAAGTCTGATTGATTTTTTTGGGGTGGGTATTATGATCTTGGATATTTCGGAAATTAAGAAGAAGAGAAATTGAGGAAGAATTAATTGTATTGATTGTATGAAAGCTTTAAAAAACTTGAAGGAAGACAGGGAAGACAAATAGATAAATAGAAAATTCATTACGTCACATATTTGTAACATGACCAATTCTAGATGTAACTAACTACCCACGTAGTCCTCCATGTGCTGAGGCTTGAATCGTAGGTTGGGGTCCTGCTACGGTTATGATAGCACGGTAGGGAAGTACTGATGAGGTGGGAATGGGCTGGGGAAGATGACAGGTCAGGTGCTTTTTTTGTTTTCTTTTTAAATATATATAGGGGCATAATAGTCTTTTCACTCAGTCAAAAGGTTGATTGTTAGTCACAACATAACGTCAGTTATCTCCAGGGACCTAAATAGTATTTTCCCATAACACAAGGACCTGTTTGGTCTTTAACTATAACCTCAGGGATTAAAATGGCTTTTTCCCTTTCTTTTAATTATGGACAGTTATCGGGCTTCTATTTTTTTTTTCTGATCTTTATTTAATTTTTTAAGGTACTTGGCTTCCCATTGACCAAGAAAACACCTCCCTGATGTATGGATACAAGCTGGTATACGAGAAGTTAGTAAATTCCGTCACATGAACCCGCTTCAGTGTAGAAAAAAAGCTGAAAATGAGGTTTCTCCACCCTTCTAATGTCGCTGTTTCAAAGAAATTTCACTCATTGGCTGAGCATATCCTTTGCCAAAAAAGGAAAGAAAAAAAATGTTGGTATTTCGAAATAAATGAAACTAATGACAGAAGTAGAAGATGGAATTAAGATTTGTAGTGTAAGAACGAGTATTATGAGGAGTAACACATGATGTTACGCTGATGTTAAAGTTCATGATTTTTCTATCAAGACAAATTCCTATACCAAACCAAATAGCGCAAATTCTCCAATTTCATTCATTGTTATGAATTAGAAAGTACGAATTCTTCAATTCCATTCTCCATTGTGAATTAGAAAAACAAGGATTCAAGCAAAAGAGTAACATAATAAGGATCGAGAGGGAGAGATAGGAGGCAAGTGACAAATACTAATACTACTAACCATTAATGATAATGATGTTAATAATCATAGATTCTTTTGGTAATATTACTACTACTACTACTATTACTATTACTATTAACGAATAATAATAATAATGTTACTACTAATACTATTAACTATTAATGATAATGATGTTAATAATCATAGATTCTTTTGGTAATATTACTACTACTACTAATACTAATACTACTAACTAATAACAATAATAATGTTACTACTATACTACTAACTATTAATGATAATGATGCTAATAATCATTGATTCTTTCGGTAATATTACTACTACTAGTACAAGTACTAATACTACTAAATAATAATAATAATAATAATAATAATAATAATAATAATATTACTCCTAATACTACTAGCTATTAATAATAATGTTGTTAATGATCATATACCATTTTGGAAATATTACTACTACTAATAATAATACTAATACTAGTGCCTATTAATAATAATGATGGTAGTACTAATACTACTAACTATTAATAGAAATGATGTTACTACTAATACTACTACCAATTAATAATAATGATGTTAATAATCATAGATTCTTTTGGCAATATTACTACTACTAGTACTAATACTCCTAACTATTAATAATAATAATGTTACTACTAATACTACTTACCATTAATGATAATGATGTTAATAATCATAGATTCTTTTGGTAATATTACTACTACTAGTACTAATACTACTAAATATTAATAATAATAATGTTACTACTAATAAATATCGAAATCCTAACTAATACTTGGAATTCACAATTAGTTAAGTAAATGAATTTTGTTGTTGTCTTAAATTTGACTATGTCAAGAATTTAAATTATTATATCGACTTGCATTTGGTTAATGCGGGAACTTGCAGATGCGATTTCGATTCGAATTTGTCAAAAGGGAAAATAAAATTTTTGGGTGATTGATCAAACGCAAACAATGCAACTTTGTCTGGATAATTATTGCATTGGCTAGTATTAATTAAATTAATTTGTGTGCTCAATTAATGCATTAGTTAGTATTAATTAATTTGTGTAGTCAATTATTGCATTGTCTCTAGTATTAATGAAATGTAGTTGAATGTCAATTTAACTTACCCTACACGCAAAATCCTACTATGATATATTAAGTCACGTTTTGTTCAAAATAAAAAAGATATTAAGTCACGTTCTGTAAATTTGTCTATATTTTTTTTTATAAAATTATTGGGCGTTGTTTTGTCTTGTGAGTAGAAGTTTGGTTTCAAAGTTTTTCAATGCATTTTACTCGTTTATTTAGTTAAAATAATTACGTGATTGAAAATTTCTATAGTTAGAATTTTAGATGGGTGGTTATGTTGTAAATTTTATTTATGAGAGTATCGTAAAATAATCAGTTTTGTTATATCATGAATTTGAATAATTTTCATTTCTGTTTCATTCTCGTTAAAGCAACAAATTAATTTTTTATTAACATTTCAAATTTGTTTTAGCTGGAAATTAATTTTTGCAGAGACTTACGTGATGAAGTCTCTCCTTTCTTGGCGTATAAAACACCATAGGGCGGGAAATTAAAACAAAACCTTGGCTTTAAATTTAAATATTTTCATGTTCGCTTAAATTTCGTTATGATACGTGTATTAAGCAATAAGAAAAATGAAAACCATGAATCCTTGTTGGTTCAAAATAGTTTGAATTGAATTGTTGAAAAAAAAAATTGAAAAGTAAAAGCAATAGTCAAATCCGTTGTCACATCTATTTTATGTAACCATCATTCAGCTAGGAATTGTGTTTCAGATTTTCAATTCGGATTAAAACCATTTTAGTTCTTGAGATTTGCTCTAAAGACTAAATTTGTCCCTAAGGTATGTAAAAAGTTCAATTTAATCTCTGCTGTTAGTTTTCTATTAACGGTCAACCCATTGACCGTGTGAAATGATGTCCATGCCCCTACCTTTTAAATTCTTTCTGATGTGTTAAACAAAAAAAAGGCATGATAGCAGTTGGAAATCCAACGGCTATTTCACGTTGTTCTTCCTGCCATGCCTGTAATGCATGGCCAACCAAAAGAAAAAAAAAAGCAATCTCATGGACGCTATATTCCAACGGCTAAAACCCAACGACTATCATACCTTTTTTTCTGTTTAACACATCAGTAAGAATTTAAAAGGCAGGGGCATAAGCGTCATTTCACATGGTCAATGGGTTGACCTTTAATAGGGAACTAACAGTAGGGACTGAATTGGGCTTTTTGCATACCTCAGGGACCAATTGGTCTTTAGGGAAAACCTCAGGGACTAAAATGGTTTTAACCCTTTTTCAATTCTCAAATAGTGCGCAAGTGTAGAAACGTAAAAAAAGGTAGATATTTCCTATGCTGATGATTCCAATGGATTAATTTTGTCAAAGACACATGGAAGGGTAATAAAGGCAATTCGGTATATAACAAGGGTAAGTACGTAACTAGCTTGATTTAGGCATTAAAAGATGCCTGATGTGACGTGAAGAGAAAGAGAGATGGCTGATCTCCTTTAATTTCTTATGATGGTGGCTTCTGATTTTTTTGATATCATTCGATTCTTGCTGATCTCCTTTAATTTCTTCTGATGGCTTCTGATTTTTCCTTTAATTTCTTTTGTTTGCTTCTGATTTTTTTGATCTCCTTCGATTCTTGGTGATCTCCTTTAATTTCTTCTAATGGCTTCTGATTTTTTTGATCTTCTTTGATTCTTGTTGCTCTCCTTTAATTTCTTCTGATGGCTTCTGATTTTTTTGATTTTCTTCGATTCTTGCCGGCTTTTGATTTTTATGATCTCCTTTGATTCTTGCTGATTTTCTGTTGACCAAAAAATAAACGCATTTTCTGATTTCTTTTAGTTCTGAATAGTCGTCCGCCTTGTGTTTTCTTCTGATCTTTATGTTTAACCAAAGGCCTCGCAACCTGTCTTGCATTCAACAAGTTACACCATCCCCAGGCAGCATTAGAAGGGACAACGATCTCCCAGAAATTTCTCCCTCGAAGAAGGTTAGAATTAACCCACGATAACCAAACTGAGCAAGAATAAGGTTGCAAAATGTTCCAAACCTCCTTGAGAGTGAAAGTGGCATGAATTTCGTCAAGACAACGAATACCAAGACCCTTCTCCTCCAACGGTTTCGCGACTGCAATCCAAGCAACTTTCCCTTTAGCATGACCTTCAGCCCCATCATTCTCGAGAAAATAGGTGAATCTTTTCTCAATCTCTTTAAGCGCACCAACTGGAAGAATGAGAGAACAAGGCCAATAAGAATGAAGACCATTGAGAACAGACCTAATGAGCTGCAAACACCTGGCAAAAGATAATTACTTGGAAGCCCAGTGGTTGATGCGACCAAGAATTTTGTCAACAAGACCCTTGCAAGCATTGATGCTCAGCCTGCTAGAGATAAGTGGGAGGCCCAAATATTTGACCGAAAAATGTCCCTCTTGAAATCTAAGAATATCAAATAACTACAATTTAGTATCATCATTGCACCCGGCCACGAACATACTACTTTTGTCAGGATTAACTTAAGACCAGAGATACAATAAAATAGCTCGAGAGAATCTTTGATTGCTCAAATCGAAGTACAGTCAGTTTTTGAGAAAATCAACAAATTATCGACAAAGGACAAATGGTTAAGCCGCAGGCAGTGGCATTTCGGATGGAAAGAAAAATCCTCCCAAAAACCAATACGATTAAGAATACAAGAGAGCACCTCCATACCAATCACAAACAAGTACGGGGACAAAGGGTCCCCTTGCCGAAGACCTTTGGCACCCCTAAAAAAACCAACGAGATCACCATTAATAGCAATTGAGAAAAGGGGATTAGTGATACAACCTTCAATCCAATCAACAAAGAGATCTGGAAAAGCCATAGCTCAAAGAGATTTGAGAATAAAGTCCAATCTAACTGAGTCGTAGGCCTTCAAGATATCAACGTTAATAGTACACCTCGGGCTAACTCTTTTCCTCCCATAATTATGCACCACCTCTTGATCAACTAGAACATTATCAGAAATCTGTCTACCTTCAACAAATGCCGATTGATTCTGAGAAATGAGATTATCCAAGTAAAGCTTAATCCTATTGGCCATGATCTTTGTAATACATTTATAAATAGTATTACAACAAGAAATCAGCATATAGTCTTTAATACTACAAGGGTCCAAAACCTTAGGAACCAGAGTGATAGAGGTAGCATTAATAGTACCAAGGAGTCGACCCGAACCAAAAAAGGATTGGATAACATTGCAAAACTTCATACCAACCACCTCCTACATAGACTGAAAAAACAAAGCATTGAAACCATTTGGGCCTGGGCTCTTATGTCCATCTAGATGTAGCATTTGGGCTAGCCCGGCCCGGCCGAATTGTGTGTCAAGAAAATTGAGCCCACCTTGGCACATATATTTGGTGGGCCGAGCTGAGGTAGGCTCAATTTTTAGAATATAGAACCCAACTCGGCCTATGAGCCCGCTATCACGAGTCACGAGCTGAGTTGGGTTAGGCTAGGCTAGCCCATATATATATATATATATATATATATATATATATATATATTAAAATTTAAACTTAATTTTTTAAGGAAAATTAATTTAACTGTGAGGCCTGACCCCGAATAACGTGTCTTACCTTGATTTGCTTGCCATATACCCAGAATTATAGACTGACCTTGGATTACGTGCCCTATCTTGGCATTCGTGCATGTCTCGTCATATGTGTCTTGACCTAGAATTGTATGCCCTAATCCTCGACTTACGTGCTTTGACTTTGATTTACGTGCAATACCTTGATTCGTGTGCCCTAACCTTGAACTGCGTGTCTTAACCTAGGTTTAATAGTCATGTCTTGATTTATGCGCATTCATTTAGGATTATGTGTATTTACTTGGAATACGTGCGTTTGTCTCGTAGATTGTGCCTTACCTTGTAGTGCGTGCCATTGACCTAGAAAAATGTGTCTACACGCTAAACAATAAAGAATCTTACACAAAATACTAAACTATTAAATAATCCTACAAACTCCACTAACTATTATTTTAATCATAAGTCAATGCACTAAAAGACAAAACACTAAACACTAAACATTCTTTATTCCTTTTGCAAAATTCATGCACCTCAAATACCACAATCAAACCACAATAAAATAAATCTTAACACAAGACAAAAAATCAGAATTTCACCATGCCTTGGCCGACCATGTAAAGGCTTTTGGACAAGCTTTGCAATTCAAAAATATTCCTAGACAAGCCTATGACATAATGCATAAAAAAATGAAACCAAGCACCCTACCCAAGCTTCAACTCCTCGGCCCACTCAAATGCCCATGCCAAAAACAATTCAAATCATGCTTTAGATGACACAAATTCTGATTTTGCAAGGCTCAAGGCCGACACATACACTCAAAAACATCCTCAAAGCATCTTCAACCTCATTTTGCTCTCAAACTTTCTCTCAACTCCCTTATCTCCTCTCACTCTCGGCCATAGCATTTTTATGAGCTTCTAAGACTGAAAAATTGCTCTCCATAACACCCAAGCTTCGGCCAAAGCAAATAACAAGCAAGCAACATAGCAAGATATTCACACAAGCTCACAAAACTATTCATTTTCGGCCTAAGGTAAGTCTTGATAGTTTTCTTCCATTTCTTTTGGTTTCACACACATGCACACCTTCCTCACAAGCTAACTAAGTTATAAATTAAGGAAAAACAAGCTATCTCTCGGCCAAAGCAAGGAAAAAGCCCCCTTTGTGCATTTTGAAGAGCATTTGTGCATCTTTAACCATCAATAGTCTAAGGTAAGGGTTAAACTCTTTTAAATGCTTTCAAAGTTTACATGCATGCTCTCATATGGATATATTTACTTCTGTAGTTGATGTATATGTGTGTATATGAGCCTATCTTCTCATGCATGGCTTGATTTTGGCTAGAAACTTAGAGATGTGCAAACTCATTTTTCTGGCAGATTACTGACTTTGTGGAACGAAGTATTTTTTACCTAGTAAACATTGATAAAAATGTATGAAAATTATTAGGTTACTATATTTTTCAGTTCTGGACATTTTTTTCAGAAATAGGATAAAGCTAAATCTGACTCTAAGACCCTTAAAAATGGAAAAAATCGTAATGTGTCTAAAACTAGACAGTTTTGCGTAGTCCCACGGTTTTGGCTATAACTCCTAAGTCCGAACTCCAAATGATGCGAGGTTTGTTTCTAGATTTAAATCACTCATTAATATTCAATTTGACATTTGGTTCACTGAAATTGGAGATTATTTGCTTGTCTAATAGAATGTGGGAAAACAGGCCATTGCAGTGAGGTTTTTGCTCAGTGATATGCTTAGAATCATGTTGAGACCTTGCTTGAGGTGTTGAATGCTTGGAATTGTGGCACTTAGATGTTGTATGGACTGTTGTGGTTGGTTGAGGTTACTTAATTTGATTGATGTATGGCTTGGGATCACTAATTAATGAATGGTTTGCTTAATCACATGTTTAAGCATGAATTGAGACCCTAACGTTTATGACTATTTGCTAAGAGGTGATCTATTGGTTAAATGTGTTAAATTGGGTGGTTAATAGGCTGCCTATAGTTTCCTTATAGCTCTAACTATGATTTCGATGATTGCATGTTGCTAAGTGAGCTATTCTTGCATCCGGTCTTGTATAAATGTCGTTGCATGCTTGTATAATGTTAATACTTGATACGTGAACCCCGAAATGAGTTATATGACTTGATTTATATATGTTACTTGGCTGCCCGTTTAATGTTCAAATAACTCTACGTGTTCTACAAAGTGAAACTTCATGTCAAGCATGTCTTGTTCGTTTACTTGGTAATATGTGATATTGAAATTACTCGGAGGCAACCTACTTTGTTGTCCTCCTAATGTGAATTGTTAAATGGTATAAATGTACATTGTATACAAGGTTGCAACCTTTTATTGTGGCATGGTAGCATTTCACGAACGCCGGAAGGCATAGGGCTTGCCGGTGCTCCCGTGACTACCATGGTCCAATTCCCTCTCTCGCTTGGCATTCCACCCTCAGAGAGTTGGGTTGTAGGATTTCGGGGTACATCCGGAGTACACCCATTTGGAGTGATAAGTGGATGGTTGAAACCGGCCGCAACAACTGTTATCAGAAATGATCTTGAGAGCAAATGTTCACCGATTGATCTTGAGAGCGAAAGCTCACCGTATCATTTTCACTATGTGTTTAAGTACTCTCGCTTGGTTCCTAGAGGACCTCGGGGAGGAAAGACAGGTAAATGTGTTCATTCATATTTATGTTATGTTATGTTATGAACTTGCTTATTTCATATGACATGTTTTCAAAAGGGTTTTTCATAAGATTAACCGGAAAATAGTTTTTAAAAACATTATCTCTCGCTCCCCCTCGCGGAGTTTATAATTAGTACAAGCTGAAATTAGACCTAAATTACAACGGGGTCATTTATATCAACTAAATAAGTAGTCTTCAAAGCAAACACAACATTCACAGAATAGCCACTGACAAGCAAGGCACATAAAATACGTAATCACTCCGAGGAATCATCAACATGCACATTCTCTTCGGGTACCTGTTCCAAATCTTCTTCACCTATATAACCGGATAAACTCTTTATTTGGTTGTTTGCTTTCATTTTTTTTTTGATTAGTAGTTATCGTAGGTGTTTAAACTACTAGGTGAAGAATCAAATAACGTAACTCTATCTAAACTTACCTAGGTGCTCAATCATAAGCTAAAGAACAACAGGTACTTGCACGATAGGAATTGACAAATAAATGGGACATAGTTATCATGGTAGGCTTGTTAATCAAACGAGACTTTCGAGATAGACTAGTAGGCATGTCGGTTGACGAAAAAATAGAAATTCGTAATGGAATTGAATTAATGATTGAAATAATTGAGGCGTTTAAAAATTAGGTCAAATTAAAAGGTCCTAAATACAGTCGTTATGCTGTCAGTTTTTCAAAAAACAATCTGGAGTTTTAGGCTAACGGATAAGCTTTAACCTTCATCAATCGGTTATAGTCGTAAAATAATGTGAATGATTAGATCACACCCTAGTCTAGCCTCTGTAGGTTGGGTTGGGGTGTGACATTAACTATTAACAAAACAGTACACAAGTTGATTGATAATATTAATAATTAACTTAAATGATAAAATACAACACAACATAACAAATTACAAGTTAATGAGACACAAGTACATCAGTGATATAAATATGAAAATAAAGCATTACATAAATGCTTGAGGAAAATTACTGTAAAAGTTCTTCATTTTGTTATGCTTCTTGTACAGGTGTTGGGCATGCTGGCAGTGGTAGTGGGTTTGGCAGTGGCGGTAGTTAAATAACTACTTCAGGATTAAAATAGTTTGTGTCATTTGGTTGTTGAGATACAAGGTGTCTTATAACTATCATAATTTCAAATTTACCTAGAAATATAAATTGATATTGATAATAGTTATAAATTACATACCCCTGTTCTTCAAAATACATAAAATGATTCCAAACCTCTAATCAATGTAATCGTCGTGAAAGATTTTATTCTTCTATGGACATAGTTATATATAATATTGTAGACTTGTAGTAAAATAAAGTTGCAATATTATAAAAAAAGGTTTGATAACAAGTCATTTAATATTAACTTAAGAAATACATTTGCTACTTTTTATTATTAGTTTGTTAAAAAATATAATTACTATGACTTGCTAGTTTGTTTTTTTTTTTTAAATAGTTACTACGATTTGCATTGCATACATAAAATATAATATTTTAATTTCTTTTAATAAATGAGCTTAAATTGTGCTTAATTTGTGTTGAGATCGAGTTGGGCTCGAGATGGGCGTTATTTGGGCTCAAAATGGGCCTTATCTGGGCTCGAGCTGGGCGGGGCTATGCTTTGAGTTGGGTTGGGCTGAGTTGGGCCTGAACTCAAATAGGTTGGGTCAAAAATTATATGACCCAACTCGGCCCACATATATGTGGTGGGTTGGGCTGAGTCGAGCCCACTACCAATTGAGTTGGGAAGGGCCCGAATTTTCGTGTGTTGCTGAGCCTGTGTCGGCCCAGCCCAAATGCCACCTCTATTTCCATCAATGGAAAAAAAAGTTCTTTTAATTTCATCCGTAGTAATATCCCGAGTCAAGAAAACCCCTTCTTCCGGCGACATAAACTTTCCAAGAAGCATCTTGAGGTCGTCAATAGAGTAACTGGCCGAAAACAAACTAGGAGTCCCCAAGAGATCAGAATAATAATCAACAATGGACTTTTTAACCTCAACTTCATTCGAGATCCACTCACCATTCTCAAGTTGAATTTTTGAGATTGAATTCCTAACAATTCTACCTCGGGCCATTTTATGAAAATAAGAAGTATTAGAATCCCCTTCACGGAGCCAAGTAACCCGTGATTTCTGACACAAAATGTCCTCTTCCGCATTAGAGTAGAACTCCAAATCCCGCAAAAGTACCCTTTCTTCGGCCCTCTAATCCTCGGTCACACTACCATGGAGGAAACTAGATTGGAGGAAGTATAACTTCTCTTTAATCAGTGTTACTCTTTGGAAGGGTAAATGAAATGCTCCTTGTTAAACTCTTTATGTTTGCCCTTCAAGAATTTCAGTCTGCAAAAAAGTCTAACATAGGTGTCCCATGCATCTCACAATTCCAAGCCATTTCAACAATAGCTTTGAAATCCACATGGTTAATCCACGCATTAAATAATCTAAATGTAGACTTCCTCGGGGCTGCGTGAATCACTGTACAAATGACCAAAGGAGTGTGGTCTGAAGCTCCTTGGGAAAGGATATCGATGTGAAGAATAAGGAATTTATCCAGCCATCCCTCATTGACAAGCAAACGGTCCAACTTAGAAGCTCTCAGCCTGTCACCTGAACCCTTGTTATCCCAAGTAAAAGCTCCTTCACAAAATTAATTGCTCTCCTGCAATTATTGACGCTTGATCAATTATGTTAATTATAACCATACCAATTATATAAACATTTAAAATAAAATAAGAGAAAGGCATAAAAGTTATTATACACATAAAATTTATTTATCCCCTTCTATTTTCTTTCTAATCCAAACAAAAAATAATCATACTCCTTTATGATCTTGTCCTCTATAAAATTATTCAATCCAAATATGATTTAATTCCCTCCACTCCTTTCCTTTATAATTTTTTTCCTTCTTCTCCTAGGTCCGTTAATATTTGTAATGAAAAATTATAAATTCAAAAATTTTAAACTATAATAAGTTATTACGGGTTTTCTCAAAAACCAAAAGGTTGGGTGGTGGAAGTTCTAACACATATTGCATATAATAACAATCTTGAGTTGACCAAGCTATCAAAGTCTTTAAATATTATTTTTTCATTTGCTTGTGCTTTACTTTTTCTTTTTGTTTGACGTCAAGTCCAAAAATGAAAACGTTCAAGGTTCATGGGTTTGCATGTTTAACCCCACCACCTGCGGCGGATTCGAGCATCAGAAATTTGTGTATGCGTTACAATAATATAGTGAATAACTAAAGGTTCAAATATACTCATTTATATATAAACTAATATATATTAAGCACATTTTAGCACTGAAAAAAATATAAATTTATAAGAGAGAAAAAAAAATTAATTATAATTTATCCATGAACATCTACAAAAAAAACATTAATTTTAGACTTTTAGATATACCTAAACTAATAATAAACAACTTATATAAAATTAAATTAAAAAAGAACTCATAAAAATTATAAAATATAAAAACTATAACTAATATTTAAAAAAGGTGAAGAATCAATAGCAGTAAGTGATAAAAAGCTATGGTAAGTTTCTCCTCCAACCTCAGTAAAGAAAAGTAAGTGATAAAAGACTATGCTAAAAGAGTAATTATATTGTAGCAATATAGAACAATTGTAACGTCATATTTTTTTTTTTCACGAAATTAATCCCGCTGCTTTAGCAGTAGATCTATCCAAAAAGTATTATGATGAAAAAGAGAAAACACTATCTACTACATCAGAATTTAAAATTGTATACCATTTTTTGCACTAATTAACCTGTGGGCCACTGCAAATGCATTCTTCCCCTTCTTTAATATACGCATCTCAAAAAATACCAATGCTCCGACCAAAAAAAATATAAAAGAAAATCACAACACTAATACACTAAAAGATAATAAGAAATTATATATATAGATGTGTTATGTCAACACATAGTAGTTTTTTTTTTTTTTTTTTCTGTCAACACAGTAGATTTAGTAAACGAATTAATTTGACTCAATTGCCTACCAACAAGATCCGTGCACCAGCTGTGGTCACAGCTTTTGACAAAAAATAAAACAAATACTATATAGTCACAGTTTATTATCATGGTTAGGAACTTGAGATCCTGTGTGCGACAAGCCTTCCAAATATCTGTATTTTTTTTTGTATTTTCGAGATTTATGAAGTTTACATGTTTGGATTTCTGCCTTTTTTATTAATATATGATTTATGGACTTTACAAAAGACATTTATTGAAAAAGTAATGCATTGGATACATGAAATTTGTTATGGCAGAAGACTGCATCTTCTGCCAAGCGTGTACTATTGAGATGGTTAAATTGGTATCAATTTGTGAATAAGTAATCGAACTTCAGAAACTTGTATGCTTAAGCTTGTGACAATTACGTTCCCTTATAGACACAATTAAATTTGGAGACGTAACACAATTAAATTTGGAGACGTAACGCACTCCAAACCATATACGTATCTGGAATGCAAATCAACACCTTATTCAAAGACAACGCACCCAATTATGCATCTTTCACAATCCATATACGTGTGTATCAATCTCTTAGTACCAAAGATTTAAGAGTAACCTAATGGTGAGTTACTCGCCCTGACTATTAGAAGAGCAAGGTTAAAAACTCATCGGAATGGAGGACAAGTGAGGGTGCGGGTTAGAAATAAAAAATCTCTCCGAATGATTGAAGTGCACTCAACTCCTCAATATGAAGAAAACATATCCATCGCATTCATCGGTTATTCAGTCTTGTCATATATATAATGAAACTCACCACTGAGCAAACCCCCAGATTACATGGAGAAAGATACGAGACGACTCCTATGCGCGTCTTCATTTTCAACATGTACAATAACAATTTCATAAATAGAAATCTGGACAGTAATCAACCTTAAAAAGACTAGGCATCCATCTTTGATTCAAATAAGCCATCATTGAATATCTAAACCAAATGAACGAGTATATAAAGATCATGCAGCAGGCCAATATAAATCCAGTGCGACAAACTAATTATATATGTAAACAAAGAGACGTGACGTTAAGTTGTACAAAAGCAGCAAGCTAGCATTGAATTAGTATCGCAAGTGAAGTAAGATTCTACAATAACATTAAAGATCCTCAAAAAGAGAAGAATAACGTATGCGTGAAATGCAAAATGGGAGAAATATACTTTGATGGCAAAATCGTAGACCCTTTTCCTGCATGACCAATCTACTTTTATTGAATCAGCAGCCTCGGCAGTTTTTACTTCTGTAGGGCACTGAGACACGGAGGATTTCAGCTGCAAAGACCAAGAATCCCTCTAATTAGCACATGTCATAAAAATACATAAGCATTAAGTCAGCAGAAAAACCTACCCTACATCTAGAAGTTTTAGTAGTAAACTTAACTTCAAATTGTCTTTTACATCATAATGCAAAACACACTGAATAGTTATCACTAAAATCACGTATTTTGACCACTAGCGTTCAGAGCGAAAGAAGTCCATGACTGTTAACGCTATGCTACCATTTACTTTCCCTCGTTTTGTTGGCTTCATATACTCATACAATCATACAATCATACAACTGTCATCAATCCACTAATAAACATCCATTGATTGGGCTTTGACTCATAATTCATAGATAGATATAGATGGCATCCCAAGCTAGACAAAAAGATTTATCCCTTTGTGGTGCTCATTCAGGGAAAAGACAATGTAAATGGAACATGAAATAAGGACATTTAAACCTCAAAATAGAATTTCCTATGGTTAGAGAGACAGCTTATGATTATGGTGCGAATATGGTTTATGATGCTCCCAGCCACAAAAATAAAATCAGATAGCTAATCATCTGCCTTTTCCTCAATAACATCAATGTAGTTCCAGCACACGTTTTCATCCTAACAAGCAAAACCAATTCTGGCCTATAGAGCACATGAAAGGCTGAGACATTTAAGCCAAATAAACAAACAAAATCCAAATATGTTTTCAAGCAAAATCACATGGAATTGCACTAACATTCAGCAAGATATAACACAAATAGCAAAATTACCAATTGCATTCGAAAATCTTAACTAAATACAACAAGAACGTTCAGTCAAACAAAATACTAGGCCTCAATCTATCATACAAAACAACAATAACATACCAATTTCAATGCGACGACAGTAAGCAATACATTAAAATTCTAGGCCCATCAATGGGGCCTCACTGAACGCCAAGTTAGCCTCTTACTGCGCCTTCTCTTTCGTCCCGATAAGATACAGCCGATATTGTTAGACTTACTTGCATTGCCAACAGCCACACCCACATCCCTATATAAAAAAACAAAGGAAGATTTAATTGATCAGAAAAATGAAATGCTTGTACAATAACGTAAAAGAAAAAGGGAGAGAGAGGGAAAACATACGCAATGAAAGCGGCACCAAGCATTTGCGCATATGAGCTCGGACCAATGCATCTTTGACGCGATATGAGCTCACAACACTTTTCCATTGCGTAGGCTCTGTCAAAATCAATAGAAAATCTGTAACAGTGGAAGCCACCGCCACTTGCTTCTCTCCAATTGTACTGCTCCTCATCTTTAACTTCGCCTACGCCTTTGCCTTTGCTTTTGCCTTCCAGTACGTAGAGACAACAGTCACTCCATACGAGCGCCAGTACACCATTCCCAACATGAAGTAGTTGGGGACGAAAAGCAGAAATTCCTGAACCAAAAAAGTCACCCCCAGCACGATAAACACGACATCCAAGAGAAGCATAAGATGAAAAAATATGACAATGATCGAGACCACTGAGAGGCCGAGCAATCAGTGATGGATCCTTAATTTTGATCCACTCGGATGTTTTATCTAATGACACTTCTTGTTCATTCTCAACCGGAATAAAAGCTTCATCAAAGGCATAAAACTGAACGTAATCATAAAGATTAAACCCGTCTTCGTTTAGCTTTCCAGTGGCAAACATGATACATCTTTTTGACTCTGGCATCTTTCTTTAAATGGTTGATAAGAACCTATGCCACGCCCACTTCCTAAGCCTGCATTCAAAAGTGTAATTATTGGAGTTACCAACCCACATCACATAAATTACATAGCACTCGATAAAGTTATCATATTAGAACTCCAAAACATGTCCCTATATTGTTCTAAGAGTATTCCAAAGAAAAGAAAAAAAGAGAGTATATTTCTCCCTTTTTTCAAACCCTTAATTCTAAAATAGTAGTATTGGATACACTGATAAGAGTTGTAGCTCAACCTTCCATCACATCAAGCTAGCAGAGACCAGTCAAAATTTCGATAATCATTAAACACTTTTCTGTTTTGAAATATCCGAATTTCTTTGTGCTTTTGGAACTCTAGAGTGTTTTTTTCTTAATAATGCCCAATTTTGTTTGGTATTTTCGTTCTTTTATTTATCCCCAAATATTTTTGGTATTTTATTTTATTTTTTTGCAATCCTTATTGTTGGTTGTCCTTAAGTACACACACACACACACACACACACACACACACACACACACACATATATATATATATATATATATATATAGGTTCTTTTCAACAAATAAAAAGCCCTAGCCCTTCATCTTCTACATCTTTATTTGGTCTGATTCATCTTGTTCATCAACTCACACCACCATCACAACATAACACATGCACTCTATCACAACCCACTACACAAAATATCCGCAAGAAACCAAGAACACATACGCATATGGAAAAAAATAATAAAAAGAAAAGAACAAGCCACAAAAGGATAATAAGAGAGAGAAAGCAAATCTTAGAGAGTAGTGGTGTGAAGGTCGCGAGGTTGGGTATTGGTGCTGAAGTGTTGGTGTGGTGGTTGTGGGTATTCCGTATTTTGGAAGTAGACGGGAGAGAAGAATAAGGGAAAGAGAAGAAAAAGAGCCCTAATTCCTTTGTATGTTTGTAATCAATTTTGAGTGATGTTCTTCTTAATACCTAGTACTTAATTCTGTAGCTGTCAATATGTTAGAAAGTTTTCTTATGATCTAGAACATAAATTCGAATTAAAGTTTTGTACATAGAAAATCATGTGAAGGCTCTAATTGAAAGTCTAAGACTTATCGTCTAATTCTTAAGGGTAGCCATCACATTAATTTATATCGTTCTATGCACCTATATTATTTTTAGGAACTTAGTTTCTTTATTAAAGTTGAATATTTTTTGGATTTCATATTAAGATTGAACATAGATGTTTTAGTTTATTTGAGAATACCATAATTGTTGGGTTTGATATTCTCAGTGAAAGATTATATAAACTAAAACTTGATTGTATGTGCTATGAATCCTTACTTAGGAACATATTAATGAAATTAAGTGGATAGGGTAAGGGAAAGTTCTGCTTTCCTGTGACATAAATGTTTAGTTATAATACTAATGAATGATTAGATAGATTAGTAAATAATGAGATTCTTTTGAGTCTAGATTTTACTGATCTTGGCATGTGTATGAATTGCATAAAGTGGAAACAAGCCAAACACAATGTAACTAGAAATGAGCCACAAGAATGCTTCTTGAAGTTACACAATGAGCCACAAGAATGCTTCTTGAAGTTACACATCCTAATGTTTATAGACCTTTTGATGTACCATCTTTTAATGGAGAAAAGTATTTCATTACTTTACAATTGATTTCACATTATGATTATGTCTATTTGTTAAAATTTTGTGGAGTCAGTAATGTTAGGTTCATAAAGAATGATGAAGTTAGTGGGAGTGATGAACCTCATAAAGTGGATATTAGAGAAGTTGAGATTGATTTTTCCTTATCCATTAATGCTCTATTATCTAAAGTTACTCCAAGTGTTGTTGAACGGTTTAACAACATTGAATAGCAAATAAAGGGAAAACCATTACTTGTAAATGTCAACTTACAAGAAGTTGACCCATATGAACCGCAAGGAACAACATTAAGATCTCAAAAAGAAATTCAGCTATTCATGATGATTATGTGATTTATTTGTATGAGTCAAACTTTGATATTTGAGTCAATGAAGATCTGACTTCATTTTTCACCATCCATATGAAGTACAAAGTCTAATAAATGGATTGATGCCTTGAAAGAAAAGGCGATTCTATACGACAAAATAAAGTTAAGGATCTAGTCAAATTGCCAGAAAGTTTAAAAGAGTTGGCAGTAAATGACTTTTAAGATCAAAGACAACTCTAATGGCAAAATTAAGAATAGAAGACTAGATCAGTAAGTGGCGTTAATTATAAAGAGATTTTTCCTTAGTCTCGAAGTCTCTTTAAGGATAATAATGTCATTGGGCGCTCATTATGCTTTAGAGTTGTACCAAATAAAGTGAAAATTATGTTCCTTAATGACGACATTGAGAAAAAAAGTTTCATATGGACCAACCTGAACTTTTTCAATAGACGAAAAAGGTCATATGGTGTGTAAACTTAGAAAATCGATATATGGGCTTAAATTGACTTCAAAATGGTTTATTAAGTTTTATAATACCATTACAGCTTTCGGTTTAAGGAATATAATCTTATTCTGAGAATATACTAAAAGATCAATGGATGCAATTTATATTTGTTTTTCTTTTAAGTCTTGTATGTTGATGATTATATTCTTCTTGCTGCTAATGGTAGTGACATATTGCATGAAACTCATTTTCTCTTATAGAATTTTGAAAGTGAGAAATATGGAAGAGACATCTTTTGTGATAGAAATTGAAATGTTTCATGATGGATCACAAAGAATGTTAGGATTGTCTCTGAAAAACTTATATTGAAAGAATTCTAGAGAAATTTGATGTGAATAAATTTAGTCTCATGCACTGTCCAATAATGATGTGGAATGTATTAAAGTAATTCTTAATTGAATTACGTGATAGCTGTAATGAAAGTTTAAGGTATGTGAAAAGATCAAAGACAACATGCTAACATATAAATGATCTAATAATTTAAAAGTGATTGGATATTTGGATTCAAATCTTATTAGATGTGTTGATACCATAAAGTCCACTTTTGGCCATCTCTTCTTTTAAATAGTGGGTGCGACCTTATGAAAAGTGTGAAATAGACTATGTAACACCCCGATCCTTCTTGAGACCGGGAGTTCTATCAATCAATCTATTCACAACCCAATTCCAAACCCGGACAAAATTTTAGGAAAAAACGGACGGAATCTCACCTGTTTCTAGGCAAAAAGCAAACTTGCAACATCATATAAATGGACCGATACCAAGTCCAAACATTCAACCACCTCAAGGCCATCCGAGCCTTGGTTCACAACAAGCAATCATCAACAAATATACATTCATGCTTAGCAATTAAACTATACCAACCTATTGCATAAGTTAGACTATCATACCTTCCTAACTCTTTTTCTTTGGACATTACAAACAGGCATCGAAGTTAAATGACTTACTGAATACATAACTAACTTATCAATCTACCTCAACTATTTAGCTAATTTAGATTACATTTCTTTTAACAATAAATACATACAATACATAAAAGCATACATCTTTACAACTTCGACAACTCAAGCCACATAGGCACACAAGACAACTCTTCAAGCACGAACTTTCACGAAATCACGAACTTTCCAGCTAACATGACATTTCCTGAAATGTGGTGGTGAGGAGTGAGTATACACATCACGTATACTCAGTGAGGGCGAGACAGATATCGAGGTGGAGAGAAAGATGATCGTGCAATGCAAATAGGTACAGTTAAGCAATACAATCAATAAAAGGCATTCAATATAAACAACAATACAATAAACAATTAAGGAAAATATTAACACAACCAATCAAAGCTATACCACACTTGGAAGGCTATGGTTCACTCATACGAGCAATATACCATTTCACGAGCGATACATCAATCTCGAGCTTGATGTTGACAACGATGACAATAAGCGCGCAACCACCTTATAACACCAGTTTGGAATACCCTGGAAGTATCCATAAATTCTACGACCCAAATCTCCCTGGGAGGCAACCCAAGCGAAAAAATGGAATAGGACACGGAGCTAGGGCAACCAACACCGGCAACCTGAGGCTACCCGGAGAGGCCCATCACTCACGCCCTGACACTATGCAATGCAAGACTCGATACAAGGTGATAACAGAGCGATAGCACAACAATACAGATTAGAGACGATAAACGAGATATCGCGCATTATCAACAATTGTTAAACATTTCAATCAACAATCAACTCTAACAAGCGTGATAAGTATTAACAAGCATTTACAATCAAATAAGTAACAAGAACAACACCAACAACCATCATCAAGCAATAACAAGTATTCTATAGGCATTATAAGCATTCTATAGGCAACATAAGCATTCTATAAGCAATATAAGTATTCTATAATCAATATTCTATGAAAACACACAAAATCACGAAAATGACCCCAACTTACCAAACGCTACTACTTCCAAACGAGCCACGAGTTTTAAAAATCGACTTCACCAATCCTCCTAGGTTACCATAAAGCACGACTAAAGACCACAAAACCCCACTTTTCCCTAGAATTCCCGCAAAGCCCCGATTTTTCCCTTTGCTCGTTTGATCTACAACTACCTCAACCGATTACCCAACCAATGTCACAACTGCACCAAAAGTGCTTCCATGACGAACCTCGACAATACCTTCACGCAAATCGAGAAAATTTCAAACTTGACCGAAACGATCCCAACTTTCACTAAGCCATTTTTCTCCGTTTTTCCATTACACAATCCAATTAAACCATACATTTAGGTATTCTAGCATATCTAGCACCTTCCTACATTAACAGAATGTGCAACGGAGCAACTTCATCGAAACGGGAGTTTACTATTCATAATTTACTATTCATTAAACAATTTATATTTCAATTCAATATTCAACCGCAGAAAATGTTAAAAAGCTATAAATACATGTTCTACGATTGCTAGAGAACATTCTTTAAGCCTCTAAATGATCAAAATAACATTCTACAGATAAAACTCAAAAATTAAAGTTAACACATAAAACGTTCAAATGCGCAATTAAACATGAAACCCTCACCTTAGACGCTCCTAGACGCTAGGAAAACCTCGTTGGGTGCCTCGGAGACCACCCCATGCAAGCTCACGCGAAGAATTGAAGTTTTGAAGATTGAAATTTCTTTTTTTTCCTCTCTTCTATTTTCGGCCAGCACCCCACTATTTTTCCCAGCTTTGTTTTGTTTTTTCTTTGTTATTACATGCATATAAAAGATGACAAGCAAGTCAAGGGTCAAAGCCTTGGTCAAAGCACTTAAAATTTGGTCAAATAAGCTTGTTTTATGCATTTTAAAGCTAAAACAACCAACCCAAATCTAATTTTAGTTAAATACATCTTAAAACACTAAAATTAAAACACTAAATACTAGTTTTCACTATTTGCTGAGGACTATAATTCATTTCCTAACTATTGCTCTCGAAATGCTATGCACTTTGCGATAATAAAATAATAACAATTAAATCTCAAAGAATTTAAGAAATATATCATTTTTGGAAAGTATCACAGTTTAAAATTTACTCTGGCTCGGAGCTACTTTTCATTTAATTGAAATCCGAGCATTTAAGTGCAAGAAAAATAAAACCGATTGACATAAATATGAAAAGTAGTTGATATTCCGTTAAATAATTAACTCAAGTATTATTTTAATTACCTCTAAAATAAATATGAAAATAAAGTTACAAATAAATGTTTAACTAAAGATAAACACAAATCCAATGCTAACATTTGAGATGTCACTTAATTAAATGCAATTAAATGCCTTTAAATGCATGCCGGGTTCGGGTTATCACAGACTATCATTATGTCATCTATTATGGAAGCATAATTTGTAGCATACTATGAAGCTACAACTCATGCATTATGGTTGTAGAAAATTAATTTCAGGTCTTGGATTTGTCGACACTAATTATCAAGTCGTTGAAAATTTATTGTGATAATTCTGCAACAGTTTTCTTCTCTGAAAGGACAAATAATCATGAGGTGCCAAATAAATGGAATTAAAGTATTTGTCATTAAAGAGAAGGTTCAGAAACAAAGAGTGTCTATTGAACATATAAGTAGTGATCTTATTTTATGACTAAAGGCTTACAACCATGCCATTTAAAGAACATGGAGTAATGATAGGTCTTGGTTGTAATTATGAAAGATGTATGTGTTCTTATGTTGACACTCTGAGCTCAATGGTGTGTTTCTGACAAACGTTAAAGTTTTTCTTGTTTCATGACAGTATTCACGTGACTTATATTTGTTAAGAAAAATAGGAAAGTCTGTATAAGACATTATGGTGGACCATTAAGATTATGACCAAGTGTGCCTGATTGTTAATGTCGTGGTATATAGAAGGAAGTACATTGAATAAATGATATATGACCGCTATAACCCACATTTAGTAGTTTGTCATTCATTGGTAATTATGAAGGAAATTATGAAAGGATTTAGTCTCTTATGCGCGCTTTATATTTATGGTTGAATCCTGTTGTCCATAAAGGTTAATGGGTCAAGTAGGAGAATGTAAGTGGTGACCTATTAAGTTATTAGTGACCCACTTAAAAATTAAGATAATAGCCCACTAAAATCCAAGCCCATTAGGTTACTTGATGGGAGTAACAACGTGTTCTTATAAATATATGTTAATTGATCATCTCCCTACCCTGAAGAGAGTTGTAGAATTTCATCACACATCTACACTATTAAGAATAGAGTTAAGGTAGAGAAATCAATTAATCATTGTCATACCTTCGTCTTCCGCATCAAGTAAGTAGCTTATGACTCTTAATGATTTTATATGATGATTACATGCTTCTAATGATTTTAATTGCAGTACAATTACAATAATTATGCTTACAAAAATGTTCTTTGCTTCCTTCCTCTCTTGGAAATTTTGAGTTGAAATCTGAAAGCTCGTGATAAGAGTTGTCTAGTGTGTGTGTGTGTGTTTTTTTTTTTTTTTCTTCTTCTTCTTCTTTAGATAAGCTTGGAAGAAGATAATATACTCTAAAATTTGTATTTTACTCCTTATAATGCATCACTAGATGTCTCACTACTCTACATGTAGAGAGAAGATTGGTAAAATTGTACTCCAACAGATCTTCTATCATCCATTTTCATCTTCTTTATATGTAGAAAGGAAAACCTCATCCCCTATCCTATCTCATAAAACAATAAATAAATAAATAAATAAATAAAGCAATTCAATAATTCTGAATTTGAAAAATAAAAAATTAATAAAAATTAATATTATGAAATATAAATAATAGCATATCGTATGGACAATGAAAAATATAAATAAAAATTAAAAGTTATTAAAGATACTCTAAATTACACACTAAAACAATAATTTATGTAAGTAATTAAAAAAATAACTTAAGTAATTAAAAGGAATGTCGTGGAGAAAAATGAACATATATTAAAAAAATGAATATTAAAATAAGGAGAGAATATTGGAATGAAATAAAAATAACAATCCTACAACATAAAAACGGTTGGAGTGTAATTGAATAGGATTTTTTAAAGTAAGAAATTGATTAAATTTGAGGAAATTGTTAGAGTAAAATTAAAATAGGGAATCTCTAAACGTAGGAAAAGTACTCCAAATCTCTTACATATAGAAAAAAACAAAAAAAAAAACTGTTAGAATTGATATTGAATGTATTCCATATTTGTATGTAATTAGGTGATTTGGGTGATTAGGTGAATTAAGAATTACTCTTGTTAGACAAATTCAATAGTAAATGTTAGTAACGGGAGCAAGGGCGAGTAAAACAGAAGTTGCACGAAGATCAACCATATAGAATATAGCAAAACGTAATGTCTCATTTTTTTTTAAAAAAAATTATTTTGTGTTAAATAGTGTGTCTTTGATCAGCATCATAATCAGCTTCGTGAAAAGGAAAAGAGAAAATGGCACAAATAATTGCTATTGTTAGTCTAAAATTTTAAATTAATTCTATTATTCAAAATTATTTAACTTAACTTTTATTATTTTTCAAAATTAATTAACTTAGGCTCTGTTTGTTTGCTGTAAAATAATTTGATTGTAGAAATAATTTTCAGTGAAAAATATTTTCTTGAAAAAGAAAATATTTTTCTAAGCTCTTTTTGTTTGATCTAAAATAACTTGTTGAGAGAAAATATTTTTTCTGAAAAATAAAATATTAAAAAATATTTTATATATTTGGATATAAAGTGAGTTCCGTAAAATATTTTATTCTCCCAAAGGATATAAAAATATTTTTTCAAATTTTGCACTAGCCGCAATTGTTGACCGAAAAATATTTTTCAGTTGACCAATTTTTCGGTGTTATCAAACACTGAAAAATTAAACAAAAGCAACTGCAATGGTTAAGAAGAAAAAATTTTCTAATTGATCAATTTTTTTATATTACAAAACAGTAAAAAATTAAAAAAATATTTTTAAAAAAAATATTTTACAACAAACAAACGGAGCCTTAGTTTTTTTGTTTTTCAAAATCTATTAGAAGGCACAAACCAGCTCTTCTTTACAATTGCCCAATACTCGTAAATTCTAGTCCTAGAAACCCGACGAAAGGGAACAAAAGAGGCCCCACAAAAGAATTATGTTAAAGAGTTTGAATTTTGTACTCCAATTGAAGCTCGACTTCAATTTGAGTTCATATAAGTCCTTTGTTGGCTCAATGTCTCCATCCTAACAGAAGCTCTCTCAATGACTCTTGCCAAACAATCTGTGAGTGAAAAAATTAAAGGAATTCAAATAACCAAGCAATGTCCCCCAATCACTCATATTCTATTTGCAGATGACTCGTTGTTCTTTATTGAAGCTAATGCTAATGAAACTTTAGCTCTCAAAGATTCTCTCTATTATTATTGTTTTGCCACGGGACAAAGTGTTAATCTCTCCAAGTCCAATATTTCCTTTAGTCTTAATACTCCTTAAACTGTTAAGGAAGAAATCAGTGGACTCTTTAGAGTCAATAGCAGTCAAAATCTTGGAAAATACTTGGGCATTTCTTCCCATTGGGGCAACTCAAAAATGGTTGCTCTCAACTGGCTTACTGATCGAATCTTCGCTAAAATTCAAGGTTGGAAAGAGAAACTCCTTTCGGAAGGGGGCAAGGATGTACTGATGAAATCAGTACTCCAAGCCATCCCTTGCTATATCATGTCTCTGATTCTCTTTTCAAAAACCACTTGCAAAAAATTGTGCTCTTTAATTTCTAAATTCTGGTGGAGTAAAAATGGCAAATTCAACATCCACTGGACTAATTGGAATATCATGACAGATCTGAAATAGGATGGAGGTTTTGGCTTCAAAGAGTTTGAACTTATGAATAAAGCTCTTCTTGCAGATCTGGCAGAATTCTCAAGAACCCATCTTCATTGACTGCAAAAATCCTTAAAGGGAAGTACTTTCCAAACTCTAGTTTCTGGGACGCAAAACTTGGCCCTCGTCCCTTGTGGGCCTTTTGCAGTCTCGTCATTGGTAAAGATCTTATCAAACATGAAGCTCTTTGGCAAATTGGTGATGGTTGAGATGTCAACATTTGGACTGACCCTTGGTTAATTAACGTTTGTGATTTCATAATTTTCACTTTTTTTATAAAGATGCTATTGTATTTTTTATTAACAAATGAAATAGAAATAAAAATATATATCATAAAGAATCGTCCAACTACTGAAATGGTTATATACTTGTAACCATTATGTTGTGCTATTATTAGGATTCATGTTCATTTCTTTATAGATTGACAGAGAGTAATGGCAAAATTTGATCATGCATCACATATGGGTACCACAACTAGTTATGTTCATCTGTTTTGGTTCAAAATAAGGGCTGTCAACCTAAACCTTTTTCCTTTGACGTTAAAGGGAGAGAGAAATATAGGCAAATAAAAGTGGAACCAGAAAATATTGCCAAGCAAAGTCTGATTTTGGTATTAGATCTAATATATATGATGAAAGATAAAGAAGGAAAAGATTTGGCAATATTGATTAAGAGAGAGAAAAAATAAGAGAAAAATGAGAAAAAAATTATTGTCAAATCTTTTCCATCACATTCATCGGTTATTCAGTCTTGTCATATATATATGATGAGTGAACAACCCCACAGATTACATGGAGAAAGATATGAGACGGCTCCTACGCGCGTCTTCCTTTTCAACGTGTACAATAACAATTTCATAAATGGAAATATGGGCAGTAATCAGCCTTAAAAAGACTAGGCATCCCATCTTTGATTCAAATAAGCATCAATGAATTTCTAAACCAAATCAACGAGTATATAAAGATCATGCAGCAGGCCAATAAATCCAGTGCAACAAACTAATTATATGTAAACAAAGAGACGTGACGTTAAGTTTTACAGAAGCAGCAAGCTAGCATTGAATTAGTATCACAAGTGAAGTACGATTCTACAATAACATTAAAGATCCTCAAAAAGAGGAGAATAAAGTACGCGTGAAATGCAAAATGGGAGAAATATACTTTGATGGCAAAATCGTAGACCCTTTTCCTGCATGACCAATCTACTTTTGTTGAATCAACAGCGTCAGCAATTTTTACTTCTGTAGGGCACTGAGACACGGAGGATTTCAGCTACAAAGACCAAGAATCCCCTAATTAGCACATTCAATGAAGATACACAAGCACTAAGTCAACAGAAAAACCTACCTTACATCAAGAAGTTTTAGTAGTAAACTTAACTTCAAATTGTCTTTTACATCATAATGCAAAACATACTGAATAGTTATCACTGAAACCACGTATTCTGACCATTAGTGTTCAGATCAAAAGAAGTCCATGACTATTAACGCTATGCTACCATTTACTTTCCCTCGTTTTGTTGGCTTCATATACTCATACAATCATAAAACTGTCATCAATCCACTAATAAACACCCATTGATTGGGCTTTGACTCATAATTCATACATAGATATAGATGGCATCCCAAGCTAGACAAAAAGATTTATCCCTTTGTGGTGCTCATTCAGGGAAAAGACGATGTAAATGGAACATCAAATAAGGACATTTAAACCTCAAAATAGAATTTCCTATGGTTAGAGAGATAGCTTATGATTATGGTGCGAATATGGCTTATGATGCTCACAGCCACAAAAATAAAATCAGATAGCTAATCATCTGCCGTTTCCTCAATAACATCAATGTAGTTCCAGCACATGTTTTCATCCTGACAAGCAAAACCAACTCTGGCCTATAAAGCACATGAAAGGCTGAGACATTTAAGCCAAATAAACAAACAAAATCCAAATATGTTTTCAAGCAAAATCACATGGAATTGCACTAACATTCAGCAAGATATAACACAAATAGCAAAATTACCAATTGCATTCGAAAATCTTAACTAAATACAACAAGAACGTTCAGTCAAACAGAATACTAGGCCTCAATCTATTCATACAAAACAACAATAACATACCGATTTCAATGCGACGACAGTAAGCAATACATTAAAATTCTAGGTCCATCGATGGGGCCTCACTGAACGCCAAGTTAGCCTCTTACTGCGCCTTCTCTTTCATCCCGATAAGATACAGCCGATATTGCCAACAGCCACACCCACACCCACATCCCTATATAAAAAAACAAAGGAAGATTTAATTGATCAGAAAAATGAAATGCTTGTACAATAACGTAAAAGAAAAAGGAAGAGAGAGGGAAAACATACGCAACGAAAGCAGCACCAAGCATATGCATTACTCTCGGACCAATGCATCTTTGACGCGATATGAGCTCACAACACTTTTCCCTTGCGTAAGCTCTGTCAAAATCAATAGAAAATCTGTAACAGTGGAAGCCTCTGCCACTTGCTTCTCTCCAATTGTACTGCTCTTCATCTTTAACTTCGCCTTTGCCTTTGCCTTTGCCTTTGCCTTTGCCTTTGCCTTTGCTTTTGCCTTCCAGCATGTAGAGACAACAGTCGCTCCATACGAGCGCCAGTACACCATTCCCAACATGAAGTAGTTGGGGACGAAAAGCAGAAATTCCTGAACCCGGCAACAGTCCTTCAGAAGCTAAATTGATTTTAAAGTAATTGCCACGATCAACGTCAAAACCTATTAAAGTCGAACCGGTGTTACCATCAAGCCAAAGCAAATGATTGCCCACCACAACAGCAGGTGATTGCCGACATTGAGAAACCAGCCTTCCGTTGTCGAATGGAAGATGGTCCATACGTACCCAAGAATCAGGTGGCGTAAAGGCGTAAAATAAATCACACGCAAGTGAAGCAAAGAAAATAAAACCTTTATCCTCTACCGCTGCGGACATAAAAGTCTCACAGTCTAGCTTCACAATGTCAGGAGGGTAAGGAAACGGAATCCAACTACCCTTAGATTCATCAAGCATCTCAATAAATCTGAGTTCGTCACTGCTTTTGTAACCACCTACTGCAAAAAGTTTACCTCGTAAAATATGGAGGTGAAGCCTATGTCGACCAACGTTCATTGGAGGCAAACTTGTCCAACAATTATTTATTGCATCCCAACAATCCACAGATCTTGAGACGGTATGAGCATAATAATCAACTTTCTTACTGGGGGGGAGACGGTGTGCAAGAGTGTTACATTGTCCACATGCAAAATAGTTACCCCCAGCACGAAACACACGACATCCAAGAGAAGCATAAGATGAAAAAATATGACAATGATCGAGACCACTGAGAGGCCGAGCAATCAGTGATGGATCCTTAATTTTGATCCACTCGGATGTTTTATCTAATGACACTTCTTGTTCATTCTCAACCGAAATAAAAGCTTCATCAAAGGCATAAAACTGAACGTAATCATAAAGATTAAACCCGTCTTCGTTTCGCTTTTTAGTGGCAAACACAATACATGTTTTGGACTCTGGCAAGAACCTATGCCACGCCCACTTCCTAAGCCTGCATTCAAAAGTGTAATTATTGGAGTTACCAACATAGCACTCGACAAAGTTATCATATTAGAACTCCAAAACATGTCCCTATATTGTTATAAGAGTATTCCAAAGAAAAGAGAAAAAAGAGAGTACATTTCTCCCTTTCTTCAAAACCTTAATTCTAAAATAGTAGTATTGGATACACTGATAAGAGTTGTAGCTCAACCTTCCATCACATCAAGCTAGCAGAGGCCAATCAAAATTTCGATAATCATCAAACACTTTTCTGTTTTGAAATATCCGAATTTCTTTGTGCTTTTGGAACTCTAGAGTGTTTTTTTCTTAATAATGCCCAATTTTGTTTGGTATTTTCGTTCTTTTATTTATCCCCAAATATTTTTGGTATTTCGTTTTTTTTTTTTTTTTTGCAATCCTTATTGTTGGTTGTCCTTAAGTACGTACACACACACACACACATATATATATAGGTTCTTTTCACCAAATAAAAAGCCCTAGCCCTTCATCTTCTACATCTTTATTTGGTCTGATTCATCTTGTTCATCAACTCACACCACCATCACAACATAGAACATGCTCTCTATCACAACCCACTACACAAAATATCCGCAAGAAACCAAGAACACATACGCATATGGAAAAAAATAAGAAAAAGAAAAGAACAAGCCACAAAAGGAAAATAAGAGAGAGAAAGCATATCTTAGAGAGTAGTGGTGTGAAGGTCGAGAGGTTGGGTATTGGTGCTGAAGTGTTGGTGTGGTGGTTGTGGGTATTCCGTATTTTGGAAGTAGACGGGAGAGAAGAATAAGGGAAGGAGAAGAAAAAGAGCCCTAATCCTTTTTATGTTTTATTGCTTTTTTTTTTTTCACAATTTGTTAAGCCAATTTCTGAAATACTGGAAAATCTTTTTCTTTTTTTTGGGTCAAAATGAAAATGAGATTAATATAATAATATGTTAACCGATCTCTAATATAGGAATGGAGTAACTACTATTTATATATAGTATATTTTACAATTCAAAGGATGGGTTTGCAAGTCAAGTCTATTTATAGCCTGGATCACGATCAAATTAGCTAAAAAAAGGATATAATTTTATATAGGTAATTAGAGTTGAATTGGACAAGGTCACCAAAAGAAAATTGCACATGCTCATCAAAGTGTATTCCAATTCCCCATTTTTAAAAAGAAAAGGTATACTCATAATGTGAAAAAATGTTATGCCCGAGTGGTTGGTTAAGATTGATATTTTAAATCAGTTTAGATTAGTAAAATTTGTATATTCAATATATATCCATACGAAAATGATTGAGGTTTGAGAGTATATATCAATTTAAGTTCAAATAATCCGAAGTTGTGATTCTCGTATTAATATATATATATTTGTCATTTTGCTTGGGATTCACGAGACACATATTTTATTGGTGTATGAATAGTCTTTTTCTGTGGTAAGAGGTGCATGAATATAGTAAAAAAAAAAAAGAAGCTAAATTGCCATATTTCTACCACCAATTGTAAATGGTGTCTCTCTATCAACTTATGGAAAGAAAAGCAATTGAAATCCATTCTTATTTTCCCCTAACTTTGTTTGGACCAAATTATGTAAGTTGGGCTCTCCAAGTAGTTTTAGTAAAAGGACGTGATTACATAGCTGGCCCGGTCCTTCAGCCCAAATTATCTTTTGTTCCAAATCTGTGCTTGGAACCTTTTATAGAAAGTAAAATGGCAGTTTGTTGAAAATAAAAAGATAAATATGCTAAATTAATCCAATAAAGCGGAGTGGGAAAATAACATATATATATATTTTTTTTTTTTTTGCCATGAGGAAAATAATAGATTCGCATAAGGTTGATCCGCACAAATGTCATTGCGCAAAGTTAAACAATCCACCATTGGAATTATTTAACTTGATTAAGTCTAAGTAATGAAGTGTCAGCTTTCAAAAGTTCACATGCAACTTAATATTAAGTGTATAAAGAAGTTAATATATGCGTTGATTGGTTAAAAAATTTCAACATATCTCGTCTTTTTCGGAGTTACTTCTTGATCATTCATTCATTGCATTTAAAAAGTTGTACAAAAGGAGAGGGATAGTTGGACGAGAGGACTCACCCGGCTCCTTCGACCGACTCAAGCAGTGGGAGTTGGCTAAGGGAGTCGGATAAGCTCCCTCGTCTGACTCCCTTGACCGACTGAAGCTGTCAAGGCTATTCCAAGTCTGAATTTTCATGTTCTTTCCTTCTTTCTTCTTTAATCTTGTTTCAACCAAGTTCATGCCTCAAATTCCTTTCAATTACAAGTTTATTAACATCATCTAAACATGCATTAAGCATCATCTAGCGTCAAAATCATCTTAGAAGAAACAAAAGCATTCAACCATCAACTACCATGCATTTGCAACTTCAATCATCAAGATTTATCTTCTAGAGTTGCATCTTTTATTCTCATGCTACAACTCAAGCGTAATGATCACATATAACATTATAATAGCTTACAAGAACAACAAAAAACACAATATAGCTTTATGACCAAGTATTGGAACCCTAGAAATTCAACCTAAGCTCAATCTACCATCTAGCATACGTATAACTTTATTCATGCTTTGTACACACATAGATTTCTCTACCATGAGTTGTAAGCCTTTATAAAACCTTTGAAAATCGTCCCTCACCTTGTTATTGAAGTTGAGAAGCAAAAGAAGCAAGAAAGGTCTTGAATCTAGCTAGCAAATGCCAAGGAAAGCTTGTAAATGGCTTGAGAGTTCTCTTATTTTTCTTCTTCCTCTTCATTCCTTCTCTCTTTCTCTTCCTGGGTCGTATGGTTTAGTGTGTTTGGTGTGTGTGATCTAATGTGTGCGTGTGTTTGTATCGTGTATATGTATGTGTTGTGTGGTGTGAGTGTGTTTTTGTGTGATGGTTGTAGGTGATAGATATTTAATTTTGCCAAAGGACTAATATGCCCCTCAACTAAAACACTAACTTCTAGTTTGCCCTTTTAGTTGTTTCCTAACTATTTGGTTAGCTAGTTTAGTATAGTGTAATTTATTTATCTCCTACAATACCTAATCACAAAAATACATGTTAAACAATGCAAATGTATGTAAAACAATACTAGTGCACATAAAACGATGCAAATGCGTATAAAATCACTCAAATGCACGTAAATCAATATAAACATATATTTAATGATATGATATGCATATGATGTTTCGTACGGGGCTTCACATTGTGTGTTTTGCGAAAATACCACTTTAGTCCTTCTATCAGTTGCAACTTAACGGTCAATGCATTAACTGAGTGAAGTACTTATTTGCCCTTATGTTTGAGTCGTTGGAGAAATTTTTTTGAAAAACAAATATTAAGATGATCGTTGTGTTGTTCCCAACATCTACTTGCACACCTTACGGCTATATATATGGCCATGGGGTACAAAATTTTCATCCTCAACTCTTTCTTTTTCTCTCACGTCCAAAAAAAAAAAATAGCTCTTTCACACTTGAGTCAGCCAAATTCTGCTCAAAATATTATATGAAAAATCAAGTCAAATGTCTAGAACATCATCATCATCATCATTAACTGTTCAGGTAGATATAAACGAAGCTTTCATTAAGTTCAAAAATAGAATATGCATATATCATTCAACGTATCACCATAAGAATATCCATGTGACTCCAAGTTTGGAACAATACTCGACCGCTGAGATAGTGAGCATTGAAAATGAACAATATTTTGGGTAACCACCAAAATAATATACTTATCATTACAATCCAAATATAATCCATATAACAAAAACTATCCGAAATAAATAAACTCGATAAATAAGATATAATATTAGAACAAAATAATACACGTCTAACATTATTCGAAAGATGCAAGATTAACATTAACTTCAACATTACATTCAAAAAATTAATCATCATGATAATATATGAAAAAAATACAAAAGTTTAATAATAGACAAACTAAAATTATCTCATCAAAAAAATAATCCTAAAAGCTTAAAAAATATTATCTAACATTAATAAATACATGCAAAGTTAAAATCTATCAAAATCAAACACAACATGTCTAAATTAGCCAACAAAGCAACACAAATTTGGGTATTATTAAACTTTTTAGCAAAAAGACTAAATCCTAAACCCTAAACCTTATAGACTTGGATATTTGGATGCTTTTTGGCGCTCAAAGCTTGTAATGTATAATCCTTATGCAAAGACAGCTTCTAAGTGAGTTGTTTTGTGCTTTTCTTTGAAGGCTACATGACATATTGTATTCGTAGGGGTATATGTGTGTCGATAAGGAGAAGAAGAGCTTGAGTGTCAATTAAGACAATAAAAAAAATGTCAAATTCTCTTACTTTCTAGGCAAAGGGTAGTACTGATGTAGCACTACCCTGGTCTTTCAATTTTTCCTTTTATCTATTCTTTATTTTTTTAATGGCAAAATGTCAAGCTATTAAAGTTAACATATGTTAGCCTGAAGGCATGAATATTATATTTTGATGATAACTAAATCTTGATTATGAAATTGATCTATTGACTAATCATATCTTGTAATGAGTTTATTGTTTGACAATTAGTCAGAGCTTGAATGATATTCAACATATTAAGTAAGCTCAGGAAGATTAAAACGATGATCAAAGCACTTTGTGAATATCAATGTTATACAAGCTCAAGAGCAAGTTCATGAAAAATAATGTTGATCAACCTCAAATGATCTAATCATGAAGACAAAATGAAGAGCTCAACATGATCAAGCTCAAGTTTATTTTTGTCAAGATATTTACAAGCTCAAGTTGTAAAGATTCAAGTGAAGATCTTTGTAAATGAAGAAGGAGTTATAAGAGGAAACGCGTTGACATAAGGGGTACCGGTTGGGACTTGACCGGGGTTTGGGTTTGTAAATGGTATATGCTCAATGATGATTCTTAAAAGTTGTTTTTGAATCAATTGAAAAAGGCTTTACAAAAGACGTTCAAAAGGAATGATTTCAAAAACCCAACCCTTGCAGTTTGAAGCCTACCGGACGACCCCATGGCGACCGGTCGACCGATGGCCAAAGGGTCGTCCGCCCGAGGTCTGTCTACCAGATGAGGGTCTTTCGACCGGTCGACCGGTGAAACAGGGGTCGACCGGTCGGGCTAAAACGCTGATTCAAAGTATAGATATTTTATGAACGTTGGGGTGTATTTATTATACCAATTTCAGCTTTTATTAATGCCTCTCAACTGCAAAATTTTAAGATATTGATTCAAAGCAATTGCTCTTGTTTTCTAACATTATATTCATCTTTAAATCATTATTGTGCTATACTTAAGCAAGAATTTGTGAGCTATATTGAGAGAAAGATATTCCCTATATTCATCTCGCCTAAAAAAGCACTTTTACTCTGAATCTCAAACACTTATCAAAAGAGATAATTGAACACTTTGAAAGGAAGGATTTCCTTGTCAAAGGTGTTGGGGTTGAAACTTTGTATTGAGAACAAATTTTATATTGTAAAAGTTTGAACTACCATTGTAGTTAATTTGTGGACTCACCAACATTTGAAGAGTCACAATAGTGAAGATTGTTGAAATCCTAAGCGGGAGGCTTAGGTCGTGGATTTAGGCGGGGGCCAAACCACTCTAAATCGCGATTTGAAATATCTTTTTCCCAACTCTCTCTTTGTATTAATTTCTGCACGCTAAGTGTTTGATAAATTACCTCAATCACATCTTATATTGCTAGAGTGCATATTTGATTAAGATTGTTTCTGATTAATCATTGCTAGTATATTGCTTAATCGAAAAAGTAGTAGTATTGCTTATATAACCTAATTTATCCTCCTCTTAGGTTCAATTAATGGACAACAACATCCCTCCACTTAACGGAGGGACTAAAGTGGTATTTTCCCAAAACACAGGGCTGATTTTGGTATTTAGTATAAACTTTAAGGACTAAAATATCTTTTCTCAAAAAAGAGAAAAAAAGTTAGCAAGTCATGCCCAAAAAAAAAAATTCACCAACAAGTTAGTAATCATGGGGCTACCTATTTGATGTTCATGAGCATGAGAATTCTACATTTAGTCCCTATTGTTTTTTTTTTGTTTCAATTTGGTCTTTATTGTTTAAAATATCTCAATTTCATCCTTACTGTTTTTTCAAATATTTTAATTTTATCCCTATTATTTAAAAATTCTCAATTTCATTCTTATTGGTTTCCAAAAGTCTCAATTTATAATAGGGAGTAAATTAACTAATTTTGGACAATAGAGACGATTTGAAACTTTAAGAAAATAATAAGAACGAAATTAAGATTTTTTTAAAAATAATAAAGATGAAATTAAGACATTTTATACAATAGAGACCAACTTAAAACTAAAAGAAAATAATAGGGACAAAATATGACATTTTCCCTTCATCGGCTATTAACGTAACGGAGCCAACTGTTGTAAGCTTTGCAAGATTGGTAGGTTTGTTTTCAAGCCTATTAGCTTTGGTAGGCGTCAAAGAACTTTGGGACAACATCTGCACAGAAGGCCTAACACGATATCTGACGTCCTAAAAAAGTATTTCATGTGTTCTGTATACAATCATGCCAAAATATAATCACAAGGAAAATTCTTCAATGTGCCTATTCCCCATACTCCATAGAGATAGATAAGTGGGCCCCATATATGTGGGACCCATGTGTATGCGAGTAAGGAGTTTAGGGAATAGGTGCACTGAACTCTTACCCCAATCACAATATCCTATATTATTTTTCTCATGAGTTGTTAGTGAGGTAATGATGCGGGACAACTTACGTACACCTTGGGTTAAGCTCATAAAACATGAGCGATCATGACAACAAGAGTTGAGCTTGAAATCTTAGTCATAAGAATTAAACTACTTATCGAGAGCATGGACAAACTTATTTAAGTCCAAATATAATAGAAGTTCATAATTGCCTCTTCAATGGAACTCTTCGAACTGTTAAAGGAAAAAAAGGTAAAACATTCCCTTAAGACGGTCAATGAGTAGCTTTAAGTAGAGCTATCATTGCTGCTAAAAATTCTCTCAGCAAATTCTTCCCAAAAACAAAAAGAAAAGAAAGAAAAAATTCACAACCCAATATCAGTTCACATTTTAGGATGCCCCTCTATTTCAAATGAATTCCATGAGAACTTGTAGTTGCAAATGAATCTCTTATTTGAAAGTGTAAACTAGCTAGTATTAAGTCAAGTCTATCATTTGTAGACATAAATTTATTTGTAACACATGTGGAATTGAAACTAAAAAGTCTATTTTACTCAAATACCCCTTCTCTATTCTATTGGAATTAGTAAATTAGAAATGATAAACAAGAACTTTTGAGTTATCCAACAACTACTAACATGGCTTAGAAGTAAGGAAGACCGGGATGACAGTTGCTTGGCTAAATTTGCTAATAAGGCATGGAGCAATTTTACAAATAAAAGCATAATTACGAAAAAAATTAGAAAGAGAATTGAAATGATTTCTAGAATGAAAATGAAAGGAACTTCTAGTAAGATTAAACCACAAAATAAAAATAAAAATTAAAGGTGAATATTATATCAATCAAACGTGTACAATGACCATGCAATGAAGAACAAGGGGATTTAGCAACTCTACATAAAAATAAGCTCCACTTACCTCTTACTTTTATCTTCAATCAACCTTCTTTCATATTGGATACCGTAAAATAATATGGAAGGAAAATATTATTCATATCCGACTTGTTGATTAATTATTTTCTTCGTATTTGTTTTAAGAAAAAGGGCAAGGGAGAGAGTTTGATCTAAGTTTTATTTTTTATCTTTGTATTTGGAGCCAAATTTAAACTTAAGTGTAAATGAAAATGTATAGGGTAATTTTGTCCTCAAAAGTAAGCAACTAACTTAAAAAATGTGGATTTACAAATTACACTTCTTGAGTAAAGATTTGGATAAAACTTGAAGAAATTCAAGATTTACAAATTTTGAATTTTGAATTTTTTAAAGTGTTACTTACAAACATAAAAAATTATATTTGTAAATAAATTTCACAAAATTTTGTAAAAAAAATATATTTCAAACCATATAGGAGAATTTTCTGTGTTGGGCTATTGTTTAAATTTAACGAGCATCTCAATTTCCTGATCACTTAGCCCAATGACAATGAAAACAATTATTTCCTTCCAATATGCCTGATTTAGTTTTCTCAGATGTTATAGCCTTTGCATTGAACTAGTTCTTCAAGTTACAATGATGGGCTAAAATCTCGCAACCTCTAGCCAAGGGATGGTTTTCCCAATTTGTTGCTAAAAGAATCGTCACGACAGCCTGCCTATCAACAAGAGTTTAAATTGCTTGAGCTTCAGAATTCCATTTTACCGAGTCAACAACCTATGCAAAATGGTTACACTAGATCAGGCTCAAGAGTCCAATCAAAGGTGGGAGATGATGGCAAGGGTGCAAGCACAGCATTAAGCTGCTGATAGACATGGTTTCCTGTTTAGAAGTAGGTTAGAAGACTGAGGTGGACAAAAAGATTCACCCGGTGCAACTCTTCATTCATGCAACACAGGCATACGGATAGGGAGGGAGGGAGAAATAGAGAGAAATCAGATCGTACTGCATTATCTAAACATGTATACACAGAAGCAGATGGCGCTATCTACGAGAGTGTAGAAAAGCTACATACATGCATGACAAATACATGTGTCAAGATATATAATTATCTAGGTCAATGAAGAATGATTGGAATTACAATACGGTGATCTATTTAGAACACAGCAAACCATTGTGGAAACTAAGTTCAAGATCAAATTGTTAAATATCAAGAGCTATTAGCTAAGAATGAAGGTGAAGAGTTGTAGTATTTAGAATTGACCAGTTCCTAGATGCACAGACCTTAAATGGTTATAACAATCGTTGTTGCTGGGGAAAACCTCCAAACAAACCCATCAAACATGATGTCCACATTTACACTTAACGTGGTTGCACCCCTTTATCTTCTCGATGGTAAACCCACAGACTGGATACTTTTTCACATTCTCTTTGCCCATGCACCACTTATGCAGGGAAGAGTGTGGGTTGTCTTTGAATTCTTTGCCCTTCTCACGTGACAAATCCGGGTGATACTCCAGATGGCACCTAATGCACGTCTCCACATAACATGCACCACAAACAAATGGTGCACTGATGGTAGCCACATGGAAGGTTCCACAGTCAAAAAATTAACCAGCAAGTTGGTTTGCATCAGCTGTCGCGGATATAATAATAAGTGTCAGATCAATCCTTTGACAAAGTAAATTCTTTATCACTGCAAAAAGGAGATCAGTGTTTAAGCTTATTTCATAAGCCTCATCAACAATAATCCATGAAACCCCGGATAAATTCTTATCACGCATCTAGTGCAGTAGTTTGCAGTGGTCTGTCATAAATATTATCTTCGAATCAAGTTATTGTACAGATGAATATGATGGAGAACAAGTTATTGAAGAATCCGGATAACACCCACAGCCTACCTCTCCGACCCTCTGTGCCAATAAGATGGTAGCCAATTTTCGCGGTTGAGTACAAATAATAGAGTCATCAGCAACTACTCCTGAATCAGCAATGTATTGAACCAATTATGTACTTTTTCCAGAACTAGTCTCCCCAATCAACACCGTTATCTGCCACATTGCAATCAGAAATAAACGCCAAACAAAAACTTTACATTAGAATCACAACATCAATCTGAGAGCTCAAAGCCCAACTTGAATAATGGAGAGCGGGGATGGGGAGAGAGTGATTCTAGCTCGAAGGATCATTGATTGTACTAATGGCTCAGCATCTTCACCATGGCTAAAGTCTTATTCAACTACTATATATCACTTCGAAAGTTATACATGGGGACAAATCAAAGCAAGTAGAGCATAAGTACTTCAAAAATTTGTATTCTAAGTCTAACTAAATATCAGCTATGTAAGGGAAGATAAGGCCCTGTTTGGAAGTACTTTTTTTTTTAAGAACAATTTTTAAGAACAGTTTTGAAAAACTATTTTTAACAACAAAAAATCAGAAAACTTGTTTGATTAGAATTGTTTCTAAAACAATTTTTTTTAAACATACAAATTTTTTTTGTTAAAAGTGCTTTAGAAAATAGTTTTAAGAATAAAAAAACAGAAATTTGTCTGGGTGTAAAGAATGAAAACACATATCTTTTACTCATATATAATAAATTAACAAATTAAAGGTTAAAGGTTAAATTATTTAAGGGATCATTAAATTATTATGCTAGTCCTATTTTGATTATCCAATTATTTTTTGCTCTAAAAGAACCATTAATTTTTCAAAATGATTCTATTTAAGTTATTTTGTTAAATTACATCAAAAGAAATTAATGAAGAGAAGTTTAAATATAAATAACTAAAATAATAATTTTCATATAACTTTTTTTTTCTTCTTCCTCTCCGATTCCCACTCTCACCTCTTTTACTCCTCTTAAGACCATCATTTATTTTATACCCAAAAAAATAGGTTAAATCCATCTTATGCAGTGTGACAGTTGTTAACCCATTTTAAAAATCCTATTTAATAACCTTTTGACTCAAAGTTAACTTTCCAATTCTGTTATAAGAAAAAATGTATTGGCTAAACTACCTTCTAATAAGAAAACTCCAAATATTTCTAAAACCATACCTTTGACCAAAAAAAAGAAAGAAAATCCAAACCACAACCCATATCATCGGCTGACCACAATCCTCACCCCCTCCATCCACAGCGGGGGGTGAGCACATTCCCCAACCCCCACAGTCATGGCTAAGCATATCACCCAGTCCCCAAAGCCTTGCGCGGTACCAACCCCTCTCATCCACAGCCCCGAGTGACACCAATCCCCATCTTCCACAGCCGGGGACCTTTACCCCCATCTTCACTACTGCCAATATGCATTTATATGCGTTTAGTGTCTGTGTGTGTTTGTTTCATATCTCTATGTGTCTATGTTGGTTTGTGTCTGTGTACTCATATTTTTTACCCAAACAAAAAAAAAATTGAGTTCTACTCATGTGTATTAGGGTGCTTATTGGGTGTATTATTGATATAGTAATTCAACATCTTTTCATTTAAAATTTGTTAGTTTTTGAGTAATTTATGAGCAATTTGATTGGTTTTGTTTTTGATCTGCATTGTAGGTAGTTTTCAAGAGACAATATGAGTTTTGAGGCAAAGATTGAAGAGAAAGTGCAAAATATTGGCTTTTATGTAGTTTGTGGAGAAATTGAAGAACAAGTAGAAGTAGCGTAGACATAGCACAGCGGCGTAGCATCGTAGGAAAATTAAGGGCAGTTTTGTAAATTGGCAAAAAAAGAAAGGAACCCTAAGAAATAAAAGGAGAAAAACGTGTGAAGTGGGCAGCCATCAAGAGGGGAGAAAAAGCAACGTTCCAGAGGGAGAGAGAGAGAGAGAGAATTCGCGAGTTGAAGACAGAGAACAATCCGGAGACGGACTTCTACCACTATTCTTCTCCAAATTCTAAAGAATATATGATACTTTTGGTTTGATTGATTGAAGAACTATTTCATAAATGCGTTGAGTATTTCATGCTGAGTTTAATACTTGTGATTGCCTGATCAACAATTGCATGAGTCGTGATTTAGTTTGAGACTGAGAAATGATAACTAAATTAGACCATATATGAAATACCATTAAATCATCATAAACTAGAGATAGTTATGAGATCTAGTGCAACATTAGAATTTCTAGGGCTTAATGCATTCCATAAGTTCACAGTTATCACAGAGATGTAGTTAGCTTGCTTATTGTGATAGGTTATTGATACTAGAGAAAGATTAATATCTACCTTAGCGAAATTGTTGACAACGTAAAAAATAGGCATCAATTTATTTAAATCACTAGTTTCAATTAGGATTAATCTTGGTGAAATCGGAATCTCTAGAGTCTTTTAATTATTAAATTACCATCTTTTGTTAATTTTGTAATTGTGTTAGTTGTTTTTTTTATAAGTTCTATAATTTCTTTAGTCATTAATTACAAATTCTCAATTTATGATTGTCCAAATAAAGTTAGAGCTAAATTAATTTTGGTACTTAGTAATCACAGTCATCGTGGGAACGATTTTTACTTCACTTTATTACTTGTTGCGTTACGTGCACTTGCTTTAGAAATCACACAACAAGTTTTTGGCGCCGTTACCAGGGACTGTGTCAATTATTAATATCGATATCAAATAGCTTTAATTTTACTTTGGATTTTATTTAATTTTGTGTTATTCTCTTATTTTTGTTACGTGTATTTCAGGAACACATTCCTTTACGTGCATGCGAAAGTCAAGAGGTAGTAATTTGTTACCTTTTGATCCTGAGATAGAACGAACCTATCAGAAGAACAGAAAGGAGAAAAAAACTACTACAACTACCGATCATTTGCAAGGGAATATGGCTGACATTGTGGTAGCACAGGACGAAAATAATCAAGCAGTCAATCAGGAAAATTCGCCTAGAACACTGCGAGAGTATGCATTACCACCCACTGGAATTCAACCTGTGATTAGAAGGCCAGCGATTCAGGCGCATGATTTTGATTTGAAGACAGTGACACTACATTTGATTTAGAATATTCAGTTTCATGTACTGCCTTCTAAAGATCCTAATCAGCACATTGTGAATTTTCTAGAAGTCTACGAAACTGTTAAGTACAATGGAGTCACTGATGAAACTCTGCGCCTTCACTTGTTTCCTTTCTCCTTAAGGGATCAAGCTAAGGAATGGTTGAACTCGCTACCGTCAGATTCAATCACTACTTGGGAGGATTTGGTGCCCAAGTTTTTGTCAAGATTTTTCCCATCTGGAAAGATAGCGAAGCTGCGCATAGAAATTAATAATTTTGCGCAACATGAAGGAAAAACTCTATGTGAAGCGTGGGAAAGGTATAAGGCATTGCTGAGGAAGTGTCCTAATCATGAAGTACCTAGGTGGATGCAAGTTCATAGTTTTTACAATGGGTTAATTACCTCTACAAGAACTTTGATTGATGCATCAGCAAGATGAGCTTTAATGAACAAGATAACAGATGAAGCTTATGCGTTGCTAGAGAATATTGTTTTGAACCACCAGCAGTGGTCAAGCGAGAGAGTCATACCAAACAAGACATCTGGGATCTATGAGATTGATGCCATAACTACCTTGATAGCGAAAATTGACAATCTCGTGAAACAGTTGCAGAATAGTCAGGCAACTGCTAATGTTGTCCAAGCGGCAGTGGTGTGCGAGTTTTGTTGTGGTCTACATCATAGTACAAAATGTCAGGTTGAGAATCCATTTGCACAAGGCATAGCTGAACAAGCACAGTATGTGGGAAATTTTAATGGGCAGCAACACAATCAGTACTCTAACAAATATAATCTAGCATGGCATAATGATCTGAATTTCTCTTTGAGAAATAATCAGAATGTGTTGCAGCCTGAGCAGAATAACCTACCACTAGAGAAGAAGGTAAACTTGGAGGATACATTGGCTCAATTGGCGACCACGCAAACTCAATTCATGAATGAAACAAGAACAAATTTCTAGAATCAATCTGCACAAATCAGAAACCTAGAGATACAGTTGAGCCAAATGGCTACGAAGTTCTCTGAAAGGCAACAAGGAAGTTTACCTAGTACTTCTGAGGTGAATCCTAGAAAAGATGGCATGGAGCATTGCAAAGCGATAACTTTGAGAAACAGTAAGGAGTTAGAAGAGTCAGTGAGAACCAAGAAGGTTGAGAAATGTGTAGCACAAAATGAGGTAGGAGATAAAGAGAAAGTAGAAGCTCAACCACAACCTATGAAGGAGCCACATATGGTTGTGTTATTCCCTCAACGATTGTAAAAAAATATGCTTGATAAACAATTTGCTAAATTTCTTAAAGTCTTCAAGAAATTTCACATCAATATTCCATTCGCGGATGCACTTGAACAAATGCCGAGTTATGTGAAGTTTATGAAGGATATCCTTTCGAATAAGAGAAAACTTAGAGATTATGAGACAGTTGCACTTACTAAAGAGTGCAGCGCAATCCTAAAAAAGAAGCTACCACAAAAGCTCAAGGATCCAGGAAGTTTTACTATTCCATGTGAAATTGGCAATGTTGTTTTTAAGCGAGCTTTGTGTGATTTAAGTGCTAGTATTAATTTAATGCCTTTGTCTATTTTCAGGAAGCTTGAATTGGGAGAGGCAAGACCTACTACTGTAACACTACAGTTAGTTGATCGTTCCCTAAAGCACCTCAGAGGAGTAATCGAAGATGTGCTCATCAAAGTTGATAAATCCATTTTTCATGTAGATTCAGAGTTCTTGATATAGAGGAAGACAAGGAAATTCCTATCATTCTTGGAAGACCTTTCCTTGCAACTGGAGGAACACTTATTGATGTTCGAAAAGGTGAGCTTTGGTTGCGAGTACAAGATGAAGAAGTAACCTTTAATATGTTCAAAGCTTATAAGTACCCAGAAGGGAGTGATAGTTGTTGTCGCATTGATGCCGTAAAAGCTATAATGTCTAACCATGGGGGTCAATTGGATCCCTTGGAGGCTAGCTTGTTACAAGATGATTCTTTTGTTCCAGTGGGATTGGAGCACAAAGAATATTGGGTGACTAAACAACAAAACATGGGTGTGCAAGCAACAGGTGAGAAAAAATTGTTGCAATTGAATGACCTGGAAGAATTAGGTGATGAAGAAGATAAGAATTCAAGAAGTTATAAGGAGATGACAAAAGAGTGGCATAACAAACCCGTTTGGGAAAAGATTTCTCTCATGGGCAACAAATACTTCTTTATAACCCACAGATTTTTGGAAAACTCAAGCCAAGATGGTCAGGACCCTTTGTTGTGACTAAGGTTTTATCCTATGGAGCTGTTGAAGTAAATCATCCAGAGAAGGGGACGTTCAAGGTTAACGAACAACAATTGAAGACTTATTTGGATGATGAGTTTGATAAGCACAAGTTTGTTGTCCACTTCAACTCGGCTTGAGAAATTGCTCTGTCGGGCTGTAGACGTTAAAACAAGCATTTTTTGGGAGACAACCCGAATTTTATTACTTTTGTTGATTTAATAGTTTAAGTTGTTTTTAGTTAATTTCTGAGTTGTAGTTGTCGTAGCTAATTGATAATTTTTATTGTCATGTTAGGTTCAAGAACAAATTTGGGGGAGTTGAGACAAATAGAAGTACTACCAAGTCAAATAAGGGAGAAAATATGGAAAAATTGGTGTTTAGAGTGAAGGGGATGCATGCATGGAAGATAAAAGCAAGAAGAAATTAAGCTGTGAAGTAGCGCTGTTACGCTAGAATTTAGCGCAGCTGTGCTGGCGTCCCTAAAAAGTTACGTTTTTTTAGAGCTATTCGAAAACAAAGCAGCGCTGTTGCGCTAAAAAATGGCGCAGCTGCGTTGACGCTGTTTGAAGTTATGTTTTTGAAATAGCGCTGTTGCGCTACAAAATGGCGCAACTACACTGGCATCTACAATGACATTTAAAAAAAAGAAAGAAAGAAAGAAAAGGAATCACCACACCACCGAAGAAGTAGTACCACCTCGGGCTCACGTTGATGATGATACTACTCAGGGAAGTCCTCTGGTTGCTTTAATTTCATGTTTTCACATTGAAGACAATGTTTATTTCTTAGTTTGGGGGTGGTGTTTACTTGTTTGTTTGTGTACTTTTTCTTTTCATAGTTGTTTTATGTGTTTTATTGTTTTAGGTGCTTTCTTTTCATGAGTTTTGTTATTTTTATATGTTTCATTAAGTATTCTAAAAACAAAAACACACACAAAAAAACAAAAAACAAAAATTGAAAAACTGAAAAAAATTTGAAAGTGATGCTGGAAAGATAAGAAATAGGCCGATGATGAGTAGTGTATGAATGACATGATAGAAATGAGGATAGTTGACTGAAACATAGTTTGTTTTATGAAAAATCCCCATCTAATGCGTACTTAGCCTCGCCTAATTATGTCATTGCTTAGAGAAGGTTTATGTGAGTTTAAGTGAACAAAAAAATGAGTATAGGACTTTAGAACTTGCTTGATTGTCACTCGAGGCGAAATCCTAGGTTGCATAGTATTAAGGAAATGATTTAGACCATCTTTGGATCGTTTGAGCCTTTCATGCCAACCCTTGTAATAATTGAATATCCCTAGTCACCCCTGTGAGCCTAAGATAGCCTTTTCTTACTTATGCAACTGACAATATCTTTCTTAACTTGTCAAGTTTAATTGTCCCAGATTATGACCCTCCTACTTGTAATATATAATTGTTCTAGGATAATTATATAGAGTCATGTTTTGTATTGAATGATGGGAGGTTTGATGATTTGGTGATGTATTGTTTTGAAAAAAAAATGAAATATTGAGAAAAAGAAAAAAGAAAAGAACAAAAAGAAAAAAAGAATAGTCACACTCCTTGTAGTTAATATCAAAATGCAAGTTTGGGGAAGTGTGAACTATTTTTGTGTTTTGTAAATATTGTGGATGAATGTTGAGGAAGTGAATTGAAAGAAGAAAGAAAAGAGATATGTTAAATACTTTTTGGTGGTACGAAGTAGGGTTGGCATATGTTCCATTGAACATTCTCAAATGATTGTGTGCTTACAGGTAGTTTAGCCTTATGATTATATCCATTATCCTACCTTGCCCCTAGCCACACATTACAACCAAATGTAAAGTCCTACTGATCTTTAATGTTATGATTTACCTACGTTAGTGGAGAGTAGCATGAAAAGTAAGCCTATGAAGTCCTAAGTGATTGAAAATACTAGATTCATATTGAAAATTCGCTTAACTTGCATAAATTCATCCGGGTACAATTGATTGGGATAGAGGCTATTCACACACTCACTTGGAAAATTTGAAGTAAAATGTAAATTATGTGAAGTTAATATTCCTCGTGCTTATGAGCGAAAGTCACCTCTTGAGTTGTGAAATAAAGCTACTGAGATCGTGAAAATTTACTATCCTACAACATTGCTTTCTTGAGTTATATTGTGTCAAGTCTTTAGTTTTTAGGTTGTTTCTTTCTTTAGTTGTGTCTTTTGCTTGAAGACAAACAAAGTTTAAGTTTGGGGGTGTTTGTTAGGTGTATTATTGATATAGTATTTCAACATATTTTCACTTAAACTTTGTTAGTTTTTGAGTAATTTGTGAGTAATTTGATTGGCTTTGTCTTTGATTTGCATTGTAGGTAATTTCCAAGAGACAATTTGAGTTTTGAGGCAAAGATTGAAGAGAAATTGCAAAAGATTGGCTTTTTATGTAATTTGTGGAGAAATTGAAGAACAAATAGAAGTAGCACAGCTGCGCAGCATCGCAAGAAAATTAAGGGCAGTTTTGTAAATTGGCAAGAAAAGAAAGAAACCCTGTGAAATAAAAGGAGAAAAACGTGAGAAGTGAGCAGCCATCAAGAGGGGAGAAAAAGCAACGTTCCAGAGGGAGAGAGAAAGAAAGGATTCACGAGTTGAAGACAGAGAACAATCCGGAGATGGACTTCTACCACGATTCTTCTCTAAATCCTAGTTTTCTCTATCCTCTTGTCATGTTTTACGTTACAATTGAGATTTTATTTAATTTCTTTATGATGTTCTAAGTTATTTTTTCTAGGGCTACGATGTAGCCAGATTATGAATATTTGATACTTTTGGTTTTGATTGATTGATGAACTATTCCATATATGCGTTGAGTATTTGATACTGAGTTTAATGCTTGTGATTACCTGATCAACAATTGCATGAGTCGTGATTTAATTTGAGACTGAGAAGTGATAACTAAATTAGACCACGTATGAAATACCATTAAATCGTCATAAGCTAGAGATAGTTATGAGATCTAGTGCAGCATTTAAATTTCTAGGGCTTAATGCATTTCATAAGTTCACAATTATTACAGAGATGTAGTTAGCTTACTTATTGTGATAGGTTATTGATACTTGAGAAATATGAATATCTACCTTAGCAAAATTGTTGGCAACGTAAGGAATAGGCGTCAATTTATTTAAATCACTAGTTTCAATTAGGATTATTCTTGGTGAAATCGGAATCTCTAGAGTCTTTTAATTATTGAATTACCATCTTTTGTTAATTTTGTAATTGTGTTAGTCGCTGTTTTTTTATAAGTTCTATAATTTCTTTAGTCGTTAGTTACAAATTCTCAATTTGTGATTGTCCAAATAAAGTTAGAGCTAAATCAATTTCTGTATTTAGTAATCACAGTTCTCATGGGAACGATATTTACTTATCACTTTATTACTTGTTGCGATATGTGCACTTGTGTTAGAAATCACACAACAGTGCTTTTTGCATTTTGTTTGGTAATGAAGAAAAATTTGCCTCTCGGTGGGTGGGTTGATGATGAGGAAAGTGTGCCAGTCTGTGTGTATGTGAGGTGCGTTGATGGTGAGGATGATGGAAGACAGGTGGGTTTGGTGTAGAATGCGGATGATTTGAGATTTTTGTTTGCTCTCTCTTTTTTTTTTTTCTCAAATGTGTGATTTTTGATATGTTTGGAACTTTTTATAAAGGTAAGGGTAATTTAGCCATTACACATTTTTGTTTTTAATAGAATTAAAAGTTGTTAAGATTGGCTCGAGTCAAGGTTATTAAATGAAATTTTTAAAGATAGGATTAATAAGTGTCGCAATGTGTAAAGGATAGGATAGAGTAATGCTTTCATCACCTCTTACGTAGAATCTTAGATGGAATGACAATTAGACTATTTTTATTTCTTTTTCTTCTTTTTAATTAATTCTTCCTCTCTTTTCAATTTCTTTTTCTCTCTCTTAATTATTATGTACTCAAAATATTTTTATCTGTTTGTTTAACTAAATTAGACTCTTTGACCAAAAAAAAAAAATTCATATAGATTCAAATATTGAGGAAACAACAATAAATCAATCAGCCAAAAGAAAATAACCAGTCTTAAGCATTTTTTTTTTCTTTCTTATTGTGCATCATTCTCATTGAAGAAGTAATATTGATTTTTACATCTTTTGGTAGAACCATCAAACTTCAAAAGAAATTGAGTTTGCTTTGGATTTCGTTTCATATGTATGCCATATCATTTCAATGAAAATACTTGCATTTTTTATACTGATTCTGCAAATTCTTATATCATTTATAGCAAGGTGATGGCTAACAATTCAAATTTTTGTCTTGAAATATGATAGTAACTTATTCAAAGATATTAGGGTCCAGTGAAACTAAGGACGTTCTACAAAATGTATCAGTTGGGTGTTGGATACGAAAAGGAACCGATTAAGCATATTTCATCTTTTGACCAAAAAAAAAATGCAGATTGCATATATACATTAAGGCTCTAGTCCTTCCCTCTCGATGTGCATTGCAAATGAATTAGTTAAGATTAATAATTTTTTATGTTACATAACTCTCTTAATGTGAAAAATATTGTAAAGTTTTACTTTATACATCTCTTTTCTTGTGTAAATACTAATTTATAAAAATCAATATTAATTCTTCAATAAGAACGATACACAACAAGAAAGACAAAAAAAAAATTATTGTTAAGACCAGTTATTTTCTTTTGGTCAATTGATTTATTGTTGTTTCTCCAATATTGGGTCTGGTATGGTTGTTTTTTTTTTTTTTAGTTAAGGGGTTTGATATGTTTAAACAAAGAAAGAAAAAAATATTTTGAGTAAATATTAATTAAGAGAGAAAAAATAATTAAAAAGAAAAGAGAAATAAAATAACCTAGGCGGCATGTTATATAAAATTTTATGTAGGAAGTAATAAAAAAAAAGTACGGATTTAACCCCAAAAAAAAAAAATAAATAGCATTTACTACATCCCGCGGCCATCCACCACAACCATCACCATTTTTGCACCTCATCACCATTTCCCAAATCATCTCACCCCCACTGACCGCCCAATTGTGTTACACGTTTGATTCATGCAAAGTAGGATTACTAGCTATTTTGAAAAAAAGAATGCAGAAGAGTACATCTGATGCACATGTATAATTCACATTTAATATTAGTATTATCCAATTCGTGCTACTCATTCTATGAAGGCATTAATTAGATGCATTTGATAGCGCTTGGTTTGCAAAAGGAAGAAAGAAAATTAAGAGTTATTTGGTAAAGTCAACTTTTCTATTTGGTATTAAAGTTGAGCTTATTTACAGGATTGCTATTTGTGAGAAGTAGTTCTGTGGTTTTTGAAAGTTTTGAGAACAAAAAACTTCAAAAACAACATGGCTAGAGTGTTTTATAGTTTTAGTTTTTGCTAATAGATTATTGAGAAGTATTTTTCATCGAAACAATTTTTTAAATTTTTTTGTTTTTAAAAACTAAAACACAATTTTTAAACAAGATTCCAGACAAGCCCAAAGAATCTGTTCACAAACAAACAAAAAGAAACTTCATCTTTCAGCAGTATTTCTCTTAGATATTATTTTGCAACTCTCCATACACATCCACAATTGATAACCGAAAAAATAAACAATAATAATAATAATAAATGGTATATATGTTTAAACTGTTCTCTTATTCAAAACGAAAAAAAAGAAATAGCACTTTATCAATTCAAAATAATTTCTGAATTTCATAACAATCAACAGAAATAACAGAATAGCATTCCACATTTGAAACAAGAAAGGAGGGAAGAGTATTTATCAGAATTCACCTGTTGACCATGTATTTGCCTAAGAATTTCGCGTCGATATGCATAAATAGGCAACCCATCATCAAGCCTTCTGCATTCCCTCTCATCAAACAATGAATTCTCTCCCAATCAAACTCCCACCCAAACTTAAAAACCTGAAACGCCTCCCCTTCTTCGCCATCCTCGACCCTCTTCTCCGCCAAATGCTCAATCACAAACCTCATGCCAATCTGAAACTCCTCGATCCTCTTCGCTATCAAGTCCCTCTCAGCCACCAATCCTCCCTTCTTTTTCAACAACTCGTTCGCCACGCCCATCTGATTTGGCTTTCTAAGCTTATCCATAACGCTTTTTATCTCATCCGAGACTGCCCCCAACTTCTTCTGCCACTTCTGTACTAATTCCCCTTCCATTAACCCGTTTGCCTTCTCCAGAAACAACGCCTTTAATCTATCTCTCAACTCATCGTTATCAAATTCGACTTTCACGTTTTCGATAAGCCGCAGCGTGCACCGATGGACACTGTTTAGCCTCAGCCTCCATATTTCCACCATTGTTTCGAGCGCTTCGTTCCACTGCTGATAATATAGGGTTCCGGAATGGAACTTTTGTCAAAAAGTAAAGACTTCTCGGGCTTAAACGACAGATTCCCGATTAATTTCTCGATTTCGGGCCTTTTCGGAAGGTTTGATGCTTGCAGTTTATCCGGATGACGAAGTTGGGCCGTGGTCCCGGCGGGAGATCGCGGCGGTAGTTTGACGGAAACTGCAGTCGGCTTTGCATTTTTATACGGTCAGGGTTTTAGGTAAAACTGGAGTTTAGTGTGTGTTGTGTGTAGAAAGAGAGAGTGGAGTGGTGACAAAGCAAGAATTAATAAAGAAGGTGATGGGTACTATAATATGTATATATCTGTGCGTGTGTCTTTGCTTTTTTCTTTTTCTTTTTTTTTGAACAATGTCTTTGCTTTTTTGGCGAGAAGCTGTAGTTTTTTTCTGATGTAATAATTAAGCAAGCATACCAAATGCATCAGGCTTATGCTACAGGCCATTAAATGATAGAAATTAGGGTGAAAAAGCGTATTGTCTATTCCCTGGCCTTCAACTATTCTTTATGAGCATCAATTGAAGGTTCATCTCTCTATCCGCTCATTTAAACTACTAACTTCCTTTACTTCCAACTGCACCTCACAGCTATAGTTTCACAGGGTTTAGCATTCTTCTGGATTGTATTAATTGTCTCTAGGCTTTTGATGGTGGTATACAACGTTACACTGATCCATCATTCTTTAAAGGAGAAGCATTAGACCTTAGAATCATCAATGCTGAAGTTCAGCAGAGAATCCTTAAAGGGAAGGTAGTGACCAGAAAAGTACAGAAACTGGGAAAAAGCCAAATCAATTCCTGAATTTTGAACAAAAGATCATTTTAGTCCCTCACATTTAGAAAATACATAGTTTAGTCCCTCTCTTTAACTACTATTAGGCTTTTTTTAGTGGACAAAGGTTTGACATTGTTAAAAGACATAAATATCCTTATAGTCGTTGGGCATAAAAGAAAAAAAACAAGGATAAAAAACTATTCGGTTTAATCATTGGAATATTTATGATATTAATTGATTGCGCTAATTCATTAGGAAAATAAATACTACATCTCTTGTCAATAAATGAATAATTTGCCAAATTTTATCACTTTTTTATTACAAAACAACATTACCCAAATAAAAATTGAAGATTGATTATTATAAAAAATATAACTTAACCTAAATAGAGCAATAACAATAAAATATAATTCAACAGTATTAGAGCTTTCCCTTTAAAGAAAGAAAAAGTCGTTTATTTTCAATTAGGTTAAATTATATATATTTTTTTTATCGATGAGAAGTGAAAAAAGGGAAAGAATAACAATAAAATATTTTTTTGTAAGGGCATTTATATCTTTTAGTACGGTTAAATTTTTGATTGCTAAAAGAAAATAGTCAAAAGAAGGGAATAAAATGAGTATTTTTTAAAAGTGAGGGCTTAAAATGGCCTTTTACAAAAATTTTAGGGGCCAATTTGGCTTTTTTCCTATAGAAATTTGTGTGCCTAAACAATAAAAGCTAATTTAAAACTTTAGATAAACAATAAAGACTATTTATGCAATTCACTCTTTTTCAAGACCAAACTACCTTCTTCCCCTTTAATAAATAAGCAACGCTCTTTGCTTCCGTCTTCTCTCGGAAGGTTTGAGTTGAAAATCTGAAAGCTCATGATAAGAGTTGTCTAGTTTTCTTCTTCTTTTTTTTGTTTTTTTTCTTTAGATAAGCCTGGGAGAAGATAATACACTCAAAAATTTGTATTTTACTCCTTTCAATGCATCATCGGCTTGTTTGAGGTTGTTAGGCTAAATTGTAGGGGATTCTTACATTAATTTTCTTCTTCTCTACATGTAGGAGAAAAAAAATCTCATCTCACTAAGGTTTTGATTTGGTGGTAAAGTTACTCGCTTATTTACGAGAGATCGCAGGATCAATTCCTATTAGTTATATATGTGTTATACGGTTATAGGTCTTCTTTTAATAAAAATAAATAAATAAATAACCTCATCCCCTACCCTTTCCTCTAAAATAAAATAAAATAAAATAATTGAATAATTCTAAATTTGAAAAAAAAATAACAAAAAATAATATTATGAAATACAAATAATAGAATATCGTATGGACAATGAAAAATAAATAAAACTTAAAAGTTATTAAAGATAATTTAGATTACACAATAAAACAATAATATTAAAAATAATAATTTATTTAAGTAATTAAAAAAGAATGTCGTGAAAAAAGGATCTCTTATAACGTTATATGTTCTAAAAAATCTATTTTCTCATAACGTTATATGTTTTGCCGAGATCTTCCAGATGACCAATATACAATGTTAATGTTTTATATGACCATTTGGCAAAATGTGGTCGAGCTTGCTTCGATGATTGTTGATTTTGTGTAGGCCATAATAAGATAATCCAAACTCAATTCCAACCTTTTAACAGGGTTTGTGATTTCATAATTTTTATTTTATTTTATAAAGATGCTATTGTATTTTTAATTAATAAATGAAATAGAAATAAAAATATATATCATAAAGAATCGTCCAACTACTGAAATGGTTATATACTTGTAACCAATATGTTGTGCTATTATTAGGATTCATGTTCATTTCTTTATAGATTGACTGAGAGTAGTGGCAAAATTTGATCATGCATCGCATATGGGTACCACAACTAGTTCTGTTAATCTGTTTTGGTTAAAAATAAGGGTTGTAACTCTTTTTTATCACATTCATCGGTTATTCAGACATGTTATATTATGAAACGCATTACTAAACAATCTCTTAGATTACATGGAGAAAGATACGACACGGCTCCTATGCGCATCTTCCTTTTCAACATGTACAATAACAATTTCATAAATGGAAATCTAGACAGTAATCAACCTTAAAAAGATTAGACATCCATCTTTGATTCAAATAAGCCATCAATGAATTTCAAAACCAAACGAATGAGTATATAAAGATCATGCCACAGGCCAATAAATCTAGTGCGACAAACTAATTATATGTAAACAAAGAGACATGATGTTCAAGTTGTACAAAAGTAGCAAACTAGTATTGAATTAGTATCACAAGTGAAGTACGATTCTACAATAATATTAAAGATCTTCAAAAAGATGAGTATAAGGTACGCGTGAAATGCAAAATAGGAGAAATATACTTTGATGGAAAAATCGCAGACTCTTTTCCTGCATGACCAATCTACTTTTGCTGAATTATCAATTTCGGCAGTTTTTATTTCTGTAAGGCATTGAGACACGGAAGGTTTTAGCTGCAAAGATGAGGAATCCCTCTAATTAGTGCATTTTATGAAGTTATACAAGCGCTAGGTCCAGGATGGTTTTGCTGATATGGCATGGTCCTTTTCTCCTTTTTGTTCGATTGGCTTCTGCTTTTTCTGATCTCCTTTAATTTCTTCTGATGGCTTCTGCTATTTTTTGATCTCCTCCTTCACCAATGCGTTTTCTGTTGACCAAAAATAAAAACGCGTTTTCTGATTTCTTTTAGTTTTGAACAGTTGTCCGGCTCCTGATTTTTTTTGATCTTTATTTAATTTTTTCAGGTACCTTAAAACTCTTCTTTGGAGCTTTTGTTTTTCATACTTGGAGGGAAAGGAATTCTTGGTTCAATTCTTATAGAGAAAAATATCTTCAACAATATTACTTGTAATATTAGAACTAAAATATATATGATTAAGAAAATTAAGTATTTTCTTTTGAATCATGCTATTTGTAGAGATTAGAAAATATGGTAGACCTACCTTGTGTTTGATGTATTTGACTTTTTCGATAGCTTACTATCATTTACTTATATTTTTGTGATTGAATGAAATATACCCGCTTATTTTTAACAAATATATATATATATATATATATATATATATATATATATATATATATATATATCAATTAATTTAAACAAAAAAAAGATATCAATCAATCTACATGCAAATCATATTCATGGATTGTGGAGAGGAATGGGTAGAAGATCGGGTTTGGATTAACACGTGTTCATACCGTAAACAATGGCCTGTCTTTGTCATTAGCGCCGTGTTGCAGAAGAAAAGTTTAATAGGGCGTAGCTTTTTTAAAATAGTGCCTTTTCTTCTAATGGCTTTTTTTTTTTGATCTCCTTTAATTCTTGCACTTCTTCTTCACGCATTTTCTGGTTTCTTTTAATTATGGACAGTCGTCGGGCTTTTGTTTTTGTTTTTTTTTTTTTTTCTGATCTTTATTTAATTTTTTAAGGTACTTGGCTTCCCATTGACCAAGAAAACACCTCCCTGATGTATGGATACAAGCTGGTATACGAGAAGTTAGTAAATTCCGTCACATGAACCCGCTTCAGTGTAGAAAAAAAGCTAAAAATGAGGTTTCTTCACCCCTCTAATGTCGCTGTTTCAAAGGAATTTCACTCATTGGCTGAGCATATCCTTTGCCAAAAAAGGAAAGAAAAAAAACGTTGGTATTTCGAAATAAATGAAGCTGATGACAGAAGTAGAAGATGGAGTTAAGATTTGGAGTGTAAGAACGAGTATTATGAGGAGTAACACATGATGTTATACGCTGATGTTGAAGTTCATGATTTTTCTATCAAGACAAATCCCTATACCAAACCAAATAGCGCAAATTCTCCAATTTCATTCGTTGTTATGAATTAGAAAGTACGGATTTTTCAATTCCATTCTCCGTTGTGAATTAGAAAAGCAAGCATTCAAGCAAAAGAGTAACATAATAAGGATCGAGAGGGAGAGATATGAGCCCACTGACAAATCCTAATACTACTAACCATTAATGATAATGATGTTAATAATGATACACTCTTTTGCTAATATTATTACTACTACTAATACTATTACTATTAACGAATAATAATAATAATGTTACTACTAATACCACTAACTATTAATGATAATGATGTTAATAATCATAGATTTTTTTTGGTAATATTACTACTACTACTAATACTAATACTACTAACTAATAATAATAATAATAATGTTACTACTAATACTACTAACTATTAATGATAATGATGTTAATAATCATTGATTCTTTCGGTAATATTACTACTACTAGTACTGGTACTAATACTACTAAATATTAACAATAATAGTAATAATAATGTTACTCCTAATACTACTAGCCATTAATAATAATGTTGTTAATGATCATATACCATTTTGGAAATATTACAACTACAAATAATAATACTAATACTAGTGCCTATTAATAATAATGATGTTATTACTAATACTAGTGCCTATTAATAATAATGATGTTATTACTAATACTACTAACTATTAATAATAATGATGTTACTACTAATACTACTAACAATTAATAATAATGATGTTAATAATCATAGATTCTTTTGGTAATATTACTACTACTAGTACTAATACTACTAACTATTAATAATAATAATGTTACTACTAATACTACTTACCATTAATGATAATGATGTTAATAATCATAGATTCTTTTGGTAATATTACTACTACTAGTACTAATACTATTAAATATTAATAATAATAATGTTACTACTAATAAATATCGAAATCCTAACTAATACTTGGAATTCACAATTAGTTAAGTAAATGAATTTTGTTGTTGTCTTAAATTTGACTATGTCAAGAATTTAAATTATTATATCGACTTGCATTTGGTTAATGCGGGAACTTGAAGATGCGATTTCAATTAGAATTTGTCAAAGGGGAAAATAAAATTTTTGGGTGATTGATCAAACGCAAACAAACAGTGCAATTTTGTCTGGATAATTAATGCATTGGCTAGTATTAATTAAATTAATTTGTGTGCTCAATTAATGCATTAGCTAGTATTAATTAATTTGTGTGTTCAATTAATGCATTGTCTCTAGTATTAATGAAATGTAGTTGAATGTCAATTTAACTTACCCTACACACAAAATCCTACTGTGATATATAAAGTCACGTTTTGTTCAAAATAAAAAAGATATTAAGTCACGATCTGTAAATTTGTCTACATTTTTTTTATAAAATTAATAGGCGTTGTTTTGTCTTGTGAGTAGAAGTTTGGTTTCAAAGTTTTTCAATGCATTTTACTCATTTATTTAGTTAAAATAATTACGTGATCGAAAATTTCTATAGTTAGAATTTCAGATGGGTGGTTATGTTGTAAATTTTATTTGTGAGAGTATCGTAAAATAATCAGTTTTGTTATATCATGAATTTGAATAATTTTCATTTCTGTTTCATTCTCGTTAAAACGACAAATTAATTTTTTATTAACATTTCAAATTTGTTTTAGCTGGAAATTAATTTTTGTAGAGACTGACTTGATGAAGTCTCTCATTTCTTGGCGTATAAAACACCATAGGGCGGGAAATTAAAACAAAAACCTAGGCTTTAAATTTAAATATTTTCATGTTTGCTTAAATTTCGTTATAACGGGAAACTAAAATTTTCATTATGATACATGTATTAAGCAATAAGAAAAATGAAAACCATGAATCCTTGGTTGGTTCAAAATAGTTTGAATTGAATTGTTGAAAAAAAAATTGAAAAGTAAAAGCAATAGTCAAATCCGTTGTCACATCTATTTAATGTAACCATCATTCAACTAGGAATTGTGTTTCAGATTTTCAATTCAGATTAAAACCATTTTAATCCTTGAGATTTGCTCTAAAGACTAAATTGGTCCCTAAGGTATGTAAAAAGTTCAATTCAGTCTCTGCTGTTTGTTTCCTATTAACGGTCAACCCATTGACCGTGTGAAATGATGCCCATGCCTCTACCTTTTAAATTATTTATGATGTGTTGAACAAAAAAAAAAGGCATGATAGCCCATGCCCCTAACTTTTAAATCCAACGGCTATCTCACGTTGTTCTTCCTGCCATGCCTGTAATGCATGGCCAACCAAAAAAAAAAAAAAAAGCAATCTCATGGACACTATATTCTAACGGCTAAAACCCAATGACTATCATACCTTTTTTTTTTCTGTTTAACACATCAGCAAGAATTTAAAAGGTAGGGGCATGAGCGTCATTTCATATGGTCAATGGGTTGACCGTTAATAGGGAACTAACAGTAGGGACTGAATTAGAATTTTTGCATACCTCAAGGACCAATTTGGTCTTTAGGGCAAACCTCAGGGACTAAAATGGTTTTAACCCCTTTCAATTCTCAGATAGTGCGCAAGTGTAGAAACGTAAAAAAAGGTAGATATTTCCTATGCTGATGATTCCAATGGATTAATTTTGTCAAAGACACATGGAAGGGTAATAAGAGAAATTCGGTATATAACAAGGGTAAGATCGTAACTAACTTGATTTAGGCATTAAAAAATGCCTGATGTGACGTGAAGAGAGAGAGAGATGGCTGATCCCCTTTAATTTCTTATGATGGTGGCTTCTGATTTTTTTGATCTCCTTCGATTCTTGCTGTTCTCCTTTAATTTCTTCTGATGGCTTCTGATTTTTCCTTTAATTTCTTATGTTTGCTTCTGATTTTTTTGATCTCCTTCAATTCTTGCTGATCTCCTTTAATTTCTTCTGATGGCTTCTGATTTTTTGATCTCCTTTGATTCTTGTTGACCTCCTTTAATTTTTTCTGATGGCTTCTGATTTTTTTGACCTCCTTCGATTCTTGCTGGCTTTTGATTTTTATGATCTCCTTTGATTCTTGTTGATTTTCTGTTGACCAAAAAATAACGCATTTTTTGATTTCTTTTAGTTGTGAATAGTCGTCCGCCTTGTGTTTTCTTCTAATCTTTATGTTTAACCAAAGGCCTCACAACCTGTCTTGTATTCAACAAGTTACACCATCCCCAAGCAGCATTAGAAGGGATAACTATCTCCCAGAAATTTCTCCCTCGAAGAAGGTTAGAATTAACCCACGATAACCAAACTGAGCAAGAAAAAGGTTGCAAAATGTTGCAAACCTCCTTGAGAGTGAAAGTGGCATGAATTTCCTCAAGACAACAAATACTAAGACCCTTCTCCTCCAACGGTTTCGCGATTGCAATCCAAGCAACCTTCACTTTAGCATGACCTTCAGCCCTACCATTCCCGAGGAAATGGGCAAATCTTTTCTCGATTTCTTTAAGCACACCAACTGGAAGAACAAGAGAACAAGCCCAATAAGAATGAATACGAAAGAGAACAGACCAATGAGCTGCAAACGCCTAGCAAAAGATAACTACTTGGAAGCCCAGTGGTTGATGCGATCATGCGACCAAGAATTTTGTTAACAAGACCCTTGCAAGCATTGATGCTCAGCCTGCCAGAGATAAGTGGGAGGCCCAAATATTTGACCGGAAAATGTCATTCTTGAAATCTAAGAATATCAAATAACTACAATTTAGTATTATCATTGCACCCAGCCACGAACATACTATTTTGCCAGGATGAACTTTAAGACCAGAGATACAGTAAAACAGCTTGAGAGAATCTTTGATTGCTCTAATCGAAGTACAGTCAGCTTTTGAGAAAATCAATAAATCATCGGCAAAGGACAAATGGTTAAGCCGCAGGCAGTGGCATTTCAGATGGAAAGAAAAATCCTCCCAAAAACCAATACGATTAAGAATACAAGAGAGCACCTCCATACCAATCACAAACAGGTATGGGGACATAGGGTCCCCTTGCCGAAGACCTTTGGCACCCCTAAAAAAACCAACGAGATCACCATTAATAGAAATTGAGTAAAGGGGATTAGTGATACAAGCTTCAATCCAATCAATAAAGAGATCTAGAAAAGCCATAGCTCAAAGAGATTTGAGAATAAAGTCCCATCTAATTGAGTCGTAGGCCTTCAAGATATCAACTTTAATAGTACAACTCAGGCAAACTCTTTTCCTCCCATAATTATGCACCACCTCTTGATCAACTGGAACATTATCAGAAATCTGTCTACCTTCAACAAATGCCGGTTGATTATGAGAAATGAGCTTATCCAAGTAAAGCTTAATCCTATTGGCCATGATCTTTGTAATACATTTATAAATAGTATTACAACAAGAAATCGGCCTATAGTCTTTAATACTACAAGGGTCTAAAACCTTGGGAACCAAAGTGATAGAGGTAGCATTAATAGTACCAAGGAGTCGACCCGAACCAAAAAAAGACTGGATAACATTGCAAAACTCCATACCAACCACCTCCCACATAGACTGAAAAAACAAAGCATTGAAACCATTTCGGCCTAGGCTCTTATTTCCATCTAGAGGTGGTATTTGGGCCAGCCCGGCCTGGCCGAATTGTGTGTCAAGAAAATTGAGCCCACCTTGGCACATATATTTGGTGGGCCGAGCTAAGCTGGGCCCAATTTTTAGAATATAGAACCCAACTCGGCCCACGAGCCCGCTATCACGAGTCACGAGTTGAGTTGGTTGGGCTAGACTAGCCCATATACACATATATTAAAATTTAAACTTAATTTTTTTAAGGAAAGTTAATTTAACTATTAACGAAACAGTACACAAGTTAATTGATAATATTAATAATGAACTTAAATGATAAAATACAACACAACATAACAAATTACAAGTTAATGAGACACAAGTACATCAGTGATATAAATATGAAAATAAAATATTACGTAAATGCTTGAGGAAAGTTACTATAAAAGTTCTTCATTTTGTTATGCTTCTTGTATAAGTGTTGGGCCTGCTGGTAGTGGTAGTGGGTTTGGCGGTGGCGGTAGTTGAATAACTACTTCAGGATTAAAATAGTTTGTGACATTTGGTTGTTGAGATACAAGGTGTCTTATAATTGTCCCAATTTCAAATTTACGTAGAAATATAAATTGATATTGATAATAGTTATAAATTACATACCCCTGTTCTTCAAAATACATAAGATGATTCCAAACCTCTAATGAATGTAATCGTCGTGAAAGATTTTATTCTTTCATAGACATAGTTATATATAATATTGTAGACTTGTAGTAAAATAAAGTTGCAATATTATAAAAAAGGTTTGATAACAAGTCATTTAATATTAACTTAAGAAATACATTTGCTACTTTTTATTATTAGTTTGTTAAAAAATATAATTACTACGACTTGCTAGTTTGTTTTTTTAAAAAATAGTTATTACGATTTGCATTGCATACAAAAAGTATAATATTTCAATTTCTTTTAATGAATGAGCTTAAATTGTGCTTAATTTGTATTGAGATTGAGTTGGACTCGAGATGAGCATTATTTGGGCTTAAAATGGGCCTTATCTGGGCTCGAGATAGGTTGGGCTGTGCTTTGAGTTGGGTTGGGCTCATGGGCTGGGCTGAGTTGGACCTGAACTCAAATGGGCTGGGTCAGAAATTATATGATCCAGTTTGGTCCACATATATATGGTGGGCTGGGCTGAGTCAAGCCCACTACCAATTGAGTTGGGCAGGGCCCGAATTTTCATGTGTTGCTGGGCCTGTGTCGCCTAGCCCAAATGCCACCTCTAAATCCATCAATGGAAAAAAAAATCTTTTAATTTCATCCTTAGTAATATCCCGAGTCAAGAAAACCCCTTCTTCCAGCGGCAGAAACTTTCCAAGAAATATCCTAAGGTCGTCAATGGAGTAACTGGCCGAAGACAAACTAGGAGTCCCCAAGAGATTAGAATAATAATCAACAATGGACTTTTTAACTTCAACTTCATTCGAGATCCACTCACCATTCTCAAGTTGAATTTTTGAGATTGAATTCCTAACAATTCTACCTCGGGCCATTTTATGAAAATAAGAAGTATTAGAATCCCCTTCACGGAGCCAAGTAACCCGTGATTTCTGACATAAAATGTCCTCCTCTGCATTACACTGCCATGGAGGAAACTAGATTGGAGGAAGTACAACTTCTCTTTAATCAGTGTTACTCTTTTGGAAGGGTAAATGAAATGCTCCTTGTTAAACTCTTTATGTTTGCCCTTCAAGGATTTCTGTCTGCAAAAAAGTCTAACATAGGTGTCCCATGCATCTCACAGTTCCAAGCCCTTTCAATAATAGCTTTGAAATCTGCTTGTTTGATCCACGCATTAAAGAATCTAAATGGAGGCTTCCTCGGGGCTGCGTGAATCACTGTTCAAATGACCAAAGGAGTGTGGTCTTAAGCTCCTTGGGGAAGGATATCGAGTTGAGAATTAAGGAATTTATCCAGCCATCCCTCATTGACAAGCAAACGGTCCAACTTAGAAGCTCTCAGCCCGTCACCTGAACCCTTTTTATCCCAAGTAAAAGCTCCTTCACAAAATTAATTGCTCCTGCAATTATTGACGCTTGATCAATTATGTTAATTATAACCATACCAATTATATAAACATTCAAAATAAAATAAGAGAAGAGCATAAAAGTTATTATACACATAAAATTTATTTATCCCCTTCTATTTTCTTTCTAATCCAAACAAAAAATATTCATACTCCTTTATGATCTTGTCGTCTATAAAATTATCCAATCCAAATATGGTTTAATTCCCTCCACTCTTTTCCTTTATAATTCTCTTCCTTCTTCTCTTACGTCCGTTAATATTTGTAATGAAAAATTATAAATTCAAAAATTTTAAACTATAATAAGTAATTATCGGATTTCTCAAAAACCAAAAGGTTGGGTGGGGGAAGTTCTAATCCACATTCCATATAATAACAATCTTGAGTTGAACAAACTATCAAAGTCTTTAAATATTATTTTTTTTTGATTTGCTTGTGCTTTACTTTTTCTTTTTGTTTGACGTCAAGTCCAAAAATGAAAACGTTCAAGAATCATGGGTTTGCATGTTTAACCCCACAACCTGCGGCGGACTCGAGCATCAGAAATTTGTGTATGCGTTACAATACTATAGTGAATAACTAAAGGTTCAAATATATTTATTTATATATGAACTAATATATATTAAGTACATTTTAGCACTTAAAAAAATATAAATTTATAAGAGAGAAAAAAATTAATTATAATTTACCCATGAACATCTACAAAAAAAAAAAAACAACATTAATTTTAGACTTTTAGATATACCTAAACTAATAATAAACAACTTATATAAAATTAAATTAAAAAAGAACTTATAAAAATTATAAAATATAAAAACTATAACTAATATTTAAAAAAAGTGAAGAATCAATAGCAGTAAGTGATAAAAAGCTATGGTAAGTTTCTCCTCCAACCTTAGTAAAGAAAAGTAAGTGATAAAAGGCTATGCTAAAAGAGTAATTATATTGTAGCAATATAGAACATTTGTAACGTCATATTTTTTTTTTCTTCATGAAATTAATCCCGCTGCTTTAGCAGTAGATCTATCCAAAAAGTATTATGATGAAAAAGAGAAAACACTATCTACTACATCAGAATTCAAAATTGTATACTAGTTTTTGCACTAATTAACCTGTGGGCCACTGCAAACGCATTCTTCTCCTCCTTTAATATACGCATCTCAAAAAATACCAATGCTCCGACCAAAAAAAATATAAAAGAAAATCACAACACTACTAAACTAAAAGATAATAAGAAATTATATATATAGATGTGTTATGTCAACACATAGTAGTTTTTTTTTTTTTTTTTTTTTCTGTCAACACTGCAGATTTAGTAAACGAATTAATTTGACTCAATTGCCTACCAACAAGATCCGTGCACCAGCTGTGGTCACAGCTTTTGACAAAAAATAAAACAAATACTATATAGTCACAGTTTATTATCATGGTTAGGAACTTTGAGATCCTGTGTGCGACAAGCCTTCCAAATATTTGTATTTTTTTTTTTGTATTTTCGAGATTTATGAAGTTTACATGTTTGGATTTCTGCCTGTTTTTTATTAATATATGATTTATGGACTTTATAAAAGACATTTATTGAAAAAGTAATGCATTGGACACATAAAATTTGTTATGGCAGAAGACTGCATCTTCTGCCAAGCGTGTATCATTGAGATGGTTAAATTGGTATCAATTTGTGAATAAGTAATCGAACTTCAGAAACTTGTATGCTTAAGCTCGTGACAATTATGTTTCTTTATAGGCACAATTAAATTTGGAGACGTAACATACTCCAAACCATATACGTATTTGAAATGCAAATCAACACCTTATTCAAAGACAACGCACCCAATTATGCATCTTCCACAATCCATATATGTGTGTATCAATCTCTTAGTATCAAAGATTTAAGAGTAACCTAATGGTGAGTTACTCGCCTTGACTATTAGAAGAGCAAGGTTAAAAACTCATCGTAATGGAGGACAAGTGAGTGTGGGGGTTAGAAATAAAAAATCTCTCCGAATGATTGAAGTGCACTCAACTCCTCAATATGAAGAAAATATATCCATCGCATTCATCGGTTATTCAGTCTTGTCATATATATAATGAAACTCACCACTGAACAAACCCCCAGATTACATGGAGAAAGATACGAGACGACTCCTATGCGCGTCTTCATTTTCAACATGTACAATAACAATTTCATAAATAGAAATCTGGACAGTAATCAACCTTAAAAAGACTAGGCATCCATCTTTGATTCAAATAAGCCATCATTGAATTTCTAAACCAAATGAACGTGTATATAAAGATCATGCAGCAGGCCAATATAAATCCAATGCGACAAACTAATTATATATGTAAACAAAGAGACATGACTTTAAGTTGTACAAAAGCAGCAAGCTAGCATTGAATTAGTATTGCAAGTGAAGTAAGATTCTACGTTAACATTAAAGATCCCCAAAAAGAGAAGAATAAAGTACGCGTGAAATGCAAAATGGGAGAAATATACTTTGATGGCACAATCGCAGACCCTTTTCCTGCATGACCAATCTACTTTCGTTCAATCAGCAGCCTCGGCAGTTTTTACTTTTGTAGGGCACTGAGACACGGAGGATTTTAGTTGCAAAGACCAAGAATCCCTCTAATTAGCACATTTCATAAAGATACATAAGCGCTAAGTCAACAGAAAAACATACCCTACATCAAGAAGTTTTAGTAGTAAACTTAACTTCAAATTGTTTTTTACATCATAATGCAAAACACAATGAATAGTTATCACGGAAATCACGTATTCTAACCAGTAGTGTTCAGAGCGAAAGAAGTCCATGACTGTTAACGTTATGCTACCATTTACTTTCCCTCGTTTTGTTGGCTTCATATACTTATACAATCATACAACTGTCATCAATCCACTAATAAACATCCATTGATTGGGCTTTGACTCATAATTCATAGATAGATATAGATGGCATCCCAAGCTAGACAAAAAGATTTATCCCTTTGTGGTGCTCATTCAGGGAAAAGACAATGTAAATGCAACATCAAATAAGGACATTTAAACCTCAAAATAGAATTTCCTATGGTTAGAGAGATAGCTTATGATTATGGTGCGAATATGGCTTATGATGCTCACAGCCACAAAAAATAAAATCAGATAGCTAATCATCTGCCGTTTTTTCAATAACATCAATGTAGTTCCAGCACATGTTTTCATCCTGACAAGCAAAACCAACTCTGGCCTATAGAGCACATGAAAGGCTGAGACATTTAAGCCAAATAAACAAACAAAATCCAAATATGTTTTCAAGCAAAATCACATGGAATTGCACTAACATTCAGCAAGATATAACACAAATAGCAAAATTACCAATTGCATTCGAAAATCTTAACTAAATACAACAAGAACGTTCAGTCAAACAGAATACTAGGCCTCAATCTATTCATACACAACAACAATAACATACCGATTTCAATGCGACGACAGTAAGCAATACATTAAAATTCTAGGTCCATCGATGGGGCCTCACTGAACGCCAAGTTAGCCTCTTACTGCGCCTTCTCTTTCATCCCGATAAGATACAGCCGATATTGCCAACAGCCACACCCACACCCACATCCCTATATAAAAAAACAAAGGAAGATTTGGTTGATCAGAAAAATGAAATGCTTGTACAATAACGTAAAAGAAAAAGGAAGAGAGAGGGAAAACATACGCAACGAAAGCAGCACCAAGCATATGCATTACTCTCGGACCAATGCATCTTTGACGCGATATGAGCTCACAACACTTTTCCCTTGCGTAAGCTCTGTCAAAATCAATAGAAAATCTGTAACAGTGGAAGCCTCTGCCACTTGCTTCTCTCCAATTGTACTGCTCTTCATCTTTAACTTCGCCTTTGCCTTTGCCTTTGCTTTTGCCTTCCAGCATGTAGAGACAACAGTCGCTCCATACGAGCGCCAGTACACCATTCCCAACATGAAGTAGTTGGGGACGAAAAGCAGAAATTCCTGAACCCGGCAACAGTCCTTCAGAAGCTAAATTGATTTTAAAGTAATTGCCACGATCAACGTCAAAACCTATTAAAGTCGAACCGGTGTTACCATCAAGCCAAAGCAAATGATTGCCCACCACAACAGCAGGTGATTGCCGACATTGAGAAACCAGCCTTCCGTTGTCGAATGGAAGATGGTCCATACGTACCCAAGAATCAGGTGGCGTAAAGGCGTAAAATAAATCACACGCAAGTGAAGCAAAGAAAATAAAACCTTTATCCTCTACCGCTGCGGACATAAAAGTCTCACAGTCTAGCTTCACAATGTCAGGAGGGAAAGGAAACGGAATCCAACTACCCTTAGATTCATCAAGCATCTCAATAAATTTGAGTTCGTCACTGCTTTTGTAACCACCTACTGCAAAAAGTTTACCTCGTAAAATATGGCGGTGAAGCCTATGTCGACCAACGTTCATTGGAGGCAAACTTGTCCAACAATTATTTATTGCATCCCAACAATCCACAGATCTTGAGACTGTTGAGCTGTAAAGCTCATTTGAAGTCAAAAAAACAACAACTTTTGTTGTTTTGTTGACAAAAGAGAAAAGTAGCAGACAAAGAAGACAAAAGCAATGGAAAAAGAAAGAAAAGTTTATGCACAAACTTTGTTAGGCGCATGCAATTGCAATTTGGTTTCACACTGCGCAATGAAGATTTTGCACGTTGGCTTTGCAGAAGAATGAGCCTATAAATATGTGGTTCATTCTTCTAGTTTTGGTATCAACAAAAACATAGCAAATCAGAGAGAAAAATTATAAGTTTTCTCCTGAGTATTTTCTCTTCCTCTTTTGTTGTCCTATATTTGTGAGTGAGAGTTAGTTTCTCCTATTATTTGAGAGAGTGATATTGTTCTCTCCTTATATTAGCGAGAAGGTTATTGTAAAATACTCCACATCATAGTGAAATCCTCCATTATTTGCCCGTGGTTTTTCCCTCGATTTGTTTGAGGGTTTTCCACGTAAATCTTGTGTCTTTACTTTCTCTGTTCTCATTCATATTTTAGCTGCGTGATACTGCTTGTCCCCGACCATTCCGCTGCGCCGATACCCAACAGTGGTATCAGAGCCACTGGTTACGGGTCACTGGTATACATACCGGGTTACTATTTATGGTTACTATTTTTGTATACGGTTTTGGTACTATTAACGTATACGGTACTATTCACGTAAATAGTACTATTCACAGTAAAATAGTGGGAGCCGGTTCAACTTACGAAGCAGATCGTTGTTAATGCTATGGCGGCAAAATTTGAAATTGAGAAGTTCAACAGGAAAAATTTTTCCCTATGGAAATTAAAGATGAAGGCAATCTTGAGAAAGGAGAATTGCTTGGCAGCAATTGAAGACAAACCAGCGGAGGTGACGGACGACAAGTGGAAAGAGATGGATGACAACGCTATGGCTAATCTGCACCTGACATTGGCAGATTCGGTATTGTCAAGCGTTGAGGAAAAGAAGTCAGCAAAAGAAATTTGGGATGCACTGACCAAACTGTATGAGGTGAAGTCACTTCACAACAAGATTTTCTTGAAGATGAGACTTTACACCCTTCGGATGAGTGAGTCCACATCGGTGACAGATCACATTAATACCTTAAATACACTATTCTCTCAATTGACCGCAATTGGACATAAAATAGCGGAGCTTGAACGTGCAGAAATTCTACTTCAAAGTATACCTGATTCATATGATCAACTCATCATTAGTTACACTAACAATGTTCTTTCAGATTATGTTATTTTTGATGATGTTGCAGCCGCTGTTCTGGAAGAGGAATCTAAGCGCAAAGGTAAGGAAGACAGAATCGAAAGTTCACAACAAACAGAGGCATTATCAATGGTGAGAGGTAGATCAACGGAACGTGGCTCTAGTGGGAGCAACAACCAAGGTAGATCAAAATCAAGGAGTAGAAAGAATATCAAATGCTACAACTGTGGCAAGAAAGGGCACTTCAAGAAGGATTGTTGGAGCAACAAAAAGAATCCCGATGTGACAAATTCTCAGGGATGTGTGGCGACTGCACCAGATGATGGAGATATTTTATATAGCGAAGCAGCAACTGTATCAAAAGGCAGAAAGGAGCTCACTGATGCTTGGATAATGGATTCGGGAGCAACATGGCATATGACCTCTCGTAGAGAATGGTTCCACAACTATGAACCTGTCTCTGGAGGATCTGTGTACATGGGTAATGATCATGCCTTGGAGATTGCTGGCATCGGTACCGTCAAAATTAAAATGTATGATAGTACCATTTGCATCATTCAAGGGGTACGACACGTGAAGGGCTTGAAGAAGAACCTATTGTCCGTTGGACAATTAGATGACCTTGGCTGCAAGACCCATATCGAGGATGGGATCATGAATGTTGTCAAATGAGCGCTTGTGGTGATCAAGGCAGAAAAGATTGGGGTAAATCTATACATGCTTTTGGGAGATACGTTGCAGGAGGCAGATGTATCAGTTGCATCAATTGGTCAAGAAGAATCAACTATAATGTGGTATCGCAGATTGGGCCATATGACAGAACGAGGCTTGAAGATTCTAGCTGAACGTAATCTCTTACCCGGGCTCAAGACGGTAAACTTACATTTTTGTGAGCACTGTGTTACCAGTAAGCAGTATAGATTGAAATTTGGGAGATCAACTGCCAGAAGCAAACACATTTTAGACTTGATCCATTCAGATGTTTGGGAATCACCGGTTTTGTCCCTAGGAGGAGCCAAATACTTTGTATCATTTATTGATGATTACTCCAGGATATTGTGGGTGTATCCAATCAAGAACAAGTCAGATGTGTTTCCATTAATCAAAACATTCAAAGCGCTGGTGGAACTTGAATCTGGGAAAAGGATCAAGTGTTTAAGGATGGACAACGGAGGAGAATACATTGACGGGAGCTTCTTGGCATTTTGCAAGCAAGAGGGTATTCAGAGGCAATTTACTGTTGCACATACACCTCAGCAAAATGGTGTAGCAGAGCGAATGAATAGAACTCTTCTTGAAAGAATGAGAGCTATGTTGGAAACTGCAGGTCTAGCCAAATCATTTTGGGTAGAAGCAGCTAGAACTGCCTGTTACGTGATAAACCGGTCACCGTCAACTGCAATTGGGTTGAAGACACCAATGGAAATATGGACCGAAAAACCAGCAGATTATTCTACTTTGCACGTATTTGGGTGTCCGGCATATGTGATGTATGGTTCCCAAGAAAGAACAAAGCTGGATCCAAAATCCTGAAAATGTGTATTCTTGGGAAATACTGATGGTGTTAAGGGGTATCACCTGTGGGATTCCGCTGCCCACAAGGTTGTTATCAGTAGAGATGTGATATTTGCAGAAGATAAACTGCAAAATGAAGACGACAGCAACACTTCAAATGAGACTACTACAATACAAATTGAAGATAAGTCAGAACAAGGAGATGCTTCTTCTGAAGCTGCACCGGAGCACGAGGAACAAGAACCAGATGATGCTGAGGTTATAGAAGTCCGACGTTCATTGCGTCAGACAACAAGACCAACTTGGCATTCAGATTTTGTCATGGCGAGCAATGCTGCATACTGTCTTCTAACGGAGGATGGAGAGCCATCTACCTTTCACGAGGCTATAAAAAGCACCGATGTTGCCCTGTGGATGACAACAATGCAGGAAGAAACTGAAGCTCTACATAAAAACAAGACGTGGGAGCTTGTTCCACTACCACTTAGACGGAAAGCCATTGGTAACAAATGGGTCTACAAGATCAAACGAGATGCTAATGACCAAGTGGAGCGATATCGTGCTAGACTGGTGGTGAAAGGATATGCTCAAAAAGAAGGAATTTATTTCAACGAGATATTTTCTCCTGTGGTAAGACTTACAACTATCAGAGTAGTCTTGGCCATGTGTGCTTTGTTAGACTTACATCTAGAACAATTAGATGTAAAGACGGCTTTTCTTCATGGAGAGCTTGAAGAAGAGATTTACATGCTTCAACCAGAAGGTTTTGTTGAGAAAGAAAAAGAAAACTTGGTTTGCAGGTTGACCAAATCTCTGTACGGTTTAAAGCAGGCGCCAAGGTGTTGGTACAAGAGATTTGATTCCTTCGTGATTAGCCTTGGGTACAACAGACTCAATTCAGACCATTGTACGTACTACAAGAGGTTTGGCGATAATGATTTTATCATTCTGCTGTTGTACGTGGACGACATGCTGGTAGCAGGTCCCAGCAAAGATCGGGTCCAAGAACTGAAGGCACAGTTGGCTGGGGAGTTTGATATGAAGGATTTGGGACCAGCAAACAAGATTTTAGGGATGCAAATTCACCGAGATAGAGAAGGCAGGAAGGTATGGATTTCCCAGAAGAATTACTTGAAGAAAATCTTGCGGCGCTTCAATATGCAAGATTGTAAGGAAATCTCGACCCCGTTTCCTGTCAATTATAAATTATCCTCAAGTATGTGCCCTAGCACTGAAGCGGAGAGGATAGAAATGTCTCGAGTACCGTATGCATCAGCAGTGGGAAGTCTCATGTTCGCTATGATATGTACGAGACCAGATATTGCTCAAGCAGTTGGTGCGGTCAGTCGGTTCATGGCGAATCCTGGTAGAGAGCATTGGAATGTTGTTAAGAGGATCCTACGATACATCAAAGGGACCTCGGATGTTGCATTATGTTTTGAAGGATCAGAATTTACTGTCAAGGGTTTTGTTGATTCGGATTTTGCAAGTGATGCCGACAAACGAAAATCCACTACAGGCTATGTGTTTACAGTTGCAGGCGGCGTGGTAAGCTGGATATCTAAATTACAGACTGTTGTGGCCCTATCTACAACAGAGGCTGAATACATGGCAGCTACACAAGCCTGTAAAGAAGCAATCTGGATTAAACGGTTAATGGAGGAACTCGGGCACAAACAAGAGAAAATTTTCTTGTTTTGTGACAGTCAGAGTGCCTTGCACATTGCAAGGAATCCAGCATTTCATTCCAGAACGAAACACATAGGTGTTCAATATCACTTTGTTCGAGAAGTAGTGGAGGAAGGGAGTGTGGATATGCATAAGATTCACACCAACGAGAACCTAGCAGATGTCATGACAAAGCCAATCAACGTTGACAAGTTTGTTTGGAGTAGATCCTCTTATGGCTTAGCAAAGACGTAAGCAACATGAAACTGGCAAGACTGGAGAGATTTGAAGCATGATTCAAATGAGCTTTAAGTGGGAGATTGTTGAGCTGTAAAGCTCATTTGAAGTCAAAAAAACAACAACAACTTTTGTTGCTTTGTTGACAAAAGAGAAAAGTAGCAGACAAAGAAGACAAAAGCAATGGAAAAAGAAAGAAAAGTTTATGCACAAACTTTGTTAGGTGTTTATGCACAAACTTTGTTAGGCGCATGCAATTGCAATTTGGTTTCACACTGCACAATGAAGATTTTGCACGTTGGCTTTGCAGAAGAATGAGCCTATAAATATGTGGTTCATTCTTCTAGTTTTGGTATCAACAAAAACATAGCAAATCAGAGAGAAAAATTATAAGTTTTCTCCTGAGTATTTTCTCTTCCTCTTTTGTTGTCCTATATTTGTGAGTGAGAGTTAGTTTCTCCTATTATTTGAGAGAGTGATATTGTTCTCTCCTTATATTAGCGAGAAGGTTATTGTAAAATACTCCACATCATAGTGAAATCCTCCATTATTTGCCCGTGGTTTTTCCCTCGATTTGTTTGAGGGTTTTCCACGTAAATCTTGTGTCTTTACTTTCTCTGTTCTCATTCATATTTTAGCTGCGTGATACTGCTTGTCCCCGACCATTCCGCTGCGCCGATACCCAACAGAGATGGTATGAGCATAATAATCAACTTTCTTACTGGGGGGGAGACGGTGTGCAAGAGTGTTACATTGTCCACATGCAAAATAGTTACCCCCAGCACGAAACACACGACATCCAAGAGAAGCATAAGATGAAAAAATATGACAATGATCGAGACCACTGAGAGGCCGAGCAATCAGTGATGGATCCTTAATTTTGATCCACTCGGATGTTTTATCTAATGACACTTCTTGTTCATTCTCAACCGGAATAAAGCTTCATCAAAGGCATAAAACTGAACGTAATCATAAAGATTAAACCCGTCTTCGTTTCGCTTTTTAGTGGCAAACACGATACATCTTTTGGACTCTGGCATCTTTCTTCAAATGGTTGATAAGAACCTAAGCCACGCCCACTTCCTAAGCCTGCATTCAAAAGTGTAATTATTGGAGTTACCAACCCACATCGCATAAATTACATAGCACTCGATAAAGTTATCATATTAGAACTCCAAAACATTTCCCTATATTGTTATAAGAGTATTCCAAAGAAATGAAAAAAAAGAGAGTACATTTCTCCCTTTCTTCAAAACCTTAATTCTAAAATAGTAGTATTGGATACACTGATAAGAGTTGTAGCTCAACCTTCCATCACATCAAGCTAGCAGAGACCAATCAAAATTTCGATAATCATCAAACACTTTTCTGTTTTGAAATATTCCAATTTCTTTGTGCTTTTGGAACTCTAGAGTGTTTTTTTCTTAATAATGCCCAATTTTGTTTGGTATTTTCGTTCTTTTATTTATCCCCCAATATTTTTGGTATTTCGTTTTTTTTTTTTTTTTGCAATCCTTATTGTTGGTTGTCCTTAAGTACGTACACACACACACACACACATACACACATATATATAGGTTCTTTTCAACAAATAAAAAGCCCTAGCCCTTCATCTTCTACATCTTTATTTGGTCTGATTCATCTTGTTCATCAACTCACTCCACCATCACAACATAGCACATGCACTCTATCACAACCCACTACATAAAATATCCGCAAGAAACCAAGAACACATACGCATATGGAAAAGAATAATAAAAAGAAAAGAACAAGCCACAAAAGGAAAATAAGAGAGAGAAATCATATCTTAGAGAGTAGTGGTGTGAAGGTCGAGAGGTTGGGTATTGGTGCAGAAGTGTTGGTATGGTGGTTGTGGGTATTCCGTATTTTGGAAGTAGACGGGAGAGAAGAATAAGGGAAAGAGAAGAAAAAGAGCCCTAATCCTTTTTATGTTTTATTGTTTTTTTTTTTTCACAATTTGTTAAGCCAATTTCTAAAATACTGGAATTTTTTTTTTTGGGTCAAAATGAAAATGAGATTAATATAATAATATGTTAACCGATCTCTAATATAGGAATGGAGTAACAACTATTTATATATAGTAAATTTTACAATTCAAAGGATGGGCTTGCAAGTCAACTCTATTTATAGTCTGGATCACGATCAAATTAGCTAAAAAAAGGATATAATTTTATATAGGTAATTGGACAAGGTCACCAAAAAAAAATTGCACATGCTCATCAAAGTGTATTCCAATTCCCCATTTTTAAAAAGAAAAGGTATACTCATAATGTGAAAAAATGTTGTGCCCGAGTGGTTGGTTAAGATTGATATTTTAAATCAGTTTAGATTAGTAAAATTTGTATATTCAATATATATCCAAACGAAAATGATTGAGGTTTGAGATTATATATCAATTTAAGTTCAAATAATCCGAAGTTTTGATTGTCGCATTAATATATATATATATATATATATATATATATATATATATATATATATATATATATATATATATATTTTCGCATTTTGCTTGGGATTCACGAGAAACATATTTTATTGGTGTATGAATAGTTTTTTTATGTGGTAAGAGGTACATGAATATAGTACCCAAAAAAAATATATAGCTAAATTGCCATATTTTTGCCACCAATTGTTAATGGTGTCTCTCTATCCACTTATGGAAAGAAAAGCAATTGAAATCCATTCTTATTTTCCCCTAACTTTGTTTGGACCAAATTATGTAAGTTGGGCTCTCCAAGTAGTTTTAGTATAAGTTGGGCTCTCCAAGTAGTTTTAGTAAAAGGACGTGATTACATAGTTGGCCTGGTCCTTCAGCCCAAATTATCTTTTGGTCCAGATATGTGCTAGGAACCTTTTAAAGAAAGTAAAATGGCAGTTTGTTGAAAACAAAAAGATAAATATGCTAAATTAATCCAATAAAGCGGAGTGGGAAAATAACAGATTTTTTTTTTTTTTTTTTGCCATAAGGAAAATAACAGATTCGCATAAGGTTGATCCGCACAAATGTCATTGGGCAAAGTTAAAACAATCCACCATTGGAATTATTTAACTTGATTAAGTCTAAGTAATGAAGTGTGAGCTTTCAAAAGTTCAGATGCAAGTTAATATTAAGTGTATAAAGACGTTAATATATGCGTTGATTGGTTAAAAAATTTCAACATATCTCGTCTTTTTCGGAGTTACTTCTTGATCATTCATTCATTGCATTTAAAAAGTTGTTTGAAAGGGACAAAACAAATTATTTAACCCCTAGATTCATCTTACAATAATACTGCTTTAGACCTTTATGTTAAAAAATAAAAATCAAGAAGTAAGTTACTGGTCATCCAAAAAAATTGAAAGGCGAAAGCATTATAGGGATGGAATACTTTGCATGAGTATTTGATACGAATTAAAAAAAGCATATCGTGAATATTTTTTTTTTTTTTGAAGATGATATGTTTGCCGATATCTAATTTTTGTACGGGAAAGGTTTTGATTACGAAATCCTTTATGTTACTACATATGCATATTTGTCTCAACATGAACGTTGGATAAGCACGAAACAAGAAGCTCCTTGCCAATTATCACGAGAATTAAAAAGAGTAAGAATCATCAAATAACCTCATAATTGCATTACTAATCGAATTCAACGATTATGAACTATATATATAATTATATTAATAATTAATTATTATTAAATTGAAATTGGAACATTGTATCCCTTCTTAATATGAAACCAAAAAACTTCATCGTCTGTGAAGGAATTGAATATTGCTTTAAAGATATTTTTGAGAACCATATTTTATCTTAATATCCACAAAGAGTTAAGATCTATCATCTAACATTTTTCAGGTAAAGCTGAGTTGGGCCTTCAAGTTATAGAGAAAGAGAAGTTCAAGAGTTTCTTTGGTTGCCTTGTGTGTATTATTCGTTAAAATGAAAAGTAATGTATGTATCTAAGGTATAATTAGTGATTTAATTGAATAATCTGCTTTGTGGATCTTGTTTATATTTGTTATAAGTAGGAATTTGTAATAAGTTTCATTTAAAAGTATTAGAGTTGTATGATAAGCTATTATTTGTAATAGATTAGTATGGTTTAAGTTCGATGCATGAATGTTTATCTTGTTGAGGTTAAAGGCTCGAATGGCCTCAAGAACATGGAAAGATATGTCAAAAGAAGAATGTGGATGATTTTTGAATGTTGTATTGTTGTTTGTGGTTCATTTCTTTTGAGTGCAGATATGTGGTTTTTTCTCGTTTGTCGTATACGTGGTTTTTTCTCCTTTTTCGTGACCTTGGGATGTGGATTGGGACTCTGTTCTCATGAAGGATCGGGGTGTTACAATGGTTCTTACTCAATTGGAACTATTAATGGAAAGATTGAATTGTACGATAATTGTCAACTAAATAGGTTCACTCAATTGTTGACTTCATTTGCCTTATAAATTGTCTCGATATGTTGTTAGACATCACTCAAGACCTTTAAGGGTGTTTCGAGAGTGAAGGAGATATTCTCAAAACAAATCGAGAGTTCGATTAGCATTAAAATCATTCAATGTTTTCTTAATGCTATTTGGCGGTGAGTCTAGGAGGTCACACACAATAGAGTATTGTGATTTGGTTTCAGTTTAACTTGTATCTTAATCTCTCAAAGATTGTTAAAGAGTTAATAATAATATTTGTATCATTAAAGGTTAATAGAGCTAATGTGTTATTATGGACTATGTATAAGGAGTTAAGTACAAAAGATAGAAATGTGATTTACATGATTTAATCTAATGGTGATTGGATTAAATACTACTTATGTCAATTATACAAAGGTTAAAAGTTAATCTTGAAAAGTCATGGTAAAAGAAAGGTTGGAATTATGTAAAGTTCCACTTAGTCTTTCTTTATATATAATATGACTAAGCATGACCCATTGAAAGACATTATTTCATCTTGTCTTTTCTTTTTCAAAAGGATGACAAGGCTTACCCCATGGAGTTATTATGAATTCCATTAACCTTTCTTTTTGTATACTTGACAAGACATAAAGATGTTACATCATCTTCCATATAAATTTATATATACACATCAATTGGCCATTATGTATATTGTATGCAAAAGCTAATTGATATATGTGTATATTTCTATATATCTATATGCAAGATAAAGATTAAGTGATTTAGGCTCCGTTTGTTTGCTGTAAAATATTTTACCGGAAAACATTTTCCGGATTTTACGGTGTTTGGTAACACTGGAAAATTGGTCAACCGTAAAATATTTTCCAGTCAAAAATTGCGGCTGCTTTTTCTTAATTTTACGGTGTTTGGTAACACCGGAAAATTGGTCAACCGTAAAATATTTTCCGGTCAACAATTGCGGCTAGTACAAAATTATGTAAAATGTTTTCATGTCCTTTGGGATAAGAAAACATTTTACCGAACTTACCGTACATCCAAACACCAGAAAATATTTTTCAGTATTCTATTTTCCAGTAAAATATTTTCCCTCAATAAGTTATTTTACGACAAACAAACGGAGCCATGTAAAATATTTTATTTTCCAGGAAAACACTTTCCACGAAAAATATTTTACACAAGCAAGTTATTTTACGGCAAACAAACGGAGCCTTAGTGGAAAAATACTACGCATCTTGTGTAAGAGAGAAAACAAGTTCATATCTTTTCTTCAAAGATTTTGCTAGCACTATATTCAAGAAGAAATGAGGAGCTTAATCACTTTCTTGTGTGGACTAACGTGGACTTCTACACTTGTGGAAGAGGATGTCATTCCAACAAAAAGTTCAACCACACATCAACCTTAGGTCTTTAAGAGGTATTATTCTCTTCTTGTTTTACCTTTGGTTTAAGAAGTATATTACATAAACATCAAGTATTAGGATTGATCTATACATATGAATGTAATATATGCATTGAAAAATTGTATTTCATAGTTTCTTCCGCTGTGTATCTTTGATTCATTATGTGCAATCCCGGATATCGATCCTTCAACTTTAACTCCTCTACAGTTGGATAATACAAATCAAGCTCTTGAATGATCAAAGATTTGCAAGTGTTAGCTCAAGATTTTTTTGTAAAAAATGAGTGAATAAAGACTTTTAAAATCTTGGTATTCAATGCTTGAAGTTGAAAGAGATGATTTGAGAAGTGGGTGATGAAATGGTTTTAAAGGCGGCACGGATTTGTAATGGCTATTTTTCAAAACATTCGGTCAATCTAATTTGTGGCTTCCTTCCGGACTTGCTCATCCGGATGGCCACTAGATGGGATCTAGTCAAGTGGATCCAATAGAGTAACTCAACCGGATCAGTAGTTTTCAACTGAAAACCTACAGTAAGTGATCCGAGTCAATTTTTCTGAAAACCTTTTTCAAAGTGTGCAAAAACCATTTGTTTTAAAGACTTCTTTTGACCCACTTCAAATGTTTTCAAAGATGATAAGATATTTTGCGAATCATTGCTTTGAAAAACATTTTGAAGACTTCAAGAGCTAACACAAGAAATACTTAGGCAAACGACAAGTTAAAAGCCAGTATCCCTTATATCATCATGTCTCTTTTTATAACTCACTCTTCATCTTCCAAGATCTTCTTTACTTGAATCTTCACATCTTGAAGCTTTAGAGATCTTGATAGTGAAGTCTTGAGCTTGATCATGTTGAGTTCTTCATTTGATCTTCATAATTAACTTTCTTGAGCTTGATCAACATCAATTCTTCATGGCTTACTCTTGAGCATTCTTCAATCTTTCGACTAATCTCATAAATTGAGAACTTATACAATGCATGATTAGTCACAAGATAAATGTATAATAAAGATTTAGTTATTACCAAAATAAATTTGAAAAGTCTTTAGGCTAACAAGTGTAATAACTTTCTTTCTAGTTTGAGTGGACATCAATGGTGCATATTAATATTACGAAATCAATGGTCAAGATCATCTACTCCCGAATTGCTACAGATGGATAGAAGACCGACCGTGACAAAAAAAATGGAAAAATCCATTCTAGTCCTTGAGGTTTATGCTAAGTACTAGACATGTTTGTGTGTCACAACCCCGATTTTCAAATGCTAATATATGTACTTTGATACCACGAAAGCGGAATAAAGTTCAAACTTGCAATTACCTCAACATCTCGGGATCGTGATGCCACAGGCTCAAGCAGATCACTCCACCTAAGTCTGCTAAGGCACAAAACAAAATCCCGGGCACTATTAACCATAAAACAACTCAGCCTTATGTAAAACAACCCAATGCTAAAATTCAAGTTATAAAAGTTACATAAGTTCAACAATACTTGGTATACAAACTTCATCACTAAACGTTAAAGCCACGATCCGAATACATATTTACAAACCCATATCTATCAAGGTACAATCTTAGAAATCCATCTAGTATAACCAAGTCTTCCACGAGTCTTAGTCTAATTAATTACACAACTAATAATCGAAAAGGAGTTACAAGATAGCATTATAATCAATTATACAAAATATTCTCCATGAGCGAGCAAGTAGAGCACGAAGGTAGAAAATCAAAATCATCACGTTAACAGGGGTTCCATCAACAAACAAGCTCAACTATACCTGAGATGTTAAAAAAAAGGTGAATTACAACTAGCTCAATTAGGAATAAGGGGAACAGGGATTTTCGTAATCCTTTTACCATTTCAAAATCTATTTTCGAAAACAATGCCATGCACATATAGGTACAATTCGTAAATAAACAATACATGACCTTGAATATTCCATAAGAACATCAAGTAAAGCACAAATTTAAACAACATTTATAACATGGTAATATTATCCAACTCTACTCTCCGAGAATCTCAAAGGACCAAGCAAGAGTAGGAAAACATATATTGAAGAATACATCTCGAACATGATCAAAAGAGTGATGCACAATAAGGAAGATGACTTATACGGACCTAAGAGGTGTCTCACACTATCACAGTCATGTGTACCTCAAAAGGTGTCTCCCACTATCATTGTCGTGTACACATTATTCCGTATAAGTCCCAACCATAAATAATGTAGCATTAATGGGGTAAGGAGGTGTCTGCCACTACCACAGCCATGTGCACTTTTGATCCCATCCCTTAATGAACGAGAGGTTGCAACCACCACGTGCATATAAGTAATACCATTTTATAATCGATGACAAGTACAAAGTGAGCTCAAGATGTATCAAGCATATTCAAGTACCTTTCATATATCGCATCATGTAAACGGTCAAACATTTATCATGTATTCATAGGGACATGTAATACATACAATATCTTTCATGTAAGCTCTTTTAGTATTAGCACATAATAACAAGAACTTGCAAGTTGGTCACTTAAACAATAACTTCTACCACTAACAAGCATTAGTTACAACCAAACAATTTCAATGCTTCCGCATTATCCTAACTTAAACAGTTAATTTTTCTATTCACTTAAACTCCAAATAACCTGATTCCAGTATAAAATTATAGTTTGCGAATGTAAATAGTTCTAGAATCAAATGGAACTCAATTCGGAGTTGAATTGAGTAAAATATACTCTCGATAAAAATTTTGCGCAAAAGGAGAAGAGCAGTCGGATGAGGGGACTCGCCTGGCTCTTTCAACCGACTCAAGCAGTGGAAGTCGAATGAGCTCCCTGGTCCGACTCCCTCGACCGACTGAAGCCGTCAAGGCCATTCCAAGTCTGAATTTTCATGTTCTTTCCTTTTTTCTTCTTTAATCTTGCTTCAACCAAGTTCATACCTCAAATTCCTTTCAATTACAAGTTTATTAACATCATCTAAACATGTATTAAGCATCATCTAGCATCAAAATCATCTTAGAAGGAACAAAAGCATTCAACCATCAACTATCACACATTTGCAACTTCAATCATCAAGATTTGTCTTCTAGAGTTGCGTCTTCTATTCTCATGCTTCAACTCAAGCGTAATGATCACATATAACATTATAATAGTTTACAAGAACAACAACAAACACAATATAGATTTATGACCAAGTATTGACCTTAGAAATTCAACCTAAGCTCAAACTACCATCTAATATACATATAACTTTATTCATGCTTTCTATACACATAGATCTCTCTACTATGAGTTGTATGCCTATATAAACCTTTGAAATTCATCCCTCACCTTGTTCTTGAAGTTGAGAAGCAAAAGAAGCTAAAAAGGTCTTGAATCTAGCTAGCAAATGCCAAGGAAAGCTTTGTAAATGGCTTGAGAGTTCTTCTATCCTTGTTCTTCCTCTTCCTTCCTTCTATCTTTCTCTTCCTAGGTCATGTGGTTTAGTGTGTGTGGTGTGTGTGATTTGATGTATGTGTGTGTTTGTGTCATGTATATGTGTGTGATAGATATTTAATTTTTCCCAAGGACCAATATGCCCCTCAACTAAAACACTAACTTCTAGTTTGCCCTTTTAATTGTTTCCTAACTATTTGGTTAGCTAGTGTAGTATAGTGTAATTTATTTATCTCTTACGTTACCTAAATCACAAAAATATAAGTTAAACAATGCAAATCTACTAGTGCACATAAAATGATGTAATGCATATAAAATCACTCAAATGCATGTAAATCAATATAAACACATATTTAATGATATAATATGCATATGATGTTTCGTGTAAGACTTCATATCTTTCCCCTTTAACAGAATTGTGCCCTTGCAATTCTCTCATTTGATAATTGCTCAATAAGCTGCAACGACTTTGTCTGAAGCACATAAAGGAGACCTGACCACTGGAGAAGGATGCCGAACTATAACCCTGAATACAGGGCCCCATATGAGACTTCTGCATAATAACACCACATAAGTGTTGTTGAATTAGAAGTTTAGATAGAATACCAATTGCCGAATAGAAATACCGAATAAGAACTCTGAGTAAGAATACCGAATTCCGAATACCGCAAGAGAATACCGATAGAGAATATCAAATACCAAATAAGAATTTCCCAAAATGAGAATACCGATTGAAATTATCAAGTAAGAGTCTCGGACAAGAATACCATCAAAGAATACGAAGAGAGATTACCCACCAAGAATTCCCAAGATAAAATCTAAATAACAAATAAGAATACCAAGCGAGAACATTAATGGAAATACCAGCAAATAAAATCCACCTTCAACTGCATTTGTTGCCCTTGGAAGTTCCCCTTGGTCAATGGAATCAACTCAGGCATGAACTCCTTGTCCTGAAGAATTCCTAGTAGGTTGAGGCCATGTTCCCACATTCTGCATCCTTAGGCAGTCCTTATATAAGTCTTGATTACTCCCATACCTTACATACTTGTCTATCTTTCTTCAACATTAGGTTTTCGTGTGCCCTCTCTTGTTGCAACAAGCACAAATAATATTCCGAGATGTGGTTGTATTACCTGATAACCCTCGAGTTGTCTTGGTATTGAATGCACTAAGCTGAGTTCTATTCTTCTTGTGGTGTCAGAGATAAGAATGACCTTTCGTTGATTTGACTCGGTCCACTTTGGGTTTCAAATCTCCTCTTCTCAATGTGAGCAACCAAATCGATCACATCATTATATGAGGTAAAAAGATATGAAGCCAAGAAGTCTTGAATTTTAGGCCTTGATCCTCAAACAAATTGTCTGATTCTTCTTTTTTCGTTTGGATTAACTCAGGGAGGTAATGTGACAACTTGTTAAAACAAGCTTCATATTAGACCGCAAACATTTTACCTTGCTTCAATGTAAGAAACTTTTCTTCTTTCCTCTCTCGGGCTACTTCCGTAATGTAATTTTTCTTGAAAGATTTGACAAAGTTAGCTTAAGTGACGGCTGTGCCATCACGCTCCCAGCGATGCTTTTTTGTTCTCTATTATTGTTCTGCATCTTTTTCTAATAAGAATACCGCGAAAATCACCTTTATTTCATCATTGTAATCAAGAGCAGCATATATCTTTTCACCTTTTGCCAACCAAGCTTCAGTTTTTCCATCATCGGGTTCACCAAGGAACATAGGAGGTCTATAGCTGAAGAAATCCTTCAATGTGTTTTTATTGCCCCCTGTTCCAATTGCTTGGTTTTCTAGAATCTGGCTCATCCTGTCCACAAAAATTACCAGCATACTGAACATCTCTCTCCCGGGATTAGCCTAATCAATATTCTCTATTCCTCAAGTTCCAGTGTTCTTGCGAGTGCTCGGCCCTGTCATCTTGGGTTTGGATGTACGATGCCACTTACGGTTATATGATGCATATGTATTGTACGAGACATGAATACGTGCCCTATCTATACTGCTAGTATAATATCCCACATCGACTGGCAAGGATGCTGGGCTGCTAGATATATAGTGGAGGGTTTTTCCTTATATCGTGACGATGCGTTTTCCAATCCAAGTTGGGTTGTAAGAAACAAACCCGTGAGGGGCGCAATGTGGTAACCCAAAGCGGACAATATCGTCATATGTTGCGTTACTGGTGGACCTCTGCCCTTTGGGATATTCACTTAGCCGGGGCGTTACAGCTAACAAGCATATATTATGACTATACCTAACACATAAGTATTCATGAAGGCACAAAGCATTCATAGCATTTTAAACACGTATGATTCACATAACACATAAGGCATATTGGGCAATTCACACATAGCATTTAAGTACATAAGTTCCACACAAGTACTAAAGGAGAAAATTGAGCCACTAGGTCAAACCTTTTGGTCTGCTTCTTATCCTACAACCTCACTTTAATCCATAAATCAAATGCAATTCTTATGTTCCAAATGACACTATGGCCAAATTCCTACCCTAGGATTTTCAATCTTCAACCCAATCTTTTGACTATAATACCCTCAAAGAATCATAGTCTCCAACTTTAGCTAAGTCATCCATTCACCTTATTTACACACATCATCATAATCAATTCCACCTTAAAACTTCTACCCACTGACCAGGGGTTCTAAACCCAGCCTAACGCCTAGCTAACTAATTAAGCTCTGATACAACTCTATCACAACCCCGATTTTCATACGCTAATATATGTACTCTGATACCACGAAAGTGGAATAAAGTTCAAACTTGCATTTATCTCAACATCTCAGGATCGTGATGCCATGGGCTCAAGCAGATCACTCCACCTAAGTCCGCTAAGGCACAATGCAAAATCTTGGGCACTATTAACCATAAAACAACTCAACCTTTTGTAAAACAACCCAATACTAAAATTCAAGTTATAAAAGTTACATAAGTTCAACAATACTTGTTATACAAACTTCATCATTAAAAGTTAAAGTCACAATCCGAATACATATTTACAAACCCGTATCCATCAAGGTACAATCTTAGAAATCCATCTAGTATAACCAAGTCTCCCACGAATCATAGTCTAATTAATTGCACAACTAATAATCCAAAAGGAGTTACAAGATAGCATTATAGTCAATTATACAAAATATTTTTTATGAGCGAGCAAGTAGAGCACGAAGGTAGAAAATCCAAATTACTGCGTTAACGAGGCTTCCATCAACAAGCAAGCTCAACTGTACCTGAGATGTTAAGAAAAAGGGTGAGCTACAACTAGCTCAGCGACGGATAAGGGGAACAGGGATTTTCACAATTGTTTTACCATTTCAATATCGTTTTTCGAAAATAATGTCATGCACTTATAGGTACAATTCGTAAATAAACAATACATGACCTTGAATATTCCATAAGAACATCAAGTAAAGCACAACTTTAAACAACATTTATAACATGGTAATATTATCCAACTCTACTCTCCAAGGACCTCAAGGGACCAAGCGAGAGTAGAAAAACATATATTGAAGAATACATCTCGAGCATGATCAAAAGAATGATGCACAATAAGGAATGTGGCTTATACAGACCTAAGAGGTGTTTCCCACTATCATAGTCGTGTGCACCTCAAAAGGTGTATCCCACTATCACTGTCGTATGCACATTATTTCGTATAAATCTTAACCATAAATAATGTAGCATTAATGGGATAGGGAGGTGTCTGTAACGCCCCGAACCCAACCCCACGTTAATAGTCAGGCTCGGACCCGTCACTCGGACAAAGTCTCCTCTGTACCAAGGACAAAACTGATACCTGTAAACATTCATTCAAGACATCTGAACCAAAAGCAACAACTTATCCACAATAACTCCAAAGCCAAAACACAGTCACAAGGCCATCCGAGCCTTGGAGCAACAATATTCTACTAAAGCACACAAGCATGCGAGATAAGTTGATTTTAGTCATAAGTAGTTAAATACAATAAACTTCTAAGTTCCATATGAAGATTAACAATCACTCCAAGCATGCAAGGGAATTAAAGTTTAGAATTCATTATTACAATCCCACAACTTTCTTTAACATCCTAATACACATCCACTAGACATATATATACAAGACTCCAAAGTCTCAAAATACATTAATAACAAGAACTCCACGTAAGAAGCACATAAAATCCACCTCAGCACACAAGATCACTGATTCTGATCTACTTGAACTTCTTCTTCTTCTCCTACTTTTAACAGCTGGGGATTCACCTCAGCTTCTCCTGAAATATTTTAAATGAGGAGTGAGCAACATAGTTGCCCAGCGAGGGAGGTGATGCAGCATGCCAACGTGCAATATGATATGCAAAACAAGTAAACATATATACAAGTCATAGAAACTATCAAGACAATAAATCAAACTAGTAATCACTTTAAAAAGGATACGGTTCCATTTCCAGGCCTTCATCCACGGGCCACGATCCACGAGTATCACGAACATGCCGGCAAATCCCAAACACCAACAATTGGGATACTCCGGATGTATCCCGATCCTACGACCCTTTTTCCCGAGGTAGGTCTATGCCTAACAGGTGAACCACGCCTCTGGAATAGTGGAGTATGCCTCAGCGAGAAGGGAATAGGCACCATGGTAGTCGAGGGAGCACGGCAAGCCCGATGCCGCCCGTGTTTCTCGACGCTACCATGTCCGATAAAGGTTGCGGAACCCAAAACAAGTCACAAGCAAACAATAATATCACATAGCACGAAAGAGGAACGACAAGGTAGCCCGCCCTCACATATATACAGGATAAAAGTTCATATATGCAAGATATTAACTAATAGATGCCAAAAGAAGCAATCAACACAATTAATCCCAATAATCTACTCAAATAACTCAAATAGATCCTAAATATTCAAAGAAATGCATTACTAACACACAACAAGTTCCAATTGCAACTAAAAAGGCTAAAGACTACTTTTCCCTTTTCTTTAACCGAGCTTTCTTTCTCCTAAGCATAGTTCGAGATTTCCAATCATACCCTAGTCTTTCTATATTCCTAATTAAGCTCAAAGGTACCCTTTAAAGTTACTAAAACTCATTTTTTGAAGCAAAAGTTCGGGAAGGCCCCGAACGGGTTTGAACTATAGCCATACTAACCGAACCCCAATTTCGCGAAACGAAAGCACCAAAGGTGCTTCCTTAGCTCAAGGATACCCAAATCGATGCCCAAATTTGCCCGGATTGCCTAACGTGCAAAACCCCCTTTTTAAAGTAAGCGATTTATGCACTAAGGTTCAAATTCGGGTGATTCAACCTAACGTGGCTTTTCAATTACCTTCCCTAGGGTCTAGAGCACCTAATTGAGGCATCAATTCAAGCCAATTAGCAAATTTTCTCAAAACCCTAGTTTTTGGCACTATTCATCACCTCTTTGATCAATCTCAACATTCAACCGTTAAATTTGTTATCACACCACAAAAGTTAGCTCTAGAGACTTTAAATAACTCATAGGAAGCATTCATAACAAGATATATAGCTATAATTGACAATTCAATAAAATTGAACATATGCATATCAACTTTAAACTCAAGAAATAAGACTCCCTCACAATTTTGAAGATGTAGAAGCTTTGTTGAAGGTCCTAAGTTGCTCCAAAATCCTCCCAAGATCAATCTAAGAGCTCAAGTGCATGGATGTTGAAGCAAAATTCTCTCCTTTCCTCTCTTGAAGTGGACGGCCAAATGGGGGGGAGATGGGTGGAATTTCTGAATTTGTTTTGATGACTAATGTGCTATATTCTATTTTGTTTCATGAGGTAGTTATATTATATGTAGTATATGATTAATATTCTAAGCTAATTAATCTCAAAAACTTAATTAATTAAAGCTAATTGCTATTACAAATGCTTTTTAATTAACAACTAGCACTATTCTAACGTAACACTATTCAAAGCTCACGAAAAATATTTTTCAAACGCATACTCCTAAGCTCGAAAGTTCAAAACGAAAATTTCTTGGTTCCTTTTAAATGTCGAGTGACCTAGGAAAAATTTAAAATCAAGCTTTCGAAACAGTCGAAAATATTATGAATAGTAACCCACAACAAAAACAATTAAACAAGAAAAATGATTCACGTAGAAATGCGCACATAAGTATGCAACGATTATAATAAATTTATGGTGAAATTCTCGGGTGTCACACCCTCTCCCCCTTAAACTAACTGTGTTCTCGCAATTCTTACATGATTCGGCAAAGAGCTTCGGATACTTCTCTCTGATCTGATCTTCTCGCTCCCAAGTGGCATCCTCAACCCCATGATGATCCCAGAGAACTTTTACCATAGGAATATTTTTAGTCCTAAGTTCCTGAATCTTTCGGTCAACCACTCGAAGAGGTTTCTCAACATAAGCTAAGGATTCATCAATCTCCAACGGCTCCGGCTCAATGATATGCGACGGATCAGGATTATACTTTCTCAGTAGTGACACATGAAAAACATCATGAATCCGACCCAAACTCGGAGGTAAGGCCAATCTATAAGCTAAATCCCCAACTTTCTCAGTGATCTCAAATGGTCCCACGTATCTAGGATTAAGTTTACCTCCTTTTCTGTGCCGAATCAAACCTTTTCGCGGAGAGACTTTCAAGAAAACACGATCACCCTTAGAAAATACTAAGTCCTGTCGACGTCTATCAGCATAATTCTTCTGTCGACTCTGAGCTGTAAGCATCCTTTTCTTTATAAGTCTCACATTATCCACCATTTTAATCATCTCCGGAAGAATAGCGGGATCAACTGATTTCATCTCACCTACCTCATCCCAATACAACGGAGACCGACATTTTCGCCCATAAAGTGCCTCGTAGGGTGCCATGCCAATAGTGGCCTGATAACTGTTATTGTAAGCAAACTCTGCTAAAGGCAGATATTTCTCCCAATTCTTGCCAAAATCCAGAACACAGGCTCTCAACATATCTTCCAGTATCCTGATAGTCCTCTCCGACTGACCATCCGTCTGCGGGTGATAAGCAGTACTAAAACTCAAATTAGTCCCCAAGCCTTTTGTAGTTTCTGCCAGAACTGTGATGTAAACCTGGGATCCCTGTCTGACACTATCTGGGATGGAACTCCATGCAGTCTCACAATATTTTCAACATAAAGCTCAGCCAATTTATCGAGAGAATCTGTTTTCTTTGTAGCAATAAAATGCGAACTCTTCGTCAACCTGTCTACTACAACCCACACCGAGTCATTACCTCGTGGTGACCTCGGTAAATCCGACACAAGATCCATAGTAACCTGATCCCATTTCCAGACCGGAATCTCCAACGGCTGCAACAATCCTGCTGGCTTCTGATGCTCTGCCTTAACTTTCTGACAAGTCAAACATTTAGCTACATACTCAGCTATCTCTCTCTTCATGTTGTTCCACCAGAAATTCTGTTTCAAATCTCTATACATTTTTGTGCTTCCAGGGTGAATTGTGTATTTAGAAGCATGAGCCTCAGCAAGAATCTCATCTTTCACAATCGAGTTACTAGGAATGCAAATTCTATTCCTGTACCTGAGAAGTCCATCATCATGCATCTTAAAGTCGGACTCTCCCCCTTTTGACTTCTCTTAAAGCTTCAATAGCTGAGAATCTGATTGTTGCGCTTCTCTGATTCTAGATAGCAATAAAGATTTGATTTGTAAACTAGCAAATTGAATACCTGATCTAGAAGCTTTCGGTTTCCATAAGCACAGTTCTTCCACAATCTCCCAATCCTTGATTATCAAACTAGACATAGAAGCTTTCTGGCTCAGTGCATCTGCAACAGTATTAGCTTTTCCCGGCAAATAGCTAATGGTACAGTTATAATCATTTAACAATTCTAGCCAACGCCTTTGCCTCATATTCAAATCTTTTTGAGAAAACAAATATTTCAAGCTTTTATGGTCAGTAAATATTTCAAATTTGTTGCCCCACAAATAATGCCGCCATTTCTTCAAAGCAAAGACAACAGCTGCAAGCTCCAAATCATGTGTAGGATAATTGAGTTCATATGGTTTCAATTTCCTAGAGGCATATGCTATGACTTTACCATTTTGCATCAAAACACAACCTAACCCTTCTTTCGAAGCGTCACTATAAATCACCAAGTTCTCCGTTCCCTCACGCAAGGCAAGGAAAGGTGCAGTGGTAAGTCGCTTTTTCAACTCCTGGAAACTAGCTTCACATTTATCATCCCAATTAAACACAGTTTTCTTCTGAGTTAAAGTAGTCAAAGGTCCCGCAATCTTTGAAAAATCTTTAACAAATCGCCTATAATAGCCCGCTAATCCCAAGAAACTACGGACTTCCGTGACAGTTTCAGGTCTCTTCCATGACATAACTACATCAATTTTAGCAGGATCAACAGATATTCCCTCGTGGGAAATGATATGACCTAAAAAGGCAACCTGTTTCAACCAGAATTCGCATTTACTAAATTTGGCAAACAACTTGTGTTCTTGCAGGGTTTTAAGTACAATCCTCAAATGCTCTTCATGCTCAGACTCAGACTTAGAGTATACTAAGATATCATCAATAAAAATCACAACAAACTGATCAAGATAGGGTCGAAATACCCTCTGCATCAAATCCATAAAAGCGGCTGGAGCATTTGTCAACCCGAATGGTAAAACAACAAACTCATAATGGCCGTACCTGGTTCTAAATGCAGTCTTAGGTACATCCTCTTTCCTGATCCTCAACTGATAATAACCCTGCCTCAAATCAAATTTTGAAAACACAACAGCACCCTGTAGCTGATCAAACAACTCCTCAATTAAAGGCAAAGGATATTTGTTTTTCACCGTTACCTGATTCAGACCCCGATAATCTATACACAAACGTAGAGTACCGTCTTTCTTTTTCACAAATAACACGGGAGCACCCCACGGTGATGAACTAGGCTGAATAAAACCTTTCTCAAGCAAACCCTGAAGCTGAATTTTCAACTCTTGTAACTCAGGAGGAGACATTCTATACAGGGTTCTCGAGATAGGACTAGTTCCCGGCAACAGGTCAATCACAAATTCAATCTCCCTATCAGGTGGTAACCCAGGCAACTCTTCAGGGAAAACCCCCGGAAACTCTTTCATAACAGGTACTTCATTCAATTTCAATTTATCTCCAGGCTGATTAATTAAATAAGCCAAGTATGCATCATAGCCTTTACTCAACATTTTAGTAGCTTTAATGGATGATATAATACGAGTCCCAGTAGACTTCCGACTCCCAGTTACTTTAATAACAGGTTGGTTAGGTACTTCTAAAGTCAAAACTTTCCTCCTACAGTCCAAACATGCATAATATCGTCCCAACCAATCCATCCCTAAGATAACCTCAAAGTCTCGAAATGGCATGATAATCAGATCAATAGGATACATGCAACCCTCAATGCAAATATTACAATCCTTACATACAGATTCCGTAACAAATTTAGTACCCATAGGATTACCTACTTCAATCACATACGACAATTTATCAACTTTTAATGTAGCAGACTGTGCACATGCAGGTGTAATGAATGAATGTGTAGCCTCGGTGTCAATCAAAACTACTACCGGCTGACTATTAATAAGAAAAGTACCTTCCACCACCACTGTCGTCTCTGGAAGCTCCTCCTAATCAAGTGCAAATACCCGTGCCTGACCTCGTGGTACGGTAGCTGCTCCTGAAGCTCTAGTCTGGGCACCCTGGCCTGAAGTCTGACCCTGACCACCTCTAAACTTGGGACAATCTCTAACTCTGTGCTGATCACTGCCACAACCTATGCAACGACCCAGTTTCCTCCAACACTCAGCCTCTGTGTGACCCTTACGGTTGCAATGAGTACACTGGAGATTTTTCCTAGCAGCAGTTCCTCCTGTAGGGGCACTATAAATAGATGTGGCAGAACTACCCTGCTGAGATCTAGCAATCACGGGTCGGGTCTGTGACTGACCCTGTGGCTGGCTCTGAGCTGGTCTCGGCTGTGACTGTACTTGAACTGGTCCTGGATAGCTCTGAGTCTGTCTAGGTTGCTGAGTCTGAACAGGCTGCTGATACTGTCTCTGATAACCTTGACTCTGAGACTGAAACTGACGTTTGCTTGATTGACTAGACTGAGCTAACACATCTGCCTTACGTTTCTCATATCTCGATGCAGCCCGAACTACTGCAGCATAGCTCGGATAATCTTGCGAAGATAAGTTAAGCATGATGTCACTCCTCAACCCTGTAATAAATCTCTGAATTTTCACATCCTCCGGCTGAACTAAAGCGGGCACATATCGAGATAGTCTCGTAAAGGTAGCCTCATACTGGTCTACAGTCATGTTCCCCTGTTTCAAAGCTATAAACTCATCCTGATGCCTCTCACGGGCTACAACCGATACATATTTATCTCGAAACTCATGAACAAAATCAGCCCATACATGCTGAACCCTCTCAGCATCCCATTTTTCTCTAATAGTGCGCCACCAAGCCTCGGCATCACCCTACATTAAAAATGTAGTGCAGTTGATCTTTCTTTCATCGTCACACTCAAGTATTGTAGCAACTTTCTCGAATTTGCTCAGCCACAACTCTGCTTTCATATCATCAGGCTCACCATAAAAACTATATGCTCCATGATGCAGAAATTTATCAAATAAGTTACCTCCCGCAGTACCACTGCCCTCTGCTCTGGCAGTCTGATTACCTTTGCCGGTACCTGTTGTACCCTGCTGAACCACAAACTGTGCTATGGTATTCATCGCAGTAGCCATAGTAGCTAAAATCTGGGCGGTGCTCGGCTCCTGACCCTGCTGTACATTCCCGGCTGCCCCAGCATCCTGCCCCGGAACATTCTGCCTAGGTGCTTCCTCCGGCTCACCCCGTGGTCTACCCCGTCTCCTCATCACAATGCTAGAAGAACATCATATTATAATAGGCAAATAAACTATGCAAGATAATTTACACATTGTTTTCAAACATTTTTCTCACATAAGCACACATAAAACACTTAACAACATTCAATACTAACTTTTCATATTCTTATCATATTAAGTTTTGTCATTCCTTTTCATGCTAGCATGTCTTATATTTAAGTACTTAAACAACTAAACACTTACATATTCACATAATTCACTTCCACATATAGACCTCTACCCACATGCAAAGGAATTTAACCCGGCTTCAAGCATTCTAGTAGCTCTGATACGTCTTAAGGTGTAACGCCCCGAACCCAACCCCACGATAATAGTCAGGCTCGGACCCATCACTCGGCCAGAGTCTCCTCTCTACCAAGGACAAAACTGATCCCTGTAAACATACATTCAAGACATCTGAACTAAAAGCAATAACTTATCCACAATAACTCCAAAGACAAAACACAATAACAAGGCCATCCGAGCCTTGGAGCAACAACATTCTACTAAAGCACACAAGCATGCGAGATAAGTTGATTTTAATCATAAGTAGTTAAATACAATAAACTTCTAAGTTCCATATGAAGATTAACAATCACTCCAAGCATGCAAGGGAATTAAAGTTTAGAATTCATTATTACAATCCCATAACTTTCTTTAACATCCTAATACACATCCACTAGACATATATATACAAGACTCCAAAGTTTCAAAATACATTAATAACAAGAACTCCACGTAAGAAGCACATAAAATCCACCTCAGCACACAAGATTACTGATTCTGATCTACTTGAACTTCTTCTTCTTCTCCTACTTCTAACAGCTGGGGATTCACCTCAGCTTCTCCTGAAACATTTTAAATAAGGAGTGAGCAACAAAGTTGCCCAGCGAGGGAGGTGATGCAGCATGCCAACGTGCAATATGATATGCAACACAAGTAAACATATATACAAGTCATAGAAACTATCAAGACAATAAATCAAACTAGTAATCACTTTAAAAAGGATACGGTTCCATTTCCAGGCCTTCATCCACGGGCCACGATCCACGAGTATCACGAATATGCCGGCAAACCCCAAACACCACAATTGGGATACTCAGGATGTATCCCGATCCTACGACCCTTTCTCCCGAGGTAGGTCCATGCCCAGCAGGTGAACCACGCCTCTGGGGTAGTGGAGTATGCCTCAGCGAGAAGGGAATAGGCACCATGGTAGTCGAGGGAGCACGACAAGCCCGATGCCGCCCGTGTTTCTCGACGCTACCATGTCCGATAAAGGTTGCGCAACCCAAAAGAAGTCACAAGCAATCAATAATATCACATAGCACGTAAGAGGGACGACAAAGTAGGCCGCCCTCACATATATGCACGATAAAAGTTCATATATGCAAGATATTAACTAATAGATGCCAAAAGAAGGAATCAACAAAATTAATCCCAATAATCTACTCAAATAACTCAAATAGATCCTAAATATTCAAAGCAATGCATTACTAACACACAACAAGTTCCAATTGCGACTAAAAAGGCTAAAGACTACTTTTCCCCTTTCTTTAACCGAGCCTTCTTTCTCCTAAGCATAGTTCGAGATTCCCAAACATACCCTAGTCTTTCTATATTCCTAATTAAGCTCAAAGGTACCCTTTAAAGTCACTAAAACTCATTTTTGAAGCAAAAGTTCGGGAAGGCCCCGAACGGGTTTGAACTATAGCCATACTAACCGAACCCCAATTTCGCGAAACGAAAGCACCAAAGGTGCTTCCTTAGCTCAAGGATACCCAAATCGATGCCCAAATTTGCCCGGATTGCCTAACGTGCAAAACCCCCTTTTTAAAGTAAGCGATTTATGCACTAAGGTTCAAATTCGGGTGATTCAACCTAACGTGGCTTTTCAATTACCTTCCCTAGGGTCTAGAGCACCTAATTGAGGCATCAATTCAAGCCAATTAGCAAATTTTCTCAAAACCCTAGTTTTTGGCACTATTCATCACCTCTTTGATCAATCTCAACATTCAACCGTTAAATTTGTTATCACACCACAAAAGTTAGCTCTAGAGACTTTAAATAACTCATAGGAAGCATTCATAACAAGATATATAGCTATAATTGACAATTCAATAAAATTGAACATATGCATATAAACTTTAAACTCAAGAAATAAGACTCCCTCACAATTTTGAAGATGTAGAAGCTTTGTTGAAGGTCCTAAGTTGCTCCAAAATCCTCCCAAGATTAATCTAAGAGCTCAAGTGCATGGATGTTGAAGCAAAATTCTCTCATTTCCTCTCTTGAAGTGGACGGCCAAATGGGGGGGACATGGATGTAATTTCTGAAATTGTTTTGATGACTAATGTGCTATATTCTATTTTATTTCATGAGGTAGTTATATAATATGTAGTATATGTTTAATATTCTAAGCTAATTAATCTCAAAAACTTAATCAATCAAAGCTAATTGCTATTACAAATGCTTTTTAATTAACAACTAGCACTATTCTAACGTAACACTATTCAAAGCTCACGAAAAATATTTTTCAAACGCATACTCCTAAGCTCGAAAGTTCAAAACGAAAATTTCTTGGTTCCTTTTAAATGTCGAGTGACCTAGGAAAAATTTAAAATCAAGCTTTCGAAACAGTCGAAAATATTATGAATAGTAACCCACAACAAAAACAATTAAACAAGAAAAATGATGCACGTAGAAATGCGCACATAAGTATGCAACGATTATAATAAATTTAGGGTGAAATTCTCGGGTGTCACAGTGTCTCCTTAAGTATTAGCACATAGTAACAAGAACTTGCAAGTTGACCACTTAAACAATAACTTTTACCAATAACAAGCATTAGTTACGACCAAACAATTTCAATGCTTTCATATTAGCCTAACTTAAATAGTTAATTTCCCTATTCTCCTGAACTTCAAATAACCCGATTTTAGTATAAAATTAAAGCTTATCGAATGTAGATAGTTCTAGAATTAAATAGAACTCAATTCAGAGTTTAATTGAATGGGATATGGTCTCTAGAAAAATATTGCACAAAAGGATATGGACAGTTGGACGAGAAGACTCGCCTGGCACCTTCGACCGACTCAAGCATGGGAGTCGGATAAGGGAGTGGGATAAGTTCCCTTGTCTGACTCACTTGACTGACTGAAGCTGTCAAGGCTATTCCAAGTCCTAATTTTCATGTTCTTTCCTTCTTTCTTCTTTAATCTTGTTTTAAACAAGTTCATGCCTCAAATTCCTTTCAATTACAAGTTTATTAACATCATCTAAACATGCATTAAGCATCATCTAGTGTCAAAATCATCTTACAAGAAACAAAAGCATTCAACCATCAACTACCATGCATTTGCAACTTCAATAATCAAGATTTATCTTCTAGAGTTGCATCTTTTATTCTCATGCTTCAACTCAAGCGTAATGATCACATATAACATTATAATAGCTTACAAGAACAACAAAAAACACAATATAGCTTTATGACCAAGTATTGGAACCCTAGAAATTCAACCTAAGCTCAATCTACCATCTAGCATGCGTATAACTTTATTCATGCTTTGTACACACATAGATTTCTCTACTATGAGTTATATGCCTTTATAAAACCTTTGAAAATCATCCCTCACCTTGTTATTGAAGTTGAGAAGCAAAAGAAGCAAGAAAGGTCTTGAATCTAGCTAGCAAATGCCAAGGAAAGCTTGTAAATGGCTTGAGAGTTCTCTTATTCTTCTTCTTCCTTTTCCTTCCTTCTCCCTTTCTCTTCTTGGATCGTATGGTTTAGTGTGTTTGGTGTGTGTGATCTGATGTGTGTGTGTGTTTGTGTCGTGTATATGTATGTGTTGTGTGGTGTGAGTGTGTTTTTGTGTGGTGGTAGTAGGTGATAGATATTTAATTTTGCCAAAGCACCAATATGCCTCTCAACTAAAATACTAACTTCTAGTTTGCCCTTTTAGTTGTTTCCTAACTATTTGGTTAGCTAGTTTAGTATAGTGTAATTTATTTATCTCCTACAATACCTAAATCACAAAAATACACGTTAAACAATGCAAATGTATGTAAAACAATACTAGTGCACATAAAACAATGCAAATGCGTATAAAATCACTCAAATGCACGTAAATCAATATAAACACATATTTAATGATATGATATGCATATGATGTTTCGTACAGGGCTTCACATTGTGTGTTTTGTGAAAATACCACTTTTGTCCTTCTATCAGTTGTAACTTAACGGTCAATGCATTAACTGAGTGAAGTACTTATTTGCCCTTATGTTTGAGTCGTTGGAGAAATTTTTTTGAAAAACAAATATTAAGATAATCAAATTATAACACTTTCACACTTGAGTCAGCCAAATTCTGCTCAAAATATTATATGAAAAATCAAGTCAAATGTCTAGAACATCGTCATCATCATCATTAACTATTCAGGTAGATATAAACGGAGCTTTCATTAAGTTCAAAAATAGAATATGCATCTATCTATCACCATAAGAATATCCATGGGACTCCAAGTTTGGAACAATACTCGACCGCTGAGATAGTGAGCATTGAAAATGAATAATATTTTGGGTAACCACCAAAATAATATACTTATCATTACAACACAAATATAATCCATATAACAAAAACTATCCGAAATAAATAAACTCGATAAATAAGATATAATATTAGAACAAAATAATACACGTCTAACATCATTCAAAAGATCCAAAATTAACATTAACAAGTCTAACATCATTCAAAAGATCCAAAATTAACATTAACTTCAACATTACATTCGAAAAATTAATCATCATGATAATATATGAAAAAATACCAAAGTTTAATAATACACAAACTAAAATTATCTCATCAAAAAAATAATCCTAAAAGCTTAAAAAATATTGTCTAACATTAATAACTACATGCAAAGTTAAAATCTATCAAAATCAAACACAACATGTCTAAATTAGCCAACAAAGCAATAAAAATTTGGGTATTATTAAACTTTTTAGCAAAAAGACTAAATCCTAAACCCTAAACCTTATTGACTGGGATATTTGGATGCTTTTTGGCGCTCAAAGCTTGTAATGTATAATCCCTATGCAAAGACAGCTTCTAAATGAGTTGTTTTGTGCTTTTTTTTGAAGGCTACATGACATATTGTAGTCGTGGGGGGTATATGTGTGTCGATAAGGAGAAGAAGAGCTTGAATGTCATTTAAGACAATAAAAAAAATGTCAAATTCTCTTACTTTCCAGGCAAAGGGTAGTACTGATGTGGCACTACCCTGGTCTTTCAATTTTTCCTTTTATCCATTCTTTATTTTTTTAATGGCAAAATGTCAAGCTATTAAAGTTAACATCTGTTAGCCTGAAGGCATGAATCTTGTATTTTGATGATAACTAAATCTTGATTATGAAATTGATCTATTGACTAATCATATCTTGTAATGAGTTTATTGTTTGACAATTAGTCAGAGCTTGAAGGATATTCAACATATTACGTAAGCTCAGGAAGATTAAAAAGATGATCAAAGCACTTTGTGAATATCAATGTTATACAAGCTCAAGAGCAAGTTCATGAAGAATCATGCTGATCAACCTCAAATGATCTAATCATGAAGACAAAATGAAGAGCTCAACATGATCAAGCTCAAGTGTTTTTTTTGTCAAGATCATTACAAGCTCAAGTTGTAAAGATTCAAGTGAAGATCTTTGTAAATGAAGAAGGAGTTATAAGAGGAAATGCGGTGACATAAGGGGTACAGGTTGGGACTTGACCGAGGTTTGGGTTTGTAAATGGTATATGCTCAATGATGATTCTTAAAAGTTATTTTTGAATCAATTGAAAAAGGCTTTACAAAAGACGTTCAAATGAAATGATTTAAAAAACCCAACCATTGCAGTTTGGAGCCCACCGGACGACCCCATGGCGACCGATCAACCGGTGGCCAAAGGGTCGTCCGCCCGAGGTCTGCCTACCGGATGAAGGTCTTTCGACTGGTCGACCTGTGAAACAGGGGTCGACCGGTCAGGCTAAAACGCTGATTCAAAATATAGATATTTTATGAACGTTGGGGTGTATTTATTACACCCATTTCAGCTTCTATTAATGCCTCTCAATTGCAAAATTTCAAGATATTGATTCAAAGCAATTACTCTTGTTTTCTAACATTATATTCATCTTTAAATCATTATTGTGCTATACTTAAGCAAGAATTTGTGAGCTATATTGAGAGAAAAATATTCACTGTATTCATCTACCCTAAAAAAGGGTTTTTATTGTGAATCTCAAACGCTTATCAAAAGAGAGAATTGAACACTTTGAAAGGAATGATTTCCTTGTCAAAGGTGTTGGGGTTGAAACTTTGTATTGAGAACAAATTTTCTATTGTAAAAGTTTGAACTACCATTGTAGTTAATTTGTAGACTCACCAACATTTGAAGAGTCATAATAGTGAAGATTGTTGAAATCCTAAGCGGGGAGCTTAGGTCTTGGACTTAGGCGGGGGTCGAACCACTCTAAATCGCGATTTGAAATCTCTTTTTCCCAACTCTCTCTTTGCATTAATTTCTGCACACTAAGTATTTGATAAATTATTTTACTCACATCTTATATTGCTAGAGTGCATATTTGATTAAGATTGTTTCTGATTAATCAGTGCTAGTATATTGCTTAATCAAAAAAGTAGTAATATTGCTTATATAACCTAATTTATCCCCCTCTTAGGTTCAATTAATGGGCAACAACATCCCTCCACTTAACGGAGGGACTAAAGTGGTATTTTCCCAAAACACAGGGCTGATTTTGGTATTTAGTATAAACTTTAAGGACTAAGATATTTTTTCCCAAAAAAAAGAAAAAAAGTCAGCATGTCATGCCCAAAAAAAAAAAAATTCACCAACAAGTTAATAATCATGGGGCTACCTATTTGATGTTCATGAGCGGGAAAATTCTACATTTAGTCCCTATTGTTTTCTTTTTGTTTCAATTTGGTCTTTATTGTTTAGAATGTCTCAATTTCATCCTTACTGTTTTTCCAAATATTTTAATTTTATCCTTATTATTTAAAAATTCTCAATTTCATCCTTATTGGTTTCCAAAAGTCTCAGTTTATAATAGGGAGTAAATTAACTAATTTTGGACAATAGAGACGATTTGAAACTTTAAGAAAATAATAATAATGAAATTAAAAATTTTTAAAAAAAAATAAAGATGAAATTAAGACATTTTATACAATAGAGACAAATTAAAACTAAAAGAAAATAATAGGGACTAAATATGACATTTTTCCTTCATGAGCTATTAACGTAACGAAGCCAACCGTTGCAAGCTTTGCAAGATTGGCAGGGTTGCTTTCAAGCCTATTAGCTTTGGTAGGCGTTAAAGAACTTTGGGACAACATCTGCACGGAAGGCCCCCACACGATATCTGACGTCCTAAAAAAGTATTTCATGTGTTATGTATACAATCATACCAAAGTGTAATCACAAGGAAAATTCTTCAATGCACCTACTCCCCATACTCCATAGAGATAGATAAGTAGGCCCCATATATGTGGGACCCATGTGTATATGAGTAGGGAGTATATGGAATAGGTGCATTGAACTCTTACCCCAATCACAATATCCACATATGCGGGACAACTTACGTACACCTTGGGTTAAGCTTATAAAACATGAGCGATCATGGCAGCAATAGTTAAGCTTGTAATCTTAGTCATAAAGAGTCAAACTACTTATCGAGAGCATGGACAAACTTATTAAGTCCAAATATAATAGAAGTTCATGATTGCCTCTTCAATGGAACTCTTCGAACTGTTAAAGGACAAAAAAGGTAAAACATTCCCTTAAGACGGTCAATGAGTAGCTTTGAGTAGAGCTATCATTGCTGCTAAAAATTCTCTCAGCAAATTCTTCCCAAAAACAAAAAGAAAAGAAAGAAAAAATTCACAACCCAATATCAGTTCACATTTTAGGATGCCCCTCTATTTCGAATGAATTCCATGAGAACTTGTAGTTGCAAATGAATCTCTTATTTGAAAGTGTAAACTAGCTAGTATTAAGTCAAGTCTATGATTTGTAGACATAAATTTATTTACAACACATGTGGAATTGAAACTAAAAAGTCTATTTTACTCAAATACCCCTTCTCTATTCTATTGGAATTAGTAAACTAGAAATGATAAACAAGAACTTTTGAGCTATCCAACAACTACTAACATGGCTTAGAAGTAAGGAAGACCAGAATGATAGTTGCTTGGCTAAATTTGCTAATAAGGCATGTAGCAATTTTACAAATAAAAACATAATTACGAAAAAATTACAAAGAGAATTGAAATGATTTCTAGAATGAAAATGAAAGGAACTTCTCGTAAGATTAAACCACAAAAAAAAAAAAATTAAAGGCGAATATTATATCAATCAAACGTGTACAATGACCATGCGATGAAGAACAAGGGGATTTAACAACTCTACATAAAAATAAGCTCCACTTACCTCTTACTTTTATCTTCAATCAAACTTCTTTCATATTGGATACCGTAAAATAATATGGAAGGAAAATATTATTCATATCCGACTTGTTGATTAATTATTTTCTTCGTATTTGTTTTAAGAAAAAGGGCAAGGGAGAGAGTTTGATCTAAGTTTTATTTTTTATCTTTGTATTTGGAGCCAAATTTAAACTTAAGTGTAAATGAAAATGTATAGGGTAATTTTGTCCTCAAAAGTAAGCAACTAACTTAAAAAATGTGGATTTACAAATTATACTTCTTGAGTAAAGATTTGGATAAAACTTGAAGAAATTCAAGATTTACAAATTCTGAATTTTTTATTTTTTAAAGTGTTACTTACAAACATAAAAAATTAGATTTGTAAATAAATTTCATAAAATTTTGTAAAAAAAATATATTTCAAACAAAATAGGAGAATTTTCTGTGTTGGGCTATTGTCTAAATTTAACGAGCATCTCAATTTCCTGATCACTTAACACAATGACAATGAAAACAATTATTTCCTTCCAATATGCCTGATTTAGTTTTCTCAGATTTTATAGCCTTTGCATTGAACTAGTTCTTCAAGTTACAATGATGGGCTAAAATCTCGCAACCTCTAGCCAAGGGATGGTCTTCCCAATTTGTTGCTAGAAGAATCGTCACGACAGCCTGCCTATCAACAAGAGTTTAAATTGTTTGAGCTTCAGAATTCCATTTTACCGAGTCAACAACCTATGCAAAATGGTTACACTGGATCAGGCTCAAGAGTCCAATCAGAGGTGGGAGATGATGGCAAGGGTGCAAGCACAACATTAAGCTGCTGATAGACATGGTTTCCTATTCAGAAGTAAGTTTGAAGACTGAGGTGGACAAGAAGATTCACCCGGTGCAACTCTTTATCCACGCAACACAGGCATGCGGGTAGGGAGGGAGGGAAAAAGGGAGAGAAATCAGATCGTACTGCATTATCTAAACATGTATACACAGAAGCAGCTGGCGCTATCTACGAGAGTGTAGAAAAGCTACATACATGCATGGAAAATATATGTGTCAATATATATAATTATCTAGGTCAATGAAGAATAATTTGAATTATAATACGGTGATCTATTTAGAACACAGCAAACTATTGTGGAAACTAAGTTCAAGATCAAATTGTTAAATATCAAGAGCTATTAGCTAAGAATGAAGGTGAAGAGTTGTAGTATTTAGAATTGCCAGTTCCTAGATGCACAAACCTCAAATGGTTATAACAATCGTCACTGCTGGGGAAAAACTCCAAACAAACCCATCAAACATGATGTGTACATTTACACTCAATGTGGCTGCACCCCTTTATCTTCTCGATGGTAAACCCACAGACTGGACACTTTTCACGTTCTCTTTGCCCATGCACCACTTATGCAGGGAAGAGTCTGGGTTGTCTTTGTATTCTTTGCACTTCTCACATGACAAATACGGGTGATACTCCAGATGGTACCTAGTGCACGTCTCCACATAACATGTACCACAAACAAATGGTGCACTGATGGTAGCCACATGGAAGGTTCCACAGTCAAACAATTAACCAGCAAGTTGGTTTGCATCAGCTGTCGCGGATATAATAAGTTGGTTTGCATCAGCTGTCGCGGATATAATAATAAGTCTCAGATCAATCCTCTGACAAAGTAAATTCTTTATCACCGCAAAAAGGAGATCAGTGTTTAAGCTTCTTTCATGAGCCTCATCAATAATAATCCATGAAACCCTGGATAAATTCTTATCACGCATATAGTGCAGTAGTAAGCAATGGTCTGTCATAAATATTATCTTCGAATCAAGCTATTGTACAGATAAATATGATGGAGAACAAGTTATTGAAGAATCCGGATAACACCCACAGCCTTCCTCTCCAACCCTCTGTGCCAATGAGATGGTAGCCAATTTTCGCGGCTGAGTACAAATAATAGAGTCATCGGCAACTACTCATGAATCAGCAATGTATTGAACCAATTATGTACTTTTCCCAGAACTAGTCTTCCCAATCAACACCGTTATCTGCCACATTGCAATCAGAAATAAACGCCAAACAAAAACTTTACATTAGAATCACAACATCAATCTGAGAGCTCAAAGCCCAACTTGAATAATGGAGAGCGGGGATGGGGAGAGAGTGATTCTAGCTCGAAGGATCATTTATTGTAGTAATGGCTCAGCATCCTCACCATGGCTAAAGTCTTATTCAACTACTATGTATCACTTCGAAAGTTATACATGGGGACAAATCAAAGCAAGTAGAGCATAAGTACTTCAAAAATTTGTATTCTAAGTCTAACTAAATATTAGTTATGTCAGGGAAGATAAGGCCCTGTTTGGAAGTACTTTTTTTTTTGGAACAATTTTAAAGAACAGTTTTGAAAAACTATTTTTAACAACAAAAAAACAGAAAACTTGTTTGATTAGAATAGTTTCTAAAATTTTTTTTTTAGAACATACAAATTCTTTTTGTTAAAAGTGATTTAGAAAATAGTTTTAAGAATAATAAAACAAAAATTTGTCTGGGTGTAAAAAATGAAAACACATATCTTTTAGTCATATATAATAAATTAACAAATTAAAGGTTAAATTATTTAAGGGATCATTAAATTATTACGGTAGTACTATTTTGATTATCCAATTATTTTTTGCTTTAAAAGAACCATTAATTTTTTAAAATGATTCTATTTTAATTATTTTGTTAAATTACATCAAAAGAAATTAATGAAGAGAAGTTTAAATATAAATAACTAAAATAATAATTTTCACATAACTTTTTTTTTCTTCTTCCTCTCCGATTCCCACTCTCACCTCTTTTACTCCTTTTAAGACCATCATTTATTTTATACCCCAAAAAATAAGTTAAATCCATCTTATACAGTGTGACAGTTGTTAACCCATTTTAAAAATCCCATTTAATAACCTTTTGACTCGAAGTCAACTTTCCAATTTTGTTATAAGAAAAAATGTAATGGCTAAACTACCTTCTAATAAGAAAACTCCAAATATTTCTAAAATCATACCTTTGACTGAAAAAAAGAAGAAAGAAAATTCAAACTACAACCCATATCCTCGGCTGACCATAATCCTCACCCCCTCCATCCACAGCTGCGGGTGACCACATTCCCCAGCCCCCACAGTCGCAGCTAAGCATATCACCCAGTCCCCAAAGCCTTGCGCGGTACCAACCCATCTCCTCCACAGCCCTGAGTGATACCAATCCCCATCTTCCACAGCCGGGGACCCTTATCCCCATCTTCACTACTGCCAATCTGCATTTATATGCGTTTAGTATCTGTGTGTGTTTGTTTCATATCTCTATGTGTCTATGTTGGTTTGTGTCTATGTACTCATGTTTTTTACCCAAACAAAAAAAAATTGAGTTCTACTAATGTGTATTGGTGTGCTTATTGGGTGTATTATTAATATAGTATTTCAACAACTTTTCATTTAAACTTTGTTAGTTTTTGAGTAATTTATGAGCAATTTGATTGGTTTTGTCTTTGATTTGCATTGTAGGTAATTTTCAAGAGACAATATGAGTTTTGTGGCAAAGATTGAAGAGAAATTACAAAAGATTGGCTTTTATGTAATTTGTGGAGAAAGTGAAGAACAAATAGAAGTAGAGCAGTCATAGCGCAGCTGCGCAGCATCATAGGAAAATTATGGGCAGTTTTGTAAATTGGCAAAAAAAGAAAAGAACCCTATGAAATAAAAGGAGAAAAACGTGAGAAGTGGGCAGCCATCAAGAGGGGAGAAAAAGCAAAGTTCCAGAGGGAGAAAGAGATAGAGAATTCACGAGTTGAAGACAGAGAACAATCCGGAGACGGATTTCTACCACTATTCTTCTCCAAATCCTAAAGAATATATGATACTTTTGGTTTGATTGATTAATGAACTATTTTATATATGCGTTGAGTATTTCATGCTGAGTTTAATACTTGTAATTGCCTGATCAACAATTGCATGAGTCGTAATTTAGTTTGAGACTGAGAAGTGATAATTAAATTAGACCATGTATGAAATACCATTAAATCATTATAAGCTAGAGATAGTTATGAGTTCTAGTGCAACATTTGAATTTCTAGGGCTTAATGCATCCCATAAGTTCACAATTATCACATAGATGTAGTTAGCTTGCTTATTGGGATAGGTTATTGATACTAGAGAAAGATTAATATCTACCTTACCGAAATTGTTGACAATGTAAGGAATAGGCATCAATTTATTTAAATCACTAGTTTCAATTAGGATTAATCTTGGTGAAATCGGAATCTCTAGAGTCTTTTAATTATTGAATTACCATCTTTTGTTAATTTCGTAATTGTGTTAGTTGCTTTTTTTTATAAGTTCTATAATTTCTTTAGTCGTTAATTACAAATTCTCAATTTATGATTGTCCAAATAAAGTTAGAGCTAAATCAATTTTGGTACTTAGTAATCACAGTCATCGTGGGAACGATTTTTACTTATCACTTTATTACTTGTTGCGATACGTGCACTTGCGTTAGAAATCACACAACAAGTTTTTGGCGCCGTTGCCGGGGACTGTGTCAATTATTAATATCGATACCAAATAGCTTTAATTTTACTTTGGATTTTATTTAATTTTATGTTATTCTCTTATTTTCGTTACGTGTATTTCAGGAACACATTCCTTTACGTGCATGCGAAAGTCAGGAGGTAGTAATTTGTTGCCTTTCGATCCTGAGATAGAACGAACCTATCAAAAGAACAGAAATGAGAAAAAAGCTACTATAACTACCCATCATTTGCAAGGGAATATGGCTGACATCGTGGTAGCACAGGACGAAAATAATCAAGCAGTCAATCAGGAAAATTCGCCTAGAACACTGCGAGAGTATGCATTACCACCCACTGGAATTCAACCTGTGATTAGAAGGCCAGCAATTCAGGCGCATGATTTTGATTTGAAGACAGTGACACTACATTTGATTTAGAATATTCAGTTTCATGTACTGCCTTCTGAAGGTCCTAATCAGCACATTGTGAATTTTCTAGAAGTCTGTGGAACTGTTAAGTACAATGGAGTCACTGATGAAACTCTGCGCCTTCTCTTGTTTCCTTTTTCCTTAAGGGATCAAGCTAAGGAATGGTTGAACTCGCTACCGTCAGATTTAATCACTACTTGGGAGGATTTGGTGCACAAGTTTTTGTCAAGATTTTTCCCACCTGGAAAGATAGCGAAGCTGCGCATAGAAATTAATAATTTTGCACAACATGAAAGAGAAACTCTATGTGAAGCATGGGAAAGGTAAAAGGCATTGCTGAGGAAGTGTCCTAATCATGAAGTACCTAGGTGGATGCAAGTTCATAGTTTTTACAATGGGTTAATTACCTCTACAAGAACTTTGATTGATGCATCAACAAGAGGAGCTTTAATGAACAAGACAACAGATGAAGCTTATGCGTTGCTAGATAATATTGTTTTGAACCACCAGCAGTGGTCAAGCGAGAGAGTCATACCAAAGAAGACAGTTGGGATCCATGAGATTGATGCCATAACTGCCTTGACAGCGAAAATTGATAATCTCGCGAAACAGTTGTAGAATAGTCAGGCAACTGCTAATGTTGTCCAAGCGGCAGTGGTGTGCGAGTTTTGTTGTGGTCCACATCATAGTGCAAAATGTCAGGTTGGGAATCCATTTGCCCAAGGCATAGTTGAACAAGCACAATATGTGGGAAATTTTAATGGGTAGCAGCACAATCAGTACTCTAACAAATATAATCCAGCATGGCATAATGATCTGAATTTCTCCTTGAGAAATAATCAGAATGTGTTGCAGCCTGAGCAGAATAACCTACCACCAGAGAAGAAGGTAAACTTGGAGGATACATTGGCTCAATTGGCGACCTCGCAAACTCAATTCATGAATGAAACAAGAACGAATTTCTAGAATCAATCCGCACAAATCAGAAACCTAGAGATACAGTTGAGCCAAATGGCTATGAAGTTCTCTGAAAGGCAACAAGGAAGTTTACCTAGTACTTCTGAGGTGAATCCTAGAAAAGATGGCATGGAGCATTGCAAAGCAATAACTTTGAGAAACGGTAAGGAGTTAGAGGAGTCAGTGAGAACCAAGAAGGTTGAGAAAGGTGAAGTACAGAATGAGGCAGGAGATAAAAAGAAAGTAGAAGCTCAGCCACAACCTATGAAGGAGCCACATATGGTTGTGACCTTCCCTCGACGATTGAAAAAAAATATGCTTGATAAGCAATTTGCTAAATTTCTTAAAGTCTTCAAGAAACTTCACATCAATATTCCATTCACGGATGCGCTTGAACAAATGCCGAATTATGTGAAGTTTATGAAGGATATCATTTCGAATAAGAGAAAACTTAGAGATTATGAGACAGTTGCACTTACTGAAAAGTGCAGCGCAATCCTAAAAAAGAAGCTACCCCAAAAGCTCAAGGATCCAGGAAGTTTTACTATTCCATGTGAAATTGGCAATGTTGTTTTTAAGCGAGCTTTGTGTGATTTAAGTGCTAGTATTAATTTAATGCCTTTGTCTATTTTCAGAAAGCTTGGATTGGGAGAGGCAAGACCTACTATTGTAATACTACAGTTAGTTGATCGTTCGCTAAAGTACCTTAGAGGAGTAATTGAAGATGTACTCGTCAAAGTTGATAAATTCATTTTTCATGTAGATTCATAGTTCTTGATATGGAGGAAGACAAGGAAATTCCTATCATTCTTGGAAGACCTTTCCTTGCAACTGGAGGAACATTTATTGATGTTCGAAAGGGTGAGCTTCGGTTGCGAGTACAAGATGAAGAGGTAACCTTTAATGTGTTCAAAAAACTTCATCGTCTTTGAAGGAATTGAATATTGCTTTAAAGTTATTTTTGACAACCATATTTTATCTTAATATCCACAAAGAGTTAAGATCTATCATCTAACATTTTTCAGGTAAAGCTAAGTTGGGCCTTCAAGTTATAGAGAAAGAGAAGTTCAAGAGTTTCTTTGGTTGCCTTGTGTGTATTATTCGTTGAAATGTAAAGTAATGTATGTATCTAAGGTATAATTAGTGATTTAATTGTATGTTCTGCTTTGTGGATCTTGTTTATATTTGTTATAAGCAGGAATTTGTAATAAGTTTAATTAAAAAGTATTAGAGTTGTATGATAAGCTATTATTTGTAAAAGATTAGTATGGTTTAAGTCCGATGCATGAATGTTTATCTTGTTGAGGTTAAAGGCTCGAATGGCCTCAAGAACATGGAAAGATATGTCAAAAGAAGAATGTGGATGATTTTTGAATGTTGTATTGTTGTTTGTGGTTCATTTCTTTTGAGTGCAGATATGTGGTTTTTTCTCCTTTTTCGTGACCTTGGGATGTGGATCGGGATTCTGTTTTCGTGAAAGATCGGGGTGTTACACTGGTTCTTACTCAATTGGAACTATTAATGGAAACATTGAATTGCACGATAATTGTCAACTAAATAGGTTCACTCAATTGATAACTTCATTTGCCTTATAAATTGTCTCGATATGTTGTTAGACATCACTCAAGACCTTTAAGGGTGTTTCGAGAGTGAAGGAGATATTCTCAAAACAAATCGAGAGTTCGATTAGCATTAAAATCGTTCAATGTTTTCTTAATGCTGTTTGGCGGTGAGTCTAGAAGGTCACACACAATAGAGTATTGTGATTTGGCTTCAATTTAACTTGTATCTTAATCTCTCAAAGATTGTTAAAGAGTTAATAATAATATTTGTATCATTAAAGGTTAATAGAGCTAATGTGTTATTATGGACTATGTATAAGGAGTTAAGTACAAAAGATAGAAATGTGATTTACATGATTTAATCTGATGGTGATTGGATTAAATACTACTTATGTCAATTATACAAAGGTTAAAAGTTTAACTTGAAAAGTCATGGTAAAAGAAAGGTTGGAATTATGTAAAGTTCCACTTAGTCTTTCTTTATATGTAATATGACTAAGCATGACCCATTGACAGACATTATTTCATCTTGTCTTTTCTTTTTCAAAAGGATGACAAGGCTTACCCCATGGAGTTATTATGAATTCCATTAACCTTTCCTTTTGTATACTTGACAAGACATAAAGATGATACATCATCTTTCATATAAATTTATATATACACATCAATTGGCCATTATGTATATTGTATGCAAAAGCTAATTGATATATGTGCATATTTCTATATATCTATATGCAAGATAAAGATTAAGTGACTTAGTGGAAAAATACTACGCATCTTGTGTAAGAGAGAAAACAAGTGCATATATTTTCTTCAAAGATTTTGCTAGCACTATATTCAAGAATAAATGAGGAGCTTAATCACTTTCTTGTGTGGACTAACATAGACTTCTACACTTGTGGAAGAGGGTGTCATTCCAACAAAAAGTTCAACCACACATCAACCTTAGGTCTTTAAGAGGTATTATTCTCTTCTTGTTTTACCTTTGGTTTAAGAAGTATATTACATAAACATCAAGTATTAGGATTGATCTACACATAATATATGCATCGAAAAATTGTATTTCATAGTTTCTTCTGCTGTGTATCTTTGATTCATTATGTGCAATCCCGGATATCGATCCTTCAACTTTAACTCCTCTACAGTTGGATAATACAAATCAAGCTCTTGAATGATCAAAGATTTGCATGTGTTAGCTCAAGATTTTTTTGTAAAGAATAAGTGAATAAAGATTTTTAAAATCTTGGTATTCAATGCTTGAAGTTGAAAGAGATAATTTGAGAAGTGGGTGATGAAATGGTTTTAAAGGCAGCAAGGATTTGTAATGGCTATTTTTCAAAACATTCGGTCAATCGAATTTTTGGCTTCCTTCCGGACTTGCTCATCCGGATGGCCACTAGATGGGATCTAGTCAAGTGGATTCAATAGAGTAACTCAACCGGATCCGTAGTTTTCAACTGAAAACCTACAGTAAGTGATCCGAGTCAATTTTTCTGAAAACATTTTTCAAAGTGTGCAAAAACCATTTGTTTTAAAGACTTCTTTTGACCCACTTCTAATGTTTTCAAAGATGATAAGATATTTTGCGAATCATTTCTTTGAAAAACATTTTGAAGACTTCAAGAGCTAACACAAGAAATACTTGTAACACAAGAAATACTTAGGCAAACGACAAGTTAAAAGCCAGTATCCCTTATATCATCACGTCTCCTTTTATAACTCACTCTTCATCTTCCAAGATCTTCTTTACTTGAATCTTCACATTTTGAAGCTTTAGAGATCTTGATAGTGAAGTCTTGAGCTTGATCATGTTGAGTTCTTCATTTGATCTTCATAATTAACTTTCTTGAGCTTGATCAATATCAACTCTTCATGGCTTGCTCTTGAGCATTCTTCAATCTTTCGAGTAATCTCATAAATTGGGAACTTATACAATGTATGATTAGTCACAAGATAAATGTATAATAAAGATTTAGTTATTATCAAAATAAATTTGAAAAGTCTTTAGGCTAACAAGTGTAATAACTTTTCTTTCTAGTTTGAGTGGACATCAATGGTGCATATTAATATTATGAAATCAATGGTCAAGATCATCTACTCCCGAATTGCTACAGATGGATAGAAGACCGACCCTGACAAAAAAAATGGAAAAATCCATTCTAGTCCTTGAGGTTTATGCTAAGTACTAGACATGTTTGTGTGTCACAACCCCGATTTTCAAATGCTAATATATGTACTTTGATACCACGAAAGCGGAATAAAGTTCAAACTTGCAATTACCTCAACATCTCGGGATCGTGATGCCACGGGCTCAAGCAGATCACTCCACCTAAGTTTGTTAAGGCACAAAACAAAATCCCGAGCACTATTAACCATAAAACAACTCAGCCTTATGTAAAACAACCCAATAATAAAATTCAAGTTATAAAAGTTACATAAGTTCAACAATACTTGGTATACAAACTTCATCACTAAATGTTAAAGTCACGATCCGAATACATATTTACAAACCCGTATCCATCAAGGTACAATCTTAGAAATCCATCTAGTACAACCAAGTCTTCCATGAGTCTTAGTCTAATTAATTACACAACTAATAATCCAAAAGGAGTTACAAGATAACATTATAGTCAATTATACAAAATATTCTCCATGAGCGAGCAAGTAGAGCACGATGGTAGAAAATCGAAATCATCACGTTAACAGGGGTTCCATCAACAAACAAGCTCAACTATACCTGAGATGTTAAAAAAAATGTGAATTACAACTAGCTCAATTAGGGACAAGGGGAACAGGGATTTTCGTAATCCTTTTACCATTTCAAAATATATTTTTGAAAACAATGCCATACACATATAGGTACAATTCGTAAATAAAAAATATATGACCTTGAATATTCCATAAGAACATCAAGTAAAGCACAAATTTAAACAGCATTTATAACATGGTAATATTATCCAACTCTACTCATTGAGAATCTTAAAGGACCAAGCGAGAGTAGGAAAACATATATTGAAGAATACATCTCGAAGATGATCAAAAGAGTGATGCACAATAAGGAAGATGACTTATACGGACCTAAGAGGTGTCTCACACTATCATAGTCATGTGTACCTCAAAAAGTGTCTCCCACTATCATTGTCGTGTACATATTATTCCGTATAAGACCCAACCATAAATAATGTAGCATTAATGGGGTAAGGAGGTGTCTGCCACTATCACAACCGTGTGCACCTTTGATCCCATCCCTTAATGAACGAGAGGTTGCAACCACCACGTGCATATAAGTAATACCGTTTTATAATCTATGACAAGTACAAAGTGAGCTCAAGATGTATCAAACCTATTCAAGTACCTTTCATATATCGCATCATGTAAATGATCAAACATTTATCATGTATTCATAGGGACATATAACACATACAATATCTTTCATGTAAGCTCTTTTAGTATTAGCACATAATAACAAGAACTTGCAAGTTGGTCACTTAAACAATAACTTCTACCACTAACAAGCATTAGTTACGACCAAAAAATTTCAATGCTTCCGCATTAGCCAAACTTAAACAGTTAATTTTTCTATTCACTTAAACTCCAAATAACCTGATTCCAGTATAAAATTATAGTTTGCGAATGTAGACAGTTCTAGAATCAAATGGAACTCAATTCGGAGTTGAATTGAGTAAAATATAGTCTCGATAAAAATTTTGCGCAAAAGGAAAAGAGCAGTCGGACGAGGGGACTCGCCTGGCTCCTTCAACTGACTCAAGCAGTGGAAGTCGAATGAGCTCCCTGGTTCGACTCCCTCGACCGAATGAAGCCGTCAAGGCCATTCCAAGTCCGAATTTTCATGTTTTTTCCTTCTTTCTTCTTTAATCTTGCTTCAACCAAGTTCATGCCTCAAATTCCTTTCAATTACAAGTTTATTAACGTCATCTAAACATGTATTAATCATCATCTAGCGTCAAAATCATCTTAGAAGCAACAAAAGCATTCAACCATCAACTATCATACATTTGCAACTTCAATCATCAAGATTTGTCTTCTAGAGTTGCGTCTTCTATTCTCATGCTTCAACTCAAGCGTAATGATCACATATAACATTATAATAGTTTACAAGAACAACAACAAACACGATATAGCTTTATGACCAAGTATTGACATTAGAAATTCAACCTAAGCTCACTCCGCCATATAATATACATATAACTTTATTCATGCTTTGTATACACATATATCTCTCTACCATGAGTTGTATGCCTTTATAAACCTTTGAAATTCATCCCTCACCTTGTTCTTGAAGTTGAGAAGGAAAAGAAGCTAAAAGGGTCTTGAATCTAGCTAGCAAATGCCAAGAAAAGCTTTGTAAATGGCTTGAGAGTTCTCCTATCCTTGTTCTTCCTCTTCCTTCCTTCTATCTTTCTCTTCCTAGGTCGTGTGGTTTAGTGTGTGTGGTGTGTGTGATCTGATGTATGTGTGTGTTTGTGTCATGTATATGTGTGTGATAGATATTTAATTTTGCCCAAGGACCAATATGCCCCTCAACTAAAACACTAATTTCTAGTTTGCCCTTTTAATTGTTTCCTAACTATTTGGTTAGCTAGTGTAGTATATTATAATTTATTTATCTCCTACGTTACCTAAATCACAAAAATGTAAGTTAAACAATGCAAATGTACTAGTGCACATAAAATGATGTAATGCATATAAAATCACTCAAATGCATGTAAATCAATATAAACACATATTTAATTATATAATATGCATATGATGTTTCGTGCGGGACTTCACATCCTTCCCCTTTAACAGAATTGCGCCCTCGCAATTTTCTCATTTGATAATTACTCGATAAGCTGCATCGACTTTGTCTGAAGCACATAAAGGAGACCCGATCACTGGAGAAGGATGCCGAACTATAACCCTGAATACAGGGCCCCATATGAGACTTCCACATAATAACACCACATAAGTGTTGTTGAATAAGAAGTTTAGATAGAATACCAATTGCCGAATAGAAATAACGAATAAGAACTCTGATTAAGAATACCAAATTCCGAATACCGCAAGAGAATACTGATAGAGAATATCGAATACCAAATAAAAATTTCCCAAAATGAGAATACCGATTGAATTTATCAAGTAAGAGTCTCGGACAAGAATACCATCAGAGAATACCAAGAGAGATTACCCACCAAGAATTCCCAAGATAAAATCTAAATAACAAATAAGAATACTAAGCGAGAACATTAATGGAAATTCCAGCAAATAAAATCCATCTTCAACTGCATTTGTTGCCTTTGGAAATTCCCCTTGGTCAATGGAATCAACTCAGGCATGAACTCCTTGTCTTGAAGCATTCCTAGTAGGTTGAGGCCATGTTCCCACATTCTGCATCCTAAGGCAGTCCTTATATAAGTCTTGATTACTCCCATACTTTACACATTTGTCTGTCTTTCTCCAACATTGGGTTTCGTGTACCCTCTCTTGTTGCAACAAGCACAAATAATATTTTGAGAGGTGGCTGTATTACCTGATAACCCTCAAGTTGTCTTGGTATTGAATGCACTAAGCTGAGTTCTATTCTTCTTGTGGTGTCAGAGATAAGAACGACCTTTTGTTGATTTGACTCGGTCCACTTTGGGTTTCAAATCTCCTCTTCTCAATGTGAGCAGCCAAATCGATCACATCATTATATGAGGTAAAAAGATATGAAGCCAAGAAGTCTTGAATTTTAGGCCTTAATCCTCAAACAAACTGTCTGATTCTTCTTTTTTTCATTTGGATTAACTCGGGGAGGTAATGTGACAACTTGTTAAAACAAGCTTCATATTGGACCGTAAACATTTTACCTTGCTTCAAAGTAAGAAACTTTTCTTCTTTCCTCTCTCGGGGGACTTCCGTAATGTAATTTTTCTTGAAACATTTGAGAAAGTTAGCTTAAGTGACGGGTGTGCCATTACAATTCCAGCGAAGCTTTTTTGTTCTCTTTTATTGTTCTGTATCTTCTTCTAATAAGAATACCGCGAAAATCACATTTCTTTCATCATTGTAATCAAGAGCAGCATATATCCTTTCACCTTTTGCCAACCAAGCTTCAGTTTTTCCATCATCGGGTTCACCAAGGAACTTGGGAGGTCTATAGCTGAAGAAATCCTTCAATGTGTTATTATTGCCCCTTGTTCCAATTGCTTGGTTTTCTAGAATCTGGCTCATCCTGTCCACAAAAATTACCAACATACTGAACATCTCTCTCCCGGGATTAGCCTGATTAATATTCTCTATTCCTCAAGTTCTAGTGTTCTTGCGAGTGCTCGGCCCTGTCATCTTGGTTATAGATGTACGATGCCACTTACGGTTATATGATGCATATGTATTGTACGAGACATGAATACGTGCCCTATCTATGCTGCTAGTATAATATCCCACATCGACTGGCGAGGATGCTGGGCTGCTAGATATATAGTGGAGGGTTTTCCCTTATATCGTGACGATGCGTTTTCCAATCCAAGTTGGGCTGTAAGAAACAAACCCGTGAGGGGCGCAATGTGGTAACCCAAAGTGGACAATATCGTCATATGTTGCATTGCTGGTGGGCCTCTGCCCTTCGGGATATTCGCTTAGCCAGGGCGTTACAGCTAACAAGCATATATTATGACTATACCTAACACATAAGTATTCATGAAGGCACAAAGCATTCATAGCATTTTAAACACGTATGATTCACATAACACATAAGGCATATTGGGCAATTCACACGTAGCATTTAAGTACATAAGTTCCACACAAGTACTAAAGGAGAAAATTGAGCCATTAGGTCAAACCTTTTGGTCTGCTTCTTATCCTACAACCTCACTTTAATCCATAAATCAAATACAATTCTTATGTTCCAAATGACACTATGGCCAAATTCCTACCCTAGGATTTTCAATCTTCAACCCAATCTTTTGACTATGATACCCTCAAAGAATCATAGTCTCCAACTTTAGCTAAGTCATCCATTCACCTTATTTATACACATCATCATAATCAATTCCACCTTAAAACTTCTACCCACTGACCAGGGGTTCTAAACCCAGCTTAACACCTAGCTAACTAGCTAAGCTCTGATACAACTCTATCACAACCCCGATTTTCAAACACTAATATATGTACTCTGATACCACGAAAGTGGAATAAAGTTCAAACTTGCATTTATCTCAACATCTCAGGATCGTGATGCCATGGGATCAAGCAGATCACTCTACCTAAGTCCGCTAAGGCACAATGCAAAATCTTGGGCACTATTAACCATAAAACAACTCAACCTTTTGTAAAACAACCCAATACTAAAATTCAAGTTATGAAAGTTACATAAGTTCAACAATACTTGTTATACAAACTTCATCATTAATAGTTAAAGTCACAATCCGAATACATATTTACAAACCCGTATCCATCAAGGTACAATCTTAGAAATCCATCTAGTATAACCAAGTCTCCCACGAATCATAGTCTAATTAATTGCACAACTAATAATCCAAAAGGAGTTACAAGATAGCATTATAGTCAATTATACAAAATATTTTTCATGAGAGAGCAAGTAGAGCACGAAGGTAAAAAATCCAAATCATTGCGTTAACGGGGCTTCCATCAACAAGCAAGCTCAACTGTACCTGAGATGTTAAGAAAAAGGGTGAGCTACAACTAGCTCAGCGACGAATAAGGGGAACGGGGATTTTCACAATCGTTTTACCATTTCAAAATTGATTTTCGAATATAATGTCATGCACATATAGGTAAAATTCGTAAATAAACAATACATGACCTTGAATATTCCATAAGAACATCAAGTAAAGCACAAATTTAAACAACATTTATAACATGGTAATATTATCCAACTCTACTCTCCAAGGACCTCAAGGGACCAAGCGAGAGTAGAAAAACATATATTGGAGAATACATCTCGAGCATGATCAAAAGAATGATGCACAATAAGGAATATGGCTTATACAGACCTAAGAGGTGTTTCCCACTATCATAGTCGTGTGCACCTCAAAAGGTGTATCCCACTATTACTATCGTGTGCATATTATTCTGTATAAGTCTTAACCATAAATAATGTAGCATTAATGGGATAGGGAGGTGTCTGCCACTATCACAGTCGTGTGCACCTCAATAGGTATCTCCCACTATTACTGTCGTGTGCAACTTTAATCCATTTCATAATCGATGACAAGTACAAAGTGAGCTCAAGATTTATCAAGCATATTCAAGTACCTTTTATATTTCGCATCATACAAACGGTCAAGCATTTATTATGTATTCATATGGATATGTAACACATACAATATCTTTCATGTAAGCTCCTTTAGTATTAGCACATAATAACAAGAACTTGCAAGTCGGCCACTTAAACAATAACTTTTACCAATAACAAACATTAGGTACAACCAAACAATTTCAATGTTTTTGTATTAGCCTAACTTAAATAGTTAATTTCCCTAATCTCCTGAACTTCAAATAGCCCGATTTTAGTATAAAATTAAAGCTTATCGAATGTAGATAGTTCTAGAATCAAACGGAACTCAATTCGAAGTTTAATTGAGTGAGATATGGTCTCTAAAAAAATATTGCACAAAAGGAGAGGGACAGTTGAACAACAGGACTCGCCCGGCTCCTTCGACCGACTCAAGCAGTGGGAGTCGGATAAGCTCCCTCGTCTGACTCACTTGACCGACTGAAGCTGTCAAGGCTATTCCAAGTCCGAATTTTCATGTTCTTTCATTCTTTCTTCTTTAATCTTGTTTCAACCAAGTTCATGCCTCAAATTCCTTTCAATTACAAATTTATTAACATCATCTAAACATGCATTAAGCATCATCTAGCATCAAAATCATCTTAGAAGAAACAAAAGCATTCAACCATCAACTACCATGCATTTGCAACTTCAATCATCAAGATTTATCTTCTAGAGTTGCATCTTTTATTCTCATGCTTCAACTCAAGCATAATGATCACATATAACATTATAATAGCTTACAAGAACAACAAAAAACACAATATAGCTTTATGACCAAGTATTGGAACCCTAGAAATTCAACCTAAGCTCACTCTACCATCTAGTATACGTATAACTTTATTCATGCTTTGTACACACATAGATTTCTCTACCATGAGTTATATGCCTTTATAAAACCTTTGAAAATCATCCCTCACCTTGTTATTGAAGTTGAGAAGCAAAAGAAGCAAGAAAGGTCTTGAATCTAGCTAGCAAATGTCAAGGAAAGCTTGTAAATGGCTTGAGAGTTCTCTTATTCTTCTTCTTCCTCTTCCTTCCTTCTATCTTTCTCTTCCTGGGTCGTATGGTTTAGTGTGTTTGGTGTGTGTGATCTGATGTGTGTGTGTGTTTGTGTCGTGTATATTTATGTGTTGTGTGGTGTGAGTGTGTTTTTGTGTGGTGGTGGTAGGTGATAGATATTTAATTTTGCCAAAGGACCAATATGCCTCTCAACTAAAGCACTAACTTCTAGTTTGCCCTTTTAGTTGTTTCCTAACTATTTGGTTAGCTAGTTTAGTATAGTGTAATTTATTTATCTCCTACAATACCTAAATCACAAAAATACACGTTAAACAATGCAAATGTATGTAAAACAATACTAGTGCACATAAAACGATACAAATGCGTATAAACACATATTTAATGATATGATATGCATATGACGTTTCGTACGGGGCTTCACATTGTGTGTTTTGCGAAAATACCACTTTAGTCCTTCTATCAGTTGCAACTTAACGGTCAATGCATTAACTAAGTGAAGTACTTATTTGCCTTTATGTTTGAGTCGTTGGAGAAATTTTTTTGAAAAACAAATATTAAGATGATCGTTGTGTTGTTCCCAACATCTACTTGCACACCTTACAACTATATATATGGCCATGGGGTACAAAATTTTCATCCTCAACTCTTTCTTTTTCTCTCACGTCCAAAAAAAATTTATAGCACTTTCACACTTGAGTCAGCCGAATTCTGCTCAAAATATTATAGGAAAAATCAAGTCAAATGTCTAGAACATCGTCATCATCATCATTAACTATTCAGGTAGATATAAATGGAGCTTTCATTAAGTTCAAAAATAGAATATGCATATATCATTCAACATATCACCATAAGAATATCCATGGGACTCCAAGTTTGGAACAATACTCAACTGCTGAGATAGTGAGCATTGAAAATGAACAATATTTTGGGTAACCACCAAAATAATATACTTATCATTATAACACAAATATAATCCATATAACAAAAACTATCTGAAATAAATAAACTCGATAAATAAGAAATAATATTAGAACAAAATAATACACTTCTAACATCATTCAAAATATCTAAAATTAACATTAACTTCAACATTACATTCGAAAAATTAATCATCATGATAATATATGAAAAAAAATACAAAGTTTAATAATACACAAACTAAAATTATCTCATCAAAAAAATAATCCTAAAAGCTTAAAAAATATTATCTAACATTAATAACTACATGCAAAGTTAAAATCTATAAAAATCAAACACATGTCTAAATTAGCCAACAAAGCAACAAAATTTTGGGTATTATTAAACATTTTAGCAAAAAGACTAAATCCTAAACCCTAAACCTTATTGACTTGGATATTTGGATGCTTTTTGGCACTCAAAGCTTGTAATGTATAATCCCTATGCAAAGACAGCTTCTAAGTGAGTTGTTTTGTGCTTTTTTTCGAAGGCTACATGACATATTGTAGTCATGGGGGTATATGTGTGTCGATAAGGAGAAGAAGAGCTTGAGTGTCAATTAAGACAATAAAAAAAATGTCAAATTCTCTTACTTTCCAGGCAAAGGGTTGTACTGATGTGGCACTACCCTGATCTTTCAATTTTTCCTTTTATCCATTCTTTATTTTTTTAATGGCAAAAAGTCAAGCTATTAAAGTTAACATCTGTTAGCCTGAAGGCATGAATCTTGTATTTTGATGATAACTAAATCTTGATTATGAAATTGATCTATTGACTAATCATATCTTGTAATGAGTTTATTGTTTGACAATTAGTCAGAGCTTGAAGGATATTCAACATATTAAGTAAGCTCAGGAAGATTAAAAAGATGATCAAAGCACTTTGTGAATATCAATGTTATACAAGCTCAAGAGCAAGTTCATGAAGAATGATGTTGATCAACCTCAAATGATCTAATCATGAAAACAAAATGAAGAGCTCAACATGATCAAGCTCAAGTGTATTTTTGTCAAGATCATTACAAGCTCAAGTTGTAAAGATTCAAGTGAAGATCTTTGTAAATGAAGAAGGAGTTATAAGAGGAAACACGGCGACATAAGGGGTACAGGTTGGGACATGACCGGGGTTTGGGTTTGTAAATGGTATATGCTCAATGATGATTCTTAAAAGTTGTTTTTGAATCAATTGAAAAAGTCTTTACAAAAGACGTTCAAAAGAAATGATTTCAAAAACCCAACCCTTGCAGTTTGGAGCCCACCGGACGACCCCATGGCGACCGGTCGACCGGTGGTCAAAGGGTCGTCCGCCCGAGGTTTGTCTATCGGATGAAGGTCTTTCGACTAGTCGACCGGTGAAACAGGGGTCGACTAGTCAAGCTAAAACGCTGATTCAAAATATAGATATTTTATGAACGTTGGGATGTATTTATTACATCCATTTCAACTTCTATTAATGCCTCTCAACTGCAAAATTTCAAGATATTGATTCAAAGCAATTACTCTTGTTTTCTAACATTATATTCATCTTTAAATCATTATTGTGCTATACTTAAGCAAGAATTTGTGAGCTATATTGAGAGAAAAATATTCACTGTATTCATCTACCCTAAAAAAGGGCTTTTATTGTGAATCTCAAACACTTATCAAAAGAGAGAATTGAACACTTTGAAAGGAAGGATTTCCTTGTCAAAGGTGTTGGGGTTGAAACTTTATATTGAGAACAAATTTTCTATTGTAAAAGTTTGAACTACCATTGTAGTTAATTTGTGGACTCACCAACATTTGAAGAGTCACAATAGTGAAGATTGTTGAAATCCTAAGCGGGGAGCTTAGGTCGTAGACTTAGGTGGGCGTCGAACCACTCTAAATCGTGATTTGAAATCTCTTTTTCCCAACTCTCTCTTTGCATTAATTTCTGCACACTAAGTATTTGATAAATTACCTTACTCACATCTTATATTACTAGAGTGCATATTTGATTATTGCTAGTATATTGCTTAATCGAAAAAGTAGTAGTATTGCTTATATAACCTAATTTATCCCCCCTCTTAGGTTCAATTAATGGACAACAACATCCCTCCACTTAACGGAGGGACTAGAGTGGTATTTTCCCAAAACACAGGGCTGATTTTGGTCTTTAGTATAAACTTTAAGGACTAAAATATTTTTTCCCAAAAAAAGGAAAAAAAGTCAGCAAGTCATGCCCAAAAAAAAATTCACCAACAAGTTAGTAATCATGGGGCTACGTATTTGATGTTCATGAGCGGGAAAATTCTACATTTAGTCCCTATTGTTTTCTTTTTGTTTCAATTTGGTCTTTATTATTTAAAATGTCTCAATTTAATCCTTATTGGTTTCCAAAAGTCTCAATTTATAATAGGGAGTAAATTAACTAATTTTGGACAATAGAGACGATTTGAAACTTTAAGAAAATAATAAGAACGAAATTAAGATTTTTTTAAAAATAATAAAGATAAAATTAAGACATTTTATACAATAGAGACCAAATTAAAACTAAAAGAAAATAATAGGGACTAAATATGACATTTTCCCTTCATGAGCTATTAACGTAACGGAGCCAACCGTTGTAAGCTTTGCAAGATTGGTAGGTTTGCTTTCAAGCCTATTAGCTTTGGTAGGCGTCAAAGAACTTTGGGACAACATCTGCATGGAAGGCCCCAACACAATATCTGACGTCCTAAAAAAGTATTTCGTGTGTTCTGTATACAATCATACCAAAGTATAATCACAAGGAAAATTCTTCAATGCACCTACTCCCCATACTTCATAGAGATAGATAAGTGGGCCCCACATATGTGGGACCCATGTGTATATGAGTAGGGAGTATAGGGAATACGTGCAATGAACTCTTACCCCAATCACAATATCCTATATTATTTTTCTCATGAGTTGTCAGTGAGGTAATGATGCGGGACAACTTACGTACGCAATGTAAGACTCGGGTTTGAGGAGGAGGAAAAAGTTGATCCCATCTTGATATACAAAAATTTCAAAACTTTACTTCACTTATTCATGATAATTAAAATTGAGTGGTTAATTGTTGAAATATGGTTAGATTGTGATAAAATACTTAAATTAACTGTGAATTTGGAATGAAAAAATGATTAGCCACCAAGAGTTGAGTTTGTATCTAATTTTTTTTTTTGAAACCTTGTTAACTATTATTACATCCGAACAGCGTCACATGATTCAATTAGAAGTTTTTGATTAATTATCAAAAAAGGAGTAGATTGAGATGTTTTCAATGTGAGATGTTGTGTTTTATTAAAATTTGATTTATTTTTCTAGATCGGTATACTCCTTTGAAAAAAAAAGAGAAGAAAAATGTTTAGATAACTCGCTCATTATCATTTACAGATCAAAAGTGTTGATTCAACAAAAAGAGGCAGAAAAGAAACTCATAACAAAATGTTTTCTTCTAACCATTTTTGAGCATTTTTTTTGTTATGAAAAAGATATCAATACAAATCCTGCCAAACAAGCCTTCTTTCACCAAACACAATTCAACCGAAGAAAAATGATACTTCAAGAAAGTCTTTGAATCAACCAACATCTACCATTCGAGTCATCTATTCATAAAAAATATATATATACAAATAAAAATAAAAATAATATATATATATATATATATATAATCCAAGGGAGTATTACACGATTTGGAAGGTAGTTGAGTTTTAACATTTCATGACTATCCATAGAAAATATTTTCGATTTTATAAATTTTGCGTGATTAATTTTCTTACCTCTTAATTGAGTTACAAATGCTTAAAAAGACTCAAATGATTTTTTGTAAACGATTTCTTGGGGTGGAATTATTTGGAAGATAAACTCATTGTTAATCATATATTTTATAAAATATAACTGTATAAATACATTGACTGCTTAAATTTAATATTTTTGAATCTATGAAGTAATTGATGTCTTTACTTGAGGACAAACAAAGAATGGGTTTGAGGAGGTTGATAAATCCATATTTTTAGTAACTTTAACCTATTGAATCATGTATATTGCATTATTATTTCAAGCTTAATTGTATATTTTACACAATTTTAGTGCAATAGAGGTTTTAAAGAAGAAAGAGCAAAAATGACCACAAAAACCAACATTTGAACAAGAAATTCAATGCAACACTGAAGGAAAATGGTAGAACAACTTCAAAACGAGCAATTCGAGATTGAATTTGGCCAAACCAAGTGCGGAAATGAATTCAGAACGCTGAAAAACCTTGAAATAGACCTAGTCAACTTTTTGGTTAACAGTCAAAGTCAACGGTCAATGGTCAAAGTCAACGAGCCGGTCAAAGTCAATGTTCGGAGTCAAAGTTCACCTACCACAGTCAGATAGGCGCTTGAGCGCCACTTTTTGCAAATGGCAGACAATTGAACGACAGATTGCGGACGAAAAAGGACAGAAAAATATAAAAATAAAAAGTGCAGAAAGGCGCTCGAGCGCGCCTGATTGGCGCTCGAACACCGTCCTGAAATCTTGCCTATAAATACCATGGTTTTCATTGTTGAAAACGTACCATTTTTCTTTCTTAGCTTAATTTATGTTATTTTAGTATTTGTGAAGTGAGTTTTGAGTGTTTTAATTATTATTTTTAATTGTGTGCAAAATTTTAATCCAGAGGGAAGGGTCTAGTGAGCCATCAGCATATCAAAATTATACCGGTGTACCGAAATTCGTTCAACACGATAAGTATTCTTTGATTTTGGTTTTCGTCATGATTTTTTGTACTTTAAAGTATGTCATGGCACACTAGACCCAAGATTCGGGGTGGTACATGTGAGGTTACTCTTGTACATATGTTTTGATTCAAATTTATTAAAGTCTCATATTTTTATTTCTAAATATTCTTTGATTAATTATACGTATACTTGTAGTCATGTTATATTTAATTGAAAGTACATATATGCCCGGTTTTGTAAACTAGTGACAATACGAGACTACCTCTGATGGATTCTAGTTTGGTTGTACCAACACCTACTGGTTACATAAGTGAAAAATTAATTGAGAGATTGGATATCGTTAGGTTATACCAACACATCCAGTCTTGCTAATTAATTAATCTTCTCACTTACATAATTAAAGGCTCATTTCAGTAGTGGGAGCTTGTAGCCCTATTTCTGAAGGACTTAACTTTTAATCTGAATCAATAACTTTGTACTTGCGTATACTGAGCTATAACCACCCTGAATCATTAACCCTTTGGATTTTCATTGTATTATTAAGTATTGTAATTCTTCAATTTAGTAACTTTGTTCAAGTCACTTTTGGATCTCGTTACTACCGTATCTTTGGACATTTCTTGGACTTTTGGACTTAATTTACCGTACTTTTGGAGTTTTGGACTTAATCAAAATTATCCGTAACGGGAGATAGTCAAACAATTCTAAATTAAGGACTTAACTTAATCTGGTAACCCAATCTCCATGGATTGACCATCTACTCGCCACAGCTAGAGATAATTCAAGGTAAGCAATATTTCCAATCATTTAACCTTACTATTTTTTTTGAGCGCAAAACGACGCGATCACTCCTCATGCTCCATAGAGATAGATAAGTGGGCCTCACTTATGTGAGACCCACATGTATGCAAGTAGGGAGTATAGGGAATAGGTGCACTGAACTCTTACCTCAATCACAATGTCCTATATTATTTTTCTCATGAGTTGTCAGTGAGGTAATGATGCGGGAAAACTTACGTACACCTTGGGTTAAGCTCATAAAACATGAGCGATCATGACAGCAAGAGTTGAGCTTGAAATCTTAGTCATAAATAATTAAACTACTTATCAAGAGCATGAACAAACTTATTTAAGTCCAAATATAATAGAAGTTCCTGATTGCCTCTTCAATGGAACTCTTCGAGCTGTTAAAGGACAAAAAAGGTAAAACACTCCCTTAAGACGGTGAATGAGTAGCTTTGAGTAGAGCTATCATTGTTGCTAAAAATTCTCTCAGCAAATTCTCCCCAAAAACAAAAAGAAAAGAAATAAAAAATTGACAACCCAATATCAGTTCACATTTTAGGATGCCCATATATTTCGAATGAATTCCATGAGAACTTGTAGTTGCAAATGAATATCTTATTTGAAAGTGTAAACTAGCTAGTATTAAGTCAAATCTATCATTTGTAGATATAAATTTATTTGCAATACATGTGGAATTGAAACTAAAAAGTCTATTTTACTCAAATACCCCTTCTCTATTCTATTGAAATTAGTAAAATTAGAAATGATAAACAAGAACTTTTGAGTTATCCGACAACTACTAACATGGCTTAGAAGTAAGGAAGACTAGAATGACAATTGACGCCAACTTTGGCTAAATTTGCTAATAAGGCATATAATTTTACAAATAAAAGCATAATTACGAAAAATTTGCAAAGAGCATTGAAATGATTTCTAGAATGAAAATGAAAGGAACTTCCAGTATGATTAAACCACAAAAGAAAAAATTAAAGGTGAATATTATATCAATCAAACGTGAACAATGACCATGCAATCAAAAAGAGGAAGGATTTAGCAACTCTACATAAAAATGAGCTCCACTTGCCTCTTACGTTTATCTTCAATCAACCTTCTTTTATATTGGATACTGTAAAATAATATCGAAGGAAAATATTATTCATATCTGACTTGTTGATCAATTATTTTCTTTGTATTTGTTTTAAGAAAAAGGGCAAGGAAGAGAGTTTGATCTAAGTTTTATTTTTTATCTTTGTATTTGGAGCCAAAGTTAAACTTAAGTGTAAATGAAAATATATAGGGTAATTTTATCCTCAAAAGTAAGCAACTAACTTAAAAAATGTGAATTTGTAAATTACACCTCTTGAGTAAGGATTTGGATAAAACTCAAAGAAATTCAAAATTTACAAATCCTGAATCTTCAATTTTTTAAAGAGTTACTTCTAAATATAAAAAATTAGATTTGTAAATAAATTTTACAAATTTTTGTAAAATTCATTTGTTTCAAACCATATGTAGGAGAATTTTCTGTGTTGGGCTATTGTTTAAATTTAATGAGCATCTCAATTTCCTGATCACTAACTAGCCTAATGACAATGATAACAATTATTCCTTCCAATATGCCTGATTTAGTTTTCACAGATTTTATAGCCTCTACATTGAACTAGCTCTTCAAGTTATAATGATGGGCTAAAATCTCGCAACCTCTAGCCAAGGGATGGTCTTCCCAATTTGTTGCTAGAAGAATCATCACGACAGCCTGCCTATCAACAAGAGTTTAATTGTTTGAGCTTCAGAATTCCATTTTACCGAGTCAACAACCTATGCAAAAGGGTTACACTAGATCAGGCTCAAGAGTCCAATTAGAGGTGGGAGATGATAGCAAGGGTGCAAGCACAACATTAAGCTACTGATAGACATGTTTTCCTATTCAGAAGTAGGTTTGAAGACTGAGGTGGACAAGAAGATTTACCCAGTGTATTCACATGCAGAAGGTCTAACTCTTCATCCATGCAACACAGGCATTCGGGTAAGGAGGGAGGGAGAAAGGCAGAGAAATCAGATCGTACTGCATTATCTAAACATGTATACACAGAAGCAGCTGGCGCTATCTACGAGAGTGTAGAAAAGCTACATACATGCATGGCAAATATATGTGTCAATAAATATAAATATCTAGGTCAATGAAAAATGATTTGAATTACAATGTGCGAATCTATTTAGAACACAGCAAACCATTGTGGAAACTAAGTTCAAGATCAAATTGTTAAATATCAAGAGCTATTAGCTAAGAATGAAAGTGAAGAGTTGTAGTATTCTGAATTAACCAGTTCCTAGATGCACAGACCTCAAGTGGTTATAACAATCATCGCTGCTGGGAAAAACTCCAAACAGACCCAGCAAACATGACGTCCACATTTACACTCAATGTGGTTGCACCCCTCTATCTTCTCGATGGTAAACCCACAGACTGGACACTTTTTCACGTTCTCTTTGCCCATGCACCACTTGTGTAGGGAAGAGTCTGGGTCGTCTTTGAATTCTTTGTACTTCTCACATGACAAATACGGGTGATACTCCAGATGGCACCTAGTGCACATCTCCACGTAACATGCACCACAAACAAATGGTGCACTGATGGTCCCCAGATCTACAACTCGATAAACTGAAGGACAATCAGGTGAGGGGCAAAACCTGTAAGTACCGCCATTTCCAGCCACGTATGCTCCCAAAGAAGCCTGGAAAAGATCCTCCAGGTTTTCAGTAGATAAGAGAGACCTCAAGTCAGTAAGCAAAATAGGAGCCTCACAGCCTTTTTGAGTACATAGCAGAGGGAAACCCTCCTGGCTTTTAATTGCGGAGTCACACTGTTCCACTAAGCAAGACCAGCAGAACTTATGTGTACAGCTTTCAAGCCTGTAACCGTCCTCCACCTCACACAAGCAAATGGGACAGTTGATTTCATTGTCGCTCCTTTGAGCAGGTGAATCACATGTCTGTGCAATCTCATAAATAATGTCTTCAACCTGTTGTTTCACATCATTGGCACCACTAATAGAAATACAATGACGCTTGGTATTCAAAAAGAAATGAGCTGCAGGCACCATTTCCTTGAGCCCACGAAGGTCTGGTCCAAACTTCTGAACTACTCTTTTCATCATATCAGAGGGCAGATCACCACCAAGAATATGGACTTCAAACTGCTTGCTCTCGTGTATTGCCAAAAGGTAGTTTACAAACTTATGCTGTCCCACTTCAATATTCTCTGAAGAACCAAAGACCCTTACAACAAGGCTATGCCTATCAAAGAGGATATAACTACCTGTTTCTCTCTGAATTGACTTCATAAGCATATTACCATCTCAAGAGAAGAGGTATTGTAGAACTGCTGGGGTGATGCCAGTATGATTGATGATCTTCCCTCGCATGAGTTCTTCAAGGGGTCTTCTCAATTCTGGCACAATTTTTGTTGCAGTGTAAGATATCTTCCCCCTGTAGGAACCATTTCCATTCCTTTCTAGGTGGCATTCTCCACCGGCAAAACAATGACAACATACCATCAGCACTCAATTGCGAAATTCTAATCAGGTGAACGTCACTAATACCAGGCGCACTTCAACACTGAAAACAAATAAATACACAGTTAAGCCTTCACCAATTTTATCAAAAACATGATTCAACGTTATCCTATATCACCAAGAAGCAATCCAAATGTAAAAAGACAACAATTGGACAAAGAAAAAAGATTTCAACTTTCCTGGAAATAAATTTTAATCATTCAGGTCTGGGAAAACCTCTATTTACTTAGTGTAGAAAACTCAAGATTAGATCTTTAAATAAAGTTTTTTCTAATTTACAATATGGAAGATAATAAAAGAAAACGCAGCTTAAAAAAGAAATAGGAGATTAGTTAGGGTAACAAAACTTAATAGTGACGTATTTGGCATCCAAAAAGAGCAATGCAATTCTAAAGTAATGAACTAATCTTAATATACACAAAAATTAATGCAAATGACAGGTCTAATCACTTCCACGCCAAATACCAGTGACATTACTTTACATCTAGAAAAGGTTCTAGATCCATTTACACCAAACATGTCATTCATCTTAATCAAAGATATTAAAAGCATATGAAATTCTATGCTACAAATAGCCATTTTTACACAAGATTGGTACAATAAAAAGCCGTTCTTCACGCCATGTGGTGCATTTCATAGGGAAACAAATCTTAATATACAAATTAGCAGGAAACAAAGGATTTATGCCATATCAAATACTGTTTCGTCGCCTAAGACTTGCAAGTAGAGAATCAAGTTCATCTTTTATAACATGATACACAGGTCCAGGACAGGAGACGGTGCTATGTAACAATTGCTGGCACCTTATCTTCTACCATGAGAAACACCCTGGCAACATTTTCCCATCAAGTTGCTCTAACGCCCTTACAGCCTCCAAATGCAAACTTCCATCAAATGTGATTGTGGCTTGCATATATGTATCCTTAGGTTCTGGAGGAAAGACCTGGACGTGGAGACAACTGACATGATAATTCCTATTAGGCATGAAAGGGGATAGTTCCTTCAGAAGTGCTTCCTCACAAGTTACAAGTGGAGGATTCTCTACAGTTATATGTTTTCTCAGCACAAAAATGTCCAGAATTGACCTATTTGTTGATGTTCTTAATGCCTCAAAAATTTCAGGTTCAGAAAGTTCTATATCAAGCCCACTAATCATAATGTTGTCCATGTATTTCATACTTGGTTTACATGGAACATATTTACTTCCAATTATCAGATTCGAGAAATCATAAAGCATAAAAGCAACATCAATTGGATCACACTTAACAATCGCTACCCCTATACTGGACCTTTGAGGCCAACTAACTTTTGCTTTCACAGCAAGAAAGGAGAAGAATTTATGATCACCACCATATGCCTTTCGAGAAGGATGTACCTTCAAGAAACTGCTACTAAATTCAATTCAGTCCAACTCTGTCGCCCTTTTGGCAACATAGGGCCTAAGAAATGTTACCCTGCCCCACTTCTCTTTTTCCTCATTGTCTTGGCCTGAGAACCTCTGGGCCCCACAAATATTACCCCCAGTGCGTCTCTCGAGAAACATTAGTAGCTTCTTGTCATCAATAACAGTCAAATTAGAATGATATATATCAACACTCAAACATCTCTTGTCAAGCTCTAGATGTTTTATCTCGACGCTAGCTCCAAATAGAGCAATAGACGGTGTGACAGTAACAGCTGCATTGTATAAGCATTTCTCCAAGCATTCATTACGTAATAGTTTCTGTTCATACTTCAAAGCATCATTGAAAACACAGCAAACCCTGTCCAAATCTTGCAAAGAAGCGTGTAAGGCGACCATATTCTCATCGACATTAACTTCAATGCCAATTCGTTCATCCATATATTATGTATGGATACATGAAACAAGATGATGCAGATTAGTGTCATATTTTCCACAAAATCTTTTCAATAGTGTAGTGCCAAAGCCGGTCAACATTCTCCTATGCAACTTTTGACTATTCATCTTGGAAAAATCAAAAGGCAGAGGAGGACAGAGAGAAGACAGAGATTTATGATCAACCTCTGTTACACAGAACAGATAATTGTTAGACACTGAATGGATGTCGCCAAATACAACCCAAGCTGGCCTTTGACTAAAACTCAGCAAAGAACATGATGGATGTAGCTGAATATGTTTCCCAGTTAGCACCACTTCATAACCAAGCTGGTCATAAGCAGAGAACATAGCCACATTTTCTGCTAAAGAAGAGAGTATCACACTTTTCAAAATTTCATCATGCTCGGTATGCATCTGTGGATCCCAACGCCAATAACTTGGAATCATTTTATTGAGCTCATTTTGAAGACATAATTCCAAATCTTGCACGGTCACGTGGCATTTCCTCATAGATTTAGCATTGATGCTATTGTCCCAACACCAGGTGTTCTTCTTCTCTCGAGGCACAGACTCCCATGCCTGGTAGTGTAACGCCCCGATCCCTCACGAGACCGGGACTCCTATTTATCATTCTATTCTCACCCAATTCCAAACCCCAGGCACAAAATTTTAGGGGAAAACGGACGGAGTCTCCCCTGTTTATAGGACTAAACTGGTACCTGCACAAAGACACCATGATGCTAGATCCACAAACAACAACTCTTATAACCAATCCTCCAAGATTTTTATGGGCCACCCGCAATCACAAGGCCATCCGAGCCTTGGAACAACAATTACATATAACACACAAGCAAGCAAAGCATTTCTAATTTTAACTATAGGTAGTTAGATACAACAATAGCCAAGTTCTACTTTCAAGTTTGTTAATCCCACAAGCATGCAAAAAAAATAAGTTTACTATGGATTATTACATGTCATTCCACTTTATATCCAACATACAATATTACAAATCATTACATTCACCATTTATACTCAAGACCCCAAGGTCACAAAAAGGCAATCAACAACAACTCCACGCAAGCTTCTCATTTTAGACAACCTTATCACACAAAAAGTCACCGAAATTACTTAACTAGCACTTCTTCCTCTTCTTCTATCAACTGAGGATTCACCTCAGCTTCACCTGAAACATATTAAATGAGGAATGAGCAACAATGTTGCCCAGCGAGGGAGGTGATACAACATGCCAACGTGCAATATGATATGCAAACACAAGAAAACATATATAATCCACATAAACCAACAAGACAATAAACCAAGCAATTAACCACTTTTAAAAAGGATACGGTTCCACTTCCAAGTCTTCATCCACGAGCCACGAACCACGAGCATCACGAACATGCCGGCAAACCCCAAACACCAACAATTGGGACACTCCGGATGTATCTTGATCCTACGACCCTTTCTCCCGAGGTAGGTCCATGCCCAGCAGGTGAACCATGCCTCTGGGGTAGTGGAGTATGTGTAACGCCCCGATCCCTCACGAGACCGGGATTCCTATTTATCACGCTATTCTCAACCCAATTCCAAACCCCGGACACAAAATTTAGGGAGAAACGGACGGAGTCTCCCCTGTTTGTAGGACTAATTAAAAACCTGCGAATAATAAAATACAACTATGAAACCATAATCCAACATTCTCATATATTTCAACTTCAACCACTAAGCTATACCTCGTCTTGAGGTCATCCAAGCTTTAGACTCAACAAAATAGGTACACAAACATGCATAGGCCTCAAATATTGAAATACTATGTTATAAAGTCACTTATCATATCATTCTAACTTTATCTCTTCAATTGTCTTGTTTATTAATCTAGCATACTAACTCCATTAACCCAAGCTAGCATGCACGACAATTAAACAATAACATAGTCCTTTAAGCTATTACAGGCCACCTATGAACCAAATACAAACAAGATCCAATACAATTACAAGCCGAGTTTTTATTGTGCCAATCAAATTACAATTCAAATCACTTCACTAATTCACATGGATTCGTAGATACTAATAATAAAAGCCAACACAAGCAAACACGGTAACTCTCGAGCTTTCCCTGTATCACCTTGCGAAGGTGCTGAACCTGAAAGGTGTTAGAGACGAGGGTGAGTATACAACCGGTATACTCAGTGAGGGAGGTGATGCAACATAATATGCAACAGGATAAAAGCATATTCAACATCAAATAACACAACCAAGTAAACAAGTAATTAAATACATATAAAAAGGATACGGTTCACTTCAAGTCTTCAATCTCGGACCACGAGCCACGAACTTCACGCTAATGCCGACAAACTCATACACCAACAAATTGGGATACTCCGGATGTATCCCGATCCTACGACCCTTTCTCCTGAGGTAGGTCCATGCCCAGCAGGTGAACCACGCCTCTGGGGTAGTGGAGTATGCCTCAGCGAGAAGGGAATAGGCACCATGGTAGTCGAGGGAGCACGGCAAGCCCGATGCCGCCCGTGTTTCTCGACGCTACCATGTCCGAAAAGGTTGCACAACCCGATATTTGATCACAATAATTCAAGCAATGACAATATAATTCAAGAATCACATAAATGAGGAACAACATAGTAGGTTGCCCTCGCAGGTAGATTACAATAAATAAACCATATAACAATATAAATAAAAGTCAAGTGTATATTTAGTCTATTCATATCAAAGTACACGTAATTTTAAGCAATCATATTAAACTATACAATTTATGAGCAGTAAAACAAATTAAGATGTATAAAAGAATGTAACTCCCTCACCTCTACCAAGCTCCAAGATGCCAGAAAGTAGTTTAAATTTACTCCAAAACCTCCTTTAGCTCGAATATGCAAATCCTTATTATATTCATATAAGTACAACACCTTAGCAATTAACTATGTTATTTCCATATTAGCACGTAATCCCAAGTAACCACATATTACTCATGAAGTGAACCCATGAAAACTAGCAGTAGTAGTTAACTTAGCTATTAACTATATCAATTCCAACTTAACTATTTCTTAACTCCATCCACAATGATAACAATTATATATAATCACTCATGTATATCATATTGCCACATAGCTTAAAAGTCATACAAATATCTCTAAAACATTTCTTTAATCTTACGAAAGACACTACTACATCAACATTTAACTAGTATACTAGAATTTAAGTGCAAGTTAAGTTTAACTATAGCTTACTACTACATGATTATGAAATACACATGCATTATTCTCTTCCAAAGGCCATAACTTGTACCTAAATGAAGCTTAGCAGCATTCTTCCTTTAGCTAGTTAATAACTCCATTAAACTATCATAATTCATTAGATTCATTAGCTAACTACAAGTTAAGAAAATTCATAAACTAGACTAGCATAACAAGCTCTAACAAAATTTATAGTTCAACATTTCACAAGTTGGACAAGAAGTAGAGAAACTTATCTATCAACAATTTCAACACTGACTTGATAACAACTCAAAAATAAGTTAATCCTATCTCAACACCCACAACAACTCAAGTTAAAGAAAACATTTTACAAGTCAATACTAACTTTTATCAAGCTAACACATTTCTTATATTACCAATATAATTAAAATAAGAAGAAAAGGAGTATGGCAACCCAACTGGCTGCCCTCACATAAACACATTATAACCAAAATACGCACGAGATAACTATATAATCCCAAAAAGAGGCAACCAACACAATTTCACCCAAAATCCAATTCAAATAGCTCAATTAGCTTTAGATAAACACAATAGTATGTGACAACACAATAGCAAGCTCTAGGTACAACAATAAAGCCAATTACTACCTTTTTTCCCCTTTCTTAACCAAGTTTTTCTTCTCCTAAATGCATTTCAACGTTACCAACCCACAACCTAACCATACTACATTCCCAACCAAGCCAAGAGACACCTATTAAGATCATGAAAACCCGTTTTAGAAATAAAAGCTCGGGAAGGCCCCGAGCGGGTTTTAACTACAACTACCCTATTCGAACCCCAAATTCACGCAACGAAAGCACCAAAAGTGCTTCCATGCCCCAAGGATACCTATTCCAAAGCCTAAACGTGCTCGGATTACATTTCGCGAAAAACTCCCTTTTTAAAAGTTAGCTAATACTAGCATTCGTGGAACTTCTTTTTCTCTTGATTCACTAGATGGCAAGTAACTATGTCTAATTCAATTAAGCATTCACACATAACCACCATTCATCACCATTAAGCTTCTTACTACCTAAAATTGCTTATTATTCACTAAAGCCAACCATCAAGACATCATAAACCTATAGCAAGATAAGTTGAAATTCTAGTTTACATTGGCTTGAATTTGCGGCTTTTGTTACCAGCCTAATTGTTCTCCAAAAACTCTGAAACTCCAGAGAAATGTAGTTCATCGAATGTAGATGGGTTTAGCCTCAAACGGATCTCATTTCGGAGTTATATTCAATGAGATATGACCTCCACAAAATCATCACGCAGTCTGTCCTGCACCAGCGATTTTTCCCAGACAAATTTCGAAAATGGCAAAATCGGAGGGTCAAAACGTTAGAATTAGGCTTAGCACTAGAAATCCACATTTGGTCTAAACTGCCTAATCTAGCTACTGTACAAATTTCGTTAATTTTTGAGCAGTTTTACTATGTCAAAAGTGCTCTAGAAGTCACTGGCAGTGCACAGTCCAGAATTACTCTTTTGCACTACTCTACTTTTAGCTATATTTCCTTGCTTCTTGAGTTAAATTAAGCATCATATTGACTTATAGTTAGCATATGCCACTCATCAACCTCACTTAGAACATCTATCAAACACTTGACCTACATAATTAACTATTACTAACAAACATTCACTTCAACTATAACTACTAAAACCGCACATTAGTTTAGCGCCATAAAAATGTTTTAGGCTCTAATATAGGTTTAACAACTCCTAAATTACACTTATAAAGCAATAGAATAAGCTAGAACATAAGGATTTACTATTCACATTTTTTTTTACTATTCATCATCTTCAACCTATCAACTACCAATTAATCTTCAACTACACATGTAAACAAAGCTCAAAAGTTTGTTCTACACTATCTCTAGCTAGCATTTGAGGTATTAGAAGCATTATATAATCAAATATCAACAATTACAAAATTTCTCTACAACTTGAAATCAAGAGAAATGCACATTAAAAGCTTCCCTCACCTTGCACAAGCTAGGAATGGATGAAAATTAGCTAAAGATCACTCCAATTCTTGCTAAAATTGCTGAAAATTGAAGAAAATCACATGCCCTAGCTTTTCCTCTCTCAACCGTTTCTCTCTCCCTCTCTCTCTGCTTCTAGACATTTTTTTTCCTCTTTGTTTTTGTTTTTTTTTTGATTTTTGGTCTTCAAATAACTAATAAAAACTAAATAATGACTTATAATGGGCTTGGGCTTGCTCAATGGGCTTAGTTGAATTAATTAAAATGGTAACCAAAGGTCCAAGGTTAGCTAAAATCTCTAAAGGCCCAAATAAAATTCTACAAAAAGTTACTATTCTTTCGTAACACTATTCATTCAGGACGAAAACTATTTTCTAATGCACACTCCCAATATTAAATACACAAAATAATATTTTTCACATTCCTCCTACATGATATGTGATAGGAAAAAAATACAGTTTCAAAAAAATTAAACAGTAAATTTTTATTATAAATAGTGCCTTATGCTAAAAATTAAATAAATGCACATTTAATGCTCAAATAAGACATTCAACAATTTAAAATGAATATGAAGAGGTTCTCAGTCATCACACTCTCCCTTCCTTACAAAAATTGCGTCCTCACAATTTCTTAGGCTCCAAAATAATCATTCAATAACTATAGCAACCCTAGTCAGACTTGAAACCAATAAGTGTACTGACAAGTTTACCAAGATGAATACCCATACCATTGCCACGGATAATTCCACTGAGAATACCAAAAGCTCTTCAGAAGGAATCCCGATTAATATAGCCAAATAAAGGCTTTTATGGAAGTACCGTTTAGAAAACCAAATAGAAGCACCACATAAGAATCTCATCTATTAGTATCGGAAGTTAATAATAAGAAATCTGTATGTGAATACCAAGATAATACCATGCCATAGGTGAGGCCCCGAATAAAAATTCCAACAAGAAACCGTATAAAGAATACCGATGGAGTATCTTTGAGTGCAATTCCTCCAATAGAAGTATGTTACGAGTATTCCATGTACGATACCAAATAAGAGATGCATCCAAGATCCACAGGAGATGTTACCTATGAAAATTGTGGTTTAAAGATCAACTGCCACCAATTAACTCCCAACTAGAAAGCAAAGAGAATACCCCATTAGAAGTTCAACTGTAAACAACATTTTTCCGCAGGACATAAATTGTATATATATATATATATATATATATATATATATGTAGATAATGTTAGATGTTCCCTCTTCTTGTTGGTTCTCGCCTCCAAATATGCCGCTACTGATCATCTCTTATAGGGGAGAGTTTACTTACCATATGTGAGGGGTAATGCATGTATGCATATAATGATGAATATATAAGATACTAATATTAATAAATATACCATATAAAAGTACACAAGGTCACATAATTGTTTAGCTAATACATTATTCATATTTCACATAAGCAAATCACGTAACATACATTTCTCATTGAAGTGACACATGATCACATAGTTATACGTATCACACAATCTTCAAATTTCATGCAAATATAACACATAGGAGCACATTTAACTCAAATAGGCACAAGCCTATATCAATACACATTTTACATATTCTGAGGACATGACATATTAACCTACTTAGTACACAAGTCACACATGGTACTCTATCCATGTAACACACTTTACAAACACACGATCAAGGTCACTACCCAATAGGTCGAAGACCCTTTCCCGGCTGTGAGCTATCTAAGCTCTGATACCACTTTTGTAATGCCCCGATCCCTCACGAGACCTGAACTCCTATTTATCATGCTATTCTCACCCAACTCCAAACCCCGGGCACAAAACTTTACGAAAAACGGACGGAGTTTCCCCTGTTTGTAGGACTAATTAAAAACCTGCGAATAATAGAATACAACTATGAAACCATAATCCAACATTCTCATATATTTCAACTTCAACCACTAAGCTATGCCTCGTCTTGAGGTCATCCAAGCTTTAGACTCAACAAAATAGGTACACAAATATGCATAGGCCTCAAATATTGAAATACTATGTTATAAAGTCACTTATCATATCATTTTAACTTTATCTCTTCAATTGTCTTGTTTATTAATCTAGCCTACTAACTCCATTAACCCAAGCTAGCATGCATGACAATTAAACAATAACATAGTCCTTTAAGCTATTACAGGCCACCTATGAACCAAATACAAACAAGACCCAATACAATTACAAGCCGAGTTTTTATTGTGCCAATCAAATTACAATTCAAATCACTTCACTAATTCACATGGATTCGTAGGTACTAATAATAAAAGCCAACACAAGCAAACACGGTAACTCTCGAGCTTTCCCTGTATCACCTTGCGAAGGTGCTGAACCTGAAAGGTGTTAGAGACGAGGGTGAGTATACAACCGGTATACTCAGTGAGGGAGGTGATGCAACATAATATGCAACAGGATAAAAGCATATTCAACATCAAATAACACAACCAAGTAAACAAGTAATTAAATACATATAAAAAGGATACGGTTCACTTCAAGTCTTCAATCTCGGACCACGAGCCACGAACTTCACGCTAATGCCGGCAAACCCATACACCAACAAGTTGGGATACTCCGGATGTATCCCGATCCTACGACCCTTTCTCCTGAGGTAGGTCCATGCCCAGCAGGTGAACCACGCCTCTGGGGTAGTGGAGTATGCCTCAGCGAGAAGGGAATAGGCACCATGGTAGTCGAGGGAGCACGGCAAGCCCGATACCGCCCGTGTTTCTCGACGCTACCATGTCCGAAAAGGTTGCGCAACCCGATATTCGATCACAATAATTCAAGAAATGACAATATAATTCAAGAATCACATAAATGAGGGACAATAAAGTAGGTTGCCCTCTCACGTAGATTACAATAAATAAGCCATATAACAATATAAATAAAAGTCAAGTGTATATTTAGTCTATTCATATAAAAGTGCACGTAATTATAAGCAATCATACTAAACTATATAATTTATGAGCAGTAAAACAAATTAAGATGCACAAAAGAATGTAACTCCCTCACCTCTACCAAGCTCCAAGATGCCAGAAAGTAGTTTAAATTTACTCCAAAACCTCATTTAGCTCGAATATGCAAATCCTTATTATATTCATATAAGTACAACACCTTAGCAATTAACTATGTTATTTCCATATTAGCACGTAATCCCAAGTAACCACATATTACTCATGAAGTGAACCCATGAAAACTAGCAGTAGTAGTTAACTTAGCTATTAACTATATCAATTCCGACTTCACTAGTTCTTAACTCCATCCACAATGATAACAGTTATATATAATCACTCATGTATATCATATTGCCACATAGCTTAAAAGTCAAACAAATATTTCTAAAACATTTCTTTTATCTTACGAAGGACACTGCTACATCAACATTTAACTAGTATACTAGAATTTAAGTGCAAGTTAAGTTTAACTATAGCTTACTACTGCATGATTATGAAATACACATGCATTATTCTCTTCCAAAGGCCATAACTTGTACCTAAATGAAGCTTAGCAGCATTCTTACTTTAGCTAGTTAATAACTCCATTAAACTATCATAATTCATTAGATTTATTAGCTAAATACAAGTTAAGAAAATTCATAAACTAGACTAGCATAGCAAGCTCTAACAAAATTTATAGTTCAACATTTTACAAGTTGGACAAGAAGTAGAGAAATTTATCTATCAACAATTTCAACATTGACTTGATAACAACTCAAAAATAAGTTAATCCTATCTCAACACCCACAACAACTCAAGTTAAAGAAAACATTTTACAAGTCAATACTAACTTTTATCAAGGTAACACATTTCTTATATTACCAATATAATTAAAATAAGAAGAAAAGGAGTATGGCAACCCAACTGGCTGCCCTCACATAAACACATTATAACCAAAATATGCACGAGATAACTATATAATCTCAAAAAGAGGCAACCAACACAACTTCACCCAAAATCCAATTCAAATAGCTCAATTAGCTTTAGATAAACACAATAGTATGCGACAACACAATAGCAAGCTCTAGGTACAACAATAAAGCCAATTACTACCTTTTTCCCCTTTCTTAACCAAGTTTTTCTTCTCCTAAATGCATTTCAACGTTACCAACCCACAACCTAACCATACTACATTCCCAACCAAGCCAAGAGACACCTATTAAGATCATGAAAACCCGTTTTAGAAATAAAAGCTCGGGAAGGCCCCGAGCGGGTTTTAACTACAACTACCCTATTCGAACCCCAAATTCACGCAACGAAAGCACCAAAAGTGCTTCCATGCCCCAAGGATACCTATTCCAAAGCCTAAACGTGCTCGGATTACATTTCGCGAAAAACTCCCTTTTTAAAAGTTAGCTAATACTAGCATTCGTGGAACTTCTCTTTCTCTTGATTCACTAGATGGCAAGTAACTATGTCTAATTCAATTAAGCATTCACACATAACCACCATTCATCACCATTAAGCTTCTTACTACCTAAAATTGCTCATTATTCACTAAAGCCAACCATCAAGACATCATAAACCTATAGCAAGATAAGTTGAAATTCTAGTTTACATTGGCTTGAATTTGCGGCTTTTGTTACCAGCCTAATTGTTCTCCAAAAACTCTGAAACTCTAGAGAAATGTAGTTCATCGAATGTAGATGGGTTTAGCCTCAAACGGATCTCATTTCGGAGTTATATTCAATGAGATATGACCTCCACAAAATCATCACGCAGTCTGTCCTGCACCAGCGATTTTTTTCCAGACAAATTTCGAAAATGGCAAAATCGGAGGGTCAAAACGTTAGAATTAGGCTTAGCACTAGAAATCCACATTTGCTCTAAACTGCCTAATCTAGCTACTGTACAAATTTCGTTAATTTTTGAGCAGTTTTACTATGTCAAAAGTGCTCTAGAAGTCACTGGCAGTGCACAGTCCAGAATTACTCTTTTGCACTACTCTACTTTTAGCTATATTTCCTTGCTTCTTGAGTTAAATTAAGCATCATATTGACTTATAGTTAGCATATGCCACTCATCAACCTCACTTAGAACATCTATCAAACACTTGACCTACATAATTAACTATTAAAACCGCACATTAGTTTAGCGCCATAAAAATGTTTTAGGCTCTAATATAGGTTTAACAACTCCTAAATTACACTTATAAAGCAATAGAATAAGCTAGAACATAAGGATTTACTATTCACATTTTTTTTTACTATTCATCATCTTCAACCTATCAACTACCAATTAATCTTCAACTACACATGTAAACAAAGCTCAAAAGTTTGTTCTACCCCATCTCTAGCTAGCATTTGAGGTATTAGAAGCATTATATAATCAAATATCAACAATTACAAAATTTCTTTACAACTAGAAATCAAGAGAAATGCACATTAAAAGCTTCCCTCACCTTGCACAAGCTAGGAATGGATGAAAATTAGCTAAAGATCACTGCAATTCTTGCTAAAATGGCTGAAAATTGAAGAAAATCACATGCCCTAGCTTTTCTTCTCTCAACCGTTTCTCTCTCCTTCTCTCTCTGCTTCTAGACATTTTTTTTTCCTCTTTGTTTTTTGTTTTTTTTTTTGATTTTTGGTCTTCAAATAACTAATAAAAACTAAATAATGACTTATAATGGGCTTGGGCTTGCTCAATGGGCTTAGTTGAATTAATTAAAATGGTAACCAAAGGTCCAAGGTTAGCTAAAATCTCTAAAGGCCCAAATAAAATTCTACAAAAAGTTACTATTCTTTCGTAACACTATTCATTCAGGACGGAAACTATTTTCTAATGCACACTCCCAATATTAAATACACAAAATAATATTTTTCACATTCCTCCTACATGATATGTGATAGGAAAAAAATACAGTTTCAGAAAAATTAAACAGTAAATTTTTATTATAAATAGTGCTTTATGCTAAAAATTAAATAAATGCACATTTAATAGTTAAATAAGACATTCAACAATTTAAAATGAATATGAAGAGGTTCTCGGTCGTCACACTCTCCCCTCCTTACAAAAATTGCGTCCTCACAATTTCTTAGGCTCCAAAATAATCATTCAATAACTATAGCAACCCTAGTCAGACTTGAAACCAATAAGTGTACTGACTAGTTTACCAAGATGAATACCCATACCATTGCCACCGATAATTCCACTGAGAATACCAAAAGCTCTTCAGAAGGAATCCCGATTAATATAGCCAAATAAAGGCTTTTATGGAAGTACCGTTTAGAAAACCAAATAGAAGCACCACATAAGAATCTCATCTATTAGTATCGGAAGTTAATAATAAGAAATCTGTATGTGAATACCAAGATAATACCATGCCATAGGTGAGGCCCCGAATAAGAATTCCAACAAGAAACCGTATAAAGAATACCGATGGAGTATCTTTGAGTGCAATTCCTCCAATAGAAGTATATTACGAGTATTCCATGTACGATACCGAATAAGAGATGCATCCAAGATCCACAGGAGATGTTACCTATGAAAATTGTGGTTTAAAGATCAACTGCCACCAATTAACTCCCAACTAGAAGGCAAAGAGAATACCCCATTAGAAGTTCAACTGTAAACAACATTTTTCCGCAGGACATAAATTGTATATATATATATATATATATATATATATATATATATATATATATGTAGATAATGTTAGATGTTCCCTCTTCTTGTTGGTTCTCGCCTCCAAATATGCCGCTACTGATCATATCTTATAGGGGAGAGTTTACTTACTATATGTGAGGGGTAATGCATGTATGCATACAATGATGAATATATAAGATACTAATATTAATAAATATACCATATAAAAGTACACAAGGTCACATAATTGTTCAGCTAACACATTATTCATATTTCACATAAGCAAATCATGTAACATACATTTCTCATTCAAGTCACACATGATCACATAGTTATACGTATCACACAATCTTCATATTTCATGCAAATATAATACATAGGAGCACATTTAGCTCAAACAGGCACAAGCCCATATCAATACACATTTTACATATTCTGAGGACATGACATATTAACCTACTTAGTACACAAGTCACGCATGGTACTCTATCCATGTAACACACTTTACAAACACACGATCAAGGTCACTACCCAATAGGCCGAAGACCCTTTCCCGGCTGTGAGCTATCTAAGCTCTGATACCACCTCTGTAACGCCCTGATCCCTCACGAGACCGGGATTCCTATTTATCACGCTATTCTCAACCCAATTCCAAACCCCGGACACAAAATTTAGGGAGAAACGGACGGAGTCTCCCCTGTTTGTAGGACTAATTAAAAACCTGCGAATAATAGAATACAACTATGAAACCATAATCCAACATTCTCATATATTTCAACTTCAACCACTAAGCTATACCTCGTCTTGAGGTCATCCAAGCTTTAGACTCAACAAAATAGGTACACAAACATGCATAGGCCTCAAATATTGAAATACTATGTTATAAAGTCACTTATCATATCATTCTAACTTTATCTCTTCAATTGTCTTGTTTATTAATCTAGCCTACTAACTCCATTAACCCAAGCTAGCATGCACGACAATTAAACAATAACATAGTCCTTTAAGCTATTACAGGCCACCTATGAACCAAATACAAACAAGACCCAATACAATTACAAGCCGAGTTTTTATTGTGCCAATCAAATTACAATTCAAATCACTTCACTAATTCACATGGATTCGTAGGTACTAATAATAAAAGCCAACACAAGCAAACACGGTAACTCTCGAGCTTTCCCTGTATCACCTTGCGAAGGTGCTGAACCTGAAAGGTGTTAGAGACGAGGGTGAGTATACAACCGGTATACTCAGTGAGGGAGGTGATGCAACATAATATGCAACAGGATAAAAGCATATTCAACATCAAATAACACAACCAAGTAAACAAGTAATTAAATACATATAAAAAGGATACGGTTCACTTCAAGTCTTCAATCTCGGACCACGAGCCACGAACTTCACGCTAATGCCGACAAACCCATACACCAACAAGTTGGGATACTCCGGATGTATCCCGATCCTACGACCCTTTCTCCTGAGGTAGGTCCATGCCCAGCAGGTGAACCACGCCTCTGGGGTAGTGGAGTATGCCTCAGCGAGAAGGGAATAGGCACCATGGTAGTCGAGGGAGCACGGCAAGCCCGATGCCGCCCGTGTTTCTCGACGCTACCATGTCCGAAAAGGTTGCGCAACCCGATATTCGATCACAATAATTCAAGCAATGACAATATAATTCAAGAATCACATAAATGAGGGACAACAAAGTAGGTTGCCCTCTCACGTAGATTACAATAAATAAGCCATATAACAATATAAATAAAAGTCAAGTGTATATTTAGTCTATTCATATCAAAGTGCACGTAATTATAAGCAATCATACTAAACTATATAATTTATGAGCAGTAAAACAAATTAAGATGCACAAAAGAATGTAACTCCCTCACCTCTACCAAGCTCCAAGATGCCAGAAAGTAGTTTAAATTTACTCCAAAACCTCCTTTAGCTCGAATATGCAAATCCCTATTATATTCATATAAGTACAACACCTTAGCAATTAACTATGTTATTTCCACATTAGCACGTAATCCCAAGTAACCTCATATTACTCATGAAGTGAACCCATGAAAACTAGCAGCAGTAGTTAACTTAGCTATTAACTATATCAATTCCGACTTAACTAGTTCTTAACTCCATCCACAATGATAACAGTTATATATAATCACTCATGTATATCATATTGCCACATAGCTTAAAAGTCATACAAATATCTCTAAAACATTTCTTTAATCTTACGAAAGACACTACTACATCAACATTTAACTAGTATACTAGAATTTAAGTGCAAGTTAAGTTTAACTATAGCTTACTACTACATGATTATGAAATACACATGCATTATTCTCTTCCAAAGGCCATAACTTGTACCTAAATGAAGCTTAGCAGCATTCTTCCTTTAGCTAGTTAATAACTCCATTAAACTATCATAATTCATTAGATTCATTAGCTAACTACAAGTTAAGAAAATTCATAAACTAGACTAGCATAACAAGCTCTAACAAAATTTATAGTTCAACATTTCACAAGTTGGACAAGAAGTAGAGAAACTTATCTATCAACAATTTCAACACTGACTTGATAACAACTCAAAAATAAGTTAATCCTATCTCAACACCCACAACAACTCAAGTTAAAGAAAACATTTTACAAGTCAATACTAACTTTTATCAAGCTAACACATTTCTTATATTACCAATATAATTAAAATAAGAAGAAAAGGAGTATGGCAACCCAACTGGCTGCCCTCACATAAACACATTATAACCAAAATACGCACGAGATAACTATATAATCCCAAAAAGAGGCAACAACACAATTTCACCCAAAATCCAATTCAAATAGCTCAATTAGCTTTAGATAAACACAATAGTATGTGACAACACAATAGCAAGCTCTAGGTACAACAATAAAGCCAATTACTACCTTTTTTCCCCTTTCTTAACCAAGTTTTTCTTCTCCTAAATGTATTTCAACGTTACCAACCCACAACCTAATCATACTACATTCCCAACCAAGCCAAGAGACACCTATTAAGATCATGAAAACCCGTTTTAGAAATAAAAGCTCGGGAAGGCCCCGAGCGGGTTTTAACTACAACTACCCTATTCGAACCCCAAATTCACGCAACGAAAGCACCAAAAGTGCTTCCATGCCCCAAGGATACCTATTCCAAAGCCTAAACGTGCTCGGATTACATTTCGCGAAAAACTCCCTTTTTAAAAGTTAGCTAATACTAGCATTCGTGGAACTTCTCTTTCTCTTGATTCACTAGATGGCAAGTAACTATGTCTAATTCAATTAAGCATTCACACATAACCACCATTCATCACCATTAAGCTTCTTACTACCTAAAATTGCTCATTATTCACTAAAGCCAACCATCAAGACATCATAAACCTATAGCAAGATAAGTTGAAATTCTAGTTTACATTGGCTTGAATTTGCGGCTTTTGTTACCAGCCTAATTGTTCTCCAAAAACTCTGAAACTCTAGAGAAATGTATTTCATCGAATGTAGATGGGTTTAGCCTCAAACGGATCTCATTTCGGAGTTATATTCAATGAGATATGACCTCCACAAAATCATCACGCAGTCTGTCCTGCACCAGCAATTTTTCCCAGACAAATTTCGAAAATGGCAAAATCGGAGGGTCAAAACGTTAGAATTAGGCTTAGCACTAGAAATCCACATTTGCTCTAAACTGCCTAATCTAGCTACTGTACAAATTTCGTTAATTTTTGAGCAGTTTTACTATGTCAAAAGTGCTCTAGAAGTCACTGGCAGTGCACAGTCCAGAATTACTCTTTTGCACTACTCTACTTTTAGCTATATTTCCTTGCTTCTTGAGTTAAATTAAGCATCATATTGACTTATAGTTAGCATATGCCACTCATCAACCTCACTTAGAACATCTATCAAACACTTGACCTACATAATTAACTATTACTAACAAACATTCACTTCAACTATAACTACTAAAACCGCACATTAGTTTAGCGCCATAAAAATGTTTTAGGCTCTAATATAGGTTTAACAACTCTTAAATTACACTTATAAAGCAATAGAATAAGCTAGAACATAAGGATTTACTATTCACATTTATTTTTACTATTCATCATCTTCAACCTATCAACTACCAATTAATCTTCAACTACACATGTAAACAAAGCTCAAAAGTTTGTTCTACACTATCTCTAGCTAGCATTTGAGGTATTAGAAGCATTATATCATCAAATATCAACAATTACAAAATTTCTCTACAACTAGAAATCAAGAGAAATGCACATTAAAAGCTTCCATCACCTTGCACAAGCTAGCAATGGATGAAAAGTAGCTAAAGATCACTCCAATTCTTGCTAAAATTGCTGAAAATTGAAGAAAATCACATGCCCTAGCTTTTCCTCTCTCAACCGTTTCTCTCTCCCTCTCTCTCTGCTTCTAGACATTTTTTTTCCTCTTTGTTTTTGTTTTTTTTTTTGATTTTTGGTCTTCAAATAACTAATAAAAACTAAATAATGACTTATAATGGGCTTGGGCTTGCTCAATGGGCTTAGTTGAATTAATTAAAATGGTAACCAAAGGTCCAAGGTTAGCTAAAATCTCTAAAGGCCCAAATAAAATTCTACAAAAAGTTACTATTCTTTCGTAACACTATTCATTCAGGACGGAAACTATTTTCTAATGCACACTCCCAATATTAAATACACAAAATAATATTTTTCACATTCCTCCTACATGATATGTGATAGGAAAAAAATACAGTTTCAGAAAAATTAAACAGTAAATTTTTATTATAAATAGTGCTTTATGCTAAAAATTAAATAAATGCACATTTAATACTCAAATAAGACATTCAACAATTTAAAATGAATATGAAGAGGTTCTTGGTCGTCACACTCTCCCCTCCTTACAAAAATTGCGTCCTCACAATTTCTTAGGCTCCAAAATAATCATTCAATAACTATAGCAACCCTAGTCAGACTTGAAATCAATAAGTGTACTGACTAGTTTACCAAGATGAATACCCATACCATTGCCACCGATAATTCCACTGAGAATACCAAAAGCTCTTCAGAAGGAATCCCGATTAATATAGCCAAATAAAGGCTTTTATGGGAGTACCGTTTAGAAAACCAAATAGAAGCACCACATAAGAATCTCATCTATTAGTATCGGAAGTTAATAATAAGAAATCTGTATGTGAATACCAAGATAATACCATGCCATAGGTGAGGCCCCGAATAAAAATTCCAACAAGAAACCGTATAAAGAATACCGATGGAGTATCTTTGAGTGCAATTCCTCCAATAGAAGTATGTTACGAGTATTCCATGTACGATACCAAATAAGAGATGCATCCAAGATCCACAGGAGATGTTACCTATGAAAATTGTGGTTTAAAGATCAACTGCCACCAATTAACTCCCAACTAGAAGACAAAGAGAATACCCCATTAGAAGTTCAACTGTAAACAACATTTTTCCGCAGGGCATAAATTGTATATATATATATATATATATATGTAGATAATGTTAGCTGTTCCCTCTTTTTGTTGGTCCTCGCCTCCAAATTTTCCGCTACTAATCATCTCTTATAGGGGAGAGTTTACTTACCATATGTGAGGGGTAATGCATGTATGCATATAATGATGAATATATAAGATACTAATATTAATAAATATACCATATAAAAGTACACAAGGTCACATAATTGTTTAGCTAACACATTATTCATATTTCACATAAGCAAATCACGTAACATACATTTCTCATTCAAGTCACACATGATCACATAGTTATACGTATCACACAATCTTCAAATTTCATGCAAATATAACACATAGGAGCACATTTAACTCAAATAGGCACAAGCCTATATCAATACACATTTTACATATTCTGAGGACATGACATATTAACCTACTTAGTACACAAGTCAGGCATGGTACTCTATCCATATAACACACTTTACAAACACACGATCAAGGTCACTACCCAATAGGCCGAAGACCCTTTCCCGGCTGTGAGCTATCTAAGCTCTGATACCACTTCTGTAACGCCCCGATCCCTCACGAGACCGGGACTCCTATTTATCATGCTATTCTCAACCCAATTCCAAACCCCGGACACAAAATTTGGGGAGAAACGGACGGAGTCTCCCCTGTTTGTAGGACTAATTAAAAACCTGCGAATAATAGAATACAACTATGAAACCATAATCCAACATTCTCATATATTTCAACTTCAACCACTAAGCTATACCTCGTCTTGAGGTCATCCAAGCTGTAGACTCAACAAAATAGGTACACAAACATGCATAGGCCTCAAATATTGAAATACTATGTTATAAAGTCACTTATCATATCATTCTAACTTTATCTCTTCAATTGTCTTGTTTATTAATCTAGCCTACTAACTCCATTAACCCAAGCTAGCATGCACGACAATTAAACAATAACATAGTCCTTTAAGCTATTACAGGCCACCTATGAACCAAATACAAACAAGACCCAATACAATTACAAGCCGAGTTTTTATTGTGCCAATCAAATTACAATTCAAATCACTTCACTAATTCACATGGATTCGTAGGTACTAATAATAAAAGCCAACACAAGCAAACACGGTAACTCTCGAGCTTTCCCTGTATCACCTTGCGAAGGTGCTGAACCTGAAAGGTGTTAGAGACGAGGGTGAGTATACAACCGGTATACTCAGTGAGGGAGGTGATGCAACATAATATGCAACAGGATAAAAGCATATTCAACATCAAATAACACAACCAAGTAAACAAGTAATTAAATACATATAAAAAGGATACGGTTCACTTCAAGTCTTCAATCTCGGACCACGAGCCACGAACTTCACGCTAATGCCGACAAACCCATACACTAACAAGTTGGGATACTCCGGATGTATCCCGATCCTACGACCCTTTCTCCTGAGGTAGGTCCATGCCCAGCAGGTGAACCACGCCTCTGGGGTAGTGGAGTATGCCTCAGCGAGAAGGGAATAGGCACCATGGTAGTCGAGGGAGCACGGCAAGCCCGATGCCGCCCGTGTTTCTCGACGCTACCATGTCCGAAAAGGTTGCGCAACCCGATATTCGATCACAATAATTCAAGCAATGACAATATAATTCAAGAATCACATAAATGAGGGACAACAAAGTAGGTTGCCCTCTCACGTAGATTACAATAAATAAGCCATATAACAATATAAATAAAAGTCAAGTGTATATTTAGTCTATTCATATCAAAGTGCACGTAATTATAAGCAATCATACTAAACTATATAATTTATGAGCAGTAAAACAAATTAAGATGCACAAAAGAATGTAACTCCCTCACCTCTACCAAGCTCCAAGATGCCAGAAAGTAGTTTAAATTTACTCCAAAACCTCCTTTAGCTCGAATATGCAAATCCCTATTATATTCATATAAGTACAACACCTTAGCAATTAATTATATTATTTCCATATTAGCACGTAATCCCAAGTATCCACATATTACTCATGAAGTGAACCCATGAAAACTAGCAGCAGTAATTAACTTAGCTATTAACTATATCAATTCCGACTTAACTAGTTCTTAACTCCATCCACAATGATAATAGTTATATATAATCACTCATGTATATCATATTGCCACATAGCTTAAAAGTCATACAAATATCTCTAAAACATTTCTTTAATCTTACGAAAGACACTACTACATCAACATTTAACTAGTATACTAGAATTTAAGTGCAAGTTAAGTTTAACTATAGCTTACTACTACATGATTATGAAATACACATGCATTATTCTCTTCCAAAGGCCATAACTTGTACCTAAATGAAGCTTAGCAGCATTCTTCCTTTAGCTAGTTAATAACTCCATTAAACTATCATAATTCATTAGATTCATTAGCTAACTACAAGTTAAGAAAATTCATAAACTAGACTAGCATAACAAGCTCTAACAAAATTTATAGTTCAACATTTCACAAGTTGGACAAGAAGTAGAGAAACTTATCTATCAACAATTTCAACACTGACTTGATAACAACTCAAAAATAAGTTAATCCTATCTCAACACCCACAACAACTCAAGTTAAAGAAAACATTTTACAAGTCAATACTAACTTTTATCAAGCTAACACATTTCTTATATTACCAATATAATTAAAATAAGAAGAAAAGGAGTATGGCAACCCAACTGGCTGCCCTCACATAAACACATTATAACCAAAATACGCACGAGATAACTATATAATCCCAAAAAGAGGCAACCAACACAATTTCACCCAAAATCCAATTCAAATAGCTCAATTAGCTTTAGATAAACACAATAGTATGCGACAACACAATAGCAAGCTCTAGGTACAACAATAAAGCCAATTACTACCTTTTTTCCCCTTTCTTAACCAAGTTTTTCTTCTCCTAAATGCATTTCAACGTTACCAACCCACAACCTAACCATACTACATTCCCAACCAAGCCAAGAGACACCTATTAAGATCATGAAAACCCGTTTTAGAAATAAAAGCTCGGGAAGGCCCCGAGCGGGTTTTAACTACAACTACCCTATTCGAACCCCAAATTCACGCAACGAAAGCACCAAAAGTGCTTCCATGCCCCAAGGATACCTATTCCAAAGCCTAAACGTGCTCGGATTACATTTCGCGAAAAACTCCCTTTTTAAAAGTTAGCTAATACTAGCATTCGTGGAACTTCTCTTTCTCTTGATTCACTAGATGGCAAGTAACTATGTCTAATTCAATTAAGCATTCACACATAACCACCATTCATCACCATTAAGCTTCTTACTACCTAAAATTGCTCATTATTCACTAAAGCCAACCATCAAGACATCATAAACCAATAGCAAGATAAGTTGAAATTCTAGTTTACATTGGCTTGAATTTGCGGCTTTTGTTACCAGCCTAATTGTTCTCCAAAAACTCTGAAACTCTAGAGAAATGTAGTTCATCGAATGTAGATGGGTTTAGCCTCAAACGGATCTCATTTCGGAGTTATATTCAATGAGATATGACCTCCACAAAATCATCACGCAGTCTGTCCTGCACCAGCAATTTTTCCCAGACAAATTTCGAAAATGGCAAAATCGGATGGTCAAAACGTTAGAATTAGGCTTAGCACTAGAAATCCACATTTGCTCTAAACTGCCTAATCTAGCTACTGTACAAATTTCGTTAATTTTTGAGCAGTTTTACTATGTCAAAAGTGCTCTAGAAGTCACTGGCAGTGCACAGTCCAGAATTACTCTTTTGCACTACTCTACTTTTAGCTATATTTCCTTGCTTCTTGAGTTAAATTAAGCATCATATTGACTTATAGTTAGCATATGCCACTCATCAACCTCACTTAGAACATCTATCAAACACTTGAACTACATAATTAACTATTACTAACAAACATTCACTTCAACTCTAACTACAAAAATCGCACATTAGTTTAGCGCCATAAAAATGTTTTAGGCTCTAATATAGGTTTAACAACTCCTAAATTACACTTATAAAGCAATAGAATAAGCTAGAACATAAGGATTTACTATTCACATTTGTTTTTACTATTCATCATCTTCAACCTATCAACTACCAATTAATCTTCAACTACACATGTAAATAAAGCTCAAAAGTTTGTTCTACACTATCTCTAGCTAGCATTTGAGGTATTAGAAGCATTATATAATCAAATATCAACAATTACAAAATTTCTCTACAACTAGAAATCAAGAGAAATGCACATTAAAAGCTTCCCTCACCATGCACAAGCTAGGAATGGATGAAAATTAGCTAAAGATCACTCCAATTCTTGCTAAAATGGCTTAAAATTGAAGAAAATCACATGCCCTAGCTTTTCCTCTCTCAACCGTTTCTCTCTCCCTCTCTCTCTGCTTCTAGACATTTTTTTTCCTCTTTGTTTTTGTTTTTTTTTTTGATTTTTGGTCTTCAAATAACTAATAAAAACTAAATAATGACTTATAATGGGCTTGGGCTTGCTCAATGGGCTTAATTGAATTAATTAAAATGGTAACCAAAGGTCCAAGGTTAGCTAAAATCTCTAAAGGCCCAAATAAAATTCTACAAAAAGTTACTATTCTTTCGTAACACTATTCATTCAGGACGGAAACTATTTTCTAATGCACACTTCCAATATTAAATACACAAAATAATATTTTTCACATTCCTCCTACATGATATGTGATAGGAAAAAAATACAGTTTCAGAAAAATTAAACAGTAATTTTTTATTATAAATAGTGCTTTATGCTAAAAATTAAATAAATGCACATTTAATACTCAAATAAGACATTCAACAATTTAAAATGAATATGAAGAGGTTCTCGGTCGTCACAGTATGCCTCAGCGAGAAAGGGAATAGGCACCATGGTAGTCGAGGGAGCACGGCAAGCCCGACGCCGCCCGTGTTTCTCGACGCTACCATATCCGAAAGAGGTTGCGCAACCCAATACAAGTCACAAGCAATCAATATAACACATATCACATAAGAGGAATGACAAAGTAGGCCGCCCTCACATTTATGCACGATAAAAGTTCATATAAGCACGTTATTAACTAATAGATGCCAAAAGAAGCAATCAACACAATTAATTCCAATAATCTACTCAAATAACTTAAATACATCCTAAATATTCAATGCAAGGCATTACTAACACACAACAAGTTCCAAATGCAACTAAAATGGCTAAAAACTACATTTCCCCTTTCTTTAACCGAGTTTTCTTTCTCCTAAGCATGGTTCGAGATTCCCAATCATACCCTAGTCTTGCTATATTCCTAATTAAGCCCAAAGGAACCTTTTAAAGTCACTAAAACTCATTTTTGAAGCAAAAGTTCGGGAAGGCCCCGAACGGGTTTGAACTACAACCATACTAACCGAACCCCATTTTCGCGAAACGAAAGCACCAAAGGTGTTTCCTTAGCTCAAGGATACCCAAACCAATGCCCAAACTTGCCCGGATTGCTTAACGTATAAAACCCCTTTTTTAAAGTAAGCTAATTATGCAATTAAGTTCAAATTCGAGTGATTCAACCTAACGTGGCTTTTCAACTAACTTCCCTAGGGTCTAGAGCACCTAATTGATGCATCAATTCAAGCCAATTAGCAAATTTTCTCAAAACCCTAGTTTTAGGCACTATTCATCATCTCTTTGATCAAATTCAACATTCAACCATTAACTTTGTTATCAACCCTCAAAAATTAGCTCTAGAGACATTAAATAACTCATAGGAAGCATTCATAACAAGTTATATAGCTATAATTGACAATTCAAGAAAATTAACATATGCACATAAACTTTAAAATCAAGAAAATGAAACTCCCTCACAATTTTTGAAGACAATGAAGCTTGTTGAAGGCCCTAGGATGCTCAAAACCCTCCCAAGATCAAGCTAGGAGCTCAACATGCAAGGTTGTTGAAGCAAAATCTCCTCTTTTCCTTCTCCTATGCAATTCTCGGATTTGCTACAGTGTTTTCAGCATGCTTTTTTTTTTTTTTTTTGCTAAGTTATGAGCTAATGTGTGTGTTGTGTGAGTTATATATTAAATGGGGCTAAGTTGCTTGCTTAAATGGTTCACTAAATGCGCTTAGTTAGCTTAAAACGAGCCTAGAAAGTAAAATGAATGCTAGCTAATTCATTCCCTAAGGTATGTTACGTAACACTATTCATACAACTACAAAAATCATTTTCTAAACGAGCTCTCCTATCGCCTCTAGCTCAAATGCACATTTTTCCCACTACTCTAACAATTAATATGATTTAATAAAAATGAAAATTCGCTAATAGCATGAAGTTAAAAACAGAGTGAATAGTAATTTAAGAAGACAGTTAATACTGCACAGAAGGAAATGCGCAAACAAGGGATGCAACAATAATTGAATGCATGGCTAAAATCTCGGGCGTCACAGGTAGACTGCGAGCAAAGTGAAAAAATCACCACTGGGGTGGCTAAATTGCACCTTAAGGCAATCAGATTTCACCTTATCCTGTTTAGTTCCAATCCTGCAGAATATGCTGCTGGAATTGGCCATGACAGCAGCAAGAACAAGGCCCTCTCTACCCAAATGATGATCAAAGCACTGGAGAATCATTTTACTAAGCCGGGGTTCAATACCTAACTTAACTAGATCTCGTCTTTCTGTAGTTAGTTCGTAGGCATTATCTCTCAGGATAACGACACCAAACTGAATAAGATTTCTGATGACCATCTCAATGGCTTTGGCACTTGGTGCATCGACAAAATCAAAATTCTGCACATTGTTGACACCTAAGGCAAGAATTCTCAAAACTGCAAGGCCGAGATGCACCTTACGTATTTCAGGTTCTTGATGAGTTGGCATTGATTCAAAATCATTTTTCGAGTAGAGCCTATAACAGCTTCCAGGTTCGGTTCTCCCAGCACGCCCGGCCCGTTGATTAGATGAACTTTGGCTAATTCTGCATGTGCTGAGAACGTTCATTCCACTGCCTGTTTCAAACCTACTCTCGTTCACCATACCAGAATCAACAACATATTTGAACCTCGGAATTGTTAGTGATGTCTCAGCAACGTTGGTGGTAAATATAACTTTTCGCTTCCCTGAATAATTGAGAAAGACATGACGTTGATCTACGTAAGAAAGTTTCCCATGCAATGATAGAGCAATGGCAGAGGAGGCCTCAAATTTCTCACACGCCCACTCCACTTCCATTTGAGACGTTAAAAAGGCAAGAATTGTGCCCTCTTTCTCCGTTTTGTGTATCTCAGTTACCACCCTCACAACATTAGAAACATAAGGTGCAACTGAGCTGGAACCCGAAGTGCCTTCAGATTCACAAGGGAGATACGTAATGTCAACTGGAAAAGTTCTTCCAGCCACATGGAAGGTTCCACAGTCAAAAAAGTAGCCAGCAAGCTGGTTTGCATCAACTGTCGTGGACATAATAATAAGTCTCAGATCAATCCTCTAACAAAGTAAATTCTTTATCACCGCAAAAAGGAGATCAGTGTTTAAGCTTCTTTCATGAGCCTCATCAACAATAATCCAAGAAACCCCGGATAAATTCTTATCACGCATGTAGTGCAGTAGTAAGCAGTGGTCTGTCATAAATATTATCTTCGAATCAAGCTGTTGTACAGATGAATATGATGGAGAACAAGTTATCGAAGAATCCGGATAACACCTACAGCCTTCCTCTTCGACCCTCTGTGCCAATGAGATAGCAGTCAGTTTCCGCGGTTGAGTGCAAATAATAGAGTCATCAGCAGCTACTCCTGAATCAGCAAGGTACTGAACCAATTGTGTACTTTTCCCAGAACTAGTCTCCTCAATCAACATGTTATCTGCCACATTGCAATAAAAAATAAACGCCAAACGAAAACTTTAAATTAGAACCACAACATCAATCTGAAAGCTCAAAGCCCAACTTTAATAATGGAGAGCGGGGGTGGGGAAAGAATGATTCTAGCTGGAAGGATCATTTATTGTACTAATGGCTCAGCATCCTCACCATGGCTAAAGTCTTATTCAACTACTATGTATCACTTCGAAAGTTATACATGGGGACAAATCAAAGCAAGTAGAGCATAAGTACTTCTAAAATTTGTATTCTAAGTCTAACTAAATATTAGTTATACAAGGGAAGATAAGGCCCTGCTTGGAAGTACTTTTTTTTTTTTTTTTTTGTAGAACAATTTTGAAAAACTATTTTTAACAACAAAAAAACAGAAAACTTGTTTGATTAGAATAGTTTCTAAAACAACAAAAAAAAATTGTTAAAAGTGCTCTAGAAAATAGTTTTAAAAACAATAAAACAAAAAATTTGTTTGGGTGTAAAGAATGAAAGCAGATATATTTTGCTCATATATAATAAATTAACAAATTAAAGGTTAAATTATTTAAGGGATCATTAAATTATTACGCTAGTCCTATTTTGATCATCCAATTATTTTTTGCTCTAAAAGAACCATTAATTTTTCAAAATGATTCTATTTAAGTTATTTTGTTAAATTACATCAAAAGAAATTAATGAAGAGGAGTTTAAATATAAATAACTAAAATAATAAGTTTCATATAACTTTATTTTTCTTTTTCTCATTATATTTTAATTTTATGTTCACTTCTTCATTTTTTTTTCTTCCTCTCCGATTCCCACTCTCACTTCTTTTACTCTTCTTAAGACCAGCATTTATTTTCTATCCAAAAAAAAAGGTTAAATCCATCTTATACAGTATGACAGTTGTTAACCCATTTTAAAAATCCCATTTAATAACCTTTTGACTCAAAGTCAACTTTAACAGACTTCCAATTCTGTTATAAAAAAAATGTAATGACTAAACTAACTTCTAATAAGAAAACTCCAAATATTTCTAAAACCATACTTTTGATCGAAAAAATAGAAAGAAAGAAAGAAAGAAAATCCAAACCACAACCCATATCCTCGCCTGACCACAATCCTCACCCTCTCCATCCACAGCGGTGGGTGAGCACATTCCCCAACCCCCACAGTCGCGGCTAAGCACATCACCCAGTCCCAACAGCCTTGCGCGGCACCAACCCCCCTCCCCAACAGCCTTACACGACACCAATCCCCATCTTCCACAGCCGCCGACCCTTACCCCCATCTTCACTGCTGCCAATCTGCATGTATATGCGTTTAGTGTCTGTGTGTGTTTGTTTCATATCTCTATGTGTCTATGTTGGTTTGTGTCTGTGTACTCATGTTTTTTACCCAAACAAAAAAAAAAAAAAATGAGTCTACTCATGTGTGTTTTTTACCCAAACCAAAAAAAAAAAAAAAAAAAATTGAGTCTACTCATGTGTGTTGGTGTGCTCTTTGCATTTTGTTTGGTGATGGAGGAAAATTTGCCTATCGGTGTGTGTTGATGATGAGGAAAATGTGGCTGTCTCTGTGTATGTGATGTGCGTTGATGATGAAGATGATGGAGGACAGGTGGGTTTGGTGTAGAATGTGTATGATTTGAGATTTTTTTTTTTTTTCTCAAAGGTGTGATTTTGGATACGTTTGGAACTTTTTATGGAGGGAAGGGTAATTAGCCATTACACATTTTTGTTTTAATAGAATTAAAAGTTGTTAAGATTGACTTGAGTCAAGGTTATTAAATGAAATTTTTAAAGATGGGGTTAATAAGTGTCGCAATGTGTAAATAATAGGATAGAGTAATATTTTTATTACTTTTTTATCACCTCCTATGTGGAATCTTAAATGAAATGATAATTAGACTATTTTTATTTCTTTTTCTTTTTTTTAATTAATTCTTCCTCTCTTTTCAATTATTTTTTCTCTCTCTTAATTATTATTTACTCAAAATACTTTTCTTTATTTGTTTAACTAAATTAGACTCCTTGACCAACAAAAAAAAATTATATAGATTCAAATATTGAGGAAACAACAATAAATCAATCAACCAAAAGAAGATAACTAGTCTTGAGCATTTTTTTTTTCTTGTTGTGCATCGTTCTCATTGAAGAATTAATACTAATTTTTATATCTTTTGGTGGAACCATCAAGCTTCAAAAGAAATTGAGTTGGCTTTGGATTTCGTTTCATATGTATGCCATATCATTTCAATGAAAATACTTGCATTTTTTATACTGATTCTGCAAATTCTTATATCATTTATAGCAAGGTGATGGCTAACAATTCAAATTTTTGTCTCGAAATATGATAGTAACTTATTCAAAGATATTAGGGTCCAGTGAAATTAAAGACGTTCTACAAAAAGTATCAGTTGGGTGTTGAATACGAAAAGGAACCGATTGAGCATATTTCATATTTTGACAAAAAAATGCAGATTGCATTGAGCATATTTCATATTTTGACCAAAAAAAAATGCAGATTACATATATACATTGAAGGCTCTAGTCCTTCCCTCTCGATGTGCATTGGAAATGAATTAATTACGATTAATAATTTTTTGTGTGACATAACTCTCTTAATGTGAAAAATATTGTAAAGTTTTACTTTATGTATCTCTTTTCTTGTGTAAATACTAATTTGTAAAAATCAATGTTAATTTTTCAATAAGAACGATGCACAACAAAACAAAACATAAATTATTGCTAAGACCGGTTATTTTCTTTTGTCGATTGATTTATTGTTGTTTTTTCAATATTGGATCTGATATGGTTTTTTTTTTTTTTTTAAGTCAAGGGATTTGATATGGTTAAACAAAAAAAGAAAAAAGTATTTTGAATAAATATTAATTAAGAGAAAGAAAAAGTAATTGAAAAGAGAGAAAGAATTAAAAAGAAAAGAGAAATAAAATAATGGCATGTCATATAAGATTTTATGTAAGTAGTAATAAAAAAAAAAGATATGAATTTAACCCAAAAAAAACAGCATTTACCACCTCCAGCGGCCATCCACCACCACCATCACTATTTTTGCACCTCATCACCATTTCCCACATCATCTCACCACCACTGACCACCCAATTGTGCCACACGTTTGATTCATGCAAAGTAGGATTACTAGCTATTTTGAAGAAAGGATGCAGAAGAGTACATCTGATGCACATGTATAATTCACATTTGATATTAGTATTGATCTAATTAGTACGAATTTTGTGAGTCTATGTATAAAAAAGAATTAAAATTAGAATAATATAATTAATAATACAAAATAAAATATTAAAAAATAATACTTTAATAAACAAAATTAAAAAATTAACATGTTAAAATTAAAATTATGAAATTATCTTAATATTAATAAAAAAAATTATTAACTTAAAAATGCAATTTATTAACTATAACCTAATATTAACAAACAAAAAAACACACACACAACTTTGACAAAAAAAAAAAAAAAAAGCCCACAAACGTCTTCTCATATTCCACTAATTAACCTATTCAACACAAATATATTTTTCACGAGCCCAAAGAATCTGTTCACAAACAAATAAACAAACAAACAAAAAGAAACTTCATCTTTCAGCAGTATTTCTCTTAGATATTATTTTGCAACTCTCCATACACATCCACAATTGATAACCGAAAAAATAAACAATAATAATAATAATAATAATAAATGGTATGTTTAAACTGTTCTCTTATTCAAAACGAAAAAAAAGAAATAGCACTTTATCAATTCAAAATAATTTCTGAATTTCATAACAATCAACAGAAATAACAGAATAGCATTCCACATTTGAAACAAGAAAGGAGGGAAGAGTATTTATCAGAATTCACCTGTTGACCATGTATTTGCCTAAGAATTTCGCGTCGATATGCATAAATAGGCAACCCATCATCAAGCCTTCTGCATTCCCTCTCATCAAACAATGAATTCTCTCCCAATCAAACTCCCACCCAAACTTAAAAACCTGAAACGCCTCCCCTTCTTCGCCATCCTCGACCCTCTTCGATATTATTTTGCAACTCTCCATACACATCCACAATTGATAACCGAAAAAATAAACAATAATAATAATAATAAATGGTATATATGTTTAAACTGTTCTCTTATTCAAAACGAAAAAAAGAAATAGCACTTTATCAATTCAAAATAATTTCTGAATTTCATAACAATCAACAGAAATAACAGAATAGCATTCCACATTTGTAACAAGAAAGGAGGGAAGAGTATTTATCAGAATTCACCTGTTGACCATGTATTTGCCTAAGAATTTCGCGTCGATATGCATAAATAGGCAACCCATCATCAAGCCTTCTGCATTCCCTCGTCATCAAACAATGAATTCTCTCCCAATCAAACTCCCACCCAAACTTAAAAACCTGAAACGCCTCCCCTTCTTCGCCATCCTCGACCCTCTTCTCCGCCAAATGCTCAATCACAAACCTCATGCCAATCTGAAACTCCTCGATCCTCTGCGCTATCAAGTCCCTCTCAGCCACCAATCCTCCCTTCTTTTTCAACAACTCGTTCGCCACGCCCATCTGATTTGGCTTTCTAAGCTTATCCATAACGCTTTTTATCTCATCCGAGACTGCCCCCAACTTCTTCTGCCACTTCTGTACTAATTCCCCTTCCATTAACCCGTTTGCCTTCTCCAGAAACAACGCCTTTAATCTATCTCTCAACTCATCGTTATCCAATTCGACTTTCACGTTTTCGATAAGCCGCGGCGTGCACTGATGGACACTGTTTAGCCTCAGCCTCCATATTTCCACCATTGTTTCGAGCGCTTCGTTCCACTGCTGATAATATAGGGTTCCGATAATGGAACTTTTGTCAAAAAGTAAAGACTTCTCGGGCTTAAACGACAGATTCCCGATTAATTTCTCGATTTCGGGCCTTTTCGGAAGGGTTTGATGCTTGCAGTTTATCCGGATGACGAAGTTGGACCGTGGTCCCGGCGGGAGATCGCGGCGGTAGTTTGACGGAAACTGGAGTTTAGTGTGTGTTGTGTGTAGAAAGAGAGAGTGGAGTGGTGACAAAGCAAGAATTAATAAAGAAGGTGATGGGTACGATAATATGTATATATCTGTGCGTGTGTCTTTGCTTTTTTCTTTTTTCTTTTTTTTTTTCTTGAACAATGTCTTTGCTTTATTGGCGAGAAGCTGTTGTTTTTTTCTGATGTAATAATTAAGCAAGCATACCAAATGCATCAGGCTTATGCTACAGGCCATTAAATGATAGAAATTAGGGTGAAAAAGCCTATTATCTATTTCCCGACTCTGTGCTACACTTTATGAGCGTCAATTCAAGGGTCATCTTTCTATCCGCTCATTTAAACTAATAACTTCCTTTACTTCCAATTGCACCTTACAGCTATAGTTTCACAGGGTTTAGCATTCTTCTAGATTGTATTAATTGTCTTCAGGCTTTTGATGGTGGTATACAACGTTACACTGATCCATCATTCTTTAAAGGAGAAGCATTAGACCTCAGAAGTTCAGCAGGGTATCCTTAAAGAGAAGGTAGTAACCAGAAAAGTACAGAAACTGGGAAAAAGCTAAATCGATTCCTGAATTTTGAACAAAAGATCATTTTACTCTCTCACATTTAGAAAATAACCAGTTTAGTCCCTCCCTTTAACTACTATTAGGCTTCTTTTAGTGGTCAAAGGCTTGACATTGTTAAAAGACATAAATGTCCTTATAGTCGTTGGGCATAAAAGAAAAAAATAAGGATAAAAAAACTATTTGGTTTAATCGTTGGAATATTTATGATATTAATTGATTGCGCTAATTGATTAGGAAAATAAATACTATATCTCTTGTCAATAAATGAATAATTTGACAAATTTTATCACTTTTTTATCACAAAACAACATTACCCAAATAAAAATTAAAGATTGATTATTATAAATAAAAAATATAACTTAACCTAAATAGAGCAATAAAAATAAAATATAATTCAACCGTATTAGAGCTTTCCCTTTAAAGAAAGAAAAAGTCGTTTATTTTCAATTAGGTCAAATTATATATATATTTTTTTATTGATGAGAAGTGAAAAAAGAGAAAGAATAACAATAAAATATTTTTTTGTAAGGGCATTTATATCTTTTAGTACGGTCAAATTTTTGACTGCTAAAAGAAAATAGTCAAAAGAAGGGAATAAAATGAGTATTTTTTAAAAGTGAGAGCTTAAAATGGCCTTTTACAAAAATTTTAGGGGCCAATTTGGCTTTTTTCCTATCGAAATTTGTGTGCTTGAACAATAAAAGCTAATTCAAAATTTTAGATAAACAATAAAGACTATTTATGCAATTCACTCTTTTCAAGACCAAACTACCTTCTTCCACTTTAATAAATAAGCAACGCTCTTTGCTTCCGTCTTCTCTCGGAAAGTTTGAGTTGAAAATCTGAAAGCTCGTGATAAGAGTTGTCTAGTTTTCTTCTTCTTTTTTTGTTTTTTTTTCTTTTGTTTTTTCTTTAGGTAAGCCTGGGAGAAGATAATACACTCAAAATTTGTATTCCACTCCGCTTGTTTGAGGTTATTAGGCTAAATTGTAGGGGATTTTTACATTCATTATCATCTTCTCTACATGTAGGAGAAAAAAATCTCATCTCACCAAAGTTTTGATTTGGTGGTAAAATTACTCGCCTATTTACGAGAGATCGCAAGATCAATTCCTGTTAGTTATATATGTGTTATACGGTTATAGGTCTCTTTCTAATAAAAATAAATAAATAAAAAACATCATCCCCTACCCTATCTTCTAAACAAAAAATAAAATAAAATAATTGAATAATTCTAAATTTGAAAAAAAAATTACAAAAAATAATATTATGAAATACAAGTAATAGAATATCGTATGGACAATGAAAAATAAATAAAACTTAAAAGTTATTAAAGATAATTTAAATTACACAATAAAACAATAATATTAAAAATAATAATTTATATAAGTAATTAAAAAAGAATGTCGTGGAAAAAGGATCTCTTATAATGTTATATGTTCTGAAAAATCTATTTTCTCATAACGTTATATGTTTTGTCGATATCTTCGAGAAGACCAATACACAATGTTAATGTTTTATATATGACCATTTGGCAAAATTTGGTCGAGCCTGATTCAATGATTTTTGATTTTGTGTAAGCCATAATAAGATAATCTAAACTCAATTCCAGCCTTTTAACAGGGTTTGTGATTTCATAATTTTTATTTTATTTTACAAAGATGCTATTGTATTTTTAATTAACAAATGAAATAGAAATAAAAATATATATCATAAAGAATCGTCCAACTACTGAAATAGTTATATGCTTGTAACCAATATGTTGTGCTATTATTAGGATTCATGTTCATTTCTTTATAGATTGACTGAGAGTAGTGGCAAATTTTGATCATGCATCGATCGCATATGGGTACCACAACTAGTTTTGTTCATCTGTTTTGATTAAAAATAAGGGTTGTAAATTTTTCTATCACATTCATTGGTTATTCAGTCTTTGTCATATTATGAAACTCACCACTAAATAATCTCTCAGATTATGTGGAGAAAGATACGACACGGTTTCTATGTGCATCTTCCTTTTCAACATGGACAATAACAATTTCATAAATGAAAATCTAGACAGTAATCAACATTAAAAAGACTAGACATCCATCTTTGATTCAGATAAGCCATCAATGAATTTCTAAACCAAACAAATGAGTATATAAAGATCATGCAACAGGCCAATAAATCCAGTGCGACAAACTAATTATATGTAAACAAAGAGACATGACGTTCAAGTTGTACAAAAGCAGCAAGCTAGCATTGAATTAGTATCACAAGTGAAGTACGATTCTACAACAACATTAAAAATCTTCAAAAAGATGAGTATAAGTTACGCGTGAAATGCAAAATGGGAGAAATATACTTTGATGGGAAAATCGCACTCTTTTCCCGTATAACCAATCTACTTTTGCTGAATCAGCAGTTTCGGCAGTTTTTACTTATGTAGGGCATTGAGACACGGAGGGTTTTAGCTGCAAAGACTAGGAATCCCAACGATGGAGACTATTTACAAAAATTTATTATTTTTGACTATTTTAGAGACTCGGGTTTCTAAATTTAGAGCTAAAATACATGGGGTCCACCACTTTTATCAATGTTTTGACCAAAATAGAGATCCAATCACTTTTTGAGTCTCTAAATTTAGAGCCAAAAAAGTAAATTGGATATCTATTTTAACTCATATCTCTAAAATTGTGTGAGCCTCATGTATTTTGACTCTAAATTTAGAGATTCGATTTCTAAAAATTATTAAAAATAGTAATTTTTTATTAATAGTATATCCCATTAGAGATACCCTAATTAATACATTTCATGAAGATATAAAAGCGTTAGGTCCAAGATGACTTTGTTGATGTGGCATAGTCCTTGTCTCCTTTTTCTTCTGATGGCTTTTGCTTTTTCTGATCTCCTTTAATTTCTTCTGATGGCTTCTGGTTTTTTTGATCTCCTCCTTCACCAATGTGTTTTCTGTTGACCAAAAATAAAAACGCGTTTTCTGATTTCTTTTAGTTCTGAACAGTTGTCCGGCTTCTGGTTTTTTCTGATCTTTATTTAATTTTTTCAGGTACCTTGAAACTCTTTTTTGGAGTTTTTGTTTTTTATATTTGGAGGGAAATGAATTCTCGGTTCAGTTTTTACAGAGAAAAATATCTTCAACAACATTATTTTTGATATTAGAACTTAAATATATATGATTAAGAAAATTAAGTATTCTCTTTTGAATCATGCTACTTGTAGAGATTGAAATATTGATGAGACTAAAATATGGTAGACCTACCTTGTATTTGATGTATTCGACTTTTTCGATAACTTACTACCATTTACTTATATTTATGTGAATGAATGAAATATATCCGCTTATTTTTAACCAAAAAAAATACCAATCAATTTAAACCCAAAAAAAAAAGATATCAATCAATTTACATACAAATCATATCCGTGGATTGTTGAGAGGAATGGTTAGAAGATCGGATTTGGATTGACACGTGTTCACACCATAAACAATGGCCCGTCTTTGTCATCAGCGCCGTGTTGCAAAAGAAAAGTTTAATAGGGCACAGCTTTTCTAATGACTTCTGCTTTTTTCATCTCCTTTAATTCTTGCACTTCTTCTTCACGCTTTCTGGTTTCTTTTAATTCGTCGGGCTTCTGTTTTTTTTTTCTGATCTTTATTTAATTTTTTCAGGTACTTGACTTCCCATTGACCAAGAAAACACCTCCTTGATGTATGGATACAATCTGGTATACGAGAAGTTAGTAAATTCTGTCACATGAACCCGCTTCAGTGTAGGAAAAAAGCTGAAAATGAGGTTTCTTCACCCCTCTAATGTCGCTGTTTCAAAGAAATTTCACTCATTGGCTGAGCATATCCTTTGCCAAAAAAGGAAAGAAAACAAATGTTGGTATTTCGAAATAAATGAAGCTGATGACAGAAGTAGAAGATGGAATTAAGATTTGTAGTGTAAAAACGAGTATTATGAGGAGTAACACATGATGTTATACACAGATGTTAAAGTTCATGATTTTTGTATCAAGACAAATCCCTATACCAAATCAAATAGCACAAATTCTCCAATTTCATTCATTGTTATGAATTAGAAAGTACGGATTCTTCAATTCCATTCTCCGTTGTGAATTAGAAAAGCAAGGATTCAAGCAAAAGAGTAACATAATAAGGATCGAGAGGGAGAGATAGGAGGCCAGTGACAAATACTAATACTGCTAACCATTAATGATAATGATGTTAATAATCATAGATTCTTTTGGTAATATTACTACTACTACTACTAATACTATTACTATTAACGAATAATAATAATAATGTTACTACTAATACTACTAATTATTAATGATAATGATGTTAATAATCATAGATTCTTTTGGTAATATTACTACTACTACTAATACTAATACTACTAACTAATAATAATAATAATGGTACTACTAATACTATTAACTATTAATGATAATAAAGTTAATAATCATTGATTCTTTCGGAAATATTACTACTACTAGTACTAGTACTAATACTACTAAATAATAATAATAATAATAATAATAATGTTACTCCTAATACTACTAGCTATTAATAATAATGTTGTTAATGATCATATACCATTTTGGAAATATTACTACTACTAATAATAATACTAATACTAGTGCCTATTAATAATAATGATGGTACTACTAATACTACTAACTATTAATAATAATGATGTTACTACTAATACTACTAATAATTAATAATAATGATGTTAATAATCATAGATTCTTTTGGTAATATTACTACTACTAGTACTAATACTACTAACTATTAATAATAATAATGTTAGTACTAATACTACTAACCATTAATTATAATGATGTTAATAATCATAGATTCTTTTGGTAATATTACTACTATTAGTACTAATACTACTAAATATTAATAATAATAATGTTACTACTAATAAATAATGAAATCCTAACTAATACTTGGAATTCGCAATTAGTTAAGTAAATGAATTTTGTTGTTGTCTTAAATTTGACTATGTCGAGAATTTAAATTATTATATCGACTTGCATTTGGTTAATGCAGGAACTTGAAGATGCAATTTCGATTCGAATTTGTCAAAGGGGAAAATAAAATTTTTGGGTGATTGATCAAACGCAAACAAACAGTGCATATTTGTCTGGATAATTAATGCATTGGCTAGTATTAATTAAATTAATTTGTGTTCTCAATTAATGCATTAGCTAGTATTAATTATTTTGTGTTTTCAATTAATGCATTGTCTCTAGTATTAATGAAATGTAGTTGAATGTCAATTTAACTTACCCAACGCGCAAAATCCTACCGTGATATATTAAGTCACGTTTTGTTCAAAATAAAAAAGATATTAAGTCACGTTCTGTAAATTTGTCTACATTTTTTTATAAAATTAATGGAAGTTGTTTTGTCTTGTGTGTAGAAGTTTGGTTTCAAAGTTTTTCAATGCATTTTACTCATTTATTTAATTAAAATATTACGTGATCGAAAATTCCTATAGTTAGAATTTCAGATGGGTGGTTATGTTGTAAATTTTATTTATGAGAGTATCGTAAAATAATCAGTTTCGTTATATCATGAATTTAAATAATTTTCATTTTTGTTTCATTCTCGTTAAAGCGAAAAATTAGTTTTTCATTAACATTTCAAATTTATTTTAGCTGGAAATTAATTTTTGCAGAGACTCACTCAATGAAGTCTCTCATTTCTTGGCGTATAAAACACCATAGGGCGGGAAATTAAAACAAAACCTAGCCTTTAAATTTAAATATTTTCATGTTCACTTAAATTTTGTTATAACGGGAAAATAAAAATTTCATTATGATACGTGTATTAAGCAATAAGAAAAATGAAAACCATGAATCCTTGGTTGGTTCAAAATAGTTTGAATTGAATTGTTGAAAAAAAAATTGAAAAGTAAAAGCAATAGTCAAATCCGTTGTCACATCTATCTAATGTAACTATCATTCAGCTAGGAATTGTGTTTCAGATTTTCAATTCGGATTAAAACCAATTTAGTCATTGAGGTTTGCTCTAAAGACTAAATTGGTCCCTAAGGTATATAAAAAGTTCAATTCAGTCTCTGCTGTTAGTTTCTTATTAACGGTCAACTCATTGACCGTGTGAAATGATGCTCATGCCCCTACTTTTTAAATTCTTTCTGATGTGTTAAACAAAAAAAAAAGGCATGATAGTAGTTGAAAATCCAACGACTATTTCACATTGTTCTTCCTGTCATGCCATTTCCAACGGCTATTTCACGTTGTTCTTCCTGCCATGCCTGTAATGCATGGCCAACCAAAAAAAGAAGAAGCAATCTTATAGACGCTATATTCTAACGGCTAAAACCCAACGACTATCATACCTTTTTTTTTGTTTAACACATCAGTAAGAATTTAAAAGGCAAGGGCTTGAGCATCATTTCACATGGTCAATGGGTTGACCGTTAATAGAGAACTAACAGTAGGGACTGAATTGGGCTTTTTGCATACCTCAGGGACCAATTTGGTCTTTAGGGCAAACCTCAGAGACTAAAATGATTTTAACCCTTTTTAATTCTCAGATAGTGCGCAAGTGTAGAAACGTAAAGAAATGTAGATATTTCTTATGCTGATGATTCCAATGGATTAATTTTGTCAAAGACACATGGAAGGGTAATAAGGGCAATTCGGTATATAACAAGGGTAAGTTTGTAACTAGCTTGATTTAGGCATCAAAAAATGCCTGATGTGACGTGAAGAGAGAGAGAGAGAGATGGCTGATCTCCTTTGATTTTTTCTGATGGTGGCTTCTGATTTTTTTGGTCTAATTCGATTCTTGCTGATCTCCTTTAATTTCTTCTGATGGCTTCTGATTTTTCCTTTAATTTCTTCTGTCTGCTTCTGATTTTTTTGATCTCCTTCGATTCTTGCTGATCTCCTTTAATTTATTTTGATGGCTTCTGATTTTTCCTTTAATTTCTTCTGTTTGCTTCTGATTTTTTTGATCTCTTTCGATTCTTGCTGATCTCCTTTAATTTATTCTGATGGCTTCTGATTTTTTTTATCTCCTTCGATTCTTGTCGGCTTTTGATTTTTATGATCTCCTTTGATTCTTGTTGATTTTCTATTGACCAAAAAATACGCATTTTCTGATTTCTTTTAGTTCTGAACAGTCATCCGCCTTGTGTTTTCTTCTGATCTTTATGTTTAACCAAAGGCCTCACAACCTGTCTTGCATTCAGCAAGTTACACCATCCCCAGGCTACATTAGAAGGGACAACAATCTCCCAGAAATTCTTCCCTCGAAGAAGGTTAGATTTAACCCACGATAACCAAACTGAGCAAGAATAAGGTTGCAAAATGTTCCAAACCTCCTTGAGAGTGAAAGTGGCATGAATCTCCTCAAGACAACGAATACCAAGACCCCTATCCTCCAACGGTTTCACAACTACAATCCAAGCAACCTTCGCTTTAGCATGACCTTTAGCCCCACCATTCCAGAGAAAATGGGTGAATCTTTTCTTGATCTCTTTAAGCACACCAACTGGAAGAACAAGAGAACAAGCCCAATAAGAATGAATACCAAAGAGAGCAGACCTAATGAGCTGCAAACGCTCGGCAAAAGATAACTACTTGGAAGCCCAGTCGTTGATGCGACCAAGAATTTTATCAACAAGACCCTTGCAAGCATTGATGCTCAGCCTGCCAAAGATAAGTAGGAGGCCCAAATAATTGACCAAAAAATGTCCCTCTTGAAATCTAAGAATATCAAATAACTACAATTTAGTATCATCATTGCACCCAGCCACGAACATACTACTTTTGTCAGGATTAACTCTAAGACCAGAGATATAGTAAAACAGCTCGAGAGAATCTTTGATTGCTCTAATAGAAGTACAGTCAGCTTTTGAGAAAATCAACAAATCATCGGCAAAGGACAAATGGTTAAGCCGCAGGCAGTGGTATCTTGGATGGAAAAAAAATCCTCCTAAAAACCAATACAATTAAGAATACAAGAGAGCACCTCCATACCAATCACAAACAGGTACGGGGACAAAGGGTCCCTTTGCCGAAGACCTTTGGCACCCCTAAAAAAACCAACGAGATCACTATTAATAGCAATTGAGAAAAGGGGATTAGTGATACAAGCTTCAATCCAATCAACAAAGAGATATGGAATAGCCATAGCTCAAAGAGATTTGAGAATAAAGTCCTATCTAACTGAGTCGTAGGCCTTCAAGATATCAACTTTAATAGTACACCTCGGGCTAACTTTTTTCCTCCTATAATTACGCACCACCTCTTGAGTAACTAGAACATTATCAGAAATCTATCTACCTTCAACAAATGCCGATTGATTCTGAGAAATGAGCATATCCAAGTAAGGTTTAATCCTATTGGCCATGATCCTTGTAATACATTTATAAATAGTATTACAACAAGAAACCGGCCTATAGTCTTTAATACTACAAGGGTCCAAAACCTTGGGAACCAGAGTGATAGAGGTAGCATTAATAGTACCAAAGAGTTGACCCGAACCAAAAAAAGACTGGATAACATTGCAAAACTCCATACCAACCACCTCCCACATAGACTGAAAAAACAAAGCATTGAAACCATCTGGGCTTGGGCTCTTATTTCCATCTAGATGTGGCATTAGGGCCAGCCCGGCCCGGCCCAGTCGAATTGTGTGTCAAGAAAATTGAGCCCACCTCGGCACATATATTTGGTGGGCTGAGCTGAGATAGGCTGAATTTTTAGAATATAGAACCCAACTCGGCTTACGAGCTTGCTATCACGAGTCACGAGCTAAGTTGGGTTGGGCTAGGCTAGCCCATATACATATATATTAAAATTTAAACTTAATTTTTTTAAGGATAGTTAATTTAACTATTAACGAAACAGTACACAAGTTGATTGATAATATTAATAATTAACTTAAATGGTAAAATACAACACAACATAACAAACTACAAGTTAATGAGACACAAGTACATCAGTGATATAAATATGAAAATAAAACATTACGTAAATGCTTGAGGAAAGTTACTATAAAAGTTCTTTATTTTGTTATGCTTCTTGTATGGGTATTAGGCCTGTTGGTAGTGGTTGTGGGTTTGGCGGTGGCAGTAGTTGAATAATTACTTCAGGATTAAAATAGTTTGTGACATTTGGTTGTTGAGATACAAGGTGTTTTACAATTGCCCCAATTTCAAATTTATGTAGAAATATAAATTGATATTGATAATAGTTATAAATTACATACCCCTGTTCTTCAAAGTACATAAGATGATTCCAAACCTCTAATGAATGCAATCGTCGTGAAAGATTTTATTCTTCCATGGATATAGTTATATATAATATTGTAGACTTGTAGTAAAATAAAGTTGCAATATTATAAAAAGTGTTTGATAACAAGTCATTTAATATTAACTTAAGAAATACATTTGCTACTTTTTATTATTAGTTTGTTAAAAAATATAATTACTATGACTTACTAGTTTGTTTTTTTTAAAAATAATTACTACGATTTGCATTGCATACATAAAGTATAATATTTTAATTTCTTTTAATAAGTGAGCTCAAATTGTGCTTAATTTGTGTTGAGATCGAGATGGGCATTATTTGGGCTCAAAATGGGCCTTATCTGGGCTCGAGCTAAGGTAGGCTGTGCTTTGAGTTGGGTTGGGCTCATGGGCTAGGTTGAGTTGGGCCTGAACTCAAATGGGCTGGGTCAGAAATTATATGACCCATCTCGTCCCACATATATGTGGTGGGTTGGGCTGAGTCAAGCCCACTACTAATTGAGTTGGGCTGGGCCTGAATTTTCATGTGTTGTTGGGCCTGTGTTGGCCCAACCCAAATGTCACCTCTATTTCCATCAATGGAAAAAAGAGTTCTTTTAATTTCATCCATAGTAATATCTCGAGTCAAGAAAACCCCTTCTTCCGGTGACAAACTTTCCAAGAAGCATCGTGAGGTCGTCAATGGAGTAACTGGCCGAAGATAAACTACGAGTCCCCAAGAGATCAAAATAATAATCAACAATGGACTTCTTAACCTTAACTTCATTCGAGATTCACTCACCATTCTCAAGTTGAATTTTTGAGATTGAATTCCTAACAATTCTACCTTGGGCCATTTTATGAAAATAAGAAGTATTAGAATCCCCTTCATGGAGCCAAGTAACTTGTGATTTCTGACACAAAATGTTCTCCTCCGCATTAGAGTAGAACTCCAAATCCAGCAAAAGTACCCTTTCTTCGGCCCTCTATTCCTCGGTCACACTGCCATGGAGGAAGCTAGATTGGAGGAAGTACAACTTCTCTTTAATCAGCGTTACTCTTTTGGAAGGGTAAATGAAATGCTCCTTGTTAAACTCTTTAAGTTTGCCCTTCAAGAATTTCAGTCTGCAAAAAAGTCTAACATAGGTGCCCCATGCACCTCACAGTTCCAAGCACTTTTAACAATAGCTTTGAAATCCACATGTTTAATCCACGCATTAAAGAATCTAAATGGAGGCTTCCTCGGGGCTACGTGAATCACTGTACAAATGACCAATGGAGTGTGGTCTGAAACTCCTTGGGGAAGGATATCGAGTTGAGAATTAAGGAATTTATCCACCCACCCTCATTGACAAGCAAACAGTCCAAGTTAGAAGCTCTCAACCTGTCACTTGAACCCTTGTTATCCCAAGTAAAAGCTCCTTCACAAAATTAATTGCTCCTACAATTATTGACGCTTGATCAATTATGTTAATTATAACCATACCAATTATATAAACATTCAGAATAAAATAAGAGAAGCGCATAAAAGTTATTATACACATAAAATTTATTTATCCCCTTCTATTTTCTTTATAATCTAAACAAAAAAACACTCATACTCCTTTATGATCTTGTCCTTTATAAAATTATCCAATCCAAATATGATTTAATTCTCTCCACTCATTTCCTCCTTTACAATTCTCTTCCTTCTTCTCCTAGGTCCATTAATATTTGTAATGAAAAATTATAAATTCAAAAATTTTAAACTATAATAAGTTATTATTGGATTTCTCTCCACCAAAAGGTTGGGTGGTGGAAGTTCTAATCCACATTGCATATAATAACAATCTTGAGTTGACCAAGCTATCAAAGTTTTTAAATATTATTTTTTCATTTGCTTGTGCTTTACTTTTTCTTTTTGCTTGACGTCAAGTCCAAAAATGAAAACGTTCAAGATTCATGGGTTTGCATGTTTAACCCCACCACATGCGGCGGACTCGAGCATCAGAAATTTGTGTATGCATTATAATAACATAGTGAATAACGAAAGGTTCAAATATACTTATCTATATATAAATTAATATATATTAAGCACATTTTAGTACTTAAAAAAATATAAATTTATAAGAGAGAAAAAAAATTTAATTATAATTTATCCATGAACATCTAAAAAAAAATTAATTTTATACTTTTAGATATACCTAAATTAATAATAAACAACTTATATAAAATTAAATTAAAAAAGAACTCATTAAAATTATAAAATATAAAAACTATAACTAATATTTAAAAAAGTGAAGAATCAATAGCAGTAAGTGATAAAAAGCTATGGTGAGTCTCTCCTCCAACCTCAGTAAAGAAAAGTAAGTGATAAAAAGCTATGCTAAAAGAGTAATTATATTGTAGCAATATAGAACAATTGTAACGTCATATTTTTTTTCATGAAATTAATCCCGCTGCTTTAGCAATAGACCTATCCAAAAAGTATCATGATGAAAAGGAGAAAACACTATCTACTATATCAGAATTTAAAATTGTATAGCATTTTTTGCATTAATTAACCTGTGGGCCATTGCAAACGCATTCTTTTCCTCCTTTAATATACGCATCTCAAAAATACCAATGCTCCAACCAAAAAAAATATATAAAAGAAAATCACAACACTAATACACAAAAAGAGAATAAGAAATTATGTATATAGATGTGTTATGTCAAAACATAGTAGTTCTTTTTTTTTTTCTGTCAACACAGTAGATTTAGTAAACGAATTAATTTGACTCAATTGCCTACCAACAAGATCCGTGCACTAGCTGTGGTCACAGCTTTTGACAAAAAATAAAACAAATACTATATAGTCACAGTTTATTATCATGGTTAGGAACTTGAGATCCTGTGTGCGACAAGCCTTCCAAATATTTGTATTTTTTTTGTTTGTATTTTCGAGATTTATGAAGTTTACATGTTTGGATTTCTGCCTGTTTTTTATTAATATATGATTTATGGACTTTACAAAAGACATTTATTGAAAAATTAATGCATTGGACACACGAAATTTGTTATGGAAAAAGACTGCATCTTCAGACAAGCGTGTATTATTGAGATGGTTAAATTTGTATCAATTTGTAAATAAGTAATTGAATTTCAGAAACTTGTATGCTTAAGCTCGTGACAGTTATGTTCCCTTATAGCCACAATTAAATTTGGAGATGTAACACACTCCAAACCATATGCGTATCTGGAATGCAAATCAACACCTTATTCAAAGACAACGCACCCAATTATGCATCTTCCACAATCCATATATGTGTGTATCAATCTCTTAGTACCAAAGATTTAATAGTAACCTAATGGTGGGTTACTCGCCCTGACAATTAGAAGAGCAAGGTTAAAAACTCATTGGGATGGAGGACAAGTGAGGGTGGGGGGAAGAAATAAAAAATCTCTCTGAATGATTGAAGTGCACTCAACTCCTCAATATGAAGAAAACATATCCATCACATTCATCGGTTATTCAGTCATGTCATATATATCATGAAACTCACCACTAAACAAACCCCCAGATTACATGGAGAAAGATACGAGACGACTCCTATGTGCGTCTTCCTTTTCAACGTGTACAATAACAACTTCATAAATAGAAATCTGGATAGTAATCAACCTTAAAAAGACTGGGCATCCATCTTTGATTCAAATAAGTCATCAATGAATTTCTAAACCAAATGAATGAGTATATAAAGATCATGCAGCAGACCAATATAAATCCAGTGCGACAAACTGATTATATACGTAAACAAAGAGACGTGACGTTAAGTTGTACAAAAGCAGCAAGCTAGCATTGAATTAGTATCACAAGTGAAGTAAGATTCTACAATAACATTAAAGATCCTCAAAAAGAGAAGAATAAAGTACGCGTGAAATGCAATATGGGAGAAATATACTTTGATGTCAAAATCGCAGACCCTTTTCCTACATGACCAATCTACTTTCGCTAAATCAGTAGCCTCGGTAGTTTTTACTTCTGTAGGGCACTGAGACACGGAGGATTTCAGCTGCAAAGACCAAGAATCCCTCTAATTAGCACATTTCATAAAGATACATAAGCGCTAAGTCAAAAAAAAAAACCTACCCTACATCAAGAAGTTTTAGTAGTAAACTTAACTTCAAATTGTCTTTTACATCATAATGCAAAACACACTAGTGTTCAGAGCGAAAAAAGTCCATGATTGTTAACGCTATGCTACCGTTTACTTTCCCTCGTTTTGTTGGCTTCATATACTCATACAAATACAATCATACAACTGTCATCAATCCACTAATAAACATCCATTGATTGGGCATTGACTCATGATTCATAGATAGATATAGATGGCATCCCAAGCTAGACAAAAGGATTTATCCCTTTGTGGTGCTCATTCAGGGAAAAGACAATGTAAATGGAACATGAAATAAGGACATTTAAACCTCAAAATAGAATTTCCAATGGTTAAAGAGACAGCTTATGATTATGGTGCGAATATGGCTTATGATGCTCCCAGCCACAAAAATAAAATCAGATAGCTAATCATCTGCCGTTTCCTCAATAACATCAATGTAGTTCCAGCACATGTTTTCATCCTGACAAGCAAAACCAACTCTGGCCTATAGAGCACATGAAAGGCTGAGACATTTAAGCCAAATAAACAAACAAAATCCAAATATGTTTTCAAGCAAAATCACATGGAATTGCACTAACATTCAGCAAGATATAACACAAATAGCAAAATTACCAATTGCATTCGAAAATCTTAACTAAATACAACAAGAACGTTCAGTCAAACAAAATACTAGGCCTCAATCTATCATACAAAACGACAATAACATACCGATTTCAATGCGACGACAGTAAGCAATACATTAAAATTCTAGGCCCATCGATGGGGCCTCACTGAATGCCAAGTTAGCCTCTTACTGCGCCTTCTCTTTCGTCCCGATAAGATACAGCCGATATTGCCAACAGCCACACCCACATCCCTACATAAAAAAACAAAGGAAGATTAAATTGATCAGAAAAATGAAATGCTTGTACAATAACGTAAAAGAAAAAGGGAGAGAGAGGGAAAACATACGCAACGAAAGCAGCACCAAGCATATGCATTACTCTCGGACCAATGCATCTTTGACGCGATATGAGCTCACAACACTTTTCCCTTGCGTAAGCTCTGTCAAAATCAATAGAAAATCTGTAACAGTGGAAGCCTCTGCCACTTGCTTCTCTCCAATTGTACTGCTCTTGATCTTTAACTTCGCCTTTGCCTTTGCCTTTGATTTTGCCCTCCAGTACGTAGAGACAACAGTCACTCCATACGAGCGCCAGTACACCATTCCCAACATGAAGTAGTTGGGGACGAAAAGCAGAAATTCCTGAACCCGGCAACAGTCCTTCAGAAGCTAACTTGATTTCAAAGTAATTGCCATGATCAATGTCAAAACCTATTAAAGTCGAACCGGTGTTACCATCAAGCCAAAGCAAATGATTGCCCACCACAACAGCAGGTGATCGCCGACATTGAGAAACCAGTCTTCCGTTGTCGAATGGAAGATGGTCCATACGTACCCAAGAATCAGGTGGCGTAAAGGCGTAAAACGAATTATAGGCGAGTGAAGCAATGAAAATAAAACCTTTATCCTCCACCGCTGCGGACATAAAAGTCTCACAGTCTAGCTTCACAATTGCAGGAGGGTAAGGAAACGGAATCCAACCACCCTTAGATTCATCAAGCATCTCAATAAATCTGAGTTCGTCACTGCTTTTGTAACCACCTACTGCAAAAAGTTTACCTCGTAAAATATGGAGGTGAAGCCTATGTCGACCAACGTTCATTGGAGGCAAACTTGTCCAACAATTATTTATTGCATCCCAACAATCCCCAGATCTTGAGACGGTATGAGCATAATAATCAACCTCCTTACTGGGGGGGAGACGGTGTGCAAGAGTGTTACATTGTCCACATGCAAAATAGTTACCCCCAGCACGAAACACACGACATCCAAGAGAAGCATAAGATGAAACAATATGACAATGATCGAGACCACTGAGAGGCCGGGCAATCAGTGATGGATCCTTAATTTTGATCCACTCGGATGTTTTATCTAATGACACTTCTTGTTCATTCTCAACCGGAAAAAAAGCTTCATCAAAGGCATAAAACTGAACGTAATCATAAAGATTAAACCCGTCTTCGTTTCGCTTTTTAGTGGCAAACACGATACATCTTTTGGACTCTGGCATCTTTCTTCAAATGGTTGATAAGAACCTATGCCACGCCCACTTCCTAAGTGATGCGGAACATGATTTAAAAGAGTTGATGAAAAAGATTGACAAAATCAAACCCAAAAAGAAGAACAAATAAACCTTCATATTTTTTCTTATGTTATGAATAGTATTATTTTGTTATGAATAGTATCTTTTAGTTTGTTTTATCCCACATAGGAAATTTAGCAAATTTTAAGGCCTAAGAGCTCCTATAAATAGATAGCTCCCCAAGCTCATTAAAGACACTTCAATCAATACAAAGCTAGTATTGTATACTTCCTCTCTAGCATTCTAGAGTTGTAATATTTAAAGTTTTCCTTGTATCAAGGACGTTTTACTAGAACGAATCTAGTGTTTCGCTTCCGTTCTGCGTCAGTTGGCACCAGAGCCAAGTTCGAGAGTCCTAGTTTAGAGGGTTGTAGTTGTAATTGAGCCGTATGCTCTGCACTTGCGACTAATAGTGGACCCTGTGCATCAGAAAGCTTGATTGGTCGATTGAGTCATATGTTCTGCACTTGCCACGTATAGTGGATCCTATGCATCAGAAAACTTGACCGATTAAATTACAAACCTATAAGCCGGAGAAGATGGCGTCCAAGAACAACAATGGTGGTGGAGATAGTGGCAACATCGACATCAACATTGCTGGTAGTAGCCATAGCAGAGGCGAAGGCGGCCATCCTATTGACGGTGATCGAGGGATGGAGGCCCTTTGGGCGGCGATACAAGCTCAAGAAGAAAAGATGACCCGTGAACTCCGAGAGATTCGCGACATCCTTTCCAACTTAAGTCTAAACGCCAACAGGGCTCGTGACGATGGTGGGATCAACCGTGCCAGAGAAGATGCTCGTGGCCAACCTATCAATTAACGCGACCTTGCAATTCGTCATAGGCAACCAGCCTATGAAGATGAATCTGATGAAGAGCTCCTAAACTACCGAGGAATCAACCAAGCACAACCACGAGCTAGAAATCAACCACAACATCCTCATCAACGTGGCTTTGCTCGACATCGCAGACCACCAACATATGAGGAGGAATCTGACAGTGACGAAGAAATAAATCAAAGGTATCAACATGCACCCAGAATAGGACAAGGCTTTGACGAATATCATCCTAAAGCCGACATTCCCAACTTCAACGGCGATCTTAATATTGAAGCATTTCTTGATTGGTGCTATGAAGTTGAAAAATTCTTTGACATGATGGATGTACCGGAGGACAAACAAGTAAAACTAGTCGCCTACAAATTAAAGGGCGGTGCAGCTGCTTGGTGGGACACCTTGCAAAACAATAGAAGGCGACAAGGAAAGACACCTGTTCGGACTTGAAGAAAGATGAAACAACAACTGAAAGGAAGATTTCTTCCTCCAGATTATGAACAATACTTGTTCCAACAATACCAAAACTGTAGCCAGGGTCATCGATCAGTAAGAGAATACACTGATGAATTTATGCACCTTACTGCTAGGTGCAATATATTAGAGTCGGAGGAACAGCAAACATCACGATACCTCAACGGCTTGAAATTTGCAATCCGGGATAGGGTGACATTAGCTCCAATATGGACCGTTGATGAAGGTTACAACATGGCATTAAAGGCAGAAATGCTTTTGGCTCGTCCTTCCACTCGACAAACTCCTTTTGTACCAGTCCGTTCGAATCTTGATAGAGGCAAACAAGTTGCAGAAGAAGCAACTCGTCCTTCTACTCACAATACTGGCACTAGCAATCAAGGGGTGGCCAAATCAATTAGACAGACGTCGAATACCACCCGACCCAATAATCCATATGCTAGGCCAACCATTGGAAAATGTTTCAAATGTGGAGAACCTGGTCATCGTTCCAATGAATGCCGAGCTCGCAAGTCTGTCAATCTAGCAGACTATGATAATGAGTGTGATGAAGAAGTTGAGTACAATAATGATGATGACTTGGAGGATGCTGAAATTGCAGACGAAGATGGAGAACAAGTGACGTGTGTCATTCAACGATTATTGTACACCCCGAAACAAGAAGACTCATCCCAGCGCAAACGCATCTTTCATTCAAAATGCAGTATTCAAGAAAATGTATGCAACCTTATTATTGACAACGGGAGCTGGGAGAATATTGTTTCAAGAGCTTTGGTGAATCACTTGAAGCTACCCACAGAACCTCATCCAACACCGTACGAGATTGGGTGGGTCAAGAAAGGACCTTCAATAAAGGTCACAGAGGTGTGCAAAGTTCCTATTTCTATTGGAAAATCTTACCAGGATGAAATCATGTGTGACGTAATTGACATGGATGCCTGTCATATTCTACTTGGGCAACCATGGCAATATGACGTTGATGCAACTCATCGAGGGAGAACAAATGTCTACTTTTTCTGGTGGAATGGAAAGAAAATAGCAATCCTCCTAACTAACAAAGATAGACCCAAAACTTCTAAAGTGGAGGGAAAGTCATTCCTTATTATGGCAGATTCTGCAAATTAATTCTTCAAAGAATCAAATGAGACCAGAGAAACTTTTGCTCTTGTAGTCAAAGGAGAGGAATCGCATGAAGAAGAAGTCCCAGAGGAGGTACAACACATATTGGAAGAATTTAAAGAAATTATTCCGGATGAATTACTTGATGGACTTCCACCGATGAGGGATATCCAACATCACATTGACTTAGTCCCTGGAGCAAGTTTGTCAAATCTACCTCACTACCGGATGAGCCCAAAGGAGAATGAAATACTAAAAGAGAAGGTAGAAGAATTAATGCGCAAGGGGCATATTAGAGAAAGTATGAGTCCGTGTGCAGTACCAGCTTTGTTGACACCCAAGAAGGATGGAAGCTGGAGAATGTATGTGGATAGTCGAGCCATCAACAAAATCACAGTCAGGTATCGTTTTCCTATACCTCGACTGGAGGATATGTTGGATCAATTACAAGGGTCAACAATCTTCTCGAAGATTGACTTGCGTAGCGGCTATCACCAAATTTGTATAAGACCGGGAGATGAATGGAAAACTTCTTTCAAAACACGGGAAGGCTTATACGAATGGTTAGTCATGCCATTTGGACTATCCAACGCACCAAGTACATTCATGCGCCTTATGAATCAAGTCCTCAAGCCATTTATCAGAAGGTTTGTCGTGGTTTATTTCGACGACATTTTGATCTATAGCCACAACAAAGAAGAGCATGTGGACCACTTGCGTCAGATTATGAAAGTACTTCAAGACAACAAGCTATTTGTCAACTTAAAAAAATACAGCTTTATGACAAATCGCTTAGTTTTCTTGGGCTTCATTGTAAGTGCTGAAGGAATCCATGTTGATGATGAGAAAGTTCGAGCAATCAGAGACTGGCCGACTCCAAAGACAGTCACTGAAGTCAGAAGCTTTCATGGCTTAGCCACATTTTACAGGAGGTTCATCAAGAGTTTTAGCAGTATCGTTGCTCCTATCACTGATTGCTTAAAGAAAGGGAAATTCCAGTGGAGTGAGGCAGCTGACAAAAGTTTTGCACAAATTAAAGAAAAGTTGACAACTGCACCTGTCTTGGTGTTGCCGAATTTCGATAAAGTTTTTGAAGTGGAATGTGATGCAAGTGGAATTGGCATTGGGGCAGTATTATCTCAAGAAGGCAGACCTGTTGCATTCTACAGTGAAAAGCTTAGCGAGGCACGTCAAAAATGGTCAACCTATGAGCAGGAGTTATATGATGTGCTTCAAGCTTTACGACATTGGGAGTATTACTTAATTCCACGTGAATTTGTAATATATTCTGATCATGAAGCCTTGAAGCATTTCAAGAGTCAAAAATATTTGAACAAGATGCATGCAAGGTGGGCTTCGTATATGGAGCAATTTCCTTATGTTATTAAACATAAATCAAGAGCTTCCAACCGTGTTGCCGATGCCTTGAGTAGAAGGGCAACTTTGCTGGTTACTTTAAGTGGCGAAGTTGTAGGGTTTGAATGTCTAAAGGATCTCTACCCAGAGGATGAAGATTTTAATGAAGTTTGGCATAAACACTTGTCAAAGCAACCAACTGGAGACTTCCACGTCCATGATGATTACCTATTCAAAGGTAACAGACTTTGCATCCCTAGGACATCCTTAAGGGAGAAAATCATTCGAGACTTGCATAGAGGAGGACTCGGTGGACATCTTGGACGAGATAAGACTATTGCAAGTGTGGAGGAAAGGTATTTCTGGCCATAAATCAAAAGAGATGTGGGCAAGTTCGTGAGACAATGTCCAATTTTTCAAACTGCAAAGGGCCAGACACAAAACACGGGACTCTATATGCCGTTGCCTATACCAGAAGATATTTGGGAAGATTTGTCTATGGATTTCGTCTTGGGATTGCCAAGAACCCAAAGAGGAGTAGACTCTGTATTTGTAGTCGTGGATAGATTTTCAAAGATGGCGCATTTCATCCCTTGTAGGAAGACTTCAGATGCAGTACACATTGCAAGACTATTCTTCCAAGAGATTGTGCGACTCCATGGAGTCCCAAAATCCATCACTTCTGATAGAGATTCTAAATTTCTATCTCACTTCTGGCTCACATTATGGAAGCGCTTCGATGCAAGTTTGAAGTTCAACAGCACAGCTCATCCTCAAACTGATGGTCAAACCGAGGCAACCAACAGAACTTTGGGAAATTTGATTCGTTGTATTTGCCAAGATAAGCCGAGACAATGGGATTTTGCACTTGCACAAGCTAAGTTTGCCTATAATAGTGCAATCCACAGCTCAACTGGAGTATCACCATTTTTCATTGTCTACAAGAAGGTACCAAAGCATGCTCTAGATTTGGTTAAACTGCCGAAATTCTCTGATAAGAGCATTGCAGCAAATAAAATGGCGGAACAAGTGCAGTCTATTCAAGAAGAGGTGAAACAGAAATTGGAAGCCTCAAATGCCAAATACAAGGCTGCAGCTGATAAGCATAAAAGGGTGAAGGTATTTAAAAAAGGGGATATGGTCATGGTCTACTTGAGGAAAGAAAGAATTCCAGTGGGTACCTACAACAAGCTGAATCCGAAAAAGTATGGTCCCTACCAAATTTTAAAGAAGATCAATGACAATGCTTATGTGGTTGATCTTCCGGATGATTGGGGAATTTCATCAACCTTCAATGTTGCTGATTTATATGATTACTATCCACATGAAGGTTCTTTATATCCGGAAATTAACTCGAGGGCGAGTTTTTCTCAAGTGGAAGAGATTGATGCGGAACATGATTCAAAGGAGTTGATGAAAAAGATTGACAAAATCAAACCCAAGAAGAAGAACAAATAAACCTTCATATTTTTTCTTTTGTTATGAATAGTATTGTTTTGTTATGAATAGTATCTTTTAGTTTGTTTTATCTCACATAGGAAGTTTAGCAAATTTTAAGGCTTAAGAGCTCCTATAAATAGATAGCTCCCCAAGCTCATTAAAGACACTTCAATCAATACAAAGCTAGTATTGTATACTTCCTCTTTAGCATTCTAGAGTTGTAATATTTAAAGTTTTTCTTGTATCAATGGCGTTTTGCTAAAACAAATCTAGTGTTTCGCTTCCATTCTGCGTCACTAAGCCTGCATTCAAAAGTGTAATTATTGGAGTTACCAACCCACATCGCATAAATTACATAGCACTCGATAAAGTTATCATATTAGAACTCCAAAACATTTCCCTATATTGTTATAAGAGTATTCCAAAGAAAAGAAAAAAAAGAGAATACATTTCTCCCTTTCTTCAAAACCTTAATTCTAAAATAGTAGTATTGGATACACTGATAAGAGTTGTTGCTCAACCTTCCATCACATCAAGCTAGCAGAGACCAATCAAAATTTCGATAATCATCAAACACTTTTCTGTTTTGAAATATCCCAATTTCTTTGTGCTTTTGGAACTCTAGAGTGTTTTTTTCTTAATAATGCCCAATTTTGTTTGGTATTTTCGTTCTTTTATTTATCCCCAAATATTTTTGGTATTTCTTTTTTTTTTTGCAATCCTTATTGTTGGTTGTCCTTAAGTACACACACACACACACACACACACACACACACACACACACACATATATATATATATATATATATATATATATATATATATATATATATATATATAGGTTCTTTTCAACAAATAAAAAGCCCTAGCCCTTCATCTTCTACATCTTTATTTGGTCTGATTCATCTTGTTCATCAACTCACACCACCATCACAACATAGCACATGCACTCTATCACAACCCACTACACAAAATATCCGCAAGAAACCAAGAACACATACGCATATGGACGAAAAACAATAAAAAGAAAAGAACAAGCCACAAAAAGAAAATAAGAGAGAGAAAGCATATCTTAGAGAGTAGTGGTGTGAAGGTCGAGAGGTTGGGTATTGGTACTGAAGTGTTGGTGTGGTGGTTGTGGGTATTCCGTAGTTTGGAAGTAGACGGGAAAGAAGAATAAGGGAAAGAGAAGAAAAAGAGCCCTAATCCTTTTTATGTTTTATTGCTTTTTTTTTTCACAATTTGTTAAGCCAATTTCTGAAATACTGGAAAAACTTTTTCTTTTTTTTGGGTCAAAATGAAAATGAGATTAATATAATAATATGTTAACCGATCTCTAATATAGGAATGGAGTAACTACTATTTATATATAGTATATTTTACCATTCAAAGGATGAGTTTGCAAGTCAAGTCTATTTATAGCCTAGATCACGATCAAATTAGCTAAAAAAAGGATATAATTTTATATAGGTAATTAGAGTTGAATTGGACAAGGTCACCAAAAGAAAATTGCACATGCTCATCAAAGTGTATTCCAATTCCCCATTTTTAAAAAGAAAAGGTATACTCATAATGTGAAAAAATGTTATGCCCGAGTGGTTGGTTAAGATTGATATTTTAAATCAGTTTAGATTAGTAAAATTTGTATATTCAATATATATCCATACGAAAATAATTGAGGTTTGAGAGTATATATCAATTTAAGTTCAAATAATCCGAAGTTGTGATTCTCGTATTAATATATATATATATATATATATTTGCCATTTTGCTTGGGATTCACGAGAAACATATTTTATTGGTGTATGAATAGTCTTTTTCTGTGGTAAGAGGTGCATGAATATAGTAAAAAAAAAAAAAAAGCTAAATTGCCATATTTCTGCCACCAATTGTAAATGGTGTCTCTCTATCCACTTATGGAAAGAAAAGCAATTGAAATCCATTCTTATTTTCCCCTAACTTTGTTTGGACCAAATTATGTAAGTTGGGCTCTCCAAGTAGTTTTAGTAAAAGGACGTGATTACATAGCTGGCCCGGTCCTTCAACCCAAATTATCTTTTGTTCCAAATCTGTGCTTGGAACCTTTTAAAGAAAGTAAAATGGCAGTTTGTTGAAAACAAAAAGATAAATAAGCTAAATTAATCCAATAAAGTGGAGTGGGAAAATAACAGATTTTTTTTTTTTTTTTGCCATGAGGAAAATAATAGATTCGCATAAGGTTGATCCGTACAAATGTCATTGCGCAAAGTTAAAACAATCCACCATTGGAATTATTTAACTTGATTAAGTCTAAGTAATGAAGTGTCAGCTTTCAAAAGTTCACATGCAACTTAATATTAAGTGTATAAAGAAGTTAATATATGCGTTGATTGGTTAAAAAATTTCAACATATCTCGTCTTTTTCGGAGTTACTTCTTGATCATTCATTCATTGCATTTAAAAAGTTGTACAAAAGGAGAGGGATAGTCGGACGAGAGGACTCACCCGGCTCCTTCGACCGACTCAAGCAGTGGGAGTTGGCTAAGGGAGTCGGATAAGCTCCCTCGTCTGACTCCCTTGACCGACTGAAGCTGTCAAGGCCATTCCAAGTCTGAATTTTCATGTTCTTTCCTTCTTTCTTCTTTAATCTTGTTTCAACCAAGTTCATGCCTCAAATTCCTTTCAATTACAAGTTTATTAACATCATCTAAACATGCATTAAGCATCATCTAGCGTCAAAATCATCTTAGAAGAAACAAAAGCATTCAACCATCAACTACAATGCATTTGCAACTTCAATCATCAAGATTTATCTTCTAGAGTTGCATCTTTTATTCTCATGCTACAACTCAAGCGTAATGATCACATATAACATTATAATAGCTTACAAGAACAACAAAAAACACAATATAGCTTTATGACCAAGTATTGGAACCCTAGAAATTCAACCTAAGCTCAATCTACCATCTAGCATACGTATAACTTTATTCATGCTTTGTACACACATAGATTTCTCTACCATGAGTTGTATGCCTTTATAAAACCTTTGAAAATCGTCCCTCACCTTGTTATTGAAGTTGAGAAGCAAAAGAAGCAAGAAAGGTCTTGAATCTAGCTGGCAAATGCCAAGGAAAGCTTGTAAACGGCTTGAGAGTTCTCTTATTTTTCTTCTTCCTCTTCATTCCTTCTCTCTTTCTCTTCCTGGGTCGTATGGTTTAGTGTGTTTGGTGTGTGTGATCTAATGTGTGCGTGTGTTTGTATCGTGTATATGTATGTGTTGTGTGGTGTGAGTGTGTTTTTGTGTGGTGGTTGTAGGTGATAGATATTTAATTTTGCCAAAGGACCAATATGCCCCTCAACTAAAACACTAACTTCTAGTTTGCCCTTTTAGTTGTTTCCTAACTATTTGGTTAGCTAGTTTAGTATAGTGTAATTTATTTATCTCCTACAATACCTAAATCACAAAAATACACGTTAAACAATGCAAATGTATGTAAAACAATACTAGTGTACATAAAACGATACAAATGCGTATAAAATCACTCAAATGCACGTAAATCAATATAAATATAGATTTTATGATATGATATGCATATGATGTTTCGTACGGGGTTTCACATTGTGTGTTTTGCGAAAATACCACTTTAGTCCTTCTATCAGTTGCAACTTAACGGTCAATGCATTAACTGAGTGAAGTACTTATTTGCCCTTATGTTTGAGTCGTTGGAGAAATTTTTTTGAAAAACAAATATTAAGATGATCGATGTGTTGTTCCCAACATCTACTTGCACACCTTACGGCTATATATATGGCCATGGGGTACAAAATTTTCATCCTCAACTCTTTCTTTTTCTCTCACATCCAAAAAAAATATATATAGCTCTTTCACACTTGAGTCATCCAAATTCTGCTCAAAATATTATATGAAAAATCAAGTCAAATGTCTAGAACATCATCATCATCATTATTAACTGTTCAGGTAGATATAAACGGAGCTTTCATTAAGTTCAAAAATAGAATATGCATATATCATTCAACATATCACCATAAGAATATCCATGTGACTCCAAGTTTGGAACAATACTCGACCGCTGAGATAGTGAGCATTGAAAATGATCAATATTTTGGGTAACCACCAAAATAATATACTTATCATTACAATACAAATATAATCCATATAACAAAAACTATCCGAAATAAATAAACTCGATAAATAAGATATAATATTAGAACAAAATAATACACGTCTAACATTATTCGAAAGATCCAAAATTAACATTAACTTCAACATTACATTCGAAAAATTAATCATCATGATAATATATGAAAAAAAATACAAAGTTTAATAATAGACAAACTAAAATTATCTCATCAAGAAAATAATCCTAAAAGCTTAAAAAATATTATCTAACATTAATAAATACATGCAAAGTTAAAATCTATCAAAATCAAACACAACATGTCTAAATTAGCCAACAAAGCAACATAAATTTGGGTATTATTAAACTTTTTAGCAAAAAGACTAAATCCTAAACCCTAAACCTTATTGACTTGGATATTTGGATGCTTTTTGGCGCTCAAAGCTTGTAATGTATAATCCTTATGCAAAGACAGCTTCTAAGTGAGTTGTTTTGTGCTTTTTTTCGAAGGCTACATGACATATTGTAGTCGTGGGGGTATATGTGTGTCAATAAGGAGAAGAAGAGCTTGAGTGCCAATTAAGACAATAAAAAAAATATCAAATTCTCTTACTTTCTAGGCAAAGGGTAGTACTCATGTAGCACTGCCCTGGTCTTTCAATTTTTCCTTTTATCTATTCTTTATTTTTTTTAATGGCAAAATGTCAAGCTATTAAAGTTAACATCTGTTAGCCTGAAGGCATGAATATTGTATTTTGATGATAACTAAATCTTGATTATGAAATTGATCTATTGACTAATCATATCTTGTAATGAGTTTATTGTTTGACAATTAGTCAGAGCTTGAAGGATATTCAACATATTAAGTAAGCTCAGGAAGATTAAAAAGATGATCAAAGCACTTTGTGAATATCAATGTTATACAAGCTCAAGAGCAAGTTCATGAAAAATGATGTTGATCAACCTCAAATGATCTAATCATGAAGACAAAATGAAGAGCTCAACATGATCAAGCTCAAGTTTATTTTTGTCAAGATATTTACAAGCTCAAGTTGTAAAGATTCATGTGAAGATCTTTGTAAATGAAGAAAGAGTTATAAGAGGAAACACGGCGACATAAAGGGTACCGGTTGGGACTTGACCGGGGTTTGGGTTTGTAAATGGTATATGCTCAATGATGATTCTTAAAAGTTGTTTTTGAATCAATTGAAAAAGGCTTTACAAAAGACGTTCAAAAGGAATGATTTCAAAAACCCAACCCTTGTAGTTTGGAGCCTACCGGACGACCCCATGGCGACCGGTCGACCGATGGCCAAAGGGTCGTCCGCCCGAGGTCTGTCTACCAGATGAGGGTCTTTTGACCGGTCGACAGGTGAAACATGGGTCGACCGGTCGGGCTAAAACGCTGATTCAAAGTATAGATATTTTATGAACGTTGGGGTGTATTTATTATACCCATTTCAGCTTCTATTAATGCCTCTCAACTGCAAAATTTTAAGATATTGATTCAAAGCAGTTGCTCTTGTTTTCTAACATTATATTCATCTTTAAATCATTATTGTGCTATACTTAAGCAAGAATTTGTGAGCTATATTGAGAGAAAAATATTCACTGTATTCATCTACCTTAAAAATGGGCTTTTATTGTGAATCTCAAACACTTATCAAAAGAGATAATTGAACACTTTGAAAGGAATGATTTCCTTGTCAAAGGTGTTGGGGTTGGAACTTTGTATTGAGACCAAATTTTCTATTGTAAAAGTTTGAACTACCATTGTAGTTAATTTGTGGACTCACGAACATTCGAAGAGTCACAATAGTGAAGATTGTTGAAATCCTAAGCGGGAGGCTTAGGTCGTGGATTTAGGCGGGGGCCAAACCACTCTAAATCGCGATTTGAAATCTCTTTTTCCCAACTCTCTCTTTGTATTAATTTCTGCACGCTAAGTGTTTGATAAATTACCTCAATCACATCTTATATTGCTAGAGTGCATATTTGATTAAGATTGTTTCTGATTAATCATTGCTAGTATATTGATTTATCGAAAAAGTAGTAGTATTGCTTATATAACCTAATTTATCCTCCTCTTAGGTTCAATTAATGGACAACAACATCCCTCCACTTAACGGAGGGACTAAAATGGTATTTTCCCAAAACACAGGGCTGATTTTGGTATTTAGTATAAACTTTAAGGACTAAAATATCTTTTCTCAAAAAAGAGAAAAAAAGTTAGCAAGTCATGCCCAAAAAAAAAATTCACCAACAAGTTAGTAATCATGGGGCTACCTATTTGATGTTCATGAGCGGGAGAATTCTACATTTAGTCCCTATTGTTTTTTTTTGTTTCAATTTGGTCTTTATTGTTTAAAATATCTCAATTTCATCCTTACTGTTTTTTCAAATATTTTAATTTTATCCCTATTATTTAAAAATTCTCAATTTCATCCTTATTGGTTTCCAAAAGTCTCAATTTATAATAGGGAGTAAATTAACTAATTTTGGACAATAGAGACGATTTGAAACTTTAAGAAAATAATAAGAACGAAATTAAGATTTTTTTAAAAATAATAAAGATGAAATTAAGACATTTTATTCAATAGAGACCAAATTAAAACTAAAAGAAAATAATAGGGACTAAATATGACATTTTCCCTTCATGAGCTATTAACGTAACGGAGCTAACCGTTGTAAGCTTTGCAAGATTGGTAGGTTTGTTTTCAAGCCTATTAGCTTTGGTAGGCGTCAAAGAACTTTGGGACAACATCTGCACAGAAGGCCTAACACGATATCTGACGTCCTAAAAAAGTATTTCATGTGTTCTGTATACAATCATGCCAAAATGTACTCACAAGGAAAATTCTTCAATGTGCCTACTCCCCATACTCCATAGAGATAGATAAGTGGGCCCTATATATGTGGGACCTATGTGTATGCGAGTAAGAAGTATAGGGAATAGGTGCACTGAACTCTTACCCCAATCAAAATATCCTATATTATTTTTCTCATGAGTTGTCAGTGAGGTAATGATGCGGGACAACTTACGTACACCTTGGGTTAAGCTCATAAAACATGAGCGATCATGACAACAAGAGTTGAGCTTGAAATCTTAGTCATAAAGAATTAAACTACTTATTGAGAGCATGGACAAACTTATTTAAGTCCAAATATAATAGAAGTTCATGATTGCCTCTTCAATGGAACTCTTCGAACTGTTAAAGGAAAAAAAAGGTAAAACATTCCCTTAAGACAGTCAATGAGTAGCTTTAAGTAGAGCTATCATTGCTGCTAAAAATTCTCTCAGCAAATTCTTCCCAAAAACAAAAAGAAAAGAAAGAAAAAATTCACAACCCAATATCAGTTCACATTTTAGGATGCCCCTCTATTTCGAATGAATTCCATGAGAACTTGTAGTTGCAAATGAATCTCTTATTTGAAAGTGTAAACTAGCTAGTATTAAGTCAAGTCTATCATTTGTAGACATAAATTTATTTGCAACACATGTGGAATTGAAACTAAAAAGTCTATTTTACTCAAATACCCCTTCTCTATTCTATTGGAATTAGTAAATTAGAAATGATAAACAAGAACTTTTGAGTTATCCAACAACTACTAACATGGCTTAGAAGTAAGGAAGACCAGAATGACAGTTGCTTGGCTAAATTTGCTAATAAGGCATGTAGCAATTTTACAAATAAAAGCATAATTACGAAAAAATTAGAAAGAGAATTGAAATGATTTCTAGAATGAAAATGAAAGGAACTTCTAGTAAGATTAAACCACAAAATAAAAATAAAAATTAAAGGTGAATATTATGTCAATCAAACGTGTACAATGACCATGCAATGAAGAACAAGGGGATTTAGCAACTCTACATAAAAATAAGCTCCACTTACCTTTTACTTTTATCTTCAATCAACCTTCTTTCATATTGGATACCGTAAAATAATATGGAAGGAAAATATTATTCATATCCGATTTATTGATTAATTATTTTCTTCGTATTTGTTTTAAGAAAAAGGGCAAGGGAGAGAGTTTGATCTAAGTTTTATTTTTTATCTTTGTATTTGGAGCCAAATTTAAACTTAAGTGTAAATGAAAATGTATAGGGTAATTTTGTCCTCAAAAGTAAGCAACTAACTTAAAAAATGTGGATTTACAAATTACACTTCTTGAGTAAAGATTTGGATAAAACTTGAAGAAATTCAAGATTTACAAATTTTTAATTTTTAATTTTTTAAAGTGTTACTTACAAACATAAAAAATTATATTTGTAAATAAATTTCACAAAATTTTGTAAAAAAAATATATTTCAAACCATATAGGAGAATTTTCTGTGTTGGGCTATTGTTTAAATTTAACGAGCATCTCAATTTCCTGATCACTTAGCCCAATGACAATGAAAACAATTCTTTCCTTCCAATATGCCTGATTTAGTTTTCTCATATGTTATAGCCTTTGCATTGAACTAGTTCTTCAAGTTACAATGATGGGCTAAAATCTCGCAACCTCTAGCCAAGGGATGGTTTTTCCAATTTGTTGCTAGAAGAATCGTCACGACAGCCTGCCTATCAACAAGAGTTTAAATTGTTTGAGCTTCAGAATTCCATTTTACCGAGTCAACAACCTATGCAAAATGGTTACACTAGATCAGGCTCAAGAGTCCAATCAAAGGTGGGAGATGATGGCAAGGGTGCAAGCACAGCATTAAGCTGCTGATAGACATGGTTTCCTGTTTAGAAGTAGGTTAGAAGACTGAGGTGGACAAAAAGATTCACCCGGTGCAACTCTTCATTCATGCAACACAGGCATACGGATAGGGAGGGAGGGAGAAAGGGAGAGAAATCAGATCGTACTGCATTATCTAAACATGTATACACAGAAGCAGATGGCGCTATCTACGAGAGTGTAGAAAAGCTACATACATGCATGAAAAATACATGTGTCAAGATATATAATTATCTAGGTCAATGAAGAATGATTGGAATTACAATACGGTGATCTATTTAGAACATAACAAACCATTGTGGAAACTAAGTTCAAGATCAAATTGTTAAATATCAAGAGCTATTAGCTAAGAATGAGGGTGAAGAGTTGTAGTATTTAGAATTGACCAGTTCTTAGATACACAGACCTCAAATGGTTATAACAATCGTCGTTGATGGGGAAAACCTCCAAACAAACCCATCAAACATGATGTCCACATTTACACTCAACGTGGTTGCACCCCTTTATCTTCTCGATGGTAAACCCACATACTGGATACTTTTTCACGTTCTCTTTGCCCATGCACCACTTATGCAGGGAAGAGTCTGGGTTGTCTTTGAATTCTTGCACTTCGCATATGACAAATACGGGTGATACTCCAGATGATACCTAGTGCACGTCTCCACATAACATGCACCACAAACAAATGGTGCACTGATGGTAGCCACATGGAAGGTTCCACAGTCAAAAAATTAACCAGCAAGTTGGTTTGCATCAGCTGTCGCGGATATAATAATAAGTCTCAGATCAATCCTTTGACAAAGTAAATTCTTTATCACCGCAAAAAGGAGATCAGTGTTTAAGCTTCTTTCATAAGCCTCATCAACAATAATCCATGAAACCCCGGATAAATTCTTATCACGCATCTAATGCAGTAGTTTGCAGTGGTCTGTCATAAATATTATCTTCGAATCAAGCTATTGTACAGATGAATATGATGGAGAACAAGTTATTGAAGAATTCGGATAACACCCACAGCCTTCCTCTCCGACCCTCTGTGCCAATAAGATGGTAGCCAATTTTCGCGGTTGAGTACAAATAATAGAGTCATCAGCAACTACTCCTAAATCAGCAATGTATTGAACCAATTATGTACTTTTTCCAGAACTAGTCTCCCCAATCAACACCGTTATCTGCCACATTGCAATCAGAAATAAACGCCAAACAAAAACTTTACATTAGAATCACAACATCAATCTGAGAGCTCAAAGCCCAACTTGAATAATGGAGAGCGGGGATGGGGAGAGAGTGATTCTAGCTCGAAGGATCATTTATTGTACTAATGGCTCAGCATCCTTACCATGGCTAAAGTCTTATTCAACTACTATGTATCACTTCGAAAGTTATACATGGGGACAAATCAAAGCAAGTAGAGCATAAGTACTTCAAAAATTTGTATTCTAAGTCTAACTAAATATCAGTTATGTCAGGGAAGATAAGGCCCTATTTGGAAGTTTTTTTTTTTTTAAGAACAATTTTTAAGAACAGTTTTGAAAAACTATTTTTAACAACAAAAAATCAAAAAACTTGTTTGATTAGAATTGTTTCTAAAACATTTTTTTTAAACATACAAATTTTTTTTGTTAAAAGTGCTTTAGAAAATAGTTTTAAGAATAATAAAACATAAATTTGCCTGGATGTAAAGAATGAAAACACATATCTTTTACTCATATATAATAAATTAACAAATTAAAGATTAAATTATTTAAGGGATCATTAAATTATTATGCTAGTCTTATTTTGATTATCCAATTATTTTTTGCTCTAAAAGAACCATTAATTTTTTAAAATGATTCTATTTAAGTTATTTTGTTAAATTACATCAAAAGAAATTAATGAAGAGAAGTATAAATATAAATAACTAAAATAATAATTTTCATATAACTTTTTTTTTCTTCTTCCTCTCCGATTCCCACTCTCACCTCTTTTACTCCTCTTAAGACCATCATTTATTTTATACCCAAAAAAATAGGTTAAATCCATCTTATACAGTGTGACAGTTGTTAACCCATTTTAAAAATCCCATTTAATAACCTTTTGACTCAAAGTTAACTTTCAAATTCTGTTATAAGAAAAAATGTATTGGCTAAACTACCTTCTAATAAGAAAACTCCAAATATTTTTAAAACCATACCTTTGACCGAAAAAAAAAAGAAAGAAAATCCAAACCACAACCCATATCCTCGGCTGACCACAATCCTCACCCCCTCCATCCATAGCGGGGGGTGAGCACATTCCCCAACCCCCACAGTCGTGGCTAAGCATATCACCCAGTCCCCAAAGCCTTGCGCGGTACCAACCCCTCTCATCCACAGCCCCGAGTGACACCAATCCCCATCTTCTACAGCCGGGGACCCTTATCCCCATCTTCACTGCTGCCAATCTGCATTTATATGCGTTTAGTGTCTGTGTGTGTTTGTTTCATATCTCTATGTGTCTATGTTGGTTTGTGTCTGTGTACTCATATTTTTTACCCAAACAAAAAAAAAATGAGTTCTACTCATGTGTATTGGTGTGCTTATTGGGTGTATTATTGATATAGTATTTCAACATCTTTTCATTTAAACTTTGTTCGTTTTTGAGTAATTTATGAGCAATTTGATTGGTTTTGTCTTTGATTTGCATTGTAGGTAATTTTCAAGAGACAATATGAGTTTTGAGGCAAAGATTGAAGAGAAATTGCAAAAGATTGGCTTTTATGTAATTTGTGGAGAAATTGAAGAACAAATAGAAGTAGCGTAGTCATAGCATAGCTGCGTAGCATCGTAGGAAAATTAAGGGCAGTTTTGTAAATTGGCAAAAAAAGAAAGGAACCCTAAGAAATAAAAGGAGAAAAACGTGAGAAGTGGGCAGCCATCAAGAGGGGAGAAAAAGCAACGTTCCAGAGGGAGAGAGAGAGAGAGAGAGAGAGAGAGAGAATTCGCGAGTTGAAGATAGAGAACAATCCGGAGACGGACTTCTACCACTATTCTTCTCCAAATTCTAAAGAATATATGATACTTTTGGTTTGATTGATTGATGAACTATTTCATATATGCGTTGAGTATTTCATGCTGAGTTTAATACTTGTGATTGCCTGATCAACAATTGCATGAGTCGTGATTTAGTTTGAGACTGAGAAATGATAACTAAATTAGACCATATATGAAATACCATTAAATCATCATAAACTAGAGATAGTTATGAGATCTAGTGCAACATTTGAATTTCTAGGGCTTAATGCATTCTATAAGTTCACAGTTATCACAGAGATGTAGTTAGCTTGCTTATTGTGATAGGTTATTGATACTAGAGAAAGATTAATATCTACCTTAGCAAAATTGTTGACAACGTAAAGAATAGGCATCAATTTATTTAAATCACTAGTTTCAATTAGGATTAATCTTGGTGAAATCGGAATCTCTAGAGTCTTTTAGTTATTAAATTATCATCTTTTGTTAATTTCGTAATTGTGTTAGTTGTTTTTTTTATAAGTTCTATAATTTCTTTAGTCATTAATTACAAATTCTCAATTTATGATTGTCCAAATAAAGTTAGAGCTAAATTAATTTTGGTACTTAGTAATCACAGTCATCGTGGGAACGATTTTTACTTATTACTTTATTACTTGTTGCGATACATGCACTTGCTTTAGAAATCACACAACAAGTTTTTGGCGCCGTTACCAGGGACTGTGTCAATTATTAATATCGATATCAAATAGCTTTAATTTTACTTTGGATTTTATTTAATTTTGTGTTATTCTCTTATTTTTGTTACGTGTATTTCAGGAACACATTCCTTTACGTGCATGCGAAAGTCAAGAGGTGGTAATTTGTTACCTTTCGATCCTGAGATAGAACGAACCTATCAGAAGAACAGAAAGGAGAAAAAAGCTACTACAACTACCGATCATTTGCAAGGGAATATGGCTGACATTGTGGTAGCACAGGACGAAAATAATCAAGCAGTCAATCAGGAAAATTCGCCTAGAACACTACGAGAGTATGCATTACCACCCACTGGAATTCAACCTGTGATTAGAAGGCCAGCGATTCAGGCCCATGATTTTGATTTGAAGACAGTGACACTACATTTGATTTAGAATATTCAGTTTCATGTACTACCTTCTAAAGATCCTAATCAGCACATTGTGAATTTTCTAGAAGTCTGCGAAACTGTTAAGTACAATGGTGTCACTGATGAAACTCTGCGCCTTCACTTGTTTCCTTTCTCCTTAAGGGATCAAGCTAAGGAATGGTTGAACTCGCTACCGTCATATTCAATCACTACTTGGGAGGATTTGGTGCCCAAGTTTTTGTCAAGATTTTTCCCATCTGGAAAGACAGCGAAGCTGCACATAGAAATTAATAATTTTGCGCAACATGAAGGAAAAACTCTATGTGAAGCGTGGGAAAGGTATAAGGCATTGCTGAGGAAGTGTCCTAATCATGAAGTACCTAGGTGGATGCAAGTTCATAGTTTTTACAATGGGTTAATTACCTCTACAAGAACTTTGATTAATGCATCAGCAAGATGAGCTTTAATGAACAAGACAACAGATGAAGCTTATGCGTTGCTAGAGAATATTGTTTTGAACCACCAGCAGTGGTCAAGCGAGAGAGTCATACCAAAGAAGACATCTCGGATCTATGAGATTGATGCCATAACTGCCTTGATAGCGAAAATTGACAATCTCGCGAAACATTTGCAGAATAGTCAGGCAACTGCTAATGTTGTCCAAGCGGCAGTGGTGTGCGAGTTTTGTTGTGGTCTACATCATAGTGCAAAATGTCAGGTTAGGAATCCATTTGCACAAGGCACAGCTGAACAAGCACAGTATGTGGGAAATTTTAATGGGCAGCAGCATAATCAATACTCTAACAAATATAATCCAGTATGGCATAATGATTTGAATTTCACCTTGAGAAATAATCAGAATGTGTTGCAGCCTGAGCAGAATAACCTACCACCAAGGTAAACTTGGAGGATACATTGGCTCAATTGGCGACCTCGCAAACTCAATTCATGAATGAAACAAGAACAAATTTCTAGAATCAATCTGCACAAATCAGAAATCTAGAGATACAGTTGAGCCAAATGGCTACGAAGTTCTCTAAAAGGCAACGAGGAAGTTTACCTAGTACTTCTGAGGTGAATCCTAGAAAAGATGGCATGGAGCATTGCAAAGCGATAACTTTGAGAAACGATAAGGAGTTAGAGGAGTCAGTGAGAACCAAGAAGGTTGAGAAATGTATAGCACAAAATGAGGTAGGAGATAAAGAGAAAGTAGAAGCTCAACCATAACCTATGAAGGAGCCACATATGGTTGTGTTATTCCCTCAACGATTGTAAAAAAATATGCTTGATAAACAATTTGCTAAATTTCTTAAAGTCTTCAAGAAATTTCACATCAATATTCCATTCGCGGATGCGCTTGAACAAATGCCGAGTTATGTGAAGTTTATGAAGGATGTCCTTTCGAATAAGAGAAAACTTAGAGATTATGAGACAGTTGCACTTACTGAAGACTGCAGCGCAATCCTAAAAAAGAAGCTACCATAAAAGCTCAAGGATCCAGGAAGTTTTACTATTCCATGTGAAAATGGGAATGTTGTTTTTAACCAAGCTTTGTGTGATTTAAGTGCTAGTATTAATTTAATGCCTTTGTCTATTTTCAGGAAGCTTGAATTGAGAGAGGCAAGACCTACTACTGTAACACTACAGTTAGTTGATTGTTCCCTAAAGCACCTCAGTGGAGTAATCGAAGACGTGCTCATCAAAGTTGCTAAATTCATTTTTCATGTAGATTCAGAGTTCTTGATATATAGGAAGACAAGGAAATTCCTATCATTCTTGGAAGACCTTTCCTTGCAACTGGAGGAACAATTATTGATGTTCGAAAGGATAAGCTTTGGTTGCGAGTACAAGATGAAGAAGTAACCTTTAATATGTTCAAAGCTTATAAGTACCCAGAAGGGAGTGATAATTGTTATCACATTGATGCCGTAAAAGCTATAATGTCTAACCATGGGGGTCAATTGGATCCCTTGGAGGCTAGCTTGTTACAAGATGATTCTTTTGTTCCGATAGGATTGGAGCACAAAGAATATTGGGTGACTAAACAACAAAACATGGGTGTGCAAGCAACAGGTGAGAAAAAATTGTTGCAATTGAATGACCTGGAAGAATTAGGTGATGAAGAAGATAAGAATTCAAGAAGTTATAAGGAGATGACAAAAGAGTGGCATAACAAACCCGTTTCGGGAAAAGATTTCTCTCCTGGGCAACAAATACTTTTTTATAACCCACAGATTTTTGGAAAGCTCAAGCCAAGATGGTCAGGACCCTTTGTTGTGACTAAGGTTTTATCCTATGGAGCTGTTGAAGTAAATCATCCAGAGAATGGGATGTTCAAGGTTAACGAACAACAATTGAAGACTTATTTGGATGATGAGTTTGATAAGCACAAGTTTGTTGTCCACTTTAACTCGGCTTGAGAAATTGCTCTGTCGGGCTGTAGACGTTAAAACAAGCATTTTTTGGGAGACAACCCGAATTTTATTACTTTTCTTGATTTAATAGTTTAAGTTGTTTTTAGTTAATTTCTGAGTTATAGTTGTCGTAGCTAATTGATAATTTTTATTGTCATGTTAGGTTCAAGAACAAATTTGGGGGAGCTGAGACAAATAGAAGTACTAACAAGTCAATTAAGGGAGAAAATATGGAAAAATTGGTGTTTGAAGTAAAGGGGATGCATGCATGGAAGAGAAAAGCAAGAAGAAATTAAGTTGTGAAGTAGCTCTATTGCGCTAGAATTTAGCGCAGATGTGCTGGCGTCCCTAAAAAGTTACATTTTTTTAGAGCTATTCAAAAACAAAGCAGCGCTGTTGCGCTAAAAAATGGCGCAGCTGCGTTGACGCTGTTTTAAGTTATGTTTTTGAAATAGCGTTGTTGCGCTACAAAATGGCGCAGCTACATTGGCATCTACAGTGACATTTAAAAAAAAAAAAGAAAGAAAGAAAAGGAATCACCACACCACCGAAGAAGTAGTACCACCTCGGGCTCACGTTGACGATGATACTACTCAGGGAAGTCCTCTGGTTGCTTTAATTTCATGTTTTCACATTGAAGATAATGTTTCTTTCTTAGTTTGAGGGGTGTGTTTACTTGTTTGTTTGCGTACTTTTTCTTTTCATAGTTGTTTTATGTGTTTTCTTGTTTTAGGTGCTTTATTTTCATGAGTTTTGTTATTTTTATTTGTTTCATTAAGTATTCTAAAAACAAAAACACACACAAAAAAACAAAAAAACAAAAATTTAAAAACTAAAAAAAATTTGAAAGTAATGCTGGAAAGATAAGAAATAGGCCGATGATGAGTAGTGTATGAATGACATGATAGAAATGACGATAGTTGACTGAAACATAGTTTGTTTTATGAAAAATCCCCATCTAATGCGTACTTAGCCTCGCCTAATTATGTCATTGCTTAGAGAAGGTTTATGTGAGTTTAAGTGAACAGAAAAATGAGTATAGGACTTTAGAACTAGCTTGATTGTCACTCGAGGCGAAATCCTAGGTTGCATAGTATTAAGAAAATGATTTAGACCATCTTTGGATCGTTTGAGCCTTTCATGCCAACCCTTGTAATAATTGAATATCCCTAGTCACCCTTGTGAGCCTAAGATAGCCTTTTCTTACTTATGCAACTTACAATATCTTTCTTAACTTGTCAAGTATAATTGTCCCAGATTATGACCCTCCTACTTATAATATATAATTGTTCTAGGATAATTATATAGAGTCATGTTTTGTATTGAATGATGGGAGGTTTGATGATTTGGTGATGAATTGTATTGAAAAAAAAATGAAATATTGAGAAAAAGAAAAAAGAAAAGAACGAAAAGAAAAAAAGAAGAGTCACACTCCTTGTAGTTAATATCAAAATGCAAGTTTGGGGAAGTGTGAACTATTTTTGTGTTTTGTAAATATTGTGGATGAATGTTGAGGAAGTGAATTGAAAGAAGAAAGAAAATAGATATGTTAAATACTTTTTGGTGGTACGAAGTAGGGTTGGCATATGCTCCATTGAACATTCTCAAATGATTGTGTGCTTACAGGTAGTTTAGCCTTATGATTATATCCATTATCCTACCTTGCCCCTAGCCACACATTACAACCAAATGTAAAGTCCTACTGATCTTTAATGTTATGATTTACCTACGTTAGTGGAGAGTAGCATGAAAAGTAAGCCTATGAAGTCCTAAGTAATTGAAAATACTAGATTCATATTGGAAATTCGCTTAACTTGCATAAATTCATCCGGGTACAATTGATTGGGATAGAGGCTATTCACACACTCATTTGGGAAATTTGAAGTAAAATGTAAATTATGTGAAGTTAATATTCCTCGTGCTTATGAGCGAAAGTCACCTCTTGAGTTGTGAAATAAAGCTATTGAGATCGTGAAAATTTACTATCCTACAACATTGCTTTCTTGAGTTATATTGTGTCAAGTCTTTAGTTTTTAGGTTGTTTCTTTCTTTAGTTGTATCTTTTGCTTGAGGACAAACAAAGTTTAAGTTTGGGGGTGTTTGTTGGGTGTATTATTGATATAGTATTTCAACATATTTTCACTTAAACTTTGTTAGTTTTTGAGTAATTTGTGAGCAATTTGATTGGTTTTGTCTTTGATTTGCATTGTAGGTAATTTCCAAGAGACAATTTGAGTTTTGAGGCAAAGATTAAAGAGAAATTGCAAAAGATTAGCTTTTATGTAATTTGTGGAGAAATTGAAGAACAAATAGAAGTAGCACAGCTGCGCAGCATCGCAAGAAAATTAAGGGCAGTTTTGTAAATTGGCAAGAAAAGAAAGAAACCCTGTGAAATAAAAGGAGAAAAACGTGAGAAGTGAGCAGCCATCAAGAGGGGAGAAAAAGCAACATTCCAGAGGGAGAGAGAAAGAAAGGATTCGCGAGTTGAAGACGGAGAGCAATCCGGAGACGGACTTCTACCACGATTCTTCTCCAAATCCTAGTTTTCTCTATCTCTCTTGTTATGTTTTACGTTACAATTGAGATTTTATTTAATTTCTTTATGATGTTCTAAGTTATTTTTTCTAGGGCTACGATGTAGCCAGATTATGAATATTTGATACTTTTGGTTTTGATTGATTGATGAACTATTCCATATATGCGTTGAGTATTTCATACTGAGTTTAAAATGCTTGTGATTGCCTGATCAACAATTGCATAAGTCGTGATTTAGTTTGAGACTGAGAAGTGATAACTAAATTAGACCACGTATGAAATACCATTAAATCGTCATAAGCTAGAGATAGTTATGAAATCTAGTGCAGCATTTAAATTTCTAGGGCTTAATGCATTTCATAAGTTCACAATTATTACAGAGATGTAGTTAGTTTGCTTATTGGGATAGGTTATTGATACTTGAGAAATATGAATATCTACCTTAGCAAAATTGTTGGCAACGTAAGGAATAGGCGTCAATTTATTTAAATCACTAGTTTCAATTAGGATTGTTCTTGGTGAAATCGGAATCTCTAGAGTCTTTTAATTATTGAATTATCATCTTTTGTTAATTTCGTAATTGTGTTAGTCGCTGTTTTTTTTATAAGTTCTATAATTTCTTTAGTCATTAGTTACAAATTCTCAATTTGTGATTGTCCAAATAAAGTTAGAGCTAAATCAATTTATGTATTTAGTAATCACAGTTCTCATGGGAATGATATTTACTTAGCACTTTATTACTTGTTGCGATATGTGCACTTGTGTTAGAAATCACACAACAGTGCTCTTTGCATTTTGTTTGGTAATGATTGAAAATTTGCCTATCGGTGTGTGTGTTGATGATGAGGAAAATGTGCCAGTCTGTGTGTATGTGATGTGCGTTGATGATGAAGATGATGGAAGACATGTGGGTTTGGTGTAGAATGCGTATGATCCTTCGAGCTAGAATCACTCTCTCCCCATCCCCGCTCTCCATTATTCAAGTTGGGCTTTGAGCTCTCAGATTGATGTTGTGATTCTAATGTAAAGTTTTTGTTTGGCGTTTATTTCTGATTTCAATGTGGCAGATAACGGTGTTGATTGGGAAGGCTAGTTTTGGGAAAAGTACATAATTGGTTCAATACATTGCTGATTCATGAGTAGTTGCCGATGACTCTATTATTTGTACTCAGCCGCGAAAATTGGCTACCATCTCATTGGCACAGAAGGTTGGAGAGGAAGGCTGTGGGTGTTATCCGGATTCTTCAATAACTTGTTCTCCATCATATTTATCTGTACAACAGCTTGATTCGAAGATAATATTTATGACAGACCACTGCTTACTACTGCACTATATGCGTGATAAGAATTTATCCGGGGTTTCATGGATTATTATTGATGAGGCTCATGAAAGAAGCTTAAACACTGATCTCCTTTTTGCGGTGATAAAGAATTTACTTTGTCAGAGGATTGATCTGAGACTTATTATTATATCCGCGACAGCTGATGCAAGCTAACTTGCTGGTTAATTGTTTGACTTTGGAACCTTCCATGTGGCTACCATCAGTACACCATTTGTTTGTGGTACATGTTATGTGGAGACGTGCACTAGGTACCATCTGGAGTATCACCCATATTTGTCATGTGAGAAGTGCAAAGAATTCAAAGACAACCCAGACTCTTCCCTGCATAAGTGGTGCATGGGCAAAGAGAACGTGAAAAGTGTCCAGTCTGTGGGTTTACCATCGAGAAGATAAAGGGGTGCAGCCACATCGAGTGTAAATGTGGACATCATGTTTGATGGGTTTGTTTGGAGTTTTTCCCTAGCAGCGCCAATTGTTATACCCATTTGAGGTTTGTGCATCTAGGAACTGGCAATTCTGAATACTACACCTCTTCACCTTCATTCTTACCTAATAGCTCTTGATTTTTAACAATTTGATCTTGAACTTAGTTTCCACAATGGTTTGCTGTGTTCTAAATAGATCACCGTATTGTAATTCAAATCATTCTTCATTGACCTAGATAATTATATATATTGACACATATATTTGCCATGCATGTATGTAGCTTTTCTACACTCTCGTAGATAGCGCCAGCTGCTTCTGTGTATACATGTTTAGATAATGTAGTACGATCTGATTTCTCTCCCTTTCTCCCTCCCTCCCTACCCGCATGCCTGTGTTGCGTGGATGAAAAGTTGCACCGGGTGAATCTTCTTGTCCACCTCAGTCTTCAAACCTACTTCTGAACAGGAAACGATGTCTATCAGCAGCTTAATGTTGTGCTTGCACCCTTGCCATCATCTCCCACCTCTTATTGGACTCTTGAGCCTAATCTAGTGTAACCATTTTGCATAGGTTGTTGACTCGGTAAAATGGAATTCTGAAGCTCAAGCAATTTAAACTCTTGTTGATAGGCAGGCTGTCGTGACGATTCTTCTAGCAACAAATTGGGAAGACCATCCCTTGGCTAGAGGTTGCGAGATTTTAGCCCATCATTGTAACTTGAAGAACTAGTTCAATGCAAAGGCTATAAAATCTGAGAAAACTAAATCAGGCATATTGGAAGGAAATAATTGTTTTCATTGTCATTGGGTTAAGTGATCAAGAAATTGAGATGCTCGTTAAATTTAAACAATAGCCCAAACACAGAAAATTCTCCTATATTGTTTGAAATATATTTTTTTACAAAATTTTGTGAAATTTATTTACAAATCTAATTTTTTATGTTTGTAAGTAACACTTTAAAAAATTAAAAATTCAGAATTTGTAAATCTTGAATTTCTTCAAGTTTTATCCAAATCTTTACTCAAGAAGTATAATTTGTAAATCCACATTTTTTAAGGTAGTTGCTTACTTTTGAGGACAAAATTACCCTATACATTTTCATTTACACTTAAGCTTAAATTTGGCTCCAATTACAAAGATAAAAAATAAAACTTAGATCAAACACTCTTCCTTGCCCTTTTTCTTAAAACAAATACGAAGAAAATAATTAATCAACAAGTAGGATATGAATAATATTTTCCTTCCATATTATTTTACGGTATCCACTATGAAAGAAGTTTGATTGAAGATAAAAGTAAGAGGTAAGTGGAGCTTATTTTTATGTAGAGTTGCTAAATCCCCTTTTTCTTCATCGCATGGTCATTGTACACGTTTGATTGATATAATATTCGCTTTAATTTTTTTTTTGTGGTTTAATCTTACGAGAAGTTCCTTTCATTTTCATTCTAGAAATCATTTCAATTCTCTTTGTAATTTTTTCGTAATTATGTTTTTATTTGTAAAATTGCTACATGCCTTATTAACAAATTTAGCCAAGCAACTATCATTCTGGTCTTCCTTACTTCTAAGCCATGTTAGTAGTTGTTGGATAGCTCAAAAGTTCTTGTTTATCATTTCTAGTTTACTAATTCCAATAGAATAGAGAAGGGGTATTTGAGTAAAATAGACTTTTTAGTTTCAATTCCACATGTGTTGTAAATAAATTTATGTCTACAAATGATAGACTTGACTTAATACTAGCTAGTTTACACTTTCAAATAGGAGATTCATTTGCAACTACAAGTTCTCATGGAATTCATTCGAAATAGAGGGGCATCCTAAAATGTGAACTGATATTGGGTTGTGAATTTTTTCTTTCTTTTCTTTTTGTTTTTGGGAAGAATTTGCTGAGAGAATTTTTAGCAGCAATGATAGCTCTACTCAAAGCTACTCATTGACCGTCTTAAGGGAATGTTTTACCTTTTTTGTCCTTTAATAGTTCGAAGAGTTCCATTGAAGAGGCAATCATGAACTTCTATTATATTTGGACTTAATAAGTTTGTCCATGCTCTCGATAAGTAGTTTGATTCTTTATGACTAAGATTACAAGCTCAACTATTGCTGTCATGATCGCTCATGTTTTATAAGCTTAACCCAAGGTGTACGTAAGTTGTCCCGCATATGTGGATATTGTGATTGGGGTAAGAGTTCAGTGCACCTATTCCATATACTCCCTACTCATATACACATGGGTCCCACATATGTGGGGCCTACTTATCTATCTCTATGGAGTATGGGGAGTAGGTGCATTGAAGAATTTTCCTTGTGATTACACTTTGGTATGATTGTATACAGAACACATGAAATACTTTTTTAGGACGTCAGATATCATGTGGGGGCCTTCTGTGCAGATGTTGTCCCAAAGTTCTTTAACGCCTACCAAAGCTAATAGGCTTGAAAGCAAACCTACCAATCTTGCAAAGCTTACAACGGTTGGCTTCATTACCTTAATAGCTCATGAAGGGAAAATGTCATATTTAGTCCCTATTATTTTCTTTTAGTTTTAATTTGGTCTCTATTGTATAAAATGTCTTAATTTCATCTTTATTATTTTTTAAAAAATCTTAATTTCGTTATTATTATTTTCTTAAAGTTTCAAATCGTCTCTATTATCCAAAATTAGTTAATTTACTCCCTATTATAAATTGAGACTTTTGGAAACCAATAAGGATGAAATTGAGAATTTTTAAATAATAGGGATAAAATTAAAATATTTGGAAAAACTGTAAGGATGAAATTGAGACATTCTAAACAATAAAGACCAAATTGAAACAAAAAGAAAACAATAGGGACTAAATGTAGAATTTTCCCGCTCATGAACATCAAATAGGTAGCCCCATGATTATTAACTTGTTGGTGAATTTTTTTTTTTTTGGGCATGACATGCTGACTTTTTTTCTTTTTTTTGGGAAAAAATATCTTAGTCCTTAAAGTTTATACTAAATACCAAAATCAGCCCTGTGTTTTGGGAAAATACCACTTTAGTCCCTCCGGTAAGTGGAGGGATGTTATTGCCCATTAATTGAACCTAAGAGGGGGATAAATTAGGTTATATAAGCAATACTACTACTTTTTTGATTAAGCAATATACTAGCAATGATTAATCAGAAACAATCTTAATCAAATATGCACTCTAGCAATATAAGATGTGAGTAAGGTAATTTATCAAATACTTAGTGTGCAGAAATTAATGCAAAGAGAGAGTTGGGAAAAAGAGATTTCAAATCGCGATTTAGAGTGGTTCGACCCCCGCCTAAGTCCACGACCTAAGCTCCCCGCTTAGGATTTCAACAATCTTCACTATTGTGACTCTTCAAATGTTGGTGAGTCTACAAATTAACTACAATGGTAGTTCAAACTTTTACAATAGAAAATTTGTTCTCAATACAAAGTTTCAACCCCAACACCTTTGACAAGGAAATCATTCCTTTCAAAGTGTTCAATTCTCTCTTTTGATAAGTGTTTGAGATTCACAATAAAAACCATTTTTTAGGGTAGATGAATACAATGAATAATTTTCTCTCAATATAGCTCACAAATTCTTGCTTAAGTATAGCACAATAATGATTTAAAGATGAATATAATGTTAGAAAACAAGAGTAATTGCTTTGAATCAATATCTTGAAATTTTGCAGTTGAGATGCATTAATAGAAGCTGAAATGGGTGTAATAAATACACCCCAACGTTCATAAAATATCTATATTTTGAATCAGCATTTTAGCCTGACCGGTCGACCCCTGTTTCACCGGTCGACCAGTCGAAAGACCTTCATCCGGTAGGCAGACCTCGGGCGGACGACCCTTTGGCCACCGGTCGACCGGTCACTATGGGGTCATCCGGTGGGCTCCAAACTGCAACGGTTGGGTTTTTTAAATCATTTCTTTTGAACGTCTTTTGTAAAGCCTTTTTCAATTGATTCAAAAATAACTTTTAAGAATCATCATTGAGCATATACCATTTACAAACCCTAACCCCGGTCAAGTCCCAACCTGTACCCCTTATGTCACCGCATTTCCTCTTATAACTCCTTCTTCATTTACAAAGATCTTCACTTGAATCTTTACAACTTGAGCTTGTAATGATCTTGACAAAAAAACACTTGAGTTTGATCATGTTGAGCTCTTCATTTTGTCTTCATGATTCGATCATTTGAGGTTGATCAACATCATTCTTCATGAACTTGCTCTTGAGCTTGTATAACATTGATATTCACAAAGTGCTTTGATCATCTTTTTAATCTTCCTGAGCTTACGTAATATGTTGAATATCCTTCAAGCTCTGACTAATTGTCAAACAATAAACTCATTACAAGATATGATTAGTCAATAGATTAATTTCATAATCAAGATTTAGTTATCATCAAAATACAAGATTCATGCCTTCAGGCTAACATATGTTAACTTTAATAGCTTGACATTTTTCCATTAAAAAAATAAAGAATGGATAAAAGGAAAAATTGAAAGACCAGGGTAGTGCCACATCAGTACTACCATTTGCCTGGAAAGTAAGAGAATTTGACATTTTTTTTTATTGTCTTAAATGACACTCAAGCTCTTCTTCTCCTTATCGACACACATATACCCCCACGACTACAATATGTCATGTAGCCTTCAAAAAAAGCACAAAACAACTCATTTAGAAGCTGTCTTTGCATAGGGATTATACATTACAAGCTTTGAGCACCAAAAAGCATCCAAATATCCAAGTCAATAAGGTTTAGGGTTTAGGATTTAGTCTTTTTGCTAAAAAGTTTAATAATACCCAAATTTTTATTGCTTTGTTGGCTAATTTAGACATGTTGTGTTTGATTTTGATAGATTTTAACTTTGCATGTAGTTATTAATGTTAGATAATATTTTTTAAGCTTTTAGGATTATTTTTTTGATGAGATAATTTTAGTTTGTGTATTATTAAACTTTGGTATTTTTTTCATATATTATCATGATGATTAATTTTTCGAACGTAATGTTGAAGTTAATGTTAATTTTGGATCTTTTGAATGATGTTAGACGTGTTAATGTTAATTTTGGATCTTTTGAATGATGTTAGACGTGTATTATTTTGTTCTAATATTATATCTTATTTATCGAGTTTATTTATTTCGGATAGTTTTTGTTATATGGATTATATTTGTGTTGTAATGATAAGTATATTATTTTGGTGGTTACCCAAAATATTATTCATTTTCAATGCTCACTATCTCAGCGGTCGAGTATTGTTCCAAACTTGGAGTCCCATGGATATTCTTATGGTGATAGATATATGCATATTCTATTTTTGAACTTAATGAAAGCTCCGTTTATATCTACCTGAATAGTTAATGATGATGATGATGATGTTTTAGACATTTGACTTGATTTTTCATATAATATTTTGAGCAGAATTTGGCTGACTCAAGTGTGAAAGAGCTATAATTTTTTTTGGATGTGAGAGAAAAAGAAAGAGTTGAGGATGAAAATTTTGTACCCCATGGCCATATATATAGCCGTAAGGTGTGCAAGTAGATGTTAGGAACAACACAATGATTATCTTAATATTTGTTTTTCAAAAAAATTTCTCCAACGACTCAAACATAAGGGCAAATAAGTACTTCAATTAGTTAATGCATTGACCGTTAAGTTGCAACTGATAGAAGGACAAACGTGGTATTTTCACAAAACACACAATGTGAAGCCCTGTACAAAACATCATATGCATATCATATCATTAAATATGTGTTTATATTGATTTAAGTGCATTTGAGTGATTTTATACGCATTTGCATTGTTTTATGTGCACTAGTATTGTTTTACATACATTTGCATTGTTTAACGTGTATTTTTGTGATTTAGGTATTGTAGGAGATAAGTAAATTACACTATACTAAACTAGCTAACCAAGTAGTTAGGAACCAAGTAAAACGGCAAAGTAGAAGTTAGTGTTTTAGTTGAGGGGCATATTGGTGCTTTGGCCAAATTAAATATCTATCACCTACTACCACCACATAAAAACACACTCACACCACACAACACATACATATACACGACACAAACACACACACACATCAGATCACACACACCAAACACACTAAACCATACAACCCAGGAAAAGAAAGAGAGAAAGAAGGAAGAGGAAGAAGAAGAATAAAAGAACTCTCAAGCCATTTACAAGCTTTCCTTGGCATTTGCTAGCTAGATTCAAGACCTTTCTTGCTTCTTTTGCTTCTCAACTTCAATAACAAGGTGAGGGATGATTTTCAAAGGTTTTATAACGGCATATAACTCATGGTAGAGAAATCTATGTGTGTACAAAGCATGAATAAAGTTATACGCATTCTAGATGGTAGATTGAGCTTAGGTTGAATTTCTAGGGTTCCAATACTTGGTCATAAAGCTATATTGTGTTTTTTGTTGTTCTTGTAAGCTATTATAATGTTATATGTGATCATTACGCTTGAGTTGAAGCATGAGAATAAAAGATGCAACTCTAGAAGATAAATCTTGATTATTGAAGTTGCAAATGCATGGTAGTTGATGGTTGAATGCTTTTGTTTCTTCTAAGATGATTTTGACACTAGATGATACTTAATGCATGTTTAGATGATGTTAATAAACTTGTAATTGAAAGGAATTTGAGGCATGAACTTGTTGAAAACAAGATTAAAGAAGAAAGAAGGAAAGACATGAAAATTAGGACTTGGAATAGCCTTGACAGCTTCAGTCAGTCAAGTGAGTCAGACGAGGGAACTTATCCCACTCCCTTATCCGACTCCCATGCTTGAGTCGGTCGAAGGAGCCGGGCGAGTCCTCTCGTCCAACTGTCCATCTCCTTTTGTGCAATATTTTTCTAGAGACCATATCTCATTCAATTAAACTCCGAATTGAGTTCTATTTAATTCTAGAACTATCTACATTCGATAAGCTTTAATTTTATACTGAAATCGGGTTATTTGAAGTTCAGGAGAATAGGGAAATTAACTATTTAAGTTAGGCTAATATGAAAGCATTGAAATTGTTTGGTCGTAACTAATGCTTGTTATTGGTAAAAGTTATTGTTTAAGTTGTCAACTTGCAAGTTCTTGTTATTATGTGCTAATACTAAAGGAGCTTACATGAAAGATATTGTATGTGTTACATGTCCATATGAATACATAATAAATGCTTGACCGTTTGTATGATGCGACATATAAAAGGTACTTGAATATGCTTGATAAATCTTGAGCTCACTTTGTACTTGTCATCGATTATGAAATGGTATTACTTATATGTACGTGGTGGTTGCAACTTCTCATTCATTAAGGGATGGGATTAAAGTTGCACACAACAGTAATAGTGGGAGATACCTATTGAGGTGCACACGGCTGTGATATTAGCAGACACCTCCCTATCCCATTAATGCTACATTATTTATGGTTAAGACTTATACAGAATAATGTGCATACGACAGTGATAGTGGGATACACCTTTTGAGGTGCACACAACTATGATAGTGGGAAACACCTCTTAGGTCTATATAAGCCACATTCCTTATTGTGCATCATTCTTTTGATCATGCTCGAGATGTATTCTTCAATATATTTTTTCTACTCTCACTTGGTCCCTTGAGGTCCTTGGAGAGTAGAGTTGGATAATATTACCATGTTATAAATGTTGTTTAAATTTGTGCTTTACTTGATGTTCTTATGGAATATTCAAGGTCATGTATTGTTTATTTACGAATTGTACCTATAAGTGCATGACATTATTTTTGAAAAACGATTTTGAAATGGTAAAACGATTGTGAAAATCCCCGTTCCCCTTATCCGTCGCTGAGCTAGTTGTAGCTCACCCTTTTTCTTAACATCTCAGGTACAGTTGAGCTTGCTTGTTGATGGAAGCCCCGTTAATGCAATAATTTGGATTTTTTACCTTCATGCTCTACTTGCTCGCTCATGAAAAATATTTTGTATAATTGACTATAATGCTATCTTGTAACTTCTTTTGGATTATTAGTTGTGCAATTAATTAGACTATGATTCGTGGGAGACTTGGTTATACTAGATGGATTTCTAAGATTGTACCTTGATGGATACGGGTTTGTAAATATGTATTCGGATTGTGACTTTAACTTTTAATGATGAAGTTTGTATAACAAGTATTGTTGAACTTATGTAACTTTTATAACTTGAATTTTAGTATTGGGTTGTTTTACAAAAGGTTGAGTTGTTTTATGGTTAATAGTGCCCAAGATTTTGCATTGTGCCTTAGCGGACTTAGGTGGAGTGATCTGCTTGAGCCCATGGCATCACGATCCTGAGATGTTGAGATAAATGCAAGTTTGAACTTTATTCCACTTTCGTGGTATCAGAGTACATATATTAGCGTATGAAAATCGGGGTTGTGATAGAGTTGTATCAGAGCTTAATTAGTTAGCTAGGCATTAGGCTGGGTTTAGAACCCCTGGTCAGTGAGTATAAGTTTTAAGGTGGAATTGATTCTGATGATGTGTGTAAATAAGGTGAATGGATGACTTAGCTAAAGTTGAAGACTATGATTCTTTGAGGGTATTATAGTCAAAAGATTGGGTTGAAGATTGAAAATCCTAGGGTAGGAATTTGGCCATAGTGTCATTTGGAACATAAGAATTGCATTTGATTTATGGATTAAAGTGAGGTTGTAGGATAAGAAGCAGACCAAAAGGTTTGACCTAGTGGCTCAATTTTCTCCTTTAGTACTTGTGTGGAACTTATGTACTTAAATTCTACGTGTGAATTGCCCAATATGCCTTATGTGTTATGTGAATCATACGTGTTTAAAATGCTATGAATGCTTTGTGCCTTCATGAATACTTATGTGTTAGGTATAATCATAATATATGCTTGTTAGCTGTAACGCCCCGGCTAAGTGAATATCCCAAAGGGCAGAGGCCCACTAATAACGCAACATATGACGATATTGTCTGCTTTGGGTTACCACATTGCGCCCCTCACGGGTTTGTTTCTTACAACCCAACTTGGATTGGAAAACGCATCGTCACGATATAAGGGAAAACCCTCCACTATATATCTAGCAGCCCAACATCCTTGCCAGTCGATGTGGGATATTATACTAGCAGCATAGATAGGGCACGTATTCATGTCTCGTACAATACATATGCATCATATAACCGTAAGTGGCATCGTACATCCAAACCCAAGATGACAGGGCCAAGCACTCGCAAGAACACTAGAACTTGAGGAATAGAGAATATTGATCAGGCTAATCCCGAGAGAGAGATGTTCAGTATGCTGGTAATTTTTGTGGACAGGATGAGCCAGATTCTAGAAAACCAAGCAATTGGAACAGGGGGCAATAATAACACATTGAAGGATTTCTTCAGCTATAGACCTCCCATGTTCCTTGGTGAACCCGATGATGGAAAAACTGAAGCTTAGTTGGCAAAAGGTGAAAAGATATATGCTGCTCTTGATTACAATGATGAAATAAAGGTGATTTTTGCGGTATTCTTATTAGAAGAAGATGCAGAACAATAATAGAGAACAAAAAAGCTTCGCTGGGAGCGTGATGGCACAGCCGTTACTTAAGCTAACTTTGTCAAATCTTTCAAGAAAAATTACATTACGGAAGTAGCCCGAGAGAGGAAAGAAGAAAAGTTTCTTACATTGAAGTAAGGTAAAATGTTTGCGGTCTAATATGAAGCTTGTTTTAACAAGTTGTCACATTACCTCCCGGAGTTAATCCAAACGAAAAAAAGAAGAATCAGACAATTTGTTTAAGGATCAAGGCCTAAATTTCAAGACTTCTTGGTTTCATATCGTTTTACCTCATATAATGATGTGATCGATTTGGCTGCTCACATTGAGAAGAGGAGATTTGAAACCCAAAGTGGACCGAGTCAAATCAACGAAAGGTCATTCTTATCTCTGACACCACAAGAAGAATAGAACTCAGCTTAGTGCATTCAATACCAAGACAACTCGAGGGTTATCAGGTAATACAACCACTTCTCGGAATATTATTTGTGCTTGTTGCAACAAGAGAAGGCACACGAAAACCCAATGTTGGAGAAAGATAGACAAGTATGTAAGGTGTGGGAGTAATCAAGACTTATATAAGGACTGCCTAAGGATGCAGAATGTGGGAACATGGCCTCAACCTACTAGGAATTCTTCAGGACAAGGAGTTCATGCCTGAGTTGATTCCATTGACCAAGGGGAACTTCCAAGGGCAACAAATGCAGTTGAAGGTGGATTTTATTTGCTGGTATTTCCATTAATGTTCTCACTTGGTTTTCTTATTTGTTATTTAGATTTTATCTTGGGAATTCTTGGTGGGTAATCTCTCTTGGTATTCTCTGATGGTATTCTTGTCCAAGACTCTTACTTGATAATTTCAATCGGTATTCTCATTTTGGGAAATTCTTATTTGGTATTTGATATTCTCTATCGGTATTCTCTTACGGTATTCGGAATTCGGTATTCTTACTCAGAGTTCTTATTCAGTATTTCTATTCGGCAATTGGTATTCTATCTAAACTTCTAATTCAACAACACTTATGTGGTGTTATTATGCGGAAGTCTCATATGGGGCCCTGTATTCAGGGTTATAGTTCGGCATCCTTCTCCAATGGTCAGGTCTCCTTTATGTGATTCAGACAAAGTCGTTGCAGCTTATCGAGCAATTATCAAATGAGAGAATTGCAAGGGCGCAATTCTGTTAAAGGGGAAAGATATGAAGTCCTGCACGAAACATCATATGTATATTATATCATTAAATATGTGTTTATATTGATTTACATACATTTGAGTGATTTTATATGCATTACATCATTTTATGTGCACTAGTAGATTTGCATTGTTTAACTTATATTTTTGTGATTTAGGTAACGTAAGAGATAAGTAAATTACACTATACTACACTAGCTAACCAAATAGTTAGGAAACAATTAAAATGGCAAACTACAAGTTAGTGTTTTAGTTGAGGGGCATATTGGTCCTTGGGAAAAATTAAATATCTATCACACACATATACATGACACAAACACACACATACATCAGATCACACACACCACACACACTAAACCACATGACCTAGGAAGAGAAAGATAGAAGGAAGGAAGAGGAAGAACAAGGATAAGAGAACTCTCAAGCCATTTACAAAGCTTTCCTTGGCATTTGCTAGCTAGATTCAAGACCTTTTTAGCTTCTTTTGCTTCTCAACTTCAAGAACAAGGTGAGAGATGAATTTCAAAGGTTTATATAGGCATACAACTCATAGTAGAGAGATCTATGTGTATACAAAGCATGAATAAAGTTATATGTATATTAGATGGTGGATTGAGCTTAGGTTGAATTTCTAAGGTCAATACTTGGTCATAAATCTATATTGTGTTTGTTGTTGTTCTTGTAAACTATTATAATGTTATATGTGATCATTACGCTTGAGTTGAAGCATGAGAATAGAAGACGCAACTCTAGAAGACAAATCTTGATGATTGAAGTTGCAAATGTGTGATAGTTGATGGTTGAATGCTTTTGTTCCTTCTAAGATGATTTTGATGCTAGATGATGCTTAATACATGTTTAGATGATGTTAATAAACTTGTAATTGAAAGCAATTTGAGGTATGAACTTGGTTGAAGCAAGATTAAAGAAGAAAGAAGGAAAGAACATGAAAATTCGGACTTGGAATGGCCTTGACGACTTCAGTCGGTCGAGGGAGTCGGACCAGGGAGCTCATTCGACTTCCACTGCTTGAGTCGGTTGAAGGAGCCAGGCGAGTCCACTCGTCCCACTGCTCTTCTCCTTTTGCGCAAAATTTTTATCGAGACTATATTTTACTCAATTCAACTCCGAATTGAGTTCCATTTGATTCTAGAACTATCTACATTCGCAAACTATAATTTTATACTGGAATCAGGTTATTTGGAGTTTAAGTGAATAGAAAAATTAACTGTTTAAGTTAGGATAATGCGGAAGTATTGAAATTGTTTGGTTGTAACTAATGCTTGTTAATGGTAGAAGTTATTGTTTAAGTGACCAACTTGCAAGTTCTTGTTATTATGTGCTAATACTAAAAGAGCTTACATGAAAGATATTGTATGTATTACATGTCCCTATGAATACATGATAAATGTTTGACCGTTTACATGATGCGATATATGAAAGGTACTTGAATATGCTTGATACATCTTGAGCTCACTTTGTACTTGTCATCGATTATAAAATGGTATTACTTATATGCATGTGGTGGTTGCAACCTCTCGTTCATTAAGGGATGGGATCAAAAGTGCACACGACTGTGATAGTGGCAGACACCTCCTTACCCCATTAATGCTACATTATTTATGGTTGGGACTTATACGGAATAATGTGTACACGACAATGATAGTAGGAGACACCTTTTGAGGTACACATGACTGTGATAGTGTGAGACACCTCTTAGGTCCGTATAAGTCATCTTCCTTATTGTGCATCACTCTTTTGATCATGTTCGAGATGTATTCTTCAATATATGTTTTCCTACTCTCGCTTGGTCCGTTGAGATTCTCGGAGAGTAGAGTTGGATAATATTACCATGTTATAAATGTTGTTTAAATTTGTGCTTTACTTGATGTTCTTATGGAATATTCAAGGTCATGTATTGTTTATTTACGAATTGTACCTATATGTGCATGGCATTGTTTTCGAAAATAGATTTTGAAATGGTAAAAGGATTACGAAAATCCCTATTCCCCTTATTCCTAATTGAGCTAGTTGTAATTCACCTTTTTTTTAACATCTCAGGTATAGTTGAGCTTGTTTGTTGATGGAACCCCTGTTAACGTGATGATTTTGATTTTCTACCTTCGTGCTCTACTTGCTCGCTCATGGAGAATATTTTGTATAATTGATTATAATGCTATCTTGTAACTCCTTTTGGATTATTAGTTGTGTAATTAATTAGACTAAGACTCGTGGAAGACTTGGTTATACTAGATGGATTTCTATGATTGTACCTTGATGGATACGGGTTTCTAAATATGTATTCGGATCGTGGCTTTAACGTTTAGTGATGAAGTTTGTATACCAAGTATTGTTGAACTTATGTAACTTTTATAACTTGCATTTTAGTATTGGGTTGTTTTACATAAAGCTGAGTTGTTTTATGGTTAATAGTGCCCGGGATTTTGTTTTGTGCCTTAGCAGACTTAGGTGGAGTGATCTGCTTGAGCCCGTGGCATCACGATCCCGAGATGTTGAGGTAATTGCAAGTTTGAACTTTATTCCGCTTTCGTGGTATCAGAGTACATATATTAGCATTTGAAAATCGGGGTTGTGACAAACAAACATGTCTAGTACTTAGCATAAACCTCAAGGACTAGAATGGATTTTTCCATTTTTTTTGTCAGGGTCGGTCTTCTATCCATCTGTAGCAATTCGGGAGTAGATGATCTTGACCATTGATTTCGTAATATTAATATGCACCATTGATGTCCACTCAAACTAGAAAGAAAAGTTATTACACTTGTTAGCCTAAAGACTTTTCAAATATATTTTGGTAATAACTAAATCTTTATTATACATTTATCTTGTGACTAATCATGCATTGTATAAGTTCTCAATTTATGAGATTAGTCGAAAGATTGAAGAATGCTCAAGAGTAAGCCATGAAGAATTGATGTTGATCAAGCTCAAGAAAGTTAATTGTGAAGATCAAATGAAGACCTCAACGTGATCAAGCTCAAGAGTTCACTATCAAGATCTCTAAAGCTTCAAGATGTGAAGATTCAAGTAAAGAAGATCTTGGAAGATGAAGAGTGAGTTATAAAAGGAGACATGATGATATAAGAGATACTGGCTTTTAACTTGTCATTTGCCTAAGTATTTCTTGTGTTAGCTCTTGAAGTCTTCAAAATGTTTTTCAAAGCAATGATTCGCAAAATATCTTATCATCTTTGAAAACATTTGAAGTGGTCAAAAGAAGTCTTTAAAACAAATGGTTTTTGCACACTTTGAAAAAGGTTTTCAGAAAAATTGACTCGGATCACTTACTGTAGGTTTTCAATTGAAAACTACTGATCCGTTGGAGTTACTCTATTGGATCCACTTGACTAGATCCCATCTAGTGGCCATCCGGATGAGCAAGTCCGGAAGGAAGCCACAAATTAGATTGACCGAATGTTTTGAAAAATAGCCATTACAAATCCGTGCCGCCTTTAAAACCATTTCATCACCCACTTCTCAAATCATCTCTTTCAACTTCAAGCATTGAATACCAAGATTTTAAAAGTCTTTATTCACTCATTTTTTACAAAAAAATCTTGAGCTAACACTTGCAAATCTTTGATCATTCAAGAGCTTGATTTGTATTATCCAACTGTAGAGGAGTTAAAGTTGAAGGATCGATATCCGGGATTGCACATAATGAATCAAAGATACACAGCAGAAGAAACTATGAAATACAATTTTTCAATGCATATATTACATTCATACGTATAGATCAATCCTAATACTTGATGTTTATGTAATATACTTCTTAAACCAAAGGTAAAACAAGAAGATAATAATACCTCTTAAAGACCTAAGGTTGATGTGTGGTTGAACTTTTTGTTGGAATGACATCCTTTTCCACAAGTGTAGAAGTCCATGTTAGTCCACACAAGAAAGTGATTAAGCTCCTCATTTCTTCTTGAATATAGTGCTAGCAAAATCTTTGAAGAAAAGATATGAACTTGTTTTCTCTCTTACACAAGATGCGTAGTATTTTTCCACTAAGTCACTTAATCTTTATCTTGCATATAGATATATAGAAATATACACATATATCAATTAGCTTTTTCATACAATATACATAATGGCCAATTGATGTGTATATATAAATTTATATGGAAGATGATGTAACATCTTTATGTCTTGTCAAGTATACAAAAAGAAAGGTTAATGGAATTCATAATAACTCCATGGGGTAAGCCTTGTCATCCTTTTGAAAAAGAAAAGACAAGATGAAATAATGTCTTTCAATGGGTCATGCTTAGTCATATTATATATAAAGAAAGACTAAGTGGAACTTTACATAATTCCAACCTTTCTTTTACCATGACTTTTCAAGATTAACTTTTAACCTTTGTATAATTGACATAAGTAGTATTTAATCCAATCACCATTAGATTAAATCATGTAAATCACATTTCTATCTTTTGTACTTAACTCCTTATACATAGTCCATAATAACACATTAGCTCTATTAACCTTTAATGATACAAATATTATTATTAACTCTTTAACAATCTTTGAGAGATTAAGATACAAGTTAAACTGAAGCCAAATCACAATACTCTATTGTGTGTGACCTTCTAGACTCACCGCCAAATAGCATTAAGAAAACATTGAACGATTTTAATGCTAATCGAACTCTCGATTTGTTTTGAGAATATCTCATTCACTCTCGAAACACCCTTAAAGGTCTTGAGTGATGTCTAACAACATATCGAGACAATTTATAAGGCAAATGAAGTCAACAATTGAGTGAACCTATTTAGTTGACAATTATCGTACAAATCAATCTTTCCATTAATAGTTCCAATTGAGTAAGAACCATTGTAACACCCCGATCCTTCACGAGAACAGAGTCCCGATCCACATCCCAAGGTCACGAAAAAGGAAAAAAACCAAGTATACGAAAAACGAGAAAAAACCACATATCTGCACTCAAAAGAAATGAACCACAAACAACAATACAACATTCAAAAATCATCCACATTCTTCTTTTGACATATCTTTCCATGTTCTTGAGGCCATTCGAGCCTTTAACCTCAACAAGATAAACATTCATGCATCGGACTTAAACCATACTAATCTATTACAAATAATAGCTTATCTTACAACTCTAATACTTTTAAATTAAACTTATTACAAATTCCTACTTATAACAAATATAAACAAGATCCACAAAGCAGATTATACAATTAAATCACTAATTATACCTTAGATACATACATTACTTTTCATTTCAACGAATAATACACACAAGGCAACCAAAGAAACTCTTGAACTTCTCTTTCTCTATAACTCGAAGGTCCAACTCAGCTTTACCTAGAAAAATGTTAGATGATAGATCTTAACTCTTTGTGGATATTAAGATAAAATATGGTTGTCAAAAATATCTTTAAAGCAATATTCAATTCCTTCACAGACGATGAAGTTTTTTGGTTTCATTTTAAGAAGGGATACAATGTTCCAATTGCAATTTAATAATAATTAATTATTAATATAATTATATATATAGTTCATAATCGTTGAATTCGATTAGTAATGCAATTATGAGGTTATTTGATGATTCTTACTCTTTTTAATTCTCGTGATAATTGGCAAGGAGCTTCTTGTTTCGTGCTTATCCAACGTTCATGTTGAGACAAATATGCATATGTAGTAACATAAAGGATTTCGTAATCAAAACTTTTCCCGTACAAAAATTAGATATCGGCAAACATATCATCTTCAGAAAAAAAAAGATTCACGATATGCTTTTTTTAATGCGTATCAAATACTCATGCAAAGTATTCCATCCCTATAATGCTTTCGCCTTTCAATTTTTTTGGATGACCAGTAACTTACTTCTTGATTTTTATTTTTTAACATAAAGGTCTAAAGCAGTATTATTGTAAGATGAATCTAGGGGTTAAATAATTTGTTTTGTCCATTTCAAACAACTTTTTAAATGCAATGAATGAATGATCAAGAAGTAACTCCGAAAAAGACGAGATATGTTGAAATTTTTTAACCAATCAACGCATATATTAACTTCTTTATACACTTAATATTAAGTTGCATGTGAACTTTTGAAAGCTGACACTTCATTACTTAGACTTAATCAAGTTAAATAATTCCAATGGTGGATTGTTTTAACTTTGCGCAATGACATTTGTGCGGATCAACCTTATGCGAATCTGTTATTTTCCTTATGGCAAAAAAAAAAAATCTGTTATTTTCCCACTCTGCTTTATTAGATTAATTTAGCATATTTATCTTTTTATTTTCAACAAACTGCCATTTTACTTTCTTTAAAAGGTTCTTAGCACATATCTGGACCAAAAGATAATTTGGGCTGAAGGACCGGGCCAAGTATGTAATCACGGCCTTTTACTAAAACTACTTGGAGAGCCCAACTTATACTAAAACTACTTGGAGAGCCCAACTTACATAATTTGGTCCAAACAAAGTTAGGGGAAAAAAAGAATGGATTTCAATTGCTTTTCTTTCCATAAGTGGATAGAGAGACACCATTAACAATTGGTGGCAGAAATATGGCAATTTAGCTATATATATATATATTTTTACTATATTCATGCACCTCTTACCACATAAAAAAAACTATTCATACACCAATAAAATATGTTTCTCGTGAATCCCAAGCAAAATGGGAAAATACATATATATATATATATATATATATATATATATATATATATATATATATGTATATATTAATGCGAGAATCACAACTTCGGATTATTTGAACTTAAATTGATATATACTCTCAAACCTTAATCATTATTGTTTGGATATATATTGAATATACAAATTTTACTAATCTAAACTGATTTAAAATATCAATCTTAACCAACCACTCGGGCACAACATTTTTTCACATTATGAGTATACCTTTTCTTTTTAAAAATGGGGAATTGGAATACACTTTGATGAGCATGTGCAATTTTTTTTTGGTGACCTTGTCCAATTCAACTCCAATTACCTATATAAAATTATATCCTTTTTTTAGCTAATTTGATCGTGATCCAGACTATAAATAGAGTTGACTTGCAAGCCCATCCTTTGAATTGTAAAATTTACTATATATAAATAGTTGTTACTCCATTCCTATATTAGAGATCGGTTAACATATTATTATATTAATCTCATTTTCATTTTGATCCAAAAAAAAAAATTCCAGTATTTCAGAAATTGGCTTAACAAATTGTGAAAAAAAAAAGCAATAAAACATAAAAAGGATTAGGGCTCTTTTTCTTCTCTTTCCCTTATTCTTCTCTCCCGTCTACTTCCAAAATACGGAATACCCACAACCACCACACCAACACTTCAGCACCAATACCCAACCTCTCGACCTTCACACCACTACTCTCTAAGATATGCTTTCTCTCTCTTATTTTCCTTTTGTGGCTTGTTCTTTTCTTTTTATTATTTTTTTCCATATGCGTATGTGTTCTTGGTTTCTTGCGGATATTTTATGTAGTGGGTTGTGATAGAGTGCATGTGCTATGTTGTGATGGTGGAGTGAGTTGATGAACAAGATGAATCAGACCAAATAAAGATGTAGAAGATGAAGGGCTAGGGCTTTTTATTTGTTGAAAAGAACCTATATATATATGTGTGTGTGTGTGTGTATGTGTGTGTACGTACTTAAGGACAACCAACAATAAGGATTGCAAAAAAAAAAAAAAAAACGAAATACCAAAAATATTGGGGGATAAATAAAAGAATGAAAATACCAAACAAAATTGGGCATTATTAAGAAAAAAACACTCTAGAGTTCCAAAAGCACAAAGAAATTCGGATATTTCAAAACAGAAAAGTGTTTGATGATTATCGAAATTTTGATTGGTCTCTGCTAGCTTGATGTGATGGAAGGTTGAGCTACAACTCTTATCAGTGTATCCAATACTACTATTTTAGAATTAAGGTTTTGAAGAAAGGGAGAAATGTACTCTCTCTTTTTTTCATTTCTTTGGAATACTCTTATAACAATATAGGGACATGTTTTGGAGTTCTAATATGATAACTTTGTCGAGTGCTATGTTGGTAACTCCAATAATTACACTTTTGAATGCAGGCTTAGGAAGTGGGCGTGGCTTAGGTTCTTATCAACCATTTGAAGAAAGATGCCAGAGTCCAAAAGATGTATCGTGTTTGCCACTAAAAAGCGAAACGAAGACGGGTTTAATCTTTATGATTACGTTCAGTTTTATGCCTTTGATGAAGCTTTTATTCCGGTTGAGAATGAACAAGAAGTGTCATTAGATAAAACATCCGAGTGGATCAAAATTAAGGATCCATCACTGATTGCTCGGCCTCTCAGTGGTCTCGATCATTGTCATATTTTTTCATCTTATGCTTCTCTTGGATGTCGTGTGTTTCGTGCTGGGGGTAACTATTATGCTCATACCGTCTCAAGATCTGTGGATTGTTGGGATGCAATAAATAATTGTTGGACAAGTTTGCCTCCAATGAACGTTGGTCGACATAGGCTTCACCTCCATATTTTACGAGGTAAACTTTTTGCAGTAGGTGGTTACAAAAGCAGTGACGAACTCAGATTTATTGAGATGCTTGATGAATCTAAGGGTAGTTGGATTCCGTTTCCTTACCCTCCTGACATTGTGAAGCTAGACTGTGAGACTTTTATGTCCGCAGCGGTAGAGGATAAAGGTTTTATTTTCTTTGCTTCACTTGCGTGTGATTTATTTTACGCCTTTACGCCACCTGATTCTTGGGTACGTATGGACCATCTTCCATTCGACAACGGAAGGCTGGTTTCTCAATGTCGGCAATCACCTGCTGTTGTGGTGGGCAATCATTTGCTTTGGCTTGATGGTAACACCGGTTCGACTTTAATAGGTTTTGACGTTGATCGTGGCAATTACTTTAAAATCAATTTAGCTTCTGAAGGACTGTTGCCGGGTTCAGGAATTTCTGCTTTTCGTCCCCAACTACTTCATGTTGGGAATGGTGTACTGGCGCTCGTATGGAGCGACTGTTGTCTCTACATGCTGGAAGGCAAAAGCAAAGGCAAAGGCAAAGGCGAAGTTAAAGATGAAGAGCAGTACAATTGGAGAGAAGCAAGTGGCAGAGGCTTCCACTGTTACAGATTTTCTATTGATTTTGACAGAGCTTACGCAAGGGAAAAGTGTTGTGAGCTCATATCGCGTCAAAGATGCATTGGTCCGAGAGTAATGCATATGCTTGGTGCTGCTTTCGTTGCGTATGTTTTCCCTCCCTCTTCCTTTTTCTTTTACGTTATTGTACAAGCATTTCATTTTTCTGATCAATTAAATCTTCCTTTGTTTTTTTATATAGGGATGTGGGTGTGGGTGTGGGTGTGGCTGTTGGCAATATCGGCTGTACCTTATCGGGATGAAAGAGAAGGCGCAGTAAGAGGCTAACTTGGCGTTCAGTGAGGCCCCATCGATGGACCTAGAATTTTAATGTATTGCTTACTGTCGTCGCATTGAAATCGGTATGTTATTGTTGTTTTGTATGAATAGATTGAGGCCTAGTATTCTGTTTGACTGAACGTTCTTGTTGTATTTAGTTAAGATTTTCGAATGCAATTGGTAATTTTGCTATTTGTGTTATATCTTGCTGAATGTTAGTGCAATTCCATGTGATTTTGCTTGAAAACATATTTGGATTTTGTTTGTTTATTTGGCTTAAATGTCTCAGCCTTTCATGTGCTCTATAGGCCAGAGTTGGTTTTGCTTGTCAGGATGAAAACATGTGCTGGAACTACATTGATGTTATTGAGGAAACGGCAGATGATTAGCTATCTGATTTTATTTTTGTGGCTGTGAGCATCATAAGCCATATTCGCACCATAATCATAAGCTATCTCTCTAACCATAGGAAATTCTATTTTGAGGTTTAAATGTCCTTATTTGATGTTCCATTTACATTGTCTTTTCCCTGAATGAGCACCACAAAGGGATAAATCTTTTTGTCTAGCTTGGGATGCCATCTATATCTATCTATGAATTATGAGTCAAAGCCCAATCAATGGATGTTTATTAGTGGATTGATGACAGTTGTATGATTGTATGAGTATATGAAGCCAACAAAACGAGGGAAAGTAAATGGTAGCATAGTGTTAACAATCATGGACTTCTTTCACTCGGAACACTACTGGTTAGAATACGTGATTTCCGTGATAACTATTCATTGTGTTTTGCATTATGAATTAAAAAACAATTTGAAGTTAAGTTTACTACTAAAACTTCTTGATGTAGGGTATGTTTTTCTGTTGACTTAGCGCTTATGTATCTTTATGAAATGTGCTAATTAGAGGGATTCTTGGTCTTTGCAACTAAAATCCTCCGTGTCTCAGTGCCCTACAGAAGTAAAAACTGCCGAGGCTGCTGATTGAACGAAAGTAGATTGGTCATGCAGGAAAAGGGTCTGCGATTGTGCCATCAAAGTATATTTCTCCCATTTTGCATTTCACGCGTACTTTATTCTTCTCTTTTTGGGGATCTTTAATGTTATCGTAGAATCTTACTTCACTTGCAATACTAATTCAATGCTAGCTTGCTACTTTTGTACAACTTAAAGTCATGTCTCTTTGTTTACATATATAATTAGTTTGTCGCATTGGATTTATATTGGCCTGCTGCATGATCTTTATATACTCGTTCATTTGGTTTAGAAATTCAATGTGGCTTATTTGAATCAAAGATGGATGCCTAGTCTTTTTAAGGTTGATTACTGTCCAGATTTCTATTTATGAAATTGTTATTGTACATGTTGAAAATGAAGACGCGCATAGGAGTCGTCTCGTATCTTTCTCCATGTAATTTGGGGGTTTGTTCAGTGGTGAGTTTCATTATATATATGACAAGACTGAATAACCGATGAATGCGATGAATATATTTTCTTCATATTGAGGAGTTGAGTGCACTTCAATCATTCGGAGAGATTTTTTATTTCCAACCCCCACCCTCACTTGTCCTCCATTCCGATGAGTTTTTAACCTTGCTCTTCTAATAGTCAAGGCGAGTAACTCACCATTAGGTTACTCTTAAATCTTTGATACTAAGAGATTGATACACACATATATGGATTATGGAAGATGCATAATTGGGTGCGTTGTCTTTGAATAAGGTGTTGATTTGCATTTCAAATACGTATATGGTTTGGAGTATGTTACATCTCCAAATTTAATTGTGCCTATAAGGGAACATAATTGTCACGAACTTAAGCATACAAGTTTCTGAAGTTCGATTACTTATTAACAAATTGATACCAATTTAACCATCTCAATAATACACGCTTGGCAGAAGATGCAGTCTTCTGCCATAACAAATTTTATGTGTCCAATGCATTACTTTTTCAATAAATGTCTTTTGTAAAGTCCATAAATCATATATTAATAAAAAAACAGGCAGAAATCCAAACATGTAAACTTCATAAATCTCGAAAATACAAAAAAAAAATACAAATATTTGGAAGGCTTGTCGCACACAGGATCTCAAAGTTCCTAACCATGATAATAAACTGTGACTATATAGTATTTGTTTTATTTTTTGTCAAAAGCTGTGATCACAGCTGGTGCACGGATCTTGTTGGTAGGCAATTGAGTCAAATTAATTCGTTTACTAAATCTACAGTGTTGACAGAAAAAAAAAAACTACTATGTGTTGACATAACACATCTATATATATAATTTCTTATTATCTTTTAGTTTAGTAGTGTTGTGATTTTCTTTTATATTTTTTTTGGTCGGAGCATTGGTATTTTTTGAGATGCGTATATTAAAGGAGGAGAAGAATGCGTTTGCAGTGGCCCACAGGTTAATTAGTGCAAAAAATAGTATACAATTTTAAATTCTGATGTAGTAGATAGTGCTTTCTCTTTTTCATCATAATACTTTTTGGATAGATCTACTGCTAAAGCAGCGGGATTAATTTCATGAAAAAAAAATATGACGTTACAATTGTTCTATATTGATACAATATAATTACTCTTTTAGCATAGCCTTTTATCACTTACTTTTCTTTACTGAGGTTGGAGGAGAAACTTACCATAGCTTTTTATCACTTACTGCTATTGATTCTTCACTTTTTTTAAATATTAGTTATAGTTTTTATATTTTATAATTTTTATAAGTTCTTTTTTAATTTAATTTTATATAAGTTGTTTATTATTAGTTTAGGTATATCTAAAAGTCTAAAATTAATGTTGTTTTTTTTTTTTTTTGTAGATGTTCATGGGTAAATTATAATTAATTTTTTTCTCTCTTATAAATTTATATTTTTTTAAGTGCTAAAATGTACTTAATATATATTAGTTCATATATAAATAAATATATTTAAACATTTAATTATTCACTATATTATTGTAACGCATACACAAATTTCTGATGCTCGAGTCCGCCGCAGGTTGTGGGGTTGAACATGCAAACCCATGATTCTTGAACGTTTTCATTTTTGGACTTGACGTCAAACAAAAAGAAAAAGTAAAGCACAAGCAAATGAAAAAAAAATATATTTAAAGACTTTGATAGCTTGGTCAACTCAAGATTGTTATTATATGCAATGTGGATTAGAACTTCCACCACCCAACCTTTTGGTTTTTGAGAAATCCGATAATTACTTATTATAGTTTAAAATTTTTGAATTTATAATTTTTCATTACAAATATTAACGGACCTAAGAGAAGAAGGAAGAGAATTATAAAGGAAAGGAGTGGAGGGAATTAAACCATATTTGGATTGGATAATTTTATAGACGACAAGACCATAAAGGAGTATGAGTATTTTTTGTTTGGATTAGAAAGAAAATAGAAAGGGATAAATAAATTTTATGTGTATAATAACTTTTATGATCTTCTCTTATTTTATTTTGAATGTTTATATAATTGGTATGGTTATAATTAACATAATTGATCAAGCGTCAATAATTGCAGGAGCAATTAATTTTGTGAAGGAGCTTTTACTTGGGATAAAAAGGGTTCAGGTGACGGGCTGAGAGCTTCTAAGTTGGACCGTTTGCTTGTCAATGAGGGATGGCTGGATAAATTCCTTAATTCTCAACTCGATATCCTTCCCCAAGGAGCTTAAGACCACACTCCTTTGGTCATTTGAACAGTGATTCACGCAGCCCCGAGGAAGCCTCCATTTAGATTCTTTAATGCGTGGATCAAACAAGCAGATTTCAAAGCTATTGTTGAAAGGGCTTGGAACTGTGAGATGCATGGGACACCTATGTTAGACTTTTTTGCAGACAGAAATTCTTGAAGGGCAAACATAAAGAGTTTAACAAGGAGCATTTCATTTACCCTTCCAAAAGAGTAACACTGATTAAAGAGAAGTTGTACTTCCTCCAATCTAGCTTCCTCCATGGCAGTGTGACCGAGGATTAGAGGGCCGAAGAAAGGGTACTTTTGCGGGATTTGGAGTTCTACTCTAATGCAGAGGAGGACATTTTGTGTCAGAAATCACGGGTTACTTGGCTCCGTGAAGGGGATTCTAATACTTCTTATTTTCATAAAATGGCCCGAGGTAGAATTGTTAGGAATTCAATCTCAAAAATTCAACTTGAGAATGGTGAGTGGATCTCGAATGAAGTTGAGGTTAAAAAGTCCATTGTTGATTATTATTCTAATCTCTTGGGGACTCCTAGTTTGTCTTCGGCCAGTTACTCCATTGACGACCTTAGGATGTTTCTTGGAAAGTTTCTGTCGCTGGAAGAAGGGGTTTTCTTGACTCGGGATATTACTACGGATGAAATTAAAAGATTTTTTTTCCATTGATGGAAATAGAGGTCACATTTGGGCTAGGCCGACACAGGCCCAGCAACACATGAAAATTCGGGCCCTGCCCAACTCAATTGGTAGTGGGCTTGACTCAGCCCAGCCCACCACATATATGTGGGCCAAACTGGATCATATAATTTCTGACCCAACCCATTTGAGTTCAGGTCCAACTCAGCCCAGCCTATGAGCCTAACCCAACTCAAAGCACAGCCCAGCCTATCTCGAGCCCAAATAAGGCCCATTTTGAGCCCAAATAATGCTAATCTCGAGTCCAACTCGATCTCAATACAAATTAAGCACAATTTAAGCTCATTCATTAAAAGAAATTGAAATATTATACTTTTTGTATGCAATGCAAATCGTAATAACTATTTTTTTTTTAAAAACAAACTAGCAAGTCATAGTAATTATATTTTTTAACAAACTAATAAAAAAAAGTAGCAAATGTATTTCTTAAGTTAATATTAAATGACTTGTTATCAAACCTTTTTTATAATATTGCAACTTTATTTTACTACAAGTCTACAATATTATATATAACTATGTCTATGGAAGAATAAAATCTTTCACGACGATTACATTCATTAGAGGTTTGGAATCATCTTATGTATTTTGAAGAACAGGGGTATGTAATTTATAACTATTATCAATATCAATTTATATTTCTACGTAAATTTGAAATTGGGACAATTATAAGACACATTGTATCTCAACAACCAAATGTCACAAACTATTTTAATCCTGAAGTAGTTATTCAACTACCGCCACCGCCAAACCCACTACCACTACCAGCAGGCCCAACACTTATACAAGAAGCATAACAAAATGAAGAACTTTTATAGTAACTTTCCTCAAGCATTTACGTAATATTTTATTTTCATATTTATATCACTGATGTACTTATGTCTCATTAACTTGTAATTTGTTATGTTGTGTTGTATTTTATCATTTAAGTTCATTATTAATATTATCAATTAACTTGTGTACTGTTTTGTTAATAGTTAAATTAACTTTCTTTAAAAAAATTAAGTTTAAATTTTAATATATATGTATATGGGCTAGCCTAGCCCAACCCAACTCAACTCGCGACTCATGATAGCGGGCTCGTGGGCCAAGTTGGGTTCTATATTCTAAAAATTGGGCCCAGCTTAGCTCGGCCCACCAAATATATGTGCCAAGGTGGGCTCAATTTTCTTGACACACAATTCGGCCAGGCCGGGCTGGCCCAAATACCACCTCTAGATGGAAATAAGAGCCTAGGCCCAAATGGTTTCAATGCTTTGTTTTTTCAGTCTATGTGGGAGGTGGTTGGTATGGAGTTTTGCAATGTTATCCAGTCTTTTTTTGGTTCGGGTCGACTCCTTGGTACTATTAATGCTACCTCTATCACTTTGGTTCCCAAGGTTTTAGACCCTTGTAGTATTAAAGACTATAGGCCGATTTCTTGTTGTAATACTATTTATAAATGTATTACAAAGATCATGGCCAATAGGATTAAGCTTTACTTGGATAAGCTCATTTCTCATAATCAACCGGAATTTGTTGAAGGTAGACAGATTTCTGATAATGTTCCAGTTGATCAAGAGGTGGTGCATAATTATGGGAGGAAAAGAGTTAGCCCGAGGTGTACTATTAAAGTTGATATCTTGAAGGCCTACGACTCAATTAGATGGGACTTTATTCTCAAATCTCTTTGAGCTATGGCTTTTCTAGATCTCTTTATTGATTGGATTGAAGCTTGTATCACTAATCCCCTTTTCTCAATTGCTATTAATGGTGATCTCGTTGGTTTTTTTAGGGGTGCCAAAGGTCTTTGGCAAGGGGACCCTATGTCCCCATACCTGTTTGTGATTGGTATGGAGGTGCTCTCTTGTATTCTTAATCGTATTGGTTTTTGGGAGGATTTTTCTTTCCATCCGAAATGCCACTGCCTGCGGCTTAACCATTTGTCCTTTGCTGATGATTTATTGATTTTCTCAAAAGCTGACTGTACTTCGATTAGAGCAATCAAAGATTCTCTCAAGCTGTTTTACTGTATCTCTGGTCTTAAAGTTCATCCTGGCAAAATAGTATGTTCGTGGCTGGGTGCAATGATGATACTAAATTGTAGTTATTTGATATTCTTAGATTTCAAGAATGACATTTTCCGGTCAAATATTTGGGCCTCCCACTTATCTCTGGCAGGCTGAGCATCAATGCTTGCAAGGGTCTTGTTGACAAAATTCTTGGTCGCATGATCGCATCAACCACTGGGCTTCCAAGTAGTTATCTTTTGCTGGGCGTTTGCAGCTCATTAGGTCTGTTCTCTTTCATATTCATTCTTATTGGGCTTGTTCTCTTGTTCTTCCAGTTGGTGTGCTTAAAGAGATCGAGAAAAGATTTGCCCATTTCCTCGGGAATGGTGGGGCTGAAGGTCATGCTAAAGTGAAGGTTGCTTGGATTGCAATCGCGAAACCGTTGGAGGAGAAGGGTCTTGGTATTCGTTGTCTTGAGGAAATTCATGCCACTTTCACTCTCAAGGAGGTTTGGAACATTTTGCAACCTTTTTCTTGCTCAGTTTGGTTATCGTGGGTTAATTCTAACCTTCTTCGAGGGAGAAATTTCTGGGAGATCGTTATCCCTTCTAATGCTACTTGGGGATGGTGTAACTTATTGAATACATGACAGGTTGTGAGGCCTTTGGTTAAACATAAAGATTAGAAGAAAACACAAGGCGGACGACTTTTCAGAACTAAAAGAAATCAGAAAATGCATTATTTTTTGGTCAACAGAAAATCAACAAGAATCAAAGGAGATCATAAAAATCAAAAGCCAGCAAGAATCGAAGGAAGTCAAAAAAATCAGAAACCATCAGAAGAAATTAAAGGAGGTCAACAAGAATCAAATGAGACCAAAAAATCAAAAGCCATCATAAGAAATTAAAGGAGATCAGCAAGAATTGAAGGAGATCAAAAAAATCAGAAGCAAACATAAGAAATTAAAGGAAAAATCAGAAGCGATCAGAAGAAATTAAAGGAGATCAAAAAAATTAAAAGCCACCATCATAAGAAATTAAAGGGGATCAGCCATCTCTCTCTCTCTTCACGTCACATCAGGCATTTTTTAATGCCTAAATCAAGTTAGTTCCGAACTTACCCTTGTTATATACCGAATTGCCCTTATTACCCTTCCATGTGTCTTTGACAAAATTAATCTATTGGAATCATCAGCATAGGAAATATCTACCTTTTTTTACGTTTCTACACTTGCGTACTATCTGAGAATTGAAAAGGGTTAAAATCATTTTAGTCCCTGAGGTTTGCCCTAAAGACCAAATTGATCCTTGAGGTATGTAAAAATTCTAATTCAGTCCCTACTGTTAGTTCCCTATTAACGGTCAACCCATTGACCATATGAAATGACGCTCATGCCCCTACCTTTTAAATTCTTGTTGATGTGTTAAACAGAAAAAAAAGGTATGATAGTCATTGGGTTTTAGCCGTTAGAATATAGCGTCCCTGAGATTGCTTTTTTTTTTTGGTTGGCCATGCATTACAAGCATGGCATGAAGAACAACGTGAGATAGCCGTTGGATTTAAAAGTTAGGGGCATGGGCTATCATGCCTTTTTTTTTTTGTTCAACACATCATAAATAATTTAAAAGGTAGAGGCATGGGCATCATTTCACACGGTCAATGGGTTGACCGTTAATAGGAAACAAACAGCAGAGACTGAATTGAACTTTTTACATACCTTAGGGACCAATTTAGTCTTTAGAGCAAACCTCAAGGACTAAAATGGTTTTAATCTGAATTGAAAATCTGAAACACAATTCCTAGCTGAATGATGGTTACATTAAATAGATATGACAACGGATTTGACTATTGCTTTTACTTTTCAATTTTTTTTTCAACAATTCAATTCAAACTATTTTGAACCAACCAAGGATTCATGGTTTTCATTTTTCTTATTGCTTAATACATGTATCATAATGAAATTTTTAGTTTCCCGTTATAACAAAATTTAAGCTAACATGAAAATATTTAAATTTAAAGCCTAGGTTTTTGTTTTAATTTCCCGCCCTATGGTGTTTTATACGCCAAGAAATAAGAGACTTCATCAAGTCAGTCTCTACAAAAATTAATTTACAGCTAAAACAAATTTGAAATGTTAATAAAAAAATTAATTTGTCGTTTTAACGAGAATGAAACAGAAATGAAAATTATTCAAATTCATGATATAACAAAACTGATTATTTTACGATACTCTCACAAATATAATTTACAACATAACCACCCATCTGAAATTCTAACTATAGAAATTTTCGATCACATAATTTTTTAACTAAATAAATGAGTAAAATGCATTGAAAAACTTTGAAACCAAATTTCTACTCACAAGACAAAACAACGCCTATTAATTTTATAAAAAAAATGTAGACAAATTTACAGAACGTGACTTAATATCTTTTTTATTTTGAACAAAACGTGACTTAATATATCACGGTAGGATTTTGTGTGTAGGGTAAGTTAAATTGACATTCAACTACATTTCATTAATACTATAGACAATGCATTAATTGAACACATAAATTAATTAATACTAGCTAATGCATTAATTGAGCACACAAATTAATTTAATTAATACTAGCCAATGCATTAATTATCCAGACAAAGTTGCACTGTTTGTTTGCGTTTGATCAATCACCCAAAAATTTTCTTTTCCCCTTTGACAAATTCGAATTGAAATCGCATCTTCAAGATCCCGCATTAACCAAATGCAAGTCAATATAATAATTTAAATTCTTGACATAGTCAAATTTAAGACAACAACAAAATTCATTTACTTAACTAATTGTGAATTCCAAGTATTAGTTAGGATTTCGATATTTATTAGTAGTAACGTTATTATTATTAATATTTAATAGTATTAGTACTAGTAGTAATAATATTACCAAAAGAATCTATGATTCTTAACATCATTATCATTAATGGTAAGTAGTATTAGTAGTAACATTATTATTTTTAATAGTTAGTAGTATTAGTACTAGTAGTAGTAATATTACCAAGAATCTATGATTATTAACATCATTATTATTAATTGTTAGTAGTATTAGTAGTAACATCATTATTATTAATAGTTAGTAGTATTAGTAATAACATCATTATTATTAATAGGCACTAGTATTAGTATTATTATTTGTAGTTGTAATATTTCCAAAATGGTATATGATCATTAACAACATTATTATTAATAGCTAGTAGTATTAGGAGTAACATTATTATTATTATTATTGTTAATATTTAGTAATATTACTACTAGTACTAGTATTAGTAATATTACCGAAAGAATCAATGATTATTAACATCATTATCATTAATAGTTAGTAGTATTAGTAGTAACATTATTATTATTATTAGTTAATAGTATTAGTATTAATAGTAGTAGTAAAATTACCAAAAAAATCTATGATTATTAACATCATTATCATTAATAGTTAGTAGTATTAGTAATAACATTATTATTATTATTCGTTAATAGTAATAGTATTAGTAGTAGTAGTAATATTACCAAAAGAATCTATGATTATTAACATCATTATCATTAATGGTTAGTAGTATTAGTATTTGTCACTGGCCTCATATCTCTCCCTCTCGATCCTTATTATGTTACTATTTTGCTTGAATCCTTGGCTTTCTAATTCACAACGGAGAATGGAATTGAAAAATCCGTAATTTTTAATTCATAACAACGAATGAAATTGGAGAATTTGCGCTATTTGGTTTGGTATAGGGATTTGTCTTGATAGAAAAATCATGAACTTCAACATCAGCGTATAACATCATGTGTTACTCCTCATAATACTCGTTCTTACACTCCAAATCTTAACTCCATCTTCTACTTCTGTCATCAGCTTCATTTATTTCGAAATACCAACATTTTTTTTCTTTCCTTTTTTGGCAAAGGATATGCTCAACCAATGAGTGAAATTCCTTTGAAACAGCGACATTAGAGGGGTGAAGAAACCTCATTTTTAGCTTTTTTTCTACACTGAAGCGGGTTCATGTGACGGAATTTACTAACTTCTCGTATACCAGCTTGTATCCATACATCAGGGAGGTGTTTTCTTGGTCAATGGGAAGCCAAGTACCTTAAAAAATTAAATAAAGATCAGAAAAAAAAAAACAAAAGCCCGACGACTGTCCATAAATAAAAGAAAACAGAAAACGCGTGAAGAAGAAGTACAAGAATTAAAGGAGATCAAAAAAAAAGCCATTAGAAGAAAAAGCACTATTTTAAAAAAGCTGCGCCCTATTAAACTTTTCTTCTGCAACACGGCGCTAATGACAAAGACGGGCCACTGTTTACGGTGTGAACACGTGTTAATCCAAACCCGATCTTCTACCCATTCCTCTCCACAATCCACGGATATGATTTGCATGTAAATTGATTGATATCTTTTTTTTTTGTTTAAATTAATTGATATATATATATATATATATATATTTGTTAAAAATAAGCGGGTATATTTCATTCATTCACAAAAATATAAGTAAATGATAGTAAGCTATCGAAAAAGTCGAATACATCAAATACAAGGTAGGTCTACCATATTTTCTAATCTCTACAAATAGCATGATTCAAAAGAAAATACTTAATTTTCTTAATCATATATATTTTAGTTCTAATATTAAAAGTAATATTGTTGAAGATATTTTTCTCTATAAGAATTGAACCAAGAATTCATTTCCCTCCAAGTTTGAAAAACAAAAGCTCCAAAGAAGAGTTTTAAGGTACCTGAAAAAATTAAATAAAGATCAGAAAAAATCAGGAGCCGGACAACTGTTCAAAACTAAAAGAAATCAGAAAACGCGTTTTTATTTTTGGTTAACAGAAAACGCATTGGTGAAGGAGGAGATCAAAAAATAGCAGAAGCCATCAGAAGAAATTAAAGGAGATCAGAAAAAGCAGAAGCCACCAGAATAAAAAGTAGATAAGGACCATGCCACATCAGCAAAGTCATCCTGGACCTAGCGCCTGTATAACTTCATAAAATGCACTAATTAGAGGAATTCCTCGTCTTTGCAGCTAAAACCTTCCGTGTCTCAATGCCTTACAGAAATAAAAACTGCCGAAATTGATGATTCAACAAAAGTAGATTGGTCATGCGGGAAAAGAGTCTGCGATTTTTCCATCAAAGTATATTTCTCCTATTTTGCATTTCACACGTACCTTATACTCATCTTTTTGAAGATCTTTAATATTATTGTAGAATCGTACTTCACTTGTGATACTAATTCAATGCTAGTTTGCTACTTTTGTACAACTTGAACGTCATGTCTCTTTGTTTACATATAATTAGTTTGTCGCACTAGATTTATTGGCCTGTGGCATGATCTTTATATACTCATTCATTTGGTTTTGAAATTCATTGATGGCTTATTTGAATCAAAGATGGATGTCTAATCTTTTTAAGGTTGATTACTGTCTAGATTTCCATTTATGAAATTGTTATTGTACATGTTGAAAAGGAAGATGCACATAGGAACCGTGTCGTATCTTTCTCCATGTAATCTAAGAGATTGTTTAGTAATACGTTTCATAATATAACATGTCTGAATTGTAAGAATATAACCAATTTCCCAGAAACGTCTTAACAACAATCAAGTAGAAAGACAATACTACTCGTTATAACATTTCAATATAACACTTACAAGATAATTGTCCCACTGTGCGCTCTCAAGATTAGAGCTTCAATGGCTTTTGGACTTACAAGAAGAATACAAGAAAGAAAGACTAACTTAGGATTGTGTTTGGAGTTGTGTTGTGGATGAAAATGATGAACTAATGCATGCCTATTTATAGAATTCAGCTAGCCCGCCATATGAGACTTTCCTATCAAACATTTCAATCTTGGTTGGCTTTACCAACCATGTTCAAAGTATTAGCCACCCATATTTATCACATGGGTGGCTACAATTGACCACATGGGTGGCTAGCATCCAAGTCAACTTCTAGGAAGTTTCCTTTGGTCAAATTGGCTAACTTTAGCATTGCATCATCCCGACGTCATCTTAGGTAATTCCAAATTCCCGAACTTCTTTCTTGTAGCCATCGCGATCTCTTTTGACCTCATCGACGTTTAAGTCGGAATCATTAATTTATGCTACCATATAATTAACGATACTTATTATCAAGAGGTGGATATTGACATATATCAACACCCCCCCTCAATGTTCACCTCATGTTGACTAAGCTATTGGGCCAACACTCAATGTTTGAAGATGCTTGCTCAATTGGATGCTCCCTAACGCTTTAGTGAAGATATCTGCACAATTATCTTCTGTAGGGCAGTACTCCATGTAGATTTTACCTTTCTCGATCAGTTCCTTCACATAGTGATACTGAATCTCTATGTGTTTTGTTCTAGCATGAAATACCGGATTCTTTGACATGGCTATACAACTCTGACTGTCATATTTCAACATTGTTGCTTCCTCTATTGGAATGCCAATATCAGTCATGATGCGTCGTAGCCAAACAGATTCATAGGATGCTACTCAAGCAGCCTTGTATTCTGCCTCCGTTGATGAAAGTGCAACGGTGGGTTGCTTCTTACTAGCCCATGAGATGACTCCACCACCGAATGTGAATACGTAACCTGTAACAGATTTTCTTGAGTCAATATCACCAGCCCAGTCTGAGTCACAGTACCCAGATAAAGTATCTCCAGACTTGTATGATATCCCATACTCCAACGTGCCTTTGAGATATTTGAGGATCCGCATCCCTGCTTGCCAGTGACTTTGTTTCAGTTTATTTGAAAACCGACTGAGAACTCCCACAGCATAACTAATATCAGGTCTTGTGTTACAAAGGAAGATTAAACTTCCCACCAACCTTCTGTAGAGCTTGTTATCAACTTGTTCTGAAGGATCGTCAATTGATAACTTTGTATTCACTTCCATTGGGGTGACAACTGGTTTGCACTCGGACATACCAAATGCAGTCAGAAGCTCACGAACATATCGTTGCTGCGAGATGAAGATAGTATGAGGTTTTTGCCATACCTCGATTCCCAAGCAATAATGAAGAAGACTAAGATTTGTCATTTCAAATTCTTGGCTCAACCATTCTTGCGTCTTCCAAATATTATCTTCATGGTCATCAGTGATTACAAGATCATCCACATATAGGACTACAATTACCTTCTTTCCTTGTTCACTTAGAACATACAAGTTGGCCTCTGATTTGCTTCTACAGAAACCATGTTGCAGGAAGAAAGAGTCTATACATTTGTACCAAGCTCGTGGTGCTTGCTTTAACCCATATAAAGCCTTTTTCAATTTGCAGACTTTTTTTTCTTCACCTGGTATTTGAAAGCCAGGGGTTTGTACACCGTAGACTTCTTCTTCAAGTTGCCCATTAAGAAAAGCTGACTTGACATCCATTTGATATACAATCCATTCATAATGCGCGGCAGCTGCAACAACTAGCCTGATTGTTGACATTTTTGTTGTTGGAGCAAAGGTTTCATATACATCGAAACCTTCGACTTGGGAAAATCCTTGTGCTACAAGGCGTGCCTTGTATTTTTCAAGACTTCCATCTGCCTTGTACTTCACTTTCCAGATCCATTTGGTGCCGATAATTTTTCTGTTCGGTGACTTTTCAACGATCTCCCAAGTATCATTTTTCATGATACTATCATACTCGGCTTGCATAGCTGCTCTCCAATTTGGATCTGACATGGCTTCCTCCACAGTTACCGGTTCTTTTACCGTCTTGATGATTTGGGTCATCAAAGCCATGTTTACTAATTGTTGTCCTGATCTGTTTTGCTTCTCTATTCTCTTTGATCGTCTGAGTCCATCAGAATGTGGACTATCATCAGTAACTCCTGGATTTCTTCCATCAAAGAGCTGTTGGAACCACTTCGGTTGTGGCTTCCTTGTGGGTACAACATGTTGGTCTTCAGTCTCCTTATCATTAGAGACTTCTTCATTGTTCAACGGTCGTTGTTCAGGCACTTGGTGGATTACTTCATCGGTTGATGACGAAATGGCAGGACCGCTATCCTCCATTGAGTGTGGTCTCTCATTAAACACCACATCTCGACTTATGATCACCTTCTTGGCCTCTACATCATAGAGTCTGTATGCTTTAGACTCTTCACTATATCCCAAGAAAATACCCTTCTTGCTTTTGTCATCCAATTTCTTTCAATTTTCATTTAGAATGTGTACAAAACACTCACACCCAAATTTTCTTAAATGAGACACAGAAGGTTTCGTACCATAATAAGCCTCATTAGGAGTCTTATCGTTGAGTGACCTGGTTAAGCACCGATTGAGGATGTATACCGCTGTGTTGACTGCTTCAGCCCAGAATGTGTCAGGTAGGCCAACACCTTTCAACATGCATCGAGCCATTTCTATAATTGTTCGATTTCTTCGTTCCACAACTCCATTTTGTTGTGGTGTGTATGGAGCAGTCAATTGGCGCTTAATCCCAAGCTTGTTGCAGTAGTTGGTGAACTTTGTAGAACAGAATTCCCCTCCACGATTGGTACGAAGTTTCTTCAACTGAGTTGTGTTCTCATTTGTCATAAGTTTGTGCCACACTTTAAACTTTTCAAGAGCATCAGCCTTGTCCCGAAGGAAGTACACCCACATCTTCCTACTATAATCGTCGACTAACAGCATAAAGTAGGAAGATCCTCCCAACGCCGTCGTAGTCATTTTTCCGCAGAGGTCAGTATGTACCAACTCTAGAGGAGCCTTTGATTGGTTATGACTCTCTTTGAGAAATGACTGTCTATGTTCCTTGCCCAACATACAAGCTTCACATGGTCCTTCAATTTCTTCAATTGAAGGCAAGTCGGCCACCATCTTCTTCTTTTGCATTTCCTTTAACATAGGATAGGAAATGTGCCCGAACCTTTCATGCCAAAGTTGACTTGTTTTGGCATCCACGACAGCAGAAAGAGAGCTGATTTCGTAAAGATTATTTTTGCGAATACCTTTACTTACGATATTTTGATCCTTGTCAAGAATCAAAGCTTCCGTCTTCTTGAACCGCACTTCTAGATCATTATCTGTAATAGCAGCTACATATAGCAAATTTCTGGTGATCTGGGGTACAAAGAGTACGTTAGACAACTTCTTGCTTCCTCCATCTTTAGACACGAGCGAGATGGTTCCAGTGCCCTCAACGGGACACCTAGCATTATTCCCGACGATAACATTCATTGGTTCTTGTAGAGGTTTTATGGAGTCATATAACTCCTTCTTGCTGGTCATGTGTCGGGAAGCTCCACTGTCTAACACCCATGCACTTGTTTGATGTACATGTGCGCTAGTACACGTTTTCTCCGATACATCTGTTACAGTAAACAGATGCACTTCCGTTTCAGCCGTATTGGCAGATTCTTTATTTCTCCAATTTGGCTTTAAAGTTCCGTTCTTCTCGTCATGGATTCGTTTCCTGCAATCTTTGATAGCATGACCTTTCTTATTGCAGTAGTAGCACGATCCAGAGAACAACTTCTTCTTTGCTTTCTTCTTTTCTTCTTGGTTACTCCTCGCCTTGGCTGTAAATGCAGAGTCAAGTTGATTTTCTCTGCTCCTCAGCCTCATCTTCTCCTCCATCAACATGGCAGTGAATTCTTCAAACGTCAAAGGAGGAATGCGAACTTGTGTATTGAGTGCTGTCACAAGGCCGTCAAATTTTGGAGGCAACACTCTAATGCACTTTTGAGCTAGTTCCTCGGTTGATTTGGAAATACCAACTGCAGCCATTTGATCACGTAGATTTTTCATCCTACTGATAAATGACTCAGCTGCTTCATCTTCACTTAATCTCTCAACAGCTAAATGATTCTCCAAGTTCTAAATGGGAGTCTGGTTCCTTGTTTCATACTGATTTCTCAGTATGTTCCAAGCTTCAGTTGCCTTGGTTGTGTGTTGAATTAGAGTAAGGACAAAATCCTGAACACTTGTTACAATTGCACAAAGTGCATCAGCATTTCGTCTCCTCCATTCTTTGACAAGCTGAGGATCTGGAGGTGTGACCTTTTTTGTGTCATCTTCAGCACGGACTGCAACTGGTTCTGCATCTGTGCCTAACACTGTATCAAGGAGTTCGTAGGAGTCCAGAACTGTAGTGATTTTGAACTTCCACAAAAGATAGTTCGTGCCATCAAGCTTTCCTTCTGTGAAGGTAGGGGGACGAATACGAATTGTCGGTACTAAACCGGAACTAGAACTGGTAGAAGAAGAACTAGCACCTTGAGTAGTCATAGTTGTTGAGCTTTACTAGATAAGATTGTTGTTAAGAGCCCCTTAAGCTCTTGATACCATGTAAGAATATAACCAATTTCCCAGAAACGTCTTAACAACAATCAAGTAGAAAGACAATACTACTCGTTATAACAATTCAATATAACACTTACAAGATAATTGTCCCACCGTGCGCTCTCAAGATTAGAGCTTCAATGGCTTCTGGACTTACAAGAAGAATACAAGAAAGAAAGACTAACTTAGGATTGTGTTTGGAGTTGTGTTGTGGATGAAAATGATGAACTAATGCATGCCTATTTATAGAATTCAGCTAGCCCGCCATAGGAGACTTTCCTATCAAATATTTCAATCTTGGTTGGCTTTACCAACCATGTTCAAAGTATTAGCCACCCATATTTATCACATGGGTGGCTACAATTGACCACATGGGTGGCTAGCATTCAAGTCAACTTCTAAGAAGTTTTCTTTGGTCAAATTGGCTAACTTTAGCATTGCATCATCCCGACGTCATCTTAGGTAATTCCAAATTCCCGAACTTCTTTCTTGTAGCCATCGCGATCTCTTTTGACCTCATCGACGTTTAAGTCGGAATCATTAATTTATGCTACCATATAATTAACGATACTTATTATGAAGAGGTGGATATTGACATATATCAACATGAATAACCGATGAATGTGATAAAAAAGAGTTACAACCCTTATTTTTAATCAAAATAGATTAACAGAACCAGTTGTGGTACCCATATGCGATGCATGATCAAATTTTGCCACTACTCTCAGTCAATCTATAAAGAAATGAACATGAATCCTAATAATAGCACAACATATTGGTTACAAGTATATAACCATTTCAGTAGTTGGACGATTCTTTATGATATATATTTTTATTTCTATTTCATTTATTAATTAAAAATACAATAGCATCTTTATAAAATAAAATAAAAATTATGAAATCACAAACCCTGTTAAAAGGTTGGAATTGAGTTTGGATTATCTTATTATGGCCTACACAAAATCAACAATCATCGAAGCAAGCTCGACCACATTTTGCCAAATGGTCATATAAAGCATTAACATTGTGTATTGGTCATCTGGAAGATCTCGGCAAAACATATAACGTTATGAGAAAATAGATTTTTTAGAACATATAACGTTATAAGAGATCCTTTTTTCACGACATTCTTTTTTAATTACTTAAATAAATTATTATTTTTAATATTATTGTTTTATTGTGTAATTTAAATTATCTTTAATAACTTTTAAGTTTTATTTATTTTTCATTGTCCATACGATATTCTATTATTTGTATTTCATAATATTATTTTTTGTTATTTTTTTTTCAAATTTAGAATTATTCAATTATTTTATTTTATTTTTTGTTTAGAGGGAAGGGTAGGGGATGAGGTTATTTATTTATTTATTTTTATTAAAAGGAGACCTATAACCGTATAACACATATATAACTAATAGGAATTGATCCTGCGATCTCTCGTAAATAAGCGAGTAACTTTACCACCAAATCAAAACCTTGGTGAGATGAGATTTTTTTTCTCCTACATGTAGAGAAGATGAAAATTAATGTAAGAATCCCCTACAATTTAGCCTAACAACCTCAAACAAGCCGATGATGCATTGAAAGGAGTAAAATACAAATTTTTGAGTGTATTATCTTCTCCCAGGCTTATCTAAAGAAAAACAAAATAAAAAAACAAAAAAAGAAGAAGAAAACTAGACAACTCTTATCACGAGCTTTCAGATTTTCAACTCAAACCTTCCGAGAGAAGACGGAAGCAAAGAGCGTTGCTTATTTATTAAAGTGGAAGAAGGTAGTTTGGTCTTGAAAAAGAGTGAATTGCATAAATAGTCTTTATTGTTTATCTAAAGTTTTAAATTAGCTTTTATTGTTTAGGCACACAAATTTCTATAGGAAAAAAGCCAAATTGGCCCCTAAAATTTTTGTAAAAGGCCATTTTAAGCCCTCACTTTTAAAAAATACTCATTTTATTCCCTTCTTTTGACTATTTTCTTTTAGCAATCAAAAATTTAACCGTACTAAAAGATATAAATGCCCTTACAAAAAAATATTTTATTGTTATTCTTTCCCTTTTTTCACTTCTCATCAATAAAAAAAAAAAATAATTTTACCTAATTTAAAATAAACGACTTTTTCTTTCTTTAAAGAGAAAGCTCTAAAACTGTTGAATTATATTTTATTGTTATTGCTCTATTTAGGTTAAGTTATATTTTTTATTTATAATAATCAATCTTCAATTTTTATTTGGGTAATGTTGTTTTGTAATTAAAAAGTGATAAAATTTGGCAAATTATTCATTTATTGAAAAGAGATGGAGTATTTATTTTCCTAATGAATTAGCGCAATCAATTAATATCATAAATATTTCAATGATTAAACCGAATAGTTTTTTTATCCTTCAATTGATGCTCATAAAGAATACAATCCAGAAGAATGCTAAACCCTGTGAAACTATAGCTGTGAGGTGCAGTTGGAAGTAAAGGAAGTTAGTAGTTTAAATGAGCGGATAGAGAGATGAACCTTCAATTGATGCTCATAAAGAATAGTTGAAGGCCAGGGAATAGACAATACGCTTTTTCACCCTAATTTCTATCATTTAATGGCCTGTAGCATAAGCCTGATGCATTTGGTATGCTTGCTTAATTATTACATCAGAAAAAAACTACAGCTTCTCGCCAAAAAAGCAAAGACATTGTTCAAAAAAAAAGAAAAAGAAAAAAGCAAAGACACACGCACAGATATATACATATTATCGTACCCATCACCTTCTTTATTAATTCTTGCTTTGTCACCACTCCACTCTCTCTTTCTACACACAACACACACTAAACTCCAGTTTACCTAAAACCCTGACCGTATAAAAATGCAAAGCCGACTGCAGTTTCCGTCAAACTACCGCCGCGATCTCCCGCCGGGACCACGGCCTAACTTCGTCATCCGGATAAACTGCAAGCATCAAACCTTCCGAAAAGGCCCGAAATCGAGAAATTAATCGGGAATCTGTCGTTTAAGCCCGAGAAGTCTTTACTTTTTGACAAAAGTTCCATTTCCGGAACCCTATATTATCAGCAGTGGAACGAAGCGCTCGAAACAATGGTGGAAATATGGAGGCTGAGGCTAAACAGTGTCCATCGGTGCACGCCGCGGCTTATCGAAAACGTGAAAGTCGAATTCGATAACGATGAGTTGAGAGATAGATTAAAGGCGTTGTTTCTGGAGAAGGCAAACGGGTTAATGGAAGGGGAATTAGTACAGAAGTGGCAGAAGAAGTTGGGGGCAGTCTCGGATGAGATAAAAAGCGTTATGGATAAGCTTAGAAAGCCAAATCAGATGGGCGTGGCGAACGAGTTGTTGAAAAAGAAGGGAAGATTGGTGGCTGAGAGGGACTTGATAGCGAAGAGGATCGAGGAGTTTCAGATTGGCATGAGGTTTGTGATTGAGCATTTGGCGGAGAAGAGGGTCGAGGATGGCGAAGAAGGGGAGGCGTTTCAGGTTTTTAAGTTTGGGTGGGAGTTTGATTGGGAGAGAATTCATTGTTTGATGAGAGGGAATGCAGAAGGCTTGATGATGGGTTGCCTATTTATGCATATCGACGCGAAATTCTTTGGCAAATACATGGTCAACAGGTGAATTCTGTTTAATACTCTTCCCTCCTTTCTTGTTTCAAATGTGGAATGCTATTCTGTTATTTCTGTTGATTGTTATGAAATTCAGAAATTATTTTGAATTGATAAAGTGCTATTTCTTTTTTTCGTTTTGAATAAGAGAACAGTTTAAACATATATACCATTTATTATTATTATTATTGTTTATTTTTTCGGTTATCAATTGTGGATGTGTATGGAGAGTTGCAAAATAATATCTAAGAGAAATACTGCTGAAAGATGAAGTTTCTTTTTGTTTGTTTGTGAACAGATTCTTTGGGCTTGTCTGGAATCTTGTTTAAAAATTGTGTTTTAGTTTTTAAAAACAAAAAAATTTAAAAAATTGTTTCGATGAAAAATACTTCTCAATAATCTATTAGCAAAAACTAAAACTATAAAACACTCTAGCCATGTTGTTTTTGAAGTTTTTTGTTCTCAAAACTTTCAAAAACCACAGAACTACTTCTCACTAATGGCAATCCTGTAAATAAGCTCAACTTTAATACCAAATACAAAAGTTGACTTTACCAAATAACTCTTAATTTTCTTTCTTCCTTTTGCAAACCAAGTGCTATCAAATGCATCTAATTAATGCCTTCATAGAATGAGTAGCACGAATTGGATAATACTAATATTAAATGTGAATTATACATGTGCATCAGATGTACTCTTCTGCATTCTTTTTTTCAAAATAGCTAGTAATCCTACTTTGCATGAATCAAACGTGTAACACAATTGGGTGGTCAGTGGTGGTGAGATGATTTGGGAAATGGTGATGAGGTGCAAAAATGGTGATGGTTGTGGTGGATGGCCGCGGGATGTAGTAAATGCTTTTTTTTTTGGGGTTAAATCCATACTTTTTTTTTATTACTTCCTACATAAAATCTTATATAACATGCTGCCTAGGTTATTTTATTTCTCTTTTCTTTTTAATTATTTTTTCTCTCTTAATTAATATTTACTCAAAATACTTTTTTCTTTCTTTGTTTAAACATATCAAACCCCTTAACTAAAAAAAAAAAAAAATCAACCATACCAGACCCAATATTAGAGAAACAACAATAAATCAATTGACCAAAAGAAAATAACCGGTCTTAAATCTGCATTTTTGAATGGGTTCTTAGAAGAAGAAATTTATCTTCAACAACCTATGGGATATGTGGTCAAAGGACAAGAAGACAAAGTGCTGAAATTGAGAAAGGCGCTGTATGGATTGAAACAAGCACTGAGGGCATCGAACAACATAATTGATAAATATTTCCAAGAACACAATTTCATCAAATGCCCTTATGAACATGCTGTATATGTAAAGATGAAAGCCAATGGTGACATTTTGCTTGTATGCATATATGTCGATGATCTGATTTTCACAGGTAATAATCCAAGTATTATTGAAGAATTCAAGAATAAGATGGCTAGAGAATTCGAGATGACAGACATTGGTCTTATGTCCTATTATCTCGGCATTGAGGTGAAACAAATGGAGGAAGGCATTCTCATTTCTCAAGAAAGATATGCTAAATATATGCTCAAGAAATTCAAAATGGAGAATTGCAAGCCAGTGAGTACACCAGTTGAAATTGGTGTGAAGTTGTCCAAAAATGACAAAGGAGAAAAAGTGGATCCAACATTTTTCAAAAGTCTTGTTGGAAGTTTGAGGTATTTGACTTGTACTAGACCTGATATACTATTCGGAGTTGGTCTTGTGAGTCGTTACATGGAATCTCCAACCACATCACATTTGAAGGTAGCAAAAAGAATTCTTCGGTACATTAAAGGAACAGTTAATTTTGGATTACTTTATAAACCTTCTGAAGATTATAAGCTTGTGGGATATTGTGATAGTGACTGGGCAGGAGATGCTGATGATCGAAAGAGTACTACATGGTACACTTTCTTTATGGGAGATACTTCTTTTGCATGGAGTTCAAAGAAACAACCTATAGTGACTTTTTCTACTTGTGAAGCTGAGTATGTTGCTGCTAATTCATGTGTTTGCCAAGCAATTTCGCTTCAAAAGTTATTGGAGAAACTTCAATTACCACAAGAGAATGCGACAGAAATTTTTGTGGACAACAAGTCAGCTATTGCACTTGCCAAAAATCCAGTATTCCATGAAAGGAGTAAGCACATTGATACAAAATTCCATTTTATTAGAGAGTGCATAGAGAATAAGGAAGTGCAAATCAAATATGTCAAGTCACAAGATCAAGCTGCTGATATTTTGACCAAACCCTTCAAATCGGAATTATTTTCCATATTGAGGACCATGCTTGGAGTGACAAATCAAGTTTAAGAGGGGGTATTGAATGATAAACTTGATTTAAAGAAGGAGAAGAATTTAGACATGGATACATTCATAGTACCAAAATGAAGAGAGAATGTATCATGAATTTGAGTTGTGACTTTTGGGTTAATTCATGTTTGCAAAATGAAGAGTCATGTATCTATTAATTATAGTACATGTATTAGATTTAGATTCATGTCTTGTAGTATCTATAAATAGCTATGTAATCTAGCATTTGGAGTATGGAACAAAGAAACAGAGAAAGAAAAAGGGATAGGATGGAAATTGCATAACCTATGAACTTCTCGTTGATAAGTATATTCTTCAGAACCTGTGAACTTTTTGATGGTTCAGCCTGTGACCAAGGAAGAAGTGAAAAGAGCCGTCTTTAGCTTGGGATCAAAAAAGGCCCTGGGCCCTGATAGTTTCTCTAGACATTTCTACCATAATTACTGGCACCTGATTGAAGATATATGATGTCTTCAATGTCATTAACCAAGCTCTCCAAGGCAGTAATAGCATCCAATCCATCAATCAGACCAATGTTATCCTCGTCCCAAAGATCAAAATCCTCAACAGGCCAATGATTTTAGACCCATAAGCTGTTGCAATTTCCTTTACAAAATTCTGGCAAAAGTCCTTGTCTTGAGAATCAAACCTATCATGGGGAAAATTATTGATCCAACTCAACAGCATTTATCCAAGGAAGGTCAATCCAAGATAACATTCTCATTGCCCAAGAAGCAGCATTCAAGCTCAAGAAGAAAAGGAAAAATGCAAAACATTTTCAAGCAATTCCTAAGGCAGACATAAGCAAAGCTTATGACAGAATTGGATGAGACTGATAGAGCACACTAATCAACTTGTAACTAACAAACGAATGTTGCAGAATTGTAGCTAGTTTATCTTATCATGTATATTTGAATTTGTTTTTCTGTTGCTTAGAGTCCTATTGTACTCAAAGTCAAACACTTCCTACTGTATATTTATACCTAATATGCAATGAAAGATGTTGCAGCCTATATTTTTTCTAAACTATCGTGTGCAAGTTTCTTCATAGTATAAGAGCCATTAAGCTTATACAAGCCTCTCGATCCTACAATCATTTTTTTTTCCTGCACTATGGCCTCAAGCTCTCCAAGTGCTGCTACTTCTTCTGATGCCAATACATTTCTTCTCAGTGGATAAATGTGGCTACACAATTGCCGCTGAAGCTTACAGGCAGCAACTATCTGACTTGGCGCACTCAATTTCACACCCTACTGTATGGGTACGATTTAATGGGATACATTGATGGTTCCCTCCCATGTCCTTCCGCTACTATCACGACGAATGGTGTTGCGTCTCCTAATCCTGAGTACAAGCTATGGATGAGGCAGAACAATCTGCTTCGACATGCTATCTTAGCTTCAGTTGATGCTTCCATCGCACCTTTAGTCACCATGATTGCTATAGCTAAAGCAGCCTGGGATAAGTTGAGCAGTTCCTATGCCAATGCGTCCAAATCTCGCATCTATGGTCTTCGCAATAAGCTACTGCAATTGTACAAAGGGCATCAATCGGTTTCGGAATATTGCGAGTCATTAAAACTCTTGCAGACGAGATTGCATTAGCTGGTTCACCTATCTCCAATGATGAGCTCATTGCGTCTCCTACTCCAATGGAGGTTCTTTTCAGTCCCATGGTGGGAATCGTCTATCCAATAATCAATGGCGACCTAGCAACAACAACCAGCAAGTTCGAATGCAGTGTCAACTTTGTGACAAATTTGGCCATGTCGCCAAATTTTGTAGGTCGCGTCCGCTTCCGTATTTTGATTCGCAAGCACACTTTGTCAACAAAAGGATGTCTCCTTCACAGAATTGGGTGCTTGATTCAGGTGCCTCGCACCATATCACCTCTGATCTTCAGAACATGAATATTCAGTCCGAGTATAATGGAAATGATAGTATCTTAATTAGGGACGGTACTGATATCCCAATCTCGTACATTGGTAATGCTACTCTTACTACTCCTCACACTATATTCACTCTTCAAAATGTGCTTTGTGCTCCTTCTATTCGAAAGAACTTGTTGTCAGTTTCTCAATTTTGTAAACATAATTCTACTTCTATTGAATTTTTTCCTGACTTTTTTCTTGTGAAGGATCTAAGCTCGGGGGCACCGCTGGTCAAAGGGCTGAATAAAGGGAATTTATATGAATGGCCGAACTCCTCCATTCCGCCTCATGTTTTCACTGCATCACTTGAATAATGGCACTTGCGTTTGGGTCATCCGCATAGTCGCACTCTTAGAAGTGTTATCTCTAATAACAAGCTTCCTGTTTCTTCTTCTAGTTTCAATTTTGCCATGATTGCTCATGTAATAAAAGTCACCGTCTTCCTTTTGGTGACTCTACAATTATTAGCAATAAACCTTTGGACATCTTGTTTACAGATCTTTGGGGTCCTACTCCAGTTGTGTCATTTGAAGGCTTTCGATATTATGTTATTTTTATTGACCATTTTACTAAGTATACGTGGTTATTTCCTTTAAAACAAAAATCTGATGTCACGAAAGTTTTTCTTGATTTCAAATCTATTGTGGAAAAATACTTTGCTACCTCTATTATTACGCTATATTCTGATGGTGGTGGGGAGTACCAAGGACTCCATCATTTTCTTACAAAACATGGAATTCAACACCTCATTGCCCCTCCTCATATGCCTCAACATGTTGGTCTAGCTGAGCGGCGTCACCGCCATATAATGGAAACTGTTCTTACGATGTCGTCTAAAGCTTTTTTGCCTCCCACATTTTGGGTTGTGGCATGTCAAACCGTGGTTTATCTAATCAATAGGCTTCCCTCTTCAGTGTCTAATAATAAAAGTCCTTTTGAATCTCTGTTTAAAAATAACCAAACTACTTAAAACTAAAAGTGTTTGGCTCTTTGTGTTATCGGCTTAGACCATATGCACCTCATATGCTAGCTCCTAAGTCTCGTCCCTGCATTTTTATTGGGTATTCTTTGACTCATAATGCGTATCGGTGTCTTGATCCCCAAACAAACAAAATATTCATTTCGCGTCATGTGGTCTTTATTGAAAATATGTTTCCTGCTAAGAAAGGCACTACTCATTTCTCTCCACAAATTTTTAATCAGTGGTTGCACCCAACCAATAAGTCCTATGTTGCAGACTCTAATTCTTCAAACACTACGCCACCTCAATCATCTACTACTGATATCTCCATTCCTTATGTCCCCCAACAACGTTCTCGCCTTAGAATACTTCCTGAACCCCCATGTGCCTCTTTTCTTCCCTTACAAGTACCCTTCTCTTCTAGTCACGATGGCCATGTTTTAGAACCCCAAAATTCTATCGTGCCAAGTGCCCCTGTTGCGCCAGATTCTGCACCAACACAAAATTCTTTGTCAAGTAATGTTTTTAAAAATGCTCCTCACTCTCAACATCACATGACCACTCGATCTAAAAATAACATTACTAAACCAATTTCTAAGATGTGTTTCACAACACTCTCTTCCCCACAGCACTCTGAACCACATACTTTCAAACAAGCAAGTCAATTCTCACAGTGGCCAACAGTGATGTGCGAGGAGTTTGATGCATTGGTACGAAATGGCACTTGGGAGCTCGTTCCACCTAAGCAGCCAAATTGTAACATAATTGGGTGCAAATGGGTGTTTCGGATCAAAAGAAAGGCAGATGGCACTATAGAACGGTATAAGGCGAGACTAGTGGCAAAAGGCTTTCATCAATGTCCAGGTGTTGATTATACTGCCACATTTAGCCCTGTGGTTAAACCAGCTACCATTAGACTTATTCTTGCTGTCTCTTTTCACATACAAGTCGGATAGCGCGATAAGGAAGTTACACTCCTCCGCTTTGCATTCCAGTTCAAATACGTCTGAGGAACGAAGTCCTCATGTCATGCGTGAAAATAGTAAGGACCTTGTCTACACCAACCTAAAAAACCAATTCGTGGTCGTTAAGAAAGTGAAGGGCCATCTTTCGTTGAGAGGACGATGAAAGAAGTCTTTCAAAGGCCCTCGAGAGGAAGTTTAACACACACATTCAGTTAAAGAGCAATTTAACTGGGTGCTACGCCAATTAGACATTAACAATGCTTTTTTGCAAGAGACTCTAGCGGATGAGGTTTACATGCGCCAACCTCCTGGTTTTATTGATTCTCATCATCCTACGCATGTATACAAGCTGAATAAAGCTATTTATGGTTTTAAACAGGCTCCTAGGGCCTGGTACACTAAACTTCGTTGTTTCTTGCTCACAATTGGTTTTTGGAACTCTCACAGTGATATATCTCTCTTTATGTTGCATACAGCTACATTAACTATTTACCTGTTAGTATATGTTGACGATATAGTGATTACAGGTAATGATTCAGTGGCAGTGGAACAGATAATTCAGACCCTTTCTACTCGGTTCTTTCTTAAAGACCTTGGGCTGCTTTATTTTTTTTTGGAAGTTGAGGTTAGACGTATGCTAGATGGGATTCTACTTACACAGCAAAAATATATTACTGATCTTTTGCACAAAACCTATATGATAGATGCAAAGGAGGTTCAGACTCCTTTATCTACTTCTGCACCTCTAAAATTGGATGATGAATTGTCGCTTGCCGATTCAAAAGAATATCAGAGTGTGGTAGGTGCACTACAGTATCTCTCCTTAACTCGTCCAGACATTTCATTCACAGTCAATAGACTATCCCAGTTTATGTACAAACCAACTCAGAATCATTGGGTTGCGGCAAAGCGAGTTCTTTGTTATCTTAAAGGGACTGCTAGTCATGGACTCATGTTGCGCAGGTCTTCTAAACTTCGGCTTTTAGCCTTTTCAGATGCTGATTGGGCAGGAAATGTTGATGACCGAACATCTACTTCAGCTTATGTGGTTTTTCTTGGAGACAATCCGATAAGTTGGTTCTCGAAAAAACAACGGTCCGTTGCTCGCTCCTTAACAGATGCAGAATATCGAGCTGTCGCAGCGGCCACTGCCGAGATAAATTGGCTACAGAACTTAATCACTGAACTTCAGCTTCTCTTGAGTGATGTTCCAACAATTTATTATGATAATGTTGGTACGACATACCTGTGTGCAAATCCTATCTTTCACTCAAGGATGTAACACATTGCAATTGACTTTCATTTCGTTCGCGATCAGGTAGCCAATAAGACTCTAAAAGTCTCACATGTTCACTCCGCGGATCAGTTAGCAGATTCTCTCACGAAGGCCCTTCTGCGACTTCAATTTATGCAACAAAGTGTCAAGCTAGGCATTCTTTCTGGCCTGCCTACCTTGAGGGGGCATGATAGAGCACACTAATCAACTTGTAACTAATAAACGAATGTTGTAGAATTGTAGCTAGTTTATCTTATCATGTATATTTGAATTTGTTTTTCTGTTGCTTAGAGTCCTATTGTACTCAAAGTCAAACACTTCCTACTATATATTTATACCTGATATGCAATGAAAGATGTTGCATCCTATATTTTTTCTATACTATCGTGTGCAAGTTTCTTCAGAGACTTCTTACTCGGAGTCATGGAAAGACTTGGCTTCCACACAACATGGATCCAATAGATTGAGAAGTGTATCTCCACAGTCTCCCTCTCAATCGTGATTAATGGAGCACAATGTGAAACAATCAATCCTTCGAGAGGAATTAGACAAGGGGACCCACTCTCCTCGTACCTCTTTACGATTGCTACCTAATCACTCACAGCCCTCTTTAACAGGCAACTTAGTTGTAACCTTTTTAAGGGTACAAACTAGCGAAGACATATCCTTCCTGACTCATATGTTATTCGCAGATGGCTCAATCTTCTTCTTTGAAGCCAACTATCAGGAAGCTTTGGCCTTCCAAGAAATACTGTACATATATTGTTTTGCATCGGACCAAAGTATCAACCTCAACAAAAGTTCATTGTCTTCAGTTGCAATACCCCTGATGGTCTCAAAAAGAGCATCGCGGATATCCTCAGAATAAAAAGCTCTAACGATACCTTGGACTCCCAACAGAGTGGGAGAGATCCAAAGCAAACGCAATCAATTGGCTCATTGAGAGATGCAACACGAAACTCAATGGTTGGAAAAATATCCTCATTTCAGACGGAGGAAAAGACACGCACATTAAAGCTGTAATCCAAGCGCTTCCTTCTTACGTGATGGCCACTTTCCTTATTCCAAAAACAGTATGTAGACAGCTTTTCTCAAATGTTGCCAATTTTTGGTAGGAGCGAAATGGAAAAAAAGGAATCCATTGGATTAATTGGGAAACCCTGGCGGAACCAACATGGAAAGGCTGACTGGGTTTTCGTGACCTCCACTGTTTCAACCTCACTTTGATTGCCAAGCAGGCTTGAAGGATCCAAGCAAACCCAGAATCCCTTACCTCAAAGGTCATGAAAGGAATTTACTTTGCGAATTACAGCTTCTGGAATGCTAAACCTAAAAGAATCATGTTTTGGGCATGGAATAGTATCCTCAAAGGGAAAGAGCTTATTAAAAGAAAAGAAATTTGGTCCATTGGGAATAGAAAATTAGTTAATATTTAGGAGTATCATTGGCTGACCAACCAAGACATGATTGTCTGCAATCACACAGATGGGTCGAGGATGGTACTTGCTAGAATTATGGGCTGTATGGAGGGAAATTGTTATGAAATGCAAGCATGTGTTATGGACAAAATGGTAAAAACATACAGTCAAATAGTAGACTGTTAAAACACCATTAACGGTGTTATGTTTGATGGGGAAATATGGATAAATTATAAAGTTTATGGGAAACTTTGGATTTTAGTAATAAACTCATGAGGGAAAATGACATTATCTCTATGAAATACTAATATAAGCAGAATTAATCGAATAGTTAAGTTTCCGATAATTACAACAAAGTTGACAAGTCTCTTGGAACAAGTGTGACCTGAAATGCCAGCTAGCTGCTTGGATCTTTCCTGTAAGGTTCCTTTTAGGAGTATTATATATGTATTTTTCTTGTCATCATCATTTCGCAAAGCATGCATTGCTTAAAAATCAAAGAGTACCAAGAGTCCTAGATATTTTTGATTACTATATATATATATATGTTATTCATGATGCTCAATTCCTTGATGGTTTCAACATTCTGAATTTCTCCGATTTTGCTAACTGTGCCCTCTAGGCTGTTATGGGTCTCATGAGAAGGATTTCATCATATTTCAAGCCAAAATCACAAGAGGAAGAATTTTTTTTTACAGAACGGTAGTGAATTACAAGCGGAGCTTATTGCAGTTTCCAATGGATGGTATGGAATTCCTATTCGTAGCTTCACTGCCAAATAGCTACTCAAGGCAACAAACAGCTTTGCTGAGCGTGTCTTCTGCGGGGGTTTTAGTGACATGTTCAGAGGTCATTTAGAAGGACACCAAGTCATGGTTAAAAAATATCGAGATCCTACTTACGAATATCCTTCATTTTGTAATGAAGCTATCCGTGATATAGTGATTGCTATACATATGAGCCATCTCAAGAATGTCTTGAAGCTTATAGGTTGTTGCTTGGAATTCAAAGTTCTAGCTTCTGTTTATGACTGTACTGGAGGTATGCTTCTCTATGAATATTTGTTCCACCCCAACAGTGACAACAAGTTATTATTACCTTGGAGAAGAAGAATAAAAATTGCGAGCGATATTGCCAGCACAATTGTTTATCTCCATACTGCCTTTCCAACACCCATAATTTACAAGAACCTAAATCCGTCCAGAGTGATGATAGATCAATATGGGGTCGCTAAATTGTTTGACTTTAGTCGCTCTATATCGCTTCCTCCTGGAGAATTGTTTGTAATAGAAGAAATTAGATCATGGACCCTGGGGTTCATGGATTCAAACTATGCCAAGCATGGCTATGTTGGTCAGAAAACTGATGTCTACACCTTTGGTGTGCTTTTGCTCATACTGCTATCTGGGAAAACGTTGGGTCATGTGGATTTTGATGGCAAACTTTTGAATTTGTCGAGTTATGTTATAGATTATGCTGATAATCATCGATATGACCAACTTATAGATCCAAGAATACTGGCAGAGGAAGGTGGATTTGGTAGTGAAAATCCATTTGAATCTTTCCTAGATCTTGCCTTGATGTGCACACGATTCAAGCACGAAGAAAGGCCAGAGATGATTGATGTTGCTAAAGAACTCCGCCTTATGGAGAAGGCCATTTTTCGGCCTTTGCCAAGTATTAACTCTTAAACCTTTTTCTTCTCTTTCCTATTTGCTATTTTTAATTCATTTATTTTTGTTTTATCTGTAATCGTTGTATCAGAAACGAGTTATAAAAAGTAAATTAATGGTTGCAAAGCATCCAATTAATAGAATTTGGCAACTTGTTCCCTAATACATTGGAGTCTAGTATGAATCTAGAATTGATTTTGGGTTAAAATAAAATTATTAAAAAGGGTGTTATAGAAACGAGAAAAAACCATTTATGTCCTTTAAAAATATGTTAAATTTTAGACAAGTCTATTTGAATTTTAAAATTTCTCCACAAATTTCTATACTTTATTTGTTTTTTGTGATTTTTCATGAAAAAAGGTATAATGTATTAAAATGCAATTTTTACCCTTAAAATGTGATGTGGATTTGCAAATCTTCATTGTTTCAACGACACGGAAGGAATTTTGGCTATCAAATAATTAGTTTGTCTGTTTAAATAAATATTATATTAGTACAGTCATTCTAACGAACAAGTTAGAAATTAATAAAAAAAAAATGGTCCAATAGATAGTTGGACAATGGTCAAATTATAAGGGCAAAAGTGGTATTTTAGTATATTATTCTTTTTTCCATAAAAAATTACAAAAAGTTAAAGTGCAGGGATTTGTAAAGAGATTTTTAAATCCATAGTTACCTGTTTGAGACTTATTATATTTATCAAGGACTAAAATAGATTTTTTCTTCCAAAAATGAAAAACTGAAAAACTGAGATAAGAAATCAAGAAAGAAAAAGAAGTGAAAAAGATTAAGGGCAGTAGCCGAAGCTGCTGCCTGGCACAATAATGGTATCCAGGTGATGAGAAGGCGGTCAAGCTAGAAATATTGGAGAGAGAGAGGGTGTATGTGTATGTGTATGTTCTGCAAGAGAGAGATGGAGAGATGCAGAGAGAAAAGGAAAATGAAGATGAAGCCAACAATGGGGAAGCTTCATGTAGGGAGATGGGGATTGCAGGTGTGAATTGTGTGTGTGTGTGTGTGTTAGTGTAGGTGAGTGGTGAGGCTGTGGGGAAGCAGGGGAGGAAGAGAAAGAAAAAGTGAAGGAAGAATAGGAAAGGAAAATAAAATAAAACAATATAAGAAACAAAAAAATGAATTTAACGAAAAGAGAAAAGAACAATAATGAAAGGAAAATAGGAGACGGGTTTGACATAGAGTAAGGATAAATTAAGATAAAAAGTAATAGAAGACAAAGAATAAGTTACTAATCCCTAACTAAATTATATAAGTAGCAATATGAAAACTACAAAATGAAGTGGATTAATGTTGGAATATGGAAGAGGTTATTTTATCGTAGAGAGAAATAATATGGAGACTCTAAAAAAAATCTTTATTGCTCTAATATTTGGTATAACTACAATTGAAAGGACTGACTCCTATTTATAGATTCACAAAAATTCTATGTCAATTAGGATATGGTTCTAGGAAACCATTACCCACTTGAAAAAACTATCTAGTCAAAAACCAATTTAAATCTAACTAGAACTTATTTAATAGAGTCCTAATCCAAATCAAGTTTATCTTCTAATATCCCCCCTTAAACTTGATTTGACTCTCGTAACTCCGAGCAAAGCTCTAAGCTTCATAAACACGTCACTCTTGAGTGGCTTTGTAAAAATGTCTGCAACATGATCTTGAGACTTCACATACTCTATATTCACTTCCTTCCTTGTGATGCATTCTCTGATGAAATGGTAACGTGTGTCAATGTTCTTGCTTCTTTCATGAAAGACTGGATTCTTGGCTAAGGCAATTGCAGACTTGTTATCAACATATATCTCTACTGGCTCTTCTTGAGGCATCTTAAGTTCTTTCATCAAATTCCTTAACCATAGAGCATGACAAACACATGAAGTAGCAGCTACATATTTAGCTTCACATGTAGAAAGTGTGACAATGGGTTGCTTCTTGGAACTCCAAGTGAATGTCGTATCTCCCATGAAGAAAAGATATCCACTAGTACTCTTTCGATCATCAAAATCACCAGCCCAATCGCTGTCACTATACCCCACAAGTTTGAAATCCTCTAAGTGGGAGTATAAAAGTCCATAAACAACAGTTCCTTTGATGTAGCGAAGTATTCTTTTGGCAGTCTTCAGATGTGTATTAGTAGGGGACTCCATAAAGCGACTCACAAGTCCTACACCAAAAAGAATATCTGGTCTTGTACAGGTCAAGTATCTCAAGTTTCCAACCAGGCTCTTGAAAAATGTTGGATTTACACGTTCTTCTTCATCAACCTTTGACAATTGTACTCCACATTCAATAGGGGTGTTAACAGGCTGACAATTTTCCATCTTGAATTTCTTGAGAATTTCCCTTGCATAGCCTTCTTGAGAAATAAATATTCCTTCATCTGTTTGCTTCACTTGAATTCCAAGATAATAAGACATGAGTCCAATATCAGTCATCTCAAATTCTCTTGCCATTGTCCTCTTGAAATCTTCAAATAAATTTGGATTGTTGGCAGTAAAAATTAAGTCATCCACATACAAGCAAACAATCAACACTTCGCCATTCTCATGTTTGGTATAGAGAGTATGCTCATGCGAACACTTGGAGAAATTATTATGACGGAAATATTCATCAATTCTACTATACCAAGCTCTTGGAGCTTGTTTTAGGCCATAGAGAGCTTTCTTCAACTTTAAAATTTTATTTTCACACCCTTTCTCCTCATAGCCTAATGGTTGTTGAATATATACCTCTTCATCAAGAAAACCATTCAGGAATGCAGATTTAACATCCAATTGATAAATCTTCCATCTGTGTTGGGCTGCTAGAGATATGATAAATCTTATAGTTTCCAAGCGTGCAACAGGAGCAAATACCTCAAAATAAACAATGCCAGCTCGTTGACTATAGCCTTTTGTAACTAGTCTTGCCTTGTACCTTTCAACTTCACCTTTAGCATTATTCTTTATCTTGTAAACCCACTTTACTCCAATGGCTTTGTGGCCTTTGGGTAAAGTTGCAAGCTCCCAAGTGTCATTCTTCTTTATTGCCTTGATTTCTTCATCCAGGGCTTGTCTCTATCTTTCAGTCTCATTAGCTTCCTCAAAGCTTATTGGTTCACAATCAGCAAGCAAACAAAAGAGAGTCAATTCATCATTTAAATTTCAAGTTACCTAATAAATTTCATCCAAGCTTCTGAAACGGGGGGTCTTTTCATACGAACTTGAACTTGTTGAAGTTATGTCTCCTTGAGATGAAGTTGGAGCTTGATATGGAGATGGAGTCTGAGTTGGAGTTGGAGATGGATTTGGAGATATAGAGTCTTCATTGACTTCTACTTCTTGCTCTTGTATGGGTAAGAATTTGTATTTTTTTTGCTCTTTAACATTCCAATCCCATTCAGGTTCTTCATCAAATTGGACATCTCTACTCACAATAATTCTCCCATTAGTAGGATTGTAGAGCTTGTATGCTTTGGAACTTTTTTCATACCCAATGAAAACTAGTTTTTGGCTTTTATCATCAAGCTTGATTCGATTTTGATCAGGAACATGAGCATAAGCAATGCTTCCAAAACCCTTAAGTGCTTGATTGTTGGCTTTTTTCCACTTCATGCTTCTAATGATGTCTTGTTAGAGTTTTCCTCTCAGTAACTCCATTCTGTTGAGGTGATCGAGGAGCTGTCAAAGGGCGTCGAATGCCATTCTCTTCACAAAAATTGTTGAATTCTCTTGATGTGAATTTTCCACCTCTATCAGATCTCAAGGCTTTGATCTCCCAACCACTTTCTTTTTCAGCAAGAGCTTTAAATTTCTTGAACTTGTAAAAAGCTTCAGATTTTTCTTTTAAAAATAAACCCAAGTCCTACAGCTATAATCATCAATAAAAAGGATAAAATATTTATTTTTACCATAGGAGCAAGGATTAATTGGCCCGTAAATATTAGTATGGACAAGTTCTAGTGGTCTCGTTGCTCTTGATGTAGCCTCGTTTGGAAAACTTTTTCTAGCTTGTTTTCCAAAAAGACATCCCTCACAAATCTGTTCCGGATGATTGATGAAAGGCAATCCATGCACCATATTTTTTCTTGACATTAAAGAAAGATTTTCAAAATTTATGTGCCCAAATCTCAAGTGCCATAACCAAGAAACTTCTTTTACACAAGCTTTAAGACATTTTGCAACATCGTTTTGAATATTTAATAAAAATAATCTATTTCTTGTCATGGGCACTTTTGTTATCAAAAAATTATTTTCATCTTTTATTACACAATGTTTATCTTCCAATAAAATTGCGTAATTTTTCTCAAGAAGTTGTCCAAGACTCAAAATATTAGTTTTTAATTTTGGCACATAATAAACTTCAAAAATAAAACGATGCCTTCCATCTTTCAAACGAATTAAAATTTTACCTTTTCCTTCCACTGAGACCATAGAGGCATCTCCAAATTTAACATTGCCCTTGACAGTTTCATCGAGTTCTGCGAATATGCTCCTTTGTCCAGTCATATGATTACTTGCACCTGTATCAAGATGCCATGAAATATCTCCTCCATCTTGTTTGCCATGATGAGTCATCAACAAGGTAATCTTTTCTTCCCCTTCTTGTCTTTCAGCAAAATTCGTTTTTTCGTCCACAACTTTAGGATTACTCATACATTCATTAGCATAATGACCATATTTTTGACAATTGTAACATTGAACTTGCGATTTTTCGTACCTTTGTCCTGAATAATTGTCTCTTCCATGCCCAGGTTTATGCGAATTTTGATTTTTCTCTTCTTGATTAAATCCTCCTCTTCCACCACGTCCTCATCCTCATCCTAGGTTTTGGCATCGGCCTCTACCACGTCCAGATCCACGACCACGTCCTTTTTGGCTTCCATCGTTGCCAAAGTTTTCTTCTTTTTTCAAAGCGAGATTACTTTGAAGAACTTTTTCCAAGACTTCTTGGTTCTTCTTTTTGTGTCTTTCTTCATGAGCTTGTAACGAGCCCATGAGTTCATCAACGGACATGTCATCTAAATCTTTTGATTCCTCAACCGCTACAACAATATATTCATATTTTGGATGCAAAGAACGAAGGATCTTTTCTACAATACGAATATCTTTTAAATCTTCCCCATATTTTTTTAGTTGGTTAGAAACCACCAAAACTCTTGAAATATAATCTGAAATAGATTCACCATCATTCATATGGAGAGATTCAAACTCACCTCTTAAAGTTTGTAAACGAACCTTTTTCACCTTGTCTACCCCTTTTTGTGATTTTTGGAGAGTTTCCCATGCTTGTTTGGCAGTAGTTACGCATGAGATTTTCTCGAACATAGTTTTATCCAAACATAGATGGATGATAGGGAGAGCTTATTGATCCTTCTTGCGATTTTTCACCAATGCGTCTTTTTGATTTTGACTCAAAACTTCATCTTCAATAGGTTCTACATAGCCTTTCTCTACAATCTCCCAAGCATCTTGTGAGCCAAGGAGAGTCTTCACATAAATAGACCAATTATCATAATTATCCTTAGTGAGGCGAGGAAATTGAAAAGGAAACATACTATTTCCTATCATCTTTACCTAGCTCTAGATACCACTTTGTTGGAATATGGAAGAGGCTATTTTATCGTAAAGAGAAATAATATGGAGACTTTAAACAAAATCTTTATTGCTCTAATATTTGATATGTATTTGGTATAACTACAATTGAAAAGACTGACCCATATTTATAGATTCACAAAAATCCTATGTCAATTAGGATATGGTTCTAGGAAACCATTACCCACTTGGAAAAACTATCTAGTCAAAAACCAATTTAAATCTAACTAGAACTTATTTAATAGAGTCCTAATCCAAATCAAGTTTATCTTCTAACAATTAAATGTTGTTTTAATGAAGATCAAATAAAACAGAAATAAGTATAAAATATGATGAAATAAAATGAAAAGAAAATAATAAATGATAGCACAAATTAAGCTAATGTAAATATGAAAGGATGAAATGGGACATTAGGAAATGTATTTGTACTAGGAATTTTAGTGAGTGTAAGTCTAATTACTTGAATAGAACTTTATGAAAAATTTGTCACTTAAATGTTAAAATAATTATTATACTCTCGCTTAAGCTCTTTTTAGAATCAAAGGAAGTATTGATTAATTGAGTTTGTAATTTAAGTATTAAATGGATAAACTGCAATATATACTTAAGTGCGCTTCAGTTTATTTCTTTATCTAGTATCTCAGTTTAATTTATTATCTTTGCAGAAACAAATAAGGTTGAGCTTGATTCTTGTTTAATTTTTGGTAACGGTAAGTTGGACTTCCTTTTGCAACTTATTTTAGTGTTGTTTTCGATTCTTGTTGGCTTATAATTATTCTTTACAATTCATACTTTCTTCGTATAGTTTTTGAGGTTAAAATTGATATTCCGGTAAATTTTTGACTTGATTAAGAAGTTCTACAGTTTGTACTACATACCTTACTTCTCTATTTATCAACCCCTTTCTTGATTGATTGTCATGTTAGTTCATCCATTAAATCTGCTTCCTTCGTCAATCAATCGAAATTCGAAACCTCATTTTTACTCAATATATATATGGTATTTCAAAAGTAATCAGTTCCCAAAAAAAAAAAAAAAGTAATCAGTTCATTGGTTTCCTATTTGGTCATTCTCTGTTTGGTATTAGTTATTTGTATTTCCTTTAATAATTGCTGTCATGTTAGTTCATTCATGTTGACTTGTTTAGATGACATGTAAAAAAAATTAATAAAAAAAGATTGGAATAATAATTTCTTTATATATATCTTAACTTGAAATAATAATTTTTTTATTAAGTCTATTGCATATAAAAAATAATAATAAAAAAATGAATATAAGTAAAAAAATTATTATTTTAAGTTAAGATATATATAAGTATGTAAACAATATCAAAATTTATCACATAAAAAAATAAAAAGAAGAGTTGAATGTATACCTCTATGCTTTCTTTCTTGGGGCGGCCCTGCTTTTTTATATTTTTTCCAAAATTAATATCACAATACATAAAAATCGTTTAAGTACTGGCCTTTAATAGTTCAAAAATCGATTAAGTACTAACCGTTTGGTATTTTTTTACTAAATTAATATTTTTTTTTAACTTGGGGCCTCTAATCTAAGGGGCCTTGGGCACCGGCCAAGCTGCCCATAGCTTGGGCCGGGTCTGCTTATGTGTTAATTTTACTTGACGTAATGATAAAATTGATGTATTATTAGCTTAAGAGGAGCTGGAGGTGGTTGGTGGGGGTGGCAAATAGTTGTGTGCCTTGTGCTTGTTAGCATCGTGGTGCAGAATTGAGTGTATGTGTGTGTGTGTGGTGGTGGTGGCACATCATGAGGTTGTTACTCAAAAAACAGATATCTACAACTTTGGTGCGCTTTTACTTGTGCTTTTAACTTAAGACTCTCAAGGCATGCAAAACTATAGATATAATTGTTTTCAAGGTTTTCAAAAATCAGATTGGCCGAAATATGGAGATCTATGTAGATGACATGTTGGTCGAGAGCAGAAGGGCGGAAGATCACGTAGCTGACCTGGCTGAAGCCTTCGCCGTAATGGAGCACTTTAGGATAAAGCTGAACCCGGAAAAGTGCGCATTCGGCGTCAAGACAGGAAAGTTTCTGGGCTTCATGGTCACAGCCCATGGGATAGAAGCCAACCCGGAGAAGGTTCAGGCGATACTCGACCTGGCACCGCCGACCTGCGTGAAAGACGTTCAGGTGTTAGCATGCAAGGTCGCGGCACTAAGTAGATTCATATCCAGGTCAGCTGACAAGTGTGCTCCTCTGTTCAAAATATTGAGGAATCCTAAGAACTTTGAATGGACTATAGAATGCCAGAACGCCTTCCAAGAGCTGAAAAGGTATCTAGCTTCGCCACCCCTGCTATCTCGACCTGAGGTGGGGGAGGAGCTGGTACTATACCTAGCATGCTCGGGGACAGCAGTGGCAGCGGCACTAGTCCGAGAAGAAGGGAAGGAACAGAAGCCGGTCTATTATGTCAGCAAAACCCTGCAAGGGGCCGAGGTGAGGTACTCCTCCTTGGAAAAACTCACCCTCGCGCTCATCATAGCGGCAAGAAAGTTGAAGTCATACTTTGATGCTCAGCCAATTAAGGTCAATTAATGATTTTTAACCGGCAAGGGGTATAATGGTAATACATTATGTGCATTATATACTTTGGAATGTGAGCATTTAATTCTTTTATTTATATTTTATTTTATTAATGAAACTTTTTCTAACAAAAACAAAAGAATGTGATTGTTTAAATCAGACGGTTACACTAATTTTTTTTTTAACGGCCAAAAATATTAACTACCTTGACGATGAATGAAGCGATGGAGTTTCCCATATAATACTGTTTCAAGGGAGCTACTAGGTAGTATTCATTAATTGTAAAATTAATTCCCAGACACCAATATAATAGAGTATAATTTTTTTTCAGCTCGTCTTTTTCTTCTTTTATTACAAAGCCGAGTAATTTTTACAAGTCAATGCAACATAGCGCTGCCTTATCGGATTCCACGGACGCTAATCTAACTATTTGTGGACGATATCAAGTATGAAATAGGGAAAAAGATGTCCATGCGCTGTTGTACTCTGAAGGAATTGAAGGCCAGTCATTTGACTTTCTTGTTGGGAGATGAGCATGCATCTATGTCATTTTTGACTTGTCATGCCAAACATTGACAAGTCTTTTGGAAGATGTGATATCCTACACAACTTCGACTTCTATATTCAATTTATAATTAATTGAATTTACTATTATGGTCAATAATAATTTAAACATTTTACTTCCGTTAACTAGGCTTTTATGTGTTGGGAATGCCAGCTAGCTGCTTGCGTCTTTCCTGCAAGGTGCCTTTTGACTTATGAGAACTGGACAATTCCTTTTAAGATCTTGCTGGAATACATAGCATTTCATCACTTCTAATCCATGCAGTCCTTAAAAATCAAAGAATACCGATCACGTTAGATTTCAGTTGCAGTGGCGAATTTAAAATTTTTTATCATTAGAAATTAAATAATTTTTTTGAACTAAAAATACATAGAAATTTATTTTTTTTATAAAAATTATAAATTTTTTAATATTATTCTGTCAGCCCCGCTGGCCCTTATCTACATCTGCCACTGTCGGTTGCCATACGTTCTTCATGTTGTTTAAGTTGATGGTTCCAACATTCTGAATTACTCTGATTTTGCTAACCGTGCCCCCTAGGCTCCTATGGGTCTCATGAGAAAATTTTCATCATACTTCAAGCCAAAACCACCGGAGGAAGAAATTTTTTTACGGAACGGTAGTGAATTGCAGGCGGAGCTTATTGGATTTTCTAGTAGAGGGTATGATATTCTGATCCGTAGCTTCACTGCCAAAGAGCTAGTCAAGGCAACAAGAAGCTTTTCTGAGCGTATTTTCGACAATGGTATGACAGCCATGTTCAGAGGCCACTTAGAAGGTAGCCAAATCCTGGTAACTAACAATTGGAGAGGCAGAAGATATGTCTATCATGATAAAGCTATCCGTGATATAGTGATTTCTTCACATATGTGCTACCTCAAGAATGTGTTGAAGCTCGTAGGCTGCTGCCTCGAATTCGAATCTCCGGCACTTGTATATGAATATGTCGAAGGTACACTTCTATCTGATTATTTGTTGAACCCCAACAGTGACAACAAGTTATTATTATCTTGGAGAAGTAGAATAAAAATTGCAAGCGATATTGCCAGCACAATTCTTTATCTCCATACTGCTTTTCCAACGCCTGTAATTTATAGGGACATAAATCCATCCAATATGATCGTAGATAAATATGGGGTCGTGAAATTGTTTGACTTCGCTCTCTGTATATCGCTTCCTCCTGGAGAATTGAGTGTGGAAGATGAAGTAAGAGGAACAGGGTTTGCAGACCCTGAGTACATCGACACGGGCATTGTTACGCAGAAATCTGATGTCTACAATTTCGGTATATTTTTGCTCATTCTGCTAACTGGGAAAACTGCGGTTTGGAAGGATCATGAAGGCAAAAGGTTGGTTTTGTTGAAGGATGATGTTAAATATTATGCTAATAATCATCAATACGATCAACTTATAGACCCAAGAATATTGCAAGAGGAAGGAGGGGTTGGTAATGAAAACCTACTTCTATCTTTTCTGGATCTTGCTTTGATATGCACACGCGACAGCGGAGAAGAAAGGCCAGATATGATTGATGTTGCAAAACAACTGTCTCATGGAGAAGCGCATTCGTAATAGTTTGCCAAGTATCAATTAATTCTTGATTTTTTGTCTCTTTTCCTATTTTTGCTATTTTGAATTCGTATAGTTTAGAAAAAAGATTTCATCTCTCTGTATATATACTTTGTTAAGAAGACGAGTGCAACTAGAAATGCCATAATTATATGTAAGGAAAGGCATAATATGAAGTTCTGGTGCTAGAGGAATCTGATTATCACTGTTGTCATCATACTTATTCGATCGGCATTTGCTTTCAGTGTCCGAGTGACGAAAGGTTCTTTTCGTTTTCTAGCTTAATGTTTTCATCAAATTTTAGTTTGTTCAAGAGTATGATACTGAAATCATGGAGCTATACTAGGTGATTTCTATGAGATGATTGACGAAGTTGCAAAACCATCTCCAAATACCAAAAAAATAATCAAATTTCAACTTGTCTTGTTGTCTTTAATTTATGAGAAACCTGAGTAATTTTAATGAGTGTTACAAGTCAATGCAACTTGCACAACAAACTACTTCATAAAGTTGAAAAACTTTTAAAAAACCCCAGTTAACTATAAAGCAAAAGTGACATGTCTTCTTTTTTTAATAGAATTTACATGAGTTTCACACATCACAAGTCCTTTATAAATGTGTCTAGACATGATGCCTTCATAATGCTGCCTTAATTACACTCAGAAATTTTTTTTCTATCAATCTAAATTAATATTAATTTATAAAATAAATAAATTTTACATATGCAAGACTCATTTTATGTGAAAAAATTAAAATCAATTTAGACTCGATTAAATGACAAACCCTCATTTTTTCTTTGGGTTTTGACGTTTTTGGATTCCACCAACCCCAATCTAGCCATCTTGAGTCCAAATTGAGGTCCCACCTCACAATTGATTTTTTTCTCTTTTCCTATTTTTTGTCGCATGAAGAAATTGAAGGCCATTAACTTGACTTTTGAGGTGTGGCAAGGACGATAGGAAACCTCCATTCCATGCATCTACATCACCCTTTGATAACAATTTTTTTTTAAAGATTGGAAAGAGTAGGTCGCGTAATGCGAAGAAATTAACCTCCATTCCATGCATCTACATCACCCGTTGAATTTACTATTATTATCATCAATCTGTCGCGTAATGCGAAGAAATTAACTCACACGTACAGACTTAAGTGGGAAATTGATCTAAAATGGCCATAGCAGCATCCACGCAAATAAGAGATTCAGGGGTAGGTCTCATGAGGATGGAGGGGTAAAAAAGAAAGAAAAAGCATCCACGCAAATAAACTTTATAGCAAACCAAAAAATGTTACTCTTGACTCCCAATATCATATTGGACGGATCACGATTACCTATTTATTTATACATAAATTTTATTAAATTTATGAAATCAGCGGAGGTTGCAGCTTCCAATGACCCTTATATGCAGGGGCGGAGCTAGGGCCTAGCCCCCCCATCCCCCATATTTTTTTTTCTAAAAAAGTATATGTAAAATCGTTAAAAAAAAAGTTATGTTATTAAAAAAATTTATGTAGTATTGTTAAAAATAAGTTAACGGCCCCCTTTTTTTTTTCCTTGTCATGAATGTTTTAATTTGAATTTTGGCCTCCTCAATTTTAAAATGCTGGCTCCGCCCTTGCTTATATGGCTCCACCAATGCATACTGGACTTGTAAAGAGAAAACGTGACACGCATCTTGGAAGAAGTTTAACCTGAATTGCCAATTAGCTGCTTGGATCTTTCTTGCAACGTGCCTTTAGACCAACTCCAACATCTTCCTTATATTTTTCTCTACATATAGAGAATTTGGATCATTTCTCTATATCTAGGAATTTCATATTTTGATTTTACTCCAACAGCTTCCCTACATTAAGTAAATCTCTTATTTCAATTTTACTCCAACACTTTCTCTAGTTTAAAAACTCTCTATTTTTGTTTACTCCACATGTGGAGATGTGAAGATAAGTTTAGGAAATTGTTATTGTATCTCCACATGTGGAGATAGTGAGATTTAGATATAGAGATTCTCTATATGTAAGGAGATAGGTATAAGAAAGTTGTTGGAGACCAAAATCTCCAATAGCTTCCCTACATGCAGAGAATTTGATGTTTTAGGTCACCTATTAGAGATGGCCTTATAAGTACTGGAAATTCGGACAATGCATTTTAAGCTCCATTTGTTTGCAGTAAAATATTTTCATGAAAAATATTTTTAGAATTTTACGATGTTTGGTAACACGAAAAATTTGGTCAACCGAAAAATATTTTCTGATCAGGAGAAAATTTTAATTCAAATTGGAAAATATTTTCTTATTTTTTGGGAGAATAAAATATTTTTCGGAACTCACCCACTTCATTCCCACCCCACCCACCCCCTACCCCCTACCCCCTACCCTCATTCTCCACACACCCTCTACCTTCATGGTTAACATATATATTATATGTGTATGTTTTTTTTATAAATAAAATCTCATACCAAAAAATATTTTTCACTATACATCCAAACACCAGAAGATATTTTCTAGTATTCTATTTTTAAAAAAAATATTTTTCCCCAACAAGTTATTTTACGACAAACAAACGAAGCCTTAGGAATGAATCCACATATTCCTATCCATAATATAGTGGTTGCTTCACATATGAGTGAGGGGCGGAGCTAACCAATTTAGAGGGGGCTGCTTAATATATATATATATATATATATATATATATATATATATATACTAGTTGAGTCTGTCCATGCAAATGCATGGGCCAAACCTAATGTAGATTAAGAAAATATCGTAAATAACAACTTGATTTTGCAAAATAAATAATGAAAAGATATAGGAAAAGAAGAATAAAAATTAAAAATAGTATTTCGAGCATCTCAAAAAAGAAATTGATAAGCTCTAGACTTTTTAGGGGCAAAATGGGGCAAACAAATGAACTAACCAACAATATGGTAGTGGGAGTAAATAAAAATTTAAGAAAACTATAATTGATTTTGCATAATAGAGCCTGCAAATTCTCAAGAGCTTACCATAGTCTTTGATTATTTTCTCACTTGTAGAGCTTGTCAAGCATGGGCAAGCTTTGCCGAAAGATGGTATCACTCAATTCATAGAGGCAACAGAAAGAATCTTATTTTAAATATGAACGATGACCTCAGTAAATCAAAAGGTAATTAAACACTCCCAATGTACAATCAAAATCAATCTATAAACTCTTAACACAATGTGACACGGGAAAATCTCTCATAATTCTTTCCACCATATCAATTTATAATCAAGACGATGCCTTCAAATTAGCAGAGCTGTACAATCTAAAATGCTCTGCAAAATGCGAAACCTCAACTCAACTATTGTGAGTAAGTCGTGGCCTTTGTAGAAACCGTATCTTACCCTCAGTTCCTAAGTCTTCCTAATAGAGCATTCACATAGTATGTATTAGTTGTATTCAGGCGAGTAACTTGGGACTCATAATGATTTTTATGGGCAAGATGTTGTATCTTTGTATAACTGCAAAATTCATACCTCATATGCATTTATCTCAAAGAAAAGAACCTGTATACAAAACATCGAATTGAATTAATAGATTTTCAGACATAATATCAAGCATACTGCAACACAATATTTGATTCAAAAATAACGTGCAAGCCAATTTTATCAAAATAAGCATAAACAGTTCTTCACTTTTAAGAAAAATAAAAATTGAAAACAACAAGAAAAATGCTGAGGCATGTATATGATGCATATATAAACATATATGTAGACACAAGATCTAGAAGACAATCTACATGATGTATAGCATTCATATTCTTGTAAATATAGAAGAGTCAAGTCCATTGGAGAACATTAATGGTATTACCTTTTGCATTTCTAATGAACATATGTTGGTGCTCAACAAAAGATCTCAGCATCACTTATCAGCAAAACCATTGCAAGTGAATTCTAGACCCCAAAAGATAGACAGTATCAACACTTCATTCTGTACCTTTCAACCGATTGCTGCCGAAGTGCTACAAATTCTGGTCGGAACTGAAGTGCAAGGAAAGCTATATGACATTTGAGCCTCTGATACTTAGCCAAGCTTGGAGGAAGAGTAGCCTGCCGAGAAAAACAACAAAATAAGAAAACTTTTGCCATATTGAAGAAAGACACCTAACTATAGAAATCATGTAGACAAATAAACTATGCAATTTTCCTAGTTAATGAGTGACATAAATTACACTACTTGATATATAATATTGGATTTCCCTTGTTTGGGATTGTCTAGCACAAGTCAAAAAGAAGACTTTGTAAAAGAATTGAAGAAAGGGGAAAAAAAGGAATGAGATCATGGAAGAAATAGAGAAAGTAAAAAAAAAAATAAGTGAAACCCGAAAGATGCAAAGACGAATAGATTCTATGCCTAGTGGTTCTACCTCTTTTTATATAACTTTGTCATAAATATAATCTGCTTGTGAATCATCACCAACATATGTTACCAATCTCATTCAGATGAAAGTTGTATGCTAGTTAAATAAAGTAGACAAACGAAACTAAATTCTTCAATGCAAATGGTTCATAAAAGACTCCATACTTGTTGTAAAATACAACATAATTAGATTGAAAATACAACTTATATGCAAGCATCCTCCATCACTAATTACTAATTCAATGATCTTTGATTTCTTTAATTTTGGTAGAACTTGAGTAAGATAAAACCTCGGACCAGCTGGACTATTCGGTTTAAAAATTGGATGTTGTTTCTATTTCCTGACTTCCTCCAAGTCTGGAGGTAAATTCATCTCTTAAATGATTTAGCTTAGTACAAACTCCTTCATTGGTAATAAATATTTAACTCATGGTATTGAAAAAGTTGAAGCCAATTGTAGCCTAAGATTAGCAACACATAGAAATGGAGAATACATAAAAGAACAAAAAGATCTAAAAATTCAACAGTCGTAAAGACCCCAGAAAATTTAACAACATAGTTAGCATCATAACCACCCAAGGAATCTCACGTTTCGAAAACCATCTAAAACTACAAAGTTAACATCTAGTAGCAAGACAGCGGATTATTAGCAAAGGCCGAAAGAACAACATATAATGTAACTACAAATCCTTGGAAACTACTTCGTCGACTATCCGTGACCCTTGATTCTTAGGTAGAAGATATGGTGGAAGAAAAGAAGGGAGAAGTAAGGCGAATCCTAAGCAAAGAACTACCACGAGAACGACATACCAAGCATCTTGGGGAACGCCCAAAAATAGTTCGTCACAAACTGCCATGGAAAAGAAACAAACTGTAAGATGACTTTCAAATTTCACAATTTTATACAATACGGAAGAAATAAATGATAGCAACAACCAAGGAGAGAAAATATAGGATGACAAGATGACTTGAGGCAAGATGTATCCAATAGTTTATGAATTTCAGCTTTAATAATTTTTTTTTTTTACAGGAACAAATAATCCATTCAGAGACAGCAGCTTTACTAAATAGATCAAATTTTACTCTCATATATTTCTAGAATACCAGCAAGGGTATCAAATATAAGAAATAAATCAAGAACTTCTATTTTCACCTCTTCGAAGACTACCATCAGATGTATACATTTCATGGCGTGATTAGTGGCCAAAATACATAAAAGCATAGCAGTTATACTACTATACACAAAATGAAACTTTCAAGTACCAATATTATATATCACATATTCTCTCTCCTTTGCTCGTGCAATAGCAACTACGCCCTCAGGTTCCACACTCACCAGGACATACATTCTACCACCCTGAACACGACAAAAGAATTAAACGCACATAGATGATATTTATCTATTATCTAATTATTAACCCAAAAAAAAAAGCCAAAAAAATCACCTGATCATACAAAAAGATGAATAAAAATACCAACTTTATTAACTTTTATACATCAAAGACCCAAAATAAATATCAGTTAAATAAAGCACACAAACCAAACTAAATTTTTTGGGTATATATGAAAGTATATGTAGAGAAAGAAAGTCAGTGATTTTCATGTATACCTCTTAATGGCCAGCAAGGTTGACTTTCGCTTTGCTTATCAGTTTTTTAATTCTACAAATTTAATTCCTTTAATAAACTCACATATAACCTGCACAAAAAAAACCAACAACTAAAAAATAAGAATTTAAATTAGGTGTCTTGAATTGTGTGTTTATGTGTAAGAGTGAGAGAACAACATACCTTAGCCTTCAACGCGATTAGCAATTCCATGGCCTTCGAAGTCAAAAGCCTTAACTTGATTAATCGAAGAGAGAGTGGTCGAAGCTGAAGAAGAAGAGAAAGAAAAGAATTAAAAAAAAAAGTTGGGAAAAGAAAAATTGAGTGTGGAAGAAGCTGATGAAGAATGCACTGAAGCTGCTGAAGAAGAAAATAATACGTTGAAAAATGAAAGGATCTGACAACATTGGAAAATGGAAGAAAGAAAGGTATGAATAGACCATAATAACCTTAGTCGTACGTTTTAAATACTGATGTGAGAGGATTATATAGTAATTTTAGGAATAAACATTAAATGTAAAGTGTCAAATTTCACTACTCTTGATCTGACGGTTCAAACTTGTACACACTTGATTTGGTGGCGAGATCTTAACCATTGGATTGAAGCAATGTGATGTAAGATTCCACTCAACCTTTTTTGAGCTCTGAAATGAAAGACATTTTGTCAGACTCCACTTTAAACGCTTCAGATTTGTTTCTTGTCAAAACGTGGACAAATACAAACCGTTGATGAAGAACGGGTATCATTGTCATTTTAAAACACACGTACAATATTATTTACATATAGTACAATCCATTTAAAGCATGACGACCGAAACATTTCACCTAAATTGGACAACTTTATCCATGCATATTCTTTTAGATAATAGTAAAGATATATGTGATTTTTCTTTTAAAAAAATGCTAAGAACCTTTAATTTTTTATATTTGTTTACCGTAAATTTTTTTAATTGAATTTTAGCGGTCGAAATCAAATTCTTGATTCCAACTGATATGAGCTACCTCAAGAGTCTCTTGAAGCTCGTAGGTTGTTGTCTCAAATTATATGCTCCGGCTTGCGTGTACAAATATACCAAAGGTACACTTCTATCTGAATTTGGACCCCAGCAGTAACAAGAAGTTATCTTGGAGAAGTAGGGTAAAAATTGCAAGTGATATTGTCAACGCAATTTATCCCTATACTGCCTTTCCAACTCCTGTGATTTGTAGAGACCTACATATCCGTCCAATGTGATCATAGATCAATATGGGGTCACTAGTTGTTCCTGGAGAGCCTTGCCGATGATGAAGACGTTTTATTGGTTGATTATGTTAAAAACTATGCTGATAATCATCAATATGACCAAATGATAGACCCAAGATTAGAGGAAGGATGATTTGGTAGTGAAGATCTATTCTAATCTTTCTTGGATCTTGCCTTGATGTGCACACAAATAAAACAACTCCTCCTCATTGAGAAGGTCTCTCATAATCATTTGCAAGTGTACGAGTATTTTGAGAGGAATCTAATTGTTACTCTTACTCTTACTCTAATTATTTTAACATTGATGAGTAATTTAGTGACGAGTTAATCTTTTTAATAGTTGAAATATCAGGATTCGAATTTTATAGGTAGAAGTAAAAAACAGAAAAAGGAAAATCTAATTACAAATCTCGTCGCAATGCTTTGATATCACCTCTGCAAGGATCAACATTTGCATTCAATGTGTCACCCACTTGCCTGCGTCACCTCTTTGTAGTCTTTTGACATTGGTTTGAAACTATCTAGGTGGTGAGCTAGCATCATTTGAAGAACTCTTATAGTGTTTGGTGTTAAATTTTACTTAGGCTAAATCCAATAGTTTCTTTATTTTTTTCCCCATATGTATAGATTTTGGATAATTTTTTTACATTTAGGGATTTTCTATTTCAGTTTCACTTTTACAGTTTATCTACATTTAATTAATCTTCTTTGTTGTGTCAGATGAGTTTAGGGAATGGGTAGGGAATTGTTTCAGTATGAGAATCTTTAGGGAAGTTGTTGGAGATCAATATATCAAAAACTTCCCTATATGTAGGGAATTTAGGGTTTTAGAACACCTGTTGGAGAGGCTTATAACAGAGCATGTATGGTGTTTTGTGATACAATAAAACCAAGCTTGAAGAATAAAAATGATGTGCGTGTTGTGGGTCAGTCCGTGTTATTTTGTATTTATCATCTCATCTAAAAGAAGTGTTTGTTGTATTTATTTATTTTGTATTAACATGCCCTTTCACGTGTAGGCTAAATAGTTTTTACTTGAACCTTATGGATAGATATAATTTTATAAGTGGTCGCGGTGAGTTTTGAAGTTAGGACCTTTTTGGTACTGAGACGTTTTGAGAGGAGTTTGTTGCACTTATTTATTGTGTTCAACAAGTTCGCTCACGTGTGTGCTAAATAGTTTTGTATTGAGCCTTATTTGTGGGATATGTGGACGTAATTTTACAAATAAGTAATGGTGAATTTTGAACCCGAGACACTTAGATTTTTAAAAAGGGATTTGTTATATTTATTTATTGTGTTGAGTTTATGGTGAATACTTGTATGTTTCTCAATATATTTGGAGTTCTCTGCGATGAAGAGATTATAAACAAAACCACAAATCACTACCAAGAACTTGAAGCTATAATCTTTTCCATCCAACTTGACAATTTTTCGGTAACGTGATTTGGTCTAAAAAATAAATTTAGCTACCACTGAAGAAATCGCCCATATATAAGTGTTTAATTATGTGTTTTTAACTACATTAAATTTTAGATTTAGATATTACGTGTTTTTAACTACATTGAGTAAAAATTTTAGATTTAGATTTAGATTTAGATTCGCCCTTGTCGTAGAGAAGATGTCTTACAAGGATTAGAAAGTGGAATTCTAGCCAATTACGATGTCGTCACCGTCATCTACAGAAAAATTTGTTAGTACATTTTGATGTAATTCACCGAGAAAGCAGTAGGAAGAAGAAGAAAGAAAAAGCAAAAAAAGATAATAAAATAATAAAAATAATTTATAACCTCTAAATAAAAGGTGGTATTTGGGAAATTACATTACAACTTCATCCATTATCTCATGAAAAACTTGTTAGTATCTCTGATTTAATATAGAGATTCTGAAAGAAAAAGTAAGCTATTAAATGAAGCTTGGCTCAAATGTATGTGCCTTGGCCCTTGGGTCTTTTGAGAGTCTTTCACAATTTCTTCAGCGTAGAGCAAAGGGCTATCGACGAACACACTTCTCAATTTGGCGAAGCTCTTTCGCGACATTAATCATTTCTGGCCTATCCCCACCTCTTTTGTGGGTGCACCTCATAGCAAGATCCAAGAGAGCTCGCAACTGCCGCTGCTGATGATCAAATCCTTCTTCTAAAATTTTAGCATCTATAATTTGATTCAATTGATCCTTCTCCATGTAATCTTTAACGTAATCCACAATATCATTAATTTCGCGCGAATTGCATATAGATTCCTGTCCTGTTACAAGCACAAGTAAAAGCACGCCGAAGCTGTAGATCGGTTTTCTGAGTAAGAAAACCTGATGTCAGATATTCAGGTTCAATGAAACCCAATGTCCCTATTATAGCATCTTCAACCTGTGACTCTCCATGGGGGAGTGATATGGACAGAGAGAAATCAAACAATTTAGCAACACCATGGTGGTCTATGATCACCTTAGACGGCTTTAGATCCCTATAAATAATAGGTGTCTGAAACGCAGTGTGAAGATAAAGGACTGCATTTGCAATGCCTGTTGCTATCTTTATTCTGTTTCTCCAGGGCAGTAAGTTGTCATTCTGGCGACAGTGGTGCAGAAGATTATCAAGCTGTTCAAATTCAACGTACTCGTACACTAAAGCTGGATGTTGGAATTCCATGCAGCAGCCTGAAAGCTTCAACACATTCTTCAGGTGGCTCATCTGTGAAGTAATGGCTATCTCGCGGACTTTATAGAAAATCCAAGAATCGATTTCTTCATTACCGGACCTCTTAACCAAAATCTGGCGTTCACTCGTAGAACCTCTGTACATATCTCCGCAATCTATGATGGCAACCTTGTCAGCAAAGTTATTTGTTGCAGTGATGAGCTCTTAGGCTGTAAAAGAACGAATGGGAATCTCCTGTCGTCCGTTGGAAGAAGCAATAAGCTCCTCTTGCAGGGCACTTCCATTGCGGTGGAAAGCGGATGATGCTTCTTCTTTCTTCTGTTTACGTCTAAAGAACCGCAACATTCTTCCAATAATCTGTTTTTGAATATCTGCACTTCAATAGTCAATTTGAACCCCCAGCACAAAAATTGGACTGAGTTTGAGAGTTCTCAGTTTTTAATCAGCATTCTAGCTGAGGCCCATATCTGATAGCACCTTCACTTATAAATCTTAACATAGTGTTTGGATTGCACAAAGGAATAGAAAGGAAAGTAAAGTGGAGGAAAAAAAGAAAGGAAAGGAAAGGAAATGAATTACCTTTGGATTGCAAAAAAATAAAAATGGAAAGGAAATGAAATAATTTTATAATCTTTTGTTTGGATTAGAAAAAGAAAGAAAAATGATAATTTTAAATATAAAATTACTTAAGTACTCTTTTTTTATTTTTATAACTATGAGATATGTAGGGACAAAAAAGACTTTTTATAAAAAAATATTTATTTTCTCTCCAAAACACCCCAATTTGGAAGGATTACAAAATCCTTTTCATTAAAAGAAATAGAGGGGTTTTGAAACCCCTTCATAATTTTTTTCTCCTTTAAAATTTCAATCCAAATAAGAGAAAAAATTTCTTATTCCTTTCCCATCCTTTTCTTTTCGTTAAAAAGTCCAATCCAAACAAGCTGTAAGTGGAAGACTTTGGGATAGACTTCAAAACGTGTTCGCCCTGCACTTTAATTTCTAATGGGTGAGATTTAGGCCACACTAATTGGGTCCGTGGCCATTTTGAAGATAATTTTTGTAGACTTTAAGCAAAATCACACTCCAAGAAATACCTAAGCAATTTCCTCGCAGCATGCATTAAGACTTTAGTTTTGACTTCCATGGTACCAAAACCAAAAAAAGAAAAAGAAAAAATAAGCAACTCTTGGGCCGGGCTAATTTGTTAAGTGTCCTTATTACGACTATCTTATGTTACACGTCTCGTTGTCAATTGTTTTTGCCGTGCAAGCAATAACTCCATTCATGTCTCGTTGTCACTTTTCTTGGGGCAAATGATCACTTATTGAGCTTGTGTACAGGGGCAATATCCAAAGAAAAGACCTAATTCATAGATTATTAATTCATGGGATAAAGAATTTACGAATATTGAAAAGCATCATTAGATGAAAAATATATATGTTGTAACCAAATAAATCTCTAATATATATAAAAACTAGTTACAGCCAAAATTTTCATCAAGTTTGACGCATTTCTCTAATGAATTATTTATAAATCTTGAAGAAATAAATTTCTTAGAAACTAGATATTATATAGTAGGGTAATTTATTTATTTTATTTTATTTTTAATACAATGGTAATTGAAGCTCTAATTTGAACCACTCTCAAATTGACACCTTAGGACATTATATAGGGAAGAATGTGCACAAGGTAATATATAATAGGAATTAGTAGTTGTAAATTGGACTATGAATTTCACTGCAAACTTCAACTAAAATAAATACAACAAATTCTTTTCTAACCATTTAAATTTTTAAACGAATTGGTAATTTAATATGGTATCAGTATAAAAAATTCTTGGGTTTGAAACTATATTTCAATAAGGCTCAATAAAAAAAACTATATAGCCTACATGTGAGTTTTATTTTCTATTAACTCAAAAAATACTATACAAAAAAATTAAACCAAATCAAACCAAACCAAATTGAGCTTTGTCCCACTAGATGGAACCGACACTGTATAAAAAACACTATATAAAAAAAAAATTGATCCCTAATATTAGATTTTTGATTCCACCTTGCTTGTGTTGGCTCATTCCTTTTGACTTGCTTTCTTTGCAGACGGCGAGTAGGTGTGTACGTGGACTTGGGTTAGATGCTTACGCTTTTGTTTAGACACAGTGGTCATTTCTTTGGTTTTGTCTTACTTTCGTCTGGTATTCACTTCTTATAAGACAAGTTTCACTTGTAAGCCTCCTCAAATTGCGTTTTGCTTCGATCTCCTTGGAGTTTACGAATTACTTATGGTTTTAGAGCCCAATTTATTATGTTTAATGAATTTAGCTTGTGCATTGTATGTCTTGGGTATGTTTGTCTTATCACGTGACGGATTTGTTGGGTTGGCAAGTTTGGGGCGTGACACTAATAATACCCAAAATTTGCACCCGTAAGAGTTAAATAGAACAGTTAAATATTTATTTATTTATAATTAAAAGTTATGAATTCAAATTATGGGTTTAGCCTTCATTGCAAAAAAAAAAAAAAACCTTCAGTGTATCGTTCACCCAAGTGAAAAAGCAAGTATTGATTTTTTTGTGTGTGCAACTTTAGTGGTCCTATATGGTATATCTGTAGAAAATACAATACTCATACGTGTAGTTTATGTATATGTAAATATTAACTATGACTTACAGATTATAAGCATTGTGGAATGAAGTGAGGTTCTAATGTAAATTAAACTACAATAATATATCATTATATTTTTCTTTTCTTGTTCTTCTCCCATTGGTGATCTTCTTATCCGACTGGCTGCAATATCGTTAGTTTTAACGATAAGTGAATTACGCACACAACTCATGCAACTTTGATTATTTTTAAACAATTTTGTCAACAAAATGTGTATGCCAATTAAACAAAAAACCCTTCTCAACAAAATAAAAGAGCTTAAATTAACAAAAACAATGTACAAGATGGACAGGAGCTTTGATGTGTTTAAGAAGAGCAGAGGTGCATTGATTCTCTCCTACCTCTTGCTTGTGATGCCTCCTGATGTACTCATCTTCTACGCTACCACCCTCCTCCTATCTCCATCGTCCATTATGCTCACCATCTTCAATATGACGGCCCAAATTACGGTTAAAATTCGGATATTTTTCTGTTGGGTCGGTTTGAGGTAAGAAAGTGTGTGTGTGTGTGTGTATCAGAAGTGTATATAGATATGGATATGTATATTTGTTTCTTTTTTTTTTTCCAATTTGGTGTGTGTGTATATATATATATATATATATATATATATATATATATAAGGAAAAGAGAGAAAAGAAAAAGAAATTAGGGTATTTGTGTCTGTCACGCCCCCAAATTCATCTCAATGAATTCGAGAACGAGACCACCGTGAAGCCAAGAAGATCAACTTCTTAAGCCGCAAGGCTTTATACACTCAAAAGTTACAATAAATTAAACTAAAATAATCTTCCCATAAATGCCACAACAAAGCGTCTAAAGCCTTCATAAAAGCAAAAGCATCAAAAATTCGAAAATACATATATTCATTAAAAAAACTTCTAATACATAACAAATCTAGACATTTTAAATCATTAAGATCTCGCAGTCCAAAATCAAGGAGCCTCTACCCTTCTATTTACTCGTTTTTATCTACAAAAGTCAAATAAAGTAGTAAGCGAAACAATGCCCAATAAGTAGAACTCACCCCAAAAAAAAATAAAGCTCAAAGATCAATCAAATTTGGAGGCCAATAATCGATACAAAACTCAATAATTAATACAGTGACATAATATCAAAACTAACAAAACTATAATAAGTTGTGGCTGATTAGTAGTGCGATTCACAATACGAAACTCACAATACAATCGATAACAGATGGCGGCTAATTAACTCCCAACCGTTTAAGATTCGATATACAACTTGGATAATTACTACAAGAAAAATTGCCATTAGTGACGAAAATTTTTTGTCACCAATAGCGACGATAGTGCGACGACTTGAGACATAAGTAAATTGGTGTAATCTTTGAAACAAATTTGCTACGAGTTAGCGACGCAGATGAAATTTGGTTGCTAATACATCTCAAACAGCAACGCGTTAGCGACGAAGTTTGAGAAAAAATATTCGTCGAAAGTTCGTCGCGAATTAGTTTCAAATAGAGATAACTTAGCGACAAAAGATTTCAAATGAACGTGCGTCGCTAATTTCGTCACTAATACATCGGAAATAGTAATGAGTTAGCGACAAAGTTTTAGAAAAAACATATTCGTTGAAATGTCGTCCCTAATTGGTTCAAATAGAGACAATTTAGCGACAATTGATACAAAATAACATGTGTCACTAATTTTATTACTAATACGTATCAAATAGCAACAAATTTCGCGACGAAGTTTTAGAAAAAAAATTCCTCGAAATGTCATCGCTAATTGGTTTCAAATAGAGACAATTTAGTGACATAAAGTCTTAAAATAACATCCATCCGAATTTCATTGCTAATACGTATCAAATAACAACAAAATTAGAGATAAAGTTTGAGAAAAAAAATATTCGTCAAAATTTCATCGCTATTTGGTTTTAAATAGAAACAACTTAGCGAAAAAAGGGTTCAAATTAACATGCGTCGCTAATGTCGTTGCTAATACATCTCAAATAGCAATGTGTTAGCTACGAAGATTTAGAAAAAAAATATTCATCAAAATTTCATCCCTAATTGGTTTCAATTGGAGACAACTTAGTGACAAAAAGTTGAATCTTTTCATAAAATTTGAAATTCATCATTTCATAATAACATTTCATTTTAGATTGGTGAGTTTTCAACAATTATAATTTACATAAACCAAATACGAAGACTAGATTCAAGAAGTAAAATATATACAATGACTTTACGACGACATGAAAATCCAAATAAACAAATTTTAAAATGGTCAAAATTAAATTTGTGAATAATATATAAAGAAGTGATTTATAATAAATAATCTAAAAAGTTGAGCTCCGCTAGTTGGGTTCCTTCGTCGTCAAAATAAATAAATAACTAAAATAGAGTTACCAAAAGAATTAAGATATAATACAAAAATGTTAAAGTTGTTTAATTCATTTGTAGACTTATAATACATAAATTTTGGGATATAATACACAAATTTCTATTTAATATTACAATTCAGTTGCTTTCAAGCTCATTTATCTTATTAAAGTTCTAGTGAAAAAAAAGCTCTTCAGAAAATCATTAGTAGAGTTGGAAGTAAGGTGTGGAGACACTTTGTTGAGGCTAACAATAATTAAGAGTCACAGTTTGCCTTACTAAGAGCCTAAAATGAATTTGACCCAATAAAGTAACTATAAATAATTAAGAATCTTATGTCTTAATTGGTAGGTTGGGAACCTTCTTGTTTAGTTTGATCTTTTGACTCCAATTATATCTTTTATGAATTTAGAATTGAATGAAATCTTTCTATGTGCTTAATTAACTAAAACAAAACAAAAGTTCAAACTTTTGCAAACGAACTTCTCATTTAGTTTCTATCAATTCTAATGTTTAGAATATTTTTTTGGTGTCACATATACTATTAAATTGAAAAATTAAATTTCTTTTAAGGCAATAATCTTTTTTAAATGTCACTGATGTGTTGGTGTTTTCCAGTTTAAGCTCAAGATTTGCAAGTGATGCAGCTTAAGATTTACAAGTGATGTATAGCTCAAGATTTAAACGTACGTACAAAAATGTTAGCAAAAGCTCTTTCAAGATGTTTTTCTCTATTTTTGAATTTCTCAGATTCTCAAAAAGATATGTTTTTCTCTATTTTTCACGTTCTCACATTCTCAAAATTATGTAAACTGCTGCAATGGCTAGTTAACGGATTGGTCGACGTTACTAGGCAACCCCATTGGCCGGTTGTATCACTCAACAAAGGTGAAACAACCGGTCGACTTTGTCGGTCGACCCTATCGACCGACAACCTCGACCGGCAACTTCTGCCTTTGTCGGGTGAGGTATTGAGGTTGAGGCATTTAAAGTCTCATTAGACATTTCTATATAGCACAATTTATAGCATACAAAGAGATTCATATATCAGTTGAATAGATTCACATTGACATTATTAGAATAAGTAGCATGACAGTGGGAGGTCACAAAAATAGCATCTCAAGGTATTTTCGACATTTGTATCAATCAAGATATATTGTTTTTGATGAGTTAGTGCATTAGTGAATAACTGAGCATATAGCAGTATTAGTACAAGTACAGGTCATGATGTAATGTCATAAAAGATATAAAAGTAAGCAATTATGGACTAACCATGTGACAGAACAAATAAAAAGTCATCACCAATTCAATTGTCATATTTTACAAAGTAAGAAACTGGGATCCATGAATTTTTGAAAGCTTAAGTAATCAACAAGCTAATATATATATATATATATATATATATATATATATATATATTTAAAAACAGGATTGGCATAGGCAAGAGGTCTAGGCAACTGTGTCTTCATCAGAACTATCCTCATTTTGCACATGACTTCCTTTATCATGTTCCCATGTGCTTGGCATCGGAGGAAGATCATATCCTTTCTCAGCAATCTAATGATTGTACGAATCCACCCATGATTTGATATTTGACACTTGTTGTTTAAGAGGCTTTAATTCCTTGCGAAAGATGTATTTGACTCTCATTTCCATTTGGGTTATGTGATATTCAAAGCAATCTTCAAGGGCAAAGATTAGGAGATTTATGTCAAATGGTGACTGGGTATTTAATTGAGGAACACTGTTACTTGACCCAGCACATTTCATTCGTTCCATCTCAACCGCATCAGTTCTTAAAGATTCTCTTAGGGTTGCTCGAACATCTCTTTCTTCTTCATTTCCTTCATCATTAGAATCGACATCAATTCGATCATATTCATTGTCTGTGTTAGGTTCTTCTTTGATAGTTTTTTTTTTCCTTTTCCTTTGACATTTTTCCTCGATTTTTTTACTCATTCCCCAATTATAACAATTTGTTCAGCTTCAAATAATTTCTCAACTTCACTAAACTTATATATTCTGCCTTCATAGATAAATAAGCTCATGCATTTCATAGCCGCCTTATTAAACCTCCAGCTATGAAAAAATCTACCAACAATAGGCAATGGAACTTCATAGTCCTCAAATATCCGAATTAGTACCCTTCCATATGATAGACTTATGATTTTGGTCCTAATATGCCACATGTGAGATAGCATCATATATGGAAGATGAATTTTCTTTCTTGCATTGATCATATATATAGTATAGGCATCACAGAATTGTACTCGACCATCATTAGCACCTCTAGGCATAATTAAGTCAGTGACAATGTGCAACAATAGCCTATTTCGACCAGCCATAGCGCGATCATAAGGGGTATCATCATCATCGTCCAAAGGTTTATCAATCCCTTCCCATACCATCGACATCATAGCAACATTATCATTTACATGCATGTCTAGAATCCTTTAACATTATAATACTTCTGGCCAATTAGAGGAAGATCAAACAGATTTGCTAAATAGTCTTCAGTTAAATGAATTTCTTTTCCTCTAACACTTGAAATCAAACTGTGATTAGGACCTTCTTTAAGCAAGAAATAAAATTCTCTAACTAACTCATTATGCATAGGACATTCTACATGTATGAAAGTTTCTCAGCCTTGAAATTTTAAGCATTCAATAATATTAGTACCTTCAAAAGATGAATCCACAATTGGTTTGCCAGCAATCACACTGCACTTTTTGAATTTGTCGCATATTCTTTGAGTAGAAGTCCCTCTTGAAGATGACTGTGCTTGATTCTGCTTAGATGCTGAACCTCTGCCCATTGTGCGAACCATGTTGGAAGTCTTTAAAAATCAGTGAAAACTAGGTTTTTGATGTGCAAGAAGTGTGTTTATGGAGTTACAAATTAGTTTAATCGGTAAAATTTGATGTTTGGCAAGAGGGATTTTCAAAGTTTGAGAGAGATTTTTGGAAAAAATGTGTTTGAAAATAAATACAACTGGCCAACGAGCGGTTTTAAGTAATGCCTGTCGTGACTTTCTAGCTGTCGGTCAATGTCCTCGACCGGTTATGTTGTCCTGTTCCATCGACCGGTGCCTTATGTTGGGGACGGTAGATGGACTCGACCGGCTAGGTTAGCCAATTAAATATTTTTTTGCTGATAGATGGTGTCAGCTGACCCCATCGTCCGGATTGGTTGGCCGGCTTTAATGCATTTAATAAAAAAAAATGATATTCTTAATTAGTACAAATATGAATTAACAACTACACTAAATATGTATCTTTTCATTGTTAGTAGAATATGTAGCCTATAGCAATACATGGACTATTGCTTAAAGTCCAAATTTATAAGTCGTAAAAAGAGATTGAAGTATCTTAAGCATAAAAAATAGGACAAGGGTAGATATAATACAATTTTCAAAATTAGCCTATAATTTGTATAACTTCTCTTATCTTGAGCAAAAATAAAATAAAATTAAAGTATTAATAATTATGTAAACGTTTTACGAAACAACTACGTGATAAACAAATTTTGTAGAACAACTATATGTATTATTTTAAAGAAGTATATTTAACCACTTGGTGTAGTCCATTGTTATAAAAAGTACATATAGTTTGCATGCTTGTTTGGGCTAAGTTGTGGTTGTTGGATGACTTAATATATAAGAAAGATAAGTAGAAAAGATTAGAGTGGTATGATAAGTGAAATTATAATTGTGACTCCCGAGGTTATTACCGTACTTTCCATTAGTTGTTGCATTCACTATTTGTGCAATTCAACTGTACATTTACTTGTTATTTCCTTGGTTACTATTTATTGTATTTTTCAACTACCTATTTTCTTAGAATTAGCATTTTTCTTAAGTCATATTACTTATTTTAGGAATGAGAAAAATGAGCATTCGAGCAAATTACATTAGGAACATTCGTTAAGAAAATGCTTTAGCGGTTCATTGAATAGTGTTACGTAGTCTAATATTAGTTTTGAGTTAGCTAACATTTAAATTACATCATTGGACTTACTTTAAGTGGTTTTGGCTCATTTTTAATTGTCACACACACACATAAACATATTACATATATTATATATATACATTACAACACATATACTTAAAAAATAGCTTAAAACAAATCAATTAATACCCTTTTTATTCCCCCCAAAACCGAAACTCCACAGCAGCCCAAGGAAGGAGAAAAACTTCCATTTTTGCTCGGCAAACTTCACTTTGAGCTCATAATAGTCCATTCCAAGTGCAACCAAGCCATCTCCTAGGATCTACACTTCAATTTGTGAGGGATTTTCACTTATCTTTGCATTTTCTATGGTTTTTGTTTATGAGTCAATTTCGAGATTTTCTTTTTTATGTCAATATTATGCTTAATTCATTTACAAAGAGTAGTTTACATGTTCTAGAGACCTATTTTGTGATGCTTGAAGCTTTGGTCATTGTAGTTTTTGCATAGGTTAGTTGAGGAAGACAATTAATAGTGACTATTTTAGGGTTTTGAGAAAATGTGCTATATGGCTTGATTCATTGCTTCTAGTAGGTGCCTTAGATGTTAATAAAGATAGTTTAATAGCCACGTGATGTTGAATTGCTCAAAAATTGGCTAACACATGAAATAGACGACTTTTAAAAAGGGGTTTCGGGGTTAATGCAAATCCGGGTTAATTTGGCCATTACATCTAGTGTTCTTAGGCTATATAGGTGCTATATATGCTTTGCTAAACCTTGGTTGATTCCCGGTTAAGGTACTTGTAGTACAAACTCACAAGGGAGAAATTGGGGCTTTTGTGCTAAACACGGGTAATTGGGTAACTTCGAGAGTCCTAAGGGTGCTTTATGGGTTAATTAGAAGTATGGAATAGCCCGCTCACTTAACTAGATCAATAGCTTGTGTTTGGAAGGAAAATGGCTTGTGTTACAAAGGGGTTTTGGGTCAAACGTAAATCCGGGTGAATTTAGTTAATATATTTGGTGTTCTTAGGGTAAGTAAGGACTAAATGTGCTTTTCTAAATCATAGTTGAGCTTTGGTTAAGATACTTATAGTACAAATGCGCAAAGGGAGTAATCGGGGTTTTTATGGCTAGTACGGGTTAATGAATGATTTCAAGGGTTCTAAGTGTGTCATAATGTATAACTAGAAGATTAGAATAGTTAGTTGGTGAATCTTGAGCCTTAGCCTTCGGTTTGGAGTTAAATGACTTAGGATAACAAAAGGAAAACTCAGGGTTTTCATGCTTAGCATTTGAATTAGTTTTGGTGCTTGTATATCGTACCTTTATATGTTATTATATGGCATTTGTGAATATTTCGTGAAGCTTCGTGATCATCGGACATTGACCCCTTTGTGTTTGTATAGTTATTTTCATATTTAATGCTTATATCTTGTTATAATGTTTATATTACTTGTATTTTGTTAAGATCATATTCTAATAGACGTTGTATGCTAAGTAAGTAGGACTATAAGGATAACTCATCTAGTTATATGATTATTGATTATTGTAATTAAAAGTAATTAGAATTTATAACTTATGATCTTAACTTAATGGGATTTGATGGTTCTAATATATTTTATGTTGTCTAATGATATGGTAAGGTGAACATTGTAGCTTAATTGCGTGTGGGATATAAACTTGTGTGAATAAGTGATTATAAATCTAGCTTCTAATGTTGTAGGGTTGAGTTAAGTATGAGTTGAGTTGGAATTGATATAGTTAAATGCTAAATTTATATGAACACACTAGGGTTACATATTCGAGCTAATTTGGGAAAGTTGAAGTAAATCGAAGCTATTCTCTTGCGTGTTTGGCTTAATTCTAGGTGATGGAGACCTTATCCTTACGTGCATAATAGTTATTTAATTGTACATAGATTATATGCACTTATTGTCTATATATTGTATGTGAGGACAACCTACTTTGTTGTCCCTCAATCATGTGTTTATTGATTAATTCTATTATTATCATTTTGAGTGCATTGCATCGTGGTTGCGCAACCATTCAGGCATGGTAGTATCGTGGAAATCGGGCGGCATCAACTTACCGGTCTTCTTCGGCTACCATGGTTGCCCAGTCCCTCTCTCGCTTGGAATACCGCCCAGGGAGAGTTGGGTCGTAGGATTTCGGGGTACATCCGGAGTATACCCATTTTGGAGTTATAAGGGGATGTCGACTTATCGATATTAGTGTCATTATTACATCGGGATTTCCGTTCGTGGCTCGTGGTTCGTGATTGAAAAACAAAGTGAATCGTATCCTTTTTAATGTGTGGTAACTTGTTGTTTAAATTGTTCTTTGGTTGTAAAATGTTTTATTTGTACTAACTGTTGCATTGCACGTCCCCGGTAGACCTTATCCCTCACTAGGCAATTGTGATTGCTTATACCTCACTAAACAAGTTTCAGGTGGTACAATTGGAGGAGTTGCCTTGATTGTTGTGTGCTATTACTTGAGATTGGAGTGATTGCCTGCTAAACTGTGGAAGACCTTGCTTGTTCTGCTTTCTGTTCTATTTGGGAGCCTAAGGGCTTATGTATATATTTGGGTAGTTACAAGTTTGATAGCTAATTGGATGTAGTAAATGTTATGGAATTGTGGCATGTAATAACTTATGCTTCTGCTTCTAGCTACGTTGCATGCTTGGGTGTGAATGAACGGATGTATGGTTGGCTTTAATTTCTAAGAATGTTTAATTGCTAACATAGAATGGTACGATAAGCGAATGAAGACAAAGATTTTAAGACTATTGTTGCATGCTTGTATGTATTTATATTGTCTTGTGTTGCTTAAGGCTCAAATGGTCTTGAAGTTGGGATTTCAATTAGAAATGTTGTTCCTTTTGCTTCGTGGTTTTATTTGAATGCTTACAAGTTTTCAGAATGTCCACGGTATAGGGGAGACTCTGTCCATTTTCCCTAAAACTTTGAGATCGGGTTGGAAATGGGGTTAAGAATAGTTTGGTTATTAGAGCCTCCGGTCTCGTAAGGGAACGGGACGTTACAATAATCATTGTATATCAGTAGCTAATAGGAAATGCATGCTTGTATGTTTTATAGTTAAACAAATAAAATTTTAATATTTTCCTTTCAATTTCAAATTAATTCTCTACTAATCTTAATTCTCTTAATTTATACTTTCGTAAATTAATATTGAGTGGTGAGGTTTAGGGTTTAGGGTTTAGGGGCTAGGGGTTGGGGGTTAGGATTTAAGTTTAAGGTTTAGGGTTTAAGGTTTAAGGTTTAAGGTTTAAGGGTTAGGGCTAGGGTTAGGGTTAGGGTTTAAGTTTAGAGTTTAGGGTTTAGGGTTTAGGGGTTAGGGTTTAAGGTTTAGTTTAAAAAATTTATAATTTTATAAAATACAAATAAATATAAAAATAACTAAAAAAAAAAGTAAAATAAAAAGAAATAAACAATTTTATATTTTAATTTCAGACAGTTTACTTTAAAAGTAGGTTGACATTAGGTGTACTTTCCATTATCACTGTTTTTTCATTTTGTTATTCAATTCTAGAATAAATATATGGCTATCTTGTCTTAGATATTATATGAAATCAAGAAAATTTCTTAGAAATGATTGTTGTGAATTATTTTATCATTATTGGAGAGCTACAAATTGGTCTAAGTTGTATTATATTTTTAATTTTACTTTATTTTTATTATTGATATAACGTTAAATACTTTTAATTAAGATATTATTAAAAACTGGTTCAAATTCCTATAACTATTGAGTGTAAATGAATCATAATAAAATAACATTTCTACTAATTTATCAAATTATTCCTAACAATAATTTTACCAAAGTTGACACTTTTAACCCCATCCCCTATTATCCCAACGATGAAAAATAAAACCAAACTCCCGCTTAAGTTTAACCACAAAACCCACCTAAAAATAAAATCAAAGTCACTCCACCATATGCCAAAGTCACTTCTCCCGCTTAAGTTGAACTTTCTTCAGGCGCTGCAAGCCAATTCTCCATGTGCCAAAGTCATCCACTTCTCTATCTGAAGGTAAGCATTTGAACTGCTTCATCTCTTTCATGTTTCTTGCTCGTATTTTTGACATAAATCATGAACCTGTTCTCTTATTTTTACCTCTACTCATTGCAACCCACTTTGTTCTCTCACCAGGTATGGTGCATTTATGAGTTGATGCCTCTGGATTTTGACCATTTTGAGAGCCACAAACAACTATCATCTACTTAATACTACAGGTTTAGCTTTCAGTGAGATATTTGCAACATATTATAACACTATTTTAGTTCTTATTACATTTTATGATTTTGGCAAATGATTTTACAGTAAGAACCACATATTACTTGAAAACTGTGTGTAAAAACTATAACCGGCCAACCCAGCCAGATGATGGGGTCGACTGGTTCCATTGATCGGTAGATTTTGTTTGTGACGGTCGATGGAACCGGTCAACCTAATCGTCCGGCTGGGTTGGCCAGTTGTTATTCTTTACAGAATTTTCAAGTTCAATGTCATGACTAACATCAAGTTTAGGATATGAAATCAAACACTTATAATTAATGACACATTGTCAATTTAATATGTATGTTTTCTCTTCTATAATTTGGTAAAAACTAATGTGCTTTATATTGAGATGTTACTACACAGGAAGCTAGGTTTTATGAATGAAGTGATATATATTCGGGCAGGATTTCAATCAGACTATCTATGTTCATCGTACACTTGATTATCCAAACTTCTAATATCAACTTGAGTTATATTTTTTCGATATGTTTATTAGATTTTAAATATTTTATGTACTACAGAAGTTACCAATATAGAACACAATCGTGAATGGATGGATGACCCTTGGCAACCTGATGGACAACTTAGTGATTCTTTTATTGACGGTGTACATGAATTTGTTGCATTTGCAAGCAGTCAACAACATTACATGGACGGTGATAATATGAGATATCCATGTGCCAAATGTAGAAATCGTAAGTTTTTAGATATTAACTCTGTGAAGATCCATCTTTACAAGTGGGGTTTTATGCCTTATTACTACGAATGGACTTCACATGGGGAATAGATTATGTTCTACGCCAATACTTCTGAGTATAATTTTGTGAATAATAATTATGATGGATTTGCCGAAGAAAATAATTATAGGACAATGATATATGAAGTTGCTGGTCCGGAATTTCAGATGCATCATAATAACCCGTATGATGCACCTAATATGGAAGCACAAAAATTTTATGATTTGTTGAATGCAACCGATCGACCATTGTGGGAAGGTTGTCAGAACCTCACTCTTTTGTCTGCTATGTCTCGTTTTATGAACATCAAATGTGAAGAAAATATGAGTGAACAATGCTTCAATAGAATGATCGAGACGACGAGAGAAGTATTGCCGGATGCTCATATTTTACCTGAAATCTTTTATAGGTTCAAGCATGAAATGACACCTTTGGGATTGGGATACAAAAAGATAGACGTATGTATAAATGGATTCATATTATTTTATAATTATAGAAAAGATCTGGATTCCTGTCCCGCTTGTCATAAGTCATGTGTCAAGCCATCAAGACGGGGTAAGCTTATTGCGAAGTAAAAGTTGACTTATTTTCCACTGACTCCCAGATTGAAAAGGTTATACCTATCAAAACGTACCACTGAATATATGGTGGGGCATAAGACATACCAAATTGAAGATGGAAAGATATGTGATCCATCCAACGGTGAGGCATGGAAACATTTTGACAGAGTTTATCCAGATTTTGCAGTTGAACTAAGAAATATTCGGCTTGGTTTATACTCAGATGGGTTTAATCCTCACAACTCAAATTTTCAACCTTATTCTTGTTGGCCAGTTATAATCACACCATACAATCTACCACCTTCGATGTGTATGAAGAATGCTGTCATGTTCTTGACTCTTCTTATTCCTAGTCCGAAGAACCCTAGTAAGAATATTGATATATACTTAAAGCCTTTGATTGAAGAATTAAACGAACTATGGGAAGAAGGTACATTTTTTTATGATGTGGCGACACAAGAAAATTTCCAATTGAGGGTAGCATTACTGTGGACGATCAATGACTTTCTAGCATACGGTATGTTGTCTGGTTAGAGTACACACGGGAGGTTGTCGTGCCCATATTGCATGGAATTCTCAAAGGCTTTTCAATTGACTACAGGAAAGAATAATTGTTTCTTTGATTGTCATCGCTGATTTTTACCACGGAATAGTTTGTTACGGCGGGACAAGAAGAATTTTCTAAAAAATAAAGAAAAAAGATCTGATCCTCCGCCTAAGTTAGACAGTGAATAGATCTAGGAATCTGTCAAGGACTACCCTAAAATCACTGAATTGTTTGGAAAAAAAGATATATGGTTTCGGAGAATAGCATAATTGGACCAAAAATAACATTTTTTTGGAACTTACCTTATTGGCGATCACATCTTTGAGGCTATAATTTGGATGTGATGCATATTGAGAAGAATGTATTTGATAATGTTTTCAATACTATCATGGCCGTCAAGGGTAAGACAAAGGACAATTTGAAAGCAAGAATTGATATGTCCAACCTTTGTGACCATCTTGAATTATGTGTCCAGGGTGACCAACACAATGGTCATGGGTTGAAGCTGGGTGTCTATACACTTCCTGTTGCAAGTAGAAAAATAATCCTAGAATGGGATAGGGGCTTACGACTTCCTAATTGATATGCATCCAATTTATCAAGGTATGTTGACATGAAAGATATGAAGTTGTCCCATATGAAAAATCATGATTGTCATGTGTTTATGGAGTGAGTGCTTCCTATAGCTTTGCGTGAGGTAATGGCTAAACATGTTGGGGAAGCTTTTACTGAACTAAGCTTATTCTTTGAGACATATGTCGCACATCTTTTCAAAGACACGAGCTCGAAAGAATGCAAGATAATATTTTCATGACACTATGCAAGTTGGAAAAGATCTTACCTCATGCATTCTTTGATTCCATGGAGCATTTGTCAGTTCACTTGGCGTACGAAGCAATTTGTGGTGGTCCTGTACAATATCGATGGATGTATCCTTTCGAGAGGTTCTTGCATCCTTTGAAAAAGATGGGAAAGAACAAAGCAAGGGTCGAGGGGTCTATATGTGAAACATATCTTAGTCTCAAAGTACAACCTTTTGTTCTTATTACTTTGAAACGCACTTGACAACCACAACTAGAAATATTGGTTGGAATGACCAATATAATTAGGTGGATTACCCTGAATGATGCTTATCTATTTTTAGTTATCCTGGTTGTCCATTAGGAAAGGAAAAAACTCGGATGCTGGATGATCAAGAGTTCAAAGTAGCACACCTTTATGTATTGATGAATTGCCAAGAGGTTTACCCTTTTATCATGTAGGTTCATGAGTTTATTCAAAATAAATTGATGTATTTGTGTGAATGTTGTCAAATTGTATCAGATGAATCATTAATATTATTTACAGGATGTTCGAGGAAAATCTTATCAACAATGATCCTTCATTGACTCCATCACAGATCCAACATAATATTGATAATTTATTTCCTAATTGGTTATATGAACATGTAAGTACATGATCCAACTTATGTCATTTAGATAGGTTCCTTTTATATTAGTAATATACAAGTTTACTTTCGGTACATTCCATGCCTGCAATTATCCTACACTAATTGTTTGGATGATCGAGTAAAATGTCTTTCAATGGGGCCATGTAAGAGGGTACATAGATGGTCAAGGTACTTAGTCAACGGCTACAGGTTTCACACACTCAAATATGGGTCATCCAAATCTATAATAAACAGTGGAGTGTTTGTGAAAGGGACGTATAATGATAGTACCGATAAGGGTGACTATTATAGAATGCTAAATGACATTATTGAATTAGAATACCATAACCCAACAGTGAAACATACAAGAGTAGTCCTATTCAAGTGTGATTGGTTTGATTCGACAAAAAATAGAAGCGTTAAGGAGCATCTTAAGTATCGCCTGGTTGATGTCAATATGAAAATGAAGTATCAGAAATATGACCCATTTGTGTTAGCAGAACAAGCACATCAAGTGTACTATTATAAGTATCCAGGGGCTAAGAGAGATTGAGTTGATTGGTGGGCTGTATGCAAAATCAGACCAAAAAATCACTATGATCCACCTTTAGTGGATTCTGCAATTGAAGATGAATCAGTTTTTCAATCAGATGAAATGGATGTACCTATTGTACTACCAAATGACGCAGAGGTGCCTTCACATTGTCATGAAAGCGATGAAAATATTGAAGTATTGGAAGAAGAGCTCAATCAGCTTAATGATGTCGTTGATGTCAATGATGAAGTTAATGTTGAAGTAGTTGAAGATGAAGATGATTCAAATGAAGAAGATGAAAATTATGGGAATAAGATGATGATGCAGAGAAAAATAAAGAAAATGATGGGAATGAGATGATGATGCAGAGGAAAACGAAGATGGTGAAGATTAGTGTCAACAATCAATTGTCTGGATGTGTATACAGTATATTCGTGTGATATCTTCTTGTACCTATTTTAAACAATTGATTGTGTATATTGTACTACCTTCATGTGATATCTTCTTGCACTAACACTAATCCATATAAATATTCAAACTATACATATAGATATGTTTACATCAATATTTGTCTGTGGTACAATATATCCATAACGTCTGGTAAAGGTTGCGGCACCGGTGGTAGACGATATGTGCCTCCTGGAGCAGTACAGCGTGCCAGAGGAGCAGGCATTGGACGTGGATTAGGCAGTGGACGTAGATCAGGCACTGGAAATGAATCGGGAACAGGACGTGGATCAGCCACTAAATATGGATTAGGCAATGGATGTGGATCAGGTACTACACGTGGATCAAGCACTACACGTGGATCAGGCACTGGATGTGTATTCTCTACATCTTCAAGACCGTCAGCTGAAGAGCGTGCATCCATTGCATCATCTATGATACCACCACGCCAAGGGATAACACCTGTTCCCCCTGTGGCACCGAGACCTTCGCAAAATGATTCTGGACCACTGACTTCATCTCAGAGCTTGTCGCGACACTTAGAGGATAGTAGCGTTCACAAGTCTAACCTTAGTATATCTACTGATCATGTCGAGTCATCAGCTGCTACTGAACGACAGGCTAGCCTATCCTCAAGCACCTTACAAGATTGGCACCTTTATGGGTTCCCATCCTTAGAGACTTACACTGTATGGCAAATTGATCGACGCACACACCTAGAATTATATGGTAATGGGTAAGTGTTCAATTATTACAATTTCAAATTAGCTATTGCTTAGTTTTTATGTACGCATTTGTATAAGTATAATTTTTCTTATTGCAAATGGGTACCGTGTCGAGCGAGTCTAGAGATAGCTAATATATTATCTGGAGGGTATACCGAGCCTTGGCTGACGTGGGGTACAGTTTCTATTGAGGTTAGAAAGAGATGGTTCATGACTTTTCAGGTAATAATTATATTTCTTGCTAGTAGTATATTTATCTTACTTCTCTACCTATTGCATTGTATTATATTTATTGCATTACTAATTATTTTATTTATGTGTAAAGAGAATATACAAGTGGTGGTCATGTGATGAATCCAATATTCGGAAACTATTCTTTCAAAACGTTAGTCATAGGATACGAGACCTCTTCGGCAAGGGTCATAAGGAAAACAATAAGAAATGGACAGTTTGGGTGACAATCGACATATGGGACCAGCTTTGTGACCATTGGGCATCAGATACGTGGTAAAAAAGGGCGGCCACCAACTCAAACGATCGAAAAAAAGGTTCTTCTGCCCATTATGCAGGCTCTGTCCCTTTCCACAAGGTTAAAAGAAGAACGGTAAGTTTCGAAGTACTATAGACTTATAAATATAAGTTATTAATTACTTAATATATTTTTCTTTGAATGAATGTATAATGCAAGAAAAAGAGGAGGGACGACCAGTGACCACCGCGGAGGTCTTTGAGAGGGTGCATCGCAAAAAATTCGATGGTCTCTACTCTGTCCCTAGGGCTGCTGAGTCTGTGGTATGTATATGATCTTTTTTATTGCAATGATATACAAAAGGTGACTGGTTTTCTAAATCAGGTTGTTTCTCTTGTTGCATGTTTTGCCTACAAGTTCTCAGATTCTTTCTCTGTTTTTCAACTTTTCACACCCTCAAAAGTTATGTCAAAGTTATATCATTTTATAGAAAACTAGCATAGTTAATGGATCGGTCAACTTTGTCGGTCGATGCCCTTAACCGATTGCATCACACGACAAAGGCATAACTTTGCCGGTCGACGTTGCTGGGCATTCAGCCAGTTGTGCTGGTATTGTGTGTGGTGGTGTTGGTTATCTGTAGTGGTGTTAGTTATCTAAAATTGGTAGTATGTCAAAAGGCCAGTACTTTTTCATTTGCATAATCTGATCTTTGATGTCATAGAATTGGCCTACTTTTCTGATACATACAATATGTCTTCACCATGTGCTTATTATAGTCCTCAGTGTGTGAAAGTTACATATATACTTAAATGAGTTCAGTTACGTAGTTAACAAAAAGTTTTCATTTTTCATGACATGCATTATGTATGTTTTCTTGAGAAAAACAAAAGGATATTGGACGTCTCTATAGAAGAAGTGGCTACACATTTGTTATTGGTATATGAATTATCTGAAGATTATTATATAATAACCAAAATACTAAAGAATGAAGTTATTTTTGGCTTATAATGCTTCACATTGATAAAAAAAAAAACTTGCGATATACATCGTTAGCATTAACCATCATATATTTTAATTTTTATTGCAGGCCAAGTATAATGAACTGGTCCAACAAGCCACACAGGTCTCACAGGAGGATCCTACGGCATCGCCTATCGACTACGATACACTATTTTATGAGCTGATAGATGGCTCACATGGAGAACGAATGTACGGACTTGGATCCCTTGGTGTTCGTGTTGGAGGTCATTTGGTGTTCCTGCATTAACCAAATGCAAGTCGATATAATAATTTAAATTCTTGACATAATCAAATTTAAGACAACAACAAAATTCATTTACTTAACTAATTGCGAATTCCAAGTATTAGTTAGGATTTCATTATTTATTAGTAGTAACATTATTATTATTAATATTTAGTAGTATTAGTACTAGTAGTAGTAATATTACCAAAAGAATCTATGATTATTAACATCATTATCATTAATGGTTAGTAGTATTAGTACTAACATTATTATTATTAATAGTTAGTAGTATTAGTACTAGTAGTAGTAATATTACCAAAAGAATCTATGATTATTAAGATCATTATTATTAATTGTTAGTAGTATTAGTAGTAACATCATTATTATTAATAGTTAGTAGTATTAGTAGTACCATCATTATTATTAATAGGCACTCGTATTAGTATTATTATTACTACTAGAAATATCCCCAAAAGGCTATATGATCATTAACAACATTATTATTAATAGCTAGTAGTATTAGGAGTAACATTATTATTATTATTATTATTAATATTTAGTAGTATTAGTACTAGTACTAGTAGTAGTAATATTTCCGAAAGAATCAATGATTATTAACTTTATTATCATTAATAGTTAGTAGTATTAGTAGTAACATTATTATTATTATTAGTTAGTAGTATTAGTATTAGTAGTAGTAGTAATATTACCAAAAGAATCTATGATTATTAACATCATTATCATTAATAATTAGTAGTATTAGTAGTAACATTATTATTATTATTATTCGTTAATAGTAATAGTATTAGTAGTAGTAGTAATATTACCAAAAGAATCTATGATTATTAACATCATTATCATTAATGGTTAGTAGTATTAGTATTTGTCACTGGCCTCCTATCTCTCCCTCTCGATCCTTATTATGTTACTCTTTCGCTTGAATCCTTGCTTTTCTAATTCACAACGGAGAATGGAATTGAAGAATCCGTACTTTCTAATTCATAACAATGAATGAAATTGGAGAATTTGTGCTATTTGATTTGGTATAGGGATTTGTCTTGATACAAAAATCATGAACTTTAACATCTGTGTATAACATCATGTGTTACTCCTCATAATACTCGTTTTTACACTACAAATTTTAATTCCATCTTCTACTTCTGTCATCAGCTTCATTTATTTCGAAATCCCAACATTTGTTTTCTTTCCTCTTTTGGCAAAGGATATGCTCAGCCAATGAGTGAAATTTCTTTGAAACAACGACATTAGAGGGGTGAAGAAACCTCATTTTCAGCTTTTTTCCTACACTGAAGCGGGTTCATGTGACAGAATTTACTAACTTCTCGTATACCAGATTGTATCCATACATCAGGGAGGTGTTTTCTTGGTCAATGGGAAGTCAAGTACCTGAAAAAATTAAATAAAGATCAGAAAAAAAAAACAGAAGCCCGACGAATTAAAAGAAATCAGAAAGCGTGAAGAAGAAGTGCAAGAATTAAAGGAGATGAAAAAAACAGAAGTAATTAGAAAAGGAGTGCCCTATTAAACTTTTCTTTTGCAACACGGTGCTGATGACAAAGACGGGCCATTGTTTATGGTGTGAACACGTGTCAATCCAAATCCGATCTTCTAACCATTCCTCTCAACAATCCACGGATATGATTTGCATGTAAATTGATTGATATCTTTTTTTTTTTTGGGTTTAAATTGATTGGTTTTTTTTTTGTTGTTAAAAATAAGCGGATATATTTCATTCATTCACATAAATATAAGTAAATGGTAGTAAGTTATCGAAAAAGTCGAATACATCAAATACAAGGTAGGTCTACCATATTTTAGTCTCATCAATATTTCAATCGCTACAAGTAGCATGATTCAAAAGAGAATACTTAATTTTCTTAATCATATATATTTAAGTTCTAATATCAAAAATAATGTTGTTGAAGATATTTTTCTTTGTAAAAACTGAACCGAGCATTCATTTCCCTCCAAATATAAAGAACAAAAACTCCAAAAAAGAGTTTCAAGGTACCTGAAAAAATTAAATAAAGATCAGAAAAAACCAAAAGCCGGACAACTGTTTAGAACTAAAAGAAATTAGAAAACGCGTTTTTATTTTTGGTCAACAGAAAATGCATTGGTGAAGGAGGAGATCAAAAAAACCAGAAGGCATCAGAAGAAATTAAAGGAGATCAGAAAAAACAGAAGCCATCAGAAGAAAAATGAGATAAGGACTATGCCACATCAACAAAGTCATCTTGGACCTAGCGCTTTTATATCTTCATGAAATGTATTAATTAGGGTATCTCTAATGGGAGATACTATTAATAAAAATTTACTATTTTTAATAATTTTTAGAAATCGAATCTCTAAATTTAGAGTCAAAATACATGAGGCTCACACAATTTTAGAGATATGAGTTAAAATAGATATCCAATTTACTTTTTTGGCTCTAAATTTAGAGACTCAAAAAGTGATTGGATCTTTATTTTGGTCAAAACATTGATAAAAGTGGTGGGCCCTATGTATTTTAGCTCTAAATTTAGAAACCCGAGTCTCTAAAATAGTCAAAAATAATAAATTTTTGTAAATAGTCTCCATCATTGGGATTCCTAGTCTTTGCAGCTAAAACCCTCCGTGTCTCAGTGCCCTACAGAAGTAAAAACTGCCGAAACTGCTGATTCAGCAAAAGTAGATTGGTTATACGGGAAAAGAGTGCAATTTTCCCATCAAAGTATATTTCTCCCATTTTGCATTTCACGCGTAACTTAGACTCATCTTTTTGAAGATTTTTAATGTTGTTGTAGAATCGTACTTCACTTGTGATACTAATTCAATGCTAGCTTGCTGCTTTTGTACAACTTGAACGTCATGTCTCTTTGTTTACATATAATTAGTTTGTCGCACTGGATTTATTGGCCTGTTGCATGATCTTTATATACTCATTTGTTTGGTTTAGAAATTCATTGATGGCTTATCTGAATCAAATATGGATGTCTAGTCTTTTTAAGGTTGATTACTGTCTAGATTTTCATTTATGAAATTGTTATTGTACATGTTGAAAAGGAAGATGCACATAGAAACCGTGTCGTATCTTTCTCCATGTAATCTGAGAGATTATTTAGTGGTGAGTTTCATAATATGACAAGACTGAATAACCAATGAATATGATAGAAAAATTTACAACCCTTATTTTTAATCAAAACAGATGAACAAAACTAGTTGTGGTACCCATATGCGATCGATGCATGATCAAAATTTGCCACTACTGTCAGTCAATCTATAAAGAAATGAACATGAATCCTAATAATAGCACAACATATTGGTTACAAGCATATAACCATTTCAGTAGTTGGACGATTCTTTATGATATATATTTTTATTTCTATTTCATTTGTTAATTAAAAATACAATAGCATCTTTGTAAAATAAAATAAAAATTATGAAATCACAAACCTTGTTAAAAGGTTGGAATTGAGTTTGGATTATCTTATTATGGCTTACACAAAATCAACAATCATTGAATCAGGCTCGACCACATTTTGCTAAATGGTCATATATAAAACATTAACATTGTGTATTGGTCTTCTCGAAGATATCGGCAAAACATATAACGTTATGAGAAAATAGAATTTTCAGAACATATAACATTATAAGAGATCCCTTTTCCACGACATTCTTTTTTAATTACTTATATAAATTATTATTTTTAATAGTATTGTTTTATTGTGTAATTTAAATTATATTTAATAACTTTTAAGTTTTATTTATTTTTCATTGTCCATACGATATTCTATTACTTGTATTTCATAATATTATTTTTTGTAATTTTTTTTTCAAATCTAGAATTATTCAATTATTTTATTTTATTTTTTTTTAGAAGATAGGGTAGGGGATGATGTTTTTTATTTATTTATTTTTATTAGAAATAGACTTATAACCGTATAACACATATATAACTAACAGGAATTGATCTTGTGATCTCTCGTAAATAGACGAGTAATTTTACCACCAAATCAAAACTTTGGTGAGATTATATTTTTTTCTCCTACATGTAGAGAAGATGATAATGAATGTAAAAATCCCCTACAATTTAGCCTAATAACCTCAAACAAGCCGAGTGGAATACAAATTTTGAGTGTATTATCTTCTCCCAGGCTTACCTAAAGAAAAAACAAAAGAAAAAAAACAAAAAAAAGAAGAAGAAAACTAGACAACTCTTATCCCGAGCTTCCAGATTCTCAACTCAAACTTTCCGAGAGAAGACGGAAGCAAAGAGCGTTGCTTATTTATTAAAGTGGAAGAAGGTAGTTTGGTCTTGAAAAGAGTGAATTGCATAAATAGTCTTTATTTTTTATCTAAAATTTTGAATTAGCTTTTATTGTTCGAGCACACAAATTTCTATAGGAAAAAAGCCAAATTGGCCCCTAAAATTTTTGTAAAAGGCCATTTTAAGCTGTCACTTTTAAAAAATACTCATTTTATTCCCTTCTTTTGACTATTTTCTTTTAGCAGTCAAAAATTTGACCGTACTAAAAGATATAAATGCCCTTACAAAAAAATATTTTATTGTTATTCTTTCCCTTTTTTCACTTCTCATCAATAAAAAAAATATAATTTGACCTAATTGAAAATAAACGACTTTTTCTTTCTTTAAAGGGAAAGCTATATTTTTTATAATTCCCCTAATACGGTTGAATTATATTTTATTTTTATTGCTCTATTTAGGTTAAGTTATTTTTTTTATTTATAATAATCAATCTTTAATTTTTATTTGGGTAATGTTGTTTTGTAATAAAAAAGTGATAAAATTTGTCAAATTATTCATTTATTGACAAGAGATATAGTATTTATTTTCCTAATCAATTAGCGCAATCAATTAATATCATAAATATTCCAACGATTAAACCAAATAGTTTTTTTATCCTTATTTTTTTCTTTTATGCCCAACGACTATAAGGACATTTATGTCTTTTAACAATGTCAAGCCTTTGACCACTAAAAGAAGCCTAATAGTAGTTAAAGGGAGGGACTAAACTGGTTATTTTCTAAATGTAAGAGAGTAAAATGATCTTTTGTTCAAAATTTAGGAATCGATTTAGCTTTTTCCCAGTTTCTGTACTTTTCTGGTCACTACCTTCCCTTTAAGGATACCCTGCTGAACTTCTGAGGTCTAATGCTTCTCTTTTAAAGAATGATGGATCAGTGTAATGTTGTATACCACCATCAAAAGCCTGAAGACAATTAATACAATCTAGAAGAATGCTAAACCCTGTGAAACTATAGCTGTAAGGTGCAATTGGAAGTAAAGGAAGTTAGTCGTTTAAATGAGCGGATAGAAAGATGACCCTTGAATTGACGCTCATAAAGTGTAGCACAGAGTCGGGAAATAGATAATAGGCTTTTTCACCCTAATTTCTATCATTTAATGGCCTGTAGCATAAGCCTGATGCATTTGGTATGCTTGCTTAATTATTACATCAGAAAAAAACTACAGCTTCTCGCCAATAAAGCAAAGACATTGTTCAAAAAAAGAAAAAGAAAAAAGCAAAGACACACGCACAGATATATACATATTATCGTACCCATCACCTTCTTTATTAATTCTTGCTTTGTCACCACTCCACTCTCTCTTTCTACACACAACACACACTAAACTCCAGTTTTACCTAAAACCCTGACCGTATAAAAATGTAAAGCCGACTGCAGTTTCCGTCAAACTACCACCGCGATCTCCCGCCGGGACCACGGTCCAACTTCATCATCCGGATAAACTGCAAGCATCAAACCCTTCCGAAAAGGCCCGAAATCGAGAAATTAATCGGGAATCTGTCGTTTAAGCCCGAGAAGTCTTTACTGTTGAGCTGTAAAGCTCATTTGAAATCAAAAAGCAACAACAACTTTTGTTGTTTTGTTGACAAAAGAGAAAAGTAGCAAACAAAGAAGACAAAAGCAATGGAAAAAGAAAGAAAAGTTTATGCAGCAAACTTTGTTAGGCGCATGCAATTGCAATTTGGTTTCACACTGCGCAATGAAGACTTTGCACGTTGGCTTTGCAGAAGAATGAGCCTATAAATATGTGATTCATTCTTTTAGTTTTTGCATCACAAAAAAACATAGCAAATCAGAGAGAAAAAAATTATAAGTTTTCTCCTGAGTATTTTCTCTTCCTCTTTTGTTGTTCTATATTTATGAGTGAGAGTTAGTTTCTCCTATTATTTGAGAGAGTGATATTGTTCTCTCCTTATATTAGAGAGAAGGTTATTGTAAAATACTCCACATCATAGTGAAATCCTCCATTACTTGCCCGTGGTTTTTCCCTTGATTTGTTTGAGGGTTTTCCACGTAAATTTTGTGTCTCTACTTTCTCTGTTCTCATTCATATTTTAGCTGCGTGATACTGCTTGTCCCCGACCATTCTGCTGCGCCGATACCCAACAGTGGTATCAGAGCCATTGGTTATAGGTCACTGGTATTCATACGGGGTTACTGTTCACAGTTACTATTCACGCATACGTTATAGTACTATTCACATATACGGTATCGATACTATTCCTGTATACGGTTTTAGTACTATTCACGTATACGATACTATTCACATAAATAGTACTATTCACAGTGAAATAGTGGGAGCCGGTTCAAATTACTTAGCAGATCGTCGTTAATACTATGGCGGCAAAATTTGAAATCGAGAAGTTCAACAGGAGAAAATTTTCCTTATGGAAATTAAAGATGAAGGAAATCTTGAGAAAGGAAAATTGTTTGGCAGCAATTGAAGACAGACCAGCGGAGGTGATGGACGACAAGTGGAAAGAGATGGATGATAACGCTATGGCTAATCTGCACCTGGCATTGCCAGATTTGGTATTGTCAAGCGTTGAGGAAAAGAGGTCAGTGAAGGAAATTTGGGATGCACTAACCAAACTGTACGAGGTCAAGTCACTTCACAACAAGATTTTCTTGAAGAGAAAATTGTATACTCTTCGAATGAGTGAATCCACATCGGTAACTGATCACATCAATACCTTAAATACATTATTTTCTCAACTAACTGCGTTGGGACAGATAATAAAGGAGCTTGAACGTGCAGAGATTCTACTTCAAAGTCTACCTGATTCGTATGATCAACTCATCATTAGTTACACTAACAATGTTCTTTCAGAGTCTGTTACTTTTGATGATGTTGCAGCTGCTGTTCTGGAAGAGGAAACTAGGCGCAAAAGTAAAGAAGACAGAATCGAAAGTTCACAACAAGCAGAGGCATTATCAATGGTGAGAGATAGATCAACGGAACGTGGCTCTAGTGGGAGCAACAACCATGGTAGATCAAAGTCCAAGAGTAGAAAGAATATCAAATGCTACAATTGTGACAAGAAAGGGCACGTCAAGAAGGATTGTTGGAGTAACAAAAGGAATCCCGAGGTGACAAATTCTCAGGGATGTGTTGCGACTGTATCTGATGATGGAGATATTTTATACAGTGAAGCAGCAACTGTATCAAAAGGCAGAAAGGAGCTCACTGATGCTTAGATAATGGATTCGGGAGCAACATGGCATATGACCTCTCGTAGAGAATGGTTCCATAACTATGAACCTGTCTTTGGAGGATCTGTGTACATGAGTAATGATCATGCCTTGGAGATTGCTGGTATCGGTACCGTCAAGATTAAAATGTATGATGGTACCATTCGCACCATTCAAGGGGTACGACACGTGAAGGGCTTGAAGAAGAACCTATTGTCCATTGGACAATTGGATGACCTTGGCTGTAAGACCCATATCGAGGATGGGATCATGAAGGTCGTCAAAAGAGCGCTTGTGGTGATCAAGGCAGAAAAGATTGGGGTAAATCTATGCATGCTTTTGGGAGAAACGTTATAGGAGGCAGATGTATCAGTTGCATCAGCCGATCAAGAAGAATCAACTATAATGTGGCATCGCAGATTGGGCCACATGACAGAACGAGGCTTGAAGATTCTCGCTGAACGTAATCTCCTACCCGGGTTCAAGACGGTAAACTTACATTTCTGTGAGCACTGTGTTACTAGTAAGCAGCATAGATTGAAATTTGGGAGATCTACTGCCAGAAGCAAACACATTATAGACTTGATCCATTCAGACGTTTAGGAATCACCGGTTTTGTCCCTAGGAGGAGCCAAATACTTTGTATCATTTATTGATGATTACTCTAGGAGACTGTGGGTGTATCCGATCAAGACCAAGTCAGATGTGTTTCCAATATTCAAAACTTTCAAAGCGCTGGTGGAACTTGAATCCGGGAAAAGGATCAAGTGTTTGAGGACGGACAACGGAGGAGAATACACTGAAGGGAGCTTCTTGGCATTTTGCAAGCAAGAGGGTATTCAGAGGTAATTTACTGTTGCACATACACCTCAGCAAAATGGTGTAGCAGAGCGGATGAACAGAACTCTTCTTGAAAGAATGAGAGCTATGTTGGAAACTACAGGTCTAGCCAAATCATTTTGGGCAGAAGCAGTTAGAACTGCCTGTTACGTGATAAACCGGTTACCGTCAACTACAATTGGGTTGAAGACACCAATGGAAATGTGGACCGAAAAACCCGCAGATTATTCTACCTTGCACATATTTGGGTGTCCGGCATATGTGATGTATGGTTCCCAAGAAAGAACAAAGCTGGATCCAAAATCCAGAAAATGTGTATTCTTGGGAAATGCTGATTGTGTTAAGGGGTATAGGCCTATGGGATTCCACTGCCCACAAGGTTGTCATTAGCAGAGATGTGATATTTACCGAAGATAAACTGCAAAGTGAAGACGACAGCAACACTTCAAAGGAGACTACTACAATACAAATTGAAGATAAGTCAGAACCAGGAGATGCTTCTTCTGAAGCTGCACCAGAGCACGAGGAACAAGAACTAGATGATGCTGAGGTTATAGAAGTCCGACGTTCATTGCGTCAGACAACAAGACCAACTTGGCATTCAAATTTTGTCATGGCGAGCAATGCTGTATATTGTCTTCTAACGGAGGATGGAGAGCCATCTACCTTTCACGAGGCTATAAAAAGCCCCAATGTTGCCCTGTGGATGACAGCAATGCAGGAAGAAATTGAAGCTCTACATAAAAATAAGATGTGGGAGCTTGTTCCACTACCAACTAGACGGAAAGCCATTGGTAACAAATAGGTCTACAAGATTAAGCGAGATGGTAATGACCAAGTGGAGTGATATCGTGCAAGACTGGTGGTGAAAGGATATGTTCAGAAAGAAGGAATTGACTTCAACGAGATATTTTCTCCTGTGGTAAGACTTACAATTATCAGAGTAGTCTTGGCCATGTGTGCTGTGTTAGACTTACATCTAGAACAATTAGATGTAAAGACGGCTTTTCTTCATGGAGAGCTTGAAGAAGAGATTTACATGCTTCAACCAGAAGGTTTTGTTGAGAAAGAAAAAGAAAACTTGGTTTGTAAGTTGACCAAATCTCTGTACGGTTTAAAGCAGGCGCCAAGGTGTTGGTACAAGAGATTTGATTCCTTCGTGATTAGCCTTGGGTACAACAGACTCAATTCAGACCATTGTACGTACTACAAGAGGTTTGGCGATAATGATTTTATTATTCTGCTGTTGTACGTGGACGATATGCTGGTAGCAGGTCCCAGTAAAGATCGGGTCCAAGAACTGAAGGCACAGTTGGCTGGGGAGTTTGATATGAAGGATTTGGGACCAGCAAACAAGATTTTAGGGATACAAATTCACCGAGACAGAAAAGGCAGGAAGGTATGGATTTCCCAGAAGAATTACTTGAAGAAAATCTTGCGGCGCTTCAATATGCAAGATTGTAAGGAAATCTCAACCCCACTTCCTATCAATTACAAATTATCCTCAAGTATGTGCCCTAGCACTGAAGCGGAGATGATAGAAATGTCTCGAGTACCGTATGCATCAGCAGTGGGAAGTCTCATATTCGCTATGATATGTACGAGACCAGATATTGCTCAAGCAGTTGGTGCGGTCAGTCGATTCATGGCGAATCCTGGTAGAGAGCATTGGAATGTTGTTAAAAGGATCCTAAGATACATCAAAGGGACCTCGGATGTTGCATTATGTTTTGAAGGATCAGAATTTACTGTCAAGGGTTTTGTTGATTCTGATTTTGCAGGTGATACCAATAAACGGAAGTCCACTACAGGCTATGTGTTTACAGTTGCAGGCGGCGTGGTAAGCTGGATATCTAAATTACAGACTGTTGTGGCCCTATCTACAACAGAGGCTGAATACATGGCAGCTACACAAGCTTGTAAAGAAGCAATCTGGATTAAACGGTTAATGGAGGAGCTCGGGCACAAACAAGAGAAAATTTCCTTGTTTTGTGACAATCAGAGTGCCTTGCACATTGCAAAGAATCCAACATTTCATTCCAGGACGAAACACATAGGTGTTCAATATCACTTTGTTCGAGAAGTAGTGGAGGAAGGGAGTGTGGATATGCAGAAGATTCACACCAGCGAGAACCTAGCAGATGTCATGACAAAGCCAATCAACGTTGACAAGTTTGTTTGGAGTAGATCCTCTTATGGCTTAGCAAAGACGTAAGCAACATGAAACTAGCAAGACTGGAGAGATTTGAAGCTTGATTCAAATGAGCTTTAAGTGGGAGATTGTTGAGCAGTAAAGCTCATTTGAAATCAAAAAGCAACAACAACTTTTGTTGTTTTGTTGACAAAAGAGAAAAGTAGCAGACAAAGAAGACAAAAGCAATGGAAAAAGAAAGAAAAGTTTATGCAGCAAACTTTGTTAGGCACATGCAATTGCAATTTGGTTTCACACTGCGCAATGAAGACTTTGCACGTTGGCTTTGCAGAAGAATGAGCCTATAAATATGTGATTCATTCTTTTAGTTTTTGCATCACAAAAAAACATAGCAAATCAGAGAGAAAAAAATTATAAGTTTTCTCCTGAGTATTTTCTCTTCCTCTTTTGTTGTTCTATATTTATGAGTGAGAGTTAGTTTATCATATTATTTGAGAGAGTGATATTGTTCTCTCCTTATATTAGAGAGAAGGTTATTGTAAAATACTCCACATCATAGTGAAATCCTCCATTACTTGCCTGTGGTTTTTCCCTTGATTTGTTTGATGGTTTTTCACGTAAATCTTGTGTCTCTACTTTCTCTGTTCTCATTCATATTTTAGCTGCGTGATACTGCTTGTCCCCGACCATTTCGCTGCGCCGATACCCAACATTTACTTTTTGACAAAAGTTCCATTACCGAAACCCTATATTATCAGCAGTGGAACAAAGCGCTCGAAACAATGGTGGAAATATGGAGGCTGAGGCTAAACAGTGTCCATCAGTGCACGCCGCGGCTTATCGAAAACGTGAAAGTCGAATTGGATAACGATGAGTTGAGAGATAGATTAAAGGCGTTGTTTCTGGAGAAGGCAAACGGGTTAATGGAAGGGGAATTAGTACAGAAGTGGCAGAAGAAGTTGGGGGCAGTCTCGGATGAGATAAAAAGCGTTATGGATAAGCTTAGAAAGCCAAATCAGATGGGCGTGGCGAACGAGTTGTTGAAAAAGAAGGGAGGATTGGTGGCTGAGAGGGACTTGATAGCGAAGAGGATCGAGGAGTTTCAGATTGGCATGAGGTTTGTGATTGAGCATTTGGCGGAGAAGAGGGTCGAGGATGGCGAAGAAGGGGAGGCGTTTCAGGTTTTTAAGTTTGGGTGGGAGTTTGATTGGGAGAGAATTCATTGTTTGATGAGAGGGAATGCAGAAGGCTTGATGATGGGTTGCCTATTTATGCATATCGACGCGAAATTCTTTGGCAAATACATGGTCAACAGGTGAATTCTGTTTAATACTCTTCCCTCCTTTCTTGTTTCAAATGTGGAATGCTATTCTGTTATTTCTGTTGATTGTTATGAAATTCAGAAATTATTTTGAATTGATAAAGTGCTATTTCTTTTTTTTCGTTTTGAATAAGAGAACAGTTTAAACATACCATTTATTATTATTATTATTATTATTATTATTGTTTATTTTTTCGGTTATCAATTGTGGATGTGTATGGAGAGTTGCAAAATAATATCTAAGAGAAATACTGCTGAAAGATGAAGTTTCTTTTTGTTTGTTTGTTTATTTGTTTGTGAACAGATTCTTTGGGCTCGTGAAAAATATATTTGTGTTGAATAGGTTAATTAGTGGAATATGAGAAGACGTTTGTGGGCTTTTTTTTTTTTTTTTGTCAAAGTTGTGTGTTTTTTTTTTGTTAATATTAGATTATAGTTAATAAATTGCATTTTTAAGTTAATAATTTTTTTATTAATATTAAGATAATTTCATAATTTTAATTTTAACATGTTAATTTTTTAATTATGTTTATTAAAGTATTATTTTTTAATATTTTATTTTGTATTATTAATTATATTATTCTAATTTTAATTCTTTTTTATACATAGACTCACAAAATTCGTACTAATTAGATCAATACTAATATCAAATGTGAATTATACATGTGCATCAGATGTACTCTTCTGCATCCTTTCTTCAAAATAGCTAGTAATCCTACTTTGCATGAATCAAACGTGTGGCACAATTGGGTGGTCAGTGGTGGTGAGATGATTTGGGAAATGGTGATGAGGTGCAAAAATGGTGATGGTGGTGGTGGATGGCCGCTGGAGGTGGTAAATGCTGTTTTTTTTTGGGTTAAATTCATATCTTTTTTTTTATTACTACTTACATAAAATCTTATATGACATGCCATTATTTTATTTCTCTTTTCTTTTAATTCTTTTCTCTCTTTTCAATTACTTTTTCTTTCTCTTAATTAATATTTATTCAAAATACTTTTTTCTTTTTTTCTTTAACCATATCAAATCCCTTGACTTAAAAAAAAAAAAAAACCATATCAAATCCAATATTGAAAAAACAACAATAAATCAATCGACAAAAGAAAATAACCGGTCTTAGCAATAATTTATGTTTTGTTTTGTTGTGCATCGTTCTTATTGAAAAATTAACATTGATTTTTACAAATTAGTATTTACACAAGAAAAGAGATACATAAAGTAAAACTTTACAATATTTTTCACATTAAGAGAGTTATGTCACACAAAAAATTATTAATCGTAATTAATTCATTTCCAATGCACATCGAGAGGGAAGGACTAGAGCCTTCAATGTATATATGCAATCTGCATTTTTTTTTTTTTTTTTGTCAAAATATGAAATATGCTCAATGCAATCTGCATTTTTTTGTCAAAATATGAAATATGCTCAATCGGTTCCTTTTCGTATTCAACACCCAACTGATACTTTTTGTAGAACGTCTTTAATTTCACTGGACCCTAATATCTTTGAATAAGTTACTATCATATTTCGAGACAAAAATTTGAATTGTTAGCCATCACCTTGCTATAAATGATATAAGAATTTGCAGAATCAGTATAAAAAATGCAAGTATTTTCATTGAAATGATATGGCATACATATGAAACGAAATCCAAAGCCAACTCAATTTCTTTTGAAGCTTGATGCTTCCACCAAAAGATATAAAAATTAGTATTAATTCTTCAATGAGAACGATGCACAACAAGAAAAAAAAATGCTCAAGACTAGTTATCTTCTTTTGGTTGATTGATTTATTGTTGTTTCCTCAATATTTGAATCTATATAATTTTTTTTTTTGGTCAAGGAGTCTAATTTAGTTAAACAAATAAAGAAAAGTATTTTGAGTAAATAATAATTAAGAGAGAGAAAAAATAATTCAAAAGAGAGGAAGAATTAATTAAAAAGAAGAAAAAGAAATAAAAATAGTCTAATTATCATTTCATCTAAGATTCCACATAGGAGGTGATAAAAAGATAATGAAAATATTACTCTATCCTATTATTTACACATTGCGACACTTATTAACCCATCTTTAAAAATTTCATTTAATAACCTTGACTCAAGTCAATCTTAACAACTTTTAATTCTATTAAAACAAAAATGTGTAATGGCTAATTACCCTTCCCTCCATAAAAAGTTCCAAACGTATACAAAATCACACCTTTGAGAAAAAAAAAAAAATCTCAAATCATACTCATTCTACACCAAACCCACCTGTCCTCCATCATCTTCATCATCAACGCACATCACATACACAGAGACAGGCACATTTTCCTCATCATCAACACACACACCGATAGGCAAATTTTCCTCCACCAAACAAAATGCAAAGAGCACACCAACACACATGAGTAGACTCAATTTTTTTTTTTTTGTTTGGGTAAAAAACATGAGTACACAGACACAAACCAACATAGACACATAGAGATATGAAACAAAAACACACAGACACTAAACGCATATACATGCAGAATGGCAGCAGTGAAGATGGGGGAAAGGGTCGGCGGCCGTGGAAGATGGGGGTTGGTGTGGCTGGGGGTTGTGGGGGAGGGGGGTTGGTGCCGCGCAAGGCTGTTGGGACTGGGTGATGTGCTTAGCCGCGACTGTGGGGGTTAGGGAATGTGCTCACCCACCGCTGTGGATGGAGAGGGTGAGGATTGTGGTCAGGCGAGGATATGGGTTGTGGTTTGGATTTTCTTTCTTTCTTTTTTTCTATTTTTTCGGTCAAAAGTATGGTTTTAGAAATATTTGGAGTTTTCTTATTAGAAGTTAGTTTAGCCACTACATTTTGGAAGTCTGTTAAAGTTGACTTTGAGTCAAAAGGTTATTAAATGGGATTTTTAAAATGGGTTAACAACTGTCACACTGTATAAGATGGATTTAACCTCTTTTTTTTTGATAGAAAATAAATGTTGGTCTTAAGAAGAGTAAAAGAGGTGAGAGTGGGAATCGGAGAGGAAGAAAAAAAATGAAGAAGTGAACATAAAATTAAAATATAATGAGAAAAAGAAAAATAAAGTTATATGAAAATTATTATTTTAGTTATTTATATTTAAACTCCTCTTCATTAATTTCTTTTGATGTAATTTAACAAAATAACTTAAATAGAATCATTTTGAAAAATTAATGGTTCTTTTAGAGCAAAAAATAATTGGATGATCAAAATAGGACTAGCGTAATAATTTAATGATCCCTTAAATAATTTAACCTTTAATTTGTTAATTTATTATATATGAGCAAAATATATCTGCTTTCATTCTTTACACCCAAACAATTTTTTTGTTTTATTGTTTTTAAAACTATTTTCTAGAGCACTTTTAACAATTTTTTTTTGTTGTTTTAGAAACTATTCTAATCAAACAAGTTTTTTGTTTTTTTGTTGTTAAAAATAGTTTTTCAAAATTGTTCTACAAAAAAAAAAAAAAAGTACTTCCAAGCAGGGCCTTATCTTCCCTTGTATAACTGATATTTAGTTAGACTTAGAATACAAATTTTAGAAGTACTTATGCTCTACTTGCTTTGATTTGTCCCCATGTATAACTTTCGAAGTGATACATAGTAGTTGAATAAGACTTTAGCCATGGTGAGGATGCTGAGCCATTAGTACAATAAATGATCCTTCCAGCTAGAATCATTCTTTCCCCACCCCCACTCTCCATTATTAAAGTTGGGCTTTGAGCTTTCAGATTGATGTTGTGGTTCTAATTTAAAGTTTTCGTTTGGCGTTTATTTTTTATTGCAATGTGGCAGACAACATGTTGATTGAGGAGACTAGTTCTGGGAAAAGTACACAATTGGTTCAGTACCTTGCTGATTCAGGAGTAGCTGCTGATGACTCTATTATTTGCACTCAACCGCGGAAACTGACTACTATCTCATTGGCACAGAGGGTCGGAGAGGAAGGCTGTGGGTGTTATCCGAATTCTTCGATAACTTGTTCTCCATCATATTCATCTGTACAACAGCTTGATTCGAAGATAATATTTATGACAGACCACTGCTTACTACTGCACTACATGCGTGATAAGAATTTATCCGGGGTTTCATGGATTATTGTTGATGAGGCTCATGAAAGAAGCTTAAACACTGATCTCCTTTTTGCGGTGATAAAGAATTTACTTTGTTAGAGGATTGATCTAAGACTTATTATTATGTCCACGACAGTTGATGCAAACCAGCTTGCTGGCTACATTTTTGACTGTGGAACCTTCCATGTGGCTGGAAGAACTTTTCCAGTTGACATTACGTATCTCCCTTGTGAATCTGAAGGCACTTCGGGTTCCAGCTCAGTTGCACCTTATGTTTCTGTTGTGAGGGTGGTAACTGAGATACACAAAACGGAGAAAGAGGGCACAATTCTTGCATTTTTAACGTCTCAAATGGAAGTGGAGTGGGCGTGTGAGAAATTTGAGGCCTCCTCTGCCATTGCTCTAGCATTGCATGGGAAACTTTCTTATGTAGATCAACGTCATGTCTTTCTCAATTATTCAGGGAAGCAAAAAGTTATATTTACCACCAACGTTGCTGAGACATCACTAACAATTCCGGGGGTCAAATATGTTGTTGATTCTGGTATGGTGAACGAGAGTAGGTTTGAAACAGGCAGTGGAATGAACGTTCTCAGCACATGCAGAATTAGCCAAAGTTCATCTAATCAACGGGCCGGGCGTGCTGGGAGAACCGAACCTGGAAGCTGTTATAGGCTCTACTCGAAAAATGATTTTGAATCAATGCCAACTCATCAAGAACCTGAAATACGTAAGGTGCATCTCGGCCTTGCAGTTTTGAGAATTCTTGCCTTAGGTGTCAACAATGTGCAGAATTTTGATTTTGTCGATGCATCAAGTGCCAAAGCCATTGAGATGGTCATCAGAAATCTTATTCAGTTTGGTGTCGTTATCCTGAGAGATAATGCCTACGAACTAACTACAGAAAGACGAGATCTAGTTAAGTTAGGTATTGAACCCCGGCTTAGTAAAATGATTCTCCAGTGCTTTGATCATCATTTGGGTAGAGAGGGCCTTGTTCTTGTTGCTGTCATGGCCAATTCCAGCAGCATATTATGCAGGATTAGAACTAAACAGGATAAGGTGAAATCTGATTGCCTTAAGGTGCAATTTAGCCACCCCAATGGTGATTTTTTCACTTTGCTCGCAGTCTACTAGGCATGGGAGTCTGTGCCTCGAGAGAAGAAGAACACCTGGTGTTGCGACAATAGCATCAATGCTAAATCTATGAGGAAATGCCACGTGACCGTGCAAGATTTGGAATTATGTCTTCAAAATGAGCTCAATAAAATGATTTCAAGTTATTGGCGTTGGGATCCACAGATGCATACCGAGCATGATGAAATTTTGAAAAATGTGATACTCTCTTCTTTAGCAGAAAATGTGGCTATGTTCTCTGGTTATGACCAGCTTGGTTATGAAGTGGTGCAAACTGGGAAACATATTCAGCTATATCCATCATGTTCTTTGCTGAGTTTTAGTCAAAGGCCAGCTTGGGTTGTATTTGGCGATATCTATTTAGTGTCTAACAATTATTTGTTCTGTGTAACAGAGGTTGATTATAAAACTCTGTCTTCTCTCTATCTTCCTCTACCTTTTGATTTTTCCAAGATGAATAGTCAAAATTTGCATAGGAGAATGTTGACCGGCTTTGGCACTACACTATTGAAAAGATTTTGTGAAAAATATGACACTAATCTGCGTCATCTTGTTTCATGTATCCATACAGAATGTATGGATGAACGAATTGGCATTGAAGTTAATGTCGATGAGAATATGGTCGCCTTACACGCTTCTTTGCAAGATTTGGACAGGGTTTGCTGTGTTTTCAATGATGCTTTGGAGTATGAACAGAAACTATTACGTAATGAATGCTTGGAGAAATGCTTATACAATGCAGCTGTTACTGTCACACCGTCTATTGCTCTGTTTGGAGCTAGCGTCGAGATAAAACATCTAGAGCTTGACAAGAGATGTTTGAGTGTTGATATATATCATTCTGATTTGACTGTTATTGATGACAATAAGCTACTAATGTTTCTCGAGAGACGCACTGGGGGTAATATTTATGGGGTCCAGAGGTTCTCAGGCCAAGACAATGAGGAAAAAGAGAAGTGGGGCAGGGTAACATTTCTTAGGCCCTATGTTGCCAAAAGGGCGACAGAGTTGGACTGAATTGAATTTAGTAGCGGTTTCTTGAAGGTACATCCTTCTCGAAAGGCATATGGTGGTGATCTGAAATTCTTCTCCTTTCTTGCTGTGAAAGCAAAAGTTAGTTGGCCTCAAAGGTCCAGTACAGGGGTAGCGATTGTTAAGTGTGATCCAATTGATGTTGCTTTTATGCTTTATGATTTCTCGAATCTGATAATTGGAGGTAAATATGTTCGATGTAAACCAAGTATGAAATACATGGACAACATTATGATTAGTGGGCTTGATATAGAACTTTCTGAACCTGAAATTTTTGAGGCATTAAGAACATCAACAAATAGGTCAATTCTGGACATTTTTGTGCTGAGAAAACAAATAACTGTAGAGAATCCTCCACTTGTAACTTGTGAGGAAGCACTTTTGAAGGAACTATCCCCTTTCATGCCTAATAGGAATTATCATGTCAGTTGTCTCCACGTCCAGGTCTTTCCTCCAGAACCTAAGGATACATATATGCAAGCCACAATCACATTTGATGGAACTTTGCATTTGGACGCTGAAAGGGCGTTAGGCAACTTGATGGGAAAGTGTTGCCAGGGTGTTTCTCATGGCAGAAGGTAAGGTGCCAGCAATTGTTACATAGCACCGTCTCCTGTCCTGGACCTGTGTATCATGTTATAAAAGACGAACTTGATTCTCTACTTGCAAGTCTTAGGCGACGAAACAGTATTTGATATGGCATAAATCCTTTGTTTCCTGCTAATTTGTATATTAAGATTTGTTTCCCTATGAAATGCACCACATGGCGTGAAGAACGACTTTTTATTGTACCAATCTTGTGTAAAAATGGCTATTTGTAGCATAGAATTTCATATGATTTTAATATCTTTGATTAAGATGAATGACATGTTTGGTGTAAATGGATCTAGAACCTTTTCTAGATGTAAAGTAATGTCACTGGTATTTGGCGTGGAAGTGATTAGACCTGTCATTTGCATTAATTTTTGTGTATATTAAGATTAGTTCATTACTTTAGAATTGCATTGCTCTTTTTGGATGCCAAATACGTCACTATTAGGTTTTGTTACCCTAACTAATCTCCTATTTCTTTTTGAAGCTGCGTTTTCTTTTATTATCTGCCATATTGTAAATTAGAAAAAACTTTATTTAAAGATCTAATCCTGAGTTTTCTACACTAAGTAAATAGAGGTTTTCCCAGACCTGAAAGATTAAAATTTATTTCTAGGAAAGCTGAAATCTATTTTCTTTGTCCAATTGTTGTCTTTTTTACATTTGGATTGCTTCTTGGTGATATAGGATAACGTTGAATCATGTTTTTGATAAAATTGGTGAAGGCTTAACCGTGTATTTATTTGTTTTCAGTGTTGAAGTGCGCCTGGTATTAGTGACGTTCACCTGATTAGAATTTCGCAATTGAGTGCTGATGGTATGTTGTCATTGTTTTGCCGGTGTAGAATGCCACCTAGAGAGGAATGGAAATGGTTCCTACAGGGTGAAGATATCTTGCACTGCAACAAAAATTGTGCCAGAATTGAGAAGACCCCTTGAAGAACTCATGCGAGGGAAGATCATCAATCATACTGGCATCACCCCAGCAGTTCTACAATACCTCTTCTCTCGAGATGGTAATATGCTTATGAAGTCAATTCAGAGAGAAACAGGTAGTTATATCCTCTTTGATAGGCATAGCCTTGTTGTAAGGGTCTTTGGTTCTTCAGAGAATATTGAAGTGGGACAGCATAAGTTTGTAAACTACCTTTTGGCAATACACGAGAGCAAGCAGTTTGAAGTCCATATTCTTGGTGGTGATCTGCCCTCTGATATGATGAAAAGAGTAGTTCAGAAGTTTGGACCAGACCTTCGTGGGCTCAAGGAAATGGTGCCTGCAGCTCATTTCTTTTTGAATACCAAGCGTCATTGTATTTCTATTAGTGGTGCCAATGATGTGAAACAACAGGTTGAAGACATTATTTATGAGATTGCACAGACATGTGATTCACCTGCTCAAAGGAGCGACAATGAAATCAACTGTCCCATTTGCTTGTGTGAGGTGGAGGACGGTTACAGGCTTGAAAGCTGTACACATAAGTTCAGATGGTCTTGCTTAGTGGAGCAGTGTACTCTGCAATTAAAAGCCAGGAGGGTTTCCCTCTGCTATGTACTCAAAAAGGCTATGGGGTTTCTATTTTGCTTACTGCCTTAAGGTCTCTCTTATCAACTGAAAATCTGGAGGATCTTTTCCAGGCTTCTTTGGGAGTATACGTGGCTGGAAGTGGCGGTACTTACAGGTTTTTCCCCTCACCTGATTGTCCTTCAGTTTATCGAGTTGTAGATCTGGGGACCATCAGTGCACCATTTGTTTGTGGTGCATGTTACGTGGAGATGTGCACTAGGTGCCATATGGAGTATCACCCGTATTTGTCATGTGAGAAGTACAAAGAATTCAAAGACGACCCAGACTCTTCCCTACACAAGTGGTGCATGGGCAAAGAGAACGTGAAAAAGTGTCCAGTCTGTGGGTTTACCATCGAGAAGATAGAGGGGTGCAACCACATTGAGTGTAAATGTGGACGTCATGTTTGCTGGGTCTGTTTGGAGTTTTTCCCAGCAGCGACGATTGTTATAACCACTTGAGGTCTGTGCATCTAGGAACTGGTTAATTCAGAATACTACAACTCTTCACTTTCATTCTTAGCTAATAGCTCTTGATATTTAACAATTTGATCTTGAACTTAGTTTCCACAATGGTTTGATGTGTTCTAAATAGAATCGCACATTGTAATTCAAATCCTTTTTCATTGACCTAGATATTTCTATTTATTGCCACATATATTTGCCATGCATGTATGTAGCTTTTCTACACTCTCGTAGATAGCGCCAGCTGCTTCTGTGTATACATGTTTAGATAATGCAATACGATCTGATTTCTCTGCCTTTCTCCCTCCCTCCTTACCCGAATACCTGTGTTGCATGGATGAAGAGTTGGACCTTATGCATGTGAATACACTAGGTAAATCTTCTTGTCCACCTCAGTCTTCAAACCTACTTCTGAATAGGAAAACATGTCTATCAGCAGCTTAATGCTGTGCTTGCACCCTTGCCATCATCTCCCACCTCTGATTGGACTCCTGAGCCTGATCTAGTGTAACCCTTTTGCATAGGTTGTTGACTCGGTAAAATGGAATTCTGAAGCTCAAGCAATTAAACTCTTGTTGATAGGCAGGCTGTCGTGATGATTCTTCTAGCAACAAATTGGGAAGACCATCCCTTGGCTAGAGGTTGCGAGATTTTAGCCCATCATTATAACTTGAAGAGCTAGTTCAATGTAGAGGCTATAAAATCTGTGAAAACTAAATCAGGCATATTGGAAGGAATAATTGTTATCATTGTCATTAGGCTAGTTAGTGATCAGGAAATTGAGATGCTCATTAAATTTAAACAATAGCCCAACACAGAAAATTCTCCTACATATGCTTTGAAACAAATGAATTTTACAAAAATTTGTAAAATTTATTTACAAATCTAATTTTTTATATTTGGAAGTAACTCTTTAAAAAATTGAAGATTCAGGATTTGTAAATTTTGAATTTCTTTGAGTTTTATCCAAATCCTTACTCAAGAGGTGTAATTTGCAAATTCACATTTTTTAAGTTAGTTGCTTACTTTTGAGGATAAAATTACCCTATACATTTTCATTTACACTTAAGTTTAACTTTGGCTCCAAATACAAAGATAAAAAATAAAACTTAGATCAAACTCTTTTCCTTGCCCTTTTTCTTAAAACAAATACAAAGAAAATAATTGATCAAGAAGTCGGTTATGAATAATATTTTCCTTCGATATTATTTTACAGTATCCAATATGAAAGAAGGTTGATTGAAGATAAACGTAAGAGGCAAGTGGAGCTTATTTTTATGTAGAGTTGCTAAATCCTTCCTCTTTTTGATTGCATGGTCATTGTACACGTTTGATTGATATAACATTCACCTTTAAATTTTTATTTTTTTTGTGGTTTAATCATACTGGAAGTTCATTTCATTTTCATTCTAGAAATCATTTCAATGCTCTTTGCAAATTTTTCGTAATTATGCTTTTATTTGTAAAATTATATGCCTTATTAGCAAATTTAGCCAAAGTTGGCGTCAATTGTCATTCTAGTCTTCCTTACTTCTAAGCCATGTTAGTAGTTGTCGGATAACTCAAAAGTTCTTGTTTATCATTTCTAATTTTACTAATTTCAATAGAATAGAGAAGGGGTATTTGAGTAAAATAGACTTTTTAGTTTCAATTCCACATGTATTGCAAATAAATTTATATCTACAAATGATAGACTTGACTTAATACTAGCTAGTTTACACTTTCAAATAAGAGATTCATTTGCAACTACAAGTTCTCATGGAATTCATTTGAAATATAGGGGCATCCTAAAATGTGAACTGATATTGGGTTGTCAATTTTTTATTTCTTTTCTTTTTGTTTTTGGGGAGAATTTGCTGAGAGAATTTTTAGCAACAATGATAGCTCTACTCAAAGCTACTCATTCACCGTCTTAAGGGAGTATTTTACCTTTTTTGTCCTTTAACAGCTCGAAGAGTTCCATTGAAGAGGCAATCAGGAACTTCTATTATATTTGGACTTAAATAAGTTTGTTCATGCTCTTGATAAGTAGTTTAATTATTTATGACTAAGATTTCAAGCTCAACTCTTGCTGTCATGATCGCTCATGTTTTATGAGCTTAACCCAAGGTGTACGTAAGTTTTCCCGCATCATTACCTCACTGACAACTCATGAGAAAAATAATATAGGACATTGTGATTGAGGTAAGAGTTCAGTGCACCTATTCCCTATACTCCCTACTCGCATACATGTGGGTCTCACATAAGTGAGGCCCACTTATCTATCTCTATGGAGCATGGGGAGTGATCGCATCGTTTTGTGCAAAAAAAAAATAGTAAGGTTAAATGATTGGAAATATTGCTTACCTTGAATTATCTCTAGTTGTGGCGAGTAGAGGGTCAATCCACGGAGATTGGGCTACCAGATTAAGTTAAGTCCTTAATTTAGAATTGTTTGACTATCTCCCATCACGGATAATTTTGATTAAGTCCAAAAGTACGGTAAATTAAGTCCAAAAGTCCAAGAAATGTTCAAAGATACGGTAGTAACGAGATTCAAAAGTGACTTGAACAAAGTTACTAAATTGAAGAATTACAATACTTAATAATACAATGAAAATCCAAAGGGTTAATGATTCAGGGTGGTTATAGCTCAGTATACGCAAGTACAAAGTTATTGATTCAGATTAAAAGTTAAGTCCTTCAGAAATAGGGCTACAAGCTCCCACTACTGAAATGAGCCTTTAAGTATGTAAGTGAGAAGATTAATTAATTAGCAAGACTGTATGTGTTGGTATAACCTAACGATATCTAATCTCTCAATTAATTTTTCATATATGTAACCAGTAGGTGTTGGTACAACCAGACTAGAATCCATCAGAGGTAGTCTCGTATTGTCACTAGTTTACAAAACCGGACATATATGTACTTTCAATTAAATATAACATGATTACAAGTATACGTATAATTAATCAAAGAATATTTAGAAATAAAAATACGAGACTTTAATAAATTTGAATCAAAACATATGTACAAGAGTAACCTCACACGTACCACCCCGAATCTCAGGTCTAGTGTGCCATGACATACTTTAAAGTACAAAAAATCATGACGAAAACCAAAATCAAAGAATACTTATCGTGTTGAACGAATTTCGGTACACCGGTATGATTTTGATATGCTGATGGCTCACTAAACCCTTCCCTCTGGATTAAAATTTTGCACACAATTAAAAATAATAATTAAAACACTCAAAACTCACTTCACAAATACTAAAATAACATAAATTAAGCTAAGAAAGAAAAATGGTACAGTTTTCAACAATGAAAACCGTGGTATTTATAGGCAAGATTTCAGGACGGTGTTCGAGCGCCAATCAGGCGTGCTCGAGCGCCTTTCTGCACTTTTTATTTTTATATTTTTTCTGTCCTTTTCAGTCCGCAATCTGTCGTTCAATTGTCTGCCATTTGCAAAAAGTGGCGCTTGAGCGCCTATCTGACTGTGGTAGGTGGACTTTGACTCCGAACATTGACTTTGACCGGCTCGTTGACTTTGACCATTGACCGTTGACTTTGACTGTTAACCAAAAAGTTGACTAGGTCTATTTCAAGATTTTTCAGCGTTCTGAATTCATTTCCGCACTTGGTTTGGCCAAATTCAATCTCGAATTGCTCGTTTTGAAGTTGTTCTAACATTTTCCTTCAGTGTTGCATTGAATTTCTTGTTCAAATGTTGGTTTTTGTGGTCATTTTTGCTCTTTCTTCTTTAAAACCTCTATTGCACTAAAATTGTGTAAAATATACAATTAAGCTTGAAATAATAATGCAATATACATGATTCAATAGGTTAAAGTTACTAAAAATATGGATTTATCAACCTCCTCAAACCCATTCTTTGTTTGTCCTCAAGTAAAGACATCAATTACTTCATAGATTAAAAAATATTAAATTTCTTCGGTTGAATTGTGTTTGGTGAAAGAAGGCTTGTCTGGCAGGATTTGTATTGATAGCTTTTTCATAACAAAAAAAATGCTCAAAAATGGTTAGAAGAAAGCATTTTGTTATGAGTTTCTTTTCTGCCTCTTTTTGTTGAATCAACACTTTTGATCTGTAAATGATAATGAGCGAGTTATCTAAACATTTTTCTTCTCTTTTTTTTTTCAAAGGAGTATACCGATCTAGAAAAATAAATCAAATTTTAATAAAACACAACATCTCACATTGAAAACATCTCAATCTACTCCTTTTTTGATAATTAATCAAAAACTTCTAATTGAATCATGTGACGCTGTTCGGATGTAATAATAGTTAACAAGGTTTCAAAAAAAAAAAATTTAGATACAAACTCAACTCTTAGTGGCTAATCATTTTTTCATTCCAAATTCACAGTTAATTTAAGTATTTTATCACAATCTAACCATATTTCAACAATTAACCACTCAATTTTAATTATCATGAATAAGTGAAGTAAAGTTTTGAAATTTTTGAAATTTTTGTATATCAAGATGGGATCAACTTTTTCCTCCTCCTCAAACCCGAGTCTTACATTGCGTACGTAAGTTGTCCCGCATCATTACCTCACTGACAACTCATGAGAAAAATAATATAGGATATTGTGATTGGGGTAAGAGTTCAGTGCACGTATTCCCTATACTCCCTACTCATATACACATGGGTCCCACATATGTGGGGCCCACTTATCTATCTCTATGAAGTATGGGGAGTAGGTGCATTGAATAATTTTCCTTGTGATTATACTTTGGTATGATTGTATACAGAACACACGAAATACTTTTTTAGGACGTCAGATATTGTGTTGGGGCCTTCAGTGCAGATGTTGTCCCAAAGTTCTTTGACGCCTACCAAAGCTAATAGGCTTGAAAGCAAACCTACCAATCTTGCAAAGCTTACAACGGTTGGCTCCGTTACGTTAATAGCTCATGAAGGGAAAATGTCATATTTAGTCCGTATTATTTTCTTTTAGTTTTAATTTGGTCTCTATTGTATAAAATGTCTTAATTTCATCTTTATTATTTTTTAAAAAATCTTAATTTCGTTCTTATTATTTTCTCAAAGTTTCAAATCGTCTCTATTGTCCAAAATTAGTTAATTTACTCCCTATTATAAATTGAGACTTTTGGAAACCAATAAGGATGAAATTGAGACATTTTAAACAATACATACCAAATTGAAACAAAAAGAAAACAATAGGGACTAAATGTAGAATTTTCCCGCTCATGAACATCAAATAGGTAGCCCCATGATTACTAACTTGTTGGTGAATTTTTTTTTGGGCATGACTTGCTGACTTTTTTTCCTTTTTTTGGGAAAAAATATTTTAGTCCTTAAAGTTTATACTAAATACCAAAATCAGCCCTGTGTTTTGGGAAAATACCACTTTAGTCCCTCCGTTAAGTGGAGGGATGTTGTTGTCCATTAATTGAACCTAAGAGGGGGATAAATTAGGTTATATAAGCAATACTACTACTTTTTCGATTAAGCAATATACTAGCAATAATTAATTAGAAACAATCTTAATCAAATATGCACTCTAGTAATATAAGATGTGAGTAAGGTAATTTATCAAATACTTAGTGTGCAGAAATTAATGCAAAGAGAGAGTTGGGAAAAAGAGATTTCAAATCACGATTTAGAGTGGTTCGACCCCCACCTAAGTCTACGACCTAAGCTCCCCGCTTAGGATTTCAACAATCTTCACTATTATGACTCTTCAAATGTTGGTGAGTCCACAAATTAACTACAATGGTAGTTCAAACTTTTACAATAGAAAATTTGTTCTCAATATAAAGTTTCAACCCCAACACCTTTGACAAGGAAATCCTTCCTTTCAAAGTGTTCAATTCTCTCTTTTGATAAGTGTTTGAGATTCACAATAAAAGCCCTTTTTTAGGGTAGATGAATACAGTGAATATTTTTCTCTCAATATAGCTCACAAATTCTTGCTTAAGTATAGCACAATAATGATTTAAAGATTAATTTAATGTTAGAAAACAAGAGTAATTGCTTTGAATCAATATCTTGAAATTTTGCAGTTGAGAGGCATTAATAGAAGTTGAAATGGGTGTAATAAATACATCACAACGTTCATAAAATATCTATATTTTGAATCAGCGTTTTAGCCTGACTGGTCAACCCCTGTTTCACTGGTCGACTGGTCGAAAGACCTTCATCCGGTAGACAGACCTCAGGAGGACGACCCTTTGACCACCGGTCGGTGGGCTCCAAACTGCAAGGGTTGGGTTTTTGAAATCATTTCTTTTGAACGTCTTTTGTAAAGCCTTTTTCAATTGATTCAAAAACAACTTTTAAGAATCATCATTGAGCATATACCATTTACAAACCCAAACCCCGGTCAAGTCCCAACCTGTACCCCTTATGTCGCCGCGTTTCCTCTTATAACTCCTTCTTCATTTACAAAGATCTTCACTTGAATCTTTACAACTTGAGCTTGTAATGATCTTGACAAAAATACACTTGAGCTTGATCATGTTGAGCTCTTCATTTTGTTTTCATGATTAGATCAATTGAGGTTGATCAACATCATTCTTCATGAACTTGCTCTTGAGCTTGTATAACATTGAAATTCACAAAGTGCTTTGATCATTTTTTAATCTTCCTGAGCTTACTTAATATGTTGAATATCCTTCAAGCTCTGACTAATTGTCAAACAATAAACTCATTACAAGATATGATTAGTCAATAGATCAATTTCATAATCAAGATTTAGTTATCATCAAAATACAAGATTCATGCCTTCAGGCTAACAGATGTTAACTTTAATAGCTTGACTTTTTGCCATTAAAAAAATAAAGAATGGATAAAAGAAAATTTTGAAAGATCAGGGTAGTGCCACATCAGTACAACCCTTTGCCTGGAAAGTAAGAGAATTTGACATTTTTTTTATTGTCTTAATTGACACTCAAGCTCTTCTTCTCCTTATCGACACACATATACCCCCACGACTACAATATGTCATGTAGCCTTCGAAAAAAAGCACAAAACAACTCACTTAGAAGCTGTCTTTGCATAGGGATTATACATTACAAGCTTTGAGCGCCAAAAAGCATCCAAATATCCAAGTCAATAAGGTTTAGGGTTTAGGATTTAGTCTTTTTGCTAAAAAGTTTAATAATACCCAAAATTTTGTTGCTTTGTTGGCTAATTTAGACATGTTGTATTTGATTTTGATAGATTTTAACTTTGCATGTAGTTATTAATGTTAGATAATATTTTTTAAGCTTTTAGGATTATTTTTTTGATGAGATAATTTTAGTTTGTGTATTATTAAACTTTGTATTTTTTTCATATATTATCATGATGATTAATTTTTCGAATGTAATGTTGAAGTTAATGTTAATTTTGGATTTTTTGAATGATGTTAGACGTGTATTCTTTTGTTCTAATATTCTTTCTTATTTATCGAGTTTATTTATTTCGGATAGTTTTTGTTATATGGATTATATTTGTGTTGTAATGATAAGTATATTATTTTGGTGGTTACCCAAAATATTGTTCATTTTCAATGCTCACTATCTCAGTAGTTAAGTATTGTTCCAAACTTGGAGTCCCATGGATATTCTTATGCTGATATGTTGAATGATATATGCATATTCTATTTTTGAACTTAATGAAAGCTCTGTTTATATCTACCTGAATAGTTAATGATGATGATGACGATGTTCTAGACATTTGACTTGATTTTTCCTATAATATTTTGAGCAGAATTTGGCTGACTCAAGTGTGAAAGAGCTATAATTTTTTTTTTGGACGTGAGAGAAAAAGAAAGAGTTGAGGATGAAAATTTTGTACCCCATGGCCATATATATAGTCGTAAGGTGTGCAAGTAGATGTTGGGAACAACACAACGATCATCTTAATATTTGTTTTTCAAAAAAATTTCTCCAACGACTCAAACATAAGGGCAAATAAGTACTTCACTCAGTTAATGCATTGACCGTTAAGTTGCAACTGATAGAAGGACTAAAGTGGTATTTTCGCAAAACACACAATGTGAAGCCCCGTACGAAACGTCATATGGATATCATATCATTAAATATGTGTTTATACGCATTTGTATCGTTTTATGTGCACTAGTATTGTTTTACATACATTTGCATTTTTTAACGTGTATTTTTGTGATTTAGGTATTGTAGGAGATAAATAAATTACTGTATACTAAACTAGTTAACCAAATAGTTAGGAAACAACTAAAAGGGCAAACTAGAAGTTAGTGCTTTAGTTGAGGGGCATATTGGTCCTTTGGCAGAATTAAATATCTATCACCTACCACCACCACACAAAAACACACTCACACCACACAACACATAAATATACACGACACAAACACACACACACACACATCAGATCACACACACCAAACACACTAAACCATACGACCCAGGAAGAGAAAGAGAGAAGGAAGGAAGAGGAAGAAGAAGAATAAGAGAACTCTCAAGCCATTTACAAGCTTTCCTTGGCATTTGCTAGCTAGATTCAAGACCTTTCTTGCTTCTTTTGCTTCTCAACTTCAATAACAAGGTGATGGATGATTTTCAAAGGTTTTATAAAGGCATATAACTCATGGTAGGGAAATCTATGTGTGTACAAAGAATGAATAAAGTTATACGTATACTAGATGGTAGATTGAGCTTAGGTTGAATTTCTAGGGTTCCAATACTTGGTCATAAAGCTATATTGTGTTTTTTGTTGTTCTTGTAAGCTATTATAATGTTATATGTGATCATTATGCTTGAGTTGAAGCATGAGAATAAAAGATGCAACTCTAGAAGATAAATCTTGATGATTGAAGTTGCAAATGCATGGTAGTTGATGGTTGAATGCTTTTGTTTCTTCTAAGATGATTTTGATGCTAGATGATGCTTAATGCATGTTCAGATGATGTTAATAAATTTGTAATTGAAAGGAATTTAAGGCATGAACTTGGTTGAAACAAGATTAAAGAAGAAAGAAGAAAAGAACATGAAAATTCGGACTTGGAATAGCCTTGACAGCTTCAGTCGGTCAAGTGAGTCAGATGGGGGAGCTTATCCGACTCCCACTGCTTGAGTCGGTCGAAGGAGCCGGGCGAGTCCTCTTGTTCAACTGTCCCTCTCCTTTTGTGCAATATTTTTTTAGAGACCATATCTCACTCAATTAAACTCCGAATTGAGTTCCGTTTGATTCTAGAACTATCTACATTCGATAAGCTTTAATTTTATACTGAAATCGGGCTATTTGAAGTTCAGGAGATTAGGGAAATTAACTATTTAAGTTAAGCTAATACGAAAGCATTGAAATTGTTTGGTCGTACCTAATGCTTGTTATTGGTAAAAGTTATTGTTTAAGTGGCCGACTTGCAAGTTCTTGTTATTATGTGCTAATACTAAAGGAGCTTACATGAAAGATATTGTACATGTCCATATGAATACATAATAAATGCTTGACCGTTTGTATGATGCGACATATAAAAGGTAATTGAATATGCTTGATAAATCTTGAGCTCACTTTGTACTTGTCATCGATTATGAAATGGATTAAAGTTGTACACGACAGTAATAGTGGGAGATACCTATTGAGGTGCACACGACTGTGATAGTGGCAGACACCTCCCTATCCCATTAATGCTACATTATTTATGGTTAAGACTTATACGGAATAATATGCACACGACAGTGATAGTGGGATACACCTTTTGAGGTGCACACGACTATGATAGTGGGAAATACCTCTTAGGTCTGTATAAGCCACATTCCTTATTGTGCATCATTCTTTTGATCATGCTCGAGATGTATTCTCCAATATATGTTTTTCGACTCTCGCTTGGTCCCTTGAGGTCCTTGGAGAGTAGAGTTGGATAATATTACCATGTTATAAATGTTGTTTAAATTTGTGCTTTACTTGATGTTCTTATGGAATATTCAAGGTCATGTATTGTTTATTTACGAATTTTACCTATATGTGCATGACATTATATTCGAAAATCGATTTTGAAATGGTAAAACGATTGTGAAAATCCCCGTTCCCCTTATCCGTCGCTGAGCTAGTTGTAGCTCACCCTTTTTCTTAACATCTCAGGTACAGTTGAGCTTGCTTGTTGATGGAAGCCCCGTTAACGCAATGATTTGGATTTTCTACCTTCGTGCTCTACTTGCTTGCTCATGAAAAATATTTTGTATAATTGACTATAATGCTATCTTGTAACTCCTTTTGGATTATTAGTTTTGCAATTAATTAGACTATAATTCGTGGGAGACTTGGTTATACTAGATGGATTTCTAAGATTGTACCTTGATGGATACGGGTTTGTAAATATGTATTCGGATTGTGACTTTAACTTTTAATGATGAAGTTTGTATAACAAGTATTGTTGAACTTATGTAACTTTTATAACTTGAATTTTAGTATTGGGTTGTTTTACAAAAGGTTGAGTTGTTTTATGGTTAATAGTGCCCAAGATTTTGCATTGTGCCTTAGCGGACTTAGGTAGAGTGATCTGCTTGATCCCATGGCATCACGATCCTGAGATGTTGAGATAAATGCAAGTTTGAACTTTATTCCACTTTCGTGGTATCAGAGTACATATATTAGTGTTTGAAAATCGGGGTTGTGATAGAGTTGTATCAGAGCTTAGCTAGTTAGCTAGGTGTTAAGCTGGGTTTAGAACCCTTGGTCAGTGGGTAGAAGTTTTAAGGTGGAATTGATTATGATGATGTGTGTAAATAAGGTGAATGGATGACTTAGCTAAAGTTGGAGACTATGATTCTTTGAGGGTATTATAGTCAAAAGATTGGGTTGAAGATTGAAAATCCTAGGGTAGGAATTTGGCCATAGTGTCATTTGGAACATAAGAATTGCATTTGATTTATGGATTAAAGTGAGGTTGTAGGATAAGAAGCAGACCAAAAGGTTTGACCTAATGGCTCAATTTTCTCCTTTAGTACTTGTGTGGAACTTATGTACTTAAATGCTACGTGTGAATTGCCCAATATGCCTTATGTGTTATGTGAATCATACGTATTTAAAATGCTATGAATGCTTTGTGCCTTCATGAATACTTATGTGTTAGGTATAGTCATAATATATGCTTGTTAGCTGTAACGCCCTGGCTAAGTGAATATCCCGAAGGGCAGAGGCCCACCAACAACGCAACATATGACGATATTGTGCGCTTTGGGTTACCACATTGCGCCCCTCACGGGTTTGTTTCTTATAGCCCAACTTGGATTGGAAAACGCATCGTCACGATATAAGGGAAAACCCTCCGCTTTATATCTAGCAGCCCAGCATCCTCGCCAGTTGATGTGGGATATTATACTAGCAGCATAGATAGGGCACGTATTCATGTCTCGTACAATACATATGCATCATATAACCGTAAGTGGCATCGTACATCCATACCCAAGATGACAGGGCCGAGCACTCGCAAGAATACTAGAACTTGAGGAATAGAGAATATTAATCAGGCTAATCCCGGGAGAGAGATGTTCAGTATGCTGGTAATTTTTGTGGATAGGATGAGCCAGATTCTAGAAAACCAAGCAATTGGAACAAGGGGCAATAATAACACATTGAAGGATTTCTTCAGCTATAGACCTCCCAAGTTCCTTGGTGAACCCGATGATGGAAAAACTGAAGCTTGGTTGGCAAAAGGTGAAAGGATATATGCTGCTCTTGATTACAATGATGAAAGAAAGGTGATTTTCGCAGTATTCTTATTAGAAGAAGATGCAGAACAATAATAGAGAACAGAAAAGCTTCGCTGGAAACGTGATGGCACACCCGTCACTTAAGCTAACTTTGTCAAATCTTTCAAGAAAAATTACATTACGGAAGTACCCCGAGAGAGGAAAGAAGAAAAGTTTCTTACTTTGAAGCAAGGTAAAATGTTTGCGGTCCAATATGAAGTTCGTTTTAACAAGTTGTCACATTACCTCCCCGAGTTAATCCAAATGAAAAAAAGAAGAATCAGACAGTTTGTTTGAGGATTAAGGCCTAAAATTCAAGACTTCTTGGCTTCATATCTTTTTACCTCATATAATGATGTGATCGATTTGGCTACTCACATTGAGAAGAGGAGATTTGAAACCCAAAGTGGACCGAGTCAAATCAACAAAAAGTCGTTCTTATCTCTGACACCACAAGAAGAATAGAACTCAGCTTAGTGCATTCAATACCAAGACAACTCGAGGGTTATCAGGTAATACAGCCACCTCTCAAAAATTTGTGTTTGTTGTAACAAGAGAGGGTACACGAAAACCCAATGTTAGAGAAAGATAGACAAGTGTATAAAGTATGGGAGTAATCAAGACTTATATAAGGACTACCTAAGGATGCAGAATGTGGGAACATGGCCTCAACCTACTAGGAATGCTTCAGGACAAGGAGTTCATGCCTGAGTTGATTCTATTGACCAAGGGGAATTTCCAAAGGCAACAAACGCAGTTGAAGGTGGATTTTATTTGCTGGAATTTCCATTAATGTTCTCACTTAGTATTCTTATTTGTTATTTAGATTTTATCTTGGGAATTCTTGGTGGGTAATCTTTCTTGGTATTCTCTGATGGTATTCTTGTCCGAGACTCTTACTTGATAATTTCAATCGCTATTCTCATTTTGGGAAATTTTTATTTGGTATTCGATATTCTCTATCAGTATTCTCTTGCGGTATTCGGAATTCAGTATTCTTAATCAGAGTTCTTATTCGTTATTTCTATTCGGCAATTGGTATTCTATCTAAACTTCTTATTCAACAACACTTATGTGGTATTATTATGTGGAAGTCTCATATGGGGCCCTGTATTCAGGGTTATAGTTCGGCATCCTTCTCCAGTGGTCGGGTCTCCTTTATGTGCTTCAGACAAAGTCGTTGCAGCTTATCGAGCAATTATCAAATGAGAAAATTGCGAGGGCGCAATTCTGTTAAATGGGAAGGATTTGAAGTCCCGCACGAAACATCATATGCATATTATATAATTAAATATGTGTTTATACTGATTTACATGCATTTGAGTGATTTTATATGCATTACATCATTTTATGTGCACTAGTACATTTGCATTGTTTAACTTACATTTTTGTGATTTAGGTAACGTAGGAGATAAATAAATTACACTATACTACACTAGCTAACCAAATAGTTATGAAACAATTAAAAGGGCAAACTAGAAGTTAGTGTTTTAGTTGAGGGGCATATTGGTCCTTGGGCAAAATTAAATATCTATCACAAACATATACATGACACAAACACACACATACATCAGATCACACACACCACACACACTAAACCACACGACCTAGGAAGAGAAAGATAGAAGGAAGGAAGAGGAAGAACAAGGATAGGAGAACTCTCAGACCATTTACAAAGCTTTCATTGGCATTTGCTAGCTAGATTCAAGACCCTTTTAGTTTTTTTTCCTTCTCAACTTCAAGAACAAGGTGAGGGATGAATTTCAAAGGTTTATAAAGGCATACAACTCATAGTAGAGAGATCTATATGTATACAAAGCATGAATAAAGTTATATGTATATTAGATGGTGGATTGAGCTTAGGTTGAATTTCTAAGGTCAATACTTGGTCATAAAGCTATATCGTGTTTGTTGTTGTTCTTGTAAACTATTATAATGTTATATGTGATCATTACGCTTGAGTTGAAGCATGAGAATAGAAGACGCAACTCTAGAAGACAAATCTTGATGATTGAAGTTGCAAATGTATGATAGTTGATGGTTGAATGCTTTTGTTGCTTCTAAGATGAGTTTGATGCTAGATGATGCTTAATACATGTTTAGATGACGTTAATAAACTTGTAATTGAAAGGAATTTGAGGCATGAACTTGGTTGAAGCAAGATTAAAGAAGAAAGAAGGAAAGAACATGAAAATTCGGACTTGGAATGGCCTTGACGGCTTCAGTCGGTCGAGGGAGTCGAACCAGGGAGCTCATTCGACTTCCACTGCTTGAGTCGGTTGAAGGAGCCAGGCGAGTCCCCTCGTCCGACTGCTCTTCTCCTTTTGCGCAAAATTTTTATCGAGACTATATTTTACTCAATTCAACTCCGAATTGAGTTCCATTTGATTCTAGAACTATCTACATTCGCAAACTATAATTTTATACTGGAATCAGGTTATTTGGAGTTTAAGTGAATAGAAAAATTAACTGTTTAAGTTTGGCTAATGCGGAAGCATTGAAATTTTTTGGTCGTAACTAATGCTTGTTAGTGGTAGAAGTTATTGTTTAAGTGACCAACTTGCAAGTTCTTGTTATTATGTGCTAATACTAAAAGAGCTTACATGAAAGATATTGTATGTGTTACATGTCCCTATGAATACATGATAAATGTTTGACCATTTACATGATGCGATATATGAAATGTACTTGAATATATTTGATACATCTTGAGCTCACTTTGTACTTGTCATAGATTATAAAATGGTATTACTTATATGCACGTGGTGGTTGCAACCTCTCGTTCATTAAGGGATGGGATCAAAGGTGAACACGGTTGTGATAGTGGCAGACACCTCCTTATCCCATTAATGCTACGTTATTTATGGTTGGGACTTATACGGAATAATGTGTACACGACAATGATAGTGGGAGACACTTTTTGAGGTACACATGACTATGATAGTGTGAGACACCTCTTAGGTCCGTATAAGTCATCTTCCTTATTGTGCATCACTCTTTTGATCATGTTCGAGATGTATTCTTCAATATATGTTTTCCTACTCTCGCTTGGTCCTTTGAGATTCTCAATGAGTAGAGTTGGATAATATTACCATGTTATAAATGTTGTTTAAATTTGTGCTTTACTTGATGTTCTTGTGGAATATTCAAGGTCATATATTTTTTATTTACAAATTGTACCTATATGTGTATGGCATTGTTTTCGAAAATAGATTTTGAAATGGTAAAAGGATTACGAAAATCCCTGTTCCCCTTATCCCTAATTGAGCTAGTTGTAATTAACCTTTTTTTTAACATCTCAGGTATAATTGAGCTTGTTTGTTGATGGAACCCCTGTTAACGTAATGATTTCGATTTTCTACCTTCGTGCTCTACTTGCTCGCTCATGGAGATTATTTTGTATTATTGACTATAATGTTATCTTGTAACTCCTTTTGGATTATTAGTTGTGTAATTAATTAGACTAAGACTCGTGGAAGACTTGGTTATACTAGATGGATTTCTAAGATTGTACCTTGATGGATACGGGTTTGTAAATATGTATTCGGATCGTGACTTTAACGTTTAGTGATGAAGTTTGTATACCAAGTATTGTTGAACTTATGTAACTTTTATAACTTGAATTTTAGTATTGGGTTGTTTTACATAAGGCTGAGTTATTTTATGGTTAATAGTGCTCGGGATTTTGTTTTGTGCCTTTGCAGACTTAGGTGGAGTGATGTGCTTGAGCTCTTGGCATCACGATCCCGAGATGTTGAGGTAATTGCAAGTTTGTACTTTATTCCGCTTTCGTGGTATCAGAGTACATATATTAGCATTTGAAAATCGGGGTTGTGACACATAAACATGTCTAGTACTTAGCATAAACCTCAAGGACTAGAATGGATTTTTCCATTTTTTTTGTCAGGGTCGGTCTTCTATCCATCTGTAGCAATTCGGGAGTAGATGATCTTGACCATTGATTTCATAATATTAATATGCACCATTGATGTCCACTCAAACTAGAAAGAAAAGTTATTACACTTGTTAGCCTAAAGACTTTTCAAATTTATTTTGATAATAACTAAATCTTTATTATACATTTATCTTATGACTAATCATACATTGTATAAGTTCTCAATTTATGAGATTACTCGAAAGATTGAAGAATGCTCAAGAGCAAGCCATGAAGAATTGATATTGATCAAGCTCAAGAAAGTTAATTATGAAGATCAAATGAAGAACTCAACATGATCAAGCTCAAGACTTCACTATCAAGATCTCTAAAGCTTCAAAATATGAAGATTCAAGTAAAGAAGATCTTGGAAGATGAAGAGTGAGTTATAAAAGGAGACGTGATGATATAAGGGATACTGGCTATTAACTTGTCGTTTGCCTAAGTATTTCTTGTGTTAGCAAGTATTTCTTGTGTTAGCTCTTGAAGTCTTCAAAATGTTTTTCAAAGCAATGATTCGCAAAATATCTTATCATCTTTGAAAACGTTAGAATTGGGTGAAAAGAAGTGTTTAAAACAAATGGTTTTTGTACACTTTGAAAAATGTTTTCAGAAAAATTGACTCGGATCACTTACTGTAGGTTTTCAGTTGAAAACTACGGATCCGGTTGAGTTACTCTATTGAATCCACTTGACTAGATCCCATCTAGTGGCCATCTGGATGAGCAAGTCCGGAAGGAAGCCAAAAATTCGATTGACCGAATGTTTTGAAAAATAGCCATTACAAATCCGTGCTGCCTTTAAAACCATTTCATCACCCACTTCTCAAATTATCTCTTTCAACTTCAAGCATTGAATACCAAGATTTTAAAAGTCTTTATTCACTCATTCTTTACAAAAAAATCTTGAGCTAACACTTGCAAATCTTTGTTCATTCAAGAGCTTGATTTGTATTATCCAACTGTTGAGGAGTTAAAGTTGAAGGATCGATATCCGGGATTGCACATAATGAATCAAAGATACACAGCAGAAGAAACTATGAAATACAATTTTTCGATGCATATATTATGTGTAGATCAATCCTAATACTTGATGTTTATGTAATATACTTCTTAAACCAAAGGTAAAACAAGAAGAGAATAATACTTCTTAAAGACCTAAGGTTGATGTGTGGTTGAACTTTTTGTTGGAATGACACCCTCTTCCACAAGTGTAGAAGTCTACGTTAGTCCACAGAAGAAAATGATTAAGCACCTCATTTATTCTTGAATATAGTGCTAGCAAAATCTTTGAAGAAAATATATGAACTTGTTTTCTCTCTTACACAAGATGCATAGTATTTTTCCACTAAGTCACTTAATCTTTATCTTGCATATAGATATATAGAAATATGCACATATATCAATTAGCTTTTGTATACAATATACATAATGGCCAATTGATGTGTATATATAAATTTATATGGAAGATGATGTATCATCTTTATGTCTTGTCAAGTATACAAAAGGAAAGGTTAATGGAATTCATAATAACTCCATGGGGTAAGCCTTGTCATCCTTTTGAAAAAGAAAAGACAAGATGAAATAATGTCTTTCAATGGGTCATGCTTAGTCATATTACATATAAAGAAAGACTAAGTGGAACTTTACATAATTCCAACCTTTCTTTTACCATGACTTTTCAAGTTAAACTTTTAACCTTTGTATAATTGACATAAGTAGTATTTAATCCAATCACCATCAGATTAAATCATGTAAATCACATTTCTATCTTTTGTACTTAACTCCTTATACATAGTCCATAATAACACATTAGCTCTATTAACCTTTAGTGATACAAATATTATTATTAACTCTTTAACAATCTTTGAGAGATTAAGATACGAGTTAAATTGAAGCCAAATCACAATACTCTATTGTGTGCGACCTTCTAGACTCACCGCCAAACAGCATTAAGAAAACATTGAACGATTTTAATGCTAATCGAACTCTCGATTTGTTTTGAGAATATCTCCTTCACTCTCGAAACACCCTTAAAGGTCTTGAGTGATGTCTAACAACATATCGAGACAATTTATAAGGCAAATGAAGTTATCAATTGAGTGAACCTATTTAGTTGACAATTATCGTGCAATTCAATCTTTCCATTAATAGTTCCAATTGAGTAAGAACCATTGTAACACCCCGATCCTTCACGAAAATAGAATCCCGATCCACATCCCAAGGTCACGAAAAAGGAGAAAAAACCACATATACGAAAAATGAGAAAAAACCACATATCTGCACTCAAAAGAAATGAACCACAAACAACAATACAACATTCAAAAATCATCCACATTCTTCTTTTGACATATCTTTCCATGTTCTTGAGGCCATTCGAGCCTTTAACCTCAACAAGATAAACATTCATGCATCGGACTTAAACCATACTAATCTTGTACAAATAATAGCTTATCATACAACTCTAATACTTTTAAATTAACCTTATTACAAATTCCTACTTATAACAAATATAAACAAGATCCACAAAGCAGAACATACAATTAAATCACTAATTATACCTTAGATACATACATTACTTTACATTTCAACGAATAATACACACATGGCAACCAAAGAAACTCTTGAACTTCTCTTTCTCTATAACTTGAAGGCCCAACTTAGCTTTACCTGAAAAATGTTAGATGATAGATCTTAACTCTTTGTGGATATTAAGATAAAATATGGTTGTCAAAAATATCTTGAAAGCAATATTCAATTCCTTCAAAGATGATGAAGTTTTTTGAACACATTAAAGGTTACCTCTTCATCTTGTACTCGCAACCGAAGCTCACCTATTCGAACATCAATAAATGTTCCTCCAGTTGCAAGGAAAGGTCTTCCAAGAATGATAGGAATTTCATTGTCTTCCTCCATATCAAGAACTATGAATCTACATGAAAAATGAATTTATCAACTTTGACGAGTACATCTTCAATTACTCCTCTGAGGTACTTTAGCGAACGATCAACTAACTGTAGTGTTACAATATTAGGTCTTGCCTCTCCCAATCCAAGCTTTCTGAAAATAGACAAAGGCATTAAATTAATACTAGCACTTAAATCACACAAAGCTCGCTTAAAAACAACATTGCCAATTTCACATGGAATAGTAAAACTTCCTGGATCCTTGAGCTTTTGTGGTAGCTTCTTTTTTAGGATTGCGCTGCACTTTTCAGTAAGTGCAACTGTCTCATAATCTCTAAGTTTTCTCTTATTCGAAAGGATATCCTTCATAAACTTCACATAATTCGGCATTTGTTCAAGCGCATCCGTGAATGGAATATTGATGTGAAGTTTCTTGAAGACTTTAAGAAATTTAGCAAATTGCTTATCAAGCATATTTTTTTGCAATTGTCGAGGGAATGACACAACCATATGTGGCTCCTTCATAGGCTGTGGCTGAGCTTCTACTTTCTCTTTATCTCCTGCCTCATTCTGTGCTTCACCTTTCTCAACCTTCTTAGTTCTCACTGACTCCTCTAACTCCTTACCGTTTCTCAAAGTTATTGCTTTGCAATGCTCCATGCCATCTTTTCTAGGATTCACCTAAGAAGTACTAGGTAAACTTCCTTGTTGCCTTTCAGAGAACTTCATAGCCATTTGGCTCAACTGTATCTCTAGGTTTCTGATTTGTGCGGATTGATTCTAGAAATTCGTTCTTGTTTCATTCATGAATTGAGTTTGCGAGGTCGCCAATTGAGCCAATGTATCCTCCAAGTTTACCTTCTTCTCTGGTGGTAGGTTATTCTGCTCAGGCTGCAACACATTCTGATTATTTCTCAAGGAGAAATTCAGATCATTATGCCATGCTAGATTATATTTGTTAGAGTATTGATTGTACTGCTACCCATTAAAATTTCCCACATACTGTGCTTGTTCAACTGTGCCTTGGGAAAATGGATTCCCAACCTGACATTTTGCACTATGATGTGGACCACAACAAAACTCGCACACCACTGCCGCTTGGACAACATTAGCAGTTGCCTGACTATTCTATAATTGTTTCGCGAGATTATCAATTTTCGCTGTCAAGGCAGTTATGGCATCAATCTCATGGATCCCAGCTGTCTTCTTTGGTATGACTCTCTCGCTTGACCACTGCTGGTGGTTCAAAACAATATCATCTAGCAACGCATAAGCTTCATCTGTTGTCATGTTCATTAAAGCTCCCCTTGCTGATGCATCAATCAAAGTTCTTGTAGAGGTAATTAACCCATTGTAAAAACTATGAACTTGCATCCACCTAGGTACTTCATGATTAGGACACTTCCTCAGTAATGCCTTTTACCTTTCCCACGCTTCACATAGAGTTTCTCTTTCATGTTGTGCAAAATTATTAATTTCTATGCGCAGCTTCGCTATCTTTCCAGGTGGGAAAAATCTTGACAAAAATTTGTGCACCAAATCCTCCCAAGTAGTGATTAAATCTGACGGTAGTGAGTTCAACCATTCCTTAGCTTGATCCCTTAAGGAAAAAGGAAACAAGAGAAGGCACAGAGTTTTATCAGTGACTCCATTGTACTTAACAGTTCCACAGACTTCTAGAAAATTCACAATGTGCTGATTAGGACCTTCAGAAGGCAGTACATGAAACTGAATATTCTAAATCAAATGTAGTGTCAATGTCTTCAAATCAAAATCATGTGCCTGAATCGCTGGCCTTCTAATCACAGGTTGAATTCTAGTGGGTGGTAATGTATACTCTCGCAGTGTTCTAGGCGAATTTTCCTGATTGACTGCTTGATTATTTTCGTCCTGTGCTACCACAATGTCAGCCATATTCCCTTGCAAATGATGGGTAGTTATAGTAGCTTTTTTCTCCTTTCTGTTCTTCTGATAGGTTCGTTATATCTCAGGATCAAAAGACAACAAATTACTACCTCCTTACTTTCGCATGCACGTAAAGGAATGTGTTCCTGAAATACACATAACGAAAATAAGAGAATAATACAAAATTAAATAAAATCCAAAGTAAAATTAAAGCTATTTGGTATCGATATTAATAATTGACACAGTCCCCGGCAACGGCGCCAAAAACTTATTGTGTGATTTCTAACGCAAGTGCATGTATCGCAACAAGTAATAAAGTGATAAGTAAATATCGTTCCCACGAGGATTGTGATTACTAAGTACCGAAACTGATTTAGCTCTAACTATATTTGAACAATCATAAATTGAGAATTTGTAACTAACGACTAAAGAAATTATAGAATTTATAAAAAAAACAACAACTAACACAATTACGAAATTAACAAAAGATGGTAATTCAATAATTAAAAGATTCTAGGAATTCCGATTTCACCAAGATTAATCCTAATTGAAACTAGTGATTTAAATAAATTGATGCCTATTCCTTACGTTGTCAACAATTTCGCTAAGGTAGATATTAATTTTTCTCTAGTATCAATAACCTATCCCAATAAGCAAGCTAACTACATCTCTGTGATAATTGTGAACTTATGGGACGCATTAAGCCCTAGAAATTCAAATGTTGCACTAGAACTCATAACTATCTCTAGCTTATAATGATTTAATGGTATTTCATACATGGTCTAATTTAATTATCACTTCTCAGTCTCAAACTAAATCACGACTCATGCAATTGTTGATCAGGCAATTACAAGTATTAAACTCAGCATGAAATACTCAACGCATATATAAAATAGTTCATTAATCAATCAAACCAAAAGTGTCATATATTCTTTAGGATTTGGAGAAGAATCATGGTAGAAATCCGTCTCCGGATTGTTCTCTGTCTTCAACTCGTGAATTCTCTCTCTCTCTCTCCCTCTGGAACTTTTCTTTTTCTCCGCTCTTGATGGCTGCCCACTTCTCACGTTTTTCTCCTTTTATTTCATAGGGTTCTTTTCTTTTTTTGCCAATTTAAAAAACTGCCCATAATTTTCCTATGATGCTGCGCAACTGCGCTATGACTGCGCTACTTCTATTTGTTCTTCACTTTCTCCACAAATTACATAAAAGCCAATCTTTTGCAATTTCTCTTCAATCTTTGCCTCAAAACTCATATTGTCTCTTGAAAATTACCTACAATGCAAATCAAAGACAAAACCAATCAAATTGCTCATAAATTACTCAAAAACTAACAAAGTTTAAATGAAAAGTTGTTGAAATACTATATCAATAATACACCCAATAAGCACACCAATACACATGAGTAGAACTCAATCTTTTTTTTGTTTTGGTAAAAAACATGAGTACATAGACACAAACCAACATAGACACATAAAGATATGAAACAAACACACACAGACATTAAACGCATATAAATGCAGATTGGCAGATGGGGATAAGGGTCCCCGGCTGTGGAAGATGGGGATAAGGGTCCCCGGCTGTGGAAGATGGGGATTGGTGTCACTCAGGGCTGTGGAGGAGATGGGTTGGTACCGCGCAAGGCTTTGGGGACTGGGTGATATGCTTAGCTGCGACTGTGGGGGCTGGGGAATGTGTTCACCCGCAGCTGTGGATGAAGTGGGTGAGGATTGTGGTCAGCCGAGGATATGGGTTGTGGTTTGAATTTTCTTTCTTTTTTTTTCGGTCAAAGGTATGGTTTTAGAAATATTTGGAGTTTTCTTATTAGAAGGTAGTTTAGCCATTACATTTTTTCTTATAACAAAATTGGAAAGTTGACTTCGAGTCAAAAGGTTATTAAATGGGATTTTTAAAATGGGTTAACAACTGTCACACTGTATAAGATGGATTTAACTTATTTTTTTGGGTATAAAATAAATGATGGTCTTAAGAGGAGTAAAAGAGGTGAGAGTGGGAATCGGAGAGGAAGAAGAAAAAACAAAGTTATATGAAAATTATTATTTTAGTTATTTATATTTAAACTTCTCTTCATTAATTTCTTTTGATGTAATTTAACAAAATAACTTAAATAGAATCATTTTAAAAAATTAATGGTTCTTTTAGAGCAAAAAATAATTGGATAATCAAAATAGGACTAGCGTAATAATTTAATGATCCCTTAAATAATTTAACCTTTAATTTGTTAATTTATTATATATGAGTAAAAGATATGTGTTTTCATTCTTTACACCCAGACAAATTTTTGTTTTATTATTCTTAAAACTATTTTCTAAAGCACTTTTAACAAAAAGAATTTGTATGTTTTAAAAAAATTGTTTTAGAAACTATTCTAATCAAACAAGTGTTATGTTTTTTTTGTTGTTAAAAATAGTTTTTCAAAACTGTTCTTAAAAATTGTTCTAAAAAAAAAAAGTACTTCTAAACAGGGCCTTATCTTCCCTGACATAACTAATATTTAGTTAGACTTAGAATACAAATTTTTGAAGTACTTATGCTCTACTTGCTTTGATTTGTCCCCATGTATAACTTTCGAAGTGATACATAGTAGTTGAATAAGACTTTAGCCATGGTGAGGATGCTGAGCCATTACTACAATAAATGATCCTTCGAGCTAGAATCACTCTCTCCCCATCCCCGCTCTCCATTATTCAAGTTGGGCTTTGAGCTCTCAGATTGATGTTGTAATTCTAATGTAAAGTTTTTGTTTGGCGTTTATTTCTGATTGCAATGTGGCAGATAACGGTGTTGATTGGGAAGACTAGTTCTGGGAAAAGTATATAATTGGTTCAATACATTGCTGATTCATGAGTAGTTGCCGATGACTCTATTATTTGTACTCAGCCGCGAAAATTGGCTACCATCTCATTGGCACAGAGGGTTGGAGAGGAAGGCTGTGGGTGTTATCCGGATTCTTCAATAACTTGTTCTCCATCATATTTGTCTGTACAACAGCTTGATTCGAAGATAATATTTATGACAGACCACTGCTTACTACTGCACTATATGCGTGATAAGAATTTATCCGAGGTTTCATGGATTATTATTGATGAGGCTCATGAAAGAAGCTTAAACATTGATCTTCTTTTTGCGGTGATAAAGAATTTACTTTGTCAGAGGATTGATCTGAGACTTATTACTATATCCGCGACACCTGATGCAAACCAACTTGCTGGTTAATTGTTTGACTTTGGAACCTTCCATGTGGCTACCATCAGTACACCATTTGTTTGTGGTACATGTTATGTGGAGACGTGCACTAGGTACCATCTGGAGTATCACCCATATTTGTCATGTGAGAAGTGCAAAGAATTCAAAGACAACCCAGACTCTTCCCTGCATAAGTGGTGCATGGGCAAAGAGAACGTGAAAAGTGTCCAGTCTGTGGGTTTACCATCGAGAAGATAAAGGGGTGCAGCCACATTGAGTGTAAATGTGGACATCATGTTTGATGGGTTTGTTTGGAGTTTTTCTCCAGCAGCGACAATTGTTATAACCATTTGAGGTTTGTGCATCTAGGAACTGGCAATTCTGAATACTACAACTCTTCACCTTCATTCTTAGCTAATAGCTCTTGATTTTTAACAATTTGATCTTGAACTTAGTTTCCACAATGGTTTGCTGTGTTCTAAATAGATCACCGTATTGTAATTCAAATTATTCTTCATTGACCTAGATAATTATATATATTGACACATATATTTGCCATGCATGTATGTAGCTTTTCTACACTCTCGTAGATAGCGCCAACTGCTTCTGTGTATACATGTTTAGATAATGCAGTACGATCTGATTTCTCTCCCTTTCTCCCTCCCTCCCTACCCGCATGCCTGTGTTGCGTGGATGAAGAGTTGCACCGGGTGAATCTTCTTGTCCACCTTAGTCTTCAAACCTACTTCTGAACAGGAAACCATGTCTATCAGCAGCTTAATGTTGTGCTTGCACCCTTGCCATCATCTCCTACCTCTGATTGGACTCTTGAGCCTGATCTAGTGTAACCATTTTTCATAGGTTGTTGACTCGGTAAAATGGAATTCTGAAGCTCAAGCAATTTAAACTCTTGTTGATAGGCAGGCTGTCGTGACGATTCTTCTAGCAACAAATTGGGAAGACCATCCCTTGGCTAGAGGTTGCGAGATTTTAGCCCATCATTGTAACTTGAAGAACTAGTTCAATGCAAAGGCTATAAAATCTGAGAAAACTAAATCAGGCATATTGGAAGGAAATAATTGTTTTCATTGTCATTGGGTTAAGTGATCAGGAAATTGAGATGCTCGTTAAATTTAAACAATAGCCCAAACACAGAAAATTCTCCTATATTGTTTGAAATATATTTTTTTTACAAAATTTTGTGAAATTTATTTACAAATCTAATCTTTTATGTTTGTAAGTAACACTTTAAAAAATTAAAAATTCAGAATTTATAAATCTTGAATTTCTTCAAGTTTTATCCAAATCTTTACTCAAGAAGTATAATTTGTAAATCCACATTTTTTAAGTTAGTTGCTTACTTTTGAGGACAAAATTACCCTATACATTTTCATTTACACTTAAGCTTAAATTTGGCTCCAATTACAAAGATAAAAAATAAAACTTAGATCAAACTCTCTCCCTTGCCCTTTTTCTTAAAACAAATACGAAGAAAATAATTAATCAACAAGTCGGATATGAATAATATTTTCCTTCCATATTATTTTACGGTATCCAATATGAAAGAAGTTTGATTGAAGATAAAAGTAAGAGGTAAGTGGAGCTTATTTTTATGTAGAGTTGCTAAATCCCCTTGTTCTTCATCGCATGGTCATTGTACACGTTTGATTGATATAAAATTCGCTTTAAATTTTTTTTTTTGTGGTTTAATCTTACGAGATGTTCCTTTCATTTTCATTCTAGAAATCATTTCAATTCTCTTTGTAATTTTTTCATAATTATGTTTTTATTTGTAAAATTGCTACATGCCTTATTAGCAAATTTAGCCAAGCAACTATCATTTTGGTCTTCCTTACTTCTAAGCCATGTTAGTAGTTGTTGGATAGCTCAAAAGTTCTTGTTTATCATTTCTAGTTTACTAATTCCAATAGAATAGAGAAGGGGTATTTGAGTAAAATAGACTTTTTAGTTTCAATTCCACATGTGTTGTAAATAAATTTATGTCTACAAATGATAGACTTGACTTAATACTAGCTAGTTTACACTTTCAAATAGGAGATTCATTTGCAACTACAAGTTCTCATGGAATTCATTCGAAATAGAGGGGCATCCTAAAATGTGAACTGATATTGGGTTGTGAATTTTTTCTTTCTTTTCTTTTTGTTTTTGGGAAGAATTTGCTGAGAGAATTTTTAGCAGCAATGATAGCTCTACTCAAAGCTACTCATTCACCGTCTTAAGGGAATGTTTTACCTTTTTTGTCCTTTAACAGTTCGAAGAGTTCCATTGGCGAGGCAATCATGAACTTTTATTATATTTGGACTTAAATAAGTTTGTCCATGATCTCGATAAGTAGTTTAATTCTTTATGACTAAGATTTCAAGCTCAAATCTTGAGTCAGATCGCTCATGTTTTATGAGCTTAACCCAAGGTGTACGTAAGTTGTCCCGCATCATTACCTCACTGACAACTCATGAGAAAAATAATATAGGATATTGTGATTGGGGTAAGAGTTCAGTGCACATATTCCCTATACTCCCTACTCGTATTCACCGGTCGACCGGTCGAAAGACCCTCATCCAGTAGACAGACCTCGGGCGGACGACCCTTTGGCCACCGGTCGACCGGTCACCATGGGGTCGTCTGGTGGGCTCCAAACTGCAAGGATTGGGTTTTTGAAATCATTTCTTTTAAACATCCTTTGTAAAGCCTTTTTCAATTGATTCAAAAATAACTTTTAAGAATCATCATTAAGCATATACCATTTACAAACCCAAACCCCGGTCAAGTCCCAACTGGTACCTCTTATGTCGCTGCGTTTCCTCTTATAACTCCTTCTTCATTTACAAAGATCTTCACTTGAATCTTTACAACTTGAGCTTGTAAAGATCTTGACAAAAATACACTTGAGCTTGATCATGTTGAGCTCTTCATTTTGTCTTCATGATTAGATCATTTGAGGTTGATCAACATCATTCTTCATGAACTTGCTCTTGAGCTTGTATAACATTGATATTCACAAAGTGCTTTGATCATCTTTTTAATCTTCCTGAGCTTACTTAATATGTTGAATATCCTTCAAGCTCTGACTAATTGTCAAACAATAAACTCATTACAAGATATGATTAGTCAATAGATCAATTTCATAATCAAGATTTAGTTATCATCAAAATACAGGATTCATGCCTTCAGGCTAATAGATGTTAACTTTAACAGCTTGACATTTTACCATTAAAAAAATAAAGAATGGATAAAAGGAAAAATTGAAAGACCAGGGTAGTGTCACATCAATACTACCCTTTGCCTGGAAAGTAAGAAAATTTGACATTTTTTTTATTGTCTTAAATGACACTCAAGCTCTTCTTCTCCTTATCAACACACATATACCCCCACGACTACAATATGTCATGTAGCCTTTAAAAAAAAGCACAAAACAACTCATTTAGAAGCTGTCTTTGCATAGGGATTATACACTACAAGCTTTGAGCGCCAAAAAGCATCCAAATATCCAAGTCAATAAGGTTTAGGGTTTAGGATTTAAGCTTTTTGCTAAAAAGTTTAATAATACCCAAATTTTTGTTGCTTTGTTGGCTAATTTAGACATGTTGTGTTTGATTTTGATAGATTTTAACTTTGCATGTAGTTATGATCGCTCATGTTTTATAAGCTTAACCCAAGGTGTACGTAAGTTGTCCCGCATATGTGGATATTGTGATTGGGGTAAGAGTTCAGTGCACCTATTCCATATACTCCCTACTCATATACACATGGGTCCCACATATGTAGGGCCTACTTATCTATCTCTATGGAGTATGGGGAGTAGGTGCATTGAAGAATTTTCCTTGTGATTACACTTTGGTATGATTGTATACAAAACACATGAAATACTTTTTTAGGACGTCAGATATCATGTGGGGGCCTTCTGTGCAGATGTTGTCCCAAAGTTCTTTAACGCCTACCAAAACTAATAGGCTTGAAAGCAAACCTACCAATCTTGCAAAGCTTACAACGGTTGGCTTCATTACCTTAATAGCTCATGAAGGGAAAATGTCATATTTAGTCCCTATTATTTTCTTTTAGTTTTAATTTGGTCTCTATTGTATAAAATGTCTTAATTTCATCTTTATTATTTTTTAAAAAATCTTAATTTCGTTATTATTATTTTCTTAAAGTTTCAAATCGTCTCTATTGTCCAAAATTAGTTAATTTACTCCCTATTATAAATTGAGACTTTTGGAAACCAATAAGGATGAAATTGAGAATTTTTAAATAATAGGGATAAAATTAAAATATTTGGAAAAACAGTAAGGATGAAATTGAGACATTCTAAACAATAAAGACCAAATTGAAACAAAAAGAAAACAATAGGGACTAAATGTAGAATTTTCCCGCTCATGAACATCAAATAGGTAGCCCCATGATTATTAACTTGTTGGTGAATTTTTTTTTTTTGGGCATGACATGCTGACTTTTTTTTCTTTTTTTTGGGAAAAAATATCTTAGTCCTTAAAGTTTATACTAAATACCAAAATCAGCCCTGTGTTTTGGGAAAATACCACTTTAGTCCCTCCGTTAAGTAGAGGGATGTTGTTGCCCATTAATTGAACCTAAGAGGGGGATAAATTAGGTTATATAAGCAATACTACTTCTTTTTTGATTAAGCAATATACTAGCAATGATTAATCAGAAACAATCTTAATCAAATATGCACTCTAGCAATATAAGATATGAGTAAGGTAATTTATCAAATACTTAGTGTGCAGAAATTAATGCAAAGAGAGAGTTGGAAAAAAGAGATTTCAAATTGCGATTTAGAGTGGTTCGACCCCCGCCTAAGTCCAGGACCTAAGCTCCCCGCTTAGGATTTCAACAATCTTCACTATTATGACTCTTCAAATGTTGGTGAGTCTACAAATTAACTACAATGGTAGTTCAAACTTTTACAATAGAAAATTTGTTCTCAATACAAAGTTTCAACCCCAACACCTTTGACAAGGAAATCATTCCTTTCAAAGTGTTCAATTATCTCTTTTGATAAGTGTTTGAGATTCACAATAAAAACCCTTTTTTAGGGTAGATGAATACAATGAATATTTTTCTCTCAATATAGCTCACAAATTCTTGCTTAAGTATAGCACAATAATGATTTAAAGATGAATATAATGTTAGAAAACAAGAGTAATTGCTTTGAATCAATATCTTGAAATTTTGCAGTTGAGAGGCATTAATAGAAGCTGAAATGGGTGTAATAAATACACCCCAACGTTCATAAAATATCTATATTTTGAATCAACATTTTAGCCTGACCGGTCGACCCCTGTTTCACCGGTCGACCAGTCGAAAGACCTTCATTCGGTAGGCAGACCTTGGGCGGACGACCCTTTGGCCACCAGTCGACCGGTCGTCATGGGGTCGTCTGGTGGGCTCCAAACTGCAATGGTTGGGTTTTTTAAATCATTTCTTTTGAACGTCTTTTGTAAAGACTTTTTCAATTGATTCAAAAATAACTTTTAAGAATCATCATTGAGCATATACCATTTACAAACCCAAACCCCGGTCAAGTCCCAACCTGTACCCCTTATGTCACCGCATTTCCTCTTATAACTCCTTCTTCATTTACAAAGATCTTCACTTGAATCTTTACAACTTGAGCTTGTAATGATCTTGACAAAAAAACACTTGAGCTTGATCATGTTGAGCTCTTCATTTTGTCTTCATGATTAGATCATTTGAGGTTGATCAACATCATTCTTCATGAACTTGCTCTTGAGCTTGTATAACATTGATATTCACAAAGTGCTTTGATCATCTTTTTAATCTTCCTGAGCTTACGTAATATGTTGAATATCCTTCAAGCCCTGACTAATTGTCAAACAATAAACTCATTACAAGATATGATTAGTCAATAGATCAATTTCATAATCAAGATATAGTTATCATCAAAATACAAGATTCATGCCTTCAGGCTAACAGATGTTAACTTTAATAGCTTGACATTTTGCCATTAAAAAAATAAAGAATGGATAAAAGGAAAAATTGAAAGACCAGGGTAGTGCCACATCAGTACTACCCTTTGCCTGGAAAGTAAGAGAATTTGATATTTTTTTTATTGTCTTAAATGACACTCAAGCTCTTCTTCTCCTTATCGACACACATATACCCCCACGACTACAATATGTCATGTAGCCTTTAAAAAAAAGCACAAAACAACTCATTTAGAAGCTGTCTTTGCATAGGGATTATACACTACAAGCTTTGAGCGCCAAAAAGCATCCAAATATCCAAGTCAATAAGGTTTAGGGTTTAGGATTTAAGCTTTTTGCTAAAAAGTTTAATAATACCCAAATTTTTGTTGCTTTGTTGGCTAATTTAGACATGTTGTGTTTGATTTTGATAGATTTTAACTTTGCATGTAGTTATTAATGTTAGATAATATTTTTTAAGCTTTTAGGATTATTTTTTTGATGAGATAATTTTAGTTTGTGTATTATTAAACTTTGGTATTTTTTTCATATATTATCATGATGATTAATTTTTCGAATGTAATGTTGAAGTTAATGTTAATTTTGGATCTTTTGAATGATGTTAGACGTGCTAATGTTAATTTTGGATCTTTTGAATGACGTTAGACGTGTATTATTTTGTTCTAATATTATATCTTATTTATCGAGTTTATTTATTTCGGATAGTTTTTGTTATATGGATTATATTTGTGTTGTAATGATAAGTATATTATTTTGGTGGTTACCCAAAATATTATTCATTTTCAATGCTCACTATCTCAGCGGTCGAGTATTGTTCTAAACTTGAAGTCCCATGGATATTCTTATGGTGATAGATATATGCATATTCTATTTTTGAACTTAATGAAAGCTCCGTTTATATCTACCTGAATAGTTAATGATGATGATGACGATGTTCTAGACATTTGAATTGATTTTTCATATAATATTTTGAGCATAATTTGGCTGACTCAAGTGTGAAAGAGCTATAATTTTTTTTGGATGTGAGAGAAAAAGAAATAGTTGAGGATGAAAATTTTGTACCCCATGGCCATATATATAGCCGTAAGGTGTGCAAGTAGATGTTAGGAACAACACAACGATTATCTTAATATTTGTTTTTCAAAAAAATTTCTCCAACGACTCAAACATAAGGGCAAATAAGTACTTCAATCAGTTAATGCATTGACCGTTAAGTTGCAACTGATAGAAGGACAAAAGTGGTATTTTCACAAAACACACAATGTGAAGCCCTGTACGAAACATCATATGCATATCATATCATTAAATATGTGTTTATATTGATTTACGTGCATTTGAGTGATTTTATACGCATTTGCATTGTTTTATGTGCACTAGTATTGTTTTACATACATTTGCATTGTTTAACGTGTATTTTTGTGATTTAGGTATTGTAGGAGATAAATAAATTACACTATACTAAACTAGCTAACCAAATAGTTAGGAAACAACTAAAAGGGCAAACTAGAAGTTAGTGTTTTAGTTGAGGGGTATATTGGTGCTTTGGCAAAATTAAATATCTATCACCTACTACCACCACACAAAAACACACTCACACCACACAACATATACATATACACGACACAAACACACACACACATCAGATCACACACACCAAACACACTAAACCATACAACCCAGGAAGAGAAAGAGAGAAAGAAGGAAGAGGAAGAAGAAGAATAAGAGAACTCTCAAGCCATTTACAAGCTTTCCTTGGCATTTGCTAGCTAGATTCAAGACCTTTCTTGCTTCTTTTGCTTCTCAACTTCAATAACAAGGTGAGGGATGATTTTCAAAGGTTTTATAACGGCATATAACTCATGGTAGAGAAATCTATGTGTGTACAAAGCATGAATAAAGTTATACGCATTCTAGATGGTAGATTGAGCTTAGGTTGAATTTCTAGGGTTCCAATACTTGGTCATAAAGCTATATTGTGTTTTTTGTTGTTCTTGTAAGCTATTATAATGTTATATGTGATCATTACGCTTGAGTTGAAGCATGAGAATAAAAGATGCAACTCGAGAAGATAAATCTTGATTATTGAAGTTGCAAATGCATGGTAGTTGATGGTTGAATGCTTTTGTTTCTTCTAAGATGATTTTGACACTAGATGATGCTTAATGCATGTTTAGTTAATGTTAATAAACTTGTAATTGAAAGGAATTTGAGGCATGAACTTGTTTAAAACAAGATTAAAGAAGAAGGAAAGAACATGAAAATTAGGACTTGGAATAGCCTTGACAGCTTCAGTCAGTCAAGTGAGTCAGACGAGGGAACTTATCCTACTCCCTTATCCGACTCCTATGCTTGAGTCGGTCGAAGGAGCCGGGCGAGTCCTCTCGTTCAACTGTCCATCTCCTTTTGTGCAATATTTTTCTAGAGACTATATCTCATTCAATTAAACTCCGAATTGAGTTCTATTTAATTCTAGAACTATCTACATTTGATAAGCTTTAATTTTATACTGAAATCGGGTTATTTGAAGTTCAGGAGAATAGGGAAATTAACTATTTAAGTTAGGCTAATATGAAAGCATTGAAATTGTTTGGTCGTAACTAATGCTTGTTATTGGTAAAAGTTATTGTTTAAGTGGTCAACTTGCAAGTTCTTGTTATTATGTGCTAATACTAAAGGAGCTTACATGAAAGATATTGTATGTGTTACATGATCATATGACTACATAATATACCCTTGACCGTTTGTATCATCCGACATATAAAAGGTACTTGAATATCCTTGATAACTCTTGAGTTCACTTTGTACTTGTCATCGATTATGAAATGGTATTACTTATATGTACGTGGTGGTTGCAACTTCTCATTGATTAAGGGATGGGATTAAAGTTGCACACAACAGTAATAGTGGGAGATACCTATTGAGGTACACACGGCTGTGATATTAGCAGACACCTTCCTATACCATTAATGCTACATTATTTATGGTTAAGACTTATATGGAATAATGTGCATATGACAGTGATAGTGGGATACACCTTTTGAGGTGCACACGACTATGATAGTGGGAAACACCTCTTAGGTCTGTATAAGCCACATTCCTTATTGTGCATCATTCTTTTGATCATGCTCGAGATGTATTCTTCAATATATGTTTTTCTACTCTCGCTTGGTCCCTTGAGGTCCTTGGAGAGTAGAGTTGGATAATATTACCATGTTATAAATGTTGTTTAAATTTGTGCTTTACTTGATGTTCTTATGGAATATTCAAGGTCATGTATTGTTTATTTACGAATTGTACCTATAAGTGCATGACATTATTTTTGAAAAACGATTTTGAAATGGTAAAACGATTGTGAAAATCCCCGTTCCCCTTATCCGTCGCTGAGCTAGCTGTAGCTCACCTTTTTTCTTAACATCTCAGGTACAGTTGAGCTTGCTTGTTGATGGAAGCCCCGTTAACACAATAATTTGGATTTTCTACCTTCATGCTCTACTTGCTCGCTCATGAAAAATATTTTGTATAATTGACTATAATGCTATCTTGTAACTCTTTTTGGATTATTAGTTGTGCAATTAATTAGACTATGATTCGTGGGAGACTTGGTTATACTAGATGGATTTCTAAGATTGTACCTTGATGGATACGGGTTTGTAAATATGTATTCGGATTGTGACTTTAACTTTTAATGATGAAGTTTGTATAACAAGTATTGTTGAACTTATGTAACTTTTATAACTTGAATTTTAGTATTGGATTGTTTTACAAAAGGTTGAGTTGTTTTATGGTTAATAGTGCCCAAGATTTTGCATTGTGCCTTAGCGAATTTAGGTGGAGTGATCTGCTTGAGCCCATGGCATCACGATCCTGAGATGTTGAGATAAATGCAAGTTTGAACTTTATTCCACTTTCGTGGTATCAGAGTACATATATTAGCGTATGAAAATCAGGGTTGTGATAGAGTTGTATCAGAGCTTAATTAGTTAGCTAGGCATTAGGCTGGGTTTAGAACCCCTGGTCAGTGGGTAGAAGTTTTAAGGTGGAATTGATTTTGATGCTGTGTGTAAATAACGTGAATGGATAACTTAGCTAAAGTTGGAGACTATGATTCTTTGAGGGTATTATAGTCAAAAGATTGGGTTGAAGATTGAAAATCCTAGGGTAGGAATTTGGCCATAGTGTCATTTGGAACATAAGAATTGCATTTGATTTATGGATTAAAGTGAGGTTGTAGGATAAGAAGTAGACCAAAATGTTTGACCTAGTGGCTCAATTTTCTCCTTTAGTACTTGTGTGGAACTTATGTACTTAAATGCTACGTGTGAATTGCCCAATATGCCTTATGTGTTATGTGAATCATACGTGTTTAAAATGCTATGAATGCTTTGTGCCTTCATGAATACTTATGTGTTAGGTATAGTCATAATATATGCTTGTTAGCTGTAACGCCCCGGCTAAGTGAATATCCCAAAGGGCAGAGGCCCACCAATAACGCAACATATGACGATATTGTCTGCTTTGGGTTACCACATTGCGCCCCTCACGGGTTTGTTTCTTACAACCCAACTTGGATTGGAAAACGCATCGTCACGGTATAAGGGAAAACCCTCCACTATATATCTAGCAGCCCAGCATCCTTGCCAGTCAATGTATACTAGCAGCATAGATAGGGCACGTATTCATGTCTCGTACAATACATATGCATCATATAACCGTAAGTGGCATCGTACATCCAAACCCAAGATGACAGGGCCGAGCACTTGCAAGAACACTAGAACTTGAGGAATAGAGAATATTGATCAGGCTGATATCGGGAGAGAGATGTTCAGTATGCTGGTAATTTTTGTGGACAGGATGAGCCAGATTCTAGAAAACCAAGCAATTGGAACAGGGGGCAATAATAACACATTGAAGGATTTCTTCAGCTATAGACCTCCCATGTTCCTTGGTGAACCCGATGATGGAAAAACTGAAGCTTGGTTGGCAAAAGGTGAAAAGATATATGCTGCTCTTGATTACAATGATGAAATAAAGGTGATTTTCGCGGTATTCTTATTAGAAGAAGATGCAGAACAATAATAGAGAACAAAAAAGCTTCGCTGGGAGCGTGATGGCACAGCCGTTACTTAAGCTAACTTTGTCAAATCTTTCAAGAAAAATTACATTACGGAAGTAGCCCGAGAAAGGAAAGAAGAAAAGTTTCTTACATTGAAGCAAGGTAAAATGTTTGCGGTCTAATATGAAGCTTGTTTTAACAAGTTGTCACATTACCTCCCCGAGTTAATCCAAACGAAAAAAGAAGAATCAGACAATTTGTTTGAGGATCAAGGCCTAAATTTCAAGACTTCTTGGCTTCATATCGTTTTACCTCATATAATGATGTGATCGATTTGGCTGCTCACATTGAGAATAGGAGATTTGAAACCCAAAGTGGACCGAGTCAAATCAACGAAAGGTCATTCTTATCTCTGACACCACAAGAAGAATAGAACTCAGCTTAGTGCATTCAATACCAAGACAACTCGAGGGTTATCAGGTAATACAACCACCTCTCGGAATATTATTTGTGCTTGTTGCAACAAGAGAGGGCACACGAAAACCCAATGTTGGAGAAAGATAGACAAGTATGTAAGGTGTGGGAATAATCAAGACTTATATAAGGACTGCCTAAGGATGCAGAATGTGGGAACATGGCCTCAACCTACTAGGAATTCTTCAGGACAAGGAGTTCATGCCTGAGTTGATTCCATTGACCAAGGGGAACTTCCAAGGGCAACAAATGCAGTTGAAGGTGGATTTTATTTGCTGGTATTTCCATTAATGTTCTCGCTTGGTATTCTTATTTGTTATTTAGATTTTATCTTGGGAATTCTTGGTGGGTAATCTCTCTTGGTATTCTCTAATGGTATTCTTGTCCGAGACTCTTACTTGATAATTTCAATCGGTATTCTCATTTTAGGAAATTCTTATTTGGTATTCGATATTCTCTATCGGTATTCTCTTGCGGTATTCGGAATTCGGTATTCTTACTCAGAGTTCTTATTCGGTATTTCTATTCGGCAATTGGTATTCTATCTAAACTTCTAATTCAACAACACTTATGTGGTGTTATTATGCGGAAGTCTCATATGGGGCCCTGTATTCAGGGTTATAGTTCGGCATCCTTCTCCAGTGGTCAGGTCTCCTTTATGTGATTCAGACAAAGTCGTTGCAGCTTATCGAGCAATTATCAAATGAGAGAATTGCAAGGGCGCAATTCTGTTAAAGGGGAAAGATATGAAGCCCTGCACGAAACATCATATGCATATTATATCATTAAATATGTGCTTATATTGATTTACATGCATTTGAGTGATTTTATATGCATTACATCATTTTATGTGCACTAGTAGATTTGCATTGTTTAACTTATATTTTTGTGATTTAGGTAACGTAAGAGATAAGTAAATTACACTATACTACACTAGCTAACCAAATAGTTAGGAAATAATTAAAAGGGCAAACTAGAAGTTAGTGTTTTAGTTGAGGGGCATATTGATCCTTCGGAAAAATTAAATATCTATCACACACATATACATGACACAAACACACACATACATCAGATCACACACACCACACACACTAAACTACATGACCTAGGAAGAGAAAGATAGAAGGAAGGAAGAGGAAGAACAAGGATAAGAGAACTCTCAAGCCATTTACAAAGCTTTCCTTGGCATTTGCTAGCTAGATTCAAGAACTTTTTAGCTTCTTTTGCTTCTCAACTTCAAGAACAAGGTGAGGGATGAATTTCAAAGGTTTATATAGGCATACAACTCATAGTAGAGAGATCTATGTGTATACAAAGCATGAATAAAGTTATATGTATATTAGATGGTGGATTGAGCTTAGGTTGAATTTCTAAGGTCAATACTTGGTCATAAATCTATATTGTGTTTGTTGTTGTTCTTGTAAACTATTATAATGTTATATGTGATCATTACGCTTGAGTTGAAGCATGAGAATAGAAGACGCAACTCTAGAAGACAAATCTTGATGATTGAAGTTGCAAATGTGTGATAGTTGATGGTTGAATGCTTTTGTTCCTTCTAAGATGATTTTGATGCTAGATGATGCTTAATACATGTTTAGATGATGTTAATAAACTTGTAATTGAAAGGAATTTGAGGTATGAACTTGGTTGAAGCAAGATTAAAGAAGAAAGAATGAAAGAACATGAAAATTCGGACTTGGAATGGCCTTGACGGCTTCAGTCGGTCGAGGGAGTCGGACCAGGGAGCTCATTCGACTTCTACTGCTTGAGTCGGTTGAAGGAGCCAGGCGAGTCCCCTCGTCCGACTGCTCTTCTCCTTTTGCGCAAAATTTTTATCGAGACTATATTTTACTCAATTCAACTCCGAATTGAGTTCCATTTGATTCTAGAACTATCTACATTCGTAAACTATAATTTTATACTGGAATCAGGTTATTTGGAGTTTAAGTGAATAGAAAAATTAACTGTTTAAGTTAGGATAATGCGGAAGCATTGAAATTGTTTGGTTGTAACTAATGCTTGTTAGTGGTAGAAGTTATTGTTTAAGTGACCAACTTGCAAGTTCTTGTTATTATGTGCTAATACTAAAAGAGCTTACATGAAAGATATTGTATGTATTACATGTCCCTATGAATACATGATAAATGTTTGACCGTTTATATGATGCGATATATGAAAGGTACTTGAATATGCTTGATACATCTTGAGCTCACTTTCTACTTGTCATTGATTATAAAATGGTATTACTTATATGCATGTGGTGGTTGCAACCTCTCGTTCATTAAGGGATGAGATCAAAAGTGCACACGACTGTGATAGTGGCAGACACCTCCTTACCCCATTAATGCTACATTATTTATGGTTGGGACTTATACGGAATAATTTGTACACGACAATGATAGTGGGAGACACCTTTTGAGGTACACATGACTGTGATAGTGTGAGACACCTCTTAGGTCCGTATAAGTCATCTTCCTTATTGTGCATCACTCTTTTGATCATGTTCGAGAAGTATTCTTCAATATATGTTTTCCTACTCTCGCTTGGTCCTTTGAGATTCTCGGAGAGTAGAGTTGGATAATATTACCATGTTATAAATGTTGTTTAAATTTGTGCTTTACTTGATGTTCTTATGGAATATTCAAGGTCATGTATTGTTTATTTACGAATTGTACCTATATGTGCATGACATTGTTTTCGAAAATAGATTTTGAAATGGTAAAAGGATTACGAAAATCCCTGTTCCCCTTATTCCTAATTGAGCTAGTTGTAATTCACCTTTTTTTTTTTTAACATCTCAGGTATAGTTGAGCTTGTTTGTTGATGGAACCCCTATTAACGTGATGATTTTGATTTTCTACCTTCGTGCTCTACTTGCTCGCTCATGGAGAATATTTTGTATAATTGATTATAATGCTATCTTGTAACTCCTTTTGGATTATTAGTTGTGTAATTAATTAGACTAAGACTCGTGGAAGACTTGGTTATACTAGATGGATTTCTATGATTGTACCTTGATGGATACGGGTTTCTAAATATGTATTCGGATCGTGGCTTTAACGTTTAGTGATGAAGTTTGTATACCAAGTATTGTTGAACTTATGTAACTTTTATAACTTGCATTTTAGTATTGGGTTGTTTTACATAAAGCTGAGTTGTTTTATGGTTAATAGTGCCCGGGATTTTGTTTTGTGCCTTAGCAGACTTAGGTGGAGTGATCTGCTTGAGCCCGTGGCATCACGATCCCGAGATGTTGAGGTAATTGCAAGTTTGAACTTTATTCCGCTTTCGTGGTATCAGAGTACATATATTAGCATTTGAAAATCGGGGTTGTGACACACAAACATGTCTAGTACTTAGCATAAACCTCAAGGACTAGAATGGATTTTTCCATTTTTTTTCTCAGGGTCGGTCTTCTATCCATCTGTAGCAATTCGGGAGTAGATGATCTTGACCATTGATTTCGTAATATTAATATGCACCATTGATGTCCACTCAAGCTAGAAAGAAAAGTTATTACACTTGTTAGCCTAAAGACTTTTCAAATATATTTTGGTGATAACTAAATCTTTATTATACATTTATCTTGTGACTAATCATGCATTGTATAAGTTCTCAATTTATGAGATTAGTCGAAAGATTGAAGAATGCACAAGAGTAAGCCATGAAGAATTGATGTTGATCAAGCTCAAGAAAGTTAATTATGAAGATCAAATGAAGAACTCAACGTGATCAAGCTCAACAGTTCACTATCAAGATGTGAAGATTCAAGTAAAGAAGATCTTGGAAGATGAAGAGTGAGTTATAAAAGGAGACATGATGATATAAGAGATACTGGCTTTTAACTTGTCGTTTGCCTAAGTATTTCTTGTGTTAGCTCTTGAAGTCTTCAAAATGTTTTTCAAAGCAATGATTCGCAAAATATCTTATCATCTTTGAAAACATTTGAAGTGGGTCAAAAGAAGTCTTTAAAACAAATGGTTTTTGCACACTTTGAAAAAGGTTTTCAGAAAAATTGACTCGGATCACTTACTGTAGGTTTTCAGTTGAAAACTACTGATCCGGTGGAGTTACTCTATTGGATCCACTTGACTAGATCCCATTTAGTGGCCATCCGGATGAGCAAGTCCGGAAGGAAGCCACAAATTAGATTGACCGAATGTTTTGAAAAATAGCCATTACAAATCCGTGCCGCCTTTAAAACCATTTCATCACCCACTTCTCAAATCATCTCTTTCAACTTCAAGCATTGAATACCAAGATTTTAAAAGTCTTTATTCACTCATTTTTTACAAAAAAATCTTGAGCTAACACTTGCAAATCTTTGATCATTCAAGAGCTTGATTTGTATTATCCAACTGTAGAGGAGTTAAAGTTGAAGGATCGATATCCGGGATTGCACATAATGAATCAAAGATACACAGCAGAAGAAACTATGAAATACAATTTTTCAATGCATATATTACATTCATATGTATAGATCAATCCTAATACTTGATGTTTATGTAATATACTTCTTAAACCAAAGGTAAAACAAGAAGAGAATAATACCTCTTAAAGATCTAAGGTTGATGTGTGGTTGAACTTTTTGTTGGAATGACAACCTCTTCCACAAGTGTAGAAGTCCACGTTAGTCCACACAAGAAAGTGATTAAGCTCCTCATTTCTTCGTGAATATAGTGCTAGCAAAATCTTTGAAGAAAATATATGAACTTGTTTTCTCTCTTACACAAGATGCATAGTATTTTTCCACTAAGTCACTTAATCTTTATCTTGCATATAGATATATAGAAATATACACATATATCAATTAGCTTTTGCATACAATATACATAATGGCCAATTGATGTGTATATATAAATTTATATGGAAGATGATGTAACATCTTTATGTCTTGTCAAGTATACAAAAAGAAAGGTTAATGGAATTCATAATAACTCCATGGGGTAAGCCTTGTCATCCTTTTGAAAAAGAAAAGACAAGATGAAATAATGTCTTTCAATGGGTCATGCTTAGTCATATTATATATAAAGAAAGACTAAGTGGAACTTTACATAATTCCAACCTTTCTTTTACCATGACTTTTCAAGATTAACTTTTAACCTTTGTATAATTGGCATAAGTAGTATTTTATCCAATCACCATTAGATTAAATCTTGTAAATCACATTTCTATCTTTTGTACTTAACTCCTTATACATAGTCCATAATAACACATTAGCTCTATTAACCTTTAATGATACAAATATTATTATTAACTCTTTAACAATCTTTGAGAGATTAAGATACAAGTTAAACTGAAGCCAAATCACAATACTCTATTGTGTGTGACCTTCTAGACTCACCGCCAAATAGCATTAAGAAAACATTGAACGATTTTAATGCTAATCGAACTCTCGATTTGTTTTGAGAATATCTCCTTCACTCTCGAAACACCCTTAAAGGTCTTGAGTGATGTCTAACAACATATCGAGACAATTTATAAGGCAAATAAAGTCAACAATTGAGTGAACCTATTTAGTTGACAATTATCGTACAATTCAATCTTTCCATTAATAGTTCCAATTGAGTAAGAACCATTGTAACACCCCGATCCTTCACGAGAACAGAGTCCCGATCCACATCCCAAGGTCACGAAAAAGGAGAAAAAACCACGTATACGAAAAACGAGAAAAAACCACATATCTGCACTCAAAAGAAATGAACCACAAACAACAATACAACATTCAAAAATCATCCACATTCTTCTTTTGACATATCTTTCCATGTTCTTGAGGCCATTCGAGCCTTTAACCTCAACAAGATAAACATTCATGCATCAGACTTAAACCATACTAATCTATTACAAATAATAGCTTATCTTACAACTCTAATACTTTTAAATTAAACTTATTACAAATTTCTACTTATAACAAATATAAACAAGATCCACAAAGCAGATTATACAATTAAATCACTAATTATACCTTAGATACATACATTACTTTTCATTTCAACGAATAATACACACAAGGCAACCAAAGAAACTCTTGAACTTCCCTTTCTCTATAACTTGAAGGCCCAACTCAGGTTCACCTGAAAAATGTTAGATGATAGATCTTAACTCTTTGTGGATATTAAGATAAAATATGGTTGTCAAAAATATCTTTAAAGCAATATTCAATTCCTTCACAGACGAAGAAGTTTTTTGGTTTCATATTAAGAAGGGATACAATGTTCCAATTGCGATTTAATAATAATTAATTATTAATATAATTATATATATAGTTCATAATCGTTGAATTCGATTAGTAATGCAATTATGAGGTTATTTGATGATTCTTACTCTTTTTATTATGAGGTTATTTGATGATTCTTACTCTTTTTAATTCTCGTGATAATTGGCAAGGAGCTTCTTGTTTCGTGCTTATCCAATGTTCATGTTGAGACAAATATGCATATGTAGTAACATAAAGGATTTCGTAATCAAAACTTTTCCCGTACAAAAATTAGATATCGGCAAACATATCATCTTCAGAAAAAAAAAAAAAAAAAGATTCACGATATGCTTTTTTTAATGCGTATCAAATACTCATGCAAAGTATTCCATCCCTATAATGCTTTCGCCTTTCAATTTTTTTGGATGACCAGTAACTTACTTCTTGATTTTTATTTTTTAACATAAAGGTCTAAAGCAGTATTATTGTAAGATGAATCTAGGGGTTAAATAATTTGTTTTGTCCCTTTCAAACAACTTTTTAAATGCAATGAATGAATGATCAAGAAGTAACTCCGAAAAAGACGAGATATGTTGAAATTTTTTAACCAATCAACGCATATATTAACTTCTTTATACACTTAATATTAAGTTGCATGTGAACTTTTGAAAGGTGACACTTCATTACTTAGACTTAATCAAGTTAAATAATTCCAATGGTGGATTGTTTTAAATTTGCGCAATGACATTTGTGCGGATCAACCTTATGCGAATCTGTTATTTTCCTTATGGCAAAAAAAAAAAAAAAAATCTGTTATTTTACCACTCCGCTTTATTAGATTAATTTAGCATATTTATCTTTTTGTTTTCAACAAACTGCCATTTTACTTTCTTTAAAAGGTTCTTAGTACATATCTGGACCAAAAGATAATTTGGGCTGAAGGACCGGGCCAACTATGTAATCACGTCCTTTTACTAAAACTACTTGGAGAGCCCAACTTATACTAAAACTACTTGGAGAGCCCAACTTACATAATTTGGTCCAAACAAAGTCAGGGGAAAAAAGAATGGATTTCAATTGCTTTTCTTTCCATAAGTGGATAGAGAGACACCATTAACAATTGGTGGCAGAAATATGGCAATTTAGCTATATATATATATATATATTTTTACTATATTCATGCACCTCTTACCACATAAAAAAAACTATTCATACACCAATAAAATATGTTTCTCGTGAATCCCAAGCAAAATGGGAAAATACATATATATATATATATATATATATATATGTATATATATATATATGTATATATTAATGCGAGAATCACAACTTCGGATTATTTGAACTTAAATTGATATATACTCTCAAACCTAATCATTTTTGTTTGGATATATATTGAATATACAAATTTTACTAATCTAAACTGATTTAAAATATCAATCTTAACCAACCACTCGGGCACAACATTTTTTCACATTATGAGTATACCTTTTCTTTTTAAAAATGGGGAATTGGAATACACTTTGATGAGCATGTGCAATTTTTTTTTGGTGACCTTGTCCAATTCAACTCCAATTACCTATATAAAATTATATTCTTTTTTTAGCTAATTTGATCGTGATCCAGACTATAAATAGAGTTAACTTGCAAGCCTATCCTTTGAATTGTAAAATTTATTATATATAAATAGTTGTTACTCCATTCCTATATTAGAGATCGGTTAACATATTATTATATTAATCTCATTTTCATTTTGACCCAAAAAAAAAATTCCAGTATTTCAGAAATTGGCTTAACAAATTGTGAAAAAAAAAAGCAATAAAACATAAAAAGGATTAGGGCTCTTTTTCTTCTCTTTCCCTTATTCTTCTCTCCCGTCTACTTCCAAAATACGGAATACCCACAACCACCACACCAACACTTCAGCACCAATACCCAACCTCTCGACCTTCACACCACCTCTCTCTAACATATCCTTTCTCTCTCATATTTTGCTTTTGTGGCTTGTTCTTTTCTTTTTATTATTTTTTTCCATATGCGTATGTGTTCTTGGTTTCTTGCGGATATTTTGTGTAGTGGGTTGTGATAGAGTGCATGTGCTATGTTGTGATGGTGGAGTGAGTTGATGAACAAGATGAATCAGACCAAATAAAGATGTAGAAGATGAAGGGCTAGGGCTTTTTATTTGTTGAAAAGAACCTATATATATGTGTGTGTGTGTGTGTGTGTACGTACTTAAGGACAACCAACAATAAGGATTGCAAAAAAAAAAAAAAAAACGAAATACCAAAAATATTGGGGGATAAATAAAAGAATGAAAATACCAAACAAAATTGGGCATTATTAAGAAAAAAAACACTCTAGAGTTCCAAAAGCACAAAGAAATTCGGATATTTCAAAACAGAAAAGTGTTTGATGATTATCGAAATTTTGATTGGGCTCTGCTAGCTTGATGTGATGGAAGGTTGAGCTACAACTCTTATCAGTGTATCCAATACTACTATTTTAGAATTAAGGTTTTGAAGAAAGGGAGAAATGTACTCTCTCTTTTTTTCATTTCTTTGGAATACTCTTATAACAATATAGGGAAATGTTTTGGAGTTCTAATATGATAACTTTATCGAGTGCTATGTAATTTATGCGATGTGGGTTGGTAACTCCAATAATTACACTTTTGAATGCAGGCTTAGGAAGTGGGCGTGGCTTAGGTTCTTATCAACCATTTGAAGAAAGATGCCAGAGTCCAAAAGATGTATCGTGTTTGCCACTAAAAAGCGAAACGAAGACGGGTTTAATCTTTATGATTACGTTCAGTTTTATGCCTTTGATGAAGCTTTTATTCCGGTTGAGAATGAACAAGAAGTGTCATTAGATAAAACATCCGAGTGGATCAAAATTAAGGATCCATCACTGATTGCTCGGCCTCTCAGTGGTCTCGATCATTGTCATATTTTTTCATCTTATGCTTCTCTTGGATGTCGTGTGTTTCGTGCTGGGGGTAACTATTTTGCATGTGGACAATGTAACACTCTTGCACACCGTCTCCCCCCCAGCAAGAAAGTTGATTATTATGCTCATACCGTCTCAAGATCTGTGGATTGTTGGGATGCAATAAATAATTGTTGGACAAGTTTGCCTCCAATGAACGTTGGTCGACATAGGCTTCACCTCCATATTTTACGAGGTAAACTTTTTGCAGTAGGTGGTTACAAAAGCAGTGACGAACTCAGATTTATTGAGATGCTTGATGAATCTAAGGGTAGTTGGATTCCGTTTCCTTACCCTCCTAACATTGTGAAGCTAGACTGTGAGACTTTTATGTCCGCAGCGGTAGAGGATAAAGGTTTTATTTTCTTTGCTTCACTTGCGTGTGATTTATTTTACGCCTTTACGCCACTTGATTCTTGGGTACGTATGGACCATCTTCCATTCGACAACGGAAGGCTGGTTTCTCAATGTCGGCAATCACCTGCTGTTGTGGTGGGCAATCATTTGCTTTGGCTTGATGGTAACACCGGTTCGACTTTAATAGGTTTTGACGTTGATCGTGGCAATTACTTTAAAATCAATTTAGCTTCTGAAGGACTGTTGCCGGGTTCAGGAATTTCTGCTTTTCGTCCCCAACTACTTCATGTTGGGAATGGTGTACTGGCGCTCGTATGGAGCGACTGTTGTCTCTACATGCTGGAAGGCAAAAGCAAAGGCAAAGGCAAAGGCGAAGTTAAAGATGAAGAGCAGTACAATTGGAGAGAAGCAAGTGGCAGAGGCTTCCACTGTTACAGATTTTCTATTGATTTTGACAGAGCTTACGCAAGGGAAAAGTGTTGTGAGCTCATATCGCGTCAAAGATGCATTGGTCCGAGAGTAATGCATATGCTTGGTGCTGCTTTCGTTGCGTATGTTTTCCCTCTCTCTTCCTTTTTCTTTTACGTTATTGTACAAGCATTTCATTTTTCTGATCAACTAAATCTTCCTTTGTTTTTTTATATAGGGATGTGGGTGTGGGTGTGGCTGTTGGCAATATCGGCTGTATCTTATCGGGATGAAAGAGAAGGCGCAGTAAGAGGCTAACTTGGCGTTCAGTGAGGCCCCATCGATGGACCTAGAATTTTAATGTATTGCTTACTGTCGTCGCATTGAAATCGGTATGTTATTGTTGTTTTGTATGAATAGATTGAGGCCTAGTATTCTGTTTGACTGAACGTTCTTGTTGTATTTAGTTAAGATTTTCGAATGCAATTGGTAATTTTGCTATTTGTGTTATATCTTGCTGAATGTTAGTGCAATTCCATGTGATTTTGCTTGAAAACATATTTGGATTTTGTTTGTTTATTTGGCTTAAATGTCTCAGCCTTTCATGTGCTCTATAGGCCAGAGTTGGTTTTGCTTGTCAGGATGAAAACATGTGCTGGAACTACATTGATGTTATTGAGGAAACGGCAGATGATTAGCTATCTGATTTTATTTTTGTGGCTGTGAGCATCATAAGCCATATTCGCACCATAATCATAAGCTATCTCTCTAACCATAGGAAATTCTATTTTGAGGTTTAAATGTCCTTATTTGATGTTCCATTTACATTGTCTTTTCCCTGAATGAGCACCACAAAGGGATAAATCTTTTTGTCTAGCTTGGGATGCCATCTATATCCATCTATGAATTATGAGTCAAAGCCCAATCAATGAATGTTTATTAGTGGATTGATGACAGTTGTATGATTGTATGAGTATATGAAACCAACAAAACGAGGGAAAGTAAATGGTAGCATAGCGTTAACAATCATGGACTTCTTTCGCTCTGAACACTACTGGTTAGAATACGTGATTTCCGTGATAACTATTCATTGTGTTTTGCATTATGATGTAAAAAATAATTTGAAGTTAAGTTTACTACTAAAACTTCTTGATGTAGGATATGTTTTTCTGTTGACTTAGCGCTTATGTATCTTTATGAAATGTGCTAATTAGAGGGATTCTTGGTCTTTGCAACTAAAATCCTCCGTGTCTCAGTGCCCTACAGAAGTAAAAACTGCCGAGGTTGCTGATTGAACGAAAGTAGATTGGTCATGCAGGAAAAGGGTCTGCGATTGTGCCATCAAAGTATATTTCTCCCATTTTGCATTTCACGCGTACTTTATTCTTCTCTTTTTGGGATCTTTAATGTTATCGTAGAATCTTACTTCACTTGCAATACTAATTCAATGCTAGCTTGCTGCTTTTGTACAACTTAAAGTCATGTCTCTTTGTTTACATATATAATTAGTTTGTCGCATTGGATTTATATTGGCCTGCTGCATGATCTTTATATACTCGTTCATTTGGTTTAGAAATTCAATGATGGCTTATTTGAATCAAAGATGGATGCCTAGTCTTTTTAAGGTTGATTACTGTCCAGATTTCTATTTATGAAATTGTTATTGTACATGTTGAAAATGAAGACACGCATAGGAGTCGTCTCGTATCTTTCTCCATGTAATCTAGGGGTTTGTTCAGTGGTGAGTTTCATTATATATATGACAAGACTGAATAACCGATGAATGCGATGAATATATTTTCTTCATATTGAGGAGTTGAGTGCACTTCAATCATTCGGAGAGATTTTTTATTTCCAACCCCCACCCTCACTTGTCCTCCATTCCGATGAGTTTTTAACCTTTCTCTTCTAATAGTCAAGGCGAGTAACTCACCATTACGTTACTCTTAAATCTTTGATAATAAGAGATTGATACACACATATATGGATTATGGAAGATGCATAATTGGGTGCGTTGTCTTTGAATAAGGTGTTGATTTGCATTTCAAATACGTATATGGTTTGGAGTATGTTACATCTCCAAATTTAATTGTGCCTATAAGGGAACATAATTGTCACGAGCTTAAGCATACAAGTTTCTAAAGTTCGATTACTTATTCACAAATTGATACCAATTTAACCATCTCAATAATACACGCTTGGCAGAAGATGCAGTCTTCTGCCATAACAAATTTTATGTGTCCAATGCATTACTTTTTCAATAAATGTCTTTTGTAAAGTCCATAAATCATATATTAATAAAAAACAGGCAGAAATCCAAACATGTAAACTTCATAAATCTCGAAAATACAAAAAAAAAATACAAATATTTGGAAGGCTTGTCGCACACAGGATCTCAAAGTTCCTAACCATGATAATAAACTGTGACTATATAGTATTTGTTTTATTTTTTGTCAAAAGCTGTGACCACAGCTGGTGCACGGATCTTGTTGGTAAGCAATTGAGTCAAATTAATTCGTTTACTAAATCTGCAGTGTTAGACAGAAAAAAAAAAAAAAAAACTACTATGTGTTGACATAACACATCTATATATATAATTTCTTATTATCTTTTAGTTTAGTAGTGTTGTGATTTTCTTTTATATTTTTTTTGGTCGGACCATTGGTATTTTTTGAGATGCGTATATTAAAGGAGGAGAAGAATGCGTTTGCAGTGGCCCACAGGTTAATTAGTGCAGAAAATAGTATACAATTTTAAATTCTGATGTAGTAGATAGTGTTTTCTCTTTTTCATCATAATACTTTTTGGATAGATCTACTGCTAAAGCAGCGGGATTAATTTCATGAAAAAAAAATATGACGTTACAATTGTTCTATATTGCTACAATATAATTAATCTTTTAGCATAGCCTTTTATCACTTACTTTTCTTTACTGAGGTTGGAGGAGAAACTTACCATAGCTTTTTATCACTTACTGCTATTGATTCTTCACTTTTTTTTAAATATTAGTTATAGTTTTTATATTTTATAATTTTTATAAGTTCTTTTTTAATTTAATTTTATATAAGTTGTTTATTATTAGTTTAGGTATATCTAAAAGTCTAAAATTAATGTTGTTTTTTTTTTTTTTTTGTAGATGTTCATGGGTAAATTATAATTAATTTTTTTCTCTCTTATAAATTTATATTTTTTTAAGTGTTAAAATGTACTTAATATATATTAGTTCATATATAAATAAATATATTTGAACCTTTAATTATTCACTATATTATTGTAACGCATACACAAATTTCTGATGCTCGAGGCCGCCGCAGGTTGTGGGGTTGAACATGCAAACCCATGATTCTTGAACGTTTTCATTTTTGGACTTGACGTCAAACAAAAAGAAAAAGTAAAGCACAAGCAAATGAAAAAAAAAAAATATTTAAAGACTTTGATAGCTTGGTCAACTCAAGATTGTTATTATGTGCAATGTGGATTAGAACTTCCACCACCCAACCTTTTGGTTTTTGAGAAATCCGATAATTACTTATTATAGTTTAAAATTTTTGAATTTATAATTTTTCATTACAAATATTAACGGACCTAAGAGAAGAAGGAAGATAATTATAAAGGAAAGGAGTGGAGGGAATTAAACCATATTTGGATTGGATAATTTTATAGACGACAAGATCATAAAGGAGTATGTGTATTTTTTGTTTGGATTAGAAAGAAAATAGAAGGGGATAAATAAATTTTATGTGTATAATAACTTTTATGATCTTCTCTTATTTTATTTTGAATGTTTATATAATTGGTATGGTTATAATTAACATAATTGATCAAGCGTCAATAATTGCAGGAGCAATTAATTTTGTGAAGGAGCTTTTACTTGGGATAAAAAGGGTTTAGGTGATGGGCTGAGAGCTTCCAAGTTGGACCGTTTGCTTGTCAATGAGGGATGGCTGGATAAATTCCTTAATTCTCAACTCGATATCCTTCCCCAAGGAGCTTAAGACCACACTCCTTTGGTCATTTGAACAGTGATTCACGCAGCCCCGAGGAAGCCTCCATTTAGATTCTTTAATGCGTGGATCAAACAAGCAGATTTCAAAGCTATTGTTGAAAGGGCTTGGAACTGTGAGATGCATGGGACACCTATGTTAGACTTTTTTGCAGACAGAAATTCTTGAAGGGCAAACATAAAGAGTTTAACAAGGAGCATTTCATTTACCCTTCCAAAAGAGTAACACTGATTAAAGAGAAGTTGTACTTCCTCCAATCTAGCTTCCTCCATGGCAGTGTGACCGAGGATTAGAGGGCCGAAGAAAGGGTACTTTTGCGGGATTTGGAGTTCTACTCTAATGCAGAGGAGGACGTTTTGTGTCAGAAATCACGGGTTACTTGGCTCCGTGAAAGGGATTCTAATACTTCTTATTTTCATAAAATGGCCCGAGGTAGAATTGTTAGGAATTCAATCTCAAAAATTCAACTTGAGAATGGTGAGTGGATCTCGAATGAAGTTGAGGTTAAAAAGTCCATTGTTGATTATTATTCTAATCTCTTGGGGACTCCTAGTTTGTCTTCGGCCAGTTACTTCATTGACGACCTTAGGATGTTTCTTGGAAAGTTTTTGTCGCTGGAAGAAGGGGTTTTCTTGACTCGGGATATTACTACGGATGAAATTAAAAGATTTTTTTTCCATTGATGGAAATAGAGGTGGCATTTGGGCTAGGCCGACACAGGCCCAGCAACACATGAAAATTCGGGCCCTGCCCAACTCAATTGGTAGTGGGCTTGACTCAACCCAGCCCACCACATATATGTGGGCCAAACTGGATCATATAATTTCTGACCCAGCCCATTTGAGTTCAGGTCCAACTCAGCCCAGCCCATGAGCCCAACCCAACTCAAAGCACATCCCAGCCTATCTCGAGCCCAGATAAGGCCCATTTTGAGCCCAAATAATGCTCATCTCGAGTCCAACTCGATCTCGATCAAATTAAGCACAATTTAAGCTCATTCATTAAAAGAAATTGAAATATTATACTTTTTGTATGCAATCCAAATCGTAATAACTATTTTTTTTTAAAAAACAAACTAGCAAGTCGTAGTAATTATATTTTTTAACAAACTAAGAATAAAAAGTAGCAAATGTATTTCTTAAGTTAATATTAAATGACTTGTTATCAAACCTTATTTATAAGATGGCAACTTTATTTTACTACAAGTCTACAATATTATATATAACTATGTCTATGGAAGAATAAAATCTTTCATGACGATTACATTCATTAGAGGTTTGGAATCATCTTATGTGTTTTGAAGAACAGGGGTCTGTAATTTATAACTATTATCAATATCAATTTATATTTCTACGTAAATCTGAAATTGGCACAATTATAAGACACCTTGTATCTCAACAACCAAATGTCACAAACTATTTTAATCCTGAAGTAGTTATTCAACTACAGCCACAGCCAAACCCACTACCACTACTAGCAGGCCCAACACTTATACAAGAAGCATAACAAAATGAAGAACTTTTATAGTAACTTTCCTCAAGCATTTACGTAATATTTTATTTTCATATTTATATCACTAATGTACTTGTGTCTCATTAACTTGTAATTTGTTATGTTGTGTTGTATTTTATCATTTAAGTTCATTATTAATATTATCAATTAACTTGTGTACTGTTTCGTTAATAGTTAAATTAACTTTCTTTAAAAAAAATTAAGTTTAAATTTTAATATATATGTATATGGGCTAGCCTAGCCCAACTCAACTCAACTCGTGACTCGTGATAGCGGGCTCGTGGGCCGAGTTGGGTTCTATATTCTAAAAATTGGGCCCAACTTAGCTCGGCCCACCAAATATATGTGCCAAGGTGGGCTCAATTTTCTTGACACATAATTCGGCCAGGCCGGGCTGGCCCAAATACCACCTCTAGATGGAAATAAGAGCCTAGGCCCAAATGGTTTCAATGCTTTGTTTTTTCAGTCTATGTGGGAGGTGGTTGGTATGGAGTTTTGCAATGTTATCCAGTCTTTTTTTGGTTCGGGTCGACTCCTTAGTACTATTAATGCTACCTCTATCACTTTGGTTCCCAAGGTTTTAGACCCTTGTAGTATTAAAGACTATAGGCCGATTTCTTGTTGTAATACTATTTATAAATGTATTACAAAGATCATGGCCAATAGGATTAAGCTTTACTTGGATAAGCTCATTTCTCATAATCAACCGGCATTTGTTGAAGGTAGACAGATTTCTGATAATGTTCCAGTTGATCAAGAGGTGGTGCATAATTATGGGAGGAAAAGAGTTAGCCCGAGGTGTACTATTAAAGTTGATATCTTGAAGGCCTACGACTCAATTAGATGGGACTTTATTCTCAAATCTCTTTGAGCTATGGCTTTTCTAGATCTCTTTATTGATTGGATTGAAGCTTGTATCACTAATCCCCTTTTCTCAATTGCTATTAATGGTGATCTCGTTGTTTTTTTTAGGGGTGCCAAAGGTCTTCGGCAAGGGGACCCTATGTCCCCATACCTGTTTGTGATTGGTATGGAGGTGCTTTTTTGTATTCTTAATCGTATTGGTTTTTGGGAGGATTTTTCTTTCCATCCGAAATGCCACTGCCTGTGGCTTAACCATTTGTCCTTTGCTGATGATTTATTGATTTTCTCAAAAGCTGACTGTACTTCGATTAGAGCAATCAAAGATTCTCTCAAGCTGTTTTACTGTATCTCTGGTCTTAAAGTTCATCCTGGCAAAATAGTATGTTTGTGGCTGGGTGCAATGATAATACTAAATTGTAGTTATTTGATATTCTTAGATTTCAAGAATGACATTTTCTGGTCAAATATTTGGGCCTCCCACTTATCTCTGGCAGGTTGAGCATCAATGCTTGCAAGGGTTTTGTTAACAAAATTCTTGGTCGCATGATCGCATCAACCACTGGGCTTCCAAGTAGTTATCTTTTGCTGGGCGTTTGCAGCTCATTAGGTCTGTTCTCTTTCGTATTCATTCTTATTGGGCTTGTTCTCTTGTTCTTCCAGTTGGTATGCTTAAAGAGATCGAGAAAAGATTTGCCCATTTCCTCGGGAATGGTGGGGCTGAAGGTCATGCTAAAGTGAAGGTTGCTTGGATTGCAATCGCGAAACCGTTGGAGGATAAGGGTCTTGGTATTCGTTGTCTTGAAGAAATTCATGCCACTTTCACTCTCAAGGAGGTTTGGAACATTTTGCAACATTTTTCTTGCTCAATTTGGTTATCGTGGGTTAATTCTAACCTTCTTCGAGGGAGAAATTTCTGGGAGATCGTTATCCCTTCTAATGCTGCTTGGGGATGGTGTAACTTGCTGAATACATGACATGTTGTGAGGCCTTTGGTTAAACATAAAGATTAGAAGAAAACACAAGGCGGACGACTTTTCAGAATAAAAGAAATCAGAAAATGCGTTATTTTTTGGTCAACAGAAAATCAACAAGAATCAAAGGAGATCATAAAAATCAAAAGCCAGCAAGAATCGAAGGAGGTCAAAAAAATCAGAAGCCATCAGAAGAAATTAAAAGAGGTCAACAAGAATCAAAGGAGACCAAAAAATCAGAAGCCATCAGAAGAAAGTAAAGGAAATCAGGAATAAAGGAAGGAAAACAAAAAAATCAGAAGCAAACATAAGAAATTAAAGGAAAAATCAGAAGCCATCAGAAGAAATTAAAGGAGATCAGCAAGAATCGAAGGAGATCAAAAAAATCAGAAGCCACCATCATAAGAAATTAAAGGGGATCAGCCATCTCTCTCTCTCTTCACGTCACATCAGGCATTTTTTAATGCCTAAATCAAGTTAGTTACGAACTTACCCTTGTTATATACCGAATTGCCCTTATTACCCTTCCATGTGTCTTTGACAAAATTAATCTATTGGAATCATCAACATAGGAAATATCTACCTTTTTTAACGTTTTTACACTTGCGCACTATCTGAGAATTGAAAAGGGTTAAAATCATTTTAGTCCCTGAGGTTTGCCCTAAAGACCAAATTGATCCTTGAGGTATGCAAAAATTCTAATTCAGTCCCTACTGTTAGTTCCCTATTAACGGTCAACCCATTGACCATATGAAATGACGCTCATGCCCCTACCTTTTAAATTCTTGCTGATGTGTTAAACAGAAAAAAAAGGTATGATAGTCATTGGGTTTTAGCCGTTAGAATATAGCGTCCATGAGATTGCTTTTTTTTTTTGGTTGGCCATGCATTACAGGCATGGCAGGAAGAACAACGTGAAATAGCCGTTGGATTTAAAAGTTAGGGGCATGGGCTATCATGCCTTTTTTTTTTTGTTCAACACATCATAAATAATTTAAAAGGTAGAGGCATGGGCATCATTTCACACGGTCAATGGGTTGACCGTTAATAGGAAACAAACAGCAGAGACTGAATTGAACTTTTTACATACCTTAGGGACCAATTTAGTCTTTAGAGCAAACCTCAAGGACTAAAATGGTTTTAATCTGAATTGAAAATCTGAAACACAATTCCTAGCTGAATGATGGTTACATTAAATAGATATGACAACGGATTTGACTATTGCTTTTACTTTTCAATTTTTTTTTCAACAATTCAATTCAAACTATTTTGAACCAACCAAGGATTCATGGTTTTCATTTTTCTTATTGCTTAATACATGTATCATAATGAAATTTTTAGTTTCCCGTTATAACGAAATTTAAGCGAACATGAAAATATTTAAATTTAAAGCCTAGGTTTTTGTTTTAATTTCCCGCCCTATGGTGTTTTATACGCCAAGAAATGAGAGACTTCATCAAGTCAGTCTCTGCAAAAATTAATTTCCAGCTAAAACAAATTTGAAATGTTAATAAAAAATTAATTTGTCGTTTTAACGAGAATGAAACAGAAATGAAAATTATTCAAATTCATGATATAACAAAACTGATTATTTTACGATACTCTCACAAATATAATTTACAACATAACCACCCATCTGAAATTCTAACTATAGAAATTTTCGATCACATAATTATTTTAACTAAATAAATGAGTAAAATGCATTGAAAAACTTTGAAACCAAATTTCTACTCACAAGACAAAACAACGCCTATTAATTTTATAAAAAAAATGTAGACAAATTTACAGAACGTGACTTAATATCTTTTTTATTTTGAACAAAACGTGACTTAATATATCACGGTAGGATTTTGTGTGTAGGGTAAGTTAAATTGACATTCAACTACATTTCATTAATACTAGAGACAATGCATTAATTGAACACACAAATTAATTAATACTAGCTAATGCATTAATTGAGCACACAAATTAATTTAATTAATACTAGCCAATGCATTAATTATCCAAACAAAGTTGCACTGTTTGTTTGCGTTTGATCAATCACCCAAAAATTTTATTTTCCCCTTTGACAAATTCGAATTGAAATCGCATCTTCAAGTTCCCGCATTAACCAAATACAAGTCAATATAATAATTTAAATTCTTGACATAGTCAAATTTAAGACAACAACAAAATTCATTTACTTAACTAATTGTGAATTCCAAGTATTAGTTAGGATTTCGATATTTATTAGTAGTAACATTATTATTATTAATATTTAATAGTATTAGTACTAGTAGTAGTAATATTCCCAAAAGAATCTATGATTATTAACATCATTATCATTAATGGTAAGTAGTATTAGTAGTAACATTATTATTATTAATAGTTAGTAGTATTAGTACTAGTAGTAGTAATATTACCAAAAGAATCTATGATTATTAACATCATTATTATTAATTGTTAGTAGTATTAGTAGTAACATCATTATTATTAATAGTTAGTAGTATTAGTAATAACATCATTATTATTATTAGGCACTAGTATTAGTATTATTATTTGTAGTTGTAATATTTCCAAAATGGTATATGATCATTAACAACATTATTATTAATAGCTAGTAGTATTAGGAGTAACATTATTATTATTATTATTGTTAATATTTAGTAGTATTAGTACTAGTACTAGTAGTAGTAATATTACCGAAAGAATCAATGATTATTAACATCATTATCATTAATAGTTAGTAGTATTAGTAGTAACATTATTATTATTATTAGTTAGTAGTATTAGTATTAGTAGTAGTAGTAGTAATATTACCAAAAGAATCTATGATTATTAACATCATTATCATTAATAATTAGTAGTATTAGTAGTAACATTATTATTATTATTCGTTAATAGTAATAGTATTAGTAGTAGTAGTAGTAATATTACCAAAAGAATCTATGATTATTAACATCATTATCATTAATGGTTAGTAGTATTAGTATTTGTCACTGGCCTCATATCTCTCCCTCTCGATCCTTATTATGTTACTCTTTTGCTTGAATCCTTGCTTTTCTAATTCACAACGGAGAATGGAATTGAAAAATCCGTACTTTCTAATTCATAACAACGAATGAAATTGGAGAATTTGCGCTATTTGGTTTGGTATAGGGATTTGTCTTGATAGAAAAATCATGAACTTCAACTTCAGCGTATAACATCATGTGTTACTCCTCATAATACTCGTTCTTACACTCCAAATCTTAACTCCATCTTCTACTTCTGTCATCAGCTTCATTTATTTCGAAATACCAACATTTTTTTCTTTCCTTTTTTGGCAAAGGATATGCTCAGCCAATGAGTGAAATTCCTTTGAAACAGCGACATTAGAGGGGTGAAGAAACCTCATTTTTAGCTTTTTTTCTACACTGAAGCGGGTTCATGTGACGGAATTTACTAACTTCTCGTATACCATCTTGTATCCATACATCAGGGAGGTGTTTTCTTGGTCAATGGGAAGCCAAGTACCTTAAAAAATTAAATAAAGATCAGAAAAAAAAACAAAAGCCCAACGACTGTCCATAATTAAAAGAAATCAGAAAACGCGTGAAGAAGAAGTGAAAGAATTAAAGGAGATCAAAAAAAAAAAGCCATTAGAAGAAAAAGCACTATTTTAAAAAAGCTGCGCCCTATTAAACTTTTCTTTTGCAACACGGCGCTAATGACAAAGACGGGCCACTGTTTACAGTGTGAACACGTGTTAATCCAAACCCGATCTTCTACCCATTCCTCTCCACAATCCACGGATATGATTTGCATGTAAATTGATTGATATCTTTTTTTTGTTTAAATTAATTGATATATATATATATATATATATATATATATATATATATATATATATATGTTAAAAATAAGCGGGTATATTTCATTCATTCACAAAAATATAAGTAAATGATAGTAAGCTATCGAAAAAGTCGAATACATCAAATACAAGGTAGGTCTACCATATTTTCTAATCTCTACAAATAGCATGATTCAAAAGAAAATACTTAATTTTCTTAATCATATATATTTTAGTTCTAATATTAAAAGTAATATTGTTGAGGATATTTTTCTCTCTAAGAATTGAACCAATAATTCCTTTCCCTCCAAGTATGAAAAACATAAGCTCCAAAGAAGAGTTTTAAGGTACCTAAAAAAATTAAATAAAGATCAGAAAAAATCATGAGCCGGACAACTGTTCAAAACTAAAAGAAATCAGAAAACGCGTTTTTATTTTTGGTCAACAGAAAACGCATTGGTGAAGGAGGAGATCAAAAAATAGCAGAAGCCATCAGAAGAAATTAAAGGAGGTTAGAAAAAGCAGAAGCCACCAGAACAAAAAGTAGATAAGGACCATGCCACATCAGCAAAGTCATCCTAGACCTAGCGCTTGTATAACTTCATAAAATGCACTAATTAGAGGGATTCCTCGTCTTTGCAGCTAAAACCTTCCGTGTCTCAATGCCTTACAGAAATAAAAACTGCCGAAATTGATGATTCAGCAAAAGTAGATTGGTCATGCGGGAAAAGAGTCTGCGATTTTTCCATCAAAGTATATTTCTCCTATTTTGCATTTCACGCGTACCTTATACTCATCTTTTTGAAGATCTTTAATATTATTGTAGAATCGTACTTCACTTGTGATACTAATTCAATGCTAGTTTGCTACTTTTGTACAACTTGAACGTCATGTCTCTTTGTTTACATATAATTAGTTTGTCGCACTAGATTTATTGGCCTGTGGCATGATCTTTATATACTCATTCATTTGGTTTTGAAATTCATTGATGGCTTATTTGAATCAAAGATGGATGTCTAATCTTTTTAAGGTTGATTACTGTCTAGATTTCCATTTATGGAATTGTTATTGTACATGTTGAAAAGGAAGATGCACATAGGAGCCGTGTCGTATCTTTCTCCATGTAATCTAAGAGATTGTTTAGTAATACGTTTCATAATATAACATGTCTGAATTGTAAGCATATAACCAATTTCCCAGAAACGTCTTAACAACAATCAAGTAGAAAGACAATACTACTCGTTATAACAATTCAATATAACACTTACAAGATAATTGTCCCACCGTACGCTCTCAAGATTAGAGCTTCAATGGCTTCTGGACTTACAAGAAGAATACAAGAAAGAAAGACTAACTTAGGATTGTGTTTGGAGTTGTGTTGTGGATGAAAATGATGAACTAATGCATGCCTATTTATAGAATTCAGCTAGCCCGCCATATGAGACTTTCCTATCAAACATTTCAATCTTGGTTGGCTTTACCAACCATGTTCAAAGTATTAGCCACCCATATTTATCACATGGGTGGCTACAATTGACCACATGGGTGGCTAGCATCCAAGTCAACTTATAGGAAGTTTCCTTTGGTCAAATTGGCTAACTTTAGCATTGCATCATCCCGACGTCATCTTAGGTAATTTCAAATTCTCGAACTTCTTTCTTGTAGCCATCGCGATCTCTTTTGACCTCATCGACGTTTAAGTCGGAATCATTAATTTATGCTACCATATAATTAACGATACTTATTATGAAGAGGTGGATATTGACATATATCAACACCCCCCCTCAATGTTCACCTCATGTTGACTAAGCTATTAGGCCAACACCCAATGTTTGAAGATGCTTGCTCAATTGGATGCTCCCTAACGCTTTAGTGAATATATCTGCACAATTATCTTCTGTAGGGCAGTACTTCATGTAGATTTTACCTTCCTCGATCAGTTCCCTCACATAGTGATACTGAATCTCTATGTGTTTTGTTCTAGCATGAAATACCGGATTCTTTGACATGGCTATACAACTCTGACTGTCACATTTCAACATTGTTGCTTCTTCTATTGGAATGCCAATATCAGTCATGATGCATCGTAGCCAAACAGCTTCATAGGATGCTACACAAGCAGCCTTGTATTCTGCCTCCGTTGATGAAAGTGCAACGGTGGGTTGCTTCTTACTAGCCCATGAGATGACTCCACCACCGAATGTGAATACGTAACCTGTAACATATTTTCTTGAGTCAATATCACCAGCCCAGTCTGAGTCACAGTACCCAGATAAAGTATCTCCAGACTTGTATGATATCCCATACTCCAACGTGCCTTTGAGATATTTGAGGATCCGCATCCCTGCTTGCCAGTGACTTTGTTTCGGTTTATTTGAAAACCGACTGAGCACTCCCACAACATAACTAATATCAGGTCTTGTGTTACAAATGAAGAATAAACTTCCCACCAACCTTGTGTAGAGCTTGTTATCAACTTGTTCTGAAGGATCGTCAATTGATAACTTTGTATTCACTTCCATTGGGGTGACAACTGGTTTGCACTCGGACATACCAAATGCAGTCAGAAGCTCACGAACATATCGTTGCTGCGAGATGAAGATAGTATGAGGTTTTTGCCATACCTCAATTCCCAAGCAATAATGAAGAAGACCAAGATTTGTCATTTCAAATTCTTGGCTCAACCATTCTTGCGTCTTCCGAATATTATCTTCATGGTCACCAGTGATTACAAGATCATCCACATATAGGACTACAATTACCTTCTTTCCTTGTTCACTTAGAACATACAAGTTGGCCTCTGATTTGCTTCTACAGAAACCATGTTGCAAGAAGAAAGAGTCTATACATTTGTACCAAGCTCGTGGTGCTTGCTTTAACCCATATAAAGCCTTTTTCAATTTGCAGACTTTTTCTTCTTCACCTGGTATTTGAAAGCCAGAGGGTTATGCAACATAGACTTCTTCTTCAAGTTGCCCATTAAGAAAAGCTGACTTGACATCCATTTGATATACAATCCATTCATAATGCGCGGCAGCTGCAACAACTAGCCTGATTGTTGACATTTTTGCTGTTGGAGCAAAGGTTTCATATACATCGAAACCTTCGACTTGGGAAAATCCTTGTGCTACAAGGCGTGCCTTGTATTTTTCAAGACTTCCATCTGCCTTGTACTTCACTTTCCAGATCTATTTGGTGCCGATAATTTTTCTGTTCGGTGGCTTTTCAACGATCTCCCAAGTATCATTTTTCATGATACTATCATAGTCGGCTTGCATAGTTGCTCTCCAATTTGGATCTGACATGGCTTCCTCCACAGTTACCGATTCTTTTACCGTCTTGATGATTTGGGTCATCAAAGCCATGTTTACTAATTGTTGTCCTGATCTGTTCTGCTCCTCTATTCTCTTTGATCGTCTGAGTCCATCAGAATGTGGACTATCATTAGTAACTCCTGGATTTCTTCCATCAAAGAGCTGTTGGAACCACTTCGGTTGTGGCTTCCTTGCGGGTACAACAGGTTGGTCTTCTGTCTCCTCATCATTGGAGACTTCTTCATTGTTCAACGGTCGTTGTTCAGGCACTTGGTGGATTACTTCATCGGTTGATGATGAAATGGCAGGACCGCTATCCTCCATTGAGTGTGGTCTCTCATTAAATACCACATCTCGACTTATGATCACCTTCTTGGCCTCTACATCATAGAGTCTGTATGCTTTAGACTCTTCACTATATCCCAAGAAAATACCCTTCTTGCTTTTGTCATCCAATTTCTTTCAATTTTCATTTGGAATGTGTACAAAACACTCACACCCAAATTTTCTTAAATGAGACACAGAAGGTTTCGTACCATAATAAGCCTCATTAGGAGTCTTATCGTTGAGTGACCTGGTTGAGCACCGATTGAGGATGTATACTGCTGTGTTGACTGCTTCAGCCCAGAATGTGTCAGGTAGGCCAGCACCTTTCAACATGCATCGAGCCATTTCTACAATTGTTCAATTTTTTCGTTCCACAACTCCATTTTGTTGTGGTGTGTATGAAGCAGTCAATTGGCGCTTAATCTCAAGCTTGTTGCAGTAGTTGGTGCTTTGTAGAATAGAATTCCCCTCCACGATCGGTACGAAGTTTCTTCAACTGAGTTGTGTTCTCATTTGTCATAAGTTTGTGCCACACTTTAAACTTTTCAAGAGCATCAGCCTTGTCCCGAAGGAAGTACACCCACATCTTCCTTCTATAATCGTCGACTAACAGCATAAAGTAGGAAGATCCTCCCAATGTCGTTGTAGTCATTTTTCCGCAGATGTCAGTATGTACCAACTCTAGAGGAGCCTTTGATTGGTTATGACTCTCTTTGGGAAATGACTGTCTATGTTGCTTGCCCAACATACAAGCTTCACATGGTCCTTCAATTTCTTCAATTGAAGGCAAGTCGGCCACCATCTTCTTCTTTTGCATTTCCTTTAACACAGGATAGGAAATGTGCCCGAACCTTTCATGCCAAAGTTGACTTGTTTTGGCATCCACGACAGCAGAAAGAGAGCTGATTTCGTAAAGATTATTTTTGCGAATACCTTTACTTACGATATTTTGATCCTTGTCAAGAATCAAAGCTTCCGTCTTCTTGAACCGCACTTCTAGATCATTATCTGTAATAGCAGCTACATATAGCAAAATTCTGGTGATCTTGGGTACAAAGAGTACGTTAGACAGCTTCTTGCTTCCTCCATCTTTAGACACGAGCGAGATAGTTCCAGTGCTCTCAACGGGACACCTAGCATTATTCCCGACGATAACATTCATTGGTTCTTGTAGAGGTTTTATGGAGTCATATAACTCCTTCTTGCTGGTCATGTGTCGGGAAGCTCCACTATCTAACACCCATGCACTTGTTTGATGTACATGTGCGCTAGTACACGTTTCCTCTGATACATCTGTTACAGTAAACAGATGCACTTCCGTTTCAGCCGTATTGGCAGATTCTTTATTTCTCCAATTTGGCTTTAAAGTTCCGTTCTTCTCGTCATGGATTCGTTTCCTGCAATCTTTGATAGCATGACCTTTCTTATTGCAGTAGTAGCACGATCCAGAGAACGTCTTCTTCTTTGCTTTCTTCTTTTCTTCTTGGTTATTCCTCGCCTTGGCTGTAAATGCAGAGTCAAGTTGATTTTCTCTGCTCCTCAGCCTCATCTCCTCCTCCATCAACATGGCAGTGAATTCTTCAAACGTCAAAGGAGGAATGCGAACTTGTGTATTGAGTGCTGTCACAAGGCCATCAAATTTTAGAGGCAACACTCTAATGCACCTTCGAGCTAGTTCCTCGGTTGATTTGGCAATACCAACTGCAGCCATTTGATCACGTAGATTTTTCATCCTACTGATAAATGACTCGGCTGCTTCATCTTCACTTAATCTCTCAGCAGCTAACTGATTCTCCAAGTTCTAAATGCGAGTCTGGTTCCTTGTTTCATACTGATTTCTCAGTATGTTCCAAGCTTCAGTTGCCTTGGTTGTGTGTTGAATTAGAGTAAGGACAAAATCCTGAACACTTGTTACAATTGCACAAAGTGCATCAGCATTTCGTCTCCTCCATTCTTTGACAAGCTGACCTTTTTTGTGTCATCTTCAGCACGGACTGCAACTGGTTCTGCATTTGTGCCTAACACTATATCAAGGAGTTCGTAGGAGTCCAGAACTGTAGTGATTTTGAACTTCCACAAAAGATAGTTCGTGCCATCAAGCTTTCCTTCTGTGAAGGTAGGGGGACAAATACGAATTGTCGGTACTAAACCGGAACTAGAACTGGTAGAAGAAGAACTAGCACCTTGAGTAGTCATAGTTGTTGAGTTTTACTAGATAAGATTGTTGTTAAGAGCCCCTTAAGCTCTTGATACCATGTAAGAATATAACCAATTTCCCAGAAACGTCTTAACAACAATCAAGTAGAAAGACAATACTACTCGTTATAACAATTCAATATAACACTTACAAGATAATTGTCCCACCGTGCGCTCTCAAGATTAGAGCTTCAATGGCTTCTGGACTTACAAGAAGAATACAAGAAAGAAAGACTAACTTAGGATTGTGTTTGGAGTTGTGTTGTGGATGAAAATGATGAACTAATGCATGCCTATTTATAGAATTCAGCTAGCCCGCCATAGGAGACTTTCCTATCAAACATTTCAATCTTGGTTGGCTTTACCAACCATGTTCAAAGTATTAGCCACCCATATTTATCACATGGGTGGCTACAATTGACCACATGGGTGGCTAGCATCCAAGTCAACTTCTAGGAAGTTTCCTTTGGTCAAATTGGCTAACTTTAGCATTGCATTATCCCGACGTCATCTTAGGTAATTTCAAATTTCCGAACTTCTTTCTTGTAGCCATCGCGATCTCTTTTGACGTCATCGACGTTTAAGTCGGAATCATTAATTTATGCTACCATATAATTAACGATACTTATTATGAAGAGGTGGATATTGACATATATCAACATGAATAACCGATGAATGTGATAAAAAAGAGTTACAACCCTTATTTTTAACCAAAACAGATTAACAGAACCAGTTGTGGTACCCATATGCGATGCATGATCAAATTTTGCCACTACTCTCAGTCAATCTATAAAGAAATGAACATGAATCCTAATAATAGCACAACATATTGGTTACAAGTATATAACCATTTCAGTAGTTGGACGATTCTTTATGATATATATTTTTATTTCTATTTCATTTATGAATTAAAAATACAATAGCATCTTTATAAAATAAAATAAAAATTATGAAATCACAAACCCTGTTAAAAGGTTGGAATTGAGTTTGGATTATCTTATTATGGCCTACACAAAATCAACAATCATCGAAGCAGGCTCGACCACATTTTGCCAAATGGTCATATAAAACATTAACATTGTGTATTGGTCATCTGGAAGATCTCGGCAAAACATATAACATTATGAGAAAATAGATTTTTTAGAACATATAACGTTATAAGAGATCCTTTTTTCACGACATTCTTTTTTAATTACTTAAATAAATTATTATTTTTAATATTATTGTTTTATTGTGTAATTTAAATTATCTTTAATAACTTTTAAGTTTTATTTATTTTTCATTGTCCACACGATATTCTATTATTTGTATTTCATAATATTATTTTTTGTTATTTTTTTTCAAATTTAGAATTATTCAATTATTTTATCTTATTTTTTGTTTAGAGGAAAGGGTAGGGGATGAGGTTATTTATTTATTTATTTTTATTAAAAGGAGACCTATAATCGTATAACACATATATAACTAATAGGAATTGATCCTGCGATCTCTCGTAAATAAGCGAGTAACTTTACCACCAAATCAAAACCTTGGTGAGATGAGATTTTTTTTCTCCTACATGTAGAGAAGATGAAAATTAATGTAAGAATCCCCTACAATTTAGCCTAACAACCTCAAACAAGTCGATGATGCATTGAAAGGAGTAAAATACAAATTTTTGAGTGTATTATCTTCTCCCATGCTTATCTAAAGAAAAACAAAAGAAAAAAACAAAAAAAGAAGAAGAAAACTAGACAACTCTTATCACGAGCTTTCAGATTTTCAACTCAAACCTTCCGAGAGAAGACGGAAGCAAAGAGCATTGCTTATTTGTTAAAGTAGAAGAAGGTAGTTTGGTCTTGAAAAAGAGTGAATTGCATAAATAGTCTTTATTGTTTATCTAAAGTTTTAAATTAGCTTTTATTGTTTAGGCACACAAATTTCTATAGGAAAAAAGCCAAATTGGCCCCCAAAATTTTTGTAAAAGGCCATTTTAAGCCCTCACTTTTAAAAAATACTCATTTTATTCCCTTCTTTTGACTATTTTCTTTTAGCAATCAAAAATTTAACCGTACTAAAAGATATAAATGCCCTTACAAAAAAATATTTTATTGTTATTCTTTCCCTTTTTTCACTTCTCATCGATAAAAAAAAAAAAAAATTAACCTAATTGAAAATAAACGACTTTTTCTTTCTTTAAATGGAAAGCTCTAATACTGTTGAATTATATTTTATTGTTATTTCTCTATTTAGGTTAAGTTATATTTTTTATTTATAATAATCAATCTTCAATTTTTATTTGGGTAATGTTGTTTTGTAATAAAAAAGTGATAAAATTTGGCAAATTATTCATTTATTGACAAGAGATGTAGTATTTATTTTCCTAATGAATTAGCGCAATCAATTAATATCATAAATATTCCAATGATTAAACCGAATAGTTTTTTTATCCTTGTTTTTTTTCTTTTATGCCCAACGACTATAAGGATATTTATGTCTTTTAACAATGTCAAACCTTTGACCACTAAAAAAAGCCTAATAGTAGTTAAAGGGAGGGACTAAACTATGTATTTTCTAAATGTGAGGGACTAAAATGATCTTTTGTTCAAAATTCAGGAATCGATTTGGCTTTTTCCCAGTTTCTGTACTTTTCTGGTCACTACATTCCCTTTAAGGATTCCCTGCTGAACTTTAGCATTGATGATTCTAAGGTCTAATGCTTCTCCTTTAAAGAATGATGGATCAGTGTAACATTGTATACCACCATCAAAAGCCTAGAGACAATTAATACAATCCAGAAGAATGCTAAACCCTGTGAAACTATAGCTGTGAGGTGCAGTTGGAAGTAAAGGAAGTTAGTAGTTTAAATGAACGGATAGAGAGAGAAACCTTCAATTGATGCTCATAAAGAATAGTTGAAGGCCAGGGAATAGACAATACGCTTTTTCACCCTAATTTCTATCATTTAATGGCCTGTAGCATAAGCCTGATGCATTTGGTATGCTTGCTTAATTATTACATCAGAAAAAAACTACAGCTTCTCGCCAAAAAACCAAAGACATTGTTCAAAAAAAAAGAAAAAGAAAAAAGCAAAGACACACGCACAGATATATACATATTATCGTACCCATCACCTTCTTTATTAATTCTTGCTTTGTCACCACTCCACTCTCTCTTTCTACACACAACACACACTAAACTCCAGTTTTACCTAAAACCCTGACCGTATAAAAATGCAAAGCCGACTGCAGTTTCCGTCAAACTACCGCCGCGATCTCCCGCAGGGACCACGGCCTAACTTCGTCATCCGGATAAACTGCAAGCATCAAACCTTCCGAAAAGGCCCGAAATCGAGAAATTAATCGGGAATCTGTCGTTTAAGCCCGAGAAGTCTTTACTTTTTGACAAAAGTTCCATTTCCGGAACCCTATATTATCAGCAGTGGAACGAAGCGCTCGAAACAATGGTGGAAATATGGAGGCTGAGGCTAAACAGTGTCCATCGGTGCACGCTGCGGCTTATCGAAAACGTGAAAGTCGAATTTGATAACGATGAGTTGAGAGATAGATTAAAGGCGTTGTTTCTGGAGAAGGCAAACGGGTTAATGGAAGGGGAATTAGTACAGAAGTGGCAGAAGAAGTTGGGGGCAGTCTCGGATGAGATAAAAAGCGTTATGGATAAGCTTAGAAAGCCAAATCAGATGGGCGTGGCGAACGAGTTGTTGAAAAAGAAGGGAAGATTGGTGGCTGAGAGGGACTTGATAGCGAAGAGGATCGAGGAGTTTCAGATTGGCATGAGGTTTGTGATTGAGCATTTGGCGGAGAAGAGGGTCGAGGATGGCGAAGAAGGGGTGGCGTTTCAGGGTTTTAAGTTTGGGAGGGAGTTTGATTGGGAGAGAATTCATTGTTTGATGACGAGGGAATGCAGAAGGCTTGATGATGGGTTGCCTATTTATGCATATCGACGCGAAATTCTTAGGCAAATACATGGTCAACAGGTGAATTCTGATAAATACTCTTCCCTCCTTTCTTGTTTCAAATGTGGAATGCTATTCTGTTATTTCTGTTGATTGTTATGAAATTGAGAAATTATTTTGAATTGATAAAGTGCTATTTCTTTTTTTCGTTTTGAATAAGAGAACAGTTTAAACATATATACCATTTATTATTATTATTATTGTTTATTTTTTCGGTTATCAATTGTGGATGTGTATGGAGAGTTGCAAAATAATATCTAAGAGAAATACTGCTGAAAGATGAAGTTTCTTTTTGTTTGTTTGTGAACAGATTCTTTGGGCTTGTCTGGAATCTTGTTTAAAAATTGTGTTTTAGTTTTTAAAAACAAAAAAATTTAAAAAATTGTTTCGATGAAAAATACTTCTCAATAATCTATTAGCAAAAACTAAAACTATAAAACACTCTAGACATGTTGTTTTTGAAGTTTTTTGTTCTCAAAACTTTCAAAAACCACAGAACTACTTCTCACCAATGGCAATCCTGTAAATAAGCTCAACTTTAATACCAAATACAAAAGTTGACTTTACCAAATAACTCTTAATTTTCTTTCTTCCTTTTGCAAACCAAGCGCTATCAAATGCATCTAATTAATGCTTTCATAGAATGAGTAGCACGAATTGGATAATACTAATATTAAATGTGAATTATACATGTGCATCAGATGTACTCTTCTGCATTCTTTTTTTCAAAATAGCTAGTAATCCTACTTTGCATGAATCAAACGTGTAACACAATTGGGTGGTCAGTGGTGGTGAGATGATTTGGGAAATGGTGATGAGGTGCAAAAATGGTGATGGTTGTGGTGGATGCCCGCGGGATGTAGTAAATGCTATTTTTTTTTTTTTTTTGGGGTTAAATCCGTACTTTTTTTTATTACTTCCTACATAAAATCTTATATAACATGCCGCCTAGGTTATTTTATTTCTCTTTTCTTTTTAATTATTTTTTCTCTCTTAATTAATATTTACTCAAAATACTTTTTTCTTTCTTTGTTTAAACATATCAAACCCCTTAACTAAAAAAAAAAAAAAACAACCATACCAGGCCCAATATTGGAGAAACAACAATAAATCAATTGACCAAAAGAAAATAACTGGTCTTAACGATAATTTTGTTTTTTGTCTTTCTTGTTGTGTATCGTTCTTATTAAAGAATTAGTATTGATCTTTACAAATTAGTATTTACACAAGAAAAGAGATATATAAAGTAAAACTTTACAATATTTTTCACATTAAGAGAGTTATGTCACATAAAAAACTATTAATCTTAATTAATTCATTTCCAATGCACATCGAGAGGGAAGGACTAGAGCCTTAATGTATATATGCAATCTGCATTTTTTTTTTGTCAAAATATGAAATATGCTCAATCGGTTCCTTTTCGTATCCAACACCCAACTGATACTTTTTGTAGAATGTCCTTAATTTCACTGGACCCTAATATCTTTGAATGAGTTACTATCATATTTCAAGACAAAAATTTGAATTGTTGGCCATCACCTTGCTATAAATGATATAAGAATTTGCAGAATCAGTATAAAAAATGCAAGTATTTTCATTGAAATGATATGGCATACTTATGAAACGAAATCCAAAGCAAACTCAATTTCTTTTGAAGTTTGATGGTTCCACCAAAAGATGTAAAAATCAATATTACTTCATCAATGAGAATGATGCACAATATGAAAGAAAAAAAAATGCTCAAGACTGGTTATCTTCTTTTGGCTGATTGATTTATTGTTGTTTCCTCAATATTTGAATCTATATGAATTTTTTTTTTTTGGTCAAGGAGTCTAATTTAGTTAAACAAACAAATAAAAATATTTTGAGTAAATAATAATTAAGAGAGAGAAAAAGCAATTGAAAAGAGAGGAAGAATTAATTAAAAAGAAGAAAAAGAAATAAAAATAGTCTAATTGTCATTCCATCTAAGATTCTACGTAAGAGGTGATAAAAAGGTGATGAAAGCATTACTCTATCCTATCCTTTACACATTGCGACACTTATTAACCCTATCTTTAAAAATTTCATTTAATAACCTTGACTCAAGCCAATCTTAACAACTTTTAATTCTATTAAAAACAAAAATGTGTAATGGCTAAATTACCCTTCCCTTTATAAAAAGTTCCAAACGTATCAAAAATCACACATTTGAGAAAAAAAGAGAGAGAAAACAAAAATCTCAAATCATACACATTTTACACAAAACCCACCTGTCCTCCATCATCTTCATCATCAACGCACATCACATACACACAGACTGGCACATTTTCCTCATCATCAACACACACACTGATAGGCAAATTTTCCTTCATTACCAAACAAAATGCAAAGAGCACTGTTGTGTGATTTCTAACGCAAGTGCACATATCGCAACAAGTAATAAAGTGATAAGTAAATATCGTTCCCACGAGAACTGTGATTACTAAATACAGAAATTGATTTAGCTCTAACTTTATTTGGACAATCACGAATTGAGAATTTGTAACTAACGACTAAAGAAATTATAGAACTTATAAAAAAACAGCGACTAACACAATTACGAAATTAACAAAAGATACTAATTCAATAATTAAAAGACTCTAGAGATTCCGATTTCACCAAGAATAATCCTAATTGAAACTAGTGATTTAAATAAATTGACGCATATTCCTTACGTTGTCAACAATTTTGCTAAGGTAGATATTAATATTTCTCAAGTATCAATAACCTATCCCAATAAGCAAGCTAACTACATCTCTGTGATAATTGTGAACTTATGGAATGCATTAAGCCCTAGAAATTCAAATGCTACACTAGATCTTATAACTATCTCTAGCTTATGACGATATAATGGTATTTCATACGTGGTCTAATTTAGTTATCACTTCTCAGTCTCAAACTAAATCACGACTCATGCAATTGTTGATCAGGCAATCACAAGCATTAAACTCAGCATGAAATACTCAACGCATATATGGAATAGTTCATCAATCAATCAAAACCAAAAGTATCAAATATTCATAATCTGGCTACATCGTAGCCCTAGAAAAAATAACTTAGAACATCATAAAGAAATTAAATAAAATCTCAATTGTAACGTAAAACATGACAAGAGAGATAGAGAAAACTAGGATTTGGAGAAGAATCGTGGTAGAAGTCTATCTCCGAATTGTTCTCCGTCTTCAACTCGCGAATCCTTTATCTCTCTCTCTCTCCTTCTGGAACGTTGCTTTTTCTCCCTTCTTGATGGTTGCCCACTTCTCACGTTTTTCTCCTTTTATTTCATAGGGTTTCTTTCTTTTCTTGTCAATTTACAAAACTGCCCTTAATTTTCTTGCGATGCTGCGCAGCTGCGCTACTTCCATTTGTTCTTCAATTTCTCCACAAATTACATAAAAGTCAATCTTTTGTAATTTCTCTTCAATCTTTGCCTCAAAACTCAAATTGTCTCTTGAAAATTACCTACAATGCAAATCAAAGACAAAACCAATCAAATTGCTCACAAATTACTCAAAAACTAACAAAGTTTAAGTAAAAATGTGTTAAAATACTATATCAATTATACACCCAACAAACACTCCCAAACTTAAACTTTGCTTGTCCTCAAGCAAAACACAAAACTAAAGAAAGAAACAACCTAAAAACTAAATACTTGACACAATATAACTCAAGAAAGGAATGTTGTAGGATAGAAAATTTTCACGATCTCAGTAGCTTTATTTTACAACTCAAGAGGTGACTTTCGCTCATAAGCACGAGGAATATTAACTTTACATAATTTGCATTTTACTTCAAATTCCCCAAGTGAGTGTGTGAATAGCCTCTATTACAATCAATTGTACCCAGATGAGTTTATGCAAGTTAAGCGAATTTCCAATATGAATCTAGTATTTTCAATCACTTAGGACTTCATAGGCTTACTTTTCATGCTACTCTCCACTAATGTAGGTAAATCATAACATTAAAGATCAGTAGGACTTTACATTTGGTTGTAATGTGTGGCTAGGGGCAAGGTAGGATAATGGATATAATCATAAGGCTAAACTACCTGTAAGCACACAATTATTTGAGGATGTTCAATGGATCATATGCCAACTCTACTTCGTACCACCAAAAAGTATTTAACATATCTCTTTTCTTTCTTCTTTCAATTCACTTCCTCAACATTCATCCACAACATTTACAAAACACAAAAATAGTTCACACTTTCCCAAACTTGCATTTTGATATTAACTACAAGGGGTGTGACTCTTCTTTTTTTCTTTTCGTTCTTTTCTTTTTTCTTTTTCTCAATATTTCATTTTTTTTTTCAAAACAACACATCACCAAATCATCAAACCTCCTATCATTCAATACAAAACATGACTCTATATAATTATCCTAGAACAATTATATATTACAAGTAGGAGGGTCATAATCTGGGAAAATTAAACTTGACAAGTTAAGAAAGATACTGTAAGTTGCATAAGAAAGAAAAGGCTATCTTAGGCTCATAGGGGTGAATTAGGGATATTCAATTATTATAAGGGTTGGCATGAAAGGCTCAAATAATCCAAAGATGGTCTAAATCATTTCCCTAATGCTATGCAACCTAGGATTTCACCTCGAGTGACAATCAAGCAAGTTCTAAAGTCCTATACTCATTTTTTTATTCACTTAAATGCACATAAACCTTCTATAAGCAACGACATAATTAGGCGAGGCTAAGTGCGCATTAGATGGAGATTTTTCATAAAACAAACTATGTTTCAGTCAACTATCCTCATTTCTATCATGTCATTCATACGCTACTCATCATCGACCTATTTCTTATCTTTCCAGCATCACTTTCAATTTTTTTTCAGTTTTTCAATTTTTGTTTTTTTTGTTTTTTTGTGTGTGTTTTTGTTTTTAGAATACTCAATGAAACAAATAAAAATAACAAAACTCATGAAAAGAAAGCACCTAAAACAAGAAAACACATAAAACAACTATGAAAATAAAAAATACACAAACAAACAAATAAACACCACCCCCAAACTGAGAAAGAAACATTGTCCTCAATGTGAAAACATGAAATTAAAGCAACCAGAGGACTTCCCTGAGTAGTATCATCGTCAACGTGAGCCTGAGGTGGTACTGCATCTTCGGCGGTGTGGTGATTCCTTTTCTTTTTTTCTTTTTTTTTTAAATGTCACTGTAGACGCCAGTACAGCTGCGCAATTTTTTAGCGCAACAGCGCTATTTCAAAAACACAACTTCAAATAGCGTTAGCGCAGCTGCGCTATTTTTTAGCGCAACAACGCTGCTTTGTTTTCGAATAGCTCTAAAAAAATGTAACTTTTTAGGGACGCCAGCGCAGCTGCGCTAAATTCTAGCGCAACAGTGCTACTTCACAGCTTAATTTCTTCTTGTTTTTCTCTTCTATGCACGCATCCCCTTCACTCTAAATACCAATTTTTCCATATTTTTCTCCCTTAATTGACTTGGTAGTACTTCTATTTGTCTCAGCTCCCCCAAATTTGTTCTTGAACGTAACATGACAATAAAAATTATCAATTAGCTACGACAACTATAACTCGGAAATTAACTAAAAACAACTTAAACTATTAAATCAAGAAAAGTAAGAAAATTCGGGTTGTCTCCCAAAAAGCGCTTGTTTTAACGTCGATAGCCCGACAGAGCAATTTCTCAAGCTGAGTTGAAGTGGACAACAAACTTGTGCTTATCAAACTCATCATCCCAATAAGTCTTCAATTGTTGTCCGTTAACCTTGAACGTCCCCTTCTCTGGATGATTTACTTCAACAGCTCCATAGGATAAAACCTTAGTCACAACAAAGGGGCCTGACCATCTTGACTTGCGTTTTCCAGAAATTCGTGGGTTATAAAAAAGTATTTGTTGCCCAGGAGAGAAATCTTTTTTCGAAACGGGTTCGTTATGCCACTGTTTTGTCATCTCTTTGTAACTTCTTGAATTCTTATCTTCTTCATCACCTAATTCTTGCAGGTGATTCAATTGCAACAATTCTTTCTCATCTATTGCTTGCACACCCATGTTTTATTGTTTAGTCGTCCAATATTCTTTGTGCTCCAATCCCACCGGAACAAAAGAATCATCTTGTAACAAGCTAGCTTCCAAGGGATCCAATTGACCCCGATGGTTAGACACTATAGCTTTTACAGCATCAATGTGACAACAACTATTACTCGCTTTTGGGTACTTGTAAACTTTGAACACACTAAAGGTTACCTCTTCATCTTTTACTTGCAACCGAAGCTCACCCTTTCGAACATCAATAAGTGTTCCTCCAGTAGCAAGGAAAGGTCTTTCAAGAATGATAGGAATTTTCTTGTATTCCTCCATATCAAGAACTATGAAATCTACATGAAAAATGAATTTATCAACTTTGACGAGCACATCTTCAATTACTCCTCTGAGGTACTTTAGCGAACGATCAACTAATTGTAGTGTTACAATAGTAGGTCTTGCCTCTCCCAATCTAAGCTTCCTGAAAATAGAGAAAGGCATTAAATTAATACTAGCACTTAAATCACACAAAGCTCGCTTAAAAACAACATTGCCAATTTCACATGGAATAGTAAAACTTCCTGGATCCTTGAACTTTTGTGGTAGCTTCTTTTTTAGGATTGCGCTGCACTCTTCAGTAAGTGCAACTGTCTCATAATCTTCAAGTTTCCTCTTCTTCGAAAGGATATCCTTCATAAACTTCACATAACTTGGCATTTGTTCAAGTGCATCCGCGAATGGAATATTGATGTGAAGTTTCTTGAAGACTTCAAGAAATTTAGCAAACTGCTTATCAAGCATATTTGTTTGCAATCGTTGAGGGAATGACACAACCATATGTGGCTCCTTCATAGGTTGTGGCTGAGCTTCTACTTTCTCTTTATCTTCTGCCTCATTCTTTGCTTCACCTTTCTCAACCTTCTTGGTTCTCACTGACTCCTCTAACTCCTTACCGTTTCTCAAAGTTATCGCTTTGCAATGCTCCATGCCATCTTTTCTAGGATTCACCTCAGAAGTACTAGGTAAACTTCTTCGTTGCCTTTCAGAGAACTTTGTAGCCATTTGGCTCAACTGTATCTCTAGGTTTCTGATTTGTGCCGATTGATTCTAGAAATTCGTTCTTGTTTCATTCATGAATTGAGTTTGCGAGGTTGCCAATTGAGCCAATGCATCCTCCAAGTTTACCTTCTTCTTTGGTGGTAGGTTATTCTGCTCAAGCTGCAACACATTCTGATTATTTCTCAAGGAGAAATTCAGATCATTATGCCATGCTGGATTATATTTGTTAGAGTACTGATTGTGCTGCTGCCCATTAAAATTTCCCACATACTATGCTTGTTCAGCTGTGCGTTGCGCAAATGGATTCCCAACCTGACATTTTGCACTATGATGTAGACTACAACAAAACTCGCACATCACTGCCGCTTGGACAATATTAGCAGTTGTCTGACTATTCTGCAACTGTTTCGCGAGATTGTCAATTTTCGCTGTCAAGGCAGTTATGGCATCAATCTCATGGATCCTAGCTGTCTTCTTAGGTATGACTCTCTCGCTTGACCACTGTTGGTGGTTCAAAACAATATCCTCTAGCAACGAATAAGCTTCATCTGTTGTCTTGTTCATTAAAGCTCCTCTTGCTGATGCATTAATCAAAGTTCTAGTAGAGGTAATTAACCCATTCTAAAAACTATGAACTTGCATCCACCTAGGTACTCCATGATTAGGACACTTCCTCAGCAATGCCTTATACATTTCCCATGCTTCACATAGAGTTTCTCCTTCATGTAGCGCAAAATTATTAATTTCTATGTGCAGCTTCGCTGTCTTTCTAGGTGGAAAAGATCTTGACAAAAACTTGTGCACCAAATCCTCCCAAGTAGTGATTGAATCTGAAGGTAGCAAGTTCAACAACTCATTAGCTTGATCCCTTAAGGAGAAAAGAAACAAGTACAGGCGCAGAGTTTCATCAGTGATTCCATTGTACTTAACAGTTCCGCAGACTTCTAGAAAATTCACAATGTGCTGATTAGGATCTTCAGAAGGCAGCCCATGAAACTGAATATTCTAAATCAAATATAATGTCACTGTCTTCAAATCAAAATCATGCGCCTGAATCACTGGCCTTCTAATCACAGGTTGAATTCCAGTGGGTGGTAATGCATACTCTCGCAGTGTTCTAGGTGAATTTTCCTGATTGACTGCTTGATTATTTCCGTCCTGTGCTACCACGATGTCAGCCATATTCCCTTGCAAATGATGGGTAGCTGTAGTAGCTTTTTTCTCCTTTCTATTATTCCGATAGGTTCGTTCTATCTCCGGATCGAAAGGCAACAAATTACTACCTCCTGACTTTCGTATGCACGTAAAGGAATGTGTTCCTGAAATACACGTATCGAAAATAAGAGAATAACACAAAATTAAATAAAATCCAAAGTAAAATTAAAGCTATTTGGTATCGATATTAATAATTGACACAGTCCCCGGCAACGGCGCCAAAACTTGTTGTGTGATTTCTAACGCAAGTGCACGTATCGCAACAAGTAATAAAGTGATAAGTAAAAATCGTTCCCACGATGATGTGATTACTAAGTACCAAAATTGATTTAGCTCTAACTTTATTTGGACAATCACAAATTGAGAATTTGTAATTAACGACTAAAGAAATTATAGAACTTATAAAAAAAACAGCAACTAACACAATTACCAAATTAACAAAAGATAGTAATTCAATAATTAAAAGACTTTAGAGATTTCGATGTCACCAAGATTAATCCTAATTGGAACTAGTGATTTAAATAAATTGACGCCTATTCCTTACGTTGCCAACAATTTCGCTAAGATAGATATTAATCTTTCTCTAGTATCAATAACCTATCCCAATAAGCAAACTAACTACATCTTTGTGATAACTGTGAACTTATGGAAAGCATTAAGCCCTAGAAATTCAAATGTTGCACTAGATCCCATAACTATCTCTAGCTTATGATGATTTAATGGTATTTCATACATGGTCTAATTTAGTTATCACTTCTCAGTCTCAAACTAAATCACGACTCATGCAATTGTTGATCAGGCAATCACAAGTATTAAACTCAGCATGAAATACTCAACGCATATATAAAATAGTTCATCAATCAATCAAACCAAAAGTATCAAATATTCTTTAGGATTTGGAGAAGAATCGTGATAAAAGTCCGTCTCCGGATTGTTCTCCATCTTCAACTCGCGAATCCTATCGCTCTCTTTCCATCTGGAACGTTGCTTTTTCTCCCCTCTTGATGGCTGCCTACTTCTCACTTTTTTCTCCTTTTATTTCATAGGGTCTCTTTCTTTTCTTGCCAATTTACAAAACTGCCCTTAATTTTCCTACGATGTTGCACTATGATTGCGCTACTTTTATTTGTTCTTCAATTTATCCACAAATTACTTAAAAGCCAATGTTTTGCAATTTCTCTTCAATCTTTGCCTCAAAACTCAGATTGTCTCTTGAAAATTACCTACAATGCAAATCAAAGAAAAAACCAATCAAATTGCTCATAAATTACTCAAAAACTAACAAAGTTTAAATGAAAAGGTGTTGAAATACTATATCAATAATACACCCAATAATCACACCAATACACATGAGTAGAACTCAATTTTTTTTTTTGTTTGGGCAAAAAAAATGAGTACACAGACACAAACCAACATAGACACATAGAGATATGAAACAAATACACACAGACACTAAACACATATAAATGCAGATTGGGAGGAGTGAAGATGAGGGTAAGGGTCCCCGGCTGTAGAAGATGGGGATTGGTGTCACTCGGGGCTATGGGGGAGAGGGGTTGGTACAACGCAAGGCTTTGGGGACTGGGTGATATGCTTAGCCGCGATTGTGGGGGTTGGGGAATGTGCTCACCCGCCGCTGTGGATGGAGGGGGTGAGGATTGTGGTCAGCCAAGGATATGGGTTGTGGTTTGGATTTTCTTTTTCTTTTTCTTTTTTTTCGGTCAAAGGTATGGTTTTAGAAATATTTGGAGTTTTCTTATTAGAAGGTAGTTTAGCCATTACATTTTTTTCTTATAACAGAATTGGAAAGTTGACTTTGAGTCAAAAGGTTATTAAATGGGATTTTTAAAATGGGTTAACAACTGTCACACTGTATAAGATGGATTTAACTTATTTTTTTGGGTATAAAATAAATGATGGTCTTAAGAGGAGTAAAAGATGTGAGAGTGGGAATCGGAGAGGAAGAAGAAAAAAAAAGTTATATGAAAATTATTATTTTAGTTATTTATATTTAAACTTCTCTTCATTAATTTCTTTTGAAGTAATTTAACAAAATAACTTAAATAGAATCATTTTGAAAAATTAATGGTTCTTTTAGAAAAAAATAATTGGATAATCAAAATAGGACTAGCGTAATAATTTAATGATCCCTTGAATAATTTAACCTTTAATTTGTTAATTTATTATATATGACTAAAAGATATGTGTTTTCATTCTTTACACTCAGACAAATTTTTGTTTTATTATTCTTAAAACTATTTTCTAAAGCACCTTTAACAAAAAAAATTTGTATGTTTTAAAAAAAAAATTTTAGAAACTACTAATCAAACAAGTTTTCTATTTTTTTGTTGTTAAAAATAGTTTTTCAAAACTGTTCTTAAAAATTGTTCTAAAAAAAACAGTACTTCCAAACAGGGCCTTATCTTCCCTGACATAACTGATATTTAGTTAGACTTAGTATACAAATTTTTGAAGTACTTATGCTCTATTTGCTTTGATTTGTCCCCATGTATAACTTTCGAAGTGATACATAGTAGTTGAATAAGACTTTAGCCATGGTGAGGATACTGAGCCATTAGTACAATAAATGATCCTTCGAGCTAGAATCACTCTCTCCCCATCCCCGCTCTCCATTATTCAAGTTAGGCTTTGAGCTTTCAGATTGATGTTGTGATTCTAATGTAAAGTTTTTGTTTGGTGTTTATTTTTTATTGCAATGTGGCAAATAACAGCGTTGATTGGGGAGACTAGTTCTGGGAAAAATACATAATTGGTTCAATACCTTGCTGATTCAGGAGTAATTGATGATGACTCTATTATTTGTACTCAACCGCAAAAATTGGATGCTATCTCATTGGCACAGAGGGTCGGAGAGGAAGGCTGTGGGTGTTATCCGGATTCTTCAATAACTTGTTCTCCATCATATTCATCTGTACAACAGCTTGATTCGAAGATAATATTTATGACAGACCATTGCTTACTACTACACTACATGCGTGATAAGAATTTATCCAGGGTTTCATGGATTATTGTTTATGAGGCTCATGAAAGAAGCTTAAACACTGATCTCCTTTTTGCGGTGATAAAGAATTTACTTTGTCAGAGGATTGATCTGAGACTTATTATTATATCTGCGACAACTGATGCAAACCAGCTTGCTGGTTAATTTTTTGACTGTGGAACCTTCCATGTGGCTACCATCAATGCACTATTTATTTGTGGTGCATGTTACGTGGAGACGTGCACTAGGTGCCATCTGGAGTATCACCCGTATTTGTCATGTGAGAAGTACAAAGAATTCAAAGACAACCCAGACTCTTCTCTGCATAAGTGGTGCATAGGCAAAGAGAACGTGAAAAAGTGTCCAGTCTGTGGGTTTACCATCGAGAAGATAAAGGGGTGCAACCACATTGAGTATAAATGTGGACGTCATGTTTGATGGGTCTGTTTGGAGTTTTTCCCCAGCAGCTACGATTGTTATAACCATTTGCGGTCTGTGCATCTAGGAACTAGTCAATTCTGAATACTACAACTCTTCATCTTCATTCTTAGCTAATAGCTCTTGATATTTAACAATTTGATCTTGAACTTAGTTTTCACAATGGTTTGCTGTGTTCTAAATAGTTCAGCGTATTGTAATTCAAATCATTCTTCATTGACCTAGATATTTATATATATTGACACATATATTTGCCATGCATGTATATAGCTTTTCTACACTCTCGTAGATAGCGCCAGCTGCTTTTGTGTATACATGTTTAGATAATGTAGTACGATATGATTTCTCTTCATTTCTCCCTCCCTCACTACCTACATGCCTGTGTTGCGTGGATGAAGAGTTGCATCGGGTGAATCTTCTTGTCCACCTCAGTCTTCAAACCTACTTCTGAACAGGAAACCATGTCTATTAGCAGCTTAATGTTGAGCCTGATCTAGTGTAACCATTTTGCATAGGTTGTTGACTCGGTAAAATGGAATTCTGAAGCTCAAGCAATTTAAACTCTTGTTGATAGGCAGGTTGTCGTGACGATTCTTCTAGCAACAAATTAGGAAGACCAACCCTTGGCTAGAGGTTGCGAGATTTTAGCCCATCATTGCAACTTGAAGAATTAGTTCAATGCAAAGGCTATAAAATCTGAGAAAACTAAATCAGGCATATTGGAAGGAAATAATTGTTTTCATTGTCATTGGGCTAAGTGATCAGGAAATTGAGATGCTCGTTAAATTTAAACAATAGCCCAACACATAAAATTCTCCTATATGGTTTGAAATTTATTTTTTTTACAAAATTTTGTGAAATTTATTTACAAATCTAATTTTTTATGTTTGTAAGTAACACTTTAAAAAATTAAAAAATCAGAATTTGTAAATCTTGAATTTCTTCAAGTTTTATCCAAATCTTTACTCAAGAAGTGTAATTTGTAAATCCACATTTTTTAAGTTAGTTGCTTACTTTTGAGGACAAAATTACCCTATACATTTTCATTTACACTTAAGTTTAAATTTGGCTCCAAATACAAAGATAAAAAATAAAACTTAGATCAAACTCTCTCCCTTGCCGTTTTTCTTAAAACAAATACGAAGAAAATAATTAATCAACAAGTCGGATATGAATAATATTTTCCTTCCATATTATTTTACGGTATCCAATATGAAAGAAGGTTGATTGAAGATAAACGTAAGAGGTAAGTGGAGCTTATTTTTATGTAGAGTTGCTAAATCCCTTTGTTCTTCATTGCATGGTCATTGTACACGTTTGATTGATATAATATTCACCTTTAATTTTATTTTTTTGTGGTTTAATCTTACTAGAAATTCCTTTCACTTTCATTCTAGAAATCATTTCAATTGTCTTTGTAATTTTTTTCGTAATTATGCTTTTATTTGTTAAACTGATACATGCCTTATTAGCAAATTTAGCCAAGCAACTGTCATTCTGGTCTTCCTTACTTCTAAGCCATTTTAGTAGTTGTTGGATAGCTCAAAAGTTCTTGTTTATCATTTCTAATTTACTAATTTCAATAGAATAGAGAAGGGGTATTTGAGTAAAATAGACTTTTTAGTTTCAATTCCACATGTGTTGCAAATAAATTTATGTCTACAAATGATAGACTTGACTTAATACTAGCTAGTTTACACTTTCAAATAAGAGATTCATTTGCAACTACAAGTTCTCATGGAATTCATTCGAAATAGAGGGGCATCCTAAAATGTGAACTGATATTGGGTTGTGAATTTTTTCTTTCTTTTCTTTTTGTTTTTGGGAAGAATTTGCTGAGAGAATTTTTAGCAGCAATGATAGCTCTACTCAAAGCTACTCATTGACCATCTTAAAGGAATGTTTTACCTTTTTTTGTCTTTAAACAGTTCGAAGAGTTCCATTGGCGAGGCAATCATGAACTTTTATTATATTTGGACTTAAATAAGTTTGTCCATGCTCTCGATAAGTAGTTTAATTCTTTATGACTAAGATTTCAAGCTCAACTCTTGAGTCAGATCGCTCATGTTTTATGAGCTTAACCCAAGGTGTACGTAAGTTGTCCCGCATCATTACCTCACTGACAACTCATGAGAAAAATAATATAGGATATTGTGATTGGGGTAAGAGTTCAGTGCACATATTCCCTATACTACCTACTCGTATTCACCAGTCGACCGGTCGAAAGACCCTCATCCAGTAGACAGACCTCGGGCGGACGACCCTTTGGCCACCGGTCGACCGGTCACCATGGGGTCGTCTGGTGGGCTCCAAACTGCAAGGATTGGGTTTTTGAAATCATTTCTTTTAAACGTCCTTTGTAAAGCCTTTTTCAATTGATTCAAAAATAACTTTTAAGAATCATCATTAAGCATATACCATTTACAAACCCAAACCCCGGTCAAGTCCCAACTGGTACCTCTTATGTCGCTGCGTTTCCTCTTATAACTCCTTCTTCATTTACAAAGATCTTCACTTGAATCTTTACAACTTGAGCTTGTAAAGATCTTGACAAAAATACACTTGAGCTTGATCATGTTGAGCTCTTCATTTTGTCTTCATGATTAGATCATTTGAGGTTGATCAACATCATTCTTCATGAACTTGCTCTTGAGCTTGTATAACATTGATATTCACAAAGTGCTTTGATCATCTTTTTAATCTTCCTGAGCTTACTTAATATGTTGAATATCCTTCAAGCTCTGACTAATTGTCAAACAATAAACTCATTACAAGATATGATTAGTCAATAGATCAATTTCATAATCAACATTTAGTTATCATCAAAATACAGGATTCATGCCTTCAGGCTAATAGATGTTAACTTTAACAGCTTGACATTTTGCCATTAAAAAAATAAAGAATGGATAAAAGGAAAAATTGAAAGACCAGGGTAGTGTCACATCAATACTACCCTTTGCCTGGAAAGTAAGAAAATTTGACATTTTTTTTATTGTCTTAATTGACACTCAAGCTCTTCTTCTCCTTATCGACACACATATACCCCCATGACTACAATTTGTCATGTAGCCTTCGAAAAAAAGCACAAAATAACTCACTTAGAAGCTGTCTTTGCATAGGGATTATACATTACAAGCTTTGAGCGCCAAAAAGCATCCAAATATCCAAGTCAATAAGGTTTAGGGTTTAAGATTTAGTCTTTTTGCTAAAAAGTTTAATAATACCCAAATTTATATTGTTTTGTTGGCTGATTTAGACATGTTGTGTTTGATTTTGATAGATTTTACCTTTGCATGTATTTATTAATGTTAGATAATATTTTTTAAGCTTTTAGGATTATTTTTTTGATGAGATAATTTTAGTTTGTCTATTATTAAACTTTGTATTTTTTCATATATTATCATGATGATTAATTTTTCGAATGTAATGTTGAAGTTAGTGTTAATTTTAGATCTTTCGAATGATGTTAGACGTGTATTATTTTGTTATAATATTATATCTTATTTATCGAGTTTATTTATTTCGGATAGTTTTTGTTATATGGATTATATTTGTGTTGTAATGATAAGTATATTATTTTGGTGGTTACCCAAAATATTGTTCATTTTCAATGCTCACTATCTCAGGGGTCGTGTATTGTTCCAAACTTGGAGTCCCATGGATATTCTTATGGTGATATGGTGAATGATATATGCATATTCTATTTTTGAACTTAATGAAAGCTCCGTTTATATCTACCTAAACAGTTAATGATGATGATGACAATGTTCTAGACATTTGACTTGATTTTTCATATAATATTTTGAGCAGAATTTGGCTGACTCATGTGTAAAAGAGCTATAATTTTTTTTTGGACGTGAGAGAAAAAGAAAGAGTTAAGGATGAAAATTTGGTACCCCAATGCTATATATATAGCCGTAAGGTGTGCAAGTAGATGTTGGGAACAACACAACGATCATCTTAATATTTGTTTTTCAAAAAAATTTCTCCAACGACTCGAACATAAGGGCAAATAAGTAGTTCACTCAGTTAATGCATTGACCGTTAAGTTGCAACTGATAGAAGGATTAAAGTGGTATTTTTGCAAAACACACAATGTGAAGCCCCGTACGAAACATCATATGCATATCATATCATTAAATATGTGTTTATATTCATTTATGTGCATTTAAGTGATTTTATACGCATTTGCATCGTTTTATGTGCACTAGTATTGTTTTACATACATTTGCATTGTTTAACGTGCATTTTTGTGATTTAGGTATTGTAGGAGATAAATAAATTACATTATACTAAACTAGCTAACCAAATAGTTAGGAAACAACTAAAAGGGCAAACTAGAAGTTAGTGTTTTAGTTGAGGGGCATAGTGGTCCTTTGGCAAAATTAAATATCTATCACCTACAACCACCACACAAAAACATACTCACACCACACAACATATACATATACACGACACAAACACACACACACACATCAGATCACACACACCAAACACACTAAACCATACGACCCAGGAAGAGAAAAAGAGAAGGAATGAAGAGGAAGAAGAAGAATAAGAGAACTCTCAAGCCATTTACAAGCTTTCCTTGGCATTTGCTAGCTAGATTCAAGACCTTTCTTGCTTCTTTTGCTTCTCAACAACAATAACAAGGTGAGGGATGATTTTCAAAGGTTTTATAAAGGCATACAACTCATGGTAGAGAAATCTATGTGTGTACAAAGCATGAATAAAGTTATATGTATGCTAGATGGTAGATTGAGCTTAGGTTGAATTTCTAGGGTTCCAATACTTGGTCATAAAGCTATATTGTGTTTTTTGTTGTTCTTGTAAGCTATTATAATGTTATATGTGATCATTACGCTTGAGTTGAAGCATGAGAATAAAAGATGCAACTCTAGAAGATAAATCTTGATGATTGAAGTTGCAAATGCATGGTAGTTGATGGTTGAATGCTTTTGTTTCTTCTAAGATGATTTTGACGCTAGATGATGCTTAATGCATGTTTAGATGATGTTAATAAACTTGTAATTGAAAGGAATTTGAGGCATGAACTTGGTTGAAACAAGATTAAAGAAGAAAGAAAGAAAGAACATGAAAATTCGGACTTGGAATAGCCTTGACAACTTCTGTCGATCATGGAAGTCAGACGAGGGAGCTCATCCGACTCCTTCATCCAACTCCCACTGCTTGAGTCGGTCGAAGGAGCTGGGCGAGTCCTCTCATCCGACTGTCCCTCTCCTTTTGTGCAATATTTTTCTAGAGACCATATCTCACTCAATTAAACTCCGAATTGAGTTCCGTTTGATTCTACAACTATCTACATTCGATAAGCTTTAATTTTATACTAAAATTAGGTTATTTGAAGTTCAGGAGAATAGGGAAGTTAACTATTTAATTTAGGCTAATGCAAAAGTATTAAAATTGTTTGGTCGTAACTAATGCTTGTTTTTGGTAAAAGTTATTGTTTAAGTGGCCAACTTGCAAGTTCTTGTTATTATGTGCTAATACGAAAGGAGCTTACATGAAAGATATTGTATGTGTTACATGTCCATATGAATACATAATAAATGCTTGACCGTTTGTATGATGCGACATATAAAAGGTGCTTGAATATGCTTGATAAATCTTGAGCTCACTTTGTACTTGTCATCGATTATGAAATGGTATTACTTATATGTACGTGGTGGTTGCAACTTCTCATTCATTAAGGGATGGGATTAAAGTTGCACACGATAGTAATAGTAGGAGATACCTGTTGAGGTGCACACGGCTGTAATAGTGGCAGACACCTCCCTATCCTATTAATGCTACATTATTTATAGTTGAGACTTATACGGAATAATGTGCACACGACAGTGATAGTGGGATACACCTTTTGAGGTGCACACGACTATGATAGTGGGAAACACATCTTAGGTCTGTATAAGCCACATTCCTTATTGTGCATCATTATTTTGATCATGCTCGAGATGTATTCTTCATATATGTTTTTTTACCCTCGCTTGGTGCTTTGAGGTCCTTGGAGAATAGAGTTGGATAATATTACCATGTTATAAATGTTGTTTAAATTTGTGTTTTACTTGGTGTTCTTATGGAATATTCAAGTACATGTATTGTTTATTTATGAATTTTTACCTATATGTGCATGGCATTATTTTTGAAAATCGATTTTGAAATGGTAAAACGATTGCGAAAATCCCCGTTCCCCTTATCTGTCGTTGAGCTAGTTATAGTTTACCATTTTTCTTAACATCTCAAGTACAGTTGAGCTTGCTTATTGATGGAAGCCCCATTAACGTGATGATTTAGATTTTCTACCTTCGTGTTCTACTTGCTTGCTCATGAAAAATATTTTGTATAATTGACTATAATGCTATCTTGTAACTCCTTTTGGATTATTAGTTGTGCAATTAATTAGACTATGACTCGTGGGAGACTTGGTTATACTAGATGGATTTCTAAGATTGTACCTTGATGGATACGGGTTTGTAAATATGTATTCGGATTGTGACTTTAACTTTTAATGATGAAGTTTGTATAACAAGTATTGTTGAACTTATGTAACTTTTATAACTTGAATTTTAGTATTGGGTTGTTTTACAAAAGGTTGAGTTGTTTTATGGTTAATAGTGCCCGAGATTTTGCATTGTGCCTTAGCAGACTTAGGTGGAGTGATCTGCTTGAACCCATGGCATCACGATCCTGAGATGTTGAGATAAATGCAAGTTTGAACTTTATTCCGCTTTCGTGGTATCAGAGTACATATATTAGCGTTTGAAAATCGGGGTTGTGATAGAGTTGTATCAGAGCTTAGCTAGTTAGCTAGGCGTTAAGCTGGGTTTAGAACCTCTGGTCAGTGGGTAGAAGTTTTAAGGTAGAATTGATTATGATGATGTGTGTAAATAAGGTGAATGGATGACTTAGCTAAAGTTGGAGACTATGATTCTTTGAGGGTATTATAGTCAAAAGATTGGGTTGAAGATTGAAAATCCTAGGGTAGGAATTTGGCCATAGTGTCATTTGGAACATAAGAATTGTATTTGATTTATGGATTAAAGTGAGGTCGTAGGATAAGAAGCAGACCAAAAGGTTTGACCTAGTGGCTCAATTTTCTCCTTTAGCACTTGTGTGGAACTTATGTACTTAAATGCTACGTGTGAATTGCCCAATATGCCTTATGTGTTATGTGAATCATACGTGTTTAAAATGCTATAAATGCTTCGTGCCTTCATGAATACTTATGTGTTAGGTATAGTCATAATATATGCATGTTTGCTGTAACACCCCGGCTACGCGAATATCCCGAAAGGCAGAGGCCCACCAACAATGCAACATATGACGATATTGTCCGTTTTGGGTTACCACATTGCGCCCCTCACGGGTTTGTTTCTTACAGTCCAACTTGGATTGGAAAACGCATCGTCACGATATAAGTAAAAACCATCCACTATATATCTAGCAGCCCAACATCCTCGCCAGTCGATGTGGGATATTACACTAACAGCATAGATAGGGCACGTATTCATGTCTCGTACAATACATATGCATCATATAACCGTAAGTGGCATCGTGCATCCATACCCAAGATAACAGGGCCGAGCACTCGCAAGAACACTGGAACTTGAGGAATAGAGAATATTGATTAGGCTAATCCTGGGAAAGAGATATTCAGTTTGTTGGTAATTTCCGTGGACAGGATGAGCTGGATTCTAGAAAACCAAGCAATTGGAACAGGAGGCAATAATAACACATTAAAGGATTTCTTCAGCTATAGACCTCCCAAGTTCCTTGGTGAACCCGATGATAGAAAAACTGAAGCTTGGTTGGCAAAAGTTGAAAAGATATATGTTGTTCTTGATTACAATGATGAAAGAAATGTGATTTTCGCTGTATTCTTATTAGAAGAAGATGCAGAACAATAGTAGATGATAGAAAAGCTTCGCTGGGGGCGTGATGGCACACCCGTCACTTAAGCTAACCTTGTCAAATCTGTCAAGAAAAATTACATTACGGAAGTAGCCCGAGAGAGGAAAGTAGAAAAGTTTCTTACTTTGAAGCAAGGTAAAATGTTTGCGGTCCAATATGAAGCTCGTTTTAACAAGTTGTCACATTACCTCCCCGAGTTAATCCAGACGAAAAAAAGAAGAATAAGATAGTTTGTTTGAGGATTAAGGCCTAAAATTCAAGACTTCTTGGCTTCATATCGTTTTACCTCATATAATGATGTGATCGATTTGGCTGCTCACATTGAGAAGATGAGATTTGCAACCCAAAGTGGACCAAGTCAAATCAACAAAAGGTCGTTCTTATCTCTGACACCACAAGAAGAATAGAACTCAGCTTAGTGCATTCAATACCAAGACAACTTGAGGGTTATCAGGTAATACAGCCACCTCTCAGAATATTATTTGTGTTTGTTGCAACAAGAGAAGGCACATGAAAACCCAATATTGGAGAAAGGCAGACAAGTGTGTAAGGTATGGGAGTAATCAAGACTTATATAAGGACTGCCTAAGGATGCAGAATGTGGGAACATGGCCTCAACCTACTAGGAATACTTTAGGACAAGCAGTTCATGCCTGAGTTGATTCCATTGACCAAGGGAAACTTCCAAGGGTAACAAATGCAGTTGAAGGTATATTTTATTTGCTGGCATTTCCATTAATGTTCTCACTTGGTATTCTTATTTGTTATTTAGATTTTATCTTGGGAATTCTTGGTGGGTAATCTCTTTTGGTATTCTCCGATGGTATTCTTGTCCGAGACTCTTACTTGATAATTTCAATCGGTATTCTCATTTTGGGAAATTCTTATTTGGTATTCGATATTTTTTATCGGTATTCTCTTGCGGTATTCGGAATTCGGTATTCTTACTCAGAGTTCTTATTCGGTATTTTTATTCGGGGATTGGTATTCTATCTAAACTTCTTATTCAACAACACTTATATGGTGTTATTATGCGAAAGTCTCATATGGGGCCCTGTATTCGGGGTTATAGTTGGGCATCCTTCTCCAGTGGTCAGGTCTCCTTTATGTGCTTCAGACAAAGTCGTTGCAGCTTATTGAGCAATTATCAAATGAGAGATTTGCGAGGGCACAATTCTGTTAAAGGGGAAGGATGTGAAGTCCCGCACGAAACATCATATGCATATTATATCATTAAATATGTGTTTATATTGATTTACGTGCATTTGAGTGATTTTATGTGCATTACATCATTTTATGTGCACTAGTACATTTGTATTGTTTAACTTACATTTTTGTGATTTAGGTAACGTAGGATAAATAAATTATATTATACTACACTAGCTAACCAAATAGTTAGGAAACAATTAAAAGGGCAAACTAGAAGTTAGTGTTTTAGTTGAGGGGCATATTGGTCCTTGGGCAAAATTAAATATCTATCACACACATATACATGACACAAACATACACATACATCAGATCACACACACCACACACTCTAAACCACATGACCTAAGAAGAAAAAGATAGAAGGAAAGAAGAGGAAGGACAAGGATAGGAGAACTCTCAAGCCATTTACAAAGTTTTCCTTGGCATTTGCTAGCTAGATTCAAGACCCTTTTAGCTTCTTTTTCTTCTCAACTTCAAGAACAAGGTGAGGGATGAATTTCAAAGGTTTATAAAGGCATACAACTCATAGTAAAGAGACCTATGTGTATACAAAGCATGAATAAAGTTATATGTATATTAGATGGTGGATTGAGCTTAGGTTGAATTTCTAAGGTCAATACTTGGTCATAAAGCTATATTATGTTTGTTGTTGTTCTTGTAAACTATTATAATGTTATATGTGATCATTACGCTTGAGTTGAAGCATGAGAATAGAAGACGCAACTCTAGAAAACAAATCTTGGTGATTGAAGTTGCAAATGTATGATAGTTGATGGTTGAATGCTTTTGTTGCTTCTAAGATGATTTTGACGCTAGATGATGCTTAATACATGTCTAGATGATGTTAATAAACTTGTAATTGAAAGGAATTTGAGGCATGAACTTGGTTGAAACAAGATTAAAGAAGAAAGAAGGAAAGAACATGAAAATTCGGACTTGGAATGGCCTTGACGGCTTCAGTCGGTCGAGGGAGTCGGACCAGGGAACTCATCCGACTTCCACTGCTTGAGTCGGTTGAAGGAGCCAGGTGAGTCCCCTCGTCTGATTGCCCCTCTCCTTTTGCGCAAAATTTTTATCGAGACTATATTTCACTCAATTCAACCCGAATTGAGTTCCATTTGATTCTAAAACTATCTACATTATAATCATAAGCTGTCTCTCTAACCATTGGAAATTCTATTTTGAGGTTTAAATGTCCTTATTTCATGTTCCATTTACATTGTCTTTTCCCTGAATGAGCACCACAAAGGGATAAATCCTTTTGTCTAGCTTGGGATGCCATCTATATCTATCTATGAATCATGAGTCAATGCCCAATCAATGGATGTTTATTAGTGGATTGATGAGAGTTGTTTGATTGTATTTGTATGAGTATATGAAGCCAACAAAACGAGGGAAAGTAAACGGTAACATAGCGTTAACAATCATGGACTTCTTTCGCTCTGAACACTAGTGTGTTTTGCATTATGATGTAAAAGACAATTTGAAGTTAAGTTTACTACTAAAACTTCTTGATGTAGGGTAGGTTTTTCTGTTGACTTAGCGCTTATGTATCTTTATGAAATGTGCTAATTAGAGGGATTCTTGGTCTTTGCAGTTGAAATCCTCCGTGTCTCAGTGCCCTACAGAAGTAAAAACTGCCGAGGCTACTGATTTAGCGAAAGTAGATTGGTCATGTAGGAAAAGGGTCTGCGATTTTGACATCAAAGTATATTTCTCCCATTTTGCATTTCACGCGTACTTTATTCTTCTCTTTTTGAGGATCTTTAATGTTATTGTAGAATCTTACTTCACTTGTGATACTAATTCAATGCTAGCTTGCTGCTTTTGTACAACTTAATGTCACGTCTCTTTGTTTACATATATAATCAGTTTGTCGCACTGGATTTATATTGGTCTGCTGCATGATCTTTATATACTCGTTCATTTGGTTTAGAAATTCATTGATGACTTATTTGAATCAAAGATGGATGCCTAGTCTTTTTAAGGTTGATTACTATCCAGATTTCCATTTATGAAGTTGTTATTGTACACGTTGAAAAGGAAGACGCACATAGGAGTCGTCTCGTATCTTTCTCCATGTAATCTGGGGGTTTGTTTAGTGGTGAGTTTCATGATATATATGATATGACTGAATAACCGATGAATGTAATGAATATGTTTTCTTCATATTGAGGAGTTGAGTGCACTTCAATCATTCAGAGAGATTTTTTATTTCTTCCCCCCACCTTCACTTGTCCTCCATCCCAATGAGTTTTTAACCTTGCTCTTCTAATTGTCAGGGCGAGTAACCCACCATTAGGTTACTATTAAATCTTTGGTACTAAGAGATTGATACACACATATATGGATTGTGGAAGATGCATAATTGGGTGCGTTGTCTTTGAATAAGGTGTTGATTTGCATTCCAGATACACATATGGTTTGGAGTGTGTTACATCTCCAAATTTAATTGTGGCTATAAGGGACCGTAACTGTCACGAGCTTAAGCATACAAGTTTCTGAAATTCAATTACTTATTTACAAATTGATACAAATTTAACCATCTCAATAATACACGCTTGTCTGAAGATGCAGTCTTTCCATAACAAATTTCGTGTGTCCAATGCATTAATTTTTCAATAAATGTCTTTTGTAAAGTCCATAAATCATATATTAATAAAAAACAGGCAGAAATCCAAACATGTAAACTTCATAAATCTCGAAATTTCAAAAAAAAAATACAAATATTTGGAAGGCTTGTCGCACACAGGATCTCAAGTTCCTAACCATGATAATAAACTGTGACTATATAGTATTTGTTTTATTTTTTGTCAAAAGCTGTGACCACAGCTAGTGCACGGATCTTGTTAGTAGGCAATTGAGTCAAATTAATTCGTTTACTAAATCTACTGTGTTGACAGAAAAAAAAAAAAAGAACTACTATGTTTTGACATAACACATCTATATACATAATTTCTTATTCTCTTTTAGTGTATTAGTGTTGTAATTTTCTTTTATATTTTTTTTTGGTTGGACCATTGGTATTTTTGAGATGCGTATATTAAAGGAGGAAAAGAATGCGTTTGCGGTGGCCCACAGGTTAATTAATGCAAAAAATGGTATACAATTTTAAATTCTGATATAGTAGATAGTGTTTTCTCCTTTTCGTCATGATACTTTTTGGATAGTAAAAATGGTTTTTATATTTTATAATTTTAATGAGTTCTTTTTTAATTTAATTTTATATAAGTTGTTTATTATTAATTTAGGTATATCTAAAAGTCTAAAATTAAATTTTTTTTTAGATGTTCATGGATAAATTATAATTAATTTTTTTTTCTCTCTTATAAATTTATATTTTTTTAAGTACTAAAATGTTTTTAATATATATTAATTTATATATAGATAAGTATATTTGAACCTTTCGTTATTCACTATGTTATTATAATGCATACACAAATTTCTGATGCTCGAGTCCGCCGCATGTGGTGGGGTTAAACATGCAAACCCATGAATCTTGAACGTTTTCATTTTTGGACTTGACGTCAAGCAAAAAGAAAAAGTAAAGCACAAGCAAATGAAAAAATAATATTTAAAAACTTTGATAGCTTGGTCAACTCAAGATTGTTATTATATGCAATGTGGATTAGAACTTCCACCACCCAACCTTTTGGTGGAGAGAAATCCAATAATAACTTATTATAGTTTAAAATTTTTGAATTTATAATTTTTCATTACAAATATTAATGGACCTAGGAGAAGAAAGAAGAGAATTGTAAAGGAAAGGAGTGGAGAGAATTAAATCATATTTGGATTGGATAATTTTATAAAGGACAAGATCATAAAGGAGTATGAGTATTTTTTGTTTAGATTATAAAGAAAATAGAAGGGGATAAATAAATTTTATGTGTATAATAACTTTTATGCCCTTCTCTTATTTTATTCTGAATGTTTATATAATTGGTATGGTTATAATTAACATAATTGATCAAGCGTCAATAATTGCAGGAGCAATTAATTTTGTGAAGGAGCTTTTACTTGGGATAACAAGGGTTCAAGTGACAGGTTGAGAGCTTCTAACTTGGACTGTTTGCTTGTCAATGAGGGTGGGTGGATAAATTCCTTAATTCTCAACTCGATATCCTTCCCCAAGGAGTTTCAGACCACACTTCATTGGTCATTTGTACAGTGATTCACGTAGCCCCGAGGAAGTCTCCATTTAGATTCTTTAATGCGTGGATTAAACATGTGGATTTCAAAGCTATTGTTAAAAGTGCTTGGAACTGTGAGGTGCATGGGGCACCTATGTTAGACTTTTTTGCAGACTGAAATTCTTGAAGGGCAAACTTAAAGAGTTTAACAAGGAGCATTTCATTTACCCTTCCAAAAGAGTAACGCTGATTAAAGAGAAGTTGTACTTCCTCCAATCTAGCTTCCTCCATGGCAGTGTGACCGAGGAATAGAGGGCCGAAGAAAGGGTACTTTTGCTGGATTTGGAGTTCTACTCTAATGCGGAGGAGAACATTTTGTGTCAGAAATCACAGGTTACTTGGCTCCGTGAAGGGGATTCTAATACTTCTTATTTTCATAAAATGGCCCGAGGTAGAATTGTTAGGAATTCAATCTCAAAAATTCAACTTAAGAATGGTGAGTGGATCTCGAATGAAGTTAAGGTTAAGAAGTCCATTGTTGATTATTATTTTGATCTCTTGGGGACTCCTAGTTTATCTTCGGCCAGTTACTCCATTGACGACCTCACGATGCTTCTTGGAAAGTTTATGTCGCCAGAAGAAGGGGTTTTCTTGACTCGAGATATTACTATGGATGAAATTAAAAGAACTCTTTTTTCCATTGATGGAAATAGAGGTGACATTTGGGCTGGGCCGACACAGGCCCAACAACACATGAAAATTTAGGCCCAGCCCAACTCAATTAGTATTGGGCTTGACTCAGCCCAACCCACCACATATATGTGGGACGAGATAGGTCATATAATTTCTGACCCAGCCCATTTGAGTTCAGGCCCAACTCAGCCTAGCCCATGAGCCCAACCCAACTCAAAGCACAACCTACCCTAGCTCGAGCCCAGATAAGGCCCATTTTGAGCCCAAATAATGCCCATCTCGATCTCAACACAAATTAAGCACAATTTGAGCTCACTTATTAAAAGAAATTAAAATATTATACTTTATGTATGCAATGCAAATCGTAGTAACTATTTTTTTTTAAAATAAACTAGCAAGTCATAGTAATTATATTTTTTAACAAACTAATAATAAAAAGTAGCAAATGTATTTCTTAAGTTAATATTAAATGACTTGTTATCAAACACTTTTTATAATATTGCAACTTTATTTTACTACAAGTCTAGAATATTATATATAACTATGTCCATGGAAGAATAAAATCTTTCACGACGATTGCATTCATTAGAGGTTTGGAATCATCTTAAGTACTTTGAAGAACAGGGGAATGTAATTTATAACTATGATCAATATGAATTTAAATTTCTACATAAATTTGAAATTGGGGCAATTGTAAGACACCTTGTATCTCAACAACTGAATGTCACAAACTATTTTAATCATGAAGTAATTATTCAACTACTGCCACCGCCAAACCCACAACCACTACCAACAGGCTTAATACCCATACAAGAAGCATAACAAAATGAAGAACTTTTCATATTTATATCACTGATGTACTTGTGTCTCATTAACTTGTAGTTTGTTATGTTGTGTTGTATTTTACCATTTAAGTTAATTATTAATATTATCAATCAACTTGTGTACTGTTTCGTTAATAGTTAAATTAACTATCCTTAAAAAAATTAAGTTTAAATTTTAATATATATGTATATGGGCTAGCCTAGCCCAACCCAACTTAGCTCGTGACTCGTGATAGCAGGCTCGTAAGCCGAGTTGGGTTCTATATTCTAAAAATTCAGCCTATCTCAGCTCAGCCCACCAAATATATGTGTCGAGGTGGGCTCAATTTTCTTGACACACAATTCGACTAGGCCGGGCCGGGCTGGCCCTAATGCCACATCTAGATGGAAATAAGAGCCCAAGCCCAGATGGTTTCAATGCTTTGTTTTTTCAGTCTATGTGGGAGGTGGTTGGTATGGAGTTTTGCAATGTTATCCAGTCTTTTTTTGGTTCGGGTCAACTCCTTAGTACTATTAATGCTACCTCTATCACTCTGGTTCCTAAGGTTTTAGACCCTTGTAGTATTAAAGACTATAGGCCGGTTTTTTGTTGTAATACTATTTATAAATGTATTACAAGGATCATGGCCAATAGGATTAAACCTTACTTGGATATGCTCATTTCTCATAATCAATCGGCATTTGTTGAAGGTAGATAGATTTCTGATAATGTTCTAGTTACTCAAGAAGTGGTGCGTAATTATAGGAGGAAAAAAGTTAGCCCGAGGTGTACTATTAAAGTTGATATCTTGAAGGCCTACGACTCAGTTATATAGGACTTTATTCTCAAATCTCTTTGAGCTATGGCTATTCCATATCTCTTTGTTGATTGGATTGAAGCTTGTATCACTAATCCCCTTTTCTCAATTGCTATTAATGGTAATCTCGTTGGTTTTTTTAGGGGTGCCAAAGGTCTTTGGCAAAGGGACCCTTTGTCCCCGTACTTGTTTGTGATTGGTTTGGAGGTGCTCTCTTGTATTCTTAATTGTATTGGTTTTTAGGAGGATTTTTTTTCCATCCAAGCTACCACTGCCTGCGGCTTAACCATTTGTCCTTTGCCGATGATTTGTTGATTTTCTCAAAAGCTGACTGTACTTCGATTAGAGCAATCAAAGATTCTCTCGAGCTGTTTTACTATATCTCTGGTCTTAGAGTTAATCCTGAAAAAAGTAGTATGTTCGTGGCTGGGTGCAATGATGATACTAAATTGTAGTTATTTGATATTCTTAGATTTCAAGAGGGACATTTTTTGGTCAATTATTTGGGCCTCCTACTTATCTTTGGCAGGCTGAGCATCAATGCTTGCAAGGGTCTTGTTGATAAAATTCTTGGTCGCATCAACCACTGGGCTTCCAAGTAGTTATCTTTTGCCGAGCGTTTGCAGCTCATTAGGTCTACTCTCTTTGGTATTCATTCTTATTGAGCTTGTTCTCTTGTTCTTCCAGTTGGTGTGCTTAAAGAGATCAAGAAAAGATTCACCCATTTTCTCTGGAATGGTGGGGCTAAAGGTCATGCTAAAGCGAAGGTTGCTTGGATTGCAGTTGTGAAACCGTTAGAGGATAGGGGTCTTGGTATTCGTTGTCTTGAGGAGATTCATGCCACTTTCACTCTCAAGGAGGTTTGGAACATTTTGCAACCTTATTCTTGCTCAGTTTGGTTATCGTGGGTTAAATCTAACCTTCTTCGAGGGAAGAATTTCTGGGAGATTGTTGTCCCTTCTAATGTAGCCTGGGGATGGTGTAACTTGCTGAATGCAAGACAGGTTGTGAGGCCTTTGGTTAAACATAAAGATCAAAAGAAAACACAAGGCGGATGACTGTTTAGAACTAAAAGAAATCAGAAAATGCGTTATTTTTTGGTCAACAGAAAATCAACAAGAATCAAAGGAGATCATAAAAATCAAAAGCTGACAAGAATCGAAGGAGATCAAAAAAATCAGAAGCCATCAGAATGAATTAAAGGAGATCAGCAAGAATCGAAAGAGATCAAAAAAATCAGAAGCAAACAGAAGAAATTAAAGGAAAAATCAGAAGCCATCAAAATAAATTAAAGGAGATCAACAAGAATCGAAGGAGATCAAAAAAAATCAGAAGCAGACAGAAGAAATTAAAGGAAAAATCAGAAGCCATCAGAAGAAATTAAAGGAGATCAGCAAGAATCGAAGGAGACCAAAAAAATCAGAAGCCACCATCAGAAAAAATCAAAGGAGGTCAGCCATCTCTCTCTCTCTTCACGTCACATCAGGCATTTTTTGATGCCTAAATCAAGGTAGTTACAAACTTACCCTTGTTATATACCGAATTGCCCTTATTACCCTTCCATGTGTCTTTGACAAAATTAATCCATTGGAATCATCAGCATAGGAAATATCTACCTTTCTTTACGTTTCTACACTTGCGCACTATCTGAGAATTAAAAAGGGTTAAAACCATTTTAGTCTCTGAGGTTTGCCCTAAAGACCAAATTGGTCCCTGAGGTATGCAAAAAGCCCAATTCAGTCCCTACTGTTAGTTTCCTATTAACGGTCAACCCATTGACCATGTGAAATGATGCTAATGCCCCTACCTTTTAAATTTTTGCTGATGTGTTAAACAAAAAAAAAGGTATGATAGTCGTTGGGTTTTAGCCGTTAGAACATAGCATCTATAAGATTGCTTCTTTTTTTTTTGGTTGGCCATACATTACAGGCATGGCAGGAAGAACAACGTGAAATAGCCGTTGGAAATGGCATGACAGGAAGAACAATGTGAAATAGTCATTGGATTTTCAACGACTATCATGCCTTTTTTTTTTTTGTTTAACACATCAGAAAGAATTTAAAAAGTAGGGATATGAGCATCATTTCACGGGGTCAATGAGTTGACCGTTAATAAGAAACTAACAGCAGAGACTGAATTGAACTTTTTATATACCTTAGGGACCAATTTAGTCTTTAGAGCAAACCTCAAGGACTAAATTGGTTTTAATCCGAATTGAAAATCTGAAACACAATTCCTAGCTGAATGATAGTTACATTAGATAGATGTGACAACGGATTTGACTATTGCTTTTACTTTTCAATTTTTTTTTTCAACAATTCAATTCAAACTATTTAGAACCAACCAAGGATTCATGGTTTTCATTTTTCTTATTGCTTAATACACGTATCATAATGAAAATTTTATTTTCCCGTTATAACAAAATTTAAGTGAACATGAAAATATTAATTTCCCGCCCTATGGTGTTTTATACGCCAAGAAATGAGAGACTTCATTGAGTGAGTCTCTGCAAAATTAATTTCCAACTAAAACAAATTTGAAATGTTAATGAAAAACTAATTTTTCGCTTTAACGAGAATGAAACAAAAATGAAAATTATTTAAATTCATGATATAACGAAACTGATTATTTTACGATACTCTCATAAATAAAATTTACAACATAACCACCCATCTGAAATTCTAACTATAGAAATTTTCGATAACGTAATTATTTTAACTAAATAAACGAGTAAAATGCATTGAAAAACTTTGAAACCAAACTTCTACACACAAGACAAAACAACTTCCATTAATTTTATAAAAAAATGTAGACAAATTTACAAAACGTGACTTAATATCTTTTTTATTTTGAACAAAACGTGACTTAATATATCACGGTTGGATTTTTCGTGTTGGGTAAGTTAAATTGACATTCAACTACATTTCATTAATACTAGAGACAATGCATTAATTGAACACACAAAATAATTAATACTACCTAATGCATTAATTGAACACACAAATTAATTTAATTAATACTAGCCATTGCATTAATTATGCAGACAAATGTGCACTGTTTGTTTGCGTTTGATCAATCACCCAAAAATTTTATTTTCCCCTTTGACAAATTCGAATCGAAATTGCATCTTCAAGTTCCTGCATTAACCAAATGCAAGTCGATATAATAATTTAAATTCTTGACATAGTCAAATTTAAGACAACAACAAAATTCATTTACTTAACTAATTGCGAATTCCAAGTATTAGTTAGGATTTCATTATTTATTAGTAGTAACATTATTATTATTAATATTTAGTAGTATTAGTACTAGTAGTAGTAATATTACCAAAAGAATCTATGATTATTAACATCATTATCATTAATGGTTAGTAGTATTAGTACTAACATTATTATTATTAATAGTTAGTAGTATTAGTACTAGTAGTAGTAATATTACCAAAAGAATCTATGATTATTAAGATCATTATTATTAATTGTTAGTAGTATTAGTAGTAACATCATTATTATTAATAGTTAGTAGTATTAGTAGTACCATCATTATTATTAATAGGCACTAGTATTAGTATTATTATTAGTAGTAGTGATATTTCCAAAATGGTATATGATCATTTATTATTATTATTATTATTATTATTAATATTTAGTAGTATTAGTACTAGTACTAGTAGTAGTAATATTTCTGAAAGAATCAATGATTATTAACTTTATTATCATTAATAGTTAGTAGTATTAGTAGTAACATTATTATTATTATTAGTTAGTAGTATTAGTATTAGTAGTAGTAGTAGTAATATTACCAAAAGAATCTATGATTATTAACATCATTATCATTAATAATTAGTAGTATTAGTAGTAACATTATTATTATTATTCGTTAATAGTAATAGTATTAGTAGTAGTAGTAGTAATATTACCAAAAGAATCTATGATTATTAACATCATTATCATTAATGGTTAGTAGTATTAGTATTTGTCACTGGCCTCCTATCTCTCCCTCTCGATCCTTATTATGTTACTCTTTTGCTTGAATCCTTGCTTTTCTAATTCACAACAGAGAATGGAATTGAAGAAGCCGTACTTTCTAATTCATAACAATGAATGAAATTGGAGAATTTGTACTATTTGATTTGGTATAGGGATTTGTCTTGATACAAAAATCATGAACTTTAACATCTGTGTATAACATCATGTGTTACTCCTCATAATACTCGTTTTTACACTACAAATCTTAATTCCATCTTCTACTTCTGTCATCAGCTTCATTTATTTCGAAATACCAACATTTGTTTTCTTTCCTTTTTTGGCAAAGGATATGCTCAGCCAATGAGTGAAATTTCTTTGAAACAACGACATTAGAGGGGTGAAGAAACCTCATTTTCAGCTTTTTTCCTACACTGAAGCGGGTTCATGTGACAGAATTTACTAACTTCTCGTATACCAGATTGTATCCATACATTAGGGAGGTGTTTTGTTGGTCAATGGGAAGTCAAGTACCTGAAAAAATTAAATAAAGATCAGAAAAAAAAACAGAAGCCCGACGAATTAAAAGAAATCAGAAAGCGTGAAGAAGAAGTGCAAGAATTAAAGGAGATGAAAAAAGCATAAGTCATTAGAAAAGCTGTGCCCTATTAAACTTTTCTTTTGCAACACGGCGCTAATGACAAAGACGGGCCATTGTTTATGGTGTGAACACATGTCAATCCAAATCCGATCTTCTAACCATTCCTCTTAACAATCCACGGATATGATTTGCATGTAAATTGATTGATATCTTTTTTTTTTTTGGGTTTAAATTGATTGGTATTTTTTTTTTGTTAAAAATAAGCGGATATATTTCATTCATTCATATAAATATAAGTAAATGGTAGTAAGTTATCGAAAAAGTCGAATACATCAAATACAAGGTAGGTCTACCATATTTTAGTCTCATCAATATTTCAATCTCTACAAGTAGCATGATTCAAAAGAGAATACTTAATTTTCTTAATCATATATATTTAAGTTCTAATATCAAAAATAATGTTGTTGAAGATATTTTTCTCTGTAAAAACTGAACCGAGAATTCATTTCCCTCCAAATATAAAAAACAAAAACTCCAAAAAAGAGTTTCAAGGTACCTGAAAAAATTAAATAAAGATCAGAAAAAACCAGAAGCCGGACAACTGTTCAGAACTAAAAGAAATCAGAAAACGCGTTTTTATTTTTGGTCAACAGAAAACGCATTGGTGAAGGAGGAGATCAAAAAAACTAGAAGCCATCAGAAGAAATTAAAGGAGATCAGAAAAAGCAGAAGCCATCAGAAGAAAAAGAAGATAAAAACCCGGCCACATCAACAAAGTCATCTTGGACCTAGCGCTTTTATATCTTCATGAAATGTATTAATTAGGGTATCTCTAATGAGAGATACTATTAATAAAAATTTACTATTTTTAATAATTTTTAGAAATCGAATCTCTAAATTTAGAGTCAAAATACATGAGGCTCATACAATTTTAGAGATATGAGTTAAAATAGATATCCAATTTACTTTTTTGGCTCTAAATTTAGAGACTCAAAAAGTGATTGGATCTCTATTTTGGTCAAAACATTGATAAAAGTGGTGGGCCCCATGTATTTTAGCTCTAAATTTAGAAACCCGAGTCTCTAAAATAGTCAAAAATAATAAATTTTTGTAAATAGTCTCCATCATTGGGATTCCTAGTCTTTGCAGCTAAAACCCTCTGTGTCTCAATGCCGTACATAAGTAAAAACTGCCGAAACTGCTGATTCAGCAAAAGTAGATTGGTTATACGGGAAAAGAGTGCGATTTTCCCATCAAAGTATATTTCTCCCATTTTGCATTTCACGCGTAACTTATACTCATCTTTTTGAAGATTTTTAATGTTGTTGTAGAATCGTACTTCACTTGTGATACTAATTCAATGCTAGCTTGCTGCTTTTGTACAACTTGAACGTCATGTCTCTTTGTTTACATATAATTAGTTTGTTGCACTGGATTTATTGGCCTGTTGCATGATCTTTATATACTCATTTGTTTGGTTTATAAATTCATTGATGGCTTATCTGAATCAAAGATGGATGTCTAGTCTTTTGAAGGTTGATTACTGTCTAGATTTTCATTTATGAAATTGTTATTGTACATGTTGAAAAGGAAGATGCACATAGAAACCGTGTCGTATCTTTCTCCATGTAATCTGAGAGATTATTTAGTGGTGAGTTTCATAATATGACAAGACTGAATAACCAATGAATATGATAGAAAAATTTACAACCCTTATTTTTAATCAAAACAGATGAACAGAACTAGTTGTGGTACCCATATGCGATCGATGCATGATCAAAATTTGCCACTACTTTCAGTCAATCTATAAAGAAATGAACATGAATCCTAATAATAGCACAACATATTGGTTACAAGCATATAACCATTTCAGTAGTTGGACGATTCTTTATGATATATATTTTTATTTCTATTTCATTTGTTAATTAAAAATACAATAGCATCTTTGTAAAATAAAATAAAAATTATGAAATCACAAACCTTGTTAAAAGGTTGGAATTAAGTTTGGATTATCTTATTATGGCTTACACAAAATCAACAATCATTGAATCAGGCTCGACCACATTTTGCTAAATGGTCATATATAAAACATTAACATTGTGTATTGGTCTTCTCGAAGATATCGGCAAAACATATAACGTTATGAGAAAATAGATTTTTCAGAACATATAACATTATAAGAGATCCTTTTTCCACGACATTCTTTTTTAATTACTTATATAAATTATTATTTTTAATATTATTCTTTTATTGTGTAATTTAAATTATCTTTAATAACTTTTAAGTTTTATTTATTTTTCATTGTCCATACGATATTCTATTACTTGTATTTCATAATATTATTTTTTGTAATTTTTTTTTCAAATCTAGAATTATTCAATTATTTTATTTTATTTTTTGTTTAGAAGATAGGGTAGGGGATGATGTTTTTTATTTATTTATTTTTATTAGAAAGAGACCTATAACCGTATAACACATATATAACTAACAGGAATTGATCTTGCGATCTCTCGTAAATAGGCGAGTAATTTTACCACCAAATCAAAACTTTGGTGAGATGAGATTTTTTTCTCCTACATGTAGAGAAGATGATAATGAATGTAAAAATCCCCTACAATTTAGCCTAATAACCTCAAACAAGCCGACTGGAAGACAAATTTTGAGTGTATTATCTTCTCCCAGGCTTACCTAAAGAAAAAACAAAAGAAAAAAAAACAAAAAAAGAAGAAGAAAACTAGACAACTCTTATCACGAGCTTTCAGATTTTCAACTCAAACTTTCCGAGAGAAGACGGAAGCAAAGAGCGTTGCTTATTTATTAAAGTGGAAGAAGGTAGTTTGGTCTTGAAAAGAGTGAATTGCATAAATAGTCTTTATTTTTTATCTAAAATTTTGAATTAGCTTTTATTGTTCGAGCAGACAAATTTCTATTGGAAAAAAGCCAAATTGGCCCCTAAAATTTTTGTAAAAGGCCATTTTAAGCTCTCACTTTTATAAAATACTCATTTTATTCCCTTCTTTTGACTATTTTCTTTTAGCAGTCAAAAATTTGACCGTACTAAAAGATATAAATGCCCTTACAAAAAAATATTTTATTGTTATTCTTTCTCTTTTTTCACTTCTCATCAATAAAAAAAATATAATTTGACCTAATTGAAAATAAACGACTTTTTCTTTCTTTAAAGGGAAAGCTATATTTTTTATAATTCCCCTAATACGATTGAATTATATTTTATTTTTATTGCTCTATTTAGGTTAAGTTATATTTTTTATTTATAATAATCAATCTTTAATTTTTATTTGGGTAATGTTGTTCTGTAATAAAAAAGTGATAAAATTTGTCAAATTATTCATTTATTGACAAGAGATATAGTATTTATTTTCCTAATCAATTAGCACAATCAATTAATATCATAAATATTCCAACAATTAAACCAAATAGTTTTTTTATCCTTATTTTTTTCTTTTATGCCCAACGACTATAAGGACATTTATGTCTTTTAACAATGTCAAGCCTTTGACCACTAAAAGAAACCTAATAGTAGTTAAAAGGAGGGACTAAACTGGTTATTTTCTAAATGTGAGAGAGTAAAATGATCTTTTGTTCAAAATTCAGGAATCGATTTAGCTTTTTTCCAGTTTCTGTACTTTTCTGGTCACTACCTTCCCTTTAAGGATACCCTGCTGAACTTCTGAGGTCTAATGCTTCTCTTTTAAAGAATGATGGATCAGTGTAACGTTGTATACCACCATCAAAAGCCTGAAGACAATTAATACAATCTAGAAGAATGCTAAACCCTGTGAAACTATAGCTGTAAGGTGCAATTGGAAGTAAAGGAAGTTAGTAGTTTAAATGAGCGGATAGAAAGATGACCTTTGAATTGACGCTCATAAAGTGTAGCACAGAGTCGGGAAATAGATAATAGGCTTTTTCACCCTAATTTCTATCATTTAATGGCCTGTAGCATAAGCCTGATGCATTTGGTATGGTTGCTTAATTATTACATCAGAAAAAAAAACTACAGCTTCTCGCCAACAAAACAAAGACATTGTTCAAAAAAAGAAAAAGAAAAAAGCAAAGACACACGCACAGATATATACATATTATCGTACCCATCACCTTCTTTATTAATTCTTGTTTTGTCACCACTCCACTCTCTCTTTCTACACACAACACACACTAAACTCCAGTTTTACCTAAAACCCTGACCGTATAAAAATGTAAAGCCGATTGCAGTTTCCGTCAAACTACCGTCGCGATCTCCCGCCGGGACCACGGTCCAACTTCGTCATCCGGATAAACTGCAAGCATCAAACCCTTCCGAAAAGGCCCGAAATCGAGAAATTAATCGGGAATCTGTCGTTTAAGCCCGAGAAGTCTTTACTGTTGACCTGTAAAGCTCATTTGAAATCAAAAAGAAACAACAACTTTTGTTGTTTTGTTGACAAAAGAGAAAAGTAACAGACAAAGAAGACAAAAGCAATGGAAAAAGAAAGAAAAGTTTATGCAGCAAACTTTGTTAGGCGCATGGAATTGCAATTTGGTTTCACACTGCGCAATGAAGACTTTGCACGTTGGCTTTGCAGAAGAATGAGCCTATAAATATGTGATTCATTCTTTTAGTTTTTGCATCACAAAAAAACATAGCAAATCAGAGAGAAAAAAATTATAAGTTTTCTCCTGAGTATTTTCTCTTCCTCTTTTGTTGTTCTATATTTATGAGTGAGAGTTAGTTTCTCCTATTATTTGAGAGAGTGATATTATTCTCTCCTTATATTAGAGAGAAGGTTATTGTAAAATACTCCACATCATAGTAAAATCCTTCATTACTTGCCCGTGGTTTTTCCCTTGATTTGTTTGAGGGTTTTCCACGTAAATTTGTGTCTCTACTTTCTCTGTTCTCATTCATATTTTAGCTGCGTGATACTACTTGTCCCCGACCATTCCGCTGCGCCGATACCCAACAGTGGTATCAGAGCCATTGGTTACAGGTCACTGGTATTCATACGGGATTACTGTTCACGGTTACTATTCACGCATACGGTATAGTACTATTTACCTATACGGTATCAATACTATTCCTGTATACGGTTTTGGTACTATTCACGTATACGATACTATTCACGTAAATAGTACTATTCACAATGAAATAGTGGGAGCCGGTTCAAATTACGAAGCAGATCGTCGTTAATACTATGGCGGCAAAATTTGAAATCGAGAAGTTCAACGGGAGAAATTTTTCCCTATGGAAATTAAAGATGAAGGCAATCTTGAGAAATGAAAATTGCTTAGCAGCAATTGGAGACAGATCAGCGGAGGTGATGGACGACAAGTGGAAAGAGATGGATGATAACGCTATGGCTAATCTGCACCTGGCATTGCCAGATTTGGTATTGTTAAGCGTTGAGGAAAAGAGGTCAGCGAAGGAAATTTGGGATGCACTAACCAAACTATACGAGGTCAAGTCACTTCACAACAAGATTTTCTTGAAGAGAAAATTGTATACTCTTCGAATGAGTGAATCCACATCGGTAACTGATCACATCAATACCTTAAATACATTATTTTCTCAACTAACTGCGTTGGGACAGATAATAAAGGAGCTTGAACGTGAAGAGATTCTACTTCAAAGTCTACCTGATTCGTATGATCAACTCATCATTAGTTACACTAACAATGTTCTTTTAGAGTCTGTTACTTTTGATGATGTTGCAGCTGCTGTTCTGGAAGAGGAAACTAGGCGTAAAAGTAAAGAAGACAGAATCGAAAGTTCACAACAAGCAGAGGCATTATCAATGGTGAGAGGTAGATCAACGGAACGTGGCTCTAGTGGGAGAAAAAACCATGGTAGATCAAAGTCCAAGAGTAGAAAGAATATCAAATGCTACAATTGTGGCAAGAAAGGGCACGTCAAGAAGGATTGTCGGAGTAACAAAAGGAATCCCGAGGTGACAAATTCTCAGGGATGTGTTGCGACTGTACCTGATGATGGAGATATTTTATACAGTGATGCAGCAATTGTATCAAAAGACAGAAATGAGCTCACTAATGCTTGGATAATGGATTCCGGAGCAACATGGCATATGACCTCTCGTAGAGAATGGTTCCATAACTATGAACCTGTCTCTGGAGGATCTGTGTACATGGGTAATGATCATGCCTTGGAGATTGCTGGCATCGGTACCGTCAAGATTAAAATGTATGATGGTACCATTCGCACCATTCAAGGGGTACGACACGTGAAGGGCTTGAAGAAGAACCTATTGTCCATTGGACAATTGGATGACCTTGGCTACAAGACCCATATCGAGGATGGGATCATGAAGGTCGTCAAAGGAGCGCTTGTGGTTATCAAGGCAGAAAAGATTGTGGTAAATCTATACATGCTTTTGGGAGAAACGTTACAGGAGGCAGATGTATCAGTTGCATCAGCCGGTCAAGAAGAATCAACTATAATGTGGCATCGCAGATTGGGCCATATGACAGAACGAGGCTTGAAGATTCTCGCTGAACGTAATCTCCTACCCGGGCTCAAGACGGTAAACTTACCTTTCTGTGAGCACTGTGTTACTAGTAAGCAGCATAGATTGAAATTTGGGAGATCTACTGCCAGAAGCAAACACATTCTAGACTTGATCCATTCAGACGTTTGGGAATCACCGGTTTTGTCCCTAGGAGGAGCCAAATACTTTGTATCATTTATTGATGATTACTCTAGGAGACTGTGGGTGTATCGGATCAAGAACAAGTCAGATGTGTTTCCAATATTCAAAACTTTCAAAGCGCTGGTGGAACTTGAATCCGGGAAAAGGATCAAGTGTTTGAGGACGGACAACGGAGGAGAATACACTGACGGGAGCTTCTTGGCATTTTGCAAGCAAGAGGGTATTCAGAGGTAATTTACTGTTGCACATATACCTCAGCAAAATGGTGTAGTAGAGCGGATGAACAGAACTCTTCTTGAAAGAATGAGAGCTATGTTGGAAACTGCAGGTCTAGCCAAATCATTTTGGGCAGAAGCAGTTAGAACTGTCTGTTACGTGATAAACCGGTTACCGTCAACTGCAATTGGGTTGAAGACACCAATGGAAATGTGGACCGGAAAACCCGCAGATTATTCTACCTTGCACATATTTTGGTGTCCGGCATATGTGATGTATGGTTCCCAAGAAAGAACAAAGCTGGATCCAAAATCCAGGAAATGTGCATTTTTGGGAAATGCTGATGGTGTTAAGAGGTATCGCCTATGGGATTCCACTGCCCACAAGGTTTAAATAGTAGAGATGTGATATTTGCAGAAGATAAACTGCAAAGTGAAGATGACAGCAACACTTCAAAGGAGACTACTACAATACAAATTGAAGATAAGTCAGAACCAGGAGATGCTTCTTCTGAAGCTGCACCAGAGCACGAGGAACAAGAACTAGATGATGCTAAGGTTATAGAAGTCCGACGTTCATTGCGTTAGACAACAAGACCAACTTGCCATTCAGATTTTGTCATGGCGAGCAATGCTGCATATTGTCTTCTAACGGAGGATGGAGAGCCATCTACCTTTCACGAGGCTATAAAAAGCCCCGATATTGCCCTGTGGATGACAGCAATGCAGGAAAAAATTGAAGCTCTACATAAAAATAAGACGTGGGAGCTTGTTCCACTACTACCTAGACGGAAAGCCATTGGTAACAAATGGGTCTACAAGATTAAGCGAGATGGTAATGACCAAGTGGAGCGATATCGTGCAAGACTGGTGGTGAAAGGATATGCTCAGAAAGAAGGAATTGACTTCAACGAGATATTTTCTCATGTGGTAAGACTTACAACTATCAGAGTAGTCTTGGCCATGTGTGCTGTGTTAGACTTACATCTAGAACAATTAGATGTAAAGACGGGTTTTCTTCATGGAAAGCTTGAAGAAGAGATTTACATACTTCAACCAGAAGGTTTTGTTGAGAAAGAAAAAGAAAACTTGGTTTGCAGGTTGACCAAATCTCTGTACGGTTTAAAGCAGGCGCCAAGGTGTTGGTACAAGAGATTTGATTCCTTCGTGATTAGCCTTGGGTACAACAGACTCAATTCAGACCATTGTACGTACTACAAGAGGTTTGGCGATAATGATTTTATTATTCTGCTGTTGTACGTGGACGACATGCTAGTAGCAGGTCCCAATAAAGATCGGGTCCAAGAACTGAAGGCACAGTTGGCTGGGGAGTTTGATATGAAGGATTTGGGACCAGCAAACAAGATTTTAGGGATGCAAATTCACCGAGACAGAAAAGGCAGGAAGGTATGGATTTCCCAAAAAAATTACTTGAAGAAAATCTTGCGGCGCTTCAATATGCAAGATTGTAAGGAAATCTCAACCCCGCTTCCTATCAATTACAAATTATCCTCAAGTATGTGCCCTAGCACTGAAGCGGAGATGATAGAAATGTCTCGAGTACTGTATGCATCAGCAGTGGGAAGTCTCATGTTCGCTATGATATGTACGAGACCAGATATTGCTCAAGCAGTTGGTGCGGTCAGTTGGTTCATGGCGAATCCTGGTAGAGAGCATTTGAATGTTGTTAAGAGGATCCTAAGATACATCAAAGGGACCTCGGATGTTGCATTATGTTTTGAAGGATTAGAATTTACTGTCAAGGGTTTTGTTGATTCTAATTTTGCAGGTGATACCGATAAAAGGAAGTCCACTACAGGCTATGTGTTTACAGGTGCAGGCGGGGTGGTAAGCTGGATATCTAAATTACAGATTGTTGTGGCCGTATCTACAACAGAGGCTGAATACATGGCAGCTACACAAGCTTGTAAAGAACCAATCTGAATTAAACGGGTAATGGTGAAGGTCAGGCACAAACAAGAGAAAATTTCCTTGTTTTGTGACAGTCAGAGTGCCTTGCACATTGCAAAGAATCCAGCATTTCATTCCAGGACGAAACACATAGGTGTTCAATATCACTTTGTTCGAGAAGTAGTGGAGGAAGGGAGTGTAGATATGCAGAAGATTCACACCAACGAGAACCTAGCAGATGTCATGACAAAGCCAATCAACGTTGATAAGTTTGTTTGGAGTAGATCCTCATATGGCTTAGCAAAGACGTAAGCAACATGAAACTGGCAAGACTGGAGAGATTTGAAGCCTGATTCAAATGAGCTTTAAGTGGGAGATTGTTGAGCTGTAAAGCTCATTTGAAATCAAAAAACAACAACAACTTTTGTTGTTTTGTTGACAAAAGAGAAAAGTAACAGACAAAGAAGACAAAAGCAATGGAAAAAGAAAGAAAAGTTTATGCAGCAAACTTTGTTAGGCGCATGCAATTACAATTTGGTTTCACACTGCGCAATGAAGACTTTGCACGTTGGCTTTGCAGAAGAATGAGCCTATAAATATGTGATTCATTCTTTTAGTTTTTGCATCACAAAAAAACATAGCAAATCAGAGAGAAAAAAATTATAAGTTTTCTCCTGAGTATTTTCTCTTCCTCTTTTGTTGTTCTATATTTATGAGTGAGAGTTAGTTTCTCCTATTATTTGAGAGAGTGATATTGTTCTCTCCTTATATTAGAGAGAAGGTTATTGTAAAATACTCCACATCATAGTGAAATCCTCCATTACTTGCCCGTACTTTTTTCCTTGATTTGTTTGTAGGTTTTCCACGTAAATTTTGTGTCTCTACTTTTTCTGTTCTCATTCATATTTTAGCTGCGTGATACTGCTTGTCCCCGACCATTCCCCTGCGCCGATACCCAACATTTATTTTTTGACAAAAGTTCCATTACCGGAACCCTATATTATCAGCAGTGGAACGAAGCGCTCGAAACAATGGTGGAAATATGGAGGCTGAGGCTAAACAGTGTCCATCGGTGCACGCCGCGGCTTATCGAAAACGTGAAAGTCGAATTGGATAACGATGAGTTGAGAGATAGATTAAAGGCGTTGTTTCTGGAGAAGCCAAACGGGTTAATGGAAAGGGAATTAGTACAGAAGTGGCAGAAGAAGTTGGGGGCAGTCTCGGATGAGATAAAAAGCGTTATGGATAAGCTTAGAAAGCCAAATCAGATGGGCGTGGCGAACGAGTTGTTGAAAAAGAAGGGAGGATTGGTGGCTGAGAGGGACTTGATAGCGAAGAGGATCGAGGAGTTTCAGATTGGCATGAGGTTTGTGATTGAGCATTTGGCGGAGAAGAGGGTCGAGGATGGCGAAGAAGGGGAGGCGTGTCAGGTTTTTAAGTTTGGGTGGGAGTTTGATTGGGAGAGAATTCATTGTTTGATGAGAGGGAATGCAGAAGGCTTGATGATGGGTTGCCTATTTATGCATATCGACGCGAAATTCTTTGGCAAATACATGGTCAACAGGTGAATTCTGTTTAATACTCTTCCCTCCTTTCTTGTTTCAAATGTGGAATGCTATTCTGTTATTTCTGTTGATTGTTATGAAATTCAGAAATTATTTTGAATTGATAAAGTGCTATTTCTTTTTTTTCGTTTTGAATAAGAGAACAGTTTAAACATACCATTTATTATTATTATTATTATTATTATTATTATTGTTTATTTTTTCGGTTATCAATTGTGGATGTGTATGGAGAGTTGCAAAATAATATCTAAGAGAAATACTGCTGAAAGATGAAGTTTCTTTTTGTTTGTTTGTTTATTTGTTCGTGAACAGATTCTTTGGGCTCGTGAAAAATATATTTGTGTTGAATAGGTTAATTAGTGGAATATGAGAAGACGTTTGTGGGCTTTTTTTTTTTTTTTTTGTCAAAGTTGTGTGTTTTTTTTTGTTAATATTAGGTTATAGTTAATAAATTGCATTTTTAAGTTAATAATTTTTTAATTATGTTTATTAAAGTATTATTTTTTAATATTTCATTTTGAATTATTGATTATATTATTTTAATTTTAATTCTTTTTTATACATAGACTCACAAAATTCGTACTAATTAGATCAATACTAATATCAAATGTGAATTATACATGTGCATCAGATGTACTCTTCTGCATCCTTTCTTCAAAATAGCTAGTAATCCTACTTTGCATGAATCAAACGTGTGGCACAATTGGGTGGTCAGTGGTGGTGAGATGATTTGGGAAATGGTGATGAGGTGCAAAAATGGTGATGGTGGTGGTGGATGGCCGCTGGAGGTGGTAAATGCTGTTTTTTTTGGGTTAAATTCATATCTTTTTTTTTTTTACTACTTACATAAAATCTTATATGACATGCCATTATTTTATTTCTCTTTTCTTTTAATTCTTTTCTCTCTTTTCAATTACTTTTTCTTTCTCTTAATTAATATTTATTCAAAATACTTTTTTCTTTTTTTCTTTAACCATATCAAATCCCTTGACTTAAAAAAAAAAAAAAAAACCATATCAAATCCAATATTGAAAAAACAACAATAAATCAATGACAAAAGAAAATAACCGGTCTTAGCAATAATTTTTGTTTTGTTTTGTTGTGAATCGTTCTTATTGAAAAATTAACATTGATTTTTACAAATTAGTATTTACACAAGAAAAGAGATACATAAAGTAAAACTTTACAATATTTTTCACATTAAGAGAGTTATGTCACACAAAAAATTATTAATCGTAATTAATTCATTTCCAATGCACATCGAGAGGGAAGGACTAGAGCCTTCAATGTATATATGCAATCTGCTTTTTTTTTTTTTGTCAAATTATGAAATATGCTCAATGCAATCTGCATTTTTTTGTCAAAATATGAAATATGCTCAATCGGTTCCTTTTCGTATTCAACACCCAACTGATACTTTTTGTAGAACGTCTTTAATTTCACTGGACCCTAATATCTTTGAATAAGTTACTATCATATTTCGAGACAAAAATTTGAATTGTTAGCCATCACCTTGCTATAAATGATATAAGAATTTGCAGAATCAGTATAAAAAATGCAAGTATTTTCATTGAAATGATATGGCATACATATGAAACGAAATCCAAAGCCAACTCAATTTCTTTTGAAGCTTGATGGTTCCACCAAAAGATATAAAAATTAGTATTAATTCTTCAATGAGAACGATGCACAACAAGAAAAAAAAATGCTCAAGACTAGTTATCTTCTTTTGGTTGATTGATTTATTGTTGTTTCTTCAATATTTGAATCTATATAATTTTTTTTTTTTGGTCAAGGAGTCTAATTTAGTTAAACAAATAAAGAAAAGTATTTTGAGTAAATAATAATTAAGAGAGAGAAAAAATAATTGAAAAGAGAGGAAGAATTAATTAAAAAGAAGAAAAAGAAATAAAAATAGTCTAATTATCATTTCATCTAAGATTCCACATAAGAGGTGATAAAAAGGTAATGAAAATATTACTCTATCCTATTATTTACACATTGCGACACTTATTAACCCATCTTTAAAAATTTCATTTAATAACCTTGACTCAAGTCAATCTTAACAACTTTTAATTCTATTAAAACAAAAATGTGTAATGGCTAATTACCCTTCCCTCCATAAAAAGTTCCAAACGTATCCAAAATCACACCTTTGAGAAAAAAAAAAAAAATCTCAAATCATACACATTCTACACCAAACCCACCTGTCCTCCATCATCTTCATCATCAACGCACATCACATACACAGAGACAGCCACATTTTCCTCATCATCAACACACACACCGATAGGCAAATTTTCCTCCATCACCAAACAAAATGCAAAGAGCAAACCAACACACATGAGTAGACTCAAATTTTTTTTTTTTTTTTTTTGGGGTAAAAAACATGAGTACACAGACACAAACCAACATAGACACATAGAGATATGAAACAAACACACACAGACACTAAACGCATATACATGCAGATTGGCAGCAGTGAAGATGGGGGTAAGGGTCGGCGGCTGTGGAAGATGGGGATTGGTGTCGCTCGGGGCTGTGGGGGAGTGGGGTTGGTGCCGCGCAAGGCTGTTGGGACTGGGTGATGTGCTTAGCCGCGACTGTGGGGGTTAGGGAATGTGCTCACCCACTGCTGTGGATGGAGAGGGTGAGGATTGTGGTCAGGCGAGGATATGGGTTGTGGTTTGGATTTTCTTTCTTTCTTTCTTTCTATTTTTTCGGTCAAAAGTATGGTTTTAGAAATATTTGGAGTTTTCTTATTAGAAGTTAGTTTAGCCACTACATTTTTTTTTATAACAGAATTGGAAGTCTGTTAAAGTTGACTTTGAGTCAAAAGGTTATTCAATGGGATTTTTAAAATGGGTTAACAACTGTCACACTGTATAAGATGGATTTAACCTTTTTTTTTTTGATAGAAAATAAATGCTGGTCTTAAGAAGAGTAAAAGAGGTGAGAGTGGGAATCGGAGAGGAAGAAAAAAAATGAAGAAGTGAACATAAAATTAAAATATAATGAGAAAAAGAAAAATAAAGTTATATGAAAATTATTATTTTAGTTATTTATATTTAAACTCCTCTTCATTAATTTCTTTTGATATAATTTAACAAAATAACTTAAATATAATCATTTTGAAAAAATTAATGGTTCTTTTAGAGCAAAAAATAATTGGATGATCAAAATAGGACTAGCGTAATAATTTAATGATCCCTTAAATAATTTAACCTTTAATTTGTTAATTTATTATATATGAGCAAAATATATATGCTTTCATTCTCTACACCCAAACAAATTTTTTGTTTTATTGTTTTTAAAACTATTTTCTAGAGCACTTTTAACAATTTTTTTTTTGTTGTTTTAGAAACTATTCTAATCAAACAAGTTTTCTGTTTTTTTGTTGTTAAAAATAGTTTTTCAAAATTATTCTACAAAAAAAAAAAAAAGTACTTCCAAGCAGGGCCTTATCTTCCCTTGTATAACTGATATTTAGTTAGACTTAGAATACAAATTTTAGAAGTACTTATGCTCTACTTGCTTTGATTTGTCCCCATGTATAACTTTCGAAGTGATACATAGTAGTTGAATAAGACTTTAGCCATGGTGAGGATGCTGAGCCATTAGTACAATAAATGATCCTTCCAGCTAGAATCATTCTTTCCCCACCCCCGCTCTCCATTATTAAAGTTGGGCTTTGAGCTTTCAGATTGATGTTGTGGTTCTAATTTAAAGTTTTCGTTTGGCGTTTATTTTTTATTGCAATGTGGCAGACAACATGTTGATTGAGGAGACTAGTTCTGGGAAAAGTACACAATTGGTTCAGTACCTTGCTGATTCAGGAGTAGCTGCTGATGACTCTATTATTTGCACTCAACCGCAAAAACTGACTGTTATCTCATTGGCACAGAGGGTCGGAGAGGAAGGCTGTGGGTGTTATCCGGATTCTTCAATAACTTGTTCTCCATCATATTCATCTGTACAACAGCTTGATTCGAAGATAATATTTATGACAGACCACTGCTTACTACTGCACTACATGCGTGATAAGAATTTATCCGGGGTTTCATGGATTATTGTTGATGAGGCTCATGAAAGAAGCTTAAACACTGATCTCCTTTTTGCGGTGATAAAGAATTTACTTTGTTAGAGGATTGATCTAAGACTTATTATTATGTCCACGACAGTTGATGCAAACCAGCTTGCTGGCTACTTTTTTGACTGTGGAACCTTCCATGTGGCTGGAAGAACTTTTCCAGTTGACATTACGTATCTCCCTTGTGAATCTGAAGGCACTTTGCGATCCAACTCAGTTGCACCTTATGTTTCTGTTGTGAGGGTGGTAACTGAGATACACAAAACGGAGAAAGAGGGCACAATTCTTGCCTTTTTAACGTCTCAAATGGAAGTGGAATGGGCGTGTGAGAAATTTGAGGCCTCCTCTGCCATTGCTCTAGCATTGCATGGGAAACTTTCTTATGTAGATCAACGTCATGTCTTTCTCAATTATTCAGGGAAGCGAAAAGTTATATTTACCACCAACGTTGCTGAGACATCACTAACAATTCCGGGGGTCAAATATGTTGTTGATTCTGGTATGGTGAAAGAGAGTAGGTTTGAACCAGGCAGTGGAATGAACGTTCTCAGCACATGCAGAATTAGCCAAAGTTCATCTAATCAACGGGCCGGGCGTGTTGGGAGAACCGAACCTGGAAGCTGTTATAGGCTCTACTCGAAAAATGATTTTGAATCAATGCCAACTCATCAAGAACCTGAAATACGTAGGGTGCATCTCGACCTTGCAGTTTTGAGAATTCTTGCCTTAGGTGTCAACAATGTGCATAATTTTGATTTTGTCGATGCACCAAGTGCCAAAGCCATTGAGATGGTCATCAGAAATCTTATTCAGTTAGGTGTCGTTATCCTGAGAGATAATGCCTACGAACTAGCTGCAGAAAGACTAGATCTAGTTAAGTTGGGTATTGAACCCCGGCTTGGTAAAATGATTCTCCAGTGCTTTGATCATCATTTGGGTAGAGAGGGCCTTGTTCTTGCTGCTGTCATGGCCAATTCCAGCAGCATATTCTGCAGGATTAGAACTAAACAGGATAAGGTGAAATCTGATTGCCTTAAGGTGCAATTTAGCCACCCCAGTGGTGATTTTTTCACTTTTCTCGCAGTCTACCAGGCATGGGAATCTGTGCCTCGAGAGAAGAAGAATACCTGGTGTTGCGACAATAGCATCAATGCTAAATCTATGAGGAAATGCCACGTGACCGTGCAAGATTTGGAATTATGTCTTCAAAATGAGCTCAATAAAATGATTCCAAGTTATTGGCGTTGGGATCCACAGATGCATACCGAGCATGATGAAATTTTGAAAAGTGTGATACTCTCTTCTTTAGCAGAAAATGTGGCTATGTTCTCTGGTTATGACCAGCTTGGTTATGAAGTGGTGCAAACTGGGAAACATATTCAGCTACATCCATCATGTTCTTTGCTGAGTTTTAGTCAAAGGCCAGCTTGGGTTGTATTTGGCGACATCCATTCAGTGTCTAACAATTATTTGTTCTATGTAACAGAGGTTGATTATAAATCTCTGTCTTCTCTCTATCTTCCTCTGCCTTTTGATTTTTCCAAGATGAATAGTCAAAATTTGTATAGGAGAATGTTGACCGGCTTTGGCACTACACTATTGAAAAGATTTTGTGAAAAATATGACACTAATCTGCGTCATCTTGTTTCATGTATCCATACAGAATGTATGGATAAACGAATTGGCATTGAAGTTAATGTCGATGAGAATATGGTCGCCTTACACGCTTCTTTGCAAGATTTGGACAGGGTTTGCTATGTTTTCAATGATGCTTTGGAGTATGAACAGAAACTATTATGTAATGAATGCTTGGAGAAATGCTTATACAATGCAGCTGTTACTGTCATACCGTCTATTGCTCTGTTTGGAGCTAGCGTCGAGATAAAACATCTAGAGCTTGACAAGAGATATTTGAGTATTGATATATATCATTCTGATTTGACTGTTATTGATGACAAGAAGCTACTAATGTTTCTCCAGAGACGCACTGGGGGTAATATTTATGGGGTCCAGAGGTTCTCAGGCCAAGACAATGAGGAAAAAGAGAAGAGGGGTAGGGTAACATTTCTTAGGCCCTATGTTGCCAAAAGGGCGACAGAGTTGGACTGAATTGAATTTAGTAGCGGTTTCTTGAAGGTACATCCTTCTCGAAAGGCATATAGTGGTGATCAGAAATTCTTCTCCTTTCTTGCTGTGAAAGCAAAAGTTAGTTGGCCTCAAAGGTCCAGTATAGGGGTAGCGATTGTTAAGTGTGATCCAATTGATGTTGCTTTTATGCTTTATGATTTCTCGAATCTGATAATTGGAGGTAAATATGTTCGATGTAAACCAAGTATGAAATACATGGACAACATTATGATTAGTGGGCTTTATATAGAACTTTCTGAACCTGAAATTTTTGAGGCATTAAGAACATCAACAAATAGGTCAATTCTGGACATTTTTGTGCTGAGAAAACAAATAACTGTAGAGAATCCTCCACTTGTAACTTGTGAGGAAGCACTTTTGAAGGAACTATCCCCTTTCATGCCTAATAGGAATTATCATGTCAGTTGTCTCCACGTCTAGGTCTTTCCTCCAGAACCTAAGGATACATATATGCAAGCCACAATCACATTTGATGGAAGTTTGCATTTGGAGGCTGTAAGGGCGTTAGAGCAACTTGATGGGAAAGTGTTGCCAGGGTGTTTCTCATGGCAGAAGATAAGGTGCCAGCAATTGTTACATAGCACCGTCTCCTGTCCTGGACCTGTGTATCATGTTATAAAAGACGAACTTGATTCTCTACTTGCAAGTCTTAGGCGACGAAACAGTATTTGATATGGCATAAATCCTTTGTTTCCTGCTAATTTGTATATTAAGATTTGTTTCCCTATGAAATGCACCACATGGCGTGAAGAACGACTTTTTATTGTACCAATCTTGTGTAAAAATGGCTATTTGTAGCATAGAATTTCATATGATTTTAATATCTTTGATTAAGATGAATGACATGTTTGGTGTAAATGGATCTAGAACCTTTTCTAGATGTAAAGTAATGTCACTGGTATTTGGCGTGGAAGTGATTAGACCTGTCATTTGCATTAATTTTTGTGTATATTAAGATTAGTTCATTACTTTAGAATTGCATTGCTCTTTTTGGATGCCAAATACGTCACTATTAGGTTTTGTTACCCTAACTAATCTCCTATTTCTTTTTGAATTCTTTTATTATCTGCCATATTGTAAATTAGAAAAAACTTTATTTAAAGATCTAATCCTGAGTTTTCTACACTAAGTAAATAGAGGTTTTCCCAGACCTGAATGATTAAAATTTATTTCCAGGAAAGCTGAAATCTATTTTCTTTGTCCAATTGTTGTCTTTTTACATTTGGATTGCTTCTTGGTGATATAGGATAACGTTGAATCATGTTTTTGATAAAATTGGTGAAGGCTTAACTGTGTATTTATTTGTTTTTAGTGTTGAAGTGCGCCTGGTATTAGTGACGTTCACCTAATTATAATTTCACAATTGAGTGCTGATGGTATGTTGTCATTGTTTTGCTGGTGTAGAATGCCACCTAGAGAGGAATGGAAATGGTTCCTATAGGGTGAAGATATCTTGCACTGCAACAAAAATTGTGCCAGAATTGAGAAGACCCCTTGAAGAACTCATGCGAGGGAAGATCATCAATCATACTGGCATCACCCCAGCAGTTCTACAATACCTCTTCTCTCGAGATGGTAATATGCTTATGAAGTTAATTCAGAGAGAAACATGTAGTTATATCCTCTTTGATACGCATAGACTTGTTGTAAGGGTCTTTGGTTCTTCAGAGAATATTGAAGTGGGACAGCATAAGTTTGTAAACTACCTTTTGGCAATACACGAGAACAAGCAGTTTGAAGTCCATATTCTTGGTGGTGATCTGCCCTCTGATATGATGAAAAGAGTAGTTCAGAAGTTTGGACCAGACCTTCGTGGGCTCAAGGAAATGGTGCCTGCAGCTCATTTCTTTTTGAATACCAAGCGTCATTGTATTTCTATTAGTGGTGCCAATGATGTGAAACAACAGGTTGAAGACATTATTTATGAGATTGCACAGACATGTGATTCACCTGCTCAAATGAGCGACAATGAAATCAACTGTCCCATTTGCTTGTGTGAGGTGGAGGACGGTTACAGGCTTGAAAGCTGTACACATAAGTTATGCTGGTCTTGCTTAGTGGAGCAGTGTGACTCTGCAATTAAAAGCCGGGAGGGTTTCCCTCTGCTATGTACTCAAAAAGGCCATGGGGCTCCTATTTTGCTTATTGACTTGAGATCTCTCTTATCAACTGAAAACCTGGAGGATCTTTTCCAGGCTTCTTTGGGAGTATACGTGGTTGGAAGTGGCGGTACTTACAGGTTTTTCCCCTTACCTGATTGTCCTTCAGTTTATCACGTTGTAGATCTGGGGACCATCAGTGCACCATTTGTTTGTGTTGCATGTTACGTGGAGATGTGCACTAGGTACCATCTGGAGTATCACCCGTATTTGTCATGTGAGAAGTACAAAGAATTCAAAGACGACCCAGACTCTTCCCTACACAAGTGGTGCATGGGCAAAGAGAACGTGAAAAAGTGTCCAGTCTGTGGGTTTACCATCGAGAAGATAGAGGGGTGCAACCACATTGAGTGTAAATGTGGACGTCATGTTTGCTGGGTCTGTTTGGAGTTTTTCCCAGCAGCGACGATTGTTATAACCACTTGAGGTTTGTGCATCTAGGAACTGGTTAATTCAGAATACTACAACTCTTCACTTTCATTCTTAGCTAATAGCTCTTGATATTTAACAATTTGATCTTGAACTTAGTTTCCACAATGGTTTGATGTGTTCTAAATAGATTCGCACATTGTAATTCAAATCATTTTTCATTGACCTAGATATTTATATTTATTGACACATATATTTGCCATGCATGTATGTAGCTTTTCTACACTCTCGTAGATAGCGCCAGCTGCTTCTGTGTATACATGTTTAGATAATGCAGTACGATCTGATTTCTCTGCCTTTCTCCCTCCCTCCTTACCCGAATACCTGTGTTGCATGGATGAAGAGTTGGACCTTATGCATGTGAATACACTAGGTAAATCTTCTTGCCCACCTCAGTCTTCAAACCTACTTTTGAATAGGAAAACATGTCTATCAGCAGCTTAATGTTGTGCTTGCACCCTTGCCATCATCTCCCACCTCTGATTGGACTCTTGAGCCTGATCTAGTGTAACCCTTTTGCATAGGTTGTTGACTCGGTAAAATGGAATTGTGAAACCCCACTTTCTTGCTTATCTCGTTTTACGTGCTTTACCTCGTTTTGCGTGCATATGATCTGTTTATGTGCTATAGGACCTAGAAAGTCATAATTTTGATGTCAATACTTCTAATACGTGCTAAATGTGCATTCATGAAATTTTCATCAAAAACGGAGTCAGAAATTTTATCGTCGATTTTCAGTAAATAGTGTTTTCGAAACACGTCCGCTATAATTTTGAAACTGGTCTTTTTAACCCTTCTAGACCTAGTCCACGGACTTTAATAGACCTGTGTTTGATGAAAACGGTTTTAAAATCGGCTTAAGAATTTATTAGGGTTTTTACACCGACTTTTGCGAAAATCGAGTTTTAAGCCGACTCGGGTGAAATTATTGGATTGTAAAACTTCTTGTCACTTAAAAATAATCCACTTGAGATATCTTGGGGGTGGCATAATTATTTTTAACTTGGTGAGCACTAAAATGCAACTAAAGACATTAAAAACACAAAAATACCTATTAAAATTAACTTTGACTTTACTTAATTATTTGACCTTATAAGCTAATGTCCTCAACACACACTCACACAACACAAAAACACCATCACACACACACACAAGGCCGAGAGAAAAGAGGGAGAAAAGAGAAGAGAAAAACTCAAGCTTTCAATCCAATTTTTCAAAGAAAAACCTAGTTTTTGTCCGTGAAACTTCGCACCGACTTGGGTTCTGCTTGTTGTGCAAGCATAGCACGCATTCCTAGACTTATATCGCATCTAAGGTTAGAGAAAAATTATAGAACTCAAAATGTCAACTGTGTGTTTTTGCGTATAAATGAAGATTGAACCGTTAGAATTGAAATCTGATGATAGATTATTGCTCCTTGCATGCTAGGGATCATTATATACTAATACTACGAATTTCTGTCGGATATAGCATAATTTTTATTTTCCGGGTATTTAATTTTGATTAAAATGTTCAAAGTTGATTTAATTGAGTTGTGTTGATCGAAATCGATTGCCGTCGATTTCTAAATACTTGATAATTACGTGTTAGCGCTGTTGTAATGCCGAATTTTCGATTACATTGTTTGTGTGAAAATCCGGAAAATCCAGCCATGACATCTTAGGATTTTAGGGTTATCGGGCATGATTTGGAGGGGTTATGGTGGATTTCCGAGAGGGCTAATGTAGTAGGTTGAATGGGTGAGTGATAGGAACTGATTTGGCAATGTTTGGGTTAGTAGATTGTAAGTTATGAATTTTAGAAGTTTAGGTTGTCATTCTTTAATTTCTTGAACGATGCCTTAGATGGTTGGGTAGTGTTCGAGTGATGAATGGTGAGCTGTTGATGAGTAATTTAGAGTTTAATTATGTATATTATGCATGTCCGGTTAGATGGCCTACTTTGTCATCTCACTACGTTGTTTGTTGTTTAATTTAATATTGATGTTATATTGATGTTATTGATTGATTATTATTGAATGCGGGAATCGGGCACTCTTGTTGCTGATCTCCCAATTGATTGATTGATTGATGATTGATGATTTATTTTTGATTGATGAATATGGAGTCTTGGTATGTGTGTGCCACCTCTCGGGCAGCGTCGGGCTGTCGGGTTGATAACGGCATGACTGCCATAGGCTACCCCCAGCTCGCATGACGGAGGTGTCATGGAGGGAGGGGCTAGTGAGGTACCTCGGGTGCGTGAGTAATGGGGAGTTATAAGAAGAACAGTTGAGATCGTGATGGCGTTTGGAGCTACACCAAATAGAGTATCCTTATTGATTGGTTATATAGTTATGTGATGATAGCTTTATTTATGTTGTTGTGTGTTTACTTGCTCAAAGGACTAAATCCAAGGAGCGTAGTGAATACTGTCGAGATCTATCGGATCCTCACTGGGCTTATGAATATAAGCTCACTCTCTATTATTGCATGTTTTCAGGTGTGCTTTCACAAGATTACGGGTACGTGCCTCCTGAAGAGGAGAATGTGGAAAACGTGCCTTTCGTGGATGAGTCATATGTCCCTGAGTCTTATCCATGATTCTATGTTGTTAAACGTTATGTATATTAGCTTAATGGACTTTTATATGCTTTACGGTTCTTAGTGTAATAGTTGTTGAAAAGATAATGATCTAAATGATGTTAATTTAGTAGCTTTCTTTTGTCTATGGTTAAGTTGTAGTTGTGTCTCAACTTACTTTTGAAATGTATAATAAAGTTGAGGTATTGTATGTTATGTTGGAACGGAGGCAGATAACGAAGACTGATTATTGTATACTACGGTTAGGTTGTATGTTGTTATGCTGTTAAAGAGTTGTTGTATGTATGGTTATGGAATTTTGAATGTTTAATGTTATTAACGAGGTTGGTTTAGAACCTCGGTAATCTATTTACTGTCGTTACTGCCGAAATTCTGTTGCGTCCTGACTGATCGTAGGTGGGGTCGAGTTGGGGCGTGACAGTTAAAGTGGTATCAGAGCTCATGTTAGTTGTCAGCCGGGGTATTCTCGGAATGTGGGTAATGGTCTTAGCATGGAATATGTATGAAGAGAAAGAAAAGTGAAATATGTGTTAATATGATTAATTGATTAAGTGATTATGTGATTTAAGTGCTTATGTGATTATGTGATCAATTTGTTTATGTGTTTTATATGAGTTTGTTATTTATGTGTTAATAGTTGTTTATAACCTGTCTACGTGCTATAACTGTGCTAACTCTTTGATTAGTAGAATGGCCGGTCGACCGAGAACCAGAGGTAGGCCTGAGATGACTGATGAGACTCCGAGTAACGTGGCACCGGGCCGTGACGGGGGTGATGACCGATTTGGAGCAGCTATGGAGCGGATTGCAGAGTTAGTGGCTAGTCAGGCACAGCTTCTGAATATTCAGGGTGGTCAGCACGGGCGTGGTACCCTGAAGGAGTTTTTAGGATATCACCCACCGAGATTTCAGGGGGAACCGGATGATAGGAAGGCGGAGGTATGGATTAGCAAGTTGGAGAAGATTTATGATCCACTTGGCTATACTGATGAGCAGAAAGTCTCTTTTGCCGTGGATTTGTTAGATGACGAGGCAGAGGAGTGGTGGCGCACGGTAAGGACTAGCTGGGCGGCGCAGGGTATTCCTT